>CM077911.1:65289200-68162671 GCA_039766575.1 Serrognathus titanus
AATTGTAATGATAAATTTGAAGTAGTTCACGGGATTTTTCTGGAAATTGTAAATGCAGCGTTTCCGCTTGAATATATTGCAAAGTCAAATGACTGCAAAAGTAGTAAGCCATGGATATCTGAGGATATTATAAATCAAGGCGCATTTCTTAGGGATTTATATAAAATTTATAAACATACTAATGACTTACCTCTTTTTGAAAGATACAAAATTTTAAAAAAACGTTACAAGGCGACTATTGATGAAGCCAAAAAAAGGTATTACAATAGTAAATTTGTGAAATCAACTAATTTCTCAAGAACTGCATGGCAAATAATAAATAAAAACATTTCTAAACAACAGAATTTACCCTCCGTTTTTGTGGACTCTGACGGTAAAGAAATTAATAATCCAGATATTGCTGCCCTTGAATTTAATAAATATTTTATTGACTCTGTATCCTCATTAATTTCTAATAGAAAAGATACTGTATCTGACCCAACTCATATTACACACATTAACAGTTCTCTTTTTTTATATCCCATTTCTCAAAACGAATTAAATAGAATTATTACTGAATTATCAGGTAAAGGCTCTGGAGGTTTTGATGGCATACCTTGTTCACTATTGATGCATGCTAAAGATTACGTGATCACACCTTTATTGGAATTAATAAATCTTTCTTTTATTGAAGAGAAATTTCCAGTAATACTTAAAACTGCCAAAATCGTGCCGGTTCATAAGGGTAAGGACAAGTCGCTCTTCTGTAATTATAGACCAACAGCTCTTTTGTCAGTATTTGCGAAGATTTACGAAAAGTGTTTCTATATGAGGCTATCAACTTATCTAACTTCTAAATCCTTAATAAATCAACATCAGTTTGGTTTCAGAAAAAAATTGCTCGACAACAGATGCGATTCTACACCTTTACAACTATATTATCAAACACCTCGATGACAAAGATGAGGTGGCCTGTGTTTTCTTCGATCTCACCTGAGCGTTTGACGTGGTGGACCACAAGCTACTTTTTAATAAATTGTTCAGATATGGCGTACGTGGCTAAGCTCTTCATTGGTGGGAATCCTATCTTCCGGATAGACGGCAGTGTGTCAAACTAAATCAGGATGGTAAGAAGTACTTTTCAAGTCATGAAACAACAAACGTGGGCGTTCCTCAGGGCAGCATATTGGGTCCCTTATTGTTTCTGGTATTCATCAATGATATCAATATCCAAGGTTGTCATCTGACCTTGTTTGCAGATGATACAACTGCAGATTTGGCAGATCTTTGTTTAAAAGTTAACATGATGGTCTCTGGGATGTCTGATTATTGTGTAAACAATGGTCTCTTTATGAACAAATCCAAAACAAAAATTATGACTTTTTCCACAAAGGCTCGTAAGTCCAGTCTACTTGTCCGCTCAGAGGAATCAAATATTCAGCAGGTTGGCTGGGCGTCTTTCTGGATACGCAATTAATCTGAGGTGATCATATCAATTCCTTGTTAAAAAAAAATGTCTAGTGTCTGTTTTGTAATACGACAATTACGTGATAAACTTAGCTTTAAAATGTTAAGAATGTATTACCATGCTAATGTGCAATCACTTTTAAATTATAGCTTAATATGTTGGGGTAATAGTACTCATATCAATGATGTGTTAATAAAACAAAAACAGATTATTCGTACCATGACATTTAAAAACCCTCGACACTCCTGCCGCTCACTTTTTGTAGAACTAGGAATTTTAAGCATCATAGCCCTGTACATTTACAATTGTGTAACTTATGTACATCTAAATAAACAGAAATTTGAATCCACTGCTGACAAGAAATGTATATATGATTTTCGAGATAACTCGAATATTATAATACCTTACCATAGATTGGCCCTGGCAGCCAAGGGTCCTTTTATCATGCCCTTAAAATTGTACAATTCTCTACCATTAACTATTTCGTCCACTTCTCAGTTTAAAATTAGTGGTAAGAATATGCTATTGGAGCAAAGTCTATATTCCACTGATGAATATTTTGACTACTGTAAGAGTACTTAACCTATATCATGATTATTACATTGTTATTACAATGTTATTTTATTCTTGTATTATTATTGACTTATCCTATACTATGTATTTAGTTCAATGGGAAATAAATGATTATGATTATGATATCAAAGTGCCGCCTTCACTATCAATTTTGTCTTTTAACAACAGGTGTTTTCTATTAAAAGTGTCAAATTTGGCCCACCCTGAACAGACCGGGAGCAATAAGGAGATTATTATGAACAGCGGCTTAAAATGGATTTCTTGAGGAACACCTTCTATTATCCGAACGGAGGAACATGGTTTTTGAAGTTTTCCGAGAAGATGAATGCTTTTATACAGTACGTACAGGTTTCTTTTATATTTCGCACTATACCTAGAGGATTTATTTCAATAGCTAGAGAAAACCTTTAGATACAAAAGTTGTAATTGTTTTATACAGGTTGAATTTTACAACTAGGTAGACAGAAGTAAATTCGGACGAAGTCGTGTAGGAATAGAGGGGGTTCTTACGCTAGCGTGTATCAGTTCACGCCTCCAGTTCGAAACGTGCAGGTTTTAGAGTTGTTTTTGAGCTACAAATATATATTTTTTATTATAATATAATATTTATTTTAATTGTTCTTTCTTTTTCTTTAGTTCAAAAATTCAGTATGAATTATAGTGTACCTGAAAAAGTACAAATTATAAAGTGGTATTAACGAATTAATTATTCAGAGAAAAATTTGTAAATCGTCCAATTCCTTCTGCTACAACCATCCGCCAGAATTAATAAAAATTTTGAAAGATAATTAACATATTTATTATTTCTTGACCAGAATTACTTTAAGTTTATTTTATTTTTATCTTCATTCTATAAAATTTTTCATTCAATTTGAGAAATCGTTTTTCTGTTACAAGAGAATCTTTTACTATGTTTTTATATTATCGTTGTGAATTCTTTTTAATTTAACCATTATCAGAGATTTTTCATTTATTAATTTCTATAATTTGAGAAATCGTTTTTCTGTTACAAGAGAATCTTTTACTATGTTTTTATATTATCGTCGTGAATTCTTTTTAATTTAACCATTATCAGAGATTTTTCATTTATTAATTTCTATAATGTTTATGGAAGTATTGTTTAATTACAAATAATAATAATTGCGTTATGCAAATGTATTGCGGCAATTATAACAATATTGTAAAAAGAATTATTGAAATCCTAGTTAAAATAAAATTATTACATACGCGCTCATCGTTTCGTTTCCCAATACGAGACAAGGCCGATCGCCTCGAATACATCCGAGACACGCGTCGCCAACCTACTTGCTTCACACAAGCTGTATATACTGTCTTTTAGAACCATCACAAAAGACAAAAGCGCATCATTAAGTGAAGAAAAAAATACATTTTTTTTTTTAATGAAACATCTGTATATTAATCAATATAATGAAAAATTATTGTTTCTTGATTTCAAAACACATAATATGTTTATATGCGGATTGCGGTTTGTAACGTAGTTGAAAAAATGCTTCAATGTTACTGTTTTAGTTAGCAAATAACAAAGGCTCGAATTCTGATCTTATAATTACAGTTGCATTTAACTAAAGTCGTGATAAAAAATAAACAATAATCAATATAGCTTTATGTCAATATAATATGTAGAGAATGATGGACGAGCGTTGCCATGAGAAATAAACACGTTATTAAATTAGTCATAGGATATGAATGTGGACCAATATGTTTTATATTATTATAAACTTAACAAAATGAATTAATAATAAAGAATTTTTATAGGCCGCCTTAATTTTTCAAATAATAATTTATTGATACTTTAAACTCAAATGTCTCACAAACTGCTCATCCAAATATATCATATTAAATACTTCTTCCGCGACCTCTATACCGGATGTTATACGCCACGTGGTCGCCCTTCTACAATTTATAGTTTTTTATCCATTTTAATGAATTTCAATGAATTTTGGAAAATAAAAATTAAGCAAAATAATGCATTTTCCGACATACTATGGAGCACCGTAGGGCTTCTGATTTCTCTGACTTATCGATCCTATTGATCAGCATATTTTGGCAAAATGGACTGTAGTTCGAAATTTAAATTTAAGCATTGTTTCTAAAGTTTTTTAGGAAGCTGAATTTTTTGGCTAAAATTGATATTAAAGAAGTTTTGTCTCTTGTCAAGTCGATCTGTGGACACATTGTATTTATTTATCATACAAAAAAATGTAAAAATGTAAAAATAAATAAATTCAAATTTATATCTACCATTAAATTAATAATTTCTTAAAACTACACGTTCTTGTTGCGAGAATTTATTACTGAAATACTCATTTCATACATTAACATACCGGGTGTCCCACGGCATTTGCGCAACCTTCTAGAATTTTAATTTTTTATCGATTTCAGTGAAATTTGGAAAATAAAAATCAAGCTGTTAATTACTTTATTTTGTCAGGATTTACATTAATAATTGATAATTTGTTATAACTAAAGTCTCGGGGATTTTTTGACACGCACACTCTAAACGCCAACTTCTCGACTGTCACTGCATACGTTTCAGGTCTGCCAACTTAGTTTTTTTTCTTGTTTTAATATTCGCGCTGCTAACACTCGGTCATCCTGGCGGATTGGGCGTCCTCGCACGATTAAGTTAATGGTTGTTAAAGTTTATAAATCTCGTAGTCCGTGAATCGCAGGGGCATTCTTTTTTCTCTACCCTTCTTCACTTTCGTGTCTTCCCGAATCGGTGGGTCGTTATCTTCTCCTTCTTGCTCTGGCTCAACTATATCTTCATCTTCGACAACAAATTCATCTTCATTCGGTTCGAAAGCAGTGCAATCTTCCCGTTCATCTTCTTCCTCGGGATTCTTGTAAATTTTTAATTGGGACACATGGGCTGTTGTACCGTAGACTCTTCCTCCTTCTTCTAAATTCAGCGTTTCTATTCGATATATGTCATGCGGTAGAACTTCAATAACAACTAGAGGTCCTTTATATTTCAACTGCATTTTTGTCGGTTCTCCTGTTTGTTGTGGAGGTCTTCTCATTACAACTATGTCACCTATTTCGTAGACTACTCCTCGATATCTCTTACGGTCGTACCTTTCTTTATATTTCTTTTGTTCTCGTATCACTCGTTCTCTAAGTTCGTCTTGCACTTCTCGTGGTTTTTTGTATTTTTCCAGGCCTTTTACTATTCTCACTAATTTGCTATTTTCATTTAGTGGGTTGTATCCAAATAAGGCTTCGTAAGCAGTTTTCCCTGTGGTTTTGTTTTCAGTGGTATTTAGATCAAATTCCACCTTCTTCATGTTTTCATCCCAGGTTGTTTACTAATAATTTTCATTTTTCTTTCTTCTCTTTCCCCACTATGTTTTCTTGGCAACTCATATTTTCCCATTTTTACTCTTTCAACCCTTTCGATGGCATGTAACAAATCATCGTAATCACTGAATACTCCAGTAATTAAACTCACAGCAACGTCTCCATTCCATAATCCCCTTAAAATCTCTTCTTTTATCTCTTCTTTACTTAGTTTAAGCTGCATGCATAATTTAAGCTTATCGTGAAAGTAATTCATTGTTGACTCACCCCTGTTTTGCTTTCGCTTTCTCATTTGTTCCCATTTTTCAGTTAATGTCACAGTCGATATAAATGTTTTTAGAAATTCTTTTATGAAATCTTGCCACGATTCTATTTGATCTCTCTTACAATCATACCATGATTTAGCTGCTCCTCTTAAATGCGCTCTTGCTGTTTCTAATGTGTAACTTTCAGGCCACCTGTTCAACTTTGTACTAGTCTGAACATTCTCTAACCACGTTTCAGCCTCTGTATTGTCTCTGTTACCTTCATATGTTCCAATCACTTTCGACAGGTCCGGCATAACATGAAATGCAGCTGATGTACTCACTTCAGGCATTGTAAGTCTCTCTACAATCCTTGACATCATGTCTGTATTTCTCCTGCTCTCTGCCATCATAAACTCCATCATTCGATGCATATACATCTGGTCTGAAGCCCCATGAGCCTGATTTTCGCTCGCAAATGCTCCTTCTAAACTATCTTTTTCACTCATGTTCACACCTGTTTACACTTTCTTTCTACTGTTTTATCGTTCTTTATCTCACTTCTGAACTGTTAATTACTTTATTTTGTCAGGATTTACATTAATAATTGATAATTTGTTATAACTAAAGTCTCGGGGATTTTTTGACACGCACACTCTAAACGCCAACTTCTCGACTGTCACTGCATACGTTTCAGGTCTGTCAACTTAGTTTTTTTTTTTGTTTTAATATTCGCGCTGCTAACAAAGCAAAAAAACTATATTTTCTGACATGCTATTCAGCACCGTAGGACTTCTGGTTTCTTATTTTAAATGGAATGCCCCATATATTTTTATATATTTGGAAACGAGAGATCATTGCGATTTCCAAGACAACAAAAAAAAACGTCTCTCAATCTACAAAGCTATAAATGGTGAATTTTTCTTTTAATGCGATCAAGCAATTCGAGAAAATCACTATTTTTATTGTATTTTAATTTTTAACATTTTTACAGCTTTTTCATTATACATATATGTAATAACTATTGTGAGAGTAGAAAAGGTTGGTAGGCCTGGAGGGGAAGAACAGCATAGCGCGTTTTTCTTTGTCTACTTTCTGATCCATTCCTGATACTGACATGTATCGTTTAAAACGTTTTGACCATTGTGGCCACGATACCATTCTTTTATAGGCAATTATGAATCATAGAACGAACATAGGCGTCAACTTCACTAGATAATTCTTCAGTTTTATTATTGCTTTTTCTTTCTAACGGGTTTCTAGATAGTGCATCGGCTACAACTAACTGTTTACCTGGTGAAAATAGTACCTTAAAATTATATCTCATTAGTCTAATTCGAAAACGCTGCAATCTAGGAGACAATTCGTTTAACGGTTTTGTATGTAAGATTTGTAACAAAGGTTTGTGATCCGTTTCTAAAATAATTGGAACACCAATAACGTATTCTTTAAATTTCTCTGCTGCCCATGTCAAAGCTAACGTTTCTTTTTCGATCTGTGCATACCTACGTTCAGCTGGAGATAATATACGCGATGTATAAGCAACAATTTCACGAGTATCTTTATTTTGTTGCATTAATGCTGCTCCTAAACCGTAAGAGGAAGCATCTGCACTAAAGATTATTTGTTTTGTTGGATCATAAAAAGAAAGTGATGGGCTATTTTCTAAATATTTCTTGATTTCTAGTAAGGCATCTTTTTGATATACATCCCAAACAAATGAAACGTTATTCTTTAATAATGAAGTAAGGGGTTCTAAAATGAGTAACTTATTTGGAATGAACTTGCCGACAAAATTTATCATGTCCAATAATCAGCATAGCGGCTGAAGTGAAACAGCGTGTGTGGTGAGCTGGATGTAAAAAGAAAATTAAATAAAACTACAAAAACTTTGATTGCCTTTGTTGTAACACTATTACAACAACTATAACAGAAAATCTATTGCTGAACAATTTGATACACGGAAAATGCATTTTTTGCTCAATTTTTTATATTTATCAAATTTCATTGAAATCGATTAAAAAATAAAAATTCTAGAAGGGTGAGAAAAATTGATTTCAAGATGGCGTCGTTATGACAGTCGAGTTCGTCCTTATGAAATGGAAAATTTCCAATAAGCAAAACATAGCAAAGAAATATCAATGACAAGGAAAAAAAGTACGAAAATGGATTATATGTGTATCTGATTTCAAATTAATCAGAAAATTCTAATTAAGTGTAGGTAAATCAAACTTTTACTTAAAAAAATATAAAATCAAGTTTTCTTGCCAGATGAAAATTAGGTACAGAGTTCTAATGAGGCCCAATAAGGCCGAAATACATGTATAAACTCTTTCCTAACACTTTCTATGTTACACAATTTTAATTAATTTTCTTAAAAAAATATAGTTGGTATAGTGGTATAATATTACCGGTAACGTTAAAAATAAATTATCGGTAATTTAACAACACTGAAAATATTTTAAAATAATACTAAAATTACAGCCAATTCAGATGCAAAATGAAATTTCACAGCGCAATACGCAACTGTGTCTGTCTAGCTAGAACATATCATCATATCTCGAATGTTGATATTTCTAACTCTTATGACCGTATAACACTTGACAAATTTGATAAGAGAGATAAGCTACCATAGTGAATGTTGATTGGTTGAATTGCCACTTCTCACTCACTTTGTAACAAATTTGTTACAAGAAATGTTACAGTCTAAAACGGGGTTTATATTTGACAAATTTGATAACAATACAAAGTGAGAGTGTGAATGTTGAAATGTGGATAGTCTAAAACAGGCTTAACACAGCTAAAAACTTTTTTATAAACTACTTTCATTTTTAATGGAACAGACTTAAAATTATGCTAAGAAGCATCACATTACGAAACAGCTTTTTACCTATTGATAGATAGGTCCTATAGCATAGATTCTACTTAAATAAAGTAAACTTCTTTTAAAGTTATACATAATTTTGCTATTAGGAGTGATGTACAAATATAAAGTTAAATTAAGTTAATAATAATCGACTAAAAATTAGAAGACAGAATACATTACACTTAATATTTACAACATTTCTTAAAACAGAAATAATACACGCCTGTGACTTGGATGTTAGAAGGCGAAACATAACATCATTATTGCAAAACCAAGTCTCTCATAGCGGTTCATTATTAACGCAGCTAAACCGAACTTCACAGCTGCTCTCATTACTCTGGGGCTCCAAAATATCACAATAAATTTAAGCCAAGCAGCAATTTTCCTGGGTTCTGTAGTTGTTTGCTCGGTGTTTGTTTTTCTTCTGGTGCGATTCGAAGTTTGCTCGAAGTTCTTCAGTTGCGTTGTGTGAATGTATCCATACTTGTCAAAGTAAAACCCATAAATTTTTTGTAAATCTCTCATTACAAGCAGCTCACTTTCTATTAAATTCTTAGGTTAGAATTAGAACATAACAATATTACAGTGTTGCCAATTCTTAGACCCATCAGAAATTTTTTTGTACAAAATGGTCAAAAATGACTGAATTGGCAATACAATTAAGAGATTAAGAGCATTTTTTATTCAGCTATTTGCAACAAAACAACCGGATACATGTTTTGTTGGTTTATTTGACGTAACCTAACAGCGACATTGGGCGCGTTCAGCGGACACAACTGTTGAGTATGTTGACTTGCTTGGCACGCTGAACGGCACCTTTATACACTCACCAACAATTATATTTTGACAAAACTATTGTTACTTTCGGAGGTGCCACGTTCAGAAGAATACAGAACGTATTAAATGAAACCATTACTGCTTTCTTGCAATTTTGCAGTTTCTACGAACAGTTTCATAAAGATATACTTACATCAAACTGTCAATCAATGAATTTACGAACATGCTCTAACTAAATGCAAAAGCGTTTTCGATTGACGAATGGTGAAGGTGAATCGAAAACGTTATAAATATGAATGTGACTAAATTCACTACAGTTTACATACGTCTTGCTATGTAGTTTTTCAAAATGTATTTAAAAGTTTAATAAAGACAAGATTATTAGATTTCTTGCATTACTTCTTCTAATTACTACTGAATAAAATAAGGTAATAAAATATATCAACTTGTTTAGATATTTATGAGCTTGAACCTTTTGTTTAGGTTACAATGTCATCTGTCCAAGAACGGTTGCAAATAAAACGCGAACCCCTCGATAAATGGTCCGTAAGGGAGCAGTTAAGCCTCTCATCGGCGGTGGCCAGAAGTGGAGACCAGAACTGGATGTCCGTGAGCCGAGCATTAAAACCATTTGGTGATGCCAATAGACCGTCCGATTGGTTCCACCAGAAGAACTGCGCAGCTCAGTATGGAGTTTTGCTTGAAAATGTGGAAACACCAAAACGGAAAAAACGAACTTCCGGATCTGAATCTGCTCTGGAAACACCTGCGGAAAGTATTTTGCGCAAACTGACAAACGAAAGGTTGGCGGAATTAAAAAAATTTATGGCTGAGGAAAGGACTGAGTATATTAAATTACAAGAAGATATGGCTTTACTACAAAAAGGTAATTTATTTTTGTTGAAATCCAACTGTTTTCTTTAGTATCTAAACCAGATCTCACTCTTATGCATTTATACTTTATACAAAAGAAAAGTTTCAGTAGTTTAGGTGCTGGAGGAGACCAAAGCATTCAGAATTAAGAATTACACCACCTTAAAAAATCAAAATATTGCTTATAGTAGGTTTGCTTTTATAATTTTCTTTAGGAAACATATCTGAAGAACAACTAGATCAGTGGTGCAAAGAAATAGACGAAGAAGAACACCAAAAAGAGCAAGAAACCTTGGCACATTCGAAGTGGCTTAAAGAACGAGAATTACGCAAACAAGAAATAGAAAGGGTGTGGAGGCCCATGGGAAAATTGAACATGCAGTCTGCCAGCCAAAAGAGAAAAGCATCCGAAAGCATTGAAGGATTCGCTGATGTAGAAGCAACAGAAGAAATCGTTACAACACCGATGACAGACCCAGGAAAATCAGCATTATCCCCTCTACTTACAAGTTTATTAAAATCACCTGCTCATGCACAGAATGTAGTCACTTCATCAATATTACATACTGCGATTACTAGTCAAAGACCTACCACAACAAATCCAACGATTGCAAGCTTGTTAAACTCTACCACAAATGTAACAGTCTCACCTGGATTGCAACAATTAGTCAGTAGCGCAATAGGACAAGAATCAACAACTCATACAGTTGATTCCGAGGCTGCCAGCCCAGAATTGCCGGACGATGCCGCTGATATTCTTCCAAACCTAAAAGTAGAAGATATATTGGCTTCTGATGAACCCCTACCAGAAATTAAAAATGAAGAAGTGGAAGTCATAATATCAGATTTAATAGAGAATGCAGAAATTGTAACAAATCCTGAAGAACACCTACAATTGGACGGCAATGTTGATTTAATGGACAACCTAGAAAATGAACTGGAAGAACTGGTTAACGAAGAAAATGCCGCCAAGGATGCGGCTGCTCTACAAGAAATTAAACAAGAAATTCAAGAAAAAAACGAACAGAACGTCGACCCTTTTGAATTTCAAGAGGATCCTGAATTTTATGAACAACCACCGATAAAACAAAGCCCAAACGTGGTTAAGCAAGAAGTTGTAATAACAGAAGATGCAACTGAAGACATAGAATCACCTCCACCACCACCACCACCACCTCCAATAAAAACAGAAGTGAAACTGGATGAGCCAAAAATTGAAAAGCATGAAATTCAAGGTGGTTCAGTGGAAATAGTGGAAGTCGTCGTGATGGAAGATGAGGAAATTGATAAAGAACTGAATAAATCACAGATCGAAGACATAGTACATTCCAATAAAATTGAGCTGGCTACGAGCTCCATCAACGAAATAATCCCTAAAGAAGAACCAAAAGAAGTAGTCGAAGAACAGATTGAAAAGGATTCCATTTGTGAGGAATCAAATACAGAATCAATTGACATGGAAACTAAATCTGAACCAGACATGACAAAAGACGATATCATCGAATCAGATGCTACTAACAGAACAAATATTTTCACACCCGAGTTCGGTGAAGAGCTTTATGATGATGGTTTGAATATGGAAGTTAAAATTGACAAATCCGGGAAGGCCAAGCGTGATTATTCGAGAACAAAAAAGAAAGAAGAAAAGGACATTGAGTTATTATTCGGGGTAGAACAAGCTCAATTAGAGGAAGAGCTGACGGAAACCAATTCAGAGAAAGAGTTTCAGGAAATTGAAAAGAAATCTGAAGGTAAATTAAAAATTAAAAGTGAGAATGAGGGGTCAAACAGTCCATGGTTGGAAGAAGAAGATACTTCTAATGCTTCCAAAACAAGAAGACGTTATTCTACTCCTGGTACACCTATTGACTCTGTACCAAACTCACCTCTATCTGGTATGGCTTTTGAGGACGACAGAGATTATCGTAACTGGAAGAAATCTGTAATGTTAGTTTACAACAGACTTACCACACACAAATTTTCATCGATATTTCTTAAACCCATCACAGATGATCAAGCACCCGGTTATCATAACATAATCTACAGACCAATGGACTTGCAAACCATACGTAAAAATATAGAGAATGGAAATATACGGACAACCATAGAGTTCCATAGAGATGTCCTACTGATGTTTAATAATGCAATTATGTATAACAAAACCAACAAACACATTTACAACATGGCCAGACAGATGCAGCAGGAAAGTGTTCAACAAATACAGATACTTTTCCAAGCACAGACTGACACACCTGCAAGAAGAGAAACGAGAACTAGTGAACCTGGTAGCAAACGAAAGAGGGGAATTGAGGAATCCACAAAAAACAAAAAGAAGAAAGAAGATTAGCAATTCATATTGTTTTTCTCATAATCTTTGCACATAATAGTTTGCCAGTTGCCTACTTAATTCTTTGATATTCAATAAAATTGTCCCATAATGTTCATATAACTGCAGCAGAACGGGAAACGAACCTAACTCTATTTACTATGTGTTGTAAGCTATAAAATTGAGGAAATTCAATTTTGTTCAAATTTTCGATTTTTTTTTACTCTGTAAAAAGTGTACAAACATGTTGTTAATATGAAAATTAATTCATATTTAAAATGTAACTCTAAATATTTATTATAGGAAAAAAAATAGTTTAGTGAGTTTCAATTGTTATCATTTTCTCTTGATAACATTAGATTGCACATTGTATTGTATTTGGAGACACATATTTTGTAAAATATAACTTCATTATGTTTGTGATTTCTCTCACTTTTTTTAGTTATCACCTTTTTTTATCAATTATTTTTAATCTGTGAAATAAAACATATAATAATTGATTATTAATGATTAAACCACATATTTTGCAGAAATCTATTTTTCCAGATGGTTTGAGCTTCAATTTAAATTTTATACATTTATTTATACAATTATATACAATTTACTTTATAAATTAAATTGTTTAGGAAATTCAACCAAATTTTGTACAAGAAATAGGGTACTGTCAAACGATCTTTATACAGGGTGTCACAAAATAACTATTCCTAATTTTCAGAAATGATAGAGGGCACTTAAATAAGCATTTTTTATTAATAAACTAGTGTCCGGAAATTTTTCGTTGTCAAGATAAATAAGAAAACTTAACGAATAACAGTTACATTCTGAGTTACAACAAAAAAGAGTAGTTAATTACAAATGGAAGCGGTTAAATTTAGAAAACACTTCATCGAATATTATAAAAATTGTTCGAAGTTACGACCATCATTTTCGATACACAAGTTGTAACGATGTGCGATCGAGTGCCGAATTCTTCGAAATATTTGTGGACGTTCACGATTATCATCGAAGGCTAAAATAATTTGAGCCACTAACTCTTCCTCTGTATTAATAGGCGTCTCATAAACCAGTAACTTAATATGACGCCAAATACAAAAATCCAGAAGAGTCATATCTGGTGAACGTGCGGGCCAAGAAGTCAGCCCCTCTCTTCCGATCCTTCCATTTGGAAATTGTGCATTTAGATAATTGCGACAATTTAATCCAAAGTGTGCTGGTGCACCATCGTGCTGGAAAACAATATTTCTTCGAATATTTAAGGGGACATTTTCAAGCAATTCTGGGAAAGTAAGTTCCAGAAATACCATTCGGCAAATTGTAGTCTGTTGGGATAATCTGCTGGAATTAACGTTTGAATTTTTTGAATGTGAAACGGATGCTTCTGGTATTCTTTTAATACCCTCTATACAGATGTGTGGTTTGTATGCATTGCATGGGCAACGGCACGAGTGCTTGTTTTTGGGTTATTTTCAAATTGTTGCAGAACTTGGTCCTCAAAGTCAACATTTCGGAGAGTACGATTAGCTCCTGAATCTATTTTCTTTACTTGGACTTTACCAGTATCTCGAATACGTTGGTCTAATCGTGAAAATGATGTATGACAGGGAATGTGACGCTCAGGATGCTGTTCTGCATAAATTCGTCTTGCTTCATTAGCATTACCGTGAGCTGCCCCATAGGCAAGATGCATGTCTGCTAATTCAATATTTGTAAAATGATGCATTTTCAATACAACGCTAATTTTTGTAATAAAGATTAATTGTTAATGCTTAAAATGACAATTAAACACGTTTATTTAATAAGGAATAATTTATGACACACGTAAAATGACATCTACGAAAATCTTCATTGTTTTCAAAAGGTTGCTATAATTCAACTTTTATTTTGGGGTAACAGCCGACTTTTTTCATTTTATCTCGATACTGAGGAATTTCCGGACACTAGTTTATTAATAAAAAATGCTTATTTAAGTGCCCTCTATCATTTCTGAAAATTAGGAATAGTTATTCTGTGACATCCTGTATAAATATTTTGAAATTAAAAAAGTACATTTTACGCCATAATTTTAATTATCGACAGCAAGAGCCAAAATGTATGTCAAGACGTCACTACTGGGTACGGTCTTAGCACATACATGATGTTTTACAACTCGTAATTGAATTGGCTTCCGGTTGGAACCGCGTCACGACTGGTTCTACTGCCAACGTTTCGTTCTTCATTGCAGAAGAATTCACTCTCATCAACTAACGAGAAGTAGCAGCAACACCACCGGCAGCAGTAACACTGCCAGCAGCAGCAACACCCATGGGGAAGTTCTTCTGCAATGGAGAACGAAACGTCGGCAGTAGAAGCAGTCGTGACGGGGTTTCAACCGGAAGCCAATTATGGACTACGGCCGCGGAAGCCTCCAAGTTCAAATTATTTTACAACTCGTTATCAACTGTTCTGGAAGTAATTCTACATCCAATAAGGACTAAAAAGGTACTCTTGAGTAATCAAGTGTAATCAAAATGAAAGGAAATGTCATCAACCTAAATGAATTTTGACAAAAATTGAATTAGTAATATTAGATTTATTACAGAGTTTAGTACAACTTGAAGAAGGCATAATCTTCCTTCCAATGACGGCATTGATCACATCAAACTTGATTCTTTTAAACTATGCCATTAAGAGATTACCATGACTTATCAACACCTTAAGAAAGGCTAAAATTAAGTACATCGACGTTTAATTAATGCAAATTTCGCAACGATTTTCAGAATTAAAAATGATCTTGGAGTTCACCCTTTCTAGAGAACTCTTTTTAAAACCTGTTATAGGTTTTCACTATATGTATTTCAGACAAGTTGAGCAGACTTTTAATTCTAGAATCACCCCAAGAATTTTCTCTTCACTATTATCAGTACAATGAAATGCTGATAATCACTACATCCATGATCTAAGACTTCAAAAATATTTTATGACTTTCTGTTAGATCGACCTGACTTCTTATTTCGAGCATTACGTTTGGATGGCTTTTTCGAAGTATGTCGGACCATGTGCCTTTTTAAACTCCAAGATTGATTACATTTGTAATCACACACATCACACTTGAATGGCTTTTCACCAGTATGGGTTAGCATGTGCTTTTTTAAGTACGCGGAAAAACTACATCTATAATCGCAAATGTTGCATTTCAAAGGTTTGTCACGATTTTCCCCTGCGTGTGTAAACATGTGCCTCTCCAAGTCCTCAAACGTCCTACATCTGTAATCACAAAGGTCACATTTGAACAGTCTTTCACCAATGTGTATTAACATGTGCGTTTTTAAGGTTTCAGCTTCAGTGCCCCTATAACTGCAGAGATTGCATTTGAATTGTTTTTCGCCAGTTTGAGTACAATTGTGTCCAGATCCGGCTGGATTATTTATAATTTTTTTATTTTTGAAAAACTTTTCTTCAGTTTTCCTGCCCATATGAGACTGATTTGTTTCCATGTTGTATTGTCCTCGAGGAGAACTATACGTCCTGTGTTTTCTGAAACAGAATTCACCTTATTAGTTATAAGGTACACAAAAGAAATACAGACAACGTCAATAGACCCTTGTTTAATCTTTTTAGATTCTTCTTCAAAAATGGCAATACAAAATAATCTAAGTTTAATTAAAATCTTAATACAATAAAATCGTAATTGAATTTTGTCAAAGAGCAAAAACTTGGGCATTACATTATAAATCCCAAGTTTTTTAATTTGTTGAAAAGATGTGTTGGCTAGCATAATTACACCAGAGCAAAAGCCGCACGTTCTATTCAGTCATACAGCACAAGAAACTTACCTTGATGTGAATTTTAAAGAAAAAGAAAATAATTACATTGTAACTCAAAATATTTTTATTTGTCTTCATCACTTTGTGCTCGCATAATTACAATATAAAAATTATTTCTATTTAATTAATCACATAACCATTAACAAAGCTGATAAACTATACAAATAAAACTCGACATTTATAGCATATGGTGTTTGTTTTTGTGATGTAAGTTTAAAGTGGTCCGGCTGACAAAGCCAGTATCACATAACTGACATACATAAGGCCGTTCCCCAGTGTGATACCGCATATGAATAACGTAAGTGTTTCTCTGTGTAAAAGCCTTATTGCAGTGTTCACACCTGTAGGGTCTGTCACCTGTATGTGTACGCAAATGGACTGTCAAATTTGATTTTGAATTAAAACCCTTCCCACATATACCACACTTATTGGGTTTAATTCCTTCATGCAATAATTGATGTGCTCTTAAACTCGTGCCAGAACAAAGCTTTTTCCCACACAAATCACAGACGTATTCCCTCCTTAAGCCATCAGTGTGCTGCTTATCAATGTGATTTTTAAGATATCTCTCTTGTAAGAAACTCTTTCCGCACAAATCACACTTGTACTTTGCATCTTTATAATCATCCGCATGCTGCAACATATGCTTATTTAAACCATCCTTATTATACAGAGCTTTGTTGCAAATTAGGCAAATATAACTGCTCTGACCGTGTTTAGAACCCATATGCAGCTTGTATTCAGCATCTGTATAAAATCCAGCATTACAAATTTCACACGTAATCTTGTAATCCTTGATGTGCCGTCGATAATGGCATTCTAAAGAGACCTTCCGCTTGAAAGTCTTGTCGCAAGTATTGCATTTGAATGGTTTTGAATCGCCGTGGTATTTTCTGTGAGCTCCCATCGCAAATTTGTCTTTGAAACGCATGAAGCAGATGTCGCAGGATATTGGCCTTTCATCAGTGTGAGCCAGCATGTGTCTTTTTAGGTGACCTCTTCGCAAGAAAACCTTTGCACAAACGTGGCATTGTCCTGTACTTGGTACTTGAAAAAACTTAGCTGCCTTTTTCCTAAAAACAATAGTGTTAGTTTCAGGACTTACCTAAAGAATTGATGCAATATTTAAATATGTGTGTAAAAGAAAGGGAATTTCAGATTAGTTTAAATAACACTAATAGAATACATATTGCAAAATCATTAATTAATTAATTTCATTTATTTATCAAACAAATTCTATACAATTTATTTATGAAATTATAAAGCTTTATTTCATAAAATTGAATTTTTGAGATATAGATAGTTAGTTACGTACATGTCTTATAAATTTCATAATAAAGGAAGACGCGAATACTTCTTGATTATAATTAAACAACCTGCACCATATTAAAATGACGTTATACAGTATAAACCATTCGAAGACTTCTGTTTAATAGAAAGAAAAAACCTTCAAAACGTAATTGTAAGAAATCGTTCTTTCACCTTTCTTTATTAATTAGTTTGAAATGGCATCTAATTGTGTCGCATATCTAAGCTATATTTTGTATAAATAAGGTAAACGGAAAATTGTAGCTTCCAAAGGAATCGATTCAAACAATACACATAAAAATACGCCAACAGAATTATGCTCATAGTCACAACATGAGTCAAAAAGTATTTAACGAGCTATGTATGTGTATTACGTAACAATAATTTGCAATGCTTTTTAATATTACAAACACAACCATTTTTTTTTTAACATACGACATGACACGCAGGGAAAGTTAAGCTATGACAATGAAGACTCAAATCAATAGAAAATATAATCTATTATATATTATATAACTTTTGAACACTTTATAATAGAGTTAACAATATAATAAACCAATAAAGAAATCTTACCTTTTTCTAGTTTACAACTTTAACATCACAAATATGAAGAATATCAACTAATCAATTTAAATATAGTACTTACCAATTACCATTTGAAATCTCATTGAAGGGCATTTCAGATTATTTGAAACTCATAAAACTTGGGATTATTAAGCATTATGAATCGCCATGTGTTTATGGCTATCGTTGCACTTTAAGTATTTTCTGAGATTCAAATATTGTGAAATGTTCTTTGTGATTAAATAAACTAATTCATACCATTTGTAAGAATTCTTAGAAAATATCATAAAGCAGTAAACACTGTAACACTTTCAAAAACCTATTTTAAATTTGAAAGTAACATTTTTATAATTTAAGTGAGTAATGAACTACTTTTTACACTAGTTTGTAGTGATTGCTGTTTAATTAAAATTAATTCAATTTATGAATTACTATTAGATCTCACTTGGTTATTTTCAATGTTTATCAAACACTTTGCTCTTAAAACCTTGAAACAAACTTGCAAACGTCTATTTTCATGTAATAACTCTGCATCTTGGGTTTTTATTTTACCCACAGGTTGAACAGTGCATTTCTCCTTTTGATTGTTCGCAATCGTCAATTTCCATATAGAATAGCTACACGTAGGTATATTTTCTGTATAGATCCATCAATTTAAGATCTTTTGTGGGGGATAAGTACATATAAGTATTCTTGTCCTGGAATCCAATATATTTGTGGCTGCACAAATTGGATATTATCAGTGATCATACTTTTCAATTTTTCACTAAAATAAGCATCTGAAAGTCCTATGATAGCAACGTCCTGCAGAGTAAAACTTACAACTTTTACAAAAAAATGAGCCATATTAGTTCCTTTATTAAAAGATATTCTTCATCAGATAAAAAATTGTAAATTGCCTTACATCCATGGACCGACTGTCTTTTCATAAAATTGTTACTTTTATATATTTACTAAGTCAACGTCAGTTTTTATTATTAATCTTGTTTTGAGCATTAGATGTTGGGCCCATAAAGTTCATGACTTGTCTACTTTGTCTACTTCTGTAATGTAGGAAAAACTGTCGAGTTTCTCTCTTGCCTGCACTTCATGACAAATATCATATTTTTCAATGTGTTCTGTTTTTTCTTGATGTCTGGCAGTGTTCTGAGCAGATCATTTATCACTACTTTAATGTCTTGAAGCATTTTACTTACAAATAACTAAACACTTTAAATCAAAACTTATTTCATTTTTTCACTTTCCAACCATTGCCCATTAACATCATCCATAACATTTACAAATTATATGAAACACGACAATGGAAACGTGTACTCAAAATTACATTAGCTTGTAGGCTTTAAACTGCTTATTTATTGAATATCACGACATGTAATACACTATGGTTAAGTATTAACGAGCTATTTCCGCTTAAACTCTTCGTTAAAACGCCAAAATAATAGTTATTTCTTATACAAGACGGTAAAATTGATTTTTATCGATGAGTGAAAACGTTTAATTCATGAGTCAATAATTAAATTTTACCGTCATGTGTAACATTCTATTTTTTTTATAGCGAACGTTAAAGGCAAAATTTAAACAATTTCGCAGAAAAATAAAAAGTGCGATCATGTGTCAAAACCACGTTGTATGATCATGATCCCAGTAACTAGTGTGGGTTGTTGCTATAGTTAAGTTGTCATATTTATTAATTCAAATAACAAAATTAAACTATTTTATCTACCCTTGTTGTTAAAGTGTTACTTTATCTACCCTTGCTCTTAAAATCCGTTTTATCGACTGTTTTGAGTTGGACAAAGCACACTTTAATATTCGTTATAAAAAATAGGATTTTTTTTTTAAATGAAATAGTTTAGATACTCGAAACCAAACTTTCAATGAATATCTGACTTAATAGACTAGAAATTCTGTAATCCAATTAATATATGAACTAGCAAATTAACATATCTTTTAGAAAAATTAAGAATCAAGCACGTTTAGTTGTTTGAAATAAGTCTCTGCACAGAGCAAAAATTTTACATACAAACATACAATTAACATATACAAGATGTATGCATTCAAGTACAGCATCTAGGAAGTCAACGAAAACACCAATAATTAAAACAATAGAGGTGAATTGAAAAAAATATTAGTACTAATACTTCAAGTTATATTTACTACAGGAAATTGCATGTATTTAATAAGCCAAACTTTCAATCAACAACAAAAAAATATTTTCAGATCAGAACAAACAACTTACAGAATTTTTCCATGATCGCCTTTTTGCATCCCAAACAGTTCCGATTGTTCTTTGCTATGTACTTCACTCGGTATGAAATTTATTTCTGGATTTTTACTCATATCTTCAGCATCAATACATTCGTTGTCTTTCTCAGTCTAAAACAAAATTTAGAAATGAATAAATACTGCATAGTAAATAAGAGTAAAATAAAAAATATATACAACCTTAACAATAACTGTCGCTATTGAAGGCCTATAAACGTCTTTCTCTTTATTTGCATCATCATTATTAACCACTAATTTAGGAACCACTTGTTGTTTCCTTCTTTTTGCAGGTGCAGAACCAGAATAATCTCTAGTTACTTTCGGAAAGCGGTTGTTTTGAAATCCTTTGTCCTCAGTGCCATGAAATTGTGACTATAAAAAAGAACGAGTCATAAAAATTTGCCTGTCTATTAAAAATAACTATAAATTACCGGAGATTCGCTAAATCCTACTGACTCTTGAATGTGTACGTCCACAAGTGATTGAGTGGGACATGAGACAAAACTTTCGTGTGTATTTTCAGGTACGCTGTCCAGAGGATCTAACTCTTCCTGCTTGATAGAATGTATCTCTATTTGTACTGGCAGAGTTTCTTGAATCATTTGGAACTCTGTATCTACAACAGCTTGTCCTAGCCATGTCAATAATTGTTTCTCAGCAATCGCAGTTGCGTTCCAAAATTGATACAGTGAATCTAATTTCTCTAGGCAGGAGTCACATATTTTCTTAGGTAAACTATCGTCTCTAGAAACCTAACAAAATAAATAAAACAAATTTTTTAATGTGTTATTAAATTTCTTCAAATCACTTAAGTATATCATCTCAATTACAATTAACACCTGACGAAGCTATCAATCGATAGTGAAACGTAGAGGGATAGTGTCAATTTATTATATATATATATATCTCCTTTATATTATGTTAGATTTTTTTATATGCACACCCTTCAAAATTTTCGAAATAATTCAATATCAAGCTATCAGACCACGTTTGGAACTTATGAAATAATTTCTAACGAATGCCATAGAAATGGAAGCGAGATTAATAAGACAAAATGACATTATTTAAAAAAATTGTATATTCAAGACAAAGCTACAATCAATAGCATTATAAAAGCAAGTAATAAGCTTTCAAAAAAATCATCGTCATAAATAAAAATAAAAAAAGGTTTAGAAATAAATAAATCTAAAAATGATATCTTACACCAAATAGTTTGTATTCCCAGATACATATTTCGATAGCTACATTGCCATCTTCAGTATACACACACACAGTCACGCGCAGTTCATGAAATTTTGGTTGGTATGATCAAAAGATATTCTCCTCATCAAATTTCCAGTGGAAAAGCCGAATTTGGTGAGGAAAAAATCCTATGGTTCACACCAACCAAAGATTTCATGAAATGCTTTTAACTTGTGAATGTGCACAGCATAGGTGTCAAAATGCGTGCCTACAATATGTATAAACCACGATCTGTTGGATTTTACTAGATTTCACGATACAACAATAACCCCCTTGGAACAAATAGAAATATTGATAAAATCCCATTTCATGTCTTTATCCGGTCTGCGCAATTTATTAGTTCAAGTGTTACTCCACTGGTGCCACTTACTAAAAAAATCGGAAGCGAATTATAATCAGAACGTCATTTTCAAGCTCACACAGTTTATGGCAAGTACAGTTGCATTTTCTTGCTCAAATATAATTTCCTTGTGATTCTTTCGTTATTTATGGTGTTTCTTATTTAGGCAATTAGCGCCAAAATGAGGAAAATTTGCGTTAAATGAAGTATTGCTAAGAGTTCTGTCTCGTGAAATCTAGTAGGTCGTAGTATAAACTAATTTTGGTAAGAGAACATTTTTTGATTTATTTATCATCATAAAGATATTATTCTTCCCTAGTAGAGGCTTTATTATTTTTTGATGATCAAGTTAAATTTCTTCATACTTCATAACATAACGGTAAATAAAAATAGTGCCACCTTAAGTCCAAATTTGAAGTCCGTTTCTGCGTAATGTCTTTTTTAGGTGAGGGGCGCAATTTTTGAGGCGAAGTTTTTTTTTTCAGTAAATTTATATGCCATTTTATCCAAATAAGAAGAACGAGCTCAGGGGGTTAATATTGACGCTTCGTAGAAATAAAGACTGCTGTGGTCAACTCTCAGCCTCGCCACTTTTTTTTATGAGGATTCAGTGTTTTTCCTTAAATTTTTCTTTATTCTTTCTATTTTTTTTAAACAAGTTACGATGTGGTCAATTCAGCACTAGTACTTGCTTCAATTTCTTTATCAAGAATTTCCATCAATCTTAACTAATT
The DNA here is from genome assembly GCA_039766575.1 of Serrognathus titanus. Classification (NCBI taxonomy): domain Eukaryota; kingdom Metazoa; phylum Arthropoda; class Insecta; order Coleoptera; family Lucanidae; genus Serrognathus; species Serrognathus titanus. The sequence continues at coordinate 65,311,885 of CM077911.1, forward strand.
TATCTTGGTGTCTCATTTTTTTAATTCCGATCATATTTTAAAGATGTTGAAAAATTAGAAAGAATAAAGACAAAAGAAAATAAAAAAAAAAACTGTGCACCCGTAAGGAAAAAAAAACAAAAGAAAAAGTGGAAGGCAGACACAATCCTCCTTTCTACGAGACGTCGGCATTAACCGCTGAGCCACTCAGATCATACTCTTCATTTGGATAAAATTGCTTATAATTTTAATGTAAAAAAACTTGACCCTAAAATTGCGCCCCTCACCTAAAAAAGCCATTACGCAGAAACGGACTTCAGATTCGGACTTAGCGTCCTCGATTCTTTACTTACTATCCTCACCTTTACTCCGTGCATTTTCCTTGTCAGGTGAATGCTTATACATCTATTTATAGTGCATATTTTCCTTACACAATTAATATCATTAAAAATGGCCTAAATGATAAATATGTATATCATTTTAAATGCTTTCAGGCTGTGTTAAGAAATTATAATAAATAAAATAAATTATTTGATTTTATAAATTAAAGAGAATTTGTTGACAAAGAAAATACTAATAAAAGAATAGATTTGTGTTGCATTCCTTGTCACAAAGGCATTCATAGTAATAAGAAAGCAGATTTTCAAGCCAATAATTATCCTCTACTAAATAATAAACTGTTTTAAGATTTAGAAGCAGGAGACTGGTGAAATTAAAACAGATCATTTCGAAGCTGTTTAGCTCTGAGAAATTTGAACACTCTTAGACTACATATACACGAGAGCTAACTACAGTAGTTATAACTACGGACGTTGTAACTATGGACGTTATAACTACGACTGATTAAGTGTATGTATACGGGTTTCTACTACCATAGTTATTAAAACGTCGCAGTTACGCTACTACACTTCAGTCAGCCGTAGTAAGTTATAACTTCAGAGTTATAACTTTGCCTCTGTACTGTATACGGCAACGATTTCCAAACTGAGAGGCACGAAAAGTTTATTTATACATATAATTTTCATAATGTTATAAATAAAAAAAAAGTGAAAATGTAAATAAACTCTTATAACAGAACTTTTATAGTCCATTTATCATTTTAAAAATGTGTTAATTATTTTTGATGTTGCCAACAAACAAAAGAAAAAGTACACTAAAGTAAACAAATGTGAAGTCAATAGGTAATCTTATAAAAGTAACATGGAATATTGCACGATTTAGTTTCTATCTTCACTCCGCAGTTATTACTACAATTGGAGAGATTTATGTTTGAAATGTATATACGCGTTGGTTACTATCGTAGTTCTAACTATTGTATTTATAACTACAGTAGTTGTTTAACGTGTATACGTACTCTTAGATTACCGCCAGACTAGCTCCAAGTAGTTTAAATATGGAATTATTTGAAAGAGCCTCTTGGGTTTAAAATATTGCATAACCTGTAAATTCTTGAAATAAGTTTGTTAGCAGGCAGTATCTTTGTAAAAGCGTTCTATATTTTCAAAGGCAATAGATTTCAATAATATTAAGACTGCGAATACTAAAAGTTAAATAATAAATAATAAAATCCTCAAAAGGAGGTCAGTTTCCAACTTACTCTGATGGGCAGGCACGCCGTAATTTTCACAAATATTTGCCTGTCATTTTGTTCTGCGAAAATAGGAACGTTTGCTTGGTCTTTCACTAAACAAAGTCTACACAAATGCATTATTTCGTTACTCATTTTTACACATAACCACCAGTAAACACAACCACCATTTTCACAGTTGACAGTTCAGTGTCACCAACGTAGATATTTTACTTTTTCAGACAGAAAAGTATCAGTATTGCCAACACACCAATTAATTTTCTCCTTAGACATTGAGAATTCCCTAAATAGTCATAGTGTTGTTTTCGATTCACCTGCACCGGTTGCATACAGAGTATTTGCATCTTTTTTTAACCATTGTAATAACACGAGATGAAGATACTCTGAATGCACACTAGTGCAGTCAATCGAAAACGCTATTAATTTATTTAACATCTGCATTAACAACTCAGAGTATCTTAGCATCACTACATGCTTGTGAATGCATTTTATGTTTTTATTTAATGGTATTTTTACATTAAAGTAGATTCTTGTCCGGTGAAATTGTGTAACTATTTTAAACGGGCACTAAAATTGGTACTATCGGTTTACGCTCTCTGCGTTTCACTTATGATTACGTGCGTAATTGACTTTTCGAATTCAAATTAAAACGCTAATTTTTAGCTGCTTTGCCATTGCTCACTTTGTGCACGCTAGAGATGTCGATTTTCGTTTCTTTTGAGCTTTCGTTATTATTCGTTACTCGTAGGGTCAGTAATCATTTGCTGTATTTGTTGCAATCGTTACCATAATTATTTTGATTACTATACAGTGTTGCCAACCAATCGCAACTAAATTTCGCTACTTTTTAAAATAAAAGTCTCTATTTTCACTTTAAAAATTTTTAAAAGTCGCTACTTTGTCGCTACACAATTGACAACAAATTTAAATTTATAAAAATGCTATATTACAAAATATATATGATTATATGTACATAATAGACAACAAAATAAAAGAGAATCGAACATTTAATAAGAAGTTTCGATTTTAGCTCTCCTAGTTTGCTGAGTAGTGTCTATTTGAAGTGAGAAGTGACGAAGTTAGTACTGAAAATGTTTTATTACACATTAAAAAAATAAACAATTGCTAAAATGTAAATTACTTAGAATTTCCCTCATAATTTCCTAAACTAATTAGGGTGCATCCGACGATCCGACATCCGACTTGCAAAGAAAACAGAGCACATGTATCGCTATCGCATTTTAAAACGTAATTACTGATCTCTCCGACAGAGATAGATACAAAATTTTAGTTTGCTCATGCGCATGTGCACAAGAGGACCATGAAGCGGATATAACCTTAATGTCCCTAACTCATTTTATTTTATTGTTCTTGTGTTTTATTATGATAATGATAATGATAATTATGCACATACAACATTTCCAAAAGTCGCTACTTTTCGCTGATTTGTTGCAGGCGCCGCTACGCCGCTACATGTTTGTAAAAGTCGCTATTGTGGCGACAAGTCGCTACGGTTGGCAACACTGTTACTATATTCGTTGCACTTCTCTGTACATACAATTTCAAAGTATCGGTAAAGTTAGTATGAAAGATTATTTTGTTAAAGTACTCAAAATAGAGTATGTTATGTACTTATAGACTTAAAGTTATCTATGTTTACAGAAAGGTTCCCATGTGCCTTATTTATTAACGATTACATTGATTATCACACTTATAACTTCTACCATTATTAACTTTACTGTCAGTGTTGCCAACCTAGAATTAACTACATAACAGAGTAATCGTATTTTTCGAGTAAACGACAGCTACTTTATTTGAAAATCAAAGAGCCAAGAAAATAAAGTTTCATAGACTGTAGAACATTTCATAAAAATCCTTCTACAAATAACTGTCAATGAATTGGTACTGAAATGATTTTTTTTTCTATTAGATGGCGGAGGGCAGTATAAACAATCTGCATTCGATAATTCATTACTGTATGAAAAGATAAAAGTAATCAAACTGTAAGTAACGATTCCTCTTTCGGGTAATTACTCGTTACTTCAGGCATATTCAAATAACGAGTATTCGAGCAGGATTGCCAAAACTCACGATAAATCATGAGATCTCACGATCTATATGTAGTTCTCATGATATATTCAGTAAATCTTACGATTTTCAATTTCCTGCCGATAATCTCTTATGTGACAATCCAAATACATTAATTTAAAGATAGTGGTCAAGCAAAATTTGGAAATTTGACTTCATTAATATTTAATTTATTGTGTCTTCCACATTGTAGCGCCAATGTCGAACGTGTTTTTTCTCAAATCAATTTAAATAAAACTCAAATAAGAAATCGACTTAAAAGTGACACCCTAGAAGGTTTGTTACCCACGAAAAGTTTGGTTGAATGTCATAATTTCAAAATTACTCCAGGTTTTTTAAAGAAAATAAATTTTGCTTACTACTATCAGAGATAACCTGAGATGGGCAACTCAATGCTTAACTTTAATCCGCAAAAACGAACTGGACAGTTGTAATTGCAGCCGTATCGCAGAGGGCGCTTTAAAAACATTTACGTAGCGCGGGAACAATTCAAAATAGTATTATTGTTTTTTGTGGTTATTTATTTGTTCGAATGCTATTTTTTTTATAAGATCAATCATCAAAGTGCAAACCTGATAATTGATCGTATAAAATGAACAGCAAATAAGTTTCAAAGTAGAATAAAGGCAAGAAAAAACAACTACCGCATTATGAATATAAAAATATATTATATACATACTTCAACACATTAATTAATATTTACACATGGCAAAATTTGGCCATTTTCTTCTGCTTTGTAGTTTTCTTCAAACTGCGTTGTGCTTTCTGGGTGGCTTTAAATTCTTCATTACTACGGCGACACCACCAAGAAAGCCCAATGCGACATATAGCCTTGATAAATGCAGTGGTTAGACGGTCGTTGTGAATGTCACAAAACAATATATATGGAACTAATGCCTCTTTAATAGGAGGGGCAACCAATTTAGATACCCCAACTGTTCCACATAATGAAGGCAAAGTAAGTTCCAATGTGGAAATGGCAACCCCTACCGCAATAACAAGTCTCTCTGATGGATAGATGAGCCTCAATGTGGCCTCTGACCACTCTTTGTATGCTATAAAGATATTGTGAGGGTCCATTGATGAAGCACACAAAAGTTCTTTACATGGTTCACATTCCACCACCGACAATAATTTTCTGGCGAGGAAACCACTGACATATGCAACAGATAATGCTCCTGTTGTGCACTGGGTCACAGCTTCGGTAACTTCAATTTCAATGGCTTCTTCCCTTTCGGCAGGTAGGGAGGCAACCCCTAATGACATAACTTCAGCGTCTTGTAATAAGGTCTCTGTGATTTCCTCTTGTGGTTGTAGGAAGCAACGCAGATTGTTCAGCAAGACACCATCATCTTCCATACAGTTAATACCAACCAAACTCTGATTGACCAACCCATTCAAAATTTGAGTTTTCAGGCTGGCTACAAACTGAGATGTTGTTGGGTTGTCGTTGCACCCACATCCGCCTCTAATAGCCCCAAAAAGATTTTCCAACGAGTCTTGATTTAAAGAGCGCGGTCGCAACTTGGTACACATTTTGTCATCCAGAGTCTTCCAAATTCCCTGGATGGCATTTAAGGACACTAGCCACCCAACTTGGGACGGAGGCTTGTTACTCAACACAGTGCCTTTTTTGTTGACCCTCTGGAACTGCCAAGAAGATACCTTCTTTACTGCTTCTTTCCAGAAAGCCATATGTTGTGTAGTCTTAGTGACACAACATTTCATCTCCTTGCCTTCTGTAGGTTCCAGTTGTGTGCCATTAAAACTGTCAAACAGTTCATCTACCTGCTGAATGAAGGTAGCTGTGGCAAGTGAACGCTGTTCCATTTCGCCTGCAAACAATTATTATGTGTACACTGTAAGTTATTATAATAATATAATTTTGTACCTCTACTTAACAATGTATAAATGAAGCTAGAAACTGTTCGACTCATTAGTTGCGCTGCCAAATTAACTTTCATAGCATATTGGAGTGTAGGGTCCAAGTGTACATGTTTAATCTTGTATAAAGCTCGAAACACCAAAGGAGTTGCCAAATCAATGTTGTAAGCTTCAAGTACGTCTGCAAATCTGGCCTCCATTGGGGTTTCGCTCTCGTCTATTATAACAGGCAAAACCACTTTGTGCTTGCGAAACAACGCAGCAGTGCGCTTTAACAAATGTGGAGGATCATACATTGCGAACACATAATTGCCTTGATGTTCAAAATATGGCCTTGTAATAGTGACACCCCGATTCTTCAGCATTTTCACGTTGCTGGAGCCCATATCACAAATGGTAGCAAGGACTTCTAAATTTGCAATGTCTTTACATGCTGACAACACAGCAAACAGACATTTGGATAGATCCTCGGCACTGCACCCATTATTTGCAAAATAGTAGGCTACAGGTTGCTTCCACTTTCTGGTCCCTAATCCTTGTAGCATAAAAACAAGAGCACGATTTGCACGTTTTGCCGAAACGACACCATCTCCCATATCTGCAAACCCCAGGATTCTATCAGAAGCGACGTCATACTGCAGATTTTCTTTGATGTCCATTTCATCCAGAAGAAGGACACAACGTCTATCTTCTTCAGTAGAGAGAGACTGATTGATTTGCAGAAATAAATGCGTATTTATTCCTGTCGCAAATGGAATCCGTTTTAATAAGTCCACAATCGTTCTCCGTGAAGGCATGGAGATGAGTTTTCGCAATAAATTGTAGCATCGTGGACTACGCTTATATAGTGCTAAAGCAATAATTTTTTCGTCTATAGTCCATCTCCTCCCTTTTGGATGTCGTTTGGCACAGCGAAGTTGGGAAATGAGGAAATTAGACGTTCTTGTAGTCATACCCTCAAAAAGGTTACGGACGACATTTGAGTCACTCAAATCTGACAATGCTTTTATATCATGTGCCCTCTTTTTACAAACTTTCTTCAGTTTGCGGATATGGTCTTCTTTATTCAAAACCATTTTCATGAGCTTTCGCTTCCTGGGTGTGGACTCTCTTCGTGAAAGATTTTCTATTCCACGAAAGCAAGATTTTCGTCCTTGGCGTTCCAAGGTCATGGAGCTTTGGGAAACAGATGGAAGAGGCTCTTGGAAAACCGTTGTCACAGTTGACGGTTCACACATAGTTGTTGTTGGTGATATCACATCTGTAAAATGATATCCTTGTTCATCATTATTGTTTCTCAACAAAATATTCATATAATAACTACAAAGGCTTAAATCCCAATTTTTTAAATAGAAACCACGGAGTAGTTCTACATTACATTTTATGTTAGTTTACCTTCCACCATTGAGTTTTCTTTACAACTACTTTCACCTACAGCAGGTTTTGGATCCAGTGTCATAGAGAACAACGTTGGAACTGCACTACGGTAAAGTGTGTATGTAGATGGGCTTCTGTAACTCTCCAAGGTAAAATGTCTATTGCAAATTCGATAATTGTGCAAAGACTCTCCTCTATACTGTATTCCCATATTTTCTTGCCATATTTTAGATCTGTAACGTGTTAGTTTCATTACTTTTTCTAGTTTAATTAGAGGCAAATATGCTGCCTCTACTCACCTTTCAAGGTTCCTCGGAAAGTAGAACAACTTCGGCACCTCATTCTCCGAATATCCGCAAATGTGGCAAATTCCAACACGCGACATATTTTCTTCCACACTTTGCAACTAATGAATGAAAATATTTAATTTGATAACATGGTTATATTTTTATACGTACATTTTTGTTGTATGATATTCACTCCCAAAACTTTAAACACTAATCCAATAATAATAGTCTTTTAACGTTATAGCAAATAAACAACGAACTAACACTTAACCCTAATCAAGATGTCAAATAACAAAATACTCGTTGTCGGTAACATTGGTGCTGTGCTACTTTTACCGAGCTACATGAGCGCCTCTACCTTGAGGTTGCACTGCGGTGCAACAGAGATAATTATATCTCACACTCCTGGATTGCAAGAGAGAAGCAACCAATAATTAACATTGGATTAATATTCAAACCTTCTTGCCCGTCTCAGGTTGTCTCTGCTACTATAAAGATAAAGTCACTCATACCTGTGACTCAGATTTTGACTAATGGAGTGTTTTCTTTGTAGTTACCAGAATCTAGTAGATGGCAGCAGGGGCCAACCCGGGTTATACCGAGTGACTTTTAATGATTGAAAATTATTTTATTAAATTGGCAACACTTTTCAATGTTTATGTTGGTGTACTCGATTTTCAAATTCAAAATTTGACACTAGATTGTCAAATTCAAATTCGTCTATTGTCAACTAAAAAACCAAATAAATCAGATTTTTAAATGTCACAGTTTATTATGAAAATGGTTTTAGTAATGGCTTATTTTCGAAGCGAAGTGCAAAATGAAAATGGTAATTGGATTTATTCATGGCAGCAGGCCTATAATGAATTTATTGAAATATACCCTGAACAAATTGAGTTTCGTCTTTTTTCACAACATTGTGCAAGAATAATTGAACGTTTCTTGCAAACCAGTAATGTAGGAAAAGGAAAATCCACTGGTCACCCCACTATAATAACATCCAATGTTGTACAAAATGTTAATGATATTGAACAACAGAATCTTCATGTTTCCATACGTTGTGCCTCTCAACGAAGAGGTATGGATTAGCAATCAATTTGGTTCTTTTAACCTTTTCTATTTCAATTTCCTGTATTTAGGAGTTTCTTATGAATGCACTCGGAAAATCTTGAAAAAAACACCTTTTCTGACCGTACAAATGTTCGATGGTTCAACAACTTCACCCACCCAATTTTCTTCATCGCATTCAGTTTTGTCAGTGGTACAACAATAACTTGTTAAATAATATTGACCAACAGGATATTACTTTCTTCTCTGATGAAGCCTGGTTTCATCTCTCTGGGTTTATCAATTCACAAAATTACAGGACTTGGTCTGCACATAATCCTCATAATATGATTGAAGTGCCTTTACATCCATTTAAAATTGGCATTTGGGTGGCAATGTCACGGAGAAGAATTGTTGGACCAATATTCTTCTGGGAAACAATTAATGCCCTCAGATTATAAACCAATTAGACGATAGTGAATTAGCAAATGGCTACTTTCAACAAGATTCCACCACTGCCCATACAGCACGAACCACAATAAATTATTTAGAGGAGTTTTTCCCAGGGCGTTTAATTAGTGCTGGTTTGTGGCCTAGTAGATCAACCGATTCGATAACCCTGGATTTTTTTTAATTTCTGCATTTCAAAATGTGGTGTTCCGTAATCATCTTAACGATTTAGAAGAATTACAGCACGCAATTGAGCAAGCAATTGTAAATATCAGACCTGAAACGTTAATTAATATATTCAATAATTTATCACAACGGATTCAGTGCTGCTTACATGAAGGAGGCCAACATTTTGAACGTTTGCTGTAATATTCTATTAAATCCGAACTTCTTATTTCCTTATTTAAATGATGTGGTGTTCAGAACACGTATTAAACAATTTGAAAGAATTGCAACAGGCAATTGCAAATATGGGACCATCTAAAACTTTAATAATGTCTTCAATAACTTATCTCAAAGGATTCAGTGCGGCTTACGCAAAGAGAGCCAAAATTTTTAGTTCCTGAATAATAATAATCTGTTAGAACAATCTTCATCATTACTGTAAACATCAATTCTAACCTATAGCTACGCAACCACACAAAATTAACGAACTTAACAAGTACTGCCAATTCCTCAGTGTTCCCAACATACTATATTTGCCTCAATCATTAAAAGTCACTCGGTATTTGCCGTATTATTTGAACTGTTTCGTTTTGCTGACTTTATTGGTTTATTTCTTTTGTTTTCCTTTCCTTTTTATCTGCAATATTTTTATATTATTTTATCGAATAGAATACATTTTTATTTTAATGACTGAATGTGTATTTTACTGAATAAAACGCATTATTCCGATATCTCACGACTTTTTCATCATAATCACACAAATTTTACTATCCCTCATTTGGCAACACTGTATTCGAGTACCCAACAGTTACTTTTTCATCTCTAGTGCACGCAGAGCCCAAAAGCCCAAGAAATCGCAAAACGTACTTTCCAGTTAGTGTTCGGACACTCAATATGTCCTTCCCCTGCAATCGTTTGCACCGGTGCATTGCCAATTTGCCTATATTCATATTGGAAATAAAGTAAACTTACTCAACGATTAGTTCACATTTTAGCTATAAAGCTTTGGCTTAAACTTGAATGTAGTCATTACACACTTTAAAACATGTAAACCTGTAAATTACCTGACCACCTGTAAACAATAGTAAAAAAAGGAGTTTCGTCCGGTTTGAGCGGGAAATTTAATTTTTTTTAATTCACCCGGTGTATACATTCACCAGGGTGTATGCACCCATACGAGTGCTTTCATTGCACTGGGTTCATTGCGTGGCCCACCTCTAATTTTTGTGTTCGAAACACATGTTCCCTCACTCTTGAACTCTGCTGCGATACAGTGTCTACAAAATAACCACAAAACAAATACGTATTATTGAAAAATAATTAATGTCAAATATTTTAATAAAATGCTTAAAGAATTTTTGAAATTCATTTTAAATTTGTTGTACATCACACCTCTATCAATAAAACACATAGACAGAGTATAAGTAATTGCTAGAGACCGGATTTTAGGTAAAATATATTTTTTTTAGTTTTCGAGGTTTTAAAGTTTTTTTTGCATATCTTTTCGTTTCATTAGAAATAGAGTCATTTGATAAAATTTTATTTTGCCTAAATTACCTTTTTTCATGTTTTTTTCACCTATTGCAATTTTTTCCGTCTAATTTTCCTTTTTTTCGCCTAAATAATATCTATTTTCGCAAAAATAGAAATAGTTATTAGACGAATATTTCCATGAAAACAATTCATAAAAATCAATCAACAATTCAGAAAAATCAAGATATTCTTTGAATAACTTTAATAGGAGGTACATATCTAGACCCTAAAGGCCAGTTTCATAATGGTATTTAAAGGAGACTTTTAAAGTTAATTTCACATGTAAAAATAACTTTGAAAACACATTTGTTTACACATCCAAATGAGACTTTAAATTTAGTCTCCTTTAAATTCCATTATTAAACTGGCCCTAGGTTAAGTTATCTTGATTTTTCTGAATTGTTGATTAATTTTTTATGAGTTGTTTCCATGGTAGTTATTAGTCTAATAACTATTAACCAGTTTATTAATAGATGGATACCTCTACACTTAGACAAAAAACAAAATATCTAAACTCATTTATAGGAGAAAGATTGCAGCATTAGCCGAGAATGACTCTAGAAAGTAGTTTATAAACATTCCAGAGGGAGAATGCAAATACATTTGACGGAAGCAGGACCTAAATAAGTAACGAGTTCCATCCTTTCGAAGGCCACGGACTGGCGGTAGGACATTTTCTGGAGGACAGCCGTTTGTTATCCTTTATAGTAAATAATTGCCGGAATAACTAACCTTACCCAGCTAGGAGTATTACTTCGGTAGTAATCCGGTTTGCAAACCTATTGCTTTAATGAACTTTCGTGTTTGCAACCCATATTAAACGAACCCGTATTTCTGTAACCTGGTACTTAGCTAGTCAATCTGGTTGAAATGCCTATTGACGATACATGACTAGATACTGCATACATATTTAAATTTAAATTTTCGAGTAACAGCCATTAAAAGACTCAAACTTGAAGAACTATCGGTTTAAGAGGCAGAAAATAATTACAATTACTTTATATGTAGTTGCAAAAATCTTTATTTGTTGCTCATCAAATTTATTCACTCAACTTCTGAATGAACTCAATAAATTACATAAACTCAATATTTATAACATATTTTGTTTCCTTTTGATGTAGATTTGGTACAGCCAAATAAGAGTGATCCATAAAAGAACCGCCCATCTTTTAGGCCGAGAGTAATAATTATATTATAACTGAAACTTTTTTATCAAATTAATTCACACAACTTCTGAATGAAGTCAATAAATCTCGGAAATCTTTATAACTTTATAACAATTTATGTTTACTTTTGTGATGTAAATTTAGCGCACTCCGACTTACAAAACCAGCGTTACATAACTTACATACATACGGCCTCTCACCAGTGTGTGTGCGCACATGAATAACGCAGGTATTCCTCTGTGTAAAAGCTTTATTACAATATTCACATTTGTAAGGTTTTTCACCTGTATGTATACGCATATGATCTACCAAAACTGATCTTAAAGTGAAGCTTTTTCCACAAGTATAACACTTATTGGGCTTAATACCCTCATGCAATAATTGATGTGCTCTTAAGCTCTTGCCAGAACAAAGCTTTTTCCCACACAAATCACAGATAAACTCTCTCTTCAAGCCATCAATATGCTGATTATTAATGTGACTTTTAAGATACCTCTCCTGTAAGAAACTCTTGCCGCACAAATCACACTTGTACTTTGCATCTTTGTAATCATCTGCATGTTGCAACATATGCTTTTTTAAACCAGTCTTATTATACAGAGCTTTGTTGCAAATTGAGCAAACATAACTACTCTCACCATGTTTGGAACCTACATGCAGCTTGTGTTCAGCATCTGTATAAAATCCAGCATTGCAAATTTCACATGTAATCTTGTAATCCTTGAAGTGCCGTCGGTAATGATTTTCTAAAGTGACCTTTCGCTTGAAGGTCTGGTCACATACGCTGCACTTGAATGGTTTTGCATCGCTGTGGTATTTTTTGTGGGCTCTCATTGAGAATTTGTCTTTGAAACGCAAGAAGCAAATGTCACAGGATATTGGTCTTTCATTAGTGTGAGTTAGCATGTGTCTTTTTAGGTGTCCCCTTCGCAGGAAAACCTTTGCACAAATGTAGCATTGTCCTGTGCTTGGTATTTGAAAGAACTTTGCTGCCTTTTTCCTGAAAATTATAATATTAGTTTCAGAACTTACCTAATTACTTAAATATGCATGTGATGGAATTTGACAAACCAGTAATTTTTGCTTAACCACATAAATAACACATACAATTAATGAAAAATATTTATTAGATAAACAAATTAAATCTATTTGGAGTATGGTATCTGAGGTGACAACAGAATACCCACAATTAAAACAGTGTTGTGGTGGATTGAAAAAAAAAAATATAAAATATGTTTCAAGTTATATTTATAACAGGATATTGTATAAATTAATATCAAAATTTTCAATCAGTCACAGAAAGAGACTTTCCAGGTCAAAACAAAATATGTACTTACAGAATTTCTTCTTGATCACCTTTTTGCACCCCAAACAGTTTGAATTCTTCTTTACTATATACTTCATTTGGCATTTCTGGATTTTTATTCATATCCTCAGCATCTATACTTTTATCTTCTTTGTCAGTCTGAAATAAAATTTTGAAATTAATAAATAATATAAAGTAATACTTAAAAGTAAAGACACACTCAACTTTAACAATAACTGTTGTTATCTCCGGTCTGTAAACGTCTTCGTCATTATTTGCATTATCATTAACCACTAATTTGGAGACAACTTGCTGCTTTCCTCTTTTTGTAGTTGCAGAACCAGAGTAATCTCTGGTTATTTTTGGGAAACGATTACTTTGAAATTCTTCATCCTCAATGCCATAAAATTCCGACTGTAAAAAAGAGTGGTCATAAAAATTTGCCTGCCTAATAATAATATGAATTACTGGAGATTCACAAAATCCTACTGACTCTTGGAAATGTGTGTCCATGACTGATTGTGTGGGACATGAGGCAAAACTTTCATGTGTATTCTCAGGTATGCAGTCCAAAGGATCCAGCTCTTCCTGTTTGATGGAATGTATCTCTGTTTGTACAGGCAGGGTTTCTTGAATCATTTTGACTTCTGTGTCCACAACAGCTTTTCCTAGCCATGTGAGTAATTGTTTCTCTGCATTCACAGTTGTGTTCCAAAATCGATACTGTGAATCTAATTTCTCTACGCAGGAGTCGCATATTTTTTTAGGTAAACTATCAGCTTTAGAGATCTAACAAAATAAAACAACAATGATTGCTTAATTTGTAATTTTTTATCAAATGTAACGTTTTATTATTTTTTTTGCAAATCATCTTGTTTAGAAAAATTATAAAATCAAGTTTTCTTGCCAGATGAAAAATATGAAAATTAACTAAAATTGTGTAACTGGCAGTTACACAATTTTAGTTAATTTTCATCTTGTTTAGATTGTTAAATTTTTTTTTTATATGTACGCACATAATAAATAAATAATTCAATATCAAGCTATTATTCCTATTTCTGAAATGTAAAGTTCTGTTTGTGTCTGAGATTTTAGTAAAGCATTGAATATTATTGGAGAAAAGTTTATTCTAATATTTCAAATTTCTTAACGAGGAATAGCCTGGTTTTAAGTTTTTAAATTTATGTACGAATCTCTCTTTAAAGTACCAAAATATGTATCTTTTCAAACCTGGAATCAGTTTAACGCTTTTGAATCCACTTACATGTGCAATCCCTTGCATAATTAAATTCATTTGAAGTGGCCCAAATGATAAATATACATTTTATTTTTGCTGATTTTTTAATGCTTTAAAAAATGATAGTAAATAAAATTAAATTTGATTTTTGAAGAAGCAAGGAAGAGAGGAAATCAAAAAGATCAATTCAAATGTGTTCAGCTCTGAGTCAACGGAACACATTGGATCTTCTCCAGACTATCTCCAAGTAGCTAAAATATGTAACCATTTAGAGCACCATGTGTTTTGGTTTGAAATATTTCATAACCTATAAATTTTTGAAATAAAAGTTTATTTGCATTCAGTGGCTTGATTTATTTATGAGAGCGTTCTGTATTTCAAAGGTTCTAGCTTTCAATAATATTAAGATTGCGAATACTAAAAGTTAAATAATAATAAAGTCCACACAACAAATGCTTGTACAAATGGAGATCAGTACTCACCCTGATCGGCAGGCACGCATTAATTTTTACAAATATTTGTCTGTCGTCTTGTTCTGCAAAAATAGGAACATTTGCTTGGTTTTTCACTAAACAAAGTCTACATAAATGCTTTATTTCGTTACTCATTTTTGTACTAAGACACCTAAACGCAACCACAATTTTCAGATTTGACAGTTCAGTGACACCAACTGAAATGTTTCTGACTACAATCACACTATTTTCCTACCACTCATTTTCAATTTTTTAAATCATAACTTAACAAAACATTACTGTATACATGTTTTAATTTAAATTTTAATTAAACTTTTAAAAAATTGTTCGTTTTATTTACAGACAAAGTAATAAATGTGTTGTTGCAAATACCTTTATTTGTTTTTCATCAATTAATTCACATAACTTCTAAACAAATTTTTAAACTATGTAAAGAAGATTTGGCAAGCTCAACTTTTATAACAAATTATGTTTACTTTTATGATGTAGATTTAGTACTGTCCGACTTATAAAGCCAGTGTTACATAATTGACATACATAAGGCCTTTCACCAGTATGAGACCGAACATGAATAACATAGGTGTTTCTCTGTGTAAAAGCTTTATTGCAATGTTCACATTTGTAAGGCTTTTCACCTGTATGTATACGTAAATGATCCATCAAAGCTGATCTTAAAGTGAAGGCTTTCCCACACGTATAACATTTATTGGGTTTAATGCCTTGATGCAGTAATTGATGTGATCTTAAACTCGTTCCTGAACAAAGCTTTTTTCCACAAAGGTCACAGACATACTCTCTCCTTGAGCCATCAGAGTGCTGATTATCAATGTGATTTTTAAGATATCTCTCCTGCAAGAAACCCTTTCCACATAAATCACACTTGTACTTAGGGTCTTTGTAACCTTCCATATGTGTCTGCATGTGCTTGTTCAAACTACACTTATCATACAGAGCTTTGTTGCAAATGGAACAGATATTACTACTCTGACCATGCCTAGAACCCATATGTAGCTTGTATTCGACATTTGTATAAAATCCTCTGTTACACATTTCACACATCATCTTGTAATCCTTGATGTGTCGTTTTTCATGCACTTGCAAAGAGATTTTACGCTTAAAAGTCTTATCACATGTGTCGCACTTGAATGGTGTTTCATCGCTGTGATATCTTCTGTGATCTTGCATTGAGAATTTGTCCTTAAAACCTTTAAAGCAGATGTCACAAGATACTGGCCTTTCGTCAGTATGAACCAACATGTGTTGTTTTAAACCACCTCTTCGTAAGAAAATCTTTCCACAAATATGGCATTGTCCAGTACTTGGTACTTGAAAGAAGGAAGGCGCCTCTTTCCCAAAAGCAACAACCTTAGTTTCAGGGCCTATAACATTTCACAGTGTGCAGAAAAAATATCTACAGAAAGAATTTTTTCATTACCGATATTTTGCATCTCTGATTGCTTATCCCGTATTTCACATATTTGAGGATTTTTAACAATGTCTTCGGAGTTAATAGTTTCTTTTTCTCTCTAAGAATAGGGAAATTTGAATGCCATAAAATTGTGAAGTAGTAAATAAATTTACCTTAACAATTGTTGCAGATGGAGATTTGTAAAATTCTTCCTCTATGTATGCCTTCTCACCATTTACTGCCAATTTGGGGACAGCGTGTGTTTGCATTTCTGTAGGTGTGCAACTTTTATTTATATTTTCGAAATCGTTACTTTGAAATCCTTCGACCTTCACACTGTCAAATTCTATCTACAATAACAAAGAAGCTTAAAAATTCACTTAGCTGCTGTTGATATATATTACTTGAGATTCACTAAATTCCCCTTGAAAGTGAAAGCTCATAGGTGATTGTGTGGAACAAGAAACAAAATTTTCAGGTATATTTTGAGGTAAGTGTTCTGGAGGATCCAACTCTTCCAGTTTGATGGAATGTAGTTCTTTTATTTTGAATTCTGTTTTTGCAGAGGCTTGTTCTAGCCATGTTAGTAGCTGTTTCTCTACGTCCACTGTTGTGTTCCAAAAGTGATAGAATGAATCTAGTTTCTCCAGACAAGAGGCACATATTTTCTTGGGCAAACTATCATCTTTAGAAACCTATACAAAATACTTGTGTACTCTAGACATTAGGTTTATTATGGTTAGTTCTAATTGATCAGATCAGCTCAGTTAGTTGAAAGAAATATGACTTATATTTACACTCAAGTATTTCTAAATACATTGTGACCACAGATTTTCTGCAATTTTGTTTCTTTTGTTTCAAGTATTTCTTTTATAAGAAAATTGAAACCGTAATTACTATGACAATTTTTATTACTTTTTTAAGTATAGACAAAATTATTCAATGTAATCCCACCCACTTCTATGCACTCTTCTACAATATATATAAATTTTCTATACATATTTCAGTTTCATCAAATTTTGACTATATTTTTTAACATATTAATTATAACATGAATATCAAGTATTTTACGTTACATTTATCAATTGTCATAAGTAGCGAGTAGTTTCTCCCATTATGTAACATTTTACTAAATAAAATTGCTACAGGAACAAGAGCATAGCTTTAACTAAGGGTATTTACAGGCACTTAGGTACTTAAGAAATAAATTTGATTAATCACTTTGACAATTCCGGTTAATGCGATAATTTGAACTTATACAAATTTTTGAGAGTAAGTAAGCACGTTTTTTAAATTTAAAGCTATAAGCAAGGGTGTTTGTGAATGTTTCTATAATTTTTATAGGCTTTAATGCAAGCATATATTTTTGTAAAGAATAAGTTTTCTTCCTAATACGTACAATAAAAAGTTTTTTCTCTATTGCAGAAAATCCGTGGACACAGTATATATTCGAAGCAAGTAGTTTTCAATTATAATAAAATTGTATGAGTTGAAAATAAGTGTGTTTTTAATTATTAGTTGTTAGTGTTCAGATTTTAATTAAGCAGTACAAGCGTGTACACGTAAAACCTAACTTTCTATTCTCAACTTTAATTATTACTTCTTAATTTATAATTATCAGTGGCTGTATAAGCCAGGCATAAACGAAATGCAATTCCCAACTTACCCAAATTGATAAACAAGCTGTAATTTTTTTAAAAATTTGTCTGTTGTCATCTTGTTCTGTGAAAATAGGAATATCTGCTTGGTCTTTAACTAAACACAATCTACATAACTGCATTATTTCGTTATTCATTTTTACATATAAAACTTAATACACAGAACACCCACTACAATACATTACAACGTGTTTATGACATTTCTCATTTCTCAATGCTACCAATCTACAAATCCGTAAAGTTAAAACATTGGACGCGTTCAACGGATAGCAGTTGCTGAGTTGTCACAGCGATGTACTGAATGACTTTGCTGAGTTGTCACAGCGATGTACTGAATGACTTCGCTGAGTAATCAATGAGTGGCCGCACCAAGATTCGGAAGTAGTGATAAAATACGGTATAATACATGTAAGGTTGTAAGAAATATTTAAAATGCCGCATTCTTACAACTCTAGTTAATATACAGCAGCTGCTGTCCACTGAACGCATCCAATAGTCGCGTTCAGACAGAAAATTAATGCGTCATCAATATATTTTCTAATCAAGTGACCTATGGAGAAAATTGTATGTCTTTGATTAATCTATTTTTTCAAATATCGTTTTTATTGTTTATAACTATAAGTAAGTTTAATTCTTATTAACAGAAATCTTTGTTTATAAGAGTTTATTGCTACATTGCGAACAGTTAAGTAACAATCTAATAACCCTAGCCAATGTTATTAAATATTTAAAAAGCTGAATTCGCTTGTATTTACGATCGTAAATACAAGCGAATGGTTCAACAATTTTTCATTGTATTCATTTGAATACACTAGATTTAATTAATTCAAAAACAGTTATTTAACTTAATCATCATAATGAAACTCACATGTACCGAACATAACTTTAAAAACTGAGTTGTGGCTGCCTATCTATTTTTGGCGCATGCTTTCTTAAGTGGGAAATGTGAACTTGTGATTTTATATCCAAATTAAAAAAAATACATGATTTTGTATAGCAATGCAATATAAATAATTCAAATGACAGCTTAAATAATGGACTAATCAAAGACATACGATTTTATTTCCCAAAGGTCACTTTAATTAGAAAAAATAATGATCACTCGTTAGTTGCATCAGCGTTATAGCGCTTTAATAGTGAATTTGCATTCATAAAACAATTTGTGTTCATTTTTAGCGTTATAAAAAGGATCAAAACATATTTTCTTTTTTAATTTAAAAACAAGGAATTTCTTGTTAAAAGTGGTACCGTTGATTGAAGTATTTATTGTAAATACCTCAATCAACAGTGGTACTTTTCGAGCTCCTAAAAGATAATTCGAATGATAATATATTAATAATAATAATGAATTGGCAGCTTAGTTTCTGCTTTTTATACGTTGGCTTAAGCTTCATTAAACGCTGCAACGCTGAACGCTACCAATCTTTACACACTTCTGTTAAACCTTGATTTTTTTTAATTTATTGTAAACATACATTAGGATTAATTTTAATAATTACAAAGGAAATTCTATTTCTCATGTTTTATTCATTAATCCTCACAAAATTACTAGACAAAGCAAAACCTATGGAAGGAAAACATTATTTGGGAACCTCAGTCTTTAATAATTTATGTTTATTTTTGTAATATAAATTTAAAGTAGTTCGACTGATGAAACCAGTATTACATAATTGACATACATAAGGCCGTTCACCTGTATGATAGCGCATATGAATAACGAAAGTGTTTCTTTGCGTAAAAGCCTTATTGCAGCGTTCGCATTTATATGGTCTATCACCTGTATGTGTTCGCATATGGACTGCCAAATTTGATTTAGAATTGAAACCCTTCCCACATGTATCACATTTATTCGGCTTAATACCTTTATGCAACCGTTGATGTGCTGTTAGACTCGAACCAGAACAGTACAGACGTACTCTTTCCTCATGCCACCCATGTGCTGATTATTAATATGCTTTTGAAGGTTCTTCTGATGCAAGTAAGTCTTTTCACACGGTTTGCATTTGTATTTAGCGTCTTTGTAATCCTTCGCATGTTGCTGCATATGTTTCTTTAGACTAGTCTTATTATACAAAGCTTTATTGCAAATTGGGCAAACATTCCTACTCTGACCATGTTTAGAACCCATAAGCAGCTTGTATTCGGCATCTGTGTAAAATCCTCTATTATACGTTTCACATATGATCTTGTAATCCTTGATGTGACGTTCCAAATAGATCTTCAACTTGAAGGTTTTACTACAGGTGTCGCACTTGAATGGTTTCACATCACTGTGGTATTTTCTGTGAACTTTCATTGTGAATTTGTTTTTGAAACGCATTGAACAGATATCGCAGGATATGGATCTCTCTTCATTATGTATCAATAGGTGCCTTCTTAGGAGAGCTTTTCGCCAGAAGACCTTTCCACAAATATGACATTGTCCTGCACTTGGTATTTTTCTGGAAATAACAATATTTTCAAAATTTCCTAAAAAACGTACACAATATTTAAAGAACACGTAAATAGTTAAGAGTGATTGAATAAATTGATTTATAAATACATTTATAATTTAAATTTGAAAGGAATAGAGATATGAATTGTTAAATACAATTAAGTATCGTAATATAACTGAAAATAACAATGTTAAGAGTGTAAGAAGCTTACATTCGCATTCAGTAAAAGAGATAAATATTCATTATCTTATTTCGAATATGTTTACAAGCGACTGTTCACACATTTATAGAAGCAAATGAATTGAAAATATTGTAGGTTTGATTGTAAAATATTACTTATTAGCTTTAAAAGTAATTTAGTACTTACCACATCTTTTTAAAAATCTTGTTGGCAGAAAATTTCTTTTTACTGTGTACAAATTTATTATAAAAACTTAATATTACAAAAACAAGAATTTTCGTTAATAAATGATTTTAGCCAATCATAGAAAAAGTAATACTATTTTGAAATTAACTGAGTTAGAGCTACAAACAAAATTCTGCATTGTGTTAACAGTTAACAGGGCAAGGCTTTAACAATTAAAACTTAGGTATAAAACAATAAATAATTTGAAAATATACATATATTTTAACGAAGTTATTTCAACCCTTACACGGTTTTTGTTCTGATTAAAATAATTATAAAATACCTATTTATCGTAAAATACTGAAAATCAATTTATTTAAAAAATTTAAATACAAAACTTACCCATCCCAATTATTTGAAAACATGTATTAATTTTATCTTAACAAGAAATTATAATAAGTCATAATAGTTTATGAAGTCATAAAACACTTGTACTGCAACACTAAACATGCTTCCAATGAATTCTTTCTTGAGCTCACTTCTAAATTTACTCGACACATAAAGTAAAAGGATGCTTTTGCTTTATTCAGTTGAGGAACACTTTACTTTCTCTGTGAACATTTTAATTTCCACATTACTGAAAAATTAAAAAAGTAATACCTTTGCAGAACTCAATCTAATCCAGTGTGAACATTTTTCTAAACACAACCGTAATCATAAATTATTTGCAGTTATTAAGAAATGGAAGTATCAGTTTCTTGTTGGTTGTTGGTTGTGTAGAAGTATTCTGTAAGAATTTTTCATGATGACAATTTAATCTTTTGCATACCCGTCTGCTTTTGAAGAGAATTCCAGAGTAAGCACCCATTTTAAGGTCAGTCAACCAAAACAGATGAGGACGTTCTTCGCCAGCAGTGTCCAGTGTACGAGGGAGCATCATCAAGATTCAAATATTTTGCAACAAGAGTTGGTATCTTGGAAATTTTGTTTATGCCCACAGGTTGTACAGTGCATTTACCCTTTTGATAGTTCAGGAACAACCGTCGATGTTCAACATTGATTGGTCTAATCGACATATATTTTCTGTATATTTCAATCAAATTCAGATTTTTGGTTGGAACTACTGTGAACACTCGAGGTTTCCTTGTTCTGGAATCCGGTATGTTTATTACCAAAAGCGATTTCATGTCTCGAATATTATCGACTTTCATATTTTTTAATTCTTCGCTGCGGCAAGCGCCAGATAGTCCAATAATAGCAATAACCTGCAGCATACAAAATAAAATTTTTATTTAAAGAAAAAACGCCATTTAGAAATGTGTTACTTACCTTCATTAAAAGGTACTCTTCATCGGGAGCCTCAGATAAAAAGTTTTGAATATGTTCTTTTGTAAACGTTTTTGACTTCTTCGCCTTATATCCAATGGACTGCCTTTTTATAAAGGCCATGAGTTTAGAATATTTGCTAATGTCAACATCATTTCTTATCATTAATGTTGCTTTAAGCATCGAATATCGGGCCCATAGCGTCGAAGATTTTTGAACTTTGCTCAGTTCTGAAATGTAGTCCAAAATTACCGCCTCGGAAAAACTTTCGGTTTTTTTCTCTTGCCTCCACTTCATGAAGAGATCATACTCTTTTTCATAGCGTTTCCTAGATTTTACAGGCAGTAAGTTCAAAGTTGTCACATCCTCTTCTTCCTTTACATCTCGCTGAGTCCTGAGCAGAGCATTATCACTGCTATCACTGTCTTCTAGCATTTTTATAAATAATTAAATATTTTAAATTAAAATTTCGCTTTTATATATACACTTTTATATATTTTTAAAAACTGCCAAAATTAAATGTTAAATATCTTTAACAGCAAATTTGTATTAAATTGCTATAAATGAGAAAAATATTTCCATAAACATACTTCAGTTATCATAATTGATAAAAAAAACATTAAATATACATTGTAAATCTTTCAAAAAAGTGGAGGACCAAGTATTGCAATGCAGCAATTGTGGCAGTTGATTGAAAATTAATTCTATGCTTTGAATTTTAATTGTAGAGTGTGTCCAGATTTACTTAACATATGGAAGTCTTTTCTATTTTCGTTTTCTAAAAAATATATTTTGTTGAAAAGTTTTGCTTCCTTCTAAACTGCTATATATACAGTATGATTCAAAAGGGTCGTACAACCGCTTAGGTGGTGTTAGAGAACGATAATTGGAGCACAAATATACTTTTAGAATATATTTACGACGTGTGCTGCATACATTTCTTTAGACCAGTCTTATTATACAAATGGGGCAAATATTACCACTCCGACTATGTTTAGAACCCATATGTAGCTTGTATTCGGCATCTGCATAAAATCCACGTAATATTTGATGAGACATTTGTAATGGTACTCCAAATAGATCTTGATCTTGAAGGTTTTACCACACTCGAATGATTTCAAATCACTGTGGTATTTTCTGTGAACTTTCATTGTGAATTTGTTTGATTAAGTCTATACTTTAAGAATATTTTTATGCGCGTGGTTTTGTAGATGTTAATGTTTAATTATCACAAATAGGCAACGCTGCACCTTGTAGATGAATATGAAACCATAGATATAGATCATAGGTAGCCTCATTTTTGTTGACAACTGAATATGCACTTGCACTGAATTATCTGGAAATCTAAATTTGACACTTTTTAACGTTTTATTTTACTCAGCTATTCTTAAGTTTCTTAAATAAAAATTTAATGAAGCCGTAGGTCGAGGTATGCTTGCAAAAAAAATCGGTAAACTTGCAAAGAATTTAGAAAAATCCGAAATTAACAGGCAAATGCTCATTTAAATTCACATGTCATTCTATAGTAACCATAGTGACATCAATTTTTTTGCACCGTTCCCGACCTTACTTCTAAAATAATGTTAATATTTCGAAAGATTTTTCCTGCTTTATTACTTAATATCAATTACGTTTAAATTTAATAAGGAAAATTTTACGTGGGTGTATCTACGTCTTTCATTAATAAAACATATATAAAATTTCATAATCTGATTAATACAAAATCAACATCAAATTCGTATCTTTCACAGTCTCTACATAAAGAAAGCTAATAGAAAATTGTTTTTACATTTTTTACAACAAATAAAGGTTCTAAATATCACTCAAGTGATGCTGCGGTCCTCATACTCTATTCACTGATTTATCTATAATACTTTGATAAAAAGTAATTATGCTGAAATAAAGTTCATAAGTACGGTGCTTCTCAATGATTATTTTTGTTATGTTTTAATTGCGAAACAATTCATTTTTACTTATACATTTAAATAATTACACACAATTTGGCATCTGCTAAATAATCACATGAATACGATTGTATGGTTGACAACGTTGGGCAAAATATTCATATTGGGACATTAAATTTTCTGAATCTAGCTAAGACATGATTCTTAATTACATGGCCAGATAAATGTAGGAAAAATAAAAGAAACTAAGTAAATTATTTTTAACCAAATATTGTAAAATTTTGTGATTATTTCGTAGGAGAGAGAAACACAATATAAACGGTAGATAAGTTTACAATCTTTTCTTTTTCATTTTCTGGTAACAAGATAATCAAACAAAATTTAATTATTAAAAAAATTACAGTGGAAAATATTAATTCTCTGTGACCTATTTCCATTGATTTTAATGAAAATTAAAATTTTACATATTTTGTTAAGAATTTTCATATAAAATGGCATTTGAAAATGTTCCGAGACAATCAATTGTGTTTAAAAAATATATATTTATAACTTCCTATCTTTTATTACGTTAGTTGTAATATAAAATGTAAATTACTTCAAAATTTCAATTATTAAATACAAAAAATTCGTTGATTACAAAATTATCAAATAAAAAACGAAACACATTTGTTAACATTTTGCAAATGTTATTGTTTAAAAAAATATTACATCTTCATAGACTTTATCTAGTACTTAAAATATTTAATTGTTTTCATTAAACATTATATTTGATACCGTTTAACTTATTTTTCAATAAAACAAGTACCTATCCAGATTTCTCAGATATCAAATTTTAAGATGAATGGTGAAAAGCCAGCACAATTAAATTATTTTTAGTTTTCGTTAATAGTGATTTACTTTCAATCATTCAGTAAATTTTATTAATTTTCGCCCATTAATTTATAAAAAGGTTGTTGCAAGTCGGTTTTGATTGTAATGGATTCTTCGAGCATTTTCTGTACAGCTGTTCTGGCTCTATTTGGGACCTCATCAGCGATATCATAGCTCGAGAACTCCACTGCAATCAAACTGTTAGAATAAAAATTGATCGTAAGATGTCAGCACCTAAACTATTCTTTATTAATTTATAGTTTGGAAATTAAGGTTTTGATTTATTTTGTTTTAAACTATTGTAAATTCTGAAATCTAATTATTTATATATTTTAAAATTCCAGATTTGTTCCCCACTTAATAAACAATTTGGGGACTTATAAATTTTGTTAACAACATCCTCAAATGTTATTGTTTAAGAAAAAATATTACATCTTCATAGACTTTCTTTAATACTTAAAATAATGAATTGTTTTCATTAAACTTTATATTTGATACTGTTTAATTTATTTTACAATAAAACAAGTACCTATCTAGATTTCTCAGATATGAAATTTCTTTATTTCTACTGTTAAGATCATGGTCAGCGGCGTCCAAAAAATTAGTCGTTCGCATGCGAGTAAAAAACAACTAATTTGTAAGTAATGGAAACTGTATAGTCTCCTCCCACCATGCTCAATTCAGTGCACCTCTGATCGATAACCTTGAAAGATATAATAATTCTGAGCAGTAATTACTGATGCAGTTGTTTAGAAGCAAGCAAAAAACGAAAACGAAATCAATTTTTTTGAAAAATTGAAACTAAAAAAAACTTTCATATGTTAAGTAAATTTGAACGCACACACTGTATATGAAATAACACTTAAAAATACAGATTTTTCAAATTCTCAATCAACCACGTGTCACCTTCAAAAATAAGATAAAATTACTTACGGGATTTCTTCATTATTATTTCCTTGCAACCCAAACAATTTTGATTGTTCTCTCTCGCCTATTTCATTTGACTCCAAACTTATCCTCGAATCCTCATCTATATGCTCTGCATTGTTTGCCTCACTCTAAAAAGCTAGATATGAATAAACTTTACAAAATGATAATATAAAAAAATTGATAGATTAAACCTTAACAATAACTGTTGCTATGGGGGATTTATAAACATTATCTTCTTTGTCCGTGTTCTTACTTTTTAATTTGGGAATAACTTGCTGCCTTTTTCTTTTTGCAGGCGTAGATTCAAAATAATTGTTTTGCAATTCTTCATCTTTTATGCAATGAAATTCCACCTACAGAAAGAGTGAATTTCAGCAAATCTACTTAACTTGAAGGTATACAATACCTGAGATTTGCTAAATTCTACCGATTCTGAAAAGTGTGCTTGTGTGGGATGCAAGACAAAACTCTCGTTATCATTTTCCAGAGGATCTAACTCTTCTTGTTTAATGGAATGTGTCTCTGCTTGTATCTTGACATCGGTTTCTGTAAACGCTTGCTCCAGCCATGTCAGTAACTGTTTCTCCGCACACACAGTTGTGTTCCAAAATTGATAATGTGAATCTAATTTTTCTTGGCAGGAGTCACATATTTTCTTAGGTAAACTATCATCCTTAGAAACCTAATGAAAAGAAAATGCAAGCTACTGACTGAATTGCAGTAAAAATATGCAACTTTCAGTCATCTCAATTGGCTTCTCTTGTACTATCAGATTTCTTTAATTCTATACTATTCTAATTTAACAAAAATCATTTTTCATGATACATTATTGCAGCATAGTTTCCTGCTACTGTTACATTTAAATTGCTTTCTAACTAAAGTACTCAGACACTTCAAAAGAACTAATTTTTAGTTCTATGAAGGTCTCAAATTGGATAAGTGAAATAAAATTTTTAAAAGGGCAGTCTCTCCACTAACCTTGATGGGCAGACAGGCAGTAATTTTTTCAAAAATTTGTCTATCATCATATTCTGTGAAAATAGGATTGTTGGCTTGGTCCTTAACTAAACACAGTCTACATAACTGCATAATTTCGTTATTCATTATTACACAAAATCTACAATATAATAAACAATACATTAAACACAAACGCCATGTTTTATTTATGTCACTTTCCAGTGTAGCCAATCTAAATATAATTATTATAATTAACACTAATTGCAGACCTAGAATCAAATGTTCTATATCACTAGACTAGTCTCTTTTGATGGGCGTTTTCCAGGTTACCATTGGAGCATCTCTAAATTATTCGAGTAGCTAAAGAGCTCGGGTGTAGGTCAGAGCTACTCCAAGGCTAGCCTGGAAAGCATCTAACATGAAGAGATATACAAAAATGGTAAGGATTTACATAGACAAGAAGGAATAAAAGAATATGATTGGAAGGACAGTGCTTGCAGCACATTGTTAATGCTAATAGTGAAATAGACAAATTAATTGCTGGAAAAGCTTACATATTAAACCAGTCTAAATATATTTACAAATATCTCAACTGCACTATAAAAAATATATAAAACCTAATGTCTTTTTGTAAACTTCCTAAAGAGGGGTTTCCACAGGTGCAATTCGTCCCTGGAATTCTAGAATCCTTTCAATTTTGCTGCTCAGCTATCAAATTGCTTGATATGTTTCCACTCATGCAATTTGGAATCCATATACACAACAATAAAAATCAAAGCAGGAACTGAATTAACAGTTAACTTTTCAGAACATGCGCCACTAACATTAACTTATACTAGAGAATAATTTAAATGGATGTGGTGTCACAAACTTAGTTAGTACAGTTAATTTTACCAGATTGCACAGAATTAGAACTTGTTCTAAACCATACAATTTGTCACATGCTTCAAAATTGCATGGCAAAATTGTATAGTGTAAACGCGAGCATCCAAGCAATTCATTGCTGCTTCAAAATCCCTGCAAGGAATTGCACCATTGGAAATCCGCACTTAACACTTGCATATACATTTCCAGAGAAAAATAGTAACAAATTCGCTTAAAAATTAATAAACAATTAATACTTGTCATACACATACATTACAAAAAAAATTCACAAATGCTACTCCTATCAAATAGACTTTAATAATTATTAAAAACCGAAAAACAATTAAAAACAAAGGTTAAAAATACTTCTTAGTTAAAACTGCTTCTCCATCTACAGAAAAACCAAGTAAATCACCTTCATCTGAGGAACCTTTTGTAATCCAAACAGGATTTAAATTAGAATCAAACCCAAGTAAATAATTTTCATTATCGGATTGCTCACATTTACTTTTAACAACTTTTGATGGGGCCTTGTGTATATAATCACCTTCTCCATTTAAACTCATGAGAAAATCTTTGACACTCTTGTGCCCGTGTCGAAATGCAATTGGTGCCAATATGCCAGTAGGGCACTTTCCCTCTTTTGCTCTGCAGATTGAACAATTACATAGACCCCTGCATGGAGGACAAGCCCAGTTTGGATCTTTGAGGACCACAGCAGCATCTTCGCCGTAACGATTTTTTAAGCATACTCCACAAAATTGACCTCTCACACCAACACAGTGCCCGCTTCTGCAATAAGTTTTGCTGTCTAAAGTTTTCTGCCGGCATTGGTGACAACTCGTTCCATTTGGGGAATATATTTTTATAGTACCTCGTTCGGCAATGCTTGCGATGTAATCATCAGTTATCTCTTCAACAGGTACAATAACTGCATCAGCTTGTCGAACACTGTAGGATTTTCTAGGCTTTGAGATTATGTTTTCTAAATCATTTATACTTCTGTTATATTTCTTGTATATAGTATCCTAGAAAAAGTAATAAGATATGGGACAGAAGTAAAAATATTGTTAGATTTTATTAGCTTTGGACAAAGGCTTTAATGCAGAAAAAATTTATTTATAACTTGCAAACTTTCTTGTTACTTTTGTACTTACATCTTCATCGTCTAAATCAGTGTATGTAAATTCTGGAGCAATATTTGATAGTCTAGCTGATTTTCGACTGTAAAGCGGTAACTGTCCTGTAAATTTGAAGGTTTTATCATCATTAGATTCTCTTTTACGCCTCTTTGTAGGTTTAGCAACAATCTCACGTCCCTTCGAAAAATACTGGGGAGTCTCTAGTGGTTGATCAAAACCAGAACTACCAAGAGAACACATCTGAAATGGTTTTAAAATACTACATAATGCAAAATAAAATTATAATGCTATAGAATAATATATTTAGGTTGATGATGATGAATAATAATTAGTAAAATAT
Source organism: Serrognathus titanus (assembly GCA_039766575.1). Taxonomy (NCBI): domain Eukaryota; kingdom Metazoa; phylum Arthropoda; class Insecta; order Coleoptera; family Lucanidae; genus Serrognathus; species Serrognathus titanus. Next base: position 65,340,645 of record CM077911.1, read on the forward strand.
CCAAACTGTTTTGCTACACAGTTACAGGTTAATTTTGTTTCTAATTTTTTTTAAATTTCAAAATTGAATGAATTAATTGTTTATTAGTCACCCATTCATTTAAAACTCTTTCTCATCATGCTAAGAACACGTTTACAAATTACTTACAAATTCTTCCAACTCTTTTAAGTTCTTACGCCTTAAGCGTTCATAATCGCTTATGTCCTCTAAATCGCTCATGTTTAATCTTTCTTTGTCGAAACTAAAATGGAATACTTATAAATTACTTTTTATTACTTGTAACTTACTGCCAGTAACATCAACGCATATAGGAGGAAGAAGCAGCTGATGAAACAACATACAACAAATGCAAAACGCGCCAAATTTTGACAACCAGGAATGCCAACCTGAATTGTTACAATATTGACGTCTATAAATGTTTAATGTAACAATATTAGGTGTATTATAAATGAACTAAAGCATTTTTTGAGTTTTGATTAAGGTAAAAGTTTATTGTAAATAAAAATTACATGTTAAAAAGATCTCTTTTATCTTGCTATTTAAATTTCTAGTGATCCGAATAGATGGCAGCACTAGAACCAGTATTAAATTATCAGTAATTTATTTTTAATGTTACTTTATCGTGTTACCCTAACATTACCGAAATATTTTTTTAAGTAAAAATTAGATATACAGTGTCTTTCAAAATCTGTGTAACAAATTGAATTTTTTTTATTATCGATGGCAGCAGCACTAAAACCAGTATTAAATTGTCGCTAATTTATTTTTAATGTTACTTTACCGTGTTTATCGCAACATTACCGAAATATTTTTTTTTAATTAAAAATTAGATATACAGTGACTTTCAAAAACAATTTTCTTTTTATTATCGATTATTATTTAATCACGAAGTGGTCAAGAATCACTGTTTGAGTTGGTAGTGCTGAATTTGGCTTAGCGGTTAGCATAGTCGACTTTGGACGTCGTGTCCCTCAGTGGTTGGCGTAGGTTAGAATCCTACCATTAGTTTAGTTCCTCCGCTTATGATTTGATGATTTATAATGACTTTTTGTCAAGATAACAAATAAAATATGTATTTGTTTTAAGTTACTTTTTTTTACTATAATCAGCGCAATAACTGACGTGACACTGTGATTATTTTTTTCATGTCAGATTTTGACTTCCATCAAAATACATGTGCTTACATTGATCTAACAGTGCCGTAGAAGTGACAGTTTTAAAAATATTTACGATGAGTCGTCAAAGAAGGCAAACGTCTCGAACCGAGAGAGAATTAATAATTTTGTACTATAATCAGGACAAATCTTATCGTGAAATTGGAAAAATAGTAAATAGAAGCCATTGTACAGGGTGGGCCAAATTCGACACTTTTAATAGGAAACTCCTATTTTTAGACGAGTTAGACAAAAACTGATCTCGGTCCCTGCAGCTCAATTTTTAAGACAAAATTAATGGTGAAGACCGCGTTTCGATATCTTGTACCGTTTAGGAGCTACAGGGAGTTTTTGAAAATTCTACCATTTTTAAAAACCTTCATAACTTTTTTGTTTATGAAAATTTTTGATTTCTGTAAAGACTTTTTTAAGGCACTTTTTCATGCAGAATTCATTGCTCCAAGTTATTTTTTTCCAAAGTGCTCAATATTTGAGATATTGGCAAGAACTTTGATTTTTTATATGGAACACCCTATATATTTTTACATTTCTGAAAAGAGCATAAAATTCTATTTATAAAAATATAAAACACTTGATATTTTATTCAAAAGATTCTTGAGCAGTAGAGCTTTCATGTTTTAATTAAAATTTTGATGGTTATTGCAGCATTCAAGTAGGCTGTGGATGATGGTAGCTAAATATTTTTTAAAGATTTATTGAGCCATGAAAAAATATTTCTTTATTTTTAATAAATATAACGAAGTTATAATGAATAAATACTAATGTAATCGAAATTGCACAAAAATTACATAAAGTATCAAATTGTCGGCCATTTTGTACTAAACATAAATGATTTCGTTTTGTTATGGTTTGAGCTGACATCACCAATTCAAGGACTGGTAGTGATGCATTTTTCTTATTCAATAAGGTCAGAATCTTTGTTTCTTTAAAATTCGTAATGCGGAAGTTCTTGCTAAGATGTTTGCTCCAACTTGCGTCGGTCATTTTCAATTTCTCCCAAAACTATGATCTCCTCTAATTCTTTATTTCCGTTTTGAGATTCATAATTTTTAGTTTTATCAGTTTAAATGATTAAAAATTTATTAAATTGTTTTTAAATCTCAAGAATATACCTCTGAAGGATCGTCATCTTTCAGGATACCACTCATGGTAAAAATTAATCGCTGCTTCTGAATTTTCACCAATTTCTATAAAACACTTTAACATTTAATATTAGTAAAGAAGACAGTGGTTTAGAAATAACAAATCAAGAAAGTAAATATAAATCAAAAAAGTTTATATCCTTAAATATAAATCAAAATAGATTGTATCCGTAGATACGCATTTCAGCAGCTATGCTGTCATCGTCAGTACAAACATACACTTACAAGTTAAAGGCACTTCATGAAGTCTTGAGTTGAAATAAATATTATAACATGTCGTATTTCTCGTAGTTTTCGTAAAAGTTTAATTATCTCCTTAAGTCTATTTTATAGAGATAGTAAAATTCAAGAGAAAAGCAAGTACTGTAAGAGATTGTGTCAAATTTTGATAGCGACCTACCAGGAAGTTACAAAAACTTAAATCGCTTAGTTATCGTCATCCATAGCCTACTTTAATGTTGTAAAAATAATTAAATTTTTGATTAAAACTTTGAAACTCTATATTTCACAAACTGTTTGAATAAAATATCAAGTGTTTTATATTTTTATAAATAGAATTTTATGCTCTTTTCAGAAATGTAAAAATATATAGGGTGTTCCATATAAAAAATCAAATTTCTAGCTAATATCTCAAATACTGAGCACTTTCGAAAAAAATAACTTGGAGCAATGAATTCTGCATGAAAAAGTGCCTTAAAGAAGTCTTTACAGAAATCAAAAATGTTCATAAACAAAAAAGTTATGAAGGTTTTTAGAAATCGTACAATTTTGAGAAACGCCCTGTAGCTCCTAAGCGGTACAAGATATCGAAATGCGGTTTTCACCATTAATTTTGTCTTAAAAATCGAGCTCCAGGGACCGAGGTCAGTTTTTGTCTAACTCTTCTAAAAATAGGAGTTTCCTATTAAAAGTGTCGAATTTGGCCCACCCTGTACAGTACAGTGCGTTATAAAAAGATATAAAAATGAAGAAGGCGTCGAGAATAAAGGAAAAATAAGTGGAAGAAAAATTTTTGATAGCCGCGATGAACGATGGTTGATAAGAGAAATCAAGAAAAATCCCATGCTTAGTACCCCAAAATTAGCTCAAAAGGCAGAAGACGTGTTAAAGAAGAAACCAAATATAGAAAAATGAGGATAATTTTACAAAAAAACAATTTCCATGGCAGGCTAGCAAGGAATATTATATATAAATAAATAAATAAATAAATATAAATATTAATAAACGAAATCGGCAACGCCGCTTAGACTGTGTAAAATTGTATGAAGATAAACAGTACGATTATTGGAAAACAATTTTATTTGTAAACGAAAGCAAATTTAACCTCTTTGGCTCCGATAGAGTATAAACCAAATACAGAGTTAAAACCGATTAACGTGCGCCCAAATGTTAAGCATGGTGGCGGAAGCGTAACAGTATGGGGCTGCATGTTAGCATGTGGCGTGGTGAAATTAGTATTTATTGATGGTATCATGGACCAAAGTATATATTTAAACATTTTAAAAGAAAATCTAGTGGTTATTGCTGAAAAATGTGGAATTGTGGATAATTTTCAGTATTACCAACACAAATCTCACAACGCATGTGGCTACTTTATAATTGTTTTAAAGTTTAAAATCGATACACCTGCTCAGTCTCCTGACATGAATATCATTGAAAATCTTTGGAATCATTTAGAAACTAGTATTAGAAAACATCAAATTAATAGCAAAGATGATCTAAAGAGAGCTTTAGTGGATGAATGGGACAAAATAATGCCTGATTATTGCGAAAAACTTGCTATGTCAATGCCTAATCCTTTAAAAGCTGTCAAAAAAGCAAATACTAGATTAATATAAGAATTATTGTAAGAAGTGTTATTTTTTTGTATTATCCAAACTGTATGACTTTTATTTTGATCTATTATTATGACAAGAAGATAAAATTAAATACGATTTCTTCTTTTTGTGGAAAGATTTGCTTTTTTATGTTTTATAGTAATTACAACATCTAGACAAACATGTAAATTTCATACAAGAAACAAAATTGATGCAGATATTGTTATGAGTTTTACTTTGTCTCACTGTACGTAACTTAACAAAAAAAAGCATAGCCCTCTAGTGATGAGCGATATTTCACTGCCGGTGATTTGATCACCGTGATTGGAAAATCACTTATAGTGACCGTGACCTAATATTCAAAGTAACGGCGACCAGTGATTTCACGATTTCGTTTAAAATATACTTTTTCATGTTTATTAGCTTACAGAATTCTATATTACAGTCTATTGCAGTAAATAAAATTGATGTTGGTAAAGATGAGTTTCTAATTTACTTTATAATAGCATATAATAGATACCTATATATTTTCGATATTAAAACGACGATAGGGTTTTTACAATTTATTTTGAGAGGAAATTCAAATGTTTTTTTAGTAATTAAATCTAAATTTCTATTACGTTGTCAGTAACTGTTAGGTTTAATATTGATAATTATTTAAATTCAAGTTTAAAACTTTTGCTAATTTATCTCTTTGGCATTTGAAGTCTTAAATTAATCAAATTTAAAATATAATGCAACGCGACGAAGTGATACTAAAACAAAAATTCTATTATTTTTAAATGCTAACTATAAATATTATAAACAATAATCAGATATGGAATTTTAACTTTTATATACTCCTGTTATTTAATAAAAACTATTCAACAATTGAATTTTTTTTGTTTCAGTGATTATAGTCTTCATTTTGATACTATATTGTTTTTTATTTTATTTCTGATGATTTAGGTGAATAGTGATTATCGCGCAAGTTGCATTGCAGAGGACGTGTAGGTATTTGTATTCTAATAAGAACGATTTCTTACTACGCAGTGATCACGGTCACGCTTTAAAATCACCGTGATCCAAAAGTAACGGTCACTGATCACGACGATATCGAAAAATCACGGTATCGCTCATCACTATAGCCCTCTAGAGTCTAAAAAGATCGTGAATGGACAGTTAACATACATTGAAAATTGTCTGGAACGGTAATTGCTGTAGTACGAATACGATTGTACGGTTGACAACATTGAACAAATATTCATATTGGGATCTTCAACTTTATGAATCTAGCTAAGACATGATTCTTATTTACACATCCAGAAAAATGTAGGAAAAACAAAAGAAACTAGGTAAATTATTTTTAAATAAATATTGTAAAATTTTGTGATTATTTCGTAGGAGAAAGAAACCTCAATATAAACGGTAGGTAAGTTTACAATCTTTTCTTTTTTATTTTCTGGTAACAAAATAATAAAACAAAATTTAATTAGTAAAAAATTATAGTGGAAAATATTAATTCTCTGTAACCTATTACCATTTATTTCAATAAAAATTGAAAACTTACATTTTTAGTATATATTTTGTTAAGAACTGAAAAGTTTTTCATATAAAATGGAATTTAAAAATGTTCCGAGACAATTGTGTTTAAAATATATATATATATTTATAACTTCCTATCTTTTATTACGTTAGTTGTAATATAAAATGTAAATTCCTACGAAATTTCAGCTATTGAATACAAAAAAATCGTTGATTACAAAATTATCAAATTAAAAAATGATACACAACATTCTCAAATGTTATCGTTTAAGAAAAAATATTACGTCTTTATAGACTTTCTCTAATACTTAAAATATTTAATTGTTTTCATTAAACATTATATTTGATACTATTTGATTTATTTTTCAATAAAACAAATACCTATCTAGATTTTTCAGATATCAAATTTCTTTATTTCTACTGTTAAGATGAATGGTGGAAAAGTCAGCACAATTAAATTATTTTTAGTTTTTGTTAACAGTGATTTACTCTCATTCATTCAATAAATTTTATTAATTTTTGTCATTAATTTATAAAAATGTTGTTGCAAGTTGGTTTTGATTGTAATGGATTCTTTGAGCATTTTCTGTGCAGCTGTTTCGGGGCCTCGTCAGCGATGACATAGCTCGAGAACTTCACTGCAATCAAACCGTTAAATGAAAAATCGATCGTAGGATGTCAGCACCTAAACTATTCACCATTAATTTATAGTTTGGAAATTAAACTATTGTAAACTCTGAAATCTAAGAATTTCTATATTTTAAAATTTCAAGTTTGCTCCTCAATTAATAAACAATTTGGGGACTTATAAATTTAAAATGCATACAAACAAGCCGCACCTAACTTGCAAATGAAATTTAAATTAATTAGAATATCTCCATTCTATTTGATTACCATTAAGGATTATTAAAAGTGCAGATTAATATTTGTCTTTTCTTTGCTATATTGATTGCGCGTGTTTGAACATTTTAAGGCATTAGGAAGTCATTAACCTACAATTTTTTGCCTGGTTTTTAATTAACATTACAGTGAGAGTTTCAATAAAAAAATACTTACCTTAAAATATTGAAGGACGACCTTGATTCTTGCTTCTGTATTTTAATTGAATGCACTGGTTTAATTTCTTTATTATTGTTTTTTTTGAGATGCCATAAGCGGATATATTTTTTTAATTTCGAAATAAAATACAGTGTGTCCTGATAAGGATTGAAAAGTTAATTTATAATAAACGCTTTGTTTGTTTGTATTTTCTTTAAATAATGACAATTTATTTTCTATGCTCTTTGTAAGGAGTAACTTGTAGATTGCTTTCGTATTTATTTACAAATTAATACAACATTATATACATTCATTCACGCTTTTATCAAATACATATTTATAAAATTCATTGCAATAAATTATATTATGCGTACTGCTTGTAAAAATACATTATAATCAAATGAACCAAATTACAGATAAACACAAACAAAATTTACAATAAAATGTTACAATTACATACAGCACGCAAGATGCTCTGTCTCTCGGATCAAACATAAGTATATGATGGTGTATCAAACACAAACGTCGACCAATTGAAAAGCTTTATATATTCAAAGACGCTATTTCACAATCAGTTCTAAATAAAATGAGTGAAACTGGTATTTACGTCGAGTGTTAAGGGCTGGGAGGGAGACTGTCGTCGCTCTCCAGATAAGTTACGTAACTATCTGTGCTGTCGGGGTGCGTCATGACGTCGGATGGAGGTGCAGACGAAGGAATCATTCCGGATGGTGGTCCACCTGTTGGTCCCATACTTGGAGGTGGTAAGTCATATCCATGCATCTAGAGAAAGGAGAAAATCAAAATTTCATTAAACATAAAAATACCTAAGTAGATGGACGACATACGAAGGAATTCAAATGTAAATTACCTGATTTACTATCTGTTGAAAGGCAGGTGCGTGAGTCTGCTCGAGATCAGAATGCAAAGCAAAATCTGATAAGGCTTTCCAAGGCGGTTGGTATGCTTGCACTTCTAAAGCGTGTACTCCTAAGGGTGAGTCGTGTCTGACTGGGGATGAAGCTACCATAGGAATACCTTGCATTGCTCCATATCCTAATTTACGGCCATCCTGCACAAAAAACTATTTTCTATTAGGCTCTGAAATACGAAATCTAAATAATTTCGTTAATATTTTTTAACCTTTTGAAGTTTTTGCCCTTGTTTCAATTTTATTGAGTAAATCAAAGTCGAGAAACATTTTCTTCACGCAGCTTTACTTGAACTGCGCCCAAGTCAGAATACGGGTTGAAAACGTGAAAAAGAAACTAATCCACATTCACCCTGTCTTTGATTTTGAACTAATGGATATTCCTCCTTTCGTACCTCGTTTTTCTATGAGCCGCTTGAATGAAATTGCATTTTCATTGTCTCTTATCGATCAATACAAAACAAAATTAAAAAAAAAATGTAAAGGAATAATTATTTTAATTTTCAACATGTATTTCTTATTTACAAAATAATAATATATTTAAACTGTGACTGGATATTTTTTAATTGTAATAGATTAATATAAAAAGCAATTGAAGAATAAGTACAGTCTAAAAGAATATAAGAATATAGAGTCATCTCCAAAGGCAAAAGGAATTACATTCGTATTATGAATCTAACAAAATAAAAAACAAAACTAATGGGTCGTTTCTGCTCATATCTGTAGAAACCGTAAGATCTGTAAGCTTGTAAGTCAATTATTAAAAAGATGGAATTTTGAGGTTCTCAGTAAGATACGTTTTTTCTTGTAAGTCTCTAAGATAATACCCCAGAGACTTACGAGTAATCTTAGAGACCCAAGGGAAATTATATCTTCCACATAATTTCAAAATTTCATATTTTAATAACAGGTTTACAGATCTTCGGTTGCTAAAGGTGCGAACCGATTCGAGACACAAATTTTAATAAAAAAAATGACTAATGACTAAAGTAGTTTAGGAAACGTGATTTTTTTGAGAAGGTAGATTTCCAATTGTATTAAATAAGACACACAGGACATCAGCTATTACATAATTTCAAATTCGAAAATTTTATTTTATTTTATTCAAATTTTTATATATTTTTAAAATTTTCCCTTAAGTGCAAAAGTATCGGGAAAAAGAGTGTATATTGCAGAGGCACTAATTTTTCAAAAAATCTTTGGCGAGTGTGAACTTGAAAACAGACAATTAATTATATTATGTGTCATTCACTATGTTGAATTTTGAAAATTTTAAGGCCAACAAATTTTTGTTTTCAAATTTTCAAAATAAAGTCTAAGTCTTTGGGGTGTTGCAAGAACAAAAACGCGTTAACTTATTGATCAAAATCATCGGCACGTTAACTTCTTGATCCTTTGACATAGTACCAGAACACTTTCGATTGTCTAATAAAAATATTTTTTTTTTTTCATTTGGTGAAGTTGCAAATTACAGTTCACATTATTGTTTACTAATGAGAAATTTCCATAATTTAATCAATAAATAATAGAAAATCTCACGACTAATAGTTATGGAAAAATGGAGAGAGAATTATTTTCCTCTTAGGCTTCAAAGTAAACGAAAACGTTAGAACTTGAAGGCTTAAGGTATTATCTAATTCACGAAAGATGAGCTTTGTGCTTTTTATATTTGATGATGCAACGCCAGACGCGTTTTATTAATGACGCAGGGCTCTTCTCTTGTGAATTGTATAATACATACATCAAAGAAAGTCGTAATAGATAATTATTCAGAGATATTTCTCCTTGAACACATCACAAATCAATCTTTCTTTGCCATAAGATTTATATCTGCAACAGGAATCGTTACTAACGGTTTGATTACTTTTATCTTCTAGTACTTGTATGGTACAGAAAATACAGCAACGAATAATATAACGAATTATCGAATGCAGATTGTTTGTACTGACCTCTGCCAACTTTTAGAACAAGAAACAATTTCAGTACCACTTCATTGACAGTTATTCGTAGAAGGATTTTTATGAAATGTTCTACAGGCTACGAAACTTTTTATTTTCCTGGCTCCCGTTTACTCCAAAAATACGATTACTTTACTTTGAGTATTCTGACAAATAATCTCTCATACTAATTTCACCGAATTATTGAAATTGTACAGAGAATTGTAACGAATATAGTAATCAAAGTAATCATAGTAACGATTATAACCAGAGGCTCGCAGAAAAGATTCAAGAGCGCGTTATCAACCCCCCACTCAAGGTAAATCAGTGCCGTGTAGATCCTGATGCGATACGACAAATTTTTAAATTCTTATAATTTGTTTGGATATGTTAAATACGTAACTTTTTACATAATTAGAGAGCAGAAATTTGTATGAGCTAGATAACAAGATAATAAATAATGAAGAATGAACCGCTCGACGGACTGTTGTTCGTAGGTAATCACGACATCCCCTACTAGTGTCTTGCCAATGAAAACTGAATTCAATCTGCTAGTCTCTGATTATAATGTCGCTCCCAGACATGTGCGCAAATATTTGTACAAAGTTATGTGCAAACGTAGTGTAAACCTTCGCGCACGTAAAACTGACTCGCTTTGATAAATTGTTGATCTCAAACATTTGCATATGCCTATGCGAAAGTCCTCCTACACTTGTGAGTTTGCGAATATGCGCAAATGTCTGGGGGCGGCAAAACGAATACAGCAAATTATTATATTGACCATTCGTGTAACAAATAGTAACGAATACTCTAAAGTAACGAAAATCATCTCTGATGCTATGCACAAAAGCGAGATCAATGTAAAAAAGATAAAGATAGTCGTAAAAATAAGACAAGAGCAAAGAAAAGATTTATGAAAAAAAAAATCTATTTTTATGACATCAATTACGAGGGATCGTTTTTATATTCCCGAACTAGGCATGAAAAGAAGAGATATATATAGGCCCCTTGTTTTTGAATACAAGTACTACATCGTTTCAATAATACCTTTAATCCATTATAAAAATTTATCAGCAAAATGCTGCTATAAGTTCGTCATCGTCCCTAAATTTTGTTCCTCTTAGTATTTTTTTGAGATTTGGAAAAAATAGTTATAAGGGGCTAGAACTGGACTATAAGGCGGATGGTCAATTTCTACGAATTCATATTCAGCAACCGTAGCTTTTGAAAGTCTTGACTCATGGAGTGGTGCATTGTCGTAGAGCAACAGGACACCTTGTGCTAGTTTTCCGCGCCTTTTCACTTTAATAGAATCTCTGAGCCGATGCATTAAACTAGCATAATACTCTCCTGTTACCGTACTACCTTTATTCAGGTAATCAATCATTAAAATTTCTTGGCTTTCCCAAAAACAGTTGCTTTTTCTGCAGAAGGGGTGACTTTAAACTTCTTGGGAGGGCTGGAGCCCTTAATATGCCACTGCATCGATTCTTGTTACGACTCAGGATCAAAATGATGAACCCAGGTTTCATCTCTGGTGACAAGTTGATTGATAAATAAATCTGGTTCATCTCCACAAAGCGCCAAAAATTGTTCACACGTCCCCATCCTGACACGCATTTCGAATGGCGAAAGCATTCGTGGAACTCATTTCGCACTCCCCTTTCTCAATCCAAGGTATTCGTGTAGAATTCTGAAAACCGTGGTTTCCGAAACTATTAATAAAACTACTAATTGTCGGTTCTTTAATCTTGCATCTTCCAGTACCAAACACTTGGTTCTTTCAATAACATCGAAGTGATCTCATCAACAGGCCGACTTGGACGCGAATAATCATTCAGTGATTCTTGACCATGCTTAAACAATTTTGACTATTCACAAATTATAGTCGACTTGAAAGGATAATCATCCCCATATACAGCCAATATTTCTTCAGGAATAATTTTTGGAGCTTTTCCAACCTGCTGCAATTGTTTTGTAAATTGTCAAACATGTTACCAAGGCATATGTGATTAAAAAACAATATAATGAAAAATTACATTAAAATTGAAAACTTTCTAGTCCGGGAATTTAAAAACGACCCCTCGTAACTAGAATTTAAAAGAACATTAATAAAATAATGACAATTATCAAAATTTTGAAAGATTAAAAAAAATTATAGTTGGTAGCAGTGTGGATTGGTTTTACAAATGTTGATTGCCAGAAGGCAAGGGGGATTGCCCACAATAATTACAGACTGTCTTACGAAAAACGCCCCAAAGCATAACTTCGTTATTCATAGCTACTTTCACAAACAAAAATAAAAGTACTATAGAGTGAGGCCAGTTTAGATTTTTTAAAATTCCTTCAAGATCAAACGATTGTCAACTTTTATTTTCCAAAGGGCTCTGTATATTTTTTCTTATTGTATCTTGCAGAGATTTGTAAATCACCAGCACTTTGTACAATCGTACAATTGCACCTAATCTTTCTAAAACAAGCCGATTGTGGATAATAATCTGATTTATTGCTAGTGTCGAATCTTCATCAAAATTCTACCTCGAATCCAATTTTGGAAATAAAAGTACGCATCGTAGATTAACTTGTGCATGTTTCTTTTTTTAATATTTTGCAGCCTTTTGTGAGATGTTTCAGTTTAAAATATAAATAAATTAATATTTAAAAAATGAAGGCGGCTTGAAAAAATTGTTTATTATAAATTCATTTTGTTACGTTACAAATGTTCGAATTCCTATTGTCATCTGCTACTAAAACAATGATTTAAAAGTTTTTTAAGCATTAAAAAATAATAATTAAAAATAAAAATACCTAAACTTAAATATCTCACAAAGGGCTCATCAAAATATTATACGTTTTTGAAATTAGGAAAGAATTATTTTTCATTTTATAATACAATATACAATATAAAGTTGTTCCATCAAAAAAATGTATCTTTTTCTCCACTTTACAATGCGCATTTTTTATTTTTGATATTAATGGATCGCTATATTTTGAATGCAGTAGAAACAGCAGTAAGCGGTGCGTCTCTATAGACAGCGATTTCCCAACAAAGAAATTCCTGAACGTTGCAAATTTTTAAGGCTCCAATAAAATTTAAAAAATTTATAGATATTTTAAGAAACATAAACGAAAATATACGTCAATACGGGGAAAATACGGAATTAGTTCTCAGTGCCCAAGAAAATTGGTAGTGTGACTGGAATATCGAAAGATATTGTGCAGAGTGTGTTGAAAAAGCACAAATTTCATTCCTACATTTCACAAAAAATACACGATTTAGAAAGAAATAATCCTGAGCAAAGGCAGGCTTTTTGAAATTTTTATTTGAACAAATTACAACAGTACCCACGAAAAAGCATTTGGTTCGAAGAGTACACTTTCGGCAGTAATATCATTTTTAACAGACACAATCATCAATATTGGCGTCAAGAAGAAGAGACTAATTTTCAACGAAGATTTAGTTTTAATGTTTGGTGTGGCATTTTAGGAAACACTTAAGCCTGAGCTGAGCTTAAATTTAGATGGTGTTTATAATATGACATTTTTAGATTACATAACATTATGTAAGTCATATTCTAAGTAATGCTTAATTTGAGTTTGAATTGTTTGATGCAATGGTCAACCAAAATAACATGAACGCTTAGAACACTTTTTAGCCAAATTCAATGAGATTTTTTTAACAAGATAGTTACTTCATACAATGTCGCCAGAATTAACGTTAACTGGCTGCATAATATCATATTTCTAAATAAATTTTTGATAAAGGCAGGCCACGGAAGTGTAAACGTATATCGTAACCAAGCAGTTTTTGACGTTAGTGACAATGGTTTTACTTAACTGCACGAGAACTGTACGATATTTTAATGTAAATAATAAATTATAATTTAATACGAGACAGTTACAGTAATTAATTGGATAGTAAATCATTAATTCATCAATTGTCAAGTAAATAAATAAATTGCCGTAGTAATTTCCATGACCTACCTTCATAAAAAAATTATTTGAACATATGGTAGAACATTTGATGCAAGATGGATAGGAATTTTGGGACCTCTTTGGTGACCTGCACATTCCCCAATCTAATGCTACTAGATTCTTGATTGTGGAGTTTTCTTTAGAATTACGTTTATTTAATTATTTATTAAGACTTGTTGTACAATATCTCTTGATAGTTTATTGCTCGCGATTTACGGAGTAACCGAATGGTATCAACTTTGTGTTGAAGTAGGCGATCGTTAATTTGCAATTTTTGTTGCACTGATTTTATGTGTCGTTCTCTATTCTTTGAATAAATATTTTGGCATTGCAGTTCAACACCTAATATGAAAATTGTCTTTAAAAGCTGTACACATTTGCAGACTTAATATTAATTATTTCATTAATGTTTTCTGCGTTATTTCCTGGTCAAAATTTAAAGTGTTGCGCACTGTTGAGTTTAGAAAAAGAAACTCTACCAGCTAGAATTATAAAAAATATACATAGCCATTAAAAAACAGGTTGATAGCAGCTTGAACTTGAAGAGAATTTCCAAAAACAAAACCAAACTGGAAACTATTTATAGAACTTTTGAAATAATTTCATTTATTTTCTCGTTTATTAAAACTGGTCCATAATTAATAGAGTTTACCAACTTTTAAATATTTTAACAAATTTGCTCTAGCTAAGAAATTTGGATACGTCATAGTTTTATTGGAGTGTCAATGTTACACAACCTCGAGAAGAGCAATCAATAACTAACTTTTCAGCTAAGCTAAGACATGTTTCTTGAATTTCATGACAAGAGTTGAGTGTATTCACTTTTGATAAAGCGACGAAACGTCAAGTAAATAAACTCCCGGCCAAAATTAACGCATCAGCAAAACTTCTCATTATAATTTTAATTTTTCGAAGTTTTAAATTATCGTACTTACATGATATTATAATTAAATTGATGTCAACTAATGTTTGACAACATAGAATGGTATTACCGGAAAAAACATGAATAAATAACAGAGAGAGACTATATTGTCAAATCTAATGAAAACGGTGTCAAAGAAAAAGTTTTTAAAAAATTGATAAATCGTAAGAATTTGAATTCAGTTGCGAATATATCCTCCTCTAGCTCTTATTACTGTTTCTATTCCATGCTAATGATTAAGTTTTGAATGGTTTCCTGAAGAATACTCTCCCATTTGACAAGAACGACTTGTTCGAATTCCCTAAGATTCATAGGAGCATGTATGTGGCACCTAACCGATTGTTTTAGTGCATCCCGTAGATGCTCTATGGGCTTCTTGGTGGCCAGTTTATAGTGGGAATATTCACGAATCGAAGGTAATCCAGTAATGTGGGGCCGAGCGTTATCTTGCATAAAAATCAAATTGTTCCCGACAAATGGGGCAAATGACATCACATGTTCTTCTACGTTGTTTTCTACGTAGAAATGTGCATTCATAGATATCCCCCGTATAAGAATCAAATCCGTGCGACCGTCGAAACAAATTCCTCCCCAGAACATTATTGCTCCATCAAAAAATGGGATCCTCGGGGAAATCTTGCAGGCAGCAAATTTCTCTCCTGGTCTCCGCCAGACTCGTTCACGACCATCTGGTGAATTAAGATTTACTCTTGTTTTGTCTGAAAACAAAACTTGCTCCCAGTCGTCAATGGTCCAATTTACGTGTTCCCTTGCAAAACGCAGTTTAGTAACTCTATCTTCCCTGGTGAGCAGTGATGCAATAGCTGGTTTTCTACTCTTCAATCCTCCATCACTAAGCCTTCCCCTGACCGTTCATCCAAAAATTGCTACATTTCGAGTTACTACTAGGGCTCTGCTTAGATCTAAACTGGAAGAACGCCGGTTTCAGAGGCGACTTGTATAACATATCGTTCATCTCTTGCATCCGTAGACTTCTTAGGATCTTGTTCTGGGGTTCTACAATAACTTCCAATTCACTGAAATGTTTAACTAGTTGTTGATTGTCTAACTCCTAACAAATTAGCCACATTCGCTGGCTAAGTCCCTCGTTAAATAGAGTTACTATTTTAATTGCTTCGTCTTCTCTTAAGTTGCGTGGACGATTCATTTCTTCTGCACTAAGTGCACTTAGAGCAGAAGAAACGAATCGCTTCAATCAGTTAATGACATTAAATTAAAAAAAAAAAAATCACTAGCAAAACTGAATTCATTGCCTTTTACAAATCTCTGTAAAAGAGCATTAAATATCTTATCAACAAGCAAGTGCAAAATGCTACTTTACATCTGTCAAACAATTGCAAATTGTTTATCAGTGTCAGTAGTGAGAGAGGATATCCTAGGCCAACTACATAAATGTTTAATGATTTAAAATTTCGAAAAAACAAAAGTTATAATGAGTTTTGTAGATGCAGGGATTTAGTTTAATATAATTCCGCTTGTTCTGAAAGGGATTTATTTTATTTTCAAAAAGTTTCGCTGGCAAAAAATATTGATATTAAAATTGGTAGATTAGTAAGAAATAAAAACAACATCGGACAAATTAATAAAAAAGTTGTTGGCAAGTCGGTTTTGATTGCAGCGGATCCCTCGAGTATCCTCTGTCAGTCTGTTTCGGTTCTATTTGGGTCCTCGTCAGCAGAATCATAGCTTGAGAATTCCACTGCAAACTAAACCGACATGTCGTAATTATCCGCAATTTCTTTGACAGCGCACATGACCGTCTTGTATGGGATCACTTATTAAGTAGCAAACTGGCTGCAATTTGTCAATCCTATTGCAATATTAGGTTAAAAGGTGATCGTAGGATGTAGCGATCTAAACTTTTCTGAACAAATTAATATCATCTAAAAAACCAAAAGTTGATTAAAGTTAATCTAAATAAATCAAATACGTGAAAACCTGTTTATGTGACAAATTCACTTTCTCCAATATTTGATACTAAAGGTTGTTTTACACGATGCAATTTGTACTGCAGCAATACATAATTTTTATTCTATTGGATGAAATGATTGCATAAAAGTTTAAAGGTACGAATCCACGATGAGATATTTACGTGAGAATTTTGTTTCACGATTACAAAATCTCAGCAAAACTTAAATTTTGTGTGTGTCTGGCGACTGTTCTCACTTAAATTTTAAATGGAAACACGCACAAAATTTAAGTTTTGCTGAGATTTTGTAATCATGAAACAAAATTCTGATGTAAATATCTCATCGTGGATTCGTACCTTAAGATTTCTTGCATTCTGCTGTAACTTTTGTTGCATTGACGATTGTTCTTAGTGATTTTGACGATATTTTTGATACTGCGTGAAGTTTCACAACGAAAAGCAATAGTTTCCCTTGCAGGTTACGTTTCAAATTGATTGAAATATTAAATTTGTTATGTTGATAATACACGTGCAATGCAACATAACTTACGATTATCTAATGTAACGGACAATATGCAATTTTTTGTTGCTGTTCATTGCAGCAATATTTCTTGCACTATATTGCCTCTGTGTGAAGCCTGCTTAACAATTATTTTCAAACACCATCTAAATTGATTATTTCTTTGTTCTCTTTGTCCTAGATGTAAAATTAATAATTTTTTTTGCGACTGGTGTAAGAGATGATTTTTAATACAGCAACTCCTCTGAATGGTTTTCATGATCTCAGTTCAACATAATTTAGTTTTTCTTCAAACTCCTTATCTTTGAGAATTTTGCTAATCTGAAGACCAACAAATATACCTTCCTTCAGCTTAGCATCACTTTTAATTTTGGAAGTTTTCTTTAAAAAGCGTCGTCTTTCTTAAATTTTCGTAACATTTTTTTTATTAATCCCAGTTTAATATATAACGGAGGCAGCAAAACATTTTGAATCAACTAAAGGCTAGTATATCGTAATGTGATGCGAAAAAATAAAAGTTTTCCAAACTTATTTTCGACTGAAGAAATTTCGTGCATTACTGGATTAATAAATATGCTCCATCTCTAAAAAAAGCACGCATGCAAGAGCCTGTAGATAAAATTATGCAAGATAAAACATTTTTTAAGGACATGGCGAAAAAGTGCATTGAAGTGAAGGGAGAACATAATGAAAAATACAATTGTCAAAAGAAGTCTTTTGCCTTTGTTATAAATAGAAATCTAAACTTGTTATTTCAAAGAAGAAATTTCGGTTATTATATTAAAATTACTTTTCTCTAGGCTAAATAATCAAGTTAAATTATTACAAAAATCTTACGTGATGTGAAGTTTTATGCACTATATTCGTGCTTTCGTATTAATAGATAAATATTAAAAGACTCGTAGTCGCAATATTCCTAGCGTTTTTATTTTAAACTTTACTAACAAGACACCTTGAAAATTGAAGTCTTGATAATGATTTTAAAATACGGAATTGACTGGTGACTTCTAAATAGTAATGAGAGGCTTCTATTTAAAATTCAAAGTTTCTCGAGTTGCTTTTAACTCTAGCGACGGACCATCATCAATTTTAACACGTTCGCAAACCTTATTACTTAGGAGTATTACAGACAGCGAAAAAGATTAACATTGTTTCAGCAATGGTCAATTTTAGTTTTATGTTGTCCGATTTTTTTAATAAAAAATATTGTAAAATTATCTTCAGGAATATTTTCATTCATTCTCTAATTAATTAATTAATTAATTAATTCACTAGCTCCATGAGTTGACAGTTGATTTTAAAATACAGTAACTGTTTCATCACTTTATCTATTTATTAATAAAAAGTAAGGCAAACAAAACGAAAAGCAGATTTGACGTTATAAAAACATGAATGAGAATATAGAGGCGAGATGTTGGCAGTAACCATGGAAACCTGGCTAAAAACTTTAATTTTAATTGGTCAAGCCAATGTGCTTGATTTTCGAAGTATAAAAAATAACTGGTTCGTTTTCTATTGTTAAAATTTGTTCCGTAAACCTGTGTAGAGATGGAGATATCCGGGAATATTTAAACGAGAGAGAAAACGGATTTCAAACAAAATAAAATTACAAGTAATATTTGAAGTAGCAAATAAAGATGAAATGACTTTTGTGTATTGCCTTTTCGTCGGAAAGTCCCCACACACGTACGCTTGGAGGTGATTGGTGGACCTACTACCGGGTGGAGCTAATACGCGTTTAAGAACACGCCCCTGGAGGCTGGCGAGAGGGGAATAGTTTACAGTTAGACAGTTAATAACGACCTTGTTTCCTAGTGAAACGCTCCTAGTGATCGATACTACCTAATATTAAAGCCAAATTTCACTGGTTGAGTTTTGTCAACGCCTTTTCCTCTTTATTATGACAAAAAGAAATGTAGAATTCCTCACTCTAAAATTACACTTTATTATTTAACAAAAGAGAGCTGCATTAAAAAAGTAAAAGTTCATTTCAAGATGAAATAAATGAAGAAAAAATTAATGAAATCAAAAGTTGTCATTTATATCAATGGTCTCCAAACATATTTTAGTGCTGTCTGTACATACCTAAACCGTGCAGACAACGCTCCAAATTTTTGAAAGACATAAGTGACAGAAATAATAGAAATTTGACGAATTACTTTTAACACTTAAAAAAATAGTCTTGGCTTATTAACCAATTATTAAAATGAAATCTTATCAGCTATTAAATGGTGGTACCCACTTTCATTCCACAATGCAGCCAGTTGGCAGGTACTACTGCAAAATGCTCAAGATAACTATTTCAGTTGGCAAAAATCTTATAGGGATTTTGCGCGTGTAGTAGTTAATTTGAAAGAACGTCAATATCAAAAAATAAGTTTATCGATTACAGGATTTCAGATCTAAGAAATAGAATGATTAGAATTAGAATTTAAATACATATACAGAAAGGGTAAAAAAAAATTAAACGTCGGAGTCAGACATTTAAACTTGAATCTTATTTAAACGAAACTGTCAACATTATAGGTTCCAGTTCTACCAATTTCACTCGAAAACTAAAATAAATTTCTGGTTTTCTGTTTTCATATACATATTATAGCAGCAAGTTTCAACTACTAATCTGCATCATCATCATCAGGCTAAATTGTAAATCCAATTATAACGGAACAAGAGAAAATTTAATTTCATTAAAATTGCGACAGCTGAAGATGTTTTTTCCATTAGTTAATTTTTTAAATTGAATTAACAATTCTAACATTATCAGCCTGATGAAGGCTCAATAATCGACACTGAAAGCTATAATAAATATTTAAAAACAGAAAATTAGAAAATATTAATTATAGAAAAGATATTTAACTTGGAGATGTCTCAAGATAAAACAGTTTCTATTGACTACTTTTTATAATAATTCACTTATGACAGTAGCATCAGTTGATGATTTTATTTAAGATATTAAGGGCCAGTTTTATAATCAAATTTATAGTGGACTTTAAATTTAAAGTGACTTTCACATGTAAAAAATAACAGTGAAAACACATTTGAATGTGACTTTCATTTTAAAGTCTCCTTTAAATTCGAAACTGGTCCTAAGTAACAAAATCTAATAACACTTTTACATTGAACTTTTTAAATATTAAGTTCACGCTTGATTTGTACAAAACAAGTTCTGTTAGGGACATTGTATCTTTTCTATCTCGTAATCAGAGTCAACATTTTATATTTAAATTATTCTGCATTAGATCTGTTTATAAGTTTGGATGTTTAGTTCTGTTTGAAACATTTATCATTTCGCATTTATAAAAAAATGGCAGAAAATGCTCTAATATGTATTCTTTCTTGAGCCTTTAATACATTTAAGACAGCTGCATGACAGCTGTCAACTTTTGTTTTTTTTTTAATGTAGTGGTATACTTAATCTTTTCTTTTCTTCGTTAATAAATTAATTTATTTATGAAATGACGTAATAAATACTTTCTGGACAATAAATGATACAATTTCTAGATAAATAAATTTGCATTATAAGTATTTCTACACAGGCAAACATATAATTGATGATAAGTGACATTTTTTTTGTTGTCAGATGGTGGAGTTTTTTCTAGTTTACAAAATTGAAGATATGAACAACTAAATAACTATAAAGATGTAGAACTTTTTTAGATAATTTATGTATGTTTAATTTTTCTGGTGTTATTATTCATCTTTTCAGTTTTATAAACTACAAGAAACTGAACTATCTGACAATAAAAAAAGTTGATAGTTATCGTCGTTTGTTTGTCTATGAAGGAATATTTATAGGCACTACATTATTTAGCGTAAAAAGGTACAATTAAATTATTGTTCAGCAACGGCAAAATACAAAACCGAAAATGTTTTCGATTGCTACGGCGTGTAGTTTATTAAATCATACAGTTTTCGTTTTGATTTCGAGTTTCAGTGAAGTAAGAAATACAGAAATTTCAATACCAGGCTTCAGCAAGATACATAACCGAAAACGTTTTCTACCACAAAAACGTATTATTCAAATAATAATAATTGGTTTCGAGTAATTAAAAAATTAATCTCCGCCCACAATAATTTTTATATCCGTAGATACGTATTTCGGCCATCCTCAGTACACACACTACCAATTTAAAAGCACTTCATAAAACCTAAAAGCAACTAATTATAATCAAATAAGAGCAAATCAAATAATACAGAATAAGTATTGGACCATTCTCCTGAAAAAAGTTATCATTCTAACTTATTCTGATTCTTATTTGATTTGCTCTTATTTGATTAAAATTAGTTGCTTTTAGGTTTTATGAAGTGCTTTTAACTTGGTAGTATTTGTACTGAAGATGACAGCTTAGCTGCCGAAATACGTATCTACGGATATAAAAATTATTGTGGATGGAGATTAATGTTTTAATTATTTCTTAAACCACAGTCTCCTTACTATATTTAGATTGGTTTTATAGAAGTATTGAAATTTCGATAACAGGTTATAGCGAGATGCATAACCGCAAACATTTACTACTACAATTAGGTTAGTTTTCGTATTGAATCCAAGTTTCAGTGAAGTAAGAAATATTGAAAATTCGATAATAGGTTTTAGTGGGATACATAACCGAAGATGTTTTCTACCACAATGACATGTCATTACGTGTCATTTACATAACTATTATATTAGTTTTCGTACTGTTTCGAGTATTATTGTCAAGCATTTCTGCAAGATGCATAACCGAAAATGTTTTCTACCACAATGACGTGTCATTTATAAAACTATTATGATAGTTTTCAGATTGGCTTCGAGAGTTTTAGCGAGATACATAAAAGAAAATGTTTTCTACCACAACCATGTTTTATTTTTATCACTATTATTAGTTTTTGAACTGGTTTCAAGTATTATTGTAGTTGGACATTGTGAAATTTCGATACAAGGTTCCAGCGAGATACATAACTGAAAATGTTTCTTAACAATGACGTGTTATTTAAATCACATATTTTCATATTGGTTTCAAGCTTCAGTGAAGTAGGGAATATTGAAATTTCGATACCAGAGTATTAACGAGATACAAAACCGAAAATATTGTTTTTGGTCCTCTGGCCAGAAATGTTGGTATTGCATTATCAAAATCGTCTGGAAACAGCCCTATTGAAGGCCTAGGCCATCAAAAAATTTACCAAATGTTGGCGATATTGACATATGTGGTTGACATTTCTTAAATGACAAAAGGTTTGATTTCGTAGTACATATTTGATATATGGATATAGAGAAATGTTGGTATTGCATTCGTCAAAATCGTCCAGAAACAGCCCTATTGAAGGCCTAGGCCATCAAAAAATTTACCAAATGTTGGCGATTTTCACATATGTGGTTGACATTTCTTAAATGACAAAAGGTTTGATTTCGTAGTACATATTTGATATATTGAATAATTTTTTAAATTTGGAGTTAAGTTTAGCTAAAATCTTACATATATAATACGTTGCAGCTAGTAAAACGTACTCATTGTAGTTGCTTGCCATAAAATTCTCACTACACTCACCATTTCACAAATAATTCATATTCCTTCCAATATCTGCTGGAAGACTTCTCAGGTAGCAAAGAATTAATTGCACGTTCGGCAGCCTGAGTAATGTGTGCTGGAGTATCCATCGCACTTATAAACAATAACAAAATGGACTTGAACAATATTAAATTCGGTTTTTATTAAATGTCAAAACACTTAGGTAACTTGATTTTTAATTTGAAATTCGGAATCTGGTGCTCTCACTTGCGAAGTCTCGGCTAACGCCTCGCTTTCGTAAAACTGTGCTCGCACTTGCAAAATGACAGTTTCTGGTCTAATGATACAAATAACTATTACCGCAACGACGTGTTTTTTAAATCATAGTTTTCCTGATGATTTCGAGTTTTAATGAAATAAAGAATAGAGAATTTCGATACCAGGATTTATCGAGATACAAAACCGAAAACGTTTTCTACCACAATGACGTTATTTACGTTAGATTTCGTTGGTTTCGAGTTTCAGTAAAGTTAGAAATATTTAAATATCGATAACAGGTTTTAGCGAGGAACATTAATGAATTAACACGATGTGTTATTTAAATTACAGTTTGCATTTACATCACTATTATGCTGGTTTTCGTACAGGTTGTGATTATTATAGCAATCAGACTTTTTGAAATGTTATGTTATGGCGAGATATACAACCGAAAGCGTTTTCTACCATAACTATTATGTTAGCTCTCGGACTGGTTTCGAGCATTTTTGTAGTCAAGCATTTTAAAATTTCGATAGTACGTTATGACTAGATACGTACATGTTTTAGCGAGATACATAACCGAACATTTTTATATAAATAATAATTAGGTTAGTTTTCGTATTTATTTCGACTTTCACTGAAGTAAGAATTATTGAAATTTCGATAATAGGTTTTAGTGGATTGCAGTAATTAGACCATGACATCTAAAAAACAAAAGTTGACAGCTGTCATGCACCTGTCTTAGTGTGTTAAGAATGTAAGAACGAGTATAGTGTAGTGCCATTTCATTTGACAATAAACACCGACGCTATTCGCGTAGACTCCTCTACATCTAGTCAATATATATTTAAAGAAAATGATAACTAATGGTAATCATGTCACAGATCAAGAAAAAAATTATTATTATTTAATTTTTACCTTTTCTTTTTTCCATATGAAAGTTCTTCATACATTTAAATTCAGTGAGTCAAAAAAAATGTTGTGAATTTACTTATTTTATACATTTATCATTTTGTGGCAGTAAGTTTGTTTAATCAGTAGTTTCTGAACAATTTGAAACCGCCAAAAGTCTATACTCATCAAAAGACGTGAAGTACCAATTTGTCAACGATTCCCAACCGTTCCATTACAGCGGTTGTTACCCCGAGTGTAACTGAACGGTTCGTAAAATTGTGAACCTGGTTGGCAGAGGTGTTTCTCTATAGCGGTACATGAGTAAATATATTTAACCTCATAAATAAAAATGTATGAAGAAAAGGCCAGTGAATAATTAGTGGAAACTGTATTAAATTATCAAGAATTTGATGTATCAGTAATTGTAATTTTATTTGTTCGCTTATGTTACCGGAACCGGACCCTTTTCACGATACAGCTCATTAGAAAAAGATTAAAAGCAAGTAGAAAAGGTAAGAGTATGTACCGCAATGTACCGCTTCGGTTTCACCTTTGATGAATGGGTACCTTGCGATAAAATCCTTAAAATTGTACATTTAATGGCACTATTAAAAATCGGTCATTACTTCAGTGGCCAATTGTTTTGATAGATCATAACCAGTCAAAAATTGATGCTGGAACAAACCTACTATTTCGTATATTCAAAAATACAAAATTTGGAAATTTAAACTCCTAATATGGAATAAACAAAGAGAATTTTTTGAAATGAACAACTAACTGAATTCAGTTTAATAAAATATTATTTATATACAAATTTTTACAGTGGGTTTGCCAGATCTAAATGTCACTTACACCGACCGGACCAACATGAGTTAAGAATACAACGTGACCTTCAATTGAAAACGACAAAGGTGTTTCATAAGATGGATAAAAGTTATTAAACTGTTTTCCTAGTTTCATGGTTTAATGGCTACATTATGAAACCCGTTTGGCTTTCATAAAGTAATTCATTAAAGCATCCAAGATTTTATTTTATTAGGTTGGCGACAACGTATGTTGACACTTCAAATTACAAAAGTAACCTCTAAACTGAATTTGTTTGACGTTACCTAGATTTTTTGGCATCCCAAATTGTAAATAGAACCTACAAATTGACATTTCTTTAAAATTATTTTAAGTGTCAACCAATGTCATCAACCGCCACTTAATCAAAGAGAATTTTCTATAATTAAATTACAAAATAATCAGACTTTTATTCATTTAAGCAACCAAAGTATAAATACACGTTTCATAAGATAAAAATAAAAAAAATACTATACTATATTTAAATTTCCTATATACTAGGAGTATAGTAGAATATACTGTACAGGTTGTTTCACTTTTCATCATACGTCCTTGTATTTTTTTATTTATTAACACTTTGATTTTAAACTTTGGCTAATTGTACATTCATTTTCGTTAGTACTATAGCCTATTTCGGAAAATATGATAGGTATCGAAAATCTGATCTGGCACTCATGAGCTCTTTTTTGGAGAAAATATTAATAGGTAAAACAAATCATGGCTATCTAGATTAGTTTCGGAGCTACAGGGTGATTTTTAAATTTCGACCTTTTTAAAAATTGCCTGTAGTTTGTTTAATATAAAAGTTATCGAAAAAGCGAAATAACATTGGCACTTTTTTCTGCAGAATTCATTGGCGTAGTCATATTTTTATTATGCATTCTTGTTATTAAGATATAGTATAAAGTTGTATTTTTTTAAATGGGACAGCCTGTATTTCTTTGCACTATTTTGTCGCGAATTACGAGTGACGGCATTTTTAATAGGCGCAATAGTCATCAATGGGCCCAAGAAAATCCTCACCAGCAGATAAATAGAGTGTACCAAAGCCGATTTGGCTTCAATGTTTGGGTGGCCTTACTAGGAAATAGGGTTCTTGCTTATGAAATTTTTGATCACAATTTAAATTCTCGCAGTTACTTAAATATTTTGGAAACCCATATTATTCCGTTAAGGGAAAATTGAAAACTCTACTTCCAACATGATGGAGCACCGGCTCACAGTGCGGCCATAATTGTGGAATGTTTAAATGCCAATTTTGGAGTAAAGTGGATTGGAAATAATGAACCTATCAGGTGGCCAGCTAGGTCTCCATTGGACTTTCTTTATTGGGGGCTATTAAAAGATAAGGTTTACCTAAATCGAGCAAATAATGTAGACGAATTGCGAGAGAATTTCGAAGCAGCTATGCAAAGTATAACAAATGTTTTCCCTATTAATATTTTCTCCAAAAAAGAGCTCATGAGTGATGGGTCAGATTTTCGATACCTATCATATTTTCCGAAACAGCCTATAGTAGCAACCAAAATGAGACACCCTGTACATCTTTATAAAACAGTTTTCAATGAAAACCTTTTGTATTGCAAGCTATGATCTACTACGATGAAATACAAATACCAAAAAATTAAAAAGACATACCAAGCCTGGTTTGATTAAAATAAGAAAAGTTGTTTAGAATTACGAAATAACCCCAATTACCAAATCTATGTCAAAAATATTAATTTTTAAATGTTTTAAATAATTGCACATTTCAATCTAATCTAATTGATTATTTTACTGAAACTAAAACCAGCAGAACTAAAAAAAGAGAAATTAACATATTTCCTACAGAACACATTTTTATTTACTGATTAACAGAAAAATTTATTTACCTACTATAAATGTATTATTTTAGCTAATTTAAAATAGTTAAAACTTTTCACCCTAATTTGGGAATGGGGTTATTTCGTAATTCTAAACTATACATACTAATATGACTGTTTAATTTTTTTAATTTTCGTTTTGAGTAGGCAGAAACTGATGTTTCCCAAAAAAGTTTTTTTTTCGTTAACAAGGAAATCAAAATTACCAAATTCTGACTAAAATAAAAATATATAGAGTGTTTCATTTAAAATAAGAAACTTGAAATCACTTCCAAAAAACAGTAAATTAAATAAAAAATTACAGTTGATGACTATTGGATTTTGTAAAAGAGGCGCTCCTTAAACATATATATTTGTATACTAAATATAATATGACACTTTATAGTTATTTAATGCCCCTTTTTATCTTTTGACAATCAATATATACCCAGTTCAACACTGGCGTTAAGTAGGATTTTCCTTCCATAAGCGTAAGAATAAAAAATCACTAATTAGATAAATACAAATCTACCACTTCGAAAGATCCTTGGACGATTACATTGCATACAATACATTATATTTTAAAAACCTTTCATTAACATAAGTTTACATTTTTAAAATAGTTTCATTTTATTTTTAAATTTCGTTAATAATAAAATATCAGAATAAATAGTTGAACAAGAACACGATTGGAATTTATATTTCACGAAATATGAATATGAATAGTCTTTTTTATATCGTTTGGGAAATTCGCAGATTTAATTACAGCGTGTCGCTTATAGTTATGAACACCTTTTTTGAACGTAAAAAATTTATTTAAATTAATACATCATCATGACCGGGGAATGAGATGTTATCAGACTGATCTTATTGCTATCTATTTGTCTGATTCGATAAGATTTCTTCGTTAAACATATTGCAATCGTCCAAAAAAATTGTTTTCGATTATCACAGACTGATTGCGTTGACTTTTATTTTTACCGCTTCAAAGTTTTGCCGCCGAAAGCAAAAAGGCGGTAACTGACTGCTTTGTTTTTTGGATTTACTGAACAATATTGGCATATTTCAATCACAGAATACCTATTCTTTAAAAGAAATACCATTATAATTTATTTTACCATTCAGATTCGGCATTATTTCGAGAAAACATAAGACCTTTCAAAAATATGAAATTTGCAGTTACCGTTTTTGTTTCCGGCAGCAGAGTTGCTTTGTAGACATCTATTTTTGGGAATACAAAGTGTGAAGCAGATTTGAATTTTGTCTCGCCCTTCGAATTGCATTATTAATTTATTAATTTTTCAGTTACTTAATTAAGTATTTTGTTTTTCATTTACATTTTTACTAGTTAAATTTGTCTAATTAAGTTGCATGGGTTAAAGTTGGTGGGACTGTACGGCTGTCCCTAAGTTCCGTAAAAATACAAAAATGATTTTGTACATTTTATCAAAAACCTTTATTGACAAAAGTTCACATTCTGCACCACTTCAAATTATTTTTAACTGTACAAGATGTTTGCATACTAACATATGCGAAGGCGACCTGGAAAACGCTGACGTTCGATGGAGAGAAGAAGAAGAAGCGGAATTGAAGCGATAGAAGGCTTAACAAATAGATAAGTGATTGGAAATACTTAACCGAGAAGAAAGGAAGAAGAAGGAATATCTGTTAAAAGCAAAAACTAAGACTGGAAAGTTGATAGGTATTGTTGCTTTCCGTGCCGCTCACAAATCAACTTTTATAGCTATCCAGAGTTGTATGTTACCAGGAAGTTCACGCTCTAGATGGTGCCGGAATTGTACTAGACAGTTCTCGAAAGACGAACACTGTATAAAAACTGAACTGGGCGCGGAATTTAAATCTGTTTTTATTTAATTCCATTCGAAGGACTGTAAATAATAGAATTCTGCATTTGCTGTCAAGTACTTTTAAACAATTAAATTATTTTGTTTTATTTTACAGAGAATTGTCAGATTTTACAGACAATGCAATCTCTTACGTACGCAATAAAATAAACTGTTTATATTCATTGTAGGAGACAAATTTATTGCAGTCTACAAAGCAAAAATGAAGGTGATTCTTTTAAAAAAACCACTTAGTGTGCCATAAACATGATAAACTATTACAGTTCGACGGGTGTTCATGTCCACAATTGTACAGTTACAAATTATGTAAACAAGGACAATTTTGGACTGGAACTATTTCAAGAGTAAAATTTCATTATAATTTACCTACCTTCTCCTGTTGCATCTGCTGCTTCATGAGTATGGTCTTCTTTTTGTCCTTGCAGCGCTTGTTCTGAAACCAAACTCTGATGACTCTCGGCGAAAGGCCAGTCATTTCTACAAGTTGTTCCTTCATGAGGGCATCCGGTCTTGGATTTGCCGCGTAGCACGTCCTCAGCGTGTGGAGCTGCTTCTCGTTAAGGACCGTCCTCACCCTGGTAGGTTTGCCGTCGCCACCGGACGCCGTATTTTTTCGGTGTCCTCCGCCTTTGTGAGAACCACTTTCCGATCCGGAATCTGCAACGAAAAACATTTTGAAGAATATTAATCTAAAAATTGAATAACTCAATCAATTAATTAATTTATTGTATTACGATGAGACGGTTCGTTTTATGTAAACCGTTCAATTATACCTAGTAATTTTACAAAAAAATGATTTGTGACAGTAAAATAATGATGAAATGGCTAAGAATAAAAACCAATGATGGATAATTACAGTCATTTGTTGTTTCCTTGGATTGTAATTTGACGTCTCGGTGACAGCTAATCGTCGCCATCGTCTTGAAAGAGAGAGACAGCTTTGATAAAGATCGATGGCAGCTAATTTGCTCATTTTAACTAGTTATTGAATATGCCTTTTTTCTAAATTCTAGACCTTTAGTACGATGTGTTCAAATTGGATTGAGCGTAGAAAAGAAATTGATAAAAGATGCTGGTCAGCAAAGATCGATTATAAATGAGATAAAAGATTGTGATTCAGCATAAACAACAAAATTTAGCCAAAAATTTGGTAGTTCTTAGCTGTGTAGTCGAATTATTTGTGATTAAACTCGGATGGGCTTAAGTATAAAACCAAATGTTACAGGACAACTTTATTCTATTTTTTAAAATTCTGATCAATTAGATGTCTTTGAGATACTACATCGTCATTGTACAAGAATCATATCATAGGTGTGTTAGTTACTTCAAAACTCAACGTCACTCAGTGACCTTGAAAATTTGGGCGCTTTTTTTATTGGCTCCTGTTGAGATTTTGTGAGAAAATGTCAGTTCCCCCCGCACCGATGAAATAGCTTAAAATGCATAAGTTTGTAATGGCTGAATGTTTAATTTGATATTTGAGCGATGTGCGTGGAAATAACATGTTTTTTTTTAGGAATGTCAACTCAGCAAAAATCATCTCACTCTCATCTTATAGTCATCGTTTATCAAAAAGCTTTATATACAATATTATAATAAGGTCTTTTGGTAAAGTATGACCTTGAAATTATAAAAAAAGATATTTACGTTTCACCATAAACGTGTAATTAATTTGTCACATTTCAAAGTAAAACATAAAATTTGATATTTATACCAAAAACCAACAAGTTATTTTGGTTTAAAACTGAACTATACTAAAACTATAAATAAATCTACAATTCAACAAGCAGCGAATTGAAAAAAATATTTTTAATTCAATTTTACAACCAGTGGCGTATCAAAAAGTCAATTTATCGATCCGCCCCTTTTAAATTTAAAAATCTGTATTGGATAGTGCTAAATTAATTTTTTTACGTGCTTTTATTTTTTCTAAGTCTAACACAAAAGTTTTTTTAATAACTAATTATTTTCAACAGAAACAAACAGATTTATCTTCTATAGTGTATAAATAAATTAAATAGAATGATACATTATGATATTCAATTGACCTACAATAGACGCCAATAGTTCATCGACCCCTTTGAAGTTTTCATCGCCCCCAAAGCGTCGATATGGATGCGAACGAAGAACTTATTAATAAATCACTGTTTAATAGGCAAATACAATATTAAACACATATTATAATATTAGGTTGGGTTTTTGCTCTATGTTGGGAGCCAAATTATATAATGTATTGGTCTAGTGTAAATTGTTTTTGATTTCGATTTTTAATTTTGATTTTTCAGGGAAATGAGTTCTTTTATCCTTTTTGTCAGAATGTTCTCTTTCTCTCTTACTCTCCCTTTAAAGTTTTTTTTTCATTTATATGTGTGTGATTTGTGTTTGTGTGTGTGTCATATAATTCGCATTAATATATGTGATTTTGTTCCTGCCAACCCTCACAGGAATATTTTGTGTTTATCTGTTTATAGGTATTTTATTTCTTAGATTTGTAGTTTAATTTTGTTTTAAAAAACTTACAAGTATATTTCTTAAGAAATAGGAATCTGGGAGATTCAGGAGGCAGGAATTTGTTCGGCTCGGGATGCAAGAATTTGTTGGACTCGAGCAGCGGGGACTTTTTAAAAAATGAGACGCGAAGTCTCCTCAAAAAGTGACGACATAATGATGATGGGTTTCCATACCTCCGGCATACGGCATGGGTATTCGGGACCCTATTCAAATGCGCGGCGTTTTATAGCCCGAAATTTGTTGTGATTGTCCGTTGCTACGAGAACTTGAGCGACATCTATACACGTTTTTCATTTGCAAAAGTTAAATTGCTGTTCGTGATTTCGATTATTTCTTATTGTTGTTGCTTTTGGCACATAAGTGTAGGTATTAAGTCATATTTACACCACTGTTTAAATGCCATAACTTACCAATTTTTTTAAATCTACAACTAATTTAACTCAATCTAACCTACCTACAAATGAAATCTTTATTATTTACTGATCATCTTTGTTCTAATTTTTAACTAATTTTAACTACTTTATATTGTCTTTTTATTCACTTGCTTATCACTTTTAGATTTTTCTCAAGCAACTCGAGGTAGTCTATTACCATTTTCTCGACGAGGAACATCTTGCCACAGATTCGCCGACCAGGCCCGCTCCTAGGGTGTCGAGCGGCCTTGCGCAAAATATATTTTGGCGCCCTTTTAAATTTCTGAACAAATTATTCCTTTACCACTTTACTCAAAAATTTACTGAAGAGCCATTATTTGCAAACATTTAATTACACATGCTATTTCACTGTCTGAGAAACGAATCAACACAGTATATATAGCACGGGGATGCTTCCTAAGGTCAGTAAAATACTGACCGACCGCACAGGAACAATCTTATCACGGCACGTTGTATGCGAACGTAGCTTATATTTACGATACAAGCGTGACGTATACGCCATTCCTCTTCCGCACTATAAAACAAAGTATTGGTGACCTTAGCAAACATACATATACTGTATATACATTTATCTATATTCCCTTAATAAAAATTAATTCTGGTGAAATTATGTTTAGGAGTACGGGTGCTTAAAAGCATCCGAATGAAACGTAATAAAATCATAAAACCATACGGCAAATTTCCACAGTGTTAGGCGATCACTTTTAAGCACACGTATTCAAAGAAGACGCTTTTGAATAATTATTGGTCTATTTTTTATTCTCCAAAACAATTCATTTTTATATTATATTGCGGTAGTTATAGATAATTTAGCGACCCTCCGATCTGGCGCACAATATGCCCAACGATCAGCGGCGGGCTTGTCACCGACCATCTTCCAAGTATATCATCGTTCATTGGCATTTGTTCTTGACAGCTACAATGGGCTAATATCTCGCTGTTGCAAAATGCTTTGGACGGTTATTGGTGCTTTGCTTGTCCATATAGTTGTAGTATTCACACAAGGCCCCTTGCTTGTTGAAATCGTCGATTTAGGCGATGTCTTCATTAGGAATGTGTATTTCTATTGCTTCTTCATTCCTTGATGGTCAATAAAGATTTTTTTTAGTTTTGGTGAGTAGGAAACGTACCTTTTAATCGTTGCATTGGTTGTGTTGTTGTTTTTAGTACTTGGTGGTGGTTTGTGATCTTGAATGTGTGAATATTGTTTTTTTTTTGTTTCGAGTAAAGGTGTATTTTGTTAAAGAAACTCTAAAGGTAACTGTTAACATCCTTGCTGATGTATATACGTATGCTATTTACGATTGTTGTAAATTGGACTACTTTACTTTCATATTGGTAATATAACAGCTATTTATCACAGCATTGTTCAGAGCTGAGCGAATGTCGGCTTGAGAAAAACTGCCTTCTTGTGGAAATTTATTAAAAATTAAAAGTGGATTAATTACACAATTTTTTATTAACAGAAATTTGAAAGATAATGTTATATACTTTTGATAGTTACGACACTGCTTACAACTTAAAATTGAATGATGACAATATGAATTAATAAAAGACATTCTATTCGTTTTCCATAGCCCCAGCTTTTGAATAGCTTTATAGGAGTAATTAATTGCATGGGATTAGGGTTGTACAAAATCGAAGATTACTCGAAAAATAAAGTATTCTTCTTTCTTTCTTAACATATTAAACAAGGAAAACGATGTCATTGATTGTTTTTGGGTACTGCTTTAAGAAATAGAGCTGTATGTGATCTGTAGACGTAATTCTGGAGATGGGGAACAAAATCTATTCAAAATAAGGCAAGACAAAGATATTTAAATACAGAGGCGTTTTCAACGAAATTTTACTATATGTTTCCGTA
This sequence comes from Serrognathus titanus, assembly GCA_039766575.1. Classification (NCBI taxonomy): domain Eukaryota; kingdom Metazoa; phylum Arthropoda; class Insecta; order Coleoptera; family Lucanidae; genus Serrognathus; species Serrognathus titanus. Next base: position 65,373,555 of record CM077911.1, read on the forward strand.
AAAATGTTGATAATATACTTTCTCAATAAAATTACTTTTTTATTTTTGCAATGAAAATATGTCTAGGAGCAGGGTTTCACCTCATTTGCCCTTTTCCAAACTTGTTCCTGATCGAATAAAATTAAGAAAAATATGTTTCCGATATTGCGTGAGATTAAATTGTAAATGTACAAAAAGTAAATGCTTTTGATTCAAGTAGTGTTTTTTACACAAGAAAATACTTGTGCTTCACGCTACCAAAAGTTCAACAGAAAAAAAAATTAATTATAACTCTATTTTAACTTGAAGGCTTCCGCGGCTGTCGTCCATTGTTGAATTCGTGGCTTCCGGTTGGAACCGCGTGTCTCGGATTTCTTCACTGCCGACGTTTCGTTCTTCGTTGCAGAAGAACTTCCTCAGGGCTGCTGCTGGTGGTGATGCTGCTTCGAAGCAGCAGCAAGACCAACAGCAGCAGCAGTAGCAGTATCACCACCAACAGCAGACCTGAAGAAATTCTTCTGCAACGAAGAACGAAACGTCGGCAGTGAAGAAATCCGAGACACGCGGTTCCAACCGGAAGCCAAGAATTCAATAATTATAACTCTGTCTTACAGCTTCTACTATCTTTTTCCATTTCGGTTTATTTATTACTAGCTCTTTCTAATTACTGAGTAATCCCTTCTCTTCGTGTCCTTTTCTTTGATTAACCTTTTCTACATTCTGCTATCTCGTCTCAAGGCCCTTCTTCAGCCACAACAAAATCTTTGTGTCTTTAGTTTTGTATTTAGTGTCACTATTAAAAAATAAAGTACACAAGGACCCACCTTGTCTTAAAATTCGGTATATGTTTTGAAAGATTGTGACATTTTTCTACTAGTCTCAGTCAGGTAAACCCCTAACATTAATAAGGCTTACCTGCCTTAACAATTTCGTTGGAACAACTCTTTATCACAGTTTCATGCAGCTTTTAACTTCAATGTAAGATTGATTCAAATCAGTAAGAAACATGCGCAGTTAAGCTCACTAGACATTACTACTTGTTTAATTAATTAATCTTGCCATTAAGGGTTTGTTTTGTTTGATAGCAGAAAGCTTTCCTGTCAATATAGTATTATTGTACGTATATTTCCAATTAAAAAATTAGACTTTGTTCGATTTCTAGGCATTAATCCGCTTTCCAGTTTTATTTTCACGAATAATTATAGTATATTGGATCTGAAAACTAACATGAAGCTCAAGTTTATTATTAAGAGTAAAATTCCAGAGTAAAGATATCAGTTATTAATTAATTAATTATCTGTATGGAATCCAGAGAATACTTAAAGAAGATTTCAAGAGGATTTGAAATCCATTTTTTTATAATTACCGAAAATGTTTATAATCAGCGTGGATTTCGTAAGCTCTTTGCTATATAACATGCAAACTTAAAACCAATTTAGAATTCACAAAGCGGCGGAGAGTTGTTAAACTCTAATGGTCAGCATTTCACGCTCGTTGTAATCCGTGTTGACGCAGTAGGATTTAGATGCTTCGTGCATAAAGGATCAACTGGACTTCTGTTTGATATTGGATTAGGAGCGAATATTACGTAGAGATTACCAAATAATTTATTTGTTACCTTCTCAGAAAGTCGGTAATGGTTAAAAAAATTGCTGACGCAAAAAATATTTACTAAAGCTTCATTTTAAGGAAACTTGATAAGGTAAACATTAGGCTAACTCTGAATTGGTAACAGAAGATTGCAAATAATTTTTTGTTATTCTTTCATGAAAAACGTATATTTTATTTCAAGGAAATTATAGTATTTTCGATATCAAAAATAAATCATTAAGGGCAATCGCAATTAGATTAATCGCGGGCTTCACTTCAAACGTCTATCTCGGATTTTAATCAAATTAAATACTTGTGTTTTACCCGTCATTTAATTTTTAGGCAAAATAAAAAGTTCTATTGTTTAGAACATATATTTAACTAGTATATACTATATATATAACTAATATACCGACAATATATTTAACTAATATACCGATAACGAAGCGTCTGAACATTATTCTTTTTGGAATTTCTCCTGCACAAACTAAATATTTGCTAAATTTAAATAAATCCATTATTTTTTGTTTGTTTCTCATTTTGAGAAATTAGTAGTTGTAATAAAAAATATTTACATACTTGAATTTGCAATTAAATTTTTACTGCTGTACTCACATTAAAACTGCAAAATGAAAACCAATTTAACTAACTAATTGTTTTTAACTTTGACCTTTTCTTTCTATCGTTCGTGACTAGTTGCGAATACGACATATATCCTTCCATTTTGTAAGTCGTATAGTTAAAAGGCGTAAAGCTATGGAAATAAAAGAAATAAATGAAAAGTAATAATTATGTATGAAAATGTATAATAATCACAGAAGTGGTTATTTTTTTTAAATTCGCCTCTTAATACAAAATCGATAAAATTCTTTCTTTTATATATTCAAAAAATTCTTGTTTACTTCATGTCCAACATGCGAAATCGTAAATCAAATTTAATTTTCAGCTTCTAAAAATTGAACCCTACTCAAATGAAGGAAACGATAATACAATGAAAATGGAAGCAAAGGGAAATTATAAAAGAAATTTTTTTTAATCCTTGAATGGACACTTTAAAAGACAATCGCTAGACTAATTCTTAGTAATGAAAATCATAAAGACGACTGCTTAAACTAAACTAGAGGAACCAGTTCTAGATAATTAAATTCTCTATTTTTTCACTGTTGATGTTTTTTCTATTTTTTCTTGAAATTTTATTTAAACTTAATTAAAATTAGTCATTTATGTAAAAATATGATACTTATTATACCGCCTGTTACAAAATATTTTGGAAATATATGTATGCATTAAGTCCTCTGTCTACAAAGTAGGATGTACTATCGTAATCAGAGAAACTCTCTAAATTTTAGTTATTTGAAGCTTGCTTCAAAATGAACTTTTATCATTTTGTTGTTAATAAAATAAAAACAAATAAAAATATCTCAATTAATGCAATTCAGAAGGCAATAATTCATATGCGATAGTATTTCAGTTTTTGAAAGTGGGAGTGTCTATTTTACTTCGCTGTAGTCGTTTTTTTTATGATTACGATGGTACCATCAGCCCCACAGAAAACTAAGACAGTGAAAAAACGCAGTTACCCAACCCAACCCACTTTTTTTTAAATTCTAGCGTTGTAAGTAGTGAAGGTTTGCGTCGTAACTATAACGTCAGTAGAGCGTGCTGATATATAGAAAATTGCAAGAATAATTTTATTTACGAAGAATTATGTTAACCATATCGTGCAGTCTCGTTTGAATGATAGCTTTTTGATTATCGTTCAGTGGTGGCATTTGACTTGAAATTAGAAATTAGAAAGTGATAAAGTCATAATGACGAGAGTTTGCTTGAAGTTGTCATGTTGCAGCCCAAATCCATTAGTGTAGAAACTGACTGTACCAGATTTCTATGCATGCTATGGTACTTTGCCCGACACGAAAAATGAAATAAACAGCCATAAACTCGTTCGTCATTAAACTTATTGGTAAACAGCAAATATGCTCTTAAGTTTGAATTTTGCTTGGTTGCGAGTGCTACACCTTTTTTTTGAAACAATCGAACTTTGATTACATTCCAAAAGAATGATATTAATACGAATTAGTAATTTCTTAGATGTTCGACTTACGATTCGAGGATTTTATTTTCTTCTACAAGGTTTCAAACATAAACGTACAAAGTTATTAATTTCATAATTTGAGGAAACAATTTTACGCCGCCGCATTTCACACATAGTTGTTAAATTAGCATTCCTTTGATGGAAAAAATGTCAAGTTTGTTTGTGATTATACACTGGGACATTAATCATAAAAACGTTGAGATGTTGCTGAACTCCTACATTTTCCTCTTCGCTCTTCTCTCCTCAATGAAATCATTTAAAAAATTCCTCTGCCATTTATTAAGTAGTAAAAATATCTCAGACTAAATCAGGCACATTAATTTTATTTAAAGTTGAACGGTAAATGCCATCTTTATAACGATGACTTTTTTCATAAAACTACAGTGCATAAATTGTAACTTCAGTGTGAAAACAAAGTATTATAAAAAATGATTTCGAACTTGTTACCAAAACAACGCGGTTTGGCAAATTCCCAAGCCAACAAATACAATTGGACCATTTCCTATTTATTTAGCGATAGATTAATGCCTCAGTAAACTTTTTTGTTATTCAGAAATAAAAGTGAATTTATATAAAATAAACATAAAATGATATCTAAAGAGCGATAAATTTAATAAATTGCAACTTGTGTGCAACATAATTAAGTAATAGCTTCTGACAAACGTTTAGATTTTAGAAATAGATTAAATGCAAATGAATTGCAATAATGATAGTAATAATAACTTTATGGAAGCTTAATTGATTGCGTTCCATAAAATATTAATTGCATAAAAATAAATGGTACTTGAACCATAGATGCACAAAGGCAGTTGAAAAGGAGTTGTAAATCTAGACAATCAACGAATTGTTTTTTATTGAAAGAAATTAAACGTCTTTGTGTCGTTTATTCCTTTAACATTTTAATACATTGATAATCATAAGTAAAAATAGTATAATATGAAGAAATCCATCGAGTCACATCCTAAGTAATAAAATAAATTTGAGATAGATTTTTTGGGTTTCATATTTCGTTTAAAAAAATTGATTTTTTTCAAGCAGTGTCAAAACTTACCTGACATACAACCTAATTCCGTGCTGTTGCTACTGTGATTATTGTTACTAAGGCTTGTATTGTTGTTGCTTTCGCTGCCCGCGTGCGGGGTGGTAGGGGTGGAGGTCTTCTCCATCACGTCGTGATCTTCTTTACAATAAAGGGCTCCACCGTCACGTAGGGCGAATTCGTCTCCAGGAACCAACTGTCGCGCACACGCACAACATCGAAAACACTCTATATGGTAAATTTTAGTTTTGGCTCGCATTACAAAATCAGTTTTACTAAACGAAGACCCACACTTGTCACACTTAGTACCGAATAACCTGAAAAAAAAAAACGGCATTAATACGCGATCTAATTAATAAATTCTTATTTTCATGTACCCTTACATGTTGGATATGAGTGTACATGCATTAGATATATTATTTGCTAGTAACTGTATACTAAATCATATTTACATTTTGTGCATTAGATGGGAGTGATTATATGTATTATTTTATTTTTAATTAATATATTTTTTTGTCTGTTCAATCAAAATTCTAGTTGTTAATTATAACTGAGGAAGCTATCGATGAACATCGAAGTGACAATTAAAAAAATTGTCATCAAAGTTGTTTGCAAAATTAAAATTAAGTTTATCAGCTTTGTGGCTATGTTCTAGAACTTTTCTTCTTGTATATTTGTATCTTTTTCTGAAATTCTAAATAAAACTGCAAAGCCGTAAGCCGATGATTAATAATTGCTCCTATTTTTCATATTTTTGGAATTTCAAACTAAAAAAGTATCCTGTTCATTCCTATAAGCAGACGCTTAACAACAATTTTATTTTTATACGTATTATAGTTCGTTTAGAATTCTGGAAATTAATAGGCGAATTTTCGGTAACTTTCAGCTTTCAGTTTCCCTATTTAAACTACTGACATACAAAAAATCCTAAATCCTAATAATTGTTACTTTAGTCTTCTTTTTTTAAGTAACAATTTATTTTCCAAATTATTATTAGAGGTAGGTATGCGTACATTTTTAATTTTTAGTCAGCCTTAACTTGACTGTGATAAAATAAGTTAATATAACTATATGTACAAGGGCAAATTCAATCATTCAATTCAATTCAATTCAAATAATTCACACAAAAGAGCTATTTATGTATATCGTTGATTTTTAACAGTTATGAAGTGATGCTGTTAAAAAATAGGATTTCATTAAACTTTTAAAAAAGCAAAATGAGTGATATAAAGTTATAACATTGAAGAGTAATAAAATTGTTGAATGTCAAAGGGAATACTCCTAAAAATATCCATGAGAGAATGACGACAGTGTATAACCACAATTGTCCATCGTATTTCCGGTTGGAATATCTGAACCTGAAGTTTTAAGAGTATTGTACTTAATTTTAGACCTTAACAAACTGTCTGCACGTTGAGTTCTTAGGCTGTTGATACGAGAACAAAAACTGTACCGCAAGAAAATTACAGTGCAAAATGTAGCCCCTTTAGAAGCGAATTATTACTGGAGCTGAAACTTGGGTATATTTTGGGGACCAAAGATAAAAATAAGAATCTATGCAATGGAAGCATAAAAGTTCTTCATCACCAAAAATGGTAGGCACAAGTTATGCAAGAAAATTGATGACTACGATTTTTGGGATAGTGAGGATATTTTTTTTTAAATGAATATATGCCAAGAGACTCAACAAATAATGTAGAAGTTTTCCGAAGTATACTTCAAAACTTAAAAAAAGCACAACCTCTGTAGAGCTCTGTAAAGAAACCTTTCTCTTGTAAGTACGTCAATTGCAAGGTACATAAAGCAAGAAAAGTAACTGACATTATTGAATTGGACGATCCTCTATAAAGTCCTAATTGACTCTCTGACTGTTATCTATTTCGATAACTTAAGAAGAACCTGAGAAGAAGGTGATTGATTTTCTTCGGAGCAGGATCTAAAAGATGCCGTTAACAATTTTTTTTGCAGAGCTTCTAAAAGACTTGTTTTTAAGTGAGAACAACAATTGGAAAAAAAGTGGCACAAGTGTGTGACTTTAAAGATATATTGAAAAATAAAAATGTTTAAATTACCTCGTCTCTTCTTTTTCATAGCTAGGTATATACTTTGTGAATTTCTCTTCGCATACTAGAGTAGATACAATTTAAAAATTCAATGAAAAACGGAAAATTAAAATACATTTCGGTTGTATTTGGTTATCTTTGGTTATCAATAAATATTCAGGCCAATGTAAAATAATTAATTTCAAATAGCAACAAATTCTTTTCCTAAAATTTTTAATTTATTTAACTTATTTCGAATAGAATTCCTTTCGAATTCATTCAAACATAGATGTACACGTAAGATAAATTAAATAATGCATACACATAAACGATAGAAAATTGCACAGATTCGCCGCAAATTGCGCTATTTTATGTTATAAATTCTTGAATTTCCTCAATTCAATTTATAAATAATTCAAAAGTTTTAAGTAATAAACGGCTTAATCACATCTTTATTGTCCAAAAAATATATATTCCCTCTAGTTAATACGTAAAAAGTAAAAGGATAAAGCACAATCTCTAGGGATTTATCTAATAAGATTTAAATACCTACAAATTTGTTCTAATGCTTCATTTGAATTATTATAAACGTTTACGTATTTTGCTTTTTTGTCTTTCACTATTCTAATTGATTCAAGAATTCACCATACGTTTCTCCTTACACTTTTTATTCTCTTTACATCTAGTCAAGTATGACTAACGAGTGATTCTGTTCACACTTAAACTAGCCAACAATAATATTTAAAATTAAGATTTATCCCAACAGCATCCTTAGAGTCTAGATGGAGAAAGCACGGTACGATTTCCGCTGACTTAGTTCTCCTTAGTATTCTTTTATGGTTGGAATTGTCTAAAAACTGTTATTTACATCAGATAACTGGTATACATGTCAATTTTTAAGTCTAAAGGAAGGTAATTGTTTCGAATGTACCAAGGAGCGTTCCTTAATACTTGCTTTTGGAGTTACTACACAATTTTTAGAATACACGAACTGGTAAGCTGAAAATCATACTCCCAATAGGTTCGAAGATCTGTCTAAACGGCAGCCTGACATGGGTCGATTTGGCGACCACAGACATGCTAAGATATTTAAACGAGTTAACAAATGGGATTTGCTTCCCACTGATGGATGGCATTTAATTTTCTTGTCCGTAAAGTTCTTGAGGACTGACTGATTTCGTTTAGCTTCATTTTCCACATATCATCCATTCGGAAACTTTGTTTGTTAACTCTCATAACTCATAACGTATTGGTAGCTTCCTTATTACTATTACCTACAGCTAAAAATGTTATGTCATCAAAAAATTGGGTCTTCTGCTAGTCTCAGCTTAATAAAACATACACGATTGGTCCCAATACACTTCCCTGTGACACATTAATTCCAAGTAGACCTCTTCATATTTCACTCGATTGTATTTAACCTTATAAAAAAACACGTTATTTGGAAAATTTATTCAATTACTGTTAAAGTCTCTCTTCACGAACAAGTGTTATATTTAATAGTGATACCTTATTTCGAAACAGTAACTCATTAATTTTTTTTAATTCATGACTCGAATGTGCTTTTCTTTTGTCGAAAACTCTACTCAGTTCCAACGGTATAAACAAGAAGTAAATTAAGAACTCGAGATGTTGTTCATTTCATGGTTAGTCTAAATAGTTATTTTCTGCGTGGTGCTTCGTGCACATTTCATTATTTGGATTGTAAACAAAAGGGCTATTTGGCGCTGTCACTTTGACTTTTCTTACTTTGTTAGTTTACACAAGTCGAACGATGGGATGAACTATTAGATAAATCGAGCCGAAGCGCTCCGTGGAGGGGCCAGGTGTGTTGTATTAGCGGAGAACTTTACACTGCTGCAGGCCATACCTCTTTTAACTTCTCCGGTTACTGTGAGCAAACACCGCCATACACACGCAGTCAAAATGCACTAACCGTGGGATGGAATATGTCAAGCACCGAATTTATCAAGATAGGCAGCAGCTACTACAGACCTTAGACGTACAACTAACATTTTAATATTACCAGATTACGACTAGATTTCACCCTCATTAATATTAATTAACAAATATGATATTTTTGGAAGTATCTTTTTAAGTAATGGGAGTTTATCTAAAAGAGTTTATAAATTATACTTTCAGTTGAAGTAATGCACAGAATTGAACTATTATAGATGTCCTTCCATTTTCTTCTGAAAAAAGACCAAGGCTGAAGGTATGATACTTTAAACCCCATTGAAGAAAGGTTCATTTTCTTCTCGAAAGAAGGAACTATAATATTCCTCTGCCCATTTTTCTTTTAAAATATAATTGCAAAACAAATTCCAATTAAAACCAATTAAAAGAATCGATCTTTTATATAATTCAATCTCGTAGAGCTAGATCAAGACCGATTTATTCGTAGAAAAATTTTTTAAATTTGCAATTTAGTATATCTTATAAATGAATGGCTTAAAGTGGTTTTAGAGTTATACCAGGTGATTCAAATTTAAGAACAATGAGGCCAGTCTAAGCAAATGTATGAGGCTAAAGTGAAAGAAAAAAGATTTTATTTCTTAAAGTTTCTCAAAGCACTCCCCGAAAGAAGGCACATTTTTCTTTTGAAACAAAGATGCAATTCGTTCATTTGCTTTAAAAGTATTAATTTTTACTATATTTACATATAATAAATAATAGAGTTAGATTGCAGTTAATATACTTACTTTGAAATAATTTTGAATTTCACTTAGAAAGAAAGTCTATAAAACCGCCACCTTAATCCACATTCAAGGTCGAAGGGTTAATCCAGCTTTTCCAATTTTGGTGAATGTTCCTCCAAATATTTGGTGGTATACAATGATTGTCATTTGTTGTTAGAAGTACTCGAGATAACATACTTGATCAATAAGGAAGGAAGGTTTCAAAATTGAGACACTACACACCATGAAAGTGGATGCTTAGAGTAGTCAATTTTCTTACGAATTTAACTTTCTTATTTTTAAACTTGGAACAAAATGTTTAATACGAAACTTATATAGACTGAATTGAAAGTATGGAATAATCAAAGTATCTCAAAAATGATCATCATCACAAGGTTGATATTTTATCAACGTATCAGCAAATAAGGCGGATCAGACTACAATACCGACATTGTCGCCAATCATCTACTTTCTCAGAAAATGATACCAATCTTATTATTTTCAATGGAACATCCTGTATATTTTTTCAGATTTCAATAGAATTTTATGTTTTCAATGCATTGGTATCAAATTTACCATAGGTTTCGTTAATAAACTGGAAAATATTGATATTTAAATTTACCATTGTTACCTCTCAAATGTAATCTAATACGCTGTTTGTCTACAATTTTGTTTCTAAAGTTTAATAATTTAGTATTAGAATAGTTCTCGTATTTTTAAATCGAGCGAAGTTTGTTCGAAAATTTGATATCTTTGTACTATTTGGAACCCATTACATATTTACATGCATATGTCCTATTTGTAGATTCATTTCTTGTGGATTTTATTTTTTCTATCATCATTTTATTGTAGCCACACTTGTGCATCATTTACGGTTGAATTCACTTCTCAAGGGTGGTCAGAAGAGAATCTCTTCAGCGTTTTTCGCAGCACTTAATTGGGATCGTCTTTATTCTTCGAAAAAGAGGATCGTCTTCATTCCTGATTAGATGTTTTTAAATGCTTTGAACTTCAAAATACATTGAGTTTTATTTCACAACGGATCTGTTGATAAGTTTTGCATAGCATCCAATCTCTTGGAGATTATAGTTCGATCTTATTAAATAGTGTCGTTCACTTCAATGTCATCAGCGTCAGCGTTATCCAGACCAAAAAATCTTTTTCAAAGTATTTGGTTCTTAACAATAGACAAACTATTTGGTAAAATTTTTATATGACTTTATTTTACAAAGGGTATATCGTCGTCTCTCTTATTGAATATTTGTGATGTCTACATTTGTGGTCAGTGGCGGTTCAACATCAATTACGGTAAATACTGTAATACTTTTTCAATTTAATAAAACAAGAAAGGTATTCAGTAATGTAAATTTTTGCAATTCGTTTAAGAGATGATTTATAATAAACATTTAAAACTTCTATATTAAAGCTCAATGTAAATATATTGTTTGCAAGTGATTATGCCAGGATGTGTATTGTAAACTTGGTGTGTTTTAGGCCAAAAAATTCATGTCTATATACATTTTGATGGTGCAATAGATTTATTATATAAGTTTCTGCTTGTTGAATGATTCACTTATTTATACTTTTTTTTAAAAAAAAACGTGATTAATAAGTAACACCTACTCACCTAACATAATCTCTTTTGCAATACGTTTTCCCGTCCCGAACGAAACACGTACAGGATTCATCTAAAAACTGCCGGCACTCTTGACATTTTAGGCAAGCTGCGTGCCATTCTAAGTCCGGAGCAACACGAAGAATATACTGGTCATGTATTTGACCACCACATCCTACGCAGTGACTTAACCGTCTGGGTTTTTCTGTAAAGAAAATAATGAATTCAATATTTTGCATACGTGTCACACTTAAATAATGGAAAAGTATTTACTGCAAAATATATAGGTTCTTATAAAGAGACGTAACGATAACTGCAAGCAGAAAATATGTTTGGGACATGTGAATGACTTTGTTAACAGAAAATAGATTCATAATAGAGCTTCTGTAGACCAGCTGACCATTTGTATACAATGATATTCGAATTACTATCAATATTAGGAATATAAACATTCCTTGGAGCATGGAAGTTTATCTTGAAGTGCAAAGTTTGTGCTTATCTTAATCATGGTGCTTTTCGAGTTTATATGTTTTGTCTTCCAACTAGATCCAAAGATATTCGTTAGTGCATAAAAACACATTTCCTCATCCGTACAATGAGTCCAGATTATGATCAAAGAGAGCTCGAAAATCGTAAGCTAATAAATATTTATAAAAAGTGCGCTCACGCCGAAGCAAAAAATAATGAACAGTAAAATCAATCGAAAAACCTAAATATTAGTGGCGCTAGTACATGTGTCTCGACCTTTCAGCATCAATATTTACTTCTAGCACATGCTGCAGCGTTTCGTACATTAGCCGGGATATAAACGTTTATTTTTGTATCTAAACCTGTCAGCGTCGTAAATGCATCGCATTCTCCTTGTATAAACAGTCGGAGAGTGTGTGAAATTCCACATTTATCATATTATAATTAATATATGTTTCCTTTGGGCGTCGTTTTACGTAAGTGAAAGCGACCAAAACTGAATTTCAAAGGTGCACGAGCTTCAGGGGGTGTACAGCTCTCATTGATACATTAATATCCAAAGTGCAAAATGTTTTATTTTTACAATAACAAATAGTTTTTCTTCTACCACTACTTTTGTAATATCGTGAAACTAAAAGATATCTAAAAGGATAGTTTACAACTCGAGTTGCTATGCAGCTTTCTTTACACCTGCGTAATATCCTTTTTACAATGTCTCTTGCTACCCTATATTTTGTCCTTAGTAAGCAGTATAAAGCTAAAAGTAATACAATTTAATTTATTGTTAATCAAGATTAAGGTGATGTCAAGTGCTAACTTAATGACATATATTGAGAAATTTTTCAAAAATATAATCATTCATCCAATGCTATCAAATTAATTAATCTTTTAATTGATTTCACTTGTTTGATCGCATAGAGAATTGAGCTAAACCAATGTAATATAAAGAACTAAATTACAAAATACAAATATAAAAATCCAAAATGAAACAATATGATATTGCAATAAAGCTAAATCTAGTAAATAAATAAAGAAAATTAATAATACTTCTGATTGCCATAAGACTAACTTAATAATCCATGCATTCCTTAATACTGTAAAACAATTGTATTTATTTTAATAACCTTCCTCAAAATCCGTCAATTTTCCTCTATCTGTTGTTTACTTGTTATCAAACTGAGCCATTTGATTGATTTATTTAATCCAGTTTCATTCATTAATCAAATCATATGCGTCATAATTTCTTTGTTGTTTGGAAATATTTTGTTATGACCTGATGGATAAAATAGTTCCTTATCGTCCCCGAAAATTTCTTTTCCAATGCAAAGGTAAATATACGAGTAACAGTAATTGTAGTTAAAATTAAAAAAAAAATTAAACTGATCTTCTAGTTTTTATGGCTAATTGATACAATTTTTTTTGCTCGAAATTATATTTAAATATAAAAATAAATAGACAAAATCCTTACGAGCATTAACCTTTCACTAAACGTTGATTAACTGTATCCATAGTAATTGTAATTTGAGTAACTGTATTTAATAATGTAATAATAGAGATCCTTTGTTAAAAATTAGAACTAGCGCACAGACGGCCGGGCCAATTTGATTAATAGCAGATAAGAGTGCGCACATGATATCATTAAGTTAATTAAAAGCAAATTGAAGTAACAGATATAAACAATTAAGATTTATGAGTCTAAGTCATGAGAGCATGTACTTAATATTATAATAGAAAAGTACTTTTAGCTGAATTGAGTTTTATTACCTTAGAATAGCATATACAAAAATTAGTAAATATTTCGGAAAAACTATGATTAGTTTTGCGCAAGTTTATGTGATTAAACTGAATATTATAATCAGCTTAGGTTATTTATCCAAAACACTGGAGGACTTATTACGAATTTGATATTTAGATAATCTACAATTTTTTCCTCGGCGTTAAAAAAGCTCTATGATTTTGTAACCCACAATATTTTAAGTTTGTTATTTAAAATATAGAGGACCCGAAATTAAAAATTATAAATGAAATGAAATATTTTGGTAAAAGTTCCAATTCCAATGTTCAAAATTCGATTAAAAAGTCTGAAAGTACTCTCGCTTCTTTCAAGTACTTTTACGTCGAATTAATTGATATGACAATTTAGATCTGGATACTATCTCCTTTCGTAATTTCTCTCAGTTACCTTTTCTCTATTCATTGTTATTTTCATATTTTTCTTCTTTATATCAGCATTATTTATTACATTGTCCCAGGTTTCTTTAAATTTTCTTCTCCTCTTTCTCAATTCTTTCCTCACCTGTTTTTACTGAAACATTAAAGAGGTCTTCCTATATTCAGTACATTTTGCTTCAATTATTTTCTTACGAGGTCTCTTCTGGAAATTGTTAGTTACAAGAAAACTACGAGTTTCTAATGAAAATAATTTTATTGTTTTGCAAAATGTTCCCACTAGCCATAATACACTTCTTCATTATTTCAAACCACTCGTCGAAACAGGCTGAAAACATTCTTTTTTGAAGGTCAAGAATTCGCTGAAATTCAGTGGTATCAGGAAATCTTTTACCACGCATGATTTATTTAATTAGCAGAAACAAAAAAATCAAAACAAGACCTGGGCTGTATAGTGGATGAGTGACCAGGTGGATTCCTAATTCGTGTAAAGATTTATAATTTTTGCAGAGTTGTATTATCATGGTAACAAAATTCCACGCAATCCACATTTGGGGAAACTATACAATTTTTCAAATACTTGAGTAAGGCAAAGTCTTTTATACCTATCAGCAGTTACAATTTTACGATTTTCAAGAGAAATGACTACAACTGAATCACTGTATATAAAGAGATACTTGGACTTCTACTGCGAATAACTTTTGTTGACATTTCCTTATTTTCAAACACTCAAACGCCCAAACAGTTGGTTATTGTATAGTCTAGGAGTCATAATTATATATCCGCGATTCATCGTCCATGCTTTGAAGATCCTCCATTAACTTCTCTAACGTAAACCTGAACCAGTCTACCCGTGCTTATTTTGTTCTTCATTAACAAATGTGGAATCCACCGATTTTCCGGCTTTCTTACATCCAGATGTTTATGTAAAATGTTGTCTAGGTACTGCAGGCATAGTTCTTCTTGAATGTCTGTATGATTTTCCCTAATCAATTTTTCAGTACAAACTACTACTGCAGATCATCCAGGTCCTCTAACGAATATGTTCCACGTTCAAATTAACAGAACCATTAACTAATTTTGGATCATGAAGGACTATTGTCGCTATTAAATTTTGGTGACTGGTTATACGAGGGCGGTCCGATAAGTACTTAGCCTCACCGCCCGATAGCACCACTATCGCAAGAGCAATTTTTAATCGCGTAGTACATTATCGTAGACAGCTACTGTCAAAATTTCAGCCGAATCAGACGCGTAGTTTTGTTTTGACCGCATGTGGAAGCGAGCGTGTCCGCGGATTTGAGAAAAATGGAAAAAGAGCAATCTCGGTCGGTGATTCGATTCTTGTTTTTGGAAGGGAAATTGCACAGCGAAATTAAAGAGCGCTTGGATGCTGTCTACGGTGACTCTTCTCCTTTGATGGCGACCGTCAAAAATTGGTTTAACGAGTTTCAACGTGGTCGCAAGTCGGTTTTTGATGAGCCACGCCCAGGTGCACCGAAAACGGCTACCACGGAGGATAACGTGACAAAAATCCACAATCTCATATAGGCAGACCGCCGATTGAAGGTGCGCGAGATAGCTGAGACAGTAGGCATCTCAAAAGACCGTGTGGGTCATATCCTGCATGAAGTAATGGGCATGAGAAAGCTGTCGGCGCGATGGGTGTCGCGTTTGCTCACTTCGGACAACAAGCGCAACCGTGAGACCGAAACATGGATACACTGGCACACACCAGAGACCAAGGAACAGTCGAAACAGTGGACTTAACCCGGCGAATGTGCTCCGAAGAAGGCGAAGACTGTTCTTTCGGCCGGAAAGGTGATGGCCACCGTTTTCTGGGATTCAAAAGGTGTGATCTACCTCGACTTCCTGGAGAAGGGCAAAACGGTCACAGGGCTCTACTATGCCGAATTATTGGGCCGATTCGACGCCGAATTGCAGAAAAAAAGGCCCCATTTGGCGAAGAAAAAAGTGCTCTACCATCATGACAACGCACCAGCTCACACCTCCGCCGTCGCCACGGCCAAATTGGTAGAATTAGGCTACCAACTGCTGCCCCATCCACCGTATTCTCCGGATTTGGCCCCGTGCGACTTCTTTTTGTTTCCAAGTTTGAAAAAGTGACTCGCCGGGCAGAAATTTGAGTCGAATGAGGAGGTTATCTCCGCCACGGAGGCCTACCTTTGCAGACCTCCAGAAAACGTATTTTTCAAACGGGTTAAAGAAGTTGGAGCATCGCTGGGTCAAGTGTATCGAACTCAAAGGAGATTATTTTGAGAAATAAATCGCCACTTTTCCAAAATTTTTGTTATTCTTTTGTAGGCTAAGTACTTATCGGACCACCCTCATATGTTAAACCTCATTTATAATTGTAAAAAGTTATAGCCCGCGGCACTTTCATAATGCCTAGTGAAAACCAAACGAATTATATCAAAATTTGTGTTAAGTACTTTAATTTCAATGACGAAAAATTACAACTGGAAACTGCCAAAAGTATGAACTCTCAATTTATAGAAATATTTTTATTTTTGTCCGCAACCTTGACTTGCTACTAACAATTTATAGAACAGCCCACGTATATAACAACTTCTTAGTTCGTGATTTCTTTAACGTTTCTTAGGTATATCAGTTTATTTGTTCTTTTTTTGCCGCGTCATCCACATCACATGTCAGAGTTACTTCGTATCCATTCATTCTTGTGTGCTTTCTTTCCCTATCTTTTTTATGAATCCCCTGTTATTTGTAGAGTATATTTTATTTGCTTTTTCTATTCATTTTAATTAACTCGTCTTTTCCATTTTTTCAATAATGACCTCTAGCTTGTTTTATTTCAATTCATTCATTTAAATTCAATTATTGGCTTGACCACTTACTTTATTTAACAACTTCTTGCACTTTAGGTAGACTTGAAGGTTACCATGGCCATTATGGCTCCATGGCTTCCGGTGGAATACTGTGTAGTTTTTTATCGACGCTATTTTTGTTGCAGAGAACTTCGTCAGGGCTGCTGTTTTTCTCGTCGATGCGATATTGTAGAGACTCTCTTCTTTTGTATGCCGTCCCCGATAAGGTTTCCGTGTCTTCCTGTGAAACAGCTTACTCCAACTTGAAATTCTTGAAGTTCTTTTATTACTTCGTCATTACATCTTTTCATGAAGTAACGAAAACCTTTAACCTCACCACTTCTAACTGCTTCAGTTTTTGATTATAGTGATCCAATCTCTACCAGAAACTTCCTTTCTTCTGGAAATCTAATCACTTCCACGAGCTCCTTCTTTCTCCAGATAACACACGCAAGATTTCAGTGCCTTCATTCCAAGATAGTTTTCGTAATCTACAGGACATAAAATGTAGATTGTAGTCTGATTTATTATCGTACTTTCGTCTTGTTTAAATTTGGATGGGTCTTATTTAGGTAATACCCTGTATATGATTTGATTGTCATAAAACGTGTTTAATTGAATTCTAGATATAATACTTTTGATGTAAAACTATTTTCACGTAGCAAACATCATATGGCATCACATTTCAAGAACTACAATTATCTAACGTGAAATTCATATACAAAAAAAAAATTGACCTGATCGAACTATATATACATGTTAATGTCAGTAAGATTGCATACTTTTTAAAACCTATTGCGGTCTCTTAACCGGACCGGACTACCTTCGGACCTCAATACTTGAGGCAGTCAAGCAAGTTAATAGTGGTGTCACAAAACAGACTGATGCTTAATTAAAATAAAACAAATTATTTACGTTTCCACGGGAGCGAAGAGTCCAGTTTCAGGTACGGCTGAAAAAGAACGTTGACCTAAAATGTGCAGAACAAAAAAGAATGTGAGACACTCCAATCGATTTCACTGCAATTTGCTGAATAAATAAATGTCAAATTATAATTCAATTCAATTCAGTATACTTTTTAAATGCCACTGACATGTTGCTAACTTTGTTGTTAGAAAATTTTTGCATGCACTTGTTAAACATATACGTATACATTAAAGCTAAAATCGCTTAGGAGTAAGATGTCATAAAAGTGAATATAATGGTACAATGCAATACTGAAAGTACAATGTACTTTTCTCTTTCTGTTTTTTAACCAGCTTGCGATGTAATCTCGCAGAAACATTTATGTCTTTGAGTTTGCCGCGCCGTGTGTATGTAATTGATTGACGTAATTTTTGTCGACGTTTGTTTATGAGTGGCGTATTCGCAAATCGCTTTTTGATTCTGACATCGAAAAATTTATTACGCATTAGCCAGAACAAGCTCTTAAAATATTTGCTCGCTGAAAGGATTTATGCTTTGAGACTTTTAATGTGAAATTGTTTGCCCATTCGTTCCATTAGGCAATGTGTAATATGATATGTGTGCCTGAATAAAAATACTGAAAATATAGTAAAATACCAAATGTGTAATAAATAATATTTTTAACGAAAAGTGTAAATTTGTTTAATTTGTCAATCCTAATGCAATGTTAGGTCAAAAACCGATCGCAGTATGTCGCTACTAAACTTTTTATTACTATTACATCGCTCTTGCGAATAACCTAGGACAGATTGGTTTAGTTTGCAGTGGAATTCTCGAGTTACGCTTCTGCTGACGAGACCCCAAATAGGGCAGAAACAGCTGTACAGAGGATGCTCGAGGAGTCCACTGCAATCAAAACCGACTTGCAACAAATTTAAAATTTTTTTAAAATATTTTTCAGACCTCAAAATAAAATGAAAAGTATTCAAAAGACTAGATGGAATAAAAGAATATGTTTTTTGCCATTCCAAGCAATGAATGTTTCTGTACTTTTCTAATTTGTTAAGTTATTTTGATTACTTTATTTTTAGTTAGCAACCATTAAAAGTTTCAATGTTATACTTACAAACTCATTCTATTATTTTATTTGAGTGTAAATCACATTTGAGGAAAAAGATATTTATTTGAAAAGTATACTAAAATTGAAAATACTCCTAACAAAAGATAAAACTTATATCTGCATTAATTTATCTAAAATTTTTAAATAAACGAACGAGAAAAATGTAAAATTGAATTGAATTCACATATCAATTTTCGTAAGAAATATTGAGGACATCAGAAAGCTTTAGAATGTTAATCATCCTTTTCTTCTGATTAAAATAACACTTGTATTCTTCGAATATTTGTTGAAAATTCTTGTCAAATTACATTATTTATTCGTATGTTATTTTATTTTTCCTTATTGATTTATTTAAATTTTAGTTGAACTTCTAAGAGTTTATGACAATTTGGAATAATATAAAAAACAAACTTTTACTTGTTTAAATTTTTGGGGCTCACGGTTATTTTCATGCTCATAAAGTGTTAAGGATATGAACGTGATTAAATGCGGAAAAAATAAAAAGAGCACCAGATTGTAAACTAAGGTTGTCCAAACATGGATGACCCTGACGGTGAATAAAAGTTGTCGCCCATGGATTCTGGTAGTATCTTTTGATGGTACCGGTGCTTAAACTGTTTATGTTTTCGAAGGAAACTAGTCGAGGCACTGGGTAAACACGGTTTTTAAAATATTTACTTCGGACATTATAGCCTATTCTTCAAATGTAATTCGCGTGGGCTGAATCCCATTATGTGTGCGTCTTTATTTAGAGAGGGTACCGCCGTAGCCCGAGGCGCATTACGGTTAGCACCCCAATGTTAATGGGCTCCTGGCGCGCCGACTGCTACCGACGTACTTCGAAACTTTGTGACTCTAATTAACACCTATACATCAGCAGAAACTGTTATATCTTAGAAGAAGAAACACCAGTTATTTATTTTTCTTTATCTTGCTATTATCAAATAAAATTTTCCGTTTTTTAAACCCACTCGTACTTTGTTGCAGGGCACTTAAATTAATTAAATAATCGCATTTTAATAATTTCTTCTTTGCCTTCTAAAGAACATCTAGATGTCTTGTTACAAAAAAAAAAATAGTTAAGCACATATTTTGCATTCCTTAATTTTTTTGTAATTTTTTCAAATCATGAAGGATTTAGTTAATTAGTGGGGGTTTTTAAAATTAAATAATTTTAATCTAAAACGCTCTATGTATACAAAAACATTTTGGCGCCAACTGTCCCGCACCGGACATTGTCACCTGTCTCTAATCTCTCGTAGGCTGGCTCTGTTAGTAACCCTTTTATAATCCTTCCTTTCTTGACAAGTACGCTTTTTAATACTGAAAATATTGAGCTTATATATGACACACTTTTTGAAAATATGGAATGCAAGTGGAATATGATTTGCAATTTTCCCAAAACAACAAAATTTTTAAAGTGTACTAATAAAAATAATAATAATAAATTATTCAACTTGTGGTTAGATTAAAAGCGTGGTCAAAATTAAAATGATAATTAAATTATTGAATTTAAACTGTATCACAACTTATCTACTCCACTAACACAAATTAAAAGCAAACGATACAATAATCACAATGTACAAAATCATTAACATAAATTATAAAAACAAATGGTCCCAGGATGGGTCCTTGAGGCACGTCGTTGCTTTAGTATTTTCTTTTTCATCTCAATTGTATATTATATATTGTTTTCTGTTCGTTAATATGATTTTATTGACTAAAGCGCCCCCTTCCTTACTATTTTTTTTTTTGATTGAATTGAATTGAATGTGAAAGTCAGCTGAAAACTTTACTATACTATCCATTTGGTTTGAAAGTATTTGAATCTGAAAACCGCCTTGTTTTATGGTTAGGTTAATCCTTAAAAAAATATTTCTGTTGTTTTACTAATAGATTAATGATGACTTCCTGAATCATTGGTGACTTTCTATAATTTATTTTTGACCAAGTGACAATGTCTAAAGAAGTTGATTTAAAAATGAATTTGTAAAAGTCTAAACCACTACTGCATTACTTTTTATCAAGAAAATTCCTAATTAGGAAAGTAGATAAATACCAGGATATGCAAGAAAAAGAAAAATAAAAAGGTGGAAATGAATTCTGTTTTTTGCTTTAATCACCATTATTTCTTAAAATCCTGCAGGTTTAAACGGGCTGCATGTTTCCTTTGTTTCCTAAGAAGCTAATAATGACGCGAAAATTAGAAAAATTAGTATAATTTCCCTTTCCTTTTTCACGCTTTCGTTTTTGCTCCTTTCCAGTTTCTTATCACTCATAATCCAAACTAACCTGTAGTGCCTTGATCCCTCTTCTTCGAACGATCTTCACTCTCGTTTCTCTACGTACTCCTTGTAATTCCAAAATTAGCTGCAAGTAAATTTTGGTTGTAAACATCTTCTGTACGATTATCCCTAGTTGGAAACCTCATCAGCAGAACGGCCGAGAACGTCACCTCCATCTCACTGATCGGCTTTCTTATGCTTCCTAGCATATAACAGTTTGTAGCTTCTGAGTCCTTCTGGTTCAAATAATGTCATCCTCTTTTATGCCCACACATATTTTCTTTGCTCTCTCATGTTTCCAATTACTTCTTTAATATTACAATCTAAGTTTGACTTAAAACTTGTAAGTCTCGCCCTTACTTCATATATTATTATTTTCATAGTTTTTTCTATCATCTTCCTTGACTTGCATTTTAATTTTCCTCGCTTTCAACAGCCTACCTGGAATTTTTTTCACCCATCTTCACCCATTCATTTTGGTCATTTTCGTATATCTTTTTACACTCAATCCAAAGGGTCCACCCTTCTTTTTAGGTGGTTGCCTCGAACCTTTGATTGGCTCTCAATAGGATATAGGATTTGAATTAATGGTATAAGTTTGTTCAATATTCAATCGAATTGCATCGGCCCAACATACGCTAATCCCATGTGCTAATGACAAAAAAGGAAGCGGAAATGATAAAGACAATTAAATTATTAGAATGTAAAGCGAGAGAGTATGGCTTACATGATATATCAATAAGGAAAAAGCAAAGTATCTAGAAACGCACGCAAAGGAAAAGGAAGAAGACTAGCAAGTAGAGAGCAGATCAGATGATCTATTTCGAATACTTGGAAGTTACGATAACTAACAAAGCAGATGAAGATAAGAAAATTGACAAGAAATTATTTAAAGGAAGGAAAGCATACGAAGCATTTAAAAAATGCTGTAATGAAATAAGATTCAAGCATTAATAAGATCTACAGTCCTACATGCGGCAGACAAGAGAAGAAAAGAAATTAGCAGCCTGGAAGAGAAATATCATTGGAGGTTTAAAAATTACACAAGATGTTTTATTTATGTGAAATATACATAAATATATGGCCAACCCGAAATTGCCAAAAAAGTTGTCAGAGTATATAGCATGGTAACACAGATAGATAAGATCACTGTTGAGAGGAAAAAGCCAATATAATAAGAAGCAAGAGACAACGGAAGCAGTGGTCAGACATGATCAAGGATAATTTGAAGGAAACGGATTGGTGAGTGAAATGAAGGAAGAGTTAAGAATTTCAAAAATATCTAGTCGTTCTTCAGTTTTGTAAATTTTCATACCTCTCTAATTCTTTACGCTTCAATTTCTTTAAAAAAGTTTATCACGCAAGGAAAAGGCCTGGAATACAACGAATAAAACGATTAAGATATAAATGCCTCGTGCTTACATGACCATAGAGTTATAAGAATAGGGTGAGAAATGTAGAAAAGGGGAAATTGACCGAAGAAGGTGGAAACAGTAAAGGACTTAAGGAGTTGGGATAATTCTTTAACCTTTTAGTTCCATTAAATTTTCATTGGTTATATTTAAACAAGTTTATCACACAAGGAAAAGGCCTGGAATAAAACGAAAAGAATGGCTAAGATATGTATAAATAATTTGTGTCTGCCTGATCTGCACGAGTTACAAGAATATAGGGGGGTAAAATATAAAAAGGAAAATTGGTCGAAGAAGGTGGATGAAAGCAGTGAAGTGTTCAAGATAAGGAATGAGTTAGCATAATCCTTCTTTGGAATGAGAAAAGATGAAGAAGGAAATGAATAATTTGGAGATTAGGAAATAGAAAGTGCCAATAATGAATAGACGGAAACTGAAGAAGCCTGGGGCCATTTGGGATTCGTTATTTGTTAATATGACTCGTACGAAGTTAAAGTTCAGATTCTCTTTCAGTCTTTGAATTAATTATATACGAAAACAAATCAAATTAACAAAAGCAAATTGCTCCTAGAATAACTTAAGCTTATTAAAATACAATAAAATGATTCGGTGTTGCTTATTTAAATTTCAAATGCGCCAGTCTTTTTTGTAAGACTTACTAATTAGAGCGCAACATGTAATCAAATTTTCGCTTCTGTGACTCTGCGATCTAAACAAATCTCAGTGAAAAAACTTAATTCAATCTGATCGGTATACGCGCAGCAAAGTCGAAACCTGAGAACCGTCAGTTTATTTTGAAATGATGTTCGGCTCGAACAGGATAAACATAAACACATTCCCGCGACGAAGGATGTTATGGAGCTACATTGCGGTAATTCAAAATTAACAAGTTCGAATTTGTTTGAAACGAAGCTTTCATCGCAGCAGCTTTAATAACGGATCAGTATGACGAAGTTTTACGGTGCGCCTTGGAGTATTCCCATTACGATTAACATACTTGAGCCTTTACCGAATAGTAATGGTTAGGCCGTGTATAACTAATCCGGTCTGAGGCAGACCGTAATCCGACATTCCAAGGCAGGCGGTCGGCGCCGTTCTTATCACCATTTTAACCAATCTCTAGACCGAAATAACACACCTTGCAGAACCCATACATTTTTTGTTCAACAATTGCATACACCAGACGACGGGACGGAGACTTTCCGTTTTCTTTGAAGTCGAACTTTTTTGTGTTTACAGTGATATATGCACCTGAGTATATCTAGGAAAGGCGTTAGGATAAGGTAAAGTAAAGAAAATTATCTTTGTCTGGAATTATTTTTATTTTATATTCATTTGTAAAACAAGTCAACGTTTTTCAGATTTCTTTTTTTTTATTTCTACAAAAATTGATTCGTGAATAGAGAGTCATGAAAGAGTGAGGCAGAAATAAATTTGACTTTTAATGAATGTATTTACTTTTTCCAAAAAGTGACCGTGACATCTTCAAATTGCTATGAAGAACAAATTTAAGTATAAAATGTGATCAATAAAATTTTCCAATAAAAAAAGACCACAAAATAAAAAACAATCACTGCTGCTACATGGAAAGGATAATCTCTTTTTGGAACACCGTTAACATGTGGCACAATAGAAAGGATTTTTTAATAATTGGATGGATTTTATTTTTTTAATTTTTCGACGCATTGTAAAGTTAACTAACATTGAAAAAAGTACTTAGATGTTATCGTTAATTTGTATTTTGTATGGTCGCGACACCGCGCGACCACTTTCTTACTTGTGTTGTTGTTGTTGTTGTTGTAATTGTGTTGTGAATAAACATTGTGGAACATGTACGTTTTTAATGCCATAATTTTGTGCTTTATTCACCTAATGGTGTATTGTAGGAAATTTTAACCTTGCCATCCTACGAAGGGTTATTAAATAATTTGGATAGAAAACTTTCTAACGTACCCTGATGAGTGGTAGCAGTAAACAAATATCATTGATAGTTATTGACCATAATGGTATCGGGATAGTTGCGCCTTTGCACATTCACACCCTCTATACATTTGCAAATCTAAAAGTAAATTTTTGTGAAATATGAAATGTGTTAAGGTAAGGATGTCTCAAAAGTAACGCCCGTGCTTTTAGGTTTCGATATAAGAAAGTGAAACAAATCGGAGGTACTTCGTTGCAAACATTAGCAAACGTAGAACGTATGAGTGGTCTTCGTTGATTAATTCTGTAGCAGCATGCTTAGAAGCTACCATCTTCAACAATCTCAGCAGAAAATGAATGAATGCATTCATTAAAATGCACATCGAAACTTTTATCATTCTTTCATTTTGATTCATTTCGGATTCCTGAATTGAATCCGAGACACCTGTAGATATAAATTGGTGAGCAAATTTGTCATACCTTATTTCTAAGTAACACATATAACTAATATCTTTTTTCTCTGAAGGAGTGCATTTTCGTAGGAGTTCATTGTGTGGTTTATTGATAAGTTATTTGTTTAATTTTAAATTACTGCCTTTTATTCTACTAGTGAGCCAAATGCACCAACAATCTGAAAAATATATTTCTAACAGATACCCGAGAAACTTCCTTGATCTGCCACCTTAACAATAAATTTCGTTATCTGTAAATAATGACAGAGAAATAAAAACTCCTATATGTTTGTTGTATGCTATATGCATATAACGGGTCATCAAGAAAAAAATACCTCGAGTTAGCCTTGGAAAAAATCGTATACTGTAGTTTGCATAATCAATCCTTTATATGTCAAAAATGGATAAAACTCGATTAACTTCAAAATGTCGTATGTAGACAAGATCTAGGCTTTTACTCGTTAATTTTAGTTGTTGGACGACACATCTTTATTGCTGGTGGCCAAAGCAAAAATATATTATGAAAGTAATAACTTCTTCTTTCGTAAAAGAGTATATTTATTCAGTATTCATAGATTCAGTCTCTTCGCATAACCTACGATACGTACTTTCGTTTCTAAGGCTGACTTGGGGTAGTATTTTGCTGAATACTTGAAAGTAGAGATATTTTTTTTAATACTTATGTGCTATCTACTAACCCAAATCTTATGGCCAGAATAGCAGAGAACATCGATAAATAATTGTAAGTTACTAAATTTGGTTATTTCATTAAAATATTGAAATAATATACAATAATAATATGATTTCAAATTTACCAGATTTCTTATCATCTCACTCGATTTGAAATTTATCAATCAGATGAGATATTGAATATATCTAGATAGATAGCAAAATTTGGCTGCAAGTCGGCTGGATTGCAATGGGCCCCCGAGCATCCTCTGTGTAGCTATTTCGGTCCTAATTGGGGCCTCAACAGCAGACGAGTAGCTCGAGAACTCCATCGCAATCTCAACGACCAAAGAGACTTACGTAAATGCAAACGTGCCACACTGTCGCGACACCGCGCGACTAGTTTCTGATCTGCAATTGTGTGTGAATAACAAAATTGCAAAAATATCGCTGCCTCTTAAGCTACCACATACTAGATGACCAGTACGGACAATAGCGTGTCATCGGCGTCATCGCAAACCAAATATTGCTAGTATTATAGATTCGTTGGAATTCAGAGAAAGCAGGAAAGGTATTAAGATTATTATTAAACTAATTCAACTGCTTTATTTAATGTATAACGACAGAGCAGAACAGGGGTATATAACGATATCACTGAGCAGGGGCTCAAATTATTTAAGGACAATTTCTTTACTTGAGCGATTTTCAAGTACTTTTGCAAATATGCAGGTGCGCAACTGTCCTAGTTTTATAATTAATCTATCTGGCAATCGTGGAAATTATAGTAAAGGTGATATTTACTCAAGACCACAAAACATTTTTGAGCATCCAATTTTCGAAATGAGTAAATGAATTACACATTAAACGGAGTGTTTGTATAACACAAATAATTAACAACTCTCTTTACTCATTCCTATACGACCCAATTTATTCTAATTTTATTGAAATTTAAGAAAAAAAGTTTTTAGATAAGATAATTAAAATTAGTTTTTCTTTAATTTCACTCAAAGATGATTTGAAGTGGCATCTATATATCCTAGTTTAATAAAGAGAAATAAAAATATAACAAGGTAACAATTGGCATCATCAGCCCTGAAAGGGTTAATAATGAAGCAAGTCTTTTTTTTTGTTTTGCTGGAAGGCTACACACACAAATATGAATTATATGACAACTGACAATATTACTTAAAATTTTTTGTTGCAATTTTTGGTAAAAAATTAGCCACAAGATAACTGTTGTTTGACAATATTATTCTTAACATATAAGTATATGTACGGTATGAGCATAAATGATTGAGGACAAGTTGAATTTCCCGCCTTTCAATATTTTTCTTAAGTTGGTCAAATGCATAGGCGTGCACTCAAGAAATTTATGTACATTTGAGCCTCGATTATCCGAGGTTTGATTGGAAGTCAAAAACAATATTTTATATTATACAAATGAGCCGCCCACCTTATCTCGGATAAATGAAAGCTCGAATAACCGCAATTATTTGAATATAACGTCAGAAAAATATACTACACAAAAATTACTTTTATTTACAAACTCAGTGCAGGTTGGACTGCAAAAAACAATACTCTGTTCTATTACTATTGGTTAATACGGAACTCGGATAACTGGGTCTTTACTTTATTATAAGAGATGCTCAAGGTGTCCACCATTATTTTCCAGACACAAAATTACTCGATGCTTCATATTTTCAAATAGCACGTTCAATGTATTAATATTTATGTTTCTTGCATAATTGCAGCTTGTAATTCGTTTAAATGATGAGGACGATTTGCAAAAATTTTATTTTTCAAATACCCAAAATAAAAGTAATCCAGTGAAGTTAAATTTGGAGAACGCTGTGTCCACCATCCTACACTAACTAACTGTCATCATAAAATTCTTCCAAGTGTTGAAGAGTTCGTCGGGCAGTATGTGCAGGTGCACCGTCTTGCTGGAAGAACCCGTATTGAAGTTCATCATCATGTAATTCATTGATGATGATGTCCAGTATTTGTGTGTATTTCTACATTGATGGTATCATCAAAAAAATTGGGCCAATTATACGACGTCTTGAAATTGCAGTCCACACTTCTATTTTTATCGGATGCAAACTTGTTTCAACAAATGTGTGTGGATTTTCAGTAGCCCATGTTCGGTAAATCTGATTGTTTACGTATCCCGACAAATGAAACCATGCTTCATCAGTGAAAAATGTCAGATATAATAAATCATTATTTAGAGTATTATTGAACCATTCACAGTATTGTACCCGCTTTTGGTAATCAAGTGGCAATAATTGTTGCACAATTGTAACTTTATATGGATGCATTTTTAAGTTTTTCTTCAATGCATTCCGGTAAGTACCATAGGACAAACCTAAGGATACATTTTAGTTACATTCACATTAAATATTTAAATAATATCCCAAACCTGTTTGTACACTAAGTTTTCGTACTGATTTGTTTCGGCACTGATCCATACGACCACGAAGGTCATCAACAACTTCCGCAGTTAAAACTGTTGGTCGTCCTGATGATTTGCCTATAGGCAATGCTTTGTTTTAAAACGAGTAACAATACGTTCCTTGTGTTGAACAAAAACCTTATATGGAACACGAACATCAGGAAATTCTTCATTAAACTGTTCAATATAGGAACGTGTTGAATACCTCCATGTACCATGAGCATTGCGGGTTCCACTTCGAAAGTATGCTTTCAAAATGAAAGCCTCTTGCTCCTCCGTAAAGGGCATACCGTTAGACCTTTCGCTACAAAATAGTCTGGTAATTAACTATGAATTATTTTGGTCATTTCAAATATCTAATTGCAATATGTATGCAAACGTTGGCTCTGAAAAGATCCGTTGAAAAATTCGTATGAAAGCAGAATAATAACTCAGAAAGGAGTAAAAATCACTAGATAGAGACGCGGGAAATTCAACTTGTCCTCAATCATTTATGCTCATACTGTATGTATTTCAACAGCTAATAATAATCTTTACACTTCATGGAATCTTTGGCTGGTAAAACCGGAGGATATTCTCCTCACCACAGCTCCAGATTTTGCCCCAACTAATTTTCCCAAGTTCACGGAGCTTGTCGGGGAGGGGTGTTAGCGGCTGCGACTGACTTAGATGTTTTATTTCTCCTTCGGCATTCGCCGAACAAATTGGGTAAACGCAGAAAACCTAGTTGGAAGGAATCGGCATGAATCCGAACATGGTCCGAGCCATAAGTTATCTTCCACATAAAACCCACACGCACTATGAGAGGATTCGAATCTATGCCTAATAATTGTCATCCCAAGCGTCAAGCCCGTTACCAGTGGACTGAACCACTCGGCTACCAATTACATAATAATAAGGATAATATTCTCCGGTGTGTTCATTTGTATACTAACGATGACAGCTTAGCTGTTCAAATAAGTATCTACGTTAAAAAGAATATTGTGGATTGAAACATTTAAATTTTTAATTTAATTTGGTATGTAGGCTATAAGATACTGAATCCAAAACCGCATTTCGAATAAATAGCACACAACTTTGTTTCTCCAAATGCAGTTTATGACATTCAGCATCTATTCTAAAAGTTCTATCGAATGACATAGTTTCTTTAAAAATTAAAGATGTCACATTGTTTTAAATTAATTCTTCAAATGTGTTCGAATTAATTGTTTGTGAATGAATTGTTTTAAAATATTGATATTACATTGTTATAAAATTAGGTCAATAAAATGTTTTGCCATTATTAGATCCAAAAACATAATTCCTAATGGGAAAATATGAGTTTCAACGTATATTTAAAAAGTGTATAATACATTTCCAATTAACATTTAATTTACTCTAAGGGACTTAAGTATCCATCCAAAGGGAAATTTCAAGTTTTGAGCCGCATTTCACATATTGTCTTTACAGTAATGGGTTTACTTTGACAAATTGCGTTTTTACGAATTAATAGTTTTCCACAACCAGAAAACTTTATGGTCACATGGTATAAGATGTTAAACGATGTATCAGTTTTGAATCTGTTTTGAAAATAAATTGATCAAATGCTATGAGCCTTATCTTCGGCGACATAACTAAAGTTTACGAAATTTATTTTTTATTATTTCGAAATGTGCATATCCAGAAACAACTCTGTGAAGTTAGTTTTTGAAATTATTTTAAGGTGGAGTTAAAGGTAACAAGTAAGTGCTACTTATAACCTGCAAGCTGATGATGCTTTGAAACGGTTTAGTAAAGTTATTTTAGCGGGATCATTAATGACTTCAAAGTTGAAACAGTTTTGAAACAGCACCAGTCGTTTTTAAGACAGTTTTGTACGCCAAAAAGCAGCTTTTATATTGTAATTTGTAGAATAAAATCTTTTCTATTGACAAAGCAGTCCTTAAAAAATGAAGTAGATAAAATTTAATTTATTTATTTTAACTTTTCAAATAATATATTTTTAAATTTAAATTATTTTAAGAACTTGAATCTAAATGGATTTTATATTTTGTACATTTTTAATCAGCGGTTATTTAGATCGTTCTGTCAAAAACAAAAAAAAACTTTCAACCTAAACTAGGCATGCTATTCAAAATCCAGATACTAAATAATTTTTGCTTTTCGATCTGCACGACATTTATCTTTTTTCGTGAATATTTTTGTTATCTGAGGATAAGCTGATTCAGAGTTATAAATATATTTGGACACGCGGCGGTTTCTAAATTACTCTTTTTATTTGGTTCCTTCATTTGCCTTGCAGGTATTCACGCAGTAAATCCGGCACCGGATTTGATGTTTTTATAACGAGTAAAAAAATCGTAGGTAAAAATAACATTTCAACTTAAAAAGATAACGAAAATTCTTTCGGGGCATCTCTAATGAAGCGGATTGTATGCTTAAAACTTCAACTCGAACAGTTTTGTGAACTATAAATAAGCAAACCGGTACCGATAAATGTACATAAAGCTCAATATACCACTTGTAATGTTGCCGTCACTGTGTCACGCAGGTAACATCGCCTCGGCACTTTTGATCTCATTAACACACCTTACGTTGCCTCCCTGTAGCTCGCCCTCAACTATTAAGGCTACTTTTATTTCAATGGTTTCAACTTTATTATTTTCAATTGATATATAAAATACAAACGCTCAAGATATCTTTATAAATACCAAACAATAACAAAAATGTATTAAACAAACATATAAATTAAATAAACTAGACGACATAAAGAAACTATGTACCTAATTAAAAAAAATTTGCAAAAGATCAGTTAAATACGTCATTTCATATAAAAGTCATTTAAAATAAAAGCATTTGATGCCATTTCATTTTATGTCAGGCACCGAATGATTTTCTTTTACATTTACGTCAATTAATGCAAATATGTTCAATAAATTAACTTGCAAAATAAACAACAAAAAAAGACAAATACATTTAAAATTAGTTCAAGACGTTTTTCACGTCATTTATAATTAAAAAAATTGATGTTAAATTGGAAAGCTCGAATTTTTATGGAAATTTGTAAATTCTTTGGAAATTTGAGCAACAAAGTTTGGACTAGGCAAGATTTGGAATCTAAAAGAAATACTCAACCATGAAGTCCGCAGGATAGCTTATTGAGCATGTTTTAGGCTGCGTTCACACGAAACAAAAAAGTTTTCGGACAAAACGTTTTTGACTAATTTTCTTAGAAAGCGTTTTGTCAATACTTTAAACAGGACCAGGCTGAATACCAACTGATACATTAAAACAAAAAGCGCGCTGAAATAGTTGCAGTCAAAACTTTTTTCTCAAAATGTTTCACAATACAGTGAAACGTTTTGTCCGAAAACATTTTTGCTTCATCAGTGTAAACGTAGCCTTGGTAGAAAAATAAAGGTTTGTTCAAGAGAGCGCCAAGGTAGCGTAAAGGCATAAACTGAGCAAAAAAAAATTATTGGATTATACATCACCAACAATCTTTTATAATGAAAAGTTTAGATCGCGACATCGTGCGATCGTTTTTTGTCCATTGCAGTTAGGACCGACTTGCAACAAAATTTTAAATATTTTTAGAGTAAAGTATAGTTAGATTATACATATACTTTGCTTTCGTAAAGTTTGGAATAAATTCATTTTCAACGAAATGCACGATTTTTATGTAAAATTCTGAATTATGTCGATTTTTAATTACAAAATTACACTACTTTAGCGGAATTTTGTGTCTTCCCCTCCTACCCCCTTCGAATGACAGACACCCCTTTAAGATTTTTTAATGGAATGAATTTGAAAGGCCTTTTAATTTTGTATTCAGTAGTATAAGAATTTTTTTATAATTCCTATTTTTTTTAATTAATTCTTTTTGAAAACGAATACGCACTGTATGTACAGTAATGTTCATAATCGAAGCAAAAGTAAAAATAATAACACCAATATCAAAGTACCTGCTCAAAATCTCCTCCTCCTATCTCTTGACAATAACCAAGGCGAAGCTCAAACTCATGCAAAACATTATCGAAAAAAAAACTTTTATTAATTACTGATCGTGCCTATGTCAAAAATTATAAAAAAAAATTGTACTATAAGATAGAGAATTAAAAGGCCTTTCAAATGCGGTACACATGTCCCCTCAGTCCATTAAGGTTCATTTGTCGGTTACGATCTTCTCATACTTAACTTGTACCGCCCTGTATATAAATATTCAAATAATTTCACTAGTTTCTTACATTTTAGTGAAGTGAAAATCTCTTAATCAACTCTTTCTCTCTCTTTTTATTTATAAATTCTCTGTTTCATCAGTTTCCTCTTTCCTTCATTTAGACATAATTCCGCAAATTTTTCTATTTGTTCTATTTGAGGTTGTTTTTTTCTTTTGTTCTTTGCGATATATATTATTATATTCTGCTAAAATGTAGTAAAAACATTGTATTGAAAGGAATTCACAGATACTACAAAATTCCGGAAATTTTCTAGATGTACTAAAGTTTAAAGTTTTATTTTTAATTGTTTTTGCTGACTTTCGCTCAGATATGTCTGTTTTTAAATAGGCCATGAATGACGTTGTATAGAAAAAAAGACACTTCATTTTCCTTCTGATTTACGTAATTGTATTGAATTGTTTGGAGTCTTGAAGGCGCTATGAAAACGGCTATGGAAATGAACTTAGAGCAAACGAAGGAAAATATAGACAAAATAGACAAAGAAAGTGAAAGTCCTATATGGTTCAAAGTTATGCGTTATGAACAAGACGAGAAATAATTGCAAATTAGGAAAAAAGTTCTGAAACGATTTCTAGAGGAAAAGTTAACGATAAGGAAGGAAGGACAAACAAAGAATTGATGGAACTATGTATACCAGGAATCTCCAATCTCGGCAGTAATAAAATTTGAGAGGATTGAATGTCAGCAATTGGAAGAAAAAGTAGAAATTAAAATGAAATGGAGGGATATAACTCTTTAGGTCTTTAGTACCTATAACGCTGATTCATTTTGTCAAAATCTTTATTATTAAATTAAAATAAAAAAAAAATAAATTTAAGTTTTACTCTATTACATTTATCATTACTATGGACACCAGTGATTATCTGTTGTTTTTCTTTTCTAAATTCAAAAACTTTTGTGAATTCTCTGTCTTTTTTTCTATTTAAAAAATGTAGACTATTATTTGTATATTTTCTGTGCCCTCTGCTTCGTTTTTCCTTTCCTGAGATTTCTTCTTTTTTCTAAAATGTGATTGCTTCTGAATTGTTTTTATTGCATTTTTTTTAAATACTCTGTTTCTTTTCTTTTCGTAGCAAAAGACCCTTAATAAAAATTTCAAAATAATTAATTACAAATAAATAAAAATTAAGTTAATGTATGTGTTAAGTGATACTTATAATTACTGCCGTAAGAAGCCGATTACATATTGTCTTCTTATTGTCTTAAGAAAAATAGCGATCGGTTTGAGTTACAAGACCGGAACCAAAAATTATGATGTTAGATTTTCCTACGGTTATATTTATTCTCGACGCCAGTCTTTCCTACCCCAGTGTTCATTTTTTGCACGACTGCCTCATAGACTAAGAAAACAGGGATATTTAGTGCATACCTAATAAAAATTTTACCATTTTTAAATCTACACACACTGACCACTGATGTTGGACAAACGAAATTTTCTCTAAAACAAGTTTTATATTTTGATATTCTTCCTGAAGTTTAGTTGAATGACCTTTCGGGATCGAAGCTAATTTATTTCCATTATGCAGTAACACACATTTCATACTTATTTTGAGGTATCTATGAAGAGTCGCCAATCTTTTGGTTGATATACTGGAAGGCCCATTAAATTTAAAAGCTTAGAAATATCGTTACAATATACTATATCATTTGTCTCAGCGAAATATGGAAGTAGTGTTGTGCAACGTAGTGGAGAATTTAACGAGTGATTTAACATATACCATACTTTTAATTGCACTGTTTATCACGAGAACTGGAGTCAATTCAAACAAACTAATTGTATGATGAGTACTTCATAATCATAATGTATCGAAATTGACTACACAAACTCAAGCCGCAGAAAAAAAATTCTTGTTGACCTGTGTTATCTCTGTCATTTAAGAAACCTCGTCTTTAAACTGATTCCTGTTTCTTTCATTTCCTGAGATTTCTTTCTTTTTTCAAATTCATACAGTGTCTTTTAGATTGAATTTTTATTATTATTATTTTATAAAAATTTATTGATGCAGAACGCATTTACATCCCCTAAAGTCAAATTGGAAAATGTCAGATCGCATTTGTAGCACACTTTTTGAAAGACAGTGTATTTATCTTTAATACTTCTATTTAATACTTTTCTTTTCTCAGCAAATTAGTTGTTATTTACTTTAATAATTTTATGAAATTTTAAATGTTTTCCTTTACCACGCATTTTAAAAGATAAAGGAAATATAATTTGTATTTCCTCTAATTCCTGTCTTTCTTTTTATCAAATTTCTTCTTTTTTTAAGTATTTGTTTTTGAAATCGTTTTTTTTAATATTCCCGCTTCTTTTCTTAGCAAATTAATTGTCATTTAATTTAATATTTATATATATTCAGTTTTCCTTTCTTTTGATTTTTTTGATACGTTTTTCGAGAGAGCATGAATTTTCCATTTTTTTTTTCGACTTTTGAAAAGATGTGTCTTAATTTCGTTCGCAATTTAAAACTCGACTTATATGTTAAGAATTAAAAGCGTGGCGTTATTCTGCAATAAACCAATAATTTGTTGCAACTTTACGATCACTCTCTTTATTTAACAATACGCCTGCTATATGTTTTGTCTACTAGTCGTACTTTTGCCCATCTTAACCTAGTTTTGACTTGGCATTCTACTTGTAAATTATTTTAAAATTCTTCTTCTTAGTAGCTTATTAGAATTTCAGTTATATCTTAATAGAATTATTCCACGGCCTTTGTATTCATTAGCACGAATTCGATAAAAGATTTCGTCTAAATACTTTAGACTACTCCTATTTCTTATATAAGATTTGGTTCCATTTCTGGGTACAATAATATAAGGAACAAGAAATTTTGGGCTGCAGATATTTTTTGGAATTAGAACACGTTCTAATTTTCCAAATTACTTTTGAATCAATTTCATTTTTGATATACATAATTTACAGGGTGATACTTAAATTGTTCAAAGTCCTAAGTTGTCAGATCTTGGAGAAGTTTATGCAAACCAGTACTAAACGAAAACCTTGCACTTTGCATATGTTATTGCTACGCAATGAAACTACATGCATAAATTATGATAATAAATGACCAATACGTCCGAATGCGCCACATTAATAACAGGCAAATGGCAAGTTCCAGTAGTAGAATTCATTCAGAAAATTTAAAGTGTGATTATTTACGCTGAAGAGGGTAATTAGAGAATGTTCAGGGGAACACTTGACCGCAGTGATTTATTAGGGTGCTCTGTGGCGCTAGCGTCATTGGCAGGCGACAAAGCTCAAGGCGCCGGCGTTTATGACTGGCCAGACAGACTCTAACATTTCGACAATTCAGACTGGTTTATGACTGAGATACGGTTTTCTTCAGATGTGCATACTTTGCGTACCTATGTTTTCAAATTAGGCACAGCTTAAATAAAATATTGGAATGTTCAGGAAAA
This sequence comes from Serrognathus titanus, assembly GCA_039766575.1. Classification (NCBI taxonomy): domain Eukaryota; kingdom Metazoa; phylum Arthropoda; class Insecta; order Coleoptera; family Lucanidae; genus Serrognathus; species Serrognathus titanus. The sequence continues at coordinate 65,408,932 of CM077911.1, forward strand.
AACCGATGTACACACAGACAAACCGACAAACAGACAGATCATCGTCTTGGTATTCCTTTAATACGACTTTTATTTTGTTTCACAATTTTAGTACTAATTATATTCTTATCGCCCCCTTCCCTCCCATCTATTGGCATACTGAAGTATATTTTGAATAAATTTCAACGTGTTTTCATTCATTATTGTAGTGTATTTTTATATTTAAGTTGAAAACACAAATAACTTTAATAATTTATTACGACAGCCGGCCTCAATAACACCAACTCGAATGTGTCGCTTTCTTCATCCAAATTCATTCCAGATAAATCGCACGACACTGGCACATAAATTCTAAAAACTTCTTTATTGCTTCATTTAACCACCGAGATATATATTTTTTAGTTTTTTTTTTAATGCTGGTAATATCACTTATTTTGTTTTTCATTTTCGATCTGATTCTCTTTAAAATCGAACTGATGGGTCGGCTTTGATTTTCTCTTCTGATTAACAGCAAAGTTTTGAGCCGCCAAGATGACACGTGTCGTGTTACATTTACCTGTGCCTTCAAATGATACGTATCTAATGAACATGAAGGGAAATTTTTTGTTCTATATGTATTCGGTGGCGTTCGATGTGACATAATTTACAGCGTTCGTGCAAATAAACATGAAACGGAAACCGATCTTTGGTCACGTGTTCAAGGAAATAGGCACTTAGGGACGACAAGCCACGAAGGGACATGTCTGTGAGTTGCGTACACGCTTTGGTTTCCTCAACATAAAAAAAAATCCTACTTTTTTGTGTAATAACTTTTTCTTCAATTAATTAATAATAATAATCCTTCCCGTCATTATACATAAGTGAACCCCTTCAATTAGATAATTGGAATTTATTTTTCTTCACAATTCTTCACATTTTCAAGAGGCAAGTTATGTATTTTATGTAACATACAGGTTGATTATTTGAAAATTTGCAATAGGTTATACAGTGTGTCTCCAGTTGGACTGAAAAAGAGGAAGAACTTTTTTATTTTCAACTTTAGAGAAAAATGTTATTCTTTATAAAGGTTTTGCTTGTTTGAATATCACTAATTTTTTAAACAAAATCCATATATATTTTCTCAAAATAAAAAATTAAAATTATAAAAAAAAATATTTTATTCGACCCCCCCCCCAATTTTAACACATTTTTCAGCCCTGTACAAATTTTTTTTATAAACACTATTAACAACATTTTCCGTTTTAAAATTTCAACATCGTTTTCCAAATTGTTAGCGTAAACATGTAATCCCACAAGAAAAAGTCCAATGATTTTAAATCGAGTTAACGAGCTGACCAGTTTACTGGTTCATAACGACCACTCCGTTTATTTGGAAAATGTTCGTTCAAAATATTTGTTACCAGTATTGCAGAATGGATAGAACATCCATATTGTTGAAAAAATAATTTTCCATATTGGCTTCGTCTCTTAATTGACTGACATTTGCGACAAGCAATATCTTAATTTGATTAATTAATTACCAAACAAATTTTTCGCTTTAAATTTTTAGAATTTTCCTATTATTTTACTTAAGAAAAACAATATCTGGATTTTGCTTAGAAAATTAATGATTTTCGAACAAGCAAAACTTTTTAAAAAGAATAACATTTTTCTCTAAAATTAATAATAAAAAGTTTTTCCTCTTCTTCATCCATCTGGTGACACCCTGTATCTTTGAAATTAAAATAGGCTTCAAATTGCTTAAGAGTGTACAGCTAACTAAAAATCTTACACACCAATCCCATTTGTGATACATCACTGGACAGCTTTTAAAAATGATTTTCAATCTAAAGCCGAAGTACTTTAAAAATATTTTGATGCAGTATCGAATAGAATTATATTTAGTTTGATATTTGTTGATCAACCAAACCAGAAAGTAAATTTGAAAAGTGTACCGTGAGTCTACCTATTATTTGTTTTTATTTTACTCTTAAAAAAAATGGTACAGAAGATCGTCATTCAAGAGTGGTGAGTAATTTTAATGAGATTATTTAAAAAAGTGCGTGAAAAATTTCAAAGTATACTCTGTTTATGTTATGAGAATAATGAGAAACCATTTTCAGTATTTCTCGTAACAGACGTTTTACTTTTTTACAATCGATGCTGAGTGTATACGTTTTTGAAAACACACTCTTATTACGAAATAAAAATCGTTTTATCTAAAAATACAAATAGATTTAAAAACGTAAAGAAAGAAAAGAAAACATTGCAGAAACTTCCAGTAAGTATTTCAATTTATGAACGAAACAATTAAGCTAAATGAAAACAATTCAAGTTATTTGCTTATGCATATTTTCCTGCGCCCATTTAATTCCCTAAGCTTAATGCTGGTCGGCGAGGACTCTTCTGGCTGGTTAGTTCTACCGCCGGCTGCGGTTGCGACCGTCTTACTGTTATTTATCCTTCGGCATTCGCCTTACAAACTGGCGAAACGCAGAAAATCCAATTCGAGGAGTCGGTGTGAATTCGAACCCAAACCGGCCATGAAAATTTTATCTTTCACATTGAACGTACATGTTCGCAGTGAAAATCGAACCCACATCTGAACTTGCCAAAGAATCAAAATTATTTTTGCACATTTATTTTAAATTTACTTATCCACGTTCGTTCAACATCTTGACTTGACTTATTCACGGTAAACTGTATACTTCTGATACCAAAAAACTAAATCTGGCCGCTCTCTAGTTATAATAAATATTTATTATGACCTGAAATCAAATTAACCGCCTACTGAGCAGAATAAACTCGTAAAATTGCAATATACGATATGAATTTTACTGATTTCTTCCATTTTATCAACCTTGAAGATATGGTTCAAAAGTTTTATCTCTTCTTAAATTTGATATCATTGTCATTTCCAATTTAATCATATGTGTCTTTAGTTTTGTTTTTCAAACGGAATGATGTATATTTTTACTTTCTAATATAAAAACAGTTTTTTTTCTTATTTAGGAAATATAGCATCTGCACGAGTTTATATTGAAGAAAATGCCACTAAAGTTCAATAACTAATTTTAAAATAAAACATTAATTTAGTTTGCACGATGCTATTAAAACAATTGGAACATTTAAATAATAAATAAAATAAGTTTCTCTGTTAAGTTTAATTACAATATCTAGTCTAATTGCGGATAACATGTGTATTCGTCGTAAAAGTGCGGCAATATACTTCAGGACATACAGTTCTTATTTTACCTTTGAGTTCTTCCAAGTTTTATGACTGTTCCTGATGTACAATAGTACTGCACAAGATGACGGATTCGGAAATTTATCAATTGGACAAAAGTGGCACTTAATTTGTTCATTACTTCAGTACATCTTTAATATATAAATTTTTTTACAATGGAAACAATAGGAATCTGTACATGTAGGTATTACATTTTGAATTCACGAGAGAAATTGCTTTTAAACAGAAATTTAGGAAAGATACTATTCCATTTAAAAGTTAAAAGTTGTGTTTACTTATTGTTAAACCGCAAGTGAAAAGACATATTTGATACCGTGACTTAATAGAACTTTTCATTCCATATCAAAAATGTTTATCAAGTCAACGACTTGCTCTTGTATTTTCTGAGATATTAACAGTTACTTGTTACGAGAATGACCCTGTATACAATTCAACAAATGCAATAGACTATTAAAAACTTTCGACTGAGCTGGCCTGGCGTGGAACTTGTTATGAATGCAATTGAACATGTATTGGGGCTACTTCACGTGATAATTAAGATTCTGAATTTAAAAAAAAACAATCTCTAGGAAAAACTTTAAGAAAAGAATGAAATAATTGCCTGAATAACTTGTCTATAATTTAATTACAAATCCGAGACAGTTGCGAATCTATTTATTATAACAATTTTCTTATATGTATAAAAATATCATATAGTAGTGATTAGTAAAAACTTTCCATCTTTACACAGGTATAGAAACTTATTTATTATACATGAATTCTCTCAAACGGACACTGAAAAATGGTACAAATGCTCAACGTTTTACTATCGCTCGTCAGGAGTGAAAATATTTTATTTTCACTTCTGACGGAGCTATCAAGCGGTAGTGAAACGTTGAGCATTTGTGCTATTTTTCAGTGTTCGTTTGATAACTTTGACGAGCGATAGTGAAACGTTGAGCATTTGTGCCATTTTTCAGTGTCCGTTTGAGACAATTCATTACACAATTTCACCGGACAAGAATCTACCTTAATTATTTATTATAATTTTCTTCCTCTTTAAGTGACACTTATTTATATATTTGTTACTACTCTTTTAAAAGATGAAATAAGTCTTCAAAATGTAATTGATTGAGTAAAAATATAAACAGTTTTGTGAAGACTCGTTTTTCACTGTACATCACAAACAACATACATTTAATTAATGAAAATCCATAAATTTTTCGACGATATTGATAATTAATTTTCGTTTTGCACTAATTTATGTATTTTGGATCTTTAGTTAATTTGACAAATGCATAAAAAATAATGTACATCGTGTAGAATGTAAGAGAAAGAAGAAAAAAATAGAAGTGGTTAATAAATACTCGCTTAACAGTTAGTTATTACAACAAATATTCAGAGGAATTTAAAAAGTATGTAAAACATTCATGCATTTCAACAAACTCACGCAACTGTTGAAAACATAAATACACGTAAAATATTAGTTTTACAAGAGAAAACACAATATTTAGTTTTTAAAATTATAAGCATTTAATAATAAATAATTTGTGGACAACTGCACGGCTCTGATAGTGTTTAAATTTATTGCTAGTACTGACGGTGTTGTCTTCTTTTGTGCGATATGTTTACCGAGCCGTCTCCACATTTGCCCTTATTGCGAAAAAGTCTCCTCATAAATTAACTTCTCTCGTTTACTTTCCTTGCTGTCTTCAGATGTCACAGTCGACAGCTTAACGTCTGGCCCCTAGTTGTAAACAAAAACGCCCGTGCCCCTACAGACTGCCCGCTGAAGCATTCTTGTTTTCAGATGATTCAGAAGTAGCAGGCCAAAAATTTAAGCCTATGTAGATTCCCCACTTAATATTTCTTTGAATTAAAACTATCTATAATAAATGAATCAGAAAATAAGTCAGTTTGTCTTCAGTGACATATTAAATGTATACAGGATTATTTAAAATTCAGCAGTGCTTCTCAAACTTTTTTTTTGCCACGAAACACTTTATAATTTCCAGTTTATTTATGGAATCTTACTTAAATTTGTAACTTTATGTAAATTTATATATTTCCGTGAAAACTGTTGAAACTTTTTGACTTTTCAGTCATGTTTCATTTCACTAAACTTTCCTGCAACTTTAGGCTACTTTCGCTTCATATAGAGTGTGTTTCTCTATTCTTCTCTATTTTTTATTTTCATTGCTGTTACATCGTTTTCCACTTTTTCCATTTGCTTTGTCTTTCCCTCGGCTTTTCCTTTGTTGTTAAAATTCTTTTTTCTTTCTAAATATGTGTCTATTTCATCTGATTATCTGAGTTGTAATACTTTGATTTTTTATAATTTTTTAAACTTTTTTTCTTGCTTTTATCAATTGCAAAAAGTATAGTCCGTCTAGAAAATATCCGGAAAATTTTTAGTTTTTGAATTTATAAACGAAACAGGTAAGTACAGTAGAGGAAAGCAACTCTACTTATTTGTTTATGTATTTTCTGATTAATCTTGAGAATTAGATTTAACAATCAGGGATCCTTAAATCAAATCAACTACATCCTGAGTAGACTTGGTGTTTCATGCATGTAAAACTAATGCTATTTTTTTTACATTTTTTGGTTGAAATAACTTTACAAATTCTTTTTCTTTAATTATAAACTCCCCCGTTGAAAATATATTCTATCAGTTTCTCTTTTCTTAAATTTGATAAAATTACTAGCATTTTTCTGTTTCTTAAAATTGTTAACATTCAACATTTTTGTTCAGTTTTTTGTTAGATTCTTTGAAAAATATGATTTTCATTAAATTACTACCAAACGATATATGTTGACAGAAATTTCAAAATTCCGGTTATTTTCTAGACGATTTTTACTATATATTTCACATATACATATCCGTTCCGCTTGATATAAACCTTTCGAATTTGTTTTATGTAAAATTGAAAAACTAATATTGATATTTGTCAAGGGAACACTTATTTATGCTGTGCATAGTTTATGAAATACTATTCTAAAGGATTACACAGTGTGAAATAGTTTAGAACGTAACTCTACGTGAACTGATAATTGATACATTTGACACCTGATTGAAATAGATATTTAGTTTAAATAAGATGTTACAATATGAACTAGATATATATAATAGTAAAAATACATATGGGTACAATACTGTATAATAATCATAATTTTATGAAATTTTGAATGTAAACTTGAATATCCCATTTAAAATAGAAAGTCTACCTGCTTAAGAACTTAAATTAAAACGAACAATTTCATTTTATAAAGAAAATGATCTTATAGGAATCCTTTTATACCCAGCACATTTCTTTTTAAGAACATACAAAAACTACATCATCATACGTTCCTAAATCTGTTTATGAAACTATCACTGAAGTCAACAACTCGATTTAGCAATCGATGGGGGCTCCAATAACTACATATTTAACGTAACTATGAACAAAATCAATCAGAACACGCTCGAGTAGAAAGTGTTCGTTCTACAAAATCATGTTAAGCTATCGGAGAGTTGCGCTCTTGCACATTTATACCCTCGGTACACTTGCAGACCAAAATTTAACTAGAATTTGTCGGTAAAGTACAACTGTGGACCGTGCCGTATGCTTAAAAACATAAAGGTATACCTCATAATTTTCTTAGTAATATTGTTAGTGCAATGGCATTTTGTTTGAGTATTCATTTATTCACCCTTCCTAAGATGCCATTCATTCACCCGATCAAGAAAAGCAGTAACTCCCAAATTAATTACTATTTATTACATCAAATTTTAGATGTAATCAGTATTTTTACTAACTTATATTGCAGAAAATAAAATAATAAGTATAGATTTATATCTGACAATGTGTAAGGATGTTTATAATATTTTACTTGAACGATTATCAGATAGTTCGACGTGGGGATCTGCAAATGTGCAGATAGTTTGCAGCAATTGCTATATAATTTCTAAAAATATAATAAGAGTATATCAATCCAGAAAAAGAAGTATGGCTCTATCTAAGGAACTCATTTGAATCGGTGAGATTAGAAACAACTTGAGTCACAAATTCTTAACTTTTCAAGAATGTCAGTAATTTCTGTTTCTCTATATAATTTAGACTTGCATAATAAGTACTAACGAACCTGATTCGTGTCATTTTGCACTCAATATATAACTTTACATCGAAAGAACCATATTCCCACAATAACTCATTTTCGTTAAAATATTGACTCATGCTGCTTCTTCTGATCTCACCGATTCATTTGTTGGGGCGAGTTATATTTTTTTTTATATTTACTGATTGTACTGATTAAATGAATAACTCATATTTTTAAATATTTATATAAGTACCTATGACAAAAACTACCGCTATTTCTTTGCGTAGAATGCTGCGTATTTCACAAAATAAATTCAAAGATGTTGATGATCCTTGTTTTTTTTTATCAGAAGTTTGGGTTTCTGTATTGGGGAACATTTTTGTTTGATTTGTCTCCACCGATTTTGGACTTCGCCATTTTAAAGAGAGAGTCTTTGCTATTTTCAAGGATCTCTCTTTTGAGAGAGTCTCTTTAAAATAACCGGCCGAGACAAAAATGTTCAGCAGAACGGAACCCCAAACGTCCAAAGAAGTCAAAAATTCGTTCAAGTTCAACTCGTGGAAATTTGTTATAAATACTTCTAAACATTCTTGCAACAAATAAACTTTAAAATACCTTCTAACCATAATTGGTTAGAAGGTATTTCCACAAGTTGAACTTGAATGAATTTTTAACTTCGTTGAACGTTTGGACTAAAAAAAAATCCTTTTGCTCAACATTGAAAACAATACAATTAGTATGAAATTAATGTAATTAAAGAACAAGTTTAATTCTAAAGCTGCCAAGTGGCATTCAAATGCATGCTATAAAAATTAACCATCCCCTTCCCTTCTCATCTTAAATGTTTCATTGAAGAAATGATGAAGTTCAATTATTTGGGTAGAAAGTCTAAAAAAAAAATACTAGCACGAATTTAAAAATTACTGGAATTGAGAAGAACGGGCAAAACAATTCCATTGGACAATTGAAATGAATTGAAAGTTAAGGGAACAATTATTCAAAACAGCGGATATATCTTGCAAGAAATTAATATCAGACAATTTCTATTTTAACTTTTTTTTATTCTAGTACTACTATTTATAAACTTTTTCTCAATGTCCGGTATGTCTAAACCAAAATATTTTTCGTTACATTCATAATTTTTAGAGCGATTAAGTTTTCCTGAAATTGTCAATTAAAACGTCATCAAGTACGTACATCAAAGTGTGTAAGTTCAAAATGATAACATTATCGGTGATCTTTGCGACAAATTTGCACTTGAAGTTATAGTACTTCATTCTTAATATTTTTTAAATTCTGAACGGATCATTCTCACAAAGTCATCTCACTTTATGAAAACATTCACACATTGCATGAATGCTTTCATTTCATGAAAGTATTCACATTGAATTTGTTTGACACCATCTGATTTTCAAATCTCAAGAAGTGATCAAAATATTGTTATTCTTTTTTCTCTGAACCACACAGTTTCGAAATATACTGAAAGCTCATCGTTTTCTCCTGATTATTAAAAATACCGAGTATATATTTTTTTTCTAAATATTTTTAATCGCCTAACCAAAAATTCTTATGCATTACATTCTTTTGTGTCTTTTTGTTTTCAAGCAATATGTGGTAAATAAAATATAAAAAATAAATTAAAAAAAAATTGTCACAATAGACAAGTTGTAACTGGGACTGAATAAAATTGAAAATTAAAATCAAAGTTCAGCTATAAGTAACGGAGACATATTTATTCAGTGGCGTAGCAAGAAGTAAATGGGCCTACATGTGCAAGAAAATTAATAAGCTCTTGTTAAACTTGTTGACTGTTCTTTTTCAAATATCCAATTGATCTATCTGCGATGGTATAGAGCATTTCAAAAAGATTTGAAACTCATAAAACCCATTAAAATGTTTATTAAGATTATTATTCGTTACCAATCGCAATCTGTTTATGACCATCACAGCATGTTAAGTATTTTATTAATTTCAAATATTGTGAAATGATCTATAAAATAGGAGTTGTTAATAATTGCAATAAATAAATTGATGTATGTATTTATCACTATTTCAGAAGATCTGAACTAAAACAGTGCTGGTGTGTATTTCCTAATTATATAATAAAAATTTTCAGTAATATCAATAAAAGCAATATTAAAAAGGGTTTACTCAGAAAGAAATTTAAAAATATTGAGTAAATTATGAAAAATATGCTTCAATAGCAATGATGATTCTTTGAATTTAGTGAAATTCTTAGGAAAGTATTTGAATGGTAATTTGGTCAATGTGTTTGAAATTTTCTGTGTGACGGTTTTGTTTTTACCGAAAATACAATTAGCTAATGGTGAAACTTTTTTTAAACAAATAATCATTTCTCTTTATCTTAATTCTTTTGGGATAAATAACATTTTCTTTGGCAGAAATGACAACTTTATAAGATTTTTATATCTTGGTAGGTGTGTATTATAAAAAGAGGCAATATCGCAAATAAGTAAAATTCAATTTCGTGCAACAAAATTAAAAAAAAATCAAGATTTTTTATGGCGTCGCATAATACAATTTTTCTCAATAGATTATTAATGAATTAATAAAATATTTTTTTAATTAACATTGACAATTCTCAAACGTTGTGAATTGAATATTGGTCCTCTTTTCTACCAAGGCATAGATTTATACTAGCAAATTCCAAAGAACTTATACTACTTGACGAAAAATACTTATATATATACGGATTGAAATATCAACGTTTCGTCGCGCATTGACAAATGCAGAGCGAAACGTCGATATTCATATTGCTATAAAATAGTCCAGAGAAAAATTCTTATAAATTAGTTGCATGTTTTTTTAGTGCAACTTTATAATTCCTTACTGAGCAATCACATCAGCTGATTAAAGTTTTACATCCATTTGTTCTTCTTAACGGTTAAATAAAATTTATTTTTAATAAGTGAATACGAATCCTTGGTCTTGATCTTGAAACAATTTTATAAACATAATTCTTGTAGAAAACATACTTTTTAGAGTAAAACTAATAAAAAATAAACTTAAATTTACCTAGGAAGTAAAGGACACTTCCTCACCCCTAATCATTTAAATATGGTTTTGCAAATCAATATTTCTGTAGCTTAGGCTTAATTTGAGTGCAATTGTGTACTTACTGTTTTGTGAATCTAAGGAACAGGAATCGTTAAGAGGATGTGGATTGACGACTAGACTCGGTTGCACCAACCCTCGATGGTGCATTGGTAGTTGGTGCATGGCCAACCCGCCTTGCTCTGACATCACCATACGAGCAGCGACGTTAAGGACCGCTTACTAAAAAGACAATACCAACGAGTCACTGCAACACGAAAATTGTTCTTGCACACAGCGATCAACGCGAACTAATTGGTTAATTACAACTGATAACTAAAGAACAAGTCCATTTTTTTACATCCGCGTATCAAAACTCGAAATACGTTCACTTTGCGACCACTACACATCACCGTCGGATATTAACTGGCTTCTTGTGAGCAAACTCGGGTAAATTCGGATGCCACGATAATTTCGATTTAACCCCCCCTCTAAAGTACCACGCCCACCGGCTATCCGAAAGCTCCTTACTCATTGGTTAACGTAAGCGATTCGGGATTATGGGGGGGCACAAAATGGTCGGCAGGTAATCAATAATGCCGAACGTCCCCTTTCGGTAGAGATAGTGACAAAATTTCTTTCCTTCTTTGTTGTAGATGTAAATTTAACCTTGTGAAGTCCGACATGACTGGCTACTGAATTATTTTTTTTTTAAGAATCGCCAAGGTGTTCCTTAATGTTCTTTTGAAGTCGTTAGGTCGTACAAACAATGTACCTGGAACGACATTACTGGGATTATTAGCCGAATATCTTTAAAAAATGCATATGTTATCATCATTGTGTTTCGAAAACTATGTAATTAAACGTCGACCTCCCATTGAATTGCATTGACTAACAAATCATCACTCGAATTGCTTGCAAGAAAATGTACAAGAAAGAAATAAAACCCGTGGGTATATCTTTCTAATGTAGATTTCCAATACTTTAAAATTTAACATTCGCTCGCTCGCTGAAAGACTAGTTATTGATAAATTTGAATTTACAGAATTTCCTAATAAATAAATCATCTAAAATAAAAAAAAAACTTTGCATAAAGCTAGCTACATTTTTGGATGACTATTTGAAAAGATTTAGGTAATAAATAGCGAATATTTTTCTTAGAGAGTTCAGCCTTTTTCGTTCCCTCATTCTTTTTTCGTTATTTAAGACTTAAGATTTGCAAGGATTTCTTTTGGAAAAAGCCAAAGATCGGTAAAATTTTTCTGCAGATTTTCAGTAGATATGTGGTTGATTCAGATAAACCATAGGTATCTTTAGTTTCTATCTTCGCAAATCTCAAGTGCAAAGAATTTTTTACTGGAAGCTATTAAAGTCTAGGAAGATAATTGTGAAAAAAACAAGTGCGTATAAATTATTGGTAAGACGTTTACAGAGAAAGGACTTTACAGTGAAAAGCAAAAGTGATATCTCCCCAATAAAATTTGACCGCTATTACGAATAGGCGGATAACCAGGCATATAAACAAATACTCAGTGCTTTTAATTTGGAGCAATTGGTACACTACTCATCCGCCTATGCGTCATAGCGATCAGAAGGGATTACATTTAGCATTTTTTGGCGAGACATTACTTTTACATATCACTGTACATTTAATGGTATATTTTAAAACTAATTGCTCTATTTACGCGTGAATTGCGTAACTTTATTTTTTTTAAGTTGATGAAATCATGGATCAGCTAAAGGAAAAATAACTTCAAAAAATTTTTAAGAAAGCACTTCCCCAATAAGTGGTACAGGAACAATATTTAAAGTTTAACCGTGCACAAGCAGGGTGTTTAAAAAAATCAAAAAATAAGTTCGCTTCACTTTATGCTACATAGGAACCGTAGGTTCGGTTTTGTTTTTGTTTTATTTAATTGATAAATTAAGAAATATGAAAGTAATAAAATCTGTAGTAAGTACCTAATACTTGTTCTTCTATAATCGTTTTTAATCTAAGTATATTCCATTTTAAAATTCGACATTTCGACAAATGTAAATTCGTTTGGTATTCAGTTATACATATGCCGGGTGTTGAAATAAGTTGACAAACAAATATTTTATGCTTTGAGTCGTTTTCTAAAAGAAACATAGTTTAATTTTGTTTTCGTCTGTCAAGTTTTCTAATCTAAAAGATTCAAGTCAATTTTGTAAGTGATTCTTTTTAAATGTTAAAAATAATTTGTTCCTAAAAAGATTCATTTGATTCTATAATTTTAATTCAATTTACAATCACTAATTAGTTTTTAATTTAATTAAATTTTTTGTTGTTATTGTACTACATAATTTTATGGAAAACACGTATTTATTAATTATTACTCTTAAATTATTCGTATTCAAATGTTAATACAGGAAGACTATACTTTAAAAAAGGTAATTTAGGAGCTTCATCACCTTAAAGTCTACTTCCTAGTGGGTCATAAATAATACCTGCTGCACTGAAAAATTGGTTCGTTGGGAACAGTAGTAGCTGGTGCAGATAGATCCTGTGATTGACAACAGATCCCAAAAGGCCAAATTATTCACTATTGGAATTTCAGTAAGTCAGAAGATCCTTATCTTTTTCTAATATTTTTTCTTTAGAATATTTATTAATCAAAGCTGATTATGGCTTTCTCACTTTCCTCGCCGTCAGATTCACTTCTAGACTCTAATATGATATACCTACATCGAATTCTTTAATGTAGAATTTGTAATTATTTTTTTTGACAATAATTTTATTGAAATGTTGGAGAAAACTGCTATAGATGATTTACCTTGTTGCTGTTGACTTTCTAATATTTCAGTTTGTTTCACTTCTCTATTCAGATACTCACTGAAAAACTTTCCTTTGTACCTCGAATCCAAGAATGTTGCAAATCTACGTCTTAATTGAGATTTCAAGGATGATGTTAAGTTGTGAATGGGAACGTCTTTCTTTTCTTCTAACATTTTATCAACTTTTGTATATAATGTTTTTACAATTGGCAACACGTCAGCAACTGAAGCGTATAATGAATTTAATTTCAATACATTTCTCTAATAGAACCCATTCATCTGCATCAATTTTATTTGACGAAGCATACAATGAAGTAGAATCTTTAATTAAAAGATGTCTCTCCAGCATGTAATAAGTGCTGTTCCAGTGAATAGGACAACCTTGTAGAACTTTTAAAACTTTTTGATCGAGACGAATTAGTATCTTTTCCAAATCTTTCATTGCAGCAGATGAGTGATTAAAGTGGAAAGCATTTTTTTACACTTTATAAGTAAAGTTAAAATAGAATCTTCAGAATTCAGAGAATCTTTTACGATTAAATGTAGTCTGCGTGGTGCACAATCAATATTTTTGTAACAAGATAAGTACAGTTCACATTTAATATTTAGCCTACCATCTCTAATGACAGTGCACGTTATTAATTTCAATGTTCCACTCCTGTAGCATAGAATTAAATTTTTCTAATAAATAATTACTGCTGTGGTGGCGATTTTCGTGAATTTTCGTCCGAAGTATTACGTTAAACCTGGAAAAGTTTTCACATATGTCATAGCGTGTTGAGCTCATTAAGGATATTCCTGAAGACGAATCAGACCAAATATCAGTAGTAAAAGACATCTTTGTAAAACTTTCTTTTTCTCTTTATTAGAATTTTTGTCATACAGTTCAATGCATGTTAGTTTCAAAAAGTATTTGCGATTTTTAAGAACATATTGCAATCCTACCTGTTCAACATATTGAAAAAGCAAATCTTGAAGTGCCAACATTACTATAATCAAAAAATCAATGTTTATTGATCTAGGCTCGATATTATTCCACATCTTTGATTTTTCCACATAATCCGAAAATGATGTTTGCTTACATTCCCGTTTTGCACATTGTAAACTAGTCTTAGGTTGATTGGATTTTTCGCATAATTTTCTGCAGTTTTTTCCACTATCTTCTTCCAAAAATATGTCATATTCTTCTTTGTGCTTACATTTTAGATGATTTTTTTTAAAGACGTTGTTCCTTTCCCTTTTCTTGAGTAATTTCTGTCACAAGTTTTACATTTTGCTAACTCATCGTTAACTGCGGTAAAAAAATGTCAAATTAAGCTGGAAAAGTGTTTAGTTGACATTATATCACAAACGAAAATGTACTTTTACACACCAATTTTACTCGTGTGAAAAACAAGACTAACCTAAACTAACCAACCGAAGACCCCAGAGAGAAAAGCGCTTGCGCAGAATTGAATACTTTTTAAACAAGTATACTATTATACATTTGCCAAGTTTCAATGAAAATATTGTTCTTGTTTCCTACTCTGCTCAATTTGTGAGCAGGAAAGAAAAAAGTATGTAGATATCTCTTTGTTTTAAAGCTAAATTAATATTTCGTTTTTGTTATAAATATTTGAACGATCTATATGAAGAACACTGTAAATAAACAGAAAGCTATTTAAAAAGTAGTAACTTATAAACTAATAAAAAACCAAAAAGTGCGTAAGCAAATTACATGAACGCAATTTAAGTACGAGTAAGTAACTCTAACATATAAAACTCCTTAATTATTTGTTAAGTACAAAGGCTGCAATCAATAATATTATTAATAAAACAAGCACAAATGCTTTTTGGAAATAATATTTTCGAAAGAGCGAATCTAATTAATGTTCAAACGAATTTTCAAATTAAGACAGTTACACTGTCCCGAAGAGATTTTTGTGAATTTAAAATTAAAAGTTTAGGCACTTTTCTTCAAGAAAATAATATAAATAAAAGAAAACGTAACGAAACTTTTAAATCTTAAATTCTACGAAATAGTCGTTTCATGTCAAATTAAATTAATGCGTACCAACTGACGTCTATATAATATGTTATTAAATTATTTAAACAAAACTATAACTACTTACCAATCTTATTACCAAACAAAATAAATTTAAAACTATAACTATATAACTACTTATTTTATTTTAACTTTCGCTGTTTGACTAATTACATTAAAAGGAAATACGGAATGTAATTGTTGACAATTTATGAAATTTTAAAAAAGAATTGCTTCACGTCTTTTAATATTGAATAGATATTGTACGACAGAATAGACATTCTCCATAAAACTGGCAATGATCTATGTCAACACAGAGAGACTAGCTAGCTAGAAATGAATTGTTTAGCCGACCGAAGGAAAAATATTCTCAAAAGTAAACAGTTAGTATACGAGCTCGTGTTAATATGTAAAGTGTTTCGAGATACAACCTTTTCGAAATTCAAAGTAAACAAATTAATAGTTAATAATTTCTATTTCTGTTACTTATAAATTCATTTTGTATGGAAATGCTGTATTTAGTCTGATTTAATGGGTAAACTTTGCCTTGCTAATTAAAAAGATTAAACGCAGATTATTTACCACCCGAGCCCCCCCATTCGATCAAACACGCATTGCATTTCGGGCTTAAGCAAAATAACCTACTGTCAATAAACATTACAAAGTAAATTAATGATAACGCATAGTGCAGGTACACGATTCTTTATCACTTTTGTAATCTTATCGGGAACACAAATGCCGCAATCTGAGTTTTGATTTACGCCGAACGTGTTAATATTGTAAACGACAGACATAATCGTGTTAATACAGACAAATGCGGGCGTTGTGTGTATATGATAGGCGCGCAAGTATATAACCAAATATTCAATTTAAAGAGATTTATTAAAATAAAAATAAAAATAGGCATCCACAGATATTCGTAATTTTTTTTAATTTGACGTTTTTCAGTTATTCTGCTAGAAAAAAAAGAGATAAATTATTTTTAATATTAATATTGAACTGATTTTATTTAAAAAATTTTGAGCGATAGACGCAGCGAAGTAAAAGTTAGTTAAATTTAGTTATTAGGAAGCAGATTATTTCTGGCCTTAACTTTTTAGATTAAATTTATCTGCAAGTTATATTTTGTGACATTTTTGACAAGAGTTTATTTTGGACTAAGACTTGCTGTTGCATTTTAACGCCTTGGATCAAACTATGCGCCATAGCACGAATGGTCTATCGATGTTCCGAGAGATTAATGGAAAGTAAAGGCCTATTGTTGCAGAAGTTGAAGACAACTTGCATAAGCTGTGTAAATGGGGGGAGCAGCAAGATGGATACGGAAGAGTATGAATATGAGGCAAGGCAAAACACCTATATAGAAAACAGGAGACGAGTATTCAATCGATTCGTGACTTATTTGTTCGTTCGTTTGTGTTGTAGATCTACACAAATAAACAGAGAGATCTCGAAATTAGTTTGTTTGTGTTTTTTTTTAAATTTTTAATAACCGATATTTTCTTCAATTATCAAACTGTTAAAAAAGTTAATAATTTAATAAAATCAGTTTTTGTGCATCAGCAATAATTTTGATAAACAAAGAACTATGAGTAACACAAATTACCTCTTTTTTTTAAAAAGCTGATCAGTTTACGACTAATTATTTAAAAATTTAAAAATAATATTATTATTAAAATAATTTTCCTGAATTACTTTAAAAAATAAAAAATATATTTTCTTTAAAAGTGTGAGTGATTAAACGAAATCATATTTTGAGAACCCTGTACTTTAATGCTATTAAAATTTTAAAAGCAAGAAAACTAGATGAAATTTTAACTGAAATTATTGAATACTTCATTTACGACTGCTTTTCCTAGTAAAATAGGAATTATTATATAAATAAATTGATGTAAATTTTTATAAAAATATTTGGGAACGTAAAGTGAATAGGTCTTTTATCCTTTTGCCTTAATCGGAAGCACTTGTTGCTGATGCTTTTAAAATTTGAATTTGTTGTAGTGGCTTTATTTTTATTTTTCAATTTGTATTTTCTCAGGACTAATTCAAATTATTTCAACATAGGTTTATATCTGGAAAATTTATGCAAAAGGAGATAGCTCTATGAGTATGTTGACAAAATTAGGACACCTGTTTAGTACTTATTAAATATACAAACATCATATAGCACCAACTTTTTTGGTTCCGTTTCAAAACTGATTCTTGTGTTGATAGTTTTAAAACTGTTTTTCTCACACTATTGTAAAATGAGAATAACCATAATGTTTTAGTACTAAAAGACAGAAAAGAAAAAAAAAGCGATACGATACAGTAATACAAAATAATTTACGAAAAAACAATAAAGAAGTAAGAGACGAAATATAGCTGTTTCAAAAGTGGGTTACACATTACCTTTTTTCACTTATTCATTTCTTGATTGGATTGTGATTACCAACAGTGGTTCAAGTCATATCAAATCGGCCTTAGTAAGCAACTCCACTTAACTACAAATATATGATGTAAAAACTAGAGTTCCGCGGGATAGTTTACACGGACAGATACTTTTTACCTTATAAGTTATGTGAAAAATAATTTAAAAAAATTGATATTCCCTTTCCTTGTTTGAAATGGTAATTAATTAATGGCCTATTCTTGCAAATCTGAAAACTGTACTTAACCAATAATCCTTATGTAAGAAGAGAAGAATACTGCTTAAATCATCATGTAATTTTGGAAAGGAGTAAGATAATGAGACGAAAGCTACAGCATAAGGAGAAGAATCTGTAAGCAGAAAAAGATATCTCCAGTGTAGATAACAACAAACAAAATATTTATCAATGTAACTGCTAACTTCAAAGAGGAACTGAAACGCTTTCTTCATTGATGATATATAAATAGGAGAAATAATCTAAGTACTAAGGTCAGGCATATTCAGTAAAGGTGATAGTAGTAGTCAAACGCATATTCAGTAAAGATGATAATAGTAGTCAAACTAGATTGACAAGATTGGATAAAATGACTAAGAAAAGACTTTTTAAACTACTCATATTAAGGACTCACATTGCTTCAAGAGAAAAGGAAAATCTCAGATAATTTATTGTAGGAGAAACTCAGAACTCAGTACGATCCATAAAAAAAAATATCTCCAAGAATTGGATATATAAGTTAATACGACTTCTAAAATAATAGCTATATCAAAGATATCAAAACACTTGTATTCTAATTGAATGAAGTACTTTGGTTTTCTGGGGGAAAAAGTATTCCCAAATAGTCTTCACAAGCTTGTAACTACAGTCTTTTTCTTTTAGTTTTTCCCTTATGTCAATTGTGTTTCCGAATTTGTCAAGTGACTTTCCAATCCGTTCAAAGTATAGTAGGCCTGCAGATTGGAAAGTCATTTGACAAATTCGGAAATACAATTGACAAAAAGGGAAAACCAAAAGAAAAACTCTGTACATTCAACCTCCAATTATCGATATTATTTTGGTAGGTCTTTGATTTTAATTAAAATTTTTATGCCTGAAATTTTAGGGATTTCTTTAAATTTTCTTATTGTCATTTTCACTTTCTATGAAATGCTATATCCAGTGGTGGCTTGTACTTTATTTTAAAAGGCAAAAGAAGCAAAATAATTTTTTTCTTCTCTACACATACACACCCGCACATCCACGAAAACTTATCATAAGCATTTTTATTTTTAAAATAATGGTTAAACTCCCTAGTTTTACCTACAGTTGTTTCCTTTTGATACGTGCACTTATAGATGTAACTATTAGTTAAGAGTTGCAAAATAAGTATTAAAACTTAACAAGCTGATTTCTTACAGTTTGGTCTTGTGCCTCCTTGGATCAGCCGCTACTGGCTACACCTATCCTTTCTGAATTAGTCTAATGAAAGTGTGCGTTAAATTCTTAAGTCATCCAACTTGAATATATTATATTTCAAAATAAAACTCAAAAAAAGTAATAATAAAAAAAGCCGAGAAAAAAAAACAGAAAAGTGTTCTGGTGTTTACTTCCTCGTTTTATTTAGATTTGAGAATGAACATTGACCACATTACAAGTGTACCTTCATAATCGACGAATTAAGTACATTTCACTTGAACAACTTCAATCTCCTGGAATTTTACAAATACTAATAAGGTGGTCTCTTGAAATCCAAGTAAGATTAGGTGTTTCGTATTAATTTGCGTTTATCGCGACAGCGTCAATCAAGTTCAATAGTTTCATGGTCGTTTTACAGTATCCGATAAATATCATATCACACGATTTAATAATAAATGTTTATTTTGTGCTTTACTCGATTAATACTTGAAATTAACAACTTACAACTGTATATTTATAGAGTCTTTTGAAAGGCATTAATTACTTACGTCGGACACAAGTAAGTCGTTCAGATGTCAGCCTAATTAAAAAACGCAGTGTCCGCGAAATGTAAACAGAATATTCTAGGAATAAACCAAATTATTCCCGCAATTAATAAATTAATTACAGACACTTGGAATAGAACTTTGAAGGGTTCTAAAATTATCGCGAAATTAGTGACCGCTTTTAAATTAGCTTTTTACTTATCAAATTATTATTTATAGCATTGTGTTAATTAAAAAAAAAAATTAGTGTGTTCGCGAAGCCCTTATATGCGCAGGATTATCCGATACTATGAAATAATGTTTATATTCCTTTGATTGAAAACAATAATTTAGAATCTGAATTTTATCGAGAGAATCACACTGGCACAATTAATTTTTTTTAATTTTAAAAACACGCACTATTTTTAAAAAAGAAAAAATCAAAAATGGGATTGTTTTCTTTGTAATTAACATGGCAAGATGTTTTCCTTTTCCGGTAACTAATTAAGAACCCTGCTTTGAATTTGCCGAGGATAAATCACAAAGTTCCACAAACTCAGAATTCTATTCGAATCCACGTTTAGCGTTCCACGCCTTCGCGTTTCGCGTTTCCTCCGCCCGCAGAATACGACTGTAATTCGAGCTCCGAACGTGATTTTGTTAAAGTTGCCCTGATTTTATTTACGTTTACACCGGTCGATAACGAAGTTTATTCCCAAAAAAAAGCGTGTACTTTTTTCACAATGAGCTGTTTGTTTCTGCCATGTGTAAATATGTGCTTTTTGATATGCGCATGATTAGATCGATACGTCGGAATCTACGCGCAAATAAGAGCGAAATACGCTTTTCTGTTTCGTGGAGTTTGAAATGTAAATATTTTTTTACGTGAAGGTGTACGCAAGGCGGCTATTGCAAAGATGCTATCTCACTGATTATTATTTACAAAAAGAGGATTAGCAACGATTAATACACAGATACTCGTGTTTGTTCAAGTTTCAAATTTTTTTTTTTAACAGGAAACAAGCATATATGAAACTTTGTTTTATTTAATAAAACCGTGTAAACACGGTCGCAAAATTATGTTGATTATGAAATTCAATTACATACATAGATCATACTGATATAAGCGTGATACTGACATCATTACATCTTAGACATAAATCAACAGCTAATTTATAACATGATAAAGTCATCTGCTTTAATATTAAAATATACTAAAATAAATCTTGGATCTTTCATGTAAGTAACTGACATTGACAGGAATATCTGATTTAATAACTTTTGTTTGCAGATGAGATGAACTATACTATACGACAAAAATAATTAGACCAATTTTCATTTCTTCTTCATTTTCTTTTTTGTACTGAGAAAAGTAGACAAGGAGAATATTCAGAGCAATCGATAAATACATACAAGTGCTCTTATTTTCAAAATGTAAACATAAAATAAAATGAGAAATGTTTGGTGCTGCCTGGAAAGTAATGAGAAAGTCGTTCAGACAAACATCATCATCATGATTTTATTTAAGCGTAATGTTTTAAATCAAATAAACATTAAAGGCCGAATTCTCGCTATTTGTGGAAATCAAACAAGAAAAAAAAATTATTATTTGATGCCCTGAAAAGGATGAAACCAAGTTTAATTACCAGCGAGAGAGTATTTTCTACTTCAGACAATTTTATTTTTGGAATAAGAACATATTAGGTCTATAGGTATTTCAGCTTTCTAAAATCATGTTATTATTTAGTGTCAGCTTTAAATTTTTTTCTGTTGTAAAAAATTCTCTTTTCTACTTTCTTCTGAATTTAGTTTGACATTAGCAATTTCCGGAACAGTTTCGAGTTTACCTACTTTTCTTTTGGTTCTACACTCTTATTGGCTACAAGTTAGACTGGACCAATCAAATTCTCTTCACCACGGAGATTCGACATCTTTAATTATAGAAAAATTAATAGTCTCTTTATGAAAGTTATTCAAGTATTTGGTACTTTGATATATTTGAATAATCTTTTTGTCCTCGATTTCAAATTTGTTGTTTAAATTGTCAATTTGCAGCATTTTTTTAATCGATGGTAAATGGTTAAGTATATCAGGCCTGCATGTCTAAATGAAGTTTGACATGGCTGGGCGTAACCTGTCAAATACTTTAGTAAATAACTCAAGGTCTTCGGTCAAGAAACCCGAAATCTCAGGAAACTCCAGTAGTATTGTTCTTTACATTTTTCATCGACTTTTCTTTGATAATCTCATCTACAAGTTCTTGAGCTTTTCATCCAAAATTTCTTTGACAATCTCATCTATAGCTTTACTTCTTTCGACGTTTCTTCTTCCTTCATAGCTTCTTTTCTTTGCTTCGCTTTCTTTGCAGTTATAGATTAATTATATCTTTTGAATCGCATTTAGACATAATGTGGAACATTTATTTAATATTTGTTAATAATTTAAACATAATTTTAATACTTAATTATGTTGCAGGTGTTTCAAATTTTTTTTTGTGTTTTAATTTAAGTTTGATACAATTTTTTTTTAATAATTCAGTTCTTTTGTTAGACAATATAAATGCAAGAAGAAAGCTAAAAATTAATTATTATATACACTACTCAAAATAATTAACGCATATTGTGAATACGGCCACAAATACGGATATTCAATCTAAATTAGGCGTTTAAATTTGACAAGTTTTATTATTTCTTCTTATTTTGATTCATTCGAGTGATAAAACCATTTCTTGTAGTTTTTTCCTTGTTATGAAGAAACTTCATTTTATCTCAAAGCAGTTAAAATTTTGTTTTTGTTGAATTTAATAATGGCAAACAATGACAGGCGTGCTTCACGAAATTTGGGAGAAGCTGAAGCGCAATTAGTCGTTCGACTCATAGAAGAAACCCATACACAAAGTTGGGTTGCTGAAATCCTGGGTGTAAAGCAATCAACAGTTAGCAGATTTTACCATTGATATCTAGAGGAAGACCGGTTTACGAGACGTCGAGGACAAGGTCGATCAAGAATTACAACAGTAGTACAGGACCGTTTTATTAGAATTTCAGCGCTACGGTGTCGTACTGTTACTGCGAGAGGATTGCAAAATGACCTTTAGCGAGTCCATAACATTAGGGTATCTGATTAGACCATTAGAAATCGCCTCCACGAACATCACTTAAGAGCGAGGCGTCCTGCTATAGGCCCTCGTTTGACCAGGGAACATCGTATAAGGCGTCTTGCATTCGCAAGGGAACACGTTGCTTAGACCCCTGAAGATTGGAGCGTTGTTTTCTTTATGGATGAGTATCTTTTACCCTAAGCACTAATGATCGCAAGGTAAGAGTATGGAGAACCCCTCATACGTGTTTTGAAGAGTGCAATATCCGGCAATTGGATGCATTCGGAGAAGGTGGTGTAATGGTATGGGGTGGGATTAACTTTCATGGTTGTACCGATTTATATGTGTTAGCGCAGATCGGTACATAAGGGACATCTTACAAGAGTATGTTGCGCCTTTTGCCCCATTTATTGGTGATGCATTCCAGTTAGTGTAGGATAATGCTCGTCCCCACACTGCGAGAATAGTACACGAGTACCTAAACGATGTTGGTATCTACCAAATCGGCTGGCCAGCAAGGTCTCCGGATCTGAATTGTATAGAACATATTTGGGACATGTTAGGGCGAAGAGTCAGAATGAGGAAAAATCCACCACAGACATTGAATTGAGGAGCTTTCTGAAGCACTTGTTGAGGAATGGCAGAATATACCCCAGGAATTTGTTCGGAATTTAATTTTAATTCGGAATTTAATTTTAAGTATGCCAAATCGGTCTAGAGCTGTCATGCGAGCAAGGGGAGGTAATACAAATTATGAAAGCCTTTCTTTCTTCTAAAAATCTTCATTAATTCAATTTATTTTTAGTATTAATTTGTTTTTCAATGTTTAGTTTTCATTTTTTCATGAATTTATTTGTTTTGTTGTTAACTACTTCGAGAATCGGAGTAGTTCTGTTATTGTTGATGTAATAAAGCACCAGAAGAACTTGTAAACTATTTACTTTAAGAATTAATATTAACAAAAAATGGGTGACCCCGATCTTAATTACGTAAGTTATACTACTGTCTAAATAGATGGTTTGTACAGGAATGAATCGTCTGTCTCCCTGACGGGGTTGTTTTAAACGTTCCGCACTTCTAAGAAGAGCTAGTCAACCTAAATTCTGATATTTTAAATTAGAAAATTCTAGAATGTTGGTGACTGTAGGATGACAAAGTTTTTTATAGAAGTATGGTTCGAGAAATATCTAAAAATGCTTATGAAGCCCGCACATTATTGTTTATTTCACGTTAAATTAAAATTTTGTCAATAAAAGATTAATATCATACTATATTACTTCATATCCGCTCTTTAAATCTTCTAAAATATTATCTTTTGCGAAATATGCGTTAATTGTTTTGAGTAGTGCAATACAGGCGATCTATTTTATGATCTTATCAAAAAATTCACATAAAATTATCTTGGATCTGACATAAATTACAGGAAAAAAATTGATGACTTACTTTTGCTTTGCTTCCCAATAATATTTGCTACACATACGCAACTAAGTACACAAATTTTGACACTGAAAGAGATGTCCCAAAAGCGGATTTGCATTAAAATCTCATTGAACCAGGACTCATTCAGCTACCATCGAATAGAAAGTGTCCGTTCGATCATTGCACGCTCAACTTACGACCGTGCAAAAGAGTCTTTGCGATCTGCTCCCGTATTATTATCACATTAGTGCGTTCCAATAATTAAACGGGCAACTGCTCTTACTCAGGTCATGGGACAATGGTGTGTAATCTTTGTCACAATAGAACAAGATCAAGTAGGCGTAAAAGCTCCAGCTGTTTGAACGGTAGCGGTTACAACGTGCAAACATTACACTTTTACACCAAGGCGATTTACCCTAATGATCAGAAAGTCCAATTTTTTTTTAATTGAACTACGTGTTCATTTGTTTATCCTAAGAAAGCTGTCTATCAACGATTTTTACAACTGTCCGGTCGTTTATAATTATTCTGTGACAATTTTTTTTAATTCACATATGTAATTGAATTAAACCACAACAGCGAGCCGATAAAGTCAATCTGTTGATCAAAACAATAATGATAACTTCATTCTGATTTAAATTAGCAGCACTTTAATTGATTGGTACTTGACGGCGTTGGCTTATTTAAAAAATTAATAAACCGATTGAATTTTATTGGGATCAATTTATGATATATAGATTTCTTACTTATATTCTTACCAACTGTACAGGGTGAAGCCAAAAACAATTAAACGATTTATAACTTAAGTTACACTGATCTGGCGATAGATGATAATATGATATCTTATACATATTCAAAGAGATACTCTTACGAATAGACAGTATGGCCAAAATATAGTTAGTGCCATTTTCATTTGAATGAGAGGAATTTAATTTATTATTTATTTATTTATTTATTTATTAGCAGAGCAACAATCATTATTTTTTCTAATATTTCAAGATTTTCGCGGTGAAGTTTTATCTTCTTTCACCTGTTTTCTTTTTCCAATTAGCTTCTTTCATAATCCACTCTTAATAGTCATCACGCATCCAATGTTTCCATTTCTCGTCTGGAATCATGGAATTATCGACAATCACAATTCGCTTGATTTTTCAAGGTCAAGTTTTCCACTTTATGTCCCGTTTCCGCTTTTCCTTTTCTTCGATAGCACAATCGCCTTTTCCACCTTTTAATCTAGAGGTACAGAAATTTTATTCATCAACAAATAATACTCTTTTCACTTGGAACAATCTTATCAATCAATAATCTTGTGTAAATTTGATTTTCATGGGAAACCATCTCTATTTCTTCACTGACATCTTCTTATCTAAAGTAGCAGGAATTTCGTTCATCAAGAAGCATCACTGTTGATGTTTCAAGATTGATTTCTTCCACTTCGAAGGTATAATCTTCAGTAAAATCGATGGATGACTAATTTTTGTTGCCTTCTTCTTTCAAAAGTTATTTTGCTTTGAAATTTAAGGAATTATCTGACTAAGAAAACAGCAGTTAATAGATGTGCCTCAAGCCACTTATCAGTAATTTAAGATTAAGAGTATTAACTACTATGCTTTGCTTTTAATTTTTATCTCCATGCTCTCTACCTTCTCATCTTACAGGAGTTCAAGTCATATATAAACAACAATTATTCTGATGTTTTAAGATCGATTCCTTCCACTTCTAACTAATCAATCTTCGTGATGTGAAATTCTCTCTCTTTTTGATGTTTTTTTTCGAATTATGCTCGTATCTTTCATCACGTGCTTTTCATCATGTACCTTTCATTATGTACTTTTTCAACTTATTTTTCCATGGCTTCTTCTTAGAGCATTGTCCAGACTAATAATTTCTCCAACTCTGATGTATTTCTCCTTCCATCACCATACAAGAATTGAATATATTGCAGATAATATGTTTTCAGATAATTTAAACGTATATTAAATATTTAATTAATTTTCAAATTTAAATGCCTGTTTTCGATCCAAAAAATCCAATAAGAGCAAAAACCTGGCACAAAATATGAAAAAATGTTCAAGTAAACAAACACCAAAATCCTTTCTTAAAATCCATCAGAATCTTTAGTTGAAATATTTTCAAATATTTTTCTTTTCATTTTTTACGAAAACTGGATTAACTAAGCTAATATAAGGGAGATTGTTGAATTCTTGGCTTCCGGTTGGAACCGCGTGTCTCGGATTTCTTCACTGCCGACGTTTCGTTCTTCGTTGCAGAAGAACTTCCTCAGGGCTGCTGCTGGTGGTGATGCTGCTACTGCTGCTGCTGTTGGTCTTGCTGCTGCTTCGCGTTAGTCGTTGAGACTAACTTACTGCCGACGTTTCGTTCTTCGTTGCAGAAGAACGAAACGTCGGCAGTGAAGAAATCCGAGACACGCGGTTCCAACCGGAAGCCAGGAATTCAACAATGGACGACGGCCGCGAAAGCCTTCAAGTTTAATATAAGGGAGAATTAAAAAACCAACAAAAAAGTCTTGAGATCTTTTGAATTACGCAAACGTTTCCTGTGAAATGCTCTCAAGAAATATAATTCATTTTTCCTTTTTTTGAATTCGCATAATGTAAAGTAACAAAATATTATTATTAAAAATGTAATGATGTGCAAAATTAACATGCAGCTTTTGCCAATTTTAATGACACACCTACTTTGTAGTTTTTTTTTGGATTCTTTAAACACAGTACAAATCTATTACATAATCTATCGATTTTAGATTCATGTTGTATTCATAAAAAATAATATTAAATATAAAAATTAATTAATTAAAAATTAATTAAAAAATGTTTAATTTTCTCATATTATCTTATAAAATTTAAGAAACTGAGCTTTTAGTTTTCCTTGACAAACTTCCTTATTTTTTTACAATTTTTTCCTTAAGATGCTGTTTACGCGAAACAGCGAAACGTCAACATTTAAATGATTTTGCTTTTATTTAGTAAACAACGTCATATACTACTTTTTCAATAGTAAACGAAATAAAAATTGTTAATTTTCTTTTGGTGAAAAGTAGTCTGTAAAATTAAAGGAACAAAAGACATTAATTGAAAAGAATAGTTGCTGAGTCATTTATTTGACATAACTAAATTTTTTTATTCTTTAACGAAGAATTCACTGATATTCATATTATGTGCACATGTTCGTATGGTTTTCCTTGATCATCTTCCTTATTTTTAATTATTTTTTCTTTAAGAAACTGTCTGTGCGAAACAACGAAACGTCGACATTTAAACTGCTACCATTTTTTTTATTGTATTAAAATGCTATATATAAATACGACTCTTTCAATAGTAAACGAAAGCAAAATTGTTAACTATCTTTTGGTGAAGAGTAGTCTGTAAAATTAGAAAGAAAAAAGCAGTTTTTTCAACATTAATTAAAAATAATAGTTGCTGAGTCGTTTATTTGACATAGATAATTTTTTTTTATTGTAATTACCAATTTCTTTTTTGCAATTAACATGCAGCTTTTGCCAAATTCAATGATAGACCTAATTTGTAGTTTTTTTTTTATTTTTTAACGAAGAATATTCATATTATGTGTACACGTTCGTATTTTGAGTTAGCACAAGCAAGGAAGCAAGAAGATCCAATTAAAAAGCATTTATAAATTGACCTCTTCGAGAAAATAAAACTTTGAAAATATTACTCCCTGATTATGAGATCAAAGTATCTTCTTTGGTATTATTAATTTCTTTGCATTTGACCTAAAATTTTATTAAGTTTTGTTAAATGTGCTACAACAGATCGAGGAAGATCATGAACACCTGGCTTGAAGGTAATTTATAAATAAAGATCAAGAGAAAATAACTAAAAATGTAAACGATTAAAATTTTTACAACTTTGTCTCAAACACGAAACATTCACCTTGTCTCTTTTCATAAATTCTAAATTATTATATTAGACCACAAAACAGCTGCTTTCGAAATCAAAATTCACGAGCAATGATTCTTGTTTGATAAGGATAATATTTTGGAAAGAATTAATTTTCTAGCAATTAGAATGTACAAAATAAAATTCCTCAACATTTGACACATTTTTGAATTCTGATTTTGAACTCAGTATAGAATTCCTAGAGTGTGTTATGTAAATAATAAATTGTTATTTAAGACTTAGTTTTTGTTTTTACGTAAATAGAACAAAAATAGAATATCGAGCTTGTCTTATACCTAAGGGAATCAGTTCATAACAAGTTTTTTCAACCCTAGAATTCAGGGTCGCTGAAGAGCAACAGTTTTAAAATCACCTATTTCGCACATCTGCCAAGAACGTCAACTTATACGTATAAAGGCGCCGCTACAAGAGCGTCTCTTATCTGTCGGCTTGTTCATCAAAGTTCGAAGCGGGGTCTTTCTTATCGCTTATCACCTCTCCATGTTCTGGAGTGCATATCTATTTTGATTTTTTAAAACAAATATTGTGTGATCCTTTGAGTACCATTATTATTACTGTCGCTGCAGACCAGCTCCAATTAGCTAATTTGGCTTTTGATTGAATGACCGTTTCGATTGTTTATAAATAAACCTTGCACGCGCTTGTACCGATAACGTAGACACAATTAGAAACATTCGTGAACGTCAAACGTTAAATCACGAGGCATCTCGAAATGGGACTATTTTTAGAATTGCATTCTAAATTTAGCGGATTAAAGCCGATGACAATTTAAAATTTGTAATATTAAAAAGCAATGTGTCATGTTCGTTTCAAGCAGAAGTAAATTAGTGATTGCAATCAGAATAGAATTTGTAGGACTACTTTCAAAATATATTAAAATGTGGTTGAAGCAAAAAATAACAGCTTGAGTTACAACTACTTCCAATCATAACATATTCTAATTTTGTGGTCAATTCTTAAAAAACATTAAACTATTTATAATCGAGAAGCAAGCAAACAAAACTTGATATTTCCATATACACTACTTCAGAGTAACTTTCAAGAATCTTTTGTGTGTTGACATTTTCTGAAGCAGTCATACTTAAAATGACAGTTAATATTACAATACCTGCTTTACTTTGATTGAGTTCTATACTAAAATTTATGTACAGCGTGAATAAAAAGTAAGGAACATCGAAGGTAAAGCTGTTTTTATAAGTTTTACAGAAAAAAGGTTTAAATAAAATTTAAATAGCTAATTGTTTGCCACAAACAGGTGTTCTTCTTTTTTTCAGTAACATTAAAATCTCCGCATGCAATGTCAAGGATAATTTTTTTATTGTAACCTGTATATTTTTTTCATGGAACTGATAGAGCATTTTTTCTTTACGGTCGCATAAAAATATCATAGGGTTGTATAAGAAAAATAATTTGTTGTTAGAGGCTGTTATGTTTTAATAATTTGTTTAATTTGTTAATTTTTATTATAAAACGTGAGCGTTTAAAACTCCAATTGTAAATACAGAAAATATAGGTGATTATTTTGAAAAATTTTTAGTGAAACCCTATGATGTTTTTAGATGACCGAAGCGAGAAAGTCATAGTTTGAAATTATGACGCCATAGGAAAAAATGAAAAACGCAAGCTTGTGGCAAATAATTTTTGTAAAACTTATAATAACGCCGCCGTCGTCGACGATTGTTAGTTTATAGCAAGCAATTAGCTTTTATTATTATTATTATTTATAGTTATAGTTTAGTTAGTTATTATAACTTTTATTTAAAACCCTTTTCTGCAAAACTTATAATAACGGCTCTACCTTCGATGTTCCATACCTTTTATTCACACTGTATAATATTTATATAAAATCTATTGATTTAATGCTAGTATTACAAAATTTAACAAACCACAATTTATACAAGAAAAAAGTATGTAGGTAATCTAACATCTTATCAGGTAACCAAATAAGTTCCTGCGGTTTTTGATGGTAAAATATAAAAATTTATTACAAACTTACCATCACACTCAATGACCTTTTGCCAACGTGACACCAATTTTTGTATTCCGGTATTATAGAAATCCACGGATTTTGAATCAAAAAATTGATGGACTGCATTTATTACATTAACTCGGGTGTTAAACTGCTTATGCCTCATATAATTGTCAAGAGACAAGAAAAGGTGATAATCACTTGGCGAAATGTCAGGCGAATAAGGAGGGTGAGGTAACGTTTCCCAGTCAAGTTCAGAAATTTTTTCCCGGGTCACTTTTGCGATATGAGGTCTAGCGTTGTCCTGTAAGAATAGCACTTTCTTTCGATTGATCAAAGAAGGCTGCTTCTGGATGAGTGCTGCTTGTACTCTCTGAAGCTGTTCACAATAGAACACAGCAGTGATGGTTTGGCCTGTTTCCAAAAATTCATAATGAACAATTCCGGCTGCTGTCCACCAAACACACAATAAAATCTTTTTCGGGTGCAAGGAAGCCTTTGGAGTGTGTGGTATCGGGTCAGTTGGCGACAACCAATGGTAAGAACGCTTAGAATTGGAGTACAGTATCCACTTTTCGTCGCAAGTTAACAACCGATCAAGATAAGGTTCATTTTCATTGCGTGAAAGATTTGCCAAACAAATGGTAAGACGACTTGATTTGTTATCAGTTGACAATTCATGTGGGATCCATTTGCTTAACTTCCACGACTTTCCTAGCTCGTGAATGTGCAAACGAATGGTTTCATCGCTCACATTGAACCTTTCTGCTAACTCTAAGCACGTTGTACTGGAATTTGCCTCCACAACGTCTTTAATATCCTCGTTGTTAATGATCTTCGGTCTCCCAGAGCGTGCTTCATCGGTCAAGCTGAAATTTCCCGAAGAAAATTTCTTGAACCACTTCTGTGCTGTTCGATCACTTACAGCATCATCTCCGAATGCAATACATATTTTTCGTGCCGCCTCAGCAGCTTTAGTGCCGAGTTTGTACTCATAGAGTAAACAACCTCGAATTAAAGTCTTATTCGTTGCCATTTTAAATTATTTTAAAACATGAATTAAACAATTGTCGTCAAATTTGTATGCATTAAGTGAAAGACAGATTAATACTGAAATAGGTGACAATATATAAACAAGTGCTATCCATAAACAACTTAAGAAATATTCATGGCAATCTATATAAAAAAGGAAACCGCACGAATTTTTTTGGTTACCTGATATTTTTCTTATATCTTCATTAGTGTGTCGGGTGTTCTTCTCATGTTTTAACCCATTTCTTCCATTCCGCCCCGTCCTTAGCTAGTTTTCTCATTCTTCTAAGGCTTTACCTCTTTTCTTGCTGCTCGCCTCTACTTTTTCTTCCCAACTTTTCCGTTTCTTGCTTTACGCGTTCTCTCTATTCTCTTCGCATCTTTTACTTTTAACGATATTTTTACTGTTCATTCTTACTATGTCCGAACCAGTTTAATAGTTTTACCTCTTTTTTACCTCTACGTCAGTGGTTATATCCTATTTGCCTTATTGTTTCATTTCGTTTTCTTTCCCTGTTAGTTATTCCTGTTATTTTCCTTATTCTGTAGCTGTTAATTTTTTCACATATTTTCTCTGAATCGCCCACGAATGACTTGCGTATGTTATTGTTTGGCTGTATCGTGCTCTTACATACTTTATATATTTTTATGTTCTTGCTTATTTTATTCTTTCCAACAATTGCTTTGTTGAGAGCATGTTACAAGTTATTTGCTTTGTTTATTTATTTATTATTTATTATTAGTTATGTTCAAATATGTTGTTTATTTCTGTGATCCTATGATTCTGTTGGTGCTGCCTGCATAATATTGATCTTTTTTATATTTATTTCCATTTTTATTCCTTCAGTCTCCTCCCTCATATGTTTAGTTCTCTTGTCTTCGTATGTTTATCTGCGATTAAGACTGTGTCATCTGTATATATTTATTATCTTCTTTTATTTGGCAGAAGGCAGTGTGTTGTAACAAATACATTTTTCAAAATTTCTAGATTCAGATGCAGATACATATCCTAATGTGTAATTAGATACAGTTACATATACTTCTTTTTGAAAAATAACTAGATCCAGAGTGGAGCATTTTCAATCCGGAACATAAGAGATTAAACGACTTCCCTTAACGATAACATTTTTAATTAGAATCATATTAAAAACAAAAAAATAAATTCTAATATTTTATATTTAAAAATTTAATTAATTAATTTAATTTCAAGTATTGATTTGTCCATTGTTCCTAAGTTATAATAAATTAGCTATATAATTGATTGAATTTTTAAATTTAACTTAATCTTTGAATTTATTTATTTTTTATATTTTTAACCAAGTATGTCATTAAGGGTAGTCATGTTAACTTCCTATGTTCCGGATTGAAGCTGCTGACTCGATATATTATGTATACAGATGAGTCAAAAAAACGCCTACGCGAATAACGGATCTGAATACACAGCTGTCAACTTTTGTTTTTTAAGGCCCGATTTTACAATCGTCGGATAAACTGAGTATAGCAGTATTCCTGGTATAACGGTGACGTAGACATGGAAGAATGTTAAAGATATTCGGCGAATACTTATTCTGTCTTTATTCTGTGTTTGTAAAATTGGGCCTAAATGTAATGGTATAATTATTGTAACAAATTTCGAAAGAACCTATTTTTCTGCGTTCAATTTATTTTTCAAAACAATAGAGAAGATAAAAAGAAATAAATAAGTTATTAACATAAAATGATGTCATAAACAATTCCTGAAAAATAAGTGATACCTACTTTACGATAAATAATTAGCGTCTATATATATTTCCACATAGGTAAATAAATGACTATAATTAACAAGAAAACTTATGTTGTCAGATAAGTCAGTTTCTTCTAGTTTATAAAATTGAATATAGGAATATTAACTAAATAACTAAACAGGTGTAGAAGTAATTTAGATAATTTTTGCATGTTTAATTAATTTTTCTGACAGTCAAAATAAGTTTAAAACATATCAACTAATTCGGTGTTGTTCATATTTTCAGTTTTAAAAACTATAAGAAACTAAACTATCTCACAACAACAAAAAAGTTGACAGTTATAGTCATTTTTTTGCCTATGAGGCAAAATTAATAGACACTACACTATTAATAGTAATGTAGGTATCATTTACTATACAGCAAATGTTTCTTTACGTTATTTTATGTTAATGATTAATTTCTTAGTTTCTATTTTTTTTCTATTATTTTGAAAAATAGATGTTTCTATTATAAACATCATTGAATGCAAAAAAAAAATGTTCTTTCGAAATTTATTACTAGAATTATAACATTACATTTCAAAAAAAGTTGACAGTTGTCTTAAATGTACTAAGATTGCAAGAGAGGAAATATTGTAGTGTTTTTTCTGCCATTTCGCTTAATTTTTTGATTCGACAATAAACACCGACGATGCTATTCGCTCATGCCCTTTTTTTGGACTCAGTATGTATACAGGGTGTTAGGTTATTGCTTGGACAAATTAAAACTGTAAATGAAGGGTGTCGTATGGGATCAGAAAGTACTCAAACATGCCGGATTTTCGGTACATTTTGAAAAAATGCAAAAAGAGCGAACTATTGAGAACCGCTGATAGTACTTACGGAGCCAGCGCCAATTAAAGAAGATGTTCGAAATTCATGCCGTCAGCTCGAATGCATGCATCAACACGACGCTGTAAAACTGTCCGCACACGGAAAAAGAGCGCCGGCGATATCTACGCTCCGCAGCACGTGCATTGCACCTACATTCGCCATACGTCAGAATAATATCAATAACTTCGTAATTTGTGTATGCATTCATTTTGTCCCCGACCTGCACACTCCGAAATATGTTAACACACTGAACGTGCGTTATTTGCTTGTCATAAAATAATAAACCATCTGGGAATTTATAGCAAGGGGATCGCCCGCCCGGATGGCGTTCGGCACATGGGTGTAACAGTAGATAAGACAATCAGTGGTTTCGAAACAATTTTTATCGATTTTTGTTTGAATTTTTTCCGGGAAAACGAAAGCCGGAACACCCTCGAATGTAAAGGCTTTTTTACTGTACAGAGTGTTCTCCATACGTGGTTTGCAGGTGTCCAGTCAATTACCTAACACCCTGTATATGTATATGCTGGGCCAACAGTATGAGTGCACTAACATACATATCGGTTAGATGCACAATATAAAATTATTTAGATATATATAGTGTCCTGTAAAAGTGTGGCAACCTTAATTTGTATTTTTTTAATGGAAGACTCTATACAGTGTGTCCCCGGTTGGACCTAACTATACTTGTATACATCCTTATTTCGCATTTTAGGAAAAACAGTCATTCTTCATAAAAAGTTTTGCTTCTTCCAGTAAATCCTCAGCCACCAACAAAATTTCAAAATACAGAGTGGTTAAAAAACGAGAAAACGTTAAATTTGGTTAAGAGAAAACTACCTTTTATTTGAAAGGAAAGTAAAAGTATTACTGGAAAGATATTTGTAATGTTAATGGATGCTCAAATATCTAACCTGAACATACATAAATGTAACTAAATACTGTTACAGATACCAAGTACTGCAATGTAACTAGTTACATAATCAGATGCATTGAAAGTATTTAGATACGGTATCTAGAAACTTGTAACTAGATATGTTACAACACTGGCAGAAGGTTATTGTATCCCACTAGAGTTTAGAAGCTTTCCATTCTTCTTTTTGTATTTTTTATGACTCTCCAACACTGTTCTAAAAAGCAACGGACATAGATTATACTCTTGCATCACTCCATTCTTCTGATTAAATTTCTAGATCTAGATCTCCTTCCACCCGTCCGTATCAATTCCCTAATTCTTTATACAGAGTGTTTTTTAAATATGTGCAGAAATTTTAACCACATTACCTTGAAAGCACATAGAACACGAAAAACTACAAAAAAATATTTTAACAAACAGAAAATTACTTATCCGCCCGTTATGCGGCGGAGTCCACTTCTACGATGTAGTAAATATATGCGAATAGGATACAAAAGTACATTCTCTGTATATCGTAGGAATGATTAAACAAACCAAACAAACGATCACCATACCGATTTAAAAATATTATAACAAAAGTTTGAAGTGACGTTCATTATTAGTGAGACACAGGCCATCACGGCGAATGAAGAAGAACGGCTCGCATTAGCATGTCGCGATTAGCACGAATGTATCGACGGTTTTGTGAATACTCACTATTAAGTCATCTATTGTGTTTGTAGGAACGGCATACACTATTTGGATCATGCCCCACAAAAAAACTGAGCAGGGCAAGTTCTAACAGGAACATTAATTATGAAAAATAATAACTGCACTCTAAAAATACTAAAGTTGTTAGCAAATAATACATAACAATAAATAACTACGACATCAAAATAAGTGCTTTTATTGTAATTCTGACCTTGGAAAAAGTCATACGGTTGTAAAAACTTTATTGCAGTGCGGTTTTTTTATTTCAATAGATGTTTTACCAGTACGTCTGTCATAATAAATACTTTCTTCTTCTAGACCTGTCTCAATTCATAGGCGCACTATTAATTCTTGTCAGATGATTTTTGTAAGGAAATATTGTTTTGTGCCGAGTTGCATAATAATGATATCCATAATTCACCATAGCAGTGAATAATCTTTATTCACGGTGTCATGGTGACTATGATTGTTTATGATGTATTAAAAAGTAAATTGTAGTAAAATTCTAGCAGAGGTTAAAATCGCCTTAAAATAATTTACAAAATATTCAAAGGCTGTCGTTTTAAAATTTGTTTAGTCCACTTGCAAATGCATATAGTTCTACCACTTCGTGTAACATATAGTCTTACCACAAGGTTTTAGTAGCATTGTTATTTAAATTGTAATTAAAAATTCTTAGTATTTGTAGTCGTGGACAATCACTCGCTATAATGGCTATTATTACCTCCGATACACGCTCGCACGTGTTGCAAATATCCTCGGTTATAATAGCATTTGTTATAGCATCTTGTATAATGGTGAACATTTAGACTAAGCGAGCGAATGCTCGTTCTAATCCCACTTTGTCAAATTTTACTTGATTCGAGGATTCTATTGGCGCTAATTGACGTGTAGGGGTAGAATGAGCATTCGCTTACTTGGTCTGAATGCGCCTTAATATATTAATATTTCTTGTTAAATTAAAAAAATATTTCTTAAAATTTTCATTATTTTTCTTTTATGTAGATTCTACAATAGGTCAGTAGTAGTATGACAAAAAATTACGTCAGTAGTTAAAGGTTACGTAGAAAATTATGTAACTACTCTCTATCAAAGAAGTTTAGTAATTCGTTCTACTCTTCATTTGTCAATTTGATCTTGTGATTACGACATGCATAAAGTCGGACTTTGATAACAACAATTTCGCGATGAAGTAGATGAGCTTAACGAGAAAAGTAATAAGTAATAAGAGTACGGGAAAAATACTAATTAATTAATTAGCTTAATTAAATTGAATCAGTAGCAGATACGGGATGAGAGGATTGTTGACCTATGTATGTAATAAAATTTTTGAAACAATTTCCATTAGGCATACGAATTATATCGTTTTTTTTTTCATGGGTAGGAAACTATGTATATCCGGCAGGGTATTCTGACCTATGTTAACTATCACAGACCTGACAAGAAAACAGAAGGGAAATGATATGAATAAATTGTGTTCGAAAGTGCACAGTCACGGCAGTACTCTCTGCTTTTAGTTAAAACTATCGAGATCCGCCTTCTCCATCAAAGTCCGTGCATGGTTGCAGCGGTGTGTGATTACGTACCGCTAATGCACTCACATCAACTCATCTGTCTGCACCCTAGTCACGGTTATCTCAATAGCAATCGACGACTTCTACAGATCAAAGAGATTAACTATTCTGAAGACGGACTTTTTGCCGTCGAATTTCGCCACGAGCTCATCAAGATTACTCGGAAACTGACATATCCTCAAATCTAACTATATTATCGGAATGAAAAGTGAATATTTTGTTGCACCTTAATGATTTCTATATTTTTACGGGTTTTGCTTCTCGGTATTTTCAACATTACGACCACTACTTCACGACCGTACAAAATAAAAAATAAACTCGTGTTTAAAATTAACGAAATAAAATGGTAACTTTGAATTTTTGTAGTTACTATTCAGTAGGAATTTTTTTAATATAAATTAAGACAATTAAATACTACAATGTGATCGAATAAATAATTTCTCTAAACTGTTCGTGAACCTAAATCCGCATGTCTCATCTTAAATTTACAACAAATATCAAACTGACAAGAGTAAATGCTGCCGACGAAATGAATATTTTTCTTTTAGAATTTTGTTTTTGTTATGGAGTTAAATTGAAAAATGGCGAATAGCAATATTCCTACGTTGCCTCTTTTAAATAATTAATAATTTTAATGCCGAAGCAACCAGGCATTCATAGATTTCAACTATCAGTGTCACATTTAAATTTTAAAGAATTTAGGAATGACATGCAACTCTAATTAATTTTTTATTCGATCCCTCTGTACGACGGCAAGACATTTATTTAGTTAACTTTGTATCTTTTTTAATTATCTGACCTTTGGTCCAAAATTCTTTTTATATAGTGAAAAACTTTTTAAGCTTTCACTAAATTTTCGTATCCTGGAGATAATTTTTGATTATCCTGAAGAAGCTGTCAACGTACAGGATTAGTTTTGTTAATGCACACTCCTATTTATTGTTTTAATTATTAACCAAGGCAAAAAACTTAAAAATTGGTCCTTTACCGTTTTTCTTTTTGAGTAGATTCCATTCATTCGGTTTTCCAGTAGCATTTATTATACAGGGTTATTCAATCAAACGGTAGAGATATTTCAAAGATCTTTTCCGGTTGTATTTTAATATACTACTACTACTATAAATTAAATGCTGCATATCTGTATTAGCGTACCTTATATCTAACTTTAACAGTTTTCTATTTAATTTATAAAAATTATGAAATCGCGACATCCTGCGATCGCTTTTTGACCTAACATTGCGTTAGGATTGTAAAATGGCAGTCAGTTTGCTGCACAATAAGTCATCCCATACCAAGTGACCCACATGCTGTCAAAGCATGTTGATAATTTTAAAAATTCTGTTGTTGATGCTGAGAAATCTATAATAATCAAAACTGACTTGCAATAAAATTCATAAAAATTACAATGTTAATAATATAGGTCAAATATTTTAAATTTTATTAAGATAGCATCGAAATGATAAAAACTTGCATTTTGATATTTATTGGTACTGCAAATTTTATAGTAAAGCAAAGTAGAGTTTCTTGAATTTTCGCAAATGTAAATTTACAAATTTTAATTGTTCTATGATCATCCTTTTTTTGGTACGCTTGTAATCTTATAAAAGGATAAAAGATGCATTTCCCTACTTTGAATTGGAGAATAAAATATCTGCTAGTTTGCAACTTTCCGGTTCAGCCTGAAAGTTTTAGAACCATTGCCTGATTATCTTCGTTATTTGTTACTATCTTCTCAAGTTGCATAAACTTCAAAAAATTGTTTTAATCATAGGAGACAAAAGGGGATACATTTCTTTGAACACATATTCTCTGCTCTCAACATTATTAAATCATTCACAATGAATTTAAAATAGATTTAAATTATCAATGTTTAAATAATTTTGATTTTGATTCTCCATTTTGTTTGCTTTATGATAGTGTATTAAAATATTGGTTGTTCCATCTGAAAAACTAGTACTTCTCTTTGTTTGAATTCAGATTTTTAAGAAAACTCAAAATATCTCAGAAAAACTACAATTTACAGTATGTATATCTACAAGTAGAATTCAAAAACGTAGGTAACAAAAAGATAGCATCACACTTAAAATAAGCGAGTTGATAGTAACTTCCGGTATAAGCGGAACTGACTGGAAATCAATTTTATTTTATTTGAAAAAATTCTTTTGAATTATATCTGTTCCGTAAATTTCAAATTTCTGGCTAAACTTCTTCCTTGAAAACTTTCAATGAATGTTTTGCGTGAATAACCCTCTATCTAAGATAAACAAAAAGAGTATATATTTTTTTAATGGAAAACCAAAATGTATGTTTTTACAAATTGCCATTCAAATTTAATATTTTTGAACAAAAAGCATTTCTTCTCTGAATTCATCTCTGTTCAAAAAAATATATATTTCAAAAATTTTATAGCAGTAGTAGTTTGTCTTGTGTAAATTCGATTACATTCTAAAATTGGGCAGAAGAGTAAACTGCTCTAGACTGTAATGAAAGAGGAGTTTTAACGAAAATGTTATTTAATGTTTTCAACTGTTATAAGATGAACTTAAGAAACTTGGAAGCTTTCGAGTCGTCCTCCTCCTTCTTCTGGCCGTGTCAGAAATTATTTTTTCTACCGATGTTTCGTATTTTTTTTAAGAACAACAATAACGGTAACCCCGGAGAAGTTTTTTTGCAAGAAAAGACGAAACGTCGACAAAAAGCGTTGATTCTTAGCTAAAGCGTTCATTCTAAGCTAAGACATAAATTCTATTTGCATTATTCGCTACCCAAAATCTGAAATTTTTTGAGCTTTGTGATAATTCAGAGTTATTTGGGAACCATACATCCAGAATTGTGTTGGATTGTCTGGATCTAGAGACTCTAGATGGATGGTTCAGCAAAACGTTTATGAAAATCGATTTGAAGTAAAGAATAGAAAATATAATAGATAGCGAAAGTGAAAGTACTATATGGTTCAGAATTGTGCGTTATAAACAAGAAAGACGAGAAACAGTTGAGGACCTGAGAATGAAGAGTAGGTAAAAAGCAGAATAAAAATTTTCCAGGAGCGTGATAACCTGTTTTTTCAATACTCATTACGATGTTTAACCCTAGTGCTCCTACCAGAGGTGCCGGTGTAATTTTTGGGTTTAAAATTGATAAAAGAAAACTTAGTAGATAAAATACATACTCAAGTTGAATCTCTTAGCATGGTTTTATGCACATTTCAAATTTAGGAGCCCGACCTATTTTTAGATACCTCAATTTACAGTTTTTTACTCTGTATGATGGTACATTTGTACTTCCATACAAAATGAACTGAATTTAATTGAAAGAAGCTACTCTCTGTCAGATTTATCGTAACTAACATACTGTTTGATACCTATATGCAAATGCAAATGTAAAGTACGTTGCAAATCAGTAGGTATCAACCAAAATGACAATTGTGACAGTTATATTCGAGTGTTGCTACTGGGGAAATTCTTATACTGTGGACATAGCGTCATGATGCTACACATGTAGCACGCTCAAAGCACATTTAAATACATACATCTATTATATAATAGTAATAAAATATCAAATTGTGCCTACTGTCATGTTTTCCACAAAAAATATATGGGGTACAAATGCACCTCCGTACGTAGAAATGAGAATAAATTTTTTGTCGAAAGATTAGTGTTAAGATGTTAGGTTCTTTTTGTTCTAGTGATTCTGCTACTACAACTAATCAGTATTTATAATCGTCAAAATACTTCATAGTTTGTATAGAATTAAAATATGGTAAAAATCTAATTTCCATAAGAGTTGTTTTTACCCACTTTTCAAATTAAAAGTTCTGAAAAGAGTTTATGAAAGAAAAAAGTCGACGATCAGTGGAAAGAAGGGCAAACAAAGAATTGATGAATCTGTATATACCAGGAACCTCCAATCTCGGCAATGATAAAATTTGAAAGTATTGAATGTCCGCAACTGGAAGAAAAAGTAGGAATTTAAATAAAATAGAGGGAGAGAGCCTATTAGGTTTTCAGGTCCTATAACGCTGATACATATTTGGCAAAATAAAATTACATTACACTACTGATTGTCTGTTGTTCTTCTTTTCTAAATTTAACAACTTTTGTGAATTCCCCGTCCTTTCTATTAAAAAAAAATAATGAAAGAATACTATTTGTGTTTTTTTTTTCTGAGCAATTTGATTTCGATTTTCCTTTTCTGAAATTTCTTCTTTCTCCTAATATGTATTTGCTTCTGTAATTGCCTTTTCTTGATTGTAATTTTTAAATACTTTGTTTAATTAATTAAAATTAATAAATTAATTAAAATAAAATAAAAATTAAGTAAATATTTTTTGTCAAAGTTATTATTACTATCGTAATAAATCGATTAACTATCATTTTTTTAATTTAACTTCTTTTACTTTTTTAAGAAAAATGACAAATTGTAATAAGACTGAAAAAATCCAAAAAAACAGGAATTCTCGGTTATCAATTAAATAAAAATTATAAAAAAATATTATAAAAGAATTAATTACTATAAAAAATAAATTCCTGTTTTATGTTGATTATTATTATGGAAACCATAAGATTGCCAGTTGAGTTTCTTTTCTAAATTTAACATCTTTTGCGAATTTCAGGTCTTTTCGATAAAAAAAACTGATTCCTGCTTCTTTCCTTTATTTTCTGAGACTTCTTTTTTCTAATACATATTTGATTTCTGCAATTTAATTTAAAAATTTTTCTGTTTCTTTTCTCAGCAAAGTAATTGTTATTTAATTTAAAACTTTTATGAAATTTTATGTTTCATTTTCCTTTCCCACGCCTTTTCGATTAAAAATATATCGAGAATATAATTTGTATTTTCTCTAATACCTCTCCTGTTTTTTCTTGCATCTTCTTTTTAAATATTTGCCTTTTCATTTTTTGTTTTTAATATCTCTACTTCTTTTCTTTTCTCGGCAAATTAATTGTCATTTGTTTTTAACAATTTTGTTAGATTTTATGTATATC
Organism: Serrognathus titanus; assembly: GCA_039766575.1. Lineage (NCBI taxonomy): Eukaryota > Metazoa > Arthropoda > Insecta > Coleoptera > Lucanidae > Serrognathus > Serrognathus titanus. The sequence goes on from CM077911.1 coordinate 65,450,618, forward strand.
GTTTTCATCTTTTTTATATGTCTTTCGAGAGCAGATGAATTTTCCATTTGTTCTTCGATTTTTTAAAACACCTAATTTAATTTCATTTGTGATTTAAACACGACTTATGATATGTTAAGAATTAAAAGCATGATATTATTCTGCAATAAACCAAAAATGTCTTGAAACTTTACGATAAACTCTCTTTCTTTTTACAATGCGCCTATTTCGTTTTGTCTACGTTATATTATTATTAGAATCATTGATAGATTGAGTCGTTAGCACGAATTTCATAAAAGATTTTGTTTCGTTTCTATGTTCAATAAAATTTGGAACAAGAAATTTTAAGCTCCATATTTTTTTAGAACTAGAACATCTTCTATTTTTACAGACTACTTTCGATTCAATTTAATTTTTGATATAATTTACTGAGTAATGCTTAAATTGTAGAAATGTGTACAAGAAGTAGCCTTAAGTATTGGGTCTGGTATGTATACATACATACCTACTTCGACAAGATCCAAGTTTATGCAAACCAGTACTAAACGAAAACCTTGCACATTGCATACCAGAATATTTAAAGTGTAATACTGTTTAAGAACTTAACTATTATGATTTTTTTATAGTATTTTAGAAGTAGAGAAGTATATTCTGAAAGTATAAGAGAGAAGTATATTCTGAAAGTATCAGAGAGAAGTATATTCTGAAATCTGTGGAAATTAAGCAGGACACTGAAGATAGATTGTTGATACTTGAGGAAATTAAATTTTATTAACTAAAGGATAAGAATAATCATTATTGTAATCATTAAAAGAAAAATTGTTAACCCAAGAAGTTTTCTTTTAATTATCGAAATTCAGTCAATTACATTACTAATAATGAATTTTTTTTGTAAAACAGTAGTATAAGAATTAGAAACTATTCTAATTCGAAAACTAATATTTAAATGTAAATCTAATGGATTCAAAGAGTAAAAACGAATTTACCGGAATAGGAGTTTTTTAATGCCTACGTAATATAATAATTAAATTAATCTTTTAACGGACACTTTAAAAACGCACATTCGTTAAACGTTTCGCTCCTATCAAGAAAAGAAAAAGAATTTGTTATACAATGTAATATAATTATATTATAATCTACATAATTTAGTCCTTAAAAAAGGAACTGGATTGTTTCTTTTTCAAACATTAAATAGTTGTAAATTGTTATAAAATGCTTCCTAATTATGTTTAATTTAATTTAGCGACCAGATTCGATAATCATAATCTTCCCCAGACTGCTATCATTAAAATTATCGTAAAAATTAATATATTTATATAAATCATTCGTTATTGAAGAGGAAAAAGAGGAACACATCGAAGATTGAGGATGTACTACATCATTGATGTTCCTCCTTCTTTTCTTCAATGACCAACAGCTTCAGTCGAAGCAGTTGACAAATTTTTGTAAATTGTTTAACAAATAAAAGTTTAATCTTTGGCTTAAAACTAAGCTGGAATTATACAACTGGGCCCAACTAAGGCTAAGTTTTTGGATATTTATCCAAAAGCTTAGTCTACTGATACCCATCGAATGAATCCTAAGTAGTTTTCTTTTTCCATGTAAAAATTATTAGATTCCGAAAGGAGTTGGAGCGGACTGAGAAAATATGAGGTAGGTACGTGAAAATAAATCAAGAAGTAATTAATGAGACGGAATGCACTAATTTAAAGTATATTTTCGATGAAGTCAGCATATTGATTACTTAGAAGTTACATTGATATATAAGATTGAAGAAAGCATGGAAACTAAGAAACGGTCAAAGGAGCAAAACAGCAGTGGACTTTATTAAAAGCAAGAGATATTTCAAGAGCGCCCGAGATTAATTTAGAAAACAATAGTTCAGACAACATGCAGCAAAATTTGGACAATAAAATTATTAAACACATTGAAATACAGCTGCAAGTTTGAGGATATAAGGTGCTACGAAAGATCTTTGGAAAGGTATGAGCAAGAGCAATAGCCTATTTAGTTAGAAAGAATAAGAAGATTAGCCCAAATGAGCCAAATGTTAGAAGACAGACATACGAGAAGTGTACTGATAGAAGGAAGTAGAAGGAAAAGGAAAGGGACCAATTAAAAAAGGAATGGCAAAATCAATGATGAGAAATATGAAGTATGAAGAAACTGGGGATAAAGAATGATTTAAAAGGAATTAATCGAAAATTATTTACCTTAGAATTTAATCCCGAAGTCTGAATGGACGATGGGGCTGTCGGTTTGAAAAGCGATATAAAAAGTTTCCGATCAACAATAATTACACGATTTATTTGTGATTTGCGCAGTTTGTAAATAAATATGAAGAGACTAGTTCTTGAGTGCTCACATGGGCACCACTCCAGTAAATTACGACTCAGATTTCTTATCTATGAAGTATATTTTGAGAAACACTCTAATTTTTTTTTCAAGAAAGCTGTGCAAACATTACAGAATTAGTAAAAGTGGCATATAATTGTGTCTGTACGATTCTAAATCGGTTTACATTCATTGACGGTAATCAAAGTGAATGAGTTTACAAAGTTTTTGATCTTCCTTATTAAATTAATAAAAAAATGTTATACTGCAGAAGTATAACGTTTCTCTAATTAATATTCAATAATGATAAAAAAATACTTTATTTTGTATCAAGAAGTAAGTGTATGCAATTTTTAAAAATCTAAATACAAGTTAAATTTAAGCGTTTTGATTTATAATAATTTAAAATTAGATTCTGTGTTTCAAAAGCTAATTACTTTTTGATCTACACATATTCACAATGAAACTTTTCTCTATTTGATATAATATAAGGTATTTATTAAGAGTAATACAAATTTCAATCAAGAATTAAAATACCTGACAAGACTGTAGAATAAACAACACAGAAATAACAAGAAATTAGATCAAACAGCAATCTAAAAGTAAGAGGAAATTTTTTTCTTTAAACTATCGATTGAATTGATTATGTACATATGTGCATTGGGAGTATATTATGTTGTTATGACACAAAGTCAAAAATCGTTCAAATTTGCTGTCATTGATATAGACACTCAAATTTCTAACTAATTTTTTTGAATAATAAGAGTTTGATTTCAACTTTATTAGTTATTACATAACAGCAAAAACACTTTAGTGATTAGTAATACATTTCAAAACTTTTTTATCTTCTACTGAATCATCAGTATGTAAATGGATAACTCATTCGAGCTAAAAAAAGATGTTCGCTGAAATATTTTGTTACTGTCCACTCAATGCTATAACAAAAGTTTACGAAAGAAACAATACGTGAATAAGTAAGTAAATGAAATAAATGTACGTAGGAAAAATTGAATAAAATAAAATAAAATATTTATCTATGGGAAAAACTTGAATTGTAGTTGATTTTTTAATTTAAATTTTTGTATATTTTACATATAACAAAAGAAACAACTTTCCTAAGATGCCAAATTTTATCTATTACAAGTTCTGTTATAGAAGGCTAAGCTTTGTTTTGGTTATATTTTCGTACATACCTTATTGTACAGGTAATTTGAAAAAATAATAATAATCTTAAAAAAAAAATAATAATATGTATGTAACATCATCTTTACTTTACTTTTTAAAGGTATAAAACCGACTACAGTACAATTTTCAAAATTATAAACTATAGATATCTGCTACATTTGATGCCAGTAAAGTTTATATCTAGATACACAACGCTTGATTAATTAAATTCTTTTGTAACATAGATTCTATTGTCTACTCTTATCTAAAAGAATTAAAAGTAAAATTCTTTATCAAGATATGCAAATAGTAAATTATTTAAAATTTTAAATAGATTTCTTCCGTAAAATTGTTAACCAATTTTACACATACGTTTGTTCGCCTAATTCCACGCAATAAAATTTGTTTAAATTTGCTGTAAGTAGCAAAAATCGTCGCACAAGAAGCAGTTCAATCCAGTCTCATCCAGAATCATCAATTTCACGACGGTTTAGTGGATTATTTTTGTTTGCGATGTTAGATATTGGTAATTAAAAAGTTGTCTGAACGGTCTTGTGGAGTGCTATATTTTTTAATTTAAAATTAGCATCAGTCGTAGAATATCAAGGGCAAATTAAATTTAGAACGACGTGTTTCTGTTAATTAAATTTTTATCTCAATTTTCCATCTTAATTAAACCAAAGAAATTAAACAGACGTGGCCTAGATGTAGACGATATCGTTTTGTTTAATATTTTTTAAATTAAATTTTTAATTGTTATCCACTACAGACAGCATGGACAATTGCTTAATTTTAATTACGTCCATTATATTTAAATTTTATAAAAAGTATGAACCGGTTAAATAAAGCGGTTTCGTTTTTAGGACTTTATCTATGTATATACAATTGGAATCGCTGGATATAAAATAAAATTAGTCTCGTTCACTTTATATACACTATACACTATACCTACATCCGTACCTACACGTAAATAGAACATCACGAAAGGGACAAGGGTAAAACTAAACATAATATTGACTTGCGGCCTTCTGTGTGTTTAAAGTGACCGCTCTTCTCCAGGGACGTTCGTTTAGTCCTCTGAGATTTACCGGCCAAATGCCTAAATATTAAAGCTGGTACAAGTATTTACCTAGAGCCTTTGTTTGTTGATGGTCTTTAGACTCGTACCGATTTCTCTGTTTATTTTTTAGAGTATCATCGAACGGTGAATAATTCTAATTAAAGTCCGGTTATAGTTTAATGTACTTTGTTGTCGTTAATTTTTTTATTATTTATTTGCACACCCATATACATAAAATTTGTGAGAAACACACTATTCAAAGCAATAACACGTTCTTTCCCATACTTTGGTAAAATTATTAGTATTTCATATAACTCGAACTCCTTATGAGCGCTTTTGGTATACTATTAGAACTAGCTAAAGTAGATTTCAGTTGTACTTGGGATAATTGCAGCTTTACTCATGGTACGAACAAAATTGATATGTATACTAAGTACTTGTAAAAAACTGAGAATAGGAAAAACGTTTTATACATATATATATATTATAAAATAAAATTTAATACAAAAAAATTACAAGCTGAAAATAAACTGAAAATAATTTTCGAAACCTGACGTCACTTTCTATTAAAAGAAACTTCACAACTACGCATCACGTATGTTTGTTGTAACTCTCAAATAGAGTTTTACTTCGGAACTGTGTAATCTGAGAAGAATGAATCGACTTTAGTGATATATCTTGATCAAAGTGTCTAGGCTACTTAAATCTAAAATTGAGCGAAGAACAGAAAGTTTACAGTTTCATACCATCGAAGCTCTTCGTTTCGCGCTTGAACCGCTGAAAAGCGCACACGGTCGTCCTGTGTGCGATCGCTGTTAAATAATTGTTCATTTATTCACTTTCCGGACTGTCGACCGGAAATTACTAAAGACCGCCCGGTCACGTGATCGACCAACCACCGTTATCAGTGCACGCGACATGTCACTTAGCTATCACCTGTGACTGCTAAGTTAAAAGTTTTAGGTGATTCACAGAGTTACCTGAAAATTACAGTGCATTATTTAGTAGTAGTCGACAAGTTTACCAAGTTTTTATATTTCTAATTAATTACGTTACAAAATATGTTTTGAATAAATATTAAAATAAACTTCTGATTATCCCTCAGATATAACAAGAAAATCTTGTATTATTCTGAAAATTGACGATACAGGAAGAGAAATAGAGAGTCTGAATTCATCTTTTCATAATCATAAAATTAAAACTAATTTATTTTAAAAAAATTATTTTAAAAATGTAACACAATGAATGTTTTATAACTGAATGAGCCCATCTCTTTTAAAGAAATGAGAGATGAAGATTTATTTATTTAATTAATATTTAGAAACTATAGCAATCAATAAAGAGATGTAGAGATAGCACAGAAACAAGCAGTCTACTTTCGATACAAAACTTTTATTATAGAGTAAAAGGGTAAGTAAAAATACAAACTTAGATTATATAGACCAGTGGTAACTGGTACACGAAACGATTCATTTCACCAAGAAAAGTATGGGGTCTAAAGAAAATAGATGAAAGTAAGAGCAAATCATGAAATAAAAGATATATTAATAACTACGAAGATCAGTAAAGTCCGAACAAGATTGAACCTCTTTATAATTTTAAAAATTACATAACTATTGATATTGAATGATTTAAAAAGTTTACTTTTTCTTTTTTTGGTTGGTAGATTCTATGTGCCTTAAGTTTTCAAATGTGGCCACTTACTCCTTAAATTTTGAGGAACCTTTTAAATTTTTCCATAATAGAAAAGATTCTTTTAATTAACAAATCGTGTTTAGTTGAAGTACACCGCGCAGATAGGACTTTGTCATTGCATCATTACACAAATATACAATTCTAACTGATACTTAACGGACAAATAAAGAAATAAATAAGGTAGAGTTTAGTTTTCATAATTTAATTTCTTTCGAGAAATATATTTAGCTTTTAAAGCCAGTATTTTCAGACATATAGAACCACAAACTTTCAATGCTGATTCCCCAACATTATACCTACTTGTATTAAAACTTATTATTCTAGATTCCCGATATGCACAGGGTGTTAAGAGACTACTATCATTTATTACTGCAGATTCTGCATTATATAAAGAATAATTCATTTTCCTAATTTCAATGGTCTAACTCAAAAGTGAAAAACTAAGTGGATTCCTCGAGCATCCTATGTACAGCTATTTTGGCACTCTTTGGGGTATCCACTGCAATCAAAACCGAGTTGTAACAAAATGTTCAAACCTTTCATTATGCTTTGACAGCACGTATGGCCGCCTTATATAAAATGACTTATTCAGTAGCAAATTACTGCAATTTATCAATTCTAATGCAATTTTAGGTCAAAAAGCGATCGCACAATGTCGTGAGAGTTTTGAGAATTATTACTAGCACTAGTTACTCTTTGTGGAAATCAACTAAGTGTTTGAACAGACCCAAAAACCATGATCCACCGCTGATCATTTAGAAAATATTTTTCAGATCCATCCACTGAGTGGCATTAAGCCAATAACACTTGGTGAAGTTGTCAATGCTAAAGATAAAATTCTCAGCACAAAGAAAGCCTCAGGATATGATCTAATAACCGCGCAAATACTTGAAGAATTTCTCATAAGAGTATCCATTATGAAGTTGACCTCTTCTGGGTAAATGAGCCAAATTCTCTACTTATACATCACTGAGTGTCTAGAGTCAAGCATGGTGAAGAACACTTCACCTTAAGAAATTTTGTACTTGTGTTTCACAGGGTAGCGTCCTTGGACCTATTATCTGAAGTGATTTCGCTACTCGACAACAACGGACTTATTCCACTAAGACTCAGTTTTTCAATAGCCTGTTAAAGCGATTGTTTCTTGACAATGAAATAAATTTAATCTCTCTGGTAATGACTTGCTAAATAAAATTACTATTTAAAATACCCATTTCCAACCTCAAGTCAAACGCCAAACAAATACTCGTGCACATTTAGGTATCTTTCCGTTACAATTTACCGTCTGTTAGTTTACCTTGTTATTAAAAAGAATTTATGTGACTGTTAAGACTACCAGTAATCGGATAACGTTAACAGTCACTTTACCAAACAATTAAGAAACTGGGTCTGCGTAGTATTAGATGGCATGTACCTCGTTTATGTTCCAGAAACAATTTCACTTTTCCTTTAATACCTGCTAAAACTAATGTGTTGGTCAAATCACCGCTATTTGTTATATGTCGTACATTTAACACCATTTCAAATTCATGTGATATTAATAACTGTACCATGGCTCAGCTATTGAATGAATTTTGTCTTTAGATTTACATGATATATCACTTATTATTTAGTGTAATGTCTTGCTTGTTAGTTTAGAGTTTCATGTATTTTCTATTCTTAGGCCCGGTCTTTTCATCTGCCCGTTAAAGTTAATCAGCAAGTAACTTGTTTTTTCTGAATGGTTGATTGATTTTTATGAATTGTTTCCATGGTAGTTACCCGTCTGTTACTTTAACAAGAGATGAAAAAACCGGCTCTTAGGGTAGGTAAGTTTAGTTAGTGCAATTTAATGTTAGTTACAAAACACACATGTATTATACTATGTAATTTTTGTCTTGTTAATGGATATATGTATCTGTTGGACAAATTAAATTAAATTAAAGAGACTAAAAGAATTCAAATTAGTGTGGTGCCTAGAAATAGTTCTAAGCGTAAACCTAAAAAAATAATTTAAATCACACCCAGTACATTTCAAATGATTTCTATTTTAATAATTAATATGGTTGTATAACAATTGTTGCTTCTTTATATATAGGTATTATCGGTGGTTTCAGTAAATGATTGTATTCCCGTAACACACTGTGTAGGAGAGAAAATTTATCTTTGTTTAATGGAAGCCGTTTAAAGGAAGACCAAAAATTCGCTAGTAAGAAGCAATTGAAAATATACAACGACTAGGAATACTTAAATGAAGGAAACATGCACAAAATAGGAAGAGATAGTAGAAAGCAGTTGAGAGAGAGAAAACCACAAGTTATTATCGGAATCAGTAGAGGCTCATCGGGGTGGGCAGGATGGGCACCCTGTCAATGCAATTTAACCTTTAAAATATTTTTTAAATTTAATTTTTCAAATGTTGCCCACCCTTTCCATATCATAAAAAGCCACCACTGGTCGGAATTCTAAAAGGAAGAAATGTGCGATACAGTAAAGTCAGCTCGCACGTCGCATATCCTCCCAGTCGGTTGCAGTCTTTGTCAAATTAACTCCAAAATATTTCCTCCTTAGTAGAGAGCATCGTGTAAATTTGTTTATGCATTCTACATAAGTTCTTAAAAGTGAAAGTGTCTAATTGTGCAAATATCCAAAAATTATCTAATCATCTAAGTGTGGTTGAAAAATGAAATAAATCAACTAAAAGAAGAAGTAAAGAGAAGATTTAAAAAACTTTTACTATTCATAAATTTTAGGTCTTCTTAGTCTGAATAAAATTTGATTACCCTCTTGGATATATAATATCTTCATAATTAAAATTAAATTAATAGTGCTCAAAGACATATTGTGCTCAAAGCAATATTGCAAAACAGAAATAAAATTAAAGAAAATCTCAAAATCTCGCTTAATAAAATGGGAAAAGAAAACGAAGAGGCACATTAGTTTGAAAGATTTTGAAACATGAAGAAAGATTTTATTTATGAGAATATTATGTTGTTCATTATTTTTTAAGACAAAGTTTGCAGGACCCTTATTTCTTTTAGCGAGCAAATAAGTAAACGGATTAAGTTTAATAATAATTTACGACACAAAAAGGAAAAAAGAAATCAAAAGTGACTGGGTTCTTTCAATAATTAAAAAAAAGTTAAATAAAATTAAAATGGAGAGCAAGACAGGTGAGAGCAATTATATTTACAAAAATATATTATAAAAAACAATACCAACAGACGGAAATTAACGAATTAAAGAGATCTTGGTTTTAGATCATGCAAGAAAAGTCTTAATTAAAACTGTTTTCTAAACCTACTAAAAAAAAGATAGATCGAAAATCGAACTTCTAGGAAAGAAATAATTTTCTAAAGTAAGACGAAACAGGATAAGAAGCAAATTTGGAACAAAGAAGAAAGGCACGGCAAGAATGTAAAAAATGAAAAGCAAGGAAAACATGACATCTTTAATTTTAAATTTGTTACAATATAGACAAATAAAAAACGATGCAAACAAGAAGTTAATAAGGATAAGAACCTCCGAGGCAAAGTTGAATTTACGGTTTACGATGTAAGTACATACAGCCGGAATAAATGTCATGACAGAAAAATTCATCGTGAACATTTTATTTGTGGTTTCTAAATAAAAAATAATTCACTACGACATCCCGGATTAACTTTTAAGTAGTAAGATTTGGACGCATTCGACGTTCATAGTTTTTAAAGAGATGTTTTGTAAACTTTCTGTAAGCATCATAATTTATTATTGTAACTGTTATAATTAATTCAATTCTAAAAGAATTGGGTTATTTTTTCGCAAACTGTTAATTACATGCTTAGTCCTAACGGTAAATTTATTAAAAAATCAAGTTTTCTTGTCAGATGAAAATTATGAAAATTAACTAAAATTGTGTAACTGGCAATATACGAGTAGAAAGTGTTAGGAAAGAGTTTATACATGTATTTCGGCCTTATTGGGCCTCATCAGAACTTTGTACCTTAAAAAATTTGATTAATTGAAAAATTTAGAAAAACTTACTCTTTTTTTGAATTTCTAAAATTCCAAAAAAGAAGAACCAGAATTAATGATAAAAATATGAAATTCTTTTGCAAAATATACAAGGAAAGCGATTGCAATTTCTAGCAAATTCACAAAAGTGACATTTTTAATATTTGTTTGATGTTGCTAAGGCGACAAATTGACAATTATAAATTTGGTAAGTTTTATTTGGATAATAATAATTTGAAGTACCTTCCGGGAAAGTTAGAAATGTTTATGTAACAATTAAAAATATAGCACAAAATACATAAAACGAAAGCGAAACGTATGTTGAAAATGGAATAAATGACAAAGTCTAGGGTAAACAGTGCCCCAACCCTTTGAATCGGTAACCTAATATAATCCCCCTTCATTAGGTAATTGCTAAGTCAAGAGCAAGCCTGCACTGACTATACTATTATCCACACGTAATCGAATCTACTGTCGATACTCAGTGATTTGCAAACGTATTTATTATCATTACCGGAGGTGAAGCGAGTCCCTCCGGGCATGGAAACAATTTTGGGACAGGCGATTTCCATTGTGCGTTACCAAGTTTCGCAGAAACAACGTTTTCTATAAATCCAGTAGTGCGTGTTAGTATAAACATTATTGTTTGTAACGAAAGCGTATTCAAAATCGTAACATGCAGTTTCTTTTTTAGATAAAAAGAAACGTGACAATTAAGTAATTAAATTTTCTTTATCCACATTTGTAAGGCTGCTAACAATAAATTGAAAATAACAAGAAAACGCAATTTATAAGTACAATTACAAAAGTTTCAAAAAAAAGAGATTGACCTTTCAGTACACTTTTTTTATTAATGAAGCAATAAAACATCAAAGTAACATTTGCTTGTTCAACGACCTTTAATGCCAACAATTTAGTAAGCATTATGAGATCATATGAAATCAATGACGGGAAATTTTTAAATTTCTAATAACTATTAAACCCTAAAGAAATTATCAAGCTTACTGAAAACAATTTTCGTTGAAAATTACATCTATCGTTTTATCAGAAGTAATACCTATAACATTTTTTTCAGAAAATTCAAAATGTTGGTTCTTTTCTGACATACTTACTTTGTTAACTTTCGAAGGTTAAAATTCGAAAGTCTTATACACAGTGCCATTCACAAAGTTTGTAACATGTGAGAAGAATTTTTATTATTAATTTTTTCGTAAAAATTTTTTTCTCTTATTTTTTACGTTATTTTGTCTTGGAAGCACATCACTCAAAAGTATTTTTATCGATGATACTAGCAAATTCCATGAAATAAATAAAAAAGGAAAAGCGCCGGACTAAGACATAATTAGCTTGGTACTGAAAGTAATGTAATAATATTGACCTTAGAGTGGTTTCAGAAAAAAAAGAAGTGTACAAAATCATATACTTATTCACAATAAAGTATATCATTAATACAATGCCGATTAAAGAGAGAAAAGCGTACTTTATAAACGTGGAAAAAGCCTTGATAGACACTCTGAAAAATAGTCTGGAACATGTTAGTCCAAAGAAGAATAGAAAACTGAGAGGAAGATTAGCAAATTGAGCGGAGATATAAAAATGTTACCAATTGTGCCATTGTCCAAAACCGGATGTCAGAAACATTTAAAACGAAAAATGGATTAAGACAAGGTGGTGGAATAAGTCCTATGCTTTTCACAATCTTTATGGACGACATAACAAAAAAAAAACAACCAATGTGTCAAATATCTGTATTTAGGTCACATAAATCTACAACTTTAAACTGACTGCGCCTTCGCGAATCGCATGAAAAGACAAGCAAAGTTATGGCTGTAACAGCTCAGTCAAAATAACATGTGTATAAAAAGTTTTCCCATCTAGTGTATTGCTCTTATTTTTTCGCATGTTCGCATATGTTCTTTACTTGATCCGTACCCTAAACAGACAAGTAAACAAACATGACTGTTTTATTGATTTTATTTTACAATAATTTTCACATTGAAAGAAAAACCTTTTATGGTTGAATCCTACTACGCCCAAAAAATCAACGGCGAATGGACCTATTCTATTCCTGATTGTATTGTAGAATTTTAGGAAAAATTTCCAGAAACTGTATTTCTGTACCACCAATTTGTTAATCAACTTCAATATTCTGTAGGACTGTTCAGAGAAACTGGCAGTGTGGTTAGAAAACGGGTATCAGGTATCAGGTAGGCCCAAAGTAAGAACTGATGAGGTAGTTGAAAATGTGAGACAAATTATGACTGATGCTCCTCACACTTCCATCCGTCACCTGTCACAACAAGTTGATCTTTCTGTCGGGACCTGCAGAACTATTCTAAGAAAGGACTTGCAAATGTTCCCTTATCGTTTGACGGTCATGCATGAATTGCTACCAGTAGATTTTGAACCAAGGTGAAGATACTGTCATTGGGTTTTAAACAATATTGACAATGACGATTTGTTGGACAAAACTTTCTTTTCCGATGAAGCCTGATTCCATTTAACAGGATACATTGATTCCCAAAATATGAGGATCTGGAGTACAGAAAACTCTCATATTTTCATTGAAGCCCCACTCCATCAACAAAATATTGGTGTTTGAATAGGTTTAAGTCGGAGAAGATTGATAGGTTCAATATTTTTTAATGTGCAACGGCCCATGCTGCTGCAAATACTTTAAATTTCCTTCAAGAGTTTTTAGATCAGATAAATAGCAGAAATATGACAAAAAAGGCTTACGCGAACTTGCGATCTAACTCCTTTGGTTTTCTTTGTTTGGCCCTACTTGAAAAATTCCATTTTTAAAACGCCCGTTAATGATTTACAGGAACTTACCCAAAGAATCGTCGAAAAGCGTGATGAAATACACAATTCTCCCCACATTTTACAAAATGTTATTAATGAATGTCGCAGAAGAGTTAGAAAATGCCTCAAAGAAGACGGAGGCCATTTTCAACATCTGTTGTGAATTCACTTCAACGTTGTTTTCAATGTTTTATTTTGTTTGGTTTCTAATACGTAATAAATCGTAATTTTAGGTTATGACTTTCTGTTAACGTTATGTCAAGGTTAAATGTCAATTTGGCGTTTATTGATCAAGTAAAGAACGTATGCGAAAAACTGAGAGCAACTCTAGATGGGAAAACTTTTTGTACACATGTTAGAACAAGTATGCCACTATGTATTATTAGAAAGAAACCAATAAAAAAAAGCTTAATAAAAAACACATGTTTACGATGCAATTTACAGACCAATAGATACGGTTGTGAAACATAGACTTTTCCTTTTTTATTTATTTTATGAAATTTGATACTATAATCAATAAGAATATTTTGAGTGCTGTATTATAAGTACTATGGTTTTAAAGGCAATGTTTTTCCTCGATAAGATGTTGGTATAATCGTGAATGTTCACAATTTTCCTTAGCACATAATAGAAATAAGGTCGAATTTGGCACTGAGTTGTTCTCTTTTAGCTGTCTACGACTGAACGCAAAGGTCAATTGTTCCGAGGTGTTGTGAAAAGAATATCAAAATACAACTTACTGTTGATTTAAGGTTTGTTCAAATTCGAACTGTTCTTATATAAGACACCGTAAACGTAAATTTATTATAGAAACAAGGACAACCGTTTAAAACGTGGAAGAAATATTCCATTCTGAAATTTTTTTGTAACCACAGAAAAATAGAATATATGCTATTCACCACTTAAAAGAGAATGCCTGGAGAATCTTTGCGAACTTAATTCCTCTTTCTGTCACTCTCTTTCCTTTTGTCTACGTAAACATATCACCTTTAATTTCAATATATAATTTACTCTTCTTGCGTAACGGTTTCAGCAAGTTTTTATATCTACTCTGGGTGCCCGTACAAATTCTTCATAGCGCTTTCCGTTATTCGTAAATTTCTAAAAAAAAATTTTGGTAATGTTTCCATTTCCAACATAAAACTCTGTAGTGCCTGGTATGAAACATATATATATGATGTTTTTCTGTACAACAATAGTAATTCCACAAACTTGAATACTTTCAAATTAAATTGTTATCAAATACACCAAATGTAAATAATTAATCAAATAGGATATTGTTAACTTTATTTAAGTAGTAACGTGTCACGGAATATACTGATGAATTAATAAAATTCTAGTATGTATACATAATTTATACACAGATTTGCTAGAACTGTACCTTATCTTTAATACATGTGTGAGAATTCAAGTGCCCCACTTCAAATTTTGAGCAGCTTAATTAAAAAAGAAATCCCGTCTTGAAGTTGAGTCAGAGTTTAACAAGTAGTATTTTATAGATATATTACGAAATAAATATATTTGTTTAAATCCTAAAAATAATTTACTACAGTCAGTGGTTACTTTCTGTGTAAGAAATGCTTCATGTTTGTAATACTGTTTATCGTTCTTGTAACCTGCAGTGTTACATGAATATATGGCATTTAAACTAAAACGTGACATGCACGGCTCATAAAAATCTACATTTATCTGTAAGGTATTTTTTAATTATTAATATTAAGAAGTGAAAATATTTTTTAAAGTGTTAACTCATACGTTCGAGGTAATGCGGTGTTCACACTAAAGTTAAGGAATGTTTCATTAGCCGAGATTTTATATTTTTTACGTAATGTGTTAACAAATAAATCTAATTCGTATTATTGTATTTACATAGTTTACTTTGTTATTGTGATTTCATAATATCATAAAACATACTTTTCTTGAACGAGAGAAATAAATTATTTAGCACATAATTTCTTACAGAAGTATTTCTTTTAGCAACTATACATATCTTTGTTTTGGAAATTTTCGAAGTGCATTAAATTAGACTGCATTTTTTAATCGCACTTTTCAATTTTCTTTTTGATATTCGTAGTGGTTTTTAGTATTGCATGTAAAGCACCATAATGCACTATTGTTACAAAAATATCAGAAAAGGTAATTGAAAAAACAAATTTGCTTCTTCTCTTTTGTTATTTAATTTTAATTAATTAACACCAAACCATTCTTCAGTCCGTTTTAATGCATTTTCCGTCTTTAATTTCATTGTTTCATTGATATAAACGATGAACAATATTAGGTCCATGCGGATCCTTGCGGCACGCCGTAATTTGTAGACTGTACAGATAAGCGTATAATATAAATATACACTGGGGCAGAAAATCTGAAACACCTTAAATACACCCCAAAATATATTTTTTGCCAATTGTTGAAATTGCCATATTTTGGAGTGGTTAATTTATTTATATAGTGGCGTATCGTTGGGTTATACATAGAGGGTGATTCTTCAGTAGACCGCCAAATAATAATCCGTACAAGAATAGAAATCAGATTACAGTTAAACTGGTAAAAAAATATTGCGTTCTTTAGTTCTCGAAAAGTAATTAATCAAAAATTTTACCCAAATTCAAAGAACCAGTAGCTAAAGGAATGAAAATAAGTACAGTCATAAATGTTTTATCGGCGAGAAACTTGACCTTCAACGGAATTCAATGAAACTAGCTGAAAAAAGAGCTTTAAAATATTTACGACAATAATGATAAAGGTATGCAAATGCAAATCACCTGTAGTAAATTATTTAGCACAAATTTTATAAAATGAAGTTAACAGATTTGCTATTTGATCACCAAGTTTATTCCCACTAACACTACAAACTTTGTTTCTCGTTAAGTTTGCACGTTTGCATCTGAAAAAAAAAATTTGATTGTCTCAAAGAGGTTGTTAGTATTTGCAAAAATAAATAAATTTCACCTGCTTTTAAGTACGATTAATAAATATGCAACAACAAACGGATGGTTTTACAATTATGGACGCAGATGTTTATTATTTGTGATTTATGATACCTATGCTCAATAAAAACTTCACTCCTAAGCATCGTTTAGTGGCCTTGTTCTTGTTACTACAACCAGACGGAGGTGTACATTGGCAGAACTCAAAATGAATCGCTTTTCGATATCAGAAAAAACCGATATGGTTATACTGCGAAGCATTCGGAAATGCACCTCGCGCTCGTCGTTTGTGAATCCAAAAATTCCTTTATGACAAGAGCCGCATAGGAGCATTTTTGTTTCGGTGGTGCAGCATTTGCATGATCACGGATATTTTCATCCTGCAAATAGTTGTGGCCCAAAAACAACTCCACGAGTGTTGGATGCTGAGATAAATATTTTAAGTATTAGCGGCGAAGAACCCAACATCAGTACTAGAAGATTGGCATACAGGGCTGGAGTTTCCCAATCGACGGCTTGGAGAATTCTCCGTCAACAGGGACTGTATCCATACCGTGTACAAAAAGTACAAACATTATGGCTGGGAGATGCAAATCATCGCGTTAGGTTTTGTCAGTGAATATTAAATAAAGTTGACCAAAACAATGAATTTTTAAACGTGGTATTGCTCACCGATGAAGCTCATTTTACTCAGGACGGTTTTCGAAACTCTCATAACACACACGAATGGATTGACGAAAATCCACACGCTACAGTGGAATTCCATCATCAACAGAAATTTTTGGCAAATGTTTGGGCTGGTATTGTTGCTAATTGTCTGATCGCTCCTTACACTTTACTGCAGCATTGAAGGCCATAAATTATTTAGAATTTTTAATAATGATCTTGAGCTACTATTAGATGATGTGTCCTTAGCTGTACGGCGTGATATGTGGTATTTACACAATGGAGCACCCCCTCATGCAGCTCGTGTTGTGAGACAGTGGTTAAACACTAATTACAATAATAGGTGGATTGGACGCTATGATCTTTGGCCCTCGCAGTCTCCAGACTTAAATCCCTGTGATTTTTTTGTGAGAGTGGATGACAAAGCTTGTCTATTCAGTTTTTCAGGAGTTTCATCGAACATGCTGCTGAAGTGATTCGAAATACACCTGATGTCTTCGAACATGTAAGGTAAAACTTGAGAAAACGGACTATAGCTTGCATTGATAACAATGGTCTTCAGTTTGAGTCTCTACCTTGACAGGTAAAACCGAAATTTTTAAATTATTTATCACAATTATCTTTTATTTATTTCATAGTACGACAACCACAATTTAAAGCATAAAACACCCAGCATTATGAGCGTAATGTAGGATGTTTAATGTTTTAAATAGTTACGGGGTTACTGTCTTTAGTTGATTTTAGTCGGATCTCATTTAAATGTCCCAGCGGAGTAATGTTCACAGGTCATCGTCTTTGTGCTAATAAATTAATAAATACTCGAATGAATTTAAACATTTGAGGCAGGTCATTACAGTGGCGTTCCCTCTATTAAATAAGTTTCACGGTTAACTTTTATAGTTTTATTGTTCTGGGTGATAAACACAATAAAACATACGAAAACACGATATCATAAAACTTACGATTGCGACGAACTCCATACACATTGGCGTAACGTGCTTTTTGAGGCCATTTTTAATTAATTATAAATTTTTCCAAAGAATTCTTTAATATTTTTCTCATAACCTAAGATTTAATTCCTTTCACAGGTTTTTTTGGTGGTTTATTAGAATAATCCTGTATAATTTCAATTCTTACAAATGGAAATTCCTATTTTTATTACAAAGTATATATTTTTTCCTTATATGTACACAAATTTTTCTAGAATCACGTCTTAATTAATTAATACTTTGTTAATAAATTTCAAAGGATTTTTAAAATTTAAAATTTGAAATGTTTAAAATCCTTGACAGGCTGAATGATGAGTTATGAAGTTTATGATTCTTCTAAAAATGCCTGTGAAAAATTGCCGTTGATGTTTTGATTCAAAATATGCGACAACGCTTTAATTTTTGCCATTTTCATTCGGCAGTTAATTATAAGTGTCACGTCGATGTCGCTTTAAAATTTTTCGTCAGTCAATTAATGTTCTGCCTTATAAACCTGAACTGGGGCCAATCAATAGGTTCGGATTTAGAAATTAAACGCTTGTAAAATATTAATGCCAATAAAAAAAACTTGTAATATTTATTCCACGCACCGCGTTCGCCTTGCGGAAGCGAGTTTTGATATTTATCATTTTTCGCGATCGCCTGCGACACTACCCACTTCCTAAAAGTATCTTCCAGACCAAATTCACTTACTCCATACACAGATATGCTTTTAGCCGGTTCGTCTCTATTTACAAGGGGAGGCACCCTTATGACGAATACCCACTACCTACTACAAATATTACGGATGTCACGAGGACTTTTTTCGGAATCTTTGATGAAATTAGAATGCGATTCTCATTTCAACAGTTTTCTGAACAATAAGTTTCCAGTTTTTAACAGAATTTATTC
The DNA here is from genome assembly GCA_039766575.1 of Serrognathus titanus. Taxonomy (NCBI): domain Eukaryota; kingdom Metazoa; phylum Arthropoda; class Insecta; order Coleoptera; family Lucanidae; genus Serrognathus; species Serrognathus titanus. The sequence goes on from CM077911.1 coordinate 65,469,100, forward strand.
TTTCAAAGAAAATTATTTCCCTTCTTTACATAATTATTTTCTTTTTCTATTTAATATTTAATTTATCCCAAAGAAATTTCAAACACCTCCTAACAGAAGACAAAAATGATCTTATCTCAAAGACTTAAATCATTTTCGAGTTGGAAACTGATTTGGTTAACTGACTATACTTTTCAAAATCCTCTGGAAAATCAATGGTAAGTCATGCAATTCGTTCGGTTACCTAATCTTTTGTATCTCCACATCATGTGCCGCATCGATCGCCAAGATAGTGTGCGTAGTCTAAACGAAACAAGTGCTATCGGGGCACATTTTTAATAAGGCAGATGCGTAGTTGGCGTGTCCAGATCGCGTGCTCTATGATGACTCCGACTGACTTTGCGCCCCTAATGACGATAGCGTGACGTCAATATGTTGCGGCGCACCTCTATATTTAAATTACGTGTTTTCACACTATCATTATTATTGATCTTTGAATCTATACCTTTCTTCGCAATTATTCTTTGACATTCTGGACATCATTTTATTTGATAATTTTTTTATAAAAAAAATCGTTTCACCCTACTTGCTTGTTTTCGATATATTGGACAACAAATTGTTGTATCTAATGAAAAAGTATGTGTCAATGAAAGTGTTCATTATTGGACAATAATCTTTGACTTTCCTCAATCCTTAATTTTTGACAAATTTTGATTTATACTTGATTTTTTTTTCCTGGTAAACTAGTTGAATAAAGTAATGTTCTTTTTCAATTAGTCACATCTCTTCAGCTAGAAATCAAATAAAACCTAACGTTCAAGCACTATTTCTCTACTCTGATTAAAGTATCTAATTAAATATTCGATTGTTTGCTTCACCAATTCATTCGGTTTTATTTCTGTTAAGTTTTCATACATTTACAAAAGCAAATACATGATGCCAGAAACTCTGAGGACAGCAACAAGTTTTTCTGCGAATAAGAATAACGTTTTTTTTTTTCCTGAGCAGATTTTAAATTTCGAATTGTGCCTCCATATACCTCTCATATAATTCGCTACAGTATACTATACTTGACCTTATTACTCTGCTACAATTTTTTTGCAGTCAATATTTCGATATTTTTAAAAGGGATCTTGTACATTTGTGTTTCTATTCCTATTTAAGTCTGTGCTTTTAAACTTATAAAGTTTATCATCCATTAAGTGTTGTGTCTTAAGGTCTCTAATTGTTTGTTCATCGTCATATATTTCGTTTATTTCTAGGTGTTTTTTTTTTCATCTTTTCTAGGTACTCTTTTCTTCATTTTATCAATTCTCTTTGGGATTAATAACTTATTTCTTATAGGTGTTCATTGGCTTTAATATTGCCAATTTAATAATTTTGACTCAAATGAATTCCTAATGAAATTTTAGATATTGATTTCAAACATGTTGAAAATTTAACGAATACAGACCGCTTTAGTGACAAATCTAGCGACTTCTTTTGCAAATAATCTTAACCAAACCATGCAAGGTGTAACTTCTTTACCAAAATAATAACAATAATAATAATAATGGTCTTTATTACAGAAAAAGCAATGCCTAAATTTCAATTAAGTAATTATGAAATGTAAGCGAAGTTCAATTGACATGTTCTTCCTCTAAATCTACAACTTGAAAAAATAACTACAAAGTAAACTCTTGTAATTAATAAAGAAATGTATGATTAATATTAAATATATACATGTTACGAAAGTTGATTAATATACATTATCAACATTATAAGTTATAACTAACGAAAACCATTGAGGAAAAGATTTATAGGACAAGTTTATCTGAGACATTTAGTTTGTCGATCGAGTAATAATTTTTTAAATTTCGATTTGAATTTGAACTTGGGTAATAACTTTAGATTCGCTGGAAGCATATTGTATACACAAGCAATGGCAGGACCAAGTATGAGAAGGACCGTTCAAAAAGAGTAGTTTTATGGAGAGGTGGAGTTATCACGTTTTTATTCCTGATGTTAACATTGCATACATCGGTTCTATAACGTATTTTGTTGTACAGATATGCCGGAGTTTCCGTGGTTAAAATATTCATAAATAAGCAAGCAGAGCGTAACAATCTACGGTTCGCCATATTCAGCCAGTTTCAAAAGCACATGAGACACATGTTCATATTTACGTATACCCGAAATAAGCCTGAGACAGCAATTTGTTTTTTGCATTCGCTTAGATGTAGAAGCATCAAGGCAAGGGCCATATACAGAGTCAGCAAAAAAAAATGAGAAAGTACTAAAAATTCACATAAATGTATTTTTAATTTTTTACTAAGAAGCAATTGGTTCGAATAAATTAATTTTGTAAGACTAAGGTTTGAAACAAACGCTAAATTCGTATCAATAATTATTTCTCTCTTTTTTTTTACACGGGGTCGCAATGTCGAATAACTACTTTAGTAAATTACGTGAATAAACCGCCTGCAGCATTTTCCAGATATCAGAATTCCATAAATCGATTACGTTTATCATTATGTAACGTTTTGGCCATCAATAGCAGTAACGTACCGGTCCAACCATTATGTAAAACTTCAACTGCACCTAATAACGTTAATGAACTTTGCTCTTCGAATAAGTGTACATACTTAGGCTGTATATCGTTTTACGTAGAAAATTGCCATCTCGATAATCATTGTAGTTTAAACAACTTTGAACAATATTTAAAGACAGGCTTCCACGGTGGTAACCGTGAATCAATTAGTTTACGTTTTGTCCTCGGCATTACAATGCCGACGCCAGCAAATATCACAGGAGCCCGGGATAACGCACAAAGCTCCTCGTCCTGTAGGGCCAACTTAGAAATTAACTATCATTAGCATTCCCTGGCTAGGATAACCATAGCCTGCTGTAGGTGGTGCAATGGGAACCAAGGGATAACCACGAGGTTCCCTCCTCACAGTCTACTACCCAGTAGGTTTCAGGAGTGTAACAACTAGATGTAATAGACTGGCATTCCCCGGCTAGGATAACCATAGCCCGCTGTAGGTGGTGCCATGGGAACCAAGGGATAACCACCAGGTTCCCTCCTCACAGTCTACTGGGGGATAACCACCCCGTAGGTTTCAGGAATCCAAACAGTAGATTTGATAGACTGGCATTCCCCGGCTAGGATAACCATAGCCCGCTGTAGGTGGTGCAATGGGAACCAAGGGATAGCCACCAGGTTCCCTCCTAACAGTCTACTGGGGGATAACCACCCAGTAGGTTTCAGGAATGTAACGTAACAATCCGTCTGGATAAAACGGATTATCAGACCATTAACTAATTTTAATCACTGACTGTACTGACTTTTAGCTGTCTAATTGGCAGACTGATACCGACTGTATTTTAGCGATATTATTATTACAGAATCATTAAAGTGTATGTGAATAATTGACTCTGCACTAACCTGTATTTTAATTCTTCGGCCGGCGCACCACACAAGTTCTCACCACCGAAGTTAACACTATTCTGTCTCTCGGAGCCTTATTTATTCATTTTTTTGCCATTTACGTAACTGGCAATTTTAACAAGTGTAGACCAAAAATTCTTGAGCCTTGAATCATTTTAAGTCAGGGACAATGTAACTCTGATTACACAACGTATGTACTAAATAGTTTTTTTTTTATATATATTCAAACAAACCCACTATCGGTAAACGAAAGGAAATAAATTTTAAGTTTGAAATTTCATGTAACTTCACAATTTTAGATTTGTAAACGCTCTAGCAATACAGTTGTTAGAGTGTTTCTCAAACTGCAGATTTACATCCACATGCAAACCTAGATTTTTAGAAGTTACACAAGCTATCTCTAAACCATCAACTACAACTTTTAATTCAGAAATAAAGTAAGTACAAAACGGAAGTTTTCCAAACAACATAATTACAGTTTTCTTAGAATTTAAGACTAAATTGTGATTTTTGGAGGCTGCTACAAGCGCACCAATGTCTTCATTAATGTAATCATTAACTACACCTATATCAGTAGGTGAAAACGAAAAGTATAGCTGTGTATCATCACCATAATAGTGAGTGGAAAAATATTTTAAGCATGATCCCAGTCTGCAAGTGTAAATTGTGAACAATAAAGGTCCCAAGATTGAACCCTGTGGTACACCAGAATGCTATTCTCTAGGCAAAGAGAAAGTATTATTTAAGGTAATAACCTGGGACCTACCAACTAGATAATGATGCATTAAAGAACAAGCTTCAGTTGTAAAACCAATAAAATGTAAGATGCTAAAAAGTAAAGCGTGATTCAAGGTATCAAATGCTCTGGAATAATCCAGAAGGATAATAGCGGTTGCATTATTTTGCTCTGCCTGAATAAGAATATCATCAACTACCTGAACTAGTGCAGTTGTACAGCTGTGATTTACACGAAAACCTGATTGAGTATGTGGAAAAATGTTATACATGTTTAAGTGATAAATAATTTTATTATACATGATTCTTTCTAGAATTTTCGATAAGGTAGGAAGGACATTAATAGGTCTAAAATCTTTCAATTTGTCTGGGTTGGCTTTTTTTGGTGTAGGGATAACAAACGCGAATTTCCAACAGCTCGGAAATACATTATAATTTAAACAAAAATTCATAATGTGTGTTACATATGGAATTATAAAAGGACAGTAAAAAATTAACATTCTTATATTGATTAAATCTGCACCAGTAGCATTAATTTTAATTGACAAAAGGATTTTATACACTTCATCTTCATTAGTTTCAGAGAAAATAAACTTGGAGGAAAAATAAAAAAAAAACAAGTGTAGCAGCATAAACATTAATATTGGAAGGAATAGAATCAACGAAGTAGTCATTTATACGATCGAAATTCGCTAAATGCTCAGGAATAGGATTATGTTGAGTTTTACTAGAAATATTTAAAGCTTTAAGGTCTTTCCATAACATCTTAGTGTCAGTGCTTTTCAGTATTGAAGTTGAATAAGCTGCTTTTTCAGCTTTCACTGCTGAATTCGTTAAATTCCTTAAATTTTTGTAATATTCAAAGTCACTCGTACTTTTTGTATGCTTATACCGACAATGAGCTTTATCTCTAAGAGACATCATCAATCGCAGATTAGCTATCAACCAGGGAGCTTTGGGTTTAGTAGTTTTTACAGTATTTAATAGAGCATGTCAAACCAAATCGTTTACGTAATTTACAATTTCATCAATATTGTCAAAGTAAAATATAACGTCAAAAAACCCAGTATCCGTATATTGTTCCATCTGGAATACTGTTCCAGAGAATCAGATTTCTCATATTTCTCATGTAACAAATTGTTACATGAGAAATACGTGCTAATTTATAAGAATTACATACTCTCCTAGTAGCATTTTAAAAAAATATTTGTAGAAACGATTTTTTTGCGCACGACGAAGAAAAAATGACGATCTAGTTTTTTTGGAGAGAAAAACAAAAATTAAAATTTTTCTCTACCAATGTAACGAGTGGTCAACAAAAACCTACCTCGAGTTAGCCTTGAAAATAAAAATACCTATCGTATATTGAACTAATATCCGTTCACGATCTTTTTAGATTCAGAGTAGGCCATGTTAGGGTGACATTTTTGTTGGTACCCTCAAATGGATATGTTCCATTTCAATTTGATGGTTATATTTTTGAAAACTGACGCCGAAAAACATTGTTTAGCATTTTCACTTAATATTAGAAAGTCACAAATAAGTATTTGTTTTAATGTTATTATTTTACTTTCTTCGTGCCATCATAGAGTTAAAAAGCAATATAATCGATGGGACTGACGTTAAAGTGTCAGAATTTTATATTAGTCACTTTTTGACTTCCTTCAAAATACATGCGCGTAACTTAAACGAAAAAAAGCATAGCCCTCTAGAGTCTAAAAAGAGCTTGAATGGAATATATACAGATGCAGTGTGTGTGGCAAGAACTGTCAAAAAATTAAATTTAGATTATGCGAAGGGACTGAATTCATACAATAATAAAATAAATATATTCTTTTAAGAACGAACTTTCAAAATATCTGTTTGGGCTGATGACTTCCACCAACGAATATGTATCGTTCAATAATTGAAATTAACGAGTAAAAGCTAGATCTTGTCCTCATACAAACGTTTTGAGGTAAATCGAATATTTATCCATTTTTGACATATTATAAAATATTGATTATGGAAGCTACAATATACGATTATTTCCAAGCATAACTCGAGGTATTTTTGTTGAAGATCCGTTATTTTGTTTATTATTATAAAATTTGTCATTCGCTTTATAATTTTACGAAGGAAACTGTTCACGCTTTTATTTATTTATTGCCGCAATAAACGAATCCTAAAAAATCGTAGATCATTTTCGTTTTCTGTGTTGTTACACAATTGATCGTCTTTTATTTGTTTTGTTTTTGGCTAAAACAGCGAATCTGTCGATTCTTTTGTAATTTTGTAATTAAGTATGGTTGTGGCCGAAAAAAAACTGGTACAGAGTCGAAGATCTAGTGACATGAATTTAAAAGTTTTAGGCTGCACAGTTTGGACTAATATTAAATTCCTCGACAATTTTTGCCTTTTTCGAATATCTTTAAATGCCATGGCACATTTTTCTTACAAATTGTTTTAAAAAAGTTAAAAACTACAAAAATATCGAAATAAGGTGATAGTTAAGTTGCTGGTTGCTATGATACAAATGAACAATTTTAGTCGTATTTACTAAGGGAATAGTTTTTTCGGCAATAACTGCACATCTTAGCTAAACTTCAGACGTTGGCAGGTTTGATTTAACAGATTTGAGTGCTTTTAAAATTCAAATTTTATCAAATTTGTCAATTTTGTCAATAATTAAAATTTATCACATTTTTTAATAGTTGAGATAAGGTTGGATAAGACACAGTTCGGTTGCTTTCTCTTTCCTTTTCTCTTTGAACTGTCTTGCAATATGTATGTTGTATATATATAGTCTGTCCTAGATCCTAGAATGTGAACGTCATTCTTTTTTTGGCAAGTTATTTATTGGCATTTAGTTATCTTCTAAATATTGATTTTTTTGTGTTTCCAAGGATTATCTTTGTCTGTCCAACATTGTCCTTGATGATCCTTAATAAATAATACTTAGGATGAACGATCTTTTAGGATAAACTGCTATTAAAATTTTACAAGTTTATGATTAAGTTAATGAGTAAAATATTCATAACATTTTTTTTTCTTAATTCGTTTTAAATGTATTTCTTTGTCACGTGATTTTTTTGTAGCGCTGGAAACTAAAATATTCAACATGCTAATAATATTATACCTTCAATATTGTTTTATTATTCATAATGTTGAATCCTCGAAATATCCTAAACAAGAAAAAAATATTCTATTCCTTTCTGACACGATGTGTTACGCCCCCGATTTAATATTAATGTATGCCCGCATCATTTGTCAATATGTTCATTTATTAGCATAATTGAAACGCGACGTTCAATTTCTCATGTTTCGGGGAAACCGCGAAGGCCCAAATTTTGCATAGAACATCAGACCGTAATGTTGGAAAGATTAATGCTCCGTTAAATTATGATGTGCTTAGTGCGCGGTCGAGGATCATTTGTTTTAATCATTAAATGACAGGTCGGGGAATATCGAACACAATTGCTGGTGTACCTGGGCTGAATCACATAGCGCGCAGATGGTTCCGACATCTGCTGTTTTGCTGTTTTTTATCCCTCTTTGGCTGAAACATCGCCCGTGAAACTTACTTCGCGTGTGGGTGGTTTTACTGAAACAGTTTCTCTTCGTGTAACTTTCACGAAGAATTAAACGCAGAGATTTTTTTAAGGGGCTTCACAATATTCACACTTTAAGTACACCAAAATCAAAATGATGATGGAGAATTATGTTTTTAATAAATCATTTCAAACAAAGCTCATGCCTTTTTTGTTGTTTTCGCTTAACAATGCATTAGTAACAAGAAGGAAGAAAAAAGTCAACGACCTCTTGGAGTAATTTAAATATATAGTAGATGTACACATACGTGCATCAAGTACAGAGGCAGGAAGTTAATTAAATACACGACGAAGCAAAAAAAGGAAATCGTTACGAGTTAATTTCAACAACTTGCGAAATGCTGGTGGTGAAAAATAAACTGAGTAGAATTGAGGCATAACTTCAACTTATCAAGTTGTACTTAGTTAAAATATATTACGTTACATTATTTTAATTTTTAATGTATCTAAATATCATAACTTATAAGACAGATTGTATGGTAGCCATTACTCATGAGAATGAAGTTTGCGGAAATAATAGCACAGTGGGACAATATAAAAAAAAATCTTGCCAAGACCATTTCCACTTCATTTGTTAATGTAAATAATTTTAATTTATAAAAAAATACAATTTAAAGCAATACGGATTTGTATTCTATAATTTTTATGACGATCTTTTCTCGTATAGCAAGAAACTATCTAAAAAAATAGCAAATGAAGCATGAACTATTGTAAAATCTAAAGGCATCGAAAGTTAGAAAAAAATGAGCAAAAGAATAATCAATCAATAAAGCCATAGGCTTTCAAGACTTGTAGTGTTGCACTAGAAAAAGTGTTGCTGAAAGAAAATTCTGACATATTGTTGGAATAAATATTTCAAAATAAAAAATCATCTTGAACGCGTACGAACAACAAACAAAAACAGAAACATAATTAAAAACAAAATCAATAAACAATTCCCTCCAGTAAATACGCACACCTCGTATGTTTTTCGAGAGCATAAAACAAATATTCGTAATTAATTCACAAGTAAACAGAAATTCCGGTTGAAAGGACACATTTGATCAATAGAACGGGGGATAACATATGGACGTCAATAAAACCAAATCAAGGCGACTGCAAGTGCTGTAATAAAACACTATCGACGGCATTAAACATAGAAGGTAACTAGCATGTGGCGGCTTCTTACGCCCCGTTGAACGTTTTATATCTGATGAATTGCCACCCTTGCGCGATTTGCTAATGCCGCTTGCCCTGTGCAGAATGAAATTCTGAAGTATGGAGACTCTTTTTTTGTAACATCAGCACATTCATTTGTCTTATCAATAAATAGTAATAGTGAAAGTGTTTCTTGAATCTCTTTATAGAATAATTTATTTACCATAGATCTGCTTAAAAAAATTTGAAATCTGCACTTTAGAATGAAATTCTTTTTCCAAGACGCTCTAATAAAATCCAGATTTTTATATTAAATTTGCGCTTTGTTTTGTCATGAGATCTATAAGCAAGAGAAAAAATTCTTTATTACACAAAACTCAGCTTTTCCAAATTATTCTGAGTGAACCTTTTTATTTAAATAAAATCTTTGTATTTGGCCTCTTGTTCACCATCAGATTGTAAATTCTCAAGCGTAAGGGATGCTTGCAACAAAATTAAAACTGACTGAATTAATACACGTACGCATTACACTTTAGCCAAAGTGAAAATGCAGAGCAGGGGTAAACGCCTTCGTGAGTAGTGCTGTCGTTTTCAATCACCGGACCCCGAATTTTCGTTACGGGTCTGTAATCCTGAGCAACCCTAAGTAAAACTCTCCACCGCTGGCTTATGATTATTAAATTATCGGATTAGTCTTGCTTGGGGGGCGTAAATAAGTTGGCTGTAGTTTTCCTTAAAAGCATTGCAGAAATCTGAATATTCTTTTATTGTGAAAACTAACGTGAGAGATCGATTTTGGCCCTTCAGATACTCAGAGGAAACAGGGGTTATTCTGTCGAACGTCCGTCATTGCCCTTACACAATAAATATTTACTGTCACTTGTAATGACCGTCTGAGGTTAATATTGATGATTTGTTAGGAAACGCTATTGATTCCAGTAAGTTTACGCGACTTCGATGTTGAGTGCCCGTCAGTAGAAGTCATTAATTATTAATACTACCTACATTTTCAATGATATATGTATGTAAAGATATGGCACGTTATCCTGATAACTACGCGTTGAAATTTATTATTTCAATACCAATTCTATGTCATGTGTAACGTAATATATTTTATAACAAGCGTGGATAATGCAAAATATCGTGAGGGTGTAAATTCTATCGAACCAAAAGAGTCAATCATACGGACAGAAATTATTATTCAGACAACTGAAGACAAAAATTAATCAATAATATTATCAAATTAATAGTACTACTTACTTTAACAAAATAATCCAAACAATAACATTATCTTAGATACTTCAGTTGTTTTGATATGCGTCACTTTCATCAGCAGTTCATCTAACACACATCTTTCACAAGTATCGAATATAAGATTGAAAACAGACACAACTTCATCGTACTTTTGAATGAGTTATTTATTAACATGAACTAAAACCGAAACAGAATCTGAACTATGAACTTGTTCACATATTGCGATTATGAGTTTAATTAATTCAAAAACTAATCAAGGAGATTGTTAGAGACAGGACAACTATACAGGGTAACTGACAATTGTTCCACAAAAAAAAAAAAAACAATAGAATGAGCGTTATAGATTAACTGAAAATTAGTTAAAAAAATTTACAGAACAGTTTAGAATTATGTAATTCAATTTTTACGCTTAAAGCATGCCACGCCACATTTTATAAATGCAGAAGTAAATTGAATATAAAGTTTTGACGCACATCTGAATTTCGTTTTATTACATGCTTAATAGCTGCGAACGAAAGTCTGAGTTACGTTTGATCTACGCGAGGTAATTAAATGATGTTTAAATTAAATTTGTCATCAAATAATCAAAAAGCAAACATTTTCTTTGTTCTCATTAAAATGCAGAGGAAGGGTAATAAAAAGGATCGAAAAATATGCTGAAATATTTATGACAGACACGTTGCTTGTGAGAATAAATTTTTTTTCAATAAGATTTAAATTAAAATTACTTACTGGATTAGTAAACGCCAAATTGACATTTAACCTTGACATAACGTCAACAGAAAATCATAACCAATAAATACGATTTATTACGTATTTGAAACCAAACAAAATAAAACATTGAAAATAACGTTGAACCTGAATTCACAACAGATGTTGAAAATGGCCTCCGTCTTCTTCGAGGCATTTTCTAACTCTTCTGCGACAACCATTAACAACATTTTGCAAAATGTGGGGAGAATTGTTTATTCCATCACACTTTTCGATGACTCTTTGGGTAAGTTCCTGTAAATCATTAACGGGCGTTTTAAAAATGGACTTTTAAGTTGATTAATAAATGGATGCAAAATCTCTTCCCGATATCTAAGTGCTGTTAGTGTGCTATTAAAAAAAATTGCACCTATCAATCTTCTCCGACTTAAACCTATCCAAATACCAATTTTTTTGTGGATGGAGTGGGGCTTCAATGAAAATATGAGGATTTTCTGTACTCCAGATCCTCATATTTTGAGGGTTTTCTATACTCCACATCCTCATAGTTTGGAAATTAACGTATCCTGTTAAATGGAACCAGGCCTCATCGGAAAAAACAGTTTTCTCCAACAAATCATCATTGTCAATATTGTTTAAAAACCAATGACAGTGTCTTCACCTTGGTTTAAAATCTACTGGGAGCAATTCATACAAGGCAGTCAAATGATAAGGGAACATTTGCAAGTACTTTCTTAGAATAGTTCTGCAGGTCCCAACAGAAAGATCAACTTGTTGTGACAGGCGACGGATGGAAGTGCGAAGACCATCAGTCATAATTTGTCTCACATTTTCAACTACCTCATTAGTTCTTACTTTAGGCCTACCTGATACCTGTTTTCTAGCCACACTGCCAGTTTCTCTGAATAGTCGCACAGAGAATTGAAGTTGTGATACAGAAATACAGTTTCTGGAATTTTTTTCTGAAATTCTGTAATACAATTACGAATAAAATAGGTCCATTCGCCATTGATTTTTTGGACTTTTCGAAAGTAGGATTCAACCATAAAGGATTTTTCTTCCAATGTGCAAACCATTGTAAAATCAAATCAATAAAATAAGTTCTTTTTTAAAGTTATTTTGCTTACTTGTCTGTTTAGGGTACGGATCAAGTAAAGAACAGACGCGAACATGCGAAAAAATGAGAGCAACAACACTAGATGGGAAAACTTTTTGTACACATGTTATTATTTGAATCGGTTATTTGTGATGCTGTTTCATGTTATTTGCGTGTAGACTCACATTTTACGTAAAAACCACGTTAATCCAGTCAGTAGCAATGGTGCGCTAAAGCGTTGAAGTTATCATTTATTGGAGAAACCTCGTATATCCCGGATATATGTTATTTCTCTTCTACGTTCAACTACACTCGCAATGTTTCGCTCATTAGTAACCACCCGATAACCGCCAAGTTATTTCATGACCATGTTTTTATAAGAAAAATATTTATCGACTGCCTCATAGGGACGAAACGTAGCAAAGAACAGAAAAGTTTGCTTTCGAATATCACCTTTTATGCATTTTAAGCACATCGACTATAAAAAGGGGTATGTTACTGCTTATAAGTATATAAACGGCCTGCCAGAACACGAATTTAAACTTTACACTTCTACCAACTGCAGAGAATTCCCAAAAAAGGCAGCACATCCGGAAAAAAATTCCAATAAGGTAAAAAAAATGGTAGGTATAAAGCAGTTCTCCCGATTTATAAAAAATCAAGACGACAGTGTTGTCGGCTTTTATAACGAAATATTTCAGTGATTAATCCAATGTGCTGAAGATGATGTAGTGGTAGAAAATTTTTGTTTTGTGTTAACACACTGTAGTAGGAGAGAATTACCTTTCTTTTATGCTTTTAGGAAAACGATGTAGTAGAGAAATAGTTTTTTGAGTTGTTATTGCCAAATTGTATTAATATTAATCTCAAATAAAGCTTTATTTTGTAAAACATGGCATTTGTGCAATCAGCAAACTATTTATTTGAGAAACAACATAAATCTACGAGCTTTGAATGAAATTTATTGACAGGGTATAACGCTAACAACCCCCATACTATTGCATGCTAAACATTCTTATCCAAATCTTACAGACACCGAAATAAAAACTGGCCAAAATTTAAGTTTTTCGTTGTTTTTTCAAAAGTTGGTGAGATGGATTTATGTTGTTTCTAAAATAGTGATAAAAAATAATAAAGAAGTAGAAGTTAGATTGATCAGAGAATATGTAGGTAGGCAGAATCTTTATTTATCTTTGTGTTTAGTTATAATTTGATTTTCATTTTTCAAAATTCACAAATATATAGACAAGTTTTTAAACTATAGAGAAGATATTATGAGACCTATATTTGAATATGTTGGTTTATTAGTAATAAATATATAGAACTTTTAATTTGCCAATAATTATTTATTATTCAAAGTTTACAAGTTAGTCTTCTTGGATCAGATTCATAGAATATGTTCCTTAAGGAATGTTGACTTATTATCAGACTTCGGACATCTCGGAGCGTTGCCATGGTTAGGTAATACGAGGACCAATAAAAAGTACCCATTCATTGCATAGCCATGACAACGATTAGAAATGTCCGAAGTCTGCTCATTATTAATCCTTGTGGAAATTTAACGTAAGACATTTCCATTGAATTTTAGTTTTAAACCATTTTCTTCTTCTCTAATGAAGCCCCTGAATATGCTGTCATAGAGAACTGCAACTGCAAAAGTTTTAGTCAACATTTGCAAATATCCATATCGAATATTGTAAACAAAATTTTTGATCCGAAAAATTCTCTAAAATGACAACCTAGAATGTAACTGGAGGCCGTTTGTTTTGTAATTAAAGTAATTTTACGCACTCTTGGATTAAATTCATACATACAACTTTCGAATATTTTTTAATGGATGCTGTTATCATACAATTCAGTTTTAATTTTCAACTATTTTGAAACATTTCTATACGCTATGTTAAAGAAACTTGCAAAAGCTTTAGCCGACATTCTCAAGTGTCTTTACCTAAAAAATATAATATGCATATAAAATTTGTGACGAAAGATATCCGAAATAAATCCTAAAATTAGTACTCTAGAAGAAACAAAGAGTTCTGTTTAGTAACTACAATTATTCTCCCATTTTTTCAAAAATATTGTGTATGAACAAAGTTCGTTTTTTACGTTGCACACAGAGAAGTAACAAAGTTAGATTTTATACAATATTGTATAAAATCTAACTTTGTTATTTCTCTCCATTTTATACAATATTGTATAAAATGGAGGTGGAGAAATTATTAAAACACTTGTTAAAATGTTTTAAAAAGTTCAGATGTATCAGAGTTTATATTTGTTTGTAGCAAAATTATTGCTCCATTTTGTCGAGCAAATGTCAGAATGAATTCTGTCGCATTCCAGCCTGTGAATTTCTTCACAAAGTTGAATCCACATTTTTAGTTGCCCGATTAAGAGTCAAAATTAGTTGTCGCCGGCTTCGAACACTCACTCGGTTGTGATTTTCTTCCTTAGAAATGTGACAGTATTACAACCAGTAACACAATTTGAGTGATTGCTAACACAAAATGTATAATTCGCGTACACAATATCAATAAAAATATAATGAACATTTTTTTAATAAAAATATACTACAATTAGGTAAAAATTTACTATCCTTTACTGTATTAATTTCCACACACTTTGATAAATTGCACTTATATTTGTCAATTTTTATTAAATAAATGGAAAAATCTACTACAAGAAATAGTGTTTAATTCAACTATTTATATAACATGTTTACATTTTGTCTATAAAATTAATTTACACAAGTTGTGGTAATACATTTACTATTATTTGTGTTACACGATTTACTTAATAATATTTTACTACACAAATTATTCTACAATCAAACGTTTTTACTTCATTGTAGATGTAAATTTTACAATTGTGTTAAAAATACCGGTTTTTCAATAATGGTTGAAACTAGCTCAAAATATAAACGAAGTTTAAAGTAAGAGACGTTGTTCTTTTATGATTCTAAATTAAGGAAAACTGCTTTTTTGAAGCGTTTGCTTTTTAAAGAATGAAATACTACGTATTTGAATGGTTGAACGCTTCTAAAAAGCATAATTCTTTTCTTCATTTCACGCCCTTTTTTAGCTAATGTGCAAATTCACTCGCATAATTAGCATCAGTTGTCTTACACGTGAAAAATTCATCCCCATCCACGTCAACCCCTACACTATAGATAATTTTGTATAATTGTATGCGATATTCTATAAACATGACTGTAAGCGACACGCGGCCGGATAATAAAGTAAAGAAAGCTATCAATAACACGATCTAGACTGTGATTTGGTGTGCACGTTATGGTGTGCACGGTCACGTTCTAATGGTGACTGTAATTTGTGGTTTGAAGGCGGCGCCACGTGTGCGCTACCGAATAAAGAAGTTATTGACGGCCACGTGACTAAACGTATGCTCTACATGCCGCTGTTTCGCTTTGCTGCTACCGAGTCATAATTTTCTCAGTACACACGTTTATTGATCCGGGACTTCTTTTAATTGTTTACAAATAATTCACAACTGTTAGATTTGTCACAATTGATATTGTACATCTCCTGCAATGAAGGAGAGTTCTAAAGCCCTAAACGAAACGAATTGTTTTCACATTTGTCATAAAAATTAAAAAAGATATTAAAAAATATTCAAATAAATAAGGTACACTTCGAGTGCAACATAGATTCGAAAATCATTCAAAATACTTCATGTAACTCACATCTAATTTATTGGTGGTTTCGAGATGCAAGAGAAACACTCATGCACGGGATAAAGTGCAATAATTATGACTGTAAAAGGCGAACAAGAATCTCAATCACCGATCGAGTGCTTAATGCAGTTTTAATTGTTGTGCTACTAATAGCGGCCTGCTTCAAAGCTTGCGGAGAGCAATTTCCCGTACAGATCCTTGTAATTTCTTACAGACTTAATAATTCATGAATACCAACCATGTGCTTCTCTCTGAATATTCTAGATAAATTAAATCTCACGATTGTAGTTTGTTCCTTCATCTTGTGCAATATAAACGTTAAGATTCCGAAAGAATTCGAAAAGCATTCTTTTCTCGATTTCTGATAACGAATGTGTTATAAATTGCTACTGTTGGACAATTTTATTTTAAAAGAAACCGGCCTCTTATTACACCACCATTACTTAATATTAATTACAAAATTTTAACATAGGCTTATTACTACTTTATAAATAATAGGAAGTTATTAGTTATAATTTGAACACTTCATGCCCTAAGAAGAGTAAATTAGTAGTAAAAGTAGAAAAGGAAAACCTAGATAAATGTTGGAATGTTAATACAACAAAAACAACAACTAAGGAAAATAAAAATGGAAGATAAAGCACAAAAAATAACTAAAAGGTCGAAATGTCTTTCCTGGACACCCTATTATTATTAATTTGGTATAAAATGATTTAAATTAAAAAAAAATAAGGAGTGTTCAATAAAAACCTACCTCGAGCTAGCCTTGGAAACGAATGTACCTAGCATAGATTCAACTATATAGGCGCTGTAATTGTTGCAAGAACTGTCTATTTTTGACAGTTCAAACTTTCAAAATATCTTTTTGTACTGTCACTTTACACTGTGTACATACTACCGTTTTGAGATTAATCGAATGTTTCTCCATTTTTGACATACAAAATATTGATTATATAAGTTACGACATACGATTTTTTTCAAGGCTAAGTCGAGATATTTTCTTTTATTAAAGACCCGTTAATGAATCATAGATTGTCTTTGTTTTGTCTTAATTAGAGTCTGCACAGATATTATATATATTAAAAAAGGTTATCGAATTTTAGAAGTTCTCTCATTATTCCTTGCCTTAACGTTCCAGAAAATTCAACTTAGTACTTTTTATACTTCCCTCGACTACTTCACGAAAGAGAAACAATTTACCCTGAGGTGATCTTCGTTTTGTAAATAAAAAAAGTTTGTAAATTCGCCGCACAAACTTTCTCTCTACTTGGTTTATATTTTCTTCAAATTAAAAAAAAAATGTTTCGCTCGATACGTATACAGTAAGTGTTAGACGCTTGTTATCACTTCGTTAATATTCGTTTAGGTAGAGAGATATACTTCAGTCTGCAGCCTAACTTCAGTGTGACACGAGGTTTGTTATTGAATAGAAAGTACTTTTTTATTTCGTATATCTCTCTGTCCAGAAACCTCAAGCTCGACACTTTTAAAGAAATTGAACATCGAATGTTTTATAAAAGATTTCCCAAAATTAATGTCTTCAATATATCCCCAAATTGACAGTTCACTGTATTGACTCAAGTAAAAATCTTAAGGTAATTTTTACAGTGCTCTTTTATTTCTAGTGTTAAGTCAAGTATCATCTATGATTATTATCTCTTCAGTACATATTTGTAATCGAATGATTTGTGATCAATTCTTTTCTTATCTCCTACATTCGAGATGTCGAAAACCTTAACAATTTCTGACAACTTCAAAATAACAACGTGTTCTTACTTTAGAATAATTGTCGGAAACTCTTTGCGAGAATCATCTTTCTAACTTGTACTTGTATTTCTATTTCAGAATTTATTGTCCTTATCTTACCGATTATCCACGAGCTTGATATTAATATTTACATCAATCTAATTATTAGATAGAAGTTAGTAAGACAGGAAATTTTGAGGATGTTATTAAATAACCCAAGATGCCAACCTGTCAAATTTGAATATTTTGTTGTTAGTTCCATTTATTTTTTTAATCGTCTTCGCTTTTTAAGTACGTAAGCTTTTTAAAAATATGTTAGTTACCTATTAAAACTTATCTGTAATTCATTATTTTAGACATGCATGTGGTAAATGTAAAGTTTTGTTGGATCAGGACAATGAATTTCGATCTGTTTCTGTATTTATTCAATCAACTATTTACAACAAACCACTTGACAGATCAACTTTATATTTAACAACTGAAGACACAGATGGGAAAAGAGGATAACTCAACATAATGTAAATTCTTGAAACCTTTTCTAAATATGTATTGCTTAAAAGAACTTTACAATCAGATACAAGAACAATATATTTTATACATGTATTTCTATATTTGCAATTCATATTTAAAGCATTTCTAATGTAATCTCATTAATTTTCGTTTGATGGTACTACATGTTTACGTGACAAAAAGTAGCACAAGTTAAATTCGCAAAATGACTAAGATCTGGATTAACGTGATTTAAGTGGGACCTTCATCCCCATGACGGTGAAAGTTTAAAATATTGAGGTGTCTGACAATAGGGTTGTGACCTGTCCTGTATAACGTTTTATATTATTGATCTCAGCAACGCACAGTGGTTCGTATTAAACATGGTAACTGGACAAAATTCATTTTGATATAAGGAGAAATTAATTGGTTTTGATTGGTCTATAACAATAACCTATGAACACAATATCACCTTTAAACCTCAAAAAAAAATTTGCGAATTCTTTCAGATGAATTAAATGCGATACCATCATAACCAGTGGACTAATACCTTTTTGACTTCTTTTGTCACTATAAACAATCACACGTCATCTTTTACCTGTACGTCATAATTTGTGAATTGTGATGGCTACTGAATCTCAAAGTATGTAGAATTGTTTCTAATATCTTAAATTGTCAAAAACTTTTATGGTTTGCCATAAATTTAAACTTTAATTCAACAATACATTGCATTAGAAAATTGAGTGATTTAATTTTTCAACAAGATTTTAGTATATGCTCCACATCTCTCCACGCGATGACGTTTTCATCTACGGGTACTACGGTTTTTACTTTTGGTTTACATAAATGTCAATTTGCAATTATTTGCAAAAGTATTTTTTATTGTTATTTTTTAGTTACTCGTATCACTATTCCAAGAATGGAATTTTTCGGTTTGTAAAGTTTGCAATGTACTCGGTGAAACTAATACTTCTTCGAGATGTTACATTTGTAGCGCTACGCCTAAGTCTATGAATGATGCACCTCCTCAAGTAAATATAAATAAAGAGAATTATCGTTTTGGCTTATCTACATTACATTTTTGGATTCGAATTTTTGAATGCATGTTGCATATTAGTTATCGCTTAAATGTAAAGAAATGGCAAATAAGAAGTGATTCGGAAAAAGTTGATCTAAAAGCCAGAAAACAACAAATTCAAAGGAAATTTAGAGAAGAAATGGGTTTGATTATAGGTCAGCCAAAACCCAGGCATTGGTTCCACAAATGATCGTAACACGACTCGAAGATTTTTTAAAAATCCAAACAAAAGCTCTGAAATTACAGGTATTGACATCAAACTAATAGAAAATTTAGGAATTTTGTTGCAAACTTTGTCATGTGGGCATTCTATTAATATAGAAAAATTTTCACAATTTTGTTTTTCTACTAAAGAATTATATTTAAATTTATACTCTGGTATAAAATGCCAGTAACTCTGCATAAATTATTTTATCATGCAAGTAGTGTCATAAAATCCTTTATAATTGCTATAGATCAAATGTCAGAAGTGGTCCAAGAAGCACGCCATAAAGACTGTCGTAGATTTAGGGAAAGACATACGCGCAAAACTTCAAGATTAGCCACTAACTATGATTTATTAAAAATGCTTCTGGTTACGTGTGATTCATTAATCAATAGTTTTCGCGAGCTGCCTAAAAAAATACTTACTTTCGCATATGAAGTAATGAAGTTGCTCATTATAACATCTGAAGATTATCATTTATCAGATTCCACGGAAACTGATAACACAAGCAGTGAATAAGAAAGTTCAATAGTTAACAATTTTAAATCAAGCATTTTAATTATAGTTTTAATAAGTATAGTCATAAATTTTTTAAAATTATACTCAAATATTCACATAAAGAGAGTTGCTTTCTTGTAACATAGGCTCATATAAACTCAATAGTGAGCAGAAATAATTTTGTCCAGCTGGCATATTCTATTTGAACCACTGTGCGAAGTAGCGAGAAATAAATGTGCTTGTGCAAATATATTGCAGTGATAATTACCTTGATGAATAGAATTAAATAAATAAATACAGTACGTGAGAGGAGTTTAAAAAACATATACAACAGTACCACGGTACAACAGACGTTCAGCGATAGCTTCCGAACCAAACTTGACCCATGAAATGGGCTTTTGTTCTTGGAGTTCTTAATTTCCTTTCTGCCATTTTCTTTTCTTTTTAATAAAATTTTTCAAAATTTCCGTCGAGCCACCACGTTGTTGCGCCAATTATTGTAATGTTTTTGATGTTCGGGCCTCTTGTTGGGGTGCATGAAGTTATGTCGAAACGTCTCGTCACTCTTGCGTCTACTTCGTCAAGTTTGGTTCGGAAGCTATTGCTGAACGTCTGTTGTACCGTGGAAAGAGAGGAAATTGGGAAGAAACCGAAGTTAAAGCAAAAGAAACAGGAGAGGATGTTAAGAGTATTTTAACAATAATAATGGAAAAGATGGAGCAGAATAACAAAGAAAATCAACAAAAAATACAGGAAAACAACAAGAAAATACAAGAGAGGCAAGAAAAATCGGAGCAGAACAACAAAGAAATCCAACAACAAATACAGGAAAACAACAAGAAAATCCGGGAGAGTCAAGAAAAATTTAAACAAACAAGTGTAGAAATAAAACAGAATTTGGAAGAAGTAAATAAAAAAATCATAGAAAACAAGCAGGAAATGTGGAACATTCTGGAAGAGTTCAAAGTGGAAACTAGAAATGAAATAAATAAGAAATTGACTTGGATATAAAGAGACTGAGAGAGGAAATAAAGGAAGACCTGATTAACGTAAATGAAATGATAAAAATAGAAAACAAAACATGCACACTGCAGGTAGAGGAAAAATTAACAAAAGCAGACCAAGAACTAAACCAGAACTGCAGGGAAAGTCATGGTGATCTAGCAACAAAAATCCCAGAATACATGAATCAGCAGGAGAAAGAAAGAGAGGAAATCCGAAAGGTGATGAGAGAACAAGAGAGAGAACAAATTGACAGGTATGAGAATTTAAGGTTAGAGTACGAACAAAAGATAAGTGAAGCGAAGGGAAAAAATGTGGTTATAACGGAGTATCCGAATGTGTTATGGACAAAGGACAACATGCCACAATTTTAAGGAGATGATAGAGTATACCCGATAGCCTACTTGCAAAATTTAAAGGAATGCATAAGCGAGATCCCAGACGAACGAAGAAAAATACTGATGGCGAGGAACAGTCTGAAGGACGATGCACAAGCATGGTACAACAAGATGCAAGAAGAGATACAGACGTTCAGTGACTTCGAAGATCTCTTCAAAAAGCAATATTGGAGTGTGAATGAACAGAGGAAGGTGAGAGAAGATTTAATGTTTGGCAAATACAGATACGGAACAAGGAGGACGAGGGAAAAATACGTTATAAAGATATCTAGCGTGATAAAATATTTGACATCAAAACTCACCGAAGAGGATATTATAATGAGTTGGTAAAACATTTTAATTCCGATGTCATGCAGGCAGTAGCACTTCACAATATCAACACAATCACTGAGTTTATCAATTGAATGAAAAGAATAGACATCGCCACAAAAAGAATGCATCAAGTAGGAAGGAACGTCAACAATATACAGAGAAACGGAAATGGAGTAAGAAGGAACGGAGGAAGTCCGAGATACAGGAATGACCGCCGACAACAAAATGATAGCAGACAACAAAGATGGAGGAAACCAGATGAAACAAGGCCAAAGGAGAGAAATGAGGCAAAAATAAAACCAAAATACAACAGGCCAAGTGAAAATATCGAAGTAGTAAGAGCAGATGTACAAAGGTCTCAGGATTTTTAGAAAAGGAAGAAGCAAAATATACACACAGAAGCACGCACCAACGTGGGGCCGAACATCAAAAACATTACATAATTGGCGCCCAACGTGGGACCGAACATCAAAAACATTACAATATGTTGCATATTTCTAATATAAGCAATTGTAGCTAACTAATCCTACTATGCGAAAATGCAATTAAATTAACATAAAACTATATTTTTATGCAATTATATAAATGACAAGACTTATTACTTCTATACGTAAAATAGTGTAGACAATTAAAGCCTACATAGTTTAATAATTTTTATGTAAAATAAATTTTCTTGGATTAACGGATTTATCATTAACAAGAGTTCTCATTCGTGTCTATCTTTACGAAGCAATTGCCGTAAAGCCGTAATTATGAAATTTTAAAAGAATGCCAGTTTCTTGGAATAATATTGACCAAACTTGGGATGTAATTGGGTTAATAGAAGATCACACATTGCTATAATAACCACAAATACTTACGGTACAGTTTTATAAAATTCGCTGTTTTATTCTATAGATTTTAGCGTAAATTTCTATTTTTAATATTTCAGAAAATTTTTCATATGATCTGAAACATTGATTCTCTTCCTGGTGTGAATAATCAAGAATAAATAAATTTTTAAATTTTCTCTTTTTAATGTCTCGCTTAGCTTCTACGCGTTTTTTTTTTTTTAATTTTCCTGACCCTTCCGAACTTCTACTATTTCATTATTAATTTGTATATTTTTTAATTTTATTATTATTTATTAATTTCTTCCTATGAAAATTTGAAATTGCTGAGACTAAATATGCACTTCATCACCTTTTTTTGTGAAGATAAACAGTCGCGGAAATTTTTCTGAATTTCTATTTTGTTGTATTTTGTTGTAATTCATTTAACTCTCCACAAGAACCCATTAATTTCTTCTCATATAGTCACGGAATTAAATTCAAAATTACTTTTTTAATTTGCAATTCACCATGATTTATTTATAGAGTATTTAAATCGTATAAATATTTCTTTGCATTTCAGTTTTTTTTTTAACTTGTAACTTGTGCTAAATTCTCCACAATCGCAAAATGAAATCCAGCATACTTTTGATGTTCGTACATGTATGTGAGCACATAAATCAGTTGTGCCATTGTGGCACTTAACAATACCAATGACTTAAAATCCCGTCGCTCCACATGAGATTATCGATTTATGTGTGACTGGCAGTTTCTGCACTAGCTGGAGAGGAAATTATTTCCACTTCCTGTTCGAACCGGAACCTTCGCTGCTATTAGTCTGACCTACGTTCGCTGTTCTATCCATCCACACTTACAATAGCGGCTATTCACTATTATTGCATCAAGATCGAAAGCGAGGCAAATAATAAATCCGCATTATCCAATTGCACATGTTATCAACAATCGTAGATTTCTACTACTAAAAATAGCACTGATTGTGAGCTGACCATCACCCTCGAAGATGATCATGAACTTCTTTCTTTTCTAACGCGGATGATTGTTTTGTTCGTGTACATCACATAATACGTAAAAGACTTTATTAAGTAGAAACATTGCGCAAATATAAAGAAACACAACCGTAAATTGTGATGCAATTAATTGTAGATTTATCATTATCAATAAGTGCAATAGCCGTATATTTATAAACAACAACAATTTTAAGAGTTTAAAACTCCTAATCAAAAACAATAGATACTATCGAATAACAATAACCAGTTGAAACTAGATCTTTGTAGGTAATAAAAACATGCAGCTTAATTGTTAATTTGTTAATTTTATTGTTTTCATAATGCGTATCCAAATCATCGGCAATGATAAATAGATAGCTCTTGTTTGCCATGGGGTAGGCACTAGGACCTGTTTTGTTTCTTCTCTCGGAAAGTTAATCTTGTTAAAAGTCTAAAGTGAATACTTTTCTTAAATCAGTTATATTGAAATAAATTTGCTACTTACACTTCCTATGTGTGTATGTGTACTACACCGACATAACCATTGCCTCCTTTACTATTTTATTAAGCTTTACAATCGTTTTTAGACTACAAGATTTGGTTCAATTTTTACAAAAATATTTGAAACAAGAAATTTTTGGAGTACAAATATTGTTTAAAAATAGAACACGTGCTTTTTTCACTTGATTAGATTTAATATTTGACATAATTTACTGCGTATTTGAAATTGTTGAAGAATTTGAACATAAAGTTGTATAAAAAAATAGGGTAATCTAAAACTCTAGTTAACTAACAAATTAATATACATACAAGCCTTAAAGATGTGAAAATTATTTTCCTTGGAATCCACTATAAAAAGATGCATTACTTAAAATTAAAATATTTTTTCATTTTAGTAACTTTTCAGATTTCAAAGACTCGTGAATAAATTCGTCTTCTGAGGCTAACCGTGTTACAAGGAAAATGTAAAAAAATTCAAGAAATACAAGAAAGAGGAAGACCTTTCGTAAGAAAGACAGAAAGAAGGATTGTGACGGAATACAACCCGAAGCTATAAAATAAGATGGATAACAATCGAAGAAGCCTTCAAATTAATCTATTATCACTATGTCTTGGATTATTGTAGTTCGACGTTTCGGTATTTCATTGTCGATTATCGTCTTTTTCAAAGCAGTTTTTGCCAATTTCTAAAAACTCTCTCGCGTTTAAATTACTTCTCAGAGTGTAGCTCATAAACTAGCGTCTTCTAGTATAAAAGGCACTAATTAATTTTCGAATCCAACAAAGAACTTTCGTACGATTAATATATCAGATTTGAAAGTTAAATAAATTCTAGAATTTTATGCTAACAAAGGGGTGACCAATGTCCATGTTTACATAATATCTTTTTTGTAATTGTTGCCGTTATTGTATACGCATTGGCGACAACCTAAACGGATTATTCGTCGGTCAAGCGTCTTATAAATCATTTGCTAAAAGGCTGAAAGTTAATGTTTGTTATTTTGTTCGTAAAAAAAACTAAACTGTCCCAACTATTATTGCATTTAGAAATAAGACATGAATTAACGCAAAATTTACCGGGAGAAGTAGGTATATTTAGATTATTTCCAAAATTATTTTTAAAAATGTAGAACAAGAAAACTGTACAACAAATGTTTTATGTAAATTTTATGTAGTTAATTAACTTGTTTAAATTCCAAAAAAAAGATGTTCTTTGAACTTGTGTACTGCTTGGAACATCAACCTATCGCTGTATTGACGTCTTTAGCTTTAGCTAAGATACATATGCATGGTGCCAGCTTCTAATTTTTGTTTTAAATTTATTTTCTAATTAATAAATGTAAATTGTCACAGTTTCTTACTTCATATAACGTATGATTCAATAAATTTCAGGTCATAGGCGACTGTGAAAGAAAACTCAAGTCTTAGTTTAATACAAATTTTGCTGTCAACTTGAGTTTTACTAATCAATTTGGCATCTAACCTTCCTTAACTCAAATATTATACCACTAGTTTAATTACTTAAACTATTTTTTATTTTATACTTTTAGAAAATGTTTTTAAAACTGAATTGAAGACGTAGATCGAATCCTACAACGTTTTAAATTGACTGCTCTGGAGCGCTCTCAGAGTATTGTCATCTTTTTTTAACCTCATGTAATAATAAGGGATGGAGTTGCTTTGAGAGAACTCTAGAGCGGTTACTTTCATTTAACGAAACAGCGCTATAATGAGTCTGTCTGAGTTAAGACATAAGTTTGTTTTCTACAGCCGCTTATGACCTGAAATTTATTGAAGCAAACGTTATTTTAGCTTCCCACTCTTCATTATTTGCATTTTATTTTATACTTAGATAAAAATTTTCAGTTTAATTAAGTTTAGAAACTTATATACATTCAGTGGCGTAGCGATCGAGGGTGCAATTTACCAGGACGCTCTAATTTAAAGTTACTCATTTATCAATTTATTCATATATTTTTAAAATGTGTCATGCCAATAAACCATGACGAATATAGCGATTCAAAGTCAACCCTACCAGCAATTGATTCAATTTTTAGTATTTGAGACTTTTAGAACAATAACAACAACGAAATAACTACATTTTCGTTTTAATAATATGCAGTAAGTAATAGGTTTATTATTCTAAAAATATTACTATTATTGCTTTAGGAAAATTAAGAATCTCCCACGGGAGATAACTACATCAGTTATAATTTTATACCAATTATGTCAAAATGTTTCAGTTAATTGGTGTTCCAGACATGTTCCTGAATTTAATTGATAAAAATGCTTTACGATCGCAAAAAGAAAAGATGTTTCCTGGAATGAAATAGTAAAATGTATTTGTATAATAGTAATAATTTTTTAGTCTAATTTTAGGTAACAAATTAAACATAATAATTCAGATAGGAAAAACGAATTCCTTAGATAGACCATTTGTTTTTGAACAGTCATTGCAAAATTAAAGTTAATTAAAAAATATCTGAGAAGCAATGTTGGTCAAAAAAATGCTTAACGAAGGTATTGAAGACGAGAAAGTAAAGTCGTTGTTTCTTTATTGGACACTTTAAATATAATATTCATTAATAGGAAATATCACAAAGTAAAAGCAACGTTAATTACCATCGTCTTTTAATGAATTGAATTAATCAACAATTTTCAAACTCAAAAACAAAATAGATTTTACGTTCCTGTAATGAAAGTTACTTTTGCCTCCTATGTTTTGTTATATAAAATGTTGGGAGTATATTTTTATATAACAAAAGAAGAACAACAACCTTGAGGAATTACTTTTGTAATGAAGGACGAAACGTCGACAGAAGAAATATTGTAACACAGCGCCTCAATGACGTGAGGGGAGTATTAAGTAATTTGCACCCGAGTTGATACGTCACTGAATTCATTTCTAGAGTTGTAAGTGTTTAATTCTCAACACATAGAGTCTGAATATGAAGTTTCTTTTTCAACTTTTTTCCCTAAGCTCACAGAACTTGACGGGAAGGAGTATTGACGCCTGCGATCTACTTAGATGTATATTTCTCCTTCGGCATTCGCCTTACAAACTGGAAAAATGTAGAAAACCTAGTTCGAAGGAGCCGATATGAATTTGAAACACAATCTGACACATAAGTAATCTATCTTTCACGTAGAACCCATATGCACCAGGAGGGAATTCGAACCCACATCTAATAGTTGCCCCGCCAAGCATCAACTCCGTTGCCAGCGGACTCGATCAACTGGGCTATGCAACAACTATAATAATAGAATTTTAATGTGAAATTCTTTAATCTGAATGTAATCCATACATACGTACTGTTGTAAACTTTGATAGTTTAAACAAACTGATTTTTGATAATAAAAATGTTTATTGTTAATTTATTGTAATCTATTATTAGTTTACAATTATTGTTGGTTTATGAGCCCCCAACAGAATATGTCGTCTAATTCTTTTACTGGTTGGTTAGGGTCTGTCTCCTCGATGTTGCACTACCCCGAGTTTCTCATATGGAAAATAGTTTTAATAATTTCAATTAACAAAGCTACGTATGACTCAAAACAACAAAGCTCAAAACTTACTTTAATTAATTTCTGCAGTGAAGCGAAAGATGAGTTAAAACTAAAAATGCAGTTACGTGATGTGAACGCTAGAACTATATTAAGTGACATAGATAAACGTTAGATAAAAGGAAATAATTCTTGGAATCAACATATCCGTATGAGAAACTACTTTATAAAATAAAATCAATTGCATGATTATATAAATCAAGTTCGGACAATCATCGGAGATTACAACACCCTTCCCCTTAAAAAAAAGATTTGGTTCACTCTTGAGACAAATCTTTTCGTAAAGTACGTCTTCCACTTATTGAAGGTCTCTTAAGAGTACTAAGAATTGTATTTTTTACAATAGGTTTGGGTGAACATTCTGATTCATTCGGAGAATTTTCAAAAGTGACTGAGTGTTCATCATCAGAACGAAAATGTACTGATGTGTTTGCGTGTCTACGATTTCGTGAATCAAAATGTTGTTCCATTCTTATACAAATTCCGGAATTACAACAAATACGTCTACAATATTTCTTAAAAATACAATATAAAAATAATAAAACTAATAAGATACCTATAGTATAAATGATGAAAGAATGTTTCCGAAAATAATTTTCATTAATAAGTTTTGTTTCCATATCATCAGCAATCCTATTTATATCATCAAGTTTATGGCTTGCTAAGTTAAGATCATCTAAATGTTTAGTAATTACTTTATAATGATTGGTTAAACGTATTTCAGAAATATTTAGTTTTTGTTTATCCTTTCCAAATTCCTCACAGCACTCGAAATCCAAAGATACGTCTGGTAAAAAGTCCAGCAACTGTTTAGTAAAACTCGAAAATTTATTACGAGGTATTAATACAGTTGAACTCGAAAAAGCTTTGCAAGTAGGTGAAACAGTAAATTTTCCAATTCCTTGTAATTTTATATCTTTAGGATTTTGATTTTTACAATTTAAAGTAACTAATTCTGTTTTCGGAAGAACAAATAACCACGAATTTGAAATTGACAATTGGGTCCAAATTGAACCAGAAATTTCTGAAATTCTCTTATCGCATGATTCTGGAATAGTTTTTACTGAATGATACAATTTAACCTCACATATTTCATTTTGATAAGCTAGATGAACTGGTTGTTGTTGTTTGCATAAAAAGTTAATCGAATCATAATTTAAACATTTCGAAAATTCTTCTTTTGTTAACGTCAGATAATTATGCTTATTTTGACTTACAGCTAAATACTTAATTCTAGGTTGAATAAACATATACTTACTAGATACTAATACAGGTAATGGTAACAAATTAAAAATATCATAATCCTTATTATCAGAAATAGGAATGTCTATAACGTACACAATAACATTATCCTTACAATAACAATGTACTTTAATTATTTTTAATAACAGTTGGGAATTATCGATTATCATGGATATAGGAAAATCTAAACCTTTAGGTAAATGTTGTGATACCTTATTTAGCTCCTGAATAAGTTTTTGAGGAGTTAAAATGATTGGATGTAACAAACCAATCTGAGAAGCTAAGATGGCATCAATCAAAGTTAATGTTTCTAACTGATACTGTTGAAACATCATTGAAAAAATAGTAACATGTTCTTCAATTGTGGTCTTATATTCAATGTAACTTATTGCTGAATTTTGATTGTTAACGTATTTTTCAATTTTCTCTATATTTTTAATCATTATTTGTTCGTTATGATTTAGATCACCAATTGTATTATTGAAGTTGCTAATTGTGGATTTTACTATAGTCACTTGCTGTTTGACTAATTCTAACAACGATTCCTCATTTTCATTAAATTCTTTAATTTTAGAATTGTAATATTCTGCATCATCATTATCCAATGTTCCAAATAAAAATCTAGCTGTTGATCCTATAATATTAAATAATCCTCTTTTTGATACTCGGTGTATGCCTAATAGTTCTTTAATAGTAAATCTCTCAATTTCTATCTTTTTTAAAATATCTTGAGTTGTTTTGACAAAATAATTACATATGCTAACTATTTTATAATCATGATTACAATATTTAATTGATTTTTCTCTATACTTTAATAAAAGATTAAACTTAGCATCATAATCATCTAAATCAATGTACGTAACTAAATTCCAATTATCATTATACAACCTAATAGTGCCTAATCGTTCGTAGTAAATTCCAGGAGAATGTTCATAATATGTGACATTATATGTCAATGCATCTTCAGCTTGAATTTGGTAAACACCAAACAGGAAACTGATGAAAAATATGATTCTGTAACAAAGATAGTTTCAATCAAAAAAATGTTTTAGTCTATTATTATGAACTTTTATGTCTTTTCTACCACGCCTAATTGTTGTATTTACGTTTGTATCAACTGACACGACTGTATATGGTCCTATCCATTGTGGACTCAACTTTTTACTTTTTCCTCTACGTAACGACTCATCGTGTAACAATACCTTATCTCCTACTTCAAAATTTACTTCATTAATATTCTTATCGTAATGTTCCTTGCTTTTATGTTTTTTGTTCAAAATATTTCGTCTGGCAATTTCCCTAGAACTTCTAAGTTTCTGTCTTAAATCATTTACGAAATCATCATATGAATAAGAGGTTTGAGGGGGCAAAGTAATTGACGATGGTAATCTTGGTTTATTCCCATATAATAATTCAAAAGGTGTAAATTTGGTAGTTGTATGAGGTGTCGTATTATATGTAAAAACTGCAAATTGAATTAAATCGTCCCAATTATTTTGATCTGAATTTATGTAATGGCGAAAATATTCTTTGATTGTTCTGTGTGACCTTTCTAGTGTACCATTTGACTGAGGTCTAAATGCACAAGTTTGTAATTTTTTAATTTTCAATAATTTGCAAGTATCTTTAAAAATTTCGCTCAAAAAATTACTTCCTTGATCACTTAAAATTGTTTCAGGGATTCCATGTCTGCAAATAATTTCCTTTACAAATTTATCAGCGATAGTTTTTGCTTCTTGATCTCTGATAGGAATACATTCTAAAAATTTCGTTAAGTCATCTTGAAAAGTCAATAAATATTTATTTCCCGATTCTGTCATAGTTAAAGGACCTACTATGTCTAAAAAACATTTTTCAAAAGCTTTACTTGCTGTAGTTGTAATTTCTAAAGGCATTTTTGTTTTAATAAATGACTTATTTTTCTGGCAATGCGCACATTTCTTAATATAATCTACAATATAGCTTTTCATATTGTCCCATTTATAAACTTCTTTTATTCGGTTATAGGTTCTATTAACACCTTGATGTCCTCCTAACGGTAAATCGTGAAATTGCTTTAAAATTTGTAATTGTTTATCTTCGTCAGTAATTTGGACAATATTTTTATTAATTATGACTAAATCAAATGAAATACCATTAAATACATAACGTAAAATTGTCCTTAGTTTATCCCATTTTAAATTATCTCGTTTTCCAAATTTAGTTAAAAATATTGTTTTATCTTCAGGTAATGCATTTCGAAGTTTACACAAATTATCAAAAAAGTTTTCATAATTAAGTTTATCGAAATAATTTTCTCTGTCCACGAAATAAAATACATTATCGATTTCAATTAATTCATAAAGTTCTAAATCCTTATTTAAATGTAAGTCTATAACTTCTGGAACTGTATTAATATTTTTTGGAATGAATTTTAAATTGACGTTATCAACAGATATACTTGTATCTTCTTTAACATGAGGATTTAATATTATTTTTTGCTGTATTTCCTCTAAAAATTTGACGTAACTATTTATTACATTTGATCCCGTATTATATTGATTTATAATATGAATTCGACTTAAAGCATCTGCGGCTAAATTTATTTTTCCTGGTTTGTAAATTACTTTATCTAAATCATATTCTGCTAATTTTAATTTCCAACGAAATAATCGCGAACCCGGATTTTTCAAGTTAAAAATCCATTTTAAAGCTTGATGATCTGTAACAACATCAAATTTATGACCATACAGATACGGTCTGAAATGATTTGTTGACCAAACAATAGCTAAAAGTTCTTTTTCTGTAGTCGTATATTTTCTTTCAGCTGGATTTAAAGTTCTGCTCGCGTAAGCTATAGGCTTGTCTTGACCTAAAGTGCCCTGTGATAAAATTGCTCCGATAGCAAAATCACTAGCATCAGTAGTTAAAATAAAGGGTTTCTGAAAATCTGGATATTGAAGTAGTGGAGGCGAAATTAATTTTAATTTTAAATTTTCAAAAGCTTTATCACATTTATCCGACCAATAAAATTTTACATTCTTTTTTAATAATTGATTTAATGGCGATGCTATTTCAGAAAAATGACTGATAAACCTTCTATAATATCCACATAAACCTAAGAAACTTTTGACATCTTTTGCACAGTTCGGATTCGGATAATTTAAAACTGCATCAATTTTCTTTGGATCTGGATAAATATCCTCCGACGTAATTACATGACCTAAATATTGAACCTCTTTGCGCAGAAATTCACACTTGTCAGGTTGAAGCAATAATTTATTTTCTCGAAGTCTATTAAATACTTCTATTAATTTTTTATTATGTTCTATCAAATTGTTTCCATAAATTACAATATCATCAAGATAAACAAAACATTTAATTCCTTGTAATCCACTTAAAACAGTGTCCATTAATCTTTGAAAGGTCGCAGGCGCTCCTTTCAAACCAAAAGGCATTCGATTGTATTCGAAATGTCCATATGGGGTTGAAAATGCTGTTTTTGCACGATCTTTAGCATCGACTTTAATCTGATGAAAGCCACTAGCTAAGTCCAAAGTTGAAAAATATTTAGAATTCCCTAGCTGATCTAAGATATGTACAATATTTGGTAATGGATATGAATCACCTATTGTACATTCATTTAATTTTCGATAATCTACGCAAATTCTATATTTTAATTTACCACTAGCATCCATTTTCTTGGGTATGACAATTAATGGTGCATTCCACGGACTGGAACTATTAGAAATTATGCCTTGATCTAACATTCCTTTTGTTTGTTTCAAAACTTCATTTTTATGCAACTGAGGTAAACGATACGGTTTTTGATTAACTGGTTTTGTATCTGACAACAAAGGTATACTGTGCGTGACTGCGCTAGTATAAGTTAAATTGTCACCTTCTAAATAAAATATATCACTAAAATCCTCACAAATTTCTAAAATAGATTTTCTTTCTTCGAAATTTAAATGATCTAGTCTTAATAAATTATTTAACTTGTCAATACGCTTATGATCTGATCTCAAATTATACGATTGATTGCAACTGACTTCGGCTTTCATAAAATTAACTTTAGGAATCGAAAGTTCAATATCTTTTTCACTGACATTTATTAGCGATACAACACAAACTTTATCTTTTACTCCCGTTAAACAATTTCCCAAAAATATACCTGGTGATGGTTGACATTTTTCAATAAAAATATCACCTTCGAAATCAGTTTCTACTTCAGCTAAAGCTAACATTTCTGTTCGCGCAGGAATATTTATTCTTTTATTATCAATAATTAATACATACTCTTTCCCGTTTACTCTTAATAATTTATTTTCATAATCGATGGTAGCACAATGTTCTGTCAAAAAATCGTTACCTAAAATACCATCGCATTCAAGCGGAAACGAGTCTGGTACTAGATGCATAACACAATTATCAAAATTCGGGTTTTGCACTACTCCTAACGTTTTAATAAATTCTACAGTAATGCCTCTGATCTCTACATACGGTTCATCAATAATAACGTTTTTTAAAAGCAAATCACTTTTTAAAAGACAAATATCGGAACCTGTATCCAATAACATTCTAATTACCTTCTTATTTGTGATTGAACTTGGCATATCAATATACACACGACGTGCTAAATAATGACGATCGAAATTCATATCGATAACACGAATATTTTTCTCAAGATTAATTGATTCTCTACTTTTTTCAGAATCCGATTTTATCTGAAAATTATCATCGACTCTAACTGTATTAGCAATATCAAAAGATTTTTCAGATTCACGGTGTACGAACAAGAACTTAGAATTTTTGTCTTTCATTGTTTTATCAACTAATCCTACGACACTTTCACAATTATTATTATCTACACAACTTGGATACAACTGAATTTTATTCTCAGAAAATGTATTCGACTCATTAGAAATAATATCCTCAAAATTAACGCAAATATCTGTTAAACTCGAGTCACAGGGATCATCTCCAAAACTATTTGATTCAGCAAAATTAGGAAATTCATTATTCGAATAAACAAAATTTTTGCGATGAAGAGCTTTCTTAAAATTAGTGTGTCCTTTACGAAAATTTTGCGTTTCTGATTGCTTTACACTATTAGCTGAATTGGCAATAGCATATCGCGTAACAGCAGACGCATTTGCATTTGCAAACGAACGACGATTCGGATCAGAATGATTTTTATTTTGATTAACACGACGGTCACTAACATTCTGACTTTTGGCATGACTACCGTTACTCTGATTTGGATCTTGATTTTGAGAATTTTTATTTTCATTGTAAATTCTTTTTCTACATTCAGAAATACGATGCCCTAATTTTTTGCAATAATAACATGTAACGTTTTCAGTATTCGTCCTAAAAATCTCCCTTTTAACTAAAGGCGCACTCAAATTTGAACCTTTTGTATAACAATTGGCTGATGTATGACCAAGTTTATTACACTTAAAACACTTTCGTGGTGTATTTTCATAAATTTTATAATTAAAAAATTTCATTGAATCTTTATTACTCAATAATTCTCTTTCTTCTGATCTGGCAAATTCTATAGCATCTTCTAAAGTATTAGCATTTCTAGATTTTACGTGAATTTCGATCGGTTCTTGTAAGCCTTGGATAAAAACATTTAACGCTTGTACTTTTAGAACATCCGAAATTATAGCTGATTCTTCCAAACATTTGCCCACAGTCGAAGCATCAATAAGATTAGACAAAAATTTTTCTATTTTATTAGAGTAATTTTCTATTGATTCACCTTTAATTTGTTTACATGAATTTAATTCTAATTGCCAATGAGCAACTGAACGCTTTTCTGAAAATATTTCTTCCAAATGGTCACGTAAATCTGGCCAATTAGTAAAATTTCTGTATTTAATTAAATTTCTAGCTTTGCCGGTAATTTTAGTTTTTATAATTTTGAAAATTATATCAATGAATTGTGGATTTATTGACTCTATAGCCATGTCACAAGTATCTATAAATTCAGTTACAAATTCTCTTTTATTGCCATCAAATTCTTTAATTAATCTTACTGCAGTGTCAAGTGTTAAATAAGGTCTCTCAATAATTCCAGGTACAATCTCATCAATATTTTCCATCGACATCTTATAAATTAATTTTCAAGATCAAATACGCATAAAAATAAAATAATGCAAAGTATTAGGAAATTATTATTATTTCCGAAATAGAAACACAAAAATTCGCTTACTTTTCCATTACGTAATTACGCGTTTGCATGACGAATTTTCTTTCTTGTCCGACGGCTGCAATTCGGCTCCAACTCGGCGATGCTTCCCGTTCCAGGAGAACGTAGAACTCGGCTCCGACGTACTCGTACTCCACAGAATCTCGAAATTTTCTTCGCTTCTAGGCAATAATTTTCTTCGCTTCTAGGCAATAATTTTCTTCGCTTCTAGGCAATACTTCTGGTCGCTTCTCGCTAACAATTTTATTTTTGCACAACTGTTGCTTATAAATTTCGAACTCCAATACTTTTGTTTAATTTGTTAAACTCGAACATCGGCTTCACTTAACTTTCAGAAATTTGCACTGGTCTTTTTACTCAAATTTTAATAAACTTTTCTTTATCTTCACAGCTGCCACCAATTTTTTTTGTTGTAAACTTTGATAGTTTAAACAAACTGATTTTTGATAATAAAAATGTTTATTGTTAATTTATTGTAATCTATTATTAGTTTACAATTATTGTTGGTTTATGAGCCCCCAACAGAATATGTCGTCTAATTCTTTTACTGGTTGGTTAGGGTCTGTCTCCTCGATGTTGCACTACCCCGAGTTTCTCATATGGAAAATAGTTTTAATAATTTCAATTAACAAAGCTACGTATGACTCAAAACAACAAAGCTCAAAACTTACTTTAATTAATTTCTGCAGTGAAGCGAAAGATGAGTTAAAACTAAAAATGCAGTTACGTGATGTGAACGCTAGAACTATATTAAGTGACATAGATAAACGTTAGATAAAAGGAAATAATTCTTGGAATCAACATATCCGTATGAGAAACTACTTTATAAAATAAAATCAATTGCATGATTATATAAATCAAGTTCGGACAATCATCGGAGATTACAACAGTACATAACCCTCCAGAAAGAAAAATTTATGCCAAAGAATGACAATTGTAAGAATTTGCCAATCACACCAGCAATTTTGGATTTAACTTTAGAGTCAAATGTATTTCAGAATTCATTTCCTTTAAATTTTTTGCATAATGCCGTAAGGGTGCGGGAACAAGAATTCCGTAGAATATTAATCAATCAACTAGGCCCATTACTGCTCAACTAAAACTTGTGCCTTTCATTTGACATATGTCACTTTTGTCATACTAATTTTGAAAGTCTATACTGGTTGTGTAATTTATAAAGGAAAAGTTGAAAGAAAATCAGTGTCGAGAACTCATTGCCAAGTTTTACAGAAACATATTCATTTAAGCAAGTCTTATACTGTTAATCATTTTTATGAAATGGGAGTGCCCAAACGAATTGGTATGATATTTGCAAACATGTTAGGAGTTAGGAAAATCAGCAAATAGAAAACGTGGTTCTGGAAGAGCAGACAAAAAATGATAGAAAAGAAGAAAAAAGCATTAATTAGTGATGCTCACGGAAAACTTGGTGTTTCGTAGAGAAAATGAGGATGAAAACATAAAATAGATCCAAAATGCATTAGTAATATAGTAGACCTCGGTTATAACAAACCTCAAGGAACCATCAAAATCGGTTCGTTATATCTTATATATATAAGTCCGTAATAAGCGATAACAGCACAAAAATGCAACATTACACGACGTGTACCAAAAAGAAGTATTCAAACGAAAATGGTAGAAAGTAGACGAGATTTCATCGATGAAAAACCTAATTTTGCCAACATTTTTGAATATGTAATTCATGCTAGACTGTATGTTTTTATGTCATCGTGTAATTTGTGGAACGCGAATCAACATGGTTTTCTCAAAGATAGAAGTGTCGAAACAGATTTATTCGACTTCACTACTAACATCTTGAATAACTGGGAAGATAGAGATTTGAACTGTGGATTATTCTTAGATTTAACTAAAACATTCGATACATTGGACCACCATATTTTGTATCCTAAATTAGAACACTATGGTATTCATGGTCTAGGGCTGGATTGGATTAAGTCTTATACTTCTAGGAGATACCAAAAGGTTGATCTTAATCAGGCTACGAAATCAAATGAATCTGCTTTGATGGAGATTATCTGTGGAATGTCTCAAGGAAGTGTTTTAGGACCACTACTTTTCGTTCCTTTTATGAATGATCTTTCCTCATAAATTAAAAATCTATTCTCTAAGACATTAAATTGTGTCGATGACACTTGTATATTGGTCAAAAGTGATGATTATGTACATTGCTGCCTAAGAGATGCTGATAAGTGGTTTTTTAATAATCTAGTTTTAAATGAAAATAAAAGCAGGTATATTCTATTTCAAAGCATGGTTCACTGTGAAGCACCAAAGTCTATATTCCTGAACCATAAAAAGTATTCCTTTGATAATTGTGTCCAATACCTAGGTTTATGGCTTGATGAATCATTAACATGGAAAGTGTACTTAGATAAATTATGCAAAAGGTTAAGCTCAGTGTGTTTTGGCCTTCGAACGCTTAGTCAATGTACCTACTAGTACGGAAATTCTCAAAACTATATATTACGCAAATTTCTATTCCCACCTACAGTATGGGAACATACTTTGGGGAGACAGTTCTAACGTAAAAAATGTATTTATTATACAAAAGAGAGAAGTACCAATTATTTTCAATATGTGTAGCCGTGATTCATGTATGGGCGTTTTTAAAGTCCACGGTCTTTTAACTGTCTATGCCATTTATAAATACAAATGTTTATTACTTGTAATTAAAAATAAAAAACTTTCCTGCAATTTTCAAAATAAACTCGTGGATAGTTACGATACTAGGAAAAATAATTATTATTAGTACCCAATTCATAGACTTAAGAAATTTGAAAATGGTGCTCTTTATACGTGTATGAAATTTTCAATAAATTGCCTATGAAACGTCAGACAAATAAATTAGTTTCAAACAAAAGATACATTAAGTTTTTAGTTGAAGTTGAACCTTACAATCTTTCTGATTACATAAATTAGATTAATTTTGGAAACATATGGTACTCTTATGGTATTCTCTTTTTTTCTTTTTCTTTTGACGGTTTTCAAATCTGTGTAACATGTGTGCAGTTGTTTTGAAATAAATATTATATTATTATTATTATTAATACGTATATGTTTTGTAAGGGTTGGAAAGGCTTATTTTTTTAAAGAGAAAATGTTGTTCATTAAAAATTGGCACATTATTTCTCAAAAAATTAACAAAAATACACTTTTTTGTTTTACTGTAAAACTACTTCGAAAACCCACCGAATAATAAAAGATTCAATGTTCTATCCTTGTTAGTATATGGCTCAATTTATCATTTTGTAATGCAAGTTCGTTATAACCGACAAAAATTTCATTAACTTTGGCTTTTTGAGGTTTGTTATATCCGATGGTTCGTTATATACGAGTTCGTTATAACCGGTAAATTTTTATATTGTTAAATAGAGAAAAATAGCGAAAATTGAAATGTA
This sequence comes from Serrognathus titanus, assembly GCA_039766575.1. Classification (NCBI taxonomy): domain Eukaryota; kingdom Metazoa; phylum Arthropoda; class Insecta; order Coleoptera; family Lucanidae; genus Serrognathus; species Serrognathus titanus. Next base: position 65,507,189 of record CM077911.1, read on the forward strand.
CTTCCTTATAACCGAGGACTACTGTATATAAAGAAAGAAAACGTAATTCTTACAACTAGAAAATCAACACTAAAATACACGGATAAGCAGAAGTCGGAACAAAAAACAAAATTGCGAAGACTCAGTGAAAATGAATTTTCTCCCGCAAATGTATAGGAAATTAATGTAGATGACGAATCCTAATTTACATTTACATTTACATTTATAAAAAAGGCGCTGAAGTTGATTTAGATGTATATTTCAAAAGACAAAAAAAATCATCAAAAGTGTTGGTTTGGTTGACAATTTCTTCAAAAGGACATTTTCCAGCATACATATGCCCTTCAGGGAATTCAGTTATCTCAGCAATTTATGAAAAACAATGCGTTTTGACCGGTACTCATTATACCTCCAACGTTACAAGCGCCTACAATGAGCAAAGGAATAAATTTTATTGAAAAATCAAGGAACATATCTAATGTGCCATAACTAAAGCCTATCGAAAGATTCCGGAAACATTTAAAGCGAGAAGTATATAGTGATGGATGGGAAGTTTTTTCTCATGAAGAACTAAAGAAAAGAATAAATAAAAAATTGCGGCAAATACCAATTTCAATATACTCCAATCTAATGCTTCGGGTGAAGACCAAAGGGCGAAAAGTTAGCCGAAATGGTGCTGATTCAGTTATTTAGACAAAAGTATTTATTAATTACTTTAGTTAGTTACTATAGCCAGTTTGTTGTTAAAAAAAATTCCGAAACAAAAATGTGCGGATTTTTTGTCCTCATACCCTTAGTTAACAATTTCACTTCAATCAAAGTAAGAATATGGTTCATGATTTAATGTCCGTGACTTTCGCTCAATTTATGACCCTTTTGAGAGAAGTTTACGATGAAAGCTCTTATGAAAGCTTCTCTCATTTTACTGAGTCAATTTTGTTAAAATTTGTTAAAATTGACTATAGACTCACTTCATTCTTCAAATATTAATAGTAAAGTCTTCTTTTCTTATTGTTAATGCCGTTCGTGTTTTTTTCGGACAATATATTCACTCCTTGTATTGAAAAAATGCATTTTCTTATAAGAAGTCGAGAAAATTTGAAATTTCTTTAACGTTTGTGAAAACGAAAACTATTGTATGTATTTATTAGCATAGCAAAGTATTCCTAAAGTTTTCATTTTCACTAATTCACGTTACTCCTGAGATTTCAGCTTTATAAAATTGATTTCTTATTCGTATTTTCATCGTGTAAATAATTTTTGTTATTGAATTATGACTACGTTAGAAATTATGCGAGCCATCTAATTAATTGAAATAAAATCGTTGTGTAATAAAAGGATACGATGTTGTCAAGTCGTTTAATTAGCACTAACTCTAAATTAATTAAATAAAATCACATGATCAGGTGCTATAAATATTCTAACATAATTACGATATTAAAGCATTACAATAATTAAAGTTCGCCAGACTATCGCAGATTTCTATTTTTATTCGATGGGGCTCACGCAGCAATACTTGTGTAAATAATTTGTTTAGAATTGCTTTCGAGTGGATCGAGTCCATATCGCAGATATCTTTTGTTTATAGTATAATAGAGTGGCTCGTGTCATATCAGACCGATGTAGGCACTCTTATCGCCCGTATACATATGTTTCTGTTGTCACAGCGTGAATTTGTTTTCGCAATCATTAAACAAATCGCAAAGTTTTTCAGTGTAGTCGATTTTTCAGGCTGCGACTTAATCCCTGAAGTTTAAGCCGCGAGATATTGAAGTACTGGTTTGGTGACCTGTCCCCAGTTATCAACGTCGGGCCTCGTGGAAGTGAAATAATTATAGCACTCAAGTCCACTATTACGTGAAAAAGCATTTTTAGATACTTGAATCTTTTAGTCGAAAATTTCGTTTTAGGCGAGACCGTAATATCAATTGTAATGCCAGAGAGTGGTCTGTGCTGACATTATTCACTATAGGAGACAGACAGAATCTGATTAAGTAAATCATTGTTACAAAAAGAAATCGCCTTTAGGATATATTCTAAAAATTCAAACGCTACGAAGCAATTATAAAAGAGTCGTGCTCGTGCTCGTTCATATTGCACGTTCCCAAAACATCCCTAATTTGCAGAAAGCAGTCAGGGACGCAGATTAGAGCCAGCAGCCGGTATTGTCGAACGCGTTTCAATAGAATGCCGTGATTACACTTGTCGTTCTGTCCTATAATCACAAGTAATCACAACAGTGGCCCTCCCTCAACCTAGATTAAAACTTCGAAACAAAGGTCAACCGAGCGACTCGCAAGTCTGCCATTGTCGACGCTAATTCTCCCGCTTGTGACAAAGTACATCGCCCAGAAAAGCAAAATGTAGAAGTGAGGAAAAAATCTTTCAAATTTTAATAAAAGTTGTACTTTATTTTTTAATTTAATTTCAACTATATAGTTCAAGCACATAATTTAGATGTTTAGGTAATACATGATTTCGTATAGACGCAGGATTTGTACCTCTTTCAATAATGGAACAGAAGTTCTGTAAAGAAAAAAGGTAAACAAACGGTGAATTCTTTGAAGAAGTTGCAATTGGAAACTGTTTATTATCTTTTTTGGTCAATTTATTTATTTGAATATGTGAACAATTTTCTCCTGTTTTTGATACTGAGAAAAATTGGGAAGAATTTTTAGAAAAATTAGATTCAAAATTTAATATTAATAAATAATAATAATTATAAATAAATGAGACCACTTCCACCTAAAACAGTAATGACATACACGGTTTAATAATGTAAAATAAACTACTGGTAACACTAAGTGTCTTTTTCCTAAGAGCGAAAATAAGAAACTTACAGGGGTGCGAAAACCAATCTGAATCACACGGTGTACTGCAAAGGTCCAAGTTAAAATAAATTTAACGGCTAGTTATAAATTTTTGATATCAGAAGTCATATCAGATGTTGAATGAGTGTGAATAAAAAATAAAAATTTTGATTCAACGGTTATGGTTTGAATGACCTTAGGTAAACCCTAAGGTATCTCTGTATTTATAATTAATGAATTTATCTGAACATTATTTACAACACTAAACTCCGCGTTATCAATTTTCCAGTAAATAAGTTGTTATTCCTACTAACAAAATTATGATACGAGAATAAAGTTGCACCATATTAAACATTTTGCAAGTCATAATGAAACCAAATAGTTGAGAATGTAATTAGAAAAGTTAGTAATAAAATATGCGTTCATACACTACGTTTGTAACATTTGGAATAAATTCATTTTCTACGAAATGAACGATTTTTATATAAAATCCTGAAGCACGTTGATTATATTATATATTATAAAACGACACTATTTTAGCAGAATTTTGTATTTCCTCCTCTTACCCCCTTCGAGTGAATTATTAAATGCAATGAAGGGTCATGTGATATCTTAACTGAAAGGCCTTTCAGTAGTATAAGAATTTTTTGAGCATGACGAACTCAAAGTCAATCATTTGAAATGTTCAAAAGATTTATATGTACATTTATAAATTTCGTAAATTTTTGAATGATGTATTTCATTTACCTTATTATACGTTATAAACGACACTGGCGTTTCGATTAAATCAAAAAATGCAACGCGAACGCAAAATAGTTATTTATACAGGATGAGTTTTTTATCTTGAGACAACGCAATATCTCGACAACTACGCATCGGATTAAAAAACGTTGTGAATACAATTTGTTCGACCCGAAGGGGCCTATCTAATGATACCAATCGCGACCCCCCATCCTCGCCACCAGTGGGTGAGACGGGAGTCAACTTCCAAATCGTAAATAGGAATCATTATTTTTTATCAGAGATTCGGATTCTACGCCTCAAACTACGTAGGGTTTATCCGAATCTTTGTTTTGGATTCCTGATAGATGACGTTGAATTCTTGCAAGACCTACTTTTAGCGTTACCCAGGAACAACGACGTGGACGTAGTAGGTTTTTGTTCCCATCGGGGTGCTTGTTTTAGGTTGTCGGCTGTCACCATCGAGGTGTTTGTAATATTATTTCAGTAAGTGCTCAAAAATGTGTCCATCCACTTCGATTCACTTATTTATCCGCAGTTGGAATGCTTAGACACAACTGAGAAGTATGTCTGGTGTAATCGTCCGGTAGGCATTAATGATTCGCTCAATCATGTTCCCACGCGTTGTTGGCAGTGCATTATAAACTTCACCCTTCAAGTAACCCCACAAACAAAAGTCAGGCGAAGTAAGATCTGGCGATCTTGCAGGCCAATTACTGGACCACCTCTTCCGATCCACCGACGATTGTAGACGCGATCTAATACTTCCCATCCTGCTGCAAAATAATGTGCTGGACAACTGTCATGTTGAAACCACATTGTTTGTCGTACATCCAAGGGAAGATCTGGAAGTTCGTTCTCCAAGAAATTGCGATATCTTTCACCATTTAAGTTGCCATCGATAAAGAATGGACTATTGAGGTTCACGCCAATTATTCCACATCCAACATTTACATTCCAAGGGCGCTGTTGTTCAACTTGGCGTAACCAGTGTGGGTTTTCGATACTCCAATAATGCATGTTATGTCGATTAATCGTAGCGTGGTTTGTAAAAGGTGCCTCTCAGAGAACAATACGCGAGCAAAGAAATCGGGGTCTCGTTGCATTTGTTGGAGCGCCCAGTGACAGAATGTCACTCGGTTCTGAAAATCATCGCCATGAAGTTCTTGATGCAAAGAAACATAAAAGGGATGATATGCTTCAATATTTGGCAAACAGAAGTCTGACTCAGTCCCAATTCACGACTTATGCGTCGAGTACTAACGTATGGGTTATGAGCCACTGCAGCTAATACCGCAATTTCATTATTTTCTCCAGCAATTGTTCTTCGGCGGGACCTTTTTTTGGGTTGTACGATTCCCTGGGTGGAGAACTGTCGAACAACCCGGTAAAACGAAGCGAGTGACCGTACCTTGTCTGGAAAACGTTGAACATACAGGGTAACAGCATTATTGACATCACTGCCACTTTCTCCGTAAATGTAAAGCAAGGTACGTGCTGAGGTAACGCACAGCCGGTACGATATTTATGGAGGCACATTTCCTAGAAGACCGTCACTTTCTTGGAATCAACCACCGCATTTGAAACGAGTTCCAAAGATATTGGCTGCGCAGCGTTCAAAAAGCGACAACTTTAATTTAATTTTAATAACGTTTGCTATTATTATTTTGATAAAATGTTTGACATACAATTATGTCTTTTTCCCGTAGAATTCGAATCTGCAATGAAAAATGGTGGTTCCTATTTACGATTTGAAAGTTGCCCCCCGCCCCACCCACTGGAGGTGGGGGTGGGTGTCGCGATTGATATCATTAGATAGACCCCTTCGGGTTGAACAAATTATATTCACTACGTTTTTTGATCCGATGCGTAGTTTTCGAGGTATGGCGTTATCTTTAGATAAAAAAAAACTCACCCTGTATATTAGGGACATAATTAGGAGATTATAGCCCGAGAGTTAATTTAAGCCCGATGCTCGAGGGCTATTATGTACAATTACGCCATGTGGTACATACAACGTTTTATTTTATTTTGGCATTGAAATGTCCAAAATTTATGAATTCGATATTTTTATTTCGTATACGATGATGTACAGGTGCAGAACAGAATGGTGCAGATTGTTTGCGTTACTATGGGTTTGTTTACATTACTATGGGTTTGTTTACTACTTTGTTTACAAACGATTACAAATTTTAAAGGAATTTATAGTAATACTGTCATCCCTTTGGTGTACGTATTCTAAGCTGAAAAAAATGATTAAGATTACGGAAGGTATTGACATATCGAAGTTTCTTCTGCTGACCGAATTTATAAAAAAATAAGTCTATCGGCGATGAAGCTAAGAAATCATTGGTAGTACAAAGGGATAAAATTGAGGAATTCATGTTAAAGGCATCAGACCATACGTATTTATTAGTTAAGGTATGACAATATTGCTAATTGGTTAATTTTGCTATGTACAGTGTTATTATTTGTTGGTTGCCGCAGCTTTTGGTATGTTTGGAGCATGTCGACGCGAGGAGCTACATGATTTATATGTTCAAGATGTGACGATTGAAGATTCGGTCCTGTTGGTAAAAATCCGTCGAACGAAAACTTACAGGCCAAGGCAGTTTACGATCGTTCCAAACCAAAATTTCGTTGATTGCATTAATTTGTACATCCAAAACATGTCAAAATTGACAGTCTGTTTTTATCTTATCACAACGACAAATACAGTTTCCAGCCAGTGGGAAGAACATCTCGGATGGTCGCGGATTTTCTGAAGCTTCCGGATGCCAATAAATACATTGCTTCCGAAGGAGCACTGCCACTATATTGGCGGGAAGTGGCGGTGCCACAAGGAGATTGAAGCAATTGGGTGAATTCCGTTCGGATAAGGTAGTCGAATCTTGCGTAGAAAATGTCCTACAAAACAAAATTCGGATCGGGCAAAGCATTTCTGGTCAATCGGGGATAAGCATACCCCAATCAAATGGAGAACCTGTTAACATTGGAGTTGGTTCGGGCGACGTAACGATTACAAATCCAAGTAATTGCAGGTTCAAATTCTATAACTGTTGCTCTAACAAATGTAATAATTGTTAATAATAAAGCTTAGATTGTTTGAGTTGGTTGTATTTTGACTATTGTTTGAATTCGTGAAGTTATTGTTGCTTAGCAACTTTAAAGCCCTCGGGCTATAAGCGCCAAATTATGCCTGCATTTGAGTGCCAATAAACGAGATTATGGTTCCAAAATAAAATAATAGTTATTTGTATTAGGTCATTTTGCAAGTGCGAGCATAATTTGCGAAGGCGAGGTCCGACCAATTTTAAATTGTCTCAAAAGTTCAAAAAAATTCAAACTGTTTGCGCTAGGGAAGTTATCTGTGTTCAGATTGACAACAAGATGATTTCGAATTTGAAATTAAAAATCAAGTTATTTACAGTTTTTACTTTTTTGACATTTAATAAAGAAATCATACTCACGTTTGATAAAACAAGTTGCAAGCGTATTATGTATATAAATTTTCAGCTAAACTTAACTCCAAATAAAAAAAAAACTATTCAATACATCAAATATTTACTACGAAGTCAAACCTCTTATCATTTAAGAAATGTCAACCACAGATGCCAATATTGCCAACATTTGGTAAATTTTTTATGGCCTAGGCCTTCAATAGGGCTGTTTCCGGACGGTTTTGACGAATGCAATAGTAATATTTCTGGCCGGAGGACTAAAAAATTTTTTAAGTAAAAGTATTTCGCATCCTGCGATTTTTGGTTAAAGAATAAGTGGAATAAATGTTGCCAGTATCACACTTTCAAACATTCTTCAATTCACCTCTAAAGGCGGTGACACAATGTATTTGCATAAAACTTAAGACGTATGGCAAAAGGCATACCATCCATAGCGTTAACACAATACAATTTTTATGGTTTTATGTCTAGCCAATTAGCAATTAATTTGAATGACGGAATTTGGCGAAAGCACGTTGCCTCGTTCTCTGATGGTCCAACATAAGACATAAACGCATAAAAATCTGACATATGGAAATTAGAATCTTCTTATGCCATATGTTACGCCTTACGAAGCTATTGTATTAAAGTGTACTTCTTTACAAGGTCGAATTACTACTACGTGTATCTTACGGCTTATGTCTTATATTTTACGTAAATGCATTGTGTCACCGCCTTAACACGGACAAATCTCATAAAATCGTAACCAAGCGTCACCAAATTTCTGGCCACAGTTTTCGAAAAAATGTTGTTTGATACTCAATTGCGAAATGACTTTCTTGCATTCGAATAAAAAATAACTATTTTCACATTTCATACAGTAACGTATAATATTAATATCCTCAAAAACGTACAGTAGTAGAATACTTTACAGCATAGCAACCATTACTGAATGGCAATGTATAACTACTATCATTTTTTATTTTCAATACGGATCAATTGGAACAATTATTAATGTGACATTGATTAATATCACTTCTATTAAACATTAATAAAATCAATTTTCGCATCAAATGCGAAAAAATGGTACACACAAACTCGTTAGAAAAGTTTTTTGTAAACTTGCATGGCTTTTAAAGTTACTTGCTCGCTATACTTGCTTGTACTCGTTTAGTAAAACATCACTATTCCAAACTTGTTGCGTAATATACTATTACCTGTCTAGGCAGGTAAAGTACCGCTTCCTCTCCTTCAATGGATGGTAATCGAAAAAGTTAATTTTTATACATGTTTCGTTAAAGATGCCGACAAAGTTGACTCAACAAGAAATATCAAATGATTGATATTTTCGTTTGACGGTTCACGGCTAACACTATTTTACGGATTGTCGCTCAAAATTTACAATATTTTTCAAAAGACCAGAAGTATACATTTAATATGCTGCAAAGATCTTTTTTTGTATAAAAAGAGAATATGTTTTTCTATTATACATATGATAAACGGAAACAATATTTTGTAAATTTTTAAAAACGCAATGTATCAAAAATGTGTTTTCTAAAGTAAAATTTATATTTTTTGTAGAAAGCGTCCTGCTTATAGCAATATTTTTATATTAGTGGAAGTTGTCATAGTAAACACAAATCAATGATTAGATGATATGTGTTTTTGAAGGATTTAAAAGAGCATCTTAATTTTAAAACCACATAAATAGAATTCTAAAAAAATTGATTTTTGATCATAAGTTTAGCAAAATATTGTATTTAGACAGTTGATTACACTTATTAATTTTATCTGGGAGTATCGATTCTAGAAGAAAAAGATTAATAACTTTCGAATTATCGCAATTTATCATTTTCGAGAATTTCTATTTTTCAAGGTTTCTTCAGCCAAAGCTATTTTAGGCGATTGGTTGGATGGAATTGTGTTGTTTTTTTTTTTTTTTGATGCGCAAACTAACTGTAATAATTGTTTTTTCGCAAAAATCAATAATATTTTTTTTTGTTACAAACTTTATGAAAGGTACTGTATATAAATGATATCTCGAAAATATGAGATACTTTTTAATTTGAACCGGCCTTATTGAATTGAAGCAAAATACAAACAAAAGGAGAACATGACATGCCAGCAGCGATTTCAGAAATATTAAAGTAAATGTCCGATGCATTTATGTACTAGTTGGTACCCATTATTATGAGTTTCCTTTATTAATTCTCTACATTAATTGGTATGCCAAGATTGGCCAAAAAGGTTCAGATTCATAACTTTTTTTTTCATCTGAAACTACTCTTAATTCATAATTAAGAGTAGTTTCAATTGTTTCATAAATAATTCTTGTTATTTACAATTAAATAAATTAGTTAGTAACAACATACAGATAATATGCGAAAAGAGCTTTTTGATATTGCAGATGGAAGAGGAGAATTGAGACAAGATGTCAGATGGTAAGCTCTAAATCTTGAGCCAAGTTATTACCATAGAAACTCTATTTTCGTCACCATAAATGTCGATGTGGTTTTCTTCAAAATCGGTCACACATTTTTACGTTGGAGATGTTTAAGGGGTAAAATTTTTATTGGACACTGTATTTACTAACATTTTATGTCGTACAAAATAATTTCAGCGAAAAATACTATGCTAGGCTTGAAACTTCGTGTACTTGTCATTGAATTGTTGTTGAAATTTCAAGGTATAAAAAAGTAATATAAATATGGAGTACAGCACTAGTTTTTCAAAACTTCTAAACCGTTCGACGTGAGAACGAAATTGCTTCTCAAGTTTCTCACGTACACGTGCGACAATTGCCTTTAGAGCCTTATAAATAATCATTAGTTCTGCAATTCTCGTCGTTAGTGCAGGTGAAAATGAACACTTGACTCGCACACCTGAGCCCGGTCATCTCCACTTGTTACTATTTCCGGCCGCTTGATATAAATTAAAGTTGATAGTGGAAGCCCTAATGCTGTAAATCTTTCTTATTTAATAAACAAGAAGATTTTGCCCCAATTCTTAAATTAGTTTTACTGTATTTTTAATTTAATTTAATTTTAAGTTGTCGAAACTCAAAATACTTCAAAATATTTCAATTCCTGGCATATTAATTTTTATGAGAATCGAATATATTCTAAAATGCATTAATTTAATTTCAGGACATTTTTATATGTATTGTGACGACCTGAAATATGATGAAGATTAATCAAATTCAAATTCTGTAAGCTCGTCTCTTTTAGGAAAATTCAGCATTTGGCTGTAAACTTTTCTGGAATCATATTATCAACTCAATCAAGCAAATTTATGTTTCAGCGCTTCTAAAATGAAGAGCCTATTAAAAAAACCGAGTTTAGAACCTCCGCTCAAAGGATTGCAGATTTGTCTTGCTATTTCATTAAAAAAATCCGAAGTTACAATTGAATTTATCCGAGCGTGCAGTGCTCGTCTGTGTGCGTGCAGCCACCAATGTTCCTCGGGGAAATCTCTTTAAAAGCTCTTGATTTTGGGATTTCATTACGGCAGCTGGTCTTCAAAGTCAGTCGAAACACGATTTCCGAAAGAAATCTTTTAGCCCAGGATGTTTAAGTTATTGTTGTCTATTGGAAGTCGATTTTTTTAAATTCTATTTGAAATTCAAAATATAATCGTCAGCATTTAACACGAGATTATTTTAATCATCGCGGGGGAAATAATATGCACGCAATAAGCCAACGTAATCATTGTAAACGTATGCTAATCGAGCACTTAGTAAATTACATCTGTATATTCATGAGCAAATGTCGATATCAATTTCATGTATGGTTTAGCGGGACTATTGATATGCATTGCTTACTTATTTGTTTAGCAAACACCCCAAAATCTAACAGTTCTGATTTATATTTGTCTTCTTCCGCATTCGGTTTCGTGACTGGCAATTTATAGACATCCCCCACGAAGATTATGCTTGGACGGATTCTTTATTTCATCCCCGGAACAACCCTGGAATTAATTTCTACGACTAAGAGTTATGCGTAGCTCAAATAATCATTTTTCGCACGCGCCACGCTTCATTCGTTTTGATTACTTATTATAATTTCGTCCTGAATGGGACAGTGATTAAACCGCCATCCTTTATGCTCTGTCATGTGCGAAGTAAACGGCGCCGGTTAAATTAAAATTCGAAAAGAGAATTGCAGCGAAATGCCTTAAAATTGACTGTGAAAATTGCAATCATTTAATAATTGTAATGTCTTCAATAAAATTAAATTACTTCCTACCTGTGCTTTTGCAAGTAATACTAATTATAACTTCTTTTCATAAAATATTTATTATATGACTCATTTGGTTTCCTGAAAGGCCTTATGTAAACGGTACGCGGTAATTATAAGTGCTTTTACCAACTCCGTGGATTAACAATAGCCTCGCGTTTGCCCTAAGAGAAATAACTGATTAAAAATTTAGTTAAAGTAGAGCTTGTCTTATTATAATTTCGTCCAGAATAGGACAGTGATTAAACGGCCATCCTTTATGCTCTGTCACGTGCGAGGTAAACGGCGCCGGTTAAATTAAAATTCGAAAAGAGAATGGCAGCGAAATGCCTTAAAATTGACTGTGAAAATTACAATCATTTAATAAATGTAATGTCTTCAATAAAATTAAATTACTCCCTACCTATGTTTCTGGAAGTAATACTAATTATAACTTCTTTTCATAAAATATTTATTATATGACTCTTTTGGTTTCCCGAAAGGCCTTATGTAAACGGTATGCGGTAATTATAAGTACTTTTTACCAACTCCCTGAGTTAATAATAGCCTCGCGTTTACCCTAAGAGAAATAACTGATTAAAAATAAAGTGTTTAAATTGAGAAATGTTTAATTTAGAAACTGTTTAAAATAATTGTTTAACAAAGTATGGGAAAATGAGAAAATTTATCACACATTTTAAATCAAATTCTCTTCTGCCCTGCTCAATGTAGAGCACTGAGTGAACTGAGTGAAGTAATGCATTGCTTATTCGGCATATCTTTCCTTGGCATTCCTTTTATTACGTCTCTTTTTTGGACACTCGTTACTACTTGTCGATCTCTGACGTACTTGTTCCTTTTTTCGACTAAACTGGTACATCCTGCAATTCAACAAAGAAAAAAATTCACTTTGTCTATCTCTCGATGATCTATTTTTTCGTTCCAAAAACGCTTTGAGAGATTTAAAACACCTTTTAAGTCACCTTAAAGAGTGACTGGTGTCTTATAATCCTAAGAAGGAAATAAGTAGTAGACGGTCAAGAAACTATAATAGACAAAACGACTTAATACAATAATAAAACAGAAGAAGAAAGTGAGTTAACAGCATGCATTCATCTGGAGAGATCAAATAAAAGGAGGAACTTTTCTTCGGCAAGGTACAACCAAGTCCATAAGGTCCTTAGATGAATTTCTTAAGGGTTGCTGGCAATAAAAATCGGAAGATTTTAGCAGCAACAAATGAGTTCGGTGCCCTCTTTACGGTGACTACAATAACTAGAAGAAGAAAAACTCAACGACCTTCAATTCACATTCGATCTATTTTTGATGTTGTTAAGAATAATTTATAATTTTATTCCTGCAACCTTGCTGTAAGAAATTTTTGTACTTACTTTTAGTTCATGGTAACAACTCTAATTTTTGTTTTCTTTATTAGCAATGATTTTGATTAATAAGTGTATAAAAGTACTTGTCACCCTCACTTTGAATCGTTTTCTATTCTGTGTTCAAACTGCACAGGTCAAATTTATTTTATTTGAAAACATTCAATATCTTAGTGAATACAACCAATTTTGTAACCAAATTTTATGGATCGGTAGAGCACTGTACTCGTAAGCTCGTTACAAAAGTCTTTCTGTTTTACTGAGCCTTTTTTGCATAAATGCACAAGAATTTATCTCCACTCTGCTAAATAATTTATCAACAGAACAGTGTTTTTTTATTTTGTTGTACCTGGAAACATAACACGAGTACGAGGACGTCAACAATATACTCAGTTGAGTGGATTTAATAGAGGAGGAATTGTTGAACTCTGTGAAGCCGGTTTATCATTTCACGAAGTAGCCGCTAGGATCAATAGAAGTGAGGCAACAATTCTGAGATGTTGGTGAGGATGGGGCCAAGAACAGCGAACAGGCACAGCTCGACGTATTGGATGTCCTCAAGACACTACTGAACGCCAAGACCGTCATCTTCAGTTGTTAGTTCTGAGAGATTGTACGTGCACAACAACGTGCAGGTCTATGGTACAATGACGGTTGACTCATTCAGATGCGAGCAGTTTACAATAGAATACGCTCGTGTAGGCTGCTACTACTACAGAGGACATCCCAACCATATTTTTCAGCAAGATAATGTACTGCTACATGTAGTTAGAATAACCTTAGACTTCTTAGAAGCAGCCGAAGACACTTTTCTCCCATGACCTCCTAGATCCCCTGATCTGCCTCCAATTGAGCACGTGTGAGATATGATAGGCAAACAACTCAACAATTAACCTTGACAACCACAAACTCTAGAGGCTCTGCAACGTGAGGTATAATTAGCATGGGATGAGGTACCACACGAGGTCATTTGATCTACCATTATCACTAACCTGCAATAGCTCGTGTTGTAAACGTACAACTAACAACCGAAAACCAAGGTTTTGGGTGTTCCGTAGTGACTTGAGAACATCCAATACCTGTACCTGTTCGCCGTTTTTGACTCCATCCTCACCAACATCTCAAAGTTTTTGCCTCGTTTCTATTGATTCTAGCTGCTATTTCGCGAAATGACAAACTGGCTTCACGGAGTTCAACAATTCTTCCTTTATTAAATCCTCTATAATACAGACATTGCTGACGTCCTCGTACTCGTATGAAAAATTTAATATTCCTCTGTTAAATTCAACTGAGTGTATTATTGTACTCGTGGCATGTTTTTGAGATGTAACAAAATTTAAAAAAAAAACGCAATTCTGTTGATAAATTATTTAGTAGTATGATGATAAGTTCTTATGCATTTATGTAAAAAAAAAACTCAGTAAAACAATTGAAAGACTTTTTCCACAGAACATTTCAGATTTTTCCGTTTTCATTTAAAAAAGTAGATTAAAATTTTGAAATTTTGAAATTTTGTAGATTACTTAGCTTTATTTCTTACGAATGAAACTTTCACTGTAATTAATCTTAATTCTTAATGTAAAACGTTTGAACGTGTGACATAAAATTGTTTTGCATTAAATAAAGCAAAAAATTTCCTAGCAGTGGCATAATAATGCTACATGAGGCAGTTGGCCAAAGTTATTAATCGCCCGGATTATTCCGGACCCCATTATCACGGACGGTAAGTAATTTTTATTTCACCCTTCGATAAGATCCAGTGAGTTCTTGTTATGAAAATTACATAATAAATAAAGAAAGAAATTTTGCTGTTACATTACACACATGTTACAAAAAGCAACTTTCATTTATTTATTTAATTAATTTAATTGATAAATTTCGTTTGAAATTCTGTCCAAATTATATTTAATATGCTTCATCACTCTTGCTTCGATGGCTTCACATTCTTATTTCTTTTATTGTTTTCGTTTTGTTAGTCCTTGTTTCTCTTGACTGGAATTTTGTTGATATATTTTCTGTTTGGTCAAAAATGTTCGTCAGAATAGAAATCAAAATTTCAATAAATAAAATTATGATTTTACCTTTTTTTTAAGGAACAATAGATGACGAATAAACACTTTACTACTTACTGCTTGATTCGGATTATTTAGAAAACATTCTGAATTCCATGAATCAAAACAAAATAGTTTCTTGATGAGTAAGTACAAAAAGTTTAAAGAATAACATGTCCTGAGTTTGAAGAATCATGAATTAACAAATTTTAAGAGAAAAGAGCACTTTTATTTAGGGTAAGTGGATAAAGATATGTGAAAGGTTCTAGAACGAAAAAGAAAAGTATTAGAGAATATCGTAATTAATGTAAACCTCTTGGTACTTTAAATATTCCCTCAATTGCCTTTTGATGATTATTTCTTCAGGAGTCAGAAAAAATGCCAGAAACCACTAAATAATTCATCGAAAAAAAGGAAACATCAAGAAATCAATAAACAGATGACATAGCAATAATACCTACAGAAGATGAAAGGAAATTAACAAAAATACAAATTACATAAAACATACGTGAACAATAAACTAAGAGTAAGAGTAAGTTGGAGCAAGTTATCAAAAATATGCCAATAATACAATAAGACGGATGAATGGTTTCAAAAACCAAAGTAAGAATAAACAAAATCAGAAACACGTTGTGTAGAGAAAACTTTGCGAAAGTAAACAAATAATTACAGAGGGAGGATAACGGCGACAGCTTTAACCCGGTGGATGTTGAAAAGAACAAAAGATGAAAAGATAATCTAAAAACGAGAGAGAAAGAAAGTAGAGGACCATGGTAGAGAAGAGAAGATTAGAAACCATTCATTCGAGATATGAAAGAGTGGAGGGGAATAACGAAGAGGAAACTTTTGGAATATATATTCACAACCACACTCATTTTTACCTGAAAGAAGACGCATAACTGCAAAAATTTTGGATCGATGAATGGAGAAAAGAACAAGAATGGGAATATACGATCAAGAAAAAAGAGAAAAGTGAAATAGAGGAAGACCAAGAGCAGAAAAGAGGAGCTTCGAAAGAGTTCATTCAAGACAGGAAAGGATGAAAGAGAAGACCAGTGGTAGACAATATTTGAACACTTCATTCAAAATAGGATTGGGTTAAAGAAAATATCGAAAAGAAAATCTCTACAATATGTGTTCACAAATGTATTTACACCCCTTTTCTTTACACCTGAATGAAGATGTACAACTGCAATAGTTTTGGATTGATGGATGGAAAAAGAATGACAAAAGGAAAACATGATCCAAAGAGGAGGGAAAAGGAAAGTGGAACAGAAGGGAAGGAAAAGGGTGGTGAAAAAAGAACGTATCTGCATCCATTTGCTTTACCTGAACGTGTAAAATGAGTTAAATAAATGACCAAATTGGAAAAGGTAAAAAGAGTTATGTAAAGAAGCGATAATTGGTTTTTATATTTACAAGGTCAGTATGGCTTAGGTTGCACTATATGTGACTAGGGAAGTCATTTAGAATTTTTCCAAAAATATGTTTTTTTTTAATTCCAATTTCCATTCGACCTGTTCTTATTTTCGCCTTATTTTTCTGAAATAAATTAGTAAACATGTGTGTTAAGATAGATACCTATGCACATGTATATAATTTAGATCAATATAATGCAACCATATACATGGGGGATGTTTTATTACAGTCAAGTAGGTAGATACATTACCAACTTTAGTTGAAGTGTATCTTAAATATAGAGAAATACGAGTAAATATTTAGAAATCCTAGTTTAATAATAAATAAATGAATTCAAGAGGTTGGTAAAAAAGAAACGTTAAAGTACGGAATTTATTTTATAAGTTTCGAGGAAATGTTGTAGTTGTTCATCAAGTATAAACAGAAGAAAGGTGGTAATTAAGGGTGAAAAATGTCTTACGCGAAAACCTGTGATAAGCGGCAAATACAGAGTTGTGTTGCACGAGTAGTAGTAGTACAGAGAACCACCCGGAGTGGCGCTGTGGTTAGATCTCCACCCCCAGCACCGCCTGCTATCCATTACACATATTGCCTACCGCCTCTTGGAACATACAGAGACGGATTTAACGTGAAAGAAAAAAATTGCCTATTTATTACACCCGATTTTCCTTCTTCTTTTTTTTTGTTAAACGCAAAAAATAAAAACGGTTTACAATTCTTTCCGCTATTATTGTGGTATTAAATAATTAGAATCATTAAAACAGTTTGTTACTTTCATATTATAGCAAGTAAAGTTATTGAACTTCGCCGGAACAGAGAGTACTAATAAAAAAAGAGCTGTATGTTACAAAGCTAATTGAGTGATTTAGAAGCAGTTCGATCAATTCCATCTCCAACTGAAATAAAATGATTCAAAAGAAAAGATAAGAAAACTCAAACACTACTAATAGTTTGATCACGATCACTTTTTGACATAACTTTGTACAGGAAATGACAAATTGCAATCAAAACCGATTTGCTACAAAATTTCTCAAACACTATCAATAAAGTAGAAATTGGTGAAACGGAACAATGAATTTAAAATAAAAATAAATAAAGACTATAAACTATAAAGAAAATCAGCCATTTATAAAGAGCTGAACACTAACTTTCAAACTGAGTAAAAACCAATTGCGTCAAGACACCTTGTAATGGAAATTTTTTTTCTTCCTTGTACGTCCTCAATCCTTTTTGCATCTTCTTCAAAATTTACTAAATTTTCGTATGTAGTTTCTTGAGTATAATCTTTCTTTTGGAAGCATTTCTGAGGGCCAATGAATTAAAAAAATAATAGACCACAACTAAAAAATAAAATTCCAAAATCATGTTTCTAGTTGTCGCTCTGAAAATATCAATTAAAAACAAATGATTACAATTAACAATTCGATTCGAATTATTTCCCTGCATTAAATAAATAATAACGAAAGAACACAAATCAATTTTTGCCTAAATTAACAAGTTAGTAGATTAACTAAAAGCTTAGGAAAAAACTGGAAAATCTGTTAAAAAGTATAATTGATTGACTAAATCTGTCTTCGTCTACTTTTTATGCTAGGCCTAAATTGCTATGAATTCGATTTTCTTGTGATCTGCTCCCCCATCTGCTTCAAAGCCTTTGTAGCAGTCTTGTCCCAAGTTATTGTCTATAGTTTGCTTCGACTTTTCTATTACCTCATCTCTCTTCTTCGACGTTAAAAATCTGGTACTTTCGACGATTGCCTTGTTGGCGTTCTTCATCCACCCTTTTCAGATAAACTCCTTGAACTATTACCCCTTGTTAGACGATTGTGATTTACCTATCTTATTAATACAACTACCTTGATTCTCCAGTCTTGTTCTGTATATGTTCAATTGGAGGCTTGTTGCTTCGATTTGTTTTTTATTTAATCCTTTTGCCTTTTCCGGAGACTGCTCTTGCTAGACAGTAATTAAGTATTCTATTATTGCAAGCTGCCGTGATTTTATAATTATTTTTTTCTTTAATATCTTAACTTAGAGGTCTGTAACTGCTAGCTTGATTTTCATATATAATATAATAATGCTATCCTTCCTTCTAATTGTATCTTCTTTGAACGTACGATTTCACCACATCCTCAATTTTGAGTTGTTCTTCAATATCTGTTTAATCAGATGTCTCTTAGTGTTTTTCCCACGACTTTTCTCAGTTGTGGAATGTGATCTGTAGTTTTAGCTGCAACAGCTCTACTCTGAACTCTAATTTTCTTCTGCTTAAATGTTCCCAAAATTATTATGCCCATGGACCCCTTCTCATAACAAAAACTTGACCATGAATCTCCAAGTGAAATAACATTACATAACTGCACAATAGCAAAATTACAAATTTAATTTTGATGTCTTGAATGGTGAATAGTGACGTAAAAATAAAATATACGGATCCCGAATAAGCAATTAAAGATTTAATATCCCCCTGACGCAAGCAAATTAAAGAAACAAAAAATCCCGGTTCCATGAATCCCTGGAGGTCCGGATGAATCACTTTGAGAACCACTGGTCTAAACTAAGCAAATTTCTGGTCTTCTTCGGACAAATGTCCTACTTAAATATTATTAAAATTCTCGTTGCTTTTGACGCTTTTGGCTTGTAACTTGCCAGAATGTCACTTTAAAATATGATTCACTAGCTTTGTTACGTTTTCCTGAACTGTTGGCTTTCAGCTTTTTGGTTCGTTGAAGACCAGAAAATTTTTCTTTTTATTTTCACTACATATTTCGATGTTAAGAACCCTGTTAGAACCCTGGGAATAGAAAAACGCAGAAGGAAGGAAGGAAAATTGATCTCATACGTTCATCTGAGGAGACCACAACCGAAGGGAGTAGCAGAATTCTTCGACAAGGTGTAACCGAGTCCACAAGGTTCTTTGGATAAATTTCGAATTTTTCAGAAGACTATTTCAGCAACAAACAAATAAACAGTTTACTGCTCTCTCTACTTTAAGGATATGGTGTCGACAAGTAACTAGAAGAAGAAAAACTCGATGACCTTCAATGGTCTTTTGAAATAGACTTGCACAAATTTAAAAATGTTTTACACAAATTTAAATTATTCTTTTTGAAACCAGATATGTTCATAATGATGTTCCGATAATCTCAGCATTTCTTTTTGCAGATGTTAATTAGCCCGAAGCTTCAGCAAATTGTCTCTCCCACTTCTTAACCTTCTATTTAAATTAGATCCTTTGTTTACATTTATTCACCCAAGACAAAAACTTAATTTACATTTATGAATCCCTTGGATCGCCCGATATTGAAAACATGCGAAACCCATCAGTTAATTAAAGGATTCAAAACAATGGACTAATCCCGGCAGTTTTCTACGCGCATACGTTTACATTTAACTCTAAAATATCCCTCATTAAAATTTATTTTATTTGCGAATTCAATTAACCTGAATTTCACAGTACATAATTGACCGGTTTCGTTGCAAATCAGAACTTGTAAGCGGAATTTAATTTTTGTTTTGGACTCGGTTGGCATAAATCTGCTATTTTTGTTATCACGTGATCTCGTTATTATAAATCTCAAATTTTAATTTAAGCTTTCCTTATCTGGCTTTCGCTAATATGCAAAACGTGTGGGTTCAGAAATATAAAACGCACATAATTCCAGCTTAATAAACTCGTATTTGAAATAGGTAATTAACTTGGAGATTTTTTCCTTCCCAGAAGGAAGTTTTAATCTGAGTACGACCCTGAACCGAACTCCCAGTGTTCTACCCTTTTACCGCGATGAGGTATCGATTGCAGTGACGTAACGCAGGTAATGCGTCCCCGGGCATTGTCACTAGGGCTGCGCCGTGCTGGTGCGTGTCTGTGCGTGCCTAATTGACCGGCCACATTTATGATGAAGGGTTATAATGTTACCTTTGTACCTAGCAGCTTCCATTAGAGCTCATCTTAACCCTAATTAAATTATTTATTTTGACTGTAGTTCTCACTTCTTCAGAGAATTTCTCACAGTCTACATACATTGGTTTAAAAAAATGCAGCACACAAAAAAAGACGATCAAATAACAAATTGCAAATTATAGTAATATGTGGTTAGTTTTTGAATCAGATACAATTGATAGATTTAAAGTCACAATTTTCGTTTTCTTAATTTCAAAGCAATCGGATTGCAACTGGAGGAAGGAGATGTCTTCTGCCACCATATACAGGTAAAATCATTTAGGTGTGGATTTATTATCCACTTTTCGGACGTTGCTATTCAGAGATTCCATGCGTTTCAACTTATATGATTAGAACATTGGCATACAGTGCCTTAGATGGACATCTGATCTCTATAAACAGATTATGTCTTTCTCCACGTAATTTTTAACTAGACTATATTTATTCTACGTACCACCCGTGTCATAGTTAAAAGATCAGGTGGAAAAAGACACGATTTGAACTTTGTTCGAAGGCCCAAACTGGTCAGATCTCCTGGTTTTCTCGCCGTTGAGTACATCTGTCTGATTGAAGAATAAGTCGATTGGTCAATACACTGTAGAGAAGTTGCGTGTACAGCTGGAGATTCACCCAGGACGATATGATCAGAACGTTCAACAGTGTATACGTCCTCATGAGAACTGACTTGCCTTTACTTGCTCTATAATTTGACATATCAACCACCACGAAAATTACTTTCTTCTAGATGCAGCAATTTTTTTTTATTTGTAATATTTCATACATCAATTTTGTGGACCGATTTTAAGTTAAAAAATGCAACATACCCAACATCTTTAACTGGCTAAACATATTTAAGTTTTCAATCTTTAGGACATGACTAACACTTCTTAGTATAAACCAGAAATCAAATTTATTTTCATCTTTGATCCATTAACAAAATTATAATGACCAATGAAAAAATTTGCGAGAATAGAACAAAAGGGAAGAAAGACAATTATTGGCTAATAATAGGTTAAATTGATAGAACAAAAAGAGAAAATAGAAGAAAAACAATATAATTCTTAAGGGGCTTAAACTCAAAGAGAATTGTTGCACAAAAAGAAATATCAAGACTCTTTATAAAATTTCTTCTCGGATCTACAAAAAACAAAAAACAATTAAATTATTCAGACGTAAATGAAAAACTCACGAACATGAATAACTTAATAGTAAAATAAAACAATTCTAAAATTCGAAATACTGCCAGTAAACATATTTTAATTAATTTATTCCAAATTTTTTTCTATTTTTATCTTCCTATTTTACACGCGATCTCAAAACTTGTAGGTATATAAACATACTTAACGTTCCGCGGCATTATGAATATTTCCTGCCCAAAAAAGTGATTTTATGAATTTAATTAAACTATGTATGTTCTTAAAAAAATGCATCCTTTTTCTTCCCTCCTCGCCTTTTTACCGTATCAAGTATGAACCTCGTTATTTTATATCAATACGCATGACTTCTTAAATACATTGCGGAAATTAAAAAAGCATACACTCAAAATGTCTTGCTGTGAAATTGACCTTTGATTGAACTTATAAATCAAAGTAATTGTCAAAGTGACAAACTGACATCAACGTGTCGCATTTAAATGTTGCTTGGTTATGTTTCAGGATAAATGTAATTGCTTTAAGTAAGTAACGCAACATTCGGTATTGCGTTAGTATTAAGTATATAGTAGCTTTCATGTGAATCGAAACCCCCGCAGGGTAATTGCGCCCTTATTGACGCTGGCGCATTCTGTATAACATGACTGACGTTTTCATATTCTCATAGCCTCTAAAATACCCAATGTAGACATATTGTATTTCAAACTCCCATAAGTGCAAATGTGTAACTGAAGAAACTTAGCTTATCGGTCGATTCTGCTCATATCTTTAAGGACCATAAGATCTGTAAGCCTATAACTCAGATATTAAAATATGAATGTGAATTTTGAAGCTTTCTAGAAGGTATAATTTCTTCTAGATCTCTTGTAAGTCTCTGCAATGTTATCTTAGAGACTTACAAGAAAAGTATCGTATTAAGAACTTCAGAATTTCGCTTTTTAAAAATTGAGTTACAGGCTTACAGATTTTATAGTCCTTACAGATATGAACAGAATCGACCCATAAATTATATGTATTCTTATTTGTTAGAATTACAGTAATAATATTTTATAACAATTTATCGGTTAATAGCTTCGTCAGTTATCAACTATCACACTATGACACTTTTTTAATCTACTTTTCTGTCTGTATTGAAAATTGTTTCCAATTAAACAAGTCTTGAGAATGCTTCTCCAATGAAATGATGCTTTTAAGAAAGTGTCAAAGCGTTGATTAAACAATTTAATTTATAAATTTTTATCGGGCAAGACACTCCATATATTAGCCTTCTGTACATTGAGAAAGCTTGAATTTTTGTTAAATTATTTTGATCTCTGTTTCGTGTTTTAAAGCTTTATGAAATTAAATAATATTGAAAATGTTGTCAAAGCAGAGTGTATTGTTTCGAAAAAATTAATTTATCCGGAGATAATTTTATTTCGTAAATTATTAACAAACAATAAACCACATACTTTTGCTTTCTCAAAGCTGTCAATTAATCTTGAGAGACTTTCTTGATCCCTGTTTTTTTAGAGCTTTCAAATTAAATTGATAATTTTGCCATAACTCTTAAATTAAGTGATAATCTTGAAAATGGATAAGAAACGCAATATTTTTTGCTGTCTCAAAGTTATCGTTTAATTTTGAGAAAGTTTGAAAACTTTGCAATGACAATCTTTGAGAAGATTTTTCAAAAGAAACGATATTCTTAAGAAAGCTGTCAATGTACGGCGAAACATTTAATTTTAATTAAAAAGCGTACACGAGTTGCTCGCAGATAATTGCTTTGACATTTCCAGGATTATCATTTAATTTTGAGAAAGCTACGAAATTATAAATGATACCTTCTTAATCTACAAATGTGTCGTCCTCTATTTATACTGTTTCAATTTAAATAATAATCTTGAGGAAATTTGAGGAAAAATTAGTTAAAAAGTGTTATAAAAGTTGTCCGGAAACAATTTTAACTAAGGTGAAGTGGGATAAGTGCACAACACTTTTCGAAAAGTTACACTTTAAATGAATATATTTTGAATCTATAATAAAATACAAAACATTCTTTCTTTCAAATTTAATAGAAAAATATCCGTTTTTTAATTTTAAGAATACAATACTATTTTAATTTTGAACATATTCGTATACCACACACAACTTAAATGTTGACCGCATCTGTAACACTGTTTTCAACTGTCTATTAAAATACATCCAATTTATATTTTACTACATCATCTGTGTTATAAAGGCGTAATGTAACTTCTACGATATTTCTACATGTGGTAAACAATAATTTAACAGATATATTATTAATTATAACCAATAAATGCACTTGCCCCAGTTACGCACTTACCCCACTTCACCTTAATACATTTTTAACATACAAGAAACTATTTTTTTTGCTCTTCACTTCAATGCAAATAATTGAGGAAACTCCTCAAATAAATAATAATCTTAAGAAGATTATCAATAGTGAAACATTATATGCTATAAAAGTTGTCCAGAAAAAATTTTAAATCATAATTTTTTAACAGAAACGTATTTGCTTTTCAAAGCTACATTTAATGTAGAGACAGCTGTGAACTTTTATGATATGTTTTTTTAACCCTTATTTCTTCTCAAAGTAAATGATAATCTAGAGAAGGTGCTCACATCAAATGATAATCTCGAGAAAACTGCCAATGTATACAGCGAAACATTAATTATAAAAACTGTTATACAAGTTGTCCGAAGAAAATTTTAACAGCCAAGTAACTTTGTACTTGAGCACAATAAGTCTAAATGGCTGCAGTGCCTCCGGTGCATTCTTTGCGGACGGGTTCTGGTCATGTAGGAAAAAAAAACTATACTTTCTCTTTCTCAAAACTGTCATATAGTTTTGAACTTTTATGAGACTTTTGCATCTAACAATAAGTCGCTTTCTCAAATTAAATAATAGTCTGGAGGAAATTATTGATGTATAGCGACACTTTAGTTAAGAAAGTGTTATACAAGCTGTCCAGAGACAATTTTAATTGATCATTTTTGAACAGACAAGAAACACTGTCATTTATCTTAAGAAAGCTGTTAGCTTTTATGAGATCTTTTAAACCCCTTTTTCTCATATTAAATGATAATATTGACAAACTTTCTTTATTTAAAATAGAAAGTATTGTATAAGTTATATGGAGACAATACTTTTTCGCTTCCTCACGCTTATCATTTAATTTTAAGCAAGCAATTTTGTCCATTCATGTCTTCCTTAAATTAACTGATAATTTTGACAAACTTTCTCAATTTAAATGATAGTGTTTGTTTAAAAAGTATTATACAAGTTAGCCGGAGACAATTGTAATTGGCAAATTTTTATCTCACAAGAAATATCATTTTTCACTTTTTCAAAGTTATCGTTTAATTTTGAGAAAACCATGTTTCGCTGTCATTCACAGATTTCTTAAATTAAACGATAAATAATCTTGCAAAAGCTAACAATATACAGCCAAAAATGTTATACAAATTGTTGTGAGAATTTTAGCTTTGTTAAAATTTATATGATACTATTTTAACCACATTTCGTTCACTATTCACGGAATTTTCTAAAAAATGTTACTCTTCAAACTAATGCTGTCAACGTATAGTGAAACATTGGTTAAAAAGTGTTATAAACAAACCACGGACTAAAAAGTGACGTTCAAGTTATGTCCGTAAAGGTGCGAGAACAATTATTGATGAGTACCTTTCGAGATGGCGTTGATAATCCTCTCAATCTCAAATGTGTTCAACGTCAATGGACACAACTCTGAGACTACTATCAACAGTATCTCGAGAGTTAATCGCCAATAATTACTCTCAAATCGAACGGTACTTTTTAAGGGAGGCTCACTTCGCAGGATCCGATTTCGATCTTTACGAATTGCATTGAGTGCTGGATTAGTCGATATCCCTAACTTATTTTAGAGCAATTATAAAACCATTACAAATTTTAAATTTAATGTTTATAATTTTATTGGAAATATCGTAACCCGCACAGAAAATGTTCTGGGAATCTGCTTTGGTGCCGCATAGGCGGTGCAGTGAACCAATGCAATTATTGCTTCGCTAGACGAGTAAATTGTGTGATGAAATGACTGGCGAACTGAAGCAGGTAGTTTTTAGTCCACGGTTTGATTATAAAAGAATTTTAAATAATTTAATTTATAATGAATTAGAAACATCTTTTTTCCTTAAAAACTCTGTGTGTATTTTTTAGCTAAAGTTTTTTCTAAAGGTAATGAGCGTTCAAAATGCAAATGAGAAAAATAAAATTGGACTGAATTTTCATTTGATCGAATAATTTTTGTGATATGTTCCGATAAGATTGTTTGGTTTGCAGTGGAAGTCTCGAGTTACGCTTCTACTGACGAGGCCCCAAATAGGGCCGAAACAGCTATACAGAGGATACTCAAGGGATCCACTGCAATCAAAACCGATCTGCAACTTTCAATATGCTTTGATTGGCCGCCTTGTATGAAATGGCTTATTAAGTAGCAAACTAGCTGCAATTTGTCATTTCCTATACAATGTTGTGTCAAAAAGTGATCGTAAGATGTCGCGATTCAAACTATTTATCTTGATAACGTTTAACCAAATTTTGTCGATTGGTAGAGCACTGTACTGATAGGAAATGATAAAAATTTGTTCGTAAGTAGTCTTTCAACTGTTTTACTGAGGTTTTTTACGCACAAGAACTTGTCTTCATACGACTGAATAATTTATCAACAAAATTGCGTTTTTTATTTTGCTTCACCTTACAAACATGCCACTCTAGTTGAGTGAATTTAATAGAGGAAGAATTGTTGAATTCTATGAAGCTGGTTTGTCATTTCACGAAATAGCCGCTAGGATCGATAGAAACGAGGCAACAATTCTGAGAGGCGAGCATGGAGCCAAGAACATTGAACAGGCAGAGCTAGAGGTATGGGGGGTCCTAAGCTACTACAGCACGCCAAGACAGAGGTCTTCGGTTGTTAGCTCTAAGAAACTGTACGCCCACAACACGAGCTATTGCAGGTTCTGTGGGGCTTCATATCTCATATCTATATCTCATGATGGAGAGCCTCTAAAGTTTGTGGGTGTCGAAGTAAATTGTTGAGTTGTTTGCCTATCATATCCCACATATGCTCAATTGGTGACAAATCAGGGGATCGAGGAGATCATGGGAGAAGAGTGACATCAGCTACTTCTAAGAAGCCTAAGATAACTCTAGCTACATGTATCCTCGCATTATCTTGCTGAAAAATATGGTTGGGATGTTTACTGTAGTAGGGTAGCCCAAATGAGCATATTTTATTGTAATATGCTTGTATCTGGATGAGTCTACCAGTATTGGTATGCCACTGACCTGCAACAGTTGGATGTACAGATTCTTAGAGCTAACAACCGAAGATAACGGTCTGGCGTTTTGTAGTGACTTGAGGAAGTCCAATACCTCTAGCTTTGCCTGTTCGATGTTCTTGGTTCCATATCATCAACATTTCAGAATTGTGGCTACGTTTCTATTGATCCTAGCGGCTATATCGCGAAATGACAAACCGGCTTCACGGAGTTCAATTCTTCCTCTATTAAATTCATAGTTGAGACTTTTCAAATTTTTATCATTACCTACGAGTACAGTGCTCTACCAATTCACAAAATTTGGTTAAAAATGCCAACGTTATCAAGGTGTTGCATTTTTTAATGCAGACGGTGTATTTCACATTAAAACGGTAAAAGTTAATAAATGAAAATATGATATACTGGGTTGGGTAAGTATGTAGAACAACACTTTAAATAAACATAATATGAAAAATTTTATATTTATTATTTTCTTTGTCAATTTTTTATTCTAATCAGTTTATTGTATTATTTTGCTCAACCCTGCATACGTTTCAAAGTAATAGTTTTTTTCTTCATATTTTGACTTTCATTTCGTACTTTACTACTTCGCAGCAAATCGTATTTTGCATTCGTTGAATGTATAACAGAAATATTTATTTTTACAGCAATTCATAAACATCCACCCCTTTGAAACCTGATATATCTTGCTTTAACTCTCTCGGACGGACAGTCACATAAACACTGTCTGTTTGACGTTCGATTTTAGTTAGTTCCTCGCCACGGAAAGAAATAGGCGATCAGGCTCGCTCGATGTTTATTAAAATGATGTATAAACGCGCAGCGAGCTCGATTGCTGTTCCTCAAAAAGCTTTTAGCGTGTCGATATAGGAATTGACGTTTTAATGTGTGGGTGTTGTCAGCTGCTGGGCACACAGAGAAATACGATAGGAGGGTATTTATAAAATCATGTTCACATACATCATTTTAAAAATATACGCGCATTTTAGTTTTTATTTTGAAAATTGTAGAATGCCTGCACATAATGTCATTTCAATTTCTTTAAAAAGCCACTTACAAGTAATAACTTATTCATATTACTGTACTCGTAATGACAAATAATTATCCTTTCCTATATTCGATTTAAAAATGTCGTAAGCTTAGCAATAAAAATTTGAAAATATTTTGTTTTAACTTTATTATTATTTCATTTCAATTTATTTCAACGCAAAGAAAAACTAACGGGAAAGTGATTGAGCCATAAGAAATCACTTGAGCGTAGAAAAGCTTGACGTAAATTTTCCTGTTCTAAGGTAAGCTGATTTCCTTCCTTTCAAACAGGGACTGCGTTTGTTATGCTTGTCTGGCCTAAAGTTATTTCCATGTAGCATTGTGTAATCGACCTTTTTCCGTTTGACATGACAAGTTCATGTTGTCTTCAACATAAAATTTTTTGTCGCTTAATGGCGTAGACTCGTTTGGTATCTTTCAACATTACCTACATGAACAAATTCGTTGGAATTAAAATTCAACTTTGAGAGATATTACTTTACGACAAAATCCTCTTCACTAAACTGTCGAGTTTCCAAGTCTTTCCATTTAACAATATTCGATCACTATTACTATATTTCTTTGTCACTTAACGGCGTTAGTTTGATGGATATCTTTCAATGTCATATGAACAAATTCAATGTCATATGAACAAACTCAACTTTGAAAGCTATTATTACTCATAACCGGACTATCGAATCGTGCAATAATACTGGATCTATGCGGCGATACTAATTTCAAACATGTTTGTACATACAAATATAAATAGATAAATGTAGGTGATCTTCCAAGGTGCGCTATTTATCGCGGGACGTCCGGATACAAAGGGAAACTGAAAGCACACGCAGCCGAGTTATTCAGAAACATTTTAAAAGCATGTGCGTCTCTTATTACGAAAACGAATTCTATTAACTTAAGAGCTTGCATCCGTCAAATTAAAACCAAGAAAATGTTTACACTTTTAAACGCATGTGAAACATAAAAGTCAAGTGGCGCTCTCCTTAAAATGCTTTCACATGTACAAAAAAAGACCCGAGTATATATAACTCCGTAAGCAGATAAATAGCTCAGTTTTTAAGTCACACGTTGCCTCCGAGTAGGTGCAAATCTACGTATTATTTTCGTTTTGTTAATTCATTCATTCATTCATTATTTACCTTACTATTTTAAAATGATCATATTACTCGCTATGCTGAGTAAATCCTCGGCCATAAACTTCTGGACAGCTCCTTGAAGAATGTATTAATATACAGTAATGAAAAAGAATCGAGTAAAACAAAGAACTAAAGAAAATTGGTCACTTCTTATAGTTTCTGATTTATTTAAACAAGAAGAATATATTGAGCAAACACCACAGAATCTTCACAAAATTAAATGAGATTATATGAAAACAATTTACAAAAATCAAAAATTTATTCTCAATCAAAAAAAACAGGAAAGACAAATAAAGACACGAAAAACAATTCAATTTTTAAAACGCAGAGTTAGGATTACAAGTAGACTTTAAGAAAGTAAAATAATCAAAAAAAAATTAATATTTACTAATAATAATCTTGAAAAACAAACTGGACGACTGAAAAGATTAATTTATTATAAAAAATGACTGGAAAAAAGCATAAATAAAGTATAAAATTCTTAAAACCATGACAATTTCTTTTTTACTTGTTTTTTTAAGCTCCTGCTGAAAATACATCATGACGCTTATTTTATAACTACATCTTTAAGTATTTGTGTGAATTTATTTCATTAAAAAAAATTATAATAAGCTTTCATGTTTACTGTCACGCATTTCTTTAATTAATTCATTTTGCAATTCAAAAGGCTTTAGTCATTTTTCAATTGTTTCTTTTTATGCTAATTGTCTGCTCTTTTTATACTTGTCGTCAGGTGTCTTGCACCACACGTAGGAGGAGATTATTGATGCGAGAGAGACCATATAATCTGGTTATATTTGCCCATTGACATACTTATGGATTTGTTTATTTATGGGTATAAAGCGAGTATAAACTCTCATTAATAATCAATAAATTCTTCTGGGGTTTTTCACATTTCAAATTGTGAGAAATCAACTTTAAATCCGTTGAAATAAAAGTGAAGAATAACAAAATTAATTGGATACAATTAATGAATACTTACCTAAGATTCTCACCATAGTGTTAGCAAAATCTGATTTTAAATTACCTTAAATATTACTTGCTGTATTGTATACAGGATATCTCACAAGTAATTGCACTTAATAAGAGTGCATTTCTGAAATTAATTTGAGTAGAATAAACGTGGACTAAATTCACAATAACTGACTAACTTCAAAGTTAACGAACATTTCAGTAAAAATTATTAAAAAGTTATTTAAAAAATAAAAATCAATATGCATTAATTTCTCAACGCTTAGGTAACTTTTTGTGATATTGACTCAGAATATTTCTAATCAAATTTATCCTGCTGAATAGAATTGAACCTAAGACGTGAAAGTATGCATACTAAAAACAAAATAGTGTATTTTATCAATTTGTGGAAACATAAACCTAGGCTGTTAGTAATAGTAGAGTCCTTGCGGGCAGCATGATATGAATTACTGGCAAGGACGATTCGTAGCGTCGCGTTTGTGTGAACACAGTAACGCGGGAAGAGTATTATAGAGGTTGGGGCGGACTCCCCCATGCTCTTAGCGCTAAGTGCTTGTGTTAATCTGCTTCCCCGCTGCACCACGGCACCCCAGCACTGTTATTCTACTATTCTCAACCCAGACGGCAGGCGAAAGTTTTACATCAGTGTCGAAGCTACTTTATTTTGCCGCCCATGTATCTTAAGTAAAACACATAACACAAAATTGGATAGGAAGTGTCTCAATGCCAAAACAACCGGCGTACTCTGCAGCAATTTATTTTTATAACAAATTTACAACAATACGACGACACTAATAACTTAGAAAAAAATCGAAAGCATGATTATTACGAAACAATATAAAGCGACGAGGCGACACATAATAGAAAGAAACACATACATATATCACTTGCTAAAGAAAAAGTTATGAAATTCTTTTAGTGTTGACTATTAAACCGGAATAACAATATCTACGAAAACCAGTTGTAGTAATTATCAGGCTGACCATGTTTCGAAGTTCTCCATTAGTATCTCGCTTATCTGAGTAGATTCGAAGACGGTTAAAACAGCTTGGAATTAAAATAATTTGTTACTTATTGTTTCATTTATAAAATTTTGGAAAAAAATTGTCTGTCGTTTTCTAATAGAATGCTTTTCGAAAAGTACTCTATTAATATAAAATGCTTTTTCGAAGAAAAAGAAGCCAATAATTGCAACTTTAATTTAGAAATTCCATAACAATTCCTTCAGTTTTATTTAGTAGTAAGATTAAAATTTTCTTTTACATTTTCACTGAGATAATGATACGTAAGCTAGCCTAAATGATGAAACAGAAACAAAAAAAAATCCCTGAAATCTAACGACAGAAGAAAAATGGTAATTTACTTCCTACTTACTTACAGGCTTTTTAATCTAATTTCCGATTTAACAAAAGCTTGGAGCTGCTCAAATACAAAAATAAATCAAATCAAGCAATAAATGAGAAAATAAAAAATACTTTCTAGGTAAACTGAGAATACAAAATAAAATCTGGAAGTATAAAAATCCTTATCTCTTAAATTGTTAATAATTTTACTAAGCGAATTTCCTGCCCCGACTCAGACTTGCGAAAATCATCCAAAAGCTGAAATATTAATTAAATCACAGCATTTTTTTTTTTCTTTTTTAAGTGGGTCTTACCTCGTACGAAAGTTCTTGCTTTAAAATCGCGGTGGTGTGCGGATTTCCCGCGCAACAAGCCAATAGCGTTGGATAAAGAATTTTCGAAAGTGCTTCCTCTGAGAAATAAGGGAAAGGGAGCGAACAAAGTTGCTGTAACACTGACGGAAACTGACCACTAACCAGGAGCATCTGGAACAAAAATTTAAACAAGTTCTTTTTTTAAACAAGAAACCATTTTCAATTTCACAACTGAAAACCTAAATCCACATTTAATTAACTATCAAAATATAGTGTGGATGTATTAGAAACTTTTGCGAATTTCCAGTTTACTTTCTCGTATCTGAATTACAAGCTAAAAATAAATTAAAGCAAGCAATTCTGGACGACATTCTTAATTATCTAGAGTCAATAGAAGTTGCAGTTTTAATCAATAAGCGTGAGTAAAGCGGTCGTTCGCCGTGCCTTCTCCATCTATTTCAAATCTAATGAAGCAAACGTTTCAATACAGGGATATAGAAACTGAAGTTATTTTCTAATTTTATTAAACATATTCAAGCATACAGAATGTATTATGACTACCGAACTACCGATACAAGTTATCTGGATATTTTTAATATTTACGGTGTATTATAAATGTGATTCTAAAATTATTTAGCGTGACCTTTCCTCCTTAGATTTCAGAATTTTTTTATTGCATTAAATGTAAAAAAATATATATTTATATGACAGAAACATTTATAATTAGGCAAAGGAAATTTGTTTAATTTTTTTATTTTTTAATAATTAAAGAGAAATTTTTAAAATAAAATTAAACAGTTTGTAGTGCTTATGTATAATAATTTGACTTGCCAATATCAACACATCTCGTACTCTCATACAAGGGAGCGGCAGAGGCAGTGGATGTTGGCGCCATGCTATCTTAATGATGGCGGATGGCGCGACCGGTAAACGAAGAATGCGGTTCAAACACAAGACATTACGTATGTACCGGACGACAAGACAAGTCCGCGAAAGACAGATAAGTCGGAAGGTTTAACGCTGGCGAGCTTCTAACGAGTGATATTAATGACGTCTGAAACTCGCCGCACGTAAACACGCAAGCTATTTGTAACGTTAACTTACATAAGTAAACCAAAAAAAAAAGAAATCAGCGCTCGCACATGTATTACCTGATTATCGTTGTTCTCGATTGCGAAATATCCCGTAACGCAAATTACTTCGTGGAGAAGTTGTTCTTGCAGTTCTGAAGAGAGGAGTTTTCCGATGTTTTCTTTGCCGGATGAGCCTGTCGGAGCTGATGGGGAGGCACAGCACCATATCAAATGGCCGGCAATATGACGGAATTGTAGAGATATGCCTTCAGCACCTAAAGCTTCCTAAAAGTAACATTGAACAAAAACGTCAACTCTACCCTAACAAAAATTAGACAGAAAGAAAACTAATAAGAAATTAATTGCAGTGGCGCTGCAAAACTGAATGAGCCATCAGAAACTAAACGAAGCTTTTGAAATAAAACATTTAATGTCAGTGATAGAGTCTTACGGTGTCTGAATTGATTTCCAAGTTTGTCAGCTATTAAGAAATTCTTCAATGGCCACTGAAATAGAGTTATCTCCATTTTCCGTTTTCAAATTTGTTACCGTGGCGAAATACGTTTTATTTGGAAGGTCTATCACGTTAACAATTAACATTTTTTTAGTCTATTTAATTTCCTATCATAATTTCCCTGAACCTGTCCTAGGTGTAACCAAAAACGCTATTCGGGGCTTTCTTAGTGACTGGATAAGCGAGGAACATAACAGATACTGGCTAAGCAGGCCAGGACATCACCATAGCAAGACCTTCGTTAGAGGACCTTGCAAAGAGAGAGCTGCAGAACTTTTGCTTTTAAGCAGGGCGCAACTCAAGATCACCACGGGGTTGCTAACAGGACACCTGAGTGTTAAGGAGCATCTGGATGATCGGAAAATTCAATGGGGATCTAATTGCAGACTCTGCAGAGACTGTGTAGATGTGATGCGCTGGCAAATCGCAGACAGCGTATACTCGGACATCTTATGATAGTTCCCGAAGATTTCAACACGCAATCAGTGAAAAACCTGAGGACATGCCTCACTGAATGGCTGCGGTAAAAGGACCAGGGCGAGCACAATAAGCCTAAATGGCTCCGGTGCCTCCGGTGCATTCTCTGCGGATGGGTTCTGGTCATATATATTTAAAAAAATCATAATTTCTATTAATTCAATTTTCTATTTTGCCATCTATTTATTAATCAGAGAAAATTCTTCTACTTCTCTTATCAGTTCATGATGTAATTCTGTCATTGATTTATTAATTTCTTAACCTCATTAATTTTTATCCGATAAAGTTAGATTGCCAACAGTGGAAAAACTATAATAAAGGATTCTCCCCAGCACAGTTCCTGATGGGGCAAATCTTACAGGAAAATCGACCAATACAAAATAAAACCTTGAAATTTAAACTACCAGATTATGATAGGATAAAAGAAAATGTGAAGCAGGACAAAGAATAGCAGAAGAAAAATTAGACATCGGTCAAGAAAATTGAAAAAACTGGAGGAGGGAATAAGAGTATGATGGCAACAGAGAATAAAGATGAGAGAAGAGACCAGGTCATACGATTTTGAAACCCGTAATGGGAGACTCCGAAGAAATAGAAGACATTTACAAGAACTTCCAGTCGACGTACATTACATACCATCTAACAATCTCTAAATAAAAACCTAGTCAAGTAGGCTATTTAGTAATTCTGAAATGTACATAAAATGGATAAATTTTCGGTCCCAACTTACTTGACCAGGTTTTTATTTAGACACAAGTTACTTCGCAGAAAGTCCAGGAAAAGAATAATGAAATGGATGTTAGAGATGTTAGATAATCATATCCGGAGGGGAAACCCAAAAGAAATATAAAAACTAAAGGTTATTTAAAATTATAAATGTAGAAATGTAGAAATACTACTAGTATACCGGGTGTCCCAAATTAAGTGTTATATCTAGAATATTAAACGGCAAAATAAAAGAATTATTCAGGTTTTGTTGAAAATGGCTTGGAACGCTCTACAAGATAGAATACTTAGAAGTAATCTCTAGACACCAACCCCTCAGAAACCAGCCCAAAAAGATTCTAACTGCAACAGTATAAGTAATAATAATTATCGATTACATTTGAATCAAAAAAATCAATATTTAAAAAAGGATTACTTCCATCAAAATTAAAAATTTTACTTTTATGAATTTTCTGCTCTGTTCTGTTTATATGCCTATAATTGTTTTAAGTATCTACCTTGTGCGGTATTAGCTATAATATTAAAAGTGGAACATAGAGATATTTTTTTTTTAGTTAAAATTTAATAGAAAATTACTATTGCTTATAATGTTGTATGCAGAATCTAAAATATATTAAAAAAATAAAGAAACTATAGGGGAGCAGTTTCTAAGAGTATGTTGGCATCACCGCACACTTATAATATTTCCTATTTTATTTAATAACATCTGCTACTTAAGTTTTGGGAAAAATTTTAAATGCTCTCTGTGACATAGTAAAAACAATACATCTAGTCAACTATGGCGAAACATGTTGCTAAGGGTTATGTCACATTTTCGTTTGTCATTTGCGAAATGGCGTAAAAGCTAGATTTACGAAAGTCCATCTGCAATCTGGTTGAACAGCTGCCTGGACGAGATATAGTAAACTTGTTTCCGGACATAATATTTCAAAAAATATCACATATCGGACAATTCGGGAATGCAAAGAGGGAATTCCATGTATAAACCTACCAAAAACAGGATATCCACGTGCGTTAACTGAAGTTCAAGTCAACAGACTAGTCAACCATTCCAGAAACACCATTGGAGTGCCTACCCGCAAGCTTTCCCGTCGTTTCCGCATTTCAAATGCTACAATTTCTAGTTACATTGCAAGAATAGGCCTAAAATACAGAAAACGCAAGAAATGCCCCAAGTATACTCTCGCACAATTGGCCAGAGCCGAGCTTTGAGACGTCGTCATTTCGCCCACAACCGGATCATAATCACGGACGACGAGAAATATTTTACCTTTGACCATGCAGAATTTCCTGGAAATGCAGGCTTCTATACGGATAATATTGAAGACATTCCCATTAACGTAAGATACAAAAAGAAAGCAAAATTTTCTGACAAAATTTTGGTGTAGTGTACCATTTCTGAGGTGGGCATATCTAAGCCCTATGTAGGCCATGTAAGAGGCCAGGCAGTGAATCCTGAAGTATACATCCGAAATTACCTATCAAAATTGATTATTTTTATTAATCAGCTTCATGCTAATGCTGATTATATGTTTTGGCCTGACCTTGCAACATCATATTATGCCAGAGATACGCTAAACTGATTAGAAGCCCATCATGTGCCATATGTTCCCAGAAATGATAACCCCTCCAAATGTCCCTCAGGCAAGGCCAATTGAAAATTTTTGGGCCCTATTGGCAAGGAAGGTGTACGATAATGGTTGGGAAGCCCAAAATGAACAACAATTGCAGTAAAAAATTCTTCAAAACATTAGAGAAGTAGACTTAGAAAGCGTCCAAACCCTGATGCGACATGTAAGACAAAAATTACGTCTTATTGAAGATAGAGGCCCCCTAGCAGCAATATAGCAAGCAGGTGTTAAAGTCTAAGATTTATTGGTAATTGTTATGTTATGTTTAATTAATAAACTTCTCTTAAATTTAAAATAATACCCTTCTATATTTTTCCCAAAACTTATGTAACAGGTGTTAGTATCTCTAAATGTATTAATAATAATTTAAAATATTTTAGACATGCTTTGTTAATTTTGAGAGCAAACAAATGATTTCTAACGTTAATTATACGCCGTTTTAGTAACTGAATGTATACAAACACTCAAAATCAAAACTGTTTTTTCTAATTTTGATACTGACAGTGGAGATGTCAAATAAATTGACTGTACTCACAAGGTATGTAAAGAAAGAAGGATGTGTGGTAGATTTAGGTTGGCAACAATATTAAAAGAATTCTAATCAGCACAGTGTTGTCATTATACATTTATATGAAATAAACATGTAAAGAACTTAAAACGGTTTTCTATAATAATTCATAACCGGTTTTCAATTCCTAACTCATTTCATTGGGTGTGCTTTATGCTTATTTTTATCTTCCATATGTGCACTATTTTTTCTCACTTTCTTAAAATCTTTTGAAGTTTTCCAGTCGTTTTATTAATTTTTTTCCTTTTTTATTTTTTTATGATTTTCAATATTTGTTTTATTGGTAAAACATATTTTGTATT
Organism: Serrognathus titanus; assembly: GCA_039766575.1. Lineage (NCBI taxonomy): Eukaryota > Metazoa > Arthropoda > Insecta > Coleoptera > Lucanidae > Serrognathus > Serrognathus titanus. The sequence continues at coordinate 65,543,747 of CM077911.1, forward strand.
TTTTTCGTTATCTTTCTGTTGTTCTTTTTTACGTTTCCTCTTTCATTTTGTTACATTGAATCATATTTAATATTCATAACTCTTTTAGGCGCAAGAATAGAACTAGACAGCGAAACATTGAATTTACTTTACAAACAAAATGACAAGAAAGTGCTTCAATTACAAAATATTTTTGTTTAGTACTATTTAAAACTCTCTTAAAAACAAAGTCCTCACATACTAGGTAAGTTTACTAATGGGGTCATATTACTTGAATTACTTGGGGTGGGTTTATCAATCACAAGTTAACTATCACTGTCAGTTTGTTCCCATAGCAACGATTATGAAGACAATTGTTGCCATGGTAATTAACTGAAGGTTAGAGTTAACTTAAAGTTAACCCTTAGAATTATAAACCTAGAATGATATTCAAACACTCATCGCAACTGACTTAACATTTCAATATAGTTTTCATTTCGTAAACTACGCAGATTGCTCTTATTTGTAGGTTGTCTTTGACGGTCTAATTTTAGATAATTGCATATTATTTTATTTTTATTCATTTAATTATATTTTTTTATAAATTATTAGTATTATTAGGTGGTTCTTAAATTTCATACAGTGCTTTTAACTTGGTAGTGTGTGAATGAATAGGGCAGCACAGCTACCGAAATACGTATCTACGGATATAAAAATTATTGTGGGCGGAGATTAATTTTTAATTACTTCTTAAACCACAGTATCCTTAATTATTTTTTAATAAATTAAGTTGTAGGTGGTGTGATAATTATTACGTACACAATAAATAGTGATCGAATAACTTCAATTTTGAGAGGTCAAACGTTTCAAAAGGTGTAACGTTACAAATCCTGCTCAATTACCTTGATATAGTAGAAAGACTAACATTTAGAAAGCCCTCTTGAAGCAACGTAATTGCTCTAGTTACTTCAACATCATTTATATAACATCTTGGAGCAAGGATAGTCCGAAAATGCTCTTACTTTATATTATATAAAAAAAAAACTTAAAAACCAGAATAAGTACTTTGTTATTTACAAGGGCTGAATGAATTATTTTGCATTTCTAATGTAGAAATAGTTTTACCACTTAATAATAAAAAAATCTTTGTACAATAAAATAAATAAAGACAAAAATTATTTCAAAAACAATCAAAACTGACTCACCTGAAACTTCTTTAAATCTAATTCGGCAACTCTTCTTAAGAGACGGAACGTGGCTAAAGCTAAGCTAAGGCAAGGCATTGGTATTGTCGGTGGTGACTGTCCTTCAATTCGTGGTGGAGAATCAGGGGGCAAGAGTGATCCATAGAGCATGGAAACTGCCCCCATGAGCTCAGTACCATGTAGGGTGGACACCTGCAAATAAAATACAGAGATGAAAACACATTGCGTTTCCATTTTCTATGATGTTATTTGACGCACTTGTGAGATCCGGATATAATTGCACAACTAAAAATATCGTGATCTTAGAACTTAATCACAGAGAATATTCCTAAATTATCATAAGTAACAAAAATTTAAAAAAATTGGATCTCAAACATTCCAGAACTTTTAGTAAGACCAATAAAAACTTACATTTTTCAAGCAGATAATTTCTCGAAATAAAGTTATATGTATTTATTAAAAAAAAGAATATTTTGGCAAATGCCATTAAAAGTAAATGAAGCTGCCGTAAATAATTAACATAAACGGTAATAATTTCAATGATCTTTTGCTTGTTAACTTTAAATATGTGTAATTAAAAAAATAAAAGGTTAAATTTTTAATATTCGTTTTAAAAGTTGCTTGACTTTTTTATTCAATTTTAAGTGAACAGAAAAAATCCCGCATTACTCCTGTAAAGCACGAATTATTTGAGGTGAAAAGTTATGAAAAAGACTTCCTCTGGCATTTCGATTTTAATTAATCTTTGACAATATTTATTTTAGTCAAATGCTATTGTTTGTAGCGCTCAATCAAATTTGTAACGATTTTATAATCAAAATGGTCAGTATTTTCTGGTCCTCAAAAGAAAATGTTTTATATATGATGTAAACTTTTGATGACGAAAGTACTTCAATTTATTCATTTATCAATTTAAAAGTAAATTTGTAATTGAAAGAAAAATTCAAAATTAAACATAAAAAAAGTGTGATTTTTTTAAGTAAGATCTCATCAACAACAATAATAATTAAAAAATTGTTCATTTGTTATTAAATTAGGAAAAATGTCGCAATTACGATTGTGATATTTCCCCACACAAATTTTAATATTTTAATCTCAAATTTTATGATTATTTGATTTTTTACGACAAACTTACAAAAATACAAAATATGTACTATCGCTGCTTTAAAATTCATACGATTCAATTTTCCTCTGTAAATATGGCTTCCTTCCTTCCAGCTTGTCAAAAATAATAATTTCAAACGACAAATTTCAAATTTAATGCTAAAGTTCTAGTATCACAAAGCCAAATCACGTGTTTTCTGAAGGAGAGAAGGGGTTTGCAATTGCAAAGTTAGAAGATGGTTGGTCGTTACTTTTATTCTGTTATTTCAGTCCTTTACTACCTTGAGCATGTTCTTTCCCTAACAACTTCAGATCGTGATCCAACGATCATGACCAAGTAATCAAGATCCAAAATAAATTCGAAAGAACTGCCACATAACCAAATATATAATTTCCTTAATCGAATCACAAAAATTCAATGATCTAAAGAGGCAAGCGGGTTTACGGATCGTGATCCGTTTAAACAAAATAACCTCAACGAAAGAACACTACTGATCCGATCAAACGCATTTAGATCCAAATTTATGTGCGAAAGAACACGGCTCTTGCTATTCTTAAAATATAACTAAAGAATCTGAAAACCAAACGGCTTTTGGTTAAATATCTTTAGTGTCAAAATTGAGGAAAAGCCAGTTCTACAAAACTATAATTCGGAGAAATTCTAGCTACTTGATAAAAAATCGTGCGAAATTTTAAGGCCGCAATAGCACACACTATCGATATCATAAAAACTAAGACAACTTTTAAATCCTGTAGCCATGCGTTTCCATTATTTTATTAGAGGGAATCTTACTTTATTATTAAGTCAGTAGTTGATATTTATACTCTGTTCACGATCTTTTTGCATTCGGAGTAGGCCGACATTTTTGTTGGTACTACAAAAAAACATACTTGTCAGGAATTTGATTGACGTTCGTTTGTGGTTACGTTTTTGAAAACTGCCACTCCCAATGTTGCCAGTTCAATTGTGCTGTACAAAGAATTCCATGAAAACGAGAAATATCGTATCGAACAAACGTTTAATGATTAATTATTTTTTTCATTGAGAAAGTTTGGGGTGAGGTGTGTTGTTTGCGTGTTCTTAGCCAACAATTGTGCCACAAAGCGAAGAAGTATTTCTTTATTAACAAATGTGACTCCAGATATGATAATAAACAATAATGACAGAATGTTTGTTTGTGTTTTCTTGTGCACAGTGGTGGGGCTAAATGGATCTTGCTACTTGTGCAGCGGGTGGAGAGGTGTATTGGCTTGTACAACCCATGAGGATGGCTTGTTGAGCCAGGAGTTTTTTCAGACTTGTTCAGACCGTAGTACTGTCGTTCTCAGGCCCTGGATGGTCTTATTATAGGGCTCGCGACCATTTTCGCCTCGCTGTCGCAGAAGGGGTGTATACTCGAGACCGGAGTGAATTTCTGAAGGGGATTCGAGTATGGTGCCTGGCAATGGTGTAGAGGTGCGCTGCAGGTGGCGCAAAAGCATTATATGAAGGGGTATTTAAATAACAGGATCTTCTTGCTGTTGCCGATGTCTCAGAACCTTTTCCATAGCCATATTTATGTAAATTATCTTATCATTTTTCCCGAGAAGACCACAAGCTAGATCTCATTTAAAATTGTGTCTACTTTCACTACCTCCTCCAATACGCACACCATCAGAATCTTCTGCTAACACTGGAATCCTGCAAATCTGCTTATATTTGTGCATATTCGTGGCTATTAGTTTTGACTGCTAAAAGGACCGCCGCGGTTTATTTATAAGTTTTAGAGACATACATGCGTTTTCTACACTATAAAATTTTGATGCCAAATTAAATGTTCTCTACTCCCCTTCCATTGATTCCATAGAAGAATCTGATTCATCATCAATTTGTGATTCTGAATCAAATTCTCCTAATGTAATAATGAAAGGAGGAATATTTTCAAACGAAAAATTTCCCATATGTTTCGTCCAGTCTTCCGAAATTAATTTTTCACAATGATTACAAAAATTTTGCCACATGTCGGGGGTACATTTTGAAAGAGCCTCACGCCATAAATTTGTAACCCTATCTTTCGATACTGGTTGCGAATTTATGTGCTTATTGTAAAAGCCTTTGCACTGCCCCCATACAATCTCAATAGGATTGTATTGACAATGCTATGGAGAACTTCATAACCGTGCTCCTTCAAAATTACGTCAGTCGCGTATCGTTTTGTTGTTCCGTCTATTCTAAAAGGCTTAATTAATTCCCATAATTGTTTTTTTGTAATTTTGCCCTCAATTTCGACATTGTGTTTAACCAACCACTCCTGCATTTGACTTTTTTTTACAGGAAAATGTGGATGGTTTGTCCAACTGCACCGAGTAATACGGTGCATTGTCCATCATCACCACACATTTTCGTTGCAACTTTCCTAGTGCAGGAATAAGCTGATTAACCACCCAATTTTGAAAAATTTCTGCATTCATGGTAGTCTCTGTCATTGTTCGTCGAGTCAAGTAACAAGTCACACCCTTCCAAAAAGCCAAGTTTTGTTCCCGCATGCAAAATTGTAAAATGTTTCCCTTCACTTTTAATTTTGGTTGGGTTACTTTTCAAATCTGTTTTGTATATCCATCGACGAACCACAGACCCATTTTGGTAGATCCACATTTCATCGAGGTACACGAATATTATATTTTCACTAGAATTTTGAAACTGTAAGAATTTGCTCAAAAAAGAAATTTTGGACGCAACGACGTGTTTTTGTTCACATAAAATTTTGCGTCCGTTAACCATTTTGTTTGTAACCCATAGATTTCATAATTTTGAATAAGTTGTTCTTCCCCCTTTAAATTCCAAAGTATCGCGAAGGTGTGTAAGTAATTTAAAAGTGAAATATTCATTTTTCAAATTATATTGCCCAATTAGTCGTTGCAAATCTTTCCGAAACATGTAATTTGTAAACATATCCGTCTCTTTTCGTCTGCCAGATGAAGATGTTTTCAAATTGTCCTGCTTTCAAAATTTTAGTTATTGTTCTTTGCGAAATCTAAAATACATATACCTACATTAGAAAATGGGGCTCATTTAATTTATGTAAGCCTTACTCCAGGTATATCTATCAACCTGCTTATAATTTCATATTGTGTAAAATCTGGACGATCCTTTTTAAAATAATTGTAGGCTTTTTTTATGGCTTGTTTGGTTTGCCCGCTTATAATTTTCGGCATTTTGACAGGATTAAAAAATGTAATTAAATAATTAGTTATTTGTTTTAAATTACTTTGATCATGGCATTGTAGTTCAAGTTTATTTAAGTATTGGCAACATATTAATACAGCTAACGTGACAATGTCATAATTTTTTTCACGTCAGATTTTGACTACCTTCAAAATACAGGCACGTAACATAACGAAAAAAAAAACATACCCTACTAGAATGCAAGAAGATCGTGAATGGATATTATGTCATGTCAAATTTTAATATCAATAAACTAGCAACTTACATTTAGAAATCGAATTGTTTTATTTTCCTTCATTTCAAGCAAATAAAGGCAATCTCTGAGTTAAGATCTATACTTACTAAATGTGTAGAATCACAATCTTCTGGACAATGATCTGCAAGTGCTGCTAAAAATTCCAACGATGCTAAAAGGAAATTGCACGCAGGCGGTATATCATGGACTGGTCCCCGAATGGACAAGCAATATTTAGATAATTGTTCGACAGTTCCCAGGCAAACTGCAAAACTGAAAGAAAAGATGACTCGTCATAGTAAATTATCTACTTTTATTTCCACAAAGTTTAACAAAATATTATAATTAAACACTTTTTCGTTTATTGAAATTTAGAGTGAACTTACAGCGAAATGTCGACATTTCTGCAAAATACATAATAAGTAGATGAAATAAGAATTTTTGTTTGTTTGTTTATTTAAGAATATAACTATGCTATTGCATATTTGGGAGAAGATATTTTTGGTATAAACGTATTTAATACTCTATTCAGTAACTAAAGAAATTAATTATTAACTTCTAATTGGACAAATTTTAAAGAAGTTATTGAAAATAAACTTTTTTTAATTTACGGCTAGAAGTGAAATGTATAATGCATACGTATAGCATGGACGCCAATGTAATATTTTTTTAACTTATATACAAATCCGCAAACGTGCAGGTCTGGAATGTTCTACCGGAATGCATCTCGCAAATATACAGAAAGAATATCAAGACTGAATTAAAGAGATTGAAAAAGTCACTAATAAAAAACACAGCAAAAATTAAATCGAATTAAAGAAACAGAAGATGATGAAAATAGAAAGGCAGAAAGAGTACATAGAGACTGAAGTTTGTAACCGATTGGAAACGTTAAACTTACTGGGTACATATTTATTATTTATTTGTACTTGAAACCCTACATTTATTAATAATTTTCCAAATTCCACAATTTTTTCAAGATAAGAGTTCCTTGAACCATATCTACTGCCTCTGTAAAAAAACGCACTGACACGTAGATACTGCGAAAAGACACCCGACCTGTAGGGGGCTGGAACGAAAGATATTATACGAGGGAAGCGATAATCAGCTGTGCACATGACACATCTGATGAGATTATCGCGGCATGTGTGAGCAATCCCATAACCTCTCCTCATTTGTGTACATGTGGACATAAGGTACGAATTTATCTGATTAGGTAGTACTTGGCAAAATGACTTCGACGTAACAGAAATTCTATGGAAAAAAGCTATTAAACGTTTTTTTTAATCATTATTTTCTTCATAAAAATTCAACTTTTCAATCAGTAAATATTCGGACTTTGTTTTAATTACTAAAGGGTTTTAAAAAGCATTTCGTACTTCGTCCAGACAATGTAAAAAGGTTTATAGGAAAGAAAAACTCCGTGCAACTTCACGACACGTCTTCCCCTTACAACGATCCTCGGCGCCCCTGGTTAGGTTAAAAGCCGATTTGCTTCCGTACAGCCATAATTTTTAGTCACTTATCGGTTTCAGATAAAAATGAGTTATCCGAGAAGAAAGAAATGGGAATATGTCGGACACGATTTGTACTTTTACCCTTTATTTATGCCCGAACTTAAAATTTTGAAACGTATCGTGAAAGGAATTTTATTTATTTCTAAATTGACTTTCGAACAATTAAAATCTTTTTAGAACATGTTCGTAGAGATTTTGTATTGCTATTTTCATATTTAGTTCTAAATTTTTACAAGTAAATTATAAAACAACAGGTTTCAAATATTTGAAGATGAGGGGCTGCACGTACCTACTTAATTTTTGAATAAATTAAAATAAAGATTTCTGGTTTCGGTTTAAATGTTAACGAAATTCCATTTAAAGATTTAAAGTTAACAATCTGGGTTCAATATGTTTAGCAACTTTACCGAGCTAGTATTCTATACACATCAACGACAAGGCGACCAATTTACTAATGGGTGCCAACTGTGAACCACACTTTGAATTCGATTAGGCGGCCATCAGTGGAGCGACGCACCCATTTATTGTCATTAGACGCCGACGCCGCCTGTTCTCATTGCAACTACACATCTTCATTTTCACCACGTTCAAAACGCTTATCTGCTATATGTGCAGAATTCCACAAAATTTATGTATGTTGTAAATATGGGCCACAATGCCTCTGGTGGAAAACAAAATTCCAAATTTCTTTTTTATAAATTATATCTTACAGCTGGAAGAAGATTCTTTTCGAATTCTATTTTAAATGTGTACTCCGTTAAAATTTGATGATCGTAAAGTACAGAAGTTTAATTTAATTAATTCTAAATCTGAAAATTCAATATTTGAACACAATTACCCAATACGAAAGTAAACCAACATATGCATCGGACATGCAATTATACGAATTAAACAAATAATACGTAAAAAAAATAAATTCTATCGGAGATTCAATAGTACACATGTCATCTCCCAGGCACAGCAGTACACTAGTTACAGAGTAAAAGCAAGGGATAGCACTCCCTCTGTACAAATATAAACTCGGGGTGCATTGACGCGCACCAGATTTGGAAAGCCAATGCAATTTTTACAGCCTGCAAAGTGTTTCCCTTTCAGATATCTCCCGTTCAGGTTCGCCTCATACAATTCAAATTGGATAGAAAAGGACCAAGGCAGACGTGGGGTACGTCGACACGATGAATATTGATTCACTTAGCATTCAGCGAAGATGAAGACAGTGATGATTGTTATGATATTGATCATGAAACTGTTTGCATGTTTGTGCAGGCGAGCCAAGCATAAATTATTTGATATTAAAATCCTTGCTGCGCTTTAATCAATACGATGCGTGTCTGGATTTATTTAATAAAAGAAAAACGAGAGTTATTTAATTCAGCTCACGATTTTATTAATACAAATCTAAATTAAACAAGTACTATAAAAAATACTTAACGAAATTCAAAATATTTCTTTTTTACCGCTAGAAAATACAGGGCGATGAACAAAATAGTACTGGAGTATAAATGAGTTATTTTATTCGTCATTTTTCACATTCGCGTTATATATGTAATACTTTCAACGTTTTTACGAAAAATATAGAACAACATTTAATATTACTTAAACAGTTAACCCTATTTATTATTTATTTTAGATTCATCGTTAGTTTTTTTTTAATCAAACCCCTTCTGCGTTGGATAAAATCGAAAAGACGTCTTTCTATAATATTTCCTAAATACGTTTAAGAACAGATAATAAATCGTTTACTATACAATTAGAAATATTGAGGGATGAATTTTTTTCGTCACAAAGAGTAGTAAAAGTTATTTTGGAATATCTCTGGAGGATTCGACTTTTCTTAAGCCTTAGAAAAGCCGTGCATCGGCATAATGTAACCCGAGACAATGTAAAGGGTCGCGGGGGCCGAACTCGGGCAATTTGAGATCCTACTGTTTACACAGAATCTTGTTTGCACGGGCCCGGCACACATTTACAAAACTCTTCACAAATCGCTGGATGTTTTTGTCAGAGTGCCAATATTGGCAGAGATACTTCCTTTGCTGGAATTTAACGCAGAACAAAATTTTTCGTACAATAAAATCTAAATCAGATATCGCATTAAAGTGTTTAGAAATTTTTCTGTTAAGATTGAGGAAATAAAAACTGATTGTGAGGTAACGAGAGAGGAATAAAGAGAGATGAACTTGGTGCACTATAGATAGATGAAATAAGGAAGGATCAAAACAAAAAGATCAACAAGAATCTAAGTCCTTGCCACTGCGTAATACGTCTTAATCAGTTGGAGTAATGACACAGTAGGTATTCACAATCACCACAAACAGGGAATACACAGGTGACTAACTAGGAAACTAGGAAAGAAAATCTTAAAATAGTGTCACAAAATTGTTGTGCTGTTTTATTTATTTACTATTATTTACTCTTGAAAGTATTAAGCTCTGCCAACACACTCGTGTTAAGATAAATGCATCGAAAAATTTTAGTATGATGCATCAGAGGTTTAACGTCGTTGAACGTCGTTTAAATAAGTGCATATTAGATGACAAATGAACACTAATCGAGCACAAAATAACACCATAAACTAAGTTTACAATTTATGTTGTTATAATACTTTGTCAATTTTTGGTAGTGAGAGCAGTTAGGCACATAGATAACAGCGCTGTTATTCTTAATACCAATGATACCAATGATAGACCTGATTATCACATTATTTATCACATGTTACAAGATACTATATGGTTTTGATTAATAGTAAAACTTACGACTTTATTTTTTCCTTAATATCAACAGATAACCAAGGCGAAAGAATTCGAAAAAATTAGAATCTGTTTATAAATAACAGCGAGATTTCATCATAATAGAATCAGTACCAAAAAATTAACAAGAGTTTCGGGCGAACAATAGAAAACTTATTTAAATATTTGGGGAAAATTAAACGTAACGAATTATTGATAAAGTTTTGTAAAAAAATTAAATATAGATATAATTAAAAAATATTATCATTCTTTAATGACGGCAAGATTATTTCAGCTTTCCAAATTTTATACCTAAAAAAAAGAAAAGGGCAGCGGGTATGTTTAACATTGTAAATATCTCTTATCTTTTTAAACCCACAGACATTTCGATTTTTGAAACACAAAAGGTAAAAGTTGATCAGGATTTAAGGAAAGAAAAAATAAAGAAAGAAACACAAAAGTATAGGTTAGCACTTTTGTGTGATAGGATTAACAAATATACTACATATTGCTTTATAGTCCGCTAATTGGTTGTCTTACTTCATTAAGAAGACATGGCTACAAAAAAATTGAGGCACCTGTATACCATTTCAATAGTAAATATAACACGACCAAAAAAATCAGATACAGATGGACATAGAATATAACTTCATCTCTTAACTGATACTTATATGTTTTGCAGTCACTTGACATATCTTACAATTAGCTTTTATAGGCCAAAAAAAAATTCAAAAAAGCGTATGGTAAATCGAATTGAAGATATAAATGTACATGTACTTTAAAATGTAAATGCATCAAATTTTCTACAGAATTGTGTTTCCGAAAATAACGGATAAATTCTATAAAATGTGTCAGAAAAATATACAGGGTGTTTCGTAACTTCTTGAAAATAAATTAAACAATGAAAGTTTGCATGAAAATGAATAGAATGAACCATTTTTTGTTGAACAAAGTGTACGTTGAGGAGGTTGCACGGAAATTTACTGAAAAAAAATGGCACAATTTGCAAATAGAGAGATTGTTGACATGATGATACTGTGAAAGTGGGCAAACGCATTAGCGGCAAGGCGTTTCTATGTACAGCATTTTCCAAGCCGACATTTGCCAACCAGTGCCACATTTCTCCCTGTTGTACAAAGAGCGAGGGATACTGGAACTTTAAGGGCACGTCGCGGAAGAGGTGGAGGATGGCAGCTTCCACAACGCATCCTAAACAGAGAAGAAGAAATACTACAACTTATCGAGGAACATCCTTCGTTAAGTGTACATAATATCTCAAAACAAACGTGTTTATCGTCCTCCGTTGTTTGGCGCATTCTTCGCGAACAACAATTACATCCGTACCATATTCAAAGAGCTCAGGCTTTGCTACCAGCCGACTATGCTCCACGCATACGATTTTGTCTTGTCGTTGGTTACTGCATAAACAACAGGCAAATGCGAATTTTGTTCATAATGTCCTGTTTACCGACGAAGCTATTTTTACCAGAGATGGGGTGCGCAATTTTCGCAACATGCATTTGTGGGCTGAGGAAAACCCTCACGCAATTCGTAGCGGCCATTTCCAACAACGGTTTTCTGTTAACGTGTGGGCAGGTATTCTAAACGGCAATTTAATCGGCCGTTCGTCTTGCCGAACCGTTTAGATGGTCTCCAATACTTAAATCTTCTACGAACTAATCTATCGGAACTTCTCGAGAATGTGAACCTAAATCTTAGAGCAACGATGTGGTTTATGCACAACGGGGCCCCACCTCATTTTCAACGAAAAATACGTGCTCATCTCGACGAAATTTTTCCTGGTAGATGGATTGGAAGAAACGGGCCGATCAGGTGGCCTGCACGTTCACCTGATCTAAATCCGCTAGATTATTATCTGTGAGGTCACGTAAAAGCGTTAGTATACGAAGAAGAAATCAACATGTTCCAAAAATAAAACGATCGTATTAACGTCGCATCAACACGTTCCAAGAATAAAACGATCGTATTAACGTCGCATCAACACGTTCCAAGAATAAAACGATCGTATTAACGCCGCATTTCTCTCTGTTCGACAACAAAACCTGTTTCATAACGCTTGTGAATCTTTACTTCGCCGGCAGATTTGTGTTTACGAGCGGCCGAGGGAAGGAATTTTAAACACTTATTGTGACTGAGCCGGCACTGAGCCAGAGATTCTAAACATTTGTCAATGCGTTATCAGTTGAGGGTAAGTTTTATTTTGTTTTTATTTAGATGCATGTCCAACACCCCATTATTTTTTTTCACAAAATTCCGAAACACCCTGTATGAATGAAAGGGCCAAAATTCAAGCAGTTGGATATGTCTCTAGCAATAAGTGGTAAAAACAATTGCAAGTTATTTGTAGTTAAATGTGAAATAGAATTTTTTGACATTAAGCAGTGGAATGCGTGTTACTTACTTAGATTAGACAGCAAAAATGAGACTTACTGAAACCGAAAGAATGGAAAATATGATGATTGAGTTTGGACGCATCAAGAACTTCGTATTTTGTTCAATGAAACAAACCAAACCGTCCTCCAATCTCGTAATCAATGGTAAGTCGAATTGAGAAGAAATTTAGTCAAGTACGACGTAAATCTAAAGCTGGACGTCCGTTGACTTTAGATGAAGACAAACAATGGGATGCCATATTAACGGTGCATGAAAATCCACATTCAACCCTCGTGGGAATCGCTTCACATCTCAATATGTCAAAAAATACAATTTACAGACTTCTTCATAAGGAAAAACTTGGTGTAAGAGCTGATTTTGATCGACGAGCGCAATTTTGTGAGACAAAGATGGAACTATCTAACGGAAATCCTGCATTCATTAGAAATAATCTCTTTTCTGATGAGGCAACATTTTGATCTAATGGTACTGTCAATAAGCAAAATTGCAGTTTTTGGGTGGTTGAAAATCCATATAGGATGGTTGAGGTGAATACACAATATCCCAGAAGGTTAACGCGTGGGCTGGGATAGTGGGTTATCCAATTACTGGACCGTACTTTTTTGTTAGAACACTGGGCGGTGAACAGTATCAGGACTTCCTCCATTTTAATTTAATTCCGGCTTTAGAGGTACTGTTTCCTAATGCAGAAAATCTTGATTCACCCGATCCCAGAATTTGGTTATAGCCAGATGGTGCGCCTCCTTATTATGTACGGCCAGTACGGAAATATCTCGACCTAATATTTCCTAATCGATGGATTGGTAGATAGAGACCTATTGAATTGCCAGCAAGATCTCCGGATTTAACCCCTTTGGATTATTTCCTCTGGGGTTGTTTAAAAGTTAAAATTGATTGTAATAGACCTCCAAAATTGAGGAGTTAAAACATAGAATTCGGAAAAAAAATCACTCAATCACCCCTGAAATAATGGTAACACTATTCAACAAGCGTTTGACTCTAGATTAAAACATTACCTTGCCGTTAACGGACAGCAACTTGAACATTTTATTTAATTTTAATATTGTTTTATTTTTCAAAAAGATTTTCTTAAGTTTTGTTTCGTTTGAATACATTTTTGCTGAATATCTCAGTTACCAACCGATTTTGAAAGTTTTGTTTATTGTATTCAGCATAAAACATGCTATTAAATAAGATATCACATTGTTATTTGAATTTTTAAATTGGGCTGCTAGCGCTTAGGGGTTGAGGGGTAGGGGGTTGAAAATTACATTTTTAAACGATGATTTAAAAATAAAACACTGAAACATTTTTCTCAATCATTTTATAGAATTTATCCGTTACTTTCGGGAAACACTATATACAACGTGTCCAAGAGAGTGTGTAACAAATGGCAAGTTTCCCATTTGTTACACACTTCCTTGTACAAATTACTCTTTATAAAAGTTTGTGCTTTGTCTATAATTTATAAAAAAAATTAAAACAAATGAGATACCACTTTAAATAACTAAGATATAAGTATTTTATTAATTACTTTTTATTAAAATTTTATTTACGGATGAAGCTAAATTCAGTACAAATGGCGTTGCTTGCTCAGAAAACTGTCGTTGGCGGTCAATATTCACAAAAAAACTATTGTCTGGCGTGGGACAGAAAAGTAATTGGATTCTATTTTTTCCGACAATATTTAAATATTCAATATTTAAAAAACCAATTTCCTCAAAAATGGACATCATCATGCCCATGTCCTACACGCTCACCTAACCTAAATGATAAAATAATCACAAAATGAAATAAATTTGGTAAAAAGAAAACATCTGAATGTAATACAAAATTTTGTATTATTGTCAAATAAGCATTGACAAGAGAAAAATTGAAAATAGCAAAATAAAAATATCGCTTTCAGTTTTCATGTTTAATAATTTTAAGTCTTCTGATTTTGAAAATAAAAAAAAAACTCAATGAGTGTATAAACGAAAATTAAAAAAATGTTTTTTAAATGAAATACTCGACCTTTTCAAATGAAGACTTTTAAATATCGTTTAAACCAAAAACAAATGAAGCTCAAATAAAACCAAAATATATCTATTTACTTTCATTAAAAAAAAACAATAGATTTTTTTAAATAAAAAACTCAGATTTTCAATAGGACAACTGAATTAAGTACTTATATTTAACTTTCCACACTGGAAACTTAAAACAAAAGAATTTAAGAATAAATAATTACAAAGAGTCTTTAAAAATAACAAAAAAAAAAACTGAAAAGTAGTGTCTTAAAAACTTGAGTTAGGTATAGGGAACTCTCATTAAGCATACCTTAAAATAACCCAATAAACTCAAATACGTAAAAAAATATTTTAAATAAGATATCCTATCTGAAATTATACATCATATAGACAACTTGAGACAACTTGTATATTTCAAAATAACTTTAAATTAAACTCTTGTATCAAACATTTTTTTATATATTCATCAAAAACACCTTAATTGAAGAAACCTCTAAGTATTTTTATTTAATGTAGAAGACCGAAAAAATTCGAATCAAAATTAAAAAAAATTATATAAGTAAAATTTTTCCATAAGAAACCATTGAAACTGAATACGAGAAAACAATTAAAAAATTAGTAGAAAAAAGAAAAATCTTATGAATTTGTCAATAAAATATTACACCTATTTTTTAAATAAAATGTCCCAAAAGCTTTATTTGAAAAATGATATAGTTTTCATTAAGACAGGTAAATAAGATGAAAAACAGATTTTCACTAATAAAAAAAAATAATAAGAAGACACAATACAAAAGACATTGATTTGTATTTGAATGTTATGGAATTGACAAATATGTAAATATGTAGTAAGACAGTAAAAATAAACTAAAAATAGAAGCGAAAAGTAAACATTAATAAATCTATAATGACATAGAAGATTTTAAATCAGCGGTGGTCAAGTTTTAGTTTACAAAAATTAGATTAAAATAGTTTCCTTTTATACCAAAATTTTGATTTTTGTTTTTATTTCCTTAAGACATTAATTAAAATTCGTCAGATTAAAAAAATAAGTTACATAAAAAAAGTGTAAAAAAAATTGAAGCATATGCAAAATAAAACTTTTAATATTTATTTATTCTTTTTTAAATTTTATAATTTGTTGTTTTTAGTTGGAATGTCTACAGGAGTGTAGCCCAACTCCTGTGGTTTCTGAGGCCACGAGCGTTCTAATATTAATCGCTCTCGAAAATAAAACTGCCAAAATAAAGTCATTATTTTTGATTTGTGTGATATAAATAGGCGGATAGATTCGTGTATGAACGAAGACCTTAGCGTGACTTCAATGCCCAGGAGACAGGAGACCGTATAGTGCAACAGATGTACCGACAAGCAGATAAAGGCAGCAGTCGGTTTTGCCCCTTCACGGCTCATCCTATACAAGGCTAGTTACTACTCGATTCTCTTTATTGTTGAGCTTTACTCTCTGGATATTTGAATCGCATTTAGTTCCGTTTCGCACGGGAGGACTTGCATTAAAAGCATTTTCATAATGTACTACTAAGCCTTAAACCAAAACAAAAATCGAATGCATTTCGAATGCGAGCCACGAAGAAAGCCAGATTTCAGTAAATTTCACTGTTTCAGTAAATTTCACTGTTTCGGTAAATTTCACTATTCATTTGTTGTGATTTTCACTGATTAAACTTAATCGTTTCGTTGCATTAGACTCTGTAATTTATTAAGCCCCACTCTATTAGAATGACATGCTTTTTCGATCCTATCTTTTATTAATAAAATTGTGTACATGATTAATTTCAAAATGGCCAAATAAATGGCAACCATCACGCTATGCAATCATGCGATCTGCAATGTAATGTCTTCATTTATGAAAACTCCTAGCAATCTTTAATAATTAAAATCAAATACTGAAATCAATAAGCTGAATACGGACACGTGCGTTCAAAATGTTTTTTTTTTAAATTTCTTGTTGCCTGAAAATATACATATTTTGTAATTCTAGACTTGAATATTAAATGTTAAAATAAGTTACGATGAGCACATGGAAGCCTTCTGTGGACTTTGTATCTTTGCATTTTGCATTACGAAAATGTAAACAGCAATTTCTTGTTAATATATTTTGAGTGTGGGCGCCTCAAGAACAAATTTCAATTAACATCGTGATCCCTCGTTAAGATTTTCTATTAAAAGTTGGCGCACGAGATTATCTGAGTATTTACTCTGCTCTGCCAAGACAAGCTGTTGATATAGTTAAGTTAGTTACGGCACCGAAATAAAGAGACTTTCTGTTTACAGCTCGCAAAGCCTCGTAATTTACAACTTCCCATACAAGGGCGGCGTGTTTTGTTCCTGTATTATAATGTAACTGCTTTTAATCTTTTGAATTTCGGGCGCGAAATTGTTTACCTTACACGAAGGAAATTTACTTTGTAAAAAAAAATATTCACGCTCATGAACCTTTTGATCAAAGGGCAAACATATTACCTCACGAGCAATCGGAAATATACAAGCGAAATAATCGAGCATATGAGACAAGTATAACAGAATAAATGAATTATAAAATACTCCCTGATTGAAACATCACGCTGCGCTGTGGGCTATCAAAGTAAAATAATCAGGGATTATCATTGTTTGCAGATGTCAGCTAAGAACGTAGGGGAGCTATGGGGTGTTTGCAGGGTAACAACTGCACCTAGATATAGCATGTGTACCGTACGGGGCTGCTCTTTTTGCCGACAACATACGGTCAAGATCTGACAGCATGTGGTGTTCCAGCAAGAGGAATATACTCTAGTTTATCGATGTTTGACAGGTTTATTATTATAGGTCAAGTTACATCGTGCTGTAATAAAATAACATGGTATTATAAATAAAATAATCATTTCAGTGAACGATTTTGTTCAAAGCGTAACGCCTGCAAGAACATTTGTTTATTTTCGAAGTAAGTTTACTTTTTGGCATCAGTCAGTTATATGAGATTGTTTAGAATGTTACAGTAGTATTATAGCAACGAGGACGTTTTAGATCGTCAGCAGTAGAAATAGAAGTAAGTGCTGGCAAGTCAGCTTGATGCTTAAATCGCTAAGAAAAATGTAAGGTCGAGGTGCGATCCTTGGGGAACGCCAAAAGTAACTAAAATATTATTAGAACTATTCGTTATACTCTGTCATGCAAATACGACCCCGATCATTTCAGCAGCATACCACAGACTCCATAAGTTTTTAATTTGTTTAGCGTTGTTGGTTTTACAATTTTATCTCACATGCATTTTATTCAACTAAAACTGCTCACCAAAGTCATTCCAACAATTTCGTTTAAGAGAAAAATAATATAATAAGGCATAAGTACGAGGGTAGGTCGAAAATTATTCAAATTTGATCCATAATTCTTTATGATAATTAAAAAAACCGTGCAAAGAAAATAGTCATCTTAGTTAATGCCAAAACCAACAGTAACTTAACTGTATCAATCCTGACAGATATATCCTAGGGCCAAAGCGATAAATAAAAATTATTATTTCAGTTTAAAATGGAAGCTGAAATAATCTTATCACTTATGAGATGGTTATTTTAACAAAAGAAATTTCTTTAGAAAAATGTGCGTAAATAGGACAATGTTCTAACTACCAACATTAAAAACTTAAATAATTAATTTTTGAACGGGGGTTCTTACAGATTAAAACAAATTATGGACCTATTTGGTTTTTAAAATTAAAAAAAAAAGAATGCGGGTAAACGGCAATGAAAGTGCAAATTTTCTGACCAAATTTGGCATACACTGACCTCCAAATGATATCATTAATGAAGTATAACGGTTGGTTATTTTCTTAATTGTTTCCTAAACAGAAATATTGAAGGTTAATAATTAAAACAGATCGAGTTAATTTGTATTCTCTTGATACGTTTAGATTGTTTTAATTTGTACCCATCATAAATTTTGCCAGTTTTAAATATTAACGAATATATAGATATGTTATACCATATGACTAAATAAGGGTGTGATCGCCCTATACCCATGAATAATTGATTTGATACAGGGAGGCTAATGATCACCCCCTCAGTAATAGTCGTGTTATACTTTAGAATTTCAATGTGGATTTAAATATTGTTATTTATTATTATTGCTGCTCAATTTTGTGTGCAGTTCTGACTTACTATTAAATTTTCACAATTTATATGACTTCTTAATTTTATTTCGCAAAATAAACGTGACGTAATATGAAATGTACTTGTACGTATGTACTTACATAATTAATCTACTGCGCATATCAAATAACTTAATTCACTCACAAACCACCGAATAAAGTTAAAAATTCATTAAATGCATTAAAATACTTTTAGGAAAATCACTTTGTTCTTTAAAGCAGGATATTTTAAATTATAACATTTACCTTTGATAAATTAATTGACAGAAGATTGGATTAAAAAAGTATAAACTAATGCTGTTAGTAATACATTTTAATAAATTGTTGCTATGGGATGGGAATCAAAATCACTTCAATATTTTTAATATTCCTTACGCATAGTACATATTAAGAGCAACTGATTTTATGATGGGGTACAATAATGCTCGGTTATAAACGAACGGCCTCTATTTATGGGTCTTTTTTATTATGTATCTAGTTAAAAAAAAATGCTTGAAAAAAAAATTATGGAAAATAGGAATGCCTAGGAACTACTCGGCATTGGGTGACTGGTACTTGTAATATTTTTTCTTCAATGAGATTCTGAATTATACAGTGCGTGCCCAGATTTACTTAACATATGGAATTTTTTTTTATATTCGTTTTTTCGTAGTAGTTTAGAAGCAAGCAAAACTTTTCTGCAAAATTAGTTGTTTCGAGAAAACGAAAATTTAAAAAAAAAAACTATCATATGTTAAGTAAATCTGGGCACAAACTGTGTTAACCGACATTATAACGTTAGATTAATTAGTGTCTGAGAAGTTTACAGCACTGAAAACACTTGATCTGGTTGGTATTTCTGAAGACAGTTCTTCTCCTTCTCCTTCGTAATCTACTTTGTAGTTTTCTTGTTCTGCTTCAACTGCACATTCATTAACAATTGACTGAAGTAACCAAGTCTTCCCTTTTACCACAAATCTTACCTCAGATCAGTTAAACGTCATTTCCCTTAGCACAAGTGAATTTGAATTGAGATTTCAACCTCCCACCTTGCAGTTCGAGCATTCTCATTAATTGTTAGGTTGAAATATCCGTTCAAATTTGGTCGTGCTAACGGAAATGAGTTTAAGTGATCTATCATCAACATAATTATCTAAATCAATTTCTAGTAAGGTCGAGATATTATAATTATAAAACTGTGATCTTGAACTTTATTATCCATGCAATGAACTAGGCGAGTAACGAAGATCGTTCGTCTTGAACGATTAAATAATTCCTTGATCTAAAGTATAATTTGTAAATTGTAAATCTACCCATTTTAGATTTTGTACCAGGGGATCGGCACTACAATCATCTACTAAAATAATCACTTTTCTGATTTTCTTTTCTAATTCTCTATCCCATTTTCTTAGTTCCTCTTCGAATTCGAACAGTTGCAACGTCATTCAGGCTTTCCTGTTGCTTTTATCGTTCACAGGTGGCTCAGTGCCGTTCTTTTATCTGTTCTCTCATTTTGGTACACACAAGAACTGTTTAACACCGTTTGCTATGTTTACTTTCATCTGCATTGAAAATATCATTTTTATCATACTTGCCACTTATTGCCAGCCACACCGTTTTGATTCCGCATTTTCCTTGAAAGCATTGACGACTTCTCCATGTGGCATTTTTTAAATTTATCCATTCATCCTTTGGAACAAATAAATGGCGCTTCGACGGGTTTTGCCGTTAATCTGGCGAACTCCTCTGCTTTTGTTTGTATTTTGACTTATGCTTTTGTAAATTAAGGTTCTTTCTCATAACTATCTTCTCTTTTCTTTCCAATAGTTAAAATATTAGAATTTGGAAGTTTAAATGAGTTGCAGACATCTGCTTTGCTTCGCCCATTTCCTATTTCTGTTATTATTTTCATTTTTTCTTCAATTGTGATAGTTTCTCATTTCGATGGTGTCATGGTTTACGTAAAACTGATGTTGCCCTGTAAGTGTTCCGGGGAATTAACGTTTTAGGTAACCGCTGGCGAAGTCATTCGCACCGAGCCGACCCGGTAAGTAAAGGTATACATTCAAAAGAGCGTTACCTGTAACCGTTGTAAGCAAACAAAATTAATTACGAGCATACGACATGACAGGACTTCGACATCGCTATAAGCGAGCACTACTGTATTTTAACGAGTGTTCAATTGAAAAGTTCATCAAGTCGGTTTTGATTTTTTAATGGAAAAAAATAGAGCAAAAAAGCGATGAGGGCATATTTATTTTTAAGCACGGTCGTATTGTCATTTGAAAATTATACACGAGATTGTCCTGCCTCGGACGATAATTTTTCTCTCGGTAGTTAAAGATTTCGCAGGCATGGCATACAAATAACTATTATGTCAAAGACATTCGTGTATAATGTTCAAATCACACAACATTTTTGGGGAAGTGTATAAAACATTCAATTTTTGAAATTCGAAAAACCGTACTTTTAATTTTCGTCGTAAATAGAATGACGGCTTTGATGTTACCATAAAACAAGCAGGTTGTAGCTTCTTATGTGTATTTGATTTAACAGCCGTTACTCTTAGTAACGGCCGCGAAATTCGATTTCGTGGACTGCGTTACCACACCACTAAATTACTGAACACAAAATAAAATTCTATTAATAAGCAATACGACGGTCAAGCTAAATTTATTGAAAATATAATATTTTCTAGGATTTTACTTTAAATATGCTCGAAGTAATTACCTTCAGCAATGATACACTTAACCATTCTTTCTTTTCACTGTTCAAAAGCTCCCAACCAATCATCTTTCAGAATACCTTCAAAATAAGCGTGGACTGCGGCATCAATCTCTTCTTCTGACGAAAACCTTCTACCCCGCAAATTCCTTTTAAGCCCAGAAAATAGCCAAAAGTTGCACATTGTTAAATCAGGTGAATACGGCGGATGTTCTATTACTTTTATATTTTTTTTCAGCCAAAAACTGGAGAGTTAAAGCTACCTGGAAGGATACATTATCATGATATAACATAATTTCCTTCACAATCTTGGATTCCGGGTTGGAAACCGCGTCAATTCTTCGTCTTACCGACGTTTCGTCGTCGCTGCAGCTGTGAAGAGTCTTCACAGCAGCAGCAGCGACTACATCAGCAGCTACAGCCTCCAACGAAGCCCTGAAGAAGTCCACGGCGAGATGGACGAAACGTCGGCAAGACGAAGAATTGACGCGGTTCCCAACCCGGAAACCAAGATTGTGATGGACAATGGCCGCGGAAGCTTCAAACCCATAATTTCCTTGTCTGAAACTCGACTGAACACTTCAGTGTACCATTTAGTTGTAACTATCTTTTGTCCATCTAGCTTAATTGCCTTCAATAGGCCCGTACTTCTGAAGATTACCGCATACATACATTTTTCATAGCTCGCTGCTTCTTGGTCATTGTTGGAGTTTCCTCATCTTCGTGAATCCATACACGACTCTCTTAGCGGGTAGGTACGTCGAAAAAGGGAATGTAAGTTTCGTCACCTGTCACTTATTTTGGAAAAAATTGGTGTCCGCCATTATTTAATAAATTTAAAGTTTCATGGAAAGGTGCTGCGGCACAAAACGACTAACTACTTTTTTAAATGTAGGTGATCATGTATAATAGTTCTAACAGCTGAGGATCCAATCTTGAATTGATGCTCTATTACTGCATAAGTGGCTTTATTGTCCTGTTCAATTCATTTTTTAACAGCAGCAATGTTTTTGTCTGGAGGATACCCTGCTCCTTTTTGATGCTGAATAGAATTCCTTTCGCGTTCAAATTCCTTACATTTACATCGATAAATTGTAGCCAAGGAAGGTGCTTGTTCACTAAAAGCCGAATCTAAACTCTTTTTGCCCTCATAAGCGCTTAAACCTTTTTTTTTAATCATAATAAATCTTGATTCAAAAGTATTCTCTGGTTAATTCCATTTTTTTTACTTGTAACATCACTTTAAAAAATTAGTAGCTTGGGTTCTAAAGAACGTAACTTCAATAACTAACCTTCAAATGACAGATAAAGAGTTGCTCTAAACACTTTATGTTCTATTTTTCACCTAGATTTTCTTATTCTCAATAAATTCAGCTTTACCCTCGTATGATTGCCATTGTGTTCCGCTCCCATAGAAATATAATTATTCCTTTCAGAAATACATATATTTATGATCGTTAACGTCTCAAGCCATAAGAGCTTCTTTACGACCTTGATACATTTATACAGAAATGCAACTAATTAAAGGCTCATCATGGGGATTTCGTAAACTATAAAAGATAACAAGACAGTTAAATTGCAAGAAAGTTGCCCCACTTTGGGGTCTAAAAATATGCAAGAAAATATCTTCTATCTTTATTAATTTCTGAAATACCTTCAATAAACTGAAAATTCTTAATTTCGAAAATCTTGAATATCTTCTTTAATTACGAACATGAAATCACATTTCGCAGATATGACTGTCAACTCTATTTTTATGGACGCTGTCTTAGCTATTCATACCATGTGGTACAAAAATAATATCTGAATACAATGACATGGCACATTTATGCTTTTATTTTAAAACTAAATATTACATTAGTAAGAAATATTTTTAGAGAACAAGAAGTGACTGCAGGATGACGCGATTCAAACTATTCATTATTATTATATCGCATTTGCGAATAACCTTGGACAGATCGGTT
This sequence comes from Serrognathus titanus, assembly GCA_039766575.1. Taxonomy (NCBI): domain Eukaryota; kingdom Metazoa; phylum Arthropoda; class Insecta; order Coleoptera; family Lucanidae; genus Serrognathus; species Serrognathus titanus. The sequence goes on from CM077911.1 coordinate 65,566,929, forward strand.
TGGTTTGTGGAAGTCTCGAGCTACGCTTCTGCCCCAAATAGGGGCGAAACAGCTCTACAGAGGATGCTCGAGGGATCCACTACAATCAAAACCGATTTGCAACAAAATTTTTATATTTCAGTTCTCAATGTTTGTAAGCATCCGCCTACTAGATTTTCTGAAAATATTTCTGATTAATGTAATATTTTGTTTTAAAACAAAAACATAAATGTGTCATATCATCGTATTCAGATTTTATTTTTGTATCACATGGTATGAATACTTCAGCTAGCGTTCATAAGAAAAAAAATAGTTGACGATCGAATCTGTGAAGCTGTCAATCCTAACCTATTTTTTTGATTTTATCTTCATAAACAAACAAGATAATTAAAAAATTAATCTCCGCTCACAATAATTTTTATATTCGTAGATACGTATTTCGGCAGCTAAGCAGCCATCTTCAGTACACACACTACCAATTTAAAAGCACTTCATAAAACCTAAAAGCAACTAATCATAATCAATATTGTGTGTACTGAAGATAGCAGCTTAGCTGCCGAAATACGTATCTACGGATATAAAAATTATTGTGGGCGGAGATTAATTTTTTATTATTTCTTAAACCACAGTCTCCTTTACTATATTTAACAAGATATTTAAGATTTTAAAAATTAAGAATTTTTAGTTTTTTGAAGGTATTTCAGAAATGAATAAAGATAGAAGAGATTTTTAACACATTTTTATAGACTTCAATATAACTGAGTTTGTATCTGTTATAGTTTAGTTTAATTCAATTTTTCACAATTTCGGTTGAATGTAGACAACGCATTATTTCCCTGGTAACAATAATTGAATCGGTCAATGCAAAAATGAAATATGTGCATGATATGTACTTTTGAGAAAAACTATAAAATCAATTAATTTTGTCGATAGAGTTATGGTGTGATATTTATTCATTCTTTATTTTATGCTAAGAGATATTTTATTATGTGAAATAAATTCACAAATCGAGATTTCTTTATACATTTTTAAAGAAATGTAAATTTTTGAAGATTCTGGACATATATCCTTTCTGCATTGAATAAATATATTGCCAAGATGCAGGAAAAAAAAACGAAAAAATATATAATTAGAGAATTGTAATTTAAGCACCATGTGCTTTATCGACATTGTTGTATTTTTTTGGCTAAGTTAGTATTTCTCTTAAAAATATTTATACTCTTCCAATCCAACTAGATGTACTTTTTGATATGTCAAAAGTTAAAATAGCTAACAAGGTAGACAATTAGAGAAATTAGAAGGATTACTCTGAATCGTATTATGTTCGATTATTATTATGTTTGATCACGTGATACCTGTATTAATAGTTAAATAAATTGTTTTGCATGCATAATCAAAATGAACAGCAAATCACATTCTAAAATATTTCTTATACACACTCTTGCGCAGCAACGGTAATTATTAATCTTCAATGCTGCCAGCATAACATGACATCTTATGTAAAGCAGCATTACACGAAAACTTTAACCCTGTAGAGCTTTCTGTGAAAGCTATATGACCCACCTACATGCACTTAACAAAATCACCAAAATATGGATATATGCCCTTTCTGCATTGATCGATTCAATTATGTTTGCATATATTTTGGATTAATTAAATCAAGACATAATATGCAAATTCAAATACACAAATGTATTCCTTATATAATTAATTTATTTCTGTTTTCCAAAGTAGTTGTAAATAAAACATCATTTTTTAGAGTGAAAAAGTCATCAGTATACTTTTCAATAAAGTTTTTATTAACGAAAAAATAAAAGTGAAATCATCTGGTTTGGTTATAACACCCCCTCACAAGTTAAGATATTTTCACAGAAGACTTTCTTTGTATTTTGTATATCCCTAATATATCTAATATTACTTTAAATTTATTCAATGAGAACAATTCTTTCCACAAGAACCTTTTCTGCTTTTTAGTCTCTTTTCTTGATAAATAATTGTATTTGCCTAGGACCTATATATTTTCTATTTCTTCCATTTCTGTAATATTTTCACAAAAGTCTTTAGCTTTTTTCATATTTTTTTAAATTTATTCTGTATCATTTCTTTTTTCATTTAAGCTTTCCTTACTTTACTTTTATACCTTCATTTTTACCCTGTTTAACTTCCTAGGCATATTGTCTTGGATCTTCACAAGAACTAACCATCTTTCAATAACCCTAACCAGGATATTATTTTTTATTTAATATCGAAGGCATTCTCTATCCTTTTTATTATCCTATTTTTAAATACCAACCGACGTTTATTAAATAAAAAGTTAACAGTTTCTTAATTAGACACACAGTTGCTAAATTAAAAAAATTAAATTGAACAAATATGATGTATCTGTGCACGCACTTATAAGACACATGCAAAAGTTTATGAGAATTTTCACGTGCTTATGTATCATCAAAGAATACATTCTCTTTTTTTAACGCTTTACCCAAAAATTTAATTTAACAACTTAAAATTAAATTCATCACGCAACAGTTTATTAAAATGTGTACTCACCTAACAATATCTTGCACTCTGTTTGCCAAGGTGTGTTTCGGAGTATTTTGAAGAACAACTGCAATGAGCTGCATTAAAGATGTACACAGCGGATCTGAAGCAGCCTCTGAACTTACGTTAATATTCTAAAATGAAAGCAAAAATTCTAACTGCGTTAAGAAATACTCCTTTCAGACCTTCCATGTCTGGGAATCAAAAATAGAGGGGCGCTGTCCCCATCTTTAGAAGAAGTAATGTGTTGGGTATTGTGATTGAATAATTATTTTGGTTGATAGAATAATATAATTTAGAAAAATTACCTGCAGTTTCATCTGAAGTAAATCAAGAACTGGTGTTAAACGGTTTGATTGCACAACGTATTCACAATTCTTTTCTCCAGCTTTACCAGATTTGCATGCCAACTGCCATAAATTGCACGCTATCAAAAGGCTCCTGAAATATAAAATCGTTGCAAATTGAAAAATAAATTTAACAGAGCATAATTACTTGATAGGTACAGGTGAGTGGATGTCTTGAGCTAGTTGAAATAATTTTCCCAATACAGCGAAACCGTTAACGCTTTGGAAAACAATGCGGTCATTATTTCCTCCTTTAGCTAATAACCGACATAATTCATTGAGAATTCTGTCCAGTTGACTGCAAGTAGCCGCTGACCACCCCTGGGTAGCTTGACTCGTAATGCTGCTAATTGAATTTATGCTTCTGTTATAGTTCCTCTTATTTGCACAATCTACATTCTCGTGTTTGTAAACAGTTTCAAATTCAGCCGCTTTTGCTGCTAAGCGCTGGCGAATTTTTTTACAGCGTTTACGATGAGTCTTCCCACGTTCTTTTGCGGCCACTTCTTTCGGATCAACCTTGTCGATGGGCGCGTCTATAATATGCTTCAAATTAAATTCTTCGAGGTCTTTGCCAACCAAAGGCGTTGCGTTTGCTTTGTTTATGGATTCCTGATGCAAGCGTCCGTTTAAGTGGCTCATTAAGTACACTTCGGATTTTATCTAAGAAATAAAAAACAATAAGCATTCAATTTCTTTCTAATTTTTATCATAAGTCATAGCGCCCTTATATTTATACTTGTCCAGACAAAACTGATCCAAATATAACTTTTAAAAACACTTACCAAGACATTGCACATGGTGCATAATTTTTGAGTGGAATAAGGTGTAATGTTGGGTGCTTGATTGTCATCATTGTAGCAGCGGTGTATAGATAGTTCTAACGCGCGCTGTCTTATTTGTTCCATATTCTCTTCATGTCTTCTCGCTGATTCTTCTTGTTTCTGAACGATTCGTTTTTGTAATTCTTGAGTAGATGCTAAATGTTGAGCATGTAGAGCAGATAATCTCTCCTACGAAAAAAAACAATCATAATATATAATACAAAATCAGTTATGTTCAAGCTTACTTCTCTGTCTCTGGCTTTCTCTCTAGCAAGTTCTTGCCTTTCTCTTTCTCTCTGTTGCTGTTGCTGACCAATCCGTTCATCACGCTGTCTTCTTTCAACTTGCAAACGATCCAACTTTTCTAATCGCTCCCTCTCAAGTGCCTTCCTACGCTCTTCAACAGCAGCTTCTTTGGCAGCTTTTTCTTCTTGTCTCTTCTTCCGATCTTCATGGATTCCTTGAATGCGACCTCTCTGCTCACGACAAGAAAGCATAAAATCGTGCCTAAAAACCGTCCATAATTACCAAAATGATTGCAAAAGAAGCTGGTAAAGACCTTTTATTCTGAGCCTCCAATTCATTTATGAAGGCAATTTCTTTGAGTTTTTCCTCCTCATTGTGTGCCTTACGTACAATACCTTTGAGGTGGCGCTTTCTATTCTGGGCCGCCCTCTGTAATCTAAAACAAAATTATGATAATCAGAGTGTAATACAAACGCGATGCTTTTTTAATTACCTCATTTCCATTCGTTTACGTTTCTCTTCGATGAGTTGCAGTTTAGCAACCTTAACATCTTCGACGCGAGCTAGCAGGGCTTGCAATTTCAGAGCTTTCTCTTGTTGAAGAACTTGCCTGCGTTGCTGTGCTTTGACTTGTTTCGCTTGGTATCTGCGCAATGTTTCCGACAAGGAATTTTTTCTTGATGGGTTCGAAAGCTTTTGGTGGAGCTCCAAAGCCCTTCCTGGATGTCTGGCAACTAAAGCTTCTAAAGCTGCTAAAGTGTCCACCCGTTCACTCCAAGACATGCCTAATGAAATAAATAATAATGATGAAATTTGTTGCGATTAGTTGTGAATTATTTATTACTTGCCTGCTAACATAGGTTCATATCTTGCTTCAAGAGATATTTCATCATCTTCATAAGGGATAGTTTCACCTTCGTTATCCATCTGTAATTCACCGTCCGTTTCAGTTCCGTCTGTTTCAGTATCTACTTCAATGTCTAACCCTTTCAGTTGTTCGATTTCTTTATTTAAGCGTTCTTCTTCTTCTGTTAACTGTTTTGCTCTCTGCCTATGCTCTTCTTCACTCACCACATCATCTTGCATATCTTTTGACCTAATTTCATCATCTGTCTCAGAGTCCAAATCAGCTGCAGTTTTTCGTCTGCACTCATACAATTCTCTTTCCATAGATTTTCTGGTGTTTGTACTCGATTTGCTTTTTTCTGGCATAACTGTGTTCTGCCCACAGCTCGTGGGAATTTTGCTCAGTGATGTATGAGATCTCTGTAAACACCTTGCTTGTACTTTGTTGCTTGAATTTTTATCGACATTATTCCTAAGGCATTTCAAGGTATTCAAATTGTCTTTAATATCTTTGTTGATGATTTTATTTTTTTGATCGGAATTTTCAGGCAATAATGCCAGCGCCGGCAGGCTCGACGTTGCACTGATTTGATGAAACCTGGTCGCCCAAGAAAAAGCATGATCAGCCTTCCGGCATTTCCCATTGATGTTTTTAAACCTTGACCTGCATTTCACTGTTAACCATCCATCAGAACTTAAAGAATTTCTCTTCACAGTTTCATTGCTTAATGTCTCAACGGAACTCGTTACACTATTACTGATATTCACTGGAGTATTATTTACTAGGGTCTCAACAGAACTTCCATACTCATCTGAATTACTTTTGTGCAATTGCGTGGTAAGTTTGGGTGTGGCAGCCCTGTCTTTATGCTTATCAAGTGTCTTTTGTTCGCTTTTGATTGGCTCAGGTTTAGTACTGAGTTTAAACATCGGTCTATTGGAGGATTTCATATCGCCTAGGGTTTTGCTCCGAGACAGGCTCGGCCTTGGACTGGACATGGTATTTCGCCCGGATATTTGAGGAGACTTAATAGTTTTTGGTTTCAATGTGGACGGAACAACAGGTTTTGAAATTTCAGATTTTGATCTTGCAGAAGAAACAGATCTTCCTACAGAGCTCCTCGTCAAAGCCGTTGAATAAGCTGGCCTACTTGAAATAACACACTTAGGTTTAACATCAATTTTAAGCTTGACTGGGGATGGTTTTCTTTCTGGTTCATCAGTTTGACATTCTTGGCTAACTTTTATGATTGTTTTTCTCAGTGCAGGTAATTTTGGAAAGTCATCTGTGGACGTACTCTTCTCTGCACTTTGAACTCCAATCTTTCTCAAAATATCATAAGTTTTTTGGTCTTCACTTGGAGAATCTACTTGCTCAGAAGAAATTGTATTATGTAAATCAATTTCAGAAACAGAATTTTTTACAGTAACAACAATGATATTTTTATCATTTTGTGCATCTGACACATTCGAATTCATAGCTAATTCCTTGACAGCGTCAAAAACTGTTTCATGACACACTATTACATCATTCTTAAGTTTATTTTCCTTTCCTGCAACATCCAAAGACTGTGGCCGTAATTGATCCTGAACGTCTGAACTATTCTCATTCAAAATCAAACTCCTCTCTTCATCCAATTGAGATTTATCTTTGATGTTACTCTGATTTGATGTCACCTCTACCTTTTGTGCTGGACTTGTGCCCGATCCTTTCACTCGTGCAACATTAGGACTTGCTCTTCCAGACCCAACTGGAGTTGATTTGCCAGATTTGTTTGTTGATGTTGTTAAATTCGTCTTGCATATGTCCCAAGCCAACGAGGTTGGCCTCTGAGGCACAGGTGTGTTTTCGTAGTCCCATTTTAAACGAAACCATTCTGCTAATGCCTTAAAATCCCTTAAATAATTTTCGAGAACCAAAACGACTTCTTGACACTCAGTAAGGCTTTCGTGAGTCTCTACGGTATTGTAGATTTCAGCGATCTAGAATAAAACATTATTTTGGCAATTCTAAATTTACAATGATATTTGAATTGCACACCCTGTGATCACTTTTTAACACAACATTGTACAGGAAATGACAAATTGTAGCTAGTTTGCTACTTAATAAGTCACCCATACAAGGCGGCCAAGCGTGCCGTCAAAGCATATTGAAAGTTTTTAAAAATTTTGTTGCAAATCGGTTTTGATTGCAATGAATCCCTCCAGCATCCTCTGTACTGTCGAGCTAAGCTTCTGCTGACAAGGATCCAAATAAGACCAAAACAGCTGTACAGAAATGCTCAAAGGATCCACTGCAATCAAAACCGATTTATAACAAAATTTCTAAATTTATACTATAAACTTACAGAGCGCTGCAAGTTCCCAAAGAGCAGGGCCCAATAACGTGCTCTTAGTTCTGATTTTTTGTCTCTTCCAGTCGAAGCAGATCTCACTCTTGCACCTGCTCTGACAATGAGATTTCTTGAAGATGGCTTTACTGATCGCCGCCCTTCTGAAAGTCGAGGAGTACAAGGTGGTTTTCCAGAAACTTTACCTAAAAATAACAATAACATGAATAGATTCAAGTTGGTTAGCTTTGGCTCATTTTTTTTCTTCTTTTTTCACTTTCAATACAAACTCTCATCTTAAACCACTTTTGTAATTGAATTATTTTGTTATTTGTTATTTGAGTACTAAAGTACTGGTGCTTAATTTTTATGAATAAAGCATTTTAAATATCCAGAACATTTCATATACCAAAGAAGTACTTCACATACCTGTGAGGCCGTGAGGTAATCCAAATATTTAAAATCTTCACAAAAAGTTAATCAATACAATATATATAATCTTGATAAATGAGTTTTCAAATAATGAAATTATTGTATTTAGAAGAAATGTGAAAATGCTAATTAATATGCTCTTAAGCAGTTACTAAAGTCCTTCACCTTTTTTCGTCTAAACTCTGGGATGAGTTAGGAAAGTTTTAACAATGGGCTAACACTCTTTTTGACAAAAATGTAAATATTAATCTAAATAACACAGGTATCAAGAAATCATTGAATAAATAATAGAACTACGACAACGAATGTGCATATTACAGATGTATGCTCACGCAAACTCATAATAGGACATTCAAGCTCACTGCTACCTGAGCCCTGAAATGATATCGTTGACACACAATAACTAACTGCATTTACTTATTTTACAATCTCTAAATTTTATCAAGAAGAATGTGCTCCGGCTTTTCCTTCCTCTTTTAACTATATTTTATGCGCTAATTGTATTATTCAGTAAGTAAATATTAGATAAATATATAATATATATAAATAAAATTAATAAATTATCTAACTAGTAAAACCTATAGAGATTTACCATTTCTAAAGCAATCGTCTACAGCTGAAATATTAAAAGTTAGTAAGTTTCTCGCTTCTCTACCTTCCTCCTGCACTAACAAACGGACTTCTTCCATTTTAATTAGTTTTGTCCGATCATAGTTGAGCAGAATCACGGAAATCCTATTTCAACGTGCTTTTATATTTTGACAGTTTTGACGCTCAATCGAACAAAGCCACAAGACGCACACATCAGCTGATATTTGTCAAAGCTGTCACAAGTTAAATGTCGCCAATAGAAACGACGTTAATGCTTCATTGCTTAAAATTCAACTACCGATTGAATTTGAAAGATTAATTATTAATTAATTAATACTACTATTTAACGCAATATTTTTAACTCAATTCTCGTACTTAATGCGTGTGTACCTACAAAGGTGCGCCGAGGTTCATATTTACCGCCAATTTCTGCAGCGCCATCTGATGTCATTTATAGTAATATTGAAAATCATTGTAAATATTTCCCTTAAAATAGGTGAATTGTTAAAATTTAAAAAACAAATTAATTTTATTAGTACTAAATGAAATTATAGTTTTATGTTAATTAGATTCATATTTCCTTAATTAAAATATCATGCACACTAGCGCCATCTGCACATAGTTATTCTAATTACCTTTTTTATATAACCTGAAAAGCTGGTAATAAATTTTAGAGAAAAATCAAACATTTATTAACACTAGGAATTTCTTTTAGACGTTATAAAATGTTAGCATCGGCGATATGTGTCCGGTCGTTCTACAGGTCGTCTCAAGTAAAATTCCCATCCATTAAGTTCAGGTATGGTCCGAAACGCTCTGAGCAACCAGCAGTTGCAGCAAGCTCTTCCCCTGCTAGTCAAGCTACGACAGCTTCTTCAAATGAAACTATTCAGGATTATCAGTTGCCTTTAAAGTACCGAAGAAGATTACTTGATGACGATGAAATAGCATACATTAATAGGGGCGGCCCAGAGTAATTACAGTTCGCATTTATAATATACTAGTTTCTAGTTTATGTATTGCAATAGATAAATGTAAATAAAACAATAACTATCTGAATATTTAGCAATTCAACGATTTGAAAGTAAATTTTTGGTCGAAAGGATAACCGACATTGATTTTTTTTCATTTTAGATAAAATGACAGCAGTTTGGTGAACTTCTATTAATAATAATTCATTCAAATTAAAATTTAATTTAATATTGATATTAGGTATAAGTATGTGGTTCTTTGTGGTTGGTATATTAAATTTTATGTTGGGATTTTAGAAAGTTGGCAATCCTGATATCAGCGATCACATTTTGACAAGACGGGTATCGACCACCATTACCTGCATTATTTTTGGGTTCCTAGAAACTGTTGAGATAGTGTTATCATCGGTTTTTCTGTAAAATAATCGCCGAAGTATTGAGGTAATTTAATCGGATGCAAAGTTGAAACGCAAGACGTGCCTTTAATTTTTTTGATAGGTTCGGTTTTGTTTGTCCGTCACGTCAAGAACAGTACGCAGTTTTAAATAATTTTAGCTTTACTTAATATGCTCGAACATGTATGAGGTAAACCTTCCGTATTCGGCAAACACAAGCACGAGCCCACCTAATTGTGCCATTTGTTTGGGCCCATGTACCAACAAATGTTTCTCGGACTCATGCATGCATCAGTTCTGTTTTACTTGCTTGCTGGAATGGTCGAAGGTAATTATATTAATTTCTTCTTGTATCTGTTAATTTATGTTATGATTATTTTTAGATAAAAGCAGTGTGTCCCCTATGCAAACAACCATTTACGTCTATAATACATAATGTCAAATCTAATAATGAATATGATGAGCATTTTATCGAAGCTGCAGATACTGAACAGGTTCGAGATGTACTCGAGCAACAAAATGATTTTTTATATCTACCATCTGCACCTCCATCAAGACATTTCCAATTCCGGTTAGTATTCTTATAAACTAACTATATTTTAAACTAAAAGTACTTGTTCATATTAAAGTAAAATAAAGATATGATTGATATGGGAGCTACAATTACATATTTGCAACTCCAGTATCAAGAAATTGCACCATCAGTGATCATTTGTGCAATCTGAAACTCTATAACATATAATCTTGGGTACATTAAAAAATTTAAAATGTGAAGTCACTTTCATTTTAAAAATCTCTCTTTAATCTTATCTTATATTTGTTGGGTTCAGTTACTCAGTATTGTTTATCTTTCAGTTATAAGGCAAACTCAATTGAAAGTCTATACAGTATATAGACTCTACTCACTCTATACAGGAACAAAGTACTTACAAAAAACACAGAGTAATAGTTTAAATGAAATGAAAGTAAAAATTAAAACTATTTGTTCATTTTGTTGTGTGTAATTTATAAATAAATGTCAGTAGTACTCATCCGAGGATCTGATTAAACTATGTTGTGTACTTCATCAAAGCCAATAGCCACAATAATTTTATATGATATAATTGTTTCTACCTAATAACGTGGTGGATTTAATTTGGAAGTAATGAAAATTTTGAAAATTCATTATTACATACTAGAAAACAAAGTGGCTTACATCTGTCTGCTAAATGTAACCAGTAACTGTATTTTTGCTTATAGGACAACATTTACAGTGGATCCTCGTGGTGAACTTGCAATCCAGCAAATGTTGCTGACACACCCCTTAACTAATTCCGTTTATATGCCCGATTATAATTATCCAACTCACAGGTAAATTATTGGACGCTCATTATATTTTGAAAAGTATTTCACAGATTTGGACATTATAGGAGAAGGGATACGTCTTCTGTGGCATTTAGACGAAATGTTTATGCTCAAAATTTGTGGGTAAGAGCACAGCCAGATATTACAGGAATTTATCGTGATGTTAGCCCAAACTTCTACAGGTTAGTTTAGTTTGATTGACACTTTTTTATGTAACAAGTTATTTTCACACAATTTTATCCAGAAAAATAATTTTAATTTTTGTAATTAGAACTTATTCTGGTATATAACCAGATATTCCAAACTTTTTGTTATTTTATATACAATCTGTTTTAGAGAAAATCCTGCAGCAAGAAATCATTTGGTTCCGTGGTTGAATCGTGAATTAAGCGCCCTCTTAGATGGAAATACCCAACAAGTAATGCATCTGGTTGATGTGATTTTAGGTCACTTGTATCACCATCACATTCGCAGTCGCTTCTTCAAGAATCTATTGCGTGAATATCTAGGAAATAGGACAGAACACTTTATTCACGAATTTTACAGTTTTATGCGATCACCTTTTGACATGATTGGATATGACCGGCATATTTTTTATTCCCCCAGGTCTTCGTACATTCAAACTATTTCTGAAGAAGATGATAGCAACAGCGATGTCACTGTAATTGGAGTAAGTGAGGCAAACACTGACATATTTCGCAGGCCGACGATTGAAGTTATTGAAATAAATTCAGATAGCAGTCGAGATTCTGATGTAATTCTGCAGGAACCTGCTCCGACTATCGTAATAGATTTAGTTAATTCTGATACTGATGTTGATGCAGTAACGTTAGCAATAAACTCTGCCACGGAACAGGAACAAAGTGCTCGCTCAGATAATGAAAGAATAACAAGTGGAAGTAAGCGAAGTCATAGTAAAAAGAAGTTAAAAGATAGATGCACTAAGTCTTGGAAAAAATCCTCCAGCAGGCAAAAAAGTTCTTCAAAATATCAATATTCTTCCTCAAGTAGTACGTATAGTTCAGAATCTGATAGTGAATCTTTTGATGATGTAAAATATAAATACTTGAAGAGAAAGAGGAAACAAAGAATGAAGCGAAGCAGTAGGTCGAAGACATCACGAAAATATTCCTCTGAGAGTTCTGATGATAGTGAACCTTTGATAGAGACTGTGCGTAGAGCTAAAGAATCAAATAGGCACAAAAAGTGGGAAAAGAAAAGATCCAGTAAGGATTACGACAGTGATACTCCTTCAAATCCAAAATTGAGCAAATCCAGTGATTACAGTGCTAAAGTGAAATGTGCAACGCCGAATGTAAATGTGCCTTTAAGTTCACATTCCGCTAACAACGAGACTACAATGAGAGATGTAGTAAAGTCAGAGAATTCCAGATCTTATACCTATACTAATAATTTAAATAAGGTCGACGATTACTTTGCCGGACCAAGTAATAATAAGTTGGTTTCAAAAATTAAGAAAGAAAAATTCATGTGGTATTCCAGGCCTTATGCATATGATTCCGATAGTTCTGTTGACTAATTATATCATCGCTTACGAGAGACACCTAGTCAACTTTATTAAACTAATTTTAACTTCAAATTTTAAAATTCGATTTCTTGCTGATCTTAATTTTCATTTGAAAGTTTTGAGGTAATTTTAGTAGATTAAAATTTAATTTTCTTCTTTATTTATGATATTGTTGCCGTTGTTAACTTATCCAGCCACAAGAGTAAAATAAATTTTAAAAGAAAATATATTGTTTTTTTTATTTCTTTAAAGAAATATCAACATATAACATTAATGTTCATTAAATTTGTTACATAAGACTGTCGTTAAATATTTAAAATTGGCGCCAATAACTAAAATGTCAAGGCATCGTTGCCAACATTGCTGTTAAAAACCCCAAATAGAAAACAGTATTCTAACCTCAAATTTACAAACGATTTGTAAAATTATTTAAAACATTACAAAAATTAAAAATATGTCTGATACCGAAGAAATAGAAAAATCCATTGACTGCGTTACTGATCAAGAAAGAGAGTATGCTCAAAATGCATTAAATGATTTCAATAAGTAAGCAACTCTTCACAGTGTGTCCATAATAAAGCGTCTTCTTCAAAGAAATATGATTATCTTAAGTAATATTTACCTTTATTCTAGGACAAACTATGCTAATTGTTTACAAAATATCAGTAAGTTGGAAAACCGAACGTTTGACTTTAAGGTCGCACACAATAAAGCAGTCGTTGAATACTATAAATCGGACTTAAAAAAGACTGAGCAGTTCCAGAAGAATTTAAATAACATTTTTAATCAGGTAGGACTTGCAGTTACAACACTTAAGACATATTCAATCAAAGAACATCCTTTTTATACCTCTTCGTTAAGAATTTGCCTTAGTATTCGTTCATTACTTGTAAAAGAATGATTCTATAGAGCAAAGTTCTGACTATTAATGGCCACTACAGTTTCAGATGATGTTGAAAAAATTAGACGACGTGGACCATTGTGTGGCACATTTTAATCAAGCAGTGCTCTTATTTCATCAGACTCAGTACACGGGGGCTTTGAGGATTATTGACAGGGTCTATAAATTTATAGAACCAATGGGTAAGAGTCTATTATTATGCTTTTAAGGGGTGGTCTTTCCATGTGCCCATTAAAGCTATGCAGCAAATAACTTGATTTTTCTGAATGGTACATTTTTATGAACTGTTTCCATGGTCTAATATCTATTAGTCAGTTAATTAAGAAATAGAAAAACTGGCCCTAAATGAATTTGAATTCATTAGTTTCATATTAAAAATCATTTAACTTTTGCTTTCTTCATTAAAAAAAATAATAACTCTGGCATTAAAATAACTTTAACTGATTACTTTAGATATCTGAATTCACTTCGAACGAATTTCAGATGATAACTTGAGCAAACAAGTAGGCTTATTGATGGTAGAGCTTCAGCTTTGCATAAGGCAGCCGGACAAAGCCCTGGGTTTCATAAATTACTTGCAAAACCAACTGATTAATGGAAACCACAATGGAAACATAAAAATCTCATTAAAACATCCCAAGCTAAGTGATAAAGAACACAAAGAAATTAAAGTAAGTAGCATTCCTAATGTTTTCTAAATTAAAATGTAACTTTTTTTTTAGACACTACCACCATTGAGCCCGACGACCACTTTATTTTTAAAGAAACTAACCAGGTATAGAATTAGGTGTTATTTAATGAATCACTCTTTAAATTTGGTTAAGGACGAAATGCAACAACTTTCAAGCCAAGATAAGCAAGTAGGTAAACTTGTTTATAACTCTAAAGGTAAACGTGGACTTATTTTTTCATTTTATCATGAAATAACAGTATTACAATTACATGATTATTGCTGCGTTTTTTGAAGAGGATTTGCTGAGAATTGTATCAAAATTATTAGGTACGTGGTTATACCACCGATTATCTGCAAACAAAAATGTTATAACGTGCAAATTCTCAATCAATGTAACATACCGAGAAAACCAAAGTGTAGTTTATAGGAAAAAATCCTGCTGCAGTGAATTCTAATTTCTCATTCACAATTTGCAACGAGAACATTTCTATTTGGTCCTTCTCTTCCTCATCATCTGTTTCTATTTGGTGTAAAAGCCGTCCTGCTTTATTTGCCTATTAAAAATTTACATACACTTAACGATAATAAACGATATTAAAACCTATACTTACTGCTTCAATTGTGGAGTGACATATATAACACAAGTACAGGCAATCTAAAACATAAGTGGAACACATTGCGATGGAGCCACAAAGAGATCTCAGTTTGTCAGGAGCAAAATTCTGAAGGGATATACTGCAGTCATATAGACTAACAATAATTGTAACGAAACCAACGCCGAAAGACAAGAGCAACATCACACCGAAAGTTTCGTTTATTAATTTGGCTATTTTCGTTAATTCGTGATGCATGGGACAGATGATTCTCAGCGTTGACAATTTTGTTCCCAATACATTCATCAATTTAATATTGGAAATGTATTCCTTGCTGAATCCATTGGACTTCTGCAACTCTGTAAGGTGTTGATTTAATATATTAAATCGCTCTTTCAGAAGGTTGTTATAACTGGACATTTGCTCAACTATTCCCATGTTTATTAAAAGGGGAAAGTAGTATGTAATGTTGAAGGTAATTAAACCGATTGTTAAAGCATACTCGAATATAGATAACTGCACTGTCACGCTGAGGAGTACAAAAATTAAATGGCCTATTAAACGTAGCGTAATATTCTGGTAAACTTTGTCGTAGTAAATCCATATACCTAGCTGACAGAATTTTTTATCTAGCTGTGCAATTCGTGTTAGAAATGAAATGAAATTTCTTTGGAGCAAGGCACTCGCCATCCAAGAAACCACCGTTTGAACTCCAGCGGTGCTCACTTGCATTATATCTGTCGTGGTCATTAGTAAAGAAGTCGTTGTCAGGATCGATCTTTTGTAGAGCGAATCTACCACAATTGCAATATACAAAATAGAAAGGAATATGTTGAAAATTATATTTGCTTTAGATGTTTTGTATCCCGCAGTGTCCAATTTAAAAGACACAAGTCCCAAACATTTATTCATAATTAACAGTGGTTTAATTGCATTGTAAAACGATTTATTTGCCATTGCAAAATTGTAGTGCTTTGTTAATGCGTAGCTTTGTTAGGAATTGATAGGACTACTGATGTTTGTTTCACTGTGCACTCAATTTGCTTGACAAGGGACGATTTTCATTTTTCATTATGTGAAACTCTCATTTATTATTCATGTACATTTTCTTGATTAGAAAATTGTTTGTATGAACCATTGGTCGTTGGGACTGTTGTTACAACATAAATGCTCTTATAATGAAGTCTCTTAATTAAATGCTGGTTATCAAATAATCACATTAAGTATTTCAATAATACATATCCGTTCAAATTCTTTACATGAAATAATATTAATGAATAAATGTCATTGGTAAGTTACATAATTCCCTAAAAGTTTTTATTAATTAAAATTCATAGAGTAATATTTTTGTTACAACACTGTAATTATTTTTAAACCGAAAATTACAAAAACAGTAATTAATCGCTTCTTACATAAATAGATTCATATAGGATGTGATTTTCTTTCTTGACAATTAGTATTTATTATATTTTTAATTTTTCTAACATATTACACAATTCTCTGACTGTTTTAGAACGTTGAGTATATGTTTTTGTTGGCAAATCAAGAGTATTTATTAGGCAATTTTCAAGAATCAATGAAAATATTAACTTCAATTCCAAATGAATGTTTAAAATATAGGTGTGTATAAAATCGTTCCATCCTTAAGTGCTATAATTAATCCTGTTTTTAGCGATAATGGAGAATCATCAACTGTGATGTTCTATAATAACATGGGTGTGATACACCATGCGCTTGGTAAGCCAAATTTAGCTTGCCATTACTACCAAATGGCCTTAAAACAAGATATTTCCTTCGCTACAAATCACAACAGTATGTTAATTCTTTAAATATAAAATCTAAATTAACTGGCGTACAATTTCAGCAGGTGAAAAGCCACTGTACATGATGGGATGTTCGAGGTACCATGAAATAATGTACAATTTAGGCATATCTTTACTGTATGCTGGCCATCCAGTACAAGCATTCGAGTGTCTTGTAGTAGCAGTTAGGAGGTATCATCGAAATTCAAGGCTGTGGTTGCGATTAGCAGAATGCTGCATTTTAATACACAAAGAATCAAATGAAGTCGACTTCGACATTAAAAAGAAACAAAAGGAATTCGTTGTGCAATGCCTAGGTGCAAATGAAAAACAAAAGATTGTTCTTACAACCAATTTATCGAAAGACTTGAAATACAGGTGCGATTTTAACCATTCATTGTAACGAATGAGTTTTAATTATGTTTCATGTTTAGTGCGGAAAGCCAATCATATGCTGTGCCAGTCCCCACATTGGAATTTGCTTCCCTTTGTTTAAGGAATGCACAGCTACTTCTTCCTTCAGACACAGCATCGTCTCCCGTTCCTCTTCTTCTTATACCTGGTGTTACACCTCCTGCACCTCCTCCAAGTCCCAGTCCAGCGCCCTCGGCTCCTTTATGTTCAGAAAGCATAGCAAGTCTCCGAAATACAATCCTCACAGCTAGTGCTTATGTATCTTTGTGCCTTGGAGATTATATTTTGACGTTAGAGTATGCTGAAAAATTACTGAAGCAGCCTAGAGTGTCGGGGATACACAGGTAAAATGTTTGAAATCGATCACACCTGTTTTAATTTAATAAAATTTTCAGTTTGTTAGGGCACTTATATGCAGCAGAGGCTCTAGTATTGTTGGACAAAATTGCAGAAGCAATGGATCATTTAAATCCAGAAAATTTACAGAGTCTTTCCTTTGAATTGCCTTCGGATGACAGTAGTTCTGATGATTTAACTCTAAAAACTGAACCTCCTTTTAGTAAGTTTATTACTATTTTATTTTATACCTATATGTATTGTTTAAATTTAAATATTTGAGATAATTAAAAAGATATATTTTGGAATATAAGGAATTATACAGTATGATTCAAAAGGGTCGCACCACTGCTTATGTGGTAATAGAGAATGTTAGTAAGAGCACAAATATACTTATAGAATATTTTTATGGTGCGTGGTTTCCTAGATATTAATATTTGAAGATATCACAAATAGACAATGGTGCACCTTGTAAATGTAAACTTGCGAATATAAAAACTGGCTCAGTCTTTTTTTGTGTCGTAAATTGGCTTTCGATCTGTTAAAGTAGTAAATTGTCATATTGTGTCACATCTAATTTGTAATGAATGGACTAATTTTAATGTCAAATATATTCAAGAATTTCTTCGTCAACGAATTACAGCAAGTTCTATTTTTCGTAAATTTTTGCGTGAATTTCAGGCTGACCAACAGTGGAAAACTAAGGTTATGGGATTTGTTTGTGTATGCCAGTGCAAATCACCTGCAAATTCTTTCGCTATGTTGGTAATACCTATAAACAACCATTAGGATCAAAGACATTCATCTAATGTAATGCGAAATGTGTTGGTGAATAAATTCACGAAGAAATTCATAAAGAACTTCATGAATAAACTGTCAATGTAAAGCGGCCTTTAACACAACATTTAGTATAACCTAAATTGCAACGGTGGTGCACAGTATGTAAATATAGGGAGATCGAAATTGATTGTTATGATCCTACACTACTTTCTGTGAGCTTGATATCAATAATTATATCTATCACATGTTAGAACGAAAAGCAGTGCCGACTTGTGGCGTGCATAGAATATTCATGAAAGTTACATGCAAACCTAACATAATTATTGTTTAATTGGATTGCTATGACAATGAAATAAACCATTTTTCGTAAATGAACTATCTACAAAATCTTAGGATATCTAGTAACTTCCCTAGATCTCGTTAATTGGATGTAAATATCGATATCAAGCTCGTGGAAAGCAGTATAGGGTCAGGACAATCAATTTCGATCTCCCTGTATAATCAAAACATCATTAAATGTCAATGTGACAAGTCATTTTTTTTTAACTTGAAACCACCGATTAAACTATTAAATGCATTGTGAAAAGTGTGAGCAAAATAAAAAATGATGAGCAAATCTAGAAATATGAGGTGCAAGAGAGATAACTAATATTCCCCGTTAACCTAAGCAACGGAATTAACTATACTTTTGACAATACATGTTAATTTTTATATTATATAGCAAAATAAACAGACAATATATAATATGTTCCGGTGACAAATATACCAATCCGGGTTCTTCCTCTCGTCACGTGATCGGTGATCGTTTTTTAATGTTGGGACCATTACCTCTCTATACTCAATCCAGTTATAATTAATAATAATAATACCAAATCTATGTTTGAAACCATAGATCATAGGTACCCTCATTTTTGTTGACAACTGAATGTGCACTGAATTGTTTGTTTGGAAATCAAATTTGACACAACAAAAAAAGTCACTTCTTAATAGATTATTTTATTCAGCTTACCAAAAAACATGATAAACTTGCAAATAATTTAGAAAAATCCGAAATTAAACGAAACAAACGAACAGATTATAAGATGAAAGGCAATAACGCTTTTTTACTGTCGCATGTCAGACTAAGGTGTATTCCAACATCAGCTTCTGACTGTTTAGAAACCGTCAAAACCATTCACTCATCAAAGTTTTACAATTGATAAAGTTGTCAAAACCAATCATTATTTCGATGGCAACTGATTCTGACTGTTTTGATACGAACAGAAACCGATGTTGGAACAGATCTTCATAGTAACCAAAACGACACCACATTTTTGGTGCACTGCCGCCGTTGCCGACTTTACATCTAAAATAATGTTAACCAAAAATTTTTCCTGCTTCATTACTTGATATTAATTATGTTTAATAACAAGGAAAATTTTACATGGGTGTATCGGTCTCATTAATAAAAATTACATTATCTAATACAAAATCTTTCAAGGTCTCTATCTACATAAAGTTCTGAGAAAAATTTTCTTTACATTTTTAAGAACAAATGAATGGTTATAATGACCACCCAAGTGATGGTGCAGTCCTTTTGAATCATATTGTATAGTTTTCATGTATAAACGGAACAGTTTTGTTAATGTATGTATGTCTTCTTTCAACAGAATGGTTTCCTAATAATATGCCGAATGCAATGGCAGTTGTGCAGTACAATATTGCTGTGGCAAAAACACTTAGAGGTCAGTTAGATCAGGCATCCATATTATTAAAACAAATTTGGCAATCTAAAGGTCCCAATTGTCAAGTTCCTGCGCATGTTATAATGTTGGTGTTATACATTGAACTTCAACTAGGTAGGTTTGTGTTAATTGAAAATAGAACATGCTTTTTGAATATTCTTTTTTTTTTGTAATTTTTAGGACACGCAGATGTTGCACGATCTTTAATAAAACAATATTCATTGCAACATCGATTTTGTTGAATACTTTATCAACGCAGTTACATTTTACAGTAATGTAAATAGTACTATTTATTACAGCGTAAAAGTGTACAGAAAAATAAAACGCATTTTCATAAATTTATGTTGTAATACTTTTTTTTATTGGCATTATCGATTTAATAAAATACTAATTCATACATTTAATAATGAGAAGTAAAAAAACTTAAAAATCTTAAATGTGTTTAAAAAAAACTATTCAACTGACAAAACTATTTAAAAAATCGCTAATTATTTTTTCGTGTTATCATAAATTCAATTCTTATTAAAAAAAAGATATAATTAAAAATTGCTGTAATCTCTAC
Source organism: Serrognathus titanus (assembly GCA_039766575.1). NCBI lineage: Eukaryota > Metazoa > Arthropoda > Insecta > Coleoptera > Lucanidae > Serrognathus > Serrognathus titanus. Next base: position 65,587,085 of record CM077911.1, read on the forward strand.
CATAATTTATTTCTGTCTTATTGCATTATACAATTAAGTTGAATACAATAAATCTATTACCAAATTAATAAGACCTTAATAGTTCAAGAAATTAAAATATTATTTATGGTGAATTAGAAATATCCATATTATCAGATTTCTCTGACGATTCCTTATCATTTTGTATATCTGACTCTTGAGACTTTCGCTTTTCAGAATCGAAACCCTTCTCTTCTTCATCATAATTCCTTGGAACCTTAGAGTATGATGGTGACCTTTCCTTGGCTTCCCTTCGTTCTTTTTTCTCCTTCTTGCGTTCTCTTTCTCTGCTTCTAGACCTACTGCGTTTATGTGAAACTCGTGGTGATGGGGACCTTCTTCGGCTTCCTCTTGATCTCGATCTTCTTTTGTCTCGACTTCGCTTCCTATCACGAGATCTTGAACGAAATCTGTTGCGTGACGCAGAACGTGATCGTCTTTTATCCAAGCTGGACCTCTTTTCCTCCACACTGCTGTCTCTATCTCCTCGTTTCTCCTTTGATTCCCTCTCTTTTTCTTTACGGTCCTCTTTCTCTCTAGAACGTTCCTTCTCTTTATCTTTAGATCGCCTCTCCTTTGATCTATCCCTTTCTTTATCACGAGACTGATCTCTATCTTTTTCTTTTGATCTCTCTCTCTCCCTCTCTCTTGAACGTCTATCCCTTGATCGTTCTCGTGACGACCTACGCCTTTCTTTATCTCTTCGTGAATATCTGGTTTTAGAGCGAGATCGATGAGAGCGAGATCGTCTTGAACGAGATCTCCGAGAGCGTGACCTAGAACGATGTCGAGATCGAGATCTGTGTCTTCGATCACGAGATTTCGAACGTCTCGATCCGGATGAAGAGCGACGTGATCGGTATCGAGAACGAGACCTTCTAGAACGTGAATGTGATCTCGAACGCCTGCGACGTCCTCTTGATCTAGAACGAGATCGCCTTGATGATCTTTTATCTTTAGATAACATGCCGATTACAGGATCCATTGCAGCAGATATTAAACTCTGAGCTTCTTTCGCTTGAGACATTGCCTCCTCGATTTCTCTCTGTGCAATTTCATTACTTTTAGCTTGTGGTTTCGAAATCGCTTGCGTCGCATGTACAATTTTTACTGGTTTTCCTTTGAGTTCTTTCCCATTCAGTTTCAATGCTTCCAAAATACTTGGTTGCTCCGTAAATTCTATAAGGATATGGTCACTGTTATCTGAACTGCGTGAACATGTTCGTAAATACTTAACTTCCCCCGCTTGGCTAATAAAACTAATCACATCATCCGTTGAGATGTTTGAATCTATGTTTAGCATTAAAACAGTCCTGCGAACCTCTTCAATTTTTATGCTGTCATAATTTGCTGGCAAAGGTGGATATGAAGGCAAACCATTGCTTTGCAACTGAGGATCCGTTGTGATTATAACTTGCTCAGCACCTACTATGCTTAAAGAATTGACTACATTTGGGGGCAACTTGGGTTCAGCGGGGCACAGACCTGGGACAATTGTGCCGTTTTTCGTCATTTCCAAAGCATAATACTCGTCGGGTATCTCACCGTTTTGAATCGGTATTACAATCAGAGCTCTATCGATGAACACTGTGTTAGTCATATGCTGAGCAATTCCCACAGTACAAGGGTCTACAAACTTGATGTAACATATTCGAGATTGCACCGGACAAGATACGTCTCTTATTGTGGGATACAAACGAATATCTTCAATTTTCCCCAAATAACCAAATAGGGTCTGCATCTGGTCCTTCGTTGCTTGTGGGGCGATGTTAGTCACTTGAACCACACGGGTGCCTCCAACAGCCATTATTTTTTTCACAAGTGCACTGTTCTAACTCATAAATTTATTTTTAAAGCTTATTTAATTGAAACGTAAAATAACGCACAAGTAGAAACACAGAAAACGCACTAAAACATTTTTACAAATACCAACGTAATAGAGACCAAGAAATTGATGCCAACACTACATTTTGTTACATGTTAACCAAAAAGAACTAAAGTACATTCACTTTTTTAACGAGTAACTAAAGTTACACGATTTAGTAACTTTTACCGTTGAAATCTGACTTCTTTTAGTTCCCGAATCTTGTAAATGGGACTTTTATTTTTAGGTTATGGTGGTTTCAATTTGTGCTGTTATTTTGGATCGTTGGTCTCCTTTTCCATGCTTTTCCAACATCCTAAATGTAATTCTTTATTTGGTTTGTTATGAATTTCCCGGTCATTTTTGAAAGTTGCGTTTTACAATTGACAACTAAATTGTGACAAACGATAAAACTTGATTACCAACACTTTAAATATAAAACCAATCACCTTTGTAAGATAACATAAGAACAAGAAAATCACAATTACCTCGTTACTCATTACGAAAGTGATAGAGTTTAGATTCTACGATTCAGGCAGTATTGTCAACCTAAGGGATTTTTTTTTAAATCAGGAATTAAAGGATTTTTTCTAATAGGAACTCTGCACATGCGAAGTTAGCGCCACTAAAGACCATATTGTGCATTAGTATTATGAAAATCATGGCCAGCTACATGAACATTCACTCACGTTTGTATATGACCGTTTCAATTCGACTTTTAAGAAATATTGGACACAGAAAAGTTACTAGATATTGGGCGCGTTCAACGGACACAACTGTTGAGTATGTTGACTTGTTTGGTACGCTGAACGGTTACTTGTGTTGACTGCCAACAGTTGTCGAATTTACTCACCAGAAATAATTTACGGTGAGTGCAGTGCCAGTGAGTCATTTGTTTTTTCGAATTACCGACATCTCAGTTTTTTATAATAATTATGATGAGTAAGTTGAGTTGAGTTGTAAGAACTTGTTTAAACGTTTCTGGTTTTAGTCAACTGTTACGTCTGCTGAACGCGCCCATTGACGGATATTCCCCTTAGCGCCTCTTGTCAGTTTTTAAGTAACTGCAGTTGTCATTGTAAAACATTTGTAAACTGACGTTTATTTAGATTACATAAATATTAATGCAGTAACAATCTAATAATATATAAAAATCTCTCAATTGCATCAGAATTTTAGCATTTAGTATTACTTTATTAAAATACGAAATTACGTACATAAATGATACTGTTGAAGTAATTACAATAACATTATAGTAATTTCTTGCCAAATGCGTGTGCATATGAACGGAGCGGTTTTGTCAAGCAATTTCAACTTGAAAGCTCTTAGCCAAATGATTTTGACCGTTTCAATTACAAAAAATCTAGAAATTATTGTGTTAAATGACAGATTAATCAAATGATTGCAAAAAAGATCCTTTTAAAGGACGAAACCTCAAACCTCAAACATGTAATGGAATAACAAGCCACTGAGAAATCTTTTTAATATAATTTTGTATTATGATTTGAACAAATAATCAAATAAGCTTTAATATTTAAATTTGGAATACCTAAAATTAAGAGTTTGTATGTTTTTGTGCACACGTAGTTAGTTTTTAGACTATAATTACCTGATTTTTTTTAAAATCGAATTTTGGAAGTCTATAAATGCCAAACGTTACTGCCAGTAGTTTTATAGTTTCTTTAATAGGTAGCGCTGAGAAGAGTACTTCACTACAGTGGCTACTTCACGGCATGCTTTCTCAGAACCGAATTTTTGAGATAACTGAAACGGCCATACATACACGTTAGTAAATGTTAATGTAGCTAGCCATGATAAAAATACGAATTGTTTCAAGTAATTAGTTACATTTTCACTTGAATGTTGTAATTAACTTCAATACAGGAGGGTTAAATATTATGTACTACAATCGTAAATTGTCATAAGTCATAAAAATTATATTAGTCCCATGGTCCCATGCAATGAGCCTCAAGAATTGTTTGCATAACACTAATTCATAATTCACCGTGCCAGGTGGCGCTGAACACAAATGGTCCCCATTACGGAATTTTCAAATTTTATTTCGTAAAAGAAAACGGAGCTTTTTATATGATTTATTGAATTGTACTGTAAAATCGATTGCCTTTTGTTTTTGTTATTAGTTAAATTTATTCCTGAATCTAAACAAATAGAGAAATTTTCTATGTTGAAGAAGGACTTTTTGACAACTGTTGAGGGATTCTGCTTTTTGCGAGTTGGTTATAATAATAGCTGCGTTCCTTTTGCCACAAATCTTGATCAGATCACTTAAACGTCATTTCCGTTAGCACGAATAATTAAGCTTGAACGGATATTTTAAAAGGTGGGAGGTGGAAATCTGAATTCAAACTCACTTGTTCGTGCTGACGGATATCTGATCTGAGGTAAGATTTGTGGTAAAAGGAAAGCATCTAATGCGTGTTCAGAGTTAAACACAGGGGCTAAATACGACCATGTCAATTTCTCATTAGAAAACAATATGAATATTTGCTTTATTTTGCGTAGTCCCGCATTTTTGTCTTTTGGCATTAACCGTTGCAGACAATCACTTTTAAGTTTCGTAGCTCTGTCTGCATTTGAACAGCACAAATAGCCATGGCCATGGTAAGATTCTAACCTACGCCAAAGTCGGCTAGGCTGACCACTAAACAACTCGGCGACCCATTTTATAATTATTTATTAACAAAATACATAAAATTTATATTTAGTAAAACATGTAGTGGATCGTATTGTAAACTTTTCGGTTTGAGGAAAGATGAATAATTAGAAAAGTAACTAAATAATCTAAAATTTGCTTTGAGGGGTAAATTAGTTTTGGGGCTATTTTACAAATTGAAGAGTTAAATTTTATAGAAAAAGGCTGAATCTAGCCTGAAAAGAGCTAGGTTGGAATCAATGATCGAGAGATTTCACAGTAAAATACATCATATAAGCAGCTTTCTTTTTACGACGGGGAACAGCTAAGAGCAACTCCGCTCCTTATTCTTCTTATAAAGGATTTGAAGATCTGGAAGTGATTTATCCTGCCCCTTGCGTACCACCTACGAAATTGGTGCACGAAACCCTTATCTTTTTAGGGGCTGTCTCTGTTCATTTCAGTGAGCACATTTGTATTTTCTGTGAAGAGAAGCAGCGTCAGTGGTGCCAACCCGACCGCTTCACCTCCGTTCGATTGAAATGAGAATAGCGGAAATTGACGGCCATACGCAAAGCGTCAGCGTCAACCCAGTTAAACTGGACAATCTGATTGGCAACACTGAGCAGCGTTGACAATTTAGCGACTTTATCACTAGATTTGGTGGCTTTAGACATGTCGAGAATTTAGTGATTTCGTGACCGGCTTAGTGCCAAATGCAGTGGTTTTAATTAGAAATAATCAGGGTTTGAAAGTAGTAAATAAAAATACTGCGTTTAGAATTACACGGCGGACCGTAAATTAAACGCATCCTAATTAATTAATATTTGAAGTTAATTTATGCTGTTGTGGCAACATTGCATCTTTTTTGGCATGTTCTTTTACAAGCGAGTTGTGGCTTCATTGTCGCCAATATAATCTTCACATAATCATTTTATCTAAGCATTGAATATTGAATGTATTCAGTAATGGTCCTTGATGTAAACAATTTACAATTCCATGGGAAATCGAAGGTATAATCAATATTATTCTTCAAATGATTTAATTTGTTTGGAAAATTCATAAAATTAAAATCACCAGGTTTTCATTTAAATAAAAATAAACACCCGCGCATAATTTATGTGTTATGAAAATGCGTTGTGATTAATTTTATTTATAATAATGCCAGTCATTTTCACCCCCTTCTAAATAACTTCTAGAAACTGTGACTGTAGTGTCATCTGTTGACAAGCACACAGGCATCGTGGATGACAATACTGCCATTTGTATCAGTACACGTGAAATCTGGCAGTTTTAGATCAAATTAGTGCTCCAGTTCACGAAATATGGAGTCTTGGGGTGAGTTAAAATAGCCCTTGTTTTGTAAGGATGTAATGGATATCCTATTCAACAGATGATGAGAACTTTGAACCCAAAGTTGTAACACCTGCCCCAATATTGTCGTCTAACAAATGGGAAGGTGAAGATGAAGATGATGAAGTTAAGGTGCCCAATATCATTAAGACCAAATTAGTAAATGCACTTACAGAAATGTTTTTGTTTTTAGGAAAGTTGGGAAGATGAAGAAGAGGAAGAGCAACAAAAACCGCAAGAAGATGTAGAAGCTCCATCGAAAGCGAAAAAGAAAAACTTGCAGGAGAAAGTCGCTGAGAAAGAAGTGGGTTAATTAAGCAGAAATGGTTCTTTTTGTAACTCGCTTTTTGCAGAGGTTGAAACGTGAAGAGCAAGAGAGGCGGTTGAAAGAACAAGAGGAAGCAGAAATTTCACTTGAAGAACAACTCCGAAGGCAGAAGGAATCTGACATAACTTTCGCTTTGGAAACGACATTCGTGGGAAGTAACAGTAGTAGCACGACTGTAGGAATTGATTCGATGAATCCGAACACGAAGGAAGAATTTCAAGAGTTCTCGGACGCTATATTATCTAAATTACAACCTTTAACGAAAAACATAGAATTTCCAAACTTTGCGGAAGATCTTATTAGGAACTTATGTGTTTCATGTAATGATTAAATTAAATTTAATAGATTAGGTTTTCAGTACTAACCTTCAATTATCTAGAAGTATTTTAATTTTGCTGTTTCAGTATCTTCGATGGATTTAAAGAAAATAAAAACAACAGTAGAGAATTTATATCTGGAGAAACAAAAAATGGAGAGAGGTGATAAAGCCAAAAAGAGCAAAGGAAAGGGCAAAGCAAAGTTAAAAATTGATAATGAAAATGTAAGTGTAACATTCACTTTTAGACTATTATTATTATTTATATTTCAGCAATATTCTGCTTATGTGGATGACTATGATGACTTCAATGACTTCATGTAGCAGACCAAAAATTTTAGACCCGTTTTTATTATCAATTATTATATTTGTGTACATGAATTGCGGTGACATGAACTTTTAATAACAACAACAACAATTACAAGAAAAAAAAACTGATAACAGTTTCACATTTTATTGTATAAAGCTGTATAAGTTTTGTTAATATTTATAAATCAACTTTGAAAGAGAAGGATCGGTATTAAGAAGTTGTCTTTTGCATACTCTCAACTGCTGTTTTGAATTCTCATCATCTCTTTCAAATTAAAGAAGATTGTAAGTTATGCAAATATATTATATTAAGGGATAGTTGTTTTATTCTTTTAATGGAGATTAATATCATTTATTTGTTTTTATTTTAATAAGACATTGCTGCGTTTGATTGTATTGTTTATTTAAATTGCTTTGCATTACTAAGTTTCAGTTTGCCTTACTGCCAATCTATTTATTTTAACAAGTAAACAGGTACAGAAAGAAATGTTTGTTTCTTTACCCTGCCTTCATTTTCATTTGTTTTAATTTTTTTAATTAATATTTGAAATATCTGATATTATTTACTATGTAATTAATTTCTTCATTTTTTTGCGTGAAATCAGAGTATTTTATGCATTGGAAATTACAGTTAGATCATTTCTTATTTTAAATTTGAGCTCAGTCCAGTAGAATATTTACTGTTGTGTAAAAATTAAAGAAAACAGTAATTTCATTTTATGTCAACGCACAACTCCTTAATGCCTCTATAGTACATCAAAGTTAGATACTTTGATGTATCTTTATATTATAAAGTAATTTTAAAATTAATTAAAGCGTCTAAAAGAACTGTTTTAGTAGGTAAGATTCCTATCTAACTAGAAATAATTTATGTCGATACAAACAAGCAAATAAAATCCAGTTGTTCAGAGAGTAAGTTTATTTACAAATTACTCCGCAAAAATACAGATGGTTGTTTTATAATTTACATTCCTGTATAGTGATTAATTGTTTTACAGATGGAGCGATTTGATTAAAATATTTGAACTTTTATACATAAGCAAGAAAATGTAAATCACATTCGTGAAACGTTGTTATCAAGACGTAAAGGAAATGTTACAATGTTATTGTAATATAATAACACATCCAAATTATAAATTGAACAGAACATCCACTCAAACATTATCGTTTTTATAAGAGATGATGAGGTCTGCGACGTAAATTGCATGACTCTATCCTTTTCTTACTCACGTAAATTGCAAGGACTCTATCCTTTTCTTACTCACCATTGAAAATAAAATTATACTGAAATATTTGACGGTTTTTACTTTAGTGATTGACGGACGCAGAGCTCAAGTTCCGTGAATTTAAAAAACTTTTTTCACACATAAGGTGTGGTATCTATAAACATGTTCTACTAGTCTTTGTGCTTTATTAAAAATTTTGTCCCGGCTTTCGCCAGGACCTCAAAAAATTTGGTAAGACTCATTCAATTGTTCCTCTCCACGGAAATCTTTAGTAAAAGGCGAAAGATTTATTCGCATTGAAGAGAAACCAGAGTAACTTCACAACCTGACCGTGTGGGTTTTATGAGAATGTTCGTTGTTTGTGGTAAAGGTAAGCAAACAGCGCCATCTCATGATCGAATACTACGCTCTCACAGTTATTTTAATAAACACAATATTTTGAAAACTGTACTCTGCACTAATTTAATGATTTTGTTATTGTGACAAAAATGTTTTCAGTTGCTTGATAGAACTTTAGGAACCAGAAACTAATTTTAAATGTAAATTATTATCTAATTCAAGCTTTTGCAATAGAGGGCGATCGTTGTCTAACAGGAATCTACTTCTTGCGAAAATTTATAGTATTGTATGAAATAATTACTTTTTATAGCTTTATAGGTGTTCTTGTAATTGCTAAAGTTTTCTTTTTGATGTTCAAAACTCCCTAAAGTTGAAAGATTTATTGTTTTCAAGAATTAAATTACAGTCCAGAAAATAGTTTAAGATAAGTATTAATTTTGGAGATTAAAATAGAAATAAATAGAGAATTCAAACGAAATTAATTTTCTTTGTAAAGCACGTCAAAAGCACTTTAAAAATTAATTAATTAGATATATATCTAGCTATAATCGTTCTTCTTTTTTTCCACTTAGCAGTAAAGATCAGTAATGAATTGATTAACAGATTTTTACTGAATTTGAAAACTAAACTTCTCAAGTGAATATACCATAAAAAGCAAACGTGAAATTTTAATAGTTATTTTTCATTTGAAAATGCAAAAGAATTTTACAATCGAGTATCAAACATCTTTACGAAAACTATGGACAGACATTAGTAAAAAAGCGAAAGTTTAATATTATCCATCAATTCATCATGCAATTATATTGGCATCAAATCTAATATGATTTTATCCGTGTTAAGGTGAAGGTTGAAGAATGTGTCTGAAAGTGTGACTGGCTTATTTTAAATATAAAAGTAAGAAAGTGCGGCCACCAACATTTATTCCATTTCTTCTCTAACCAAAAATTGAAGGATGCGAATACTTTTACGTCCTGAATGTAATAGTATATTACATAACGAGAGCTGTAAATAGCATGTAACGAGGAAAAGTAGAGCACGAGCTTCGCAGCAGCGAGTGCGAGTGAATTCCACAAGTGCGTAAATGCTTTACAGCTCCAGTTTCATACTATACTTTATCTACGACCACATTTAATTACTATTAAAGAGATCAAAAGTACCTTATTATTCAAGTTCAAAATATTCAGCGATAGTTAGGTGCAAATGTTCGCGATCCACATTTAGGTAGAGTGTGAATAGATTGCCTGTTGTCATGGAAATAATATAAACACAAGATTTTTCAAATGGATGAGCGAAATACAAAATAGGTTAAAAATCGTGAGTGACAAAGATGCGATTATACGCTCCAAGAGTGAATGGAGTTGAATAAATGAACGCAACTTAAGTTTATGCGTTATACGTAATTCGTCATTTACACTAGTGGTCGTATATAAAATACTTTTAGCTTCCTCAGCCCCTCTCGTGGGTGCGCCACTTTAGTTATGTGATAAAAAAAAGCTTTAATTAATTCAGATGAATTTTCTATGTCCATATTCATAGTCAGCTCTTATACTTAAGAAAAACTTAAACAATATCTTAGATAGTTTTAAGAAAATCTTAAGCATTTGCTTGAAGTCTTAACTTACGTGAGGTAATCTTATTTAAAAACGTTTCACAATTGCTTTGAAGTGTTCCACACTGTTTTTGAAAGAGTGGAATAACGAAGAATACTTTGCAATGACGGCCAATTTCAATTTTTAACGCAAAATATACGAGATATGACGACCGTGATATTGAAAATATTGACATTGATTGATCAAAGTTCACGTCTATGAATGCATAGCAACTTAAAACAATCTTAAACGTATAAGACGAACTTATGAAAGACGGTCTTAAGCACTTGCTCAGGTCACGATTATGAATACGCCCCTAGTCTTTGCCGAATTTATTTATTGCATTTATTTTTTATTTTATTTTAACTGTAGTTATTTGTAATTCTTATCAGCTGTGGATTAAATAGTTAAAGTTTAAAATTAAATTTCATTATCATTGTATGTAACTCTACGCATGCATTTTTGTGTTATTTTATTAGTTTGAATGCAACAGCTTTAAACAATTTATTTATTTTATTTAATATATTTTTGTGTTTAGTCATAAATGAAACGATTTACTAGAACCTTAATAGAATATCCTAACACGTTTTGCTTTGCAATCAGTATATCGGCTCCAGGTCTTCCATTGTGAGTTTCTCAGGGAGTTCCCAATTTAATATCAACATTTTTCATTGTATTACTGAAAACACTATTGTTTAATAACTTGTAAAAATTCTTTTCAAATTCGTTTGTAGCTTTAGTGCGTTTCTGCGAATTAAAATTTATATATCTTTGTAACCAACGAGACTGATTAAATTTAATTGCTCTGTGAATTGGACTATTATTAATTCATGGACGGGCTTCTGAGACGACTTAGCGGTGAAGGCTTTGATCCCTTAGGGTATGCCGATGATATAGTCATACCTGTACAAGGGAAATTGAAATAACACTGTTAGAGACCGAATGTAGGGCCGAGGAGGAAGGTTTGAGGGAGGATCAGTCCTCAAAAAACCACCATTTTGCCATTCACTCGAAGGCGAAACCTAGAGGGTTTAGGTCCTCTACGTCTTCGTGCCAATGAGATAGTCTTGTCGGGGGAGGTAAAACACCTTGGAGTGATTTTTGACTCCAAACTTGCCTGGAACCTTAGATAAGATAGTCAGGCGATCGATGACCACTTTCGCGGTGGCCAGACGAGCCTATGATAGTACGTGGGGCTTAAAACCAAGTATGGTGCATTGGTTGTATACCAGAGTGGTCATACCTACAATAACCTATGCAGCTTCGGTGTGGTGGCCCAAGGTCAAGCAGGAAACCAGGGTCCAAAGACTTGCTTTTCTAGCATAACGGGGGCGATGAGCACAACGCCCACTGCTGCAAAGGAAACCCTTCTAGACCTCCCTCCCGTACACATTGTGATAATGAGTGAGGCAAGACGAGGACTCCACAGATTGCGGCATTTAATACAAGTACGGGTCATGCAAGTGTTGTTGGCAGCATAAGGGATCCTTTACTCGATATGAGGACGGACTATATGGCTCCTAAAGGCAATATAAACTTGCTCATTAAGATAGAAATTAATGAATCTGCTGAGCATCGGGAACCTGAACAGAACTTTCCTCCTGGAAGTCTGATCTGGTATACGGACGGCTCCAGAACTGAAACTGGTGCCGGGTCTGGAATATATGGGCATAGACCAAAGGAGAAGTTATGCTTTTACTTGGGCCAATTTGCCTACGTATTCCAAACAGAAATATACGCCATATTACAATGTGTGCGGGAAAACAAAAGGAGGGCTTACACAAATAAGCGGATCTTTATGCTAACCGATAGCCAGGCGGTTTTGAAGGCTTTGGTAAGCTCAAAGATCTCTTCCAAACTGGTGTGGGAATGCTTAAGCGAGCTCAATGACCTGGCGAAATACAACTACGTTACGCTGGTGTGGGTGCCAGGTCATCAGGGTGTTATCGGCAACGAACGGGCCGATGAACTAGCCAGGCAGGGTGGGGGTATGGCATACCTTGATCCTGAACCTGTTCTAGGTATAACTAAGAATGCTATTCGGGACTTTTTTAGTGACTGGATAACCGAGGAACATAACGGATACTGGCTAAGCAGACCAGGACATCGCCACAGCAAGACCTCTAGTCCTTGCAAAAAGAAAGCTGCAGAGCTTTTGCTTTTAAGCAGGGCGCAATTCAAGATCACCACGGGGTTACTAACAGGACACCTGACTGTTAAGGAGCATCTGTGGAGGATCGGTAAATTCAATGGGGATCTAAACTGCAGACTCTGCAATGGAGAACCAGAAACAGCAATACACATTTTGTGTAGATGTGATGCGCTGGCAAATCACAGACAGTGTATATTCGGACATCTCTTGATAGTTCCCGAAAATTTCTACACGCAATTTTGAAAAACCTGTACCAGCTGGTGCAGGAAACATACCTCACTGAATTGTTGCGGTAAGAGAACCAGGGCGAGCACAATAAGCCTAAATGGCTGCGGTGCCTCCGGTGCATCCTTTGCAGACGGGTTCTGGTCATGAAGGAAAAAAAATGTTAATCCATGTTCCAAACATTGTTTTAGGTTTAAATAATGAATTATGTATTTGGTTTTGTCACAAAGATTTGGAATAAGTTTAACTTTACTTTGAATTCGATGGAATTATATTCTCTGGACAAGAAGGGAAATCATTGTGGTTTTCATGTAAATGAAAAGGATATTCTAAATCAACTTCGAATACGTATCAATCATCCGAATCTTCTTCTAACTCTGAAATATTAAGATTAGCGGTTGTGATTTGTTTTCCTTTCTCTTTTCTTTATGAATTTCGAATTACCATTATGTTTTGAATGTTTATTATCAATTATTTTTTATTACGATTTTCAATTGTTTCTCTCACTTTCTTCTTTCTTTCATTTCGATTGTGTTTCTCGACGGTCAAAAATGTTTTTCGTTCATGCTTGTGAAAATCATTGATTGATTCTGTTGCGATTGTCATAACAGTTTCTTTTTCTTTTTCATTTTCTTTATTTGTGAATTTTATTTTTATTTTTTTATTTTTGTTTTCTTTAATATTATTGTTGTTTTGGGAACAATTATTATTATTATTTCAACCGGCATGTTGTGACTTTTCTGTTGATAATTGGTTCACATAATATTTCAAACTTTTGGACAAAAAATGAATAATTAAGGAATCGACCGGTGACAGAAGAAAAAAAATTAACCTGAAGTATGAAAAGTACCAATTCAAGCCTTTTTCTCCACCTGATATTTATGACCGCAATAATGAATCTGTTAATGCGTTTAAAAATTTTTTCCAAATATGAAATGGGTGTAAAAGAACACGCAGTATAAAGATTTCTTTACTTCTTATATGATAAACGTTATTGGGAAAAATCAAAACAAGACAATAGTATAAAAATTTATTGCTACAATATAAACGATAAGTATACATAATTAGCATAAAACAATACAAGATATAATGAATAATTCGTCATAATAGTACTTAACGAGAAACAAGGGGTGCTAAACTTTTATAGTATTAACACACATTAATACATAAAAATAAAAACATATGCAAGAAACAATAAAATCTGACTCTCATTTTGATTTTTATACATTTTTATTTTCGCTATGCGTTTTAAACTTTTACAATGAAATCAACTGCATGCTAAGGGAAAGATTAACATTAACGTCCCTTTATTTCAAGTGAAATATATTTATTCTATTCTAACTAACTTCGTAATGATAGGGGTGAGAAAAAGCAAAGATTTTTATTTCTTGATACAATCGCAGGACATAGTAAACTTTCACCTTAACATTTTTCTGTATCTCTCCAGTTTGCTTTGTTTTTAGGAAACGGGTCTAATTTGTCCCCAAATTACAAATTTCAATTCCACGACTTTTCTAGATAGAAGAGTGGGAACCCCCTGGTTAGGGATCACACAGAGTACGAGAAAAAACTTTGTTATAATTCTAGCTTTTTAAATCTAAACCTTTCATGATCTAATCGTGAATGTTTTTGTTGGCATGTTGCATTCAGTCTAGTTATTTCGACAACGCTTAAAATTAAAAAGGGAAGTGTTTTCTAAAAAGCACAGATTCCTAGGTTTTTTGATATTATTTATTTTTAAAACGCCTGGGTCTTTCTACACAATTTTCACAAGCGGTGATGACTCGATATACGGGACGCACACGAAACGCCTGAGATAATTTCTTTTATTGATGCTGTTAGTTTAAATGCGATATCTAATTGTTACAGGATTATGTAGTCGTTTTTTTTTTTGGAATAAAATTAGGCTTGGCCGTTTGTCATAGTTCCATTAGCAATTGGTTCTGGGTTAGCTTTTGGCTGAGGAGTTATACCGTTTTGCAGCAAGACTTCATTGGATGCAAATTTAGTTGGGGTTGTAGCGGGGCTAATGATGGTGTAGTGCTCTCCAGTTACTGGGTTTCTCTCTGTAAATTGTAAATTACAATGTTAATAATAATTTCTAATTTATTCACTACAAACAAATCAAAATATTCTAAGCAGAAATTACACAAAAATATTTATTATTTGAAGTCACAATTTAAAAACTGCATAGGGTGGGGCAAAAGCAATTACCTAATAAATTTCAAATCTACTTACTATAAACGATTTGCAAAATATTAATAACGCTCAGTTAATCATTTAGATTAATTGCGTATCTAATTTAACATGCGTGGTTTTTCTTCGCATTCAATTAGAGTTTTCTTAAAAATAAAAACCCATTTCTGAACACGTTCGTTTCAAATTGATAGATTGCGTTATTTTAAGTAAATGTTTCCATAATTTGTCCAATTATCATCGGGCACTGCAAAACGTATTATTATAATTGTTAAATATAACTTGCTTAATTTAAATCTGCGGAAATTATATGTATAGGGAATTTACAGTTTAAAATTAATAGTTTTAACGTAACTTTGACACAAATGTTGTAGATGTGTACCCTACTTTCCACGTATTACTGCCTTGATTGTGAAGAAACTTGTGGTATTTTGCGAAAACCACAAACTTTCAATTCAGAAAATACAATATTGCAATAGACTATTATGGTTTTGTTTCACTTAAAGTTTAAGAAATTACTTTGCTTTCCCTATGCTCGAAGGTTTTTTCTTTGAATAAAATGATTAAAATAAAATAAAAAATTTAATAACCTCTTGTAATTTGTTTACTCGTAAATTGACGTCTTTTTCAACGAAGAAAAAATATTTTTTCCTTGGTGATGATGAAATTTTTTTTTTGAATAAAAAGAGCGTCGACTACTGAGGACATTGGATCAAAATAAAATGGATAAAAGGGCACCGATAAATAAAAAATGCTCTAAATTCACACAAAATAAATAAATAGACAGAACGAAATAAAAAAATTATGTTGAATGGATGCACGGCATGAAAAAATGCAAAGACTAGTCAGCCCATTTCTTTTAATGTCGGGGTTCAAAGGGTGAAAATGGTGTAATGAGAAAAAGTCAAACAGATTAAAAAGAAAAAATCAAAAGAGTGATAGTCATACGAATCAGAAGACAGAAGATAAAAAAAAAACAAGAAATGGTAAAAAGTAACAGAAAAAAAAAATAGTATTAACACCATTATAGCTAATTTCTCTCACTTTTGAGAAAGAAAAGTTAGCGTAGAATGATTTTTAAGTGTACAACTCGATATTCTATGATAAATGAAATTTTAAAATTATACCGACCGTTATGAACTCGTGGAGAAGTACGGTTGGAAAACTTGCAATCCCAGGAAACTACGCCATTTCCGGTTACAGGGTTTCGGTTGGTAACATCTGAAAAAAAAACAATAACAAATGTAACAATAACTTATAAATTTAGTGCTAAAATTGTGTGCAGTATTTCAATAAAACAATAGAGGTGACCTGGAGCTTTTGCTCAGATGCTAGACAAGTGCCCATTTTAAATCGTGACCCCTGTACATTCATGAATGGGCGATCCATTAATCAAATAAAAAATTACGTCACGTTTTCATAATGTACTAAAAGCCCAGAAGTGGCTTGGCTTTTTCAATCTTTAAGGCGTTACGATTTAAAACGGCCACCTGTATGTATACAGTAGCAAACATTATTTCGTTGGGGTTGGCCAAAATAAAATTGAAGTTACTTAATGGTATTAAGTACTGTTATTTATGCTTTTCGAAATTCGAATCATTCTGTGAGCTTATAATAACTTAAGTTATTCTTCTCCACTTCATAAAAATGGTAAAAGTTGAAACTGGTCGAGACCATAAAAAATAAATTGTTCGTTAAAAAGAACCCAAAGTAAATTTATATTCAAAACTCGATCTGTCAATGAAAGAAGATAATAAACATTATTAAAAGATAAAAAGATAATAATCATTATTCTGTAGTAATTTTTCTACAAATAAAGTAAAAAACTCAATACATTTAAAACTGTAGGCTTGCTTTAAAAAAAATACTGTATACTGGGCGTTTCATTGAAGATGCATCAAACCTGGTATGCGGGTAATTTTCGGGAAAAGAAAGAAAAGTTTCTTTGTAAAATTTTCTCTGTAATGAATAAATTTAGAGAAAATCGAAGGGAAAGCAAAGTCGCATATTGAGAAAAAATGGATTATAACTCATTCACATACGAAATGGGTTTATTGGTTAATTGCTTCTAGAATGTCGCCCCAGTGGATTCGGCAAAATACATTTAAAACATCATTGTTGTTGGCACTCAATAAAAATAATAATTAGTCGTTTATTTTCTGTTCTCCATTTAATACGAATTACAGGGCCGAATATTCGAAGCTGCTGCGCACATCAAGGAACGCAATCTATGGGATAATGTGTGGCGTGTACTGGAGCTACGAATAATTGTGTGTGTACAGCAAGAAAGAGGCATTTTTGAACATTTCTTGTAATAATAATAATAATGTAATAAAAATAAACATACATACTAAATGCATATTTTTGCATAGCCCCACATTTGTAATTTATTATTAAATTAAATAAGTGTAAATATCCACGCAATTTCACATCACTGCTGCATTCGGCGTGTGGCAAAGTTGAATACACCGAGTTTTCGGTCAAGGGCAAAATAAAATCTAGTCATAAATTTCTTCGCTGTTTATGGATTTATTGCCCCCCTGTAGCTGTGTGCCATTCATAAATGCAATTTAGATCGCCAGTTTTGTTTCAGGATTCCGCGTGCTACAGTATTTCAAAAAACATCGACTCCAAATTTCAACTTGCTCCGATTAAAATTTTTTATTAAGATATTTTGTTTGAAATAATATCAGAAACGTGTCCCTCAAGTTTGATGCATCTTCAATGAAACAAGCTGTATAAACGTGATTGCAAGATGGAGTCAGCATTCGAGCAATTGCAACAGGGTTAGTTGTTAGTAGGTATTACTAATCACAGACAATATTTATTTCTTTGGAATCGAATGAGGTGGATGAAGTTTTACATGATAATACTGTCAATATTAATGTCATACAACTAAAATGATTGAAAAGGGAAGTGTCTATTTTAGTTTGCTGTAAACTCGGCCGTTATTATTATTTAGTATGTATCTTAAACGTTGCTGTAGTTACAACCAAAATACACTCGTAATTCGGGCTGCTAGCCTAGGATCAAAGTACCGGTCCTGAATTTGTTATTATGAATTTTTTTGCCAAAATAGATATTTATTTCATCGTTTAGTATTTAAGTAACACGGATAATTTACAGCCTCGGCTATAGAAAGAACTTATCCTCGTTTGTTATATGAAACTTATCGGCCTAATACCGTTATATATTATTTTGATAAAACATTGTTACACTGTAAATTCGTATCTTTTAGTAAAATATCGTTAGATGGTATTTTTTAAATAATACATAATATCGATCTAAACTTGGCAAGAGGATTTAAAACGTAAAATTATTTGAGAAAATAAAATTGTATAGCGTTCTGGTTTTTATAGACAACTGTACATTTTGGAACATTATGTTATAAACATTCTTTCTAACTTCAGATGTTGTTGATTTAAAGAAAGACACCCTATACACCTAACAGCAGTTAATTAAGTTAAATATAACAAACTAAATGTAATAAACTAAATTAAACACTATTAAGATGTTTGCATTACATTTTGAGATTAAGGGTGACATTATTAAAGTAAATGAGTTTCCCCCTTTTTATTTAATTTCAAGAGGAACCTCTTCATAGAACATATTAAAAAGGAAGATACTGTCAAATCATGTTTTATTTTTTACTACCTGCGACTGCATTTTGGTGGTAATTGTGAAAAATGTTCTGCAAAATAAATCTTTAAACTCATGATGCAATCTTTCACGTACTTGTAGACAGAAAAGTTATTCAATATTCACCTCCAACATTTTATCGTGTGCTTTGAATTGTTTCAAGCAACGTGCAAGAAAGAGTTGAAGGTATTTTTGCTCGCGTAGAATCTGTCTATTTTCGTCACTAAAGGCGATTTCATAATACCATCGGTCCAACTGAACTGCGATCTTGCAACTTCCATAAAATTAGCTCGAGTAATAAACGGTTAACATGCATAAACCAACGAAAGCTTTATAAAGCTCATAAAGGTTTATTTAAAAACGGATTATTTTTTGAGCGCTTCTTTTTACCTGATTTAGTCAGTGAAGATTTTCTTGGTGGTGTGAATTCAGGATTGCCAAACAAGCGTTCGAAGGAGCTATTGTGAGAATTGTTACGTCTGGAGACGGTGGTTCCATTTAATTTGTTGCTCGGGGGTGTGCATAAAACGTTGAAGATGTCGCTGGGTGGATTACGGACCCTACAAAGAAAAAAATTACTAAAATCAATTCACCAAAAAAAAAAAAATCAATTTAATTTCTTTATTTTGCTTTGTAAATCCCATTTCGCATTTAAAAAGAAAAAAATATTTTTATCTCTGTGGTTACAATGAAACTGTTTAGAATGCCATGCAGTTACGTTTTTCTCCTTTAAGAAGTATTCACTCGTGACAAATTATTACTCAGTACAATCAAGTTTAAAAAAAATAGTATCCGAGTCGAGGAGGAAAGAACTTGACGTAAAAACTAATTATAAGTGCAGTTATCTAGCCTTAAATAATTCATCTGCTGTGAAGCGTAAACTTACTCTCGTTTCTGCGCAAATACGACTCGGAGAGCGCCTATTACAATAAAGGTTTTGTTCCTTGGGTATTACCAAGCGGTAATGTAAACTGGAGGTCTTCTCTCAGTAAAAAAAAAGATACAGTGTTTCACCATTAAGAATAACATACTAGTATACACACGGCAGGATGTAAGGGTACGTCGAGTTCCATTAATTAAGTAAAATACGTGCTCTTACGTGTATACTTAAAGCAAAGTAAAGTTAAATTACAAAGAGCGGATTTCATGCACTGAAAATTAGAATGAAATACTAAAGCCACGAAAGCATTAAAATTTCACCGAGTATAGTCACTACGCATTATAATATAACATGAAGAGAATGATCTAGAGTTTGGTACAGTTCTTGCTCGTGATATTATAGTAGCATTATAACATTGATTAGATTTGATAAGTGCTAAGTGTACAGACGAGGTAGATTCAAGCTTTCGTAGCTTTTTAACAAGGAGGGGTAACTTAAATTTGGTTTCATGCTATCTTTTAATTAAAAATTAACGTATCTCATGATTTTTGTGATAGCTTCAGTTAGTTTTTAACTTACAAGCAAATCTGTTGCTATAGAACCGGTAATTTGCAGAATTTGTAAAGTTCTTAGGGAAATCAAATTAATTTTTGATTTCGTTTTACAGTGTCAATTTACTTACAACAGGAATACAACAGCTACTCCTCCTAGTTTAAAAATGAGAAAGTTCAGGGAAAGATAAAGGATTGATAATAAAAGAAAATAAAAATAAATAACTTCACAAGAGTCACTGTAGCAATATTGTTTCAGTAAATTCGAGTAGTTTAAATTATTTTGAAGTAATAGGATAACCAATAAGGATGAAGAAGAACGAATACAACAAAAAAAATCACGGAAGAACTATTACGTATTAAGATTAAAGCAAATATCAAAAAATCTAGAAAAAGGACATATAAAGCAATTTCAAGACCATTAATCCTTTTTGGCTGCTAATTATTGAAACGAATGGCGTTTTCGATTCATTATCTTAGAGCACTTTCAAAGTATTTTCATCATGTAATAATAGGAGATGGAGAAACTCCGAGTGTTCTAGAGCGATGAATCGAAAACGCTATTAATAAAAATAAAAAAAATCACTAGAAATGTTTGAAAGAAAGACTAAGAGCGAAACAAATCGATGATCAGTAGAGGAGGGAAATAAATGAAGAATGGAGAATCTTGCATAACAAGGATTGGGCTTATCTAAGGTATTGCAAAGTTTTTTGGTAATAAATACTTTCGTCCTTTCACCATTTCTAAGAAGATAAAGTTTGGTTTTAATCATAAGAAAGCTCTGTCTATTTCTTTTTTCTATATCTCACCAATATTCCTACAACTCAAGGATTTCATTGGGAGTTGAACGTAATTTCGCTGTTTGTCTAGATTTCACTTTCTAATTTTCCACTTCATTTTCCCAAATATGTTCCGGGCCATTTTTGTTCTCTTTTGATTGCTATTCTTTCTCGGTTGTGGTTTTTCGCTGATCTCAAAACAGTTTATTATTGACTTCACTTCTTAAGTTTAATTTAATTTCCTTTTCTGATGACCTGAGACTTTTTCAAGTATTTTATTTATAGTTGGTTTTCGGCTGATTTGTTGCAAGTTATAAGTTTTCTTTTCTTCTTTTTCTATAATGGTGGTGATATAGCCTTTGTTAGCTTGCCCTTTCTGTCGTTAATTTCAGCCTATATCTTAACTCCTAAATAGCTGAAGATGTTTTTCATTTGGTTATATTTTTTCCTACAATCATAATTTTTGTTTCGTTGGAATCGTGACAGGTTCTTTCGTTCTAGGTTATTACTTCATCGTTCTAAGTTATTGCAATTCATTCTCGTTATTCCTCGCAAATATCATTAAGTTATCAAAAAAACGCATTCCCATATTGATATAGATTCTAAGTTGTCCACATGAACCTTTTTGTCTTTTATTTTATTTATCTTATATCATTACATTGAACAGGGTCGGACTCAGCATTCCATCGCTCCATTTCTTGTATTGTGTGAATGCTATGTATACCATTAAGTAATTTCTTAGATACTCCTTTTCTTGTCAGACTATTTCAAATTATTTTCAATTATATTTAGTTTGAGTGCATATGATTTTGTGCGGCCCTTCCATTTCTGAAGTCATTTTGTGATATTGCTTCAATACTTCTATTTCTTCTTGTTCTCTGACGGATTCTGTATTATGTAGCACTACATAAATGAGTTTTGTTTTAATTATCTTACCATTTGTAGAAAATTTCTAGGTAAATAAGGATCCTAAACCTCTCATAAATTCAAAAACTAGTTCAGCAAATACCCTCGAAATATGGGGCATTTGCTAATGGATAGAGGAGGTTTTTCTATTTTCTATTACGGGAATTTTTTTTTCTCTAGTGTAGGCTTCTGGGACAACAAAATAGCATTGCGATTTCGAAATTCCATGTTGGATTGTCAGGTAATTGTTTTAGAAAGAGTCTTCCGCTCCAGTTGAAATAAATTACCTATCAATAATATTTTAATTAAAGTCGTCCGCGTCGGAATTAGTTGTAGATTAAAAATGTTAACAATTGCAATAAATATTAATCACTGATATCAATTTCCGTCCAATTTCTCTCGACCTGTTTTAGTTGGACGTATGGTAATGAGCCGCATCGTTGGTATACCGTAACTAAAAATTTTCTAGTTATTAATGCCTCGGCCGTTGTAATTAATCAACCCATCCTGCATGTTAATTTCAACCTGCATACGAAAATACCGTACGCAGGAAACACTGATTGCCGCCGATCCACTGCACTTTCTGTATTCGGCAGGCGTGGCCCGCCCATATACAATCGGTTATGGTTCCTGAAGTATTGTGGTAGAATCCGGATAATTTACGAATTACATTATGATTACTGGCGCGAATAATGTATTGTATGACAACGGTAATTTCCTCTCCTAATATTATAAGTTCTTTGTATACAGTGTGTCCACCTCTGCTTTCCGTTTTTTAATAACGAACGCAATTTGCTTTGGTGTTATTGACCGTTTGATGATGATAAATTTTACATCAGTTGCAAGTACAGTGAATGTCCGTAAATATGTCTCATCCTGTACACACAATGTTTCTATATAAAAAAAAAAAACTGCTATGGTTTGATAGGCTACCAAAGATGCTGCTAAGTTATCCCATCAAATAAATTATGAAAGAGCTTAACGAGGCTGTACAGATAAAAATGAGAATTAGAAGACCAGGCGGCAAAGGAAAAAGAGGAAATCAAAACAAAAGATGATGTGAAGCAGCTTGGAAGATATAAATCAAAAGAAATTATGTAACTGGGGGAAGAATGAAGAGAGTAGAAATGGCTTTCTTCTGTTTATCTTCAATATCTTTACGATCAGAATCTTTTGTAATATAAGATTTGATTTTATGGACTAAGTACATCAAAGAAAATTAAAATTAAAATAACACTGATATCAAGTTCCTGCACTGAAGTGAAGAAGAAAATACAGATATAAATTTAAACTTTTCAATTGACATTAAACGTACCAACTTTTTTTTAATATAGCAGAAAGTAGTTTGTTAATTTAGAATTTTCCCAGGCTTTCAGTAAAACACAACAAATTAATTGTGAGGTATACATTCCAATTCATCCCTCAACACGAAAGCAATAACGTCAATTAACATTGCAAATTGAAATTCTACAGCATCGTGAAAGGATGAAATTATTAATTACATCCAATCCATCGCAACAGGCCTAAGGAATTAAATCAAATACATACATTTGATGTGACGAAAGATTTAACATAAATAACCTTCTCTAAACGAGGAGTGAACGGTGACATGACTGACATTCTTGACATAAGTTCTTGCTCCGAAATTTATTGTAAGGTGCTCGATTCATCACATACATATAAATGAAAACACCACGCAGAGATAAGATCGTTTTTAAAACGAAAGGCGGGATTTGAATCCTTTACACGCGCACAAAACAATTTAAACGATTGAATACATGAATTATTTATTGGGTTCAATTTATTTTAAGAATGTGCGCACATCACGAATAACAATTGGTGCGTGTAATAAATGCGTATTCACTTTCTAGAGTCGTAACATTCAGCATTTCTACATAGTAAGAATCAATAAATATTTAAAGGATTTAACACTTAATGTTCACGAAAAAAAATTGAAAAAGAAGAAGTGAACCTAGTTTTGACGTTCAGTTCCCAAAATCGACTGAAACACAATAATAGATAACGTCCTGCTTTCTACTTTAATCCGCTTAAAGAAAAATTAAATTAATGATTATCACGGTGCTTATCGCATAAAAAATTGGGGTAAATTACGAATAGGAAAAATTAAGAAATTCTGTTTCAATTCCTTGAATTAACGCCTGTCACGTGAAGCATTATAAATTAAGTTTAACAAGTGCATTGTCCCATAATTCGTCGTTAAATTATGTGAAAGAAAAGAGAACAAAAGTCAACGAGATTGACATATTTACTCGGACAGATCCGCCAATTTCACCTGATCAAGCACAAGCTGATTTAATTAAACCATCCAGTAATTAGGGATGTAATTTTTTAACAAGTGAACGTTAATTAACGCCGCGATTAATTAACCACAATTTCCTACTTTATTTTGCATTCGAGGAAATACGCGTAATTACATGTTGTATCCAATAATATCACAACCAAAGTGAATAAACTCAACTACAAACTTCTAATTAAATTATGCATATTTACTAAATTTCTGAGTAATAAAATTACGTGAAACAAATCTGTAATTATTACTCGCCGAACAAGTTTTTACCTCAGTTAAAATCGATATTTCGCTGTACATGACAAGCTTTCTCAATGTGCATCGAAACGTCAATTTTAATTGTGATATATAAGTTGCCCCAAGAATATTAATTATGAATTTGTTCATATTGAGAATAAAAATGTTTAAAACAGTAATAAATAAAGTGCCAAGGAATGTTAATTATGAATTTAATTAAACATGGCGTTTTAACATTACAATTACCGTAAGTACGTAAATGTATGTATGTAAGATTGTGGGTCGGTTTTAACATTAATGTTCTGTTAATATAAACGATTTTTTAAATACGTCCTATTTTTTTTACTTCTTATAATTTTAAATTTTTTTTCTATGTACAGGCTGGACCAATTTCGATATCTCTTATGGGCATCTCTGCAACTATAAGAGATAGAAAAAAAATAGTGGCCAAGTGCCGATCTCTTTTTTAGAGATAAAGTCAATAACGTAAACAAAAATTGGCTACCATCTTTTGTTTTCGAGTTATAAGCAAAAATTAACATTTTCAACTTTTTAACAATCGCGCATATCTCGTTTATTTTTACAGATATTAAAAAAGTGTTTTAACATCATTAGGACACTTTTTTAAACACAATTGAGTGGAATAGTTGTTTTTTTGCTATTTAGTTACATTTTCGAGTTATAACATAAAGCTATATTTTTCTTAATGGAAATCACAGTAGATAATGTCATCATTAAATAGAGAATTTTTTTCTGTTTTCAAAAATATATACTTGGTTGTGTTTATTTCGTATAATTAATACAGTAAACCGCTTTTTTATGTTTTCTTGGGGGTAGTATGTTCTTAATAGGCCATGCCCACATTTTTTTTTGTTTTTTTATTAAATATCAAGTAGCTCTTGTTCAAATATTTTGACAACCATTGTGTTATAAACTAAAAAATTTTAATTATAATATTACTTTTACATGTGTCTAAATGTTCTAACTTTGCGCCTCCTAAAAAATTTACCAAATGTCAGATAAAAGTTTTTGCCAGATCGCGCGCAATATACTGAAATAATATATCTTAAAAAATATCTCGTGCAACTAAATTATATTTCATTTCATTTCATTTCACTACTAATGTGAACTTCATCGATCCAAATTACTTTTCCACCAAAAAAAAAATCATCTTATAATTTCTCTAAAAACCACCTGCAAAATTCTGTCCGGTGTTGCGAATCACCTTCATGTATAAATGGTGAACTTTTCGAATTTTGTATGGCTTGAATTTATTTTTCTTTAAAATTTTTAGAGAACGAGAATGTGACACCCCAACTTCTTGTTCAATTTGGCGATTCGATATCTTCGGATTTGCAGTAGTAATGCCAATAACGTTCAAAACTGCTTCTTCTTGATTTTGTGTATTGTACTCTTTTGGTCGAGGTTTCTTGAACAGTCCAAAATTAATTAGATTACATTTTAATCTCCTAAATATTTTTTCACTTGGTTGGCTCCTCTCTGGATATTTAATAAAATATAATGCAGCACAGAAATTTTTATTCGCTTGGACCTAACATTCCAACATATTATATTTCTCAAAATTTTCAAACGGCATTTGAGAAAATAACGAGAAGAGATGATGAATTATTTACGCAGCTACCAACTGTCATAATATTTGAACAAGAATGGATGATATTTAATAAAAACAAAAAAAATGTCGGCATGGCCTACTAAGAACATAATACGCTCAAGAAGAAAAGCTGTTTATTGTATTAACTGTAAGAAATACACCCTACAAAGTATATATTTTCGAAAACAAAAAAAAATTCTCTATTTAATGATGACATTGCCTATTATGATTTCTATTAAAAAAAATATAACTTTATGTTATATCTCGAAAATTCAACTGAATACCAACCATTCCACTGAATTGCGTTTAAAAAAGTGTCCTAATGATGTTAAAACTCGAAAACAAAAGAAGGTAGCCAACGTTATTGACTTTATCTCTAAAAAAGAGATCGAGACTTGGCCACTAGTTTTTTTCTATCTCTTATAGTTGCAGAGATGCCCATAAGAGACATCGAAATTTATCCAGCCTGTACATTGGTGAGCATGAAAACGGAACATTTATATGAAACCAAAATGTCTAAAATTTTAACTATGCGTTCATATTTTCGATTTCAAAAGTGGACCTGTAATCAAATATTAATACAAAATCAACTTAAGTACAATTGCATTTTCTATGCTTGGGACTGTACAGTGGCGACTAATACCTTGAAGCTAAAATGCCCAAAATTTAGTTGTAAGATCGTACTTTTCGCTTTCAGAAAAATGTTAACATTGATGAAATGTCGTTGTTATGTTATTACCTATGTCATTATATGCTAAGCTATAAGACGTACATCATTTATAAATGTCGTTTAAAGTTGGATACTTTAAAAAAGTGTCCCGACTGTACATTGTTTAATTTTGTAACAGAAATTATTATTATTATTAATATACAGGCTGTTTCATTGAAGATGCATCAAACTTGAGAGACACGTTTCTGACATTATTTCAAACAAAATATCTTAATAAAAAATTTTAATCGGAGCAAGTTGAAATTTGCATAATTTGGAGTCGATGTTTTTTGAAGTACTGTAGCGCGCGGAATCGTAAAACAAAACCAGCGATCTAAATTGCATTTATGAATGGCACACAGCTGCAGGGGGGTAATAAATCCATAAACAGCGAAGATTTTATTTTGCCCTTGACCGAAAGCTCAGTGTATTCAACTTTGCCACACGTCGAATGCAGCAGCAATGTGAAATCGCGTGGATATTTAAATTTATTTAATTTAATCATAAATGTGGGGCTATGCAAAAATATGCATTTAGTATGTATGTTGACGCACATTACAAATTGTTATTAAAATAAAATTTGTCGAATCTTATAAATAAAAACATTTATTCTTATTACATTATTATTATTACAAGAAATGTTCAAAAATGCCTCCTTCTTGCTGCAAACACACAATTATTCGTCGCTCGAGTACACAGATTGCGTTCCCTGATGTGCGCAGCAGCTTCGAATATTCGGCCCTGTAATTGTTATTGAGTGTCTACAGGCTGACTGTAAACAAGCTTCTTCATGTAACCCCATAAAAGAAAATCTAGGGGATTAATGTCAGGACAACGCGGTCAATGTGAATAATAAATTCTTAAATAAGCGTAAACTACTAAATGTTTGAACAATCCTAAAGTTCTTCAACTAACAATTAGAAAATTCGTATTAAATGGAGAACAGAAAATAAACGACTAATTATCATTTTTATTGATTGCCAATAACCATGATGTTTATTTATTTTGTTTATGTTTTGCCGAATCGACTGGGGCGACATTCTAGAGGCAATTAACCAATAAACCGATTTCGTATGTGAATGAGTAACAATCCATTCATTCTCATTCAAAATCCATCCTAAAAATATGCAACTTTGCTTTCCCTTCGATTTTCTCTAAATTTATTCATTATAGAGAAAATTTTACCAAGAAACTTTTCTTTCTTTTCCCGATATCTACCCACATACAAAGTTTGATGCATTTTCAATTAAACACCCATTATAACGTAATGACCTTTTGAAAACAACTAGGCTCATTAGCCAGTATAGGATTATTTGCTTAGGATTCGCTCGGCTTCGTAATTGAAGAGGTTCTGCATTTTGAGAAAAATTAATTAGTTATAAAAAATAAATCTTGATAAAGGAATTATTTCTTAGGTTATCTCAAACTTTAGTTATCCGACAAACATCAATACAATTTTTTTAATTCCATAATAATTAAGGAAATATATCTTTTGATCGCTTTGTACACGATAAAATCTTATAAACTTTCTTATTAATTGATGCCAATGTCGAGAATAGAAACAATCAGGCAAAAAAAACAAAAAAGTAGTAAAAAAGAACTAAATAAAAATAAGCAATAATTATATTTTTGTCCATCAGCACGCAGTGACCATTTCGCGTACGCAACGCAGTCAGCGAAATCGAATTTCTCGGCTGCTACTAAGAGCAACGGGCATCAAACTAAATACACATAAGAACCGACAAAATTTATCTCATTTCTATGATAACATGAGAGCCGTCATTCTATTTACGATGAAAATTAAAAGGATGTGTACACTTTGCCCGCAAAATCCTTTAACGTCCTCCGAGATTGTCCTGCCCCGGCCGCAACCGGCATCGGCGGTATTTTAAAGAACAATTTCCTGGCCTTAGTATATAAATAACTATTTCTAATTTATAACGATTGCATTTATAACTAAGAATGGGATGGCGCAAACTCTTTATTGCTCTAAAACAATATGAATAGTGTTAAGCTTACATTTCTTCAAACGGAAGGGTAATCCAGGTATAAATAGAATTAAATTAATTGTCGACAAGCGAAATTTTTGAATTAATTCTTTTAAAAATAATTTAATATGATAAGGGAAGGCCACATGTCACCTTTGCCTTGTTACTTACTTCTCTTCTTTTTGTCACAATTTTGTAATATACTTTCTAAGACACCTTTCTAAGACACCTAAATCAAGTCAATAAAAGACATTTCACTGCTTAATAGCTTTTTCAATGTCGATGCGATTTTCAGTGAATAAGAATTTATTTTATAATTTTTTTGTTGTTAAATAAGAGTACTTATTGTTGTGATTTTTTTGATAGTACACATTCTGTAATATTTATAGATCTTTTTCTACTATTAAAAATATGTGTGACAATTTCTGCTATATCTTAAAAGCGCAAAGAGATATTAATCATCACTCAAAACCATTTAGGTGGATTGATGGGAGAACTGGAATAATAGTGAGAACGATACCCCTCGGCTCCAGCTACCCCATATTTGAAATTTCAAATGGCACCCCTACACTTGGAAAGGTCTTGAAACAAGCTTTCCAACGATACTAAAAAACTAAACCTAAGCGGGTTTTAATGATTATTACATAGCCGATGGCAACTTTTAAGATACACTGTGAAAGCGATAAAGAAAATAATAATTCTATGTGAATTCTTCAAATTAATTAAAATATTATTGCAAAATATATTAAAATAGTAAATAATAATCAATTAAAGAAATGTAATATCCATGTTAGAGTTCGTCTATTAAACTTCCTTGCATTTTGCATTTTTTTTTAATGAAGTACCATATGTCAACATAAACTTTTTAAAAAGACAGACCATGGAAGACAAAATGTTAGTGTCAGATTATTATTATTAAATTATAATTTATTATTTACAATAACATATTTTGTGTAGTATTTGACTACTAGTTAAGCAAAATCGAAGTTTAGTTTGCCATATAGTACACCTTGACGTGTTACTGACGTCAAAAACTACTTGGTTACGACACACGTTCACATTTCTAAGGCCAACCACAATCAAAAATTTATTTGGACATATGGTAGGTATTGCACAAGCACTATTTTCTAATTATGATGAAAAATAATTACAATTACAACACACGTAAACTTCAGTCATTCTTTGTTAGATAACAATTAAATTAGTGTTAAACAGGTTCCCCATTTCATTATATGAAAATAAAGAAAATATAGAAAATATTAATACAACAAACACGGTACACACAACAAAGAAATCAGGATTTCTAGAATAAAAGGTTTAATTTTATAAAATTTAATTGTAAAACGCTATAAAATATAGAAATTCATTAAAATGTTTATGAATACATTTACAAAGTAATGATAATAAGAAAATTTAATGTGCATGTTGGATTTTGATTATAACATTCAAATCGCGTCTTGCCTACAAAATTATTTTGAATTGAACTTGCGACATTAGTACAGTCGTGGACTGTAAAGCAAATAACACGCCCAAATTTATTTATGCATTAGTGCTAACCAAATTCCGATGGTTTTATTTTAACTGTTCATGACTGTACAATTCATTTTATAGTATTTTAATTATTTTAAATTATTTATTATAATGATAGTCTTATCTTTGTAAAAAAACTTAATTAGTATTAGATACATTTTATGAAAATTCCAGTTTTTTTACTGATATTTAATAAGAGTATAATCTAGGCACTTGCTTTAAATCAACTAACAATAAGACAGATTTTGAATTTTTTAAAAATTACCGAGTAAACGTTTGCTAATTATAGTTAAATAGCAGCGTGAAGGTAAACTTTTTTTATGGTTTTCAATAGACAACATGCAACGTAATTATTAACTCTCCTTATAAATGACATTTATTTAACGTGACTTTTTTGAATACTTCAAGTAATGTATCATTTAGAATAATTGCGCAATATTCAGTTGAAAGTTCATCCATATGGCAAACTAAAATGAAATTACGCCCCGATTATCCTGTTTTATTTATTTATCCTGCTGCAACGTAACGTTAAAAAATAATGTTAATTTATAAAACGGGTTTTACGTTTAGAAGACGTTCGATAATACCAGACGTTATAAGCAGTTGCAGTCCATATCTCGGATTTACATTAAAATTTATTATTCAATTTATTATAATTTATTTATGTCGGTAATTGAAAAAGCCGTTTCAGTAACAGATACATCCATACATAAAACCATAATACATAATATTATCTTTGTAATGCTGCTTCGTTCAGATTTAGTTATTCATAACGCGATTGATCCCTAAGGGCAACAACCTTCCAAATCAATACCAAGACGTAGACTGAAACTGACCGTGTTTTGAATTACATACTCAACTTCATAAGTACTTCAGTGAATGTTTCATGTTTATATCAGTAAAAAATACTAGATTATCACATGCACATTAAAAAAGTATTTTTTTGGAATTCATTTATTAATTTATAAATTGAAGAAAACAAATACGTATTATATCAAATGAATACGTATTTATTATTTATATTTTATAACAAAGGATTTTTTGGAAGGCGAGGTGTGTGACGTAGCTTGGTGTGTGACGTGCTTGATTGAAATCCACAAACGCAAAAAAAATCTAATTAATTCTCTACTTAACAGAACCTGATTAACGACCTACTTACTTTAACAATTCCATTCTGCAAATAATTCTACGTAAAATTCCTGATTCTACTTTACAACTTTATAGCGTCGCATAACAGGTTGAGAACAATTAAAATATTTGAGCGAACAATAAATTGAAAACTACACTATGTGTAACGGTACAAGCAGTTAAAACTTCTGAAAATGATTTACAACATACGAAGCTAGTGCAAAAAGCAACCAACTCTCATTTTCGCAAGCAAATGAATGAAAAGAATGCCATTATTCGGGGTCGACGTACTGAGCGTGTTGTACTAGCATGGCAATTATTTCATTAAAATTCTACCACATTTAATTCAATTTATTGAGCGTAAAACAACGAGGTAAAGATGGAAAATAAACAAGAGGGGGTGGGCAGGGACTGTCGAAATTGGATTGCGTGCTGAAGGAAACGACGTTACATGCAAAACTCGGTAATTCGTTTTTGATTGAATAAATTATTCTTCGGCCTTCGATTAAAAATAACCACATGAATTTCGTTATGTTTCTTTTTTGAACAAAAGTTACGAAACTTTATTTTAATTACACATGAACGTCACACCTTCGCACAATTCCCTTCAAAAGTGAATCTAATACGCGTGGAAACTTGATTTGCAAAATATAACACCTTGAATTTATGTACACGAACGTTGAACAAGCTTTTGTTTGAAGGAAAAGTGTGGTTCTTACTCCTACCTCTTTGCATGTATGAAACCACATCAATTATTTTACACGTCTTCACTTCTAATGTTTTTTCTCTTGCATGAGGAGTTAGACAATGGTGTACACACCTATGTTTAACGTAATAAAACACTACAAAAGAAAGACGTAATTAAAATTCTCATTGAATTCAAAGGCAGATGTACCAGGCTACTTACTTAATACTTAATGTAGAAGACAATCAAGGAATCACTCAAATATGAAACTTAGACATACAGGTGATTCTTAATAAACCCGACAAAAGAAAATCGATGTCAAAAATTCTATTTGACAAATCAGAATTAGGTAATTATAGCACTACGACACAATCTGCGAACTACTACGCGACATTTTGTGAATACAACAGTAACACTATACAATATATTTTTATGATTATTGACAGCATACTATTGACGCATTGTAATTTGGTATACATCGCGTTTGATGTTGATTTTGTTATTAGTTCTGTTTTATTGGGCTTTTTAAGAATCATTCTATATTATATATAGGTGTCTCAGAAAAACTGTTTCTAACTTTTAGAAGTAGTAGAGGTCACATAATTAAACAGTTTTTTTTAGTAAAGTTGTGGCCAGAAATGTTTCCGCGTCAAGTTAAAAATGAGGACTAGAAATAATCTCGATGTAAGAAGTAACTTTTCTATTCATTTCTAATAGCTACACAATTTTAATTAATTTTAGAGATGTATCGACTAGTCGGCTAACTTTCCTAGTTTGACGTTTAGTCACCGACCGCTTAAGAATAAACCGATGAATTGGTTTAAAAACCGACTAGTCTGCTTATTTCATAAAGTAGGAAGGTACCAGAAATATTTAGCTTGTAAGGCTGTGAAGATAATTTTCTCATTAAAAATAAACTAACTCTTTTTAATCTTGAATTCCATGAATATTAATAATCTTTTGCTTTAGTACTAAAACGGAAGATTTATTATTTATTAAATACTCGACTAAACCGACTAGTCGGGTACATCTCTTAATTTCAATTTATTGAGAAAATTTGGAAAATTATAAAAATATTTCAAAATTAAGGTCACCTTTTTGGATGCATAAGTTATGACGACGTATGATTGAATCGAAATATCTAAGGACGATCAATGAACGGCATCGCAGGAGAATAATTGGAGTCACTAATTCTTCTTCTGTGTTAGCAAGTGTTGCATTTAATACGACCCCTAATTAAATATGAATTGGAGTCATAAATCAGAATCGTGCAGGCAAAGGACAAGGACTATCTTTAAAGGGACAATCGCTGGATTGGTCGTTTTCCTTAGCCCGCACGATCGCTAGATATGAATGACTCCCTATTTACTTTTGCATTTGGGGTCATATTAAATCGAACGTCTATGCCAACACAGAAGTGGAATTAGTCTTGCTTTTGATATCATTCGTGATCCTTCTCGAATATTTCGTTCAATTATACAACGTTATAACTTATGCATTCAGAATGCTAGCCTTAATTTTGAACACTTCTTATAATTTCTTAAGTTTTCTTAATAAATTGAAATTAATATATAGCTCCTAGAAATAAATATAGAAGTTACTTTTTAGATAAAGTCTCATTTTCTTTATTTCGTTTTAACTTGAAGTGGAAACATTTCCGGACACAACTTCAAAGTAACAGTTGTTTAATTACATGCTTTCTACAACTTCTGAAAGTTAAACAGTTTTTCTGAGACCCCTGATAATCTGAATCCCGGCTACCATTAGGTGTAGGGTGGGACTAACCTTATCTTCATTCATGTACAAATTTTTACCACTCTTTTTTGTTCTTACTATAGTATAGTTTTTGGTTTATCCATGACATGACATGCTTTTAAAAGCTCAAACGTTTGGAGCGTTTGGAGTTGGCGTTGGTTCGGTAAACGTACGTTGTCTGTGTTCTAGTCAGAGCTTTCATAACCAGCTCAGTTGATGTTTAAAGGATAAATCAATTTTGTTGTAGTAGAGCTATTTCTTTCTCATGTGTAAATTAGTAGCTTATTTATTAAAAATTGTTATTTTTAAGTAAAAATCGTTGCTAGACTCTCTTTAGGAAAAAAGAGTTTTCTTATTGAAAGGTACTTTGGCAACATAACAAAAGTTAATGGAATTTGGAACTATTCATTAAAAAAATGCAATGATTATCCAAATGATGTTTTGTGCGTTAATACATTGTAGAAACTTTAAAGAGATATGTAGCAATGACTCGTGAGAGCGGTACAGTCATAATAAAAGGAAGTAAACAACTACAGGTGAAGCCATTGCGGAAGAACTCAGATAATGCAGAATGAGTCCCAAACTTTTGCTCGTCTCTTACAGCAACAAATAAATCTCTCTGTAGTGACTTGTCATGCAATTTTACGAAAGTAGCCTATTTTTTAACAGCAGTTACCCTCAATTTCCTACTTTGTTTGTTTTTGTTCATTTGTAGCTTATAAGTAACGACATATTACGTTTCTTGCTATCTTAAGTCATGGTATATTCTAAACGTGAGTAAAAGTGTAAATGCTTTTCACTTACTAGGATTATGACAATAAGTAACATCGTGAAAGGCGCGTTCCGATTTTTTGTAGGTTTTTATTTCCACAAACAATTTCTTAACTATCTGGCTGCATCCATTAGGAGTGCACCTTCGGTTACTCTACGTCTCCGCTTATTACATAATTTACGTTGTTTCTCTACAGGCTTTGGATTGTTCCTAGGAGTTTTCCATCGACTCCTCCACTGTACCAACTATTTTTCTCGGTATATGATCGAAGTCTTTTCCTGAACCTGCCAAATACACTTTGTTGCGTACTTCTACTTTTCCTAATCTACTGATATTTCTCTTAACGTCAGTTCTATCATTTTTCTTAAAATTCTTTAATTTTACCACAGTAATTATTACTATATTTGTTTCTATTGCCCTTCTTTTCGTTAGAATTACTTCTATTTCTCCGTCCTCTGATTTTAACTTCTCTCATAGCCACCTGTGTATATTGTTTGTAAGTAATGTGTTGCCTTTTCGATTCTCTTAACATTTCAATGTCTTGATTCCTTACCATTTTCGACGGTCTTCTTGAAAGTCTTTTATAATGATTTCTGCCGTATTTTTTTATGGTCATTCTTTCGCTTGTTGCGATGTTGCTTATTCGTTTTTCTCTTAAAATTATTGTTTCCATATTTTCGTAATTTTATACTCATCTCTGATTAGTTCTAGATATTTGCTTTTAATTTCCATGATTTGCTGTAGTTTTCCTTTTCTCGTGTTCTTTATAACTTTGTAGAGGAGGTTTTGATTTTTTTGTTGTTATTTTTGATTTTTTCTCCAAATCCCGTTCGATGTTTCTTTTATTCCTACTATCAACGTTTTTACTTGCTTTCTTTGTTCTTCATATTTGTTATAGTTTTCTTGTTTTCCATTTACTTTTCTTAAAATTTATTTGCTTCTTAATATCATCATTCCACCAGGCTGTTTGTTTTTCAATGTTATTTGTCTCTTTTTTTTAAATTATTTTACCGTTTCAATTATTATATTTTTAAAGTCTCCATTTTAGATTTTCTTTAAGCTTGTTTCCTATTTTTTAAAATAATTTTAACTACATATCGCCTCATCACAGTTACTTCTTTAAATATTTCTATGTTTTAAAAGTTTCAAATTCTACCTTTCTTTTCGCTTAAAAGATAGTGGTCACTATTAATTTGGGCACATGTTTTCATTCCTTAACTTCATGAAATTTATTTATCTATTTATTCTCATCCTCTTTTATTAGAGATTATGTTGCGTACATTTTTTGTTTTTTTTTCCTGTCGCTAACTTTGGTTTCTGCTATTTTCTTTCTTTTAGAATCTTGTCATTTTCTCCTTGCACATATTTCTTTGTTTTCTTAATGGTCTGCTTTTCTACCTGTGTCCATCAACCTTTTTGGGCTTCATATCTCTCTAGTCTTCTCAATAAATAAATCTACCTCTCTGATTTTCTGATTGCTATTGGATTTTGTCCTATAATCAAGTTTCTTATTTTGTTTCTAATTCTAATTGCCATCTCCTAAACATTTTCTTTTATTGTTCCATTAATAACCATTATTTGCAACGAAAACTAATGTTTATGTGTTTAATAATAATGCTTTATTTTACTTACTTTCTCACTAATGTTTTCTGTTCTTTTTAAAAAGTAATTTAGTATTATCTCTGAGGTTTTCATAATGAAAAAAAAAAATGAAGTGATTTGTAACTCTTAAAATAAATGCAAATCTAAATATATATGTTAGACATATATCACTGGAAATGCTAGACACTCATCAATCTCTTCTATTTCTGAAACCCTTTTATTTTTCGAAGGTTATAATTTCATACGCAGAATCGTCCCGCTAATCAATAATAACTTTGATGGAGAGAGATATCTCAAAAAGATACAGAATTACGGCAGCATCGCGTGTCTTCAATCGCTTATGGTATTTTGCAAATGCTATAGAGCAGACGAATATAAAATTTATTTATTTATTTACTTAGATGTCACGACATTAG
Organism: Serrognathus titanus; assembly: GCA_039766575.1. Taxonomy (NCBI): domain Eukaryota; kingdom Metazoa; phylum Arthropoda; class Insecta; order Coleoptera; family Lucanidae; genus Serrognathus; species Serrognathus titanus. The sequence goes on from CM077911.1 coordinate 65,623,151, forward strand.
ATAACCGAAATATGAAAATTTATTACGTTCCCATTCTATTTTACGAACCTCTTCGATTTTTCAGATTGCCCTTATGTAGGAACATATGGAAAGCGATTTTATGTAGTCATAATTTCATGGGAAATTAACGCAAGGTATGCTTAAAATGCCAACGGAATGTTTTCATGTGTAATTAGCAGCGATTAATTCGTCATTAATTACGTTTTTACTTTCATAACGCAATTTACTGAAAACATAAGGCGATAATTAATTGCACTTTGTGCGCAAGGCCCGAGGAATTTTCTACAATCAATATTCATATTAAATTATCACCATTAATCGTGATTATTTGATTGTTATGTTCTCTGTAATATCAATTATTTCTTTGAAGTGAACCGGTAAAAAATTAACGCGGTATGTTGATGAAAGAAATAGTTTCGAGTTATTTAATCTTAAAAACTATTCATTGCACAAATATGCGTAAATTATTAATATGAAAAAGTTGGTGCTGTTCATTACAAATTAATAGATACCGTTGCAAACAGCTGATAAATCAAAAGGAAATTCCAGAAATTTCCTCTTTATAAACTCTCTTTCCTGTTATTTATTCTTAAATATTTTCTTCCAACCTACATTACATTTAAAAATTATGGTTTTCACATTGGTTTTCAAACCAGTTTTGTACATAGTACCTTGAAGATATATGGGTATCATTATAATGTATTCTGTTATCCACTTTCCAGGAAAATAGTTACTCTGATCACTTCATTAAAGCTTTCAGTAAATTGTTAATTTAATTTCATTGTACTATTACGAAGATCCTTTTTCGTATACACTGAATGCAATTTAAATCAAACGACGAACAATACCAAAACTAATTAGCTTTTCTTCACAGTAAGTAAAACATCCGGACCATTATTTTCGAGTGCATCATTCAAATGTGTCGGATACACTAAAAAAACACATCTCGCATCCGTTTCTTGCGTCCTCCGATTCCACGTACAGAGAACTAAACGCTATAATTAATAAGGCGAATGTCATTATTCATGCGGGTCGCTGTACACATAATAATACAATGGCAGATTAAAAAACTATACATTATGTTGTTTACAAGCGTAAATCCAAAGAACTACGCGCTATTGAATATTCCGACGCGGTAATTTGAGATGATACACCCTGTGTGATGAGCGAGAAAGAAAACTTACTGAGGGACTTTTGTAATCGTCGGGCTTCAGACCGGAAGTTGTGTCACCGGTGTTCCACCGGAATGAGCAGATAAATCGCCTGGAAACTGACTTTTGCTTAGTTCATTTGTTTAACCTTGATTTTTAATGAATAAATAATTTTCTTGTAGGTTTATGCGAATTAGCTTGGCATTGTCCCGCATGACTTTCATGGTGCATTATGTTTTAAGGCAAACAGTTCGATAAGTCACTTTTTTTGGAAGTCTGATTTTTTTTAGCATTCATTCAAAAGGTAAGCATTCCTATTTCCACGTCTCAAGAAGTTTCAAATTTATATTTACAAATGTGTCAAACCAAGTAAACACATTAAATCTAAAGAAGATTTATTGAATGTAATACAATGCAGTTGCTTGAAATACAATTAAGAAAACAGCTTTTGTCTATAAAACAAGGGCACCTGTAAAGGGAAAACGATGTTGGATATTAAGGTAATGCGCACACGTCGGTTTTTCGAGAGGTTTCTTTAATTTACACCTGCAAATATTACAAATATTCTATAGAAATTTTTAAGTAAAAAATTGCCTTAAGATTCCAAAATAATTTCCTGAGCTTTGAAGAGTCACGCGCCACAATTTAATGTTCCATAAATGAGAAAAATTCTCAGATTTGAAGTTGTGTAAGATAAAAAATTGAAGGAGAAGTTATTACGAGTGAAATTTTGAAAACTGTTCTGTTTAATTTGGAAATAAATGAATATAAACGAAAGCGGCATATCACAAAGAATTCAATCTGAATACTTGATACCATAACCTATTATGCATAACGTAACTTGAAACTAAGTGCTTGTCTCTAATTACAGAGATATTATGTAGAAGTGTCTGAAGTTTCTTGAATGCAATAACAAATAGAAAGTGATATTAATTTAAGCTTCTGATTTAGAGTGAAAAACATACACATGTTTGCAAACTAGTCATTGAGAATCCTTCCAACTTAAATAAACTAGTCGGTCAATACCAGGAAACCAAAATATCTAAATTAAAACACGAAAGCTTCTTTATGGGTGCTTTCACCGTAACCTCTATACACACAGACGTTTGTGTATTAGAATGCGAATGTAAATTACTTCTGGTTTCCGGTAAGCAGTACAGAATGTCATAAACATGGATGTTAATATTTAAATTAAGCTATAAACTATATTATGGCTTAATAAATACACGTTGTTTTTATTAAAGGAAAGAATCAGGTGAAAATTTTATTTGTTTCTGAATTATAATTTTTTGCGTATAGAGAATTAAAAATGTATACAGGATGTGCCTTAATGATTGAAAAAAAAACTGAAGGTGTGATTTCATGGGCTACTTTTAAGTAAAAAGTTCTTTTAGATAATAGGCTTAAAATATGCGCTTCGTTTTCGATATGTAGGCTTCGTTATACTTGCGCCATAAGAACTTTAGCTTTTAGATTTTAGTTCAGCAAAGGAGAACTACGGGGTGGTAACATCCAACGCTTACTTTTTTTTAGGTTTCTTAAACAATTATTTGTAATAAATCAAAAAAATTATGTCGCAATGACAGCACAATTGTTTTACCTCCGTAGTTACGTATTTTGCCAGCTCCGCTAGCATCTTCAGTAAACACACACACTCCACTCACATAAATGCATTTTCACTGGAAATTTGGTAAGAATATTCTCTGGTTTATACCAACCAAAGATTTCCCGAAATGTTTTTAACTTGTGAGTATGTATGCGTAGTGAAGATGGCAGCGCAGCTGTCGAAATACGTATCTACCGATATAAACTGATTATGGTAAGAGATTATTTTTTGGTTTATTATTTCTAAACCTCTGTCCTCCCTTATTCTTCTTAATTATATTTATACCCTAAAATTATAAAATAAAATATCTTTTCATACATATCACCAATCTTTGAGCTAAGTTTCTTTCGATTATTGCAAAAAATGTATCAGATAAATTTAAAAAACGTCAGGTAATAGAAACAGAAGAAGGTATAATGGAGAGATGGAAACCATACTTTGCGGAATTAACAAATATAAACCCAAATGACACATACGAAGGATTTAAATAAAGCGATCGCAACACTAAAGACGGAAAAGGCGACGGGTACAGACGGTATCACCTCAGAAATGTTGGAGTATTTGGATGACACAGCAAAATATTATGAATGAAATATTGAAAACAAAGGCAATACCAAAGGAATGAAGCATAGGGGTTGTGGTCCCATTATGCAAGAAAGGAGACGTAAGGAACTACGAAAATACAGAGGATTAAGGTGAGTACAGAAGGAAAAAGACTAACCAGAATAATAAAAAAAGGAATAAAGTTTAAGAAATTAGAAGGCATTGAATACGGTTCTCAGAAAGCAAAGAGTATAGAGACTCTATATTTATAATAAGACAAGAAATATGTACGAAAAACATTTATCTTTATTTCACTGTTCTCCTTAATCTTATACAATAACTTCCTTGGCCTATTCCCCTATATCTTTACAAGAACAAGACATCTAGCTCTAACATTAACTCTTGCTCTCCCCCTATGATTAAGATTTATGGTATACGGATGAATCAACAACACAATCCATATATTAGCCCATCTTGTTCCCCTTGGATAGAATCAAACTAAAAGATATTTGAAAGATTTTGAGAAAAAGAGGTGTACAGGATAGATTAATCGACGTAATTAAAGCAATGTACGAGAAAACTATGAATATATTAGTAAGAAGAAGTAACGAAGAATCGACTACCTATAAATTCAAAGGTCTGAAACAGGGATGTGTTCTTAACCCAGTCTTATTCTCCACACTAATACATGAAGTCATAAGGAAATCGAAACAAAGAATGAAAAGACTACAAATAGCAAAATGGAAAAAGTGGAACTGGAGTGTTAACATATAAAAAACAAAGACAATGGTGACCGTTGTAACTAAGAAATCAGATAACATTAAATTGGAAAAACATAAGTTAGAGCAGATGAAAAGTTTCAAATACTTGGGAGCGATTATAGAGGAGAATGGAACTACATCTAACAATTTTATATTTTCATAAAGTGCCGTGATTTTTAAAATTTTTTAACAACTCTTGTCATGGAATTTGGACGACATGTTTCAGCTTTAAAGTAAAACAGCATCAAGAAGTGCAATGACTTACTTTACACTTAAGATAAGAGTTGATAAAAAATTTAAAATATCACTCTGTATATACTTGGATAAAAAATACTTTAAAAGAAATTTTGTTTCAGAACCGTAAAGTGTTCCCCGATTAACTTAAATTTAGTAGAAATTGATGTGATTAATAGAGCTCTACTAATACATATTTCACATTCTTCTTTAAGACTTCTTGATAATTGCAATTTGATTAATAGTTATTAATTAAATGATTATGTTATATTTCTCTAATGTCTAAGTAAAATTTAATTCAACGACTTTCGCCAATCAAAATAAGGAAAAGTCAATTATCCTGTACTACACTCGATATTCATTAAGTAAAGATGGGTGAAACCAGAATGAGTAAAACTAAAAAATTTTTCCTACGATTTTAATGAAGAGAAAATGTATGGCAACGTGAAAAATAATTAAAAAGAGATGTTATATTGCCGGCGGACGTAATAATATGAAGGAAAAATTTTCGTTAACATACTTTGGAATGATTAGTTCTTTAGATTTTTGTAACTTATTGCTTGGCATAAATTCTCCGTTAATTACAAATTTCTGTTTGTTTTGCTTTAGAAGGAAGTTTCCTTTTCCGCAATGAAACGTGGCAGGAGAAATCAGTATCGGCATAGAATTTATGATTTACTGCAGAGACATCTTTTTATTGAGCATCAACTTAAATATAAATAACACCTACCGAAATTAAGTAACATTTTGTTATTAAAGCTTTGATAAGTTTCTTATTTTACGATTTAGGGATTGAAAAAATAAAAATTGAAACTTTCACCATTCTGGCAATTCTTGTTATGTGGACATGGTGTTCTACTTTTCAAAAAATGTAAAATACTTCAGGAAAATCGTGCCCAGCATTGAATTGATGCAAAGAAAAATCGATATTCTGAATTGTTCTTTATACTAGGTGTTTCATTGAAGATGCATCAAACTTTGTATGCGGGTAGATGTCGGGAAAAGAAAGAAAAGTTTCTTTGTAAAATTTTCTCTGTAATGAATAAATTTAGAGAAAATCGAAGGGAAAGCAAAGTCGCATATTTTTAGGATGGACTTTAAATGAGACTGAATGGATTGTTACTCATTCACATACGAAATCGGTTTATTGGTTAATTGCCTCTAACAATTTGTAATGTGCGACAATATACATACTAAATGCATTTTTTTGCATAGCCCCACATTTGTAATTTATTATTAAATTAAATAAGTTTAAATATCCACGCGATTTCACATCGCTGCTGCATTCGACGTGTGGCAAAGTTCAATACACCGAGCTTTCGGTCAAGGGCAAAATAAAATCTAGTCATAAATTTCTTCGCTGTTTATGGATTTATTGCCCCCCTGCAGCTGTATGCCATTCATAAATGCAATTTAGATCGCCGGTTTTGTTTCACGATTCCGTGCGCTACAGTATTTCAAAAAGCATCGACTCCAAATTATGCAAATTTCAACTTGCTCCGATTAAAATTTTTTATTAAGATATTTTGTTTGAAATAGTCAGAAACGTGTCCCTCAAGTTTGATGAATCTTCAATGAAACACCCATTATATTAAAATAAATATTTTTATTATACCGAGAGTTCCATGTTATAAATATACATACAAAGAATTTTTAATTGAATATCCCGTTTATTTTTGAAAATATGGATGTTTTATTACGAACTGATTACACAAATTCAAGACATATAGTCGAACCTCCATAACTCGAATCTCAAGTGATCGGAAAATAACTTCGAGTTATAAAAATTTCGAGTTAAAGAAAGAGATTTTAGTTATACACAATATGCAGTGAGCATCATCATCGAGTTTTGGAGGTTTGAGTTATAGTTCACATAAAAAAGTTCTACAAATATTGGGTGAAGCTTTGCACTCTCGGATAAATGTTAGTTTGTTTTATTTCTGTATCATTTCAGGAATGGACAATGTTACTAAATAATTTAGAAACCTGAAACTTAGATTTGAATTCATTTGCTATTAACAAAACAAATAAAAAATACAAACAAAAAATACAAAGAAAAAAATCAAAACATTTTCGAAAAGTAGACACTCATTTGCTTTTTCGATGTTATCATCGAAGGGGGAAAGTCATGAAACTTTTGTAATTTAACTAACCTTGGAAAATTTCAAATTAAAAGTTAAGGCATAGTAGTTCCACGTTATCAAGAACACCCAGTGTATATATATTGAAGAAGAAATCTCCTTTTCATTAATCTCTAAGTTTAGATTTCAAAATTCTCCTGTTGGTATGGATCTTTGTTAAAAAAAATTAAAAAAATATTTTCTTGAGGTCACCAATGAATAAAATTTTTGTATTTTGACCAACCTTGTAGAAATTCAAGTGAAAAGGTGGACCACGCGTGTATACATTTATTGAAAAAAAGTCCTAATTTCCATTAACCACAAAATATTTTCAGAGCTTTCCTACTCACGTGATATTGTTTGAGTAAAAGCAGCTTAATTTCTTCGGATTCCTAAGAAAAATTTTTAAAGATTATAGCTTTGGAAAAAGCTCATTTTTTTTCATAATATTAATACTGAAGTTTACAAATAAATTGAAGATAATATACTTGAAAGTAGACTACATTTCTTTAAATGAATTTGTTCGTAATTTACTTCAGGAAGAAACGTCTAATTCACAGAATTGCGTTTTATCTGTGGCATTTATTTATTTTTTTACAGTAAAGTACAGTGATGAATGAATGTAAGTCATGCGACTTCAGAACGCACTCATTATTATTACAGGATCATTTCAGATATAAAGCGAACTATCTCGTCTTTCATTAATTTGATCTGAACAGGAAACAATAAATTTAAAAATAAAAATTGGCAAACACTGAATTAAAAAATCCACCCTTCAGGATTACTAAAATAATTCGACTTCTGTTAACACACAAAATCTATATCATTTAGCGAATCAAATTAAATAAATTGATTTCTTAAAACCACAAATTTAAGTAAACAATTAAAATTGGGAAAATGGAAAATTCTAAAATCCTGAAATTTTTATTATTTTTAATCCTTGAAGGATGAAATCATTTTCTATTTGCGGAAGTTCCTTAAGGTGGTGAAAAATGTAAATTGTTAAGATAACATTTTTTTCAGGAGTGTATTGTCGATAGGATAAAAATTATGCAAGGAAAAGGCGGATTACGTTCGACCATCTTAATCTGTGGATGTTCTGAAGTCGTGACAAAAATAACCACAGGGAGAGATCCTGCGGTGACAGACAGTAGGTGCATTAAGATAAACTCCTACCTTTTTTTGCTGTAACCGACTTTATCAAGTTCAATGTGTCTGTACGCCGCGTAGGTCGCCATGATCACCACAACTAACGAGAATTCTACCTACGTGCACGGGCCAAAGAAATTTACCCTCTTTCTATATGCTTCGCCGACAGCTGACTGGGGGACGGCGACCTGGTCGAACGTTTTATAGGCGTGCTGCGCACTCATGCGATTGCAGCACTGTTTGCAAGGTACTGTTTATGCTTCGAAGCTTCTGCTCACCGCTTCTGCTGTTTAGTTTCATTGCTTTGGAGTTAATTTTACGGATGCTGTTTACAGCTCACGTCCCATAAAGCTGGGAATAAAAAACCAATAGGCTTAGATGCAGATAATAACTGGCCAACAGTTTCATTACAAATTGATTACAAATTTCCTCATTTACAGAATTGCGTTCCGCAGCACATACATGTTAAATTACACTCACATCTTGCTGTTTCATTTTTATTATGTACTCCCTTTTTACAGGATTAACCTTGAACAATAAATTCCTCTTTCAGATTGCGTATGCATCACTATTCCTAGTCCTAAGATATGTTAGGCAGAACACATTATATTAACTTCAATGAATATGACTACAAATGGAATTATTTGAGAAATTTCTTTATGACCTATGATGTTGACCACCATTTTTCATTTTAATATCCCTCTGTCCGACCATTTTGAATTTATTTTTGAAAAAATTTATGGTATATGTTTACAATTTCAGTTAAAATTGTACTTGTATAAATTAACTTGGGTCCTGGCTGTTTTCAGGGCTTCTTGTAAATTCCTCACGACGATGTTTGACCTTACTTAGATATATGAGGGATCTTATAAGATTCTTTTTCAGTCAACATAGTGCAATGCCAGGAAAATGCCACTCTGTTTAATTCGTTAAAGGCGTCTCGCATTCATTCGATCAGTTCGTCAATTGTATTTGACCAATCTTTATACTGCAAAGATCTATGGAATCGGAAAAGTCAAAATACAAACGTTTAAGTTGAGACTGTTGTGATTTAAATTGAGGAGACTAGCTATCTCCTGAATCTACTGCAACAAGGCTTTTAGCATTAACACAACAATGATGTTTTCAATTTTTGTTACTAAGATTCCTTTAGCTATATTTTCTGATATTTGTTTTTCGGTAAACTAAAGGCACATTTTAATTTTTCCTTAAGAAAAAGTCAATAACTTCAATTAGTCACAAGCAAGTTCTATGCGAATCTTCTTCATCCAGCATAATGTAGTAAGAATGTTAAATAAAACCATTACTATGGGAATGTCATACGAATCTTTAAAATGTCCATCTGGTTTTGATTTTGTTTTGATCTGTTATAAGTTACTTCAAAATCAACAGCAACCATTTTATTGTATCAATTTTCGGCCTTTGCCTATTAACTGTTAGTTGCTTCAACTTGATATTCTTTCTAAAGTACAGGAGAAAAAAAATAGTTTTGGTATTGGTATAAAGTTTGAAACATTTCAGTATCCAGAAACATTTCCAGTTCTTAGAGATGTGCTGAATTATTGTAATTCATTTTTGCAGGACTGAAAAATAATAAAAAAATGTAAATTTTCATGTAGGTTGTATTTACATATTTAGCAACATCCTTATTCGGCAGATCATGATTCGATGACTAAACTTGCCATGAATTTGGAGATGTGTCATTCGTTCATTTTACACGGATCCGATCGATCGGTGATTCAATTGTTTATTTCATTAATATTTTTTAAATCAGAGCTAAGAAAAAGAAAAGTGGGTCAGTGCTCAATCGTTCATCAAAAATACAATCATCTACACCGAGGAGAGAACGGACAATCGATGTCGCGACTGACCGACTCCGTTGAAACAATATTCTATCATTCAATACTTTGTGATCGAATCCAGAGGAACGAATCATTCATGAATCATTCTCTATATGAATTTCACATCAAACATAAGCGATCAAGGTATCGATTTCTGAAAGCAACCTGCAATCTAGTTAAATTTTCAGCGAATAAGAATTAAGGTGAAAGCTTACATCAAGTTTACCAATCGAAGAACAAGCAAACCATAAATCTCAATGAAATTAACGACACCGGAACTAAAAGTTGAAGGATCAGATGAGAATTATTTTGTCGTTATAATTGTCAACGGATAATTTTTGAGCATCAAATACACAAGATATTGTGAGCACAACACTTAATGTAACCAAACAATTCTAGTAAAGGGTTGGTTTCCCTGTGATCCAAAGATTTGAGAAAGACAATGTTTTTACTCCTTCTAATCGCAGAGTCTGTTAAAACCAACAATATCTTAGTTTAAAACCTTCAATTTTACTATCAGATCACCTCTTAATATAAAAGTTATCTGTGCTCTAATCTCAATTTATCATCACTGCCATCAACTATAGTAGCAAAATAGATTGGTTTCGATACCTGCACAAGTTTCAAGGCGAAACCAAATTCTGTTCCCTAGTTCTTCAAACCAGGGTCAATTCTAGTTGGTCTATAAGACAAAGTTGAAGCCCATAGTGAACGACTGGAATCATTAAGCTTATTACGTACAGTAATTGGGCTGTGCTAAATGTCATAGTCCACAAATCAATTGACTCTGTTAGAATTTGTGGGAACTTCAAAGTTTTCACAAATTGCAGCTCAATGATGAACAATGTACAGCATCTCGAACTGAGAATTTATTCTTTAAATTGCAAAACAGAAACATAGATGTGAGAATTTATAACCGAAAATATATTCTTCATTAAAATTGAAAGTAAAAATAAAAAATAATAGGGGCGAAGGTATTTCATCTTGAGGCACACCCGACTCTGAATCTAGGCAGGATAAGCTGAAGCAGGTTTTGTTTGTACAAAACGTAAACGGACCACTATGCATTATAATTTAATTAAATTTTTTTTTGTTAAATTAATATTAAAATGATAAAATTACTTTTTAATTTGTGGCTAGACAATGTAGTCATTTTAAATTTAAATTCTGTTTCGCGTTGATATTTATTAATTTTGAAACTTGTCTTAAGTAATGTTAGTTGCGAGCAACGGTAAGGCTTAATTACAAATTTAAAAAATCTTTATTACAGTTATTTTTGCAGTCAACCACAACATCTTATAATTTTTTCAACTAAGATTAACATTTGACTGTAATTATAGTTTCATTCATGTTTGCTGTGCAAAAATCGTTAAAACGTTCAACCTTACTGCATTACAACTTTCATCCAAAAACACGACTAAAGTATAAATATTTTTCTTTCTAATCTAAATATTAGTGCTGCACCAGTTTGCAAGCGGTCGGGCCTAAACAAAAATGGCCTACGTGCACACAATGGTGGGCAAAAGCCAGTACGTTAACGGAGTAAGGTAACGTGCATTTCATATTTCAAAATAATTAGCAGGGACACATTCATGCATGAAGTTTGTTTATTTCACTAATCACGTTCAAGTACTTGTAGCTATTCCTATATGGGTAATTTGTAGGCTGGCCGAGCGTGTAACAGTAATTTTTTCTCAAACCTGAGACCTGTGAAAATATTTACTAACATTTACTTGTGCATACCTCTATTTATTTAGTTATATACATGCATGTCCTGGATGATGAGTTATATCGGGAGTGATACCAATTTTATTTTTAAACAACACATCCGGGCGTTTCGGATAACTTATATATGTTTATAATGCAATATTTATAATGTGAAAAAGAAAACAACTTTAGATCGAGCAAATGTACATTAAAGTATTTATTTGACGTTTCGCGCATATATATAGCTACATTATGACACCTTGCAATATTAAAACTTTTTTAACCGGGGTTGGTGTTGTCTTGCTTAGATTGAGTGTTTGATGATAGAGAGTCTTGATTTCTAGATCAAGCTCTGAATTAGTCCAGATGATATCTGTAACAACTTCAATCACTTTTTTTTTTAATTTGGTACAATTTAATTGTAAGTAGATAGAAGCACGTACATGTTTAGCGTCTCCATCCATAAATGTCCAAACATTCATATGTAATTTTATATTTTTTTATATGTAATTTTAGGTTTTATTCAGTTTTTACAACTGTTCTACATTTTATACCTCAGTGAGGATGGTTTCGCTAAGTATCTAGTAGATTTTTGTTTTGGAAAATTTTGGCAGTTTGGATTTATAGGCTATAAATGCTGTGTTGCCAAAATACTGGATTAAGAGACACATTTTTGTTACAATTCTTATATTTCCATTTTTGGAGAGTTGTTTCTTCATTTTTTATTATTGGCCATTTTTTCATCTATTATTAAACATCTAGACGTATAACAGTAAAACAACAATAATTTAGAGTGGCATGAAATTTAAATGATTTCACGTTTCCCTAAACAATAATTTCGGTTTAAACAATCTTAATTTAGAGCCTGCACGTGTGTAAGTGTGATGCTGTAAAAATTTCGGAAAAGCATAGAAGAATTCGAAAAAATGGTTTTATTGTCTTTCAAAATATTCAAATTATTATTTGTTTTTGATGGTGTTTCTTCACAATTATCACCAAAAGTCGCGACGAATCATTGTAAGTGCTATGTTCGAGTTAAATTATCCCGAAAGTCATAAAAAATCTACCCACGAAATAATCACGATTTAAATTCATTTTTTATTTTTTTTTCTCCACTTTAACATGGTAAAAATGGAATCACTTAACATGTATTCGTTTTGTCAAGACAAACTCAACTTGCTTAAAAAATCAGATTTTGTGGACTTAATATTGTCATACCATTGGCAACAGTAAAGGCAAGCGCAAATCGCTTTAGCAATAATAAATGTCAATAAATTATTATTTAAAAAGTTATCTGTAAAATTGGAATAAAAGTTGTTGGCTGGGATAAAATGAGAGAAAAAAAATAATTAGGTAAGACGATTTAATGTTTTTTAAATATTATGGGTAATAGATCTTGTTTTTGTAGATTTGTACTGAAGAAGCATCAAATTATGACGTCAAACGTTTACTGTTTAATCTATTTCATTAAAGGCTATTGATTGACGAAAAGAAAATTTTTTTCTCTCATTATCTGTAAAATATTAAGTGGGCCAAACGATGTGGTTCTGGACTCGTACGACTATAATCGACAATAAAATGCTGGTAGTGCAAATGATGTGATGCTTTTCTGTTAACGCGCTCATCAACTATAATGCGATTCTTGCAATGAGTTCGATGCGTGCGATGCGAGTCTGTGAAGACTTAGCTTTAAAAGTACTCTTTTTCTGAAATTTTCGCGGCAACCTACGTAACTGCAAGTACAAATCGGGATACGGAATTCACAATTTAATTGTAAATAGATAGAAGCACATACAAGTAAAGCTGTATTCTCATTAGCCGGGCAAGGAAATTGCTCGGCATCTGCGCAGCATCGACAAGAATTTTCTTAGGCGTGAATAAATTTTCACCACAGTACCCCGATAGTACAAACAACACGAAAAATACAAAAAAAATTCGTATAACAAAAAGAAAACTCCTTTATGCATCCCTTATTCGGCGCTGATGAAATAACAAAAAAACTTACGAAACCTGCTTTGTTAATCGTAGGTAGTTAACATCGAGGGAATAACTGATACGCAAAGCACACTCACCAAATATCACCTGTGTGGAGGATCACATTGAAACAAACGTTCACTATCGGCATTTAGAAATGTTTATAACAATTGTTTGAAGTGGCGTCCATCATTAGCGAGCTCGACGAAGAAACGATCCTTGTATTCGTATTAGCATGTCAGGATTAGCGCGAATATTGTCGGCGGCGTTATGAATACTCATTGTCAACTCACTTAATGTTTTTATAGGGGCGGCATATACTATTTGCTTCAGGTGACCCCACAAAAAAAAATAAATTACGCCGATTTAGATCAGGAGATCAGGCAGGCCACCACATGGGTCCATTTCGACCAATCCATTTTCCTGAAAAATGTACATTAAGCCAGGTTCTAACAGGAACAATATTGGGTGGTGGAGCGCCATCGTGCAAAAACCAGGTGTTTCGTAACACATACAACGGTAATGCATCCAAAAAATCTTCAATAGAGTTCCGCAAAAAATGTAAACAGGCAGCACCTGTTAAACGAGGTGATAATATAAAAGGTTCTACAAGTTGATCACCCAAAATTCCTGCCCACACATTGACACTGAAACGCTGTTGTGAATGAGTGAATATGCACCATGAGGATTTTCATCTGACCATACATGTGTATTGTGCGTATTAAAAATGCCGTCACGAGTAAAAGTGACCTTATCTGTGGTCATTAGATATTGAAAAAAAATTGGATATCTCCATGTTGTTCCAGAACCACTTGCACTTGTACGCCGACATTCGGAATCTCCCAGGTGTAATTCTTATACGCGTTGAACATGGTAGGGATGTAAACCCTATTCATTTAACGTCCTCCGGACAACCTTAGCTGAAACACCCATTTTGGCTGCCAAGCGACGTACACTTATTCCCGAATTTTCCGCAACAACATCCAAAATTTCTGGTTCCAGTTCCAGAATAGCTCCATCACGGTTACGGTTTACACCTTGCGGTCGAAATGTTCCGTAATCGCGTAAATGCTACACATTAGCTGTAAAAGTTCTTGCAATGGGAAGTTCTCGGTTCGGAAATTTGTTTACATAAAGCTGTGGTGCTCCTTCAGCATTTCCTCGAGCTTCGTCGTAGATGAGTAGCATATCTGTTCTCTCACCGTTCGAGAATTGCGGCGTTTTAACTTTAACTCGTTCAACTACTTTTCACAAACTAAACTGTTGATGTGTGTAATAATCATAAAAAAATGAAGCAAATTCATTCGCTCAGCTGTGATACGACTTATTGTGACGTGAAGAAAAAAATGCTTTTATTGGCCTCCCGACTTCGGCAAAGGTCACTGCTCGATTGCACTTGTGTTTTTTGTCGCAATAAAAATTCCTTTTCTTAACCTACCTCGAAGACATAGACGTACGATTAATTCTTGTCCGATTTTCAACTGCGATTTTCTCAAAATGTGTAAAACTTTTTTAAGGACACATAAATCGTTCTCATTTATAGTGATGTATTACAGGTTTAAATTTCTGCACTTATTTTGTAAACATCTGTATGTGCGATATCTGCAATGTATTTGTATGCACATCTATTCGAAAACCCGCCAGAAATATTTTTCGAAAAGATTGTCCGATGCTGGTCCGATGTTTGGCAGGTTTCATGCAGGTTCCGTGTAGGTATCTGACCTACACGTGCATAATGAGAACAGGCGGACGGAAAACCCATTTAAATAATAATAAATCAAATTTGATACGATGCCGACAAATGCCTGACACGATAATGAGAATAGACCTTAAATCAGAAAATATAAACTTTATGGGATTCCCAACGGGTTTTCACTCAAATACTAGATATTTTGTATTTTATAACGTAAAGTTATTATTATTTTTTTAAGAATTATCCTCATATCCCCCGTGTATTTAGATTCTACGTTAAATACCGATTCGATGTGTCGATCAATCCGTTTTGATCAATCGATTCGATTCGATATTTTGAATCGATTTTTTTTCAAATCGGTGAATCGATTCGATTTAATATTTTTATTCGAGTTTTTTTTCGAATCGGCAAATCGATTAAAAAATCCGACAAGTTGTTTATAAAACCGAACTTAGCAGTAAGTTACAATTTTGAACTTAAGTGAAACTTGGCGTAGATATAACTTAAGACAGGACTATCAATACCGGTGCTAGTAAGTCAATCGTAGTCACAGCTAAGAGTATTAAATATTCAGCCTCTCTGGAGCAAGCTTTATATTGGTCGATTGTTAGTAAGGTTTGATTGGATAGTAAAAAGAAATTGTGGAAGTGTATTGCAAAAATTTATTTTATAAAATATTATATGAAATATTTTAAGTTTCGTATATGTAACTATCTATTTACTTTTGAACAACTCACACTTTACACTTAATTTAAATTTAATCAAAATATAATTGCTTTCTCGCTTTGGCCTAGTTTAAGTTTTTCTGTTAAAGGGATGAAGAGGTAGGTATAGATAGAATATCAGATTTTCGGTTTCCGACAGCCTGAATCTGTACCTCTTTGGTCTACTTCACATCTATGTATGTATAAATATTCCCGTATATTTGTGTACCCTGGTAGATCAATTAACAATTATTATTGTTATTATTATATTTTCTGTTTTTGCCTAGTTTAAAAAATATGCGTTCACTGAATGTTGACAATTTGTCAGAACTGATAGTAGGAATTAAAAGATACTTAACACCAATCTTGTTATAAAAATTTTGTTGCAAATTGGAATTCCTCGAGGATCTTCTGTACAGATCGTTCGACCCTTTTTGGTGCCTCGTCAGCAGAAGCGTAGCTCGAGATTTCCACTGCAAACCAAACCGACCTGTCTTAGGTTATTCGCAATTGTGATGTAATAATAATGAGTTTAAATCGGGACATCACTTTTTGACAAAAAGTGGTTGCAGTATGTCGTGATTTACACTATTCATTATCTTGTTATAGTTTGAAGTGAAACTGACAAAAATAGCTCCTATTTACTTGCTATACTTGGTAACAGTAATTAAATTTTATGAAATATAAATGAATACATCTGGATATGAAGCTAATTTTAAAATTTCATTTATTTTTATTTAATTAATACTGAACGAAGCTCGTTCTTCCTCATTGCAATCTCACATGAGTAATAAATAAAAGCCTTCCATCCACTTTGCGAACACTTATAATCTATTTTAATACTGTGAACTATTTTCTTCTTATCAGAATAGTCGAATTATTTTCATTTTATGAGCAATAAAGTATTCATTTATTTATAACCAAAAAACACGTGAGATCTACAGCAGAAAAAATATCCATTTATTTCATTTTTATTTGTTTATTTATTTATTTATTTCGTCATTAATTTGTAATGCATGTTATGTTATAAGATTAATAGAAATAAGAGATATACAGCTTTGAAAAAGTTCTTCCTGCTTGAAATGGCAAAGCAACTGCTTCTTCAACTTTATTTGATTTTATCAGAAAATTGATAAATTAAAGCATAAAATTGGTACGTCGAAATTAGCCTGTTAATATTTTTAGTGGATATTTCTAAATACAATCAAATGACAAATGCGGGTTTTCTAAATCAGAATTTATTTTTTACATTTATAATAATCTAATGCATGAAAGATCAGTTTACTTTAATTGTTTTATGACGAAATTAAAAACGAAACAATACTATAAAGGAGAAGTTAAACTAGCGTGTAATAAGTAATACATGTTGATTGCAAACTATTTAAGTATAGAAGTATTCCCAAGGTTAATTGAATTAAATAATGGAATCGAATTAATTATAGTCACAAATGAGATTCAAGTTTCGATAATTCCAGAATTTAATTGGAGCGTTTTCTTATTAACTCCTGCTTGTAATTCGAAAAGTCAGAATTTATTTGCATTATAAAATGAAGCACTTAGTAACGAGGGGTGCCTGTATGTGTAAAGTATTCTTCATATTCTCTCCAGCAACGGCCTACCTAAGGTACTACCACTACTCCCAAGAACAAGTCTGCGAACGAGTTCTTCTGCTTATTTAGGCATTAACTTTTAAACTCATCGTTTATTATTTTTATACATGCACTGTTGTCATCCGTGTGCGCGCACCAAAATCTGATAAAATCGGTGCCTTACAAGAACTTCAAATGTTGTCGACGTCCACGGAAATATCGGCTCCAAATAGAATTCTGAATAACCGGTGTGGAACGAACGATACGGATGAAGCGGAAATATTAAAACAACGGCGCATGTGAACGGAACGTGTGCTGAGGCCAGATTACGCGTGGTTAAAGCTACAAAATATTTTATTTCCGCTTCGAACGAGTCATTTTGCCGTTGTTTATGGATTGGTCGGTGCACCTTTCTAGACCGGTCAGTTTCTTTTATGTGTATACCGTATGATTCATTTACATGCTCTTATTTTGCTTTGAGAAAACGAGACCTTGTTCTATAAGCACTCAACATTTTCAAAATGGATTTGTTCCATTAAAACTATTTTTATTCAAGTTTTGTTATGTTTTCCTTCATTGACTTTGCTTTCTTCATTCCAATTTTTGGTATGATGTTTCATTTGTTGTGTTGTTCTATATTCCCCTTTCAACTTTTGCCAAATCTCATCATGACAAGTTTGTAAATCCTACATTATTTTTTTTAAACCCACTTCTTTAGCGTAACCCATCTTTCATTTCAAATTTAGTCCTCGCTTGAATAAAAATTTAAATTAAGATGAACAAATTTCAATAACCTCATTTTTATTCCATAATGGAAACTTTCAGAGCCATCGGTTTAATCAGTTGTAGGAGCAAAGAAAATCTCCATGAATACAACAGCGTCTATTTTCATGTTAGTTGCTTTCAACAAAGCCTTAAAACATTATGCGTTTTCATATATCACCTTGTTCTTGATGCATGGCGTCCGATTATCCTCTTTTATAATTCTACGAAAGCTGTTTTGCACTGAATTTTCCCAAGCGATATGCTGCAGGAAGCCTTAGAAATGTAACTGTATCGATTTGCTTTGAAGTGAAGCAGGATGCGTTACGAAGACCTGTAAGTGGGTTACATTCAAATCTGGATTCCTATTAAACATAATAAGATAGGGTGGAATCCGGGACTGAAAATTTATTATTGTTGGAGATTCGATTTTCAAATTCCTGCATTAAATTTCGTTCATTAAGAGTTTCTATACACACTAATAAAATTGAATTCTCTTTGTTTGCATTTAAAACGTCAGATATAATAAGTGCAGTAAATGCAGAGTATTTAATTTAATTTTTGCTACGCCACTGCCCAAATACATTCACTTCGTAGAATTTTCAACCGAATTTTCGCAAACTAATGTGATGTGATGTTCACTGATGGAATTCTTTTCGGTACGTGTATTACAATGAAATTTACGCCTTCAGGGAATACGAATCTGTTTAGCTCTAGCGAAAACAAAATCCAATTTAAATGGATCCTGTTATTAAAAAAATAATTGCGTTTTTATGTCTAATCATCACCGGCAATTGCTTGTTAATATAAATTCTTGCCAATATAGAAGAAGTAATAAAGCGCGGATTAATGAATAAGTAAACTGAAATTCTATTATTTCAAATGGATATAAATATGTATAAAGTAAATCTATTGCATTTTAAATGTTCAAATAAATTTGTTATAATTATTCTTCGGGGAGCTGTTAAAAACACTTAAAATAACGACGTTTCACTATACGCTGACAGTTTACTTAGGATAAATAATTATTAAGTATTTTTTAATAGCTATCTGAAAAACAGTTACTCCTATTAAAAGTTTGTTTGATAAAATTCAGCGAGCCGGAAATTACATTAATTTTAAATATAATTTGTAATGTTACATTACATAATTTATTTTAAACTTAAATTACGTACAAAAAAACATTATTTTCCTCAGAATTGTAATCGATGTAGTAGTATGAAAATACATTATAACGGTGGCAATGGTGTAAATCCTTGGTACCGCTATCACATTATAATTTAATTAATTGAAACAACTATAAAACGGTAATTATAACAAATGGCATTGGCTAACAGTATCACTTTTTCTTGAAAGAAAACATTTTGCCAATTTACCTTTACTTGTTGAATTTTATTTTTTATAATTTTTGAGAAATCATTATAAGGTTTGCTAGTTGCTGGTTCAAATTTCTATTCAAATTTTCTGCTATAAAATTTTAAATGCTTCAAAATAAAAGATACCTACGAGCTCACCTTTCGGCATTGTATTTCGAAACCTATTACGGGTGTAAATCTAATAATGAAGTTGATGACATTTTGACGACTGCCAATTAACGAGATGATGTGTGCCGTAGCCGACATATGGTGAATGTCTTCATTTGCAGTTATTTTACATATTGGTTTTGAAATCGTAGCTTATTTGTGTACGTACATAACTAACATCTTAATGATAACCCTCTCGTTAAATGTCTTTACGTTCCTAACGTTCTTTGCCTTTTAATTAAATTCCATCGCTTTAATTATACGTCTTTTATGATTTGTTTTTCTTTAGATGGCACTCACGAAAGTAACATATATCAAAACAATAACCCACATAAGAACATTGAAAATAGTGCGAGTAAAAAAAGAAACTGTAGCAACCAGCAACTGATTTATGTAAAATTAACTGTAGTAGGAATTAAAATTAAATTGTTGATGGGAGGTGCATTATCACGTCTACATACTTGCAACGATATTTGGCACTTTCCACGGTAGTTACCAAATACATTATTATTTATTATTCTTTTTCTAGTAGTTTAAGCACGTACATTTAAATTATTTTTTATCTAAAAACAATTACGCGTGTTAAACGTCGCGTTTTTGTTCTTTTTTCTATTATTTCTAGAGTTGGCGTAAATTACTGTAAAATATCATTTATGTGAAAAGAATTTGTGTCGGAAATCTTAATCGGCTAATTACTGCGGACAACTAGAGCGTATTCAGAGTCACCGGACCTTGTACTTTCTTTGTACACATAAAGCAGACTCGGTGTAACGTTACTTTGTTCGGCCATTCTAAGAAACCATTTAGTACGAGAAATAATTTTGTTCTTATTAAGCCGTAAACATTATTGATGGCTGATGGAGTACAATGGGGCGAAGTGAAAGACTGCGAGAGGTAATAACCGGCAGGTCGCGGAAACATCGATTATTTTACCAACAAAAATTAGGATTCTTTTTTAATTCCTTGATCATTGTTCTACTTTGTATCTTTCCGAATAAATCAAACCTGCTTTTTAATTTTCTTTGCGCATGAACGTCAATTTGAATAAAATCTTATTAGGTCAACAAATAATAAAACAAACACTACTTAATTTTTAAATGAAATTAAAAATTTCTTTACAATTTTTTAAATTTCTCATACAGCATTTTCAAACTTTCTTAGCTCTCGTCATCGAAAAGCAAAGTATTAATAATAAGAAAATATACTTAAATTGTGTCATTTGATCAAATTAAGAGAGTGCTATTGACAGGTGGGTTACATGCTAAAAATTAAGAGCATTTGTACTTCAGTCAATTTCTTTTTTTTACCATACATCTATATTTAAGCAATCCTTTGATATTTATGTATATTTGCTACATCAGAGTAGAAGTTAAAAGAAATTGAGGAAGTAAAGGAAAGCTCAACGAATTAACAATTAAAGAGATGTCTAGTATGTAAAATATAAGTGAAACTTGAAAGCATGAAGTTAAAATTCAATATAAAATTTAGCAGCGTGGGTATCAATGAAAATAAATAGAGAGGCAATGAAGAAACACAAGAATTCGAAACAAAATTAAAATAGAGGTAGGATTGAAAAAAAGCAATTGGGAAACTAAAGAGGATAAGAGGATTCACCATAGCAACTCGGAGTACCAGAAGCCTGACTGGTAAAGAAAAAAGACCAATACAAGTATTTTTTTTTTACCGAACGAGATCAGGAATCTTCTAAAGACGGCCGGCCTCACCTTGATGGGTGAGCATGTTGGATTAATCTGAACATTAATTGTTCAAATGCCTACTAACTAAACCTCTGTCTTCCGGCCGCCGTGGGGCTGCCTCTTGGCTTTACTTCACAGAGGTGGTCGTGTCAAGTTATTATTTTCTCTGTGCTATGCTTGCTTCTTTCCTAGTTCTCTTCACTTTTTATGACATCTTCTAAGAAAGCTTTACTTTTATTCCAATTATTTTCTTTTAGTAGTATTAACGGTTTTACTATCTTTGGGCTTAACATTTCCGATATATCATACACTGAAGTGTGTTTAGTTTTTTCAGTTTTGTGCTTGTCTTGACCAAAGGACCCATGCCCACTGATAAATTGGGTTAGGTAATGAGATAACTGCTTGTTTCTTGTTCGGGCATGTATTCATGTTCATAATTAACCTCTTTATCTATCTATCGACTTACGCCCTATTCCTTACTTACTCCATTTTTTCATGGTGTCTTCTCTCACTTTAGGCTCCTGTTGTTTTTGCTCTCTTCTGACTGGCAGCTCTGTTGGAATCATTCTAGCTAAGTGATATGTGAATTAGTGTTATAAAAACATTTCTTGAGGCTCATTGCATGAGAATAGTATCACAATTTACGTTTGTAGTACATATTTGACTTTCCTAGTATCGAAATTCATTACTACATTTAAGTTAAAATAACACCAATCATTTGAAATAACTCGTATACATAACACTAATGCACAATAGGGCGGTGGTACTGTGCATGATTCCTATTCCCTTAGTTGATATGCTCTGGCTACTCTGAATGTCATCGTTCTTTGCCGTGCCCTAAGTTTGTCTACTTATTTTATTCATTTTACACGCTTCTGTTCATACTGTTCATGTCGCGTATCTTTCTTTTGTTTTCGTTTGTTCCTTTCTCCTCGGGCATGATTCTTATTAATGGCGTATTCTATATAAGCCCCGAATTTGAGGTTCCTATCTACTATTACCCCTAGTTAATCCACTTCCGTCTTCTCTCTTATTTTCTGCCCTTCGAGTTTTTCAATTCCAACTCTCTGCATTTCTTGCTTCCAATTATCATAATTGCTTTTGTTTTTTCTGCTACTAACTGAGTTTATTTTTCTTCACCCATTCTTCTATTCTCGTAAGCGCTTCATCCGTTATATATTCAAGGTCATCTACTTCCTTTGCCGTCGCTACAAATACTAAGTCATCCGCGAATGCCACCCTCTCCATCCCCTCCGAAATCTTTGTAGTTAATACGCTGTTGTTCCATAACATGAGTTCCAAGGCTATTCCTTGGGATACTCCTTATTTTCCTTCTTGGATCTCAAGAAGCCTGTCTGACAATTAGTTTCCAATAATATTTCTTAAATACTCGGATATTTCCCTTCTTTTTAATTCCCATTAAATGATACCCCTATTGGCTATGTTAAAGGCAATTTTAATGACTATGGCAACAGAGTCTGTAGCTTTTTTATCTTCAAAGTTTTTTTAGTTTTTCTTTATTGCTGTCTTTGACTCTCGTAATGGCATCTATCGTGGACCTGCCTTCCCTGCAACCATATTGTCTGATTGAGAGGTGCTGTTTTCTGTTCATTTCTCTTTCAGTCTGTTTATTGTCAGGTGGTATTTAAGTACCATTATACCACTGTGGCTTTTCTCTATATGTTCGGAAAATATTCCTCTTCCGGTATATTGTTGTAAACCAAAGTTTGGTGTCTCATTTACTATAATATTGATCACGATCAAGGGTATTATCTCCGAATCAGAATGTTTTCATGTTTCATTTTGTATACTGCTTTTAACAGTTCCTCCTTCGTAAATGGTTCGATGATAGCATCCTCCGTCCTTTCGAAATTACCTTTGGTGGGAAGGCTATTGAGAATAATCTTTTCTTGTCAACGCCTATGAGTTCCTTACACATTTTTCGTTTTTTTATTATAATTTTGTGTCCATTTTCCTGCACATCATCTTCAATTTCGTTGCATAATTGAAGCCAACATTTTTTAATTTTTCCTGGACTGCCAAGACAACGCCAGTGTTTGAAAAATTTAAACTGAATATATTAGGAATCAATGAATTAAAAAAGACAATCAAATTATAATGGAAATGGGAGAACATATAAGCGATTATAAGTTGAGTTAACCAATACGAAACAAGTTGAGAACGAGTGACTAAATTACAGATTTAGTTAGATAGTAAGGATACCTTAATCAAAGAAACTAGTCAGAAAATAGGTCAAGCAAAAGATCAGTTTTTGAGCTTAATTCCAGGAATGCTAGAAGAGCATTTTTATTAGAAAAATTCTTTTTACTGATAGAGCAGTCTGCACATCCAACGGAATTGAAAGTGCACAAAATACTCGGAGCTAGGAAAATTCTAATTTTGTAATCAATCGGAATTTATTCTAAGATCAGTGTATGAGTTGGTATTATTAAAAAATAAATAATTGAACTTTATTTTTTCACTTCCACTTATTATCACTCTTCAATATTGGAACTGTTTTATGGCACGTATCAGCATGACGGAGCTTCCCATCATAGTTTCAGATTAATCAACAACTACCTCAAGGAATCATTTTTAGGATTTCAAGGTGCCTAGTCCTCCTGAACTTTCGATTATATTTTTGGAGTTACTTGAATAAAAATTTAAACTGAGCGATCTGTTGAAAATGTAAACCATTTAGGAATAATCATCAGAGAAAAAAAATTAAATTCTTCTTGCAATGATTCAAAATGCCTTAGGAGAAAAGAGAAGGTGATCTATAAAAATTGAAAAGATTGATTGTAAAAGTTTTGTTAGCTACTTTTTTATAAACTTTTTCTAATTATTAAAAAAAAATTCTTCTTTTAGTCTACACGAATTTTAATGTATATTGTTCTAATTTCCTTAAACAGTAACGACTTCTGTATTAAAAAGAAAAATCAATGACTGAATGAATGAGAATTGTAAAAAAAAGGAGTGCAAAGATATAAGAAAAGAGTAGAATTGATTTATTACTAACCATAATTTAACCATCACTATACATTAAAGCTTGCTTGTCTAAAGATAATTACAATGTCGTTTTTAACTTGACGTTTTCAGCCATTAGTAACGCCATCTTGAATGTTAGTACCTCATCCTATTCCAAATCAATTTTTTTTCCGAATTACTAATTTTCAACACAATTCGTCTAAAATCAGGTGCGACTTCAGTTATACAATTTGGAAGTAATCAGAGCATGAGCTACACGACACCTTGATTTAACAAATCAAAAAAAAAAAAAGGAACAGCACATTCAGAACAAACAAAGACTGGTTATTCGCAGTTCGATCGAAGGATTAATGTGCATCAGGCTCTAACCAATCGAAGATAATAAGATTAAACACCTCTTCCTCACTATAATTTGTTAAGTAATTATGCGGTGTGTCGGCAAGCGCAATAAATAACTGTATTTTTACGGAATACGGTTAATTCATAGCCGAGTAAATTATTGCAGGAAAATAATTTCCAGAGAGTAGTTAACATACATAATTTATACTGCTTAATGTTAAAAGTTACAATTAACCAGTAGTCCGACAAAGATCCGTTAGCAACTCAACACCGCGCGATTCTGCACTCGGATAATGTCTGGTCATCGTTTTATTCGAATAATAATACGGTTGTTTAGTCGGGTTACCTTCTGAAGAAATCTGTTACATGAAACCTGAAACATGAAACGCAATCATTTTTTTGTTAGATATGCGGTATTAATGTTTAATTTAGAAGAATAAAAGAAACTGAAATAAACTTAATTTACTTACTAGATTCAATTCGGAAATATTTTTAGCTATTACCAGTGGTGTAGTCACAACTTTTTCCGTGAGGGGGTCCATAACTTCGTGGCTCTTCACAATGCGCATTAAAAGCATTTCAAAACGGATTTAAAAACTTGGTTTAGTAAAGGGAATTAATTTGAAAAACTACTTTAAAAAATTCTAAACAAAATTCACAACTGTCAATACTTACAGTAATTGTGAGTGAAATCGCAGTACTAAAGTGAGTTTTCAGATTGTACTTTAAAATAAACTTCAAAAGTTCACGTCTTCCACGTCTCCGTTCCTCTTACTTGATGAATTAGATGTTCATTAATTAGTTGTGTTTATTAGATCGTTGGGCTTGAATCTCTTTAATTCACTAATTCTGTCAACTAAAGTTTATTCCTTTTTTGGCTGATGAAATTTGAAGATCTCACATCAGAAACATACCATTCGAGCATTAATTATAGCTCTTGGAGTTTTCCTTGGAACCATTGTCAAATTTCCAAATGATTTGTCCCACAGCTATCACATAGGTCAAGGGATTTAAGGGTCCACTTATACTATAACATCAAAAATTATTTTGGACGAGGGTAGTCATGGATTTTAAAATTATTACCAGACGATTATGAAGAACTTGGGTCATCCATATAAGACGCAATCATATCAAGCACTCTTGCCGGCAGATCACCCCAGACGTCTAGCATATTGCCACTGGTTCGTCAATAATTTAATGAATGATTAATATTTTTCCTGATGAGGCCTGGTTTCACCATTCTGGGTACGTTAATTCACAAAATAGACGAATGAGGAGCACTGACAATCCGCATATTTTTGTTGAATCACCATTACATGTTCAGAATATTGGTGTCTGGGTGGCAGTCTCTCGAAGAAGAATAATTGAGCCAAATTTTTTTCAATTTTTCTGACAATGCCGAGAGATATAGAAACAGTATTTTAACGGAATTTGTTCAACAATTACATCATGATGAAATTCAAAGTGGCTATTTCCAACAGGATGATGCAATGGCACCTGCGACACAGGATATTATAGCTTTTCTCCGCAAGTTTTTTGATGGTCGAGTGATAAGTTTACATACACAGTCATAACTGCACGTGTCAAAACATTAAGAAATCTAAAATGGAATTTGCTAAAAATAGAGAAATAGATGAGAAAATGGAAAATTAAACCTAATGAAAGCAAATCAATGAAAGATGAAACTATCCTCCAGTATATTTACTAGAATACATTAAACCAAGCAGACAATGTAAGATACCTTGGAATACGTCTGGAAAAATGAGTCAGAGACAACAAAAACCGTTTGGAATGCAATACAAATATAATACAAATGCATTGGCTTTTTGGTAAATACTCGCAAATATCCCTACATTAGTGGTGTGTTCGTTTTACACTCGACTCAGAGCAGTCAGAAGTTAGATGAAATTTGCTCAGTTAACAATCTTAAAAAAAACGCGCAAATATCAAATTAGACATTTAGCCATTACATACGCATGCATGCTAACTCTATTTGATCGGAGCGGGGAGAAGTGAAATTGATGGTCAAACAAGGTGATTTCGGAGGAAACCGATGTATTATTTTTATACATATACTTATAAAATATAGTTCGCAAGACACTTTATTGAAGCACGCCAGATTTGATAGGATACAATTCAATGCTGCTTCGTTAAAGAGTATCTATTCAATAAGTAAGAATTTATAATAACGTAAAAATGATGTCGGAGTTTATCAAGTCTGTAGGGGACGTCTGTGAAAGGCTCCGGGAGGAAAGTTCTTTCCTCCAAGGAATCAGACCTTTTTTCATGATTCTGTGCCTAATCTTGCATCTCTTTTCTGTGGCACCCAGCTTATCTCTTATCTTATAGTCTGAAATTAGCTTTTAATTTTTTGGTAATGCACTCGTTTCTAGAATATTTTAGAAAATATCGGTGGCTATAAGATGTCATTTATTACTCTTTTTTTTCTATTTTGGCAGCAAGATAATGGAGATGTTTTCCACTAATTTGGAAAGTAACTTATATTCAATTTTGCGTTGAAAATTTGCGGCATGACGTTGATCCCTTGTATTCACAATTATGGTAACCTGACGGTTCAAAAAAGCTTTCATGAATATGTGCCATGATAATAAATAAAAATAGAAATAACGTGCGTGTTTGAGATATCACAATCAATGACATTTGTCAGTGCTGTCAGATTTAAGTTTTGAATATTTTCCCATATTTCAACGTTATGGACGCACTGATCACAAAAAATGTTGTTTTATTTAACACGTAACCGATTTAAAGATTTGGTATAGTTCCAGACTTTATATTTAGACGTAGGTAATTTTTTTCATAGCACACTTTGATGAAAATTGATTTGAACTACTGGTTACCTATCCAGTTGCTTTTTGGAGTTTGCATGAATGTGCGTTTTATATCGCCTAGTGAGAAGCTTTTTATAGGTAAATTGGTAATCTAGAATTATGAATGTCTTTTAGATACTGATCTGAAGAAAATTGCCTTCCTTCCAGGTTTTTTTAAGTTTTCGAAATAGGTAATAGTCGGAGGGTACCAGATCTAGAGTACAGAGAGGATAGTCCAGTTTAATAAAGCCAATGGCGTTGATAAATTCCTTAACTTTTTGCTTTGCAATTGCCCCTTGCAGTTGTCGTGTAGAAGAAAAATATTTTTTAGAGCTTATGAGGTCGTTTTTGTTGTATCTTGAAGTATCATTCGATAAGCTTCTGCATTAATTGTTGAGTCTTTTGACAAGATACTCTCACTATCACAAAAAAGTCGTACCCGTCAATTTTCCTGTAGAACTGCGTCAGTGCAGTTTTCGATCGTTGAGAACTTTTATGCATCCATTGCATAGATTCTTGCTTTATCTCTGGGTTGCAAAAGTATCCAAGTTTCATCACTAGAGTAATTTGTCAAAATAGGTTTGGATTCGCCTCTAAGGTCTGGTATTTCAGTTACTTTAATCTTTAGTTTATTCAAATAGTAACAATTATAAATACAATTGTTTCTACGGCAATAAACTAAAGATTAAATTTAACCTGTAACTGAAATACCGGGCCTAAAACATTTTGCGGCACAATTTTTGTTCTGGCGTCAATAGCATAGAAACCCATCCTGTATATTTGCTTGATCTAAAGTTGTTTTCTTTTCCATATTATATCTATCACTAGCAGTGTTGTTATATAAGTATTCTGTATGCAAATATCTACACACAACATCTAGATACATTTTGAGTATCTACTCACGTATCTCGGCTACTGCTGAAAAATTGTTTCTGTATCTGCAGCTAAATACAATTATATGAGTATCTATTCATCTGCTTTCCTAACATATAAATTTTAAACATCTATAAAAGTAGCAATCCCCGACGTAAATATATGAATGTTTTGTGTGGCATAAAGACCTTTGATTCTGTAGATGTCTTGAATTTTTTTCTTTGTCTTGTGTATTTTCCGTTGTTATCTTTCATCGGCGTCCGTTTCAGACGTTCTGTAGCCTTCCAGAGTAAATAATCAGTTGATTCTATAGCACTTACATTTTGTATTGAATTATTTGCTATTTTGAGTAGCAATTACTTTTCGTTAACTATGATAGAGTTGTTTTTTTTTATTGAGTTTACGTGCTCATGTTCTGGTACGTCTAATCTTCCTGCCTTTTCTATACATGGAAAGGATAAAGTTGTGTGTTGCTTCGTTTAGGTTTTTTCGAGTTTTGAGCGGAAATATGGATATTAAGTTCACCCTTGTTTCCATCTGATTGATGAGGTTTTCGGTTCAATCGTATAATTATTTTGTTGAGTAGCTGGATTGTGATTTTATTATTATTATTAAAAAAATTGTTGCAATATTAGGTGAAAAAGCTATCGCAGCATGTCGCGATCTAAGCTTTTCATTATTATTATTATTATTAAAATTAATTAAAATTGTGTAACTGGCTATACAATATATATATAATATAAGGCCGAAATACATGTATAAACTCTTTCCTAACACTTTCTATATTGCCAGTTACACAATTTTAATTAATTTTCATAATTTTCATTTGGCAAGAAAACTTGATTTTAATATTATTATTGTTTTTGCTGTAATTTGCCTGGTCGTATATTCTGCACATTAGGACTTTTTCCCTGAGGATATTTTTTTCTGTCTAGGATACAATCTGTATTATAGTTATCTATGTACAATAACGTTAAGATTCGTATTTGTATATTCAAAGACAAATGGGATAAGGAAGGCATCTGACATGGTCATTTCCAGGGTGGATCGTCACCTTTGCTCCCGTTCCTAGCTACACCATTGCGTCTTACCTAAACGATAGCTTTCAAATAGAAATTCTCTGTCAGTTATAACGAATTTGTATTTACTTATTTCTTTGCAGTTACACTTGAATAACGTTCTTTTGTATTTGGAAACCGTTTTTATTTGGAAATTCTGAACCGATTTGTTTGGGTAACTAAGCTTGCGGTTTTTAATGAAGCATTGTTGACCCTACGCAGAAATTTGGAAAAAGAAACGTTTAGAACTTTCATTTAAAATTTCCGGAGAATTTTTGCTAGAAATTGCGTCATTAAATTAGTTTCAATGAATAAAAATTATTCGCGACTTTATTGTTTTTCTATATTTCTTAATTTGTAGAATTTTTTCCTGAATACGTTTTTGTCTAGTATCGAAGCAATTGAAGAAATTGCCAAATATAATGAATGTCACTAAGGCTCGGTTTTACAAACACAGCATATGGACAAAATAACTATTGAACAGAATAACTATGAACTATGAATAGAATAACTATTCGTTGAATACCTTTTAAAATTCTTCCATATATAAGTAATGTTAATCTAAGAATACTGTTATACTCATTTATTCAACAATTGTAAAACCTGATCTAAATTATTTAAGAAAGGTTTTTAATTCATTTGTTAATAATACTTTTACTAGGAAATTGCTCTACATTTAATAGCCGGTGCAAAATTAATTGATGTAATTTACACATTATAATGAGGATGTTTTATTTTTTGACTCTAGTTGTTTTTAATAATTTTTTTTATTCTAGTTCTTACAATCAAGTGGATTTTTAGGAAGATAGTTTCCTGTTGTTAAACGATAGGTGAACGGTTGTTTTACAGTTATTTTAAAATGAAGTAAAACAGAATTTTGTTTAAATTTATTGTGTGTTAAAAAAAGTAAAGAGCCAATGTAGATATCGTGTGTAGGTAAGTATTGAAACGTAAATATTTAATTGAATTAATTTTTATCAAGAATTAATTATTTACTTTTATTCAAAGTAATAAAATGATATGTGAATGCCAAAATACTTATCCAATAATTTACAATAGCCGTTGGATAGTTTAATTAGAATTTTAGTAAACAATCGCCCAACGACTTTCTAAATTTCAATGATAATAAAGTTTATAATTAAACGTGATTATGCTGGGCATTGTCCTTTGAACAGTAAAACGATAATTATAATTTCACCTGGTCGCCATTATAATTGCATCTATTGAGCAATTTACAACGCACGTCGGATTTCATTCACAAAGGCGATTGTACAAAATCAATTTTAACACAGATCGAAGCGATTTAAAAATGAGTAAAAGCACATCGAGCACGCTTTCTATCTGCGGTTGCTATAACCCTAGAAAAGTGTGCCATAAAAATTTTGTCGCACACATATTTAGGACTTTTTCTTTTTTTTCTGAACTGACAATACAAACGGAACTGCTTGGCTTTGAGATATGTATGTCGTGGAAAAGTCGTGTTCGAAAGCGAAAAAATGCTTTTACCAGTAACGCATTACATTCATATGAAGTTTTATTATGAAATCATTGAACCAAGTCATTTAGAAGCTAATGGAAAACTTGAGCGTGAAATTGAATAGGTTTTCTTTTCTTCGGACTTTCCACTTTTAAAATGCAACTATGAAATAGTTGATATATTTTAATAAATCTATTGACGAGTTATAAAAGAAAACATGTTTGAAAACATATGGATTATGCCTAGCTTTATATGTTTGCTATGAAAATACAATTTATGTACATTACAGTAAATTTTAGGCCCGGTTTTTCCTTCTGGCCATTAAAGTTCTACGGCGACTAATTTGGTTTTTCTGCATTATTATTTGATTTTATGAATTGTAATTATTCGTCGAATAACTATTAATCTGTATGTTAAGGCCCGGTCCTTTCATCTCCAGTTAACTTTATCTGACGGTTTATCCCTACAGTAACAATTCTGATAACAATCGTTACTTTGTATTAAACGCCAGATAAAATTAATTGAAGATGAAAAGACCGGCCCTTATGCAATTTCTGTGTAGTTGTCAAGGTACCAATTTTTTTCGTAAATATTTACTTATCTTATATTTGGGTGGTCTTATTGAAGTTAATTGACAATTATATTACACAAACATTTACTAATGAGCATGCATGTATTAAAATTCGCGTCTTACTGCCATAAAAATTGGATCATCTAACACACTTATTATTTTTTTCCGGGAATTCCACTCTGCTCACGGAGCTTGTCAGGGAGGGGGGGGGGCGTTGGTGGCTGTGATCGACTTTGATATTCTTTTAAGGTCGTTTTACATTGACAATTTATTAATTGATGAAGATCTTCATGAATTTCTTCGTGAATTTACTCACGAACATATTTCGTATTACATTAGTGAAGAAATTGGTGGATTTCTTTGATTGTAATGGCCGTTTATAGATATTACCAACGTAGCGAAAGAATTTGTAATTCGTGAATAAATTGACTAAGAAATTCATGAATTTATTTGACGTCAAAGTCGGTGCATTACACTTGTCCAACTTCTTTATGAAGCGACTTCACGAATTAATTCATGAATAAATTTTCAACGCAAAACGACCTTTACAAATTGGGGAAACGCGTTTAAAGGAGCTAGTATGAAATCCGAACACGGTCTGAGCTATCAAAGATTCTATCTCTCATATAGAGTTCACGTGCACTCGGAGAGGATTCGAACCTACACTCAATAATTGCCTCGCCAAATGTTAAGTTATTTGCCAGCGGATTGAAGCAGTCGGCTACCAATTAATAAATAGTTTTCTTTAAAAGTTCTAATTTTATGTAGACTCTTTTGTCTTGGCACTGAAAGGCACAAAAATTTGCTAAACGAAACTAAAATCATCTAGAACTCTAGATGAAGTGTCTGAACAACAAACTATTCTTAAGGAATATCCAGACGCTGGTGCACGTTTGGTAGCAAGTATGCGACATTATAAAATCTAGCAGTCGATATTTTAAAAACTTTTAAGCAGAAAAGGAAGGTTTGTACTCCTTGCCTAATAGATAGAATTTTATAATACAGAAAAAAGCGATTTTCCGGGTGAAAGGTCCTTGATGGACAGTATCCTGTTCAAGTCTGTGATAACACTGACCCTTCCGACAATTATTAATTAATAAGTTAGTACTTAAGAACAGAGTTGACCAAGAACCTTCTTCTTTCACGGTAGTGTAGGCGATTCACATTTTTTATATTGGTAAAGTGAGAGGAGAGAGTTACATAAGTCAGTAATTTTAACATAGTCTTAAACCTAATTTCTTGCTAAATGTTATCATATTTTGAACTGAACGCAAGAAAGAAACTTTTTTTTAATTCTGAAAATGCAAAAGAATATTGAAACGTGATTGGCATTATAAAAGAATATAAGCAGGCGGGTGAAATAGTGAGTGCAGTAATTTTCAAAAAGTTAATTAAGAAATGCAATTAGCTTTAAATTATACCTTCGTTAATATTCAGGAAGTAAATTTTGAGAAGCTTTCATTTCCACTCTCTTCTTTCAGGACTTTCCTGCGAATTAAAGTATTTTCCTTTTCCACAAGTCGAGGCACAATTCCTTTTAATTTTATATCTGTTTTAATTAGATTTTTATCCTGTTTCTTTAGTGGCTTCTAATTTTCATAAATTTTCCACAGATTGCATCTTAAAATGCTTTGCTATGTCACATATATTAAATTTTTTATTAATTCCACTGCTTCAATTGATTGCATATAGAAAATAAATTCGTTAGATTGCCAATTAATCTTTTTAAATATGAAGTCGTTTAAGTAGAAAGTTTTTCAATGACACGCACATTTTAACTTGCGATAAAGGAATTAATAATGATTCCGTGACCAGTACAGCTTATTAGCAACACAGAACGAATAAGCTTAAGAAAGTTATCGCGTCACGAAAATAGGTTGGTTTTTGCATTAAAAAATCATATTTTCACTTTTTGGTAGTTCAAAATAACAATTAAATACAGCTTTATTGTTGAAATCTATAAAAAAGTGTGTATTTTACCTTAAGTGAAATAAAGTCACTGTCTTAATTGAATGTAATATTTATTATTTTCTAAGCACCTTAATGTTAGTAAAAATTTGAAGCTACTCGCATAGAAATATTAAAATTGAGCGCTTTTACATTTCTTGAGGCAATTGTTTAAATAAATAATGAAGAATAAATAGATTCGTGCTACTCAATTTTGACGACGAAATAAAAGGTAGTGATTAACAGATACAAAAGAGGTGCTAATTAAAATGAATAGTAATAGTAAATTTAGGGCACACCCCATAGCTTTAGGTTTCGTATAAAAAAAATGTTGAAGTAATTTATTTAATTGTAATTTGTTCTCTTTATATGATACTGTTCTGTGTATGTGGTGTAGAATTTAAGAACATATCCATTATGGTTAGATTATGTACCACATATGCTGCCTTCTATGAGTCAACTTCCCAACGTTTTACATGATGAGAGTGCGACATTACTGTAATGTCAATATTAAAGCGTCTTCCAAAATTTAGCTGGCGCCTTTAACACAATATAAGATATTTTACAATAAAGTTAATAATAAAATATATACTAATAGTTACTTGGAAAATGACTCATATTTAAAACTCCTCTATTCTTTATTCTCACATTTTATGGCTGAAGAAGACTAAGTTAAAATTCTTATTGAATATCATAATGTAAATACTAACTATTCCTTAGGAAATTAAAAGAACATATTATTTTTATATGAATCATATAAGATAAGAAATAAGATTTTTGGTAACTTTAGAGGATATGAAGTTTTATAAGCATTTCCTAAAAGTGCAAGAGCATGATTAGAGTTGTAATTCATACAAACTTTTCCCCTTTTAGAAGAGAAAACATTTATTACATGTCAGAAATTGTAATGTGCTTTCCTTTTCGTGACGCAATCTTAAGAAAGATGCATGCACACACGAAATAACAATATTGCAAGAGTTATTTTTATTTACCTTATGTCTTATAGTTTTCATGTCTACGTCTTATAGTTTTCATTTTTATCGTAAAGAGCATTTTATATTTTACAGTATTTTTCAGTGTATTTTAAAACTCAATCCATTGCTTTTTTCATGTCTCAATATACGAATATTTTTTTGTATTGTTTTTGAATATTCTGCATAGGTTTTTAGTATTTCATTGTTTTTACCTTTTCTACGTCTGCAATCGTATTCTTAGGCAAAAGAAGTCAACAAATTAAATGAAATTTAAAAGTGTAATTTCTATTGAATTTTTTAAAAATTAATTTCCACCTGCTAATGCTTCCTGAAATTGGCATTCGTTGAATGTCATTTGAAAAATGATTTAAAATTAAAATGTGATTATATGGCATCGAATTTTTGTGATTTACTAAATTTTTTTTTGTGTTACAAAGATCATTTTATAGTAATCGTTAATCTTTAATCATATCGTTTATTATTAGTAATCTATTATCTTTAATATAATCCGTTTATGAAAGCAGTAAGAGTTGTAGTCTATTTGTTGGCTGATGAGTAACACTCTCGAACATACTCAAATAATTAAGCTTGTTGTGATGCTTCATTTGAAATGTGAAAGAAAGAGAGAGATGAGTGAAACTGCAATTTTTTATTTATTTTTCATCAATCAACTATGGCATTTAATTGGCTGAAAAAAATTATTGTACAAAGAATCGTATGTATTTCATAACCGAAATTAACACGAGACATGCAAACATGTACTTGTGAACACACAAATATTTACTGATGTTCATTATATTTAGAATTATCTTATCAGTGCGACAGGTACACGCGCAATGATAAAAAATAAAGAGAAATAATTTATTGAAACAATTTGCAAATGATATTTTTAAACATCGGCTAATACTAGCGAAAGCTGGAGATAAAATTTTTAGCCTAACAAATTCTCCTTGGTTGGTATACTTTTCCGGACTTTAGGCGACGGTGAGCCTTCGATGGGCGAAGAAGAGGCTTCAAACTGTTCTATACGTCTTCCTACAATGCTATCGTCGACGTTTTGTAATTCATCCCTAGAACCTGAAAGTGAAATTGATCTTCTTTCTCTATACAAAAACTTTTCCTCATTCCTCTCGTCTTTGGTATAAGCAAAAACTATGCTTTGACTTTCAGAATAGTTAAGACCTTCATCGTCATCTATCATCTGTATATCACATTTGCTGTTGTGCAGTGCATTAATTTCTGTGTTATTATTGTGATCATCGGTGATTATCTTTTCATTTGTTTTAGTAGATTGATCATCAACTGATATGACGGCGAGGTCGTCACGCAGTTGGATTTGGTAGTCCGTACTATCCAAGTCGTTTGTGATGGTTTTGTTAACATCAATAGGTTCAGTTTTATCATTGTTTGTGTCATTAATTTGTAAGGTTGCTTCTGGCGTTTTCAATATAATTTCATTTTTGGTGCCAGTATTACTTTCTTCTTTATCTTTAATAGGTTCTGATGAAATTTCATTGGTGTCTGAGGGTGGAACTACTAAACTGGTTTCCTGAGGCACTTTATCAATTTTGGGATCTACCGAATCATTTGAGGGTACAACAATAGGACTGGTCTCTTGAGGAATTTCATTAATGCTATTGCTTACATTTAGGCTACTATCGGTTTTATCAGTCAATTTTTGGATTTCTTCAGTTAACTGCAATATTTCTTCTACTTTACCAGGTTCAATTTCAGGTGGTACGTAATCTGGTTCGTAATCTGACGGACACGTGGAGGAAAATTCCGTATCGGTGGAGACCAAGCTCCATTTCGACCCGTTCATGCTTGAAGGAACAGTTAAATCTCCATTCTGAAAATAGAAAGACAATTCGATCAAATAATTTCTAAAAAATAAAAAAAGGAAACAATCATATCAGCAAGGTAATTAGAATAGGCAAGAGAGACGGAGGTCTTCCCAGAAAGTGATAGATGGAATGCTCGGAGCCGTCTCTATTACAATACGAAAAGACATGCAGAAGAGTCTACAATAAAAAGAAAGTGATGTACGTACCGCATTTGGTGGAATGGGAGCTCTCTTCTTTCTCCTCCTTATTCTTTTCCTTTCGGTTGGAGTCGGCGTAATAACTTCCGGTGGATTTACTTCGATTTTCGCTTCCGTTTCTGCGGGGGGCAAGTCATTCTCTTCGAAGGGATTTTGTTCTTTGGTTTCGTCTGCTTGTGACGGCGAGGGTTTTTCTTTAGGCACCCTTTCACTGAACCTCGACCTTGGAAGTAACACAGGAGTCTCATAGGTTTGTGTCCTTGGTATCACAGATAAAGTGTGCCTGCTTGGATGTACACCAGCTGGAGAAACTACAAAATAAAAATATTTTTTTTACAAAAAACAACTTGAAAGTAATTCGAGAAATACAAAAATATTTTCCTCAGTACATTTTATAATTTCAAAATTTATTATTAAGTAGCACTTTAAGGTATTATTTCGAAATAAATTCCTACAAATTGTTTTGTTGAAAAAGTGAATAGCACTTATTAGAATTTGTGAAACATCCACCAAGTAATCATGCTTATGTAATTATCAGTAAGTCGGTGACGAGTAAAGTAAATTAAAGATAAGATAAAATTCTAACTAATTTGTTAACACGAACTTACGATTGAGAATTCAATAACGGGTTAATACGTCTTATTCCGGCGTGTTTGATTTGATACATTAACCAGAATGAGAATACTTCCTCAACGAAGTACAAACAAATTTGAAACAAAATTTTACAAGATTTAAATTCAAATTTAATAGAAATAAGCGAGTTGTGAATAGTTATAATTTACTCAACTTACTTGTAGTATCCTGACGTCTACGAATTTCTGGCCTTTTTTTGTCGTGTCCACGGAATGATCTGACTCTGAAAAATTAAAAAAAAATCCAAGGTTTTTTAAATGTGGATGAACTGTTTTTACAGATAAATAATGTGTAAATGAGGAGAATGAGACACATCAATAAATAATTTGTGAGTTAGTAAATATAGGGAATATTTCTTGATAATCGCAGTATCAGGAAATTATAAATAAGGAGTAAAACATTTCATGTTTCCAGACGTATATCTGAAGTTTTTAAACTTTAACCTTTGTTTTGTAAACTAATTAACATGTAAGAAGGTTAGTCGTTAAACGTCAATAAATAATACACGAGTCATGCAAGTATTGCCGATAAAAGTATCTACTTACATACGTATTTATATGCTTCAAAATACGCAAATTTAAATTAAAACTCAAAAGTTCTCCTTAAGTAGAAAAAAAAAACTGCCTCTGATGAAATCGCAGATAATATTCTTATAGAGGGCATGGAAAGAAATTATTCCACACTGCTCTCCATACTCAGTGAATACTGACATGAGAAAAATGTGATAAACTCTGTTCCATGTGTAGGTTCTAAGAAGTCTGACATTTTTATTATTAACCAATTCTGAGTATTTCAATAATTTTTTAAATAAAAATTTGTTTCAATCTTGTTCAATAATATTTACTTAAAATTGAATGAATTGGCAATCACGCTAATTGGTATTCGTTATTAGTTTTACACCTATTAAGCAGCCTTCATTGGATAATGTTTAATGTTAGTTGACAAATAATGCAAAATAATATTCAGTCAAAGAATACAAAGATATCAATGGTATTTGATAGAAGCGATGAAAATCCACATGCTACTAGTGGGCTCTATACTGAAAAGTTTCAAGAAAGCAGACATCTTCTTCACATATATTTAGAAGACTGGGTCAATGAGTGATAGGAACCGAAAACTTTGTCCCTAGTTTATTCTGGATTCTTAGAAAGTACACATTCAAGATTTGTCTCAGCTGCTAAGATGGAAGATATTCTTGCAAGAATGGCCGAAACGACTGCTACGAGTATCAG
Source organism: Serrognathus titanus (assembly GCA_039766575.1). Lineage (NCBI taxonomy): Eukaryota > Metazoa > Arthropoda > Insecta > Coleoptera > Lucanidae > Serrognathus > Serrognathus titanus. The sequence goes on from CM077911.1 coordinate 65,661,166, forward strand.
GAGTTTCGCAGAAGTTAAAGAGGACATTATTTATAAGATTATACATTTCTATAGGAAGAGCAACCACGCATGTATGGAGTTTCACGAATCTATCTTTCATGGTAGTTTATTGGCAACCTTTTACTTTTCTGATTCACCTCTTTCTGTCTCTTAATTTCATTTTCCATCTCAAAAGGATCGTTTTTGACCTAATTCTCCCATCTTAGCTTGAGACTTCCCCTCGTCCGATGTTCTGTAGGTTTCTATTCTGTTATACTTCCTATAATTTCATCTTTGTTTTTCTATAAAGATGTCCATAACCTTTCACTTTTTATAAACTCCTTCATCTGTTCTAATTGCAGTTTTTGTTCGATGCATTGTCTTTTTTATTAAATTTATTAACACATATCAACAATATATGAAATTAAAGCCTAGATGTAGAATGGAATGTGATAAACACGAAATAGTTAAAAATCCTGAAGAAAAAAAGGAACAATACATGGCAGAAATAAGCAAACAGATAAGAGAGAACACATCAAATCAAACCACAGATGAAGAATAGAATGTGATTAAAAGTAATACAAGTGAAAAAGCCCTAGATATAGAAAGAAAACACGAATGGACGTAAGACGTAATAAGAACGTAAAATATACGTAAAACATAAAGTTAAACGAATAGAAATTAAATGATAGTGTGCACCATGCTAAAAGGAAAAGTTATATGAATGGTTTGCGATCGCACGTGAGGAAAACGTAAAGTTGAAAATAGTTCAACGTGTTTAGTTTACGTGCAAATCTAGGGAAATGGTGTTTCTAAGTTATCACAAACTAAGTTGGTATTATAAATTCGTACCGCCAAAATCTCATAAGTAAGAAACACGCTGTGTAAATCCTTGGTGTAAAACCACGTTTTGAGCCTTCGTTATTCAGTTTAATTTCCAAGATCAGTCGCCAAAATTCTCTGCTTCTTTTTCTCGGTCCACATTCATGGGTTGTACTCACCATCTATTTTTTCGAGGACACATACATATCAAGAATTGCGTTTTTCTTTTGTAATCACATCATTAGTAGTAATTGTAAGTGTGATATTCACTTATTTTTTAGACATTACAACTTTCGCTTGATTTTTTGAGATTACTGCCGTTGTGAACGCGACTTTTTATGAAATACGAGTTACTTAAGATTACCTGAGTGTTATGGTTTACGTCCTTTGTGAACAAGGAGTAATATAGAATGTGAAAATATAATAAAACGAAATAAAGAAAGAAGATTACGGTGGCTTGGAAGCGGGAACGAGATGGAACAAAATAAGTGTCTAAAGAATTTAGAAGGCGTTGGGATGGTGAAGCAGAAAAAACTTGCCAAGCTGGGAAAATAATGAGAAAGTTAGAACAACATAGTAAAGTTATATTCATTTATAAAAAAACACAGAAAGCAAAGGAATGTACTAGCAAAAATCAACAACGAAGAGTGGATTTTATCAAAGCATAGAGATAGAAAGGAAAGCATCGAGCGCTTTAAAGGTAATAAAGCAGCTGGAATGGATACAATTGGCAGTGAACTGATCAAAATAGGAGGAAAGGAATTAATAGAAAAGAGACGTGTATTACTAACTAATAGTTAAAATGTGGAACAAAGAGAAAATACCAGAAGGACTGAAAATTCGGACTTATAGCACCAATATATAAAAAATAAGATCCAATGAGCTGAAGAAATTATAGAGGAATCACTTTACTAAATATGACGTATAAGGTACCAGCAACAATAATCAAAAAAATAAAAATAAAATTGTACTCCTATTTGTCAACGGTTATAGAAAACCAAATTTCTGAAAGGTAGATCACATTATGATGCAGGTGAAAGATTGTGAACATATAGATTTTCGAATTTTCTGCGTTAATTTTAAATGCGTTTAATTGGTTAATATTTAGCATGAGTTGAAGAAATAGCACAATATAGCACAACTTAAAAATTTTGTTAAATAGAGGCTGTAATAAATAAAATGCAATATTAAATTTGTTTTTGACATGTTGAACATGTACGTACTCGCCGCATCCACCCTAAATTGTAATGTCCATATTTTTAAAGACCATTTTAGATCACCCTATTTTTTGTACAAGATTTGGTTCCATTTCTTTTGTTCAGTAAACTGTATTATAAGTTTGAAACAAAAAGTATCTGAGAAAAGAGATTTTCTTCTTTTAGAATTAATATTTGCAGCTCAAAAATTTCTTGTTTTAAATATTTTTGTAAAAATTGATCAAAATCTTATACTTACAAGAAATGGATAATCTAAAACGGCCTCAAAAAATACACAAGACACAATTTTTTAGTGGATTTTCTCTTGCTCAGAAAGTATGATGTTGATTAATTTTCTGCACCCTGTATAATATTTGCACATACCCTTATATTTTGCAAAATGGAAATGTTTAGGCGTTTAATAGGCGCTAGCAAAAACGTATATTAAAAAAATATATGTACGACAAGACATTATGATACTAATTATCTAATTGTACGTTGAGGTAATCAGTAGACCACAAGCATACAAATCGGTTTTATTTGTGATTCAACCTCTAATTAATTGAGTACCTATGTATTTATTTTTAATTCTGATTTAATGTATGATGTCAAGCCTTGTGTCGCATACATTCAGTTTGCTGGGCTCGGCCAGGTGCATTTATTTTAGTCACTGCGGCAAATATCGACTTCCCTTTTAGTTCTATTTCGCGTGGAAATCGATCGAATGGTGTGATTGCACAGACGCCTTGAAGGCTGTATCAATTTAGGTCCAATTGTGCAGCCAACAATGCTTATAAACGATCTAATTTATACTTTCCTTGTTACGTTGCTAAAAATTATACAGTAACAAACGAGCTTCACTACTTTTCAAGTAGTAATAATTGGTTAATGCATGGTAATAAAGACGATTACACAAATGAGATATGGTAATTATACACGGGTCCTACATACGTCGTAGTCTGTATGATTCTTAGCTACTACTATACGTGCTTCCCGTGCAATTAATATTTAAGGCATGAAATAATGAATGAAGTTCTTTTTTATTTCTTTCCTTGAAACCCCAAAATATTATTCACAATAGAAATGCTGCAATAGCTCAGTTTTCTATTTACTTGTACATACTTTATTTATTTTACTTGAATGGATTGAAATAAGGATAACAAGAAATTTTGTTTGTAAGGCAATCAATAAAATCAATGTAAATTAAATGCGAGAAACTTCTATACCGTAACTGACAAAAATTGACTTATTGTCAAGAGCATATTAAAAATTCTCAAAAACTTCAATAATGATTGAAAAAAAAATTTCCAAGACAAAAGTACATTAAAAGTAATTATATAATAAACAACTTAATTAGAAATAACTGTTTAAAGAGAAGAGACTGTAAATATCTATTGTACTGTTAATTGCCTTAATTAGGTATGTATCACGTTTCATTATCCGTTAATTCTTAATTGCATTCTGTGATAATGGATGTAATGCTTTAATTCCGTCAAAGTAGGTAGTAGTTGAAATCGCTTTTGAATTAAGTGCTAATGCCTTTTAAATGCCGTCAAGTCTTGAATCAAGCTTTTAATAGTTGATACTGCACGAAGAAAGATTTTAAGCGAAAAATAACTAGAAAAACATACGGCCTAAATAAGAGAAAAGAAAGTGAGTCTGCGAATATCTTTTACATAGTAGAGAGGAAATATCGGGAAGACATCACGAAGAACTACATCATTCCTACTGTAATTCAGAAAAGATCAATGTTATTTCAGAAATTTTCAAATGTAATTCAGAAATGTTAATTTAATTTCAGAATATACCCTTTGAAATTAAGATTTATCAAATCAATTTCAGATCGTATTAGTTTAAATTCAATTGTAATTCAGAAAGTATCAAATGAATTTCATACTATTTAACTGTAATTTAGGCTCGAATTAAAAGTGACGATTTCTTATTACAACTTATTACTTATTATTACAACTTATTACAACTGATCTCAATTCATTTAGTGCTTTCTCAAATTAAACTTGATCGATATGCAATTAAATTATGGTGAGATTGTGGTTTTGGCAAGAAAACAAGAGACAAAAATATTCATTACAAATTTTGTTCTCGACTTCATTATTTAGCATACTACTTTTTTGGACGTCTTTTAACTTCTGGACATTTGAAATTTCTGTTCATTATGATTGTAATTATTGGAATTTATGAGCTCGAGGCTTCAAATAACTTCAGCCAGTCTATGTAAATTTAATATTCAATATCTACTTTAAAGGTTGCGTCTAACAAGTTTTGTTTAAATGCTTAGGTGGGCAATTCTTAATTAGTTCTTACGTAGTCACTTTCGTTTATAGCAGTTTTATATGTATTTCTGTTACAAAGTCAATTTTGCCCAAACTGAAAAATGAGTAAGTTTTTGATGCACTAAATTACTGTTATACAAGGTGGATTTAATAGTTGCGCAAATATTTCAACTGGTAAAAGTTAAAGACAAAATATTACGATTCATTCAATAATGTCATCTATAGTAATATCTGAATTGTATCGGTTTTTTGGTCTTGTTAAAAAAAGACGGCTTAAGGACTCCACCCATTAGACCTGACCGTAATAGGACCGTAACCAGGCCGACGATATGTAAAAAAAAACATTCTCTACATAGTTTTATATAAGATAACGCTTGTATGTTCACAGGGATGTACAAAAATACTTCTTCAAGATTGGAATTTATTTAAAGTACGTAGGAAACAGAGGCTAAATGATACAAATTTAGTAAATAATAATATAACGTATATTTTAAATAAAACTAACATTGAAGTTCATATATAAAAATTTCTTCACGGTGCTCGGCATTTATATTTGGGTTTCCCACGAATACAATCCTTTTTCTGTACATCCTTGTAATCTAGGAGTATGGGCGGTATTTTTGCAAACAGTTTATCTTTAATGCCTTACTTGACTCAGTATTATTATCACCCGCCATAAAAAAGGTCAAGAATTAATTGGAATTGAGTGGAAGTCAAACAAAACAACTGTTTTATTTTTCTAGAAAACGCTTGTATAATTTCAAGTAGAGAGTATCTATTAAATTCACCCAGTGTATTGCTTTTGTAAAAAATGTTTGTTAAGACAACCGTATTAATTAAATAAATGTCTTTGTTTTAAATAAATCGCTCCTGGTTTATGATTATGGCACAACTCGAAACAAACAATAATTGAGCTTTAACCGCGTCGAAGTATATTTTATCAATACAAACACAATTAATGTTGGATCATTAATACTTCCACAGAAAATTAAATTATTACTTTTTACATATAGTCGGTTTAGAAAAAAAAAAAAAACAAAATAAATTCCACGAATTCAAAGTAAACTAAGTTAATGATGAATCACATTGACGAGTGTAAAGGCGGGATTCCACTGAGGCAACCTGTGATATGCAACGCTGATGAACATATATAGCGACTTTTCATAACTGTCAATAGGTTATCATGACCCTGCGGTCATGTAAACTTGTTACATACTTACTTTCACAACTGAGACAATTTGGTGGAATTTCTACTAATAGCGAAAGAATATGTTGTGATCACTTCAAATAATCATCGATTGTCATTCCTAAAAACTAATTAATTTGACAATTTAAATTAAGACAAAATTTTAATTAAAACATGAAAGCTCTACTGCTCAAGAATCTTTAGAATAAAATATCAAGTGTTTTATATTTATATAAATAGAATATTTTATGCTCTTTTCAGAAATGTAAAAATATATAGGGTGTTCCATATAAAAAATCAAATTTCTAGCTAATATCTCAAATATTGAGCACTTTCGAAAAAAATAAATTGGAGCAATGAATTCTGCATGAAAAAGTGCCTTAAAGAAGTCTTTACAGAAATCAAAAATTTTCATAAATAAAAAAGTTATGAAGGTTTTTAGAAATCGTAGAATTTTGAAAAACGCCCTGTAGCTCCTAAACGGTACAAGATATCGAAACGCGGTCTTCACCATTAATTTTGTCTTAAAAATCGAGCTCCAGGGACCGAGGTCAGTTTTTGTCTAACTCTTCTAAAAATAGGAGTTTCCTATTAAAAGTGTCGAATTTGGCCCACCCTGTACATCGCAAAAATTGTTACTATATTACTACTGCGATTTATAATGTAAAATATTATGGGTTGGGTTGGGTTGGTATAATACATCTTTATTACATGTACTTCTTTGAAAGTCCTCATAGATTTAGTGCCATATCATATTAACCATTCTGATTGGTTTCCTCCTAGTTCGAACCTATATCAGTTCGACGACTTTATTTGATAAGAAAACTGTAAGTGTATTTTAATGTACAAATACATGAGCGATATTTACAAGAATATGTTCTATTGGGCTATAATTTCGTAGACGTGACATTGATTGATTCACTACGAGTTTTACTTTTCTTTCCAAAAGTGTTAATAGATAACGAGCTCCCCTTCTACTCCATCCAATTTAAATAACTTTCTTCCATTCAAAAGATGTAATTTCCTCTTTAGTTCTTACTTCTACCGTGCGCGGATGTTTCCATTAATTTCTTAGTTAAGTAAGTACTAAGTATGGAAGATTTATTTCTTGTAATAATTATTGATTTTAAGTTCTATTTGAATTCTGAATAGATTATTTAAGACATCTAGAAGATTTTTAATAAAATTTTGTATATTGACAAAGTGCAACGGAGCCATTAGTGCATTTATGTTGAAAACAATATATTTTCAGAAAAATAATTAATTTTATTAAGTAATATTAGACAAGACAGGATTTCCATTTGTACCTAACAAATGAAAATAGTGAATTAAACTAGACGTGCTTCTAGAAGCATTGATAGTCGCGTAGTACAAGTTGCCTCGGTGAAAACCCGCCTTAATTCAGTATACAAGGGCAGTTCATTCATTAACATCCCTAAACCCTAAAATAGAAGTTTGAAACAACTTAGGGGACATTTTGTTTTAACAGAATTTCTTAGAAAAATAAATATAACATTATCGTTTCCATTTTTTTTTGAATTTCCATTAATTGTACGAAAAACTCCAAGCAAATATTAATTAATTAATAATACAGGGACACTTGTTAACATACTTACTTTTATAATTAGTCAAATTTATTATTGCTAGCAATTTTTGTTTACTTAAGAAAAAAAATTACTAAACTGCTTTTATTGAGGAACGTCTTCTCGTGTTATATAATTTTTTATGTAATTCTTTATATGAGTATTTATTGTTGCTGTAACGCGTGATAAAACAGAAGACTTACCCAATTCTTTTGAGCTTAATTCTTAATCCTCGATATTTATTTAGTATCTAAAAAATGGAGTATTATCTCGAGTCAAGTTGCACTTAATGCCTGCAATCTGCGGACGTTGCTCTCAATAGGATGCATGCATTACTGGACCACAAAAGGATCCTATCTAAGGCATTGTTAGAGGTAATACTTTCCTGTAATTTATTCCTACTCTCACATCAGATCTCCCATAATTTAACTCTATTCCTTTTTTTTGTAATTAATGGACTTTAACTAAGTGAAAATTATTTCAATTTGATATATTAATAATAAAAGACTTCATAAAGTTGTAAATACATATACAGTCGCGAGCAATAAATTTTGGTCGCCACTGCTGTCACAGATTTGTACCTGACTTGTATTTCATTAAAAATAAGGAGGTTGATGTCTTCATTTTGACTATTGAGAATAATCTCTTAAAATTTTAATTTATTTTCGACATATTTTTTGTTAAAAAATAGGATATTTATCTGAAATTTTTGAATTTTTGCAAGTGAAACTGACGTTTTGATTAACAGTGACGACCAAGATTTAATGCCCGCGACTGTAGCTAGATATGACAATGAGGTATGAATATTTTGTTTCATTTTAAATATTTGATTCTACCGAATATAATTTGCGTTTTGATCTAAAAACCACCTTCTATAATAGCACTTCGCTGTGACACCTGTCAAAATAAGGAATGAACAAACTTTTTGTTTTCTTAATCACCATTTGTCAGAAAACTTTAAATTCATACTGTATAGTATATTTAATTTAATTTAAAAGAAAATCACGTGATTAAACCAATATGTACTCAGAAATGAAAGCGTTTTATAAAATTCTTATTGCATTTACTTGTATCTATCTAATCGCGGTGAAAGTAAAAATACCATGCGATCAAAAAATGCAAATAACGAAACACTGATAATTTAAGTAAACAAACGTCATCATTAAAATTTTTTGTTGCAACCCTTTTTTTTTGGTTTCTGCTATAAAGTGCAAGTAAAATCACGTGATTTTTAAGCAAGCTAAATAAAAATAAAGTGTTTTACGTAATGTTATACATAAAAATAAGTCGCGTGCAATATCAAAGTCAAAGCCAACAATGAATTGCAAAATGTTGAATCATTTTAGAATTCATTTTTAGATGCAGTATTTAACCAGTAAATTATTTATGCGGTATTGGATTTTTGGGAACTTACAGTGTATTCCTTAGTCCTCGGATCGATTCCTTAAAGCTGTTTTTCCTTGAGTGGAATGGGTTCAAGTGTTCCGGATATTCTTCGGCTCTGTGGCTCACACTCATAATTTATGTACCTATTACGGGCGCTTATAAAATAATTGAATTGCTGGCGAAAATTAATTCCGAGACGACACTGTTCACTTCGCTAAAGTTATAAACTAATGTACACTTATCACTGCGACCGCCTGGCAAGCGAAATAATTAAAACTGTTTGTGCTCCCCACTACAATTTTTACCTTAGCGTTCTGCGACGTCACTATCAAATCATCAATACGTAAATCTGTTTGTAACAATATTTCAGAATTTGTTCAATGCATTTCTGTTGCGATTTATTTAGAAGATGGTGATTTTTGAGCAAATACTTTCATTTTTGTGTGTTTGTACAATTATTCTTATATTTTTAAGACGGTTTTTGTTATGATATCATAAAAAATAATTTTCGCGAAAGTTGGGTATTCCATGAATTAATAACCAAAGGCCGGCGAAAAAGATTGAAATGTCAGTGAATATTTCCACCACAAACAATTACAAATCTAAATTCATTGTCCTGTGCTCGATGTAACAACGTATGCAGCGGAGACTGGCAGCAATCTTAACGTAAAATGCAATTGTTCATGTACTCGTTTCTGAGAAAATTTAATTATTGCATACATAAGTTTTTAGCTTAATTGTTCTGCTTTAAAACAGTAACAAGTTACCACTACAAGTTGCGGCAATATTGGTGGCTAAGCAGAAGACGCGAGGGCGGTCCATGTTAACAACTATCAATTGTTTGCTTTTGTTGTTGTAAGTTTTCTTAATAAATAAATAACAATAAATTCTAAAATGTTATTATATTAGCAAATGAAGTGATCCTCGTCAATATTCGATGGTAACGGTGTTAAAATACAGGGACTCTTATCAAATGTTACTTAAACAATTTCAATGACTTTAATTTAACTTGGAGGCTTCCGCGGCCGTTGTCCTTAATTAAATTGGCTTTCGGTTGGAACCGCGTCAGACTGCTTCTAATGCCGACGTTTCGTTCTCCATTGCAGAAGAACTTCCTTAGGGCTGCTGCTGGTGGTGTTGCTGCTACTTCTCGTTAGTCGATGAGACTACAAACGTTGGTGGTAGAAGCAGCGTGACCGGTTCCAACCAGAAGCCAATTCAATTATCAACTTCAATGACATCAAAAAATAGTGTTATTATATTTAAGTATGCTTTGAGAAATGCATATCAGACCAGATTCTTATCAGAATTCTCATGAACAATGGATGATACTTATGCACACCTTTTTTGACCAACATCCAATAGTTCCACGAACATAATATACAATAATGACATCAAGTGCTTGTCGGAATAGTGTTCATTTACGTTATCTCTCTGCTCTGGTTTGTCGCTAAAATATGCTTAAAGTTAGAAGTTAAAGTGCAATGAAATCAGGCAACGAGATTTTGCTGGTTTCATAACTTCCGGTTTCATGCAGAGTTCAAATTTTTCATACGCAAATCAATGAACATATTTCTGTGTAGCATCATTGAAAATCGATGGAGTTATATGGAAGCTATTTATTTAAAATGCATTAAATAATTTTCTTGTTAATTCCAAATACGAAAAACAAAATGTTTACGTAATGTAATACTACGCATTAAATCACCTCCCAGAACATATTAGGAAGTTTTAGCTTTTTTTTACGTTGTGGATAATGTTTACGTTAAATACTATTAATGCACGTGCTCACAAATATGTGAGCAAGCGAATTATTGTTTCTATAACACAGCGTAAACGTTATTCATAACGTATAGGTTGCGAAGTCTTCATATAATAAGGAAAAATATCTCCCGGAAGGTAATGGTAAACCATTGCGAGAAAGCCATAATATCAAAGAGGTCACTGTTTTAAAGTGAGAACATAGGCAATGTGGCAGAAAGAAAACGGTATAGGCACGTAAAAAAGATGGAAGAAATACTTAGGAGGCTTGATGCTTTTTCTATTCAGAACCTAATATCTATCTCTTACGCATTTCATACATTTCAATCTTCAACTCTCGTTGATTTTTTTTATCCTAGTTCGTTTCAACAACCAGTATATGAATTAATACGTTTTACAGAAAAATTGTGAACGACTTACAATAAATAAGCTAGCGAAACACAATGTGCCCTATTTTCCATTGTTATTATCAAATGCGTTACACTCTCATGTAATAGCAATTATGATTTTTTTCCAATGTTGCCAAATCAATTATTTTTTGAAAGTTATATTGCAGCAAGGCGTTGATAAATGGGCCATTTATTTATTATATTTTGTGTAGACCTTTCATACACACTTGTATCTTACAATAATATCATTAGTTCATTTTCCTTTAACTTGAAATTAAAAAAAAGTACATTGTTCAGTTCCTGTTTTTCCTAATTTAATACAAAAGAATAATTTAGGAATTTTCTTTTGATTTCATTTTGTAAAGAAAAAAATTGTTCTGTTAATTTTAACAACTCACCGTAGCAAAATTTGAGAGATTTGTGTAAGCTTAGTGAGATAACTTTTTTTAATATAATTAATACATCGCATTCAGCACCTGTCAATCGTACCTTTGTTTTAATAAAATAATAGAGATTTCGGTAAAGTGAAACCAAACTTGTTTAATTTCAAAATGTTCACCAAATATCTATAATATTTTCTTGAGTGTCTGAATTGCAGATAAGAGTGGCTGAAAATATTACATATGTTTTAGTTTTATTTCCTTTTAAATAATTTACTTATTTTTTTTTAAGAAGCTTGAAGTTTTACTACTACACTATTTATTTTTTGTATCCGTCTTAAAATTGTTTATTAAAGAGTACAAAAAAACTGTGTGTACATGATATACATAAGAGACTAAAAGGGTTGTTAGGGAAGATCAAAATAAAATGTTTCTTAATAAACTTTTAATAAACTAGAAAGTGACAGCAAGTTAAAGTTACATTAATTAACAAGCAATTATTACTAACTGTAGTAATAAATAATTTTTGCATTCAAATTTGCGATATCTAAGAGTTAGTTGAACAATGTTTAGTTAAAAAATTAATAAAAAATTGGTTTATATAATGTTTTCTTTTAATGCCCAAAAACTGCTCTTCATAATACTGAGAGCTGCTGACAAATTAAAATGAAACTACAAAACAAGTTGATGCAGAAATATACTTAAATATCAATTGTTTTAAGTATCAAAACTAAAATAGTTTACTGTTAAGGCCCACTTTTTCCTATCACAAGTTAACTCCCATAGTAACAATTATGAAAATAATTGAAATGCAGGATTAACATTTTGAACATCTTTTGTAGATGCTTTATTTGTGATAAATTTAGAGTTTATTTAATGATAAAATTGGATTTTATAAAATAAACTTTATTAATTTAAAAGATTTCTACGTGCCGCTTTTGCCATTCACTTTTGTTGAGTATGTAAGTACTTTAATATTAAACAACATCAAGTTATCAATTTCTCAGCATTTGCAAGAAAAAACTTTCCATGAAAACGTGAAAATTATTATATTATTACTAATAATTTTTCCTTAATTTCAGCGTAGTCAATAAGTGATTAAATATCGGAATATATACAAAATGTTAATTTTCAATTTTAATTATTTCGTGAAATCTCTATGTTACTTTATTAAATTCAGTAATACTAACTTAATTAAAAATAATTTGTAATTACAAAATTCAATAAAATAGTATATTGTTATATAACTCATGATTCTCGAAGGATATATACAAATTTATTCCATATTGTTAATTTCATAAATACTAATCTTTTATCACTTTTGTACTATTATTACATATTTTTTATTCTGAATTTAATTTAATTTATACAATGAGTTTGTAACTCTAGTTATTTTGAAACATGATTATTGAAAGTGTGTGAGAGAAAATTCTGAATTATTGATTCTCAGATTTTTTTACTAATAGCGTTTTCGATTGACTGTTCCAGAGCACTCTGAAAGTATCTCTATCTTATATTATTACACGAGGTTAAAACAAGATGGAAATAATCTGAGATTGCTCTAGAGCAATCAGTCGAAAACGCTATAAAATGACTCAATGACGATTCTAATAACATTTGAACTTTTATTGATTTCTACTTCTACTTTTGCTGTTTAATAATAGATAGAAGCATGACAGGTTACTCGTGTACAGTTTTCTTTATACAAATAAAGATGTTTTTCTATTAACTTACTTGACGAGATTTTAGGTTTCTGTAAATTGTATAAAAGCTACAACTGGAAAATTTTATATTGTTTTTGATATTGGTTGAAAAAGCAATTTATAACGAACGCAAGTGCAACATTGAATTAGTTATGTAATGAAAGTTGTAGATCGCTATAGAGTGGCTATTTATTAAGCATTCTACCCCAAGAGGTCGCCACCTAAGTATTTTTAAATGATAAATTAAAACTTTCTTATCTATTATAATTACACATATGTAAATCAGGTTGTAAAATCAATTTAAAAATTAACGTTTCACTATCATTTGATAGCTTCGTTAGGGGTGAAAATTTTTTGACTCCTGACTCTTTTCCTTTGCAGTATTTATTTACGATAGGATTTAAGAGGGAATTATTTAAAATTAATTATTTGTGCTTGAGGAGATTAGAAATCTAGCAAATACATCTTTTTTTAAATAAAAATATTACATTGAGCAATGTTTTATTTGTATTATCCACTAAGATTAATTTTTTGTTCATTAAAGAATTAAAGAATGCTCATTTAAAAATTACTAGGTTATTATACTTATAATAGTTTTCATTTGCTAGTCATGATTCCTTAACTACGCTTTTATAATTTTCCATATAGAATATTTAAATTTTGTTATAATAATCTCAAATTAAAGTATTAAAATCACTTCAAAATTTCTCAATGATTTTTAAACATTACCATTATAGACTTTTTGACTTAATATTGCATTATGATTGACAAATTGCAACCAGTTTGCTACTTAATAAGTCCCATACGCGTGCTGCCAAAGCATAATGAAAGTTAAAAAAAAGGTTGTAAGTCGTTTTTGACTGCAGTGGATTCCTCGAGCATCTTTTTTAGCTTGAGCTACGCTTCTGCTGACGAGCCTCCAAATAGGGCCGAAACAGCTGTGCAGAGGATGCTCGACGAATCCACTGCAATCAAAACGGATTTGCAATAAAATTTTTAAAATTTGTATTGCCTTGTACAGGGTGACTTACTAAGTAGCAAACTGGTAACAATTTGTTAATCATAATGCAATATTGGTGATCGCAGGATGTCGTGACCTAAACTTTTCATTGCTATTACATTGCATTTGCGAATAACTAAGGACAGGTCCATTGCAATCAATATCGCGACTTGCAACAATTTTTTTATTACTAAACTACTCAAATTGAATAGGGATATTGCCTGTACATACATACAGTTTAATTTCAGGAAAAAAGTATTGTTGCACGTAGCATTATTAAAACACAAAAAACAAAACAAATGAGCAAATAAAAAAAGTTGGAACGTTTTAATTATTGAGTAATTTAACATTTTTGAATAATCAAAGTAGGCATTTTTTTTTATACATTTAAATATTTAATAGTGAGTTGAGTCCCCTCGTGCATCAATTAGAGCTTGGCATCTGTTAGGCATACTCTCAATACAATTATCAATATGCTCTTGTGGAATTTTATGCCAAAGAATAGGAAAAACATGACTTAATTCCCTAAGAGTCGTAGGTTGAGATTATGATTATACATCCTCTTTTGCAACACGTCCCAAACATGTTCCATTAGGTTGATGTCTGGTGAATACGGAGTAAGCGGTAAGCGATTGATTTAATTGTCATTAAGGGCCCTGATCACATTTTGAGCACGATGTGGTCTTGCATTGTCATCCAAAAAAATTAAATTTTCGCGTCTAATTTCAATTCCTCTGGATAGGACGTGACCCATGATAATCTCCTCTTCGTATCGTCTTGCATTTACATGTCTATCAAAGATATGAAGGTTAGTGGGATATCCCAAGCCGATTCCTGCCCACACCATAACACCACCTCCACCAAAGGCCACGACTGGTTGGTTGTACTGGGGCAAATAACGATGTCCCTGTTCTCGATAGATTCGTTTACGACGTCTATCATTGTGAATGCAAAAACGTGACTAATCGGCGAACAAAATGTGCTCCCAAGGAGTAGCTTCTTCAAGTCTTTGTTCGGCACATATTCTTCTCTGACGTTTGTGGTCCCTTGTTAAAGGAGGCCGTCTATGAATTCTGTATGAGGTCAATTGAGCTTCCCACAGTCTGTTTCTTATTGTTTGGCCTGATACTCTAGTACCAGTGGCATTGACAAGGCTCTGCATATGCTGACGAGCAGTTGCGAAAGGTTGTCTCCTGGCCTGAATGATCAAAAATCTATCTTCCCTTGGAGTAGTTACAGGTTCTCATCCACTACCAGGTCTTCTTGTAACTGTTTGCCTAAAGCGAGTAACTGTTCTTGAGATCACACTTTGAGAAATGTTAAAAAGTTCCGCATTCTTACCACCAAATCAGCTTCCTCATGTCTTAAATGAACTCTGTGCATTTTGTTGAGGTAATAAAATACTTATTATTCACAAAAATCAACCAAGAAGTAGCGAAAATATTTTTTTGAATTCTTGCCCTGCTACCAATTTTTTAATAATTTGTGACAGAAGCCTATTGTGATAATTTTTTCAGTTAAAATGATTTTAGTACTACTTCACAAATTGCCTTTAATATAAAAAATGCAAAAATACTTTTTTTCTTAAATGGAAGTACATGTTAGGTATCCCTTTTCAATTTTGAGTAGTTTATTATAGTAGACTTAAACATTATTTAAATTATTCGTAAAGCTCTGCCGTACTAATATTAATGCACATTTAATTAATTTTAATACATATGGTAATCAATTCAGATTTCATCATACTTCTTGGTGGTTGCAATAATTTATTGAATGCGCGCGTTTGATATTTATAGGTCGACACAATTAAAAGTATTGGAAATATTCTTTTTAATGACCAATTACTTTGTTTTTGATTTATTTTTACAGAGGTCTTGAATGTGAATACATATTTATTTATTTAAGTGCACAAATATACATAATATAAAAACAATATTCAAAATTTATAAACGCTCAAACGTTTATTCTAATGTAATTTTTTTATATTGCTAATTTCTTGAAGTAATTTTTTTAAAAACATTTCTTTTTTTAAATAATTTTTATTGAACATGTATTTTAATAAAAGCTACAATAAATAAACGATTTATTTTATGTGTTGCTCATTTAAATTGCAATAATTTATTTTTAATTTAAGTTCGAAGATAGTTTCCTTCTTCAGCGAAAAATCAATTTATATAATGTCTAATCCATCGCAATTACATACCATATATCCAAATTAATTTTTGATAAAGATAGCATGTCAAGGTTTAAAATGTGGTAAATGAAACTTCAATTTTACGTAACTACTCAAGAACTACAAAATATTTGAATGTAAATGATAAATTATAATTAAATAGGAGAAAGTTAGAGTAATTGTAACTGGACGGCAAGTCGTCAAATTACATATTGTCAAGTAAATAAATAAATTGTTATAGTAAAGCTCAGTCATGGCAAATTCACTTACAATAATAAAAAAAAACGTTTTTTTGATTTATTATAAATTGAGTTGCTGTCCCCTACATTCATGGAATATATGTACATTGGTCGAAAGAATTACAAATTTCTGTTTTCAGTTTTGCATTGAGCTTAGTGCAGTGGTGGTAAAAAAAAAGTGGACACTTTTGTCATACGCAAGTATCAGTTCATAATCACAACCGCTCGGCAAAACTTTTAGTATTATAAAGTTGACGTTTAAAAAAGTGTCCTCTTTTTTTGGCCTGTAATATTAAGAACAGCCAAGAAAAAAACTTTATAGTTGCATATGAAATTGAAAATGGTTGTTCGCAAGGGAATGTGTCATATATTTTTTTGAAGTATACTATACGCATGCGTTTCTTGAAATATTTATGGTTTTGTTTCACATGGTTATAGTAAGCCAATTTTTTTGACGGTTAGATTCAGTTAAAGCCGTTTTAGACTACCCTATTTCTTGTAAAAGGTTTGGTTCATTTCTACTATAAATATTCAGAACAAGAAATTTTTGATCTGCAGACACGGTTTGCAGTTAGAACATGTTCTATATTTTCAGATCGTTTCTAAACAATTTAAATTTTTGCGCTGTACAAATTAAATTATTTAAAGATTGTTTTACACTACCGTGTACAAGATTTAATTCAATTTCTTAAACAATTTAATTTCTTGTTCTTCGAAAATTGTCACAAAATACCATATGTCTGAATCAATTGTATAATAAATTGTATCAAAATTTGGACAAATTAAACATGTTCTATCTGCAAATCGTATCTACGGCCCAAAATTTTCTTATTCTAAATTTTTATTGCAGAAATTGAACCAAAGCTTGTACAAGAAATAGGGTAATCTAAAACAGTCTTAAGAAAATGGAAAGCACACATTATACATACAAGAAATAGGGTCATATAAAACGACCTTTACGTATAGATCGTATTGTAAATAGGTATTTTATGAACCCTTACCTTTGACTAGCGATTAGTTTAAATGTAATATAATAAAATACAAAAGTATTTGCTCAAAAATTACCTTGCTTGCAATGATGTTTGTTTATCTGACAACACTATGACTTTTGAATTCTATAATTTGTTATCTGTCAAATTTAACTTGCCATTTTATTTATGACTGTAGGTGTTATGAGATTTATGTGTGTAGATATACAACTGAACTGAATTTACAGTTTCCTCAATTTTTAGGTACAAACTTCTCCCTGCAGTCTGCCCTTAATATTTTAAACCTTGGTTAAACAAAAAAGCTATATATTACATTCGCCGTCGGCACAACGGAAAAAATAAATAAACCGGGTCCAACTGAAATAAAAAATAAAACGGCTCGGATTAATTTTAACCAGTAAAGCGAACAATACACACTATCTCGAACATCAGTCGCCTGACCAACATAAATCTCATGTGATTCTAAAAAACGAATATAATTTGAATAAACGCACGGTGTGGATGGCAGAAAAGTTTAAAAATGAGCGTAGCAATGAAGGTCCACCTCGCAATGTCCAGCCACTAGTCAATGTCGTCGACAGACCCCAGTAATAACCCTTGCATTTCGCGATTGCTGACCACCGTATCGTCAGTTAACGAAACAACGACTTCCTGTCTGTTCAAGTCACGTTCACGTGAGGTCTCTGCATAAAAATTTATTTATTGAAAACCTTGCAGGTGACATCAAAATCTGGAGTGATTTCGGATTCATAATTTTTACGTTCCATAAATATTTTAGCATTTTTATATCAAACTAATAAATGAGTGATAACACACATTAAATTAAGACGCTGGCTAAATTCGAGCACCTTTGTAATTAATAATTCTATTCTGCACGAGACCTATGTATAAATGACAAAATATGTAAATGATATTTTACTGAAGCACTTAAGCATTAAGCAATTTTAACATTTCGTTCTTTTATAAAGTTTTATGTATAGTGTTAGTTCGTCGCCTGTTATTTATGATCTCTCTAGATGAATATGAGATTTCAACAGAATCTTTATGCGCAACTGTGTTACGAATAAGCTGATAGGCAGTAACCTCGCCAATGGCACCGTCGCGACGCTACTGTAACAATTCCGCTCGTAATTCGACAATTTCGTCATTGGTAGCAAGTTTCTCATATAAGCAATGATCACGAAAGGTGTACATGTTTTTAATAAATTCATTATAATGAACTATTTTAAGGACAAAGATACAATAACAATAAAAGTAAAAATTTTAATGGCATAACTATTCGAATAAGTTTTCAGCTTATAGTCTGCCGGTGCTGCCAAGCTTAAAACCCTTTACATTAACAAATAGTAATCTTTTCTATTTTGTGTTAATAATGAATATATAGAGTTTCGAATTTGAAGTTATCTATTTTGGTGAAATTTAGTTTCTATACTAAGAAAAATGTTCACTATTCTTTATGAAAGCTTAAATGAACATTAAACGAAGGATTTTCTTTGAGCCACTTTATTTGGCATTAATCGGAATATATTTATATTCATATTAGTAAACGTATACTTAAAGAAATCGTATTAATGTCCAAATATTAAATACGTCACTTATAAGGGAGTAGATCGTTCATCATAAGTACATAAAATGTTATCACATATTCAAAGTTTTATTATTCCCAATAAAATCTGGTATTCTGCAATACACAGTGTGTACTCCATAAGACTACGTGTATTTGGCTGTACATATGAAACTTTGTAATGTGGTGTTCATAACAATAAAATGAGTTTCAATTTCCTTTTAAGTAAATATTTCAAGTGTTAACGTTTATTTATTACAATAGATTTTTTGTTTCAGAAAAGTACTTTACATAATCTTTAAAAAATTTCTTAAATTTGCTAATACTCCATCTAGAAGCCTACTTGTTAGCAATTTTAATTATACTTCGTATAGATATTTTAGTTTCTTATTCATTCTTCGTATTCACATGTTTCTTTTCTTTTCCATTATATTTTTCTTTTTAATATTTCAACTATATTTTACTTATCTTTTTTAACATTTACATTTCACTAACATATATTGCATAACAGTATTGTAACATATCTAGTTACAAGTATCTAGACATTGTATTAAGATACTTGGTTGGTTAGTTAAGTGTATTTGATCATGTAACTAGTTACATTGTAGTATTTGGTATCTGTAATTGTCTATAGTTACATTTATGTGTATATCTGAGCTTTAGATTACATAGACACATTTTTTAAATAAAAAATAAATATTTATTTCGATTTGGGGTCTGTGCATATGCATGGTATATTCAGTCTTATTTAAATTTAAAAAATGGAGCAAATTTTTTATTGACATTCTGCTCAATAACGGCGACAATAATTTTCGGTAATCGATATTAGCGATAAATATCGATATATCGACATTGATATCAAAGAGTAATGTTAAGGACAGTGATAATAGATTTTATAATTCAAATGACATAAAATGGGACGCGATTCGAATGTGTCTTCATTTTACTTTCACTATTATCGATGAATATCGATATTTTTAAGTTATCAATAACATGTATCTAAAATTTGATATCGCGCACTTCTACTGCTCAAGCTTTGCTTGTAAATGAATCGCCAATTGTAGAATGGTAACATGTCCCAAAATAAAAAAAAGCTAAATTTTTATGTAGGTTAGCTGAAGGCGAGGATCAACCTCCGACTTGCTTCTCATTTGCAGATTACTTACATGATTTTAAAACTACGATATTTGAAGGTGCATTTTGACGGCAGATTTTAGCTGATAAAAATGGAGATACGTCTTTGGAAAAGTCATTTTTTTCTTTGAACTCGTTTCGTTTCTGGAAATAGTGCATGAAATGTAAAATCGTCAAGAGTGTAATTTAGTAGTTGCATAACCCGTTGGTTGAGTCTGCTGGCAACGGGCGTTTGGTGGGGCAACTATTAGGTGAGGGTTCAAATTCCCTCTTGGTGCGTGTGAGTTGTAGTGAGAGAATTCTCAAAGCTCAAACCGTGTTCAAATTCATACCGGCTCCTTTGAATTGGGTGTTTGTATTTCCCCAGTTAGTAAGGCAAATGCCGAAGGAGAAATAAGACATCCATAAGTTGGTTGTAGCCGCCGACACCCCTATACCAGCTTGTGTTTCTTATGTAGGTAATCAGCACCAAAGCGAGAAGCGAGGAAAATTTGCGTTAAATGAAATATTGCCCAGGCCAGTTAAGAGTTCTGTCTCGTGAAATCTAGTAGGTCGTGTTGTGGACATTTGCGGTTTAAACTCTTTTCCACGTTTTATTGCCCCATCCCTTTCTCTTTATATTAGAAAAAGTATTTATTTCGATAAGTTAAAAAAAGATTTAAAAAGCAGATACTATTTTAGTGCCATCTTCTTTCTAAATGCAGAAATAAAAACATATTTTAATTATAAAACAGCGATTTGCATTTCATTTTAGTTTTTCTGACATTTGGTAAAAAGAGTAACAAATAAAAATGGAAGTAATTATTTGGGAAAGTGCTACTTGGGAATACATACAGATTGGTGATAAACTCCCGCACCAAGCTCATAATTTGTTTATTTAATGTTTTTTTGCAAAATCCAGAAACAGTTTAATTTTTTATTTTAAAGACACTTTTTAGTGCAAAATTTTTTTCTCCACTGGCATTTATTCTCCGCTGTGATATCATTATTTTTTTTTAATGACAACCCTAACTTTTCAAGCACATTTTGATTATTCTTCTTGTCTTAAATGGTGATATAAAAATGTAATACCTTTCATAACAATTTTTTTTTGTCTGGAATTTTGTGAAAAAATTATGTTATGCTGCACCGAAAATCAGAACAATTGATTCTTGGGGAACAGCTTTTTTACCTGCTTTTGTTTTCAATTTGAAGAATATCCTTAAAATAAAATGTGCCTTTTTAAAATTAAAAATTGACCTGTATCAGGATTTCGCAAAAAAAATATTAAATAAATAAATTATGAGCTTGGTGCGAAACTCTATCCTGTATATCGCTCATTAAATACAAGAACGTCATAACTCAAAAACGAGCAAATTTGAGTTATAATTGTAAGTGAAATGTACTTTGTATTACCTTTTAACTGGTAGACTGTCATACCTGTAGTTAGGATTCTGTGCTCATTGTGGTAGTGTGTGGATAATTTTTGCAACATAGTCATATTTGTGTTTACGCCGTTATTGCTTTGAAGGTAAGAGTTCTTTGTTTTGTTGTTTATTATAATGTAAAACGTATTATTTAGACTTATGACGTTATTCACTAAATAATGAAGATGATTTAGGTTTGTATCATCTGAAATGTGACGTTCTTACATTTAAAGTAATGTTTCTTTAAAGAATTATTTTTTCTTATGACCATATTACTATACCTTTTCAACTTCAATTTTGGAAAAAGTAACATTAATTACAGAAAATGTAATTTTAATTTCAGAAAAAGTAAATTTAATTTCGCAAATATCAAGTTGAATTTCGGAAAAGGTAATTTCAATTTCGGAAAAAGTAAATTTAATTTCGGAAAAAGTAAATTCAATTTCTGAAACAACAAATTCTCCATTTTATAGGATTCTGCATAGGTATTGCCATCCCAGTGTTAACGTTTGAATGTTATTATGTTAACACAGTGGCCCACCGAAAATTTCCAATGCAGTTTTTGGCTAAAGAGCCAAAAACCTTTTTTGCTTTGCTAACAATCCTCGAACAGGTTAATTGATTATTATTCATCCAAGTTATTCATTCCATAAGTAATGATATATATATATATAATTGCATCTTCTTTGAAATTAGTAAAGATATTACCTTGAAATCCAAAATTGACCTGTTTGAGGATTGTTAGGTAAGTGAAAAAGGTTTATTGGGTCTTTAGCCAAAAACTGCATTGGAAATTTTTGGTGGACCACTGTGTTAACATAATAACATTCAAACGTTAACACTAACGTTAATATCTATACAGAATACAAAACGCGACTATGCAAGTTATGGTAAATGATGTCTCAACGCGGGAGCCTTCAAAAGAATCTGGTACCTATGATTTGTTATAAATTACATTTTTCATATAGATAAATACGTTAGTATTATCCAAATTGAAACCTAATGAGAATGGATTTTATTTTTAATTTTCTTGTTTATACGGGAAATTCCCTGGAAAATCAAAACAATCAAATTATCTCAAGGTGTACAAAAATTTCTACATCATCATCTTCTAATTCTTCATCCTCTGGTTCTTCATCTACCGGAAGCAGCGAATCGTCGTCTGAAGATTACGATGATATTATTAACGACAATTTGTACATACTACAAAAAGTGATGCGGAGAGTGAAAATGAAGCCTATTCTGATAATTACAATAAAGAGAGCACTTCTTCCATAGGCGACAGTATTTCAGATTCAAATACCAATAGCAATAATTCATCTACATTTCCTCAAGACAATGTAATTTTGGTGAGTCCTCCGAAGAAAGGTGTTAAACGAAAAAAAAAAAATACATAAAATTAGAAGAGAAATCTCTTAAAGAAATTCAGAAATACTGGTGAAACTCATTCAAAAAACAAAAATATTCGTGAACGAAAGCAAATAAAATCTCCTTGTGGAGAGAAATATAAATTGCAGTGTTCATCTAAGTTTGGTCGAGAAGAAAGAGCATAGCTTTTCTCAGCCTATTGGTCATTGGGTCATATTGAGAAACAGAGACAGTTTATCAACAATTCCATGACTGCTATTGTACCGAGATACAAGAAAACACGACAAAATAATAATGCCAAAAAGTCCGAGTGTGTAAAGTATTTTTTGAAAATACTTATACATAAATAATCGGACAATACGCAGAGTACAGGAAAAACGAAATAAGGTGGCAGATGTACTACTCGAACCAGATCAGCGACGAAAACACGGCAAGCACAAGACACTGAACTCGGCTATACGAGAAGGAATTCTAGAGCGTATCAAAAAGAATAAATAAAGGATATCTCCTACATTTTTCAATAAATCAAACTGAATTAAAATTAAATAATAAGCGATGACTTTACTATTTCAGAATATCAAAAAGTTTGTTCTATTTAATAAAAATGTAACTTTGAATTATGTTTCAAGTTAGGGAAATTCAAGTGTTTGTGATAACTAAAGCAAGGATTTAGGTACATTTTTAGGTAATGAGTCATCAGTCCACATGTACATCATATTAAAAAGATAACTCATAACCTAAAAATGTATATATATATATATATATATATAAGCGTTTACAGGTCTTTTAGGCCCATTGCTTGGTGAAATCGTTCCATTTCTTCCTATCTTTTGCAACTCCCTCCAAGTTTTACTTCCTTTTTCTTTCACGTCCTCCATTACAGCCTCTCTCCATTTTTTTCTTGGTCTACCCCTCCTTCTCTTCCCTTCCGGTACCTTCCATCCTTTATCCTTAATTAGTTTATCCTCTTCTAATCTTTCAAGGTGACCCAGCCACTGTAGGCGTCGCATTTTTATAAAATGTGCTACTGAGGCTTCCCCGTACAACCTGTATATATTATCATTTGTTCGTCTCTCCCACCCTTCCCCCGTCTTCCTCCCACCAAAAATCTTTCTTGATATCCTTCTTTTCCAGATTGGTTTTTTTTTGTCACTGTCCACAATTCACAGCCATATGTTACTGTTGGTCTTATTACAGATTTATATAATCTTATCTTCGTTCTCCTTGAAGTTTCTTTGGATTTAATGAGTTTGTTAAGCCCACCTACGCATCTGTTAGCCTTTACCAGTCTTAGGCCTATTTCCACCGCTTCATTACATTTTGCATCTATTAATACTCCAAGGTACATGTAGTTTTAGGTCTCTTCAAAAGTTACAGTCTCTCCTTCAATTTGTATTATAAATGTCTCTTTTAGTATACTTCCTTGGCCTTTCTTAATTTCCATGTACTTACTTTTTTCTCTATTTATTTGTAGGCCTATCTCGTTTGCGATTTATATAAAAGTTTGCACTATGGCTTGTAGTTCCTTTATTTCTTGCCATTAACATTAACATAACATCGTCTGCGTATGATGAGATTTATCAGCTTTAACAACCTATTAAAATTTGTTTTAGCATGTATATTTGGTTCGTCGTCGATCTGTTTTTCCGAAAGCCGCCTTGATATTCTCCTATTAGTTTTTCTGTGAGTGCTTCCAGTTTTGTTTTTATTAACGTAGCCATTATTTTATACACCTCTACAATTGCTGCAGTTCGTTACATCGCCTTTTTTTATAAAGAGGTAGTACAATTGCTTTGTTCCATCCCTCTGGCATTATCTCTGTGTTCCAAATCTCCTTTACTAAATCAAATATTTTGTTTTTCAATATTTCCCCTCCGTGTTTCAAGTTTTCGGCCATTATTTCATTCTCTCCTGGGCTCTTGTTGTTTTTTAAAGCTTTTATGATTTCTTCCACTTCCTCTTCTAATGGTTCTGCAATCCCTTGCTGCATCTTATCATCTTTTGTCTTGGTACTTCCATTTCCATTTCTTCGACATTTAATAACTCCTGAAAGTATTGTTTCCATCTATCCAGCATATCTTCTTCATTTCCTATCAAATTGCCTTCCTTATCCTTACAAAAATTTATTTGTTTTCTGGGACCTGCTCTTATATTTTTAACATCCTTATAAAAATTTCTAATTTCTTTCCTTTCATATTTTTGTTCCATCTCTGCCACACTCTTTTAAACTCCCTGCACATCCTTTTTACCTTCTTCCGTTGCACTTGGTAGTTTTTCCTGTCGGCCTCTGTTTGTGTCTCTAACCACTTTTGCCAGAGATCCTTTTTTTTGTCCGTTTCTGCTTTGCAACCACCATCCCTCCATCCTTTTCTTTTGTCATTCTTCTTCTTTGTTATATTATCTTTTGTAGCGGTACTTATCGCTTTCTCCATTATTTGCTACATTTCTTCCAATCCATTTGCGTTCTTTGAAGCTTCTCTTCCGTATATTTCACTAATACTTTCACGATACTTCCTGGATATCCCAGCTTGTAGTTCTTCGAAATTATACTTGTGCTGCCTCTTATAATTTTCTTTTCTTGATTTTTTGTAAAATATTTTAGTTGTGTTTACTTTTGCTATGACTAGAAAATAGCCAGACCCCACTTCTGCTCCTCTATACGTTCGTACATTGGTGATCATTTGGATGTTCTCCTCTCCTACCAGTACGTGATCCATCTGATTCATTTCTCTGCTACCCAGTATTTTCTATGTTCCTTTGTGCACATCTTTTCTTTGAAAATGTGTATTCACTATCTTCTTTCTTTTTTCTATTGCTAAGGCTATCAGTTTTTTTCCATTGTTATTAGTGATTTCGTACTTACTTTCACCTCCTGTTATAGTTTTATATACGTCCTCCCTTCCCACCTTTGCGTTTGCATCTCCCATAACAATTATTACATCCTCTTTCGGGACTTCATCTATTATTACTTCTAGTTCTGAATAACAACATTCTTTAATTTTCTCTTATCATAAAACCTACCCCGTATGTTTTACTATCACTTCCGCTCATGAACATTGTATGCATCTAATTGCTTGATATGTTAATGACTAAAGATACGGTTTAGAGATAGAACACGTTCTATTTTTTCAGATATTTTTGATTCAATTTAAATTTTGCTACATTTTACTGCATAATTTAAATTGTTAAGTTTATTGAATTAAATCTTATAGTACGTGTCCATCGTCAGTGAAGTTCGTACCCCTTCGAACGAATTCTTAATTTATGTATAAAATTATTATGGAAGTTTGCGAAGGTCAAAAGCAAAGATCATAATCAAAAACGACCGCAAGAGAGCTTAAGGAGATTTGCTAGAAACAGATATTCTCTTTGGTCAGGCTTAGGTTGAAGGATTTTTTGTCTGAGCATTGGTAAATGTTATATTGTAATTTTGACTACAAGAAAGCGGTTTTCCAAAAATATGCAAGTCAATGCTATGCTCATTTGCTGAGGCAGTCTTGCATATTTCTGACAAATCGGTTGCTTGTAGGGAAAACTCAGTATAAAGTCTAGGAAAACATTCCTTCAACCTAAACCTGACCCTTTAGTCTCGTTAGTAATTTACTTCTGACAAGTCTTCTTGAGCTATCTTGCGGTCGTCTTTTGACTATCTATGAGATATTGACCTTCACAGATTTCCGTAATTTGTTTATAAATTAAAAATTCTTTCGAAAGGGTACGAACTTAACGATGGGTTCGTACAAGAAATAGGACAATCTAAAACTGCCTTTAATTAACATATTCTTATTTATTTGTTTTCTCAAATCCATTGATTTTTTTTCAGGATAAGACGATTGCTTGCGACTTTTTCGTCTCTAACGATTTGGACCGCATTCGTCTTTATTTTTTTTTACATATTTGGCATGTAATAACTATGAAGGCTCGTTAAAGAAAAATAAAGTTGGTCAATCTCTGCAAAAAAAAAAATTGTGGAAAACCATGTCTAAAAAGACATTTTCAAGTGGTTGAGCTGAAAAGTTAGGTGACCATCTAACTTAAATGCACGAAGTGCAGAGGTTGATCGAGTTTGTTTTTCTTTAATTTATCATTAATAATGAATTTGTAACTTTATTTTCTTTGCACCATCTTTCTACGCTCTTTATAATCAACGTATAGCGTATCGAAATG
This sequence comes from Serrognathus titanus, assembly GCA_039766575.1. Lineage (NCBI taxonomy): Eukaryota > Metazoa > Arthropoda > Insecta > Coleoptera > Lucanidae > Serrognathus > Serrognathus titanus. The sequence goes on from CM077911.1 coordinate 65,687,882, forward strand.
TTCGGAAGTGTTTTCATTGTTGATTGAAAAGGAAAATTTGGAAACATAATCTTTTAAAACAACTTCGTTTTCGATGTCGTAGAGTATTTATATACATCTAAATGATATCGAATATCAAATATCACATTCCCGGCATGTAACCATTATCGAATTAAATACCTGTCAGAGAATTGTTCGGCTTACAATCGGTAACATCATCCTTAATTTGCGGATCACAGGCGACCATTGACTGCAGCAGACATTTGTGCTTAAAGAAAGAGTATTAAATATCGGTTAACGTACACGTGGTTCTCCATTCATTCATTATTCCTAATTGTTCCACTTGAATACTGTTAAGAAAACAAACCACTAAACAAATAACACGACGGTTCAAATGATAGCTGCGAAGTAAAATCTTGAGTGCACTATAAATTTTTTATGCCTCTGGGTTTAGGTACTTTGCTAAAACTGATTTCCGCTCAGGTAATTCGTCGGGTTACGTTAAGTTCCTGCCTGCATTCAAACGTGTGTAACCCGCGCTATTTTTTATTTTATTTTATTTTTTATTTTGTAAAACGCGTGAGAAATTTATTTTCTAGAATTGTATTCTTATTCATACTAATTAGTTTTGACTTCATCAACATAATAGTGACATTTTTAGTAGAAAATAGTTTCTTATGTAACAAAAACCAAAAAAGTAATACTTTTTTGGACGAGGAATGTGGCAAAATATTACAAGGTTGAGAAAGTTATTTATAGTAGTAGAGTAAATAGTAAGTAGATATGATCATTTCTTACTTAAGTTTTCTAAAATTAAAGAAATAAATAAAACGGTTTAAATTACTTAAATTAAGTTTTAAGAATTGTTATTGTAACAATCTGGTATTGTCCTGTAAACTGACATTTTTAAATGCCTAGGCTCAGAAGATATTTATTTATCGAAATTTAATATTTTTGAGTGAATTTTTATTAAATCCTTTTGCACAGAAACATATTTTGAATTAATCAATTTTTTGCAATATTTTTAGGTATTAAATAAATTACTAAAATTAAAAGTCCCCCATTATATAAAAAAATAATATAATTAATGATTCCGACATAACAATCGAACAACATGACTGTTCGCCCCCATACTGAGCCATGGATTATTCTTATATTGTTTTAACAGAGTGGTCGACTAATCTATAGCACACAATGGGGCGCAATAACAATCAAATATCACAGTGTGGACAATTGAGTAACAAAGGCATCAGTTTGTGTGAAGCTACTAGGTATTATTCGCTAGTCTTTAGAGTTTCTTGACAAAGAACCGGTGGGAGGCAGGCACACATGCTAAGCTCCATACAGATCCATTATGGTGCATGCCCCATCGTCACTGCTACTGAAAAGGTACACTCGACTTTGAATAAAGAAAACTCGAATCAAAGATCTTGCAAATAATTGCATTTTAACGTTCGCTTTCCGGTCTGTTAATATGATACCGGTCCACGTGTAATTTTGGGGCTAAATAATTATCGATGTGTATGAAATTGTTTGATTAAATGTTATTCTGCTGTAGTGCTGAATTGCCTTTGACAAAAGATATAATATAGCCTGTAAAAATAAACTCTTTTTCATTTGTATTCTAAAGTAAACTAAAAATAGATCGCAAAATAGAATGTTTTCAGTCTACGTCAGTAAAGTTGTACTTTATGATCGAATTCTTACAACGCATTAGGTAATTCAAACAAAATTTATCACTATTTTTTTCAGTTTAAGGAACATTTGCAAAATTTCTTTTTGTCCTTGAAATATTTCACCAACCTCACCTACGGCTCAATCAAACATATCTTATTGTCATTCAAGAAAGTATTAATTTACGCCTTCTACACATTGATAACGATTCTATTTTTAATTTTTATTGTAATTATATATTTCTTGTTGTTATACTTATTCATTTAACCATAGCGCCATAATCTTAAAATGCTTGGAGCATTTGAATTTGTAGGTTTTGAAATTCTCAATACATTTCTTTAGTACTTCTATTATAAAGAACCCACAGCACATTCTTTTAAACAGTTTTCAAAACTTTATACCTCCACACCAAAGTCAGACAATGGATGAATTTATTTAATAGCAGGCATAAAATATGGATTGATACCCACCCACCTAATTCAAAGAAATCTCTGTATTATCCTCTGCCTGAAAAGTTTACTACTCAAGTCGTTTATGAAATTTATGAAACGCGGCTTTTAACTTTTAAGAGGCATGTCCGTTGCGGATATAATAAGCTTCGGTGAACGGGGAAACAATGACTGAATGCCGCATGAAGTGACATGTATGATTTCATTGACGGATTGTCAAGTCTCTGTCAACTCAATATATTTAGATAACCATCGGTCATGAGCACAAGCATGTTCTGCGTCTGACATGATACTAGTACCATTGTAGGCTTCAATTACAATTCATCATCATTACTACGAGAATGCATCTCTCAATTATGTTAACAAGAAAGAAAATTTATTATCGCATAACATACATGCTCTATGGACTGAACTGTTAGAAAAGAAATGTCGATATGAAAACACAATCCGAATATCGGGATGCTTGACATTACAATCATTTAAATAATTAATTATAACTTGACATATTTAATAACAAATGCGTAATATTTAAAATTAAATTTAAAAAATGCAATTAAGGTAGTTAGTTATAAATGGTAGTATACATATTAGGAATTTATTTTAAGTAAAAAAGTTCTTACAAACGTGTGGCTTAAAATGCTTCGTTTTTTGCAATCATTAAGTGACAGCCTGTATATGAAGTCGATAAAATAGTCAAATTAAAAAAGAAAATGTTAAATAATACTAAATGAAACAGATCATGTAATGAAGTTTGGCACATAAAATAGTGACGTTCGTTCGTTATTTAAAATTATTTAAAAAAAAATGGAAATAATATTAGTGAAAAAGTTTATTGGTAAGAAAGATTGAAAAAATAAATTAGTGGATAAATAATTTATTACGTAGATGTGTAACTACATATTTTACTTCATTCTCGTTTTAATTTTAATTTCAATTTGTTTAATTTTTTTAATTTTGATTGCTTGCCTTTTGTGTGTTTTGTCTGCTTTGTTAATAATTTGTGGTAACAAATCTTATTTTATAACAAGTTCTCTAAATTGTTTACTTATGATTATTTAACTAAATTTGTTTGATTTTGACATGATTGTTCTAAAAAAATTGTTCTTTTACCTTTTTTATATAAATGTTTAGAGAAATCTTTAAACTGTCGCTTTTTGATTCATGTTAATGAAGTAATTGCATCTCTTGAATTTCCACATTCATTTATCTTTTAGCCAATCTATAAACAATTAAAATTCCCGCTTTTTAATTCTTTAACGCATACCAATTAAAAAAATACTTAAGGATTTCGAAATATTACTCTTGTTTCAACTGCAAAAATTGTTATTTTTTTCAATTCTTAAAGAGTTTTATAAGTGTGAGCATAAAATTAAAAATGGTATTTTTATTTCATTTACATAAATGATTTTCATTCTATTTCTTAGAAATCAGATAGTTCTCGAGAATTTGTTTGTTTTCCGAATTTTTAAAAATATCTTTTATGTTCAAAATAATTTATTTTTGGTTGAAAATGTATGTGACAGTATTTTGTCTGTAATAATCTTCTTCAAATAATTTGAATTAGTACGAGGATAAAAAGAAATAAATAAATCTTGAGAATGCGAACATACAGCAAATCGTGGATTATTTTGAGCTAATATACAGCGTGTGGCATTTAACCGGGTTTCTTCAATAACGCTCTTCCTATTGAATATATGAAAAAATATTTTATACAAAAGTTTAACCTTTTCAAGCTCTGCATAATTTTGAAATATACAGAAGGTGTTGAATTCTTGGCTTCCGGTTGGAACCGCGTGTCTCGTGTTAGTCGTTGAGACTGAACGACTAACGCGAAGCAGCAGCAAGACCAACAGCAGCAGCAGTTGCAGCATCACCACCAACAGCAGCCCTGAAGAAGTTCTGCAACGGAGAACGAAACGTCGACAGTGAAGAAATCCGAGACACGCGGTTCCAACCGGAAGCCAAGAATTCAACAATGGACGACGGCCGCGGAAGCCTTCGAGTTAAATTATATACAGAAGGTTTCCATTAATCTGTGCGATATGTAACTTCGTTATTTTTAAATGGAACATCCTATATTTTGTAATGAGGTTAGTTTGATGAAGATTCTATGTACCAAATTCCAATAGTTTTTAAGATATTACGCTTTATTTATGGATTTTGAAAAATGCAGATGTGCTTTTATAATTATTATCTCGTTAACGAAGAAAGTTAGAAAGCTGACATTGTGAGAATGTGAGAACAAGCTAAACGGAAGATATCCACCTCACCGACAATATTTGCTTTTCACTAAATAGAGTTCTAGTAAACCTGTCTCCATTTTGACAAGCATTAAAAGGCAATAAGTTTTGTTTTTTAGATGGAACGGTAATATTTGTATATCGTCATTAGATGCCCCATAAAATTATCTTTCAATTGACTATACTCTTCCCTATACCAATTATTGACGGTTGAGGAGATATTTAGTATTATTTCATAATTTTCATTTTAACACATTAATTAAAAATCAGGTGTGAGTATTTTACTGAAACAGTTTACTTGGTTTAAGTACAATATCAATTTGTTTTTTATAAGCAATTTGTTGTACTGAAAGAGTCTCTACAGAGTACTTTTTTGACATGTCTTGAACCCAAGAGGAACGCGTGGACATTATTTTGGTTCTTGAAGAATGTAATAGAAATACTCTTCTTGGCAGCCAGAGTATATGCAGAGCGTTGCCCTACAAGACGAGAACTCTTCTTTTGCAAGGTTTTTAGAAAGATTTGTCAACACTGGGTCAATAAAACCAATAAAAGAATGCGACGCAAAAGTGTTCTTACAGAAGAAAGTGATTTTCTTACGAAATTCATTTTCTTCTGTAGGATTCGTACGCGAGAATTCCCATGTCAGTGTAAGAGAAATATCTCGTACAATTGATATCAGTTCAAGATCTGTGCATAGAACTCTGAAAGAGCATAAATCCCATCCTTTTTCTATCCGAATGTATTAAACCTTACTAGACAGAGATTTCGTAAGCAGACAACAATTCTGTCAATAAAAATGGTTTCCTTAATAGGCAACATAGATGCTCCTTAAACGTCTGGGGTTGGTATTCTGGGAGAATATATTATAGAATCTTTCTTTTTTGACGGCTATTTACCGGGCAGATCATATTTAGGGTTTTTACAAAATTCTTTGAATGAATTACTTGAGAACATCCCCTTGGCAACAATACGACGTATGTGGATGCAATATGATAGTGCTCTACCTCACAGTACTGGATATGTTACGAACTATTTAGTATAAAATTTTTCAAATAGATAGCTTGGGAGAGGAGGACCAATAAATTGGCCAGCTGGGTCTCCGGAGCTTACAAAATGCGATTTCTTTTTATGGAGTGTCATCAAAAATCAAGTATATTCATCAACTCCCACCACTATCGAAAACAAGCGAGAACGAACAACGAACGCATTAGAAGTATTACACCAAATGTGCTAGCTAATGTCGAGCGTAATTTTAAAAAGAGGATTCGGCTATGTCTAGAAAAAAAAAACGGTGCACATTTTGAAACGTGAGATTACAAGACGTTTTAGAATTATTTTGTTATTTCCATAGTTTTTAAAATTGTGTTCATTATGTGATAATTAAATATTTCATCTATTATGTGTATAGCGTAGTTTTTTATTTGATATAAAACAAATGTTTTAGAAACACAAGTACAAGTCTTAGAGAAAATTGTATAAAACGTAGTGAACCATGTGATCAAGTTAATTGTGTGAGTTAACCAATAACACTGGAGTAAACTTAACAGTACACAATAAATTTACCAATCACGATTATTTTACTCCTTAACCTATCACAAGCCATAATAATTGGTGTAGGAAAGAGTATAGTCAATTGAAAGATAATTTTATGGAGCATCTAACGACGGCATATAAATAATACCGTTCCATTTAAAAAACAAAAGTTATTGCCTTTTAATTCTTGTTAAAATGGAAACAGGTTTACTACAACCGTGTTTAGTGAAAAACAAATATTGTTGGTGCGGTAGATACCCTCCACTTAGCTTGTAACATTACCACAAATCTGCTTTCTAAGTTTCTTCGTTAACAAATACTAATTATAAAAGCTACGTCTGCATTTTTCAAAATTCATAAATAAAGCGTAATCTTAAAAACTATTGGAGTTAGGTACATGGAATCTTCATCAAACTTACCTTAAAATAATTTGATAATCTGAAATTCCTTAGAAAATGTAAGATGTTCCATTTAAAATAACGAAGTTCGTAACATATCCAGTACTGTGAGGTAGAGCATCATCATGTTGCATCCACATGCGTCGTATTGTCGCCAAGGGGATGTTCTCAAGTAATCCATTCAAAGAATTAAACCCTAAATATGATCTGCCTGTTCGTTAAAGAACAACAGCAACAATTGATGAACTCATACAAAATATAAATCAGAATGTCTTTGTTCAATAAAATACCCCATATTTAAAATGTATAGTTAATAATAATAACTTTTATTCAAACTCAAGATCTACAGTTTTCGTCATATATATATCTAAAATAAAAATTAATTAAGTAATATTATACTAGTAATAACGCCATTCAACAGTTACACTTCAAGAATATCTTCCAGATATTCTCTCACATTATGATACCCTTGTCCATTAAATGTAATTTTAATTTTTTGGTAAATAGTTTTTTGGCAATTTAGTCCATATTATTGGTAGTTTATTGTACAAGTACAAATACCTAATTTGCGCTGCCGTAGCATTTATTCTTCGTGTGGTTAGATTTATTTTGTAATTGCTTCTTAAGTTTATAGTTACCGCAGTCCCCTTTTCGGTAAAGTGTCAGTTTCATCATGAGCTCTTGTAAGCTGAGAGAAAAGATAGAGTGATGCCAAAGTCATTATGCCTAGTTTGCGAAATAAAGGTCTACAGTGCGTTTGTTGAGTAACTTTTTCAATAATGCGAATTACCTTTTTTTGAGTAACGAAAACGGCATGAGCGTGAGCCGATTTGCCCCAAACTCGGATGTCATAGCTCATTCTTGACTGAAATAAGGCGAAATAAGCAACTAAGGAGGCTTCTTTATCTATTATGTCCCTAATTCTTCGAATTGCGTATGTGGCTGAAGCAAGTGTGTGCTCTCCAAGTTAACCGAGTATCCAATATAATCCCAAGAAATTTCGCCAAAGTTGCAGTGATTAAATCAGTCTTTTGTTTGGTCGTAAACGATATATGTATTGATTTTTCGTCGTTTAAAAGCATTTTATTAACGACAAACTAGGTTGCTGCTTTTTGTTTGCTTTATCCAAGTTTGCTTGTGCTTCTTTAAGACTATGGCTATTGAGTATTGAAAGTCGATTCTGTTTTGTTTTTTTTCGTTTGTCAATCTCGATTATTTTTAGTTTTTCTTAGGATTTTTGGCTGTACTGAATTTTGTTCTTTGTTTTTTCCACGATGGTTAGAGCGTCTTTTAGGGTATTTTTCAGAATTCATCGGCAACTGCACTGGTAGACGTTTTAAAATTTTAAAATCCAGTGTAAAACTATAATAAGTTACTGTAGCTATAATAAGTATATAATAATAATACTACGGTTATAATAAGTTAATAACTTATTATAGCTAAAATAACAGTGGATTTTAAAATTCTGAAAAATGCCCTTAGTTTTCTTTTTCCGAGTCCAGTTTGTCTGTTGATAGGTTACCAACTGAAAAGATTCTTTAAATAATTGAATGTTCTTTATTAGGAAATGACTATAATTTTCGGACGTATTGGAGTGAATATTCTAAAATCACTCCTGACGAAGATAGAATGAACTATTCTTGTGCAAAATTTAGTCGATTGTTTACATATTCTTTTTCGGTAAATATTTTGTCATTTTTTCTGTTTACTTTTTATTTATGTTTTTTTTTTATTAACTATGTATTTTAATCTATTATAGTGACAATATGTAATGACTTTTGCGTCATTTTATTTATATTGTATTAGAAAGATAAATAGGCTAACAAATATATCAAATATATGTGATAGCTTGTATAAAAAATTTAATACAAAACTAAAGTAAAATTTAATTTTAAGTGGCGATCAACAAACAAACAAAAATAATCTGTATAAGAAATCAAATACAAATCTAAAATAAGATTTAATTTTAAGTGACAGTACAATTTTGAGATATAATAATTATGCTAAGCGTTTTAATATCGCCAATACGGGCCTGATATATACTCGAGAAGTCGCAATAAGATATATAAAAGATAGAAGAGTGGCTCGGTAATAAAACGCAGTCAGAAATGTGGACAATTTGCAACACCCTGTCTGAAGGGGAAGTTAACCCCTTATACGTCCGTCCACTACACACTTTTATTTACTTAGAGCTGCGATTTGGTAAACACACGTTAACAAGATTTGTCTGACCGACATTTTGAAGAATAATACACGACCATGAACTAATCAACTCAAGTTTCATAAATATGCACTGCTGTTTCAGACATAGGACGTTGTGTAGTTTAATTCACAGAAATACAATTTGTTTTCATCGGTAATTATGATTGCACTTTTCATTATTTACAATAGAACAGAATTAATTAAACAAAAAATATTGAAAATTTTCAGGCTCCATCGATTAATCGTTTCTAATCTTGCACTGATCTTTTCTTTTGTATGTCCTTCTTTATTATTTAATCTTTCAAACAAATTCTAAGATGTCATAGAATATTATAGATCAAAAAAGATAATTATATTTTTTGTTTTTATAACACTTAACTTTGTTTTCTTTAATCTGATCACCCTTTTTATTTGAGGCAAGTCTCACTAATAGTATTCAGAAATTGTAAATAAATATGTTATTTATCACTGATTCAAAAAATATATTTTTATTTTTCTAAACTAACTTTTAATTTCACTTTCCTTTTTCAAGTTTTATGTTGATAGAAGAATTCTATTCGAAATCCAGTTCCATATTAGAGCTGAATACGAACCTGTATTGACGTACTTCGCGGCGAGGCGGGCTCGCGAACACCCTTCTAGATAATGTAAATATTCTGGTGTTCTTTATGTCATATTGCGGCGACTTTTTTATTGCTCTTTCAAGTTTAAAAATGTCATTTGTATTTAAATATTCGTGGAATGTTCCAATTCCAAAATAACTCAAGGAGCTATTAGAATAAATTGCCTCATTAAATTTACATCTACATTCTTTATCCAATAGAGTTCGAAGCAGTTCGGAAAATAGGAGGGAAATGGCATAATCGAAAATTCAATTTATTATTAAAGTTGCGTTTATGAAATCATATTTAATTATTTCGTTCTAAATACTGGACGTTTCGGACGTATTTACAAAATACCTCAAGTACTACATCGACAAAGGAATACGATGATATACAGGGTGGGTTAACGAGATACTTGTATAGGTTTGTATAGAGTTTTAGAGCTGAGGGCCCTTCACGGGCCAGATCGCGTCCACACTAACAATATATCGACTTCGTTCTCTCTGTCCAACTGCAATAAACGGTCGTCTTCTTACAGACAGAATCATCGAAAGGTAAGGTTTGTAAAACGATTTCGTTTTATGGCCACTTGAAGTGGATCTTCTCGAATTTCCCTTTGATTGAACGTCCGGAGTTTCAAAGTTTTTTATTCGTCGGTTTCTGCAAAACTTACGCACGACGCGACGGCAGAAATGATAAATTAATTGACTGACTACTTAATTTTAAAAAATTACGATATTTATCTTACTTATATCGGCGTATAATTTCATTTTTACATCAAATCTCGTTTAAAGACATAGGTACATCTTTTTAGATTAATTTTTTTTAACTTTAGTATTTTTTTCAATACATTTTTATTATTACTCTTCGTCAGTTAAAATATTTCTGTATATTTGTCATTTTTACTTTTTAAGAAACAAATAATCAAAGATTGGTAAAATTTGAGAAGAAATGTGTTTTTTTTTACTCAAGATTTCTATTGCCAAAAAATATTGATTCACATCAGATATTTTGAATTTCTTATTGAGTCGAGAATTTTTTTTTAATTACTATCAAATTATGATTGTTACATTTTTTTATCTTTGAGTAGTGTATATACAGCCTGCCATTTATTTTGAGAGATCTGCTTGTATAAAACGGCGGCGCGGCGGTATGGTCGTTTACAGGCAAATTTGTATTATTTTCAGTTTAAGCGGAAATGAAGTGACATTTTTTAATAATATATTTTTGTAATGGTAATGGAACGTAAGAAGCAGGATCAGACGCACATATAAGTGACAATGAAAGTGAAGCAAGATATACAAAGTAAGCCAAAAAATAAAATACAACAAAATTATAAAAATTAACTAAAATTGTGTAACTGGCAATATAGAAAGTGTTAGGAAAGAGTTTATATATGTATTTCGGCTTTATTAGGCCTCATCAGAAATCTGTACCTTAAAAAAGTTTGATTTATTAAAAAATTTAGAAAAATGTAGCCTTTTTTTTAAATTTCTAAGATCTCAAAAAACAAGAACCAGAATTAATGATACAAATATGAAATTCTTTTGCAAAATATACAAGGAAAGCGATTGCAATCTCTAGCAAATTCACAAAAGTGACATTTAACATTTGTTTGATGTTACCAAGGCAACAAATTGACAATTATAAAAATCAAGTTTTCTTACCAGATGAAAAGTATAAAAATTAACTAAAATTGTGTAACTGGCAATATAGAAAGTGTTAGGAAACAATTTATACATGTATTTCGGCCTTATTGGGCCATATCAGAAGTCTGTAGCTTAAAAAAGTTTGGTTTATTGAAAAATTTAGAAAAACTTACCCCTTTTTTGAGATTGCAAGCGTTTTCCTTGTATATTTTGCAAAAGAATTTCATATTTTTATCATTAATTCTGGTTCTTGTTTTTTGGGACTTTAGAAATTTAAAAAAGGGGCAAGTTTTTCTAAGTTTTTCAATAAACTAAACTTTTTAAGGTATAGAGTTCTGATGAGGCCCCTTAAGGCCGAAATACATGTATAAACTCTTTCCTAACACTTACTTTATTGCCTGTAACACAATTCTAGTTAATTTTTATAATTTTCATCTGGCAAGAAAACTTGATTTTAACAAAGTTATAGAATATAAAGATAAGAGAACATTTTGAAAATAACGTTGTAGTGTATTTAAAGAAACACAGAGGATTGAAAAGTAATGAGAAACAGTGGAGGTCGATGGAAAGAGTAATGACAATGACAGAGACAAAAATGTTTGGGAGAGCAAGAGAGCATGTAAAGAGGGACAAAAAATGGAACGGCCAAAATAAAGATTTAAAGAAAAAAGAAACATCGAAAAATAAATTTGTAGAAAAACAAAAAGACTTGCCAAAATAAAGAAATTAGAAATTTGTAACAGGGAATAAAGAGAAATACTAAACGGAGAGACGAGAAGCAGGATATTTTAAGAACAAGAAAGGAAAGTTATGGGAGATCAGTAATTTCGAAATTTGGATAGAGAGTAGGTTATTAAAAAAAAATATATATATATATATATATATCAAGAATTGAAATATGATAGTTAGAATATAGCAAATGAAGGAAACACATAAACACAAGAACCATCAGAAGGCAAAATAAGTTATTTAAAAAGTTAAGAAATGGTGAAAAAGTGATATCTGTAGAAATCTTAAAAGAAGCAGAAGGCCCCTGATGATAGAGTCGGTGTGGAAAACAAAAAGATGCTAGAAAGTTGAAGGACAGCAGTCGTGTGCCTTCTACATAAAAAGGGGAAAAGGCTGTACAATGCTCGTCTAAATATGGTAGAAAGTTCAGTTAAAAATCAAAAACCAAATCAATATAAAAAACACTAATTTTTCAGATATAACTACTTCAGAATATTCGATAGGTGGCGCTGTGCGCATTATGAACTTCAACTTTTTAAATAGCAGAGTGGGTTAAGTAATATATCATTTTAAAGAAGTTTTAATTCTCACCCAATGACGTAGTTAGTTTTATCTGTCTTCAATTGTTTTTGAGGTAATGACAAATCGTAGCTTGAGCAGCAAAACTGATAAAACGATAATTAGACCAACTAAACGGAGGTGGGTAATGAATAAGCAAATAGCAAATAAGTGGAGAAGAATATTGATAATTTTCGAGGGTCAAAAGATGTAGAAGGTATGTAAAAAAAAGAACAAATAAAGAGATTGAACAAAAATACCTACAATAAACTAATAATCAGTCAAAGAATATACCTAAAGATTAAAATGGCCAGGGTATGTTATGAGGATGAAGAAGACTCAAGTCCAAAAACTTACAGTCTACAGTTAGGAGAAGGAGGGAAGAAAAGAAGGGGACATCAAAAAAGATGTGGATGGAGACAATGAAGAATCACTTAGAGAGAACTGAAGTACACAACTGGAGAGAAAGTGTTTTGGATATACCAAAATGGAAAAAAGTTGTTAGGAAAATAGAAGAGAAAATCGAGACTTACAAGCCATGGGCCTCTAAGGTCCGAATCGCTGTTTTATGTATCTGTATATATTTTTTGTATTTTTAGATTCTAAAATTAATTTTAAATCGTGATCATGTATTCTTTACTTAATTTCAACTCTCTTGGATTGCTAAACCTTTATGAACGCGTTGGATTCTTTTTTATAATTATATTAAAAAGAAAAGTTTTCTACACGATCTTTAACGAAATAATGCATCGAGTAGAAAGTTGTCATTTAATATAATTATAGAAATTAAATTTCTACCTAGTGAAATTCATTTATTAAAGATTCGTTTAACTTCCTACACAATAACTTAAAAAAACAATTGAACGTAGCCATAGAACATGTTACATATTTTCGATCCGAATTTTACTCATTTCGTTTTCAAGTCACTTCCGCTTGAATCGAATTATCTCATAACGCCTAAGAAACTATTATTAGGCTTATAATATTCGCACCAAATGTTGTTATCTTAAAAAATGAAAATACTATAAGTGTGCAAATATTAACTTGGATCACCCGGTATCTATTGCATCTTTAGATTATGATAATTAATCTCTTTAGGTGATAAGCTTCTGATTATTCTGTGCATACATCTATTTATTTAAGGTACTTAATTCTTTTGTCTACTTGTCACATTGTAATATGCAGTAGCAGACATTAAAATGCAGGCAAGAATTTGAATCAGGCTTATAGTGAGGCTGTTTCTATCAAATATAAAGAAAAGATTGGAAATGTCAAAAGTAATAAACAACTCTTTTCTCTGTCCAAACTTTACCTGGCAACATCAATACTCTAACTTTTTGAGAGGAACTTCTGTCAAAATACATAATAAGAAAACTGTAAAATTTATATCAAACGTCAGAATTATTAGTGACACTTTGTATATACCTATACTAAACGCCAAAAATATTAAAGTAAAGTTTACGTTATTATTATTGTTATTAATAGGATTTAAAAATACAGAAAGATATGTGTAAATGAAAATATTATAGTAACGAAATACATAATTTACGAAGAAGATTATTTTACACTCAAGTGTATAATTTTAGGAAAGATATTTGTTTCAAATTTGCATATTTTTCTTCACTAGATAGATACGCCTTTCTTTGAAGTATTTCGGTTAAATTATTGAATGTTAATAAAGCTGTCGGCTCACAAAAAATATTAAGCAAGAATAATATAAATAGGGTTGGCGGTAAAAAAATTAGATAGCGTTTATTTTAGTCTCCATAGAATCACATACAAAGAATAAAATAATGACAATAGAATATATAGTAATAGAGATACGATCGATGAAGCCGATGAATTAAAGAGTAAATAAAAAGGTTATGATCGTGGTTATGATTAATATGGAAGCAACCAGGCGCGAACGTACGGATAAATGAACTCATTGAAGGCACACCATCCGGATCAGAAACGTACATTTCATTAAAACGAGTGTGACCAGTGCGTCGACCAATCGTATCTGATATACCTACGTAAGTAGGATGTGTTTGTGCTATTATTAATGCAGGTACGCGTATGTATTATCAGATGAAGCCACCCCAATTTTGAATGGGCGTACGAACATCATAAAAATGTATTTCAAAAGACATATATCCTGCAGAATTGCTTTTATTAAATTGATATGTTTTTTTCTCTTTGTAGTCTTGTCAAATGTTATGTACCTAAATGTCTTGAGAAGTACAAAGAATATAATAATATTTGTGTGACACTTAAAAATAAAATTGGGCAGATTTAGAATTTTAATTAAAATCACTTTTCTGCTATTTATAAGCGAAGTGTTACAATGTTTGAAAAAATAGCAAAACATAAAATTATTATATTACGACGGAGCATAAAATAAAAAAGTTTAAAGAAATGAAAACACATGTTAAGCTTGGTTGATTAATTAATGATTAATTATCTTTTAAATAGAATGTTAAATTTGCGCAGTTTGTATCAGGATTTTATGTCACAAATGTAACTTGATTTCAATAATACAAGCAAGAACAATTGATTAAAATAAAGGAGAAAAATTGATAGAAAAAGTTTGTTGAAAAAAAGTTAATTATTTTGATAGAAAATAAAATATGTATATTGGAAATGGGGAAAACCTTAGACGTAAAGAAGTAGAGAGGATAACCAGATTAATTAATTGTTTTTCTCTTCTCATTTTCGTGAGTTCTAGCTGTTTATTATGTAATATTGTGTTGGGTACCTGTCGTGAGACATTTTTCAATTTAAGAATTTAATTATTGCGAGAAGCGGCGCGAGAGAATACTAATAGTATTTCAATTAAGTTTAAGAAGTTGTAAAGAGTGTCTGTCTGCAGCTGACAGCCGTGGCCAAGATATCACTTCCAATTTTATACCGTGATTCAATAAAGTCTCAACACCATCGGCAACCCTTATATAAATAGAGTTCGGTTCAGGAGCGTATCACGAAATACAATTATTATCTCCCTTTGTATGCCCGATAACCGAACGGCTACAGTTAATTAAAATACGCCAAATAAATCCAGTCGAATTTATTTATAACAATTTCTCTTCCAATTTATAATGAATTTTAACGGTTAATCACACGTAATTTTTTTGTTGTTTCGAATTGTTGGGTGAACGTAAACGTGACTGTGTTTGTACTTCTATTTAATAATATTGTTTTATTCAAGTTGTTGCACCGATTTAATCTCCGGCTCTGGTGTTATATGTTGGATACCACCGGAAATCTGATCTAGGCGGCTTTTGAGAATCGAAGCGACATGGAAATTTCGCACAAAAAGAATCGCTTTGTGTTCCCAACAAAAACTTCCACCCCTCTGCGAAACTGAATTACATCTGTATTTCATCGTTTATTTTTATAATAATATGTCTGTATTACAATATAATCGCTGTTATTTCCAAAACAAAATTATTCTATTATGTATTTAATTCTACTTGCGAAAGTAAAGAATGTAAAGTAACCTGAAAACCACCCCATTTACATTTACAAAGTTTTAATTAACCACAGGACTGACTCGACCAACACTACTACCTAATTTAAGCGTAATTGTATTTTAAGTATTTCGAGATCGGATGTGAACAGGCGAAAGTATTGATAGCATTGTAAATGTATGCATTGTTGTGTTAATCTAGGCATGTGCATGATGTCCCCAATCGAGGCACCCTCGCGGCTACAATTAGAGACCAACGCTAACCACTGACTAATTAAAACTAACGTCACTTGCAGAACTTTAAAGCGGATTGAGTTTATACTTCTATTTGCAGGGCGTGAATCGGTAACACAAGAAGCGTGACCGGGATTAAAATAAATGCGGCGGCATCAATCGTGCGAAATACACAGGAAGATTGGGTTATTTAAATCGGGGGGGGGGGGTTGTAATTTTGACAATGGCACTTTTCCATCAAAGAATTCAACCCAGGACTACATGTTTATTTAAAAAAAAACATAATCCTATTTCTTAACTTAACAAACACAATAAAAATAGAATTCGATTAGAATCCGAATATACGAGGGTCAAGCTGAATTTATTGAGAATAAAAACCGCGGTTAATATTTTCTAGGATTTTATTTTAAATATGCTCGAAGTAATTCCCTTCAGCAATGATACAAAAGCTCCGACCCAATCATCTTCCATAATAACTTCAAAGTAAGCGTGAACTGCTGCATCAATCTCTTCTTCTGACGACCGTAAATATCTTTTTAGCACAAAAAATAGCCAAAAGTCGCACATTGCTAAATCAGGTGAATACGGCGGATGTTCTATTACTTTTATATTTTTTCAACCAAAAACTCGAGAGTTAAAGCTACCGTATGGGACGATGCATTATCCTGGTGCAGATAATTCCCTTGCCTGGAACTCTACTGAACATTTCAGGCAAACACTTTTCAGAGTACCATGTAGCTGTAACTGTCTTTTATCCATCTAACTTAATTGCTTTTACTAGGCCCGTACTTCTGAAGAATAGCACATACATAACTTTTTTCATTGCTCGCTGCTTCTTGGTCATTGTTGGAGTTTCCTCTTCTTCGTGAATTAATACATGACTCTCCTGGGGGCTAGGTACGTCGAAAAAGGGAAAGTAAGTTTCGCAACCTATCATTATTTTGGAAAAAATTTCGTGTCCGCCATTATTTAAGAAATTTAAAGTTTCATGGCAAATTCTTACACGCTCTGCTTTTTGGAAGTCAGAAAGATGATGCGGCACAAAACCACTAACAACTTTTTTTAAATGCAGGTGATCGTGTATGATTGTTCTAATCGCCGAGGATCCAATTTTAAGTCCATGCTCTATTACTGCATAAGTGGCTTTATTGTCCTCTTCAATTAACTTTTTAACAGCAGCAGTGTTTTTGTTGGTAACAGCCGTAGGAGGATGCCCTGCTCCTTTTTGATGTTGAACAGATTTCCTTTCCCGTTCAAATTCCTTATGCCATCGGTAAATTGTAGCCAAGGAAGGTGCTTGTTCACTAAAAGTTAATTCCATTTTTTTACTTGTAATATCACTTTAAAAAATTAGTAACTTGGGTTCTAACGAACGAACTTCAACAACTAAACTCCAAATGACAGATAAAGAGTTGCTCTAAATAATACTAATTGTTTTGTTTTTACGGCCTACTAGATTTTCTTATTCTTAATAAATTCAGCTTTACCCTCGTAGTATAAGAAATAGAAATTGTATTTATTACCTTTTAACAAACGTATGTCTTGATTTTTTGCATTTTTATTTCATTTTAGCTTTGTGGATAATAAAAGAACCCAACGTTTAAAAAAGCATTGTTAAGAATTGTACAATTTCCTGTACCCAAAAGGCATCTCTTTCATTATTATAATTTTCCTAGTAAAAATTTTATAAGTAAATTTCGAAACTTAATTGTTTCACTTAGTACATTAAATATACAGGCTGTTCACGGAAAGCCACTGCAATAATTGACTTCTCTACTTGAATTTTCAATTGTTTTTTTATCATCGCGTCGTGTACAGAATTTCAAATTAATGAAATCTAAAATATTTTCTCCCAAAGCCAAGTATGGTCCTAGCATACTCCTTAAGCTTATTTTATAGTAAGAGTTGATAAAAAAATTTAAAAAATCACTCGATATTAGAGATATCGAATAAAAATAAAATTTTACACTTTTTGCATTTGATTGATAAGAAATATTTATTTCTTAGTTAATTGCATACGTTTCTACTAACAATTAATTGTTAGAAAGAAATAAAAGTGTATTTTTTTTTAATTTTCACAATTTATTGCAACACATATCTCTATTAAATTTGAATACTTGTACAAATTTTTAACTTTCATTGCATAAAATCTTCACAAGCAACCATACCATCAATGAAAATATAAATAATTATAGACAATGTGGTAAGCAGAACGAGGTTGATGCCGACGCTTATCGCTAAAAAACATTCTCTTTTGGTCAGGGGCTCAGGTTCTGGCCGTCTTTCTGGTTGAATTTCGTCGTGCGATTCCAGGTTTTGACAAAAATAGTCAAATTTTCGCTTCGAAACAACAAATATAACCCCACTAGATTTACTTAAATAAGACATATTTACTTATCTGAAATGTTCCTATTTTTATCTAGCAACGGAAGGTGGAGCACGGTTTAAGTACGGGGTTAAAAATAAAAATAAAATCTCATTTTAAGTTGAAAGGAAAGAATAAAATTCTGTTTGTTTTCAAGTTTTTTTTCCTTGTTATTTGAACTAAATAAATTATTTCAATTTTCGATTTTCATATTTAGATAACTATGAAAATAAGCAAAACTTCCTGGGCTCAAAATAAAATGATTTAACCCAACTTATCTACCGTCTTTCTCTTACGAAAAACGCACCACGCTATAACTCTGTGATTATTGTTTTTATAAAAGGAGAGTCCTGCATCATAAATAAAACGCGTCTGACGTTGCTTCATCATCATCATCATCATCAGACATAAAAAGCATAACACCCTTTTTTCTTATTCACCGTTGACAAGGAAATAATACCGAAACTCTGGTGATTTTGATAATATTAATCATCCGATTTCAGTGATTCAAAAATCACATAAGACTGATTTATAAATACTACAAAGTGTATCATTATTGATTTTTTTGTCATGCGATAGTCAACTTTTAAATAGCATAATATACTTTTTTCATTTAATTTGATAGAGATTTACCTATTTTTCTGAATTCAACATCCATTTCAACTTAATTTTGTACAATACTGTGGAAGGTCTCTAAATTACATGGATATAGCTTAACCACAGATTCCTATGTTCATATTAAGACGATTGAACCCAATATATCTATATCCAAAAATGCTTTGTTCAGCCAGTATTCTGCTTTAAAATTCTTGGAAAAATTTTTTTTTTAATAACAAAAAAATGTTCGAACCAATTTGGATGATTTTTGGTATGAGGACCCATAGGAAGGCAAGTCACCTTTCCAGATGGCTTTAAAGATTTGAACTGAACAACTAGTGCGAAAAACAGGGTTACCACAACATAGATTTTCAAATAACTTTTTTTAAATTAAGAAAATAACGGTAATTAAAGAGTTGTTAGAAAGGAGCATTCATTAATAAACTTTTTCGTGTCTTTGTAATAGTTGATGCTTCTTACAGTTTAGTCACAGAATAGGAAGTCGGAAAAACATGAAGAACAGGTGCTTCTTACGTACAAAATTGATTTAATTTTAGAAAAATCCTTCCCTTAGCAAACTTTACTGTATCTTTGCAAATTTTGATACCCGTTATAGTGTAGCCAAAAAACAGAAAAACTTAAATGGCTGTTCAGTGTTTTTTGCAAACAGTTTTTTGATTAAACGAATCGTCTTATTTTGAGCCCAGGAATCAGTGGTTAAACGATGTCCACGTAATTTAGCGATGCACCAATAAAATACTATCAGTAATTATGTGATTAATAAGATAATTGATTTGGATTCCGATTGGACCCTCGTCACAACTGCTTCTACTGCCGACGTTTCGTTCTCCATTGCAGAAGAAGTTCCTCAGAGCTGCTGCTGCTGGCGGTGTTGCAGCTGGTGGTGTTTGGTGCTACTTCTCGTTAGTCGATGAGACTGAGTATGTATGTCCGATGTCGTGGTATTTATAGTGGTCGGTGTGGATCGGAATGGTGAGCGATAATTGGTCTGTTGGTGCGTAACGGATTGCTCATGAGATGTTTCCAGGTTTTGTGAAGGCAAAAGCCAGTATCACGGTTTAGGTTATTGGGGTGTTTGAAAATTTCTATAGATTCACGGATTTTACGGTTGAAAAAATGAGATGAGCAGACTATAAGTTTTGTGTCGGAAGCACCGCCAGCAGCAGCAACAGCAGCCCTGAGGAAGTTCTTCTGCAATGGAGAACGAGACATTAGTAGTAGAACCAGTCGTGACGCGATTCCAACCGAAAGCCCCATTATGGACAACGGCCGCGGAAGCCTCCAAGTTAAATGAATAATAAGATGTTATTATGTATGCAAACAAATATTGGCTCTGAAAAGAACTGTTTAAAAATTCGAATGAACGAATAATGATAACATGAAAACAATACAACGTAAACATGCGATGGAAGACACTGAACAAAAACTAATTTTTCAGGACTGTCACACACACAGAGTAGAAATCACTAGATAGAGACGCAGGAAATTCAACTTGTCCTCGCCATACTCATACAATGTATGAAAATTAAAAAAGCTTAGATTTATTTTGAAATGCGGTGTTTCGCTTTGAGTGTTTTCAATATAGCTTATAAACTGTGATAAAGTACATTCACTTTTACAATGAAGAACTAAAGTTACACGATGTAGTAATTTTTACCGTTGAAACCTGACTTCTTTTAGTTCCTGTATCATGTAAATGAGATTTTAATTTTTAGATTATGTTGGTTTCAATTTTGTGCTGTTATTTTGGATTTTTGGTTATATTTCCATACTTTTTCAACACTTCATTGAATGTGATTCTTGGTTCGCTTCGTAATGGATTTCCGGGTCATTTTTGAAAATTGCATATTGCAATTGACAACTAAATTGTGATAAACGATAAATTGATTAACAAAACTTACATGTAATCGCTTTTCTAAGACAACATAAGACAAAGTTTATTTGACACTTACATGAAATTGATACTTTTTTGAACTTCATTAAGGGGAATAACTTTGGAATTTTCTTACTTGTGATAATCATAGTAACAGAACTCCATTTGAAGTCGAGGAAATAAGTGTATAAAAATGCACCGATTTCACTTTATCCATTCAAAAGTGATCTAACAACACACTTGACAGAAAATGAGGCAACGAAAATAAATTTTATGTATTAAACTGAGTAAGAGTAATAATATTAGCAGAAATATTAGCAGAAATATTAACCTGATTTGTATTGTTCATATGACAGTACTTATCTAACAATTATTCCTTACAAGGCGGATATATTTTAGTTACCATAATTAAGCCAGTCAGGATGCTAATGAAACTAACTGCATTCAGAATAACCAATATGATCAGTATCTTTTCGTCCGTGTTAGTCTTTTTCCAAAAGGTTTGCTTATTTTGGTTTTCAGGTGGAGTACGCTGATTAATGTTTATCTTGTGATGCGTCATTGAAACTTTATTAGAAAAGTACCAATGTCAAATTGACACTTACATGACGTATCTGAAATTTATTTTACTCCATTTTTAAATTACGGGGAGTAATTGTCTGTTCGACATTTAGTTTCGCAATCTACAATTTAAATTAAAATAATAATATTTATTTTTATTTATTTAATTTATTTATTTGATTAAAACACGATATTGTAATATATTATTTATTTAATTCTATATCGTATACAACACAGTAACATCCTTCTATATTTTCTAATATCTCCTAAAATCTACTTTACTTAAGCATCCACATTGAATTATTTAATTACACAAAATTATTTATCGTACATAAACTAGATAAAGTGGTACAACTATACATAATATTTACAAAATTCGCCCACCCTTACAGAGTTTTAAGTTACGTATATTAAAGCACGATTTGCACTAAAGTCCGAAAACAGAGGTGACTTAGATACACGCCACTGGGACAATACAATTTATTCGATCTGGTCGCTACAGGAGCACAATAGGTCCTAATAACTGGCTTCATGTATTCAATCCACCCTCCCGGGATAATCAAATACCTCGCCAACTTGATTCACATGTATACCGTAATTAAATTTTGATGTGACTGTTCGCCCGGAAACGCGAAACCGTCTCCTGTTATTAATTTTACAATTTGCAATTTTATTTCACCTATTATGATCGTGTTAATTAATTTATTATAATGAAGCCCCCCTCCCCCCACCGGCTCGGATCCGAAGTCATTTATAAATGATATACGGACACGAGAGGGCTTAATAGGTTTTAAACCGAAAATCGATTTGAAGTGTTAAAGCTAAAATGTATCCTGATTTTGGAAAACAATTTTTGGAGTGAAATGGATTAATTTATTCTAAAATACAATACAGATGCGCATGCGAAAGAAATATATCACAGATTTATAAAGAATTTTAATTTTTTATAATTAAACTGATTTTTAATTCTATTATTATTTGAATAAATTAGGTAAGCTGGGCATTTTCTTTGCATCGACATATTTTTCTGGCTTTAAGAAAATAATATGAGTTTTAAACTTTTACAAACCGAAAATATCGCGTACCTTTGAATTGGGGTGATGATGGAAGAAACTTTTTGCCATCAAGTTCCGACTGCTGTAAATTTATTTTGGTTGTAGTCACATAATACTTCCGTTTCAACAGAAATATTAAAATCTCGTACGTTAGAGCATAGACGATAATAATTCGTCAAAATTACGTTAGAAGACAATATCAGCGAGAGAAGTTTCTTTAATCGTCAGGTATTTCGTTGACACACAATATATATCGATTCGTCATTATTCAATTAAATAATTTAAAAAAAATGCTTATGACTTTTAAAAATGATGGCATTTTTAACGGAACAGTCTGTATATGTTTTCATTTTCTGCTTACTCGCATATTTCTTTTTAAATTTATATTTGTTTAGGTGATGCGATCGGTTTGTTACAAAATGTATCATTTTTTCAAGAAAGCTTTTGAAACTGTGTAAAGACAAAGAACACTATATACCTATGTATAAGTACGGATGCCACGAAGTGAGATGAAAAAAAATATTTCTCTTTTCCCCTACTCTCTTGTTTTCTGCCTTTTAATATAAGTGGATGATTCGTCGTTGTTATACTCACTTACGTTTCCTACACTTTCCAAAAGAATCTTCATTGATTTTACTGGATTACAGTTTAAAAAAAACGTTATACTTTAGCCTCCTTCAAAAATTCTAAAGTCAAAGAAGAAAATCATGAAGAAACGTAAATATGTAAGTAAACGAAATAAAAATATTGGCAAACAGATTCCGTACTTATTACGTTTCGTCATTCTACGGTTCTACAAAAAAAAGGATCTGAGACTAAAACTATATGGGCATTAAAGTTTTCAAAGTTTCATTAGAAAGTTGAACTAAGTTTGCCTTTATTTAATGGGCATGGAGTCTAGTTGGAAGACCCGGAAGATTTGGCTAGAAAGTTGAACAGCAACATCTAGAAATCAAACAATAGCAGAAATTACTTTAGAAGGAAAACAAACTGGATTCAAGGAAGGACACTGATGGACATGAGGATACAATTTTTGAAATAAATAAGTTATAGATCAAGGAATTCTAATAGAACGAAAAAAATTAGTGGAAAAAGGATTATACAAACACTAATTAAAAATAATTAACAATTTGTACAGGATGTCCCAACGATGCGTATTTCTTCTGTGGAGCCTATATCAATAACATGAAGAGAAAGAAAGATTAAGAAAGTTATACTAGACGTTTCGCGGTATATTAAAAATTATTTTCAATCTACAGGTTGATCCAGAAAACGTTGGTGTGTAGAAAGTGATTTTTTTAAATGGAATACGCATTATCTGTTTACAAATTTGGATTTCCTAAGGAGAGATGATTACAATAATATAAATATATATTGATTTCACTCAGTTATTTTGGTAAAAAAAGTTTTTTCGAAAATTCTTTCAAAATTTATGAACTTTGAACATGTGTTTTTGACCATGGAGATAACACAGATATATGAAAATTTTACAGATTATTCTTAGGACTTGAACCTTTGTGAAAATATGAAGAAAGTTAAAATATCTTTTAGTATTATACAGAGCGAACAGTATTTATTTTAAAATGTGCCGCGTGATGTCTAGTATAACTTTCTTAATCCTTTTTTGACTTCTTGTTATTCCTATAGGTTCCACGGAAGAAATGCACAGCAGCCTGTACAAAGATGATTTTTGAATCACGTGCCTAACGCGTTTGGTACTTTTTTTTAAATTGATCCAAAACTATTGATTGTTTTAGTCTTGACGTGTTTAGATCACTACGGAATTCGTGATACTGTCCCTTTCTTATAGGTACAGCATCATACCTTTATAGTCGCATACTAAAAATTACAGATTAAGAAACGAAGTATGGAAGAGTCCACGTAAAAGATTTGGAAACTGTTGATAGACCATTATTTTTTGCTTTGATCACCACGGAATTCGCGATACTCTTCCTATAATTTACACAAAATCATATTTTGATAGTCGCACACCAAAAATCATAGAT
The DNA here is from genome assembly GCA_039766575.1 of Serrognathus titanus. Lineage (NCBI taxonomy): Eukaryota > Metazoa > Arthropoda > Insecta > Coleoptera > Lucanidae > Serrognathus > Serrognathus titanus. Next base: position 65,712,058 of record CM077911.1, read on the forward strand.
TATGGAACGAACGAAATGTGGAAGACTTTACGTAAAAGATTAGAAAATTGTGATTCCCCCAATTCACGTTGTTTTTTGTTTTATTTTTGAACCACTTGTTAGATTATATAAATTATCCGTAAAATAATTCAAAGCCAGCGGAAACCAATCGAACTCCCTTTGATTTTGCTGAGGGGGTGGTGGAGGATGCTACTTATCCAGATATGATTAGAGAAATTAGTATTTGTATAAACATTGAAACAGTGTGGTTCAGACGATGTAAAAAATGTAGTGTCGCGAACTGAAACAATTTTGGCCTGAATCTGATGACGCCATTTTATGGGAACATTTGAAATTCTTTACTATTTGTAACAAAAAAAATCTAACTTAATTCAGTAGCATTGCGGTTGGTTAATTTCATTTATGTAGTATAGTATTTTGGATGGTCTACTTTCCAGCATTTAAAAAAATAATAGCAATTTCGATTTTAATTTAAATTGTTTACAGCAGAAATATCTCGAAAAATATACAGAGTGTTCCTCTTCAAATAACCAATTTCTGAATAATTTTTAATACATTATTATTGCTTGCTTCGTAGGTTAGCTAAAAAATTATTGGCAAGTGGTAACCGCTGCACGAAATATCTAAAAAAATTTAAAATTATTTATTAACTAAAATTTATGTAAATCAGTAATTCCCCTCAGAAGAATATTTTGCAGTGTTTACAAATAAATATAAAGTCGTGCCATTGATTTAATTTTGTTAAACTCGTTTTGAGAGATGAGAATATTTTTTCAATTAAACTCCTAAAAATGCACATCACATTTTCCCAACAAATGAGGTACCGAGACAATGAGTATTAGAATTTATGAAAGTTTCACAAAAAACACGTTATTCCGAATATGAGGTTTTGTCAGAGCCCGTGTTAGATCCAGGCGAAGAAGCCGTTGTTTTCTCGGATGGATATAACTCGTGATGGGGTGGTAAAAGTGGAATATGGTAGTCCGATGGTGGACGTATTACCGTGGACAAGTATCCGGTACCGGCGTAGGGTGCAGACAAAAACCTTCGGGAAGGGCTGTAGCGATGGTAACTGGGTGGTGGTCCTAACGGAGAAAATGCGGAAGGCGTAGCAATTTCCTCTGGTGAAGTGCCAACCATCATTTCCATGGCTTGCAAAACATCTCCTTTACACCTATCAAGAAAAAAGATTACGTATATTTCAAGCGTGATTAAGCTAATTCACCTTTGCAGAATTGCTTCAACGTCAGATCTTCGTCTTCCGGGAAATACCCTCAGTAACACGTCCACTGGAGATCTTTGGTATTGAGGTTGAAAGGTTGGAAATTGCGGAATCGAGTGGTAGTGCAGTAAGGACGGTGGTATTTGCGGAGGTGAAGTTTCGGGCGAGGAAGGTTTCTTTAGAGATAGATTTTCCGGTGCTTCTGTTTCAGTTTCTTCTTCAACATCTAGGTCCGGATCGGGCGAAGTCACCGGTTCGGGTGATGGGGTATTAAGCGATAGGGTATTTTGGGATTGAAGCGGAGATGACTGTCGAACTCTTTTTAAATCTTCATGATCTGAATCGGAGTCATCTAATTGGCAATCGTCGTTTGATATTCTTGCTCGTTTTGAACCTGAAACAAAACAAAAGCGTGTGATTTTATTTATTTAATTTTAGTCTTAAAATTCGAATTGAAATTTAAGTTTTTTCGTTTTAAAACAGAATAAAATGGTGTCAATTGTACAGCTATTCTTAGAGATGATTGAATGGGGCGAGCCAAGGTTGGACAAGTGCTAAAGCTTTGAACATGTCATCAGCGCATCAATGTCGCAGAGGTGATCTTTTATCAACACTTTCAGAAACTCATTTCGAATTAAGGTAAGGAGGAACCTTCCATTGACTCTTCGGATTGGTTTTAAATAATTATAAAACTCTTTTACAGTTGCATTCTTGCTAGACTCTAAGATTTATTTCTAAATATAACAGATGTTTGTATAAAATACAGTAATATTTTTTTCTATCCAGACTGTTTTTATTTATCTTAACGAAAGCGTATAAAACATTAAATTCTAAGTGTGAGCGAAGTGCGATAAAAGAGCTGTCGCCACTTCATTACCCGTAAATGATACTTGTGGAATTCGCAATAAGCTAGGAATGTGGAGTTGTAAATATGAGTAACCATTTAATATAATAGACGATGGTGTAGTGGGATTATGGATGCTATTAGGGCCCGTTGATGACCCGCAAGCGATCGACTTAATCAATAACACGTGCGGGAGTACGAAGAATCCGATCCGTTTAAACCACTCTAACTGCTGAAACTTTTAATTCTGAACGGTTCGAAAGTTCGGCCGTATATTTTCGAGCCACCACAAGAAAGCAATTAAACGACACGGAGGACTTACAGGCAGCTGTAGATTATATTTTACTAAATTACGAAACGTCGCCGACACAATCAGGTTCCATTGGTAATTTTTAATAAATTACTTTTCAAGTCAAAAATCTATACTTTAATTTTCTTTAAACAAACAAAAGTCTTCCCATTTATTAAATACATATTTCAAAAACCGAATAATCGTCTTACATTTTACGTTCTTCTTTTTGTGTTAGTAAGCATTTAGTTTTGTTTATGTTCACTACCATCTTTAACATTTTTTGCACCTCCTCCTGCCATATATTCTCCATGCGAGTCAGAGGTCTCAATAATGTTATCAATGAAAAACAAAGTGCCCAAACAAACTCATTGGCATTAAGTGCATATATCCGAAGATATTCCTTTTTCATTTATCTCATGATTTCTATAAGCGCGTCTTTTTGTCTCACTCCTTTCTCAGAGAAAAGTATTGAATAGAGTTTTAACTCAATAGGTATAGGCTTTTCTTTTATGATAATGACACCTTAAGGAATGATTAAGTAAATCGTGTACATAACCAAGGGTATAAAGTTAATAAATGTCAGTGTCAAATGTGGTTTGAACATTTTAACCGAGCGTTCTCGAATCAAAAACAGTCTTTAAAAAGAAAAGTGTCGATAAAATTTAGGTACGGAAAACAGAAGAAAAGTTCCATCCCGAACCCCTTACCAAAACATCCTACTGAACCTCCAAAGCGAAAAAATGTCGCTTATTCACTCTCTAGGGTTCTTGCGGATTCCGAAATACCGCAGAAATATCGGAGGCCACCGATGGATGAACTAGAGATATTGTGTATAAACAGCGGAGGTGCAATAACGTCTTTGCCAAAGGATCAAATTATCACAAAGAATGTGAAGAAGAAATGATTTGTGGCCAATTTTGGAAAGAACAAATTCTTGTTTTGTTTGTTTGATTTTCTGCAAATTATAATATCTCTCTATTAATTGTGTATTTCTACAGTAATTTGATAAATGCGTTGCCCCGAAACATGTAAAAATTAATGAATGAGAGAATTAATCAAATAGGAAATGAAGATCTTGGTGAATTGTAATTAGTAATTAATTAGAATTAAAATAGAATGAAAAGTTTGGTTCAATTAATGACTTGTTGGAAATTTGCTTAACGTTTCTTTGGATTGTATTTCAAAGCGCGTCGAAGAATTCGTAGAACTTGAACACGTACAGAAAATAAGATACTTTCAAATTGTCCTAAATACACATTTTCTATTTGCCAGGTAAACAGAGACTCCGGAGAATTTGTTTAGTCTTAAGTAGCAAATATGAGTCAGGTTACTCATAGGTGTAACATTACTAAATATCTAATAAAAGTTGAAAGAATCTCCAACTTTCAAATATAAGGATGTTATTCTCTTGCAGTTAAAGTATCCGTTTACAGACTATTACTTTCGTCGAAAGGGGCTTCGGGTTGCGGCGGCGGGGTTGCTGCGATCGGGGGTGGCTGGGATGGACTGTTAACTTGTCGCCGCCAGATCCTCATATATCCTGTCACTATGTGTAAGACAATGCATATGCCGGGAGATTACACAATAGCCGGCACCCGCTCGCAAAATTTATTACTAGTATTGTTATATTTAACACAATTATGAACACAGCTAGATCGACGATCTCGCCGGTATCTATTCTTGGTGTGACACTTGCTGGTGTAATTCATCTTTTAGTACAATTCACTTGATGTAATAAATCCATGCATTAAAACACTTACAATGGCCCGAATCAATATTTTTTTAATGACGAATTAGAATTAGAAAATAATTCGCGAAGCAAAAAGAAATATCAAGTGGTAAATCAAACGAATACAAATTAAAAATAACTCGTCGGAAAAAAGCTCGAAAACAACAACAAAACGCTCCAAACTAAGCTACGCCAACATCAACTGTTCATTATAAATGAATGGCCGATCTGTGTTTTCAGCGAATTAACAACTCTTTTATATCCGCAAAGTGAATAAAGGACTGTATACGAAGTTAATTCCGGCTCTCAGCATTCAATATTTTGTTTTCGTTTCAGCGGAGTGACCACCGTCCACACAATCCGTAACGAGCGAGTTCCACTTTCAACATTTCAGTTGCCCCGGACTCTTGTTCGCGTTTTTTTTTTTTTTTAATAACGACGTAGCCAACCGAACGAAGTGAAGCAAAATTATACGTACATTTAACCGAAACGCGAGTCTCTCGAATCCCTAAATGGACGAGTACTTCAGCTGTAGGTAATTGTTCTTGAGACTGCTCGAAGTTAGAATTTTAGTAAGAAATTTTGAAGATAATTTTTAATAATCACATGGCCAAGTTCGTAACACTTTAACACTTTATAAATGAAATAAAAGAAAAAATTGCAAACACAATCGATTAAAAAATAATTAGAGCACCTAGTTTCTTGTTACTTAAAAATTTATTGAACGAATTTTTCGTATAACTCTTAAAACACTTGAAATGTCGACTTATCTTCATTGAAAACGCATTTTGTTTGAACAGATTGAACTTTGTTGGCATAATCTCTGACATAACCAGATAAGATCAAGCCAAGATAAGTCAAGAAATTTAAAAAGCCGTCGGCATTATTGTTCAATTAGAAGACGGCTGGTTTATAAGAATTTGGTAATAGAAATTGTTGAAGGTACCGCATTCAGAATAAAAAAAATCGATGTGAAAGAAATTTCACTTATCTCGATCAATGGATGATTGAAGGATTAAAGCCTAGGGCTTGAAAAATTGTGAAAGCACCAAGAAAGCTCACGTTTCATTAACGTAAGCCCTAAATTACTTGAATCGTGACTTTGACTTTTAGCAAAGAGTTACCTTCAATGATGAAAAAGTTTTCCAACCGGCAAGGAGAAATATTTTTTTACGATCACATTGGACCAGATTTGAAGAAAAGTATGTTAAGGCAACCAACAAATCTGGCAGATTTTCAGTAAATGTTTGGGCTTGTACAATGGCAATAAAATAATAATTGATTTATAATTGTAATGTTATTCACACAAAAATTTATTTTCAGGGTAATGAGTTATGTCGAGGAACAGCTGCTCCTGTTAAAGGAGTTTCTGTTTGAAATATATTTTATTTGTTGTGGAGATTTATTAGAAATCTTAGAAGTCCAATTTTTTCTATATACCGGAATTCTCAAATTTTATTATTACGAGTACAATATACTGTGTTATCATAGTCGTGGATTTATCGCAATCGCAATATCGTACACGAATGATGCAAGGTTGTTCGTATGCAAGAAGTAGTACAATGTTATAATTTACAACTTATGGAAAAATGACTTGAAATGACTTCTCTATTTGCTATTAGCTTTAAATTCTATTTCTGGATTAAACTTCGAGTTAGCATTGTAGTGCATCACAAGAATATTGTCAGTTACACATTTTGTTAAGAATTTCTTTCAATTTGTTTTGTATTTTGGAAACTTATCTATAGAAAAAATTGTAGCAGAATATTAAAAAATGTGCTGGCAATATTTTTCACATGATGTTCCCAACTTAAATTATAGGAAGAAATTACCCATATAAGGAGTTAGTAATCTGTTGTACAGGAATTAACCTATGATCACGTCCCACTAGCATGCTGCTTTCAATTGAAGTTTTAAAATTCTTAATACAGAAGTGAGCAATAATAAATAAACTTCTTAGCGTTGAAATGCAAAATATTTTCATAATTTTGCACTAAGAAAAGTGAACAACTTTTTGAATGTTAACTTTTAGTGCGTCGACTTAAATAAAATTTACTTGTTTCAACATTAATATTCTTAACTGAACAACTTGGAAATTATTGCAATAACACTAAAACAATGTTAAAATACTACATTATTGAGATTCTTGCTTTTGATTTCCAGATCGCGTTTGCTAAACTTCAGATTTATTTACAACCTGTCCCAACATAACCTTGTGCAGGTTTCTTCGATACAATTTATTAAATAGATAAAAATAATTCATATTTAAAATGTCTCCGAATTTTCTTTTAGATAAAATTCGTTTAGGGGCTTCAGATCCATCACCTAAGGGTTGAACGGTTAACCCTACTTTTGGCATTATCGCAATTGGATCTACACTTTTGTTAAATAAAATAAAATATTTGACTGTTTTAACAGTTTAAAGTACTTGTATCAATCTTTTTGTAGATTGAAGCAACATGCACGGTGTCTTCATAGTATAACAAGCACGGTGTCTTCATAGTATAACATACACGGTGTCTTCATAGTATGATATGATGTCCGCATTTAATATCATCTGCATTTTAGTACAGTTTTAAAAGTACGTACGAGGAAATGTTGCTTGAATCATATCTACACCGCAAGAACAGGAGAGGAAATAAAATGCCACCTTGAAGTACTCCATTGCTCCTGTTATCTTGTCTGACTTCAACGAATCTTTTCGGATTTTAACCAAAAAAGTTCTGGTAAGCGGTAACAAGGGAATCGAATTAGATTACTCGGACCTGCAGTTCCTAAGCGCCCGTGACATATACAGACGAATCAAGAAGGACAAAGATTTATTCTCCAGATGTGACATTCACGTTCGCTATCACTGATTAAGTAGGCTTCACATGGCTTATTATATATATATTATAACATATTACATCGAAATCTAATATCGAATCTTTAGATTTCACAAGTATTAATATATATAAACTGTATTGCTATAATATGATTGGGTAACTGAATTTATTTGCATTTTTTTATTTACAACTACCTAGTTTCGAAAGTTTTAATATTCTCTGTCAAGTGAATAACTTACAGGAACCCTAAACCCACACTTTATAAATTTATTTATTTTTAAAAACAAATTATTTTTTTCGAAGTTAATGAAGAAAATATTTCAGTTTAAAATATTTTCCATATCCATCGAAATTTTCACAAGCAACAACGGCGACAGTGATGTAAGTAAGTATGAGGTATGGGGGGGCAGGGCGCGGTTATAATATATTTGTTAAGATCGCACGATGTTGATGATGATGATGTTAATGATAGATATATGTTACAGCACGTGTCTGAATGTTCACGTTGTCAAACAATACGAGCGATATTTGTGTAAGATCAAGGATATAATATACAACAAGTTATTGAAAGTACAGATGTTTTAACTGACGATAGTACTTTTTAAATAGTTGCTAAATATCTAAATTTCTTTTATACAAAAGTTACTGGTTTCAGAGAAACATAATTTATTGTTTTTGTTTGAGAGCCACTGTATATTTTTAAATTTGGTGCTCGAACTTGATGGCGCGTAGGCGTCAACCAATCAAATGCATCAGCAAAATCGAATAAAAAGGTTAGCATCAAATAACTATCAAAACATTTCAGTGTCATTATGACTTTTGACTGTTTTGTAATTTTATCTTTCCAAAAGTAAACTATTATTTAAAAAAAAATTATTTGGACAATTTACTAGAGAAATTGCTCAAAGTGGCGACCGTCGTTTAAAATACACGCGAATCCAATTGTCTTTAATGGTTCATGACTTGGTGATTTTCACGAATCTGCAAAGCAGCATAATGGACTCGCCTTCAACAGTGCTAACTGGGGTAGTATATACCAGTTGCTTCAAGTGACCCCACAAAAAAAATCTAAAGGATTTAGGAGGCCATAAGATAGGTCCTTTACGATCTATCCTGGAAAATGAAGTTTAATAAAAATATTCGACATATTCAATAAAAAAAGGCATATCATTGTATTACTTGATTTTTCTTACAATTAACTTTTTTGTTAATAATTCCAACAGCTTTTTCTCTAAAACCATAAACTATTGTATAAGGTAAGTGTGGATATTTAGTATTTATTTGCCAAGCACTAACGCCGGTTAGAATATCTGTACAACTTTCAATAACACGTTGTATATTATATCATCGCATGCCATCTAAAGCCAGCTTTATAGTAGCAAGTCAGAGAGGAAGTCCTAATGCAGGACATAAATTGTAAGTCACACATGAAAATAAAATATCAACAAGTAGCATCAAATAAAAATGTATATCCTGGGCTTGGCATAGCCTTCCCATGACATCTATTCATAAGGCAGTGGACTAAAAGTCTTACAAAGAAGCGATATTCGCTTCCGTCACCATTGATTATAGTAGCAAGTCGGAAAGAAAGTTCTACTAGAAGAGGAGAGCAAAATTAGGAGAAAATGTGGGAGCTGATAGTCAACATATGAAAAAGAAAATAAAGAACACTCAAATAAAAATATATCCTTCTGAACTTGACTTCCTCTACACATGAAATTAAGTCTAAAAGGAAATTCTAACAGAGAAAAAGGCCCCAGGTTCAAAACAATTCTCATTCTTTCAATATACCGAATATTAACTGAAAACGAAGAAGATAACTAAGAAAAAAATTATTGATTTTTTTTATTAACGTATACTTTTTATAAAATTGTGTGTAAGACAACCCCATTAGTTCTTTTCATTATTCCGTGTCTCTGACTTTCTTTTTTCTTCCAGATCCGCCTGCACCATCTCAATCCATCTTTTCCTTGACCTTCCTTTCTTTTTCTCATGCTGTCTGGCTGTTTTTATCCTATTTCCTTAACTATTCTGTCTTCTTTCATCCTCTGCAGATGTCCATCTTTTCCTTGGCCTTCCTTTTTTGTCATGTTGTCTGGCGTTTTCCATGCTATTTCCGTAACTAGCCTGTCTTCTTTCATTTTCTGTAGATGTCCCAACCACTGTAATTTTTGCTTCCTGAAACGTTCCATGTATTTATTCATTAGTCTTTCTTTCACATCCAATATCCGTCTTTTCCCCTTTCAATATCCTTCTCAATTTTTTTTAATAAAGTTAGAATATTCAAATATACATACCTTTGAAACTTATAAACTGCAGTGAGGAGAAGAACAAGAGATACGCGAAATAATTTATTAAAAGAAAGGAAACAGAAAAAGAAAAAAATTCTTTCTAAATTAATAGCAAACTAAGAACCAAGTGAGCAGCAAGCCCAAGTTTTCCGAAACGTTTAGATTTAAAGCGGGGATAATATTATACGATCATCTATTAATTTAGAAGTTTTTTTTCCTTCATTATAACAGTGGATAAATTGTTCTTCCGTTATCCAAACAACTCACTCTCTCAAATATTGAAACAATCTTGTATTAGACTAGGTGTTTGCAGTTCTAGTTACAGAATTATATAAACACCTATGTCGTTAATAACCTTGGAGAAAAGTAATATTTGCAATAGCTTACTCAAATATTATCGAATAAAATTCTAAATTTGACAAATAGCGATAATGTATTTGCGTCTTAGCTCACGCTCGTCGTTGTGCAAAGAAGCCAGAGGTTTCTATGGTGTCCGGTTCAAATTTGGAAAGCGGACAACAAACCAATTGACCTGAAACAACACATGTTATGTTGCGCTAACACAATTATCCAGGTTATTTTTAATGTCTGCGAGTTTTGTCGTTCACGACCCTTAAAACAACTTGGGTCCTCGTTGATGCGAATAAAGTTTCGTAATTACTTGTTCTTGCTAGATTAACTAAAGTCAAACTTATTGAGTTTTAGTTGCGCGTTCATGTGGTTTTCACGCTCGGTTTTTACTAATTTCTTGTTAGCAGTGCGACGCCCCCTTGAATCGAACAACGGGGACCTAATGGTATTGAAAATAAATTAACGCCAGGGAAAATCTCGAAATGCGCGTTCGTTCTTTGTGTGTTCGCGGAGGAACGATTTTTTTCATTAATAAAATTGAATACGGAATTATTTGTTTTTTTTTAAATGTCTTCGTGATCTTACATTTATTCTAAAAATAAATTCTTGTATTTACTGTCATTCGAAGTTTAAATGTGGGGGATGGTTATTTAAAGTCTAAAAGAAATATATTTGGGACTTCTCGTTTTACAAATACACGAAAAAAAGCCATATAAATTCTTTTTCGTTTCTTTTTTTTTTATCAAAGCTGATCGAGTATATATTTGTTTGATCAAAGAAATTTTTATTTTTTCCATTTGGTCTTTGTGTACCTACTTATTTCTTTAAAAGAGTTATACTAAAACAATTGTAAATCGTGATTTCTTCTATCACGTATCATTTTGGTATTGTTGTAAGTTTATGTTTATTCCAAGCAAGCAAGATTTTTTAACGTGTTGCAATGCCACTCCCGCAACTAGTAAACACTATTCAAACAGAAATTAATTCAAGAATGATATCAAGTAGATTTTTCTTAATAAGTCCAATTATCATCTGTATCAGTTAGTTGCTTGACATAAGTAATCTCGTTTAGTTTATTAATTCCTCCAAAAGACAATGAACATGTATGGAGCGTGTCAGATACATATACTATTGACTAGAAGCTAGAACTAAGACTAATGATAACATTATTGTCACAAGGAAAAAAATTCGTCTAAATTGTACAAAGAGTGATCGATTAAGTAGGATTTGAGAGCCGATTTAAATCTCATAAATGAAGTATGATTTTTTATATCTTCAGGCAATTTATTGAAAATTTTCAAGCCAGTAAAGGTCACAGAATTCTTGGTAATATCTGTACGGGGTGTTGACAAATAGAAGTTTAGATTGTGCCTGGTATTGTGATTATGTATTGAATTGCATTTTATAAATTTTGATTTGTTTTGATAAATATATGAGCAAATTTCTAGAATATAAACAGAAGTAAGCGTTAAAATTTTTAACTCTTTAAAAATATTTCTACAAGACGCTAGAAACGGAACACCGGCTATTATTCTCACTATTCTTTTCTGTGCTAGAAATATTCAATTTGATGCTGCAGAAATACCCTCCAAAGAGTGATTCCATAAGATATCCTAGAGTAAAATTGGGAGTAGTAAACAATTAACAGTTGCTCTTTCGTAAGAACATTTTTCAAAAATTTAACCTGAAAGCACACGACGTTCAGACGTGAACGTAATTTGGAGCAGTGGATACCCCAATGCAAGGTTTCATCCAAATTTACTCCTAGAAACATCGTCTCTTTAGCGTGACGTAGAGCCATGTTATTAATATTTATATTTAGAGGGGATAGGCATCGGTTCTGTCTACTGTGAAATTGAAGGTAACATGTTTTGGGGAAATTCAGATAAAGATGGTTTGAAGAAAACCACGTGATTAATTTATCTATTAAAGCGTTAACTGAATCTTTTAAAGGTTTTTCAGAGATGAGAACTGAAGTGTCATCAGCGTATATGGTTAAATCATATTCAGACAGATAATGTGGAAGATCATTAATAAATAACAGGAAGAGACTTGGGCCGAGGATAGATCCCTGAGGGACGCCGGTACCTTATTGGACAAATCAGATCTATAACTTTTATTTAATTGACCACATTTTGAGTGCAAAATTTCGACAAACTGTTTTCGCTCGGATAAATAAGAGTGGAACCAGTCGGCAATTATTCCCCGTATTTCGGCATTATTTAATTTCTCAACTAGTCTATGGTAATTAACACAATCAAAGGCTCGGCTAATGTCACAAAAGATGACAATTGGACATTCTCCTTTATTTAGGTGGTCAATAATTTTATTTTAAAAGGAATTAATTGCGGTAAGTGTAGATCTTTTGGAACGGAAACCATGCTGACTATCATTAAGAATATCGTGTTTATTTACAAATGTCATAAGCCGGTCAAGCATTATATATTCGAAAATTTTGGAGAAAGCTGATGTTAATGCTATAGGCGGTAGTTTTCTGGTAATTGAGCATTATTTTTCTTATAGATGGGACAAATTTTAGAGATCTTTAAATATGATGGAAAAACACTCTCTGAAAAGGAGGTATTAATAATTTCCGTTAGTGGTTCAGCTACCAGGTCATCTACATCCCTCAGTAGAAATATCGGAATATCGTCATAACCAGCGGAATACTTATTTTTCAGCCGAGATAAAACTCGTAAAACCTCATTAACTGACGTAGGAAAAAGAGCCATGCTGTTGATATTAGTGCTAACATCTGGTATAGTTTGTAGATGTAGGTATATTTTGTAATGTGTTCGTCTATCTTTTAGTACTTTTACTGTATTTGACAAAATAATATTGTGTAAATAATCAGTTTGTGAGTAAAGACTATTTATTCTACAATGATTTCAATTACAGCAAGTTATGTTTCCTTTGGTGTCTGAGTTTGAAAAGACAAACAGGAAAAGACGTTTCATGAAGACTTGAAATTTGCTCTTTCAAGGATCGTAAGTTTAAATTCCTTGCATTCATATAATCCAAATTTGTAGGAAAAAGTATCTAAATGTGAATGGAAAAAGTTAATGAAATTTTGCTGTATTTGTCACCCACATTCTTAGTTGTTCCAGGTAGAATCATTTTCCTTAGAAAGGCCTCAAATGGAATTTCGAACCTTGAAAGAACAAAGTTCTGTAATAATATCTTGATGAAAAGTTTTCCTTTGTCTTTCACTTTCTTTCATGTTGTAAGAAAAATTTGAAAATTAATTTGGAACAATACGAACCTGTCTGTGTTAAAAAATTGGAAGTCAGCCACGATGAGGAACTGTTTTTGATTTGTGCAGAAGGAAGATAAAAAGAATAAACAGACGTGTAAAACAAAAGAGTAGACTGAAAGCTGTTTGCCTATTTTAGTCTTCTGTCTGGATGCTTCAATTATTAGATTAGATTATTATTAGAATAAGAATGGTTAATTTTATGCTCTAATCACAAAACAGCAAAGTAAAAACCACCATAATCCTTATGTGATATGCATTTTTTTATGACCTAATTTTGCATTAAATGTGAAACTTAGATCGGCGCATGCTCCGATAGTTTTCAATTAGTCGGTGCTGTATGAACAAACCAATAATCACCAAGTGAGAATTTTCACAAGAAAAGAATATTTAAAAAACAATTTTGACTATAACCACAAGTTCTGTCTTTCTTTATAACTTCAACTTTAGTCTTTTCAATACAACTTCCTCAAATAAAAGAATTTTCTCAGGTACGATGAGCTTTCATACATTCTGGAGGAACACTTTCAGAAATGCTTTTATAACGTTTCCTCAACATCGGTCAACATTCTTTCAATTTTTAAAGACTTTTGTTTTAATTTCATTCCTAAAATATTTGCTGAAGATAATTCTTGTTTTTAATTCACTTTTAATTTACTTTAATAATTAAAATTCGTATCCTCTAATATCTTTTTTTTTAAATTTTTAAATTTAGTATTGCATTACTGTTTCATTTTGTACACTAATCTCAGAATAAGTCGAATATTTATCATAGAGTATTTTGTAATGTTTTTCTTTTGCATATCTGCAAACAAAACTTACCTTTCTTTTATGTTATTAATAACATTTCAGGCGAACATAAAATTACACAATAAGATCAAAAAAGTGGCGGAGAAAGTGGTCCACAATCTTTTCAGATTGTTGCTAGATGAAGCAACTAAAAGTTTCTTACACAAAGGATTTAACTACAGTGGCACCTTCTCGCATACCAGTGGAAAACATAATATGCAACATAGAAGCATCGATCGCCGAGGTACCAGAAAATACTGCCGAAACCATACGATAAGATGTGTCAAGAATACTACCCACAGCAAGACCACCGAAGAAGAGCTTGTCACAAGAAGAATTTCAAGTTCTACGTTCACTAAAGAAAAACGAAGATATTATAGTCCTACCAGCAGACAAGACGGTAGTAATGGACATCACAGACTACGAAGAAAAGATAAAAGTACTTTTAGAAGATCCAGCACACAAACCTATTGCTGCGGATCCAGCGATATATATGGAGAAGGCGACAAAATCCAAAAGCAAAACTAGCAGCATTAGCGAAGAAGAACAACGCCAATTGGCGACAAAAGCCAAAAGCAAAACTAGCAGCATTAGCGAAGAAGAACAACGCCAATTGGCGACAAAAGCCAAAAGCAAAACTAGCAGCATTAGCGAAGAACAACGCCAATTGGTTCCAAGGGAGAAGTCGTCCAATTGTCCAAAACTATAAGAATTGCCGAAAATACACAAAGAAGGTGTTCCACTCAGACCTATCGTCAGTTCCATCGGATCACCGTTGCCGTTCCTGGCAAAACGGCTACAACCCTACGCCGAACTCTTTCGTGAAGAACGCAAGCCACTTCATCGAACGTGTAAGGAACGTCACCATTGAACCAGGACATCTGTTAGTAAGTTTGGACGTTGTATCACTTTTTACTCACGTATCTACAGAAGAGGCGGTCAATATTATACAACGTAAGTATCAAATTACAGAAGATACAATAAATCTGACGAAGCATTGTCTGAAGAATACGTACTTCATCTTCAAAGAACAACGTTACAAACAAGTGGAAGGAACACCTATGGGTTCACTATTATCGCCTACCTATACATAGAAGACTTGGAAATTAGAGCTATAGAAGCAGCAAGCTATGAACCAAACTTATGGCTCAGATATGTCGAAGATACGTCTACATAGGATAGACGAACAAAAAATAAGTGTGAGAAGAGAAGAACATCGAAATGCCGTCGAGAAGAACGAAAGAACGTCTTCGCTCGCTCAGCACGTAACATCCACCTCACATAATAGAGATTTCGACAATATAAAAACTATAGCCAACGTGCAGCACTTATCGAAAAGAATCATACGAGAAGCCATAGAAATAGAGAAATATTCGAGAAATCTAAATACTAGAGACTCAACAACATGGAAACCAACGTTACAAACAAAACCGAGATCATCAAGAGGAGGAGCTGGTCCACCGGTACGAGCAATAACGAGATGACAGGCCAGAAAACCATCGAGCGTAACGGCGCGTGATCGCAACTCGGTATATAAACCACTACCGGCGCCGACAGAAGTCAGTTCGACTCACATAACAACGAGAAGCAGAACCAAGCAAGTAGCAGAGAAGATCTGAAGGTGGCAGATGTGATTCTGCCGAAACGTCGCCAAGACCTGAAACGTTCTCTTGAGAACCCTACTCGAAGGAAGACTCGAAAGAACATTACAACTTACAACACCCGCAGAAACTTACGATGTAATGAGTGTGAGGAAAAAGTAACGAAACATGGCTGTAACGATTTTATTATTGGTAATATAAAAAAAATCAAATAAAAACTGGAAGATAAAATGTGCTGTTCATAGTAGTAACATTAATTTACATAACATGTCTAAGCGCTACTCTACATAACCTCATTTTTTTAAATGGCAACTTATATTTTTTTCATCGCTTCGAAATCAGTAAGTTCTCTTGTTTCCAGTGTAATGAAATTTTAAGCAAATTTTCGAGGAAACCACTCTAGAACTTAAACTTCATTTCATCTGATCACCTTACATAATTGCTTCCAATTGAGATATTTAACCAATATAAAAATGACATTTAGATCCAATTGTACATTAAATTATTTCAATATTTATTACTTTTAAAGCTTTTTCTTAAGAAATAGAATTAGGATTCTGCAATCATTAAAAACTGTGATGCCTTATACGAAAATGAAAAAGATAGAAATTTTGATGATGATAGGAGATGGGAGATCGATCGGTTTAAAGGGAAGTTTTAGTGAAACCTATTCCAATTGGACTTCACTGCCGCGGCCTATTGTCGTTTGGTTAGATCTAAAACTGCTACTAATTGAGATGCGGTACTTTTCTTTTCGAGTAAATTTCTAACAGACTTTTGATCAATATAAATCAAACGCAAGTTGCTTTGTAGTAACTTGAGAATTTTCCTCAAGGGATAACAAAACTACTAATGCCGTATCTCAATTAGTAGTAGTTTAAGGTCTAAACAAACGATTAACAGTAGACCGCGACAGTAGAGTCCAATTGGAATAGGTTCCGTATAAAATTAATCTTGTAGAAGAGTGTCATACTATTCAGGGATTTACAGAATTATTTTCTCAGATGAAGTTATATTCCGTCTTCACGGATCGGTCAACAGACATGATCTGGATAGAAATTGTTGGTCACCATTTCTTTAGACCATTCTTCCTAGCTAAAACTTTAAATTCTAATAGGCAACTGGAACTCATAACAAATGAAGTAGTACCATTATATTGAGCTCTTTTTCCAGAAGGCTTAGACAATGTTTGGTTTCAGCAAGATGGGTGCTTTCCTACATTATGCTTACCGTTTTTCATCGCAGGTGAAAAGGAAGAAGAGACAAGATAAAACTTTACTAGATTTACACCACTTGATTTTTATTTATGGGATCACCTCAAAAGCATGGTTTTCAAATAATTGGAAGATTTAAAAGCTAGTATTAGTGTAGAAGTGAAAAAAATCACATCGCATAAGTTAGAACAAGTACCAAGGAATTTTTTTCAGGATAAGTCGGGACATTGTTTGAAAATTTTGAATGAAATTAGTTTTTGTATTTACGTTGTGCGATGTTCTTTTCTCTTTTATTAAACAAAATAAAAAATTATTGAAATTAAAAGTTAATATATTTTTATAAATTTATTATGCAACCTAGCAAAATTTGTCGCTATCAAACACACAATTACACGGCGCGGCGATTTACGAAATATATGTTTTTTTCATAATAAATAATAATAATAATAAGATAATATACAATCTAAAGAATATCTATACATCCTTTTCAATTCTTTGAAATACGTTCGTCGTTTTTCAGTTGAAATTTCTTCTTCTCTGTAAACGTGTCCACATATTCAAGTTGTAAAATCATAAAAAAACGTAATTGGGTATAAAAAAATTGAAGTTGTAGCGCTTAGACATGATGACGTAAGATAAATTAAAGTTAATTAACATTTCTTTTTAAGTCAGTTTCATAACATTCTTCATTCTTTACTTAAAATAATATAAAACTGGGCACAGGATACTTAAGTTTGTTATATTTTTTCCTACCTTTTGCTGGTTTCAATAGGCAATAAGTGGCAACAAATATAATGATACGATTATTAATACGACCCTCAAAATTAAGAATTGTTTTAATGATTTTCGTTGAAAAAACGTGGGCTTCGGTATATTTTTCACACAAAATTGGCATTTTCTTTACAAATTAAAGCTATGTCTTCCATTCTGAATCATTAAGGCTGGGTTGCATAAAAGATTTAAGCTAGGATTAAATTTAAATGTGACACACAATATTCTGTACACGTCATAATGTGTCACAGTCTAACTTAGGGCTTCAATTTAATTCTGGCTTACATTTTTTGTGCAACCCAGCCTAAGTTTCATTTTAAACTTGGATAGAATCATAAAGAACTAGCCTCTTCTGTGTTCGGGCGCTCGCTTGTTTTATGTTGACCATATAACTGACTCAAAAATGTCTGACCTTTACCATTTAATGAATGAATTAATTAAATGGTAAAGGTCAGATTAAATTAAATGCTTGTTTCTTAGTAAATTAAATTCCAGTTTCGTTTTAAACTTTGAATTGTCATAAAGAATCGCTTTTTCTCTTGATCTCATAACATATTCAAAAAAAGATAACACTGACTGAATGAACTTTGTAATTAATTTTTCACACAAAAAGTGGTAGTTTCTTAAAAAATTAAAGCTACATCTTCCATTATGAACGAATCTAGTTTCATTTTATATTTTCAATTGAGTCGTAAAGAATTCTTCTCTTCTGTGCATGATGTTTTATGTTAATTGTATAACTGACTCAAAAAAAGATAAC
Source organism: Serrognathus titanus (assembly GCA_039766575.1). Classification (NCBI taxonomy): domain Eukaryota; kingdom Metazoa; phylum Arthropoda; class Insecta; order Coleoptera; family Lucanidae; genus Serrognathus; species Serrognathus titanus. The sequence goes on from CM077911.1 coordinate 65,730,000, forward strand.
TTTAACCTTTACTATTTAATATTAATGAAGCAAATACGTTAAGAGAAAGGCACTTTTTTGAATTATAATTTCGCTAATGTTAATGCAATTTAATACGTAATTGTGTATTTGCTCAGAAAAATATTTTTAAATTGATTATGAAAAGTAATAAACGATTTCGTGATTTCATGAACGTATTTCAAATATTTTACCAGTTCTAATGTTATTAAAATATTAAGCAAACGCCCGCGGCGAAATCCATTAGACACAAATTAAAGTGTGTAAATACTTATGATAGTTTCTGTGTATTTTAGAAGTACCGATGGCGACTCGCAGTGTAACATTTACAAAGATAATGGTTAACAAACAGAGACTCACTTCAAGTTGTCGCGCGCATACTAATTATTTGGACTGTTCTCTACAGGATAACAGTTGCGAGATCTGAGCATAAAATACCCTGAGTTAAGGGTTGCAATAATTCGATTTCCCCCGACTCAGATCACGCCCGATATCGAGTATCGACTGCGACGCTTGCTTGCTTGCTTGCATCTGACATCCCATTGATTCCTTCAAATTAAAATGTGTTTTTTCGCAACCGTGTGCACTTCAAGTTAATTGGTTTCTTTCTTTGATATTCTAATAGATTTTCCGTAACTTTTACGTAAACAAATATGTTGGTTTTATTACAATTTTCTATTTGTAATAAACACGGGTCGGAACATGGGGAACACGGGGATGGGCGTCTTATGATTTATGAATTTTTTAACTGGTATATAGTGATTTTATTTTTAATTTAACGCACACAGTATTAATAATATTACTTTCTTTTATTATAAATTTGAATTCAAAGGGTGCGATAATAACCGATAAATTAAGTTTATCTTAAAATGTATTAAATGCATAAACCGATTTAATATTCCATAAGTTGACGCTCATAAAAAAATCTGTGAACTATTATATTTCATTTTTTTATTAAAGCAATTAAATTAAAGCAATCGCACAGCAGTATATCACGTATACTTCATTTAATTAGGAGCCTCACTTCCACTGGTTTGCTTTAGTCATTGCCAGTATTCAAAAAAGTCAAGAAAATACAATCGCAAACATGTATTTTATTAGAATGAACATTTTATTTTAAATCGATATCTCCAAAATCGTTCCTGGATTAAGAAACTTTATGACATATTTAATATTATTATACATATTATATTTCATCATTTTGAAAAACTATTGTAAGTGTACTTACAGCTTCACATAAAAATTTGTAAGTCTGTAAGAGCAAGTAGTTACTGCGAAAATTTCTCTCCCAAGAGATATCCTCCGTATTTAAACTCAGTTTAAAAAAATATTGACTCGCTCTATCTTTTATGGATCGTTAATAACACGAAGGGGTACACCTCTTGGCATTAGAGAATTTAATTGATCGCCGTTCACTTCTCCTGCTAATGGCTCTTGAAAACGATACAGGGCTCGTTAACGAGACCGAACAAGTACACGTTGGTTATTTAAATGTGCCCTCATAAATGCTCGGCGAGTTCTTAAGCGTGCAAGGATATTGTTATGTGCAAATATTGCGGGCCAACAAGAACCAAGGAAAAATATAATACGATCCACCGCAAACGGGAAGCCGCAAAAACAGAGCGTTGAATAAAAATTAAATTTGATCATTTTGGTCTTTGTAGGTGTTCTCTCAAGTTATAACGTTTATCGTAAGTTTACTGATTACATTTTACGAATTTATAAATTAAAAAAGAGAAAAGAATCTAAATATTGAAGACATTTTCTTAACTCTCACTGATCAACTTTAATCTTCAGTTTATTCTCTAGGAACAATTATTGTTAACATAATTGTTACTATGTCGATAAAAAGAGGATTAAAGTTTAACTGCAAATGAGAAACCATGCCTTAAGGTCCGTTTTCACGCTCATGCAATTTGCACAAATAGATTTGTGCATGCAAATTTGCACAAATAAGAACTGAATTGATAATCCATTTTCACGCTCAGTTATATTTGCACAATTTTATCGGTAATTCTGCAATTTAGACACCATTGAACGCACAGCCCATCGCGCACATTATAAAGTGTTAGTTAGAGTTGAGAGCTGGAGGTGAGAGAAACTCAACGTTGGATCAGGAAGACGAATTCTTAGCATTTGCTGGCGTTTATTTAATTAAAAAGTTAAAAACAAAAAAAAATCGAAATATCGATGAATTTTTTATAGATATATTGAATAATTTATTGATATTTTTTGAAAAAAGTAGAGCAAAAAAAATGTTATCCATGGTTGCAAACTATCAATACATCGATAAATATAAATTAATAAATATAAATATCGATATATCGTTATTTATCGATGATTGAAAAGTATCGTTATTCGATAGTAAAACACAAAATAACTATTATTTGTATATCGTCACAAATATTTACAAGTATAGCAGCTAACGTGCGTTTCGCGATAATAATTCATTTACTATTATGTATCCACTACGCATGCGCTCGGTTGGAGTGTTGTTTACACGTTCAAACATTTGCGCCAACCTCATGCAAATTATCTGACCAGCCAGATTTTGCTCAAGCCAAATTTTCTGGCTTGTGCAAGTATAAAAATTCCGTTTTCATGCAACGACTTCCTTGTGCAAATTTGCATGCGCAAGTCGATTTGTGTAAATTGCATGAGCGTGAAAACGGACCTTTTTAGAGATTTTACTCTTTTAATAAAATAATTCTCAATTGATTTAAACACACGAGAATGTGCGTATTATTATCACGGGTCGGAACATTCCAGACGGGCATGGGCGTGCTATGATTAAGAATTTTGTAACTGGTATATAGCAATATTATTTTCTATTTAACGCACACACAGTATTAATATTGCTTTTCCATAGTAGTTCTCTTTTATTATAAATTTGATTACAAAGGGTGCGATAGTAAACAATTAATTAGTTTATCTTAAAATGTATTTTATGCATAAACCGATTTAATATTACTTCATGTGACGCTCGTAAACCTTCTGTGAATTTAATTAATTTATTTTTTTCATTTTTACCACCGGATTAAAGCAATCACACAGCAATATGACACGTATACTTCACTTCCACCGGTCTGCTTTAGTCATTTTTTTCTGGCAAGCGTTATCTAGTAATAGATGCCAGAATTCAGAAAAGTCGGCAAACGTGTGTTTTATTAGAATTAACGTGTGCACTCAATTGCCGCATCTTACCTAAAAATCATATATTTTTTTAAGAATGTCCGGTATTCCCCTAGGTCTGTATTATAATGTTTTATAATCGCATTGTGAAAATAAGTTGAATCACAAATGTTCTTGTCGATGTTTACATGACGTAAGGCGATTATAAATTTTATGATACAGTGGACAAAATCTCCATAATTCAGATTGCCAAGTGCCCTTGCTCTTGGCATATTTAATAATTAAAAAATTAAAAAATTTGCGTAACGATTCTCGTTACTGGTCAGGACACTGCAAAGCATTTTAAACAAAAAACTTATTAGGCAGATTCATATAATTTTTGTTAAATTTATTTATTCAGTGTGAAATCACGACCGACTTATAGTTTCGTTGTAGGAAAAAATTTGCGAAGCAGGGTACTGCTTGAATTGATAACAACAACAATGTATGTACTCTGAACATCTGCTTTGATGAACATGTAAACAATTCAAAAGATCATACGACTAGAATGTTAGGGTGTTCTATCAAAACTAGACAAAATCTAACTCTTAAATGTAATATTGGTGTTCAATAAAGGATGGGCATGTCCTGTTTGCTCCTCATTTATTCAGTTGGACGAATTTTACTGTCATTTTTAATACTTCTATTCGTTTTGTGTGCGACATTCTTCAAACGAATTTAATGTTATAAGAATAATATTACTAACACAAATTTGTTCAAAGTTAATCAAATTCAATACGTGCGTTCGGTGTGTTATGTTTTCAAGCAACGGAATTATCTTCGTAAATTATTGTTTCTTCGACTTAAGTTTTTCATTTTTATACACCTTTGAAAATGTAATTGATTTTAATTAATCCCATAACAGTTAATGACTTGTACGACGTAATCATCATTCATCATCAGCTATGTAACAGTGTAAATCATTAATTTACGGTCACACTGAACAACTCGATTCTTTGCTTAACACATAAGCGTTTACTGCACGCCTTCAAAGATGTAAATTTTTGGTTTTCGTTTTATGCACGGGCGTAACGTGCATTTCGAATAAATTTTTAATTATTTATTGATAATTGTAAGAATTTTTTTTCTTGTTCTGGTGTTTTTTCTTTTATCAGTATTTTCTTGTAGGTCTATCCAAAAATCTCCCTGTATTTAATAAGAAATAACCTTAATTGCTTACCCAAGACGTTACCTCTAAGAATAAACTCATTGCTGACTATTGGCCGTATTATTATTTTATTCAATGGCTTCCTTGTAGTTAAAATAATTATCCACATAAAAAGAAATCGTAGATTATCCCGAGAGTTGTTACTTAACACCGCACCGTCTTAATAATGTACTTTCGTCGTTGCTTCAAAATTATTATTTTGTGTGTGGTATGGAAGAATTAAATATCAGATGTTGCGAAGTTTTCTGTTTTACTGTTAGTTTATATTTATATATAAATGATTGAAATTTAAAGTAACTTCTGTTTTTTCTTGCAAAGAAATCTGAGTTCAAATTTTATTGCTTACCATTTCTTTATCGTGCATCATTAATGTATCATATTATATTTCTCTACTTTGTGGAGACCATCCAATTTTAACAAAAGTCACACAACTTCAACTCTAATTACGTTTGTCGTTAAATACACTGTCATTTTCGGTGGAAGTAAAGATTAAAACATCTCGAATTTGGAAGACTTCTAATGAAGGTACATTTATAGATTTCAAGTAATTTGCTGATGACGAACAAAGGAAAGTAATAATAAACTTTGAAGAAAAGAAGAGAAAAGCGCCGCCTTTAATACTACCAATATTTGTTATTATTTTGTATTATTTAATGGATTATTAAATTTACTCTTAAACTGATCTCAATGTCGACCTCTTGGTGTACGTTTGACAGGTTCTTCGGGATAAACAATAAAAGTATCTGATCAATTGTAATTACATATTTTATGAGAAGTTTCATCGAACAAGATGATTAAAGAACTTAATTCAAAAATCAAATGATTCCGTCGAGAATAAATTAAAAATAAAATTTATTAGCTTAATTTAAAATTTCTATACTATTTTTATTTAAAAAAAAAATCATCTTTGAGTATGTCATTTGGTATTAACTGCATGTTCTTCAATGTAATTATTAATATAATCGAACAATCACTAGTAAATACATTTGTCGACTCAGTATATTTTCCACCTTTCCTTAAAGCTTCAAGCTCGTAGAAAGCTCGATCATACAGTTCGATAACGTCTTTACTATTGAGAATTTGAATTAATTGTTAATATAATTGCAATAAACTTTTGTTGACTCAGCAATTAAAATATACCCTCAATACATTTTTAAAATATATTCTTGAGAAAAGGATAAACAATTCAAAATGTGTCAGTAATTTGACAAATTTTGAAATTAAAATGCGAAAAAGTTATGCGATAATAGGCACACCTTATGTCGTGACTGATAAGTTTGCAATTTAAAAATAAAATAATAAACAGGGTATGTGGTTTTAAGAAAAAGAGAAACGAGCTCATAAATCGAAACACGTTTCCAAGTGGTCAATTTAAAAAAATTGTAAGCAATTTTTCCTTTTCTTTTTACAATTTACTTCAAAAACATGACAAAAAGAGGAGAGACGCACGTTGCTTGTCTTATATAGGGTATAAATAAATAGTATTGCAAAAGGCTACATTTTCTTTCACAGATTTAATTTAATTATTAAACATGGCAATACTGTCAGCATCTTTTATAATTTCGCCTCCGACACATTTTTTTATGACGTTACTATTACTGTTATAACATTTTACTATGAAAGCAAAGTTGGTACGATTGTTAGAGTTTGTCAAAATAAAAAAAGAAATACCCTCGTTAAATTTATATCGAAATTTTTTTAATTGCGATTTAAAAATCGTACTTATTTACTGGGCGTCTCGTTTAATGAAACACTGCTCTGTTTTAAATCTAGAAAACGTACTCGCCGATTTAACTTCACCTGAAAGTTTGGAAAAATTGTTGTCATGGACACATTTCATTCCATTTCGAAAATGGGTGGGAATGTTGTTGTCAAAAATTTACGACGGAACCATATAGAGAGCGTTCTAATTAATTAAAATGACACTTTGACTTAAATTACAATTGTTTACTGCAGTGACTTTCCTAGAAAGGTAACAAAAAGTGAAGTTGAATATTTTTCGAGTAGAAGGTGATACAAATTTTAGATATTTATTGCAAATTGGCACTGGAACTGGACATTAAAATAGCTTATATCTCAAAAATGAGTATGTTAATTCTTTTCCAGTATATATCATTAGAAAGGTCACAAAAGTTGATGTTACCCAGGAAGTTTCACTTTTGAAAATGCGGCGCGGAAGAAAGGAGAGACCTTGCTATTTTCTGGCTAATTGAATAACCCGAGGTGTTTTTTGATTCAAAACAAGAAAACCTTAATACAAAGGATACTGAACTTACGATTGTAATAGATATATACAGGCTGTTCTATATTCTATAAGTACCATAGAGGTAAAGTCTGAAGAATATATTTTTAATCTTTCGAATAAGGATGGTGCAGCAAGAGAAGCGATATTTTTGGAAAAGCAATGGTAAAATGTATTTATAATAAAAAAATGTAATTATATACAGGTTGTTACTGTTTTACTTATACTGTCCGCTGTGTAAATTAAATTATTTTTGTAAAAACAAAAGCAAGAAACGCCGCTATTTCCAATCATCCAAAAAGTTAAAGTTTTAATTTTCTAAAGATACACGTGTAAGTATATTAATTGTCCACAGTAGTATCCTCAAATGTAGCCGCTATGCGACGGTACTTGCTATTATTAAAAGTTCTTCTGGTAGTTCTCGAGACTCTTTCTAGTAGAAAGGGGTATTTTTGGATAAATATGTTACAAGTGTGTATACGTACTTGGACTAGATGGTTCTGATTGTTCCCCCGCAGACGGGAAAGTGTTTCGTTGCACTAAGGTGGAGACCCCTAAATCTTGACTGGTTTCTGGAGTGACAGGCGACGGTGTTGGAAACAAGATCCCTAATTCTCTGGCTTCGTTTTCCTCTTGTGCTTGCTGGCGACGGAGGGCAACTTGGGCTGCCATAACGCGCTGCCTTTCTGCTATGAGGGTGCATTTGGCACACGCACAGTCTCTCCATCGACAATACCGCTTATGACCCTTGAGCGCACTGACCACCCCGTGGTTGCGACAGCGAGCGCATTTGGGAGTACGCTGATAACGTTCGCTTGCACGCAGAAAGAACGCCGGGGGAATAGCACCCAAGACTGGATGCTGAGACATTAAAGCCGTCATATCCACTCCGCTTCCAGGAATGCTCATCATTGGTAATCTACCATAACCACTTCGTTAGACACTGCGGCTCCTGATGACCGCAACTGTTAAACCGCGTCGAATGCAGTTCAGATTCCACTCTGACAGTAACGTTGCAGTGGCTACTGTGCTAACCACTGTTGGCTGCCCGCGCTCGTTATAGGCGCCAATGACGTCCCTAGAATTCGGAAGCTCCGCCTGTTAAGTCACCGCCCACTAACCCCTCGCACTGATATTTACTGTATTATAATGACACACATAATAGGAATACAAACTAGTCTTGAATAGCACGTACATTATGGCCTGGCTATTGTATGCCTTCCCCCATTGTTCAGATACTATATAATTTATTATTTCGGTCTATTGTCACTGTTATTGGTCTGCATATCGTTTTTTAATGGATGATGTTTTACTGTTGACAAACGCTTATTCACCGAGAATCAATCGGCAGTTGCGTGGTCGCACAACAACACGCTTTCACATAAGCCGATATACATATACCCATCTATACATGCATATACATGAAACCACTTCATTTCAACTACATCTTGTTAAGCATTGCAGATGTAATTGTTACTTATGAATAGTATACATATATTAACAATTGATATCCTTACAGTGGGTATATAACATCGTATTACTAGAAAGTACGAGTATCTCTCAAGAACTTCATCTACAGGGTGGATTCCAGGCATGAATTTTTAACATTTGTTAATTAAATGTTAAATACACGAATTATAATTAGTTAGGCAGATACTGAGAAAAATATTCCAACATTATATTTCTGCGATTAAACTTCCAAGGACTAGACTCGAAAATGTAGAGTACTTCATTTAGGTCATTTCAAAAAAATGTTAAGTTTTAAGAAAAATTATAATTTTAAGAAAAAATTGCAATGCATAATTATTTTGTTTCTTAATGGTTATTTAAATACTATATCTAACAAAATTTAAAGCTTTTAAAAATTACTGAATTGTAGACCAATAAAATCCTGTGTTACTCACAGGACGTTTCGTTAAAAGAAACTTCAACTTAATTTTGGGGCCTTCGTACGAAACATCTCTCTAATTTTAAATTTTGTTAAACTGGTAATGTATTTAAGTTAATTCGTAAACAATATTTGCATTATTGTTGGTCCTTTTGTAGGTCGTAAATTGCACACTCTGCTCTGTCATTATCATACAGGGTGTAACAAAAATAGAGGCAGCTATTTCAGGAACATAGTCTACTATAGAAGAAAGTTCTTATAAATATATGTCAAAAAATTGACCGTTTTTATGTTACAGTCAAATTTGTGTTGAAAGGATTTTTTTAGAAGATTGGGAATTTTGAAGGAGAGAAAACAAATTTATTTACTTGACCCCCGCTTCCCCGTAATACACTTCTGATGTGCCTTTGTAGCGCTTTTCTTATTCTTTCATAAACAGCCAGGGTGTAATGTATTTTGTTGAAACTGTCTTCAACCGGGAACACCGGTTTTATTATGCTATGACAGCACGCATGTCCGCCTTGTATGAGATATCTTATTAAGTAGCAAACTGGTTGAAATTTGTCAATCCTAATGCAATGTTAAATCAAAAAGCGATCGCAGGATGTCGCAATCTAATCTTTTCAACATATCAATATAATTGAATTGGCTTCCGGTTGGAACCGCGTCACGACTACTTCTACTGTCGACGTTTCGTTCTCCATTGCAGAAGAACTTCTTCCTCAGGGCTGCTGCTGGTGTTGCTACTGCTGGCGGTGTTGCAGCGCATTCTCGGGAAGTATCTCGATAACAACGGAAGATACAAAAACATTTTCAATGCATTTCGTTTTTTTTTTTAATTTTAGAGATGCATCAAACTTGGTATGCGGGTAGATGACGGTAAAAAAAGAAAAGTTTCTTTGTAAAATTTTCTCTGTAATGAATAAATTTAGAGAAAATCGAAGAGAAAGCAAAGTCGCATATTTTTAGGATGGACTTTAAATGTGAAGGAATGGATAGTTACTCATTCACATACGAAGATTTGACAAATTTTATTTTAATAACAATTTGTATTGTGCGACAACATACATACTAAATGCATATTTTTGCATAGCCCCACATTTATAATTTATTATTAAATTTAATAAGATTAAATATCCACGCGATTTCACATGGCTGTGGCAAAGTTCAATACACCGAGCTTTCCGTCAAGGGTAAAATGAAATCTAGTCATAAATTTCTTCGCTGTTTATGGATTTATTACCCCCTTGCAGCTGTGTGCTATTCATAAATGCAATTTAGATCGCCGGTTTTGTTTCACGATTCCGCGCGCTACAGTATTTCAAAAAACAAATTATGCAAATTTCAACTGCTCCGATTAAAATTCTTTATTAAGATATTTTGTTTGAAATAATGTCAGAAACGTGTCCCTCAAGTTTGATGGATCTTCAATGAAACACCCTGTATATTAAACCAAATTTGGATTACCCATAAAATTCTATATATTTCCTATATATCGTTGTCTACATTGTAATTATAGCTGCAAAAGCGATAGTAGAAAGATTTACGAGTTGATTTTTCTTTGTGATCCAAGTTTCTTAAAATTTTTCATAGGAATAATTTGAAAATTTTCTTACCTTCTTATCGATCTTGAGATATTTAAAATTTTGTCATTTTTACATTGCCATTTGCAGTCACTATTTTATTTATTCATATTTTATTTGTTTGAGCTCTAAGAAAAGGATTTCTGGTACATACGTAGCTGATACATTTAAGCTTATTACAAACCATTATTAAATGTACTTTTATCGCTACAGGGTATTCATGGTAATAAACAAAATATCAGAAACTTCAAAATGACAAAAGTCAATTTTTCTAAATAGCATATTTATCTAACCTAAATTCTTTGTTTAATAAAGTACTTTCATTTTTGTTAAGTATGTCCTAAATCTATTTTGAGATTTTCAGGTCTATGTAGACATTATTGTAATTATATTATTATATAATTAAAGTAATTTTATTTTCACTCCTGACGAAGCTACAATCGATAGCGAAACGTAGAGTGATAGTGCCAATTTAAGGTGTCCGTTAAAATAATTTATTAAATAATATTACACTATTATTATACATGGTGTTTCTTAAACGTTTATTATACGCTTTTAGCGTTTAGGAGAACGAAGGCTTTATTGAAATAAGGAGTTAACTAATTTAATACCTTTTGGTTCTCGTCTTATGCATGGGCTTAATGTGCATTTCAGGTAAATTTTAAATTAATTATAAATTGTTGTATATATTTTTTTAACATTTTCCTATGGACTGGGAATTCTTTTCTTTCGTCAGTATTTTTATCGGTTGTATGTAAAATAGAGGTGTCGATTTTCGTTACTTTGAGTATTGGTTACTATTCATTACTCGAATGGTTGGTAATCATTTGCTGTATTAATTGCAATCATTACTATGATTACTTTGACTGCTAAATTCATTGCACTTCTCTGTACAATTTCAATAATAATACTAATAAAAATCTTTTTAACCACATTATATTATATATAAGTACATTGTAGCGGAAAATCCATAGCAAATGCGGTTAAAGGAACTAGGATCAGTTTCCCACGAATGGGTGAAGTTCTCAATGTATCGGTAAAGTTGGTATGAGAGATTATTCTGTCAGAGTGTTCAAAGTAGATTAATCGAATTTTTCGAGTCAACGACATCTACTTTATTTGAAAATTAAAGAGCCAGGAAAATAAAAACTTTCATAGACTGTAGAATACTTCATAAAAATCCTTCTACGAATAATTGTCAATGAGCCAAGACTTAAATGGTTTCTTTTTCTGTTAGCACAGGGCAGTATAAACAATCTGCATTCGATAATTCGTTATATTATTCGTTACTGTAGCATACATGTACATACGAAAAGATAAAAGTAATTAAACCGGAAGTAACGATTCCTCTTGTGAGTTACTTCGGGTATCTTCGTTACTTCGGGTACCTTCGAGTAACGAATACTCGAGTACCGAATAGTTACCTTTTCGACGTCTCTAATGTACAATATGTATACAGATTTTATGTAATCACATCCATTTATACGATTATCAATACTAAGAGAAAATATTTTGGAATAAATTTTGGTAAAGACATAGTCAGTCAGCTGTGGAAATAGGCAATGGGCGAGCTGACTTCAAACTATCTTACTCTTTATTGACACCTTTAACATGATTTCTCCTTCATGTAGCTGCTATATCATAAAGATTTTCCAAAAGTGACTTTGGAATTTGAAATGACTATAAGTATATACAGAGCGTTTATTTTGTGCGCAGGTATCTGTGGTTAAGTCATATTCATGTAATTTTGTGACTCCCTGTATAATATCCGATAACTTCAAGACTCTTTAGCATCTTCGCAATTTTTGTTCTATCAAGCTCTATCTGCATTACTCTTTCCCAGCCTTGAATTTCAAAGGTTCTTTCTTTATTATTTTTTTGATCCTCACGTTATTCCCATTTTCTTTTGAAAATATCGCCTATACGTATTCCAAACACCTTTGGGTTTTATGCTTTAAAACAGAATGATCATGTGGTTCTTTGTTTTGTGGGTTAGTTCTCCTCTACAAGATATCTTCGTTCCTTATTAATATGGCTGGACTAATTTCCATTTACACATTTTCAATTTACTTTCAATTTTCTATCCTTAGTTGTAATTTCGATTACTTTCGTTTAAAATGGCATTCTGAAAAAGTAGGTTTTTCTGGGTAAAGGTGAAATTGGGAAGGTCGTATATACGCTACAGCAAATACAATTGTTAAGTACATTAGAAGTTGGACTAGCCTTTTCAAATTTCTACTCTCTTTGTCTATTTGCTGCACTTGGTTGAATAATTTTGTTCTTGTTGAAGTTTAAGCCACATTTTTCTACACTTTCTTCCAGCTCTTTTTAGGTGTTTCAAATCTGGTTACGAAAGCTGCTATGCCTATATACATGCAGTACATAAATATAAAATGCAATCATTTTGAGTGAAAACGCATTACAGAATTCCAGGGATTTCCAAGACGTAATATTTTCTCAAGATATAGCAAATTACGAATTTATAGCTGACCAAGAGCTAAGATGATTACGATTTTAAACGTACAGTAAAAATTCTACCATTCGAAAATGTACCAGTCCGTTAAGAAAACTGAAGCAAAAATGCAAAGGAGGTGAAGCAAGATAGTTAATAATTACGTAAGACCTTGGCATTAATGGAATAATAAACAAGTCTGATATTTGAAGGATAACAAAAAAGATATTTACAAGCAGCAGGGAGAAGATTCGGGCAAAGATGATTAGGTGATATTCGAGGAAATTTAAGAGGCATTGCTGAGAAGACCAAAATATTACAAATGTTGCTCCTCCATATAGGAAGTAAGTAGTAAGTACCATTCTTCCGAGATATCAAAATTGATCAAATGAGTATTTCTACTTTATGATCTTACTCTATTTTAAAGCAAAATCTTATTAATTCTAAGCTCATTGTCGATTCTGATATGCGTGTAATGAGTTTTCTGATTATAATTATTTTGTTTATACACACATTTGCTAAACTGATATTATTAAGTGAGGGGTTGCGGGGCATTATATCGAGAGTACGGAATATTCAACGCTGAACTCCTGAGCGGATTAATTGAATTGGATGAGTAGACAATGGCGCATGTCGGTGAACGTATATATCTATGCAAAGTCACAATTCTATTGTCGCCAGCACAATGCTTCGATATCGCATTGTAACTCGCAAACTTTAAATTAATTCACTGACACATGAATATATACCTTCCGAGTACACTGCTAAAAGCGAAGGATCCTGAAATACAAAGGGATTTCGCTCCACGAACTTAACAATACGGGAATTTAATTTCTGCTCGGACTCTATGAAAATGTCCACGAAAATTCAACTATATATAGACCTTATAATTGGTTACAGTCGCGATTTTGTGATGAACATCCGTAATTATTATTAACTTTTATGAAAACATTATCTAAAGTTCCATTAATATTGTGTCTCGAGCAAGAAAATAAATATTAAATCGACCTATAAACTGTTAATAATTGTATTATTGAGAGGTGAAACGTGTATGTCATACGCATGTGAAATTCTAAGCTATGGTTTTTATCTGAATTATAACTATCTTCCACTTGAATGGCTTTATTAACACAATAACGAAATAAGATTGTCCTAATCATATCGGAACCTTAAAGTCATTGCCATACATATGCCCAAATATTTGCACGTACCTATGCGAATGCCGTCATATACTTGTGGGTTTGCGAATTTGCACAAATGTCTGGGAACGGCTTAAGAATAATAAATGACATAGGCTTACCACAGTATTGCAACATCTTTAAAATCACTAGAAAAAATAAAAAGAGCTGTGCAAAGAGTTTAGGAGACAAGTACGTTTTAGTTGTCGCAGTAAACTTCTTACAACTATGGGAAGATATAAATATAATCATATTACATACTTCGATAAAAATAAAATCTCTTGTTTGGAGTAGGGGGGGGGGAGTCTAGAAGTGAAATACAAATGTCAATGTTTTACACCATTTAGCACAAGTGAAACTTGCAGAAGTATATTTTGTTTCATCATCAATCATTGAATCGTTGGCAAATGAATTATCAAACAAAGTTTTATTGAGACTTAGATTTCTTCAACAAAACTCAAAATTGGATTTGTTGAGAGCTAAACCTTCAAAAATATTTATCATGAGTTATCTATCTAAGTTATCCCTTTTTTCCTGAAAGTTCTATGACAGTGCAACAGCAGTATCGGCACCATTCTGGAGATAACTTGGTTATTAAGAACGAAACCTCGGCAATAGAAAGAAGAATAATGTAAGTAAAGTTAATAAGAAATTAGTTCTTCTATATTTTGGCATATAATGAATTCGTTCATTTTTATATTACTAAAATAAAACATTGTGAAACTGTTAACATTGAAAATCACAATATGTATGAGGGTATGATATGAGAAAGGCATTGATACCTAATATTTAAAAAAAATAATTAGGAAAACGCAGGTATTTTATAGAGCTGTCAAACTATGTATTGTTGTTTACGCTGGTTCGCTCTCTTAATTTGAAAAACCTTTCAATATATAAGGTCGTTGGTGTTGTTGATTTAATCTTAGCGCCGGTCTTTCATTTCTTAATAAATTGACTAAGACAATTATTTGGCGAATAATTACCATCGAAATAATTCATAAAATCCAAACAACGATTCAAAAAAATCAAGTTACTCGCCGAACAACTTTAATGGGTAGATAGCCCGGACCTTAATTTAGGTAAGCTTAGTATAATCAGAATAATTTGAGTAACTCTACCGCCGGAAGCAATGAGTTTAGAAAAGTAAAAATTTACTAAACGAGTTTGGCTTGTTTAAATACAAGATAGCGTCGCGAGCAAGTAATTTAGAAGACCATACGAGTTTAGAGAACACTTTTCAAACGAGATTGCATGTGCTATTTTTCGTATTTCATGCGAAATTTTATTTTATTAATGTTTAATAGAAATCATATTAGTCACCGTTACATTAAAATAACTATCACAATTGATGTTTATTGAAAATAAAAAAATAATAGTAGTTAATACGTTGCTATGGTGTGATGGTTACTATGTTGTAAAGTAACCTATTACTGTACGATTTCGAGGATATCAATATGATGTGAAAAAATATATTATGATATTTCTTTTAAAGAATAAGTAATTGAAATATGCCAATATTGTTTAGTAGATATTATACAACGATGTATTTACTTTAAATATGTACTAATTCAAACAAAGGACTCAGTTTGGGTAGCAATTTTCGTATGCAAACTGCTACTCGTAAGCACGTACTTAAGCTTGAGGTCTGACTATGCATATGAGCCTTAGATAATTAAAAACTTGCATCCTATGTGACTAAGACGTACTACATAATCAGGCACCTAATAGTTGGCTTAAGTGCGTAGTTATGTCTTCTTTTTGGAAGTATAATATATTTTTCAAACCTTTTTCGAGATTTGTGATTCGATTCTGCTTATATCTGTAGCAACCGTAAGATTTACAAGCCTGTAGGTCAATTATTAAAAATTGGAATTTTGAAGGTCTTTAAGATAATCTCGCAAAGACATACGAGTAATCCTGGAGACATCTTCCACAGAACTTCAAAATTCCATATTTTAATAACTGAATCATTTATTGTTGAAATGGGTTGTTACTTTTTTTGAGTTTGGAGAAAACTAAAAACAACTGTTTACTTAATTTATTTGGAAATGTATTTCTTTTAGGTTGCTAGTTACTAGCAACATAGTAACTTATGTTTGAAGATATACTAGAAACAGGTACACTGTAAGTATTATTTCAAGTAAATGGTATTGTTTTCATATAAAATATTGTTATAAAACTGTTTCAGATAATCTTTTTCGACAATGAATTTCAATTTTCTCAGGTGTAATGATACATAAGCTACTTATTTGTAAAAACAAAACTATTTAGGTCACTGACATAACCCGTTTTAAAACTAAACAGTAACTAAAGCCTAGAGAATAAAATTTAACCGTTAAGCTGCGTTGACCCTTTTCTACCAAACGGTGTGTCTGTACCTCTACAATATATTTTCATGGATAACTTAAAACGTCCAAAAAGTGACTTAATCCTTTTCAACAACGAATGATACAAGTAAGTTACAGATTTACAGATAGTACGGTATGAGCAGAATCAATACATTAATTACATAAAGTGTTTGTTAGAATCGTACAAACTGAAATAGTGATAACCACAAGTACTTACATACTACAACCATACAACCAAAGTGCATTCCTTGAAACTCTTAATCGGCATTACTTTGAAAAATTAGGAACTAAATTTAATCTGCCATAGATCCGTTAATTGTTTGTATGTTATTAATCATCAACAATTTGATCACGTGGGATACAATCAATTATGATGACCCTATAGAAATTTCCCGAAATCAAAAATATTAAATCTAAAATTAAAATACAAAACAAGAGAAGGAACAAATTTAAAAAAATTCGATTAGCGAAGCTGAATTGAGCAAAATGCAATTATAAAAATTAAAAAGGAAACATTAATCTCGTATATATAGGATACCGCGTGTATATGACGTGTGGAGCAAAAATACACCATATAGTATGCAGAAGCACAAAAATTGAAATTTCAACGGTTCATTCTTCTTTATCCTCAAAGAAAGGGATTTGGAAACTGGCTTGTCCCCCTATACGGTCCATGTTAAATCCTGAAACTAGGACTTTTAAACTAAACACCTATTATTAAACAAACTGACGTATTGAAATAATTTTCCTGAATTAAAAGTGTAAAAATGATGTGACTGTTTTAATTCTTTCTGGGTTTAAATTTGCTCCCAATATTTTTTAAATATAATCAAATAAAATTTTTGTCTTTCGGCCACATTTACATCAAGACTACAATGTTTTTGGTCTTTCGTAATGCAGCTTTAGAAACGAAAATATTTTTGCCTTTTAACTTTAATTTCTTTAATAATTATTGTGTGTTGAATAATTTTTATTTCGTACTCTATAGAAGTCTAATTTAATCACATGTATTAATGAACGACGTTATCAAAAAACTTCCGTTCCAAATTAGTAGTTCTAAACAATTATGCTGCTTTACTTTTGAACTCCTAGCCCTCTCCCAAAAGTTACGAAAAATATCAAATTAGATTTGATACTACTATATACAAATATAATAAAATTCATAATTTGCTTTAACCTCAACAATAAATTCAATTGAAAACATATCTTTCAATATAACGCTATGTCAAATAATATGGTATTGCGCGTAGACTGAATAATAAGTTTTCTAATTTGCATTTATGGTGAATTTATTATGGTATTAAAAGCAGTTTCATAATTGAAGTTATTATAAAATTTAAGGGTCCAATGCATTAAGTGGACATGTCCAAACTCATATCCACTTATTGCAAATGAATAGCTGATAGACAACCAACATGAAACCAACGTTATTGTGCTGGATGGGTGGTATTGATGATAGAAATTTAGTTCTTGCTCAGGACGATGAAGAAAAAAAAACTTCTTGCATTGAACCCTTCAGTTGGTTTTGGTGAAATTATCAACTAATATCAAGTACCTAATCGTCACATGTTACAACAAAAATTTCTAAGTGAAGCAGAGTGGAAAAATAGTAACGTGCGTCAAGGAAGACGGTCAAATAGGCTGTAACACGCTTTGGTTGTTATGAATGTATATCGTGATTAATTTCATTTTTATTTCAACTTCGACAAGTTGACAGTAGTTAATCTTGTGTCAACGAAACTCGAAAGCTTTTTCAAAGTTTCGTGGAATATTCCTGTCTAAAAACTGTTCATTGCAGAATTTCTACAAGAGGCGTTACATTGTTTTGTCCACTGATAAGATTTTTTTTTGTAAAAATAGTTTACATTAAAAAGTACATTAGATTAGAAAACGGTTATTATCGAGTCCTGTTCTCGCAATGGAACAAAAATTGGGGTAAATTGGATGTGTTCTGTGAAAAAGTGCTTTGAAGAATTGTTAGGCGGAACTATGTCGGAACATTGTAATTCGTGGGCTTCCGAGATCCTGTGATTTAACCATTTGTAAGATTTTCCTGTGACCTTAAATAAAAAGCTATATATTTGCCACGTCAGTTGCTAATCTAAATGACCTGAGACAGCGAATTGATAATAAAATTCAAGAACTGGATGAATTTCCTCGTATCTTAAAGAATGAACGCAGTTAAGCACAAAACCTTGAAATATTTTCAGGAAGGATGTGAACACTTTCAGTACTTACTGTAACTTTTCTAAAAGTTTTATAAGTTATACTAATAAAAGGTTATTGTTGAAATGTTTTATGTGAGCTAAAGTAAGATTTTCTGTGAGGTAAAGTAAGATTATAAATGCAGAACCCTACGCCATACATTTAGAATAAATTCATGGCTATCTAAACCGTTCTTTTAACTGAATGCTCGTTATATTATTGTTGTTTAATAAGAGACAATAAAGTAAGCCTTCTTATTCAACTCGTATAGAGCGAGGCAGATCAACTGAATTAGTATCAAAAAGGTTCCTGGATGAAAGAATTAGAAATGATTTGAATCAAACTGACAAATGTAAACAATGTTTAACTTAGCAAGAAAACTATTGAAACTATTTTTTTTGATACCAACTTCGATCAGTTAAATCTACTCGCTCTGTATAAGAATATACTATTCATCTATCAGTGATACGTAAATATTTTAACTAATGTATTATCATACCGAGCGAGAATGGCTTTATTTTTACTTGTAAATGTCAAACTTATAAGAAAACATACTATTATATCATAGATAAAAATTAATTGAAGTGGATTAATAGATTGTTAAAAATAAGCTCGTTGAGTCATACACAATGTGTCAAAATTGTGAAAAAGTGACATAATTTTTTAAAAATATCATTATTTAAGAAGTTACTAAATATTTAAATTAAGTAAGAAAATAGAACACGCTTTTTGTTCTTAGCAGTAGCGCAGCAATCTGGGGGTACAGTCGTGCTAGTTTAAACCAACCCAAGGACACCAAAGGTACTTCATTTAATTTAGCAGTTTTTAGCAGTACGATGTGAGGATCAGAGATTCATTACAAAAAGAGGCAGTGATGAAAAGAACACCTTTAAAGACGACATACAGCGACTCAAAGGTGCTTCAGGCATTTTGAAAGTTCGATTGTTCATTTGTATTTTGGGCACTAAGTATATTTATGACTGATGAAAGGTGCGAGTATCATGCACTCTAGCTACGCCACTGGTTCTTAATGATTATCCTCTGACATCCCTCTTATGTAGAAACTTAAAAAAAAAACTTTAATCGTTTTGTATCATTCACCAACAGTGACTTTTCGATTAATGCCAAAATTATGTCAAAAATATATTGATATTGAATGTATCTTATCTTTTCTGTGCATAAATATTTTGACGTTTTATGATACATCTGAACAGTGTAGCGAAGCTAAAGTAAGGAAACTGGGGATGGATTTGAGATACTGAACATACTCGGTTCCAAGTCGTAATCCTCGTTTAATTAAATTCCAGAATCCGGTGCCGGAGCGCGCACCTCCCGTCATTATCCCCTTCTTTTATTCTACATATAACCTTTCGCATACCGGCCTGTTCTTTGTGTAATTGTGCATAAAAGTCCGAGACTGTCTGAGATGCTACCACAATGGGACTTTTCGCGCGGAATGACTTCACAAACAGAGAGCATTGTGCGTCGTCGACGTCTTTCCGCCGTGGACGCCGTTATTGTGTCTCGTTCTTCGGTTATCACATTAATTAAAATCCGTTCCTCTGGTCGAGGAACAATTTCAATTTCCTATATTTACATTGCCATGGCCTCGCTGTTTTATTCAAATTTTCTCCCCAGTATTTTCAGATTCTCTTTTTAACATTAAACAATCACAAAAAAATCCTGCTTAGGATGTGATTAAAAAAAAAACTTTGCGTCGTTTGATATTGATCATACTTCAACAGGTGCCCTTTGAAATAAAACCAACAGTTCCTTATCATGTAGATCGACTATTCAATTGCGGATGAAAACATCCCTGTGTTCCCTATCCGGTAACAATGGCAATTAGAGTCCTTGTAAGGATTGAGAGCACCCTCGTGTGATACAATATATTACATAATAGTAGCCAAGGGCGATGCTTATCGATATTTGTATATCCACAAATCCCACACAATTTATTCTGATGCAGGTTAACCATTGTTTGGTGGTTGAACCTACGTATGTCAAAACAAAACGTACGTGTATGAGAATTTGAACTGACCGAGTTTATTAAATTGCGTCGTTACTATTGTGTATGGGTATGTAAATTATAAAATTATTGATTGTTGCAGAACTTTAAAGCAAATTATAATTACTTGCCAACAAATTTAATCTAAAATCTGAAAAGTATAAGCCATTATGTACAATAAAATTTGTTGTAGAGTTCAAGCGCACAAAAGAGGGTGTTCATTTCAGTGTTAAAACAATTTCCTTTGAGGGGAAAGTAGTCGGTCTGGGTTGTGGCATGTTTCATTTCACCGCAGCATCTTTCAACGGTAACTGCGCGTGAACTACCCCCTAAACAGAATCTGGTAATGAACTCGCCGCTTGATCCCTCTACTGTTTATTTCTGCACACGCAAATAACAGCTTGCGTCAAAGCTCCACCGTCAAGGCACTAAATACTTTGTTCATTTTTCAATTACACAGCTACTAAATTTTTTTCATGAAAAATTGTCTTTAATATTAACTAAAAACACTGAAAATTCATTAAACAAATGTGGAGGGCAACTTTAGAAGATTTTTCAATCGACGTTTCCCGGCGTCGTTAATTGCTTTTGCAAGATTTATAAGTATGGAAAAAATTGATTTGAAATAATAAATACATGTAGGTGTTCCACTTGAGTAAAAGTAACTTTCTGGTTTTATATCTCGAAGGTTGCCGGTTATTCGAAACGTCTCAAATATTGCAGTAAAAGTCACAATTGAAAAGATTTCTAAAGATTTCGAACGCGCGTTTGTTGTTTTGCTTAAATATAGGAAAAATAAGGATTCGAGTTGCATTTCAAAAGTAGAATAATGCATATGTATGTTTTACTTAAAGCCACACAGCTTTGGCATATACCTGGCGAACACATTCCATTTCTAGTAATTCCAACAAAATGTGGTAGGAAGGAGAGGAAGTGACTTTACTTTTGAGTATTGGTAAAATCCTGTAATGTAAAACATGGTAGGTATTATAATTCGAAACTGTAATTAGATAGATACAGGATGTACCTATTAAGGAGAGCAACTGTGGCTTACTCTGCCTTTTAGTGAACTGCATTCGAAAGTGCTACGAAATTCAAATTTAATATTTCTTCCAATGTTTAAATTAAAAAGAGAAGAGAAGGGAAAGATATAAGTGAATTCTTTAAATCAAACTTACCATACTGTTATGCTTACAACTGAATTCGATTTGCAATTTTAAATTACAAGTAATATATAGGGCATTCAATTTGAATGAATCTGGTTTATACAGCACGGGTGAAAATTTCAATTCATTGTGATTCTTTATTTTAATTGAATATGTTTCTCTAATTATATATTTATAGAGAAAGAAAACCATTCGCTGACTTCAGCAGACAAGAATAATAACACCGTGTCTAGCAAATCAGTGAAGGATTTTTTTGAGAAGGCAACAGGCTGTTTCGAAATAAAAATTACAAAAAGAAATCATGGGGAGTCATTTTTTCTCTGTTGAAAAGGCACAAATCTTCTTTCGAAGAAAAGGGACTTATGAGGTAGTCTTATCCTTACAAGCCATAATTTGTACCTTCTGAGGAGGTACAAGGCTCCAATAGAAATAAAAGTTATAAAAGGGAGTATGACTTTTCGGCGGAAGAGGCACGAGACTTCTTTCGAAATAAAGTCAAGTAAGAGTCTTACCCTACTACTACTGCTGCTGAGAGTCTCACTTTGTCGGTGGAAGAACTTTATTTCAGAAATAAAGGTCTGGAAGTGTATGTGTCTTAATTAATAATAACCAATGGTTATGTTGATTTAAATTGTTCGGTCACAATTGAATTTCTTAATGACTCTTAACTTGTTCTGACCAGTTAGAAACAAGTGCTGAATTTGAAATATTAAGAATTAATTAATGTTTTAGAACTGTTATGTTATTGTTTTTTTTTTGGCTTCAATATTATTTTGTAACTTAGACACTATTTCTCTATATTCTATATCATCAGTAATATTAACTCGATATCCATCTAGTACATGATTCCGCAGATAGTTAGTAAACAATAGGAACAATACAACACCTAATTCCGTATTAAGTGGTCTTGATCTGGTTCAATTTACTCCGACAAAGAAAGTTCTGTTTGTTGATTTCTTATAAAGTCAAAAAGAGGCTCAAACTATACGTTGTCGATCCAAGTTTATTCCAATTTCTTACGCAAACAGAAGGTTGATGATTCTGACGTCCTCAATATCCAAGTATGAGTAGTTGTGTGGCCAATTTGGTTGGATCCGCTGACAACGGATTTGGCGTTTAGCCCAGCAACTACAGGTGTGGGTTTGAATCCTTTCCTGATGCATATGGGTTCTATGTGAGAGATAGAGCATTTATGTGCCGGATTCACAACAGCTCCTTCGAACTGAGTTCCCTGAATTTCCCCATTTCGAAAAGTGAATACCGAAGGAGAAATAACAACTGTAAGACGGTCGCAGCCGAAAATGGCAATACCAGTAACTAGACCACACACTTCCCCGAGAAGATTCGAAAGCTTGGGGCAAATTGGTGGTAAAAAAAATTACCATTATGGATGATTTTTTTTAAATTTTGAGAAGACACTCATGACTAATATTGGTCTAGGTGGACTAATTCGATCGAATTCAAGTTTTCTCGAATTTTTTTCATGAAGTAGAAATTTGCTCATCCTATCCACTTGATGTCCTGAAACCATGTTGGCATTACTTATTCAAGTCACAAAATTCAAGTATGCCATGAGATTTTCAAAAATGTTTGAGAAGGCACTCATGGCTGATGTTGATTAATAAGTTTCTAAATCAGATTTGGTTCCTTTTTTATGGATTGGGTTGTCTCCAGTTTTGTTTCTTCCTGTATAGATTGATTTATCAATTCACTTAGCAGTACTGCGTTTGGGTCAATTATGCATTTCCTTGATGTAGTTGGGACATCTGCTTCTGCAAATTTATTTTTTATGGATATATCACTCTTTTTACATCGTACTCATTGACATACCTAAACATCACCATACTATGCAGTAGAATTTGAAACGAGATTCTAATTGATTTTTTTTAATGCTTTAATTTTTCAGTTAATGTGCAGAGAAATATTCTCCAAAGGAGTGTGCCACTTATTTAGAGTCCCTTTCCATTTCCTAAGAAGTGGTGTGTATATTTTTATTCTTTTTGTTTTTCCTTAGTTCAGCATTTCCATATTGGAGCATTTTTATTCTCTGCCTTGATAGTATTTCCGTCGTTTAATTAATTTAATTCCTGTTTTATGTAACTTTTTGATCTGTCTGTATCTCTGTCATATAACTGGATCCTGTATCCCTTCAACTAAATGGACTAGGTCGTTTGGATCATCGCAATAATATATCGAGAATTATTCATTTTCCTTGGATTTAAAATATATCTCTAATTAAATAAAGGCAAACATACCATTATACCACGATTCTAATGCAATATGAAAGTTGAATTACTATTAAAAATTTCTTTTATAAATTATTCACATAATTTAATTCGTTTTTCATTTGAATGGAACTTTGCATTTAGTACCTTTGTTTCCTGTTAATATTATATGTACCTATATTCCGCACTTGAAAAGCAAATCCCGAATAAAATATGAATAGAGATTAAATATAACAGTGATACAAATATACTCGAGGGATTAGCCCTGTAAATTACAACCGGCTTGACAGATATCAACTCGAAGCATTCACAAATTTGACAGTAACTGTACACCTCCAGATATTAACTGTAACGTTATAGCATACCCTGGGCGGTCTATTCTTCCATTTAGCCAATGCCATGAACGACAGATGTAATATGTAATGATATAATTGCCTACCTCATATTTCTATCTCATCTCAGGCAAACGCTACCTACCTATCTATATATAAAAATAACGCATTGAATGAAATCTTGAATTCTAATAAAGAGTGTGAAAATGTTACATTCGACTGAAAGAAGAAATAAAATGTAATGCATTTAAAATAATAATAAATTAAATAGTAATTTATAATAATGTATTGATCATAAATAGTTCTGGAAGTGCTGAAAATAAATAATATTGTTTGTCATTTATCGTTGTTAACAAGGCAATAATTTAAAACGATTAAATTGAATGATATTAATACTCTATGAAATACGAAGTGCGAGCTATTATTAATAGTTTTGATGTGAAATAATAACATCATCATGATCGTTTCTTGCTTATATTCAAAGGAGAGTACTTTATTGAGATGAAGACAGATCAATCAGTCGGCTTGGTGGGTAATATGTAAATGATTGTAAAGTTAAGAACAGAATTTAATTTCTGAATGGATGAGGTCGCAGAAAAGCGGGCGGTTGCAATTCTTGAAATTCTCCGAGACCTTTTCATGCAGCAATATCTCAAGATGTCGACCTCCATGAATTGAAAATTGTAAACCACCCTCGCATACCTTCCATTGAACATTCACGCCAATATCTCGGTACTGAAACTATCGGCATTTCCGACTCATAGTTTTTAATTTAGCCGCGAACGCAAAAATTTCTTTCTATGAAAGCGGGAAATAATGATGGGGATTCAATTAAAGCAAGGTTCGGTGAAAGCAAACAATTTCGATAAAGTGCGGGTATTTAATTTTTTTTTCATTCATCCTACAATAATTTTTAGTTTTAAATTGAAAGAAAAATGTAAAACATTATGGCAATGTACATAGAAGAAGTAAAAAATATTAATTTTTTAACATTATTTTAATAAGTGCATATCAGACTACATTTCGATGAAATTGTAAAAAAAGATCCAGAAACAATTAACATAAATAATCGAAGTATTTACATGGAAGTGCATATTCCTGCAGGGGTTGTGGTGTACAGAGTATACATTGTATCTATGTAGTACAAAAAAAGTCAGTTTTATTTTAATTAAAAATTTGTATTCATAATCGTTGGAAAGAACGAAGTAAAATACAAATCTCCGAGAATTTTAAAAATAATCTTATGTACTTAAAACGATTTTAGATGGGTTAACATTTACTGAAATTAACAATTAACAATATACATGTATTTCGGCCTTATTGGACTTCATCAGAACTCTGTACCTTAAAAAAATTTGGTTTATTGAAAAATTTAGAAAAACTTACCCCTTTTTTGAATTTCTAAAATCCCAAAACACAGGAACAGGAATTAATGATAAAAATATGAAATAATAATATAATTCCTGTTCTTGTGTTTTGGGATTTTAGAAATTCAAAAAAGTATTACGCTGAAAAAATTGATATTTTCCTTAAAGGTACTTTATTCTTTCAACTTCGAAGGATTTGAATTGAGCTTGGACATTCTTTAACAAAATCCTCCCTTCAACAAAGTTCTTCCAATAATTTTGGTTTTTATATTTGTTGAAGTTTTTTACTCACTACCATTAATAGCTAATCCCCCTTTCTGTTCCTTTTTTCCTTTATCTATATTACTTTTGTAAGTAGGTTTTACTTCTAGCACTACCACCCTCTGCCCCACCAAATTAATAGTCTCTTTTCAATTATTTATTCTAGCGAATCCATCGATTAATGACTTTTTAATTTAGATATTCCCTAATGTTTCTGACTTCTTTTATTCTTCCATTTCTTTTATAATTTCCTGCTTTGAACTTTCTCCACTATCTTCATTAGCTAATGCCTTTAGTCTTCATGTACCTTGTGTCTTCCTCTTTTCTTCTTTCCTATCTTAGATTCCTATGTTAGAAGCAAATCTTACTTTTAACATTTGTACCTCAGTTTAACTGTCGTTTTTCAATTATTTGTTTTAGAAATTCATGACTTCTCTTTTTCAGAATGCTGGGTACAACTAAGCCATGTGAACGACCCTTTGAGGTGAGTCCGTTTCAGTCATCTGCGATTTACAAAAGCGTTCCTTTAAGAGTTAACACATGTTTCCACTGGGAATTAGCAATTCTCACTGACACAAAAATTACGTAGTTCATGCATTCTTTTACATGCAGCAAATGTTTCGGAAAATTGAATTCTTGTATCAAAATCACATAAATGCAAAGAGGTGTCCTTGCTTACTTCAGCGAAGTTTTGCTTAATTCAGACAAATAAAAATATTGTATTAGGATCATATAAAAGCAACGAGGTGTTACTCTTTTTTCTTGTGAATTGTTTCACATCCTGGAAATTGAATTTATATATGATCACATAAACGCAAAGAGTTTTCTTCGCTTACTATAGCGAAGTCCTACTTAATTTCACAGAAATCTTGTATAAGAATCACATGAACGCAAAGAGGGGTGTGTATCTTTTCGCGCTTGTAATTTATTTCAACTTTAGAAAATTGAAATCTTCTACCAAGATCATAAATGCATAAATTGCTTACTTCAGCAAAATTTTACTCAATTCAAAGAAACAGAAATCTTATATTAGAATCATACAAAAAAAGTAGGGTGGGAATTTGTTTCACATCCGTAAAATTGAATCTCTGTACCAGAATCACATAAACGCGAAGAGGTTTCTTTTGCTTATGATTTATTTCAAGTTCGGAAGATTGAAATTGAAGATTTACATACCAGGATAATATAATGGAAAATTGGTGTTTTTGCTTACTTCAGTGAAGTTTCGCTTAATTTTAGAAAAAGAGAAATTTTGCATGAGGATCACCTAAATATAAAGAGGTATCTTTCCTGAAATTTAAGATCCTTGAAGTGAAGTTTTATCGCAAAAACATAAAGATTTTAAGTAAAAACATCTATGGTAAATAATGGTACTCTAGCGATGTTTTATTTAATTATTAAAAAAATTACAATCATATAAATGCGAGAAGGTATAGTTAGTGCCTTATGGCTTCTTAATATAAATGTCTTTTGGGCCCAATTTTACAAACATGGAATAACAGAATAACTATTCGCCGAATATCCATTAACCTTTCTCCATATCTACGTCATATTATTCCAAGAATAGTGTTATACTCAGTTTATCCGACGATTGTAAAATCGGGTCTTAAAGGACCTACCTAATATCCTTTAGCCTTTCTCCATATATACGTCATATTATTCAAAGAATAGTGTTATACACAGTTTATCCGACGATTGTAAAATCGGGTCTTAAAGTACCTACCTAATTTCCAGTGGAAAAATTTTATGGCTCTTAAAAGTACCCTTTTGTGTATTGTGGAATATTGAATTGAGCTCATCTGAGCGAGTCGATTAATGATTCAGTTTACCAGCAATCTGACAAAAATAATTTAATGAATCTTTGTGTGAGTTTAAATATGGAAAATTAAGTGAAACTTTACCGAAGAAATTTATTCCTCACATTAGAAATAAAAAAAAACTGGATTTCTCCTGTTTTTA
Organism: Serrognathus titanus; assembly: GCA_039766575.1. Classification (NCBI taxonomy): domain Eukaryota; kingdom Metazoa; phylum Arthropoda; class Insecta; order Coleoptera; family Lucanidae; genus Serrognathus; species Serrognathus titanus. The sequence goes on from CM077911.1 coordinate 65,757,550, forward strand.
ACTACCATCAGAAACATTTTCAGTATCATCAGTGATCTGTATTCAACTATTCTATGTGGCTTTTAATTCATAGAGTGTGTAGTGAACATTTGCTCGATAAATAGACTGAGAATTAAGAAGAAATTAATCATAAGCAGAGAAGATCCGTTCGTTATTCTTGTTTTTAGTAGTGTTATTGAATATTTGAGGACAATTACACGAAACGAAATCCAAGCAATTCCCGCCAAGTTATTAGTTTCCAATTTTGCGACGTCTATAAGTGAGCATAGAAACATACTTTCTAGTATCTAAAGAAAACTGCAGAATATGATAGGTATCTACATATGCGACGTCCATTAAATTCGTCGGCTACAACGATCGTCACGTCATGGTGCGTGATGCAATAGAACTACTCAAAGTAGAGTTTAAAAGTATGCTAGAACAAATTTTTGTTTACGCTAAATACGCTAAACGTGTTATGCTTACTTTACTTCTACTTAATTACTTTACGCCGTTTATATAATAGTCACTAACCGACTTAATCTCAAACAAAATTCTTTATCCGGGTAAGCGCGTTTATAGTCATTATTCTGTACCGAAGAGGGTGCCACGCTAGAGTGATCTGTTGCTATTTTCAAACTAACGCATAATTTGTTAAAATGCAGCACTTTGGGGTGATAATACAATATATTTATGATTTATTTTTTAAATTGACAATTAGATGTAAAAAATTCGAATTCAAATGTAACACTTAACATAATAACTGTACAAAACTGTGCAGAGGGAGTTTTCATTATACAAACCAAAGCCAGTTAGATATTATTTTGTGCAAGTTGCATATTTATAACACCGCGCAATAGCATTTCTGTTGCGTCCAATATCATTTATGATTTTGAATAATGTATTAGCTCTCATTGAAGAACTACAATCAGTTTTATTGCATCAGCTCTAGTTATTGAAATATCGAGCAAAGATAGTTTTGTCAAAAAATGAAAGATTTTGAAATTTAACAATTTACTAAGTAAATTTAAAGATTGGCGAGCATAAACAGTCCTTTGAGAACTCTTTTGAAGATTTCAACAATAGTCAGCCATCATATAAGCTTTTCAACGACCTTGATAGCGTTCTTCCATAGTCCAAATGTCCTGATGGAACCTTTCTCCTTGTTCCTCACCTAAATTTTCACGAAAATGCCCTAGATAACTGTGGAGGAAGTGAACCTTGATGTTCATATTGCAACCATGCTGTTGGTAGTTAGTTAACATGTCTTCAACCAGCTGGGAATAGTTTTCTGCCTAATTATTTCCGAGAAAGATATTGATCACTGAAGCATAGGAATTCCAAACGTTTTTCTCAACATTGTTCATAGATCTTGTAAAATTCGAATCTTTTTAAAGCTTCCTGATCTGTAGACCTTCAGAGATACCAGCTTTCAGCTTCTCAGAAGTTAAATTTCCTTGAAATATATTTGAAACATTCCGCATTTTTATTCAAAGCCTTGACATTTTGTTTCATTAATCCTAGCTTGATATGGAGGGGAGGTAATATAATGCGATCTCTTGCTAATAACGGAATGTTAACAACATTATGTTTAAGAGGAATCAAAGCTTCTCTTACTTACGGGCCAGTTTTTCCTAGTCCAATGTTTATTCTTAGCCCTACTATCTCATAAGCAAATAAAATAGGTATATTTTGTGTATCCACTTTGTTGACCCAAAAGCAAGTTGACCATTTTCAACTCAACATATATTTCGATCACACGGAAGAAGAGGGTTATATCTCAAAAACTCTGTTTGCAAGATTTTCATAACAAACTGCTTAAAACTGACCTAAGTTTTATGGGATAGAAGGGAATAACTGAGCTGACATTGTCAGCTGACAAATGAATTATTAGCTTCACCATTGAAACAGAGGAATCTACTGATAAGTGACACAAAAGTTTCATATTTTCGTGAATCTTGGATCGAAGTCACTGTCTTCATTTTCAAATGACTATGCCCTGACTGCAATCTTCGTCTTCCAGTCTCTTGGGAATTGATGGTAGAGGTATGGAATCTTTATTTATATTTAGAGCTGGTCTTGACACTGATGGTACGTTAGGGTAGGTCCACTGTGAACGACTTTTCCGATTAATATCACTAATATTCGCAACACAAAAATAGCAATCATCATGGTGGTTAGACAGTTAACGCCATATCATTGTCGTAAGGGATTTTAAAAAAAAGCTTCTTTCTTTAGTTGCCCATAAGTGCAAAGATTCATCACAAATTTTACATTCTAAATTAGGACATCAGGTCTTGTTTTGTGTCTCTAGGAAAAATCCAAAGTACTCAAAATAAGTTTCTTTTACAAATTGCGATATCTTGAGATGGTATTCATCACAAATGAAACAAAAATATTCCGGAATTATTCACACACCTTCTCCGAGTCGACGCCATACCGCTAGACTGACAGAAACTCACTAATTGGAATGCAGTTGATGGAAATATTGAAAAAGTTTCCAAAAAGTTTTATTTCGATATCTCATTAATTAGAGCTGAGAGAGCGACAAATTGAGGATGTTTTTGGATTCAGGGCCTTCTGTTTATTCAAAATCAACATAAGCAGCTCGTACAACAGATGATTAATTGGCATTAATTAATTAATGCATACATTACATATTTAAGCATTTTCTGCATATTGTAACAATAATAATTCCTGGAATCTTCGACAATATGCATGCATTGGCAATCGCGGATTTCTCCAGACCTACCCTTAATGAGCTAATAATCCTTCACACCTGCAATCTCAGGTATTCCCAGATCTTGGGTTTTACCAAGGCGTGCACTTATTCACTCTGTTGCACATGTTACTTAATTTATCCGTCAGCCAATTAGCATCTTGTTTCATTTGATATTCTGTTGTAATGTCTTTAATCAGGTAGCCAATTACATCTACTTTATAATAGATGAAACTACTGACAGTTGTAGATATTATATTGCTCATTTATTAATTGGAGTATTGAGTGAAACTGAAAAGGGAAAGTAATTTTTAATTTCTTCAAAAGAACTTGAAAAAAATCAACCACTTGACTATAACACGAATTAATCAAATTGCTCTATCTAATTTTTATTTGCCAAAAGCTATACCAATTGAAAATGTTTTACGAATGATATCCGATAGTGTACTTTATATGTTGAAGGCAGGACAAAATTTAAAAGTTCTTTTATCCGAATTTAATTCATATAACTTGTATAGTAAATCATCTAAATCGTGTAGTAGAAGGAATTAGAAACAAATTTGCTGCGTCAGTTTTCTTTGTTAATAATTTTGAGAACATTAAAAGTGTAGTTTTGGAGTTTTCTGAAAATATTATTACGATTGAAAATTGTAAAAATCTTTTTAAATCTCCAAAAAATTCCCAAGAACTAGCATTTATTTATTCGTTTCGAAATCACTGACGCAGTTAAAAACGCAGGAAATGACATAATGAATTTTTAGAATTAATTAAAAATTTTGAGATGTCATGCAAAAATGTAAAGGGTCACGTAAGTGCTGAAATTTTTGAAATATTTAATACAATTATGAAGAAAAGCCCTGGTTATGCTAGATTAAATAGTATTAGTTGTGTTTTAAAGGGGAAATTTGTCGAAGATCTAGATGTAGCTCCTAATATTCTTGTTGTGAGAAAATAATAATTTATAATCGATATGCGCCCATTAAAATAACGAAGTAAGCTACATTACTAGTTGTTATGTATTTAAAAAAAAAAATTCTGCGATGTGCCTTGCTTGGGAGTAGACGTGTTGTGCGTTGTTGCGGTGAAACTTGGGGTAAATCGCTAATGTGACAGAATCTGCTGTGTTGATAACTGCTAATCTTATTCTATCTGGAATTATGGCCACAGAACGTCTCACTCGTTCGAATTCTGACGAAATATTAATACAAAAAGTTGTCGAGAGACTGCTTACTAGCTCAACCTTCATCGATAAAATGTTTAATGCGCTAAGTGAAAAACTGGATAAATACGTGGATAAGAAGGTACAGGCATGTGAAGAACAACTAGTTTCAGTGCGCGAAAAAATCGTTAATATCGAAAACACGTTGGAAGAGCACGAACAATATTCTCGGAAAAATAATCTGCGACTATTTGGAATTCCGGAAACAGCCAAGGAAGATCCTGAATAGATCTTTATTGATCTGTGCCGAAATAAGTTGGGAGTCAATATTACGGAGATGGACATCGATTGCTGCCATCGTTTACCAGGAAAGGAAGGTACATGCCGTCCACTTATTGTGAAATTTTGCCGACGATCGGTCAGAAACAAAGTATTTTATTCCAAGAAGAAATTAAAGGGTTCTAAGATTATTGTGCGAGAAGACCTAACCCACAAAAGAATAACACTGCTGAAAACATTAGTTGATAGATTCGGTAGCAAAGCTGTGTTTACTAGCAATTCTAATATTCTCGTTAAGCTCGAAAATAAAATCCATAAAATTACAACATTAAGCGATTGCAAGAAATTTTCTTTTATGAATTCAATTAACCTGCCGCAATAATGTGCAATAATGTGTACCTGCTCCTTTACATTATTTAGTTCAGAGCAAGCCTTTTTTTTTCATTTTTAAACGCTCTTTGTTCTCATTTTCATTTTTGTTTTTTTTTCATTTCCCTCTTTTTTTGCGCGCCACTATGTTTGCTGAATTACCTTACGTATTTGTACTTATATGATGATGGATTAATGATCAAACTAGCACATATTAATATCAGATCTCTAATACCAAAACTACCTGACCTAGTTATAGTCATTACGCAACTTGAGATAGATATATTAGCAGTTTCTGAAACATGGCTGTCTGCGGAAATTCCAGATGATGTTGTGCACATTGATGGTTTTATTTTTATTAGAAAAGATCGTATAGGTCGGGGTGGTGGTGTCGGATTGTATATAAAAGAATCAATTAAGTTTACATTGTTGCCCTCCGGTAATGCCATAGAGCAGATCTGGGTACAACTCCACTTGCATTCCAGAATTGTCATTGGCGTTGTTTACAAACAGCCGCAGCTAAATTACAGTTCTTTTCTAGATGAATTGGAAAACAGTATTGCATCTTCTATGCTAGTCACTGATAAATTTTTTTGTTGTGGGGATTTTAATATAGATATGATGAAAATAGATAATCCAGCCGCAATGCATATGATGCAATTATTGAATTCACTGGATGCAAAACAAATTATTGATCGTCCAACCAGAGTATCAAACAAATGCGCTTCACTAATTGATCTAATTATCACCTCAGATAAAAGTTATATAGATCAAGGGGTTTCCAATTGTGACTTATCCGACCACGATTTAGTTTATTGCACTTTTTCAGACTTGGATCCTAGAGAGGAGCCAAACTATCGGATATATCGCTCATTCAGTAATATTAACAAAGACTTATTCTTGACAGAGTTGGAGCTAATTCCCTTCCATCTAATGTTTAAGATAACCGATGTTGACCAAAAGGTAAAATTTTTTAATAAGTGTATTATTGACTTATTTGATAGGCATGCTCCTATTACTGTGCAGCGTTTTACCAAACCTCGTATGCCATGGTTGACTGATAATCTGAAATTATTAATGTCGTTACGGGATAAAGCTAAATCCAAATTTAGGAAAACTGGTCTGCCACAACATTGGCAATATTATAAATCGTTGCGTAATCTAACAACTCGTACTCTCTCCATCTGGAAAGAAAAGCTTACTTCAATTTTATTCACAGAACAAGTAATGCTCAGACACTTTGGAAGCATTTTGTCTCTCTTGGTGTTGCCAAGCGTAAATCTGTATGTATTCCTGATAATTTATGTGATCCAGATAGCTGTAACGATTATATTATAAATAGTGTTCCCTCGCATAGTCTGCAGAACGCAACATCTGCTAGTGATTACGATGTTCCATTACTGCAAAATAACTTTGAATTTCGAACGGTTGAGCAATCGGATGTAATGAGGATTATACAAAACATTAAGTCCAATGCGGCAGGAAGTGATCAAATCTCTATAAAAATGGTTAAGTTATGTTGTCCATTCGTGCTACCTTTTATTACTCATATAATAAATTCATGTCTAAAAGCTTGTACATTTCCTAACACGTGGAAACATGCAGTTGTAAAGCCATTGCCAAAAGTTACTAAACCCACGGAATATAAGGACCTCCGTCCTATTAGTCTCCTTCCTTCACTTTCTAAAATATGTGAGAAAGTGGTTAACACTCAGTTAGTAGAGTATGTAAATGACAATGATATTTTACCACCAAATCAATCTGGGTTTAGAGCAGATTATAGTTGCACTTCCGCATTGTCAAATGTCACTGATGACATTCTGAAAGCCACTGATGATGGCAGACTTACTATTTTAGTCTTACTAGATTTTAGCAAAGCTTTTGATACAGTCAACCATGAGCTATTATTGTCCTTGTTAAGATATATAGGATTGGGAGCAAATGCCTTATTACTTATTAAAAGCTATTTAGGTAATCGTCTACAAACAGTACAAATTAATAATTCTTTTTCTCAGCCCCTGATTGTTAGGAATGGAGTTCCGTTCTTGGTCCATTGTTGTTTACACTCTATACGTCCCATATATTAAGTAACGTGAAATTTTGCAGAAAACATGCTTTTGCAGATGATACTCAACTGTACCATTCTTTTAATGCTTTAAATTGGCAAAGAGCTGTAGCGGAAATCAACTTGGATTTAGATCAAGTTTTCAAACAATCTCTTAAACATTTTCTAAAGATTAATCCCGAGAAGTCTAAAGTGTTATTATTCGGTAAGAAAAAAGTGTGTGAGAATTTATGTAATTTAATAAGAATTAAAATTAATGGCGTTGATGTACCTATTGCCGGTAAAGCAAAAAATTTGGGGTTAATATTGGACAATACTTTTCGTTATAGAGATCAAATAGCCAAATGTATAAATTCCGCTTATGCTAACTTAAAAAAACTATACTCATTTAGATCTAGTCTCAGTTTTACGCTTAAAAAGCTACTGTGCGAAGCATTTGTCTTATCGCAATATAATTACTGCGTGCCAATATATCATCCCGCAATTGATAGTTTCTCTGCTAATCGCATCCAGAGAATTCAAAATTGTTGTTTGAGATTTATCTATGGAATACGGAAATACGAGCATATTTCTCACAAGTTGAAAGATGCAGGTTGGCTAAATATGGAAAATCGTAGAAAATTAACGTGTTATTCTTTTTATCAAAAAATTTTAAATACTCAGAAGCCACCGTACCTTTATAATAAAATTACTTACAGATCCGATATACACAATATTACAACCAGATTTAGAAGTCGTATTTCGCCCCCAATCCATAAAACAACCTTGTATGAACGGTCGTTTTCGTTTCAGATATATCTATTTTACAATAATGTATTCATTAATTCTAATTCTAAAAGCTTAAATCCATCTGGTTTTAAAAGAACATTGCGAGGTGATTTATTTCAGAAACAATGTGGTTGATTCACAAAACACAAGATCATTATTACTTTATCCATCTAGTATTATTATATTTTAAATTTACGGTAAATGGTGGCGTGCACATCGCAGGATCCAGAATTTAGATTTAGATTTAGATTAAGTTAATTTAGTTTAGTAAAATATCTTTTTTTTTCTTCTTCAATTTAGGCTAAGCATTTGTTATTTTTCCTTCTGTATTTATATTCAAGGTTTAGATGGTAGAGCAGTAGCAAACTCTGTTTGTAACTGAATCTCGCCTTGTGGTTGTGCGCATCTCGATGAAACACTGAATCTTTCTTTTTTTTTTGTCTTATGTAAACTACATTTGTGAGGTATATATTGCATAAGACAGATGTATCTACTTTGTACTTCGCTATGCAGCTCAATAAAGACATTTATTATTATTATTATTATTATTATTATTAATATACCTATATAACAAGAATTGTATACTGTACTGTCAATAAACCAAAAAAAAACCGAGTTTCCTGTCAGGTTACGGGCTCAGCAAGTTTCAAGTTTCAAGTAAAATAGTGTTACCAAAATCAAGAATTAAAAATGACTGCGGCAACTGGCTTCGGGAGCATAGAAAAGTTAGCGGAAGTAAATTATGGAAAGTACAAATAAAAAGCGTCCTCGTATTCAACTATTTGTGGCAGTATGTTGAAGGCACAGAACTGAAATCAGGAGAAAATACACAAGAATGGACAATAAGAGTCGCAAAAGCTTTGGCGTTAATAAATTTAAGTGTCACACATAGACAACTCAATCAGATCAAGAAAGCTTCCTCGTCGAAAGAAGCGTGGGATGGACTGAAAGCAGTATTTGAATTTCGAGGTCCGGTGAGAAAAGCAGCTTTGTAGCAGTTGCTGAGGATGGAGAAGAAACCGAACGACACCATAGCGCGATACATCACTGACTTTGCATACAAGGTAGAACATCTTGAAGAAGCAGGCATCCCAATACCAGATGAGTTGTTATCATTAATGTTGTTAGGTTCATTGCCAGCGCAATTTGAAAATTTTAGCGTAGAATCTTGCGATAAAATATCCACTTTCTATAATTTAAAAATTAAGCTCTTTGTGGAGAAAGCACGACAAAATGATCAGTTCTGAAAAACAATCGAAGACAAAATAAAAAATGATGCGCTATTAACAAAGAGACATTTCGAACGATCCAAACAATCAAAAGTAAATTCGAATGATTATAATATGAAACCTGTTACGACTAGATTTGTAGGAAAATGTTTTAAATGCGGTAAAAATGGACATAAAAGTAGAGACTGTAAATCGAAAATTAACAAATCAAACGCAATTGCCTGTAACATGGAATTTATAAAGAAATCAGAAATTTGGTATCCCGATAGCGGTGCAACTAGACATATATGTAATAACGAAAGGAACTTTTAAACAATCAAAAACAATTTAAAGTGCATACGTTCTACGTAATAATATTTTGTCTGCAGTGAGTGTTACTGCAAATAGTTATACAGCTACATTTGACATCGAGCGACAATTAACCGTAAGGACGGTTCGGTGGTTTTAACAGCGATAAGATGAAATCAGCTCTACATTATTAACGAAAAAGAAGAATGGACGGCTCTAGTAGAAGAAAAAGGTAATAAAAATTTGTTGAAATAGTACCACAGGTATGGGCATATATATGTTAACGATTTGAGGACGATGAAAACAGAAGATTTGGTCCATGGTATGAATTTTACGTCGAAAGTAAGTGAAATTAATTGTGAGAATTGTGCAAAATATAAAATTCACGTGCAGCCCTTTAAACAATCAACCAATCGCGAGAAAGAAATTTTAGGGTTGGTACAGTGTGATATTTGTGGCCCCGTGAGCACTCAATCGATTGGTGGCTCCAAATATTTCGTCACCTTCATAGATTACTGTTCCAGATATATGGAAACAGTAATGCTTCGAAATAGATCTGATGTTTTTCAAGCTTTGAAAAATTATAAATGAAAAGTGGAAAAACAAACCGATCAACGAATTAAGAAATTGCGCACAGACATATCTATCAAGAGATTTAAAAAACTTCCTCGACGAAGAATCTAAGTGTCGGATACACACCCCAACAAAAAGGAGTGGCAGAACGAGCTAACCGTACGCTAGTTGAAATGGCCAGTTGTATGATGTTGCAAGGTAAAGTAAATGAAAAAATGCATGTGTAGATCAAATGGATGTGATTTTTGCATATGTACAAGGTACGACGAGGTATACTTGGACCAACCAGATATGTTTGTCTAAAGCGGACATGAAGAGATAGTGTGCAAATTACTGAAACCTTTATACGGTTTAAAGCAATCCGGTCGTGAATGGTACAGAAAATTGGATAATTATATTACAGAGAGTGGTGGTAAACGCACATTAGCAAATCGATGCGTTTATATATTTGACAAAAATGAAAGTAGCGTTATAGTCATTATTTACGTTGATGATTTGATTTTAGCCTCGAAAAAAATTAATAAACTGGGATTCATCAAATCCAAGATGAAATCAAATCAAATTAGCAACATTCTCGGAATAAGTTTGCAACGAGATGGTGTAATTGGTAGAATTCAAATTTCACAAAAGAAATATATTGAAGTTTTATTAGGAATCTTTTGGAATGAAAGATGCAAAATCAATATTAACACTTATGGACTCAAATTTAAAAACTACAAAAGAAATGAACCCAGTATTGGAAGAAGAAAAATATTAAATAAGGGATAAATATGAAACACTTGATATTTTATTTGAAACAGTGTTTGAAATATAGAGTTTCAAAGTTTTAATCAAAATTTTAATTGTTTTTACAGCATTGAAGTAGGCTATGGATGATGATAATTAGGCGATCTAAGTTTTTGTAACTTAACACTGGTCTCTGTTTGACACAATCTCTTCCAGTATTTGCATTTTTCTTGAATTTTACTATCTCTATAAAGTAGACTTGGGGAGACAAATAAATATGTACGAAAAATACGAGAAATACGACATGTTATTATATTTATACCAACTCAAGATTTCATGAAGTGCCTTTTACTTGTAAGTGTATGTATGAACTGAAGATGACAGCGTATCTGCCGAAATACGAATCTACTGGTACAATCTATTTTGATTTATATTTACGGATTTAAACTTTTTTGATTTATTATTTCTAAACCACTGTCTTCTTTACTAATATTAAATGTAAAGTGTTTTATAGAAATTGGCGAAAATTCGGAAGCAGCGATTAATCTTTACCATGAGTGGTATCCTGAAAGATGACAATCGTTTAAGGATATATTCTTGACACATGAAAACAATTTAGTAAATTTTTAGTCATAAAAACTAAAAATTATGAATCTCAAAACGGAAATAAAGAATTAGAGCAGGTCATAGTTTTGGCAGAAATCGAAAATGATCGACGCCAGTTGGAGCAAATATCTTAGCAAGGACTTCTGCAATACGAATTTTAAAGAAACAAAGATTCTGACCTTATTGAACAAGAAAAATGCATCACTACCAGCCCTTGAATTGATGATGTCAGCTCAAACCATAACAAAAAGGAATCGTTTATGTTTAGTACAAAATGGCCGACAATACTTTATGTAATTCTTGTGCAATTTCGATTATATTAGTATTTATTCGTTATATTTATTAAAAATAAAGTACTATTTTTTCATGGCTCATCGAATCTTTAAAAGATATTTAGCTATCACCCACAGCCTACTTAAATGCTGTAAAAACCATCAAAATTTTTATTAAAACATGAAAGCTCTACAGCTCAAAAATCTTTTGAATAAAACATCAAGTGCTTTATATTTTTGTAAATAGAATTTTATGCTCTTTTCAGAAATGTAAAAATATATAGGGTATTCTATATAAAAAATCAAAGTTCTTGCTTATATCTCAAATATTGAACACTCTGGAAAAAAATAACTTGGAGCAATAAATTCTGCATGAAAAAGTGCCTTAAAGAAATTTTTACAGAAATTAAAAATTTTCATAAACAAAAAAGTTATGAAGTTTTTAAAAATAGTAGAAGTTTGAAAAACGCCCTGTAGCTCCTAAGCGGTACAAGATATAGAAATGCAGTCTTCACCATTAATTTTGCCTTAACAATCGAGCTCCAGGCACCGAGGTCAGTTTTTGTCTAGCTCTTCTAAATTTAGGAGTTTCCTATTAAAAGTGTCGAATTTGGCCCATCCTATACTGTCAATAAACCAAAAAAAACTTCTTCAGAAACCGAGTTTCCAGTCACTTGTAAAATTTGTAAATGCTCCATGTAATCTGTAGATGTTGAAAGATCTTTTTCCATTTTTAAATATATGTAGTACATGTTTTCAGGTAGAAGATATAAGTTTCTTCTCAACAATTTTGAACAGCATTTATTTGTTAAGTGTTTTTAAACAGTGACTGATAATTTCTTTTCCCTATTTTCTGTTGTTGAATAATGTTTGTAATTATTGTAAGAATTATTAAAATCTGTAAAATAAAACATTGATATTTTGTTCGGTTTATTTGAACAAGGCGGCAACGAGCCCCTCTTCGTATATACATAAAGTAAATTTCTATACTGTGATCATACATTTCCACTTCGTATATATTTAATCGGATGAAGTAACAAATTAGATTCATTATTAATTATAGACCCAAATGATCTTATTAAATTCTCAATCATTATGGGACTGCCAGGACATATTTGTTTGCAAAATTGTATCCCTGCAAGCAGGGATCTGCGTCTGGGGTCCGCGTTATTTAAACATCATTGAGAGAGCACAAGTTGGGTTCTTTAAAAGATTCCTCTTGCTGCCAAAAAATTCCCCTGTTATTTAGTTCGCTTAGAAGTGGGTGTGGTTAAACTTGAGTACCTTATCGTAAAACACTGCTTAAACTGGCTTCTAAAAATTCTTAAAATGGAAAATAATAGGTTCCCAAAAATCGTTTTCAACCAACTGTTAAAGTTATAAGACACTAATCTCGTTAAATTCAACTGGGCCTTACAAATGAAAGGTATCTTTACAAAAATTAATTGTCAGGATACCTGGAATACTCTCTTTGTTGGACACCTTAAGGCATCTTTTAATAGAATTTTATCCCTTTATCGATATAAACTTTTTGACGAAGATTTGGAAAGACTCAGAGTTTTCCGCGTTCTATAAGTTTTTCTCAGTCAAACTCAACCCAGCTCATCATCTATATTGTCCTCTACAATAAAACTAACTAGACTCTTCTCTTAGCTTCGATTGTGCTCCAAGACACGCCCACTTTTCTGCTATAATGGTATATCTCACTCCATAAACTGAAATCAAATTTGCACAATGTGCAACTCCCTTAAACCTGAAAGTTTGGAGCATATATTTCTTGAATGCAAGCTTTATGAGAGGATTAGAGGTCCAAAAATTAGACAATTGCAAAATCTTGATGAACTCATAAGTCTATTAAATAGTCCAAATTTAGATGTAATTAAGGAGATAGCTTACTTTTGCATTAATTTTCTTAAACTTCGTTCTTTTCTTATTAATGAGTGAAAACATTTATGTTTTTTAAGTAAACTATCTTGCCAACATAACCACATTATTATGTTACTTTCATTTTTTCTTCATTATGAATGCTTTCCGTAGCGAGGTGTCTAGTTTACCGTTCTCTTTTCTCTTTCTTTTTTTTACGCTGATTGGTTTATGTTCATTTAGCTGATATGTTGATTTGCACGGAAGATCAGTTGTTGTATGTTCATTTAGACATCGAATTGTAATTTATTTTCGTTTTATTTTTTCTAAGGCGCTTTTTTGTAACTGAACTGAACTATTTGAATGTAATTTCAAGAGAAGCAATAAATATATTATTATTATTATTATTATTATTATTATTATTATTTGTTTAAAAAATGAAAAGAATTGAAATTTATATTTTTTTTGTATAATTTCTTGTATATAATAAAGGAAAATAATATGGGTTTACCTCAGAACATTAACCAATAGAAAGAAAAAAATCAAAACAGATATCACAAAATTAAATGCCAAATAACACACAAGGAAAAATATTCATTTAACAAAAAAGTTAAATGATCTTGTGCGATATTTTACTGAAGACCACCAAAATTTATAAATCAATAAACATTTAGAAAAGTTGCAAGCAAAAAAAATGTTAAAGCAAAGGTAACCAAATAAATTTCTCAAAAAATAAATTTCTCGGTTCCCACTTTCTGGTAAACATATCTAGAACGAACCGCAGATGGAAAAAACTTTACAAACTCATAAAATATGAGAGCAATTAAATGTGCTGCACAGTTAATCGAGATTGTTTAATAAATAACTTGCACATTCATGATTAAAATGTCAAAGAAATCTAAATGAAATCGGGTAAAAAAATTTTCATCTCTTTTGAATATGAAACCATCTCACTTAATAATTACTGTACGTATGTAACACCTCAAAGAAGTAGAGTAGGTATTGTTTTCCTTGTAGATGTGTTTGCTTCAAATAAACGAAACTTTAGAACTTACAATGGTTTATAAAGTGAATTTTCGATCATCAATGGTTTCAGTTGGATCCTTTTTTAATGGTTGGTGTAATTAATTTTTTCATTTTTATTTTGTATTTTTATAAAGTTGAGTTTGCTTAAAATACTTTTAATCACGAACAGATTACTTCCTTACAGTTACTGCTCGATATTGTTACTTTCTTTTTACTTCTAGGAATATATTTTCTTAAGAGCTCCTAGGTCTTAAATGGGGTAAAAAAATTATTATGAAAATAGAAAATATATAGACGTAAAAAAGTAAGTGCATTATAAACATAAATAGAAAACTGAATTTTGGTCAGATGAAAATCCTAGTGATTTTATTCACTGCCAAAATAATTAAAAAGATGTTCCATGTACTGCTTAACGTTTCAAGTGTTACTTGAGTGAAAGCGAAACAACCACATCCGCTGCTTGTTTATTATATTTACCTCTATCATTTAGATTATTACCCTTTTTCTGTTTATTCTATTTTAAATAGATAAATCTCTCCAGAACAAGCAAACATACCTTTTTATTTGATGGCTTTTGATAACCAATCAAGGTTATCTGCAAAACATCCAATTAGTTGAGAAGTGTTTTAATTATTTGTTTTATTTTTTACGAACAAAAAAAGATTCCTGATGTCAACATTTTTAATCTGAGTTGAGTCTCATGATTTTCTGAAAATTGAAAGCCATTATATTTCTACATCACTACATTTTATATGGTAGTTAATAACTTTCCTAACTGATAATAAAATAATGTGTATTCTATTTACAAGACTTTGTTTCTCTCTTTATTGAATAAATTTAATTGAGCAGTGGATTCGAAGAAACAATTTGAACAACTTTTAAAAATGCTTTATATTACAGAAGAAAACAAAAGAAAAAGAAAATGTTTAGTGTACATGTTGTACCACCGTCGATGAGGCCTCTCCATCTGCATCTTCTTTCGTCTCGACGTCCGTAGAATTAATGATTTTATCGTGCAAAGTCCTTAAGTGTCGCAATAAATTGCTCTTCACGTTAAATCCTTTGTAGCAAAACTCGCACATGTACGGTTTTTCACCCGTGTGTGTCCTCTTGTGTATCAACATAGAGGCGTGTGAGGGAAATTTCTTGTTGCAAACCGAACATACTTTGTGTACGGGACCTACTTGTCTGTGTATTCGAATTGGCCGTACAGGGCTGGACTTATTCGATAGTCTTAGTTCAAATTCGGTATGTGTGTTCTGTATATGATGCACCCATTCGGCTGGTGTTGGGAAAAACTTTTGACACATATCGCAGTGTAATGGTGGAAACGTTCCTGGTTCTTCATCCTAAAAATTCAGCAATTATAATCTGGTTTTATTCGAATTTTATTTTATTGTAGTTGATTTATCGTTTGAACTGAAAGGAACTGACCAAAATTTCTGCTTTACCTTGTTTAACAATTATTACATTATTTATAATAATAATAAACTTACAGTTGAACGTCCTCTCCTTTGTCTTTTGGCAGGCATCATGTCAGTATGTGATTGTATGTGCTTAACCCAATCTGCAGGAATCGTAAACGTTTCTGCACACAACTCACATGTTAATGGCGAATATATTTGTTCAGTTTGGTCTTCAACCGTATCCTCTATAACAACCTCTGGTTTAATGGTCATTTCTGTGTGAAACACACCGCTTTCCTCAATCAACTCCATATCGCTTTCATTTACCTCGCTCCACTCTAGAGGCTCTTCTTTAATTACCAAGTACTGCAAATTATCAGAGGAAGAACTGTTTTCGTCTTTTTTCTCTTCTGAAATTTTGTCACTTTCAACAGCGTGGATTTTGCCTTGCTCCTTGGTCTCAACTTTTTCCCCGCACTTATTGTTCAGTTTCACCTGTTGCTTGTGTTTGTTTTCATAAGTTACTCTCACATCGTTGCGCGCGCTTAACTCTGGCGATTTCGCTTCACTTCTGCTAACATCCTCGCTTACCACAATCGGAGATTTTCCAGAAACTTCTTGCGTAGTTTGGTGGTGCACTTTAACCAACTTTTTCTCGTGAGTGTCCTCCTCACGTGGTCGCCATAAACCTTTCACCTTCAACAGGTCTCCTCCTCTTAACACGCTTTCCAAAATTTCTTTCGATACGGTCGTTTCGCCGGTGTACATGTACTGCATTAATACTTTGAGAGTTTTGTAGGTGATTTCTGGTGGAAGAATTATAATGAGTGGTAGGCTTGTGGCAAGTTTATAGTGATGCTTGAAGAGCTGGTGAAAGTATTGACTGCAAGTAGACAAAATAAATCGATGAGCAACAATTTGGTGTCCATCTATGGTGAAGAGGGTTACGTCCGAGAAGAAGTCGTTGTTGTGGAAATTTGCTACGCATCCGTGAAGATGTGACCCGAACGAGTGCCATTTTAGTTGGTAGTTTTCAGTGCTGGTTTCCATGTTTATATTTCTGAAATTACATTTACATTAATTTTTATCACACGCCAATTCAACTAGATTTCAAATATATTTGTTAATGGTAAGTGATAACTAACTTATCATTAAAGTTTAAAAGAAGTCGGATTTTGCAGTTCATAATAATGGAAAAGACGTGGTGGGACGCAGTAAGAAATAAAAATTCGACAGAAGTGCGGAAAAAGAAATAAGTAAAGAATGAGGAATAATATGGACATATAAACATATAAAGAGTCAGATTGTATATGGTAACTCATAAGAATAACTGATAAAAGAAACGAAAACTAAATGTTTGAGGAAAATAGCGGAAAAGACGTGGTGGGACGAAGTTAGGAAAGAAAATGAAAGAAAAATAGTGGAACATTAGAAGAAATAAAAGAACAAACGGATGATATGGAAGCATAATAAGGATCCAAGCAATTTGAGGCAAGAAAATGTAGAAGACGAGGGCGTAGAAGAACTGAAAAGATACGGTTCAGGAGAGCGGAAGAAATTAGGAAAAGGGAGGGAGAAAGAAATTAGAAAAGAAGGTATGAAAAAATAATAAATGGTTTTCGGCAAGTGTGAATACATACAGGCAACAATTAAGTATAAACTTTTGAAACAAACAAAAAAGGAAAAGGGAATATGTAAAATACATATTATGTATTTAATATATAAAAATCTAAAAGAGGTGGAGTTAGATAACAAGATGACAATTCCAACGTTACTATTTGCAAGTAAAGAATCACGAATATGAAATAATATATTTGGAAAAATTAGCGGACAAGTTCAAATGGAAAGTTCAATACCATTTGCAAATGAATCATGACAGACACGAAAGAAAAAGAAAGTACATGACAGATGAAGCTTTTGGAAAGAAGATAAGACAAAATGGGACAGAGGGAGAAACGGAGAAATAGTGCAACAAGAGGAAGAAAAACAAAATAGTTGACAAGAATAAGGTCACTTTGAAAAAACGTTGATAAAAGACAATGATAAAAATATTTGCAAGCGAAACACAAAAGAAACCAAGTACTTCTCAGATATGAATCGTTTGGAAAAACAGGGGGAAGACAAAATGGGATAGGTGAGAAATGGTGAAACAAGAAGAAGTAGGAAAATCTGAAGAAAATACGTCTACATTACTACATTACTAAAGATAACATTGAAGGACGGAGCAAAGTGGAAAGATGATAAAAGTGTTGAGACGAGAACAAGAAGAGGGCGTTGAAGATTTAGGAAGACGTGGATGGAGAGAGTGGAAGAGATTAAAAAAAAAGAAGAGGAAGAGAAAAATTTTAATTAATCCACTAGCCAAGAGGCCGAGATAAACTGAGCGAGCATTTAAGAATGACTATAAAAGTGTTTGGAGCGAGAAAAAGACGAGGGTGTGGAGGATTTAGGAAAACAGGGGTGGAGACATAGGTAGAGATTGTCGAGGAGTTGAGGTAAACTGAACAAGTTGTTAAGAATGACGATAAAAGGGCTTGAAACAAGGAAAAGACGAGAGCGTGGAAGATTTAGGAAGACTTGATTATGTTATTTTACTAAGTATTAATTTTTATTTACTGTTATTTTGCAATGACCGTGAATACTTTGCTTACTTAAATTGACACGTTGATCTCGCCCTAGAGCCTAATTATGGACCCATAATGATCTTATTAAATTCACAATCTTAATCCGGACTGCTGGGATATGTTTGCAAGATTAAAAGAAATTCAAATCTGTAATGAAAAGTATCGGAACATGTTCATAATATGAGAGAAAAATGGGTTTATCTCAGAAAAATTAAAATTGATAACACGAAACCTCAATACGATAGCAAACATTAGGAAAAATAAACGAGTGATTAAGAACGGTGAAGATTTTAAGCTAGAGAAAGTGAGGATGTTGAAAATTTAGAAAGATGCGGATGGAGAGCGTGGAAGAGATTAAAGAAAGGAAGAGGAAAAGGAAAGGAAAGTGGACCCGCTAGTTAAGAACTCGAGGTAAACACTGAACTAATACAAAGAAAAAAATTAAAATTGTTAACCCAAATGCGACATCATACACAAGAAAAAATATTGTTCGTGTAACACAGAGTACATAGACTGTAACTTTGCAAGTAATTTTGATATTTGACTAGTGTAAAGGTCGAGGTAAACTGAACGAGTGGTTAAGAACGGTGAAGTTCTTGAAGCGAGAAAAAGATAAGGATATAGAAGATTTAGGAAGATGTGCATTGGGAGAATGGAAGAGACTGAAGAGAAGAAGGAAAGAAAAGGAAACTGGGCCCGCTAGTCAGGAGTTCAAGATAAACTGAATGAGTGCTTAAAAACGGCTATAAAAGTATTGGAAGCGAGAAAAAGACGAGAATGTCGAAGATTTAGGAAGACTTGGTTCGAGTGAGTGGAAAAAATTGAAGAAAGGAAGAGAAAAAAGAGAAGACAAATGTACCCAGGAGCCAATAGTTCTAGATAAACACCGAAAAATATTTAAATTGATGAAACAAAACTTAAATGCGATATCAAACACTAGGAAAAATATTCTTCATGTAACACAGGGCACGTAGACTATAAGTTTGCAAGTAATTTTGATATTAATAGGATCCACTACCCTAAAGATCGAGGTAAACTGAATGAACAAGAGAAAAATGATGGTGTGGAAGATTTAGGAAGACGTGTGAGGAGAAAGTCTGAAACTGAATGAGTGCTTAAGAACGGCTATAAAAATATTTGAAGCGAAAAAAAACAAGTGCGTGGAAGATTTAGAAAGACTTGGCTCGAGAGAGTGGAAGAGAAAAAAGAAAAGTAAAATAAAACCTAAATGAGACATTAAACACAAGGAAAAATATTATTCGTGTAATACAGAGCAAATAAACTGTAAGTTTGCAAGTAATTAATATTATTAATTGAATCCACTAGCCTAAAGATCCATTGAACAAGTGGTTAAGAACGGTGATAAAAGTTTTTGAAGCGAGAGAAGATGAGGATATAGAAGATTTATTAAGATGTATTTGGAGAGAAGGGAAGACATTGAAGAAAGGAAGGGGAAGAGAAAATGAAAATGGATCCGCTAGCCAAAAGCTCAAGATAAATATTGAACTAATACAAAGAAAAAAATTAAAATTGATAACACCAAACCTAAATGCTATATCAAACACAAAGAAAAATATGATTCGTGTAACGCAAAGCATATAGACTGTAATATACTGTAAGTTTGCTAGTAATTTTGATATTAAGTAGATCCACTAGCCTAAAGATCGAGGTTAACTGAATCAGGGATTAAGAACGTTGATAAAAGTTTTTGAAGCGAGAGAAAGAGGATGTGGAAGATTTAGGAAGATGTGGGTGGAGAGAATGGAAGATATTGAAAAAAGGAAGAGGAAAGAAAAATGGACTGGCTAGCCAAGAGCTCGAAGTAAACTGAATGAGTGTTTAAGAACAGCTATATTTGAAGTGGGAAAAAGACGAGAGCGAGGGATTTAGGAGGGCTTGGTTGGAGAGAATGGAAGAAAGGAAGAGAAAAAGGAAAAGAGAAATGGATCCGACACTCAAGAGCTCGAGATAACACTGAAGGAGGATGTGGAATGTTTAGGTAGATGTGAGTGAAGAGAGCAGAAGGCATTGAAGAAGGAAAGAGAAAAGCCAAGAGACTGAGGTAAACGGAACGAGTGCTTAAGAAAGATGTAGATGACAACCAATAAGAAAAAAGTTTAAGGCAAACAATTTTTTTTCGTTGACTTATCGAATAAACGAAAAAGAAACCTTACAATAAAAGTTTTTGATATGAAAAGAAACTACAATTAACAACAGAATTAAAGAATTAAAGAAGTCTTTCGTTTTCGAAAAGAAGTGCGTGTATGACTTGTTACGAAAAGTAACGTTCTAGATAACTTTAAAAAAATATAATAAACAAAAATATAAATTACTAAAATAATGTGCTTATTTGCATTCTGTTCTTAAAAAAAAATATAAAAATTTTTAGTAATAAATATAATAATAAAACGAAGAATGTTGGCGTCGAAAACTTTTGATCCCTTGAGAATTTATTTAATATTTAACGATATTTTCATATTTGTTATTTCAGCAGTGAAACTATGTTACTTTGATCTTAACACGGTTTATTACACGATATTAATTTTTGTTTGTCGGTGATTGTAACGTAAACGTGGTACGAAATTAATTATTTTTCGTACACACAGATATATTACGTGCGCTACTCACACTCAGTGCGGAAATTTTAAACGACGGAACGAGCGAGCACAAGCTAAAATTTCAACGTTCGAAACTAGAAAAAGCGATTTCAAATATCACTTACCATTAATTTTTTTAATGATCTCACGAACTGCACTTGTATAAAACGTCAGTGCCACAAAGTGAATATGTTGCGTTCAGTTTTGATGCTGGCGAAAATCAATAAAATCGGACTACCTCTATTGATTTTACCCAGCCAATCGTAGAAAGCCATTTATCGTATCGATCTGACATCGCTCTAGCCGCGCACACATTTATTGATTAACTCATGAAAATTATACCGTTTTGTCGACTTTGTAACTATTATTTTTCCGTTGCTTTAAATCGATGAAAGTTGGCGTGTTTAAACTTTTACAGTAAAGCTCGTCGTCGCAGCTTAATCCGTACGTGCACGTTCTGTTCAAGCGTTGCTTTAATTTTTCATTCGGCCTACAATTTTTTTTTCATTTTGGATTGTATCTCGCGAATGTACGCTATACAATTTTTATAAACCATTTTACGTGTTCACACAGTGGAAAATGAATGCCGCATCATCCTAAAAGATTGACATCGAATTGAGTCTGATTCTATTCCTTTTATATAATTGCAATCAGTATGAAAGGATATTTTTTAACAAATACTGAACGCCAGAAAAACGGAACACGTATAACATAGGTACTTGATTTATAAAACTATAAACAATAGTGAGTTTTTTTTGCTCTCTTTACGCCTAATACGTCCTCAGTATCATTCTGGCAGTGAATGATGAAAGTATAATTTACTTTCATCAAATCATTCATTTGATATAATTAGTAGGATTGGCGAGAATAGTGAGTAGTTTGATAGTCCTGCACGAGAGTTGGATCAACACGAAGCAGCTGCTTAAAAGCTTGGAAATCTTGACCACATGAAGGTCTAGAGGACATCACAAAAGTTAAACGAACGATCAAAGGATGAGTTAGTTGGCAGCAAGGAATTTTTTAAGATACTTTGCCTGTAAAAACAAGCTTTAAACTACAGAGCGTCTTTGGAATTGAGTTTGTGTCGACTGTCGACACGCTTGCTTTTATTAGTATACAGAACTAATAATGAATTCATCTGTGAACAGTGAAAATTAACAAACGTTTGATACTGCAGAATTTCGGCTAAGGAAGTTTACCCAACAATAAAATTCTAATTCTTCAAAAATGATGGTTCAGGCAGAGAACCAGCGCCTCCGCAACTATAAAAAAAATTAGCAAAGACGCTAAAAAGGTCCTAAGAAAAATGGCCTGTCGGTAATAGGAAAGGGGAAAGCACGGAAGTTTCTTGAAACCTACAAGAATAAGACTGGATGATTAGGTAACCTTATAAGTCAGGATGTTAGATATACTGGATGGTTTAAAGTCGCTCGCATATATATGCAGGCTGTTTAAACGTAAGTCAGTACCATTTTTGGAGTTGCATAATCGATCAAATTCGCAAATTTGTTTGGTTTTTTACGCTAATGAAAACAGAAAAACAATTGAATGTGAAGTTTTCGAGATATCTTTCATAGCAAGCTTTTTTCAAATGGAGCAACTGCATTTTATCATCGCAAGTGAAAGAAACTTGAATTCCAGCAATAAGTCTTTATGTACATTACATCAAAGACATGTGAACTTTAATTTAACAAAGTATCTCTTTTATTCGATAATATTAAAGATCCGATTCATTGGCCACCTCAAGTCCTCTAGAACCTATAGTGATGTAAAAATACGGTATTTTAAATTATTTTGTATAGTCCTGCGTGTATTATACAGTATACTTTTATGTTAGCCAACAGTATAAATAACTTAGTACACCTAAGCTCGATATTATAAATGCAAGTTAATTTTAATTTCCAGTTTATTGCCATAACATTGTGATCACATTTGTTACCATTGCAATAAACCGATAGTTAAAGCTAACTTGCCTTTATAATACTGGACCTTAGTGAAGTAAAGTTATGTTACACTCGTTTTAAAATAGTTAAAATGATGTAAAGTTGTATTATTCGCGTTTTAAAACTTGTAAATTACAACTTTACATAACTTTAATGATTTTAAAACGGCTATAAAACAACTTTACACCACTCAGTTTACTAAGTTATTTATTTTTACTGGTTAATAAAGTTAGGTTAGGATATAATTGTATAACACACGCAAGGTTGCACAAAATGATTTAAAATACCGTGAAGTTGTATTACACATATTTTAAAATGCGTGTAATATAACTTTAGTATATTTTAACTATTTTGAAACGCGTATAACATTACTTCACATCACTAGCTCTATTAAGTTATTTATTACTGTTAGCTAATAATGTTAGATTAGGATAAAATAGAGTATATCAAATGCAGGACTATAAAAAATAATTTAAAATAATATATTTTTACATCACCAAAGTTGGCTAATGGATTGGATACGAGATAACAGAGATATTCTTTGTTAAATTTAAGTTCACATATCTCACTTATTTTATTTTCATATATGGTGAACATACATTTTGATGTCTTTGAATTGAATTGAATAATACTTATTAGTAGAATTTAATTTTCTCTCATTTGCGATGATAAAATATAGGCGGTTCCATTTGAAAAAAACTTATATTGAAAGATATCTCCCCCCCTCTGTATTCAACATTAAAACCGAAACCAATTTCGATTCATCCTCCGCAAAATCAAATGGACAAGAGGCTGGAGATAACAGCAGAATAAAAGAAAAAAGTTATTCGTCTTCAGAAGTTTTTAAATTCTTATCTCGAAGACTATCCCAAAAGTTGTGTTCCAGGTAACTTTTTGATTTCGGAAAATATAATAAACATACATACATAAATGTAAAACACCAAAATTAACAGTAAAAGAAGACATGCTTAATTGGTGTGCTTATTTAGTTAGCATTCGGTTCTTAAAATTTGTGAAGGTCGACGTTAAAGTGAAGACACAAAGACAATATTCAAAAATGCCGATCAAAAAACGAACGATAAAAATGATATATTCGAGAGAACTTGTGGGAATGCAAGTTAATTATGGTCAACAAAAAAGAAGCTCGATAGAATGAAATAAAAAAAAAAAAATGGAATCACACAGTGAAGTAGAGCCAGAAATAAAAAAATGGTGAATAAGGAGAAGAAAATAATATATTAGTTGGAGAAAAGGCAACCGCAATGGCATGAACGTGGTTCAAGTTGAATATAGCTTTAAACTAGAGCGTGTCTATGCGTTGGTATTTCATCAACACATTGACCAATTCCTTGACTTCTAATTGCATGGTTAAAACACAGTAACATAAGATTTCCGGTGGTAAATTGGTAAAAATTTACTTGTTGAAAAATATGAAGGTCAGATGTTAATTACCTCAAGCCTTAATACTGTTACGATTTCTAGGTTCGAAAAAATAATCGTTTGAACCATGTAGAGTGTAAATAGAATCTTCTGGAACCATCGAAACGATAGATGGCGCGGTAATTATAGAAATGGAAATCAGTTTTTAGTTGAAAAAATTTCAATAACGAGCAACACATGAAATCTACAGCTACCTCTTATTTAAGGCGACACCTTAACAGAATTTTAAACCAGACTTGGAAACTCGTTGCAGAACATAAATATCTATTATCGTACTTATTTTGCGGGATTTTCCGAGCTATTGCCCATCAAACACATATGTGAGATGAAAATGGATAAAGATTGCAGCTCCTCTTTAACCTTCTATGAGGTGCATTCTCTTTAAACGAAATATCATGTACTCCTGATTTTTCATATCATTTATTCAATATGAACCAAAGATTCAATGAGTTCTTCGAAATTCCACTCTCTCTATACTCTGTTCACGATCTTTTTGCATTCAGAGTAGGCCGTGTTAGGGTGACATTTTTGTTGGTACCACAAAAAATTTACTTGTTAGAAATTTGATTGACGTTCGTTTTTAATTTTGTGGTGTTACGTTTTTGAAAACTGCTATTGCCAGTGTTGCCAGTTCAATTATGCTGTACAAAGTATTCCATGAAAACGAGAAATATCGTCTCGAACAAACGTTTAATGATTAATTTTTTTTTTATTGAGAAAGTTTGCGTGTCCTTAGCGAAGAAGTGTTTTTTTATTAACAAATATGACCCCAGATCTGATAATAAACAATAATGACAGAATGTTTGTTTGTGTTTTCATAGAATCTTGTGCACAGCGGTGTGGCTAAATGGATGTTGCTACTTGTGCAGTAGGTGGAGAGGTGTATCGGCTTGTGCAACCCATGAGAATGGCTTGCTCAGCCAGGAGTCTTTTTTCGGACTTGTTCAGACCGAAGAACTGTCGTTCTCAGGCCCTGGATGGTCTTATTAAAGGGCTCGCGGCCATTTTCGCCTAGCTGTCGCAGAAGGGGTGAATACTCGAGGCCGGGATGAATTTCTGAAGGGTATTCGAATTTGGTGCCTGGCAATTGTGTAGAGATGCGCTGCAGGTGGCGCAAAAGCATTATATGAAGGGGTATTTAAATAACAGGATCTTCTTGCTTTGCCGGTGTCTCAGAATCTTTTCCGTGGCCATATTTATGCAAAATATCTTATCATTTTTTCCGAGAAGACCATAAGCTAGATCTCATTTAAAATACTGTCTACTTTCACTACCTCCTCCAATACGCACACCATCAGATTCTTCTGCTAACACTAGAATTCTGCAAATCTGCTTACATTCGTGATTATTAGTTTTGACTGCTACAAGGATCGTCGCAGTTTGCACATAAGTTTTACAAATATACATGCGTTTTCTACACTATAAAATTTTGATGCCAAATTAAATGTTCCCTATTCCCCTTCCATTGATTCCAGAGAAGAATCTGCTTCATAATCAATTTCTGATTCTGAATCAGATTCTCCTAACGTAATAATGAAAGGAGGAATATTTTCAAACGAAAAATTTCCCATATGTTTCGTCGTCTTCCGAAATTAATTTTTCACAATGATTACAAAAATTTTGCCACATGTCGGAAGTGTACATTTTGAAAATGCCTCACGCCATAAATTTGCAACCCTATCTTTCGATACTGGTTGTGAATTTATGTGCTTATTGTAAAAGCCTTTGCACTGCCCCCATGCAATCTCAATAGGATTGTATTGACAATGGTATGGAGGCAATTTAAGAACTTCATAACCGTGCTCCTTCAAAATTACGTCGTTTTGTTGTTCCGTCTGTTCTAAAAGGCTTAATTAATTCCCATAATTATTTTTTTTTGTAATTTTGCCCTCAATTTTGACATTATGTTTAACCAACCAATCCTACATTTGACATTTTGTACAGGAAAATGTGGGTGGTTTATCCAACTGCACCGAGTGATACGGTGCATTGTCCATCACCACTACACATTTTCATTGCAACTTGCCTAGTGCAGGAATAAGCTGATTAACCACCCAATTTTGAAAAATTTCTGCATTCATGGTAGTCTCTGTCATTGTTCATCGAGTCAAATAACAAGTCACACCCTTCCAAAAAGCCAAGTTTTGTTCCCGCATGCAAAATTGTGAAATGTTTCCCTTCACTTTTAATTTTGGCTGGATGTTACTTTTCAAATCTGTTTCGTTTATCCATCGACGAACCGCAGACCCATTTTGGTAGATCCACGTTTCATTGAGGTACACGAATATTATATTTTCACTAGAATTCTGAAACTAAGAATTTGCTCAAAAAAGAAATTTTGGATGCAACGACGTGTTTTTGTTCACATAAAATTTTGCGTCCGTTAACCATTTTGCGTTTGTAACCCATAGATTTCATAATTTTGAATAAAGTTGTTCTTCCCCCTTTAAATTTCAAAGTATCGCGAGCGTCTGTAAGCAATTTGTCCGTAGTAAAATATTTATTTTTCAAATTATATTGCCAAATTAGTCGTTGCAAATCTTTCCGAAACATATAAGTTGTAAATATATCCGTTTTTTACGTCTGCCAGATGAAGATGTTTTCAAATTGTCAGGTCCTGCTTTCAAAATTTTAGTTATTGTTCTTTGTGAAATCTAAAACATACATATACCTACATTAGAAAATAGGGCTCATTTCATTTATATAAGCTTTACTCCATGAATATCTATCAACCTGCTTATAATTTCATCTTGTGTGAAATTTGGACGATCCTTTTTATAATAATTGTAGGCTTTTTTATGGTTTGTTTGGTTTGCCCGCTTATAATTTTCGACATTTTGACAGGATTAAAAAATGTAATTATATAATTAGTTATTTGCTTTAAGTTACTTTGATCATGGCATTGTAGTTCAAGTTTATTTAAGTATTGGCAACATAGACAATACAGCTGACGTAACAATATCATAATCTTTTTCACGTCAGATTTTGATTACCTTGAAAATACATGCACGTAACATAACGAAAAAAAACATGGCCTACTAGAATGCAAAAAGATCGTGAATGGATATTAGGTATTAACTTTTTTCTGTGATCTACATATTATAATGAGTGATCAAAAAAAACTGTAAAATTCCTATAAATATTTTAAATTAACGTGACTTCCCCAGATCCCCGATAATTTTTGGTATTAACTTTTGTACCTATTTTGAAGACGAGATCACATTTTTCTTCAAATAAATATTTGTTTTATAGAAAACGCTTAACAAGTTTTACCTTTGTAATTTCATTTGTGATTGCTCAATCCTATAGCCTCTGGGTTTTTTTAGTTTGATGAATGACATTGTTATTATGTCATTTGTAATTTTCATCTTGTAGATGTTGAGTTACCATAAGAGCTGTTTTAAAGCAGAAACTTAAGGATTCTGAAACATCACCCATACTCGCCTCATACTCAAATTTGACATTTGAGATTATTTGAAATTCAGAATTGCTTTTACAATTACTAGTGTAATCAAGTTTATGGTTAGCATGGATACATACTTTGATCATCAGTGGTTTACGATAGAAAATAAAAAAATAATTAAAATGGATATTAAAGTGCTTCTGAATTTCAAATTAACATGAAACTGTCAATTTAAGTGTGAGTTTATAAGTATGAGTCATGTCTCAGAATTGGACCCTAAGTGATGTTAAAGTTAAGCAGAGCTTAAAATTTGACCTTCAAAGACTAACCGCAAATGTTTTTGAAACATATATGTAATAAAATAAAATATTTTAAAAAATGCAATATTTCTTGTAAAACGCCATAGTGCAACCATTTTTAATTTTTTTTTTTTGTAAAAACTAAGCACTCATTACCCATATCCATAAGAGAAATACCTTTATAGACACATATAATACAAGTAAATAATAAGCAGCTTATAAAATATAACCTGTTAATTGTTTTTGTAAAAATATATTTTTAATCATATTGCTGTGATATTACCTGCAATACTAAACGTTCCGAATGTTGTGAGGAAGAAGAAGGAAGAATAAATAAATAAAATGTTTATTATCCAAATTCATATACATTAACATCTTACACGTCAAAAATAACATTCTGAAATAGTAAAAACATTATCAATAGAGAACAGAGGGTAAAAATATTAAATAATAAAAAAAGGTGCTAAAAGTAAATCAAAGTAAAAAAATAATCAAGAGGGGGAAATTTTTATACATATAGAAGAGGAGGAGGTAAATTGGGTGAAAGAATTTGAGAGGGAGTTTAGTGAATATTTGGAAAGATTTAAAGGAAAATTAAAGCATCCACTTACTATAAGGAATTGGCCTGTCCAAGCTGTGGCGAATAAAAGAAAAAGAAGACAGGTCTACTTGGAAGACGGACGGAGGGTTCGGGTCAGTATGACAAAGGTGGAAAACGTCGGGGTAGACTATTGGGAAATTTTGTAGAAGGAACTAAAAATTATAAAAAATTAGTACGTGTTGGTAAAAAATTGTTCGAAAGAATGTTATTATTGCGATATTATCTGTATAATGTAAAGTAATACTTACAAAATGTTTAGATTTTAAGAAAAAATGTATTTGTGTAACATATTTTACACAAACTTTGAGATGACATTAATCAACGTCAAAAGTATAAATGAAGTACGGGAAAACGAGATAAAATAAAATTCGTTCGTAAAAAATTAAGATGTTACCATATAAATGGTTAGCATGGTAAAAAAATATTTATCCGAAGTGTAAATAAAGCATTAGCAACCGCGAAATTCATTCATAGCTTGAGCTTTGAGCTTTAGTTATGTTGTCTATGGTTTGAGCTCTGATCTGCTAATAGCATAAACTTTTAAAATCAATTTCAATCCGTAAATTCTTTTCAAAACTATCAAGTTCTTATTGTTATTGTTAAATAGTTCCAATATTAAATATAGTTCATAATTTTTCAGTTTACATAATTTTTTCTTTACATTGGTTAAATTTTTGACACCTACTCATTCATTATTTAATTTTTTTTTGAATAAAATAACTGTATTGCAATATCTGTTTAATTTGACTTTATAAATGGAGGTCGTCTAACGCGGAATGTCACAGTAATACTGGGTTTCACAAAAGTCAATTAAACTTAATCGTTGCTTAAGAATAATCATTCCTATACCTTCAGCACATGTTACCATAGCAACGTTTACTTTTACCCCATGATTAAATGATTAAATTTAAGTAACGTTTGTGAAATTCACCATAAGTGTTATTCAAATAAAATACTTAAAACAGGGATGAAATAAATCATACATTTGATCTGTCAACACAAATTTAAATTTCATTCAATTAACGAATACTGTTGTAAACGATTCGCGACGATCGTAGACAAAATATTTAAAACTATTGAATAAAATTTATAGTAAATATTTTAATTTATTCAAAGGATGTTATTCAAGGAAGATTCGCGACAATCGTAATTAAAAATCAAACCGAACAAATTTAAATAGGAAAACAAGAAACTGGAATTTCTAATTAAGGATAGATTGTGCACGATTCGCGACGATCGTAAACAATTTATTAAACTTATTCGAAATTCCAAGACACTAAATTTGAAATAAGATCAACAAAGGCTTCCTTAACTAATCGAACCACAACCCTGAAAAGCTCACAAATATACAAAATTAAAAATATAAATAAATTGATAAAGGAAGAAAATAATTTTGTACATCCATAAGTTAATTCCTCTACCTAACAAATTGGACCTCAACGTGGGATCACTGCATAATAAATTGGCGCCCAACGTTGGACCCAAATAACATCACTACAATATGCAGTTTTTGTAAAACACGCATCAATCGTAACTCTAAATATCTCTTAAGAAAGATTTTTTACAAAAATTTAAAAGTTTTAGATCATTGAAGGATAACTTAAAATTTTTATATTAATATTATTAAATTAAAATAATTTCTTTCTAAAACAAAACAAAGGATATATGAAACATAAAGATATTCCTTAACTGGATGTTTTGGAAAGCCATAAAATAGAAGACTTTACAAATCGATGTATAAATTACTTTAATTTATTTTGGAACCTTAATCTTATTTATTGGCACTCAATTGGGTGCATAATTTGACCTTTATTGCCCTAGGGCTTTAAAGTTGCAAACAAACCCATAGTAACGGAAATAATCTACGTGGTTGTTGTACGGTGACAACATGCACATCACTCGCAAATGATTTAAAAAATTGAATCCATAAATTTTGGCCACTTTAAGGACAAAATAAAATAAAACGTTGTGTGTACCACGGGCATTTAAAAGCACTTCGCTTTGCTTCGAGCTTTAAACGTACTCTCGAGCTATAATCTCCTAATTATGCCCTTAATACATAAATAACTATTAATTGCAAGCTTACGGAATATTTCTTATCTCAAAATTTTTCTGCAAATGTACAATGATCAAAAATCTTTTCGCAATCAATGAATACTGACATAGGGTATATTTTTCATTTTAATAGTGTGTCGAGGTCAAGAACCTTTATATTAATCGACGTGTTTAAGGGATATATTCTATGGCTTTCTGTTTGAATAGCGTAAAAGGTATTTAAGGTCGTCGGACGTTGGTCTAAACCTAAAAGGACTACTCTTTTCTGGTGGTTTCCTATACAAATTCTTGATATGGATACCAATTTACACGTTTAGGAAAAAATTTAGACAATAGGCAATTTATTGCCTTTCGGCTTCACCAAGCTCAATCTTTCAATAAGTCATTTTCCGAATAGCTTCATTAAAGAATAACACCATTTTCCAGGAGCACTTTTAATTTATTTAATACAACATATTAAAATATGGTATGCTTATGTAAAGATCGTAATTTTAAAAATTCTATAGCATGTTTAAATTAGATTCTGCATTCATAATTTTACTATAATTTATAGCTACCAATAACGTTCTATAATTTTATGATTTTGCAATTGTTTTTTTACTCTCACCCTTTGTTTCTACTTTAGGAATTTCTATTACAGCAATGCAGATATACAGATATATATGTAGCACGTTGTAACACACGTAGCGTTTATGTTTAGTTCCTAAGTACATATAAATATTGTTTTAACTCAAAAAACTGAAATATATTGTAATTCGTAACTCAGCGGATTTTACAATCCAGAAAGGATTCTGTACACTTAGCGCTATCTACTCAAATTGCTCATCGCAGAAATTATTGATCGGTTGTTCTTGAGCGACTGCGAAATAAGGGCAAGCGAACTGCAGATGGTACTGCAATCACTTTGCGATAATTGTAAAATAAGTTTCAGTCACGTAGGTATGATTTTACAGAATTTTACGTTTGATGGTTAGATAAGTTTGCAAAAATAAAAAACAACAAGCAAGCATGGCATAACAAGACTAATAGATAGTTGCACCAAACACATAAGTCGAGTTTAAATTTAAACGGTGTTTATAGTATGACATTTGAAGTTACATAACATTATTTTAAATTCAGATGGGTATGCTTTTATATTTACTCGTATGATCAAGCTTATGGTCAGTACAGGTATTTTGATCGTCAGCGATTTACGATGGAAAGTCAAAAAGTCATAAAAATAAAAATTAAAGCGGTTCTGAATTTCAAATTAACATGAAACTGTCAAACTTTGAGTGTGAGTGATATTTCCAAATTTAACCTTCAGTGACGCTTAAAATTAACCTGAGCTTAAGTACTTGGCGCCATTTGTAATAAATATTAAATAATATGTGTACACAGGATATTTCAGTTGAAAGAACTGGTTTTTTTTGTACCTTCTTCGAAAACTATGAGAATTTTTGAGTATTTCTAGAAGAGATATTTAAAGTTAAAAAAGATATTTTTATAAGATTGAATTGTATCAGCAGCTTCTTTGATTCTGTCATTTTTTCTTCGATTTCGTAGCATTTTCAAAATAAGTGGATTAATCTGAAACGTTTGAGATAAGCGAAAAATATATTATAAATAAAATATACAGTGTGTAATTGAATAAGTTTCACTCACTGTAACCACTATTAATAGACACGAAAGAAGCAAAGTTATGATATACGTTGCGCGAAGTTTACTATTATGCGCCATAAATGATGAGTAATAAACCCGCAGATGTAATATAATAAAAGGCAGGTCATTTATGCTTGCTTATTAGCTTTGCTATTTCAGACAATTTACTTAGTATTTTATAGCTGGGTTTATGCCAATGCAGCGTGATTACCCATGACCCTGTGGGATTCGACCCCACACCGCGACATGACTTTCCAATGTTTAGGCTAATTGCTAAGCCACCTGACACCCCGTGTCATTTAGAACTTTTTAATATAAACGCAGACTTTTTACAAAATAATTCTTACATAATAATATAAATTTGCTTCCTTAATTAATTAACTAACTTAAATTAAAACACTAATCATGAATCATACCTAACAATTATTAAAAAATTGGAGAATAATTAATACAATAGAAGTCACATTCTAAAAGTATTATTCCAAAAATACTCCAATACACATCTCTTAACTTATTTGATTACTTTATTACGTTCAAAAGATTTAAGCCCGGATTAAATTTAAGCATGACTTAGAATGTGACACTCAGTACGCTGAACGTTATAACGTATCACATCTAACTTAGACTTTAATTTAAATCTTGGATTATCTTTTGTGCAACCCACCCATAATGTGTTATTTGTTTAAAAGTATGGAATGTCATGATATAATTATTGTCGATTATCTAATGAAACAGATGGTTGAAGATTACAAAACTGTGTTTTATTGATATAAATTGCTACACTTTTATAAGCAGTTAGGTATAAACTGTACTAACAATATTTAAAAATTGATTCATAAATAATTAATTGATTCAGTAATCATCGCAAGTGCATAGTTAAAAGTGTTATATAGTGAAATGGTCGTGATTGTCATAAACTCTGTACAGCGACGTGTGTCATGTGTGTCTTATTTGTCTAATTAATGAAAATATAACATACCCAGCAAAAGATAAAACGATACTTTTAATTTGTAACGATTTCATCAAATTTTTGAATGACATTGTCGACCAATTCTTTTTGCTCACGTCTGTACATATTGTGATACATTGTCGTTGATAAGTGATTTTGTATAAACTACTTTTGAATGTAGATTTATCAACAAATAACAAGTTTACGCATAAACTTTTAACATTAAGACACTCTTCTCTTTTTGATTGTTTATTGAAATAGTATCTCAGGGTTGGCAATTGTCTAGTTAACAAATTAGGATTAAGGGGTTCTGTTTTGTTTTTAATTTGTTTATAATAATGGACTCGTTTTAGTTGATAATTTTGTCTCGTTACGTGAAATGCAATAGGTAAGTAAAAGATAATTTTAATGATATAAATGTTTATTAAATAAGTATTTCATTTAAGAACAAATTGCAACTGCACATCATTTTGCTTTTTGTTGGCAGAATGAGTTATCAAATTTCTTTTCGTCAGACATGTAAAGAGCATACACAAATATACAGGAAATATTTTTTTTGTTTTAAAATAATTATAATTAACTATGAATTTGATAACATGTTATTAATAATTGTTTTAGTGAAATCATACATGGACTTATAATCAAAAATGCAATAACAGCCCTTCTTGCGAACAGATGTAACTATGGTTATGAAAATTGTTACAATACGTAAGTTTTTTGATTTCGTTATTAATTAACAAACATTAATTAAATTTATTCATCAGAATTGCATCATTAACATTTATTTAAATGAATGAGACAATCTGTATTGTTTATAGGAGTTGAGCTTTAACTAAACAAGCTTTAACTAAACAAATAGCCACGATGCAGGCAAGATTATAAATAATCCTTCGGACTACTCACACGGTATTTGTTTAGAAAGCCATTGGTAATAACGCCTTTAAATAACTTAGACAAAAATTTTGTATGCGGCCAAAATTAAAATAATTCTTATTAGTTTTCACACAATACAAAATTTTGCCAAGTTGTGAACAATGAAATAAATTTAATCACAAATTTTAAAGTAAATCTACTTTAAAATTCTATTTAAATGACATAGACAAATAATCACAAATAAATATGCATTTTCAATCAAAGTTATTAATAGATAATTCTTACTTTTTTCACAACTCATTACTTGTTAAAACTGATATGTTCAGTTTGAAGAGTTGACCATGACTTTCCAAATCACTCTGGATTTCTCCCTTTTATAGCAAAACTGTGTAACCTTAAATAAAAAAATGTGAATGAAATTCAAATTTTAAAGTTTCAATTAAATTAAATATTTTCCTTCTGATTCTAATTATGTGATTACATTTTAAATAAGCCTAGCCGTACGGCTTCTATCTTGAAAAGTCTTATTTTAGTTTGATTTTGCAGTTTTACTACAACACGGCGCCTTGCACCGCAGACTCCGAAGTAATCTCGAGGCTTGTCCCTGATAGCATCTTCTAGTGCAGTTGTTTCATCGGCCTGAAATGGTTCGTTGAAATGATCAGACTGTTTCTCAAGACAAGGGGGCTTAGAAATCAGTTCCGGAGTCTTGGGATTACAGCCACATTATTGAAGACTTCGTTGAAATTCTCATGAAACCAATTCTCTGTCATTGGTGAAAGCGAGACTTCTAGTACTTCGCCTGACATTTTCTAAATAAAACAGAAATTTGAATTAAATATTTGTATGTAATTAAATTTTCATAAGAGTTCTGGAAGAGTATAAAGGTAATGTACATAGTTTTTAACAAATTATAATAATAAAATAAATACAAAATATTATTCTAACCTAACGATTATATACAGGTGTCTCTAAAATAACTAAATAACACAGCAATATATCTCACAAATGAATTGAGATTTTCAAACTTATTGTAGGTCAGTTACAGTATTAATAAGTTAAACTTACTCAATTACACCTGTATATAAGAAATTCCAAACATGTTTTTATTTTTTTTATAAATATTATTTAGAAAATAAATACGAGTACAACGAACAGATTAGTTAGATTAGATAATTTTAGTAATAAAAACAAATTCTGTTTGACTGTTTGTCAAAATTTTGATAATAGTGTTAAGTGAATTAACAATAAATTGAATTTATTACTATTATTTTATTAGATATTATTTGTATAGTATTTAGCATTTTCAAAACCAGTAAGAACCATATGTAAAAGAAGTATCTAAGAAATTGTGTAAAGCATTACAAAGATTATTCTCCATAATACCGGGTGAGCAAGAAGTATTGTCGCCTGTTTGAATTTCTATAAATTCGATAAGTCATTAGATCTGTGACAGTATTTCATTTATATATTGATGGTTTAAAATATAAACAAATAAACTTACTTAATTCAATTCAATAAAAGGTACCCAATCTATAAAATGAAAATGAAAAGTGGAAATAGTAATTGAAAAGAGGATGACAGCGAAAATATCAAATAGAAACCTTTGGAAACGAGAGAACAGCGAACGACGCTGTCAACGTAACAAGATCGATTGCTAACTATCATTGAGAAAAATCATCAGATTCTCCGCGCGCCAAATTTAAACACGCGATAGTTTTTTGGTTCACTCGGTACATGTAACGCAGTAGCGAGTAAATGTTAGCAAATTAAAATGTTTTCTTTTTATTCTAGTATTTATTATCGTCGATAACTTCGTAGTGCAGATATTTTTACTGGCTTGTTTCGAAACCAAGCTGATGCGGAACTTATTTTCAAATAAAGTTTTCAGTCTTCGATTTATTTAGAATTAATTCGTTATTTAGGCACCAGTTTTAAATTCGTTATTTGTCGAGTTTCGAACTAAAGTTTTCACAAGATTTAACAACGTTATTTTCGTTGATTTCGTTTTCGTGAAACCGTATTCGTGTTTTGTCTCTTTTCAGAAACCCAGAAACTTTAATTGTGCTTTTTCAAAAAGATTTGACAATAAGCAAAATAGAAAGAGTCTATAATATATTATCAACATGTTGATTATCGTTTCATGATTAAATGTGGCACTACTGGGGAAGAGTTCTTTTTTTCTCAGTTTACGTGTTCATTATATTCCACATTCATTTACCTTTATTACTTGCTCAAGAAATATTTTCACGAATTGTCATTGATTTCGATTGAAATTGAAGTGTCCTTTTTTGAAAATAATTCCTTTCAAAAGCAATACAATTTTTTGAAAATAATTCCTTTTAGAAACAGTACAATTTGGCGTCAAAGCTTAGGGATCCCATCCTAACCACACTAGGATATTGCATCGAAGAGCGATAATCAGAAACCAGATTGTTTGCTGCAGTAATTAGTTCACCCTCAATTTGTGGTAATCGTCATGGCAATCACAAGATAAATATAGCCCTGCTCATGTCAGGCCATTGAAACCTACAACTCCTAAAAGTAAAGAAGCAAGTCCATCTTTATTAGGTTTTAAGAATTTAAATAAGTTTTCAAAGGCTGCTTGTTTCAACCAAGTTTAATTTTATGTTTTTTTAACATCACTTTAATCTTGTAAAAAAGTGTTTTGCAACTAAAGCCCCATTTAAGTGTAACTTAATATCAAATTTCTATTACAATGAATTCATAGTGCTAATATGTGTAGAGCAAGTTGGCGTGTGACCGCAGTACGATACAGGTGCTTAGAAGGGGTAGGAGGGTAAGTATATCGATCCTGTAAGAGTCTGCGGTGCTTGTTGCGTCAGGATACGTCACCGTTGTTGCTTCTGGCCATTGCGGACACGTCTTACTACAAGAAGTCTGTTGTTCAGCCTGTTGAATATTCTCCACTACACTTTCCTGCAAAGTGTCCACTTAATTAACTTCTTCATGATCGATACTTGTATTAACCCTGTTCATCGCGGGGTGGGTTCTGATTTCCTTTCTTTCAGAACTTTCAACCCTCGTAATATTGTGGCCGAACTTGATTTATTATCTTGTGAAAGTCAATCTGGGAAAATTTCTGCATAACATAGCAATTTACAAAATTGTTTTTTAAAATATATATTTTACTTGTGTACGGGATATTTGAATTAAAAAAGAAAATCTAATTTCTCCATATTTTTTCAAGGTTTAGGAAAGAGAAAAATAAAATTTGATGTTATAAATGTTGATGTTGAAAAGGGGAATTCCGAAAAAAATCCTTTTTGATGCCAACGGGGATTGCTCTTGACCTTCGCTTTTTCCCTTATCGTTCGGTCGCTGGAGGGTAACAATGTAACGTATGGTAATTACGAGTGATTAATTGCTAAAGTTAATTTCGCATACTACAAAATAATGTAATTATGAAATGTTCTGCAGCAGAGCTGTAGCAAACTCATTTTAAGATAATCAAAATAAAATGAATAGGTTTTCGGATTTATTCCTAGACTTTTTTTAATAATATAAGCACTTATTTTAATGGAAAAAATTGCATTTGAATGAGTTCATAGGATGGAAACAATTTCCGGAACTTAAGCAATAAATAGAAATGGTCTGCTTTATACATTTTTTAAAATTTTCTTAAAATTAAAATCACATAACATTGAAAAAAAAATGTAAAAACGTGGACTTGTTCTGTTTTTTTTAAATTAATTACAATTTATTGTTTTACTTCCAATTGTACGGAAATTGTTACCGTCCTAAGAACTCATTTAAATGCAATTTTAATAACCAGTGGTGTTACACGTCTGGTTATTCCTTTTGTTATTATTCTGCGTTATTGTGAATTCTATCTATATCTATACCATATATTTAAAAAATGCCTCTTAGTGGTACATAATTATTGAATTGACGTTTAGTAAAAGAAAACACATTTTATGTGCGATCTTTTCGTACGCGTTCAGAGACATTCGTATAATTCGCGAATAACGTGCGTACGAAATGGCTAAGAATAACTTAGAGAAATAATGCTATTGTTAAGTTAGTAAAAACGTATAAACGTTTACTTAATAAAACAGTGCGATCAAAGCGTGGGGCGTAAATATTTAACACTTGAAAAAATAGATTGCTTTTAGTAACACACAAACAAATGACGGATGAAAATAAACGACTATTACTACACAATGACGAACGTATGAATCGGATAAGAATGGACGACTTCCTATGCGAATTTACATAAGTTTTATTGACTCCGAGTCCAAATAAGCTAGTTCTAAGTACGAGTTAGCCGAGTTTTATATTCTCAATGATTTCAAATACTATAAATTGCAGTTAACAATTGAATAAAAACGTTCCTCGAAACTCGCCAAAGTGGAAGATAAGAACACAGTATTAATGAGAAAATAAAAGATATAAGTTAACTGAAAGTTAAAGGAGATTGATTAATTCTTAACGAGGAAAAGATCGCTTTACAATTTCCAATTTTCAATCTAAAGTTTGTATTACCATACGACGCGACGTGACCAAAAGAGAAATTAAGTCTACTTCGTGGAGGCTACGTAAAATATTGAATAAATTTGTATACGCAGTACCTTCAGATATTTTTTTAACATTAATTATTTACTTCCAATTTAAATATTAATTATTTAATAATTAAGGTTTTAAAATTTAAGAATAAAAAATTATATGCAAGATGAAAACATAAAAATTAAACAAATTTCAAACGAATTCAAAAATCAAACTGCGGGGACATACGAGGGGCTGCCCAAAAATAACGTGGAGGGAAACCTACTACAGTGTTCCACTACGTTTTTCAGTCACATCCTAGCGTTACTGTCGTGATAAGTGTTTTAAATACTCATCACTTTTTAGATGGCGGAACAGAGTCTGCATGAATTCCGCTTCCTGTTGAGGAAAACCGCCTCGCAATGTTTGCGCAAGCATTTAACGATGAGTCTCTGAATAAAACATAACAGGACGCTTGAAACATTGCACAAATTCGTTCAGGTTGACCATTAACGTGCTTCGGGCGTTGAACGTGAAACGTTGTGACTGCAAAGCTCGTACAAGGTTGTAGTTTCAATAATAGTCTTAAAAATTTAACGTACCTAACATGTTGTCGAATAAACGTCAACGCGAGAATTTCCACCCCTTTTATCCTCCTGTTTTTTTTGTAAACTTTTAAAAAATCTTTGAAAGTTAAGTGCGGTGAGATATTGTACGTAGGCACTCTATACTTGTGAATAAGTAAACTATTATTTTCTTTTAAAGTTGGTCGTACTTACCCACGAAATGTATGAATCCTTATTTACCTTACGAACAAAATTATGTGAACTCACCCTCTTTTGATCATTCCCTTGTGTTTTTTTCGGTCATGTTCTAATTTCCATTGCAGATCCTTTCCTTTGTCGTCTAATAACTAGTTCATAATGACTATATTTTTTTCCCTTTTTTTTTTGTTTCGCAGTCCTCTTTCTATAAAAAGTGCACATTATAAAGGAATAAGTTTATTTTTATTATTTGTATACTCCATGCTGTTTTGTAGTTATTGATTATATTTTTTATAAAAGGATACGTCTTTTCCTATAAAGTTTTTTATTACCAGACCGGGTTCACCAGTTATGACATCGTCAGTAGTATGTTATAATATTATTAAACCTTCAAGCAAAAGGAAAACTATAATGTGTAATGGTATTACTTAAAAGTAGTAAAAACTTACAATATCTTCTAAAGTCTATTAAATATGTATAATATTTATGTAAATTATGGATGTAGAAATAAATAAACAATTTGTGTTTTGAAAAAATCGAGTCTAGTTTAATTACTGGTATTATACTGTACTGCACTGCATGTTGAATGAATATTAGAGATCAGATGCATAACTTCCAGTTTATAGAACTGAAAAAATTGTTGTTCGTTAAGAACAATGTGAAAATATTTCTAAATTTTCAGCAATGTCAAGTTCATTTCATTTTGGAAGTATGTGTAATAATTTAATAAAGTAAAAAAAAAAAAGTAAAGTTTATTATATTTCAAAACAAACTGTACAATAATTAAACTTAGACTAAAGTACAGGTTTGAAAACGTCAGTTCAGTGTCCAGCAGTACAGAAATAGCAAAAGAATTTTTAAGCATTGTAATAATCCGATATCGTATAAGGCTCAATATTTATTAACAGGTTGAAAATGTTTCGCTTAAATTCCGTAGGATATTTTATAGTTCTAATATTTCTGGGCAGTTTATTGTATAGCTTCATACAACTATAGAGGGCACTATTCTCGAATTTTGTTAAGATATGTGGAGGATATAAAAAGCAGTCGATGTTACGTGTATTATATTTGTTAATATTTTTATTTTCAAAATTCGTGAATAATTGCCTGTTTTTCTGCAAAAAGATTAAACATTTGTAGATATATATGCCATGAACAGTTAGCATGCGATTTTGTTTGAAAATTCCCCTACAAGACTTACGACATGACAATTTATTTATAATCCGTATAGCTTTTTTTTGTACAATAAATATTTTATTTATATTGGCGCATCTACCCCAAAAAATTATTCCATACTGAAGGTGTGAATAGAAATTAGCAAAGTAAGTAGTTCTTAAAGTTTCAGAATTGACATGGTGGCTTAGAGTCCTTAAGGCAAAACAGACCGTGCTGAGTTTGTTGCATAACCAGTCAGTATGGTCGATCCATGTTAGTCTATGATCCAGATGTATACCCAGGTAACGGACACTGTTTACGAGAGTTTCTTGCTTATTGTTTAGAGTTATTGAGGATGGTGTTTCACAAAAATTTATGGTTTTGAACAGTACGCACTTGGTTTTTGTTTCATTTAACACGAGATTATTTTGAGAAAACCATTTTTCCAAGTTGTGCAGGCAATGTTGGCCGTGTTTTGGAATATCAACGAACGTGTTCCCCTTTATTAAGACACAGGTGTCGTCTGCGTAATTAAAAACAGTACAGTTGTCGTTTTGTGTTCTCTCTGGTAAATCATTCATGTATAATACGAATAACAGTGGTCCTAGGACGCTTCCCTGAGGTACTCCTCTGGTAATTTCATTCGAACTTGATTGCGATGTTTCAGTTTTGGACTTAAGAACCACGAGTTGATGCCTGCAGGTAAGATAAGATAATATCCAGTCAAAGGCCAGTCCACGGATACCATACTGATGTAATTTTGTAAGTAAGATGTTATGATCAAGCGTATCAAAAGCCTTACTTAGGTCTAAAAATAAACCGCAGGCAAGACTTCCTTCTTCCCAACTGTTAAAGATGTAATTTGTAAAGTCAAAGAGGGCAGTTTCGATGGTTTTCCCTTTTAAGAAACCGTGTTGCCTAGTGTTCCATAGATTGCACTTTGAAATAAAGTCGTATATCCTGATATACATGATTTATTCGAAGACTTTCGCGAAAGAAGATAGCAAACTAATCGGTCTGAAATACAATATAATATAATATAATATAATATAATATAATATAATATAATATAATATAATATAATATAATATTTGAAACAAAATCGAATATATAGGATATGTCTAGTATATGATTATGTAAGAACCTGATCAGTACGGGAGAAGGGTGGTTTATATTTTGTCAAAACAGTTCACGAGATTTCTAAAAATAGAAAACTTTTACAAGGAAAATTAAAAGAGATTGGAAATCTCAAATTCTGACTTCTCTGAACTCCCTTTTTTAAACTATACCACCCTTTTAACCAAACCAAACCGAGACGCGAGAGACGACTCCTTTGTTAGTAGCGTTTCCAGTTTTAGCCAAAAATTAGCCGCTCTCTTCGGACTTGATTTGAATTTTGGTCCTTTTTACCCTCAGACTTACTTATTTTGGGTTTGTTGAATCTTTCTCCTCTCCTTGTCCGACTTATTAAAGATTGAACAAAAAACTACCTTGAGATTTTAAATAAAAATTCGAAAGTTTTAACAAATAAAACATATTTTAAAATAAAATTTTACAAGAACAAAGAATTTACAACAAATTTTAAAATTGACAAATCGTAACGAAATTCTCCGTTAAAACACATGAAACTACAACAAGAACAAATATGAAGAAAATTACAGAATCAATAATGAGATCATTTTAGGTAATACAAAATATCTGAAAATATTTATAACAACAAAAAAAAATAATTCGACAAGAAGGAGAGAGAGGTATAATTCACATGGAAAAATGCTTTTAGTTAATTAACTTTTCTGACAACAAGTACATTGAGCTTACCAGCGACGAATCAAAAGATTTTTCTCGTATCCAAAATTTTGGGGATACACTCTAAAGTTAGCTTTGCGTGACTTGTTTGGATTACGACGAATTTAATTTAGGTAAATCACTAAAACTGCGCGGGAAAAGCTTCTGCTTTTCCTGACCGAAACCGATGACAAACTTTTGGAAAATTTATAACAAAAAAAATCAAAACCCGAACTTAGAAAAAAAATAAATAAAATTAAACCAAAATTTCGACGAGAGATTTAACGCGAGCCAAACATAAGAAAACCGGGAACTGGCTTATCTCCCTCGCTTAAGCTACTTAAAGACTCGTTACCTCCTGGAAAAGTGAGGAGGGAAATTCTGCGAGATCAGCAAGAATTCGAATTCAGACGGTCCCCACAGTAGCTTCCAAGCGAAACTTTTCTCGTTATGAGAGGGCGTAAACGTCTCGTTTTTACTGAGTATTACCCACGTCGAACGTTCAAGGGCAGAGACGCACAGTGACGGATTAACTTTTGCTGATTCAATGGGAAAGGAAAATTTTTATCTCGTATTATTTATTTATTTATTTATATTGAAAACGCATTCGAAGCTCATAAAAGCGATACGAGCATTCGGCTTCTTTCTAAAAACAAGCAGGGCTGATAATCAAATAATTCAATTAATTCAATAAATTCTTTAAAGCATTTTTCCGGGTCCTTATAATTAGCAAAACTCGAATCTGTTTTCAGTAAAAACAGACGCAACTGTGCTTACCTTATGACATACGTTTCCAAGTCATGGTCAACTAAAAAATTCAGTTGATCGCTCGATATATTTCATGACTGAAAATGAAATCGTATTTGAACCAGAAATATAAACCTCAAACACGCCAGAATTACGGCCGGTGGAAAAATGCGGAGAGACTAAAATCAAGACACTATTAAGCAAAAATGGCAAAACAACAAGACCAATGGAAGAATTTTAAAAATCTATTTGAAAACTCGAACATAGGTGGAAATTCTGAAGGCAGGCAACAAGGGGAAACTTCGCAAGTTTCAAAGACAGTCATTAGTTAGACTTTAGTAAATGTTTGTTGTAGTAATTAAAAGATCAATTGAAATTAGTTTTGTTATTTTGGCGA
Source organism: Serrognathus titanus (assembly GCA_039766575.1). Lineage (NCBI taxonomy): Eukaryota > Metazoa > Arthropoda > Insecta > Coleoptera > Lucanidae > Serrognathus > Serrognathus titanus. The sequence goes on from CM077911.1 coordinate 65,800,656, forward strand.
ATTCGTTCAAAAACGTTTCCATACTTTTCCGTATAGTCCTTACGTATACCTATAGTATTTCAGAGCCTTTTTTTTTCAAAAGTAAGGCACACAATGTCAATGAAAGACTGTCACGATATAAGTACATAAGTGGCTATTAGGAATACCGCTCCATATAAATCGTATAATGTATTGTATTTCAAAGCTTGTTAGTTAATTTACTCTAATTCAGTGTGATTTATTTTCCTTCTTACTATTTTTACACTTACTTAAGTTATATTTCTAGTTAGTTTCTTCATTATTTATTTTTATAATCTTCACTTTATTATGAAAATGTTTGTTAGAATTATGATTTACGTAGTTTGTTGTTCCGACTATCTGCATTCTAGCGCTGAAATTAATTCAGTGCCGTATTTAGTGTTGATGTAAAAGAGCGGAGAGTGTTTCCATGTTGATACGTGGGCAGGAGTAATATTATAAAAATATTTGTACCGCCGTATACATGTAGGGCAGTAAGTTTTATGATAATGTACATAAGTATATAAAATGCCTGGAACCACTCAGGTTGGTAATTTAATTTGAAATCGATCGTTCCCCGTTGAACCCGTGAGTGCCGCCTCTGTGATGGCGTCGCGGCGAGGTCGACGCTAAAACCGGGCCGCAGTCTATCGCGAACCTGTCGCCATGACGCATCGCGTAGCGGCCCAAAGGGCCGATCATCGACCCTAACCGATAATGTCTAATCCGCCATACGAGCCGAAGCCGGCGTCGCCGGATCTCCGCTCTCCAGATTTCGATGTCGTCCCGGAAATTCCGGAAAATGTCCCAGCCGATACTTCGCGCTTCGGTACTCCGGACCTTCAACCCCATCCGAGTGAAAACGTGCTTCGGAATGTCGAGACGACCGGACAAGTCAGTTCTCCGAAACCTAAACGACCCATATCTTACCCCTGCGGGCCGGAAAACAAACTGGACGTGCCGGGAGGATTCAATCCCGGCAAGAGGAATTCCGATCCTCCTAGGCCCGTGACCGTTTCAAACTCTTCTAAAGTTAAGGCTCAAGTTAAACCTTTCACGAAGGAATCGCTCGAACGCTTAGAGAGAAAAACTGTGCAACTCGTGCGTGAATACGGCTTTCAGCCGAGGAGGAAACTCAGTGTTGAAGATGGATCTCGTCTTCCGGCTAAATACGAACCGTTTCCTCCGAATTTGTACGGACGACCTCTTGAAGAAATCGACAACTTCATCTACGACGAGGTAAGGATGAAAATTTAGTTGACAAAAGATATAAGTCAATAACTAAGAACACCTACACATTTGTATGTATATACGAATAGAACAAAACGCACGCTACATTTTATATACATACCTACTTACCTATACATAGACGTAAGTACATACGTCGATCGTGGTAATTATACAGTTGGAAAAGCTAAGGAGGAACATGCGCTGTATTCGTATTTTATATCAAGCGGTATTATTTTTATAGGCCAATTGACTTGTGTTTTATGGAACTCCTACATAGAAACGTTTCTACTTTTTGTAAAATTTGTTATTCAATTGTTTTTCTAAAACAATGTTAGTTTTATTGATTTTTCTTTTTATACATACAAATTCCGAGTAAATATTTTGACGAGAACGCAGTCCGATTAAGCTTCTTCTGTGTTCAAAATAAAACGAGCACAATGAGTATTTGTTTTTTTTTTAAATTCATCTAGGTCAAAAATAAGCGACTTTTTCAAAGATTAATTTCACTGTGGCGTAACTAGAAATTTTTATCTCGTGGGCAAAATGTGATAAAAGATCCTTCAATGCTAGCACCCTCCTTATGTCTTATGCCTCGTTTTCTGTTGAAATATTCTTTATTATATTTTAATAAAACACTCTTATTTTAACTAAATATAAAAGACAACCAAATTCAACTAACGAATTTTGTTACTTCCAAGTGTTTTTATAACAGTTATTTCTAAAAAGTAACCTCAAATTAAAGTACGAGTAAATTCATTTCTGACCTACCTTTTATAATTTTGTTTAATTTCTCATTTTTTTTACTCACATCCCATATTTTTGCGTTGTTTGGTGTTAATTAAAAATTAATCTCCGCCCACAATAATTTTTATATTCGTAGAAAAGTATTTCGGCAGTTAAGCTGCCATCTTCGGTACACACACTACCTAGTTAAAAGAACTTTTAATTTGGTAGTGTGTGTACTGAAGATGGCATCTTAGCTACCGAAATACGTATCTACGGATATAAAAATTATTGTGGGCGAAGATTAATTTTTAATTATTTCTTAAAACACAGCCTCCTTTACTATTTTTTAATGTATAGTGTTAAGTTCTTCATTGTTAGAGATACAAGCGTGAAAAGTTTCTTTAGAAAATTCCAAAAACTTTTTGCATCAAGGAAAGTTACCAGACACGTTGAATCTTTTCAATATTTATTGTAGCACCATCTCTGTGTGATTAATGTTTCTCTCACTCTGAGCTATCAAAAATGAACGTTGGTACGTTAGAAACTAGTACACAAATCTAAACACTCACATAAGCGTAATTGAAACAATAACAGAACTTACAACTAATAACAAAATAATTGCTAAAGAATATGTAAAAGTGGAATGATCAAAGAACATTCTGGAATGTACTGAGTTTTTATTATTTCGTGACGTTGTTTATTATTTGAAGTAGTCTATTATGTCATAATTGTGAATATACTTAAGAATTTAGATGATAAATAAAAGGAAAATGTTATTTCATTTAAAGAAACAATGTTTGTCGTTTTATGTTAGCAGTGAGTGTTAAAGTAAAATTTTTTTTCTTGTAAATAAAACTCTGCTTTTCATTGCCAATAATTTATTTAAAATTTCTTCATTTTTTTAAAGTATCGATATATTTTGAAAAGCTTCATAAAATTTTTATTACAGTTGCTTTCATGAAAATTTACGTCTCTATTCAATATCAACATATACAATGTCATTCATAAAGTTCGTCACATATGGGAAGACTTATTATTAAATTCAATTTTAAAGTTCACGAACTATTAGACGAAAAGGTAGAAGGTAGCTACAGAGAAAAGTGTGAAAAGGAATTTTAGTATAATAAGTTAGAGGAAATGACTCGGAAGAAAAGTAAAAATTTCTAAGCAAAAGAATATGAGAAGTATGTGGGTGAATTCGTGGAAAAGAAAAACGTACCGTACGTAAATTAGAGAAGAATATCGGCAGTCGTATCTCAGTAATAGGATAAATTGTAACTACAAGATGTTCAAGGAACTGTTAACGTAAATACGATGTGACGTACGTGCCTACTCGAATCATGTGTGCTTTGTGCTGTCTGTACAGTTTGTATTTTGTTAACGATCAAATTTATTTGTAATAATAAACAAGCAAGTTTTCAAAGGCAATCATGTCTTTTCCACTCGCAACCCTAACAGAAATAAAGAAATTTAATGAAAAAGTGCAGAAAAATAGAGAAGTATAGTCGTTTATATATGCCAATTACGCCCACTTGTGCAATTTTAGCTTAACTTTAAGTCAAAGCTTATGGGTTATGGATTTAAGCTTCAGATTAAATTTAAACTGGCATTGTATAACTGGGTCTTAAACATTTAAGAAAAACATAAATTTTGGCGTGTATACCGGGGAAAACACAGAGCTTCAGAAGTAGTATCAAAATATGTAAAATGAGGTGTTACAAGAAATAATCTTATTAGTAGGTAATAGTAATATGAATAAAAAATACGACGATCTGTGAATAATTTGTAATAGTTAATTGAATCGAGACGATTAAGATGGTTAGCCTATTTGATTGGAATAAATGAAACACATTAATTAAAACAGATGGATAGAAAAAGGAAAAGCGGAAGACCTAAATGAATCTAGAATGGAAGAATGGGTAAAATAATTCAAAAAAAAGTTCGAGAGAAGTGGGATCACTTACAAGAGATAGGCTTATATGGAGAAATTTTCTCAACAACTCGATACTGTAATGTAAAAGAGGGCCGATTTTGTCTATACACGTTGTGAACTTTATGACTGGCACTGTATAACATCATATAAGCATATATTTTTTTAAACATTATTAATTTTGTGAGATTTGAAATGGCTACATTCGCTGGCAAACACAGCTTTTAAATAAAGAGAGAACCTAGTCATCTTCAAACACATTTAAAATTTTATTCAATAAATTTTTAACTAATGAGGATATTGTTTAATAAATCTAAAGGTGACCGATACAAATGTAACGAATTGGGTAATTTTTTTCCGTAATAGATATTTTGTTTTGTCACAGATGAAACTGTCAAAACTTAAATAATCACATCATCATTGTTTTTAATTATTAGTTAATCCATTCACGATCTTTTGATATTCAGAGTAGAGTGTTAGGGGGACATTTTTGTTGGTACCTCCAAGTGGACATGTTTCATTTTAATTTGAGGTTATATTTTTGAAAACTGACCCCGAAAAACATTGATAATTTTAGCATTTTAACTTAGTATTTAAATGTCACAAATAATGTTGTTAATGTTATTATTTACTTTTTTCATGCTATCGTACAGTATAAGAATCAATATAGTAGATGAGACAGAAGCTTACATTTCTCATATTTTAAGTTCTATCAAAATATATGCACGTAACTTAACGAAAAAAAAGAATGGTTCTCTAGAATATCAAATAATAAAAATGTCGTCGAACAAATTGATATAACTAAGAAAATAATGCATACATTTATTGAAAATAAAACTTATGATTTCTACTATCAGTAGGAAACCTAAAGCTGGAAGACGAAAAGGACCTATCGACCCAAAACTAGAAAAGAAAATAGTTAATTGTTTTTACCAAAACCCAGGAATTTCTGTAAAAGATCTGGCGCATACATTTAGTGTGTCAAAATTATAGTTGGAAAAAGCTACATGTGTATTGTGATAACGATAATATGTTGCAGTTTGAAACACCCAAGTGTATCACTGACGTCACAAAAGTTGTAATACAATGAAGCAATAATAGAATAACACAAGCAATAAATCGGAGATAGTAATACAAAAAAAACCTAATATGTGTAACATAACATGAGCTCAATATATCATAAAATTAAAGTCTAAGAATTCTTGTACAGAGTAAAAATACTGTTGTTCTAAAAACGTTTTGACAGTTCTTTTAAATGCACTTAACTTCAAGTTTCGGATTTTTTTCGGTAGTTTATTGTACATCCTGTAAGACCAATATCTGGCACCTATTTCACCCATTTTTAATTTAATAGCTGGTAGGTACAAATTTTCTTTGATTCTAACGTTGTACTTGTGTATATCTTCATTCGTTGGCAAAGTTGTTGCATTCGTTTGAATCCGTACTAAGTTCTGCAGGATGTAAACACACGACAAGGTCAGGATTTTTAACTTAATAAAGGATGGCTACAGTATTCTGCCTTTTTTTACAATCTAAATATTTGGTCAGCGAAAGGCGAACTTCCCCATATTTCTAGGCCGTATTGCATTATGCTGTAGAATAGACCGAAGTACACTGTACGACTGATGGACTCATCTGTTAGCTGCCTCAATGTTCGGATTGCGTAAATAGCTTTTGCTAAGGTTTGGCCGAGATATTCAATGTGGACATTCCATCTTAACGTGTAGTCCAAATGAAAACCCAGCAAAAGTACATTTTCTTGATCATTATCATGAGTACGGGACCGCTTCCGGCTATAGAAAGTAATATTTTAATTTTTTGTTTCATTCATTTTCAAGTAATTTGCATTAAACCATTCTTTAGCTTTTTTATTATCTCTTGTTGTAGGTCATAATCTGCGTATGTAATGTCATCAGCAAATTGCAGGGTCTCTACAGGTATATTTAAAGGTAAACCATTCATATATATTAAGAACAATAAAGGCCCCAAAATACTGCCCTGGGGTACTCCTGTAGGGATCAGCTGTAGACTAGATTCCGTCGTCAGTACACAAGTCTTTTGTCTTCTATTGTCTAAGTAAGTTTCAAAAAGTTTTAGAGGAATCCTCCTAATGCCATAGTGAGATAACTTATTTAAGAGAATTCCATGGTTGACGCTGTCGAAAGCCTTTGACATATTACACATTATAGCATGAGGTGTACTCCCTAGATCTAAATTCTCTAATAGGAAATTTACCATGTCAATGACAGCAGATGAAGTCGAGCATTTACTTCTGAAACCGTGCTGATTTTTTAATAATATATTTCTTTCTTCTAAAAAATTTATAAGTCGTTCTTTCATAAGCCGTTCGTAGATTTTTGAAAAAATAGGCAAAATTGATATTGGTCTGTAGTTATTCGGATCTTCCTCATTACCCTTTTTAAAAACAGGTACAAGTTTGGCAACTTTTAACTTATCTGGATATTCTCCTTCCAAAAATGCTTTATTGATCAGTAAAACTAATGGCTTAGCTAATGACTTTGCACAATGCTTTAAAATGTGTACCGATAATACATTTACATCTTCTGTAGAACTATTTTTTAATTTATAGGTAATGCGTATTATTTCGTCTTCATCCGTTGATCTCCAGAAAAGAGATGATTTGCAATGCGGTGCATCCTCCAGATAATTGGTGGCTGTATCTAGGTTAACAGGTTGTTTTGTATTTTTCGTCCCATGGTAACAAAGTGATCGTTTAGGTCATTTACGGAGATCTTGCTCATTATCGTAGGTTTCTTACTTCTAGCTACTTCATTTATAATATTCCAAGTGGTTTTACATACATTATTCGAATTTTGTATTTTTTGTTTAAAATACTGTTGTTTAGCTTTTTTGTAATTACGATACATTTTATATTCATTTGCTACTTCAATGGATGGGTTTCTTATTTGGACTTCATTTATGAAAAGTAGAGTTTCTCTTATATTCCTCAGTTCACTGGAAAAGCATAAATTTTTTGTCCTAGTATTTGTAGTTTGGGGCACTTTTGGAAAAAGATGTTCATATTGCGCATAGAATGTTTCATGAAACATGTCGTATGTTATTGTATCTTTGTCCCATACCAAGTTATTTAAGAATTGTGAAAACTTCATTTTTGCTTTTTGAGTTAATACTCGCGTTAACAAGTATTTATTATTTACACTTTTTAGTACACAGCTGTAGGAATTGTCTTAAATGATCCGACAATCCTAAGTGTAATATATATATATATATATATATATGCTCTATATGAGTCATCATTTATATTTGTAAGTATATAATCTATGCATGTTTTTGTTTCATTTGTTATATGTGTGGGTTTGTCAGTGGCTACACTTAGATTATACATGGCTAAGTAATAGCTAAATTCTTTTTTTGTGTTTGAATTTTTAAGAAAATCTATGTTCAGATCTCCACATATTATTAATTTTCTATTATTAAGCTATATTCCTACAAATCTGCAAAACTGAGGTTAACTCCGTTAAAATGTACTTTAATTAATATTAAAAATTCTACAGTAATCTTAATGCTAACTTGAAACAAATCGGTAAAATTGTAACACTGACGTTAAGTTTAAATTTGAGATTAATTTGCGAATATGAGTTGCTGCGCTGATTGACCAGACGGAACTGCTTCTTTCTAAAATTTTGTGTTCCCAGAAAACATTTTCTTAAAATTAAAACTCGGACAAGTCTCATTGGCTAAGAGAATAATAAGAATTTTATAAGTTCCAAAAACTACACCGTAGATCTGAATTCCGTAAAGCTAATTCGAGGGAGAATCAGATCTTCTTAAAATTAACTTGAGTGGCTCGTGGAACGCCAGGTGTAGAATATGACAAATAACATGTTCATCTGGAATCGTGGAACTTTTTAACACTTCTCGAAGTATGATGTCAAGAACAGTTACTCGCTTTAGGCAAACAGGAACAGCAGCAAGAAGACCTGGCAGTGGATCAGAACGTGTAACTACTCCAACGGAAGATCGATTTCTGATCATTCAGGCCAGGAGACAACCTTTCGCAACTGCTCGTCAGCATATGCAAAGCCTTGTCAATGCCACTGTACTAGAGTCTTAGCCCAAACAGTAAGACACAGACTGTGTGAGGCTCGTTTGACCTCATATAGGCCTCAAAGATGTCAGAGAAGAATATGGGGTGAACAAAGAGTTGAAGGAGGAGATTTTGTTCACCGGTGAGTCACGTTTTTGCATTCACAATGATAGTCATCGTAAACGGGTCTATCGAGAACAGGGACATCGTTATTTGCCCCAGTACATCCAACCAATCGTGGCCTTTGGTGGAGGTGGTGTTATGGTGTGGGCAGGAATCAGCTTGGGATGTCGCACTAGCCTTCATATCTTTGATGGGCATATAAATGCAAGACGATACGAAGAGGAGACTATAATGGGTCACGTCCTACCCAGAGGAAATAAAATTGGACGTGAAAATTTAATTTTTCTGGATGACAATGCAAGACCACATCGTGCTCAAAATGTGATGAGGGTTCTTAAGTACAATGAAATCAATCGCTTACCGCTTACTCCATGACCAGACCTCAACCCGATAGAACATGTTTGGGACATGTTGCAAAAGAGGATGGATAATCATTATCCTCAATCTACGACTCTTAGGGAATTGAGACATATTCTTCCTATTCTTTGGCACGAAATTCCATAAGAGCATATTGATAATTGTATTGAGTATGTATGCCTAACAGATGCCAAGCTGTAATTCATGCACAAGGGGGTTCAACTCGCTATTAAATCTGTTTAAATGTATAAAAAATGCCTACTTTGATTATTAAAAAATGTTAAATTATTCAATATTTAAAGCGATTTTTTTTCTTTGCTCATTTGTTTTGTTTTTTGTGTTTTAATAATGCTACGTGTAACAATATTTTTTTTCCTGAAGTTAAACTGTATGTATAAGCAATATCCCTATTCAATTTTGAGTAGTTTAGTTTGAATTAAAGAAAATGATGTTTCGTTTCAGTTCACGTACAATTAGGCAATGAAATCACACCTGTAAATAATTTTAGATTACGCAGCAGATCAAACGAAATTTTTCTTCGAAATGAATAATGAAAGTAGCAGAGAAATATGACGCGTTGGATCATACGTGTGTGTATGTGCGAATAATCAAGTTTGGACTTGAAATACACATTTTTCATTTAAATGACCTTTTAAGGTCCACAGTGCCGTAACATTTTAGTATTCTGAACTTTGTGAACGAATGAAATATTACATGATTTATTACTGGAGGCACCGCAGCATGAAAGTACCAGTTTAGAAAAAGTTATTAAAGTTAAAAGAAAACCATTTTACTTTTAAATTAAACTACTCTTGTTACTATTAGAAAGCTCTTGAACTATTTACAAGGGAAAGACAGATAACCAGCTCAAAAAAGATGAAATATATCTTCCACCCCTTGGTTGCAGAATTTCTAGCCAAACGGAATATTTCATATGTCAACACTCAGTAAACTAAACGACTTTTGTTATTTCCTGTAACGTCAATTCTATCTCTGCAAAACGTGCACGATTTCATTGTTTATTCTTACGAACATACTGCAGTGCTGTCTCTTGACGATTCGTTTGTATTCTGTGGAAACTATGACATCATTTCCTTTGCAAATCCAGATTTTCTGAATACATCGTCATTCATTCGTGAGCTCTATTATTTCAGTCTGCATTAATCCACTTCGCTTTTAGCACACTACTTTATTTGCTTTAATTTTCTTTTCTTGTTGTATGAGTGTCACGCAGTTTATCATCTCATGATGATAAAAATACTAAGATATAGAAAAAAAATACTGATGTTTATTAGTTTAGTAGGCAACTAAGTTATTGATGTGGCAAATTTATATAGTGTCAACTTATACCACGTGATTCCTATTAAATTCAACAAAGTAAAAGCAGTAACAGGATCGATACCACCACTAGAAAATTCTTAAACTGCCTTTAACCTGATATGATAGAGATTTGAAGAAGTTGAAACAATAGCAAAAGATTGAAATTAAACACGAACAAAGAATAATGAACATATAATTAAAAAAAATTATTTGGCCTTGAAATTTTTTCTATAATTTGTGAAATTTCCTTTTTTCAAGAGCACTAAGGATTCCCTAAACTGATTTTACTGTTTCAATTTTTTTATTCAATTTAATGTAAACAAATATAATGCATTATAAATTTTGTGTTAATTTTCACATAAAACATCAATTTTATTTCACATAAAACCGGGCATTTTGTTGGCTAAATTAAATTTATCTGAAACGGTACGTACTCATGGCGAGGGCCGAATTAAATGCGGAAAGTTCTAAATCCCTCCGCAGAGAACGGCGTAACTTATCTAATTATAATTTATTTTTGCTTTGTAATTTCACGACGCAGGGTTTAGGAAAATATTTCTCAATTTTACGTGTAATTTAGCAGAATCTAAAAAAATTTTAAAAAGCAGCCTGCCACGTTTTTTGATACTGTGGCGATCACTATACTTAGTAGTTGGACAAATTTGAAACCTGTAATATTTCACCATGACTGGTGATGATTGAACTACTAAAGGTGTCGCAATAAAAGCACATAATTTCATTTTTAAATTAAACACATTATTGGAAAGTGATAATGTTTATATTTTATTGTAAAGTACAAATACTGCGATGAAGTATGGAACAAAATGTCAGATAAATGCACCACGAGACTGCTGGCAAACTCTTCCTCATTTGATAAAATTTAAATCCGGCGCTCTTATCGGGACACCTTTATGTCCTTAGGTAACAACTAATAGTTTTCGAGAAAATTACGCTTGAAAATTTTACCCAAAATCATGGAACGACACTGGCACGTTAAATAAAAGTTATGCCTTTCATGAATATTTTATTTTTTACACCTCAGATTGTGACTTTCACATGAGTGCGGAAGTTCTTTCCATCAGTTGTCATCTGTAATTTTGTGAAATTATGTATGAATGGCGTTCGCCCGATCGTCTAATACTTTAAATAACATTTCTCAGCCAAAGATTGCAGGTAAAATGAAGCGTTTTACATTTTTGGAACAAACTCTATCATTAATTAATTCTTTGGAGATATAGTATTATTAGTAGTTTATTTTAACTCTTGTTTCCAATTAATTTCAATTAGTATATTAAAAAAAATGTTTTATTACGAGAACTCTTACTACAGAACACGCATCAAAATTAACTACACTAATCCAATAACAAACACAAAATAAATAAGGGCATTTAAGGCAATCCGTCTACTTTAGTTCCTTTATAAGCATAGTTAATTTATTTTTCGAGACCAACTGAAAACTACGTCATGAATAAGAAATTGCAATGGGTCAGGGTCATGCTATGATGTGCGCATAATATTTGTGAAAAGTCATGGCACAGTTTTACTGCATTATCTATTTATTTATCGCGTTGTACTTCCTAAGGAGTGTCATAACATGATTGTTGGGTAAATTTTTAATTCATCCTAATTTATTAATTAGAATTTTTTAAACATTTCTTCCGTAATCTGTGCTATATTTTGTCGGCTACTGTTACAGTTATTCTGTATACTACACCGCAAAGTCCTTTAATTACATAATTTTCAGCATTAAAAGTCTCCCCATTTTATAAAATGAATTTGAAATAAGAAGAATTTAACTTCAGAAGTTTTAAAGGAAAACTAACTTGACGTAAATGAATTTAAAGCTTCGTGAACATTATTATTTGCAAGTTAATGCAAATGCTGTCATTAAAATGTCGACATTAACGAAAACAAACGTATCTAAAGGGAAGTCCGTTGTCGAAAAGAGCGGCCTAAATAAATTAAATTGATACGTTAACAACAACGCTCGAGTTGCTATGTCATGTGTATACACAAGATCGATACTAGGTGTGCTTTAATTCAACGGTCATTCGAATGAGATCTGAATTTGCTTGTGGACGTCATCTATGAAAGAATATGTGTATTGTTATTAATTTGATTAATCGTAAGAATAAAAATTTATAAAAAGCATTATATCATATCGGAAGTTCAAAAATTAGGGCAACATAAGAAAAGGGCCACTTATCCATTAATGTAAAAATCGTGTTAACAAAAACAATAGCTTCAACACAAGCCGACATACCACGTGGTTTGAACTACATTATACGTAAAAATTAAAACCATCTTAAAAATAAGAAATTTATTGCAGAAAAAAAAGTACAAAATTAAAGAATATTGAAATGCAAGTAGATAATAATCAACTCTTGGTAAATCACAATAAGTAACTTAAAACCGAAAAAATAATATTAGAACAAAATCACAGGTACTGCCACGCTGAAACACGCAGCCAACCAATATTTTGAGCTTTTGACCCAAGAAAGCTCTATCGGCGCTAGCTTTCTCTCTTATGTTCGTAGCTACATCTCTCATTCTTGTGCGGATTTATCTAATCGTTAAATCTTTGTTGATATTTAATAAAAACAATAGTTATTTATATCATTAGGCCAGAAACTGTCATTTTGCAAGTGCGAGCACAGTTTGAGAAGGCGAGGCGCTAGCCAAGACTTCGCAAGTGAGAGCAATTGCAAAGCAGTTTCGTGCCGTGTGATACACACTATTTTTTGGTCTCAAAAGTTCAAAAAAATTCATTTTGTTTGTGCTAAGAAAGTTACCTGTATTCATATTCATGTTGGCAACACAATATCCAGCGCGATGATTTCGGATTTGAAATTAAAAATCAAGTTACTTACAGTTTTTACTTTTTTGACATATAATAAAGAAGTCATACTCACGTTTGATAAAACAAGCTGCAAGCGTATTATATATACAATTTTCCAGCTAAACTTAACTCCAAATTAAAAAAAATTGTTGAATACATCAAATATTTGATGGCCTAGGCCTTCAATAGGGCTGTTTCCGGACGATTTTGACGACTGCAATTTCTGGACGTAGGACAAAAAAAATATTTATCGGCAGTGTAATAAAACCAGTCTACTAAGAATGTAATACACCCAAGAATAACGAAAAGGCGGTTTATCTCTATTTAATGATGACATTTCCTATACTATGTTTCCATTTAAAAAATATAACTTTATGTTATAATTCGAAAATTTAAGTAAATACCAAAAAGCTAACTACACCGCTGAATTGTATTCGAAAAAGTATCCTAATAATGTCAAAATAGTTTTTTAATAACTATAAAAATAAACGAGATATGAATGATTGACGAAAACTCGAAAATCCCAAATTTTATTTATAATTCGAAAACAAAAAAAGATAGCCAATTTTTGTTTACACTATTGGCTGTACCTCTAAAACAGAGATCGACACTTGACCACTAGTCTCTTTCTACCTCTTATAGCTATAGATATGCCTATAAGAGACATCGGTTCACTCTGTTCATTCAAATTTTACTCTAAAAGACGTACCATTCAGATCAAAAATTGATGTGTGCGAGCTTTTTTCCATAAGATTTAAAACATGACCAAAGTAGTATATTGTTTTATTAGGCTTAAAATTTTGTATTTGTAACGTGAAGCGAAGCGTAACCGAATTGATGCAAAATGGCGAGACAGAAAACACTTTTAATTCGAATAAAACATACTATGTTTTCTGCAATCAGATTCAAAATAAAGTTATTCGCAAAGCAAATCTTAACTAAAAATGTTAAAAGTAAAAATTCCTAGGATTAAAAGTGTTACCAGCAACATACATTTTTTATTAGTAACAAAAACGTCACTTTAGTTGCAGTTTTTGGTATTAAATGTCATTACATTTAATACGATTGCAGAGAAATAATAAATACATATTTCAGAAGTACGCATTAGCAGTAGGTGATAACTAAAATATGTCGTAAATAAGTTTTACTTAAGAGTTTGCAAGATATTGATGTTTAAATGTAGAAAATTGCTGCATTTTGAACACTTAAGGCTTGGTTATTTATTTACATTTCGTCGTGAATCTTTGTAGGTAGTCAGTACAATATTTTTTGTAGAGAAATTTCAGAAAAACTTCGATATATCAGATATTATGTGTGCAGGGTGTTGAGTTTTGCAAAAGATAATTTTTCTCAAAATTTTCAAATGGATCACCCAGTATATCTAAACTCTCGTGAAACACTGTTTTAATAAGCTTTCATAAAACGCCAAATGTATTTGTCTAAAGTGAAAGATTCTGCTTTACCAATATTTTACCGTCTTGAATCTGTACATGCGTTTAAAATTCACTTTCAAATTCAAAGATAAGGTTAGTGACAAGTCTTATTTTTTTAACGATGTTAATTATTGATTAATCCAAATTAAGAGAAAAGAATTTTAATTGATCATAAAATATGGTGAATATAACTACCACCTGCATCAAAACATAATATTTCCTGAAACAGGTAATCCTGTAATCCACAACGGAAAATGGTTTTTTTTTCTAAACAGTTTCGTATGGAACTTTCGTTCCATTGTGAAAATTAGTTTGAACCGTTTCAACCATGAAAGATTTCTATTGTAAATTAAAAATCTTTGTGAGACACAAATAAAAACTAAAAACTAACAGTTATGATTTGTGGATTAACGGTGAAATTCTCACAATAACAAAATTCATAACGAGCCTACTTGACCCATTTTTTTATGAATGATCTTTGCTATAGACGGTAGAGAAGACCGCGGTACTCGGTAGATACTGTATATACCGTCTTTCAATATTTTATTTTCAATTTTAATATTGTTTTGTAGGTTCTGCTCGTTGTGTGTAATCATCACGTCGGCGTCGTTCGAAAATGTTCTTTCAGATATTTTAACAATAAGTTCTTGTATTCTACATTTAGTGTATGCACATCTTCTGATTATGTCATCCATAAATATAATATAAATATAAGCCTCCTCCTTGCCTCAATCAAAAACACAGCTGATTTGTTATTTTTCCATATTACAAGTTTTCGTTTTTTTAATAGGTTTCTTATGACTTGCTTTGTTTTCTCATTTATTTGTCTTCGTTACAGTGACTTCCAAATTTTGCTTTTTGGTACTTTATAAAGTAAGTAAATAAACATTTTGAATGATTATTGGCAAGAATACAGACCAAGGGAGAACGTGTTTATTTGATAGAATGCAAATGTCTCCTCTTGATAGGAGATTGATGTTTTTCACGAATGGTTTCCTGATACTACGGTATATCGTGAAGATTTAAAAAAATATTGATAAAACCAAGTGAGTATTGGATGTGAAGAAGTCGAGGAAAAATTATAACGAAGACGATGCAGGTATATAATTCCCCGACGTTATTTTTACGAAAATTTATAAGAAAAAAAGGTTTATCTGTTTAAATTAGAGATGCAGCGGATATCCGGCAACTAACCAGTATCTGACATATTCGGCCACATTTTTGCTATACGGTCCAATACCAGGTATTGGCTACCATTATCTGGACGCGCCGGTTATTTAGCAGGTATGAAAATGGAAAAATTATTGGCCAGTTGCACCAAATGCTTAAGCCGAACCGAAACTTGGTAGATATTCTTGTTTTGAATAAAGAATTAAATGATTACATTTGTAAAACGATACTTTTAAAACAAAAGAAAAAGAACTAATAATGTGTAGAACCTCCGCCTTGTCTTGAGCATTCTTGAACTTGCCTAGCCATGGACTAAGTCCTTCTTGAGGCAAGGAATCCCAACCCATTTGTACCTCATGCCGCAAATCTGCCAAAGTTAGAGGAGGGCGAGGCAAATTGTTAATTCTTCTTCCCATCATATCCCATACATGGGAGAAAGATCAGGACTCCTTGGGGACCACGGAAGGATGCCTATACCTGATTGCTCCAGGAAGTCCATGGGTAACATGAGGTCGTGCTTTATCCTGCTGGAAAGGGACACCTGGTATGCCTCTAGCATAAGGAAGAGCAACTTCTTGTAGAACATCCCCGATATAGCGTTCCGCTGTCATAGTACCATGAATAAATACTAAAGGAGACCTACTTCCTGTGCTGATACTACCCCACACCACTAGACCCACGGTGCGAGCTACATGACGTTCTAGTGTGTTGTAAATTTCGTCGCTTACCTCGACGTCTTCTAACGCGTTGTCGTCCATCGTGTGTCCCTAAACATTTCTGTTTAGGGACAACTGAAAAAGTTGCTTGCTATGAAATTTTCAAACACTCTGTATTTCGTGACTCAAATTTAAATATGTTTCTGAGGTTTTCCGAGAAGGTGAATGTTTTTTATACAGAATGTTCTTGCGTAAAATCAATGATAAAGGAGTTTCTTTGGTTATTTGAATTTAAATATTTCAGACTCCCTGTAGTAAAAATTTATGTGTGGTTTCTGAA
Organism: Serrognathus titanus; assembly: GCA_039766575.1. Taxonomy (NCBI): domain Eukaryota; kingdom Metazoa; phylum Arthropoda; class Insecta; order Coleoptera; family Lucanidae; genus Serrognathus; species Serrognathus titanus. Next base: position 65,816,846 of record CM077911.1, read on the forward strand.
GTGCTCGAACGGTAGAATTTTTTGTAAAGAATACATTTCCTACCTAAAAATCAATAGTAAAAACGTTACTTTGATATATGTAATATACAATTTAGAAATTTGAATTTTTTAAACAGACTGTAGTTCAAAATTTAAATTTAACGATTGCTTCTGTAATTTCTTGAAAAGTAGTTTTTCCTCTTGTCAAGTCGATCCGTAGACGTATTGTAGATATTTTATTTATTATTTTAAGCCTGTAGTGGTTAATTCATTTCTCGTATTTTAAAAATCTCTTTTTTTTTCTGTTATCATTTTCTGATATCTATTGTCATATTTATTGACCATTGCTAATTTAGGCGACTTTATGTGGACATGCACTTACAAGTTTTAAGTGATCAGTTGCTTTTAAGTATTTTGTCCATTACATTTTAAATATTTTTTTAATTCTGGTTATGATATCCTTTTCAATGTGGAGACACTTGTTTCCTATACAATTAATTTCTCTCTGCTTCAGTCTTTTCCTTCTGAACTGATACATCTTTATTTTTCGTGTAAAAGAATTGTTCATTCATCAAAATGTAGATTTCCAGGAAAATAATTGTCACAATTCCGAGGACTAAATCAAACCTGATTATATTCTCATTAGCTCTAATTAAGTGAGTGTTTCATGCGGTTTGGGCGCGCTGTTTTTGCGTGTAAAGTTTCTGACATGGAGTGTAATCTACGGCTTTAAGAAAAACAAGGGCGAGCTTGCTCTGCAAATTGCTTCTCGTGTTTTTGCTTTATGAAAGATGCCCGGGAGAACTGACCCAGAATGCAGGAAGTTTCTTAAAAACACGAATGAGTATCTCCAAGTAGAAATAAATTTTAATTCAATTTGCTTAACTAGGATGGATTTGTAAAAATTCATCCAAGTTTTTTGATTTTTTTAGTTTGAGTATTATTCCATGTCTTGGAATGATTATTTGATAGTGAGCCTCTAGACAGATGCTGTTGTTCTTGTCGTGTCCTCTTTGCTTTTGCTGTTTTTTTTTGGATTTTTAATTTAATTTACCGAAAAAGTAAACAAAATTATTTCAATATAACTTTGCATTTTCCTTTTCAAATTTGATGAATGTCAAATAATTATTAATCTACAGAACTTTCAATAACTTAAACATACACATTAGTTTTTTTTTGTTTATTTAAAAGAAATTAACTTCTCGAAAACTGGGTTACGCTCCTTTGTTTCGGGACGAATTTTTGGAGATTAGACGAAATACAAAGTTTTCCAGAAGCGTAATTAAAACGACTGAATGCAGATGGTGGAGTTGTTGTAAGCAAGCTCGAGTCTTTTGTGCCCGGAATATTGGTGCAGCTCGCCTTCTTTGTTTCCGCTCATTTATGTTACACAATGTCTATCTGGGAAGATTAAATACGTGCAAAGCTTCAATGTTACAAGCGAGCCAACGGCAGTGTTTGTTTAAATTTGTGGAGCCAGTTTACGTTTTGTAAACATTGAACGATTTTCGACCTTTTTTTTTGGCAGAGCTTCCTGTCCAAATTTAATAGTTTTGCTGAAACAATTTAACCATTTTTCATGATTCGTCTTTCAAAAGAAGTCATGTGGGAGGGCTTTTGTTTTGGAAAGACTTTGGCTTTTATACTTAAAATCCCTTCACTATTTAATTTTATAAATAAACTACGTTGCGCTGGCTATCACGTAAAGTCACGTGATTTGAATTAAAGATAGTCTGAAGATTTAGAACTTAATGAATATGTAAAGACCATATGCGGAATTCTGGATTTGGAATATATTTAGTAGTTCAAAGCAGTAATTCATGTATAGATCGATATCACATGCAATACAAGAAACGTAGATTTTACTTTAATAACTAGCCTGAGTTTTCAATATATCCGATCCATGCAGTTGCATATTTAATGAATCTTGCTACTATCAATACCTCTTCGTCCTTTTTACTTTTCGTATCACTATCGTATTCAATATTTAAATTCAAATTTTTCATTAAAACCGCTACATTTTTGGCATACTCGTTCCGTAAAAAATTAGAGGTATTTTGTTGAAACAAACACGCCGGATTCGCCCGGATTCTGTGGTTTAGTTCTGGCTTTGTACGGCATTTGTAAAATAACTCGGCAAACAGATAATAACCTTTAAACCGCACGTGAAATGTTTTTAAGCCAAAACACGATCGATTGAATGAAGTAACTGACAAATTTAGTTAAATCGAGGAATCTCATAAATTGCAGAATAACACATTACATTGTTAATAAGCGGAAACTCATTGGTAGTGATGAATTTGATTTTTTTTTTCGAGAAAGGTGACAGCGAGCGTGCACATTAACCCGTCGCAGTAGCCGCTTCGTTTGTATTTAATCGAACAAAATATCAAATTTCAATCACTACTCATTAGGCATTCGACACTATCACGTTTAACATTTCTTACAATTTCTGAAGTACAGTTGGGAAAGATACATTGAGATAATAATACAAACGTAGAAAACTTTACTGCGCTCTTGTCTTGCAATTTGATTTGCGACTGTAAAATGTGACAACACACGGGATGTTTCCATTTAAAATATCTTCCTCTGGTTTCGTTTTCTGAAATTTTCTGTTATTTTGATGGTCATATTTAGAATATATTAAATCTGAAATTAGTCCAGTAAGTCCTTACTCCTGCGTTGCTTATTGGAGCACTATGTCAAAAATCTACACTAAAAAAAATTGTCTTATAAAATTCAAATGTAGAACACGTAACAAGAAAGGTTCCGCTTCGTATACAATATAATTTGTGTAGTAAATTGTATCAAAATTTAAATTAAATTAAAAATTACCTGGAAAAATAGAACATGTTCTATCTGCAAACCATATCTGCAGGCCAAAAAAAATTTTTGTTTAATTTTTATTGTAGATACGTAACCAAATCGTGCACAAGAAATAGGGTAGTGTAAAACGGCCTTTAGATATTCATCCCTTCTATCAACATAAAATTCAAAGCACCGGGAAACTCTCAATAACTAAACGTCTACGTATTTACTGACATGCATCCAAAGTGAACCCTCAATGTGAACATTAATATTTAAAGAAAGAATGAAATAATCTTACTTTGTGAATCTCATATTCAGCTAAAAGGATAAAGTTTACAGCAAAGTATGCCTTAATTAATGTCAATTAATTGGTCAGTAAAAAAAGGTTTTGACACAATTTTTTATATTGTCTATTGTACGTTACTTCAAATAACAAACGTCAAAAGTCTGTCGAAAGTTATTGAAAACAAAATATTTTAATACTATTTTTTAATACCCCACAAAATTTCATAAGGTTAAGAAAATGGAAAAACAAAACAAGTAATGAGGAGGGTTGAAATTTTTTTCAAATTTTTGTACTCATCCACGACATGTTGATAATCATGAAATGTTATTATTACTTATAGATACAGGAAACCAAGTTGATTATTATGACTATCAAAGCAGCGTTATTAACTCAGCAGCAAACATAAGTAAATGGTGTTATTAGTTAAGTTAATAAACGTCGGCCTTGCGATAGAATAAAGCAATTTCAAAGTTATCGAGTTGTATTTTAATTTCTGAACAGCCTGTATAACAATGAACCTGTTGAAGCAGATTCATTGAAAAGCATCAGCAAGTTTCCATTGCAATCCAAAGAAACCGTACGTGTCCATTTACACCAAATTGAAGAGACTAATAGGCACTGCAGCGAATGATTTTTTTAATACGACGGTTTTTGGCCTAGCTTATTTCCACTCAAAAATATTTGTAGTTACCATGGCAATAACTACGACGTTTGAAAAAAATTTCAACAAGTTCGATAAAATCAAATTTGCTGGTTTACGACCTGTAAATTGAACAAAATACGTCCCAGAAAAACTTAACTTTTGACAAAATTGGGTATTGGTCTGTGATAAAATATTTATTTTTGAAAGGATTCTCGGGTAAAAAAAAATGTAATTTTACATTGGGAGAAAATTGCATTTCATATTCTACCGTGAAAAAGTGGATTGCCGAGTTTAAAAAGGGAAGAACTGACATTATTAAAGTTGAAACCACACCGGAGGATCTATTTCTGTTACCACTTCGGAAAACCTTAGTGTTTATACTACCTGATTTTAGAAGATCTAAGAATTAAATTAAAACAAATTATTTGTACTTTAGGAATGTGTTTAGAACGAGTTTAATTATGTTGTTCATCGAGATTTGTACATGCCTCAATACAGATCAGAAACGTGAAAGAGCTGTAGGTCACTTTGCGACCAGTTTGAGTATGATTCTTCCAATTTCTTGAACCGAATTACGACATTGGACGAAACTTGGATTCGCCATTATGATTCAGAGACCAAAGAGCAGAGCAAGTAATGGAAGCAAGTTGGTTCTCCGCGTCCGAAGAAATTGCGAGTCCAAGAAAGTGTTAAAAAGATTCTTGCGTCCATTTTTTGGGTCAAGGATAGTATTTTGTCCTATTACTCCTCTTACAAATATGCATGAAATAATAGCAACTCTCGCTAATTGCCTAAAGAGAGTAGAGAATAGCATTATTCTTAGTTATTTATAACTCGCGTCGACTGTTCACTTGAAAAGTTAATCAAGTTGGTTTTTATTTTCCGATAAAAGAACGACGAAAAAAGCGTAGACTTACTACTTATAACTACTTAGACTGATTAGATAAATAAACTGAACATTTTTAGTTTACTGTGTTCCAAAAAAAGATATGCGTATTACTTTTATAATCGTTCAGTCTTTACGATTCAATTGAACCTCTGTTATAAAAATGTTAACCAAAACATGAAACATCGGGAATGTTTTATTTCCTTGATCTAAATTAGGTTTCTGTAATACAGTACCTGTTTGCTAACATTACATCATATTATATGCCTATCGATCGGTAATTTTAAGAATTTTTATGTAGTGTAGGAACCTGATCAGTATGGGAAAAAGAGTGATTTTTATTTTGTCAAAATGGTTCTTAACCAGAACACTAGATTTCTAAAACAGAAATCTTTTACAGGGAAAATTAAAAGAGATTGGAAGTCTCAAATTCTAACTTTTCTGAACCCCCTTTCTAAACTTTACAACCCTTTTAACCAAAACTTTTCCAAACCAAATCGAGACGCAAGAAGCGATTCCTTTGTTAGTAGCGTTTCCAGTTTTAGCCAATTTTTAGCCAACCCCCTTTCTAAACTTTACCACCCTTTTAACCAAAACTTTTCCAAACCAAAACGAGACGCATGAAGCGATTCCGTTGTTAGTAGCGTTTCCAGTTTTAGCCAGTAATCGTTCTTCCCGCTCTCTTCTGACTTGGTTTGAATTTTTGCCCTTTTTGCGACGATTCAGAAAGGATTTTTCACGTATCTGAAATTTTTGGGGACACTCTAAAGTTAGATTTGCGAGACTTGTTTCGATTACGATGAATTTAATTTAGGAAACACTAAAACTGCGCGGGAAAAGCTTCTGCTTTTCCTAACCGAAACCGATGACAAACTTTTAGAAAATTTGTAACAAAAAATCAAAACCCGAACTTAGAATTAAAATATCGACGAGAGATTTAACACGAACCAAACATAAGAAAACCGGGAACTGCCTTATCTCCCTCGCTTAAGCTACTTAAAGACTCGTCACCTCCTGGAAAACTGAGGAGGGAAATTCTGCTAGATCAGCAAGAATTTGAATTCAGACGGTCCAAACAGTAGCTTCCAAGCGAAATTTTTCTCGTTACGAGAGAGCGTAAACGTCTCGGTTTTACCGAGTTTTACCAACGTCGGTCGTTCAAGGACAGAGACGCACAGTGGCGTGATTTTTTATTGCTGAGTCAATGAGAAAATTTAATCTCGTAACCTGATATTAGTATTGATTTGAAAACGCATCTGAAGCTCAAAAGCGATACGAACGTCCGGCTTCTTTCTAAGAACAAGCAGAGCTGATAATCAAATGATTAAAATAAAATAAAAATAAATTAATTCAATAAATTCTCTAAAGCATTTTTCCGGGTCCTTACAGTAGCTATCTCCAATGAACTTTCGTGACTAGATCTGCCGTTTGCATTCTTAACTCATATTGATCAAATCAGCACACAATAAAAAAAAATACTTTTTAAAAATTTTCTTAGTAGTCGATTGTAAGATGTCGCGTCTTAGACTTTTCAAAAAAAAAAATACGTTTGGACAACACTATACATTTTTCTTTTACAGATATTCTGAAACATTAATTTGAATTCAGAAATGATTCTATGTTTTCTTGGTAACATCATTGTTCTAACGATGAACAACAAATCGATGTTATATGAACATCGTTGTATGTACATATATCGCACATTCCTAGTATCAGCAGAAACCCTAGAATTTTGATACTGACAGGTATTATTATAAATAGTTGTATGTGTTAATTTTTCTATGTTAACGCTGAGTGCCTTCTGGAACATAAGAATATCTTTCTTGCACTATACAAATGACGTATTAAGAACACGTTTGATAGTATACAATTATTAAATCTGTGGAAAAAAGATGATTTCCCAAACCGATTTACGTTTAATGTATGACAGTTGTCAAACAGTGCAGTAGTAGTATTTTGTTTATAAACTAATATGACGTAGCCTAATGTAATGTTTCAAGATCTGTTTCACCATTCAAATCCTACTTGACGAACTTTTCAATTGAACACCTGACATAAAATTTACATGAAGACTATAATGATTTTTTTAGCGAGGATTACCGCGAATGATCGGTTAAAGTTAATTACGATTTAACCGTTTTTGCGAGAGTGGTTTACAGCGATAGCGGTTCTCCTATTAAAGAGTTTACGCCACTCCATGTTCTAAATTAGAAAATGTAATTATTGCTTGATCAAATAAACACAACATTTTAAAAATCTACCCCTAATTTTCGACAATTTTTAATACTGTGCTTCCTCTGTTCGTTTTCAAGCAATAATTACATCGCATTTATAACGTAAAAAATCGAGTGGTGCAAACTCTCTTTTGAGGTGTCATATTTAAATATTGCCATACGCAAATATATCAAAATTCTGCCACGCATCACAGTAACCGCATCGAGTTTTAACGAAATATTTTATAAAATGTATTATTTTCAATTTTGTTCACTAAGGGCGGTATTCAGAGTCGTGACATAAGTAAGTGCTTAAGGATCGTCTTTTTTAAATTCGTCTTATACATTTAAGATTGTCTTAAGTTGTTATTTATTTGACGAAAACTTTGATAATGTCAATAGTTTCAATATCAGTGTCGTCAATAAAAATCTGCAATAAAATTAAAATTATCCATCGTTGCAAAAAATTCTTCGTTGCTCCACTCCTTCAAGAACAGTGTGAAACACCTTCGAGACAGTTATGAAACGTTTTTAAATATGATTGCCTTACGTAAGTTAAGACGTCAAGCAAATGCTTAAAATTTTCTTGAAACCTATCTAGGACAATGCTTAGGATTTTCTTAAGTATAATAATAATATTTATTCCAACCAACTAACAATAAATGAAAAAGAAAACATTACACTACTAAAACTAATTATAGTTAGTTTGAAACACATGGTTGATTTCAGATTAACAAAGTTATCTGATTTTCAAATCAACCATGATGAAAAGTAAACAATTAATAATCAGCCGCTTACTATTTCTGTATTAAAGAAAGGAAAAATTAAAAAAAAAATAATTGTACTTAAGTAGAATTGCTCACGTAGTGATTATAAAAATGTTAAGATGCTCTTGATAACAGATAATGATCTCGCATGTGCCTCTTGAAAATTAGAATCGGACGAAATTTTAGATCATATGGTAAGTTATTGTAATTTTGCTACGTTGTAAGTAAAGGATCTCTTAAAAATAGCTGTTTTGTGAGATGGAGGTGTTATATGTCCCTTAAAGCGAACATTAATATTATGAACGTCCGTGCGAAACCTTATCTTCATATATAATAAGCTTCATTCACCCAACAGGTTATACCCAATTACAGAGTGAACTTATATTAAACACAAGTTGTGTAGATCGATAAAAATGGACTATTAGATACATTCAGATCACAGTAATAATATAGGAAGTAAAATAAATAAACATCCCCGAAGACAACAGTATCACGCCGGCTGTTTCCGTAAAGCTTTCTTGAAGGTGTTTAAATGAAATATGTCTGTATCATTATATAGTTTATTGTAAGTATTACACATTCTGTATGTTGGCGATTTCTTTAAGCAATTTATTTTAGGTAATTGCAAACAAAAAGTGTATTGATAACGTGTACAAGATGTCGGAATTCTGAAGTTTAGAGCACTCAAAGTTTGAGCATCGTCAATCATGTAATTCACTACTTTATATAAATATTGTAACTGGAGATATTGCCTTCTCTCTTTGAGAGGCACACAGTTGTATGTTAGTAAAAGTTCTTTGTACGTTATAAAATTTGGATATATTTTTGTGTCTGTAAAATATTTCAATTTTAAATACCGAAATTGCACACGCTCAATCATTAGTTCGTATTTTACATAGTAGGGCTCCCAGATTACAGAAGCATACTCCAATTTAGATCGACATAAATGGCACATCCAAAGGTTTAGTCGAGTTGAAATCCCTAGTTTGTCTGAATATGAAACCCAGTAACTTCAGAGCCTCTGATGCCGTTTTTTGCACGTGATTGTTAAATGTGAGTTTAACATCAAAAGTGACTCCTAAATCTTTCAACATAGAAACCCTTACCAAAAAGGTGTTGCCCATTGCATAATTAGATTTCATGGGATTAATGAATCTGTGGTAGGTCATAACTTTACATTTGTTGAATAGCAATTTAGAGTTAATAGACCAGGTTACTGGGCATGCCAATCAGCTTACAGTAATTCACAGTCATACAATGTCTTAATTTGACGGAAAATTTTTAAGTCGTCTGCGTATAGTAAAATTTTACTAGATCCTATACCGTCCGCTATATCATTAATAAAGAGAAGAAAGAGTAGTGGTCCTAGATTACCTTGCGGAACGCCAGACGTTGGTGAGACCACTTCGTAGTTATAGTCCATATAAGAAACAAACGATATTCTGCCATAAAGGTAACCTTTCAAGAGACGAATCAAAGATTCATGAAAACCGAGATTTCTTAGTTTATTTAAGAGAACACCGTGAGTGATCTAATTTATCAAAAGCTTTAGTAAAGTCAGTATATATTACATCAATTATGATCGTTTAGGCATAAAGCTATGTTGAAATGGAGATATGATATTTTGAACACCTTTAAAAATACGGTTATAAATAATTACTTCGAATATTTTAGCTGGTGTCGATAAAATAGCAATTGGGCGATAGTTGTTTATCTGATTTTTATTACCTGCTTTAAAGACGCGACAAATTTTTGATTTTTTCCAGACGTCTGGAAATGTATTTTGATTAATACATAAATTAAAAAGTTCGCACAAAGGACGCGCCAGGTAATCTCTACAAGCCTTTATCAGGACCAATAGCAAAATTATTGAGACGTTGTAAGGCCTCATCAACTTCGGTTTCAGTTAGATTGTCTATCCTTACATCACAAATAATTTAGGGTTAGTTACAGTTTCCTTGCTATTTTGGAAAGACTATATACACTGCTAAAATATTCGGTGAAAGCATGGACTGTCTCATTACAAGAAACATACGTTTTATCATTATATAATATGATCGATGTCATACCAGTGTTAGATTTTTTTTAGATTAACATACTTCCAAAAATAACTTGGATTCTGGTCTATATTAATTATCTTATTATACAGGTAAGGGGGAGTTTTAGTCTGGATAATCTTATGGAAAAAACATGCCGAATGCAGTAACCTACGTGATTTCATACTCAGCCAATTAAGTTCAGGTAATTTATCTGAGATATTACTTCTTTTATTTAAACCAAAGATCAATCTTATACAACAGTTCTGAACCTTCTGAATTCTTTTCGTATCAATATAATTTAAGCAGGTGCCATAAACTACATCTCAAAAATTGAAGTGCGAGAGTACTAGAGTTTCGATTAGTGCACATTTGGTACGTTTATTTAAGAATTTTCTATTATTTATTAACTTCAGGTTCATAAAAGCTCGCTGAGTGCAAACTGATACATGTTTAGAAATCTGTAAATTTTTATCCACGTGTAAACCCAAATTCTTATCAACATCAGCAGGATACAATAATGTCCCATCAATGTTAACATGAAAACTGTTATTAATACATCCTAGAGCTTTTCTCGCAATAACAGGACCAGTTGAGATTTAGACGGGATTAATTATTAAAGAATGCTTTCTGGAGTAGTCAAGTAAAGTACCAAGGTCAGTATTAATATATGCAATGACATCTGCCGTCTCTTCTATTTTAAATGAATAAGAACTGATTATGAATATGGATTTCAAAAATATTAAAATTTAACATAAGTATATACTATTTATTTATTTTAATAACAGGTACACACTACACATAAATCTTAAAAATGACTTGTAAAATGTGCACACCAAAAATACGCGAGTCTTTCAAATAAGAATGACAAAAATAGGTTACGCTTCAAGAATCGATTGAAAACATAGGTAACTTTTCTCAAACATTTACTTTACTTAAGATCGTTTGACGCTAAAGAAGCATATGTAGTTTGTGGCTACCAGCAACAAAATTACAAAGCTTCATATTAATTTCTACAAAATGTTTTAATGTAAAACTAAGAATAAACTTTTAAGTAGCGATCTGAAAGGTAAACAAACACGTGCTGAGTTTTAACATGTGTAGAAAAAGTTTTCCCATCTAGTGTGTTGCTCTCATTTTCTCGCATGTTCACGTATGTTCCTTACTTGATCAGTAAACGCCAAATTGACATTTAAGCTTAACATAACGTCAAAAGAAAATCATAATTAATAATTACGATTTATTAGATATTTGAAACCAAACAAAATAAAACATTAAAAATAACATTGAACGTGAATTCACAACAGATGTTGAAAATGGCTTCCGTCTTCTTCGAGGCATTTACTAACTCTTCTGCGACATCCATTAATAATATTTTGCAAAATGTGTGGAGAATTGCTTATTTCATCACACTTTTCGATGATTCTTTGGGTAAGTTCCTGTAAATCATTAACGGGCGTTATAAAAATGGAATTTTTCAAGTATGGCCAAACAAAGAAATCCAAAGAAGTTAGATCGCAATCTACTAATTATCCGATCACCAAAAAACTCTTGAAGGAAATTTAAAATACTCCCAAACATGCTGCATCCTGCTGGAAATATCTAAATTGTAACTCTTCATAGTGCAGTTGATTAATAAATGGATGCAAAATCTCTTCCCGATATATAAATGCTGTTAGTGTGTCATTAAAAAAAAATATTGGACCTATCAGTCTTCTCCGAATTAAACCTATCCAAACACCATTTTTTTATGGATGGAGTGGGGCTTCAATGAAAATACAATGGTTTTCTATACTCCAGATCCTCATATTTTGGGAATTAACGTACCCTGTTAAATAGAACCAGGCTTCATCGGAAAAGAAAATTTTGTCCAACAAATCGTCATTGTCAATATTGTCTAAAAATCAATGATAGTATCTCCGCCTTGGTTCAAAATCTACTGGAAGCAATTCCTGCACGGCAGTCAAACGATAAGGGAACATTTGCAAGTCTTTTCTTGGAATAGTTCTGCAGGTCCCGACAGAAAGATCAACTTGTTGTGACAGGTGACGGATGAAAGTGCGAGGAGCGTCAGTCATAATTTGTCTCACATTTTCAACTGACTCATCGGTTCTTACTCAAGAGAGGAACTTCCGTTACCGCTATAAACCACTCTCGCAAAAACGGATAAATGGTAACCAACTTTAATCGGTCATTCCTGGTAACCTCCCTAAAAAAATCATTATTGCAGTGATAGCCAGTGAATCGTGATTCGAATCATGGATCTGCAGAATCGATTCATTGATGTTAAATCGAACCAGTGAATCAAGACAATGAATCAATTCAAGCCTCGGCTCACTTGAATTCAACATTACAATGTTCAATAAATTGTGTTTTGTTTTGAGGTAAGTTACTTCTATTTACGCTAGGTCAGGAATTTATCAAAACCTCCTCGTATATCATATGCGATGAAATAGGGATGTATTCAATAATTATAAAGAAAAAGGTAATTGATGGATTACGATCTGTCATCCAATATTAATAACCCCAAAACGCGGTAGAAGATAAGACAGGTATTCACACGAACCTGGACCATGCATTGAATTCGGGAGATTCGAGTGCATGCAATGGGAGAAAGAGTATTAATTGAAATGATGCTCCGCGTACCAGCCTAAGTTGTTAGGTATCTGGCTCGCGCACTGACTCCTCGCGTTCGTGTGCCGGCACCGAAGCGATGTCAGAGCACCCCTATATCTTTCACCGTGCTCCAAACCTAATTTAGTGTTATGTTATGCTGTGTTAGAAGGTTTAAGAACCTACGACTGCCGTGTTTAGGAACATTGTTAAATATAAGCCGTTGGTCGCGTCCATTGTCCATAATTGAATCGGCTTCCGATTGGAGCCGCATCACGACTGCTTCTACTGCCTACGTTTCGTTCTCCATTGCAGAAGAACAATGGAGAACTAAACATCGGCAGTAGAAGCAGTCGTGATGTGGTGCCAACCGAAAGACTATTCAAAATTTTTAAAGTTGGGAAAATAGGATAGAGAGAAAAGGGATGTTCTTTGTTTTGTTCATAAAAGGACCATAATTCAAAGAATGCAATTCCACATACAATTTTCTGAAGAATTAAATTTTTATCTGAAATACTTGTCACTTTATCTTTGTATCTGAGAAACATGTCATACGATAAGTATGTAGTGCATTCGAAAGTGTGGAAAATTCAGTATGATTTGATAATTAATATTTTTCCCAATTTCCAATACTTATACGACGTGATTGGAACACGGAGACATTGGTTGTTGTGGGATAATGAAAATCAAGACCCATTGCTTGGATTATATCGCGATGATTGAGTTTAGTTTAATTACAAAAATTTAATAATATATAAGGGGTTCTATTAAAAAACCAAAATATTTGTTTGTTCGCAAACGAGTGAAGCAATTGTTTAATGTTACATTTTTAGAAACAAGAATATAGTAATATATAGAATATTTTACTTTAGGAAGTGTAACTTTTACCTTTTTCAGAATCATGTTTTCTAGTAAAAATCATTCAAACGTCCATAAAATTCATCGCAACTTCAAGGCGTTGAAGGAAAAAAAAGGAGACATTCCTTTTTTATGTTCCGCAACCTTATTTATTGATGCTGAGCAGAGAATCTAAAATTCTCGAAAGGTATTTGATTTACCTGAATGCGATTCAACTTAAAAACCAATTCATTTTTGTTCTCCTTTTGTGCTCCTTTCCAAGTCCCAAAAGTCCACAAAATTGATCGCAACTTTAAGACGATGATGAGAGGAAAAGGACAAATTGCTCTTTTATGTTCTACTTTTATTTTTATATAAAGTCGCGTTCAACTAAAACAGTATCATCGCAACTTTATAGATGCTGACAGAGCATCTAAAATTCTCGTATTTGATTTACTTAAAGGCGTCTCAACTTGATAAGTTCCTTCTCAAGTCGTTTCTCATTTTTAACACAAATCGATTTTTTAACTGTTTTACTGCAGTCACTTAGCAGTCGGTTCTAATTCGGATTAATTATCTCTCATTACGAAAAATGGCCTGACGTGTGAGCCCGCAAGATTTCGTTTGCCAAGAAATTTGCAATTCCAGCCAGAAATACGTCCGCTATTGATCGGACGTTATGGAAATTTTGCGTTATCGAAGGATTGTTGCGTGATTTGATGTCATTCCAAAAATCGAATGAAACGCCTCACGCTTACATTTAAATAATAAAAGATTTAACCACACACATTCGACTCGTTAGTTGCAGCGATACCCGCTAATTTAAAAATTCTTTCGTCTTGAAAGTTAGTTCTTTTTTATGATTCAGTAACAGTAATAAGCGAATCATAAAACCTAAATATTTTTTCGAGCTATGTGTAATACAAACGCTGGTATACAATAAAAGATTTAATGAATACATACCTACATTATATCAACATTTAGTAAGCAATAACTAACAAAAATTCCAACATAATAATAATTACTAATTTTCGTTAAATATAAAATCAGACATGTTTTTTGCGCAATAAATTAGATAGCTATACAGGGTTACAACTAATTAAAAGCCCACCATGGGGATCTTGTAAATTATAAGGAAGTTGCGCTATTTTGTGGTCAAATGAAGTTCTAATAGGAACACCGAATTGAGCTGCTCCTTGGTTTTAATTGGTACACGATATACAATGCTTTTAACATGTCCCCAAAGAAAAAAATCCAAAGGATTTAAATCCGGTGATCGAGCAGGCCAATTTCGTGTGGGAAACACCTAGTTTCCGCGCAACTTCTCTAATGCTTCGTCTACCATCTTCCTCAAACGCATGTAATAAGGCCTCTTCATTTGCAACAGTTCGAATTCTTCTAGGAGCACCACCAATTTCTTTACGAGTCGGAACAACTTGACCGGTCTCTTTCATTCGTGCGACGGTCCTGAGGATTACTTTATGGTCTACGGGACTGTTGGGAAAACACTGGGAAAAAAATTGTGCTGTTTCCCTGGCGTTGCGTCCACACTCCCCATAAATGACGATCATTTCGGTATAATCAGCGGCGGAAAACATATTCAAATTTTAAACTTAAGCCTTTTAAGTGACAGTTACAATGACAGCAGTGTCAGAATAAAGTGGACCAGTTTTTTCACATATTTTTTATATCAACAATGCATTTCTACAATTTAACAAAAACCTACGCAATACCTATGGCCGCCATCTGCTGTTCTGCTTTTGGAATTGGCTATTGTTTTTTATTCTTAACTTAGTTATCCTTTACGTTAAACAATTTTAGTTTTTGAATATGTGTTCCGACATTTGCCATTGCTCTCTGGGGCGCGAGTTCTAGTACACGGTGTATAAATTTGCAAAAATCTTTATTCACTTCTGAAGTATCTTCAAAAAACTTAAAATTCTCAATTTAGAAAATATTAAATATCTTGCTTATTTATGAAGATAATATATTGAAAATTTTGCAGATTCGACAATCAATCCTAATTTATTTCTTCTGACTGCATTTGACTGCCCATCGAATTTAATATAAAATTACCCAATTTTGTGATTATGTGAGCCTCATGGTAAGCCTTTAATTAGTTGTAACCCTATATACATGTAGTTAAAAGCGAATCGAATTTTGACCTATTGTTCAATTTAGACTATTTTTAAGCGGTTCACATAAAACTAGCGGCGTGTAATGTTGAATTAAAACGGAAAAAGCAATTTGTAATATTCAATTTTACCAAAAAGCTTGAAGGAAGTATATAGGTAACTATACTTTTTTTATAGTGACCCATACACATCTTCCAAGTGAAGTTCTCTTTAAATAAAACATGTTCACATGCATTTTTCATTTGTTGCGAAATTTTAATTAGTTCGACAAATCGATAGAATATATAATACATGTAGTGCTAAGTTTACAAGGTAGATCTCTTACAAAGTACACGTCATCATTCCATTTAATTAAGTTTATTTAAAAATCAGTGCTTATTATAAAAGTAAATCATAACAATAAACAGTAAAATAATTAAGCGTGTTAAAAATATAATTATAACACCCATAACAAAGCTATTTAATCGTGCCATCAAAGAAAATATATTTCCTAATGCCTTTAAAATCTCTTTTATTATTATCATTCCACTTATAAAAGCGGAGAGTCCTCAAATGTAGCCAATTACAGACCCATTTTCATAATTCCAGTTGTAGATAAAATCCTCGAAATAATCTTAAACACAAGATCATTTCGAATCCAATAATTTACTTTCCAGTAATCAGTTTGGTTTCAGGCCTGGTAAGTCAACAGAAGCTGCGCTAATTAATTTCATATCCTATATAAATAATAATATAGAAAATAACCACTATATAGGGACCTTTCTTTGTGATGTTAATGACCTGCATCACTACATTCCTAATGCTAGACTAACTGTTTATGCGGATGATATAACAGTTTCTTTATGTCATTCCAATCTAAAAGAGATAATTTTATCATCCAGTGATCCTAAACTCTTCTCTCCAAACTGGTTTACCTCAAATAAGTTGTGCCTTAATGAAGCAAAAACGCATCATTTAATTTTTTCGTCCAATTATTGATTTCGATAACCCTAAGTCTGTAAAATTATTAGAAGTCTATCTTGATCCTTCTCTTACCTGATACGAACATTGTGACCACCTAGCAAATAAACTGTCTTCACTTATTTATCTCTATCGTAACCTAATCAACAAAATCTCTCGTGAGAATTTACTTTGTAGTTATCACGGCATATTTGAAACACTTATTTCCTATGGTTTACTCATATTCCTCTGCCAAAAGAATTTTTGGTCTCCAAAGGAACGTGGTTAAAATTCTTGCAGGCAAAAACTTTAGAGAGTACTCTAGCCCTTTATTCTGTTCTTTAAAAATTCTAACGCTACCTGCGCTTTATTTATTGAAAGGCTTGGAGTACGTTAAGAAAAATGAAAATGATTATGCAAATGTTACAGAAATTCACAATTACAACACTAAGTCAGCTCACAATTTATATACGCCTTACCATCGAATAAATCGAACTAAAAACGGTCCGAATTTTTACGCCATTAAATGTTTTAATGTACTTACCGATAATGTAAAAAGAACTTACTTACCAAAATTCAAAGATATTTAAAAAAAAATTCTTATTGTTAATGCTCCTTTCAGCATCGTGGAATTTTTAAATTTAAATTTAGCAGCCTATTTGCAGCAAACAGTTGTAATCATGCTACCTCCATAGGTTTTACTTTCAGCGTTGTATTAATTTATGTGTTATTGTGCTTAATTGTAATTTTAACCATGGCATCACTACCCTATATGTTGTACTGCACAATTTATCTGATGTGTTTGTTGACCTATGTAACTACATACTTTTTTACTTACACACAAAATTTTGATTTGATATCTTCATGAGATAACAATTAGGAAGTTATCACTGACTATTATAAAAAATATCAAACGCTTAGTAGTTAGCTGTTGCTCAATTCTTTTTAAATAGGTACTCAAAATAAAATTTTCTGAAAAAGAGTGTTTCTGCTAGTTTTCTCAAATACCGAGAAAAATTATTATGCCGGTGGAGGATAACAAACTAAGAAAAAAGAGAAAATCTGCTTGTATAAATAACAATAGTGGTACAAATAAAAGTGTTACCATGTTAAAATTGAAGAAAGTACTTTTCGTGCCAAAGAAGATGTATTTTTCTGGCTACGAATAGAGAAAAGCGAAAACCAGAAATCAAGAGGAACCCAAGCAGAACCGGGTAGCAAAGATTTTCGAAAAAGAAATATTTGCAAATTGAAATTAAAACTCAAAAAGTAATATAAAAGGAAAACTGAGAAGGAGGAAGTAAGGCAAAGAAGAAAAGTGGTTGAAAAGTTGACTTCCGAAACCGATTGATATAGTAGATGGACGAAAATTGTAGAGTTTTGCTTGTCTCTTTTCTCATTAACCTAATTTAAAAGCTGCACACGACAATGTTATAAAAATTAAAAAGATACTTGATGAAATTTTCAATTAAACACCAGATATAAACTTACGTGATAACTACAAATTATACTCTGTTTTGAGATAAGTTACTTTTATCTACGTAAGGCGAGGAATTTATCAAAATCTCCATGTAGAACTAGAACGCGGAGTTATACAAGAGGAAGACCGAGAAAAATCTGGAAAAACGAAGTAAGGAAGGTAGGTTTCGAGAGTATGCAAATTCTCTGGCGAAGAATAGCGAAAAGTGGAAGAGGAGACCAAGAACCTGATAGAAAAAACTTTTGAAAAAGAAATATTTGCAAAAATTGAAATCAAAGAAGTAGTATAAAAGGAAGACTGAAAAGAAGGAAGTAAGGAAAAGAAAGAGAGGTGTGAAGGCTAGAGAGAAACTGAAGAGAATTAATATAGAAGAGACAAAAAGAGCTCGATAGAAAAGATATTTTCTCTTCATTTTAAGAAGAGAAAAGATTCGTGAAAACTTATTGAACCTAGAACGGAAGAAACATATAAAAACGGACAATTGAGAAAAACCTGGTATAGAGAAAGAGAGTTATAGATAAAAATTATAAGATATCTTTATTGCACTACACATTTTCGGCAAATGTCTATCACTCTAACATGTTGCAAACACTTTCCGACAATATGCAATGTCAAAAAATGACATGATATATCAGTGTAACATTAATCGTGCAATTATTTTTTGGTGTTATTTTATGTGATCTGATAAGTATTTAATTGAACGACGTGTTTTGTTCTGAAATGAGTTACTTCTATCTATGTTAGGCCAGGATTTTATCAAAAGCTCCTCGTAGAATTAGAACGCAGGGAAGTAATAGAAGAGGAAAACAGAGATGAACCTGGAAAGACGAAATAAGGAAGTTAGGTTTGGAGGAGATAAAATTTCTCTGGCGAAGGGAATCAGAAATTAAGAGAAGACCAAGAAGAAACTGGTACAAAGGATTTTTGAAGAAGAAATATTTGTGAAAAGTAAAACTCAAGTAAGGAATATAAAAGGAAAACTGAGATGGAGGAAACAAGGAGAGAAATTTAAAAGAATCAATAGGAGACCAAGTACTTGATGGAAAATATTTCCAACGAGGAAAGATTTGCAAAAGAAATCATTGAAACTAGAACGAAAAGATGATATAAAAACGGAAGATTGAAACAAATCTGTGAGAAAGAGAGATGTAGATGAAAGATAAATGAAGAGTTTGCGAAGACTCGGTGAGAGAATCAATCGTGAGGACACCAAGAAACCTGAACGTGAGGAAACAATACAAAAGAAATAGACATACAAGTATAGATTAATTCAAGAAAATAGGTGAATGCACGAAAATTAGAGAGAAATAGAAGCAAATTAATCGAGAGGGACTAAGAAGAACATGATGGAATTTCTGTTTATATTTTCATATTTCTAATGCTACATTTGAGGCTCCTTTTTTCATGTTTTCTAAGCACTTAATAATGATATTATTAAGAAGTGCTTAGAAAACATGAAAAATCACAACATGCGCATTTGCAGGTTTCTTAACTTTCATTCTATTTTCGTAATAGTTGTTATCCTTTCATATTTTACTATATTCGAGAAAAATATCAAATTTTTACTTTAGATGCGGGCGGAATATATGCATTTCAAATGAAATAGAAATGAACTCTTCATTTAAATCTGAAAATTCTTTTGTTCACACATATTAAAAATTTATTTAATGGGGGGCTGCTAGTAATGACGTAGTTTCGTGAAACTCTCGAGATAATGAGCCCAATTTATCTGAATCACAACGAATAATTTGTGAGACTCTTAATTTAGCGGTGTGTCACTATTATTACAGGCACAATATAAATCGATAATGTTCGTTTAAAAATAGAAATCTTAGACTGTCGCTTCTTAATGTTACTATGTTTGCTTTCAGTGCAATAAATCACCTGGAATTACAGTTATACATATAATAAGAGTTTTGAATTCTGATACCTATTGTCCATTAACTTTTCGTTAATTAAAGCGCTTTCTTGTCCAAGCAATTTCAAATATTTCAAATACTAGTAATTATAAATTAATCTCTAAAATTAGAACGTCAAAAACAACCTATAAATAAGAGCAAATCAAATAATACGGAAATAAGTATTGGTCCATTCTTCTGAAAGAAGTTCTACCGAATAACGAACTTTCGTAAGCATTTAATTCCCTGTTATTTGATACCGCCTTAATGAGTTTTAAATTATCCTTAATAATACCGTGTCCAGTATTGTAAATATGTTGGGCAACATTTGATTTCTCAAACCTATAATACCTGTAGTGACTTATATGTTCCTTAAAGCGTGTTGAGATATTTGTTTTTGTTTGTCCAATATATTTATTAGCACATTCATTACACTTAATTTCATAAATTCCACATTTCTGTTTAACTTCAACTTTAACTTTCGGGTTTCCCAATAAATTCTTCGTGGTATTGTTAGTGGAAGAAGCCAATCGTAAGTTTTCAAAATATGATTTAAATTTTTAGTGTAAAATGCATCGAAAGGCATTTTAACAAATTTTCCTAGAGACGTTAGAGTGCTAGAATTTTGGACCTGCTTCCCGTAGCTAATCTTCCTAACTATATTATCTACTATTTGTGGAGTATAACTATTAATAACAGCAACATTCTTAATTTTGTACAGAATGTTATGATTCGTTAATTATAAATCGGCTTGTATTTGTATCTTTGTATGACAAATGTCAATTTCTAATTCATTTTTGCTGCTGAGTGTCTGAAAAGGGACTCGCACCGTTTTCTTCCTTTTCGTATGTAAATTTAATATCTCTATCTTATTACAAAACATAATAAATTTAAACTTAATAAATTAGGTTTTCCACTAACGATACCATAAGGAATTTATTGGGAGATTCCAAAAATAAAGAAATCTGGAATTTATGAAATTAAATGTGATGAGTGTGCTAATAAATATATTGGACAAACAAAAAGAAATATCTTAACACGCTTTAAGGAACATTTAAGTCACGACAGGTATAAAAGGTTTGAGAAATCAAGTGTTGCCCAACATATTTAAAAGACTGGATACAGTATTATTAAGGATGATTGAAAACTCATTAAGGCGGCATCGAGTAACAGGGAATTAAATGCTCGGTATTATTTTTTCAGGAGAATGGTTCAAGTTACTTCCATATTATTTGACTTGCTCTTATTTGTAGATTGTTTCTGGCGGTCTAATTTTAGATAATTATTTTCTTTCTGTTATTATTTTTATTCATTAAAATACTTTTTTAATTATGAGTATGATTAGGTAGCTGTTAGATTTCACGAAGTGCTTTTAACTTGTTAGTATGTGTACTGAAGATGGTAGCTTAGCTGTCGAAATACGTGTCTACAGATATAAAAATTATTGTGGGCAGAGATTAATTTTTAGTTATTTCTTAAACCACAGTCTGCTTTACTCTGTTTTAGTCAAATACTAGTATTTCGTTTACGTTCACATCTTTAATATATCTCTTTTAAGTACCTACAGCTTCTTCCTTATATTCTTATATCATGAGGAAGATATCTCTAGATCTGAAAGAAACTGTCACTGTGCCATCGGCTGCAAAGAAAAGTCAGTGAAAAAACGCAGTTCCCCAAACTTTTGAAAATTTTAGGCCAGTTTCATAATCGAATTTAAAAGAGACTTTAAAATAAAGTCAGATTCAGACGTGTAAACAAATGTGTTTCGCAGTTGTTTTTACGCTAAATCTCGTTTAAATCTGATTATGAAACTGGCCCTTAGTGTTCTAAGTAGTGAGGGTTTGTTTCTTCACTGTAATATCGGTAGAGCTTGCTGATATATTGAAAATTGAAACAATAATTTTATTTTCGAAGAATTATGCTAACCATATCGTGCAGTGCTGGTTTTAGTCATAGCCTTTTGAGCATCGTTCAGCTGTGGCATTTTGACTTGAAATTAGAAAATGACAAAGTCATAAAAACAGAAGTTTGTTTGAAGTTGTCATGTTGCAGTCCAAATAAATTAGTGTAAAAACTGAGTGTACCTGTACCAGGTTTCTATGCAGGTGATGGTACAATCATTTCTTATATAAAAGTTTTCCAATGAATAAAATCAATATAAATAATAATAATAATAATAATAATAATAATAAATTGTCTTTATTGGTCTACAACAACAAACTTGTATCACCAGCAGTACAACAAAAAAAAAAACAATTTAGACCAAAAGGCGAAGTTCAGCGGCAGCATGCCCTGTTCTTCCACTTAACCTTATGATAGAAATAAGAATAGTACATCAAAATTTTAAATCAATGGAACGAATGAAGATAATTGACATACAAAGGAAAATCATTCTTCATCAAAAGAAACGCGTTAGACAGGCAGATAGACACATTTTACTAGATAGACACATTTTACTAGATAGACAAGCTTTCGACTTGCTTTAAGTGTAAAACATGGCGAAACTTCCTTTTGAAATTAGTTTTATTTAATAACTTTAGGTCATTTGATAGTGTATTATACACAGAGGCAACGTTAAATTGGAAAGATCTTTCAAAGAGCGCAGTTTTGTGCGAAGGTGTGGTTATTACATGTTTACGACGAATATTAATGTTGTGCACATCTGTTCTGAAGCGTATTTTATTGTAGAGGTAAACTGGGGTTTTATCTTGAATAAGTTTAACATAAAAGCTCGTCAAGTGAAATTTACGTCGATTTGTCATATTTAACCAATGCAAATGCATTAGTTTGGGAGACACGTGCTCTCTACTTTTTAGGCCATATATGAAACGTATGCATGTGTTTTGAACCCTTTGAATTCTTTTACACGTTAAAGAGTCTAAACAGGGGCCGTACACAGTATCGGCATACGTAAAGTGCGAGAGAACCAAGGATTCGCATAGCAGTTTTCTAGTAGTGGTGTTGAGCTCTGATCTATTAGCATATAATAATTTTAAGTTAGTGAAAGCTTTTCTGATACAATAACTGATATGCTTAACAAAACGAAGATCTACATCCATAATGAGTCCTAAATTGCGAGCAAAACCAGAGCAAGGCAAACACTCATCGCCTATTTTAATACAGAGCCTTTCAGTTTGTAACTTACGTTGTAATGTTTTGCCAAAAAGCATTACTACTGACTTTTTAGGATTCAAATTTAAGCTATGTTGGGCAGAGGCTCGCGATAAACTTACAATATCAGAGTTGATAAGCTGAGATGCTACTTCAATATTCGTAGCTTTAAATGAATAATACAATTGGGTGTCATCTGCGTATTGATGGCTGGCGCAATATTTCAAGCATTTATTTAAATTGCTCGTATAGATCGTAAATAGTAACGGGCCTAAAATCGAACCTTGAGGAACGCCAGAGTTAATTGCACGTACGTTAGAGAGGTTATGGTTAAAACTTACTAATTGGTATCTATCCTTCAAAAAACTGGCTATAAGAGATTCTGCGGAGCCACTAAATCCGATGAAATGTAAAATTGATAGAAGTAGTTTGTGATCGATCGTATCAAAAGCTCTGGAATAATCCAAAAGTATTAGAGCTGTGAGCTCATCTCGATCAGCTGCCGCCAGAATATCATCAGTAATGTTCATCAGAGCTGTTGTGCAACTGTGATTTTTACGAAAACCCGACTGATTAGTTGGTAGTAAATTGGAAACTTCCAAGTACTTCATTATTTGTTTACACATAATTTTCTCAAGCAACTTAGACATCGTTGGTAGTAGGCTTATAGGCCTAAGATCTTTAAAGTCGATTGGATCAGGAACTTTAGGTATAGGTATTACATGAGCAATTTTCCAATCTATAGGATAAACCCTATTTACTATAGCGAAGTTGATTATGTGCGTAATAATAGGTACTATCTGTGGGGAACAGTAACTAATCATGTTAAGATTAATTCCATCATGACCTTTTGCATTTGTAGTGATAGAGCAAAGCAATTTACTAACTTCAGTTTGCGTAACAACTGAGAAATTAAAACTTTCCTGTACGTTTACATGTAAGTTACATCTGTAGAAACTTAAAACATTCACATCAGCAGAACTTGCTCCCAAAATTGAATCTATGAAGTAATCATTAATGTGATTAACATCTGACAGATGAGTCGGAATACTCGCCTTAGCTTGTTTGGAATAAATATTCAGGTCCCTAAGATCCCTCCATACAGTCGTAGGATTAGTAGTACGCAGTCTGTACTTTAAGTAGGCTTTCTTTTCATTTTTAATGGCAACATTAGTCAAGTTCCGTAAAGTTTTGTAATATTCGAAATGTTGAGGAAGTTTTGTTGATTTGAAGCGACTATGCGCATCATCACGCAATTTCATCATATATTTTAAATTATCAGTAAGCCACGGGGCTTTAGGTTTTGTAATACGACAGCACCTAATTGGCGCATGAATATCAAATAATTTACGTATAGTAGTACATAAGTGATTTACCATATCATCTATATTATTCATGTTATAAATTTCATCAAAATTGGCAGCTTGAAGGTCTGTTTGGAAAATATCGTAATCAAAGTGCCTGAAATCTCGAAAAGTTTTCATAATAGGGGCCTGTGGTTTTGAATTTTGAAAGAGTTTACAAAATATTAATTCATGGTCTGAGATATGACTTGCACTAAGTACGCCTGTCTCTCGTATATGATCAGAATTAGAACATATTAGTAAGTCAATCAGACTCACAGAAGTTGGTGTCAATCTGGTAGGTTCATTTATCAGTTGAGTGAGGCCATATAGTTCTAACATTTCATAGAATTTAATTGTAGATGTATTATCCACATTTAATAGATTAATGTTAAAGTCGCCTGCAAACAACATATCATCATGCATTGGAATCAGAGCCAACAAATTTTCTTCCAAATTTTCCATGAATACATTGTAATCAAGAAAGGGTGGTCGATATAACACACCAACACAATATTTACATTTAGATACATTAATTGTAACCCATAGCTGCTCTACACTAACAATATCTTGTACATTAATAATTGAAAACATGATGTCATTTTTTATGTAAATGCCCACACCTCCACCTCTACCACGCCGATCTACTCTTAATAGGCGATAGCCGTTAATCTCAATATTATCAGTTAATATGTTGTCATTCAACCATGTTTCACACATCAAAACAATTTCATAATCATTATTTAGAATAAGTTCTTTAAGTTCTGAAAAGCTTGCTAATAGTGACCTAACGTTCAAATGAGCTATTTTTAATTGTCTCATAACAATACAATTTGTATTAAGAAAATATTTTTAACAGAAATTCCAACGTAACATATGATTTAGAAATACAAAAATAAAGAATATTTAAATATTTTTGTAACTCTTATGAGATAAATTCCTGCATTAATGTAACATGTAGTTTCACACTTTTAAACTATCGAAACCAACGCAAAGAATGATAAAAAAAACTATGTATGAAAATCTAAGAATCTAAATCTAAGAATATTATTGTAACCACAAAATAAATCACAATATACCTACGTACCAACAGGTGCTTATAACAAGAAAGAGAACAACAAATAAAATATTATTTCTTACGTTATATCTATATTTTTGATAAATCAAGCGTTTTACTTTCTAGGTTGATTAGATAATTAATCTAAAATGACAATGAGCTCACCTAATTAAGCATACCTCATATTTGGCTATTATACTGCTTCCAATTCATGATTGTTAGTAATATTTCTTTTTGCGCCATTATCGTTCACGTATACATTACCGTCACGCGTCCAGGCATTTCTATAACCGTATTTAGTAGCGGCAGATTTTAAAAGACTTGCCCTTATTTTCGTAAGATCCTCATTAACATTAATTTTGCTACCTTTTAGCAACTTTTTGTTACTGAAAACGTTTTGCCTGTACGCGTAGGTCGCAAACTTAATTAATATAGGTCTTGATTTATTACTGGGTTTGCCTATACGATGGCAACGATCAATTTGATCCGGCTTAAGATCTAATTTAAGTTTATTCCTACATAGGTCCATTATAATGTTCGAACAGTTCTCGTCCTTTTGCTCTGGGATGCCGAAAAAACGTAAACAATTTCTCCGTGAATATTGCTCGAGGCAGGCAAATTGTTCCAGAAAATTATTAATGGCCTTAGTTTGTCTTTTTTTCCGTCGCTTTCACAAGCGCACAATGCGATCACCAAAGCGAAAAGTAATTTAAAAGAATTTAGCAATTTTGTACCTCACTACATTAAAAAGTTAATTCTATAACCTGAATGCTAAGTTTACAGACATTTCAAATAAACGTTCCATTTAGTAATTCGAGGAGCAAGAAATTTAATTTTAGGTAGATAATAAATGGAATGCGTGAATGTGCATGTTCTTTCGTCCGAATTCACAGTGGAATTGCTTCTAATCTCATTCTACTCTACTTATCGATGCGTTATGCTCCAATGCGCTCTACCCCTAAAGTAGGTCATACGATACGTAATCTATCAGTAATCTTTAATCTAAGTTCATTTCATGACGACTTAATACTTGGTTGAGGCAACTAATTAAATGTAACTGATCAGAAGTTGCGAACTAAATCAAATACAATTAGTTTCAGGAAAACATAACAAACCAAGAAAAAGTATGTTGCGAGAAAATCAATTATGGTCCGATTTTTCTAGAAAATAGATTGAAAAAAGATTGTTACTGTTCAAAATTCATTCTTTTTTATTTTGCAAGAAAGAAAACAGGCATTTCGAATCAATACAACATTAAATTGGTTTTGTAAATAAATAACGAACGCAGAAATGGAATAAATTGTTCAATCCCAATTACTAAAGAAACTTGTCAAGGAATTTTTTGTATTCTTTTACAAAAGGAATTTTACTCTCACTGTAATGCCCCCGAAAAAGCCCTATTAAAAAAAGAAGAAAGCGATACCATTTCCATCTTACATTAAGGCGAATTGACTCAAATCTTTAGCTCCGATAATTTGGAGCTCCTCGTTTTATTAGATTTCTGTTGAAAGTGAGCACATTTACACAGAAGCCAGCAAATTAGAAGAGATTCCAAATCGGACTTCTTGTTATTTCGCTTTCCTCGAGCGAATTCCGTACGGAAATTCTGCTTTGTCAGACAAAATAACACGGTTAAAGCCCTGTACTATTTATGCCGTAGCGCGCTTATCTGATTGCTGACAAATTGAATTTATAATTGGGTTTGCTCTCATTAAATTAATTAATCTTTTCGTCTTGGGTGCCTTCAAAGGAAGAATTTAACGGTCTGGAAAAGGGAACGAAGCTTCGTGAAAGCTTTGATAAAACGAAAACGCCAGAACGACAAATATAATGCACTGCTCAAGATATAAAAGTAGTCATTAGTTTTTGTTGTCATATTTTCATTAAGGCTTAAAATTTTTAAACATATTGCTACGTTATTCGTTATATATTTGTACATATTTGTCTGTAAACATGGCATTTATTTAGGTTCAAATTAACATAAATCTATAAACGCTTTTAGGTCGTAGATATTACTTATGTTACAAATAAATATAAAAATAATGTTTCTCAAATTAAACTTTATTAACAATTTCTGTTTATGCAACAAAAGTGAGTGTTTATTTATTTAAATGAATTTAATATAAATTAGATTCCTGTAATGACCATTTGTTTACACGTAAATCACAAAACAGTTTAAAACTATTGAAAGCATAATTATTATTTTTAATTAAAAGCAAATTCTAAATTGTTTATTTAGAATGAAATTTTG
Organism: Serrognathus titanus; assembly: GCA_039766575.1. Lineage (NCBI taxonomy): Eukaryota > Metazoa > Arthropoda > Insecta > Coleoptera > Lucanidae > Serrognathus > Serrognathus titanus. Next base: position 65,844,128 of record CM077911.1, read on the forward strand.
CTTATATCAAATTAATGTTTACCAACACTCATTAGCGTAATTTAATTTATTCGCGAGCTTTAATTAATTAATGTCGCTTAGATACATTCGAACGCATATATTTTCTTGTACTCCCAATTTAACGTTGCGTGTATTTATAAACTGAGAATTTTTAATAACTCACATATTTCAAAAACAGGAGTATATGTAAATACTCTATGAAGTGATCAAATGAAAAATGAATTAGAGTTGGCGATCCAATTAAACACGCATATATCTGATGACATTAAATTTCTTGGGGTAACTTCAAACACACAGTGGCATTTTCACATAAATTCCCTCTACTCCCAACTAGGCAGTTCTTGTTTTGCTCTCGGACACTGTTATCAAATGATGCCGTACTCTCTTTTTCTAACTTCCACAGCCGTATGAAATATGGTACCATACATTGGGGTTCCAGGAGCATTTCAGATAAGATATTTGTTTTGCAAACATATGTTGTTCGTATTTCTGGCAGGACGCCTGTAGGGAAGCTTTCACAACACTTAAACTGTTAACATTTCTATTACACCAGATTTAAGCTTAATCTTAGACTCGTTTTACTGCCCCGCATCAAAAAACGTGCTTTATTTAATGGCTGTAAATTGTATAATGTCCTGCCTGCACCTATTAAGACTGCTCCCAATGTAAACACTTTTAAAATAAAACTAAAATCATTTTTATTCACAAAAAACTGCTACTCTCTTGATGACTTTTTCTGTTGTCCGATAATATCTTTTAGTTTTCGCGAATTGATTTTAAACTTTTCAATTAATAAATGAATATTACAAATAATGATAATTGAAGGGAACCATAAAGATACAATACAAAATCGACTTACAGGAAATTTTCATAAAGATACAGGTGACAACTGACACTAGTAGGTCGATTCTGTTCATATCTGTAAGGATCGTGAGATCTGTAAGAATGTAACTTAATTATTAAAAAATGGAATTTCTCTATAAGATATGATTTCTCCTAGGTCTCTAGAATTACTCCTAAGTCTCCGAGATATTAACTTAGAGACTTACAAGAAATCGTATCTTACTGAGAACTTCAGAATTCCACCTTACGATCTTTACAGGTTCGAGCAGAATAGACTCATTATACCATTTTTGGCGCTTAAACGTCTGTGTAAATTATTTATATAGTATATTTAATAACAATTACAAAATGGCATTACATGTTGTAAAAGCTATTATTTTGATACGTCATCAAATAAATTAGTATATCATCTTCCCTTTTAGCACTTATGTCAATGCACAAAGAAATTGCACTTAGATTCCTATGGTTCTAATCCCTTCAATTAATGAAAGGTGAAGAATGTTAGAATGAGTGGATCTAAGTTAAGAAGTGATCGACACATGTCAACACAAACGTCCGACCAATTTATTTCTTTTCTCAAAATGTTTACCCGCGCAAAGTTTATATACAAACACATTTCAACTGCTTATAAAATTCTTTCGGTCTGTAAATTCGAATCGTCGGTTTTTCGTCAGTGAATGAAAGTATCAGAAAGCGCGCACATTCCGATACATTTACGACGAGAATACAAATTGCTTGCCTTCATTATTGCAAATTCAATTTATAATAATCATCAATAATAGTCATATGTTACTGCTACCAATTTCAAAGTTAATATAATGTATCATCGAATCAAAATTCTTTGTAGTATTATTTCATTTTACGTTGGTGTTATACCGCTTGTTTCATTAAAATTTGAAAAATGACGGAGACACGATAGAAATGGCTATATTATAAAATAAGGATTAGAAGTGGAAGTGTTTGTTTGCTCGCGTTACGTGCTAATGCTTCCAATTCAAAATTAAACATACCGTATGTGGCCTCAGGTGCACGACATTTGTGTGTGTGTTAGTTAGCACCAGTGCAAACGAAACGTGCAGTTTGGATCAGTATTTTCAACATCAAATTTTTGCTCTCAATTATGAAGATTTGATAATGTTGATGTATTCCATTTTATTTCTTTATTATTTAATAACTTGGTGTAATGTATTATTTTAGTTAGCAAAAAACCGATCCGTGAATCTAACCACGCTCTGCTATCACAATAAAAATAGTGCATTTAAGTAGACTTTGTTTTAATAAAGGACCAAGCAAACGTTCCTATTTTCGCAGAACAAGACAACAGGTTATGTGCTCAGGTGTGCGTTAAATCTCCGCGAAGATATCTGGTTTCTTTTTTGAGGTTACGAATTCCATGTGGTCGACTCAACGAGGATAACTTCTCGAAGGAAAATCAAAGTGGAACACGTACAAAATGAGTGTGTGCCTGCGATGACTTCCTGGGGCTCGTTGCAGTCGAAGGCAGGTGTCTCTGAAGATAAGGTTTACAACCTATGTATGCAATTCTTTAGTTTTAAAAAGGATCCTGAAGATGACATTGCTACTCATATTTCAAAATTGAAGAATGTGGAGCGAATTAAAACAGGAAATGACTAAAGATATTGAAAATAAACTAGAATTGCCCGATTTATTTTTGATTTGTAAAATTCTAGGACTCTGCCAGAAGATTATTTTTCGTTCAAATCTAGCTGGATGTTAATGACCAAAAGTGACAGAACAATTGATAATCTAACTAATCAATTGTGTGCATATGAAAAAGCTTTGAGAACTAAAGGGGATGAATCTACTAAACAAGAGGCACTCCTTGTGAACTCTTCAAGGCAGCTATCCCAGCATGTAAATTCAACTGAACAGAAACAAAAAAGAAGATAATCTGCAACTACTGCGAAAAGCCCAATCACACTATTAATGTTTGTAGAAAATGGATTGCTGACGGCAAACCTCCAAAAACGAGTAAATTGGAGCAGAACACAAACATGATACTTGTTGCCAATACATCAACTGTGATTAATTTTGAGTGCAGTACAGATGATTGGTATGTAAATAATGGTGCGGCCAGTCACATTACAAAGGACAAAAATTTCTTCAAGACTTTTCAGTCTTTCTCAACAGTACACTCAGTAACTACAGCAGACGGTGATAAGATTCAAGCGATTGGAAAAGGTGAAGTGGACATTGAAGCAACAGGAAAATGGCAAAAGATTACTCTGACAGATGTGTGTACCTAAAATTCAAAAGAACCTTTTTTCTGTTCTTGCGGCACATGATAAACATTCAAAAAGTCAGTTTGTATCAAATTCAAACACTTGTAATTTCAAAATTGATTAAGATGTCAAATTGGAGGACTCTTTAAATTGGCAGTAAGAACAATGAAACCCAATTCACTCAATGAAGTAAATACCGCAGGTAAAAATAATCTTCTACGGTTGTATTATCAAAGATTCGGACATCAGAATAAGCGTTATGTAAAGTCAGTACTGAGCAGAGAACTCAGTATCAACGTGGAAATGGACAGTGAACTATGTGAAGGGTGTATTTATGGCAAAGCTCATCGTCTACCATTTGGAACCAGAAAAAGGACAACGGAACCCGGAGAGCTTGTTCACACGGATGTATGTGGTCCATTTCAAGGTCAGTGTCAGGGTATCGATATTTTGTACTCTTCAAGGATGGCTACACAAAATTTAGGACAACCTATTTCATTAAAGAAAAATCTGATATTGTAGACAGGGTACGCCAGTTTATAGCTGAAGCAAAAACTGCTGGACATGTAATTAAAGAATTCCTGAGTGATAATGGAAAAGAGTTTGACAACAGAAAAGTCAAGGAAATACTTCAGAAAGAAGGTGTTATTCAACGTCTCACAATGCCGTACACACCGGAACAGAACGGGTGCAGTGAAAGAGAACCGCACAGTTATGGAAATTGCTAGAACTCTAATGCACACTCACGGAAATATTCCACAAAAACTTTGAGCTGAAATGATACGTACTGCAACTTACATTCTGAACCGAACAGGACCTTCCAGTGTTAAAGAAGCATCCCCATATGAACTATGGTATGGTAAGAAACCAGGAATGAAATATCTACGGGTAATAGGTTCCACATGTTACGTCCACATTCCGAAACAACAAAGGAAGAAGATGGATAAAAAGGCAATCAAAGGAACCCTTATTGGATATGATCACAATGAGGGATACAGAATCTACTGTGAAGAGGAAGGCAAACTACTTCGATCACGAGATGTCATCTTTGAGGAGAAGACATTGGAGTTAAAGAGAAACGTGACTCTTCCAGCTCATGTCAAACCTCCTAACCAACAAAGGGATTCGAAGTCTAAAAATGAAGACTCAACTGATATTGAAGTTCACAGTTCAGATGAAGATGAGTTCTGGGATCGAGACAACAATTTTGACTAAGACTAACCTTAAAGAAACTGTTCATGGAAGTATGCGAGGGCTGCGTGATCGATCGACTCTCAACGCTCTGCAACGATTTCAAGATTACATAATGCACCTCTCAACATTTTCCAAGGAACCAGAGACTTATACCGAAGTAATGAAGTCACATCAGAAAGATGACTGGTTGGAGCTATGGGCCATTTCTAACAAATGGGTCTACTGGGTAAAAACAAATGCTGATGGATCAACCTATAAATTCAAGGCCAGATTAGTGATCAAAGGTTGTTCCCAGCAAAGAGGAGTTGATTACAACCAAACTTTCAGTCAGTAGCTAGGACATCAACTATTCGAATTCTACTCAGTGTTGCTACAAATGAAGGTATGAAACTTACACAAATTGACGTTTCAACAACTTTCCTCTATGGTGATTCGAAATGAGGATGGATCAGGAAGAGTTTGTCGTCTGAATAAAAGTTTATATGGACTGAAACAGGCGTCCCGTTGCTGAAATGAGAAGTTCAGCAAACATCTCATCAAGACGGGATTCCAAAGGAGTGAAGCAAATCCTTGTCTGTTTGTGCGACAAAAAGGCTGCAGAAAAATGTTCTTCGTTCTCTATGTTGACGAGTGTTTGATTGCAGCTAATGATGAACAGAAACTACAGCAATTTATTGATGACCTAAGCAGAGAATTCAAGATCACCTCTAAGCCGGTAGAGTTTTTTCTAGGACTGGAAATTGACCGAGAAGAAGATGGATCTATACGTGTAGGTCAAACCCATTATACAGAAAAAAATTTGGAACGTTTAAACATGAGCAAGTGTAAGGCAGTAAATACTCCAATTGTCAAAGAAAACGATACAGAAGAAAATCCAAAGAACATTTAATTTCCATACAGACAATCTGTGGGAGCATTGATGTTCCTGATGTGTGGGACTCGTCCGGACATTGCCTATGCGGTCAGTGTGGTATCGAGAAATCTTGAAAAACCTCCAGACCGAGACGTACTCAAAGTTAAACGTATCTTGCGATACCTGAGAGGTACCACAAATTACGGGCTAGCTTACAAAAGCAGTCTGAAAAAGGGGTTTTTGAATCATACAGCGATGCAGATCATGGTGGTGACACTGGTATAGGACGTTTAACCTCGGATGTGCTGTGCCTGTTACTCCGGAGCACCAATCTCCTGGATAAGTCAAAGACAACCTTCCGTAGCCATATCTACGACTGAAGCTGAGGTTGTAGTTGCTAGTGAAGCTGCTCGAGAAATCCTCTGAATTGAAAAACTCTTAACTGAATTGAATCAGTTGAAGGAAATACCTATCTTACAAGTCGACAATGAAGCCGCAACCAGACTTGCCCAAAATCCAGAGTATCATCGAAAAACGAAGCATATTCGTATCAGGCATTTCTTTGTTCGCGAATTAGTGACTGATGGTGAAATTACAATTTCTAAAGTAGATTCAGCAAATCAACTCGCAGACATATTTACAAAATCACTGTTTTCAATCCGATTTCGAGAGTTATGCAACAGTATGGGAACGTGCAAGCTATTAAATAAGGGAGAGTGTTGATGTATTCCTTTTTATTTCTTTATTATTTAATAACTTGGTGTAATGTATTATTTTAGTTGGCAACACTGATCCAAAGAACCGATCCGTGGATCTAACAGCGCTCTGCTACCACAATAGAAATAGTGCATTTAAGTAGACTTTGTTTTAGTAAAGGACCAAGTAAACGTTCCTATTTTCGCAAAACAAGACAACAGATAATTCGCGTTTCTTCCTCTTCTTTTTTTTTTGTTTTGTATAAGCACATCGCCCTTTTCATCACTAGTATTTTTAAAATACTTGTTTTCCTCAAGTTCTTCTGTTATTAAAGATTTTTCGCTTTTTTATATTAGCGGTTTTTTTTCTTCTTTCTTCTTTTTATTGTTTTGTGCTGGCACGATCAGTTAAATTTTCTTTTATTTGGAAGACTCTTCGCTTACGAATTAGCTGGACAATACTTTCCTTATGAGCGTCTCGTTTTGAGTCTTCTTGGTTAGAGCTACCATATCGTCTTCATACTTTTTTCGAGCCGCTGTTAAGATGAGCATACTTCAGATCTTTTAAGCTCATCTTCACAGAGGTTCGAAAATAATATGAAAGAGAAGGTAAAAGGAAAAGAAGATAGAAGGAAAGAGAAGAAAAAAACGACCAGCGAGTTAGTTAAATTAAAATGAGAGACTAGAAGCAACATGACAGAATGCAAGGGAATAGTTGATAATCGTGAAGAAAGCAAAAGTAATATAGGGGCGAGATTATGGTCTTCAAATGGCTTCTAAAGACATGAAGTAGAATAAGGAGAAAATTAAATGAACTATTGCAATTGTAACTTTGTGGATTCATACATCAGCATAAATTTATAAAACCTGTCAAAACTAGCAATAATAAATTAAAGTAAAGCATGTTTTATTGATTGGCCTCCATTACGGTAGGTATATGAAGAGATTTTGCAGCTTTGATTGAGGTAATAACTAAAAAAAACTGTGGCCGCTGGGGAAATTAACTTTGAAATGTACGTTCGTAAATGTTGGTTTAAAACAGCGAATCTTAGTTATATTGATAGAACATTTAAATTTACATACTGAAATTTATTTTCAAAATTAATCTGTCACTGCGGGTTAATATTTAACAGCAACGATTTTGTAATTCCAGTAATGCACCAGAATTCTCTCTGTAATGTGTTGAATTTTTAACAAACACGTCCGCCTTCTTCCTGTTAAATAAAAAAAGAGTTATACTCGCTCAATTTGGCCGAGTATTTACTTGTATTAGAGCAGAACTAGCTCTACAAAAGAGTGGCGCAAGTGATGCAACGAAAACTCTAAGTGTGGGGAAACTCTGAAATCACAGAGCACAACATTACATGGAACCCCAGAGCATTATCCTGGCTTGTAATCTCGACTAACCCTAATATTTTATAAGTTAAAGCTGCCCTGTAGTAGCACACACTTGAGATCCTTGAGCCGGAAACTTAAATCAGATATATTGGCTTTCTATATCCGGTTTCGTTGTAAATGAAACTTTCTAATTAATTAAAGTTTACTTTTATTAAACTGCAGTTAAAATCATTACTAATTACTATCGGTTTTAAATTAATATTGGATTTTCCAGAAAAATAGTTTTTTTTAATTTACATTTAAAGCACCAACTTTCCAAGGATATGATGGATGTTATAAATTTATGGAGAGCTACTAATAATATTTTGGAGGCCACCAATAGATAACAAATACTAACCATCGCATCTAATTTCAACAAAAGGATGTAGAAGGCCTTCTGCATATAACTTGCTTTGGTCTTTATTACTAATAAAAAGGAATCTTTTTAGAAGCTATTTGGTTCATTTTCTAAGTCCTGCGACAACGAAGTGAAAAGTAATTCAGTATTCTATAAATATATAAATTGGAGATGGGTTCCTCAAGCGATTTATTGTTGTATTTTAAATAACATTCAGTTTCCTTGACTTCTTTCATTCAATTTTCAAAAGGAAACATATAATAACCTTCAACTTTTTTTCATTTTCCCTCATAACGATTTTCTGCTAGTACAAACTAATTTTAGTAATAGTATAAATTAAATAGTGTAAGGGTGTAAGTCATGAATGGTCAATGGTTGGCGTAGGACAAATAAATAGCGCGTGACGCAGAGCACAATCAACCATCGTCGTCACGCGAACTTCCTTTCAAGCCGCATTGCAGCGCAGCGGTACCAGCGCTTTTAATCTATTCTGTTTCCTTCGCTACAACGTCTCGAAATATGCTTTGTGCACCTCGTGTCGCCACCAACCCTTTTGTCAGCGAATTTCTGGAAATGCCGTTTATTTTAGTAATTTCCGCATTTTTCACGACGAATTTATACGAAGGGTTTCTCTAAAGACGAAACACTAAGGAACTACCAAACTTCTAACCTTCACTCAGAAAAGAATTCATTCTATTTAATAAATAACATTTCTTAATCCAGAATTCGTTCTTTTCAATTACCAATCATCAAACAGATTAAAATTTCACTAATCATCATCATCTTTATTTTCGAAATTAAGAGGCCATCGGTATAAATATGTTGTATACTTTGACTGTTATTAGCTGTTGATGTTAAAGGATGCCTCGTTTGGAGATTCTGGTAGATTTTGGTATTTTCGTGCTGAAACTGGTTTAAATACGGACGACTTGAAATATAAAATATCTTATACAATACTTTTAGACTTCAAATAAATGCTAAAATTTCAACAAAGAAATTTAGTAGAAATTACTTCAAACGCTTGCTTCCACTCACTTATTTAAAAGCCGTTTAAATAGCTACATTGTTAAGTTTGGCGCGCTTGAAGTGCCAGCAAAGAAGGAAATCTAATGGGCTAAGAATTGGCGGATAAGTAGGTCTTTCGAGGATCCCCTTTCAGTCGACTCAATACTTAGAGAAAAGCTAACTTCCTTGAAATGCCATGTAGAAAGGGAGGGGATTATATTTGGCAATTTAATTCTACACAGAAAAATATCCTATTGAAATATTTACTAGAAAGTTTGTTCTTAAGATTTTGTAATTATCGATATTACTTTCGTAATACTCATTTTTATGCAGTTGTAGTTAGTTTATAGTAAACATGACATGTAACAACAGATATAAATTCAAATTGTAATGACTTCTAATAGATTTACATTAAATACATTATGTTTTCGTTTTAGAAAATACGAAAATCTGTTTGATATTATCTATACCAACCAAATTCTCGTTTTAAATTTCAAAATTACTTACAATGCGTATCCACTTCCGGTCAACCTTAGAAGATAATTGTAACCTCGTCGAATTCCTTGGGAATCCACTGAAGTTCTTTTCGTTTAGGTATTCCGCATTCTCCAAAAATAAAGACTATATGTACCGGGTGAGTTTTTTATCTTGAGACAACGCCATATCTCGAAAACTACTCATCGAATCAAAAAACGTTGTGAATACAATTTGTTCAACCTGAAGGGGGCTATCTAATGATACCAATCGTGACCCCCCCGTGACACACCCGTGGGTGAGGCGGGGGGGCAACTTTCAAATCGCAAATAGGAACCACCAATTTTTATTGCAGATTCGGATTTTACGGGGAAAAAGACGTTACTTGTATGTCAAACATTTTATTAAAATAATAATAGCATACGTTATTAAAATTAAATTAAAGTTGTCGCTTTTTGAACGCTGCGCTGCCAATATCTTTGGAACTCGTCTCAAATGTGGTGGTTGAAAGAAAGTGAAATATGCCTCCACAAATATCGTAACGGCTGTGCGTTACCTTAGTACGTGCTTGGCTTTCATTCCGTGTCGCATTGTTTTAATACGTACCGTCATTACGTAACTGCATTATCAGTTATAGTGCAGGCTATAAAAGTACAAGAGAAAATTGAAATGGTTTACATTTATGGAGAAAGTGGCAGGGATATCAATAATGCTGTTACCCTGTATGCTCAACGTTTTCCAGACAAGGCACGGTCACACGCTTCGTTTTGCTGGATTGTTCAACAGTTCTCCACCGAGGGAAGCGTACAACCAAAAAAAAGGACCCGTCGAAGAACAATTGCTGGAAAAAATAATGAAATTGGGTATTAGCTGCAGTGGCTGATAACCCACACGATAGTACTCGACACATAAGTCGTGAATCGGGACTGAGTCTGACTACTGTTTGCCAAATATTGAAGCATAGAAAATATCATCCGTTTCATGTTTCCCTACATCAAGAACTTCATGGCGATGATTTCCATTGTGTCACTGGGCGCTCCAACAAATACAACGAGACCCCCATTTCTTTGCTCGCGTATTGTTCTATGACGAGGGGACTTTTACAAACCACGGTACGATTAATCTACCCAACTTAATTTAACTTGAAGGCTTCCGCGGCCGTCGTCCATTGATGAATTCTTGGCTTCTGGTTGGAACCGCGTGTCTCGGATTTCTTCACTGCTGACGTTTCGTTCTCCGTTGCAGAAGAACTCTTCAGGGCTGCTGTTGGTGGTGATGCTGCTATTGCTACTGCTGTTGGTCTTGCTGCTGCTTCGCGTTTGTCGTTGAGACTGAGTAGGTATGTCCGGTGTCGTGGTATTTATAGGGGCCGGTGGAAGCAGCGGGGTGGAACGGTGGGCGGGATGGAACGGTATGTCGGTGCGTGACGGATCGTTAATGAGATGTTTCCAAGTATTGTGAAGGTAGAAGCCATTGTCACGGTTTAGATTATTGGGGTGTTTGAGAATTTCTATGGATTCACGGATTTTACGGTTAAAGAAATGAGATGAGCGGGCTAGGAGTTTTGTTTCAGAAAACTGGATTTGGTGGCCGGTTTCTAGTTTGGCGGAACCAGTCGTTTGTAGTAGTCTGGTGCAGCGTTCATGTTCAGAAACACGAGTACTGACAGATCGTTTAGTTTCACCGATGTATATACGCCCACAGAAACACGGAATACTCCTTCGGATTGTAAGGGAATGTGGTCTTTCGTGGAGGGTAGGTAGTTTGAGAGTTTTATCATGGGTAAATAAATGGATTTGATATTTTGTCGTTTAAAGATTTTGCCTATTCGGTCCGTTATGGTGTGGATGTAAGGTAGGTAGCCGTAGCAACTGGCGGTGCATCAGGTTCAGGGCGCGGTGGAATGGGGATCCGATGACGAGCAATGGATCTTTGGATGTCGTGTTTGTTATAATTGTTGTTGAGAAGGACTTTTGTTATATGGTTTAGTTCACTTTGGAGTGAAGAGGATAGGGTCACGATCAACTAGTCAGTTGATGACCGATTGTTTTTGAGAAGGATGATGGTGGGAATGTGCGTTCAGATAGCGATCAGTATGAGTTGGTTTGCGATACACAGAATGTCCTAATTTACCGTCCGAGAGGCGACTTACTAGGATATCAAGGAAAGATAAGTGACCGTCCTTTTCGTATTCCAAAGTGAAACGAATGTCCGGATGTTGGGAATTAAGGTGTTCAAAGAAGTTGTCCAAGGATTCCTTACCATATCATCAACATATCTGAACCAACATTTGGGTTTGAGAGGGAAAGAAGTAAGGGCTTGTTGTTCGAAAGCCTCCATAAAGATGTTCGCTACTATTGGGGATAAAGGGGAACCCATGGCTGTTCCTGACACTTGTTCGTAATATTGATCTCGGAACATGAAATAAGTTGAGGTTAAGCAACATTCTATCAAAGGAATTAGATCTTCGGGTTGGTTATAGGCTCTGAACAGTTGCTGGATAATAGTAACGGTGTCGGATATTGGCACTTTGGTGAACAGGGATTCAACATCGAAACTGACCAGAATGTCCTGCGGGTCTAAGGATATATCGTGAATTTTTTGGACGAAATGCTGGGAATTGAGGATAAAGGTTTCACTATTACCTACAAATGGTTTGAGGATGTGTGCTAGATATTTAGAGATATTGTATGTTGGTGAGTTGATTGCGCTGACTATGGGACGTAAAGGTGTATCGGGTTTGTGAATTTTAGGGAGTCCGTAAAGTCTGGGAATTCTAGAGTCACGAGGTATCAAAGATTTTTGTGTGTCTGGAGGGATACAAGAAGATTTTATTAAGGTCGTTATGGTGCGTTCTGTACGGGAGGTAGGGTTGCGTCGTAAAGGTCGGTATGCTGGGTCGTTTAACAGGTTATTGATTTTCTGGTCGTATTCTACACGATCTAAAACTACAGTTGTATTCCTTTATCTGCAGGGAGTATGACTATGTCTGGGTTGGTTTTCAAGGTTTTGAGGGCTTGAAATTCAGATTTAGTGCAGTTTGGTTTGGGGAGTTTGGCTGTTTTTAGAATTATGGAAGTTTCGTGGCGAATAGGGTCTGCAATATGGGAAGGAAGTTTGATAAGGGCGGATTCAACACTAGTTATGATGTCAACAATGGGTATGGTTTTTGGGGTTATGGCGAAATTTGGGCCTTTGGCAAGGACGGAGATTTCATTCTCGGTTAAGGGATAGCGAGATTTGTTTATCACAGTGTGTGTTAAGGAAGTAGGTTTATGATGACGATTGGGTAGTTGTTTAGAAACCAACTGGTTGAATTTACGGATGTGGGTAATGGTGACATGTTCGCGATTGCGGGTGGCTTGTTCGTGGATAAGTCTGTCTATTAGTTGCCAGTCTATTGGTGTGAGGGTATTGGCAAGTTCTAGATGAAGACGAAAAATTGTATAAGAAAGATCGGAGAGTTGGTGTCTGGTGAACTAGATGCGTTCTCGAACTAAGGCAAAACTGCGTCGAAGGATTTGGTTGGAAGTGTAGGTTTTGATGTGGTGTTTAACAGTTAGGAAAGTAGGTATAACATGATTATCACGACAACGAATAAGAAATGTTAAAGTACAAATTAACTTGCATTATTGGAGTATCGAAAACCCACACTGGTTACGCCAAGTTGAACAACAGCGTCCTTGGAATGTGAATGTTTGGTGTGGAATAATTGGCGAGAACCTCAATGGTCCATTCTTTATCGATGGCAACTTAAATGTTGAAAGATATCGAACTTCTTGGAGAATGAACTTCCAGTATTGCTTGAAGAGCTTCCCTTGGATGTGCGACAAACAATATGGTTTCAAGATGACGGTTGTCCGGCACATTATTCTGCAGTAGCACGAGAAGTATTAGATCGCGTCTACAATCGTCGGTGGATCGGAAGAGGTGGTCCAGTATCTTGGTCTGCAAGATCGCCAGATCTTACTTCGCCTGAATTTTGTTTGTGGGGTGAAGGGTGAAGTTTATAATGCACTACCAACAACGCGCGAAAACATTATTGAGCGAATCACTAATGCCTGCCGGACGATTACACCAGACCTACTTCTCAGTTGTGTCCAAGCATTCCAACTGCGGATAAATAAGTGCATCGAAGTGGATGGACACATTTTTGAGCACTTACTGAAATAATATTACAGACACCTCGATGGTGAGAGGCGAGGGGACTCACCTAAAGCAAGCACCCCAATGGGAACAGACATCTACTACGTCCACGTCGTTGTTCCTGGGTAACGCTAAAAGTAGGTCTGGAAAAAATTCATCTGTCAGGAATCCAAAACAAAGATTCGGACAAACCCTATGTAGTTTGAAGCGTAGAATCCGAATTTCCAATAAAAAATAGTGGTTCCTATTTGCGATTTGAAAGTGGGGAGTCGCGATTGGTATCATTAGATAGGCCCCTTCGAATCGAAAAAATTGTATTCACAACGTTTTTTGATCTGATGCGTAGTTGTCGAGATATTGCGTTGTATCAAGATAAAAAAAAACTCACCCTGTATATGAGGCACCGCATGAAATACTTACCCCTGAGGTAGATTTCGTTATTTCCAATGAAATCGCAAATCCTAGCGTATTAAGGTTAAACTTTTAGTCAAAAGCAAATACTCATTTGCAAACATCTGTTTTCATAATAAAGTTTAATAAAAATTGAATAGCAAGTGGTGCAAGGTCGGATAAAATGAAAGCCGTGAATTCTCTCCCTGCTTAACTTTCAAAACCACTGTTGAATGAACGTGCCTAACGATCTCGGTCTTTGGTGCGGTCTGCAATCTGTATATTTGCCTGGCACATTATTTCTGGGTAATCTGGCTGAAGCCTGGATTATATTCGTTTTGCGCTGACACTAATCTAAACAATAAGCCTATAAATTCCGTACGTTACTTGTGTAAAATCTGTTTATACAAATTCGGTAATTAAGGGGATTTGCACTTAGGTATATTAAAGTCTAATATTTGTCGTACAACACACCCCATTGTGTGATGCTTTAAATACTTCGTAAATTATTAATTAAATTAAACATAATCATGAATTCCCCTTAAAATACTAAATTATTAAATTACAGGTATGAACGAATACGTAGGTCAGAGTTTCCATAACGTTTCTATTTTTATACAAAAAATAAAATATCCTTGTAAAATATTTGCAGAATTAAAATTGTCTAGTGGTATTTCGATGGCACAGATTACAAATAAGCAAAAAAACCTTGAAACTTCATGAATTCCTCAAACCATTACCAATTACATTACGCATTATTATCGGACTGACCTAAATATCCCCCCAAAACTGGTTAGTAGAAAGTAAATTGAATAAAAGAGAAAATCAAATCAATTACATTATTCGTACGGTAATAGAATTAGTTATAAACCTACAAGTTTTAGCACGGAAATCCTGTTGTTCATTTAGTATTCAGCCCATCAGCTCTGCATAAATAATTGAGAAGGAGTAAGTGCGGTTGCTGTATACAGGCATAAATCTCCAAATTTATAGCACCTGCAGTAAGGAAGGGTCCGAGGCAGAGATGAATTTGTAATGCACCTTTTTATTACCGCATTATTTTCGGGATTTTCTTTAATACTTAACTCGAATAGTTTGGGCACATGAGGTTTGCAATTCATTTTATGAACCGGGGCTATCCAAAACAGGACATGGTGGTATATAAACGCAAGTGGGCGTGCAATTGTATTATACAAGTCAATTACTGTTTCAATTAGTCTGCTAAACTAATTTTCGTGAATTAATTGTTCGTAATTTGCACTGGAATTATGCAACATGAATTTCGATAACATTTGTTTTTTCTTGCTGCAAATTACGCGCATGCAATGTTTGAATTACAATTTCGGTTCAGCAATGTGTAATTACGCAGATTATGTCATGATTAAACGTCATAGAATTCGCAGAAATTATTCAACTAAATTTAATTAAATAGTTTAGAAGTCAAAGCAATTTAAACTTTTTATTGTTTGAAGTATAATATACAGGGTAAATCATTGGTAAGAGTTTCTTCAATAGTTCCTTAACTATTAGTTACAAATGAAAATATATTATACAAAAGTTTAATAAGAAAATGTTTATTTTTGAGTTGTAGTTGCATAGCCGAGCTGATTGAGGACGCTGGCAAGACTTAACGCTTGGCGAGGCAACTATTAGGTGAAGGTTCGGATGCCCTCATGGTGTTTGTGTATTTTATGTGATACATAGAACTCTCTTGGCTCGGGCCATGTTCAGTTCATACCGGCTCTTTAGAACTGGATTTTCTACGTTTCCTTAGTTTGTAAAACTAATGCCAAAGGAGAAATAAAGATCTGTAAGTCGAACGCAGTTGCCATGGGCAGTACATAAATAACGAGCCACTACTCTCTGAGCTTGACGAATTTCAGTGAAAGAAAAAGAAAGAAAGAGATCTATCGAAATGTGCAATAAAAATGTGTACATTCCATTTAAAAAGGTTTGATGGATAACTGACTTATATAATATTTTTCTTTAATTTAAATTATATTGTGAAAAAAGGTTATTCCTACAAGAAACGTGTCCGTCATAAACATTTGACAACTAAATTTAAAACATCCGTAAACACATTCGTAATCTATTTTAATTGTTAATTATTATATTTTATAATGCGGCGTTCAATTGAAATTCATTGAAAGTTTAACAAATTCAAGATGTGTTTGAAACTCTATCCTGTGTGATTAGAGTTCATCGTTGCACTGTAAGCATTATTTTTACGACTTTAAACAATATAAGTAATTTTAATTCATTCATAGTTTATCGTATGAGTATAGCATTGCTTTTTCATCAGCTATTATCAGTCTTTATTGTGTCAGGGTCAAATTTTAAAAGCTTCATTCTTTGAACAAATATCAAAAAACGTATAGCTGTGAAATTGGCGTTTTAAAACAGAACCACTTTTTTCGACAAAATTGTAATAAATTAATTACAACCTGTTCCACAGAGTTTTTGTGACATTCATGTATGCATGGATTTTAGTCTTTTTTTAAGTGATCGAAAATTGTACGAATAGTACTAGCGACGTTTAAAACTCGTGCATTCTACAGCTGTATTTAATAAAATATTATTGTTGTATATCTCTTGCGGCATCAGCTTTTATAATCAGCTGCCATATTATCAGGTTGGTTAAATACTAATTACACCAATACGTGGATCGGACGTTACGGGCCTGTGCATTGATTTCCGAGATCACCAGATTTGAATCCTTGCGATTTTTTTGTGGGTGTGGATGATGCAGCAAGTATATTCAGCTTCAATAAATGTTTTGCAAGAGTTAACAAACAATTATTTGCGAATTCGTTACTCTTTAGCCGTTATTTCTTACGCAATTCCAGTTATTTTAAAAATTACTAAAAAGTATCCCGTGTAAAATAAACATAACTCGGACTTTCGTTTCAAACATGTAATAAAATGAAGTTGAAATGTTTGTCAAGGTCGCATTCTGTGTAGTCAAGTAGTCAATAAAATAATAATCATAAAGCTTTATATTCCAATTTACTGTTGCATTTATAAAACGTAGCGTTGTACGTAGTTCTGTAACAAGCTTTTAGGATAAATTTCTAATTCATTTTTCCTGTAATCTATAGCGTTCTTTTTTACTTGTTTTCTTGTTTCTCTTGTTTTTCCTGTAAGCTGTAGATGCTTTATTCATTATAAACAATAGTATATTATATACGATACTATAAATCAATGCTATTATTATCGAGGATATTTGCTCCACTAGCGAGCGTAGCGAGCGAGTTTTGCAATTATCCGATGTAATAATAGTCATTGTAGCAAGTCGTACGCTACACTTTGTCATACAGATACTAAGAATTTTTAATTACAATTAAAATTATAACTACTAAAACCACCTGGTAAGACTATATGTTAATCGAAGTGGTAGTACTATAAACATTTGCGAGTGGGAAGAACAAATTTTGTCAGTCTTTGAATATTTTGTAAATTATTTTAAAGTAATTTTAAGTTCTGCTCTATGCGATCCAATATTATTTAGATAAAGCGAGCCTATGAAAAATAAAATCATAGTCTTAGCTTGATTCGAAACTTTTAGTCTAATATTTATTGCTCTCTGACTCCTGTCAAATTTATTAGTTGTTTAAACGCTCTCGAACCCTGTGGTTATTGGTCAGCAAGCAATCCCGTGGTATTTGAAATTGGTCTTTATCATATTCAAGAGATTCAGCAAACCGTTATGTATTCAATTGGAACATTTCTTTTCTACTGTCGTCAAATGTATCTTGACGTTTCAGTTTTGACAGTTGATGCATTCATAGCCTCCTCTTATCTAAATAATTTTGGATCACACCGCAGAAAGTTTCTAGAATTTAGTTCATTATACACCAGGCATGGCGAACCTATAGCACGCGTACCAAAGATGGCTCGTACAAAAATTTTACCGGCACGCGAACGACTTTATTTCAGTAATTCCTTCGTTTTAGGAGAAATTAAAAGTTGAAGAAATAAAACTGACAGTAGTATTTATTTTTCTCTTTTACATTTAACATGTGTCTAACAATTGTAATCCTGGAGGGCTGTGAAATCAAACATAAATGTCGATTCTCACGTCGCATCGCTGAATCGGCGTCTCAAATATTGGCAAAAAACAAATAAATTCTTATATTTAATTTTTATTGCAATTTGAAGCAGTAATTAGTTTCATGTTTCATTCCGCAGCCACCCAGAACTACAATTAGTGTTGAACACCCGTTATACAGGATGTTCCATAATCGTTATATTCAAATTTTGAGAGCATAAAATAGACTCAATTCTAAAACTAAGGTCGATCTTTATTTGTTCTGAAGATACAATCATTTGCAACTATAAACAACAAATAATCAGACTCGTGAACCAAATATAAACTTAATGAATGATATTGTCAAATAATATTTTCCTCCCTGCTGAATACAAGCTTGTACTCGTATGCCAATAGATGAAGTAACATTTCTTATTTCATGAATGTTTTTTCGTAACTGTTGAGTAGCATGCTGAATCTTTTCTAACAATTCCTCTCTGGGTTTGAAATGTAGATGTGTGTACACTAAAGCTTTCATGGTTCCCCAGAAATAAAAATCTAGAGGATTATGGTCAGTGGATCTAAATGGCCATGCAATATGACGATGACGTTTGTCAAAAAAACAAAAACAAACTTACTAAATGTCACTTTCGTGGAAAAACATTTATCGAAAATGCCTTACCGATTTTCTAATGAAGAATATGAGAGTGTACGTCAAGCACTTAGAGAATACCGGCATCGGTTTCCAAATAGGCGAATACCGCATTCAAGAACATTTGTAGAAGTACACAGACAATTTAGAGAGTACGGATTACGTGGTTATCTTTTCGACAGAGGAGTGAATTTGCTAGCAGATTTTACTGTTACTTGAGATCCAACTAGTAGTGTACATCGAATTAGCAAGCAATTTGGAGTACCACAAACTACTGTTTGGCGAATTAAACGTGAGGGCCTTCATCCATATCATTTTCAAAAAGTACAAGGTTAGTTTGAAACAGACCACCATTGTCGATTAGTTTATTCTACGTGGATCCTAAGACAGTCACGACTAAATTTGCATTTCTACAAAATAGTGCTGTGGACAGATGAAGCTTCGTTTAAGAGACGTGGTATTGTAAATCTAAGAAACCTACATAGGTGGGAATTAGAAAATCCCAAGGTAATACGCACGTCTAACTTTCAGCATGAATTTCCTGTGAATGTTTGGACTGGATTAATCGATAATTTGGTATTTAGTCCTTACATTCTTCTTATGGGATTAAATGCGGGCAGTTGCCTACAGTTTCTCATTGAGAAATTGCCCACGGTTTTAGAGAATATTCCCTCGATCATAAGAAAAGATATGTGGCTGCAAATACAAGCTTGTATTCAGCAAGAAGGAGGACATTTTGAAAATATAATATGAAAATATCATTAGAAAATGTCATTCATTAAGTTTTTATTTGGTTTAGAAGTTAAGTCTGATTATTTGTTATGCCTGTTAACTTCAGAACAAATAAAGATCGACCTACTACTTTTGTGTTTTTAATTTTAGAATTGAGTCTATTTTATGCTCCCAAAATTTGAACATAATGATTCGGAACAACCTGTATACAACTAGTTTTCACAACAAACTCATATTGCAATAAATTTATGATTGTGTGAATGCTATTTTTAACAAGAGTAATAACAGGTGTTTTTTTTTTTAATCTGGCGTCGAAGTTGGCGGTGACAAGGTGTTTATTACGAAAGCACCTCAATTTTTAAACATCTGTCAGTTTCTTTCTGTTTTAAAATTAAAATTGCTTTATTTTCATATAAAATGATTTTTCGCAAGAAGAGAACAATTACATGGTGGAGTCATATTTTCATAATGGCCAGTAAGTTGATGGTGAATGGCAAATCAATTCAATTCAAAGCTGGTTTGAAGAATTCCGTAACAATTTTTCTTTGCAGTGTTCACAATTAACAATTGTTATTTTGATGATGGTTCACAGTTAAATTTTCATGGCCAACTTCGACGCCAGAACTTTATATAAGTTTAGACGTTTACATTTTTTCTTTCGTTACAAGATGTATAAGCATATTTTGTTTCCACTTGGCACATGAACAATTGAAAAATATTATTTGTAAATTTTTGCCACGTGAACATAAAAAGGTTCGCCATCATTGTTATACACCATTATCATGATATTGTGAATAATAATTATTCACTGCTAGTAGTAAATTATGAATAGTATTATCCTTTATGTTACGACGTAGGTTTCCGCGGGTGTTATATGCTGTGTTGTTCTTCCGCGTAGGGTTCTCAAAAGAACCGTTGTTGTCTTCAGGTCTTCTCGGCTGCTTTCTTCGTTCTGCTCCTCGTTATTATGCGAGTGGAACTAACTCCTTGCGATGCAGAGGAGGATTTATATACCAAATTACGGTCACGCGTCGTTGCGCTCGGTTGGTTTTTAGTTTGGCTTCTTGTTGTTGGTCGCGCCAGTAGGCTGGCTCCTCCCCCCAATGATCTTTAATAAGCACATGATTATTGAGTAGTCGTGGACAAAGATTATTAATAATTATTTTTATACCACCCCCTACCCTCTACTTAATAGTCACACGTCATTATTTATTTATTCTTCTTGATATTTCGCCACCTGTTTTGCCTTTTCGTTTTTAATTCTTATTGTTTTTACTTTATTCTGGGATGCTATCCCCTATAAGTTTTACTTCTCTTCCTAATCTACTATAACTGTTTTATCTTTCATCTTAGAGAATAGCAATAATATTCCTGAATTCCAGTTCTTATGAATTTTCTTATTCTTTAGAGTATCGCCTCATTTTTTATTTAGTTTAGCATAGCTATAGGGCCTTGTAGACCCAAGGTTTCCGAATCCTCAATTTTCTGTTTTTTTTCAGTTTTTCTTTAACCGCGCATTGCCACCACTTCATAGTATTTCTCTTCTTTTTATTGGACTTTCTCATCTGTTTAGCGTTCTTTTCGACCATCTATTTTCCATAATTCTCGCCATATATCCTCACCATCTTACTTTCTATACATACTTTCTAAGACAGTTTTCCATAATTTCAATCATCACTGTTTTGCTTAGAGCCATTCGCTCCGTACATCACATTCTTATTCTGTTTCCTCCAACTTTGAAGTCATTTCTTCCACTAATTGAACGGACACATTAGCTTCCTTTAATATATTTACGTTATACGAGGGTAAAGCTAAATTTATTGAGAAATAAAAAATATCGTAGGCCGTGAAAAACAAAACATACAATGTTATTTAGAGCAACTCTTCATCTGTCATTTGAAGTTTAGTTCTTGAAGTTACGTTCGTTAGAACCCAAGTTACTAATTTTTTAAAGCGATATTACAAGTGAAAACATGGAATTAACCAGAGAGTATTTTCGAATCTTGATTTATTATGATTTTAAAAATGGTTTAAGCGCTTATGAGCGCTAAAATAGTTTAGATTCGGCTTTTTGTGAACAAGCACCTTCCTTGGCTACAATTTACCGATGGTAAAGAATTTGAACGCGAAAGGAATTCTGTTCAGCATCAAAAAGTAGCAGGGCGTCCTCCTACGGCTTTTACCGACAAAAACCTTGCTGCTAAAAAATTAATTGAAGATGACAATAAAGTCACTTATGCAGTAATAGAGCTTCAACTCAAAATTGGATCCTCAGCTGTTAGAACAATCATACACGATCACCAGCATTTGAAAAAAGTGGTTGTCCTTTTGTGCCGCATCACCTTCCTGACTTCCAAAAAGCAGAGCGTGTAAGAATTTGCCATGAAATTTAAAATTTCTTAAATAATGGCGGACACCATTTTTTCCCAATATAGTGACAGGTGTTGTCGTCCCTTTTTCGACGTACTTAACCGCCAAAAGAGTCGTGTATGGATTCACGAAGATGAGAAAACTCCAATAATGACCAAGAAGCGCGAGTTATGAAATAAGTTATGTATGCAGTATTCTTCAGAAGTACAAGCCTAATAAAGGCAATTAAGCTAGACGGACAAAAGACAATTACAGCTAAATGGTACACACGAAAAATGTTTGCCTAAAGTGCTCAGTAGGATTCCAGACAAGGGAATTATGCTGCACCATAACTCTCCAGTTTTTGGCTGGAAAAAATATAAAAGTAATAAATCATCCGCCGTATTCACCTGATTTAGCAATGTGCGACTTTTGGCAATTTTTTGGGCTTAAAAGGAATTTGCGGGGTAGAAGGTTTTCGTCAGAAGAAGAGATTAATGCTGCAGGTCACGCTTATTTTGAAGGTATTCTGAAAGACGATTGGTTGGGAGCTTTTGAGCAGTGGAAAGAAAGAATGGTCAAGTGTATCATTGTTGAAGGGAATTACTTCGAGCATATTTAAAATAAAATTGTAGAAGATATTAACTGTGTTTTTTTTCTCAATAAATTCAGTTTGACCCTCTTATCTCTATTCTCTTTTTTTATTTGGTATATTCTGCTTTAGTTTCAATATTACTAAGATATGGTCCGCTCCTCTGAATTATCTCGAACGTACTTGACAACCTTTGCATGTCTTATTTAGGTAGTTTGCTTAAGTAAACATAGAACTCATCTTTTACTTCACATTTCTTCTCTTCAGTCGGAGGAAGCATATCGCTATTTTTATTTTTTATATTTATCGTTTTATTTTTTATATTTATCAATTTATTTTTTATATTTATCATTTTATTTTTAACTGTTTTAATGTCACAAAGCAATTTCCATCACCCAAATTTTCATATAAAAAATAAAGGCTAATTATTATTCTTTATTTATACGCCATTGTGATCAAGTTCGCTCAGCAGGAGCGGTTTTTATTTACCGCCAGTTGTGGTTGCGACTGACTTACAACTTGTTGTCCTCTTTCGTTATTCGTCAAAGAAACAAAGCGCAAGAAATTCACTTAGAAAAAGCCACTATAAATCTGAATATATTCCGAAACATAATAATTCAATCTTTCACATTGCATTTACGTGCATTTGGATAAAACCAATAAAATCGAAAGTCAAACACGTTATCACAGGTCAAAACTAACCCGCCTGATTTGATTAAAACAAAAACTATGAAATGATTGATCTTTTTCTTTTTTCATTAGCGAAGTTATTTGGTATTGTGCCAGAAGAGATGTTTCCAGATGTTGTATTACATACGTCGATTGGGTAGTTTACTGCTCGAATGACATTTTTATGTTTGCAGTTTATGAGCTACGTGACTCGCTCGTTTTAAAAGAGAACGGATACGGTCTCGATTTTGTCTTTTACTCCCGAACACAGTCGAGATACGAACTGGTGATCAATAAGTAAAGAGATTATTTATTTTGTGCTTTTGGTCATTTCATTTCCTGGATTTTCGAGAAACTCTTGTCAGGTTTAATAGCACGTTATTAATTTAATTTTATGTTACTGAGTTGCTCGTACTTTGGGATGTAACAGGTACACTATCGCTCAGAAATTTAAAACCTTACAGTTTCTTTTTGCTACAAATAACCAGTGATCAATATAAAAACGAATTAGAGTAGGCGTTGGAATGCGTGTCTTGGATAACGTCATACTAATTGTCAATCAATTGTGACATAAATAGGTGCTTTCTTTCGCTGAAAACCTTAAATTGTGATTCGAGTAGTTTAAATCGTGATTCGAATAATTTTATGGTCACCTTCTCTGGTTCTGGATTATTGCAACACCCCACATTTGAATGAATTTGAACCCAAACTAATTACAAAGGGGAAAGGAGATTATCGATCAGGATTTAAATTTCAGGAAGAGTAGGGATTAATCCATTTGCAAGAGAACATCTGTAAGACTAAGGTTTGAAACAAACGCTAATTTCGTATCAATAATTAATTCTCTCTTTTTTTTTTGGTACTAGGGGTCGCAATGTCGAATAACTACCTTAGTAAATTACGTGAATAACCCGCCTGCAGCATTTACCAGATATCAGAATTCCATAAATCGATTACGTTTATTATTATGTAACGTTTTGGCCGTCAATAACAGTAACGTGCTGGTCCATCCATTATGTAAAACTTCAACTGTACCTAATATCGTTAATGAACTTTGCTCTTCGAATAAATGTACATACTGAGGCTGTATATCGTTTTACGTAGAAAATCGCCATCTCGATAATCATTGTAGTTTAAACAACTCTGAACAGTAATTAAAGACATGCTCTCACGGTGGTAACCGTGAATTAACTAGTTTACGTTTTGTCCTCGGCATTACAATGCCGACGCTAGTAAATATCACAGGAGCCCGGGATAACGCACAAAGCTCCTCGTCCTGTAGGGCCAATTTAGAAATTAACTATCATTAGCTTACCCGGCTAGGATAACCATAGCTCGCTGGTGGTGCAATGGGAACCAAGGGATAACCACGAGGTTCTCTCCTCACAATCTACTGGGGGATAAGCACCCAGTAGGTTCCAGGAATGTAACAACTAGATGTAATAGACAGGCATTCCCCGGCTAGGATAACCATAGCCCGCTGTAGGTGGTGCAATGGGAACCAAGGGATAGCCACCAGGTTCCCTCCTCACAGTCTACTGGCGGATAGCCACCCAGTAGGTTTCAGGAATGTAAACACTAGATGTAATAGACTGGCATTCCCCGGCTAGGATAACCATAGCCCGCTGTAGGTGGTGCAATGGGAACCAAGGGATAGCCACCAGGTTCCCTCCTCACAGTCTACTGGCGGATAGCCACCCAGTAGGTTTCAGGAATGTAAACACTAGATGTAATAGACTGGCATTCCCCGGCTAGGATAACCATAGCCCGCTGTAGATGGTGCAATGGGAACCAAGGGATAGCCACCAGGTTCCCTCCTCACAGTCTACTAGCGGATAGCCACCCAGTAGGTTTCAGGAATGTAAACACTAAATGTAATAGACTGGCATTCCCCGGCTAGGATAACCATAGCCCGCTGTAGGTGGTGCAATGGGAACCAACGGATAGCCACCAGGTTCCCTCCTCACAGTCTACTGGCGGATAGCCACCCAGTAGGTTTCAGGAATGCCACGTAACGATCCGTCCGGACAAAACGGATTATCAGAACATTAACTAATTTTAATCACAGACTGTACTGACTTTTAGCTATCTAATTGGCAGATTGATACCGACTGTATTTTAGCGATATTATTGTTACAGAATCATTAAAGTGTATGTGAATAATTGACTCTGCACTAACCTGTATTTTAATTCTTCGGCCGGCGCACCACACAAGTTCTCACCACCGAAGTTAACACCACTCTGCCTCTCGGAACCTTATTTATTCATTTTCTTGCCATTTACGTAACTGGCAATTTTAATAAGTTTAGACTAAAAATTCTTGAGCCTTGAATCATTTTAAGTCAGGGACAATGTCGCTCTGATTACACAACGTATGTACTAAATAGTTGTTTTTCTTTATATATTCAAACAAACCCACCATCGGTAAACGAAAGGAAATAAATTTCAACTTTGAAATTTCATGTAACTTCACACATCCACCTTTAAATCCAAACGTATAATACTGCGTTTCGATTACGATTTTGTTAACCAAAGAAAGTATCGGAAATGTTGTTTAACGTTGTTTGTAATTTAAAAGTATCTTGATGCATGTGGTGGTCATTTTCGCATCTGCTTTAACTTTTTGAAAATAAAATGTTTTTCTTGCTTTGGATGTTTTAATTTCAAAGTGAGTTTCGTTAGAAAAAAAAATGTCAAAAGTGACTAAAGGAACGTTCGATGAACTAAGTACACACATACGTGTTTGGTTTGATCGCGAGCTTTAATTCGTTTTAAATTTGATCACTTGTTTTATACTCTTCGGTCTTTTTCTACGCCTACAAATGGTCCTTTCTTTTTACTAAATTTTGAGTAATCTTTCAGGTCCCATCCTCCAATCATCGTCTCCTTTGTGTCTTTTTTACAGCTACTGTTTGTAACTATCGATACAAGTGTCTGTCTTAACAATTGATATATTGAACTTGCCGATTTCTTCAACATGTTTTCCTCTAAAAATCTTTCTAAAAATTCCAAAATTTGAGTATTGTCCACTCGTTAAAATGTTCTTTAGTATAGCTACTTATTTATTTCCCACCACCCTGTGTGTATCCCGTTGGTTATTATGTTATTGTGAATCGTAAATAGTTTGAAACTATGTACCCTCTAAAACCCTTGTTGTGGCCCTTCAATATTCGAAGCTAACCGGTGGACGAATAGCCTTTTTAGCACTTGCTAACTGCCGTTTCGATAACGTCCTCGCCTTTCCCATAAAATTTGCACCCCTATTGATTTCACTGAGTGTAACTGACACTAAAAGGAAGCGCTGTTGTGCCGACGATTGTTTTCAGTGTCGGAGCAAATTTAATTTCCTATGAAGAACAAAGCGTTTGATTAAACGAATGGGAAACTGATATATCTTGCTGACATGCATGTCTGTCTAATCATGAAGGATTCTCTGTGGGTTTGTTACGGAATGTCTGAATATAACGTAAGACTCACCAAGGTAATTCTTTTTATGTTGGTACAGTTCTGCATGTTGATTACAAGCTAGGTTAATTAATAGAAGATTCGAGTGGAAATAAAATAAACGAATTGCCAGGGCAGCTAGGCATTCAAGAACAAGAATGAAAATCGAACACCACTCGCGTAATGTCCAAGACGCAGGAAAATACATTGGAATAAACGTGATAAAGACAAATTTTAATTTAATTTACAGAAGTATCTCCCTGTTTTTTTTCTGTTATTCAAACATTACAAGAAAATAATTAAGTGTTACACTCAACTAACGGGCAGTGAAGCTGTGTTAGCCTAAAACGTTCCGCATGCTTTGCATAACTACGAGTATTAGCAAAGACATTAAAGATAATTCTTAATGGTACCTCTATAGCCCGAAAGCAACGCACATTAAATTTAAATACAGTTGACCAAGAGTTAAATTAATTTTATGGCATTTAATTAATGAAAACAACCATCATTACGTACGTAGTTCAGGTAATGCGCGTTTACTGCTAAACCTTCCGCTAAATGACGTTTTATGTTCTTGAAAATAGAAGCTGTTTTTAAGTAAAACGAACGAGAAATAAACCTCCTTTATTAAATCCAGATTATTGGATAAGCATTTGTCGGGTACAAAATTATTTGGAAAACCAAATTCAAACGCCCACTAATAAAATCCACGACATTCTAAATTTTCATAGAAAGTATCAACGCATTGGATTAGGACCACTTTGCTAAAATATTTTATTACATTTTCTAACGATTCTTTGATTATCCTTCACATATGAATACTATTAAAGGGGCAATCCTTATAAGTAAACATTTATATTACATGTCCAGATGACATATATTTATTTATTTTTTTAACATTTCGCCTGCTGGTCTACTAATGTCAAATAATATATCAAATGAAACGTTCTCCCACGTTAATAAATAATATTTCCGTATAAATCACGCGGTCAGCCAGTATTTTCAGGGACTCGTTTTTGATAAACCCGAGCTCGGAAATAAAATAATCACGAGGGCCAACATTCAAAACCACCTTGAACTGTGGAAGCGTGATTTCACCGGCGCACCCACCAAAATATAATGCGAACAGAACTTAAATATGCGCTCGCATAAATATTTGTTTGGTCTGCACAATATCGACCGATTGTGTACCTACGTCACCTAGTGCATGCGTGCAATGTACTAACAGAAAAACACGCAATATTAAATATCGGTATTCTTTAGTTAAGACCGGAGCTGCACAATATCGATGTATAAAAGTATTTGGAACGAGCCAGAATAAGTTAAAGCGGTCGCACAAAATTCACTTCTAGGTTTTAATATTCAAATGGGATTCAATTTGAATTCTGTTTTATTTTTTTGAGAGGAAGTTCTGCGCAAATTAAAATCAAAAGAGTACAGAAACAGATGGCTTTTCCAATTCGTTGAAACTGGGCATGCAAATTGAGATAAAGGTTTTCGCGCTAATCCTTTTTTCGTTTGCAAATTTAAAGCGTCCCTTTCCGCTTGCATAATCGATTATCTGTAAAAGCATCGTTATCTGTGACCATTAAATTACTGAAACCAGCGGTTATCTCTCAACAAATACTTCCGCTTTACCCACTGATTTATACCACAGCACCATGACAACCAAAATGACGAACATCAGGGCTTATTGAGGTATTACGCGTCAATTTATAACAGAGGGATGAAAGCTGTTTAACGCCAATGCGTATTTATTGTGCTTTTTGGATGTTGCTTGGCTAAAATACCAGCAGCAATCTCGGAAAGTTTTCCTTAGAATTTACTTTATGATTATTTGTATAAGATAAATATTTTCGCAACGTTAAACTTAAGCTGCTCGTTTATTTTGACACCTGCAGTTCAACGATTGGCTGCATGTTTTTATTTCGAAAGGAAAACACATAAAATTGTGAATTGATGACTTTTTATTTTACTACATGCTTTGGATTTACTTTCACACGTTTTTGGGGTACAATTCCATTTAATTAGTTTCGAATAAATGGCATTACATAAAAATTAAGAAAGACTAAAATAATTATTTCGTGTCATCAAGAAAATTGAAAAAAATAAGTTTTGAATATTTTTTTTTCTGTTTTTGAATGTGAAGATGATCAGAATAATTAGGAGGGCTAACGATGACGATTTTTTAAATAAAATCATCCCATTTTTTATAAATCAATCATTCTTTTAGCACTTCCTTAATTAAAATTAAAATCAAACACATCCCAAATATGTGAAGACTTCAGAATATAAAGCAACTATTTGGGTTTCCTTCTGTAAAAGTTAGTAATTTTAAGTGTTCAAGTATTGTCTTATTTATTTATTTACAATAAATATGTACCGAATTAATGTGTAAAGCAAAAAAATATGCTCTATTGATGTTAATAGATATCACTTCCTGTTTCTCTACATAAATAAAAATGAGGAACACTGCAATCAAATTGGTCTTGCCTTTTTTTTCCTATTTATACAGTACACTGT
This sequence comes from Serrognathus titanus, assembly GCA_039766575.1. Lineage (NCBI taxonomy): Eukaryota > Metazoa > Arthropoda > Insecta > Coleoptera > Lucanidae > Serrognathus > Serrognathus titanus. The sequence goes on from CM077911.1 coordinate 65,872,694, forward strand.
GTCCACGGATTTTCTGCAATAGAGGAAAAACTTTTTTATTTTACGTTTTAGGAAAAAAAATATTCTTTATAAAAGTTTTCGCTTGAACTAAAACCTACAAGAAAAGATAGAGAAATTCTCGAAATGTCTTTAAATCCAAAAAACGTACTTACAATTTGTCTAAGTTCAAATTACATTCCGTATTATCGCATTAGCCGGAATTGCCAAAGTGATTAATCAAACTTATTCCTTAAGTGCTTATCGGTAATTAATACCATTAGTTAAAGCTACAGACACATTACAGCAGCGGATTTATTTAATAAAATGTTACGGAATCGGAGAAACTTACTTACTACGCAACCATTGATAAGTTTAATGTAAAATTTCGTGGCATTCATGACAGTAAAACGTTAAAATGACATAATCAAAAAATTAACGAGATTGGTTATGTATCATTAAGGAATTCTGTTCAGTCAAAAAGGGACAGAGCGTCCTCCTACGGCTTTTACCGACAAATACATTGCTGCTGTTAAAAAATTAATTGAAGATGACAATAAAGTCACTCATGCAGAAATAGAGCATCAACTCAAGATTGGATCCTCAGCTGTTAGAACGATCATACACAATTACCAGCATTTGAAAAAAGTGGTTAGTCCTTTTGTGCCGCATCACCTTCCTGACTTCCAAAAAGCAGAGTGTGTAAGAATTTGCCATGAAATTTAAAATTTCTTAAATAATAGCGGACACCAATTTTTTTCCCAAAATAGTGACAGATGCTTTCGTCCCTTTTTCGACGTACCTACCCGCCAAAAGAGTCGTGTATGGATTCACGAAATGAGGAAACTCCAACAATGACCAAGAAGCGCGAGCTGTGAAATAAGTTATGTATGAAGTATTCTTCAGAAGTGCGGGCCTAACAAAGGCAACTAAGCTAGATGGACAAAAGACAGTTACAGCTAAATGGTACACTGAAAAATGTTTGCCTAAAGTGATCAGTAGGATTCCAGACAAGGGAATTATGCTGCACCATAACTCTCTAATTTTTGACTGGAAAAAATGTAAAAGTAATAAATCATCCGCCGTATTCACCTGATTTAGCAATGTGCGACTTTTGGGTATTTTTTGGGCTTTAAAGAAATTTGCGGTTTTCGTCAGAAGAAGAAATTGATGCTGCAGGTCACGTTTATTTTGAAGGTATTCTGAAAGACGATTGGTTGGGAGCTTTTGAGCAGTGGAAAGAAAGAATGGTCAAGTGTATCATTGTTGGAGGGAATTACTTCGAGCATATTTAAAATAAAATCCTAGAAAATATTAACTGTGTTTTTATTCTCAATAAATTCAGTTTGACCCTCTTATCTCTTTTCTCTTTTTTTATTTGGTATATTCTGCTTTAGTTTCAATATTACTGCTCCTGCTGTATTATCTCGAACGTCCTTGACAAACTTTGTATGTCTTATTTAGGTAGTTTGCTTAAGTATTTTTTTATTCTTACATAGAATTCATCTCTTATTTCACGTTTCTTCTCTTCAGTCGGAAGAAGCATATCGCCATTTTTGTTTTTTGTATTTATCATTTTATTTTTAACTATTTTAATGTCCCAAAGCAATTTCCATCACCCAAATTTTCATATAAAAAATAAGGGCATATTATTCTTTGTTTATACGTCATTGCGATCAAGTTCGCTCGGCTGGAGCGGTTTTTATTTGCCGCCAGTTGTGGTTGTGACTGTCTTACAAGTTGTCCTCTTTCGTTATTCGCCATAGAAATAAAGCAAAAATTCATTAGAAAACGCCATTATAAATCTGAATATATTCCGAAGCATAATAATTCAATATTCTACATTGCATTTACGTGCATTTGGATAAATGCAATAAAATCGAAAGTCAAACACGTTATGTGTAATGTATAAGGTCAAATTAATTGCCGCTTCAATTTTTTAATAAATGAAACATTTAAAACAAAATAAACAATGAAATCCATGGACCACTCTGTAACGTGGCATTTTGACAAATAAGTCACAAATAAACCAATAAGCAAAAAGGAATGGCTTATAGTTCGCATTCCAGTTAACAACGCAAATTATTTTCGTAATTTCTTGATAGGGGTCTAAGGTATTTGTCGACAAACTGGTTAATTTTTAAAAACAGAACAAGTCGCGAAATTTAAACCAGTTTCATCAATTAAGGTCCGATATTTCAGTCAGAGCTTAATCCTAATAATTTTGGTTAATTTTTGGTTTAGGGTTAACTTTTGGTTTAAACGTATTTCAATGACACGTTAAGGTTTAACTCATTTTATTTAACCAGAAAATTTACAGAACTCGAAGGGTTATACAAAATTTTTTGGATAAAATAGATTCTTGTCCGGTGAAATTGTGTAATAAATTATTTTAAACGGACACTAAAATTGTCAGTGTCACTCTACGTTTCACTATCGTTTGATAGCTTCCTAGGGAAGTTTTTGGTTTAATCTCAAATTGTTACATTTTCTTGATTTGTCATATCATATCACTGATAATTGCATTTGATAAAAATTTTAGCAAATCAGAAATTCACCTATTAATAGATATTAGTTACGCATAAAAAATTCTGGAATGCAAATCATCTGGAACTATAACAAATAAGCAAAAGAATCAGGCTTGGGCGAGCTATTGAACGTTTCTTTAACAGAAACTTCTCGATCAAGCTCTGTGTTACGGGTTAAATGGAACAATATTAAAAAGAATTCTGTCGTAAATTATGCAGAGGACAAAGAACATGCGAAAGGAACAGGCGATAGACCCATTAGAACAACAAAAGTTACGGCATTCCAAAATTCTGGAATGCAAATCATCGGGAACTATAACAAATAAGCAAAAGAATCAGGCTTGGGCGAGCTTTTCAACGTTTCTTTAACAGAAACTTCTCGATCAAGCTCTGTGTTACGGATTACACGGAGCAATACTAGCAAAAAGAATTCTGTCGTAAATCATGCAGAGGACAAAGAACATGCGAGAGGAACAGGCGGTGGCCCCGTTAGAACAACAAAAGCCATGATCATCCCAAATTTGCATGAAAAGATTTTCGACGTCTTCTGTTCCTACCCAAATAACTTGTACCAAAATTAATTTCATCTTCATCATCAGTGACAGGGGGAATAAATTTAAATCACACATTTCATTACTAGGCCCGGTTTATTTACTTCAACTTTTCTTCCGATTTATTGCCATAATAACAATTATAAGGTTTAAATTAAATTTCTTTATTTACGACCACTACTGTAAATGACGAATTACGTACAACTCATAAACTAAGTAAGGGGGTGTTTACTAACGTCGTACATAAAGTAACAAAATCGCACAGCGAGGACATTTGCGCTTAACTTTACAAGGCTTATAGTTAGATCTACGTAGCCGCATCACATTAATTTAAATAAGGTAACTTTGATCTCTTTAATAGTAATTAAATGGGGTCGTAGATAAAGTATAGTACAAAACTCGAGCTGTGAAGCAATTACGCACTTGCGGAATTACGTGCACTTGCTGCTGCGCAGCCCGTGCGCGACTATTCCACGCATACCTAATATGGTATTTACAGTTTTCATTATGTAATACACTATCATAAACTTGTATATCATAATGGCAAACCAATACAGTGGCGTATTTAAAAGTACCACCTATTAGTAAAATAAGTTATTACTGAAAACTGTATCCAACTCAAGACTTTGCCTTTGCTTTTATCAGGTGTGTTTCTACATCATGTTCTGACGGTTTCAAAACCGCCAGAAGCATGCACTCATCAAAGTTTTACACTTGGTAAAATTGTCAAAACCGTTGTTATATTTCAGTGGATTCTGACGGTTTTGAAACGGTCAAAAAGTAAATAGGAACAGACTTACCATATACGCCTCTAAATCAGGTGGTCTTACAAGTCTTAAGCTACATACGTTTTGTAATATTAGACTGTATATCGATCTCTGTCTGATTGACATAAACCATGGTGAAAGTACATAAGGTGAAATTTTAAAACGGATGCGCAATAGTTAGTCAGATTTAGCCAATGAGGAATTACCCAATTTGAGGCAGCAAGTAGATCTCACGCTTTTTGACTCACACTTCATTGGCTAACACCCCTCATCGGCTAAATTTCGTACTCAACGTTTCGCCTGTATAATTTCACAATGACAAAAACGTTGTACATTAAACCACGTAAAATGACAAAATGACTCAATTTGCTTGAAGAATATTACTGATGTGTATAAGAAACCACCAACTTATTGTAACAAAAGTAGTATTTTAAAAAGAAAACGCAAACAAAAATAAAATTGTAAACAAAATTAAAACGAATTATATTGTTAGGTAATAGTATATTACGCAATGAGTTTAGAAAAGTGAAGTTTTACTAAACGAGCTTGGCTTGTTTGAATACGAGCGAGCATAGCGAGCGAGTACTTTAAAAGGTCATACGAGTTTAGAAAACACTTTTGTAACGATATTGCGTACACTATTATTTCGCATTTTATGCGAAATTTGACTTTATTAATGTTGAATATGTGACTTTAGTCACCCATCATATAAATACATTATAAATCACAATTGGTTTTTATAGAAAATAAAAAATAATAGTAGTTAATACGTTGTTATGCTGTAATGGTTGCTATGTTATAAAGTAACCCATTACTGTACGATTTTGAGGATGTTAATATATGTTACTGTATAAAATGCGAGAAAAACAATAAACGGTTTTTTGAGATAATGTCATCTGTTAATTTTTTTTACCTTCAAATCCATAATCTGAATTGACAAAGAAAATAAGTTTAAGTCACGGCAAAAAAATTCTTTTGTTACCTAGTGTAATTGTTCCTATGGAAAATAAAGTGAAGTTAATTGAAAATGAATAAACTAGACTTAATTCTAAGAAAAATTAGTGACACTGTATTTTGATACTAGCTATACCAACTTCTGTTACCGAAATACACCTTCCGTCTTAAAATGGTTTAAGTATTTGGATTAACTTTAAAATAGTCGGCGATTGAACTGAATAATTTTAGTTTCAGAAATAATGGTCTATTTAGAATCTCAGCCGTTATAAGAGATTCTCGATTTAATTTACAGGACGAATGACACTTTTCATCTTAATGTCACTTTCCTGTTTTCATCTACTTTTTCACATTTCGTTAAAAATCTCCTTCCATTATTTTCTGGCTTCCGCTTCTTTCCATTTCTTCACCTATCTTTTATCGTCTTCTAATATTTTGTTCAATTATCTTGGTTTTGGACTTGATTATCTCTTATCGATTTCCATTCTAAAAAATAATTCTATTACTTTCTTGCTTCTCATGTCTCATGCTTTATGTTTTCGGGTTTATATGTATTTGTTTATATTCTCATTTCTTTTACTGATTCGGGGTTTATTTTTTGCTTATCCTCATTTTCTATGCATTGAATGGTCTTAAAATATTTCTCATCATTTTTTCCTTATTTCGTTTAATGTATTCCGGCTTCTTGTTTTTGGAGATGCATCACCTCAATCTTATTAACTTCTTATACATGGTGACTGAGAATTGTTCCTCAAAAAAAATGTTTAAAAAATTCTATGTACCTTAATGTCTCAGAAATAATTAATCAAAAATTGTACATAAAACCATAATACATCCCAAATTACAATGCAAACCACCCTGAAGTAAATTATTCCGTACAAATAGCATAAACGGCCCCTTTTTGAACACCTACTTTGATTCATGGTGTTCTTCTTTAATTTTTAATTGTTTTGTAAATAAAGTTGAAAGTATCTAAGTTATCCTACGAACAATTTCACTGCAATTTAGAATTTCAGTGTCAACATCGTTTCGCTGAAAAGTATCATTTTTTTAATTTAGTTTATTGCCGCAGTTTTAATAATAAAAGACGTTGTTTATAACGATGAATAAATACAGTTGTAAAATGTTTTAGTTTTATGATTCTTACGAACTTGACATTTAAACGGAATTGATATGAATAGCTGAAATACAAGCTCCAAAACATTAACGAAATTACCTGAAGTAAATTATTCAGTAGAAATTGTAAAAAATAAGCCGGCGCTTTGAACATCTGCTTTGATAGGTAAACAAATAAACACAACAACTATTCATATCTCCGTGACAAGAATTCATAATACCTTTTTTAAATTTTAATTTAAATTGTTTTGTAAATAAAATGTATTCCCAAGAGCAAAAATAATTCCGCATATTATACGAGCCAATATGACGCGTTTTCTTTATTTCGTAAATATTGGGTTTATTATCGATGTTTCAATAATACTATAATCAACTTTAGCAAAAGTTTCATAATTTATTCGTACGAATGTCGATTGCGACGCTTTGCTTTTTCGTAGCTGGATTAATAACGTATTATCGTTTTCATAAAAAATGAGTTCTGCGTCATCAATCACCGAAGTAAAACCGACATATATTTCAATTCCTTGTCAATGGTGAGTAAGAAAAGGATAGAGTTATGCTTTTTTATGCCTTTTACTTCAACGCCAATTTATGACGCACAGCTCATCTCTTATGAGAACACGATAGTCTGGCAATCATGATCAAGTTTTACAAATTTTTATAACAATATCATAAAACTTTAACTTGAAGGCTTCCGCGGCCGTCGTCCATTGTTGAATTCTTGGCTTCCGGTTAGAACCGCGTGTCTAGGATTTCTTCACTGTCGACGTTTCAACGCACCATAACGACCTTAATAAAATCTTCTTCTATCCCTCCAGACACACAAAAATCTTTGATACCTCGTGACTCTAGAATTCCCAGACTTTACGGACTCCCTAAAATTCACAAACCCGATACACCTTTACGTCCCATAGTCAGCGCAATGAACTCACCAACGTACAATATCTCTAAATATCTAGCACACACCCTCAAACCATTTGTAGGTAATAGTGAAACCTTTATCCTCAATTCCCAGCATTTCGTCCAAAAAATTCACGATATATCCTTAGACCCGCAGGACATTCTGGTCAGCTTCGATGTTGAATCCCTGTTCACCAAAGTGCCAATACCCGACACGGTTACTATTATCAGCAACTGTTCAGAGCCTATAACCAACCTGAAGACCTAATTCCTTTGATAGAATGTTGCTTAACCTCAACTTATTTCATGTTCCAAGATCAATATTACGAACAAGTGTCAGGAACAGCCATGGGTTCCCCTTTATCCCCAATAGTAGCGAACATCTTTATGGAGGCTTTCGAACAACGAGCCCTTACTTCTTTCCCTCTCAAACCCAAATGTTGGTTCAGATATGTTGATGATATTTTTGCAATTTGGCCAATAGTAAGGAATCCTTGGACAACTTCTTCGAACACCTTAATTCCCAACATCCGGACATTCGTTTCACTTTGGAATACGAAAAGGACGGTCACTTACCTTTCCTTGATATCCTAGTAAGTCGCTTCCCGGACGGTAGATTAGGACATTCTGTGTATCGCAAACCAACTCATACTAATCGCTATCTGAACGCACATTCCCACCATCATCCTTCTCAAAAACAATCGGTCATCAACTCACTAGTTGATCGTGCCTTTACCCTATCAGAGTCCTCTTCACTCCAAACTGAACTAAACCATATAACAAAAGTTCTTCTCAACAACAATTATAACAAACACGACATCCAAAGATCCATTGCTCGTCATCGGACCCCCACCGCACCCTGAACCTGATGCACCGCCAGTCTACGGCTTACCTACCTTACATCCACACCATAACGGATCGAATAGGCAAAATCTTCAAACAACAAAACATCAAATCCATTTATTTACCCATGACAAAACTCTCAAACTACCTACCCTCCATGGAAAACCACATTCCCTTACAATCCGAAGGAGTATATCGTATTCAGTGTTCCTATGGGCGTATATACATCGGTGAAACTAAACGATCTGTCAGTACTCGTGTTTCTGAACATGAACGCTGCACCAGACTACTACAGACGACTGGTTCCGCCTTAGCTGAACACAAACTAGAAACCGGCCACCAAACCCAGTTTTCTGAAACAAAACTCCTAGCCCGCTCATCTCATTTCTTTAACCGTAAAATCCGTGAATCCATAGAAATTCTCAAACACCCCAATAATCTAAACCGTGACAATGGCTTCTACCTTCACAATACTTGGAAACATCTCAATAACGATCCGTCATGCACCGACATATCGTTCCGCCCCGCCCACCGTTCCACAGCGCTGCTCCCACCGGCCCCTATAAATACCACGACACCGGACATACCTAATCAGTCTCAACGACAAACGCGAAGCAGCAGCAAGACCAACAGCAGCAGAGTAGCAGCATCACCACCAACAGCAGCCCTGAAGAAGTTCTTCTGCAACGGAGAACGAAACGTCGGCAGTTAAGAAATCCGAGACACGCGGTTCCAACCGGAAGCCAAGAATTCAACAATATCATAAAACGTTTAGAATGCCCTTACAGATGGAAACGTTTTAGCCTACACACCACACACTGGTGTAAATTTTTAATTAATGTTAAAGTATTTCAAAGAATTATTTAAATATTTTTCCCTCCTCTATGACATTCATTCTATTATGGTTTTTTTTAAGAAACAATTGTCAGTCAGCCTGTATACTATCATAAGCAGCTTTCCAAGAATTTCCAAATTTGACATTTTTGAATCTATAGATAATATTGAAACAAAAAGCAATACAATACAAGAAGGACTGATTCTTTACTTTGAATTTTTTGCAAACGTAAACTGTAAAACCAGGAGAGAAAGAGAAAGAAAGAAAGTTACAAACTTGCTTCAAAAATGAAGAGCAATAGTAATTTAACCACCTTACTGCAGCTAAATAATTTTCAAATATTAGGAGTTGAAATTTTTTAATTAAAAGTAATATAAATCGTGAAGGTTATTACTAGGTAAAACATGGAGACAAATGTTGAAGAAAATCAGGGAAAGTGTGATCTTAACTTAAAATGGAAATCGAAATGTATAGACGAGGCTGTGGTTTGACAAATTAAATTAAAATTGAAATGTTTTAACCCACAATACCCTGTTAACGTTTTAACGTAGATATATGTATATTTCCATATCTAATCTGTCATCCCCAACTTAACTGTCGAAATACGTATCTACTTTAAAAATAACATTACGGGTTGAAAAATGATTAGCATTCCATCTCTTCTTCGTATTTAATTATTACCAAGAGCTTTATTTTTATTTATGCAGTGATTTAAATTGATTTTTAAAGCTTAGGTTCAGTTCATTTTTTACAGTATGCTCATCGATCGCTCGATAAGTTAAAGAACTTTTTATATAGCTACTTCCTTCTGACTCTCGCGAAACGACCTTGCGGCTTCTGTCAAGTCATGTCATTTTGTCGTATATTTTCTTAATTCAGATCGGCATACAGGGTGCTGCATTGAACGCCCTTGTGAATTTAAAGGTGTTCAAATATTGGCTTCCCTAATTATTTACAGCAAAATTCCATTTAGGTTTTTTAAATTACTCTTCAAGATGAATCTATCTATGGAATTTGAGAATTTTTCATTTGCTCAGTTTCAAAATATTTTAAAAAGATTCAGTGTAACCAAATTCAATTTATCAGCACGGCCTTGATCAGTAAATGTGAAAACTTGACAGATGATTGATAAATCTAGTCACTTTTGAAAAAGGCTAATAGAAAAACCTTATTTTAACATTTACTGATCAAGGCCGTGCTGATAGTTTGATATAAATTGAATTTGGTTGCTGAATCTTTAAAAAAGATTGTCAAACTGCACAGACAGATTCACCTTAAAGAATACTTTACAAAATCTAAATGGAATTTTACTGTAAAATAATTAAGGAAGCCAATATTTGAATACCTTTAAATTAACATGGGATTTCCTATGTTGCGTTCATCATCCTGTATAAATAAAAAACTAACTTTACAAATTGTTTGATAAAATACAAAATAAACTTTCATATACACTTTTGCTGAAATAAATTCTCACAACGTAAAATATCATTCGTGTTTCACAAATCTCTGCAAAACTTTGTTCCTCACACTTATTTTGTAACTTTGTTATTTAAGACTCTATTATCCTTCATTATCCTTGCTGCGACTTCAGCAGTATTGTCATTATGATCCCTTCTAGACAAGGGGACCATAATTCCTTCATCTTCTAAATCTGATAATAAATAGTAGGGTACCGAAGAAACCAACGCTACAAACTTTAAAAGGCGTTTCCGAGAAAAAATGGTGGATGCACAAGGATTTCATTTAAGCCATTGAAAATATTAATACAATTCAACAAGGTTCCAGGTCGATTTAAAAGACTTCAACTTCAAACGAAATTTAACTAAGCGCATGTTGGTAATCACTTGCCGCTTTCATAATTATTCAGCCCCGTCAACTATGTACACGAAACAATACGGTGGAGAGATTGCAAATTAATGGTCTATATGGCCACGCGCAAAAACCTTTGACAGAATGGATTATTAATTGTTCGCGAATAAGCCTAGATTAATAGATTTTCAGATGCATTATTGCACTAAATTTATTGCCGTGATGCAAATAATTCTCAATGATGTCGATAAATGACATTTGTTTCTGATTCGAGTGTACATTGTTAATGCATTATTTTTTTAAATAAACTCTTGTCTGTGTAAATAGCTTTAAGAAAAGTGTCTATTTCATGTAAGTAAGCGATTAGGCGAGGCAATAAAGATTGTGTCTTGCTTCGAAATTTGTTCCAAAATTTTAAAGGCTTTGATTATTTATTTTTTTTATGGTTACACCTAAAGGAGCTCTAAAGTAGAATAAAAAAGACAAGAGAGCAAAGAAAACAAATTTTACGGAATCCTGCAATTGTAAAACACCGTAAAACTCTTTATTGAATTAATAATTCAACTCATTTCAACGAATTCTTCATGAACTGTGAAAAACGAGCTTAATTCACGATATGCATGCGAGTAGCTGCGAAACTGGCGTGAATATTTCACTTGCCAATTTCGGTGACTGAGGAACGAATCTTTATTATTCAGTGGTGGGATTAGAGCCGTATCGTCCGAGTAACTCCAGGGTAAATTATGCAAACACTAGATGCTCGCTGCGAGCTTTCGGGATGTAAATTGGATTCCCGTGTGATTGACTGTGCCTCGGTGCGAAAGTATTCTCTAAATGTATTAGCTGTTCTGACCTACTAAGGAAAGCATATCCAGGAACTGCTCTGTTTTAATTCTCATCCGAAATTTTATGTTGTTGCCCGAGGAAAGTAAAATTAAATGCCAGTTGAAAATCTAAGACTGAATTTCAAATTTTTTTTCGTCGCATTTTTGATCACATGACTATTAATTAACTCGACAAAATGGAACCACTAAAAGAAACGATATCCGAGAGTATGGAAAAAATGTTAAAAAAAATTACTCCTAAATAAAGCTCCGACACTGTGTACAAAATACGACGCCGCGTTTTATAAATGCGGCAGTATAATGGGACTATAAAATTGCGGCAATATAGGACTATAAGTTTTTTATTGACTACCCACTTGATACACGTTTAACAGCTGCGTTGTTTTTCTTACGAGAAGTAATTATTAGTAATTTCTAAAATAATTGGAATTGCGTATGAAATAAGGATAACAAATTAGTAAGTAACTGTGTAATAATTGTTAATAATACATTTACTATGCATACAATTTCTGATCAAATCGCATGCCACAGATTACGAAAAAATGTAAATTGGTGGGGTTGTTTGGAAATCTCATAAGCTCGCACAGGATTACTAGAAACTACTAATCATTATCGCGACAAGACAACCATTATATTTCTAAGGAATCGCATAAACAAATCGGTTTTTGAACACCTACTTTGATTCATGGTGTTCTTCTTTAATTTTTAATTGTTTTGTAAATAAAGTTGAAAGTATCTAAGTTATCCTACGACCAATTTGACTTTCTTCGGAAATGTGAAACGATTTATTACAACTGAAATTCAATACTGACAAGTTTTTTTTTATTTATTAGGCTAGTCATTGGTTTGTGTTCATGTACATGCTGTAAAATCTTCGACCTACATTTCACACGGAAATAAAGCAATAAAACTTATGTACAGCTGTTTTAAAGGTCACTAGTGTTAAACTGCGTATACATGTCTGCGCCGAACAGGTAATTGAACATGAAGTGCAACAATACACGAACTGTTCTAGAGCAGCACGCGAGCCATTCGCCAGGAACCAAAGAAAATCTGTTTTTCGATGAACACAAAGGAATTATGTATGAACGGCATTCGCCGCAGGAGAGCACGTATATATGGTGCGTACGAAAAGATTTTTAACACAATTATTTTTCGTTTATTTACCTGTTAGAGCAGGTGTACAACGTGTTGCCGCTGTTATCCTTTGTATGGAATAATCTACTTCAGGTGATTTGCATGCAATTGTCAAGTAAATATTCATATTTCGTATTTCGCTTGTATTTCACGGTATCGGTCGTTGACCTAAAAACGGAGTTGACGTGAAATTCCAGTTAAAGGTCAAATTCACAATACCACGCCGCCGTGTCATAAAACTATAAAAAACTCCATGAGGGTATTATTTATTTCGTTGATCTGGATGCGATGCTTACTTATTGCTGTCCTTACATACAGCCATACATAACACACATTATTATTATTATTATTACTTTTGTTTAAAGCGAAATGTTTTTCCAAAGTGTTGAAAACAAGCTTATGTCAGACGCATACCTAAAAAACTGAATTCCTCGGAACTCAAGGACCTAAGACCAATAAATCTTTTGCTGGTTCTATCCAAAATTTTTGAAATTTGAAATTTGATGAACAGATCAAGCTTCACCTGGAACTTTTATAATATTTTACCTGAATTTCATTCTGGTTTCAGACAAAACCATACATGGTTGTACCACTACATTAATGACTATAGTTGATGAGATACTAGCTGCAGCAGACCAAGATAAATTAACGGCTTTGGTCTTACTGGACCATTCAAAGGTGTTTGATACCTTAAATCACAAAGTGTTGATCAGTATTTTACATTATATAGGTTTTTCTCCTACTGCCTGTTTATTAATTCATAATTATCTGTCTAATAGATCTCAGAGTTGTACTTTTAAATGAAAATCTTTCTTCGTCTAGAAAAATATCTGCTGGAGTTCCTCAGAATTCTGTTTTAGTTCCGTTATTGTTTATTATATATATTTCTAACATGGGCAAACACTTACAACACGTTTCCTATCATAGTTATACTGATGATACTCAGCTTGTGTATTCATTTACCCCTAATAGTATTAATCATGCAATCTCATGCATTAATTCATTAATAAACTAATCACTACTTCCAAAAATCATAGTTTATTTCTAAACAATCTGTTGTAGTGTTATTTGGCAAGCCACGCCAACGTGTTGCTACAACAAATAAATTAAATATAAAGAATGATGGTGAAACACTAAAATGTGTCGAACACTATCGCAATCTTGGTCTTTGCATTGACGTTGATCTGCGATTTCATAGACATATAAGTTTGTGTGCTTATTCCAATTTAAAAGTATTCTATTCCAATAGATCCCTGCTGAATAAAAAACTAAAAATTCAATTATGTAATGTATTAGTTCTTTCTCATTTCTCTTTTTGTGACAGTGTCTACGGGCCCTGTTTAGATTATGTTGGTATTAAACGAATACAACGAGTTCAAAATTCATGTATGAGATCAGGAAACGGGAACATATATCTCACGTACTGCATGAACTTGAATGACTGAATGTGGCAGATCAACGTAAACTACATTGTGCAACTTTAATTATAAAAATTGTGATTTTTAAATCGCCTGCTTATCTATATAACAAAATTCGTTTCAGGGCAGATATTCTTAATATTAATATTAGAAATAAAAATCTAATAACGCCACCTATTCATAAAACAACTCTCTATGAACGTTCCTTCTCATATAATATTGCTGCGATTTATAATTCAATACCTAATAAATTAAAAAAAATACAATCCTCAATATTTAAATATAAGTATAAACAATTTCTTTTAGAACAATTAATTAATTATTAAAAAGAAACCTGTTTGAGAATAGTGTTGGATGTGCTGATATTATTATTGAATTTATTTATTTTCTTTAACTTTTCTTCTTTATTTTCAACAATGTAAATTGGCTCACTTAATACTTTTATTCCTGTTAATAATGTTAATATGCCCAATACTTGTGATTATGTAGCATTTATTGTCTATTTACTTCTTAATGCTGCCTTAAATGTTATGTATTATTTGTTAGGTTAAGTGGAAGAGCAGTTTTCTTATGAAAACTGAACTTCGCCTTTTGTCCATTATTTACTTATTATTTCTAATAATTTACAATTCCTAATTTCTTGAACGGACAATAAAGACAGTTTATTATTATTAGTATCTGCTCCTATATTTTTAAGAAGGGGCGCATCGTCGTTTTGGGGCTGTTCTTTGATTAATTATTTCTCGAAATCTAAAATAACATTTTTCTCACACTCTCGGACATCGTGATTTTATTTTGTCGGGTTAATGAACAGTCACCCTGTAGGAATATGTGTAACAAAGTCATCAGTCTTTAATAAATTCCGTTTGTTATTTATGAAACGAATTCCATTTGAATTTCAAGCAAAACTCACGCCGTTATAAATTCAGCAGGCATATTTATTAAATGCTGTAAATCGACAGGTTTATTAGAACTATGTGTGAGTCGGCTACGTATCACTATTTCATTGCATACACGAAGTGCTTCTGCTTGTCATAAATTAATACGTTATGATTCAATTGTCAATGCAATTGCAATGTGCAATTAAAATGTCTAAACTAGGACAAATCTGTTCCGATGCAAAAAAATTCTTTCTATGTTTTACTGTTTCATTTCTTGCTCGTCGTAGCTATTTATTAGAATAAATTAATATAGACAATGATGACAAATAATGATAGAATTAAAGAATTATTTATTTATTATTATTTATCGAATTTACTGTTTATCTTGAACGTTGGGTGAATCGTTAACTTTTAAACTGTTTTTACAGTGTGTCCGATCAATTATAATTACACATTTTGTAATAATAAAATGTTTTGATTGAGAAATAGAAATAGGAATGTTCGCAAGTCGTTTTTGGTTTTAGTGGAATCCTCGAGCATCCTCTTTCGGCTCTATCTGAGTCCTCATTCCAGAATTTAAAATTCCAAATTCCCAATAATCTTTTTTAAAAGAAACGATACGTTCTAGAGAACAATTGATTAACAAATATTACTACATTTGCTCTCGTCAGCACGATAACAGAGCTGAAGATGTTACAGATGCTACACCTGAAAAAATATAGTTAAATGCTATTAAACTAGCATGTGGAATGAGTTATTTACAAACATAAAAAAATATAAAAATTTTGCTATACTTCATTTGATTTTCAAACTCTTCAAGGATTTTTCTACAAAATATCTCAGAAAAATTGTTGCTAAGTTTCAGAAGTAGTAGAGGGCATGAAATTAAACAACTCTCATTAATAAAGTTGTGGCCGGAAATGTTTCCCGCGTCAAGTTAAAACGAAATAAAAAAATGAGGACTACAAATAATCTCGATGTAAGCAGTTACTTTTCTATTTATTTTTAGTAACTACACAATTTTAATTAATTTCCATTTATTGAGAAAATTTGAAAAATTATAATAAATGTACAACATTAAGGCTGCTTCATTTAATATGACCCCAAAGTAAAAATGTGTATTGGTCTCATTTTTTCGCATGTTCACGGATGTTCCTTACTTGATCCGTGCCATAAACAAGCAAGTAAACAAACATACTTAAAAAAATGTTTTATTGATTTGATTTTACAATGGTTTTCACATTGGAGGAAAAATCTTCTATGGTTGAATCCTACTTTCAAAACGCCCAAAAAATCAATGGCGAATGGAACTATTCTATTCCTGATTGTATTGCAGAATTTCAGGAAAAATTTCCAGACACTATATTTCTGTACCGCAAATTTGTTAATCAACTTCAGTACTCTATAGGACTTTTCAGAGAAACTGGCAGTGTGGCTAGAAAACAGGTATCAGGTATCCCTAAAGTAAGAACTGATGTAGTAGTTGAACATATGAGACAAATTATGACTGGTGCTCCTCGCACTACCATCCTTCACCTGGCACAAGTTGATCTTTCAGTCGGGACTTGCAGAAATATTCTAAGAAAGGACTTGCAGAACTATTCTAAGAAAGGCCCTTATCGTTTGACTGCCGTGCATGAATTGCTTCCGGTAGATTTGAACCAAGGCGAAGATACTGTTATTGGTTTCTAAACAATATTGACAATGACGATTTGTTGGAAAAACTTTCTTTTTCGATGAGGCCTGGTTCCATTTAACAGGGTACATTAATTCCCAAAATGTGAAAATCTGAAGTATAAGAAAACCCTCATATTTTCATTGAAGCTCCATTCCATCCATAAAAAAATGGTGTTTGGTCGGAGAAAATTGATAGGTCCATTATTTTTTAATGGCACACTAACAGCACTTAGATATCGGGAAGAGATTTCGCATCCATTTATTAATCAATTGCATGATGACGAGTTGCAATTTGGATATTTCTAGCAGGATGGTGCAAAGGTCCATGCTACTGGAGACACTTTAAATTTCCTTGAAAAGTTTTTTGGAGATCGGATAATTACCAGAAATATGGTAAACATATGGCCTCCGTGATCTTGCGATCTAACTCTTTTATATTTCTTTGTTTCGCCCTACTTGAAAAATTCCATTTTTAAAGCGGCCGTTAATGATTTACAGGAACTTACCCAAAGAATCATCGAAAAGTATGATGAAATAACCAATTTTCCTCACATTTTGCAAAATGTTATTAATGAATGTCGGAGAAGAGTTAGAAAATGCCTCTGTTGTGAATTCACGTTCAACGTTATTTTCAATGTTTTATTTTGTTTGGTTTCAAATAACGTTTGTAATGAATCGCAATTATTGGTTATGATTTTCTGTTGACGTTATGTCAAGGTTAAATGTCAATTTGGCATTTACTGATCAAGTAAGGAACATACGTGAACATGCGAAAAAATGAAGCAACACGCTAAATGGAAAACTTTTTGCACACATGTTATAGTAGTGCCACTATTCATTATTTATTAGACAGAGAGTTTTTGCTTTGTCCGTGACTAGGAACTGAACATCAGGCTTCCAGCTGCTTTATAATCTGTTCGAAATATGTTTGAAGACTTTAGTTTTAATTTATTTACGTTTCTTGTTATTTTTATAATGTTATCTGACTTTTTTGTTACGATTAAGTAGTTTCACCAGTGAGAACTTTCATTTCATTCCTAATTGCATTTTCACCAATTTTATTTTGTTTAGCAAAACCTTTTAATGTAATTTCCTTAGAATTGTGATCTCCCTTCTGAGCTAAAAAGTATACCTATTGCTAATTGTCTGGTTTTCAAATTATTTAAATTCTTAACCGATATATTTTTTTGTTTGCCGATCATTTCATTTTAATTGTATTCATTTATTTATTTTGAAAAAGTGCATTATTGTAAATTCTAAATGTAGAAATTACAGTTCAGAAAAAAACAAAAATCGGTTCTAAATGATCTCAGGCTTATTTGAAAATTATCAAAAGAATGATAAAAGACAATCATAAACCACCAAAATATTTATATGTTGATGGAAGAAAAAAGTTCTATAATTAAGATTTAAAAATGTAGGTATAGAACTGGTTCAGAACATAAAACTTCTACGGACGCATCGTTCCATAGAACGTTGGATAATAAATTAACACTAATTATTTTTAAGCAAATTCCATGTGTCGATAAATTATCAATTACCATTTTACTATACAGCCTGTTTCAATGAACATGCACCAAATCGGTATGGCGGTAGATGTTGTGCAAAGAAATAAAAGTTTTCTATAAAGTTTTTAATCGAATAATTTTTGAGAAAAACAAAGGGAAAGGAAAATCGTATATTTTTAAAATGTACAATAGATGAGGACGAATAGAATTCTTAACCCTCGTTCAAAGAATCGGTTTATTGTTTTATTGCCCCACAAAATGTTGCGCCTCAGATGATAAGATGAAATACATTTAGTCCGTTCTTATTGACGTTGTAGTAACAAGCGTAGCATAATTTCCCTTAATTTGGTATAGTTTATACTTTTCATTTTTAAGTTTATTAGTGTACATAAGTGTGTTTGTGTATGTGTTGGTGTGTTTGCGATGAGCGATTTCACGATTCGAGAATGCGCAGATATGCATTTGTTATACGGAAAATGTCGAAGAAACGCGCGTTTGTACGCGGAACGGTTTCCTAATCCGCATTATCATACGTTTATCAGTGAAGCTCGGCGACTACGCGACACAGGCTATCTCTTACCTGAAAAAGGAGTCAGAGGCGCGGTGCGGCCACCTCACGTTGCAAACGTAGAAGAATAGCTTCTCAATATGATTGAGAATGACCCCAACATAAGCAAAATTTATTAATTGTACCGATTTCAGTCAACTGTTCAATTACTTGTGTACATCATATGATGTACAGCTGCAGAATCATAAAGCGGGACAAGTCTTATAGCAAAATTTTGTATTATTTCGATAGTGTTTAATTTGTTTCTTATTTAGAGATAAGATTTTTACCATTTTATATTATTTAATTATATTATGAACCACAAAGGTTTCTAAGTTACTATATAGTTATCAGAATTAAGAAGTAACATTTAAACTGACATTATACTGTCCCGCTTTATGATTCCGCAGCTGTACACCTTGGATACAGGAATAAATAAAAACCCGTTACAAGAGTTAATTATCGGACATTATTAAGACTCGGCAAATTTAATATAATTACGGTTTGCATAAATGTCCGTGCGACGAAAACGCACGCTAATAAATGTACATTTTTTCTAAATTTTCACCTTTAACACGTCTTGCAGTCAAGGGCAGAATTAAAAGCCTCTCATAAATTCTTTCGTTTACGATAGATTTATTGCCTTCTTGCAGCCGTGTGCCATTCACAAATAAATTTAAATTACTCGTTTTGTTTCACGAACACAGGGATTTAAATCGCTACAGTTTTTCTAAAAATATCGACTCCAATTAATGCAAATTTCAAGTTGCTCCGATTGCAAAATTGTATTAAAATATTTTATTCCAAATAATGGCAGAAACTTTCCCCAAAGTTTGGTGCATCATCACTGAAACATCCTGTATTTTAAGGTCTACATGTAACAACTTTGCTCAGTCGTTGTTCGATGTGAAAATATGTATAGTAACATTTATTCAATTTTCAAATTTTTAAAAGAACACTAACTCTCAAAATTTATTCATTTGTCCTGGATGGGACCGTTTCTTTCAAAAATTACTTATCTTTACAAGAAATGTCAAAAATTCTCCAATTTATGATACATTTCGAAAATCTATTTCTTATCAGTTATTAAAACCTTCTAATTGTGACGTCTTACGAATTAGTTTTCGTCCTACTAATTGTATTTTTATTTTTATTTTTTTTTTCGAAATAAACCCAGTTGAAGTAAAAGCATCATTTTTAATTGAAATAATACCAAAAATTAATGTAATAAAGAAAAAAAATTATAAATTCTGTGTTTATTACTTCTTTTTGAATTTATTATTAGAAGTTCTTTTTAAAGAAATTTTCATAACCTGCTGTAAGTACATATACCAGTGCAATTTAATTGCAAATTTAAGTTACAAATACTTTTACTTAAATAAATATAAGACAGTAATTTATTCGTTATTTATGTCCTGAAATTCAAATATTTTCTCTTTTACGTATATTATTTCATCAAATATTTATTTCTCCATAATTTTGAAATTCAAATATTATGTTTTAGACTGCGAAGATTTACTGCAAACCGTAATATTTTCTTAAAATTTTATATAAAAACATCGAACTCGTTCGCACGTAATTTCTCTTTGTGATTAACGACCTGCAGTAACAACTCACAATGGTTGAGTTCCATTGTCACTGATAATGCATTTCCATTAGTAAGATATATAGTTGAAGTTGCTCACCACATTTATTATCCATTAATGATTCATAAACAATTTAAACGAATTGAAATGTAGAAAATATTCTTCGGACGACATATTAATACATTTATTGGGGACCTTTCGTAATTATGGTTCAAATTTCTTAATTAATTAATTTGTCCAACAGTTGCATTTTTTAGGTGTTTTTTACGTTGGTTTTGAGTGACTACAATTAAATTTCAATCACTAGTGACTAAAATTTTGTTTTAGTCACTAGTGCAATACAACAACTATCCATGACGACCGACCATGACTGCTGAATGTTTTAAATAATGTCACTTCAAAAATATTTTTTCAAGATTCCTTGTTAAAAAAATGCAACTGTTGGACAAAACGTCATATATTACACGTGAGCGAAATGCAATTATACACTCGTGAGAATTGCCTCACTCATGTATAATTTTGCATTTCTCTCACTTATAATATAATGTATTATTTTTGTTATAGTGTCATAATTCGTGGAAAACTATTTCCGATTTTATTGACTTACTTACAGGCTGAGTTCGTCTATTCAACTCCGTTCGGTCTATTTGATCTCACTTTACATGCGTTAAAACAGCTTTGCTTTCACTTTAATTTTAATTCATCCTTGCGTCGAGTGGAAAAACGAATTCAGTCGCAATAAATAAACCAAAAAGGTTTTAAAAAACATCTAGATATCACAGCATTTAGTAAACTGCTTCAAAAATTAAAGAACTGATACCAGCGATACTTATACAAAAGTTTTCAAAACGCTCTTTTCATAGTAAACTAAACACGAAGAGAAATGAAAAAGAAAAGATACCATGGAGAATAAACGAAACTTTTTTTCCAAGATAGAGATTTCATGTACTCCACAACTTTTGTATGCAATTTTTTTGTATATCTTATCCTGTATAATATGTTTAATTCAGAAAAGCGAAAATTAAAACAAGCAACTTTAAAAGAAGAAAATATAAGTTAGTGAAGTTGAATTGCAATATTAAAGCGACTTTCGTTCTTTGCAGACATTCTGTGTGGTGTCCAAGCGATTCAGGAAAAACTACATACATCGTTTCACAGCAACAAATTCGTTCTTCTTATTTAGCCCATGGAGTTCGATTCGAAAAGCCTGCATTTATCTCTCTACAAATCAGTACTTTGATTATTTCGTCATGGCCACTATATTGCTCAACTGCGTCTTCCTCGCCATGGCTGAAACAATCGAAGAAGCCGAGTAAGTATTTAGTAATTTATTTATTGGTACCATTTCTTAAGGGCACCCTATACGTGGCGGTCAGAATACTGCGCTGGATTTTCATCGGAACACAGAGAGGGAACTAATTTTGCCCGACCGCTGAGTATTCTTGAACGTCCTGGCCGCTCTGTCTAAAGCTTCTTTTTTTAACGTCAAACTTCTTCTAGTAATAAAAAATTATTTCATTCTCTTTCCTTTGTTTTGAAATGTCATTAATGGTATAATTAATTTATTATTTGTGTCAGTAAAACAACTTTAGCGTGCAGAAAAAAAGAAATAATCTTCACTTGAGCAACGCTGAAATCGACACGTAAAATTCAAATCGTACACTACGAACGTGTTTCGGTGAAAACGTATCCGATCGATCTGAACCAACCTCTGGATGCTACCTAATGACTCGAGAAATTTATTTATAGAGCACGGGTATTTAGCAGACAGAACCGATTCAACACATTCATCCTCGGCGGAAGCAGGTATATCAGCAGACAGCACGCGATGTTAAGTTCGAAGGTTGATTACAGGCTACATTTGTTTTCTCTTATCGGGAACATCTCTGCACCTCGCCGCTTTTTACAGGAAGATAGCCGTGTATGTCTACCGCTGTAGGACAAATTGATTAAGGCCGTTTCCGCTACAAATTGTGCTGGAAATAAATGGCCACCAAAACGGTGTAATAGAGATAACTTTTTATTAGCTCCTTTTATCTTACGCTCTTTTTTATTTGCAAATAAGCAACGAATATTTGCTTACTTTTTTAAATAAAAGTGAGCAAAAACTAGTGCTTCAATAAACGTATTTTATTTCATATAATATACAAATGACAAAGTCGCAGCACAGCAGGGATGGATACCTACAAGTCAATGTTGATAGAAGTATTTACCGAAAAACAAACACCTTAAGAAATGTTTTCTATCATAATTTTGCCAGTCTTTGCTCGAACATAGTAACAGCATAGACTCCCATGGCATTTATGAACCACCGCGAGTTAACGAAGTCTGCTTCCGACAAAGACTTTCGTACGCTTTTGAAGAGATATAGGTCTCCACGTGTTCTAAAATCGTACTAAGAAAATCGACATCTCCATGTGACAAAGACTTCACGATATCGCCAGGCATTGGCAAATTTCATTTTCCATTAAGATGATGAGCGTCTTCATGTATTAAGGACTTTTCAAAATTTTTTGAAAATACTTGCATAGGTGTTGGAAAATCTGATTTTGTAGCAAACCAGAAACAAAAAGCTTCTTTAAATTTTTAAGAGACCTAGATTTCCAGACACTGGAAAATCCGATTTTCCACAAGAAATGCTTCCATGTGACTATCTTTCTGCACTTAAAGAATGCAGGAATTAGAGAATGTGAAATTTCAACAAGACGATGGATGCTTCCTTATCACAAAGACTCTTTGAAGAAGCCTTGTAATTGGCAATTATTTGTTAGGATTTCTGTCATCAACCCAAGTGGAAAATTTATTTTTGAAAAGTCTCGTCCTCCAGATACTGGAAAATCCGATTTTCCAACAAAACAATGGATGTAACAGATTTCTTTCAACTGCTTTAAGAACCCTGAGTGGCTGAAAATTCGAGATGTCAGCGAGATAATAGACGTTTCCATGTAACAAAGACTTCTTTAAACTTTGCGAAGAGACCTGGGTCGTTAGTTGCTGGTAAATTCGATTCCAATAAACGTCTTCATGTAACAAAGACTCTGTATTTTTTTTTAATTCCTAGATGGTCTAGAGAAATAGAATTTTTCAGGAAAGTAGTGTACGTTTTCATGTAACAATGACTTCTTTAACTTTTTTGATGAACCTGACTGAATATTTTCGAATGTCAGCTTACTGAAATTATGAATGTTTTCATTTAAACAAAGGTTTTATACTTTTTGAAAAGAAATATAGACCTCTAGATGCTGGAAAATTCGATGTATATATTGTTGTAAACTTCTTGACGAGATCTAAGTAGTGGGAAATTTGAGATTTCAATAAGGCAACAAACATTTT
This sequence comes from Serrognathus titanus, assembly GCA_039766575.1. Classification (NCBI taxonomy): domain Eukaryota; kingdom Metazoa; phylum Arthropoda; class Insecta; order Coleoptera; family Lucanidae; genus Serrognathus; species Serrognathus titanus. The sequence goes on from CM077911.1 coordinate 65,895,905, forward strand.
CATATAACAAAGACGTCTTTAATCTTTTGGAAGGTACCTAGATCTTTAGATGCAATTCGATTTCAATGGACGTATTCATGAAGCAAAGAATAAATTTCTTAAAAGACCCAAATGACTCAGGAAAACCCATATAATGTACAATTTCATATAACAAAACCTTTACATTTTTTGAAGAAATCTTGATGAATATTTTGAAATTTCGCCAAAACTGTAGACGTTACATGTAACAAATACTTCTTTATACTTTTTGAAGAGAACTACATCTCTGGATGTTGAAAAATGCAATTTCCAATGGACAATAGGCAATCATCTTTTCAATTTCAATTGATGCATTCATGTAATAAAGATCTATATGTTACGGAGAATAATGATAAACCGGATAATAACGTTAAAGTCCGGGTAAAAACGTTAATGACCTACTGCGATGGATATTAATGGTCATTTACCGGCAAATATCGTCAATAACCTCGTATAATGGCGAATGACGTTAATAAAACACAGTTCGGATATTATCGTTACTAACAGGGTGGAATGGTGACAGTGGGATGATTTGTGTCGAGTGTCGGCGCATGTGTAGTTCTGTAGAAAAATTTTCTTTACATTTTTAAGGACAAATAAAAGGTTATAATAAACACCCAAGTGATGGTGCGGTAAAGAAAAAAAAAGGTAACTTACCTTTTATACATGATTCAAAAGGATCGCACCATCACTTGGGTGGTTGTTAGAACCTTTTATTTGTCCTCAAAAATGTAAAGAAAAAGAAAATCCTAGTTCATAATGCATAAACCATTTCGACAAACCTTGTCTTTGTGGGTTTTCGTTAGTAATAAGAGATGCGCTTGCAGGTCAGCTGGAAAATTGTGCAATTCCAAATGCCATGCGAGCTTCTCTTGCGATAATAAAGCTAATTAATAAGTAAACACTATGTTTATTTTTACATTTCAACATTGTTCAATAACAAATGGTCAATAACGACAATACCCGGGCGTTGACGTTTAATATGTTTTCAAATCAAACTAATTGACAACATTGTCCTTGATTATTAGGAATTGACGTTAAAATCTGGATGATAACGTGAATTACCATAAGAATCGGTCAATAACGATACCATCCGGTCATTAACGTGATCATCCTGTTAACGTCATTTACCGTAACATATACATTTTTAAAGAGATCTAAGTGACCTAGAGAAATCGGATTTTTCAGCATGGTAGTGGACATTTTCATGTAACAAAGACTTCTTTAATTTTTTCGAAAAAAACCTTGGCAAATATTTTGAAATTTCAACAAAACTGTGGGCGTTATATGTTACAAAGATTTCTTTAAATTTATCGAAAAGAGCTAGGTCTCTAAATGGTGGAAAATTCGATTTTCAACTTCTACACATTTTTGAAGAGACGTAAGTGTTGGAAACTCGGGTTTTCTAACAGTGGCAGCGGACGTGTCCATATAGCAAACATTTCTATAAACTTTTTGAATAAGCCTAGATCTGCAAATGCCAATAAATTAAATTTTCCAGGAAGACAAAGTAAAAGAACAGAGATATATTTCTATACGTATTTTGAAAAATTCAGATGCTGGAAAATCTAAGGTAGTGAACGTTTCCATGTAATAAAAACTTCTTTATACTTTTCAAAGACTTCTAGATTTACGGGTGCTGGCAAATTCAATTTTTCAGCGAAACAATGTAACTTCTTTAAACTTTTTAAAGAGACCTAGATATCCAAATGCGATTTTTCGACAACAAAATGTAAGAAAAAATTCTATAAACTTTTTTAAACGTCTTTCGATTTAGCAACAAAACAATTGACGTCTCAACTTGGAAAAAAACAGAAATAAATGACTTGTAGTAAATTTTTATTTAATTTTTATATGTATACTTTAAGTTTTATACACTCTAAATATCTCAATAACGGTTAGGGCTATCGAAGCGAAATTCGGAACAGTTAATTTAGGTAATAGCACGGTTGTCAAGATGATGTCGGCGGTGTTGTCAATATTTCAGATTTTTTGGCAGCGTTGTCAACTTTGTAATTTTAAATGAGATACCCAGTATTTTTTTATTTGTTTAAGTTGCTTAAATAATGTGTAACGTGTTCTATACCTAATGTTTACTGTTTTCGAAATATTTCAAAATTTATAAGTGCGTAACATTAAAACTTAATTTGTTTTTAAATTTTACAACAGGTATTGAAAATGTTCACCGTTAACTTCTTGGCTAAACTCCATTCGATCTTGAAAGTTTCGCATTGTTTAAAAGTGTCACCACAAAAGAAAAACGTAACGTTTTTTTAAAAAGCAAAGTTGGCGTTTGCTAAGAATTATGTAAACGTAAATTTTATTGTGAAAGTTCTGACATAATAATTTTATATAATGGATAAGTTATCAGAAAGGGAAAGAATAGAAATTCTGATGATATTGGGATATGATGACAGGAGAAGAACATTACAAGAATTGTGCAATACATTTAATAGAAAATATTAACGTACTTACAAATTTTGAAATATTTCGAAAACAGTAAACATTAGGTATAGAACATCTTGATATCCGTGCTGTTACCTAAATTAACTGTTCCGAATTTCGCTTCGATAGCCCTAGCCGTTATTGAAATATTTAGAGGTTTCTATACTTTTGTTCCACAGTGTATAAATATTTCAAATTATTAACTACGAAATGAAATTATAATGAAAATTTAATGAGCTCTCAAGACTTTGCAAAACACCCGAATAAAAAAAATAATTCACTTTGAGCGACCATTTTTCTTCTAGAATTTAAATTAATTATGTTCTCCTAATTAAACTAATTACTACGCAGTCGTCGCAACGCGAGGCGAACTTAAACTTAATTAATTTAAACAATGTAATTAATAAAAAGAGGGACAAAAATTATGTGGAGTAAAGTAGCTCGGTTGGAGTTTGAGCAGCAGAACTACGACAATGTGGAAATATTTGACAGCATTTTCCAATCACTCCACTAATGCACACTCAACGTAACTTCATCTCTTACATTTACATGAGCTGAAAATTACACATTTAAACAGGTCTAAGATTCAATAAACAGGAAGGAACTAATAAAAGCAAAGTTGGAATTAGAGGTATCCGAGGCGAAAAGAGAGGATTTCGAACAAGTACAAAATAATAGGAATGCTGAATAGATTGATATGAGCAAAACAAAAGAGCAAACCCTTCAAGCATGGGAATACAAAATGTCGAGAAAAATATATGGAGGAACAAATGTGAAAAATATTTGGAGGAAGAGAACGCATAAAAAGTTAGAAGAGATCTATGGCGAACCCAACTTTACAGCACAAGATAGAATGGAGAGAGTTAGAAAAGAAGACTAACAAAGAACTTTATAACTAAGAAACAGAGGTAATAAGAAAAGAGACAGACCAAAGAAAAATTACTGGAAGAAATTGAAGGAGATTTGCAAACGATAGGAGTAAAGAAATTAGAATTGAAGTAAAAGATAGAAGGAATTAGAAATTAGCGGTGTCATCGAGCTAATGCATACATTTTTAAATTCCCTTAAAGTAAAAAACTCGCAGAAAATAATCGAAAATGGAAAACTACGATAAAACAATCCAATCTAAAGAAAAAACAAATAATAATAATTAAAAATAACAATAATTTTCAAGCGCATGACCTAAATACAATTTGAGTCAATTTCTGTTTTAATTATTTTCTTGTTCTAATCCAATTATGTCTATTCGTTCTATATTTTTCAAACTTCTGACGATTTTAAAAATGAAATTAAAAAATACGCCCAAAAATTCTTACCATTTAAACATAATTTGGATTAAAATAATTTCTTAGTTTTGATCTGATCGAGGATAGCCAATTTATTATATATTTATTTCTCTCTTAAATTGTTTCTCATAATATGTTTCTCTCATTGTTTCAGATATATTTTTTTAGCCATTTACACGGCTGAAATGATAATCAAAAGTATAGCCAAGGGTTTCATACTAAACAAATACACGTACCTGCGCAATCCTTGGAACTGGTTAGATTTCGTAGTCATCACCAGTGGATATGCAACTATAGGAATGGAGGTTGGCAACCTGGCGGGTTTGAGGACGTTTCGAGTTCTGAGAGCACTTAAAACAATTTCCATTTTGCCTGGTAATTACCATTAGTACTGTAACACCTCCTTCATTCATGATTTCTTGTGTTTTCTTTTAAAATTTTGATTACGGATTACATAGAATGCCTTCAATTCTGTTACATAATAAAGAATGTCCTTTAAAATTCTCTATTTCCCTCGTAAATGAGAGAAGCTTTAATAAAGTTGACGCCATCAAGGCCCTCGGCCTCCGACTATCGTAAAAATTTTATAGATCGTATATTTCCATTATTGCATCAGAGTCTGGATAATAAACACAGACATGTTATTTAGCCCTATCCAATATGACGTGATAAAACCTTGAAATGGACTACCATAACTTCGAACCAGCAATATTTTGTGCACATAGTAAAATATGTCTACATTTGTAACAAGAATTAAATTGGTTTAAATTAGGTTGTAACGTTGGGCCTTTTAGGTTTGAAAACCATCATAAATGCTTTACTTCATTCCTTCAAACAATTGGCTGAAGTAATGACGCTGACAATCTTTTGCCTCATGGTGTTCGCCCTATTCGCACTTCAGGTTTACAAAGGGGAGCTGCGAAATAAATGTGTCCTAAAGATGGATGATTTAAATGCTTCGCAAGAAATCTGGGTCAAGTAAGTATTATATTATTTTTTTTTAATATTACTATGATTCTAAAATTATTTTAACACAAAGCGAAATTAATTCGCCTCCGCTCTTTAACAAATTCACCAAGAGAAAGAGTAATTTTGAAACGGCCCATTACACACTGCGCAAAATAATACTCTCTGCTCATTCAGAATTCCTAGCTTAGCATTTAATAAAATATTAATTCTGTTTGAAGATAAAGCTTCGCGCTTTTCGGCTTTGGTCTGTTTATTTTGTTTAAATTTGGCCAGAGGGGGCTACCTACGCGAAATCCAGAATTTTATCATAATTAATTCAAGCGAGAAGGGTCGGTGGTCCTCAAATTATTACGCAGATCAGTGAATATGCGCACACTTATCCTTAATCTCCACGAATTATTATTCTTGGGACCTTTATGTGTAAGGGTGAGTTTCTCCCAGAATTAGTTTTTACATCCCCATTCATTTGTGCATTACACAAAGATCCTTTTTTGCATTATCTACCATCATCAAATCCTTTTTAATTTCAATTTTTTTTTCTTCTTTATCATTACTATTTCTTTTTAATTTCTTCCAATTTCTCCTCGTTATGCCCTTTAACAATTTTATTTCTTTTTTGCGCCATCTCTCTTTTTTCCTCCTCCAAACTCGCCTCCCATTACGCAGTCCTCTGTCCTTACATCTAATTTTAATTCGTCCTAAGCTTTTTCTTTCATGAAAACTTCAAGATGACACAAAACCTGATGGAAACTAACAGTAAGTATTTCAAAAGGGTTGAAGGCGTACAGGAATTTTGATTAGATTTAGATTTAGATTGTGTATTTCAGAACACTTAAAATTAATCTGATAAAATTAGAATTTTTTTTCAGCTGGACTACAAATCCGGAAAATTGGCTGTACAAAAATGAAACAGGAGATCCTCTCCTGTGCGGGAACGTTACGGGGGCTAGACACTGCCCTCCTTCACACACGTGTCTCTGCGTGGGAGACAACCCGAATCACGGTTTTACAAGCTTTGACAACTTTCTGTGGTCAATGCTGACAACTTTCCAGCTCATCACCCTAGATTATTGGGAAAACGTATATAACATGGTGAGTTCATTTCGATGCAAATTACTAACAAGCGAGAGCGAAGACTAATCGTTAAATATAGGAAAAATCATTCACCTTTTCATAAATAAGTCTTAGAAAGAAGTGATGAAAGCACGCACGTTATGAAATATGACTAAAATTTGCTTGTTAATCTACGAATGACGGTTTTGTTATATTCAAACAAATACAAAGTTTCTGATGGTAATTATTGTTTAGCAGGAAAGGTAATTATCATATTTTATTCAATTCGAGACTTTTCTCTGGAAATCACTTAGTAAGTTTTCACAGATAAATATCGAATGCGTCCAGCAAAACGTGCAGTAATTCTTTTATCATTATTTTATCTTATTTACGTATTTGTTTACCTAAAAACAATATTATATTTCTTAAAAATAATCATGTGATGAAAGGGATATTTGTCGTTCGTAATTATTAATCACGTATCATTTAATTTCTTTTTTTTTTAATGCGTGTCGTGGTATTTATTCCTTTTCTTTTGGCATTATTCGACCCATTTCTTTTAAATGGATCAAAAGTGCAAAAGAAGTCATATATCAAAGTATCTCTGGACCATTAAACAATTTGAAAAACAAGAAAGTAGCCCTTTATAAACATAATTGTTAATTTTTGAATGTGTTAATGTTCTTGGGCATAAAATGCGTTCACTTGCTGAAGTTCAAGTAACGAGGGTCGTTGCTTTGCTTGAGGATGGATGTTCTTCTATGCGCTACATATCAAATAAACTCTGAGCTAGACTATCCTTTATCTACAGACTTTGGCATCGGTACACAGAGAAAAAACAATGGTATATGTTAATACAATTATAGGATTTATATCTACAAATTGTTATTAAAATGAAGACACCTACCATAAATATAAAATGTGTACATTTGAATGTAGAATAATGTACCATAAATTGTGCGGCAACATACATACTAAATGCATATTTTTGCATAACCCCACATTTGTAATTTATTATTAAATTAAATAAGTTTATATATCCACGCGATTTCACATCGCTGCTGCATTCGACGTGTGGTAAAGTTTAATACACCGAGCTTTCGGTCAAGGGCAAAATAAAATCTAGTCATAAATTTCTTCGTTGTTTATGGATTTATTACCTCCCTGCAGCTGTGTGCCATTCATTAATGTAATTTAGATTGCCGGTTTTGTTTCACGATTCCGCGCGCTACAATATTTCAAAAAACATCGACTCCAAATTATGCAAATTTCAACTTGCTCCGATTAAAATTTTTTATTAAGATATTTTGTTTGAAATAATGTCAGAAATGTGTCCCTCAAGTTTGATGCATCTGCAATGAAACACCCAGTATAGTACTATTTAACACAGTGTTTGGAAACTAATACAGTAAAGCCTAAGGGATTTTCTACCGAGCTAATTTTTATTAACCACAGCAAACTACAGCCAACATTCAATTTCTGCCAACTAATTACGCCAAACTATGATGTCTGAATTAACCAGAGATAATTGAATTGAATTACCCAAATCTTGACATGGGTAAAAGCGTGGTTAATAGTGTTACCTCTCTCGGATTAGTGTGTTTGTAAACAAATGCACATGCTCATCCGTGGGGATTCGTTTAAAATTCGAACAGAGGGTAAAGTTGGATTTCGCTAGGTATACCTATATCGTCTTTGTTTAATTTCTGAGAACATATCAACATATAAAATAAAAGATTTTAGTTAAAACTTATGTAAGCATTCGCGGCCTGTGTCTTTAACAGTACGATCTTCGTCCACGTTTCATCGTGTATGTGTTAATGTATCTCCATTTTAGGAAGTTGTTGACGAATTCAATGTCAAGGTTTCAAAAAAGTGTTTTTCTCGCAATAATATAAGGGGGAACAACCATGGTAAGGACGCTAAGCTATAGATATTAATTGTAAATGTAATTGTCACACCTGTTAGTATTGGTGTTAATTCATCTTCTACAAAGGCTATTAAGGCAACCTTTTATCTTTTTATGCTTCATGGTTTACTGAAGTAAATTTTTACATAAGATGTAGAATTTTATACAACAAAGTGTTGAAACTTTATCTTCTTTAGCTTACGAGAATGTATTGTAGTACAAAAGTCAAATAAATTAGTATTGAACTTTTTACTCCAAAATGAAGCACTAATTTTGCTACAAACAAATGTAAACTTTTTTAAGATGGAAATACATTTGAAAAAAAAATCTACAATTGTGTTAATAATTTTTCCGCCTCCATTGTACACAATACATATTGTATAAAATCTCATTTTGTCATTTCTCTCTGCATACCAAACAACAGGAGGGCTGGACAAGGTCATAAAAGAAAAGCAACTCGTCAGAAAGACAGGTAGATCCTAACATCATCCCTTCGCAAACGCACTACCGCTCCTCGAGAGATACAAAAGCTTCTTCGAAATGCAACTGGCACGTACATTTCTGATTAAACGATTTGAGTAGATCAAGAGGAGCTAACTTAACACTACGTAGACCTGTGCGAGGTCCTCATTTAACCAGAGATTATAAAATTATCAATCTAGTTTTTTTGCTCACGATACAGAAATAACAAATGGCACTTGAAAAACTAATAGTGACAGTTTTATTTTTTGAGTGTACGTCTTCTTTCTCTGCACTCTTCTAAATGACAGACGAAATCTTCTTTACTCTTGAATACCCTGGTCTTTAAATGTCCTCAAAGAAAAAAGTCTGTTACAGTAAGATCAGGAGATGTCTGGGGCCAATTAATTCGAGAAATTAGTCCTTTCGGAAATATCTGTTTCAGAACCTCTTGTTCTTGAAATGGACGATATTTGTAAAAAGAATGAGTGTTCGGTTGAATAATGGATCAAGTTGGTTTTGATTTTTAATAAAAAAAAAATGGTCAGAGCGAAAAGGTATGTCTTTCTAGAGCGACTAATGTTTGAATGAATGACAGTTATCAAATAGTTATGTTCTGCTTCAAACCTAAAGTGACATCCACGTTTACCTAATTCAAGACCTGCTACTCCAGGAGGACTGGATATAAACGATCATAAACGAAAAGCAACTCGTAGATCCTAACATCACAGCATCCCTAACATCATCCCTTCGCAAACGCACTAGGGCTGCTCCAAAGGTACAAAAACTTCTTCGAAATGAAACCGGCACGTACATTTCTGAACAAACGGTTAGAGTACCTACCTGTGCGAGGTCCTCATTTAGCCAGGGATTATAAAATTGTCAATCTAGTTTTTGCTCACGAACATGTGTTTGGCAACTTCAACATTGAAGATCCGTATTCTTTACTGAGGAGACGCGGTTTAGCCTTATTCGTTAAGATGATCGGGTACGAATATACTCGGTTTGATCGTAGTTCCCCGTCGTCTAAACCCACGAATTACCGTTTGCCAACAATTTCAAAGATGGATTTATTCTCAAACGCGACAATTATATTCCACACTTAAAATCATACACTAAACTTCCTTTGGGAACACGAAAATCAGGTGATAATGTGGTCCACAACGAGCCGGGATCTCAATCCAATTGAGCACGCCTAGGATATGTTTGATAGACGTATTACGAAGCGTCTTTATGCACCTCACACCCTACAACAGTTAGTTGAAGTTCTTAATGAAAACTGGAAAAAACTTCCATAAGATACAAAAGACAAAAGACACAAGTTGACCTTGGATCTCAGTAATGAAGCATACATAAGACATAAATTAATAATGGAGATCTTATATTATGCGTCAAACAGGTTTCGAGATATTAAACCTGTTCCATACTTTTGTCCTTACTTATTATAATTAGATATAATTATTATTGTCTGTGGCAATGAATTTTTATAAACAAAGATCTATCACATTACTTTGATTATATAAAAAGGAGAGAGAAGAATATCTCAAGCACGAGGCTTGACTATAGGTATGGCCCTAAGACATCTTGTTCGAAGCATGCCTCGATGATGTCAGGCTGTAGTTGACGCTCGTGGGAGTTATGCACGTTATTAGAATGCAGTATTTCCAGTGAGAACTGAATTTTCTTAACTCTGGAAGTGATGCTATAATAAATGCTGATATTACCGAGAATATTTTTTGTAACACAAATAAGCGTAGCGAATAAGTTTTGCAATTATCCGAGAGAATAACAGTCATTCTAACAAATGGTATACTATACTTTATCCTCGACTACAAATACTAAGAATTTTTAATTACAATTTAAATAATAACGCTACTAAAACCATGTGGTAAGACTTTATGTTACACGAAATGGTAGGACTATAAACATTTGCAAGTTGGCAAAACAAATTTTAAAAGGTCAGTCTTTGAATATTTTGTAAATTATTTTAAGGCGATTTTAAGTTCTGCTAGAATTTTATTAGAATTTACTTCATTATACAGTACAAACAATGATGGCTATCATGACACCGTGAATAATGATTATTCACTGGTGGTAATGAATTATGGATAGCATTATCCTTGGCCAAACACATGAATAATTGACATATTATTGCGTAGTCGTGGACAAATGTTTATTATAATAATAATAATATAATATAATAATAATATAAGAAAAGTTAAAGTTTTCTGAAATGAAAATTTTTGAGCCTGTAAAGCATTGACCAACTAAGCATAAAAATAGGGTTAATAATAAAATTAAAATATGTATTCATTAAATATCTTACATATCACTTTTCTAACAAAAACTTTTTATAAATTTAATGCTGCAGATACACTAAATATTATTAATATGCTTCAAAACCAATTTTTTTGTTTAATTAATTGTTTTCTTACTTTTAGGTCCTGTCGTCGTGTGGACCAATAAGCGTTTCGTTTTTTACTGTCGTCGTATTTTTCGGTTCGTTTTATTTAATTAACCTTATGCTAGCCGTTGTAGCATTAAGTTACGAAGAGGAAGCGGAAATTACTCAAGAAGTAAGTTTTTATTTCGCACGTTTTAATCTCGTACAGCACACAGGCTGATTAAAGTTCAAGGGGCAGAATGAGAATCTTATTCACTAAAAGAGGTAGAAAAAAGGGAATCTTGAAACTGAAAACTGCAACTTTCGAAAATTGACCACAACTTCTTTATTTACGTTATTTATAAAATGATTCCTTAAATAACATTTTGTACGTTATTGAATGCCGAAAGTATTTTATTTTTGGGACGATTTTGTTTTTTCTAAGTAATACGATTTTATTTCATTATTTTTAATTTTGTGATTCATTCTCGAAAATAGTAGTTTTCAGTTTTTGCCACCAAACTGTTGAAAATATTTCAAATTTCTTTCTTTTAGAACAGAGGAAGTCTGCTCTTGATTTTTAATCACCCTATACAGATTATTGATGGAAGGATTTGCAAACGAGCATTTGTTGTGTAGGAACGTAAGAAAGAATTAGTCGATCATCGCGAGGATTCAACTTTCAGCTTTGATCCTGCGTACATCCAGGTCAAAAAGCTGTCGAAACATAAGCTTAAGAAAATCGACGCCAGGAAGGGCGTTTTGCTGTCGTCTTACTCGAGAAAGAAGACGAGGCGGAGAAAAAGACAACGAAGTGGCGTGCACCCTTCTCCTGCCGGGGGCAACTTGTCGAAACAGGAAGATTCCAACGATAGTTCGAAGTTTTCTCCGAAGCAGAAGAGCCGTTCGGTGACGCCGAGCCAGAGCCCCACACCCAAGCACAGCATCGGCTCACCACGACCTCAAGCGCTACCTCTTCCTTTACCTCTTCCTAAACATGTACAGTTAGCGAATCCTAAGTGCCCTGATACATTATATCCAGGCAATACTTTAGGTAATTATTTTCTACTACACTTAAAAATTCAGAGAACGAAAATAGAATATTCTATTTTTCTTCTAATTTCTCATTATTATTTTGGCGAATCTTTCGTTATTTCTAAAATTTTCAATTGATCTCCAATGTCTGCGATGAAACCTTCCACTTGCCTCAAAATATAATAAATCGTTTTCATGCTAAATTGATGCTACGTGTAAATATTGTGAACGAAATTCTAATGAATTTTCGTAAATTTCGCCGAGCGTATGCGTATATAATAAAACTTTCCCAACTCTCTCGGTGATGTTGGCCGAAAGCAAGGGAAAGTTTCGCAGCCTTGCTGAACGTGTTACATGAATTACAGCGGTGTTTTCGGTCCCTCGAGCTGATTTACATTTAGAACTGTAGCAAACGCTGAAGATTACTCACATATAAACGTCGTTCAATTCTGGTGAATGCGTGTTTCGCGCGATGAAATCACCAAGTTGTATGTCGAGACTGAAATACACTTCCACTTGACTATACAGTATATTTTACTAAAGGTCGGAAGATTTATGAGCGTGGTTTTAAGAAATATAGTTATTTTTCTTTTTTAATTTACTGATAAAACTAAACTTATAAAAACGCCCTGAATTTTTATCTACTTTAAAAGTTAATTCTTAAAGCAATTTGTTTATTTATTTTGATTGAAATCACACTCCGATAAAAATACTTTTGAAATTTAATTGACATTCATATGGGCAGTCAAATTTCAGTTCGTATAATAATATAGGATGACGCATGCATTTTTAAATACCGTTCATAATTTAGCAGCAGAATAAAATAAATGAAGGAAAGATACCTTAAATGTCAAGGTATAACGTTATGAAATCAAATTACGTCAATTTTGAATTATTTCGAACATGTCAACTCCTCTTCTACTTATTTTTTATTGATATGGCCAATTTAGCTTATTGGATATTTAGTTTATTTTAATGCAAATCACACCACAAAAATTTCGACCTTACGGCTTCAACATTTTTTTTAAATGATCTATATGGAAGCACAATGAAAGCCAAAACGTTTCTCATCCTATGATTACTTTAGTAACATATTTATTTCCCACAGCAACGCTCGTCCTTCACTCTCTTACACACTAAATTGACATAAAGCTATATCGCTCCTTGTTTATTTTAATCACGACTTTGGTTAAGTATGACTTTCATGATAATATGAGAATAAGGGCCATTAATTACTTTAAATACAGAAATAACAAATGGCACTTGAAAAACTACTAATGACAGTTTTATTTTTTGAATGTACACCTTCTATCTCTGCACGCTTCTAAATGGCAGACGAAATCTTCCTTACTCTTGAATACTCTCCTCAAAGAAAAAAGTCTGTTACAGTCAGATCAGGAGATCTGGGGCCAATTAATACCACCATTTCGAGAAATCAGTACATTCGGAAACAAATGTTTCAGAACCTCTTATTCTTGAAGTAGACGTTAACTGAAAATAACGAGTGTTCAACTGAATAATTCATCAAGTGGGTTTGGATTTTTAATGAAAGAAGTCAGAGCGAAAAGGAATGACTTCCTAAAGCGACTGGCATTTCAATGAATAACAGTTACCAAATATTTGTATGTTCAGCTTCAAACCTAAAATGACACCTACGTTGATCTAATTCAACACCTGCTTCACAATATTACGAAAATTCAAGGCTATTTGATGAACTGTTCAATTGAACACTTGATATCTTCTTTTGATTGTTATCTATAATTTAATGGAAAGTAAGATTTGCTTTTTGCCATTGCCTTAAAATGAACAAATCGTATTGATTCACATTGTATATCGAAATTTTTTGATCTATTCAAACTAAGAGACTGAAATTCTAAATATCGAATAAATTCATTCATAAACTATTTAAAAAAATGAAGAAAACAGCTTCTCAAAACAGTTGAAGAACGATCATGTGATTTTATAGGAACGACACCCAAAGCACATGTAGCAGTGGCGTAGCTACAGGGATCGAAAGGGGGTTCATAGAAATCTTGCGCAAAGATGCCAAAGGCGAGTGCTTTGGAGCCAAAAAATTCAAGTTTTTGTTAACAAGGAACTACAGGCTGTTTTTGAAAGTGTGGTTGAAAATGAACAAGGATGCAATATGAACCAAACCTAAAAAAATGGCAGATTTATTTTTCTTTTTTTTTGTGTTCATTTTGAAATGAAAAATAATTTCATAAATTACTGCAAATTGATACACGCTACTAATTTTGAATTTCTACTAGTTTTTACAAAAAAATTACACATTAAATTTTGTTTTGAACAAACAAGAGTTCAATCGTATACCCAGTACATGTAAATACCCAGGTCCTGTTTTCAGCCTCACTTCCGAAAATATCCTGTATATCTTCCCATAGCCGATTTTTCTTATCGATTATACATCTAATAATCTAATTCACATGATTGTAGACTCTTAAATAAATTACGATTTCCAATGGACAAATAAACAGTTCAAACATACTCAACTTAGCGCCGTTGATCGGTTTAACCGAAAATTTTGACAGATCTTGAGACTTTTTAATAAACAGGATGCAGGTAACATTTGTTGTAAGAATTGTTACAAATGACAAACCGTTTCTTGACATTATTTATCCCATTGTTTTCTGAAGTTCTATCAATTCGTAAAATTACATAGATTAAACGTGAATCCACTTTGTATACTAATAAAATGTATCATTAAAAATTTTGCGACTCGGCGGCACGACTTTTATAGTTACGCCACTGAGTAAGTTATAGACACGAATCACCCTCTTTCCATTTGGAATTTGTGCCGCTTGAATTATGTAGAGATTGCGGTAAGACATTCTTTCCTATTTTAATATTAAACTCTCGCGGTGATATTAATATTGTACGAGAAAGTTGGCGCTGGAACGCATGAGTTAAAATTTAATAGGGACGCTCACCCCCGAGACATTATCGAAAACTTCCTTAAATGTCAGGACTTTTGGCCTTCCTTTGGTAACTGCAGATGCTAAAAAAAACCGCACCGCAGTTCATTTTTAGTTAGATAACATTTTTTTTTATTTTGAAAGTGCACAAGGTGACCATCAATCCCACTTTTCTAATGGGACACCGTAGGGTTTCTAAATTTCATTTTCCCAAAGCTATGCCTATAACTACATGTACACTTTGAGGTCAAATATATATAAATTTGTTTTCAATCATCTTTATATGTGTATGTATTTCAGCACCTAATAAGTTGGGTTCCCAAAGTAGGCAGACCAGCAGTAACAGTGAAGGTAACAATCGAGAGTCATCATTGGATGATTCCGGTGTCGTCGATGACCACGAAGACGGTGACGCAACATCAGAAGATGTCACCTCGCACATTCCTTCTTACGTCAGGGTGAGCGCGGTTTTTTCACTTGGATGAGCTCAAACAGACGCTGTGGTTTCAGAGGGTGGAAGTTACACCTGTTACGGTGGCGGTCAGCCCAAAGGAAATTAAGGTGATCAAATGCAATGGGGTCGGAAGTAATAAAAAGAAGAAACATAATATGTACACCATACCGCCTGACTACCTCTCCCACATTGTAGTTATAGGTAGTAAAGTGGAACAGCCTATGTGTATGTATTGCTTACAAAGAAAAATTATAGATGATCTTCCAGACAGGAACTGTCGAGCTTGTGAAAGGTGCTGCATGGATTATACAGGGTGGCTGCAGTTTCAACAAGCGCTTTATCGTATTGTTAGGGATCCGTTGTTCGAACTTGCTATCACCGTGTGCATCGTTTTAAACACTATGTTCCTTGCGATGGAACACCATGGAATGAGTGAATCAGTACTCCGTGCTTTAGATATTGGCAATAAGGTACTAATTATCCGAAACTATTTCGAAAATAACTGAATGTCTTTTTTAGGTTTTTACTTCCATTTTTACACTGGAGTGTTGCTTGAAGCTAATGGCGTTGAGCAAAGAATTTTTCGATTGCGGCTGGAATATATTTGATCTCATCATAGTATCGGCTAGTTTATTAGATTTAATTTTCGAATTAGTTGACGGTTTATCTGTTTTAAGAGGCTTAAGACTGGTAGGTTACAATTAATTATGAACAAAATATCGTGTGATTTTACATTGTTTGCATGCCACTCCTTTACTGATACAAAGATTTTTATTAAACTCTGGATGTTAATGGACTTAGGTTGGTATCTAAAATTGATTTTTTTTTTGGTAACTACTTTTACGTTCCTATTCATTATTATTATTTATCGTTTTCTATTTATAGTTTTTCTTTTCTTCTCTGTAAAATTGGCGAAGAAAAATAATTTTTATATTACTTATAACAATTAAAAAAAAATGCTGTGTGTAAGTTACTACTTCTCGTTCAAACACAATTGTTACCACTATCATTATTGTTTTTCAGCTGCGTGTACTGAAGTTAGCACAATCGTGGATTACCATGAAAGTATTGTTAAGTATTATTATTAGCACAATAGGAGCACTAGGAAACTTAACGTTCGTATTAGTTATTGTTATCTATATTTTCGCTGTTATTGGAATGCAACTGTTCGCTAAGGATTACTCGATTGAAAAATTTTCACCTGACCCCGTACCTAGGTGAGTCTTGCTATTTCTCATATACAAAAAAAAATCTCCAAAGTTATAATTCCACCATAAAAAATTATAAGAAAGTAATAAATTTGGTTGTCCAACTTGTTTTTGTAAAACTGGTTATTTCTTTCGACTTAAAACCACAACACATTTAATAAATTCTAACTGATTTGAAAATATATTTCAGATGGAATTTTACAGATTTCTTTCACTCATTTATGATGATTTTTCGAATTCTGTGCGGCGAGTGGATCGAACCACTTTGGGACTGCATGAGAGCCGAAAGTACCGAGGTGAGCCCAACTAGACTTCAGTAAATCCCCCAAATTTTATCACGGGTACGTTTCAGAGTCCGGGAATATGTTTGGCGATATTTTTACCAACGCTCGTCATGGGAAACTTCATGGTTCTAAACTTGTTCTTGGCCTTGCTGCTCAATAGTTTTAATTCGGAAGAGCTCAAATCACGTAAAGAGGTACTTGTTGATGTATGTACAGAGGGACCGACAGACAAGTTCAGGGCACAATTAAATTTTATTGACGTCATTTTAAATTATATCTTGCAAATTATTGAATCTAATTTAATTGTGCCCCGACGTTGTGTTTGGCTCCCTCTGTAGTTCTCACTATTTGAATTTTATTTAATTTTTTTTTAAATAAATGTTTGGTCTCTTTAAAGGAAAGCAACAGCATTACCAGTGTGTGAATGATTTTTATAAATACAATGTGAAATTAAAAAAAAAAAAAACTTGAAAATTATTCGTTCCCACGTCCTGTTCAAATTAATTCAAGTATTTCATTTTATTAAATTTCCGTTTCGATTTGATGGTTACGAATAATTTTACAATACTGTCTTAACAAACTTTTACGGTCTATACGTATGTATATTGGCTATAATTTGTGATTATGCATGTATATTTTGTTAGAAGCACTAAATTTTCTTTTGAATTTGTGTACCATAATGTGCATGAATACGTTTTGCTAGCAGCTACAAATAATAAAATGCATCTTTTTTATCACCTTTTGAAAAGAAAATTCTAAGTAAAGAAAATTTTTAATTTCAATGCCCGCTATCGTATGTTTCGTTTTGATTTGAAAATGGACGCGCGCACATGTCTTTAATTCTTTCAATTACGTGCTTAGTTTTATATTTTTTATTTCGTAATATAGCCATTTTTCTCTGTCTACGCCTTTTTTAACTTCCAATGAAACAATCCATATGCAGAATTTCCCAAGAATGATAACCATTTCTGGTCATAAACTGATAATTGTAAGTTCCTAATCATTTTAGTGTTCGTTGACCATTCCTTTACATTTGAGTATAATGGTTAGACAAAGATGTATGCAAGAAAATAGAAACAGATGAAAAAGTAAAAAGGAAGTAGAGGAAATTATGGTACTGTAGGAAGGATAAAGAATCTCCCCATAATTAATCCTTCTTACTATAGCCGTGAAATTTCAATAAGCATGTTAAAGAAGAGAAATTTATCAAACGAATAAAATAAATAGGGTGTTACCATTTAATATGAAGAACTTTATTGATTGGCGGAAGTAGAAATACAGAATTTATTAAATTTAAATTAATTACGTTTCCACCACCGGAGGTTAAGGGACACATTTGTTAAAACAAATTACCCTCATTTAATTAAGTACTATCGTCGGAGGAGGACGTAGTTCTTGGACTCAAAAGCTGTAGAAAGTGAAATAAAAATGCAAAAATATACCCAAAATTAAAAGAACTATGTTAAGGGCAACAAATTGTTCCTACCTTTAAGGATAACGAAATTTAGCAGCAGAGGACCTCTTTTCCAGCGTTTCCTTAAGGCTTATCGATTTTAGAACTGAACTCACGTCATAAAAGGAGGTTGGCGATCAATTTAAATAAAAGCTTTTTATTGTAATGCAGCAGTGGTGCAACCTAAAAAACTTTTTATTTAATGAAACTAATCTCCTACAACGTCAGTATCTTTATTTTAATTAGGTAACAAACTACTATCGTCGTTCAGAAAACACAATGATTACTAACGATGTGCGATCACAACTTGCCGAATTTGCATTTCCAACATTTTTGACGATGAACAATAAAAAATAATAATAATAATAAAAATAAAATAAAATGAAAAGGAAGGGCCCCAACCGTTCAGAAGAATAGTTCGGGGAACGTTCTAATAAAAATTACATGAAAATGGTTTAGTGAACATTAATTAATTTTTTTAATCCCTCTGGAATCGCGACGAATTATAGTTTATATTTTGAAAAATAAGATGTCAGCCTTAGCATTTTCCCCTGATAGACCTCTCCAAGTAGACTTTGAGAATCATTTAAGTTGTTTATTCTTCGGGAAAGTATCAGTTAATTTGACCGATCGCTTCTCGCCGTAAGTGAACGTCAGTTAGTCGTTTAGAACCGTTAGGAGTTTTTTTATCGATCGGGTTATTTATATTTTTCTATCTAAACTACTCAAAATTGAATAGGGATATTGACCTAACATATACTTCCATTTAAGAAAAAAATGTTTTTTTTACATTTTTTATATTAAAGGCAATTTGTGAATTAGTACTAAAACCATTTTAACTCAATAGACTGCTGTCACAAGTTACTAAAAAAATGGTAGCAGGGTAAGAATTCCAAAAAATATTTTCACTGCATCTTGGTTTATTTTTGTGAATAATATGTATTGTATTACCTCCACAAAATACAAAGAGTTCATCTAAGACACGAAGAGGCTGATTCGGTGGTAAGAATGCACCAAAAAGGCGTCCAGCAAGTTGAAATGGCGGAATTTTTTAACACTTCTCAAAGTGTGATCTCAAGAACAGTTACTCGCTTTAGGCAAAGAGGAACAATTGCAATAAGACCTGGTAGTGGATCAGAACGTATAACTATTCCAAGGAAAGATCGATTTTTGATCATTCAGGCCAGGAGACAACCTTTCGCAACAACTCGTCAGCATATGCAGAGCCTTGTCAATGTCACTGGTACTAGAGTATCAGATCAAACAGTAAGAACCAGACCGTGAAAGGCTCGATTGACCTCATACAGGCCTCAAAGACGGCCTCCTTTAACAAGGGATCACAAACGTCAGAGAAGAATATGGGCTGAATAAATACTTGAAGAAGCTACTCCTTGGGAGAACATTTTCTTCACCAATGAATCACGTTTATGCATTCACAACGATAATCATCCTAAACGGGTCTATCGAGTTCAGGGACATCGTTATTTGCCCCAGTACATCCAACCAGTCATACCCTTTGGTGGAGGTGGTGTTATGATGTGGGCAGGAATCAGCTTGGAATATCGCACTAACCTTCATATCTTTGATGAGCATGTAAATGCAAGGCGATACGAAGAGGAAATTATCATGGGTCACGTCCTACACAGAAAAAATGAAATTGAACGTGAAAATTTAATTTTTTTGGATGACAATGCAAGACCACATCGTGCTCAAAATGTGATCAGGGCCCTTAATGACAATGAAATCAATCGCTTACCGCTTACTCAATGTTAACCAGATCTCAACCCAATAGAACATGTTTGGGACATATTACAAAAGAGGGATAATCATAATTCTCAATCTACGACTCTTAGGGAATTAAGACATATTCTTCCTATTCTTTGGCACGAAATTTCACAAGAGTATATTGATAATTGTATTGAGAGTATGCCTAACAGATGGCCAAGCTGTATTGATGCGCGAAGGGGTACAACTCGGTATTAAATATGTTTAAATGTATAAAAGAAAAAAATGCCTGCTTTGATTATTAAAAAATGTTAAATTATTCAATAATTAAAACGTTCCGATTTTTTTATTTGCTCATTTGTTTTGTTTTTTGTGTTTTACGTGTAACAATATTTTTTACCCGAAGTCAAACTGCATGTACAAGCAATATCCCTATTCAATTTTGAGTAGTTTATACGGCCACTTATCCGAAGCGGGTCCTAGTACCAATTATCACCTGAGAATGTTTACGTTAAAAAGTAAAGTTTGAATTTTTTTGTGAATACTGCTAAAGTAGATTCTGATTTTGATTTAATAATGTAGGGTTTAGAATTTTTGGTCGGTTACAATACAACTATTAAAAGCCTCAAAAAGGGTGCGATTTAATAAGCTAAAGTAACTAAACATTTAGAATTAAAAAATATATAGAAAAATAGAAAACACAGATAGAGCAAGAACGAAGAATGGAAATTGAATCGAATGTTTCGCGTCTAAAAGTTTCACGAAGCAATAAATACAAATGAGAACAGTAATAAATTGAAGAATTACAAAACCTAATAGTTTTGCAAGAAGTTTAGGAAAAGTATTAATATCAAAAGAAATATCCAAAAATTCAAAGATAAGTTATAAAGACAGATATCATATACATATATTAACATAGACATGCCAAACCAGGATGCTGACCAAAAATTTTAAAGTTAAAAATCTCAAAACGTAAAATTGTACGGAGAATTTTTCAAGCAAAATTAACTCACAGGATTGGCAATAAGAATGAATAATGAAATATGCAAATTATATAGAGAAACAAGGATTCATTAAGGCTAGAAGCCTACAATAGCTAGATGGTTAAAGACATACCGTGGAAATACCTAAAGGAAAGAGAAAAATAAATAAAAGGCAATAGAAAGGAGAGGTACCAGAAGAATTAATAGAATACTTCTCAAGATTGGAAAAGAAAAGAGAAAAAGGCGATGGAAAGGAACGGAGAAGGTTAGCTAAGCGAAGTACAAAAGATCACAGCGCTATGATCCTAAATGGTCTAACTTTTATTATTTGTGAAGAAGCCTTTAACAAGACAATGATTATAAATACTCTGAACAAAAAGCTATATATCCTCTTTACGTAACAATTCATGTAAATTGCTTCACTTGCTTAATTCACTAATACCTCACATCTTTTTAAAAGTAGGTAAACACACATTATTTATAACTTTTGTAAAATCCGATTTAAGATACCTTACTTACAACAAATCACAAAAAAATTAATCTTCATTGGGGCTTCTTTTTCTAAGAAAATATGAGTTTCCATAATCTTCAGTCAAGCATGAACTATTCATTTAACATTTATCATAAGCTTGTTTGCTGCTTTACTTGTATACAAGCCACTTTCGGGGTAACGCAGAAAGTTGAATAAACCAGGTAAACTCTACTTCTCTGGTATGTTTGCTTTGTGAGCGTATTCTAGAAATGCTAACATTAGTCTGTGTTAGGTATGTGTACTAGTTTGTAGTTATATCCTAGTAAATCGTAGTTGTAAGAGTTCAAATAGAAGTTAGAAAAGTAGAAGTCTTGAGATCATTTAAATTTATAATGATTGCTACTTTTCAAAAACAAAAACAATCTGACCTTGCTTTACTTGAACGTACATCAATATCTGTAATGCTAAAAGTTTAAATTCCTTTAGGAAGTGGGTGATGAATCCAAACTGGCTCAGAGCTTTGAACGAATAAGGGAACTGGTTCGCAACAAAAGATTACGAGTGCAGGAACAAAGACAAAACG
This sequence comes from Serrognathus titanus, assembly GCA_039766575.1. Taxonomy (NCBI): domain Eukaryota; kingdom Metazoa; phylum Arthropoda; class Insecta; order Coleoptera; family Lucanidae; genus Serrognathus; species Serrognathus titanus. The sequence goes on from CM077911.1 coordinate 65,917,557, forward strand.
AAAGTAACTCGAGACTCGAACAAATTGTCAGAGAAGTTATGCAAAGACACGCCGAAGAAGAAGCTTTTAAGAAAGGTTAGTCGAAAGTGCTTTTCCAACTTACAAATTTTGTTGTGTGTTTAATTAAAGGCATAACAACTAAAGCTATACAGCAAACAGTCGTAACTTTTCCAAGGGATAAGAGAAGTTATCAAGAAGCTATGAACAGGCCCATTTCAATAATCAGTTACGAACCTCCAGAATATCAGGTAAATTTTTGTCAAGGATTTTTATAAACTAACCATTATGAAGGCGTCGCCTCATTCACTTATAAATAACATTTGCATTAAATGTGTACCTATATTATAAAAATAAAGTCCATAAAATACTACCTTACGGTATACCTCTTCTGATGATTATTTTTATTTCATTGCATTGAAAATTTTCATTTATTAGGAGACGCTATTAGAAAATTTGCAACTCAGTATTACACAAAACAAACGCTATTCGACCTTGATAAACGGCAATTCAGAAGAGAGTAACGCTCCAATACCTCAAGTGGAGAAGCCGAAACCTGAAAATAAACTGCTGCAGAATATGTCTTCTGGTGTTGGAACTATGCACGACAGCAAAGGTAAAATGTGAATTAACTCAATCCAACTTACCGTTCACTACTTTCCACAAGTAGAAGAAACTCCTGGCGACAGCGTGGAATTAAAGAATTTTAATCGTGGTGCTTCTGGTGATACAGAGCACGATGAAGAATCTGCCTTATGTCCTCAAGATAGTAAAGAAGGAGATGCAAGCAAAGACGCTGAAAACGACGATGAAAAACGACCATGGCATGCATTAGTGTCTTACGTTGATGAGTTAACAATCGGAGCAAGGAGGAACTCAAAAGGACAATACGTAGATGGTGTGCGTAGTTTTCCGGGTTTTGGTAGGAAGAAAATGCCCAAAGTGCCTCCAAATTGTTTTCCCCCTCACTGTTACGAAAAGTAAGTACTTACATATATAAATTGTACATACATTAAATCACAAGCACGCAGTGTCTATTTTAGATGTCCTTGTTGGGAAAAATGCGCAAACACGGAATTTGGACAACAATGGACGATGATAAGAACCGCTGTATTATCAGTTGTTGACACGCCTGCATTCGAATGGTTTATATTGGTTTTAATTTTCGCCTCTAGTGTTACTTTGTGTTTCGAAGATATCCATCTGGACGAGAACCCAAATTTAAAGGCGGTTCTATACTGGACAAATTTGGCGTTTTCACTGATTTTCATAATCGAAATGGTTTTGAAATGGATTGCGTTGGGGTTTCATAAGTACTTCACAAGCTTTTGGACGCTGTTAGATTTCTTAATCGTTTTCGTAAGCAGGGCTCGCAACTTACATTATGGAATGTATTATTACAATAGTTTTAGGTTTCCCTCTTCAGCTTGCTCATCGAAGAAAATGAGAATTTGAAAGTGTTGCGATCGCTTAGAACCTTGCGAGCTCTGCGACCTCTGAGGGCGATCAGTCGTTGGCAAGGAATGAGGATAGTAGTGAATGCCCTTATGTACGCCATACCAAGTATTTTTAATGTTCTCTTAGTTTGCCTTGTCTTCTGGTTAATATTTTCTATTATGGGTGTTCAGTTCTTTAGTGGTAAATTCTACAAATGTGTTGATGAAGAGGGAGATATATTACCCATTACTGTAAGCAATTAATACATTATTCTACTTATACAAACTTAAATACAGCATGTGTTTTACTATAATTTGCTATCAAAGGCGCCCTATCTTAAAAGTGAACAAAATATATAGGCAATTCGATTAACAATTGTTAATTGGGTTGACTATTTACTTGATCACATCACAAACGGGAACTTTTTATGGCACTACATAAAACTACATATTCTCGCAATTTAAAATCTAAAAACTTAAGATAACACAAACTCATAATTATACAAATAAAATTATTAGAAGTTTTAACAAGATTGCATGATTGTGACATTGTATTTATGCTTAAAATGCGAGCGTATTGCAAAATATAGCAGACTAAAACTAAAGTGAATAAGGTAATACGGGACACCTGTACATGTAGCCGATACTAGTTTAAAAAAATTAGTTATTTATTAAATTAATAAATCAAACTGAACAAAGAAATGAAATAAAATGTGGAGATTATTTTTATGTGCATTTCAAAATTGTAGCAAATAGACACAAAATGGGATTGCCTCGAGAGGAACTTAACTTGGATCAATTCTAAAATTTCTTTTGATCACGTGGGCGTAGCTTATTTGGCTCTATTTCAAGTCGTAAGTATCAAGCGTGAAAATCAACAACAAAATCGTTTTGATTGCTTCTACTTCAAGGCAACGTTCGAAGGATGGATGGAAGTAATGGCGGATGCAGTAGACGCAAGGGGTGTGAATTATCAACCCAAAAGGGAAGCAAATTTATACGCCTACATCTACTTTGTTATATTCATCGTGTGCGGGTCGTTTTTTACTCTGAACCTGTTCATAGGTGTCATAATAGACAACTTCAATATGTTAAAGAAAAAAGTAAGTTACTTGCAGGACCTGCTAACATACTTCTAACTCCAAATTTCAGTACGAAGGGGGAGTGCTGGAAATGTTCCTCACCGAAAGCCAAAAGCACTACTATACCGCGATGAAAAAACTGGGGCGAAAGAAGCCTCAAAAGGTCATCAAGCGGCCCATGAATCAATTTCTGGCCATGTTTTACGACTTATCGAATTCTAGGAGATTCGAAATTGCAATCTTCGTCTTAATTTTTTTAAACATGTTGACGATGGGCATCGAGCATTACGGGCAGCCGCATGCGGTGTTTTTTATTCTAGAAGTCAGCAATGCATTTTTTACAACTGTATTCGGTTTAGGTAAGTAAAGCACAAAAATCCCGATTTCTTTTCTTTAGAAGATTAGAAGATTCTTCTGGATTCAGTAAGACTGAAACAACAACTTTCTCAGGGTTTTCGATTGACATTGATTAGAGGATTCTTGCCAATCAGATTCCAGTGAAATTCATTTTATAGAATTTGCCTTTGCTTAACTCAATCAATAAGCAATTTACGGATGGTTAACTCCAACAACACGGAATTTGTTATTAGTCGAGAATTGGAATCTTCTTCTTTCACAAGTTTTTGGCTGAAAAAATTGTATTATTTACTTCAAGAAACAGGCGACTGGCAATGATCAGAAAATTCTTGCCAATCAAGTTTCAAAGAGATTAATTTCATATAATTTAACTTATACGAAATTTGCCATTACCTGTCAAAAGTGGAAATTTTTTCCTTTAATAACAACTTGAGTTTACTAACTTTTTTCTTCTTTTTTTTACAGAAGCAATAGTCAAAATAATTGGCCTGCGTTACCACTATTTCACAGTGCCTTGGAATGTTTTCGATTTTTTATTAGTAGTTGCGTCCATCCTCGGTATATTAATGGAAGACATCATGATAGATTTTCCCGTATCTCCAACACTCCTAAGAGTGGTGAGGGTGTTTAGAATAGGTCGAATTCTACGCTTAATAAAAGTATGTGGTTCAAAAACTTGAACTTATTGCAACCATCTATGTTTTTTTTTTTACTTTTGTAGGCAGCTAAAGGCATAAGGAAACTTCTGTTCGCCTTAGTCGTATCTCTGCCGGCTCTTTTCAACATCGGAGCACTTCTTGCGCTCATTACGTTTATTTACGCCATCATCGGGATGTTTCTGTTTGGACACGTAAGATTGCAAGGCGCTTTGGATGATATGGTCAACTTCCAAACGTTCGCACGTTCCATGCACCTATTATTTCGTTTAATTACATCTGCGGGGTGGAACGATGTCTTAGAATCCCTGATGGTAGAACCACCAGACTGTGATATCTCGTACAGGGGTCAATCCAACGGTGATTGTGGTTATCCGTTGTTAGCCATCATTTATTTCACCAGTTTCATAATCATCAACTACATGATTGTTATAAATATGTACATCGCTATTATTTTGGAAAACTTTAACCAAGCTCACCAGGAGGAAGAAATAGGGATTGTAGAGGATGACCTGGAAATGTTTTACATAAGGTGGTCCAAGTACGTATCGCTTCACCTTTTTGTGGATGAGAAAATGATTTTTGTTTTTAGGTACGACCCACATGCAACGCAATTCATTCGATTCGCTCAGTTATCCGACTTCATAGCTTCACTCGATCCACCGCTAGGAATATCCAAACCTAACACCGTGGCTTTGGTTAGCTTTAATTTGCCTATCGCCAAAGGAAACAGAATTCACTGCTTGGATATACTCCATGCCTTGGTGAAGCACGTCCTCGGGCACGTGGAAGAAACAGATAATTTCAGACAAGTACATAAATGGCTTTAATAGAAATGACGCAGTTTCAATTTCTTTTGTAGTTGCAGGAACAAATGGATATTAAATTCAAGAAACAATTTCCGACTAGGAAGGAACTTGAAATTGTATCTTCCACACGTATTTGGAAGAGACAAGATAAGGCGGCAAGGTTGATTCAGAGGACGTTTAGAGATTACGTGAAGTAAGTATTATGTTGAATATGAGATATCCATAAGTAGAAGCTCAACAACAAAAGAAATTTTTTAACTTCAAAAGAAAACTATAAATCAGGAAGTTTGAACTCTTTTGATGTTGAGTTGATGTTTGATTTTTAAGAAATATTTTAAAGAATCAATTTTTTTGCAGTTACTAATATAAATCTTTAGAAAATAATTTGTGCGAGAAAGAAAAATCAAGTGCATTTTGAAATATTCAACTAGTACTTTAGTACTAAATACAGGGGTAACGAAGAATTTAATAATAAATGCAAAAAATGTATATAAAATGTTCTATATTTTTAACGGGATGTGTAACTATTTAGAAACGAATTCGTTAATTTTATTAAAACATGCTGAATTCGTTATAATTCTTTTCTCATAAAAAAATTAGTTTATATTTTATTATTCGTTTTATTATTATTCGTAAAGATTCTAAAGCGACAGAGGCACAGAGGCCTACCACTCCATGCTTACGTTTGGACATTTTTTTCCTGGCAGATTTCGTATTTGGATGCAAATTTTTGTTTCTAGTGTACATTTTAACTTGAGCTTTTTGAGAAGTCTCTGAGAATTTGTTTTAAAATTTTATAAAAGTTAAATAGTTCTGAGATTGCAACAATTATATTACAAAGTGACCATTTTAAAATACTTTTCTAAAGTTGGAAAAAAATTCATTTAAAGAGCCTCAGAAAAAGGCACGAGACAGATAAAGTAGTCGTCACCTATAAATAAGTCTACATTAATTACTGAACTTTTATTAATTTTTAATTACTATTGTCTTTTGTAAATTTAATCTTTCTGTAGTACATTTTCCTTAACTACTTCCAAAGTGGGGATCTTCCTCTGCATCCCATTTTTCTTCCCTTCTCTTAGTGAAAGAAATTTCTCATATCTTTGTTGATAGAATTATCTTTTTATCTTATCTAACCCTTGCCACTTTTTCCTTCTATTCATACGTATCTCCTAATCTTTTCATATTTTAATATCATTTATTTCATCCTAGTGTTTTATTTTGAAAATTTTCCTCTTCCAGTCTCTTCTTTACTATATCTATTCTGCACTGTCGCTTTAATTTTCATCGCATAATTTCCCTATTTCCTTTCCTTTGGGTGTAAGGTCATTAACCCTACTTACTACTTGCTATTACAAAGAAATTAATAAGCATTTTAAAGAATGGTAAAATTGGAGCAATTTATCCAAAAATAAAATAAACGGGGCTGTTTCTTAAATGACAATTTTTATTGTCTCATGGAAACATAAATGAAGAATTTATTAAATTTAAATAAATTACCGGACACTGGACCCTTATACATTTGCTAAAAATTAATCTCATTTATTTATTTCATTATCGAAGAACGCGTTCCTTGGACTCAAAAAGCTGTCGAAAGTAAATTATAATGCCAAAATGTACTCTAAATAAAAGAACGATACTGAGGACAATAATCGAATGTATTAACTAGAAAAATTCCATTCAATGGGAGTTTAAATGATTCCCACTTTTAAGAAGGGCGAAACGTAGCAGCAGATGATCTCTTTACTCGGTAATTTCTTTAGGGCTTCCTATCGTGCCCTTGGGCTTTAGGCAAAGAATCTTCTTCCTTACCCTATCACATCACCCGCGCCAGGAGTAACACCCACTCGCAAAAAGAGGTCGACGATAAAATTAGAGGAATAGTAAAGTGACAATTTTGAATTATAACAAAGATAAAAAAAATAACAGGAAATCTCTGATCAAGAAAAGGATTCGACAAACATTTTACTAAAAATTACGTGACTTGTCACAAAAATGGTTCGATGAACATTAATTAATTTTTTTAATCCCTCCGGAGCAGCGTCGACTTATTGTTTACATTCTAAACAAAAGAGGCGCCCTTTTTGGCGCTTTTCCCTGATGGCCCCTCCAAAAAGAACAATTGCCAGTTTTGCCTGATTGCTTTTCGCTGGTTCTTTATCAATATGATTATTTACCTAACCGTATTTTAATGGTCATTTATCTGAAGGAAAGTCAGTATTTTGGTAGTATGGTTCCTTGTGCTTGTTATCGTCTAGGAAAAGTTTACGTTAAAAATTAAAGCGTGGAATTCAATCGTGAATACACCTAAAAAAGATTCGATTCTTATTTTAATTAAATAAATTAAGATTTTCGACTGCTTACACTTCTCCCCTTCCAACATCTGTTTCTTTCGTTTTATCTATTTCATCCTTTTTTTGGCCAGAACCCGTCTGCAAAGGATGCACCGGAGGCACCGCAACCATTTAAACTTATTGTGCTCGCCCTGGTTCTCTTACCGCAACCATTCAGTGAGGCATGACTATCAGAGGACCTAAACCCTCTAGATTTCGCCTTGAATGGCACAATGGTGGTTTTTCGAGGACTGATCCTCAGACCTTCCTCCTCGGCCCAGCTTGTTGCTACAATCAGGGCAACCTGCATTCGGTCCCTGACAGTGTTATTGAATTTCCCTTGTACGGGTATAACTAAATCATCGGCATACCCTAAGGGATCAAAGCCTTCACCACTAAGTAGTCTCAGAAGCCCGTCCATGACGGGTTCCACAACAGGGGGGACAGTACACCCCCTGCGGACAGCCCCCCGCCATCCCAGCCATCAGAGTATCATCCAGTAGTGATATGTATCCTTTGAACATGCAGTCAATCCACCTGCAGCAAATTTCTTCCACCCCTCTACCCCTTAGAGCAGTGGTGATGGAGTCGAAGGATGTATTGTCAAAGGCCCCTTCGATGTCTAGAAAGGCAGTTAAGAGGACTTCTTTATTTTCCAGAGATTTCTCCATCCTCCTAGTGAGACGATGGAGTGCTGTCTCCAGTAGATAGATTTGTTGAATAGGCAAACTGGTATTGGTGTAAGGGTCTAGCGACTAGAGCACTGCCCCTTTATGCCCATCGAGCCAGACAGGCTCTTAGAATCATGCAGATTCTGGTGAGCAGAAGGTCCGAGCCCTTCTGCAGCATGGCACGTATTAACCCGTCCGGATCCGGGGATTTGTAACTATCAAATGAATTTATTGCCTATTAGGTACTAGAAAACGTTATGACTCTCCTGGCAGAACTCCATTCCTCCCTGGATGCTCTGAAAACAAGGGCATCCGGAACCTGGCTATTCCAGTCAGCAGGCGCAATGTCAATAACTGTTGACCCAGGAAAATGAACTTGAAACATTTCAGTCATAGTTTCTTTTCCTGTTCTAGTGAATTCTCCGGTAGGTTTTGCCAGAGTATTTAGGTATCCTTGAGGGGACTTCAAGAGCATTTTATGCAGTCTGGCACATTCTGGAGTACTTTCAATTTCCTCACAGTGCCTCCTCCACGATGCCCTCTTGGACCTTCTCAGTGTTTTATTGTATTGTGTTAGGGATACTTTGTATTCCTCCCACCTTCCTGATACTTTAACCCTATTAAAAAGTTTTCTGACCTGTTGTCTCCTTTCCGTGAGGTCTTCGTTCCACTGGAAAACTTTGGTGTTCCTCACAGTCATGGAACAGTTAACATTATAAGCGGACATCATTGCATTAGTTAACTGATCTACTCAATATTTCATCCTTAATCTTACCAGAAAATAATCCGCTTCTACTAATATATAGTTTAGCTAATTAATCGCACCTCCATCTAACTCATGTGCCTTCGTGTACATACTTCGTGACAATGTTTTCATGTTCTATAATGCAACATTGCGTTTCTTTCCCCATTTTGGTATTAAAAAGGAATGGTCGAATATGAGTTATAATTTAACGAACAAAAAACCAAGTACATAAACCTTAATAACGGCGTGGAAAGAAAAGAAGAAGAAGAATTGAAGACAGTATTTGGAAACATTGCCGGATCCTACTGTGAAATTAAGTTTCAGGGCTCCTACGTCAGAGGGGCCTCGGAATCAATGTCAATCATTTTTTAAAATTTATGGTTCACTTAGACCTTACTGAAAAAAATTAACAGTGCTACCTCAACCTCAGTATTGGTAAGCAGAGGCCCCCACTATACGACCCTACGACCCCGGTTTCACACATTTCATCCCGTCATTCACTTTTGATCATTTGGACCTTAAAATTCTTACAGGAGCAATTACAGAAGTATTTGAGTCCTTACAGGAGTAGTTGAACTTTAAAGCCTCAAAATTTAAAAACGAAGAAAACGGATAATTACAGAACCTGTAGAATTTTATTATTCAGGTGTAACAGGGATGGAAGCAGCACAGAAATCAAATTTCTATATTAATTGAGAAAAACGTGTCGAATTTACAAAATAATTTATGTAACTGATAGTACACCGAAGTGATTTAAAAGTATGGAGAACAGAGCATCGTTCAAGGAAGAAAGTCTCACTAATTACGATGGTTCAAGCGTGTGCAAAGATTTGATGGAAGCTAAGTTACGAACACAGAATTGCGAGGAGAAAAACGGAAAGAAGACCCCGAGTGTGGAGATTGGATATGGCGAAGGTGAACCTCTAGGAGCTAAATGTCAGAAATCGAAAGATAACGATCAAAGACAGGAAAACATTTAAGCTAATTAACAAACAAGCTCTGACCCTATAAGGGTTTCCAAAATAAGCAACCAAGAAATTACAATCTGAGAATAAATAATTGCCTTTTTTTGATTTTCTAATTTCGCAAGCCTAAAATTTCCACATAAGTAAATATAACACGTGTAAGCGACTTCTATGCACTATAAATTGTGCGGAAATATTTAAAACGAAAATTTTTTTTTAGTATCAAAAATCAAACGCAAAAATGATTCAAATTGTAACTGCTTCAACTCCATTTGTATAACTTTTTGAAATCAGATAATTATTGTTTTCTGCTGATCTGTTGCTCACATATTCATTTTTTAATCTTTTTTTTATTACAATATAAAGAAAATGTAAAAATTACATTTTGCTTTTTATTCTTCTATATTTACGGAAATACTTCCTAAAGAAGACTGTGTAAGGGTAATGAATTACAATTACAGTTTTATGTTCCTTTCTTCTACTACCAGATATTTAATATCAACAAAGTGGTAATGGAACTTGCAAAAATTTGATAAAGTAGTCATAATCACCTATCTATTATTGTGCGAAATCATTTTGCTGCTTTAAAAACACTCTTCTGACTGCACTAGTTAAGAACTTGTGCTAAACATAATTAACACTTAAACCAAAAAAATATTATTGTGCATATATAAAATCTCTTAGTTAATGTAAATACTATTTGAAAATAAAAACGCACTACGAACTATACATAATTCATTCACATCTTTTTCACTTTACACATTTCATTTTTGTCTAATTCTCTCAGGACGGGAACGGAGACAGAAGTCGAATCTGCAGCAGCACATGAGCCAGAAGCAAGTAACATTTGTTATAAGTTTGAACTTTCGTCAGAATATTTCATAATAGCTAAAACCCACTGCACAATTCGCTCAGTTAAAACTAGTAGTAAAATAAGGGCACAGGGGCGCACGAAAAGGCACGAAATCGCTCCATTTAATTTGTAGTTTATTTTAGTTGAGCTAGAAGTAAAAAGTGATGATTTAATTCGAATTTATCGAATAGAGTTGCTATTATAGATAATGTGTTAATTCGTAAACTGCGATTAGACACGTTATCTGTAACGTATACAGATACAATGGCACAATTTAAAGGCCTGAAGCACACTAAACTCAAGTTTAATATCAGGTGCACATACGCTTAAAATGCAGGACGATGCATGAAACACAAAATCTAAAATTAATGTGCACACAAAGAAAAAAAATCAAAAGACGTTTTTGTTTAATTTTTGCTATTGGCCTAATTTCTGAGATGATTTAGTTGCTGCAAATCTTAAATGCATAAGCGAATATATTTAAAATTTATCACATAAATTTAATTTTAACATCATTAGAATTATACAACAAAATATTGAACTTTCAATCTAAATATTTTTAGTTTGTTTTCTGTTTTCAATATATTTGAGTTTGGAACAAAATGAAGTGTCTCACATTCAAAGAATGTTAATAAAGTTAAGTAACATTTATAAAACGGATAATTAAATAAAATTAAATAAATAATAAAAATGATTTTTTCAGTATTTTCTGTAACAAACAATAAAATCAATAACTCCATATCAATGGAACCAAGCAGAAAAATATTCTTTGCACATAACCACTTAAAGAAGAAAGTTAATTGTCACTTGATATTATAATTGAAGTCGAAAACAATTAAATGAGAATCAATTTGTAGCATATAAGGAACCATTTCATTTGTTTTTTTTTTTTTTAATTTAAATCGGAGAGTCATGACTTACATCTTACACCCTGAGTATTGTACAAAAAATTAATAAAACTGTACCATAATTCAAATAGGTAAAAAAACTAGGAGATTGTTGAAAAAATATTTTTTAATACAAATAAAATTAATTCCTGGCAGAAAAAAACACCCAATAAAAATATTGAGGGGGCTAGGGCGAATCTTTTTGCGTAAGCAATGTAATTCACTTCGAATTGCAAAAGCACACATGATATAACATTGATCCTCTACATAGCCATATATTTTTTCTTTACTTTTTTTTAGGTTTAGGTACTTTCGGGAATTAAAGAAATAACAACAAAAGTATTTTACTTTTAAAATTAAGCGTAGGAATTATCTATCTAGACATAATAAATGTTGCTCTCAAACAATTTTTAAAAATCCCAGAAATGTGGATTAGTGTTACTTAAGCTTTGGGTTTCAAATATTCCTCGCAGAAATTAAATTGAGTAACATCCTTCTTCTGCTAATAGCAAAATGTCCATTATTATATTGAAGAAAACAGTATGCGGAGAAATTTATTTCAAGTTGTTGGATAGTTAATTCATCAATTTAATAATTACCCAATTCCTCCAAGATGATATTTTTTTCGTGGACGACGAACTGGAGCAACTCTACACTTTACTATAACCAGTTCACCACTTTTAAGATTATCAATTTCCTGAGTGATGAATGATAATGGGTTGTGAAAACACTGTTTAAAAGGGCAAAATATTTATTTCCAAAAATTAAGGACTAATTCGTGTTAAACCCTGATCACGATGATATTAAAAGTTGTTTCTTCCTAAACCAGAGTGGAGGATGATTTTGAAATTAGATTTATATTTGAATTTATGCTTCCCAGCAACAGTTACTTTAGGGCAAAATAATTGTGAAATGTACATATTTTTTGCAGACGTAAAAAAGAGAGGGAACGAGAGCAACTAGATCTCGAAGACGGTCAAACCCAAACATCTTCACCAGGTGATTGGAAGGGTCGCCTCTCAGCCTTCCTGCATGTGCATCGAGGGAGTCGCGCATCTTCTCGCAAATCCTCAAGGGCCTCAGACGCGAGCGACCTTAGCGAATTAGGTGGTCCGTGGCTGAATCTACCGCTGCTTCTTTTGTCCAGTGCAGCAAACATGGACCCTGAGGAATTGGACCTGGCGCGCGAATCCGCCGATGTCAGCATCAAGATATGTGGGGCAACCCCTGAGGCGACCAGTCCTACGACATCTCTACCAAACAACATACGGAGAAGAAGCGCTTACAACTTCCCGTTCTTCCTCCGACACCAAGACGCCGTCGAGACACCCGATGACTCTGCCTCACCTCCACCGAATAAGAAAGGTTTAAAGCCAAGTGGTACGACCCTCTCGTTACACCCATCGATGGCTGAAGATACTAACAAGAAACGAGGTAGCATCATCAGGCGTAAAAGGGGTTCGACCAAAACTAAAGGCAGCATCAAGAGACCGGACTCTGAACCGACCCAGAGTACTGACGTTAGTATTTTAGTGACTGAAGCGTCTCCCGAATCGCCGGCTTCGAAGCCGCCCCTGTTAAGACAACAAAGTGAAGCGACTGTGGTTCAAGTGTTAGTGCACAGGGAAAGTGAGGAGTACAATCAGGAAGAGGAAGGCGAAAGTACTGATGAGATGCGGAAAGCTCCCAGTGTTTCTGATCTGACGATAGTTGTTCCAGACTCTTGCAATAAAAACGGAAGCAAACAGGACAGCTGATTTGAGACGTGTCTGAGTAGTAGCACGGAAAATGATGCAATAAATTAATGTCTCTCATAATTTAGCGAATAAATAAATAGCTTTGTAAGTGATGACCAATGTTTTATATAGGGAAAGAAAAAGCGAGAGTTGCACATTTAAAAAATGAAAACAATAAAAAAATTTGACTAGGTTTTATTTCACTTAAGTTATTACTGAAAACTTAAAAAATGTTGAGTGCCAATTTGGCGTTCATTGATGAAAAAAAAATAGTCTGTTTGATTTTTATGTTAGGGTCTTATAGGTACACAATCGCAACCAACTAAATCATGCTGGGGATAGAAAGAACATTCTTTGACCAAATTGTGAAAGCTCAAACAACAACGAAAATTTGATTTTAAAAAATGATATTGTGAATGTAATGGTTTTTGTTTTTGGCTATAAAATCAATTAAACCTGCTCAAAGCAAAACTCGCATTTTTTAATTACGTCACAAATCGATCGCATTTATAAAGCTATTTAAACGTTTTACTCTCAGCAACAAAGAATAGATTTAATACTTACTGTTTGTTTATATGCATATATATATATAAAATTTGTGAATGGGTAAAGTGAATTAATTCTAATTAAAATGTAAATAGAACGTAACGTGATAGAAATGAATGACGTCGAGAAAATGTAATTTGTAAGGTAATAGTTTCATTTAAAAAATTATGAATGCATACTTACATAGGTGAAACAGAATTGTTCAGTCTTAAAATAAGTCAATTACGAACGTCAAAATTCAGAGAAAACGTACAATCAGACAATGTTACAGTTATTATTATTAGATAAATATAATTCTATCTAGGTAATATATTCCGTAGTTCAGATAGAACGAGTGAATACTATAACACCTTAATCAGGGTGATTTTGTAACAAATCTACAATACATTTCAACACCATCACACCCGCAGACCATTATTATTCAAAATTAATTTTCTCAAAAAAAAAGGCAAAAGAAACTTGTTACGTTTACGTTTTTGCCCCATCAAATCCTCTCCCCCCAAAAAAAAATTGGGTGGTAATAGGACGTGTGTTTCTCAAACAGTTCTGTGATACGTGAAAATAAATGTGTAAAGAATTTTTAACAAAAGCAATAATCTTCACTCAATCTCGGAATTTAAAAAAAAAGTGTAACCTAAAAATTATGAAGTTGTCCCGCTTTCACTTATGAGCCGTCAGTTTTTTAATTCATTCTTTCCTTTTAATTTTTGAATTTTAAACAATCTATCAAAAAATTTCAGTCAGTTTTATTACTTTGTTGCTATAAATAGAGTAGATGATTTAGCTCAAAGTGAAAGCTACACATTTTCCTGTTTACTTAAACACGAAGCAAATTATCTCGGTCTCGATGAAATAAAAGCAATTATCAGCGACTTTTTGGTACACTCACGGGCATTAAACTCTCTGCAGAAGAAGCAAACGGCTTCTGCAAATAAGGGACGTGAATTTTGGAAACCAGAGTCTAAAGTTTATAAACGTACTCATTTTTTGTATAAAATCATTTTTAAGTACAATGCAGATAATTCTACTAATATACTCTTTTAAAATCTATCGATTGAGATCATATAATGTGGGTCCAGCAAAATATATCGAATATACAGGAACAGATTTTGTTTTGATGATGTAGATTCTTAGAACATATCAATTTGTGTATATTAAAAAAAGTTAGATTATAAGCCGAAATTAAAAGAGAAACATATCGATGAAGAAACATGATGATAAAAACAATGACACAGAAATCATTGGTAGTCGAGTCATGAATCAATCGTCGACTTAATTTTTTGGAATTTTAAACAAAACTGGAAATCAAATTGAAAATTTGTTCCTGTGTAATTTCTTGTAAACTACTATTGTAAATAACTTTATCGATTGCTAATATAACAGTAATAAAAGTAGATTAATTAATTAATACTCAAGAGATATTATTTAGTAAAAAGAAGCTTCGTAAAGTAAAAAGTTTAAATCCAGACTCGTAACGTTTCCTTAACTTTGCATCAGTTAGACTTCCTAAAACGCCTAATTAATTTTTATTGTGATAATTACATTGTTACATAAATGATACTGTTAAAGGGCAGATTAATGATAATATTGCCAAAATATTTTATTATTATATCAATATAAGCCAAAGTTTTATTGTTTGATTAGCTGATATTGTTACATATGGAATATACCTAGATTGCCTTCATTCGATATTATAAATATTGTTATCTGAGTATATTATAGATTAGTGATGTAAATTATAGCTTATAAATTCTAATAAAATAATTCAAATTAAAAGTGTCCTGTTTTTTATTTTATGTGAACTAAATAGCACATATAAATATAAACAGTAATAGATTAGTTTTAATGATAATAATAATAATAATGTTTATTAATATTTGATTTAAAGTATCACTAGTTCCCTAGAAAATAAGACTTTATCGTTTTAAATTTTGAAAATTTAATTTAGTTTATTTGTGCCTTCCATATTAATTTCAATTTGTAAACTTGATAATTCTACCAAAAAAAAATAACGAAAACATCGCCGATAATCGGTTCTAAAACTGTTACAGCTACAACCGCAGTACCAAAAAAAGGCTAGTTACATGTATATTGGATGAATCCGGACACTATGGAAGAATCTCTAAATAGTTTCCTGAAATTGTCTGCGCCCTCGATCAACTTTACATGCACAAAACTTAAAGTCACCGAAACTTCATCTTCATTTAAAATAGAATTTCCTATCGAAAACTGCAAACAAGTATATGACTAAACATTTTCAAGAAACGTTCTCGTCCCCACCGAATCGGAAAAACTAAGAACGTCGTATTTCAAACTAGTGCAAATTAATGTGTAATCACTCCCTAATATAATAGATCGTTTAGAAGTGTTCATACACGATTAAAATCCAGATATCATATGTGTGCAGGAACATTGGTGCAACAATGATGCAATCAACATGCTACAGTTTCCTGAATACGAACTCAAAGCCAAATTTTGTAGGGCAGTACATAAGTGCGGCGGAGTTTTCATTTTTGTTAAAAATAAAATAAATTGTAAAATGTTAGATATTTGTTGCAAATGCATTAAAATGCATTATGAAGCTTGCGCTATCAGGATTTCAGTAGAGAACCTCCAATACTGTACCATTAGTGTATACAGGCCTCTTGATGGTGTTGTTTCAATTTTTCTCAAACATTTCATTGTAACCTTGATTTATTGTAAAATGCATTGCCCTAATTTATTTATATGCGGTGGTTTTAACATCGAGTTGCTCAAGTAACTCTTTTTCTAAACAATTATTTAACGATGTATTAGACAGTTTTGCCTTACACTGCACAAACTATGAGCCCACTAGAGTTTGCAGTAATATTAACAACAAAAAAACTTCCAGCAAAATAGATTATATAATTACTAATTTACAAAATTCTAACGCTTGCGACACGCTTGGGGATCACAATGCATTGCTATCACAATTCCACCAAGTTCGAACAATCGCCGACTTATATGGGCCTGAAATTTTTCAATAAATTGCCGAAGTCGTTGCGAGGTGATAATTTGTTTTATTTTAAAAAATCTATTAAAAAGATCCTCTCCAGTAAAGGATACTACTCTGTAAGAGAATTTCTCGATGACTCCAGCTTTATATAGGCTAATATCTATTTTCTTTTTTTATACATTTTTTTCCTACTGACATGTACACATCTATTGTTATATATGGCCAAGTATATTATTATTATTATTATTATTATTACTTCAAAGTTTAACGTGGCCTACTCTGAGACTGAAAAGATCGTGAATAGCTTATAACATGTGTCCAACAATAATTGTAGTCCTGGGTGGCTATAGAGTCACACATAAACGTCAATTCTTACATCGCAATGTTTTGAATTGACGGACTCAAATATTGACTCTTAAATAACAAATTCATTCTTGTTTACGTATTTAATGTTTTATAGCAATTAAAATATGTAATTCCACAGCCACCCAGGACTACAATAACTATTGGACACACAATTAACAAGAGATGAGCCTTGCGTCATCAATCACCGAAGTTAAAACCGACAAATATTTCGCTGAAAGTTTTTCATTTAAACGTGCAGTCAATACGAAATAAACAACTCGGTCTCGAGGCGGTTATCAACTTATTGTTCTTTTGATGTTGTATGTTTATCCGAACATTTTTTAAATAATTTAGAGCCGACGGTTTTAAATAAAATCACTATGACATTAGAGCAAGTTTATGCAGAAAAAATTTAGGCCACGGGGGGTGATGATTTTACGTAAAAATCGAACTAACTTTATTCCTGTGATATTTTAAATAAACTTACAGTTGAAGTACATTGTGAATTGTCAACCATTGTATCATGTTGTAGTCATTTTAATGTGTTAATAATTGCAGTCTATAGACCGATTTTAATGAATTTCTCTCAATTTTTAATAATTTATTAATAAAATTAAAAAAATTTCAACAAAGATATTGTAATAGTTGGAAATTTTAAAATAAATTTTCATGATAGCGATAGCAAGACGACAAAATTTAAAGATTTAATAAATTCATTTTTACATAAAGCTACTGTCAACAAACCCACTAGACATAATAATTGTATTGATAATATTCTAGTAAATTTTAACGATTTTGAAACTAGTATCTTCAATCCAGGCATTTCAGACCATAGGGCCACAGTAATTAACATAAAAAGATCACCCTATTTTACCAACCCGAAGAAAATCACCTTCCTTCATCTCAATAGTCAAGGAATTTCCATACTCTTGAAACTAGTAGCTAAATTGGATTGGAATTTTGTAAATAATACTACTTTAAATATTTATCAGAAGTTTCATATTTTTATAGATAAATTTATACATCACATAAACTCAATTTTCCCGTTAATAAAAAATTCACGTATGGGAAAGGGAAAACATAATAAGTAAATGGTTTACACCACAATAAACTCCGTGATTCTATCCAATTGTTTTCAGAATTCAGTCATAATTATTCTAATCAAGAACTCAAACAACAAATAAGAAAATTAAAAGATACATACAATAAGGAATTACAATGCGCGAAAAATATATATCACACACGATACATTGCTTCAAACGGTAATAATCCCAAAACTTACTGGAATATTATTAATGACAACAAAGCTAGTAAAAATAAACAACCTAAACTTTGCGATTTAACAGCCGAATCTTTCAATGAATGCTTTATAGATACTCCTGAAAAAATTTTGAAAGCACAAAATTTATCAAATTTATCAAGTAAAACCTCGACTTTCCCGCACACCCCAGTGATGAATTAAACTTTTTTCGATTTAGAAACTGCTACTTTTAACTATACGAGAGGCGTAAAAACAAACTAAAAACTAAAAACAGTACCGATTATTTAGATATCTCTGTTGATTTATTAAAACATTTGAAGAATATCGATACATAAAGTGGTTCATTTGTAAGCACCTGATCAGTACGGCAGAAAGGGTGGTTTATATTTTGTCAAAACGGTTCTTAACCAGAACACAAGATTTCTAAAATAGAAATCTTTTACAGTGAAAATTAAAAGAGATAGGAAGTCTCAAATTCTGACTTCTCTGAACTCCCTTTCTAAACTTTATCGCCCTTTTTACCAAAACTTTTCCAAACCAACTCGAGACGCAAGAAGCGACTGCTTTGTTAGTAGCGTTTCTAGTTTTAGGCAAAAATTAGCCAGCAATCGTTCTTCCCGCTCTCTTCGGACTTGACTTCAATTTTGGTCCTTTTTACCCTCAGACTTACTTATTTTGGGTTTGTTGGATCTTTCTCCTCTCCTTGTTCGACTTATTAAAGATTATCAAAAAAAAAAACTACTTTGAGATTTTAAATAAAATACGAAAGTTTTAACAAATAAAATACGTATTAAAATAAAATTTTACGAGAACAAAGAATTTAGAACAAACTTTAAAATTAACAAATCGTAACGAAATTTTCCAATAAAACACATGAAACTACAACAAGAACAAATAACAAGAAAATTGCAGAATCAATAATGAGATCAATTTAGGTAATACAAAATAACTTAAAAGGTTTATGACAACAAAAAAATATATAATTCGACAAGAAGGAGAAAGGTATAATTCACATAGAAAAATGCTTTTGTTAATTAACTTTTCTGATAACAATTACATTGAGCTTACCAGTGACGAATCAAAAGATTTTTCTCGTATCCGAAATTTTTGGGGATACACTCTAAAGTTAGATTTGCGAAACTTGTTTTGATTACGACAAATTTAATTTAGATAAAGCACTAAAACTGCGCGGGAAAAGCTTCTGCTTTTCCTGACCGAAACCGATGACAAACTTTTGGAAAATTTATAACAAAAAATCAAAACTCGAACTTAGAAAAAA
The DNA here is from genome assembly GCA_039766575.1 of Serrognathus titanus. NCBI lineage: Eukaryota > Metazoa > Arthropoda > Insecta > Coleoptera > Lucanidae > Serrognathus > Serrognathus titanus. The sequence goes on from CM077911.1 coordinate 65,936,492, forward strand.
GAAATTAAATTAAATTTTCGACGAGAGATTTAACGCAGACCAAACATAAGGAAACCGGTAACTGCTTATCTCCCTCGCTTAAGCTACTTAAAAGCTCGTCACCTCCTGGAAAAGGGAGGAGGGAAATTCTGTGAGATCAGCAACAATTTGAATTCAGACGGTCCCCACAGTAGCTTCCAAGCGAAACTTTTCTCGTTACGAGAGGGCGTAAACGTCTCGTTTTTACTGAGTTTTACCCACGTCGCTCATTCATGGGCAGAGACCCACAGTGGCGTGATTTCCTTTTGCTGAATCAATAAGAAAATTTTTATTGTATTGTATTCATTTGAAAACGCATCTGAAGCTCAAAAGCGATACGAACATCCGGCTTCTTTCTAAGAACAAGCAGAGCCGATAATCAAATGATTAAAATAAAATAAAAAATAAATTAATTTTATAAATTCTCTAAAGTATTTTTCCGGGTCCTTACACATTTAACGATTTAAATAATTATAAACCTATATCGTTGCTCCCAGCCATTTCAAAAATTTTAGAATCTATTATGAAAAATCAAATTGTATTTCACTTAGAAACTAACAATATCTTATACGAACATCAGTATGGTTTTCAAAGTAACAAATGTACAGAGACGCCACTTTAAATCTAATCGAAAAAATTGTAGAGGGACAAGAAAAGAGACAATGTGTTGGAGTGGCCTTTTGTGATTCAAGTTGCTATTTCATTAAATATTATCTTAATGATTGAAAACAGTATACGCGAGTTGATAATCAGACATCTTCTATGGCCGAGACAAAACATGGGGTCCCACAAGACTCAATTGTGGGTCCTATTTTATTTCGGATTTACATAAACGACATTAAATGAGTAATTACATTATCGAAACCCATTTTATACGCTGATGACACTGCTTTGGCTTTGCGAGGTGATATTCCTAGTGGTACAATGAACTTAATAAAACATGCGTCAGAAGAGGCCAACAACTGGTTCACTTCAAATAATTTATCATTGAAACATTCTAAAACAGTTAAGATGATAAAACCACTCATAATCATGGCCTGACAAACCCAGGAGTAGCGAAATTTTTAGGACTATATATGGATCCTCAACTGAACTGGAATAACCACGTTGAACACATAACTAACAATACGTCCAAAAATATATTTGTCTTAAGAAATTTAAAGAGAATGGTTGACAAGAAGATTTTGACAGTGGCGTATCACTCTTTAGTTTCATCTTATAGGTAGGCTATGCCGCTGGTTCATCTCGTATATTTGGTCTGCAGAGAAAAGCAGTTCGTTTTGGGTTTGGGTTACAGAGACGACGTTAAATTTGTTTAATTACAAATTTTAACGCTTCCTTCCATGTACATCTATCTTTGTTTAACTTTCATCCATTCGAACAAATATTCGTGTAAAGTGCAAAGTAATATCCATGATTTCAATACGAGATACGCCTCTGATATTAGATTGGAATTTAACAAATTAGAAAGTAGCAGAAATTCTCTTATTATGGGCCGAACTTCTATAATCTTCTATCGGCTGAAATAAAAAAATCTCCCGAAGTCGAACTTTAGACGTATCGTTAACTCGTTACAAGAGGCCTTTTACAATATAACTGAATTTGTTAATACGAAAGTTCATATTTGATATTAGGCTGTAAATTGTGTTGTTTGTGTTTGTGATATTTTACATTTGTGTTATTTAAGGGAGAGTCGCCTATATTGGACACGTTTGCAGTTTTTTTATCACAACTTCAAAATACTGAAATTAATCCGACGTAGAATTTCACTATATAAAATTGTATTATTTTGTGCATTTATGATTTTTTTATAATCTTTAGATTGTCATTGTCAGCTTAAAAAAATAATATAAAAGGGATTGCAAATGGTACAATTTAGGAAACCGGTAACTTAAATTGAACTCCCGGTTTCCAGAAATGGACCTTTACAGTAGGAAATAAAACAATAACATTTAACACGGAAAAATTTTATGTCCTAATTTTTTAAACTCAAAAACAAACTTAACAAAAATAGTTTCTTTGAAAACATTATAAAAGAAATTATAAAAGAAAGTCTACAATTTTTAATACAAATTTTACAAAAAAAATTGAATTTATATAGCCAGTTTCGGATATTTCTACAATGCTGCCCGGAGGAGCTCTCTTTTTTAAGGCCTCATGCATGCTTTTCCTCTTAAAAATAATCATTGGCGGAACAAATAACCTGATGCAAACAATCGGTATTCGTCCCTCTTTCTCCACTAGAAATTGCCCCAATTTGTTTCTTGCCTTTAGAACCTAGGATCTTCTAGATTCTTTTTAGAACGGTAGTTTTCTACCGTTCAAAAAACTCATCTGCATTAAATATACGTGTTTCATCTAAATTATTATGTTGAACTATTCTTTCTTAATATCAAACAAATCATAAACATTTTCTTTGTTAAATCCCTTCGCTCTCGCCATAGAAGTAGCTTCAGATTGACGCAGCGATAACTCTGGATGATCTTTCATAAAACGATAATACCATTTTTGTCCAACAAGCTTTTTAGTATGACTAAATTCAGATATAATTCCATTCTTTTCCGTCACTTGATACACCAGTTTTCTTACTTCGTAACAGTTAATCCAAACAAATGTTCTTCTAAATAAAGAATATGATTTTTTAAATCTTCTTCCATACGAGACGTAAGTATTTTTGGTCTACCTTTAGCCTTCTTTATGTCTTTTGCCAATTTATTTGAATTTGAAAGGTGTCGTTTAAGAGTAGTTTTTGGAATTTTGAATTGCCGTGAGCATTCGTTCAATCCAATTCCACCGGATTTGTATGCAGTAATGGCATTTTGAAGATTTTCTTCTGTCCATTCGTAATACGGAGCTTTGTCTTATTCGTTATATTCATCTAAAAATTATTCAAAATCTTCTAATGCAAAAAATATGGCTTAAGTCTCCTAAATTGAACTGGTCCAACTTAGGAAACTGTAACATGGTACATTTAAGGCAACTAATTAACTTTTAATCTAAAAAAATATACGAAATGTAGGTCTAAACTACTTCATCAGCTGTTCTAAATGTTCTTTTATGTTATGTTACTCTGGAAACATGATGAGGGTTGATAAAAATGAAAAACATACTTACGACTGTAAGACCAAAACTATATCAGAAACATATGAAACACACGGTAGTTTCACAATAAAGCGCGCTAAGTATGACAATTTTTGTCAGTGCGACCAATCCTTATTTATACTTCATACTATAACCGATAGATGCTCATAGTATTTTAATTTTTAAAAAACAACATAGGTCCAATTTAGGCGCCGGTTCAATATACGCAACATTCCCCTACTGATTGTAATTTGACATGTACGATGCTTTTGACTGTCCATGTATGAATAAATAATTGAATTGAAAAAAAATTGAATTGAATATTATTTCCTTATCAACGATGGTGAGTTGCAGTTCTGTATTATCAAAATAGCTTTCTTATTTTGAGAGATAGAGCTGAATAGCTTTTAAAGGGACATTGAATGTTAAGGGAGTATTTCAATGATCTTGTTCTTCAATTATTCTAAAGCGGCCAACCTACTTCGATTCATAATTACTTCTAAACCTCGGTCGTAAAGGAATAAAGATATATTTTAGAATTTGTGCTGCAAGTCGGTTTTGATTGCAATGGACAGCTCATCGATACTTGAAAGTTATCAATGGTAAAATTAAATTATCCTGGTACACGATAAAGAGAAAAACGTACACACTATTCATCGCTTTATTTGCTTCATTTAACTTTCTCAAAGAAAACGAGTACAGTATTGATTTTCTCTATCAACTGCACTTAAAAATTTATGCGTAACATCCCTATCTACAGTTTCGTCACAAAAATTGGGTTCCTGAGAATCTATACACTCACTAACACTCAAACCAACGCAATAATTTGATGTGACTATTTTACCCTCGTTTTGCTTAACCCAGCTCTTTATTTTAGATAAGCACACGCATTTCCAAGGATTTCCATCGAGGGTTAACAATTGAACTCTAAGTCTTGCAAGCAAAGTCTTATGAAAAAAATTCAATTCGTTTGCGCCAATATCCAAGTGCGTTGCACTGAAACCCGTGGGAAACGCTTCGGGTACTATAATCTGAATGCGATTATATCTCAACCCCAAATACTCGAGGTGGTAAAGTCCGTCGAATGCGTCGGGGTTAATATGGTTTATTTCGTTAAAATTTAGCGATAAATTTTTGAGGTTCTTCAAATTGATGAACGCTTGTCGAGGGAGACTTCTTATAAAATTGTACTCGAAATTGACGTTGGATAACGCATCTACTCTCCTGAACCAATTCCTGTTCCAACACTCGAGTTTGTTGTGGGACAAATCCAGTTCTTGTAGTTTGGTAATATTATCGAAAGTGAAGTCGTACAGCGTGTCAATTTTATTTTCACGCAAATTCAAGCGCTCCAAGATACTGTTTCCAAAAATTTCGCCCGAGATTTCTTGTATGTTGTTACCAACGAATTCGACTTCTGTTAACTTCGGCACGTTTCTGGACCAACCAGGTTTGATTACTTTCATGCCACAGTTTTTGAAAGATATCGTTTTTAGTTGGGCCATGTGTCTAACGCTATCTCGATCCAGAACCGGTATAGTTTGGTTGACTACTTCCACTTTGATTACGGTCCTGTTTGCGAAGGCTTGCCTTTGTATACAGCCATCCACGGTGACGTTGTAAGGTTGTAATTTGTTTACATGTGCAATCACCACAGTATTGTTAAAAGTATGGCAAGCATAGATGCACTTGAAATTAATTAGAACACTAGCACATAATAATACCTTGTTATACATTTTGATGACAAGTGAACTAACTAAGAATAAGTACTTGAGATATATAAAGAAATTGAATGGAATTTCCGCAAGTATACTTTTTATAGGACGCACAGGAAACCCCCAATTTGATCTACTAAGTATAAGCTTACGGCTAAATTCGTCTAGACTGAATGAGTTACATAAACATATGGCGAGAAATTAATTATTTATATCGATTCAAAGAAAAAGACGCAAGTTCTAGATAACTAATTAATGGTTTCCTTTGCATTATCGCTTTCTTGTTTACCACAGTCGTGATGGCATGATTAACATTGACGGAAAACATCATAAAATTTTGGCTTACGCAAGAATAATAACATAATTACTGATAAGTGGTAACAAATAATATATTTTAATTCGTTTACTTTGTTTTATGTATATGTATGTGAAGTGTACAGTGTTGTAACATATCTAGTTACAAGTATTTAGATAACATATCTAAATAATTTCAGGGTGTCTGATTATGTAACTAGTTACATTGCAGTACTTGGTATCTGTAAATGTATTTAGTTACATTTAAATACATTTTTTAAATCAAATTACAATTTTTTATTTCAATTTGGTTTCTACGCATAAGCGTTTTGTATTATTAAAACGCTCGAACATTGTATGGATGAGGTTTTATCAAATCAGGCGACCACAGTTACTAATCGCAATATATTTACCAAAATTCAAGGTCAAATATTTAAAAATAACTAATTTACAGAGTATCTAACAAATTTTGCCATTTTTAGCGATAAATTGTCATTATTTCAATAACTATAAGCTTTAGATCAAGAACCCTATATTTTTGTATATACAGGAGTTCATAAGACCGCCTACGCGAATAAGGTCGGTGTTTCACGTTGGATTTGTACAGTCAAAAAATTTAATAACAATTGTCAACTTTTGTAATGGTAACCAGTGATTCAAAAAAACTTTCATCAAAGAGTGCTACGAATGTCTGAGTATAAAGTTTGCATGTTGGAACTATACCAAATCTTCAAATACATTAAGTGTTAAATAAATTCTCAAAACATCAGTTACTTCACTATTTCTAAAATATATTTCTAACATACATACTTTTGGTGATCAGTGAAAGCCATAGCGTCGAAATGTGAGAGAATAATCAAAACTTTAATCTGACAAAACTGACAAATGTAATTTTGAATTGTCATCAATTGTGGTATCTCAGACATGCACGTTATATCTATCTTTAGTTTTTTTGAATCACAGATTATGATTACAGTAGAAATTTCGAAAGACTCTTTTTTCCGCGTTCCGCTACGATAAACAATTATTTTTCTAAATAATATAAAAAATAAAAGAAATAAATTAATTATTAACATGAAATGACCTAAAAAACAGTTGCTGAACCATAAATGATAGATGGATGTCTATAAGTATTTCCCATTTTTTTTTGTTGTCAGATAATTCAGTTTCTTGCAGTGGCGGATTTAGAGGGGGGGCGCGCGCCCCCCCTTAGAACTAAGAAACTTTTTTTAATGATTCTTAAAATTAAATATTTTTAAGTGGTTTCGACTTGAATCGTCAATCAAATCTCTTACCTAACTATTACAAAGTCCAATAAAATGTTAAATTGAATACATCACACTTGAAGCCATTTCTGTTAACTTACAGCGCAGAAAAACTTAGTTATGGTTCTTGTTTCTGTTTTGAAAAAACTTCACAGTAGTAACTGGGGCCTAAGCAAAACTCAACGTCTGATGGAGGTTGTAAATCTCCCTTTGGCAATGCTGCGCTTAGCGTTCACTATCTACAGCCACTGGTTTAGCTTTATTATATGTTCATCGAAATATAAATTTAAACATATCTAGATGAAATTATAAATCGATTTGCGAATAAAAGAAGAAGGCTTGATTTTTAAAATAAAATTTAAACTGAATGTTGAAAATGTTGATTTATTAATGTCGCTAGTTCTTTTATACCGTGCGATCCAAAATTATTTAGATATGGGAAGGCTATGAAAAATAAAATCTGAATCTTAGCTTAACTGATACAATTAACCATGTCAAAATTGAAACGTCAGTAGAAAAAATTTCCTAAATTTTCTAATTGCATATATAAGGATTTGTTAAAATATGACAACGACCGCGGAATTACTTGCTGACAGTGCTCGAGAGCGTTTAAACGATTAACAGATTTGACAGAAGTCGGTAAGCAAATGACAAACTAAATATGCTGAAGACTCTGATTTTATTTTTAATAGCCTCCCCTTATCTAAATAATTGTGTATCGCATAGCCGAGCGATTTTTCAAAATTTTATTTAGCCGTTAGTTCTTTTATGTTTTGCCATCTCGAATTAAATGCCACACACTTTAGTTATTACTTCTATAATGATTATTTTGTGTTGTTTAATGGTTTAGTGTCACAGTGAATTTATAAAAGTTCTAGTTTTTTGTTAAACTATTCTACTGTTTTTTCATACATTAAAAAATATATAAGTAAAATATGTTGTTGTGTTAATTATTACAATAAAAACTTTAATTTATTCTCATTTTGAATAAATTTCAGATTTTACGGCCTAAAGTGTAACAAGAATTTTGTTTTGTAAGTCACATTCTAGAATTAAATGCCAATTTCACTACTACTAGATATATTGCGCCCCCCCCCCCCTAGAAAAGATCCTAAATCCGCCACTGGTTTCTTGTAGTTTATAAAACTTGAAAATATGAACAATAACGAATTAACTGATATGTTTTAAATTTATTTTGAATGTCAGAAAAATAAATTAAACATATAGAAATTATCTAAATTAGTTCTACATCTATTTAGTTATTTAGCTATTGTTCATAATTTGAATTTTGTAAAGTACAAGAAACTGAATTATCTGACAACAGATTTTTTTTTGTCAGTTATATTCATTTGTGTGCTGCCTATGTGGAACGCTACAGCATTTACCGTAAAACAAGTTATTGTTCAGCAACTCTTTATTACGTCATTTCATTTTAATAATTAATTTATTTCTTTTTCTTTTTTTCTATTATTTTGAAAAATAAGTGTTTATTGCAGCACATCACGGAACTCAGAAAAAGAAGTTCTTACAAAATTTATTACAATAACAGTTGACATCTGTCACGCAGCTGTTTTAAGTATATTAAAGATACAAGATAGGGTATATTTCATTTGATTTTCTCACCGCTCAAATCCGACAATAAATACCGACGCTATTCGCGTAGGATTTTTTTTGTACTCAGCCTGTATACATAATATACCAAGTGGGCATTTTTAATCCGGAATATAGGAAGTTAACATGACTCCCCTTGATGACATATTTCATTAAAATCATAATAAAAACGCCAAAAAATACATTCAAAGATTAATTTAGATTTAAAAATTTTATCAATTAATTTAACTTTAAGTATTTTTACATCTTAGGAACAATAGACATACATACTTGAAATTAAATTAATTATTTAAATTCTTAAATTTAAATTAATATTTGAATTAATTTTTTGTTTTTAATATGATTTTAAATAAAAATGTCATTATTGAGGGAAGTCATGCTAATCTCCTATGTTCCGAATTGAAAATGCTCCCAGGGTAAGCATGTATCTAAAAGATATCTAGATACAATTATACTGTATCTATATCTGGATCTAGTTACTTTCAAAAAAGAAGTATATGTATGCAATTGGATACAGTTACAAAATAGGATAAATATGTGTATCTGAATCTAAATGTATCTGTTACAACACTGGAAGAAGTATACTTGCAAAACATTTTGTAATATTTCTTTCATTTTATCATTAGTTGTGAATATTTTTTTATTTGGTCACTTTATAATAAACAAAATGGACGCCCCTACATAGCAGTTGTTGTAAGCAAGCGGTTTTATTAAAGAGGCAAGAAAAAATACTCAATTATATACCAACTGGAAAGTATCCGGAATTTTGAAGAAAACCTTCTACCCCGCAAATTTCTTTTATGCCCAAAAAGTAGCCAAACGTCGCACACTGCTAAGTCAGGTGAATATGGCGGATGTTCTATTACTTTTATATTTTTTTCGACCAAAAACTAGAGAGTTAAAGCTGCCGTATGAGACGATGCAGTATAATGGTGAATATCTTGTATTGACAGTTTCTCTTTTCTGGAACTCAACTGAACACTTCAGGCAAACATTTTTCAGTGTACCATTTAGCTGTAACTGTCTTTTGTCCATCTTGTTTAATTGTCTTTACTAGGCTCGTACTTCTGAAGAATATCGCATCCTTAACTTTTTTCATAGCTCGCTGCTTCTTGGTCATTGTTGGAATTTCCTCATCTATGTGAATCCATACACGACTCTCTTGGCGGGTAGGTACGTCGAGAAAGGGAATGTAAGTTTCGTCACCTGTCACTATTTTGAAAAAAATTTGGTGTCCGCCATTATTTAAGAAATTTAAAGTTTCATGGCAAATTCTTACAGGCTCTACTTTTTCGAAATCAGAAAGGTGATGCGGCACAAAACGACTTACCACTTTTTTTAATTCAAGTTCTGTCAGCTGAGGATCCAATCTTAAGTTGATGATCTATTACTGCATAAATGGCTTTATTGTCCTCTTCAATTAATTTTGTAACAGCAGCAATGTTTTTGGAGGTAACAGCCGTAGGAGGACGCCCTGTGCATTTTTGATGCTCAACAGTATTCCTTTCGCGTTCAAATTCCTTATACCATCAATAAATTGTAAGGTGCTTGTTCACTAAAAGCCGAATATAAACTCTTTTTTCACTCATAAGCGCTTAAACATTCATAAATCATGATTCGAAAATGCTCTCTGGTTAATTCCATTTCTTTACTTGTAATATCACTTTAAAAAATTAGTAAGTTGGGTTCTAACGAACGTAACTTTCTAGATGCACTATATAATAACGTAAAGAAAAGAAATTTTCAAATTCTTTTACGTGATTATTGGTAAATTTCACTATACATTCACTCAGGCGTCCCTATGGATTTCTTGCCCCTAGGCAATTGCCTATTGGTTAATCCGGCCCTGCTCATAACATCATAACTAAATCCTAGTATTTTCGAAGATACAATTAACACTACATTCGTTTGTCGATTCTGGTTACATAGAGTTTGTATTAGATTAAATCCGAATATAAACTGTATGTATAAAAATGATAATCGAAAGTCTACTGTAATTTAATATACAATCTATTCATAAATATGTAACAAGTGTGAATTTATTAAAAATAATTTTAAGTGTCCGTTCAAATAATTTATTATACATTTTCGCCGGACAAGAATCTACTTTAATTAAAAATAATAACAATATACAACCCTTCAACAGTACTGATTATGATTACATAACGTATGATTCAATAAATTTCAAGTCGGAGGCGGCTGTGGAGAAAAACTTATGTCTTAACTTAGAACAGACGCATTTGGATTACAGCGCTGTTTCGTTAAACAAAAGTAAGATTCCAAAATGTTCAATTGTAAAAGCATTTTGTAAAAGTATAAAATAAAAATTAGTTTAATTAAACTAGTGCTAAAATATTTGAGTTAAGGAAAATTATGTGCAAAATTGATGAATAAAACTAAAATGCCAAGATGATCCAAAATCTGCATTAAGCTAAGACATGATTTTTTCCACAGGCACCTGTGACTTGAAATTTATTGAATCATACGTTATAAATATCGTACACGTAATTAAATATTGATAACTTTTAAAAAAATTAGTGCACAATCAGGACGAGACACAAGAGGGGTGTGCTGGTTGCACTGGGCCACACAAGGGTTTCCGTACTCCATATCATAAATAATAACACTGCGCTTACAAGGCCGATCCTGCCGCAATTCGAGTTTTTAATTAAAGATTTGACCGACGCACGTCAAGGTTAACCTTTAATAGAGGAATTCTCTACTATTTCGATATCAGGTTGACCTCATTTAATATTACCACTTGAAGTCCTTACCTAAGAGATTTGTTGGACGACGGCCGCGGAAGCCTTCAAGTTAAATTTAGATTTGTTGCTGTTTCAAGAAACTTTTTTAATAAATACTTTACATTGTGATATCTCTTATCGCGGGTAACCAGAAGTAGCATATCAGTAAAACTTAATTAAAGAAAGCAAACTGTGCAACGCACCCAAAATAAAATATATCACAGCTTTGATTAAATAATTCCTTGTACGTAGCTACTTGACTTTTTCTCAATTATTTACTTATATCGAGACTTATAATCAAAAATGTTGAAAGGAGAAAGATTGTCTAATTAGTTCCTAAAGTCAAGAGTTCTGTGACAGCACTTTGCTGTATTTTTCTGAGATATTTATATTCTAGATTTTTAAAAGAATTTTATAGATTTTTTGGGCTTTCTAAATGTCACAGTTGTTGAACGAACCTTATCCATTGTCATCCGTTTTTAAAGATACTATTCATTTCCGAGTCTCACGTGATCACATAAGTTAGGCAACCTAATTCACACATGGGGAAATAATTAAAATACATACAATTTTCCATTACAATACATTGTAAGATAAGCAGTAAAAGCAACAGAATTGTTTTTGCCAGGAAATGTAAAATATACAGATTTAAGGTAACCCTATTGCACAAAAATTAAAACAAATGCTATATAAGCTTTACGATCTTGAAAAAAAAGCAGACGACCTTATCTCAGCCAAGAATTCACGTGCGTTTTTATTTTGTGCACTTAGTTTGACTATTTTTTAATAAAGCAGACCAAAATATTTATTTATACAATTCCTATGTAAAGTAAGTATTAAAAATCGAGTGTGAAAATAGTAGCACGAGATAAAAAGAATACGTTTAGACACGTGTTGTATACATTTTTTTCTACAACCCATTTTAAATTTTGTTTGTATATGGAAAAGGAAATAGATGTCAGTAAGTAATTTAAATATATTACTACACGCTAAAAATATGTTTTCTGCTTAGTTTATATTAATTTCTGATTTTTTACTTTACTTTAATCTATATTTAAGTTATAAAATGCTTTGGCAACATTAATGAAACCTATTTTACATATTACTTTCCGCTCTACTCTGTAAAAAGACCTTCTTTTGTGGTTTTAAAACAGTGACATTAAAATTAACCTTTAAAGTATCTACTTTAGACACGGTTGTAGAAAAATCATTATTTATTTAACAAACTGCTTACAAAATGAATTATTGTATTTATGAAATATTCACATTAAAAAATTAAAATTAATTAAATTAATTTAATTATACTGAACACATCGACCTTCTGGTTTATCCCTGTACTGGTTCACGTTTTTATAAAAAATATCTCTGATTTCATCATCCTCGGTTTCTTCACAGACGGTAGTCTCGGGGTTGGGCTCGATGCAAATTGGAATATAGAGGTGACCGCACTGCTGAGAATGCAGTATATTCAAATGTGTTGTTATATATCGCATGCAAGGACATTTCCAAGGATTTCCACCAATAGCTATACCCTTGATTTTCTGCAGAATTTTAACCGGAAGAAAATTCAACTTGTTTCCCTCAACAAATAAGGACTCAACAGTCATAATATCGGGAAACATCCTGTCGCTTATCGTTCTCAATCGATTATGTGCCAATCCCAAATACTTCACTTTTTTTAAACCATCAAAAGCATATGGCTGAATGCTGCTTATTTCATTATAGTTCAAAGAAATGTAGTTTAAATTCCGTACACGAGTAAATGCTTCACGTGGTATCGCTTTTATTAAATTGTGCTGTAAGTCAATCGTTGTCAGGCTGGTTAAGTCATAATACCAATTTTTACTAAGTTGCTCGAGTCTATTGTAGGATAGATTTAGAGATTTTAAATTTTTTATGTCGAAAAAAGTGATGTCCTCGATGAAATCGATCTTGTTGTGGTGCAAGGATATTTCATTTAGAAGTGGTGTGTTATTGAAGAAGCCCTTGGGCAATCTAGCTAACTTCGTTTGAAAAATTTCAATCTTTGCTAATCTGGGCATATTCCTAAATGTCGCAGGCTCGACTTTAGCGAGATTGTTGTTTCTTACTGTTATTGATTTTAGTTTTACCATATGCCTTATAGAATCTTTCATCAATATAGGAACATTTTGTTTATTAATATCTATATCAACCACTGTCGTACCATTAAAAGCTATTCGTTCTATGCAACCACTCACTTTCACCTTCAAATGTTCCCCTTGATCTGTAATCGTATTCACTTCTGTATCGTTGAATGTATGGCACGTAAAGACGTATGCAAATACTTCAAAAACAATAAGACACCAAAACCAGCTAAACATTTTCAATGACTTTTAATTTGACCGTAAAATATTTAGAATTGCTTGCAACGCTACTTCTTTCACGTGCTAGACTGAACTGCATTATCTTCGTTTGAACAGCTATCGCAAGCTTGGGAAAACACCGCACTTGCTTCCAGGAATTATCAAAGCAGAAAATTAATTATGTTGACTCCAGCAAAACAAAATATTTAACACAAATTACAAAACATAAACAAGCGAATTTACAAAATTCAGTCCTTACGATTAATTGGTAGCGCATTTTTTGTAAGCGTACGCAAAGATAAGCTTTAATTACTACTTTGTAAGATTCTATTCCAAGAATTAATTATAAAAGTTACAGAATAAAGAAAGAAGCAGAGGAGTAATAAAAATACTCAGAAACAATTGTTATACAGCGTATCCCAAGTTGAGTGTCCTATTAAAAGTTTTCAAGGAAGGGAATTTACAGATATTCTGAAAATTTATACACTGCCCTAAGGGAAAGTAATCTTTCAGATTAAAATATTTTCACTTTTATTTCACTTCCGGTTATACCGGAAGCCGCCGTTAACTTTCTTATTTTTAATGGAATACAAATTCTGAGTCAATACAATATTCTAATAACAAATGTTAAGGCTTCCCTACATCTAAATGTAATCGATTTTAAGATAATTCTAAAATTATTTTGGTGGACTTTAATGTATTTACGACACTTTCAAATTTCAAAATTCGTGACATGTCGTTTCAAAGTATAATGTTAAGACTTTCAAAACATATCGTAATTATCCCTGAAAAATACACTTATGTATTAAAAAATGACGTTCGAAAATTCGATTAATTTGACATACGAAATACGTTACAATGATAAAAAGAATAGAGCATTTTGTTTAAAACATTTAAAAACGAAGAATTTATAAAACTTTTTTTACTTAACATTCGTGAAAAATTTAAATAAAAAACTAAATACGCTGAATAACGCTTTATACAACGTAAATACAACGCGTTGTACAGTGTAAAATACAATATCTCGAATAACTTTAACATTTTTTTAACAAACTGAAAATGTCAACATAACTATTTTTTTAAATATATTATTTACATTTAACTTGGAGGCGTCCGTGAGAAGGACTTTTGTTACGCAGTTCAGTTCAGTTTGAAGAGAAGAAAGGTTCTTATAGAACAAAGGCGCGGGACTAATGAATCAATGACTGTTTTTGAGAGGGATGGTGGTGCGAGTGCGCATTAAGATACCGATCAGTATGGGTAGGTTTGCGATGCACAGTGTCCTAATTTACCATTCGGAAGGCGGCTTACCAAGATATCGAGGAAAGGTAAGTGACCGTCAGTTTCGTATTCTAAAGTGAGACGAATGTCAGGGTGTTGGGAATTTAGATGTTCAAAGAAGTTGTTCGGGGATTCCTTACCGTGTGGCCAAACTGAAAAATATCGTCAACATATCTGAAACAACACTTAAGTTTAAGGGAGAAAGAAGTAAGAGCTTGTTTTTCGAATGCCTCTATAAAAATGTTCGCTACTATTAGGGAGAGAGGAGAACCCATGGCTGTACCTGATATCTGTTCGTAATATTGATCACAGAACATGAAATAAGTTGAGATTAAACAACATTCTATTAAGGAAATTAAGTCTTCGGGTTGGTTATGGGTTCTGAACAGTTGCTGGATGATTGCGACGATGTCGGGAATAGGGACTTTGGTGAAAAGAGATTCTACATCCAAGCTAATCAGAATGTCCTGAGGGTCTAAGGATATTTCGTGAATTTTTTGAACGAACTGCCGAGAATTGAGGAAGAAAGTTCTCCCTGCAAAAGGTTTGAGAGTGTGTACTAGTTATTTGAAAACATTGTAGGTTAGTGAGTTGATTGCGCTGACTATGGGACGTAAAGATGTATCAAGTTTGTGGATTTTAGGGAGGACCATAAAGTCTGGGTATTCTGGAATCACGGGGATCAAGATTTTGTGTGGAGGATATAATAGAAGACGATATTATTAAAGCCGTTACGGTATATTCAATATGTGAGGTCGCAAGCATTGGTAGGCAGGGTCCTCTAATAGGGTATTGATTATCTGGTCGTATTGTACGTGGTCCAAAACTACAGTTGCATTCCATGTGTCTGCGGAGAGTAAGACTATGACTGGGTTAGCTTTCAGGGTTTTGAGGGCTTCCAATTCAGTTTTTATACAGTTTAGTTTAGGGCGTTTGTTTTTAACATTTTGGAAGTTTCGTGACGACTAGGGTCAGCAATGTGAGAAGAAAGTTTCATAAACGCGGATTCAACTCCAGTTATGATGTCATTAACGGATATCGTATTTGGGGTAATGGTGAAATTCGGGCAATTGGTCGTGATCATTATTACGAACAGGTATCAGGCACAGCCATGGGTTCTCCTCTCTCCCAAATAGTTGCGAACATTTTTATGGAGGCAATCGAACAACAAGCTCTTACTTCTTTCTTCCTTAAACTCAAGTGTTGGTTCAGATATGTTGATATTTTTGCAGTTTGGCCACACGGTAACAACTTCTTTGAACACCTAAATTCCCAACATCCTGACATTCGTTTCACTTTGGAATAAGAAACACTCGGTCACTTACCTTTCCTCGATATCTTGGTAAGCCGTCTTCCGAACGGCAGATTAGGACACCCTGCGTACCGCAAACCGACCCACAGTCGCACCATCATCCTTCTCAAAAACAATCAGTCATTGAGTCACTAGTTAGTCAGTCATTGAGTCACTAGTTTCCCTATCAGAACCCTCTTCTCTTCAAACTGAACTGAACCACAACAAAAGTCCAACTCAAAAACAACTACAACAAACACGACGTCCAAAGATCCATTTGTCGTCATCTCCACGACACTCTAAACCCGATGCACCTCCAATCGCTACAACTTACCTAACTTACATCCACACCATAACGGACCGAATTGACAAAATTCTCAAACAATTCAATTATTTACAATTTATTAATATTTCTAAATTTGCGTCATAAAGTCGTAAAAGTAAATGAAAATAGTTTTATTTTCAAGGAATAACAGATGAGTACTTAAACACCAAATAATACTTGTGTACGCCGCTGCCACGATGACGTCAAAATTTGTTATTCCAACCCCTAGAATATTAGTTTTGTCAAACTTATACATACATATGTGTAGTGTTGTAAAAATATGGTATTTTAAAATATTTTGTACAGTCCTATATGTATTTTATGATAAAACTCAGTATTTTATGATAAAATACAATATAATACGCGCAGAGCTGTACAGAATACCGTATTTTTATAACACTACATATGTGTAAGGCCGTTTGATAATTTACATCCCAATCCAGTTATTTCCACAGAAATATTTAATGTATATTTCATGGCCTTTAATATTAAGTTTGCTTTTTTAGCACACAATAAGATCAATTTCAATAGATCAATAGTTCTTATATACATATAATAACTAAACCTATTAAATAAATAAATCCTTATAATTTTATTATTATTTTTTAATAGTATCTATAACATTTTTTTAATTAGTTTAGAACAAGAATAATGTAGAGAACAGTACACCCCAACAAAACAACGGAAACCATTTCCAACATTTAATATAAATTTGATAAAAATTAAGGATTTAAAATTTTTGCCATTTGAAATTTCAAATTTGGGGTAGCTAGAGCCGAGGAGGTGGGACGGGGCGCATCGTTCTCTTCTATATTATTCAAGTTCCCCCATCAAGCTACCTAAACGGTTTTGAGTGATTATTAATATCTTTTGGCGTTTTTAAGATATAGCCGATCGCAACTTTTAAAATTGTTACACTGTATGGAATATTACTTTACAGAATTCATATCTTCACCAGACGTAAAAATCTGATTTTGAGAATCCCAACATCATTGCCTTACTAACTTTCTTCAATTGCACTTATATTTGCTTCTTACAAAATTTAAAAAATATGTGTATTGAATGAATTACTAAAAAAATTGATTCATATTCAATAACATTATTGTCCTTGAACTGAATAAAAAATTTCTTCTATTTATATAATTTATTTATAATGAATACACAACGATAATCCACACTATTAATCAAATTATTTAGTTGAAACACGTGTACGTTTATTCCAAGAGAAATTAACACCATATGACTTGGGTCTCATGGGTTTTGTAGTCTTCTCCTGGACAAACCACTTCCAACCGTTTTTCTCACAGTGTTGTATAGCTTCTTCTTTGGTAGCAAACTCGACTTTTAAATTTGATAACGGATCAGAACTGAAAAATTTAGGTTAAAAAGATATACTAAACAGTTATCACATTACTTATTGCAACAATTACTTCGTAACAAAAATAAAGTTACCGACATCTGACGCCTGGCCATTTGAATATAATTTGGTACATTTTTTGTGAGATAGTATATCTCACCTAGGATTAAATAATAATAAGCGTCATTTTCTGTTTACGTGAAATTAAATAACTAGTACCCGTACGAGTTAAATACCAAATGTTCATTTACCACTTCGCATCTTGAACAAAACTGAGAAAATGAAAAATCTTTTTTTTTTAATATTGTACTGCAAAAAATTTTGTCTGAGTACTAAACAATACATTTTGTAAAAACTTATTGGATCCTTCTAAAAGTTTGTCTGATATGTCCAGCAATTCCAAATTATAACATTTTAAGTACAGTGTTCACCATAAAGTCGCCATTCAAATGGGAAAAATTTTTATTTCTGAAAAAACTTTTTACGCCAATAATTTGTGCTTATCTGAAAACCTGTTTAATCCCTATCAGATATACCGAGTGATTTTTATTTAGTTAGAAAATAGCGTTTCTCTACATCGTGAAAATCCTAAAATTGTTATTTATTGGAAATTAATCAAGATTTCAATGAGACTTTTTCAAAATGTGTTGCCTTCAGCTTAATGAACAATCTCGAGGTCAGAAAACAACTTGGATTTCTTTAACTCCCGCAAAAACTTAATTTTAGAATTAATTTTTTGGGGATGAAAACTTCAAAGAGTTATATTTGGAGAAAATAATAAAGAAGATTAATTATTGCTTCAGATATTTTAGTATTTACTTAAAAGTAATATTTTTGCATTATTCTTACGTTCTTTATGTAGTTATGGCTGGTTCAGCAGCTATAACGAATTTGACAAAACATTTTAAGAAATTCCATCCCAACAAATTGCACCAACCTGGAAACTTCGTATGGAAGATGACACGAGTTCTAGATTTATCAAAAAGGAGACGAGTACATGTAAAATACATGTAACTTCTCATTATATATGCCACCAATCAAGAAATTATGTCAGTGAAGGTAGAGGTATGCGACACCTAAAAACACATGGTAGCAACAAACTTAATGCTTACTACCCCGCAAATATAACGCTTATAAATAATGTTGACGATTGGATTGTTTCTTTCATCGAAACTCATGTGGGGCACGAAACAGATATCGGGCACCTGAATTACAAATTCTGCTCACAAATCTTTGGCTGCAAAAATTGCCTAAAAGTACCATTTGATGAGATCTTAGACCAAATTCGCAATTCAGTTACAAATTCAACTCTGAAATGAATAAATCTCCTGACAAGAACGAATTTGTATAACATTGAGAGATGTTACAATTTATCCTTCCTTATACCAAGCGACACCCAAATGATGCTGTTAGCTTGGAATCTTTAGTAAACAAAATGAATAAGGACCGAAATGTTGTTCTCTTTTATGAACCACAGAGTGTTTTTATAGGAGACAAACCAGACCTGAAATCTAATGATTTTATTTTTATTTATGCCCAGCTAATAGTTACCATTTCGAGCTAAATATTTTCCTTCTTATTGACAACATGAGAGAAAGTTTTCCTTGTGCATTCTTCTTTTCGAACAGATCCGACACTGAAATGTTTAAATTATTTTTTTTCTGAAAGTAAAAGCGTGGCAACGATAACTCCCAAAGTCTTCATATCTGATCTTGCAGATCCTTTTTTTTTAACGCTTGGACGCAAGTAATGGGTGCCCCACAAAAGCGGTAACACTCCATTTCTAGGTTTCTCTATTATAAAATTTTCAATTTGCTGCTCTAAATTGAGCACTCTCATAGTATTTTCATTTATCTTTAATCATATGTAACAGCAGAGGATGGAGATACTCTGAGAGTACGCTAGAGCAGCAAATCGAAAATGTTATTAGTTTTCTTTTACAGTTTGTACTGCACATGGCACGTTGATCGGGCATGAAGGAAAAACGTAACTAAAATCAAGGGAAGGGAAAAACAGGTAATTAGTTCTACAAACGCTCAATATATTTTTTGTCTGTTGTTGATCAGAGATTTTATTGTAGATCCAAGAATACAAAGAACTTCGTACTATTATGGAAGAGACAGACCAGACACCTTTTGAAAAAATGTTATAAAACTTTTGCATTTAACCGACGACACTTTTCAATTTAAAAAATACTTTGTAGAAAATTATTTAAAAAATTGCGAGCAGTGGGCATATTGCTTTCGATTGCATTGTGGACTGAATACCAATATGAATTTGAAACACATGCATCGGATCTTAAAATATATTTACCTTAAAGGCAAAAAAGTGAAGAGCTTGGACAATGCACTAGTTGCACTTATGAAATTTATTATTTGATAGAATAATTGTGGTACATAAGGGCAAAATAAGTATTAAGCTGAAAGCTCTTTGAGCACGCCATAAAGGTATTGCAAATCTTGATGCTACATGGTTTAGTCCAGTAGAAGGTGGTTGGTAATTGCCATCCAGAAACAGAAATGAAATTTATTCCATCGAAGAAAAACAACTACTTGCACATGTTGATTGGTTTGTACACACTTTGGAGTCTGCATTCATAGATATGTATGTTCATGTTTAGACTCTTCCATTAAATACAACAAGTGCGAGTGCATACATTTACTTGCCATGTTTAGGATAAATGAAAGAAAGGAACTTCGATTAGATTTTGGTAAGTTTAATAATTTTCCACTAATATTTTAACTTCTTTTTCAAACCACCACTACCAAATAGGTTAATATTTCCCGGAAATATTTGAAATCGATTCAGTTCAGGGTTTTTATATTCAAAGGTAATTAATCACGAGATACAAATTTGCATTGGTGGCATAATGGTGTTTTATTTATTTACACATATGTATTTAAATTTGATAGTTTGGTTTGTTTTCCACGTGTACTCATTTATACTATGTGTTGTACCTAAAAGTTGGGTTTTGCTATCATATTTACTTATCTTTCTGGTTTCGGATGTAAATCTATTCTTAACTGGTGTTTGTTTTAATCTTTTGAAGAATCCGGATCTAAAATAAATGTAGATATCTTATTTTATAAGAGCTTGTAGTTACAGGTTATTGTTTTCTATTTTTAAGATTTTATTTAATAATTCGCATTTCAGATGTGGTAGGTTGGTCATTGCGTATCGATTGCTACTGTATCATTAGCCTTGGAAAAAGACAAAATTATGACAAGAATTTCAAAATATTTAAGCGAAATTCAGTCCCAATAAAACTAGAAGTTATCAAAAATATGCTTCAGCCCCTTACTTCTATATTAGCTGCCATCAAATCACAAAGGCCGTTTCAGTGAAAAATGATCCACCTAATAAGAAAGTAATGGTGCAAAGGCGATTATTTTTTACTAAAAGAGGTTTCAAAAAGGCAAGCCAAATAATAAAATCTAAGTCATGAGAGGATTGCGGCAAATCTTTTGTTAAATTTTAATTAGTCTATCCTGCTTATATTTGGTTATTGAATTTACAGAACTATTGGTGCAGTTTATTTTTTAAATCAATAATAAAAAATTTTCCCTTATGATATGGACTTCTTGGAAATATAATGTGAAGGTTTGAATCCAAGGAAATATTTTTTACACATTTTTTTTTAATAAGTTCCTAAATTGAAGGGTTATCCTAACTAGACAATTAAAAAAATTTTCTTACTTTGAACACCAACCCATTAAAGGGTTTTCCCATCGATCTCTATTTTCGAATTCTATTTCCCAGAACCCAATGTTATTGGTGCCACTCTGCATACAATTCTTAGGAGGTTCATAAATACGTACTCTGCGTTCTTTAATGTGTTCCTCAGGTATTCCAGAAATTGGGCTTATATTTGACTGAAAGTACAAGGATGCAATTCATATAGTACTATAGTTAAACTTACGTACGGTTTCTTTGACTGTTATGTAACCTTGCAAGCGACGTCTGTGTTCCATTTCGTCAGGATTCAGTAATGCCAGATCGTGCTTAATCTGTGGAACATCCTTTTTCTTGGCAGCAGCATCAACATCCTCAGCCCATCTAGTTGCTGACGTCGAAATACTCGTTACAGCTCTAAAAGTGAGGTTAACAAAAACATTATATATGTAATGGAGCAACTTGGTTTCAAATAAAAAATACATACTGTTTTAAGTTTGCACTTTTTGGAAAAGATTTACAAGAACGAAGAATGACAGATGCCATATTTTCTATAATAATAAAAAATAATATTTTTCCAAAACTGACAACTGTCAGTTTTAAAAATGTTGCCAATACACGAATGAATTTTTTTAAATAATTTTTCTATTGTTGCCTAACAAATAAACAACAGTTGTACGATTCCATATAAGTACAAAAATTAGGTTAATATAGATTCTTCGATTTCGATACAGTATGAACCTTCAAGCTTATGTCGTAAATAAGAAATTTGACATGTGTTTGACATCGAACACAGGTTCTAGCAGTGTTGCCAGACGTACGATTTTGATCGTACAGTTGTGGAATTTAAAAAGTCTTTAGACTAATTTTGCTTGCCGTGGTATAAATCGATCTCTGTCCACATTAACATAAACGCTGGCTGACAATTAAATCATTCAGAACGACACAATGCAAAATTCTACGATCAATTTTAGGAGTCAAGAAGAAAACAAAAAAAATCTAAACATATTTTAGTTTTCTTATCAATGTTTTTGAATAACATTTAAATGCAGCCTGTTAATGTCGGTTTGTCACTTTGATAATTATTAATTTCAACCAAAACGACTGTGCCAAAACCAAGTATGCCTTTCTATATTCCGCAACTGTACATGTAGGAACCATATTAACTATGATATTTTTGCTATTTTGTTATAAATGAAAATTATTTATTATTGTACGCAGTTTGTAATTTTTACAATTATTTTACATCTTTCATGTTAAGTTTTAAAAAATTTATCCGGCTCATTCAACAACCAACACACCAAGAAATTGCTCTGACCAGTGGTCTATAATCTTTAATATTTTCAATTTATTTAATATCTCTTAACATATTAAATTTAAATAAAAATGCGAAAATTATTTGTTATTGTAAATGATTATGTCTACCTAATGCGACTGCGACTGGCGTAATATCGGACCTGTGGTAAGATTATTCTTGTACGCTCAGCTAATCGCTTACTGACTTTAAGAAGCATCCACGTGCTGTAAACACAGTGTTTATTCGTTTTTCAGACAGAGAAATAGTGTGTACAATTAAATGTTTGCAAATATTGGCTCTCCATTGCACTTTTAAGTGAAATGGTGAAGCAATAATTTGTTCAGAATATTAAAAGGCTGCCTAAATAAATTTTGTACTAGGGCGCTCAACACCCTAACAGAGGACCCGAAGTCAAGAAACAACCAAAATACGGAAGATACCAATAGATAACGAATTTTATTTAAATAATGATCAGATCCAACATTAATCCAAACAAAATCCAGGACCATTTGGAGGTTGTGCAGGAATATTCCTCGTGCTCATCCTACACGCATGTTCTTCCATTCTCTTCTGAGCTTCGTCAAAGGTGTCAGCCTTATGGGAAGACCATAATTTTTCAGCAATTGCACTAGCTCGTGGCCAAATCCTCGATAGCGCATTATGACGATCGACGACTTCACCCCACATACACGCTTCACCCCCCAAAATCAATTTTAATTCTTCCTCGCTTCCGCCAAAGTCCTGCGGGTCACATTCGTAAAATTTGGACCAGTCTCCTCCACTGTTTAAATGGTCTAGGTACCAACACGAAGAAAGTAGGGCATTTTTACCACTACCGGTGATCTAAAATGCTTTTTTTTAATACGTATAAACAAAAAAGAATTAAGAAATAGAAGATTTACGTTTCTAAGTGATTCGTATCCGCCTAGCCAAACTTGTACGGTGGTATCGTTCTGCATCTTTGTACCAGTCAAAAAGACTTCTTCCCAAACAATCGATGTAAAGCCCTTTCTGGTTACAATATCCAGTAATTTTTCTGTGAAATACGATTCTAACGCCATGTAGTTTCCTGTAATATTTATGGAGGTCATGAAGTTGTTAACGTCTGCATTGCTTTCCCTGTAAAAACAAGTATTTGGCAAAGACAGAAACAAAACATGGGAAGAAGAACTAAATTTCATACCAACAATCAAATGGGACCTCATCTCCACCAAGGTGAACGTATTTATCCGGAAAAATCTGCTTAATTTCATCAAAAAATGTATCCAAGAATGAGAACGTGAAAGGACGAGATGGATTCATCGGTCCAAACTGGCCACTAGCAACTCCATCTTTATAACAAGCAGTTAATAACTCTGGAATTCCTTCTCCCCAAGATCTCGTGTGTCCTAAAATAATTTCAATAACAAAAGAAAAAATTCGCCGATATTAGATTTTCTTACCCGGAGTATCGAATTCCGGTATCACACGTATGCCTCTCAACCTAGCATATTCAATTATTTTTTTTACATTATCGGGAGTGTAAATTTTTTTAACTGGATGGTAGGCACCTTCTTCACTAAAAATATACATGTATTTGTTGTCATCAAGATCACAGTGCTGCTGATAATACTAACCTTAATTCAGGATACATAGGGCTTTGGTATGGAAAACTCTGGTCATCAACTATATGCCAATGGAACACATTCATTTTATTGTAAGCCATGGCATCCAGATTTTTTAATAATATTTCCACGGGTAGATAATGCCTTGACGTGTCTAGCAAAAGGCCTCTGTGTGCAAAACGTGGAAAGTCATTAATTTTCGTGGCGTTTACAACTAACTAAAATGTAGAATGTGATGACGACGAAATTTGATAATTAAAAGTACTCACAGTAGTTTCATCTTTGGATAAGTAGATCAACTGGGAGAACGTTTCCAGGCCCCTCAGAATTCCCCAAATCGACGAAGCCGATAGTATCGAGGTCTCGCCAACATTTTCAGATATTTTAAGATCGTCTGAAAGAAAATTTGTTAAAACAGGAAAAGCGAAGCGGATTTTTACATTTTTCGTCCATGTTAAGCGACGGATATACATCGTCACTACAAGTCTTCAGCAACTGAACGTCGAGGGTCTTTAGGGATCCTAAGTACTTTGTGTCATCCTGGAGTAAAATACTCTTGAATCTCGTCTCTCGTGTGATAGTCTTTGATTTAAATATTATGTGCTTGTATCTTCTGATGACTTTTTGTAGAATGAAACAATTTTCAGAAACAACCTAAAATTAAAGGAGATCAAGAAACACAATTTTTTTAAACACTTTAGCATCAATACATAAAATATGCAGTAGCTATTTCTCAAAAGTAAAGGATAAATTCTATAAAATGGTTGAGAAAAATGTTACTCCTTGTAGTAGGTACCTCATTTAATGGCTAAAATTTTCAAAATTAAATTAACTGTTCAAATTGCTTTCCGTTAACGGCGTGGCAATGTCCTGATTCTTGTCGAACACTCTGCTTTAATTCCTCAATATTTGGAGGTTTATTAATTAAATAATCCCAGAGGAAATAATCCAAAGAGGTTAAATCCGAAGATCTTGCCGGCCATTCAATTGGTCCCCGTTTACCAGTCCATCTGTTAGGTAGTATTTGGTCGAGATATTCCCGTACTGGATGTTTACAATGAGGAGGCGCACCATCTTGCTGTAACCAAATTCTTGGATCGGGTGAATCAGGATCTTCTGCATTAGAAAACAGTACCGCTAAAACCGGAATTAATTCAAATTGGAGGAAGTCCAGATACTGTTCATCACCCAGCGTTTCAATAATAAAGTACGGTTCAATAATTCTATTGCCCACTATCCCAGCCCATACGTTAACCTTTTGAGGATGTTGTGTATTCGATTCCATCATACAATATGGATTCTCAAACGCCCAATAATGGCAATTTTGTTTATTGACGCTTAAATGGTTTTAAGCAAAATGTTACCTCAACAAAAAGAAAATATTGCTAATGAATGCAGGGCATTTGCAGTAGAGAGTTCCATCATTACCTTACAAAATTGCGCTCATCGATCAAAATCATCATCGGACGGCTCTCGCACCAAGTGCACTGTGTAGGGGCGAAAATTTTCCTTATGAAGAAGTCTATAAACTGCATTTTTGACCTATTAAGATGTGAAACGACTCCCGCGAGGGTTGAATGTGAATTTTCTTGCACCATTAACATGGCATCCGGTTGTCCGTCATCATCTAAAGCCGATGGACGTCCAGTTTCAGGTTTATCTCGTACATGTCCAAGATAGCAAAAATTTTTGACTATCTAACTTACCATTGATTGCGATATTGGAGGACGGTTTAGATGAATTTCATTGAACAAAATACGAATTTCTGCATGCGTCTGAATTCTATCTCCAAACCCAATCATAATGATTATTTCGATTCTTTCGGCTTCAGTAAGTCTCACTTTTGCTATCTAATCGTTAAACAAGTAACACACACTCCATTTAACTATATACAACTTGCAATTGTTACTGCAATATGTTTTTGTTGAATATCTCAGTTATTTGTCAACCAATTTTAATTTGAAGTTTTATTTACTGTATTTGGCATAAAAAAATGCTATTAAATGAGGTATCACAAGGAGTACTTTGCTATTTGAATCTTTAAAGTTGGGGTTGCTAGCGCTTAGGGGTTGCAACATTTTTCCTCAATCATTTTATAGAATTTATCCGTTGATTTGAAGCACTGTATAAAAAGCATTTTAGATGACTATGTTGAATAATATAATCTCAGTTGATTACTTCTGACTTAGGATCTATTATTTGTGACCTGCCCTTGTAGAAAACAAATTGTTATTTTTTTAATTAATAATACATAACAATATTCTAAAATCACACTAACAAGAGAACTATTTGTTTAATATAATTAAATAAAATTAATAATTTATTAACTTAACTTATAAAATAAATGTATGAATACAGGGTGACTGACAATTGTTCCGTAAAAAAACAAGAAAGAAGCGAAAAATAATTAATGAAAAATTGTATCGAAAACGACGATGCGTCCCTAGTTAAGGAAGAGCACCAGATAAACGAAATAAATACAGTAATAAAAATGTTTTATTTTATAATTTTATGATTGTTATGAACTTAACATTTGAACGGAATTACCTAAATTAAAAGCTCCAAAACATTTACGAAATTATTGACAAACGCATGCAAATCACTTGAATACAAATTGTATAAAATAAGAATATTTGAATACCTGCTTTAACAGACAAATAACTAAACACAAAAGTAATTCAAATCTCATAGTCTTTTTCTTTAATTTTGATATTAATTGTATTGTGAATAAAATTTATTCCCACGAGCAATGTGTCCGTTAAAATATATCCACATATTTTGCCGATCAACAGTACGCATTTTTTTTATCAGTCACCCTATATTTTAACAACATGTGTTTGAAAACGGTTAACAGTGGATAAAAACAGATTAATAATAACTGCAATAACAAGATAAATACGCGCACGAGTTCAATACACTTATCTTAAAGACTCACAATAATTATTTTATTTATTTATTTACTTATGCAAGTGGTCATATAGTAAAGATAACTAAGCAAACAGAATTAAATAGGTCGGTACAAAGAACTTTCTTACTGGTGGCTTGCTTTCATACATTTTATTAAGGTGACCGAATTAAATATTTAAATTACTTACATTGAAGTCAAAACTCGAATCGCTGATTGTATAAAAAGAATCAAACTTTTCTTGTGATTGCGGCTTTGGCCAGACTTCTCCTTTCGTCGCGATCACTTTCGGCCCTGGGTTTACTATCCAACATTGCAACAAACCAAAACCCAATATAAAAAACAATAATATTAAGAACAAGTTCATAGTGTGCAGTTTCTACGTCAATTTAAAACTAACGGAAGCGACGCGAACTCACCAATTTATTTCTGTACGATCAGTTACGTATCAACTTGTATGTTTATATGTATGTATATATATGTCCAGTGTGACGTTGCTCGAATACTGTTATTAATCAAACACGTTTGTATGTGTGTACAATTGATTGCTTTATCTTCGTAATTTGGAATCAAGTCGAGTTTAATCATAGCAAGGTCATTGAAAATTTTATTAATAAAATTGAGTATGTGGTAATTCACACTAAATGAATTCGATGATATTGTGTGCATACATATATATTTAGCTTTAATATTATAATATAATACTACACAAAGAGTTTTTTATTATTTTTTTTTTAATAATTCAATAAGAAATACTAATAATTCAATTAGAAATACTAAGAAATATGGACTAACTAGTTAAGTGTTTTGCCAAAGGATTTATGTAATCTAACCTACACCAAATAACTAAATTTGCAAACGAAAATATTTATTAGAAAGAGGTATCCAACTGATTTTATCCCTCATAGTTTAAACTAAAATAAGCGTGTACGTTTGTACAGGGTGGCCCAACGATGCGTATAAAAATAAGAAAAAAATCGATAAAGAAATTTATACTAGACAATACACGGCATATTGTAAAATTATTTTCAACCATACAGAGTGATCAGAAAAATGTCGACTCGTGGAAACCAATTTTTTTTTAAATGGAGCATCCTATATATTTTTAAAAATTTGGATGCGCCGCAGTGAGCTGATTACAATAGTATAAATATATATAAATTTCATTAAACTACTTTCGTAAAATAATTTTTTGTCTTAAAAAATTCTTCAAAAATTCAGTCAGTTTGGATATAAATTTCTGATTACTGAGATAACACAGATCAACGAAAATTTAACGGGATATTTTTAGGACTTTGGCCTATATGAAAATGTAAACAAAATTAAGATATGATTCTGCATTATACCAGTGATCGATACTTACGAAACATTCGGTATCTCATTTTTTTTTAATGGAACGGCCTACTTTTTATTTTAGAAATGAATAGCACTTAAATGCAGCTTTCTGATGATGTAAGGTTATATACCTTTATTTTTAATAGTTTCGTCACTACAATTTTTTTTCACAAGTATTTGAATGGTCGCCTTTTTAAACTACACATCCGTACATCCGATGTCGCCACCAGTCGGAATATGTATTTTTGCTACAAATTTAAAATTTACGTCTGTTAATTAAGTCTACTGTTTAAAAAATAAAATAAAAAATTCCGAAAGTTCGGTAACAAATATTAAGTTTCAATTAAAATCTCCTAAAATTATCGCCTTAAGTAAGAACCAGTTTCATTTGTTGTTAGTTCAAAATCAATACAATCACTGTCTAAAGAAATAAATACTAGTGTTGACGAAGTAGTAAAATATAGTACTAAAAACAATCTAATTATTAATGAAAAGAAAACCAGTTTTATATACTTTAAATCTTTTAAAAACAATGACTGTAGTATGCTAATTCGCCTTATGGGCAAATCCATACATCAAGTTGACTGTTCCAAGTTTCTAGGTTTGCATGTTGACGAATATCTTAAATGGACTACTCATATTGATCAGTTATGTAATAAACTTAACTCATTAAATTTCTTATTATTTAAGCTTAGATCAATTATTGATTTACAAAATCTAAAACTCTTTTATTATGGGAATATTGAATCTCGTATTAGATATTGTATAATGTTTTGGGAAGTAACTACTCAGATATCGAGAGTTTTTCTACTTCAGAAAAGAATTCTTAGAACAATGTTAAAGCTAAATTCACAAACTCACTGTAGGCCCTTTTTCCAATGTTTTAAGATATTAACCATTTACTCGTTAATGATCTATGAATGCTGCGTCTGTTAAGAAAAATCCGGGCTCATTTAAAAGAAATTCCGATATACAACAGCGTTACAGTACTCGAAATGCACAAACTTTAAATTTCCCAACACACAGCTTAACTCTTTTTGAAAGAAGCTCTCTCTAAATTTGCATTCGAATTTTTAATCAGCTACCCTCCGAGTTGAAATCTATCAATATGTTGTCCACGTTCAAAGTCCGCTTAAAATCGTGGCTCATTGATAGGAGTTTTTATTCAATAACTGAATATTTTGATCTATAGACAATACATGTTTTAACGATTGTGTACAATTTAAATGTTCTTATTATTTTTTATAAATTTGTGATGTTTGTTATTTTTTTACTTACTTTACGTAATATGATCTTAAGGTAAATATATATTATTATTATTATTATTATGAAATCTAAAGGAGGCTTTAAAATTAAAGGCACATTCAAATCTGTAAACAAATGTATTTTCATATTCGTTTTTAAAATACGAACAATATTAGGATATCTATTTGCATTATACCGAGCGATCTGTACTTACGAAACACTCCCCACACAGCACAAAATGACCATTGTATGTACATTAGATATACAGTACATCCATATTATATCCAAACCATGATGAATATACATTAGATATCTTTTAGATATACATAACTGGACATACATATATCCATAAAATCTATATCGTATCCAGTCTACAGTGAATATCCATTAGATATCTTTCAGATTAGATATCTAGACATACATATATCCATAAAATCTATATCCCATCCAATCCATAGTGAATGTACAATGGATGTCTTTTGAATATACATAATTGATGTACAAAGATTATTTCGTTGAAATTGAATTTTTTGCAAACATATTTATTATGGAACTATTAAGTCTAGGTAATAAAATAAAACATTTTTTATCTATGTATCTCTGCTATGTATCCAAATTGTTTTGAAAGCACATGTAGATAATCGTATCTGATCGACGTTGGTCGCGAATATTCGTGTGCTTCATCGTAATTGTTGTGCAATCGTACGTGATTGCGCATCGTCTTTTTCGTGTCGGAAGTTCTGAGTAGATGGATGTGTGTTTCTCCAATTTTTAAGGTAAATTATCTTGTCAATGGATATACTTATCCACGTCCAAGATGTTACAGTAAAGATAAGATTTTGTTTGATTTCCAAAAGATACTGATAATTAATTAATATTAAATTATGGCACTTGTTTATAACCCTCAAAAATAAGTCACATAATTATTATATTTTATATTTACTTCATGCGTCAATAACACTAATTGTGTTTGTGATTTTGTGCAATATCACTATTTCAGCGTTTTAATACAAGAGTGGCCTATCGAAATTTTCGAAAGCAGTTTTCTTTGTTCTTTAACTTTATCATACAGATTTTGATCGTCCTTCTTGTCAATTTAATGGAATTTATGTTATGCTGCAATGAAAATCCGAGCAATTGATTCATGGGGAACAGTTTGAATGGTTTGGGTCGGGTTGGGTTGAATGGTTTTGTTAATTTTTATTTGTTTTTGTTTTCAATTTTAAAATTATCAAAAAAATATAATAAAATTGTACTTTTGAACCGAAGTGTCTATTTTTTTCGAAAAACTTGTGTAAGGCACTATTTTTTTATATCATTTAACTGACAAGAATGAAGATCAAAATCTATAACAAAAAATTAGGGTTGACATATTTAAAAAATTAATGATGACGTCATAGCGGAAAAACAAATGCCGATCGAGAAAAGAGTTTTGGACTAAAATTAAAAATTTACCAATTTCATAATTTCGCAAAAAAAAAAATAAGTTGTGAGCTTAGTACAGGATTTTATTACGACTCTGTATAAGTTCAAAGTTATTGTTGGAAGGGTTATTCTCTGATAAACTTGCTGCCACATTCAGCTGGTTGGGAGCGAAAAAAACAAGTTTTTTTCTAAACTAACTTATGCTACAATTATTCTAAGTTATTTTTCGTTGCTACATATACGTCCGCTACATATAACTTTTAAATTATAATTTTTATAGACATAGTCCACAGAAAAGAGGGGCGTAGTGAACAGGAAGTTGTCATCAGCATAAAAAATTGATTGAGACACGCTCCAACAAAAAGTAATAATAAGTGAGTATGTTTATATTTGATGTGATATTTAAAATTTTCTGCATTCCTGTATGTTCATTTTATTTCTATTTGTGTTTCATCATTTTAGGGAGAAGAAAGTTTTGCAAGAATAAACATAATGACTCTGTGAAATTATGTAATGTACCATAATGTTGGAATTACAAGTGTAATAAAAAAAAAAACTATCCATTTTTGTCTTTACTCATGATCTTATACCTATATTATTATAAGGCTCACACAATAATTGTCAAATTCTAGCACTTTAAAGGTGGTAGCTTACCACTTTAAACTGAGTATCTCAATAATTTAATTAAATTAACTTCGTTCCTTTTAGCTTTAACAACTGAGTTTACTCGTTTTCCACCGACATTGAGTCTGCTCTTCAAAAGTCAGAAGTAAGTTTCTTGTGAGATTGGTTTTTGAAGTTATGTATGATTTGATCGTGTAGAATTCTTTGCAATTACAACAAACACATAACATTTTGGTTAGATATTTTCATATGAGTGGATATTTTTAATAATTTCTCGATGACACAAAAATTTTGTTTTTTTAGATACTTGTTGTCTCAACCTAAATTCAGTTTATTTTGTCTCAGTTGGTCTTATTACTAAGCCAATTTTGTGGTAAAAGAAATACAGCTATTCTACTTATAAGCTGCAATCTTAAAATATATTTACTATTTTTTCGTTCTGAGAAATGAAATTTTTGAGTTGTAATATTGTAGATGGTTTCTATCTAAAGTGTCCCGATAAGAGTGCCGGATTTGATTTTGAAATAAACGGCATAATGTATTCAAAAAGTGATGATGTTTTTATTTCAGTGTAAAGTATTGTCAAGGAATGGAAGGTCTGTCGGCAGAAACAGTTGTGACAAGCGTTGTGACGGACATTGCGTTCCACAATTAACCGCAATATAAATATACTGATAAAAATCACCTCTTTTAGAATAAATTATGCTTTTTATTGCAAAATAAAATCCTACGTTCTTTTTGGGACATATTTACAATGACCATAGTAAGTCTATAACAAATCTAACAGAAGGCCAACATGTATATTTATTGTACATCCATAAGACGTATTCACATAGATATACACAAAAGATATGGATATTAGGCGGACATTTGGATATCCATTATAAAACTAAAGGATGTCTTTAGACATCCAATGAATATCATGGATATCCATAAATTACATGTAGTGGATATCTAATGGCTACGCTTGTGCTGTGTGGGTCGGTACCTCATTTTTTTAATGGAACGGCTTACTTTTTATTTCAGAAATGGATAGCAGTTAAATTTACTTTCTGCTGATATAAGGTTATATACCTTTTGTGACGCGCCCGGACGTACCACCTTGTTTGTTTGACTTTACGGACAACTAAATAACTAATAAACACGGTTCAAACAAAAACAAACTAAACTTATTGACAAATTAATTTACTAAATGGACCGAAAAATTTGACTGAACTCATTGGAAAATATACGCCTCTTTACCGAGGGTTCACTTGGTAAGATTCCGAAAAGATCGACAATGGTATTGTTAAGCACCCCATGCAATTTCTAAACGTCTATGCTGACTACGCTACCTACTTTTATGACTGGCGCCAAGCAATATACCTTACTGACCTACAGGCTACCGTTCGACCCTTTTGGAATTCTCACAATTAATAAAAAAAAACTTTGAATGCCGATTGTACGTGATCGTCTAATTAAAACTAGACCCTGCGTTGTCGTAACTGGATTCTGGTGAAACGGTGAATAAATTTGAGAGATTAAAGGAACTAAATACGTATCAATAAAAATGCGAGACTTGAAATTTAATTAATTATTTATTGTAAAAAAAAGGTAAAAACTCCTTCTACCAGCCACTTAGGGATTTGATAAATTGAGCACAAAACCTCGTTGGAACCAATATGAAATACACTTTTCAAAGTACAATACAATCTCTTAACGTATTTCACGTCGAATATCGTAGTGATCTAATTTATCTCAATTCACTCAGTAGGTGGCTTGTTGCATACGCAATTAATGGTTGTGGCAACTTTGTGACTTAAATTAGATCAACAATTAATTTATTAATTAATTATTAATTGATGTTCGGAGAAGTATGTGATACAAAAGGCCGCTCCGGCGATCAATTTGCACGATAATTAACAGCAACTGCCGCTAGTTTTTCACGGACTCCTTCTGGAGGTGAAGGAAGAGCTAACCTAATTCGTTATCCTAATTAGACTTCTGTGAGCAGGATCGTATCAACTACATTCTCCAGAGTCCAGAGGGTGGTACAACGTACCCCTTTTTTCAAATCCCTCTGCGTCGTTTTTCGTAGGCTAAACCTATTATCTAACTAACTTGTTTGCGCAAGGACCCAATTGGCACTCCGCTTTTGCGGTTATGGCACTTTCAGTCGCTTTCGGCGAAGACCACACTTTAGTCCACACACACAGGGTGTGAGAGAGATGTCTAAAAAGGTAGAACTAAATTACAAAAAAAATACACTGTATTTGAAATCGAACAATAGATTTTAGGTGTAGTTAATTTACTCTGGTTGATTAAATAACAGATCGCTCAAACTACTGAATTGATTGAGTTTTAACTTTGATTCAAATGCAAACGCCAGTACCAAAAATAAACCAAAAGAAATGCCTAAGCAATGCAAAGATTGAACTTTATAGATTTTTCGAGTCACAGATTGATGAGCCAATTAAAATAATTCTTAAACAAATTTATATCACCAAGTATGTGAAAAGAAATGTAAAAATTCGTGCAATTATTACCTATCCACGGCCCGCGATGCGCACTTCACTGATTCACTCGTTTTATATATAATCCCTTCGCGGATGGTGGATTCGCGTTTATTTACTTGATTGCCCTTCTCTTACCACTATATTTTGACCGTCCCAAAATAATATGATTTAATTCTAATTATGAAAGCCAGATGAAACCAATTGTAAAGCACTCAGAAAAAAAACTTCTCGAGTTAAATTAAAATGCAACTTTCCGTTCGAACGATCAGAATATTTCTGCCTAGTTTTTTTTTTCATTTCTCCTTCGCGAGTGACAAATTAGACTCCTCCCCATCCCCCGAAGCAACTTTAAAAAAGACCGTTGGCCAATAAACGCTTTTAGTTCAGAAAGGAGCTCACGCTTCTCTCTCGTTCCCTGTACTT
Source organism: Serrognathus titanus (assembly GCA_039766575.1). Lineage (NCBI taxonomy): Eukaryota > Metazoa > Arthropoda > Insecta > Coleoptera > Lucanidae > Serrognathus > Serrognathus titanus. The sequence continues at coordinate 65,970,823 of CM077911.1, forward strand.
ACAATAATTTTCGACCCCTAATTTGCGCGACGGACACTAGGTTCCCCGGTGGTCTTGCACATGTTGCGACTTTCTAAAACTCTTGACAATAACTAGGCCCTATACAAGTGTCGGTTGACATATTTATTGTTTGCCGTCATTTCAGTCAACAAGTTCAAAACAGAAACCAAATTCTTTTCTATTGTACTGTAAGAAGATCTTTTCTAAATTTTACAATAACACGAGTGCTTGCGTGACGAATTCTTTCAAAGACTCTAACGCGTACAACGACAACCCCTGAAAGCAGCTCTGATTTAGAATGTAACAGCAATTATGCTTCAAGTATCCTTTACGAACTCGGTGTTCTAAAAGACCATAAATTTGCAAAGTCGAGTCGTTTCCGGTGGCATTCTCCGACTTTAAAGTTTCTCTTCTTTGTTATCAGCAATCAAATAAACAAACGCGATTTGTTTTCAAAATCAAATTCGCGACCGTTTCACTTTATTTTTTAATTATATTTTTAATTTAAAGGAGCCTTTAAAATTAAAGTCAGATTGAGACCTATGTGTTTTCATATTTGTTTTTACATCAGAAAGTAATTTTAAATTTAAAATCTCCTTTAAATTCCATTATGAAACTGGCCCTTACTTAAGGCGATAATTTTAGGAAATTTTAATTGAAACTTTTTGTTACCGAACTTTCAGAATTTTTTATTATTATTTTTTAATAGTAGACTTAATTAACAGACGTAAATTTTAAATTTGTAGCAAAAATATATATTCCGACTGGTGGCGACATTGGATGTGTAGTTTAAAAAGTGTTAAAAATAAAAAAAACTGTTAAAAATAAAAGTATATAACCTTATATCAGCAGAAAGCTACATTTAAGTGCTATCCATTTTTGAAATAAAAAGTAGGCCGTTCCATTAAAAAAAATGAGATACCGAATGTTTCGTAAGTATCGATCTCTCGGTATAATGCAGAATTATATCTTAATTTTGTTCACATTTTCATATAGGCCAAAGTCCTAAAAATATCCCGTTAAATTTTCGTTGATCTGTGTTATCTCAGTAATCAGAAATTCATATCTAAACTGACTGAATTTTTGAAGAATTTTTTAAGACAAAAAATTATTTTACGAAAGTAGTTCAATGAAATTTATATATATTTATGCCATTATAATCAGCTCACTGCGGCGCATCCAAATATCTAAAAATATCCAGGGTACTCACAGAAGAAATACGCATCGTTGGGCCACCCTGTACAGATGCGTTCCTCAAGATCTGTTTTCAGGCCAATAACTGTGAAATAGATCTGTCAACAATCATAGTATTGCTTTTTGATTGTAAAATCATTAAAATGTAAAAGGAAGTTGTTTTATGTCATCTTCATCCTGCAAGGTCAGTGATAAATAATTGACAAAATTGAGTACGTTTTACACATGACGGTAATTCACTCGGAATGATTTTTCAGTTTATAAAAAGGGTTCGTTATTGTAAATATCTAGATTACATTTAATCATTTAAAACCACGTAATAAATATGTATAAAGCAAAAGTATTTGATTAGGATCGATCCGAAGGGATTTCCAAAGTAAAACACAAAATAAACAAAAACTGCAATATAACCATCTGTTATGTTAAACAATAACAAAATTTTTATTTGTTCATTATGTTTTTAAATTCATTCTCTATCTTCCCTTGTAAACCAAATACCTACACACCGATGAGAAGTTAGCAATAAAGTTCCAGCAATAAAATTATAATAATTTCAAAACGCTGACGCCGCTAAAATAACGACTTTTAATTAATTTCTAATTATTTCAAATCAACCGGCTAAAACTCAGAGATCACTTGAAACGAAAGATCTTGATGTGTACTTTCATATTCTGTAAAGAAAATGTTTATGCAAATGTTGGATAATGAGATATGAGCGTTTGAACTTTGTATTATTCAATTGCTCCGAACGTCACTTTTTTATATTTTTTCAATTTCTTGGTACAAGGAGATCGTACACATTATACTCTTTGCAATGGATTAAATATTATTGATCTGTGATCGTTATTTTAGCGGTGACAGCGTTTTGAAATTTTATAATTTTGTTGCTGGAACTTTATTGCTAACTTCCCATCAGTTACCTACACACACGTCAGTTACCAACTTTAAATTGAAAAGTAAAAAATATTTCTTAAGAAAAACTATTTTACTGTTTTAATTGCTCGAGATAAATCTCTATCTTGAATACTTATAAGCTTCTTAAGATATAAGCTTCCTGTTTTCTTTCACGTTTTAAAATCGTCAAAAGGGTAATCATCAGCTGCCGAAAAATTGAATAGAAAGAAATTTTCAGAACAAAATTCTATTTAATTTTTCACTATAATTTGATAACGTATTTCATTACAATAAGAAATAAAGTTTATGTTTTGTGATATCCAAGTTTGCGTTTTTAACCAGATTGCAAATAAATCGCACAGTTTATTCCCAGTATATTCTTGGCAGGTACTACAATTCTATAGTTTAGTAACTCTTAAATCCTAATGCGAATCTTACGTACCGTTGTAGAAGTGAGTGCAATAGATGAAATATTAACATTATCTCGAATTATCAAGTACTTTAGTTTGTCGTAAGGAATGCGCATATTATACGTGCAGAAACCTTTCTCGTCAACGAACACCTTCAACATTTAATCATAATCACACCTGCAACAATTACACAAATATTTCACCTTAAAAAAGGTTTCCCTGTTAACAATTGCAACTTCGAATTCTTTTCGAGGCTGAAGAAATAAGTTCCGGTGAACTTCTTTCTCTCCCCACACGTTAGATTCATACGTGTTATTTATCATTTCTCCCTCCTTAAATCGGATCGTTATACTGAGGGGAATATCAGCGGGTTGGTCCTTTGAAGAATAATTTTGAAAACGAATATCAAATTCATCACTAAAAAAATTCAAGTTAAAATAATCAACGTTAAGTTAACAATTTATCATAAACGAACCTTGAATCGTCAATCCCTAGAAATCCACGAATTATGATCGTGTCACTTACTTTGAAACCATTTCGCAAGGGCCAATTTATAAATTTAATCTGAAATTAAACAAGAATTTATCGTCTTTAAGAAATCCATTTCAGTTTTGAAATATTCCAAATTTAAAATGAAAAAAAAAATGAAAAAGTTTACCCTATCAACTGAAAGAGATGTTACTTTCACAGATGGATCAACCTTCAAGCATTTTATCGTGTTAACATTCGCACGATGCTGGAAGTTACTAAAATGATTGCCATTTACATACAACTAAAAACGACAACAATTAATAAAAAATATTTTAATAACCCAGGATTAATATTTAATTCACACTGAAATGAGTTGCTTCACACACGATGACGATCTTGAACGGCTCTCCTGCAGCGATGGGCAAATCTCGATATAGTTCGTCGTAGGCTTTAAGATATCCTTCACCATAATGTAAATCAGCACGGAAGACATCCTGTATTAATAATTCCCATGGCATTTTGGTTAAAAAATTGATTCCAAAAGTTTGACTGAGATGGAAAATGGCGTACTGGATCAGACAGAAAATTTCAAAAAACCTACCCACCCAGGAGTGTTGACAATAGGGATTCCTTTGAGTATTGCTCTTGATCCTGGAGGAAAACCATCCGGCAAAAGTAGTACATAATCATCCGACTAAAATTTGAAACAAAACGCATATCTGTTGTTTCTTTCAAAAATAACGCTTTTTAAATTAGTAACATCTTTTGAAAATTTTCAGAGATATTTAATCCTTACTGTCACTATAAAGAAATTAGGTAATTTATTCTAATAACAGTCTCTTTTTGCTCCTACGTCGAATAGTAGTCACATTTGAATAAATGTGGTGAATAAAATGTCATAAAATTTGGACGGCATGTCTTAGCTTTAAACAAGTACCTCAAGGAGTGTGTATTTTTTAGTTAAGTTAAAACATGTTCGAATTTCATGACAGGAATTGATAAAAGTTTTAAAAACACACTGTATATAATAATAGTAAATTTTAATATAATACTATAAATCTGTTTAAATAATATTCAAGGGCGGAACGTAACCTAAGCGATTACTTAAACTTAATAATATAAAATATATAAGAAAAAAATTTAAATCCCTCACCATCGTATAATTAACGTTGTCAGCGAACTGTGTAAATATAAATTATTATAAATATTTTACTTTTATTCAATTCCATCTAAATGTTTGAAACCGCTTCCGCTTCCGTTTCACAAGTTTCACCGATGATAATTTTTAATTCGAATTAAGTATTTGCAACCTGCATCTTCAAGTATGTTAAAGGCACATAAAATTAATTTTAGAGTTTTAAAAGAATAGAGAATGAATGAAGCAAAAATAATATGTATAATTAAAGTCTATCAATAGTGACTATCTGATTATGTTTATTTACATTTTTTTTTCATTACTTGTTCCTCATAGCATGTTGCAAAATTCTTCAGAGATTTGGTTTACCCGCTGATTATATTTATATAGCATTTAATATAACAATCTTATCTATGTAAAATTTTGATTATTCTATTTTAACCCTTCTAATGTCCATATTTCCCTAACGATTTAAAATCATTTTTTTATTTGTAGGGTAATGTAAAAGTGAGATAATCTGTTGGTAGAAGGCTATATTACCAACAGTATCCACCCGCAACAGTAAATCAGTTAATAAAAAATAATATCGTATGCCACACCTGAATCGAGTAATCATATCATAATATGTATAATAATAGCCTTTATTGAAACAAAAATTAACATTTCCTTCAAAACAGGAAATCTATGCATATACAGGGTGACTGACAATTTCTTGCCAGAAGAACAACAAAAAGAAGTGAAGAGAGTATGGAAGAAATGTTTCAAAAAAAATGTTTTTTAGTTTTCGAGAATAATTAATCAAGAATTACACACAAAACGACGCTGTTGGAAGTGAACTTGATCTTTAAACGGAATTTATGTGATCAGCTGAAATACGAGCCCTAAAATTATTGACAAACGCATGCAAATCATCTGAAGTAAATTATTCAGTATACGTTGTATAAAATAAGGTTAACAATAGCCCCACTTTGAAAACCTTGCGTTGCCAAGTAAACAAATAAATCACTACAACACGAAAACAATTCAAATGCCCTTGTTAAGAATTCCTGTATTTCTGTTTAATTTAAATTGCATTGTAAATAAAGTTTATTCCCACAAACAACATAGCACTTCATAATCATTTCGGCATATTTTTAGGTCCAATATTACGCGTTATCCTTCCTTTGCACTTGCATCAGTCAGTTTTAAATATTCGGTTTATCGCTGATGTTTTAATAATAATAGTCTTTGCAAATAACAAAGAATTTGTTTGCTTTTTAATTTTTTATGGCGATGGCAACCAAAATCAGTAAACACATTCGTAATCTGTTCAGTCTGTTAATTATTATAAAGAGCAACGTGTCCATTATAATCAATTCGGATATTTTTACGGTCCAATATTACTCGTTGCCCTTCCTTTGCACTTTAATCAGTCAGTTTTAAATATTAAGTTTATCGCTGATGTTTCAATAATAATAGTCTTAGCAAATAACAAAGAAAGTGTTTGCTTTTTAATTTTTATGATGATGACAACCAGAATCAGCAAACACAATAATAATTTAGTTTTATGTGTGGTATATGAGAAAAAAAATCGTTATTATCAACGACGAATTATTAATACAAATCTATTAAAAATTTAACAAAATTCAAGACGCGTTTGCAACTCTCTACCCTAATTGTAAATCGTTTCTCGTTTCACCATAAGCATTCTTTTAACTAAATATAAATTGTGCCATAGAAGTTTTTAAACATTTTCTCGTAATCTGTAACAATTATTCACTTGTGAGTTGTCTTTTTTTTTAGTGAAAGTCAAAAATTTTATATTTTTGTCTCCATTGACCTTCACATTTGCAAGATCTTTTACAATCAGCTGTAAGTTTGCATGAACGACCTGTTAATAAAAAAAAAAAACGATGAAATTATTTCACGTTTTGGGAGAAAACCGATATATTTAAGCAATTCCCTGGAAATGTGATCGTCGTCATAATTCTTTATTACTAATTTTACCTTCCTCATTTTCTAATAATCATCAATGAGCTTCTGAGATTTTCAAAAATCCCCAGCAATTTAAACACCATTTTATTATATTGTAGAAGAAATATAACTCAGATTCTCGTTCCCAAGGTGAGTGTCAAGGTTACATTGTATGTAGTCATTAAAGTAATAATCACAAAAGTTTATACTCCAATTTACTGCTGCACTTATAAAACGCGATATTGTATTTTGTACGCAGTGCCGCAACATACTGTTAGGGTAAATTCTTAATTAATTGTAAACTATTTTGTACAATTTTTTAAACATTTTTTACGTAGTCGATATTGTTCATTCTCTTACACGTTTCTTTTTTTTTGGTGGAACAATTAATACTCATCCTGTATGTATTACACTTTGCAAAATTACAAAAATTTAACAAGCAAAAGTAAGTACATATGAGTAAACTGTTTAAAAGCTGGAAATTTTGAGCATCCAAGAATTTCGTAGAAATCTAAAAAATATAAATATGTACATGCGCTATAAATAATTTCACCTCGTATTTTAACTTTTGCGGCGGCTTGGCCACAATTAATTAAAAGCCGCCGAGCGGCCACAAAAAGCAATTAATGAATAACTTTTAAGATAACCAAATTTATTTTAGGAAAGTGGCCCGGATATATAACTATGAGGTTCACCACTGTTTACTGTAAGGTTTTTTGCCTCAAATGAAAAGTTACTTAATGACTTCCGCTTGGGCCTTTCATAACACGAATTCATTTTTCTTTCGTTATCTAGAATAATCAAACAATTATTTTACACCTCCCGTTTCCTTAGCTGTAATTCGACTGAATCAAATTTGTCGAATTTAACATAAAACATTTACGTATACTAAACTCAAGTTTAGTTTCTAATTTTGAACTTATGCAAAGTGTATATAGCTTTGAAAGGTAGAAGGTTCTCCAAGTCACGAAAAACAAATATTTTCTTTGATCTAGATAGATCCAGAATGACACCTAAAAATTTTCCTAAACATTATTTTAGTTTTTCAACACTCGACTTCACAAATTAGAAGGCATCATTCTTTATTGATCAACATAGGTTAGCGATTCGTTCTCTTGTGCTGCATTAAATTGGAACCTAAACTGAATTTACAATTACAATCATTGCAAAATCCTTGATAATTTGAACTTTTTACCGTGTTTCGAAAGCCAGGACTTTTTCTTAATGATACGGATAGTGATGACTCTTTTTATAGTGTCTATATAGTTGTAATCAGTGATATAAACAAGGTACGCAAAAATAAGAAAAATTTAAAGATTAAACTGAACTAAAAGTCAAATGTAAGTGCCAATGCAGTAATACCAGCACTAAACTCATCACTAAAAATTCATTCTTAATAAATAAAGTGTCGGAAAGAAATGAATCAGCGTGTGTTAAAGACACTATCCCAACAGAAACTATTATGACAAATTAAAAATAAAAATAGGAATAGTACTGAGAGCAATATTGTCAACATTGTAACTAATTCTTCCAAAATAGATTTTACAACGAAGAAATTTGATATCAAGGAAAAATCTAAGATTATAATAACTACTAAAAGCTATTCACGATCTTTTTGCATTGAGAGTAGGCCGTGTTACGGTGACATTTTTGTTGGTATCACAAAAAAATATACTTGTCAGAAATTTGATTGACGTTCGTTTTTAATTTTGTGGTTACGTTTTTGAAAACTGCCACTGCCAATGTTGCCAGTTCAATTGTACTGTACAAAGTATTCCATGAAAACGAGAAATATTGTCTCGAACAAACGTTTAATGATTAATTACTTTTTTAATTGAGAAAGTTTGGGGTGAGGTGTGTTGTTTACGTGTTCTTAGTCAACAATTGTGCCACAAAGCACATTAATAAATGTTACTCCAGATATGATAATAAACAATAATGACAGAATGTTTGTTTGTGTTTTCATAGAATCTTATGCACAGTGGTGCGGCTAAATGGATCTTGCTACTTGTACAGCGGGTGGAGAGGTGTATCGGCTTGTGCAACCCGTGAGGAGTTTTTTTTCGGACTTGTTCAGATCGAAGAACTGTTGTTCTCAGGCCCTGGAAGGTCTTATTATAGGGTTCCCGGCTATTTTCGCCTCATTATCGCAGAAAGGGTGAATTCTCGAGGCCGGGATGAATTTCTGAGGGGGATTCGAGTTCGGTGTCTGGCAATGGTGTAGAGGTGCGTTGCAGGTGGCGCAAAAGCATTATATGAAGGGGCATTTAAATAACAGGATCTTCTTGCTGTTGCCGGTGTCTCAGAACATTTTCCATGGCCATATTTATGTAAAATATCTTATCATTTTTCCCGAGAAGACCATAATCTAGATTTCATTTAAAATTCTGTCTACTTTCACTACTTCCTCCAATACGCACACCATCAGATTCTTCTGTTAACACTAGAATTCTGCAAATCTGCTTATATTTGTGCATATTCGTGACTATTAGTTTTGACTGCTAAAAGGATCGTCGCGGTCTATTTATAAGTTTTACAGATAAACATGTGTTTTCTGCACTATAAAATTTTGATGTCAAATTAAATGTTCCGTATTCCCCTTCCATTGATTCCATAGAAGAATCTGATTCATCATCAATTTCTGATTCTGAATCAGATTCTCCTAATGTAATAATGAAAGGATGAATATTTTCAAACGAAAAATTTCCCATATGTTTCGTCCAGTCTTCCGAAATTAATTTTTCACAATGATTACAAAAATTTTGCCACGTCGGGGGTACATTTTGAAAGAGCCTCACGTCATAAATTTGCAACCCTATATTTCGATACTGGTTGCGAATTTATGTGCTTATTGTAAAAGCCTTTGCACTGCCCCCATGCAATCTCAATAGGATTGTATTGACAATGGTATGGAGGCAATCTAAGAATTTCATAACCGTGCTCCTTCAAAATTTCGTCAGTCGCGTATTGTTTTGTTGTTCCGTCTATTCTAAAAGGCCTAATTAATTCCCATAATTGTTTTTTTTTTTTTGTAATTTTGCCCTCAATTTCGACATTGTGTTTAACCAACCACTCCTGTATTTGACTTTTTTTACAGGAAAATGTGGGTGGTTTGTCCAACTGCACCGAGTGATACGGTGCATTGTCCATCACCACACATTTTCGTTGCAACTTGCCTAGTGCAGGAATAAACTAATTAACCACCCAATTTTGAATTTCTGCATTCATGTTTTTATGGTAGACTCTGTCATTGTTCGTCGAGTCAAGTAACAAGTCACACCGTTCCAAAAAGCCAAGTTTTGTTCCCGCATGCAAAATTGTAAAACGTTTCCGTTCACTCTTAATTTTGGCTGGGTTACTTTTCAAATCTGTTTCGTATATCCATCGACGAATCGCAGACCCATTTTGGTAAATCCACGTTTCATCGAGGTACACGAATATTACATTTTCACTAGAATTTTGAAAAGAAATTTTGGATGCAACGACATATTTTTGTTCACATAAAATTTTGCGTCCGTTAACAATTTTGTGTTTGTAACCTATAGATTTCATAATTTTGAATAAAGTTGTTCTTCCCCCTTTAAATTCCAACGTATCGCAAGCGTCTGTAAGTAATTTGTCCAAAGTGAAATATTCATTTTTCAAATTATATTGCCAAATCTTTCCGAAACATGTAATTTGTAAATGTATCCGTCTTTTTACGTCTGCCAGATGAAGATGTTTTCAAATTGTCAGGTCCTGCTTTCAAAATTTTAGTTATCGTTCTTTGCGAAATCTAAAACATACACATACCTCCATTAGAAAATGAGGCTCATTTAATTTATGTAAGTCTTACTCCATATACATCTATCAACCTGCTCATAATTTCATCTTGTATGAAATCTGGACGATCCTTTTTATAATAATTGTAGGCTTTTTTATGGCTTATTTGGTTTGTCCGCTTATAATTTTCGACATTTTGACAGGATTAAAAAATGTAATTAAATAATTAGTTATTTGTTTTAAGTTACTTTGATCATGGCATTGTAGTTCAAGTTTATTTAAGTATTGGCAACATAGTCAATACAGCTGACGTGACAATGTCATAATTTTTTTCACGTCAGATTTTGACTACCTTCAAAATACATGCACATAACATAACGAAAAAAAACATGGCCTACTAGAATACAAAAAGATCCTGAATCCTAGTTGAAAAATGTATTGATATTTTTCCTAATACTCAGTTCCAAGCGAGTTTTAAATTTAAACTTAATGTCACATTCAAAGATGTTATCTGTGATTAAAGTCAATGAACCAAATCATTTAAAAATAGTGACTATGTTATTATTATGGCGGGATACAATGTAAAACTATTGATCCACTATTAATAACAAATACACTAGAAACGCTCAAACAGACGAATGTCATAATAAGTTCTATTCCGTACTGGCAAAATCATCAACGCAGGAATTTTCAGGATTTCCTCATTTTAACGAAGAGTTTTTAACAAGCACTGACGAGGATGTTACAGCTATTCATATAAATGTTCAACGTCTTCGAAATAAAGTTGGTGTTCTGGAAACTTTTTTATATGAGTATCAACCGTCTGTCTCATGCATAAGTGAACATTGTCAAAATAACGTGAGTATTGAAGCATTAAAATTTGACAATTATTCATTAGTTTCATACCATACCATACCATTTTTGTGGTACGACATTATTAATGATTCTAAAATAATTAAATAAATTTGACATTAACTATATATACATACTGGATGTTTCTTAACTTCATACAAAACCAGTGAAAGTTTACATTAAAAGTGATAGAATGAAGCAGTTTTTGTATAACAATTGATTAATAAATATTAGAGATAATAAATGTTTTTGGCGAACGATGAAACAGTTTGATAGTCCCTGGTTTATTTTTATGACGTAATTACGTCCTCGGAAAAATTTGTTGATCGGCTGGTAAGTGGGTCAGTTGTCAGCTGTACTTTGTCGCGTTGAAAACATGGCCCAATTTTCCAATACTGTTCTTGTGGACATGATTTTAATATACGGCGAACGTGGTCAAAAAGCGTTGGCTGCAAGACGTTTGTATGCACAGCGTTGACCCTGATGGCTTTTCCACGAAAATATTAAAAACTTGCAAACTTGCACATCGCTCCCCTCTTAACCAAAATAATTAATACTTCATTTTCTGTGGGTCAATTCTCGAATGCTTTAAAAATATCAACTGTTGTACCAATCCACAAAAATTTGATTCAAGGAATATTAAAAATTATAGACCGATATCATTGTTAAGCTCCTTCTCTAAAATCATAAAAAAAGTAGTGTTAAGTAGATTAATTGATTATCTTAACCATCACAACTTTCTATCGAACTGTCAATATGGCTTCCGTGAAGGTTTCTCCACTGAAATTGCTGCAATTAATTTTGTGCAATCCATACGAGACTTGCTTAATACAAAACTCAAAGTAGCTGCCTAATTCTACCCTACGACCTCACCGAAGTCTTTGATAACATAAATATTAAATACATTCTTTACAAATTAAATAACTTAGGTTTTATAGGTGTAGTCAATAATTGGTTTGAATCATATCTGTTGAATCGTAAGTTAATGATAAGAGTCGAAGACTGTCATTCCAACAAATTTGATCTATCAATGGAGGGCAGTGTTTTGGGTCCACTCATTTTCTTTTTATAAATGATATGCCTAATTAAATATCTGAGGGGCAGGAATACATATTTGCTGACGACACCGCGACCATAGTTGCTACATCAAATCTTACTCTACTGCAACTAAAAGTTCATAAAGTAATGCGGGAATTTAACTCCTGGTGTACAAAAAATGAATTAATTATCAAGTGTAATAAAACAGTATGCGTAGATTTTTACTACAAGCAAGGTAAATTTCCTAATAATAATTTTAAAGTAAATAAAATAGAAGTAAGACACCACACGAAATTTCTAAGACTGATAATAGATAGGCACACCTAATCCAGATTGATCAATAAATAGCATTGCATCGCAATTAAATAGAAGCTATTATTTAATACTTAATTTAAAAAATATACTAGATACTAGAGATCTTGGAGATTTATTTAAATTACTTACATATGTTTTCACTTATTACAAGAAATTTAATAAGTCTACGAATGTTCATAAATGTAACACCAGACGTAAAGATGACTTACGCCCTGAACATTCAGATACGTCTCAATATTAAAAATCGCCATTTTATGCAGGAATTACATACTTTAATAAATTAGCCGATAACTTAAAACAATATACTTAGAAGTAAGTTAAAATGCTTCTTAATTGATCGTTGTTTATATCACGTTAATGAACTATGATTATGTTTAATTTTAATTTGTAGCTCTGCCTAACGATAACCTAATGTAATAACGAAGCCATCCATTTTATAAATTATTATTATTAAAGAAAGGCATAAAAGGACAAAATTACCTAGTTGCACAGCGATTAGGGGTGCAACTATATCAGTCACGGCACACCACCGTAGGGGCGCCCGAAGTGTCTTATTTAATTTATCTTTAATAGGATTTAGAAATGTAACATAACGTGACATGATTTAGGGTAAATCAGAGAAAACTTGAAAAAAGAAACAAATTATTAAAATAAAACGGCCAATCAATTAAAACTGTTTTATTTTAGTTTCAAACAATTATAATTATCCTAGTCTAAGTTTATAATCAAAATGGAAATGCAATTTAATTCCATGTTAGGAGTCGGTCTTAAGTATTAAATCGTATCTTACCACAACAGAAGTGAATTCAACAGATGAAATATGAATATTCCCGCGAATCATCAAGTACTTTATTTTGTCGTAAGGAATCCTCAAGTTATATGCGTATACTTTATTGTTTACATCCACCTGCACATTATATCATATTCATTCCTGAAATATTTTCCAGAAAACTTTATCACCTTAAAATGAGAATCCGTGTTGCTGATTACAATCTCGAATTGTTTTCCATCCTGAAGAGGAATATTTTGTATTTCTTCCGTTCCCCATGCATTAGATTCGAATGTGTTGTTTACCGTTTCTCCGTCCTTAAAGCGTACCGTCATTCTAAATGGAATGTCAACAAGTGTATTGTTCGCGGTAGAATTTTTAAATTCAATGTCAAATTCATCACTAAAACAATCAAATCATTAACGTTACTTAATATTTCATCAATCATGAACCTCCAGTTGTCATTTCCTTGAAAACCTTTAATGGTAACCGTGTCGCCTTGTTGGAAACCATACAGTAAAGGCCAACTTAAAATTTTAACCTGAAATTAAAATACAGGGTGTTTAAGGAATAACAAATCAAACTGAAGAACCGAATTCAGGATCTCAAATAAGAGAAAAACGAGGAAATGTTCAGAAATGTTTGAGGATCAACAGATCAAACTGAAGAACCGAATTCAGGATCTCAAAATAAGAAAAAAATAAGGATATATTCGGAAACATGGAAGAAGAATTAATTTAGTTAATGTTTAACAAATTAAGCAATTACTTAACAAATTCAAGTTTGGTATATTTAAAACAATCAATTTAAGGAAAATCTAAAATTAAAGTAATTTACCTTTTCGATTAACACAGACGATACTTTCACACTTCCAACAACTGTCAAACATTTTATCGTCTCAAATGATATACGATGCAGAAAATCACTAAAGTGTTTGCCATTTACGTATAACTGAAAACGAATTAATAAAAAAAAAATCTTGTAACAACCGAGGATTAATATTTAACTCACACTGAAATGAGTCGCTTCACATACGATGACAATTTTGAATGGTATATCTGGGAAGATCGGCAAACTTTGATGTCGTTCCTCAACTTCAAATCCCTTACAAACTTCGAACGAATTATTAACAAGGTTCTTCTCGTTCTCGCCATAGCGAAAAGATGCATGGTATGCGATGTCTCCTTCCTTGCATGGCAATTTGGATAAAAAGTTGATGGAGAAAATTTTACTGAAATAAAAACTGGTGTGTTACATCAAGTAGGAAATTGTAAAAACTTACTCAGTTGTGCCTGAAATAGGAATTCCTGTGATTTTCGTTCGTGATCCTGGAGAAAAACCATCGGATAAAGGCCATACGCAACCCTTCAACTAAAATTTCGTCAAATTATATCTTTGTAAATAAATCAAATTGATTATTGATTTTCAGTTTATATTTATTTACATATTTATAACTACTATTACTACTACTTGATTACTAAATCTATTCTGTTATTGCTCGTTCTTTGTATGCCTTAATTAATACACTTGATTGATTATTGTGATAATTTTAAAATTCTTATTATTATGAATTGTTCTGCATATTTTTAACTAGAACATAATTGTTCCATCATAGTTAATGGTCTCACTCAACACCTGCTTGAAAATATTACAGCAATATAAGCATTAACGCTTATTATAAAATGTACATATAAAAAAATTAAGTCTCTCACCATAGTGCGACCAAAATAATGTTGTCGGCAAACTGTACGAAAATAAATTGAAATCAATATATGGCTTTTACACAGTTCACCTAAACTTTTTAAACCACTTCCGTTTCCGCTTCCCATGTTTCGCAATGATAATTTTTAAACCGAATTACTAACTTGCAAATAGATTGTACAAATTGTGCAAATGAAAACATGAAAGTTGTCTTGTATGTGTTATCTTTTAGAATAATCAAAAAGAATAAAAGCACATCACAAATTAGAGAAAATAATACAATTTGGTTCTTTTTCAATGAACACCTTATACAAGATACCTTGAAAAGATAAGGCTGACTATTCACAGCCGTATTGTCATGAAAGTGAACAAGAAAGTTAATGTAAAGCATGCTTAGTTAAAAAGTTATATTCAACAGTTATACACACTTCGTCCAACGCTTCTCTAATAACGTGATACCCTCAAAAAATGCTATCGGTAATTTCTCAAAAAACCTCGGAAATGGTGTCTTTTAGGTCTTCATCTCAAGAAAATAGACGTCCTCGCAAGTGTTTCTTCAGTTTATAAAAGAGGTAATATCCGACGGAACAACGTCAAGGCTGTAAGAGGGGTGTCGCAACTCAAAAAAAACGCAATTGTTGATCTTATAATAATTGTGCTTTATGAAGACAAAATGTATAAATTTATAATATAAAATTGGTTAAAATGGTGGAAAAAGTGATAAATATTGAGACGCGCCCGGACGTGCCACCTTGTTTGTTGACTTTACGGACAACTAAATAACTAATAAACACGGTCCAAACAAAAACAAACTAAAAATGATTGACAAATTAATTTATTAAATGGACCGAAGAATTGGACTAAATTCAATGAAGCAATAAACGCCTCTTTGCCGAGGGTTTAGCCAGTTTCCGAAAGAGCCGACAATACTATTGTTAACACCCCATGCAGTTTCTAAAGATGTCTAGACTCGGGTTGCTACCTACTTTTATGGCTGGCGCCCGACAATATACTTCTACTGACCTATATCTACCGTTCGGCCCTTTTGGAATCTGCAAAATTAAAACTTTAATTGCCGATTATTCTTGATCGCCTGAATAAACAAAAAAAAAACGGACCCTACGTTGTTGTAACTGGATTCTAATTTTGAAGAGA
Organism: Serrognathus titanus; assembly: GCA_039766575.1. Lineage (NCBI taxonomy): Eukaryota > Metazoa > Arthropoda > Insecta > Coleoptera > Lucanidae > Serrognathus > Serrognathus titanus. Next base: position 65,986,472 of record CM077911.1, read on the forward strand.
CGGTGAAAGAATTTTGAGAGATTAAAGGAACTAAATACGTATCAATAAAATGCGAGGTATTAAATTTAATTAATTATTTACTTAAAAAAAGAAGAAGAAGAGGTAAAAAAAACTCCTGCTGACAATCGCGAAGGACTTGTAAGCTTGAGCGGAAAAAGAACCTCGTTGAAACAATGGATATCTTTCATAATAAATATATGCTTCCAAAGAAGTACCATAAACTTCGCTTAACGTATTTAACACCGAATATCGAAGCGATCTAATTTATTTCAATTCTCAGAGTTGGTGGCTTGTTGCATACGCATTTAAGGCTGTGTCAACTTTGTGACTTAAATTAGATCAAAAAATACTCTATTTTTTATTGAAAATAGCTTTGTCTTGGTACTTGTGTTTGCCACCTTAGTTAGTACTCGAAGACGCTATGAATAATCACCAGCGCACAGTGTGACAGTGTATCTACAGTGTACTTTATTAATGGGAATTATTAATTGATTAATCAGAGGTTCGGAGAGGTATGTGATACAAAAGGCCGCTTCGGCCATCAATTTGCAAGATAATCAACGGCAACTGCCATTAGTTTTTCAAGGACTCTTTTCAGAGGTGATGGAAGAGCTAAACCTAATTAATCAGGCCACGGACAAGGATTTTTCGTCTACTACGTTCTCGTGCCTTTAGAAGGTCGTACAATGTACGGCTTTTTTCAGATCCCTCTACGTCGTTTTTCGTCGGCTAACCTAATTTGTTCGTGCAAAGACCCAACTGACTGTTTTATGGCGCTCCGCTATGGGCGGTTATGGCACTTTCAGTCGCTCGACAAATTACTTTCAATTAACCTGCAAATCTTTCAGCAAAGACAACACTTCAGCACACACACACACAGGGTGTGAGGAGAGTTCTGTGAAGAAGATGTCTATTCATAGGGAGTTCAAATTGTTGGCCTCGTAATACTACGGAATTCGTAACGAGTATTAAATTTACCTTGATTTCTGAGTTAGACTGTGCTGGTCTCACTGTGTTCATTGGCAGATATAACTTGCCTGACCAGTGGTGTGAGTTGCAGATGCCCCTGTACAAATCGAAATAACACTGATAGCGTGTCTCCGAATTGCCCGAGGATATCGCAAAAAAGGTAGAACTAAATTGAAAACAAAAAAAATACACTGTATTTGAAATCGAACAAAAGATTTTAGATGTAGTTAATTTACTCTGGTTGATTAAATCACAGATCACGCAAACTACTGAATTTATTGAGTTTTAACTTGATTCAAAAGCAAACGCAAGTACCAAACATAAAAAAAAGATTGCCTAAGCAATGCAAAAATTGAACTTTACAGAATTTCCAAGCCACAGATTGATAAGTCAATTAAAATCATTCTTACACAAATTTATGCCACCAAGTATGTGAAAAGAAACAGAAAAATTCATGCAATTATACCTAGTCCCGTTTCGCGACGTTCACTTCACTAATTCCCTCACGCACTAGTTTTATCCGCGTCTCCGATCGCACGCGGCTAGCGGTTATTTATTTGATTGCCCTTTTCTCAATTCACTATAATTTTAACGCCCCAAATAATATGATTTAATTCTAATTATGCAAGCTAGATGAAATCAATTGCAAAGCACTCAAAAAATAAACTTCTCGAGTTAAATTAAAATGCAGCTTTACGTTCGAACGATCAGAAGCTTTCTGTCCTAAGTTTTTGATTTTTTCCTTCCCGCTAGCAACAACTTACACCCCCCCTTATGCACCCCGAAATATTCTTAGACCAATCACCGCGGTTCTAGCTCAGAAAAAAAAATCATGCTTCTCTCTCGTTCCTAGTGCATTCCTGATAAATTACGGCCACCCAATCCGCCTGACAGATACTCCGGCCGCTGCACATGTTCTAACTTTCTAAATTTTTCAAAATAACGACGCTATACAAGTATTGGTTGACATATTTATCGTTTCCCGTCTTTTCAGTCCATGGTTTCAAAATAAAAGCCAACTTCTTTCGTATTGAGAGGTGAGATGATACTTTCTAAATTTTTCAATAACTCGAATGTTTGCGTGACCAATTCCTTCAAAGACTCTAACGCATACAAAGACAACCCTTGATTTATAATATGACAGCAACTATGCTTCAAGTGCCCTTTACGAAATCGGTGCTCTTAAAGACCATAAATATGACCCGAGTCATCTCCGGTGGCTTGCTCCGACTCGTAAAATTTCTCTTTGTTAACAAGCAATCAAATAAACAAACGCAATTTGTTTTCAAATCAAATCCGCGACCGTTTCAATATAGTTATTTTTAGTGGTTCACACTTTGGCGGACCAATATCGACACAAAATTAAAGTAACGTCTGTAAATATAACTATACTCGTTCACAATTTCGTGGCAATTATCAGTTTTTTATGTAATTTTGACGTATGAACGAGTAAAAATGGTAATAATTGTGCTTTTTTAAGAAAAAATGTATAAATTTATAAAAAAAGGAAATAAAATGTTAGAAAAATTTGTAAATATAGCTATTTTAGTAGTTCACTTTGAATCGGTCGCGAATTTGATTTTGAAAACAAATCGCGTTTGTTTATTTGTTTATTTTTTTTATATTTATGGTCTTTTAGAACACCCAGTTCGTAAAGGGCACTTGAAGCAGCCTATTATATATCAGAGCGGCCTTTCAAGGGTTGTCTTTGTACGCATTAGAGTCTTCAAAAGAATTTGTCACGCAAGCATTGGTGTTATTGTAAAATTTAGAAAGTATCATCTTACATCCTAATAGGAAAGAATTTGGCTTTTATTTTGAAATTGTTGACTGAAAAGACGGGAAACAATAAATATGTCAACCGACACTTGTATAGCATCGCTATTTTGAAAAATTAGAAAGTTAGAACATGTGCACGGACGGAGGCAAGTATCTGTTAGACGAATTGGATGGCCGTAATTCACCAGGAATGCACTAGGAACGAGAGAGAAGGTTGCTACGGGGGCTGTGGCGAAGAAAAATCAAAAACTGAGGACAGAAAGCTTTTGCTCGTTCGAACGGAAAGCTGCATTTTTATTTAACTCGAGAAGTTTTTTTTTTGAGTGCTTTGCAATTGGTTTCATCTAGCTTGCATAATTAGAATTAAATCATATTATTTCGGGGCGTTAAAATTATAGTGAATTCAGAAAAGGGCAATCAAATAAATAAAAGCGAAGCGCGCCGCGATTTAAGACGCGAATAAAACAAGGGCGCGAGTGAATTAGTGAAGTGAACGTCGCGGAACGGGAATAGGTATAATTGCATGAATTTTTATATTTCTTTTCACATACTTGGTGGTATAAATTTGTGTAAGAATTATTTTAATTGGCTCATCAATCTGTGACTCGAAAAATCTGTTCAATCTTTGCATTGCTAAGACGAGTTTTGTTTTATTTTTGGTACTTGCGTTTGCTTTTGAATTAAGTTAAAACTCAATAAATTCAGTAGTTTGCGCGATCTATGAGTTAATCAACCAGAGTAAATTAACTACACCTAAAATCTTTTGTTCGATTTCAAATACAGTGTATTTTTTGCAATTTAATTCTACCTTTTTTGCGATATCCTCGGGCAATTTGGAAACACGCTATCAGTGTTATTTCAATATGTTCGGGGGCATCTGCAACTCAACCCACTAGTCAGGCAAGGTTATATCTGCCAAAGAACACAGTGCGGCCAGCACAGTCTAACTCAGAAATCAAGGCAAATTTACTACTCGTCACGAATTCCGTAGAATTACGAGGCCAACAATTTGAATTGCTTATAAATAGACATCTTCTTGACCGAACTTCTCTCACACCCTGTGTGTGTGCCGAAAGATTTGCAGGTTAATTGAAAGCAATTTGTCGAGCGACTGAAACAGTCAATTGGGTCCTTGCGCAACAAATTAGTTAGATAATAGGTTTAGCCGACGAAAAACGACGCCGAGGAATCTGAAAAAAGGTGTACATTGTACCACCCTCGGAGGCATTTGGACGTAGTAGACGAAAGATCCTACCTAAATCGCCTGATTAATTAGGTTAACGAGCTAGAGATAGTGTTATTCCATCACCTCCAGAAGGAGTCCGTGAAAAACTAGCGGCAGTTGCTGTTGATTAACGTGCAAATTGATCGCCGGAGCGGCCTTTTGTATTACATACTTCTGATTAATCAATTAATAATTCCCATTAATAAAGTACACTGTAGACACACTGTGCGCTGGTTGATTATTCATAGCGTCTTCGAGTACTATCTAAGGTGGCAAACACGGGTACCAAGACAAAGCTATTTTGAATAAAAAACAAACTAAGTGTTGATCTAATTTAAGTTACTAAGTTGCCACACTAATTGCGTGTGCACCAAGCCACCAACTGTGAGAATTGAAATAAATTAGATCGTTACGATATCCGACGTAAAATGCGTTAAGCGAATTTATTATTCTTCTTGATAAGCGAATAATTATATTCTTGTGATTGATATTGTTCCAACGAGGTTTTTCCGCTCAAGCTTACAGGTCCCTTCGTGACTGTCAGCAGGAGTTTTTACCTTTTTTTTCCAATAAATAATTAATTAAATCTAACACCTCGCATTTTTATTGATACGTATTTAGTTCCCTTAATCTCTCAAATTTATTCACCGTCTCACCAGAATTAGAATCCAGTTACGACAACGCAGGGTCCAGCTTAATTAGACGATCCCGAACAATCGGCATTCAAAGTTTTTTATTAATTGTGGAGATTCCAAAAGGGTCGGACGGTAGTTTTAGGTTAGTAAGAGTATATTGCTGGCGCCAGACATAAAAGTAGGTAGCGTAACACGAGTCTAGACTTTTAGAAATTGCATGGGGTGTTAACAATAGCATTATCGGCTTTTTCAGAATCTTGCCAAGGGAACCCTCGTAAAGAGGCGTTTATTGCTTCATTGAATTTAGTCAAATTCTTCGGTCCATTTAATAAATTAATTTGTCAATAATTTTTAGTTTGTTTTTGTTTGGACCGTGTTTATTAGTTATTTAGTTGTTCGTAAAGTCAACAAACAAAGTGGCACGTCCGGGCGCGTCACAACTTTTTCGCGATCCCAAACCGGCGGATTATAGACTACTATTGTCGCCATCAGCTTCTTTGCATATGCTTGTGTCATTTCTTTTTTTAGATGGAGAAAATTCTTTGTGTATTCATTGGCATTGAATCTTGTTTTGTTGGGGTATCCTAGTGGAACACCCATGGTTCATCGCGCTCATTACAATTGGTGACAGACACCAAGTTTTGTTCACAGATTTCTTGTCTGCACAACATTTTTTAGGAGTCAGCGTTTACGGAACCCAGCGCGCTTAAACTCATCCCCAAACAAATTGTCAAAACGTATGCTTCCCGTATTCCTATTTCATTTGAGATAACCGAAACTTTGATTCATCGATCATTAACACTATTTCTACATCTTTCGTGATTTGTTCTTCGGTCCTTCCCTCCATAGGTCGTCCATTTTGGGGTCATCTCGAATGGATTCACTGTCCACATTTCAACCGCTTTGACCAGAATTTTATTTGAAAATATGACGAAGAATTTTTTCACCAAATTATGTTTGTTTATTTAAAAAAAGTGTAATGAAAAACGTGTTTTTTAAAACGAAATTTCTATTTTCAGTAAAAAAATATCGTATTTAAGGCAATATTTTGTTGATTGTGTTTTTATAAATAAAAACGGATCAAGGAATAAGACTATTGTGTATTTGTTTTACGAGATTTTTTTATCTTAATTTTGAAACTACATAAGAAAAAATTACAAAAAAGGAGAATTTTATTCTTTTTATAAAATATTGTGTACTGTAATTTTTGGCTTTTGACAATTTTGATTGTTCGAGTTTCCTGCCAGATTTCAAAAAAATATCAACTAGATGTAGTTGTGTTGTTTTTTGTTTGATTAATGCACGAGAACTAATCCTAATAAAATATTTTCCATAGTTGGCGTCGTCCTATATGAAGTCAATCTGAAAATCAGCATTTTTAGTAACTCTTAAATATTAAAATGAATCTCACCATCCATCGGAGAAGTGACTTTAACAGACCACACATAAACATTATCTTGAATTATCAAGTACATTATTTTATCGTGAGGAGGACTCGCTTCATACATGTTCTCTTTACCATTTACAACCACCTACAATATTAATAACTTATATTATATTAATTTCTGCAATTTTTTTCCAAAAATTTCATCACCTTGAAAAATGTACCCTGGTTGCTGATTGTAATTACGAATTGTTTTTTGGGTTCAACCTTCTGCTGTATTATCTTTTGTCGCCACATTTTGGATTTGTAACTCTTACTTATAATTTCCTCTTTCTCAAATTTTACCGTCATATGCAGTGGAATATCACCAGATTTTTCATATGGGGAAAAATTTTGAAAAATAATAAGAAACTCATCGCTGAAAGTTCAAATTTAAATGAAGCAACGTTATTTTCATATTTTTTTGTTAACGAACCTTGATTTGAGAATTCCTGGAATTCCAGTGATGGTAACCGTATCGTTTTCCTGGAAGCCACGTGGCAAAGGCCAGTTTAAAGAATTGATCTGAAAAATGAAAATAATGGACAATATATCAAAGATTCATTCATTAAATATTCGCAGAAAATCTTGAAAACAGTGTTCCGCGTGATTTTCTAGAAACTGGAGAAATGTCTAGATATCTACCTTGAAAAATTAAGGGAAACTAAACCTGGGAGAGATTTTATGAATTTACGTGTCGTTGTTGTTTGGTATGTACAATTCGGGCTATTTCAAAAAAGGGTTGATTCGTCTTGATCCAGTCTATGAAGAATGACATAGAAAAATATTTATAATCTGAAAGAACTTAAATCAGCTTAAATTAAACGTTCGCCAAATAACCTTTCTTTCCCGGATTCGTTGTTTACTTTGGTTTGTCCTTATAAATAAAAGGCCCAAGGGCATTATTGTTTGATGTACCCTCGCATAAAAACTTAAAGATTCTTACCCTATCAATCGTCAAAGCTGTTAAAGACACGCTTCTATTAACTGCCAAGCATTGTATCTTTCCAGGCGACATGCGATGTCGAAACTTCTTGAACAGATCACCATTAATATGTAGCTAAAACCGAATCAAGGTATGTCATATAAAATCAATTAATGTTTACTATTTAACTCACACTGAAATGACTAAATTCGCATATGATGATGATTTTAAAGGGCTTCCCTGCGCTTATGGATTTATCAGGATATTGTTTCTCCTCTTGCCATCCTTCGCCAGTTAAGAATGTGTTGTAAACGATGGATTCTGTACCATAACGAACATTAATGTGACTGACGATGTCTCCTTCTCCGTCACCTGGCAGTTTAGTTAAGAAATTAATGCTGAAAATGGAACTAAACTGGAAAATGGTATATTCCGTCAGTATATTTGTAAAAACATACTCAGATGTGTCACCAGAGGGAATACCTTCGATTATTACTCTTGATCCCGGAGGAAAACCATCAGGCAAAGGCCACACATAATCATTCGATTGGAAGTTGTAGAACTGAGCAGGTTTTAACCAATCAATAATCTATTTGGAAATTATCACAAATTGATTTGAGGGTTCTCACCTTAATACTAGTACAAGAAAAAAAAATAGATAATCTTACCATTGTACGACCAAATTTTTGCCGGTGAACTGTAAAGTATAGAGTACTATCCACATCTGCAGACTTTTATATAATTCGTAGGTTTTTTAAACCACATACGCTTCCGTTTTCTAAGTTTCACAGAGATAAAGTTAATATCGCATTGTTAATTTGCAATGTGCAATCTTAAATTATTCTTCGGAATCTCAAAATAATTTTAGAATTTTTAATCACGCTAAAAGTGAACTAATTATTCAAAAAATACTTTATTTAATATTTTCAAATGAAAGTATGAATCTAAGAATCTAACGGATGGAAGGTCAAGAGGATAACCCAGAGCGAAATAGAAGAAGAAAATGAAAATTTACTTAAAAGAAATGAAGATAATGGATTGGAAAAAATTAATAACGAGAAAAAAAACGGAGGAAAATAAGGTATAAAGAACAACAAAACATGTATATAAGAAAGGACAACGATGTGAAATATGTATATGAATTAAAACACTAACAAATAGATCACCTTGCAGAAGAAAGTTACCACTCTATCTAGATATGCGATTCGAAATCATGGACCTGCACAAAAAAAATAGAAAAGAAAAATAGATACGATGGAACTAAGACATTTAAGAAAGATAGACGCTTAAATTTGGATGGACTAAAGAATTGGATACGAAAGCAAATGGTGAAGTACTGGAGGAAAGTCAATTGACATGTGTTGTGGACATGTATAAAGAAAGAAGGACAACAGGAAGGATAAAAGAGGCAAGATTACTAAAAGGCAAGTATAGAGAAAGACCGAGAAGAACCTGCCAGGAGGAAGCAATAAGATGAGGAAAATAATGAAAAGAGGACTAAGACATTTAAGAAAGATAGAAGCTTAAATTTGGATGGACTAAAGAATTGGATACGAAAAGAAATGGTGAAGTACTGGAGGAAAGTCAATTGACATGTGTTGTGAACATGTATAAAGAAAGAAGGATGAAAGGACAACAGGAAGGATAAAAGAGACAAGATTACTAAAAGGCAAGTATAGAGAAAGACCGAGAAGAACCTGCCAAGAGGAAGCAAGTAGAGGAGGAAAATAATAAAAAGAGGGTTGACGGTTGTCCCGGACAAGGGAAGTTTTAAGACCTTTTAGAACACAATCAGAACGACAACCTGAACTTCACCAGCCTCTACATCTGCAAGGTTAAAACAAGCAAAAGGATTAACTAAAAGTAAATCTTTAATGACACCGATTTTTAATAAACTTGAGAGGAACAATTAAAGTGACAACATTTTTCCTTTTTTTATATTTCAAATATTCTTAAATATGTTATAATTATTCTGGTATAATATAAGCGCAAGGTCCTATATTTTTGAATCCCAGATTTTCGAATAATATTTCACTCGCTTTATTTCCGACAACCACGGTCGCTATTGGATTGTACCCTGCTTTGGCTATTTCTTTAGACATGTACTTAGTTAGTAAATTAGCGTATCCCTTGCGTTTTTGATTTTCGACCGTTTGCAAAACTCCAAGACCTCCAAGTTGTGTCGTTAGTATCCACGCCAAAAGTTCGTCGCTTTTTTTCAGAAAAATTCCAGCAGTGTTGTTCATTTCTATCAGCGCTGACAGGTACACCTCAGATCCATCGCATCTATGCGGCCATAAACCATTAATCAACGGTGCGGAAGCCTTATCCAGCTTTTTTATGTATATATCATCCGGACAACTGGAATTAGCAACTACATTTTTGTTTGAAAAGAATCTTAGAAATTACTCACTCTATTTCAAAACCCAGAGCTTTCTCTTTGCTTATCCATTGAATCGTGTTACGTATAACTATGTTTGGCACGTTTAAGTGATCTAGAGCCTTCAAAATGAAAGGGGTGTGCTCGTTTAAAAGCAAACAGATCCTTGGTTTCATTTTCCAATCAATTCGTTTGGTTTCAGTCAAAGCCCTAAAGAATATTTCGCTCTTCTTTTCTAAAGTTGATAGTAACACTTGGTGCACCAGGCCAAACTATATACAACAAAATTGGCTTTATTTTTGTAATAATAAGTTGGGGTTTTCTCACCTCCATTACAAGTATGAAAGTTCCATTCGACTTCCAATCGCCATGTGGGGCAAAAAAATTTAGGTATCTTTTCTCTGGTTTCTTCTTCGCCCAGTCAATTGCAATCTGCAATAAGTAATAAACATTGTCTCCGTATGGTGACTGATTTTCATATAGTTTCTTTAATTCGGGCAAATTTTGGTTGGGTATCGCTTCCAAAATATCCTTTTCCATTTTGAATTCTCGCTGTATATAATCGTCGTCTGCCTGGATGGTTAATATTGGCACAAAAAAGTTTTATCATTACACGAATTGACCTTTGTATTTGCAATTAACCTTGCGTTAATCGATTGATTTTAATCAAGATATTTAACATGAGACCGAACGTGTTGTGTCTCTAGTATTTTCAGCTATACTGCAGCATCATTAAATAAATGAAATAATAAATCACAGGACAATTTAGAAGATGATTAAATCATAAAAAGTGATGTAAGCACCAAATAAACAAAAATATTCATACACCTACAATGAACTCCACGTCATCTGAAATAAATTGTGGGTTTTTTTTATTGTTATTCAGTTTAAAAGTATAAATCAAATTCAGTTAATTATAAACACTGTACATTTTTAAAATATTTCAATATATGTGCACTTATCGACTATTTGAAATCCTAAACTCCTAAATAAATTTTCGCTCCTCTCGTTTCCAATGATTATAGTTGCCCACGGATCGTGGCCTTCTTCGGCTATTTTCTTGGCTAAAAATTTCGTTATCAAGGTACCGTAGCCTTTACGTCTGTGCTGTTCAAGGGTTTGTAAATTTCCCAAACAGCCCAACTGTGTTCTCAAAATCCACGCGACGAGAGTTCCGTTATTTTTGAGAAACACTCCATAGCCTACGTTCATTTCTATAAGGGTTGCTAAGTACATTTCGGTTCCGTCGTGCTTATGGGGCCAGAGATCGTTTACTAAAGCCGCATCTGACACGTTCAATTTTTTAATGTAAACATCGTTTGGACTTCTACAAAATAAATAATCCGAATCACAGATTACATGTAATTATGTTTGAATATGTTTCGCATTTACTATCTTTGAATGAAGATAAGAAAAACTATAATTATTCAACCGATTAAAACTCTGCTTTCAAAAAAAGGGAATCTTGTTTCGACGATATTTTCTTATTCGATAACCTTAAGGTCCCTTTTTATGCTTATGCAATTTGCGCAAATTTACTAATTGCACAAGGAAGTCATTGCAATTTTTTACTTGCACAAGCCAGAAAGTTGGCAAACTGACTATCAAAATGGATTATCATTTACATGCGCAAATGAAGCACAAATTCGTTTGCGCAAATTGCATAAGGTGAAACGGGCCATTATAGTATGACTTACTGGAATTTGACCAAACTCTACAATTTTATACTTAAATAAACTCAAAATATGCTTACTTTGTATCAAACAACAATGCCTTCTCAGATGGAATCCGCCATATACAATTTTCTATCAAAAACGTAGGTAACCCTTTGTCTGACAATACTTGAACGGTAGTTGGAATATGTTCCTTATGTATTGCAAAAATAGTAATATTTCCCGCCCAATTAATCACATTGGTTTCGGCGAGAGCCTTTTTCAAAGTTCCACAAGATTTTTCTAGCGTAAAAACGTACAAGTCGTAAGTACCAAACTGCAGAAAGTTTATCGACGTTTGTAAGTTTTAATAAAAGGCTTCAAAGATAATCACCTGCATAATTAAAACAAAAGTGCCACTCGTTTTCCAATCACCATCAGGTGCCAGGAAAATAAAATCGTTTCTCTTTGCGTCCTTTCCCATCCATTGAATACAAGTGTCTAACAAGCAACACACGTAATAGGTGTATGGTAAATGAGTTTTGAGCATATCTCTCAAGTGAGGCAAATTTTCGGTCGGAATCACCTTCAAAATATCGTCGCTCATCGTATCTTTTGACATTGCACAACGTGAAGTTCTCAACTGGTCTCGAAGCACAGCGTTTATTTATTTTGCCTTACATCATCACACGAAATTATCGTTCTCAGCGTATGAATTTAGATTGTTAAACATTTGCCCTCACGAGACGTAATAGAACCTTAATAGGAGCACAACAAGCACGTGCTTTAATCCTCTTAAATGACTTCGTAATTTTAAATCGGTATAAAAATAGAAAAATCGTCAAATAAATATTTGTTTGGAAGAAAAAAAAGAGGAGAGCAATCACTCTTCAAACAAATCAGGAATAGAAAAATGTATCCGAGGAAGATAGATGAGACGGGACAAAATGAAAAAAGCATTTTAAAAGACCAAAAGGGTGACTCTACCAGTAAACAAAGAGGAGCTAATAAGAGAGGAGGAATCTAAGCACCGCTGATAAAGTCTTCACAGCAAATGCAGAAATGATAAGCTATGACAATTCATCAGTCGTACTACTAAATGAAAGGCTTCAAGAAAGATCTTCAAGAAAAAAGAAATTATCTAAATAGTGAAAGGAATTTTAATATCTAAAATAAAAACGAAGTAATAAGAAGCAATTAGAAATTTAAAAAATAACTGCATTGACTAAGAATGTCAGAGGAGAGAGAAGGAAACCAAAACTAGAACAGAAAGGAAAAGATCACAAAATTCTTAGAACAATGTTATTGAAGACATCCTAAGATCAAACAAATCAGGGAGAAGCTACCGTGAAAGGAGCAGAAGCAAATTTAAAGAACTGACGAAAGGTGCAGGTAATTACAAGGAGCAAAGAAAGAATACCAAAAGTCTCGGACTTCACCAGAATAAAAGAAAAATATCATTTTTCTTTTGATCTCTATAATTTAAAAAAAAATCCTCATGTTTAAGGTTTTTAGGCCACTCAACATATTGGCAATTTATAAAATCAATTTAAATGTCGACGTTTTGCTGTGAATGAACTACTTCTTCAGGGCGAATAATAAATAAATAAGTTTTTCAAGAGAAACTGAAAATAGAAACGTAGACATACTTTTCTTGACAACCTTATTTATTTATCCTGAAGAAACTGTCAAGTCTCAGTGAAATGATTTACAAACCTGTAATTAATCATTTTATGATAATTTTCAACATACCTAAAAGTATTGTAATTTAATAATTACCAAATTAAAGTTCCTTCTGTTCTGCTTTCTGGTAATTGGTTATTTTGGGATATTAAAAAATACGAAGGTTCTCAGATCTGAAAAATTCAAATCTGTGAGTGGTACTTTGAAAACCACCAATAAGGTAAAAAAAGCAAAGTAATAGCACTCGAGATTTTGATTTTGGATTTGAATCAGTAAAAAAGTAATTGTCCATCTAATTATCGCAGTTTTAGGGAGTACAAAGGGAGTACAAGGAACCGGCTGTACATACCTATATATAAAATAATGACGCTCATTTTTAAATCAGAGTCACTTATTTATTTCATCAATAAATTTCAATAAACGTACACTCATCAATAGGTTCAAACCCCAAATTACCGAACGCCTTCTCAGCAGCTACATTCCCCTTGACGACGGTTGCTACGGGATTATGTCCTTCCTCTGCTATTTCTTTTGACAAGGACTTTATTAACACAGTCCCGAATCCTTTGCGTTTGTGCTCCTCCACGATCTGCATAATTCCCAATCCACCTAGATGAGTTTTCAGCACCCACGCCACCAGATTCCCGTCGTCCTTTAAAAACAACCCATGACCTTGATTCATTTCAATGAACGTCGCCATATATTTTTCAGAACCTTCGTATCTATGCGGCCAGAGGTTGTTTATTATAGGAGCGTGGGAGGCATTCAGTGGGGCCAAAAATACTTCCTCGGGACACCTGGAAAACAAATCTAACCTTCTGAGTAATAGGAAAGAAAATGCCCTCAAAGGAAAATCGTCATTGCCTCCAATGATTGGTGAACGTAATCTCAGGGATAGTTAGTAAGTGAAAGTAAGTGCAAATACTAACGTCACTTTGAATTTCAAAGCTTTCTCTTTGGGGATCCACCACAGAAAAGATACAAACATGTGGTGAATTGGACGATTCAGTATATTCACTGCTCTAAGGGTGGTTGGCAAGTGGCTTTCTTGCACGGCGTATATCCATATTCTTTTACCCCAGTCAATCAATTTTGTTTGAGTTAGACCCTTGTATAAAGTATCACAACTTTTTTCCATTGTAAAGAGGAACAAATCGTAACAACCATACTGGAATGGACAAAGTATTGCTTGAATCGAAAAATTAACAATTTTTAATTTACTTTGTGTACTTATTGAATTCTCACCTGCATTAGCAGAATAAAAGTGCCATGCGTGCGCCAGTTGCCGTCCACGGCGAAGAACGTTAAATACTTTTCTTGGGGTTTCATTTTTCTCCATTTGATGCAAGTATTCAATAAGCTGTATACATGCGTTGCGTATGGCAAATAATTTCCATAAAATTCACTTAATTTAGGCAGATCTTCGTCTGGGATTACCTTCAGAATATCGTTCTCCATTTGGGTGAAATTATTTTACCAACAGGATTTTTTTATGGTAGTAAAAAATAATGAATGAGTTTTTTTACGTACGTTCAAGCAAAATCCAACAAGAGAATAACTCTACTGCAGAAAAATGCGTAAATTTTTGGGTATTTATGGAAAACATGACCGTACAAATTTGAAGGTCTCTTGTCATTATCTCTGAGTGTTCTTGGCATATGTGATTATCATTTAGTCAACATTGTTTTATTTGTAATAATTGTGCATTGTTACAGAACAATGAAGAGATTTAGAGTTTTTAGTTAAATTTTTAGAGATATGAAAAGTAAATAATATTGAAGGGCAGAAACCTTTAAACGACATTTCTTTATGAGCATAAGTTATAATAATTGTTTCCGTCGTTTTCATTTGATTCTATTCCTCTTTAAAAGCAATTTGAAATTCCATGGTGGCATATTCGATGGAATTACTAAGAGAAGAATTTCCTATTGAGTTCATTTCGTTTTGCTATCGAGTCCATTGCCCTTTCATTTTCCCTTTCAACAATTTAGTAGTGCAATGTCATCTCCTATTCGAAATTTAAATTAAATGAGAACACATCTCTTCGCTACTTGCAAAATAAATATTGACTCTTCGCTTTTTCTCTACTCATCTGACCACATTCTGCAAGTTCTTTTATAATTTACGCTAAGTGGATATAAACTATTGATCTTTAAGCCCGTGAAGACGATTCCTTATTGCTTTTTCAATAGCAGCAGCAGTAAAACTTTAAGAGCTGCATCATTTGCAAATAATGCATCTCATGGTGTTGACACTATTCGGCGAACACGTCCAAAAATTGATTCAAAAGTGGAGTAATTACATCTGGACTAACTTCATGCTCTTGGGCAACAGTTTATTATATTGGTCTGCTTTCCAATTAACCCACATATTTTTGATTTACAACTTTGCAACTTCCCAGAAATAAACCTGTGATAAATTCACCACAAAGTTTAGAACTAAAGAAATAGTTCCTCGTAACTGCAGATTTAGAGAAGATAGTGAATGAGAGAGTGGCCAAATAAAAAGCAGAGAATTCATACGAAGAAATCCCGAAAATGAAGGATTTAAAGAACGTAGAGGAAAAGAAAGAAGAAAAGCAGAAACCTGTGATGAAACGTAACAAAACCAAGACCCTAAAAGGCTATAAATCATGTGTAGTAATATCGAAAACTTGTTTTGAGTGCTTCTTCTCAATGCTCAAAATAGAAAAAAGCTTAGGGAAACTACAAAGAAAAATTGATTGCATTTGTTTCTATTTCTCACTTCCTAAACCCTTAAAAAAATTTAATCAATAGTTTGAATCGCGACATCCTGCAATCACTTTTTGACACAACTTTGTATAGGAAATAACAAATTGCAGCTAGTTTGCTATTTATTAAGTCCTCCCATACAAGGCGGCCATTCATGCTGCCAAAGCACATTGAAAGTCATTTCCTATACAAAGTTGCGTCAAAAAGTGATCTCAGGATGTTACGATTCAAACTATTGATTTATTACATCGCATTTACGAATAAACTTGGACAGGTCGGTTTGGTTTTCAGTGGAAGTCTCGAGCTACGCTTCTGTTGACGAGGCCCCAAATAGGGTCGAAACAGCTGTACAGAGAATGCTCGGGGGATCCACTGCAATCAAAACCGATTTGCAATAATTTTTTTAAAAGATTTTAGTTTAGATTTAGCTCATTAAATAATCTTGAATTATATCTATTCACTATCAGTCCCTCGCAAACCCCCAAAAATAAATTGGTGATGGATTCACCGCTAGTTTTAGAACAAAGAAAACGGTTTCTCATAACGTCATAACTGCAGGTCTAAATGGAAAATCGCTAAGAGAATCTACAAAGAAAAATTGATTAGTTTCTGTAAAGGCTAAAGAGTTGGGCTTCAATGGACAAAAGTTATAAAAAGAGCCTTGTGGATGATCTGAGGGTGAGTTAGTGTGCTGGATTACCAGAAAAGACAACTTCACCAGAACGTAAACATTACGGGTAGTAACAATTCAGAAAGAGCTGAAAGAACTTCTTTCCCAAACACAATCAATTTTATTATGTCTCCCGCCCCTTTAAATTCCTTCTCATGGTGGCTTGGAAAGCCTAAGGTGCAGTTAACAATTTTTCTTCACTTCTTTTCTTAAACCTCGATGAGATTTATGTTTAAATTTAGCTCTTTAAATAATCTTGAATTACATCTATCAACCTTCTTTTAGTTTGTCTTCTTTGTTGTAGTCTTTGAGAAAGAAGAATACCAAACCAAATTTGTGGGGAAAATATAGGAAACAAATAGAAAACAATTCAGAAGGAATGAAGAGCAGAGAAGCACTTGATGGATTTTTACAACGATGAGGTAGTTATAGCATATTTAGGTCATTCTACTATAGATTACAAAGAAAAAAAAACAAAAAATACTGGGTGTTTCGTTGAATATGTATCAAACTTGGTATGCGGGTAGATGTCGAGAAAAGAAAGAAAAGTTTCTTTGTAAAATTTTCTCCGTAATGAATAAATTTAGAGAAAATCGAAGCGAAAGCAAAGTCGCATATTTTTAGGATGGACTTTAAATGAGAATAAATGGATTGTTACTCATTCACGTACGATATCGGTTTATTGGTTAATTGCCTTTAGAATGTTGCCCCAGTCGATTCGGCAAAACACATTTAAAACATCATGGTTGTTGGCAATCAACAAAAATAATAATTAGTTGTTTGTTTTCTGTTCTCCATTTAATACGAATTTTCTAATTGTTAGTTGAAGAATTTTAGGATTCTTCAAACATTTAGTAGTTTGCGCTTATTTAAAAATTTATTATTCACATTCACCGTTTCATTAAATCATTCGTAGAAATTTAGTGCCCAAGTACCTGATTTTACCCAAAACATTTCGTTCGCCGTACTACCCCAATTAAGGACTTTATGGTATTAGATTTAATAGTTTAATAATTAATAATTAATAATTTATTATTAAATTAAATAATTAAATAATATCCACGCGATTTCACATCAAGGGTCAAGGGCAAAATAAAATCTAGTCATAAATTTATTCGCTGTTTATGTATTTATTACCCCCCCTGTAGCTGTGTGCCATTCATAAATGTAATTTAGATCGACGGTTTTGTTTCACGATTCCGCGCGCTACAGTATTTCAAAAAACATCGATGCAAATTTCAAGTTGCTCCGATTAAATTTTTTTATTAAGATATTTTGTTTGAAATAATGTCAAAAACGTGTCCCTCAAGTTCGATGGATCTTAAATATATATATATATAACCAAAACTTCTTTTTCATCAAATTTCACATTAACAATAATATTCAGTATGCAATATTTTGGTATAAAAAGAACGAAATTTAATGTGTTAAATTCCCTGATATTTATGTACAATTATAGTTTATTAATGATAGATCATTTTACAAAAACATTCATATTTAATTTTTCAATACACTTCAATAAATGTGCACGCATCTATTACTTCAAAGCCTAAATTCCTGAATAAGCTTTCAGATGCTTCGTTTCCTTTGACGACAGTCCCCAAAGGATTATGGCCTTCTTCCGCAATTTCTTTGGACAACGATTTAGTTACAAGAGTTGCGTATCCTTTCCGCTTGTGTTCATCTACGGTTTGCAAAATACCCAGGACACCCATATGGTTTTTTAACACCCACGCCACTAAACTTCCGTCGCTTTTTAAAAATACCCCATGTCCTTGGTTCATTTCTATGAATGTTTCTATGTATCTTACTGAACCTTCGTATCTATGCGGCCATAAACTGTTGACTAAAGAAGCGTGAGAAATGTTCAACTTGTCTATGTACACTTCTTCAGGACACCTAGAAGAAAGAATTTTTTTATTAAATAAAGATTTCCAATTGAAAACGCAAAGAAAAATTCGAAGCAATTATTATTACTAGAGTATTATTTTAGAACTAGAGTATGAATTACGTATACGTAATTGTAGAAGGAAAATGTCATGTGGCTTTAGTAATTATGAAAATATTGTACAATGTTGTTTTTGTTTGTACTTTACAATACTAAGCAAAAAGTTGATCTTAACGAGGTCATAATCATTAGAAACCTTGTAAAAAAAAAAGACGGCGGTTATTCCCGTTGTAAATATTCGCGGATTATTAAACAAGTATTTATGTCACACGTGTTCACAATGTGCTAAAAATTGAAGGAAATATTTTATGCAGTAAAGAACCGATTTAGAATTTTTTCTTATTATTTTTAATTACTTACAATTAGTTTATTTCCTTTAGAGAAGTGGTTGAATGCTTAATTTTGGTAAATGGAATTTTTTATTTTTTCTTCAGCTGTTCAAAATTAACTTGTTCATTTTTAATTAAACCTCTTTCACTTTGAATTTTTTCAATTTGAATTTTTTTTTAAATCATAAGTGTTCTCTAGTATATATTAAACAAATTAATCGGAGGGATAAAAATATAAAAATCGCGTGAAAATGTAATATCGTCCCAAAGAAAATTAAGGACCACCAAAAACGGTCGAAATGAACGCCTATTATTGAGTAGAGCACCCAAAACTGCGTTCGGATTTTCTCAAGATGAAATAGAAGCAGATTGAGAGCGAATTTGCTTTAGTTTGTTAATTAGAAAACATCTATTTAAAAAAACTTGTACAAAAGTTGTTGAGATTAGATATTGTTTGTAAACTGATTTGTAATACATGACAAATCATATAATAAGTAAGACAAGAGAGAAAATATGTTATGCTAAGAGAGAAAACATGTTGGCTTGTGTGTCACGTACCCCACAAACCAACAGGTAGTTGTTGTAGTATCTGTCTTTACCACGTATGCTCCAAAATATTTCTTCCTTTGTCTGGTCAATTTCGCGGAGTTTTACGTTACATTTAGCGGTTTATATATGGTATACGTAACGTGAGGATGCCACGGAAAATATCAACTATAATGGAAGCCTGACTAACATTTGTATCCAATATTATTAAAAGAGAAAGCGAGGAAAGTATTCAATAAAATAAAACAATGTAGATTTATAGAAAGTTACAGACTAATGATTTCCAGATTCGAAGATTTCAAGAAATAGGAGGATTCTTGAAAGCCTGCAATTTAAAAACAGTCTTGCAAGAAACTCCCTCTTTTGATTACGTACCAGAAAACAAACATGTGAAAGTTAAAATGCCTTACTCTTGATATTTTGCCAAAAAATAGTGTAGTAAATAGACCTTACCTTTCCTTTTACATAGCAATTTGGATTGAATGGATGTATAAATATGAAAAACCAAACAAATACTGATAAGAAACTAAGATATAAGATTCTAATCCCCTTTGCAAAGGTGATGTGAACCAATAAGTTTCCAAAAGATTTTAATTTAACTTGAAGTCTTCCGCGGCGTTGTCCATAATTGAATTGGTTTCCAGTTGCAGAAGAACTTCCTCAGGGCTACTACTGTTGCTGGCGGTATTGCTGCTGCTACTTCTCGTTAGTCGATCAACTCATCAGCAGCAGCAATACCGGCAGCAGCAGCAGCCCTGAGGAAGTTATTCTGCAATAGAAAACGAAACGTCGACAGTAGAAACAGTCGCGACGGTTCCAACCGGAAGCCAATTCAATAATTCCAGAAGTGTTAGGAGAAAATCTGGAATCAACAAATTATTACGTGAGAGCGCTGTACAAGAAAGAAATTGGTGATGCAGAAGAAAGGGTACTGTACGAACAACAAAATGGAATAAAGAAACAAATAAAAATACCTGCCAGAAAACCTTAGTCGCCAAAGTACCTAGAAAATAAATAGGTACAATAAAAGAGACAAGTAATCATGTCAAAACTTAGGAAGGTCGCAAGTTTGAAAAAAAAAATTACAGTAATAAGTACAGGAAAGAATGGAGGAAGTGGCACAAAATAAAGGAATAGAAAGAAATGCGAAAGCTTGCCAGGAATTGAAAGTCACAAGAAAAGTCACCAACACTCATAGGGGGTAAAGAAAAACTATAGAAATAGTAAGATCTTCGTGGTAAGTTTGACACTCACATACATTACTTAAATATACTTACTTTATTTCGAATTTCAGAGCCTTTTCCTTGGAAATCCACCACCTCAACGTCACCGTCCAGTGATCGATGGGCAGCTTTAGGGTTTTCAGTGCTTTAAACGTAGTCGGCACGTGATTCTCTACAATCGCGTAAATGATCATCCTTTTACTCCAATCAATCAATTTCGTTCCGGTAAGACCTCTATATAAATTATTACAGCTTTCCTCCATTGTGAAAACAAATAAATCATAACAACCATACTGCAAAGAAAAAATAATTTAAAGAATAAAAATCGACTTTATAACTATTTTCTTTTTTAAGTACCTTGAATGCCAAATTAATTCATTCAACTAAATAGATATGTACACTAACGTATAAAATTAATGCAACTCATCATTCCATTTCAGCTTTTGACACTCAAGTAAATGCTGCTTTTATGTTTTGGTTGTGGTTTGTGGCTGTGGTATTTGTCAAACGACTTTTGTAAGATAGCTATTTAATGATAATGAACAAGACAAAGGAGAAAGCAAACTGTGTTAAGTGTGTTAATGTCAAAGACTGCAATACAGTGAAGTTAGCAGACGAATTGTGGTTTTTCTTTTTTCCTTACCACGTTTACTCCTTCGTTCCGAATCGATCGTACAAAATTACTATGTTACATAAAGCTGTTTACACATTGTATAATTTCCTCCAAGTATATCCTTGATATTTACCTGCATGAGAAGTATAAACGTTCCATCCTTATGCCAGTTGCCGTCCACTGAAAAAAAAGTTACATAGTTCTCTCGTGGCCTCGTTCTTTTCCACTTAATACAAGTATTCAATAAACTATACACATGCGTGGCATACGGCATGTAATTTGAGTAGAAGTCCCTTAGTTTCAGGAGGTCGTTGTCCGAAATTATTTTTAACACATCCTCGTCCATTTAGGCCAAAATTAATACGTCTACTTGAATTTTAGACGACTTACAGAGTTAATGCAAACGATTAATTGTAACAGCAGAAACAACACGTTCACTTTAAAACCGACGGACCACGCAACCAATTGTTTCGCTTCGCTTAGTAAAGTGCGAGAGTTTGTTTTATCTTGAATTGCATATCAATGTACAATAAGTGTAATGTAATATGGTCTTATCTGTACTTACATATAAGATTAAACAACCTCATTATTATTTACTATTTGTGATCAAAAATAAATAAAATATGGAATTCTTAGTAACTGTCAGAAAAATGTTGCCAGCCTTTATTTTACAAAGTTAAATTACACGTAAACGTGTCGTCCTTCAAATCACCATTCGCAAGCATCCCAACCCGGAGGCACGAAGTCCCAATCAATCCTCCTCGTCTGAATTATATTTCTGTAAATGTGAGAAGAAAATTTCGGCGTCCTTGGCCTATTGTCATCATCGAAATTCACGTGGTAAAGTCCTAGCTTCACGCTGCAAATAATTATATCGAGGGTTTTCCATGAAGGACACTGCACACAGACTTACGTGTAACCTTCCATCCATTCGAAATTATCCATGAAACTCCAAGCTGTGTATCCCGTTACGTTACATCCATCCTCATAGATCGCTTCCAGTACTGCATTTAAGTAACCCTTACGAAAAAAAGTTTCAAAATATTTATGCAATTTTTCAAGCGGAAGTAATATTCACTTACATTGTAATAATTTACTCTTCTGCAATCCTGTAATTCACCCCAATCAGAGAAGCCGTTTTCCGTGATGATAACTTCCGGATTGTTGTATTCAGTCCTAACCCAATTCAAGAGCCTTCTTAACCCCCAAGGAACGACGTTAACCCACGTGGAAGCCGATCCTTCCCATGAGGGATCATTATAACAGTCAACGCCGATGTCCGTGTACATGCTCGGGGTAAAACCGAAATACTCGCTCTCAGATGGATGACACAAACTAGTTGCATAGTGATTTAAACCGAAGAAATCGGCCGTCCCCTTCACATGCTCGACTTCCTCGGGAGTGAACACCGGAAGTCGACTTCTTGGAAAACCTTGGCGCAAGCTCATTTCGTCCACCCTTTGTCTCATAACTGGGGGATAGTCGCCTGTTTCAGAGAAAACCGGATGAGCCCACCACCCAAACTGAAATTATTTATTATCCTGTTTGGTTTTCACCTCTATATGGGACCTTACAATCATTTGCTGCTGACGATCAACGGTTTCAACAACTAGTGGATCATCACTGTCTGGTTCGAACCAACCACTATCAATGGTGATGCCAACTCTTCCTAAAATTCGCCTTTATTAAAAGGTTTACACGTCACTTTGGGACTTACCCCCTTGAATCGCGCTGTATTTTTCGTAATACAACCTGTATGTATCGGCGTGCGCCAATAAAAGCGTATGTCCGCACAAATAGGAACCAAGCGCATCTTGGGTGTACGCAGGAGCTTTAAGTGCTGTACCATATCCTTGATGGCATATTTGCATGGGTTCGTTGATGGTGATCCACTCTTTAACGCGATCACCGAAGGCGTTGAATACAATATCTGCAAAATCTACAAACAACTGCCTGAACGCAGGGTTTGGAAAACCTCCGATTTCCTGCAGATTCTGAGGTGTATCCCAATGGAAAATCGTGACCATAGGTGTAATATTGTATGCAATCAGCTCGTCGATAAGTTCGTTGTAATAACGAAGTCCATCCGGATTTATCTCGTCAGTGTGACCCGATGGTAACAAACGCGTCCAAGATAAAGAAAATCTGTAAAAATTTACTTCCAGATTTCTAAGCAACTGGACATCTTCTTCGGTTTTGTGGTAAGCATCGGCCGCTATGTCACCGTTACTACCATCAAGAATCAAGTAAGATCTCTCTCGCGTTAACCAATCCCAGATATTTTCGCCCTTTCCATTCAGGTTCCAAGCTCCTTCCACTTGATAAGCAGATGTGGCTACTCCAAACCGGAAATCGGGGGCGAATGCATACTGCTGTGCAGTACAAGAAGCTCTAAAATAACAGACACAAAATTAAATAGTTCGAGCGTTTTATTTCAGAATTACGCCAAAAGCAACAGCGCAAGTAATCTCATCTTGAATCCTTAAACTACACTGAGATGAATATTGGAAGATATTTATTGGCGGCGATTAAATTTTGAAGTGTTTCTGATATTAATTTTCCGTGCATCAAAATGGTCTATCGCTGATTTTATGAACCGATAAATTTTAACTACACGCTAATGTGATTGATGTTGAAATTTTAAATTTGCTGATAAAACGCAACACACCATGTTATTTTTGGGGTAGACGTACTTCAAAAAAATTTGATTTTTTTGGCCCTTAAAATATGATTGTAAAAAGTAATTAAAAAACAAATGAACTAGGTCAAAATTTCACGATTTTGTAGAGTTTTTGGTGCAAAAAACCTGTAGAAAGTTCATCCCCAAATGGGAGAAATTTCATTTATATTTGTTTCAAATTGAATTGTAATTTAAAATTAGAATGTTACCACAAATCTCCCCACTTTTGTATTAATAATTGATCTAATTTTTTTCTATCTAAGTAGCTTTTAAACACAAAATAAAAGTAGAACCAGCTGGCAATGCTGGAAGATTAGCATGTCTGCCAGTAATTGCTAGATTGTATAAAATTGTATAAAGTATATAAAAGAAGTCGAAAAATTAATACTTCTGCGATTAGTGTACCTGACCTGCCATGACTTATATAACACAATGATAAATGTAAAAATAATTGCTCCTTTTGAGGTCAAACACATTTCTATTCGAACCAAAACTTCATAATTAAATTTCAAGAAAATTTTAAAAAAATGGGCTTGAATCAGTACAAAAAAATTAAATCGCATTTAAACTCGTGACGCATTTCATTCCTCTTATATCTCATCAGTTAGCTAACCTCAGAGCAGAACATATCGAAATCAAATATAAAAGCCTTAATTGGTATTGGACGGATACAATACTTTGCTGACTTATCTAATCAATGCATTGTGTAACTCGCACTTCCAGTTGACTTGCATCATTAACGAAAAAATCAAAATCAAGTGGAAAAATTTAGAATGTTTCGCCGAGAAATCATCAGCATCATCGGAATATTTTCGTAAGTACCAATCACACATTTTCCCGAAAAACAAATGGCCTTGCCTATTTGATTTAAATCCGTAGGTGTCTTTTGTATCTTCCCCAAATTTCCGCCCAAAACCATTTCTTTTCCGACGAATTCCTCTTCGGCGCAGCAACAGCGTCTTATCAAGTGGAAGGCGCATGGAACACAAGCGGTAATTTCACAAAAAAAAAATTCTCAGAAAATTAAGTACATTTCAGGCAAGGGCGAAAATATTTGGGACCGCGTAACCCATCGAAGGCCAGAATTAATCAGAGATGGTAGCACTGGTGATATAGCCTGCGATTCGTACAGTAAAACCCAAGAAGACGTTCAACTCTTAAAGAACATGGGAGTCAATTTCTATCGATTTTCGATTTCCTGGTCCCGTTTATTACCCTCTGGTTTTATAAACAACATAAACCCAGACGGAGTTAGATACTACAATGAATTAATCGATGAATTACTGGCGAATGATATAACTCCAATGGTCACGATGTATCACTGGGATTTACCACAACCTCTGCAGGATGTTGGGGGATGGCCCAATCCACGATTGGCAAATTACTTTGTGGAATATGCCAACCTCTTGTTTGAACTTTTTGGGGACCGTGTGAAAAATTGGATTACTTTTAATGAACCAATCATAATATGTAATCAGGGATATTCTTTAGCCCTTAAAGCACCCGCTTTCACATCAGAGGGAATAGCGTGTTACTTATGTGGGCATACTCTTTTAATAGCACATGGAAGGACATACAGGCTATACGAGGAAAAATTTAAAAACATCCAAAATGGTAAGCCTATAATACAAAGCTTAAATTTATAGATGAAATTTTGTAGAAATATTTAGGGAAAGTTGGTATTACCATCGATACATCATGGTATGGGCCCAGAAGTGATGATCCAGCAGACGTTGAGATTTCAGAAAGAAAAATGCAAATGAGTGTAACTTCACTGCGATTTTGCCACGTCCAAATTAAAAGTCTTTTTTTGTAGTATGGCTGGTACGTCAGCCCGATTTTTTCAGAAAATGGGGATTACCCGAGCATAATGAAAGCAAGAATACAGGAATTAAGCGAATCTGAAGGGTTCGCTCGGTCTAGACTTCCCGAATTTACGGAAAAGGAGCGCACACTGATCAAAGGCAGCGCTGATTTTCTTGGCCTTAACCACTACACGACCAATCTTTGTTATCCTGCTGAAGACGGGGCTTGGTCTTCACCTTCTCATTTTAATGACGTTGGGGCTGAGTGTTATTTGGACGAGTCTTGGGAGGAATCCGCTTCGGATTGGCTGAGGGTGGTTCCTTGGGGATTGCGGAGGTTATTGAACTGGATCAAAGATACTTACAATAACCCAGAAGTTATAATTACCGAAAACGGGTTTTCAGATGTTGGTGGAATCAACGATTGCCGACGAATTAATTATTATAATGTAAGAGGACATAACATAATATGACGATTTAACTAAAGTTTTTGATCCAAAGTAAACTGATTAAAGAATATACTTTAAAAATAATAGCTACCTGAAAAGATATAGCTTCATGCACAACATGTGGTCATCATCACTGATGGTTACGATTGGATATCGCACAAATTTCATACATTTCTTTTAAAATACTACAAACTATTTCATTATATTAGATTTTTTTTTCTATATTCTTGAACCAAGTAATATATGTAGTTGTGTATAAAAAATACGTTTCAGTCTTACTTAGAACAAGTACTTCTGGCAATCCATGAAGATAACTGCAAAGTTACAGCCTACACAGCCTGGAGTTTCGTAGATAACTTCGAATGGTTTAAAGGCTACACGTAAGTAATTTTCTTCAGTTTGAGAAAGTACTAGGCTAAACTATAATAAGAAGCAAGATTAATTAAGATCACGTGATCTAGTGTTGCAATTTATTTTTCGAAGTATAATGAGTTCTGAGTCCATGAAAATGTGATTACTGTATAAAGGACCACGTGGACTTCAATCGTCTTTGCTCGCACTGTATATTTAAATGCGTAAATTTTTGTAGGGAAAGATTTGGCCTACATTTCGTTAACTTTGACGATCCGAATAGGCCAAGGACTCCGAAGATGTCGTCTTACGTGTATAAAAACATCATAGAAACACGTGCAATTGACTGGACTTACACACCGAATGGTTTTACAGAGTGTGAATTTTAATGCATTGCAAAAAAAGGAGAAATTATAATAGTTTTTCAACCATATCTTTCAGTTAGTTACGTCAATAAAATCAGAAATGTTAAATTATATAACACACGTTTCTTCTCTATTATATTCCTTTCCGAATCCTTCTCCCTGTGCCTCGCAGTTGTTTCCTTTTAACCTCGTGTCTTTATTGTTTCTTTATCTTCATCTGCAATATTGCGATATCTATTGTTAATGAAACTTACCCCACCATTCTCGAATTTCAAAATCTACTTTACGAGATTCAAATCAAACTTATGGAATAAGGCTATATCGTCACTATTTTTTTTAATGTCCAGAAACTTTGATTTGGACATTCTATTGTTTAGACTCGGTGGTTTTGATTTCTAAGGCTTTCAGATGTAACCTGGTAGTCAAAGTCGAGGTTAAAGCGTTGGAGTTTCGAATTTTGAAGCAAGCATGATATGTTCTACTCTTCATTTAATGGTTTTTCTTGTTTTGGGGAGCCTATTTGATTGTGTTGTAGATGTTGTGGTGGGCGTTTGCTGGTAATTCAAAATTTTATTTCAAATTGCGTTATGAATCTTCCTCATGTGGCATCGCTTCTGGTTACGTGGAAGCTTCACAGTAACTTATCAATCATGTGTTAGAGAAATCTTTCCAACCTCCAAGGTACATTTCAAGAACCAAATTGTTGAGATTGTTAAGAAAATAGCCCTTCAAATCCTCTTAGTTTTCAATCTGCTTCTTTTGTTTCCTGACTGGAAAGCACCAGGAAATTTCCAATCCTACCAAAATTCGAAAACACTTCAGAAAATGCGTTTTAATACATTTCAGCGATTAATTTTGTCAAGCACTTGAAGCTGACACATCCCAAAATTTCAAGGCACTCAAGAATTACAGATCGCCAATTAATTACGTTGAAGCAACGGACGAGATACCATCGAGCAGAACCCGCCTGGTGATTCTTATCGTTATTTTATAGCGATACGGCCCTCTCAGATAAGGCGAGTTATATAAAATTGATATTTTAAAAAATAAATCGTATTTCTTGCCCAGTGATAATGAAGGTTTTAATATTTTTATTATTGTTTGTGTAAGCTGATCCAATTACTTCGTAATTTATTCAGCGTTGTTAACTCATGATATTTTAGGTATTCTTGTCATGCGCAAGAATACGCATTTCCCAGCGACTTTCAATTTGGAGTAGCAACCGCCGCTTACCAAGTTGAAGGTGGATGGAATCTCAGCGGTGAGTACGATTTAAATACGAAAATGTTAAAGATTGTAAATGATGTATTCGAAATTTAGGCAAAGGAGAAAATATTTGGGATAGATTAACCCATACGAGGTCCTACCTAATAGCAGACGGTAGTAATGGTGATATTGCATGTGATACATACCATAAAGCCATCGAAGATGTCGAGCTACTTAGAAATTTGGGAGTAAACTACTACCGTTTTTCTCTTTCTTGGTCTCGCCTGCTTCCCACTGGGCAACTGAACTACGTAAACCCTGATGGAATACGCTATTACAACGAACTCATCGATGAGCTTTTGGCAAGCGGCATTGTCCCTTTCGTCACCATGTTCCACTGGGATTTGCCTCAACCTCTCCATGAACTTGGAGGATGGCCTTCTGATCAACTGGCCGATTATTTTGCAGACTATGCCACTCTCAATTTCAATCTTTTTGGGGATCGCGTCAAGAATTGGTTAACATTCAACGAGCCTTTGCAAGTTTGCGAAGGCGGTTATAACGGAGCCCATAAAGCACCGGCGATTGAGCAACCAGGGATTGGTTGTTATCAATGTGGTCATACTGTTTTGCTAGCTCACGCTCGTGCATACCAAATATACAACGAACGTTTTAGGCAATTCCAGGGAGGTATTTAAAAAAATTGGTGTAGCAAAGTTAAAAAGAAGACCTAAAAAGTCACCTCTTTCTAGGTCGTGTGGGTATTACAATAGATTCTGGTTGGTATGAACCCGAGACTAATTCAACAGACGACATAGCAGCTGCCAACCAAGTGATACAAACTAACGTAAGTTTCTTGAATTGTTAACTTCCAGATTTTAACATAATTAAATTTATAGTATGGTTGGTTTGCGCATCCTATATTTTCCGCGGCCGGTGATTACCCTGCTGTAATGAAAGAGAGAATTGCTCAGAGAAGTGCCCAAATGGGATTCCCTCGCTCAAGACTTCCTGAATTCACCGCTGAACAAATAGAACTCATCCGTGGGTCTTCGGATTTTCTGGGATTGAATCATTACACGTCACACTTGTGCAGTCCCATACCTCCTGAATGGGATATTCCCACATCCCATTGGTCTGACGGCGGTGCTTTGTGTCATCAACCAGATGATTGGGAGACGTCGGCCTCAGAGTGGCTGAGAGTCGCACCATGGGGTTTCAGAAGACTGCTGAACTGGATCAAAGATAACTATAATGATCCAGAGGTAATAGTAACAGAAAATGGATTTTCGGATTGGGGACAATTAAATGATTGCAGAAGAATAAACTATTACAACGTAAGTCTAACGTGCCCATGTAAATACTGCTTTTTTTGACGTGTTAAAATTTGCAGTCGTATTTAGAACAACTGTTGCTTGCCATACACGTAGATGGTGTTAATGTAACCGGATATACTGCTTGGAGTTTTATGGATAACTTTGAATGGATGCAAGGCTACACGTAAGTAATAAGTAATAAAGATTTTGTTTTTGAAAACGAAAAGTAATTTTAAAATTTTTGTAAACGTCTAAGAAAGTTGGTCGTTAATTACTTTAATTAATTAGAAAATTAAGCAAATAAGAGCGCCCTCTCCAACACAAAGAATTTTTATCTGCACCACCATTTTCTTCATAATTTTTTAACATTTTCGTATAAAAATCACTAGAAGACTAAACAAAAAATCTATTTGAGTTGTTTCATCCATTTATAGAAGATAGTTTGGTTTTTATTAATTAAAAGCAATCCAAGTCATAAAATTTGTATTTTTTTGTAATTATATCTTTTATTTCTATTTTTTTTTTTTTTTCAGTGAAAAGTTTGGACTTTACTATGTCGACTTTTATAACCCAGACAGGCCAAGAACACCAAAACAATCATCGCTAGTATACAGGAACATTTTGGAAACCCGGCAGATAGACTGGTCTTTTACGCCCGAAGGTTTTCAGCCATGCGTCTGGTAAAGTATTCGAAAATGTAACATTTTGATAAAAATAAAAGCATCGAAAACTAGAATCCTGTGTATATATTTTAATAAACATGTTCCATCTGCCTCCACATTTTAATAAAATAAACCTGAAACAATTTTAATTAATCACAAACATATATATTTTCTTTTTCTCTTTGTATGTGGTCAAGATTTTTATTTTCTCGTATATTATTTCCTTCCATTAACGTCATTTCCAGTAAATCCCCCTTTCTGCAGTCCTTTTGGAACTCCATCCCCATTCTCATCTTTTTCCTGTATATCTTTCAAATACCACTGGTATTTTGTGGCCAATCTTTTATTTTTCTCGTAGCCTTCATATTTAAAGTCTTGGAAGGTCTGTTTATTTATTGTTTTCGACGATCTCATATGTTCTTTCCTTCCATCAAAATTTTCTTTGTCATTTCCAGTGAATTTCCCTTTTCTTTAGGATCTTTCAGAAGCCACTTGTCTTTTCTGTAGTCCCTTTGGTACTTCATCCCTTGTCTAAGAACATCTCTTTTCTGTATATCTTTCAGAAACCACTTGTATTTTGTGGCCAATCTTTTTATTTTCGCGAAACTTTCATATTGAAAGTTATGAAAGATTTGTTTACTTGTTTTTTAAACGATCTCGTATGTTTTTTTTTCTTCAATCAAAATTTTCTTTATCATTTCCAGTGAATCCCTATTTTCTGTACATCTTTCAGAAGCCAATTGTGCTTTGTGGCAAATCTTTTTATTTTTTCAAAACCTTCATATGGGAAGTCTTGATAGATATGTTTATTTATTTTCTTCGACGATCTCGTATGATCTTTCCTTCCCCCAAAAAGATTTTTATGTTGTCGTTTCCAGTAAATAGTCCTTTTCTGTGGGAACTTTCAGAAGACACTTATCTTTTCTGCAGTTCCTTTTAAATTCCATCAGAGTAACAACTAATTCATCTAACGTTCATAGTTCATTTCAAGCATTACATCTTAAAGTCTTTCAAGCATTTCCAAACGAACGCTTCTTTTTCACTTTTTCTGCGTTCTTTCTAATACCTTGTCACTTAAAACATTTTTTTAATCTTTGATCTCTTAAGTCGGAACAATACTCCAGACAAACATCTCAGTTATCTTTTCCATATTGGAACCCCATCGTTTGTAACTCTGTCCATCTAAACGATATTCATCATCTTTTGTTCCTTTACTGAAAACCTACTCAGTACGCCTCTTCGTCTTTTTGCATCCCCTCCAACATCTCATCCTTTGTTACTCTGTCCATCTAAATGATCATTTTTGTTTCAAACATAACACCTCAAATGATTTCACAGCCTTATAGTTCAAACGTCTTCAGCAGTTCATTCCTCTTGTCAAAATTCTATTTCTTGTTAACAATTTTTTTTTCTGAAAAGTTGCTTTTACTTGTTGAAAACATCCAGTTCTTTGTCATTTCTTCTGTTTCTTGTAAACGTTGTTGTAAAACAGTAGATCTTCAACTTCTTCCTGTAACGTGACTATACTGCTAGTAAATACCTATGTGTTTTGAAACACTTATTAAATGTAAATTTGAAAGATAAACCCAAAAAAAGCTTTAAATTTGAGGTACGGGAAGTTACAAAAATCAAGTCAAGCAAAACATCAGAGCAATCTAAGCACGATCACACAGAGTGTTCTCAGCATCAAGTACATCACCAGATTTCACCAATTTAAGCAGAACTGATTAGTCTAAAATTTTGCAGCGTCATCGATCTTTCCAATTCAATTAAATTTGTAGTACTGATAAAAATTTGGGTTTGTGTATAAAACGTTTTATCAGCAATCGACTTGATATTTTTTTATTTGTTGTTGTTGCGTTCATTACTTATCTACCACAGGAAAATACATGTGATTTATCCCCAGTACACTCCAACGTAATTGAGAGTAATGAAGGTCTTCATTTTATTAATACTCTTCATGTAAGTTTCGATTATATAATTGAATCACATAAATATTGATCATACTTTAGAATTTCCTGCGAAGGACAGGAATATACCTTCCCCAGCAACTTCCAGTTCGGTCTAGCAACTGCGAGCTACCAAGTGGAAGGAGCTTGGAACATCAGCGGTGCTAATTACCATTAACCAAACCATGAAAAATCGTTACCAAACGTAGTTTGTTGCAGGAAAAGGTGAAAATATATGGGACAGATTAACTCACACACGCTCTTATTTAATAACGGATGGAAGTAATGGAGATATAGCTTGTGATACATACCATAAAACTGAAGAAGATGTCCAGTTACTCCATAACATGGGGGTCGATTTTTATCGTTTCTCTTTATCTTGGTCCCGAATTTTACCCACAGGCCACTCTGACACCATAAACCCAGATGGCATTCGCTATTACAACGAACTTATCGATGAACTTCTTGCGCACAATATAACGCCCTTTGTGACGTTATTCCATTGGGATTTACCTCAACCTCTCCAAGATATAGGCGGCTGGCCAAATCCAACCATCGCCCTCAATTTCGAAGACTTTTGTAGAGTAGCCTTCGAAAGTTTTGGCGATCGCGTGAAAGACTGGCTGACTTTTAATGAACCAGGGGTACTATGTGATGGGGGTTACGGTGTTGCTCATAAAGCTCCTGCTTTTGTACATCCGGGAATTGGAAGCTATCTTTGTGGCCACACGCTCTTAAATGCCCACGCTAAATGTTATCATCTCTACGACAACATTTACAGACCCTCTCAACAAGGTATTCCTCTACATATTATAATCCTTTTAATTACGCAGGTAGATAATTTGCAGGGCGCATCGGAATTACGATTGACACTTCCTGGTACGAGCCAGAAACGAATTCCACGGCTGACATCGAAATTGCTGAACAAGTACTTCAAGTAAACGTAAGTTATGATTTTCATTTGAAATGTTACCGTGTGGTATGTACCAGTGTATATTTTTTAGTACGGCTGGTTTGCAAACCCCATATTCTCTGATGTTGGGGATTATCCCGCTGTAATGAAGCAAAGGGTTGCGCAACTAAGTCTTCAGGAAGGGTTTCCCAGGTCTCGACTGCCGGAGTTTACGGCCACGGAAATCGATCTTCTGCGAGGATCTTTTGATTTTGTAGGGTTGAATCACTACACGTCGCATTTGTGTGCCCCCATACCCGCTGATTGGACTCCCGAAACGGGTGTTTGGCAGGACGCCGGTGGTAACTGTCACCAGCCTGATGAATGGGAATCTAGCGCGTCTTCCTGGTTGAAAGTTGTGCCTTGGGGTTTCAGAAAAATACTCAATTGGATCGACGTTAATTACAATCATCCAGAAATAATTATTACGGAGAATGGTTTTTCAGACAGGGGTGGACTCGATGATTGTAGAAGGATAAATTACTATAACGTGAGAAATACAATTCAATTTTTATACTTTTTTTAAACTGTATTTATGTTTTGCAAACAGTCATATCTGACGGAGTTATTGTATGCCATGCACATAGACGGCGTTAACGTTACAGGGTATGCTGCGTGGAGTTTCTTGGATAATTTCGAATGGATAGAAGGATTTACGTAAGTATTTTAATGTCTTGTAAGAAGGGTCGTTGGGAGAATTTTTAAAATAATTTAAATAAATAAGCATATTAATGATTCAAAATTAAATAAGTACGCTGCCACCACTGCTTTAATGGGGCTCCAGACGCTTTAAATATTTAATTGAATATATTGCCATTTAATAAGAAATCGGAAGGAGGTACTCCGGGCTTACAAGTGAACTAAACACAAAATTCACCGTAAGGAATGTGTTGTAAAAACATACTTTACATAGGAGCCATAAATCGGCGTTTAGGTCAACAATATTAGACAGTACACAGAATGGTTTCCTTCCTAATAGGATAGACTGAAAGCTCAGCATCAAGGGACCAACTTTGGATCTTAGCGAAGGGTTTTCTTTTAGTACATTATTACATCCCGCTCATTTATGGTTACTAAAGTGACTTAAGTTGCCTACTCTTAAGGAATTGTGAGGTGTTTTTGGACCAGCTACGCTACTTTGAGTGGGTGAGGTTCTCACGCGTTCAGGGTCTTATTTACTTATCTGAAGGAAAGTCAATATTTTGGCTAAAGTCACTCGGGCCCCTTATCGCATGAGAAATGTTTACGGTAAAATCAAAGTTAGAAATTCTTTGTAGATATGGATAAAGGCGACAGGTTTTAATTTAATAATTTAGGGTTTAGAACTTTTAGTCAAAACGAAAACACTTGAACGTTCATAAAAAAGAAAAGAATTTAAATATTTTGCGTCAACCATAAAGAATTTAAAAAATTGTTTTCGATGGCCTACAGCTTTGAATTTTTGTTTACATTATTTAAAGAAAAAAAAGCATTGAATTTTCTGTTCCAAAATGATAGATGGCATGACACAGTGCCGCAATGAAAAATGGTTAATTACTCCCAAAGAGGTCAACTCCCAAATTGGAATCTGATTTCTGGTTGTGTTTGCTTTCTCAAAGTTATAGATCACGTGACTTAAACTTCATAGGTGTGAATTTAACTTTTGTCTCACTCTGTATATTATATGCAATTATGGATGATATAATTTCAATATCTTTTATAGCGCATGCCAAGTAATTATGTTTAGAAAAACAGCGTTTTAATTTCAAAATATTTTCAGAGAAAAATTTGGAATATACAACGTCGACTTTGATGACCCAAACAGACCCAGAACTGCTAAACATTCATCCCATGTGTACCGTAACATTTTGGCAACACGTGGCATCGACTGGAATTATACTGCACCAGGATTTCAGCAATGTATTTGGTAATATTGTAAGTAAAATGTACATGAAAAATAAAGTCAAATAAAAGGCAAATGTGTACAATTATTTTTCTTGGTGTGGCTCCTTTTTGTTCATCATTTTGCTGTTACAAGTAGCCCTATGAATAGCAAGCACCAACACCACAAAACTCAAAAAAATTATTGCATTGATCACTATGCAAATACAAAAGTAGTGTTTTTCATAAAATGTCTGGTTAGCCTAACATATTTTAAAGAAGTAAAATAATGTCTTCAGTTACAAGAAAAATATATTTTGTTTAATTTTAATGTATATCAGATTTTTGGAATTTTACAAATTATAAATAAAAAAAAGTTCTTTTACAACATGCAGGGTAATAGATAAACATTTGACAATTAATTATGTTTATATTCAACAGCGATTATAGTTGAAGTACAGTTAATCATTTGCACTAATTCATTTACGAGCAAGAACACCAAGATCTGCAATACATTTATCGATATTTTGTTTCTCTTGATCTGGAGTAATGGAGCTCTTAACTCTTGCTACAACCCAATCAATAAGGTTCTTCTGAGCAATGCGCCTCTCGATACTTTGCAACTCCACCTGGTAGTCCAACTTCCTCTTTACTTCCTGGAAAGCATTCTGAACTCTTTGTCGGTAAGCAGCTTCGAGTTGTAGGCCCACATTTTCACGTTTCGCATGAACCAAAAGGTTCTGTCCCTCATTGCTCCACTGCAGTTTTTGCTCATCGTCGATTTGTTCTTGCAAAACACGCTTTTCGTTGTTTCGGCCTTCATTCCAGGCAGCTTCGTAATCCTACAATAACCAAGAGTTATTAACCTGAAGTATTATTATCTTGCTTTAATCCCATGCAATAACAAAAGACGGAGAATTTTAATTTTTATTTTGAATAAACTCTACCTCTAAATGCATCAAGACTTACGTCAATGTCTTTATCTAGAGCTTTAGCCAACTTTGGCCCTAATGTCTTCACACCAACCACACACATAATCAATAGTGATAGCCCAGTATAGTACTCGTGTTCCATAACATAAATTTCTTTACTTATTAGATATGTGGTCAGACCAATTCCAAAAGTATACGGACCAGTCACACCAGTTTTCTTATAGAAAAAAGCGAACCATTCTTCGGGAATGAACCCAAGACGAACCTTCCCAGGTTCACCCCTCACCTAAAACCCGATTATGTGTATGTCATCCGAATATGCTCCTCAAAATTACTCACTGGTCGTTTGAATAACTCGCCCTGTGTTTCTGCCTGAGACACTGACGAAGTAGTGCTTACGGCTACTCTTGAGCATAGTGCAGGAAGAGTTTTAAGTTGACGGCCTGTGAAATACTGTATTATTACAGAAGAGCATAGTTCGAGTTCGTGAAAATTACCTGACAAAATTGAAGCCCTGGACATCATTTTCTCTTTTTAAATATAAGCTTGAGGAGCACGAATTTACCACAGAGAATTTATTGCAATCAAGAGAGTGAAATTTTGATTAAACTAGGAATTTACGTAACCCATATTACGGCTTTAGTAATCAAGATGGCCAATCATAAAAACAAAATATAACTGACTAACTAAAGTCAGTGACGTCATATTTTGCCTGTTTAGCTTTCGTCACTTCCCGTTGTAACGTGATTGGTTAAAGCAGATGAACTGTATTACGAAAAAATTGAAAATTAATTAAAAGTGTGTAACTGGCAATATAGAAAGCGTTAGGAAAGAGTTTATACATGTATTTCGGCCTTGTTATTTGAAAAAATTGAAAGTAGTAAATTCAAAAATAACTTTGTCCACGAGTACTCAATCTGTCACTTATTCATGCGTTTGGTCATTGTTCATGCATTACTAAAGTCTATAATTTTTAAACTAGGAGGAATAACAGTTGTCGGCCTGTCGTAGATAGATTGACACTGTAATACTAAGGGACGGTTTATTCACTTTCAATGAACTTTATTTTCCGATTTATTAGAGAGTTATCGCAACTCTTACGTTAAAATACCGTAAACGTAAAAACATGTGATCCATATACTTTTACATTGGATCACGTGATTTTAACGTTTACGGTATTTTAACGTAAGAGTTGCGATAACTCTCTATTGCCATAGTAACAATTGTACAAATAATTCTACAAATAATTGTTACTTTGCAAATAAACTCAAGGGTGAAGTCACTTAAAAGTGTAGAAACCTAAATAAGAAATTAATTTGGCTTGCTTGGGTAGTTTACAAATTCTTCAAATAACCAATTTTATCAACATTTGCGTACAAGTACAAAACTAATTAAAATTGTGACATAAATTAAAATTTAATTTAAATTGAAAGGTTGTGTCAAACCGGCTGTCAAATATTCAATAACTTTTAACTCAGTTTTTGGCGGGCAAAATTCAAATTACTCATCTTAGCTTAAAAATAGGCTATAGTAAGTCGACCTAGTTTTCAGAATGTGTTGCCATCTAAATTGATTAAATTAAAATGCACAAACAATTTATAAACTTTATACAAAAATTCTTTTATGTACAGGAGGGTGGGCCAATATCGACAGTTTTAATAGGAAGCACCTATTTTTGAAAGAATTAGACAAAAACTGACCACTGCTCCTCGATTTTTAAGACAAAATTTACGGTGAAGACCGCATTTTGATGTCTTGTACCGCTTAGGAGCTACAGGATGTTTCTCAAAATTCTGCGATTTCTATAAACCTTCATAACTATTTTGTTTATAAAAATCTTTGGTTTCTGCAAAAACTTCAAAGCACTTTTTCATGCAGAATTCCTCGCTCCAAATTACTTTTTTCTAAAGTGCTCAATATTGGACATATAAGCAAGTACTTTGGTTTTATAAATGGAACAGCCTATATACTTTTACATTTTTGAAAGGGGCATAAAATTCTATTTACAAAAGTATAAGACACTTGATATTTTATTCAAGAGATTTTTGAAATATAGAGCTTTCATGTTTCAATTAAAATGTTGATGGTTATGCAATATTCAAGTAGGCTATGAATGTATTTTTTTTTAATTCCACGAGCCTTGAAAAATATTACTTTATTTTTAATAAATATAACTAATATAATCGAATGTAAGCGGGCCTTTCGATAATTTATCAATTTTATGTAATTTGGTAAAAATTTAGAAAAGGATTGAAATCGAATTATCCCGCCGCTCTTACCATTTTGTAGGAAGGGTCTGTTAATGAATCCTTCTTACTGTGTAGAGTAGGCCTTACTTTAAATAAATGAGGATTTTTAGTGTCGGTAAAATTTGGTAAACTATCAAATGCTATTTATTTACGCTGCCACCACCAGAGTTTTAAGGGACACCGGGCCCTAAAGCTAAGCCTCATTTATTTATTTAAAAATTTCTTTTTTCCTGGAGGCGTGTGGGTACTTACACTCAGAAGCTGCTTAAAGTAAATTCAGAATGCAAACTATACCCAAAATAAAAGATTGATTTTAGGGACAATATTTAAGTATATTGACTAAGAAAACAACTTTACAACAATAAAAATAATTCAACAATCACCTACCGGACAGGGTAGTTTGACGGGAGAATTCAGCAGCAGAGAACCTCGCTACAGCCATTTTGGGGTTTCACCTACTTTCTACACAACTTTCACCCTCACCAGGTAATTTTAAAAATAAACTCGCGGAGCAAGTTTAAAAGAATAATAAAAAAAGAAACAAAGGGCGCAATTTAAATTTTAAAATTAATTTTTTAATTAATCACGTTCGTTTCAAGCAAGGGTTAAACGAATAATTTTGAAGACTCAATTACTTAATTTTTTAAAAGGAACTTCTAACTTCACTCGGAAACGACCCGGTGAACATTAATTAATTTTGGAAATCGTTTATGTAAACAAACCCTTCCCGAGAGGTGTCTTGAATTGCCTACATCAAGGTGCAAATTGGTCCAATTTCGACTGTTCTTTTTTTCTCTATACGCGTGGGCATCAACTCCGTTTTAACGCGTGAGATTTGCTGACCAAAGATTTATTTATTTTAGCGATATCTAAATGGCTCTTAAGAGGATGTTTAGTCTAACTCGCCTGGGAACTTGTTTACATTAAGACTAAGTTAGAAATTCCTTTGTTCAATTCGAGCAATAAGTAATTTAATTTTGATTGGATTTAGGGCGAAAACTCGACTGCTTACACGAAATTGCACAAAAATTACATCAAGTATTTAAATTATCGGCCATTTTGTTCTAATCATAGACGATTTCATATGGTTTGAGCTGACATCACCAATTCAAGAACTGGTGGGGCTGCATTTTTCTTATTCAATAAGGTCGCAATGTTTGTTTCTTTAAAATTCCTATTGGAGAAGTTTTTGCTAAGGCAAATGCTTGGTCCAACTGGCGTCGGTCATTTTTGATTTTTCCCAAAACTAAGACCTCTAATTCTTTATTTCTGTTTTGAGATTCATAATTTTTAGATTTTGACGGTTTAAATGACTAAAAATTTATTAAACTATTTTAAATCTCTGAAGGATTGTCTTCTTTCGGAATACCACTCATGGTACAGATTAGGTAATTTCTATAAAACATTTTAACATTTATACTAGCAAAGGGGACAGTAGTTTAGAAATAATGAATCAAAGAAGTTTATATCCATAAATAGAAATCAAAATCGATTATATCTGTAGATACGTATTTCGGCAGCTGCGGTGCCATCTTCAGTACACAGACACACTTACAAGTTAAAGGCACTTCATGAAGTCTCCCTAAGCCTACTTTTTGGAGACATTAAAATTCAAGAGAAATGCGAATACTATAAGGGATTGTGTCAAACTTTAACAGCGGCCTACCAGGAAGTTACAAAAACTTAAATCCATCCTTAGCCTACTTCAATAAAAATAATTAAATTTTTGATTAAAACTTTAAAGCTCTATATCTCAAAAACTGTTTGAATAAAATATCAAGTATTTGATATTTATATGAATAGAATTTTATGCTCTTTTCAAAAACTTAAAATATATATGGTGTAAAAAAAACAAAGTTCTTGCTTATATCTCAAATATAGAGCACTCTAGAAAACAAAAAATTTGGAGCAATGAATTGTGGATGGAAAAGTGCCTTAAAGAAGTTTTTACAGATATCAAAACTTTTTATAAGCAAAAAGTTTATTAGTTTGTAGCTCCTAAGCGGTACAAGATATCGAAATCAGGTCTTCACCATTAATTTTGTCTTAAAAACCGAGCTCCAGGAGCGGAGGTCAGTTTTTGTCTAGCTCGTCTAAAATAGGTGTTTCCTATTAAAAATGTCAATTTTGGCCCATCCTGTACCATGGAAAATTTCAGTGTATTGAATATTTTACACCGATTGTAGAGACTTCAATTACAAATTGATTTACTTACCTACGGATGTCGAGATCTTAAACGCCATTGAGGACGCTAAAGGTTGCGTAACAGAAATATTTCATGAACTGATTATGATCATAACATAAAGACTTTTTACCAAAGATTGAAGAACAGAAAACTTTGTATGCAAACAGAATGACCATTATAATATTAACTTTGATAGCTGCGACAGCAATAACAATTCTGAAACAGCTAATCAAACAGAAAGTGCCAGTTTTGAATCGGACATTGATTTTGAAATAACTAAGGTTGTATCCGAACATGATATTATAGTAAATGATGGTAAACGGAATGTTTCTATGAAAAAAGTACATAATATTGTTAATTGGTCAAAATAATCATAAGTAAATGACTGTTTTATGTGATCAATATCCTGAAGTTACTTTCCATTTTAATACATAAATCACAAGGAAACAAATAAAGTAAAAATATGTTTTAAAGTAGATACTCATCTTATAGTGTCTAGTGGAGGACATTTTAAACTTGGGCATGAATTTCTAATGGTTTGAAATGAGAAAATTAACATTTTTGCATGCTTTTAAAATATTGAAAATCGTGCAATTTTGTTTCTAATTTTATCAAAACACTCTCTATTCTTTAAAAGGTTTCTTTATCCATAGAATTATTTTTTATTTATTTTAAGTGTCTGACTTATATTTATATATATTTATTTTAAGTATTCTTCGCTTTCCTACAAACTTGTACAATAAAACTATTTGTGCATATGTAAAGCCCACTTGAATTGTTCAAACTCCTGTCTCAATTCGGGATCAACTTGAAAATTCTTGCCTATATTTTCCACAGTAACTGGTTTAACATATACGCTCTGTGTTGTCAGATGTTTCTGATTTTTAATTCTGCGAGGTCTTCCTATTTTACCACATTTGCAAGACATCTTTGAATGCCATGCAGAAAAAATATTATTGTTATATTGTTCAAATTATAAATAAGAAAGAATAGACATTTGATTTTCATTCAAGATTTTTTATTAGCACAGTATTCCATGTAAAAAAAATTATTGCATGTTCGAATGTGATAGAAGATTAAACCTACAGTATGGACAAACCACACAAATACTTAGGCAGTTTCAGGATCTCTGTTGTATACCTCCATGATCTTCTCCATGATTTCCCAGTGCTTATCTTTTTGCAAGTCCTTAACAAACATTGAGTACCACACCTCATCATCGTTGTCTTCCACTAAAGGCAATCGAACTCCATAACATTG
Source organism: Serrognathus titanus (assembly GCA_039766575.1). Taxonomy (NCBI): domain Eukaryota; kingdom Metazoa; phylum Arthropoda; class Insecta; order Coleoptera; family Lucanidae; genus Serrognathus; species Serrognathus titanus. The sequence goes on from CM077911.1 coordinate 66,027,425, forward strand.
CAGGGCAAGAGATATACATGCAATGGCCACATACTGCGGTGCATAGTCCAAAATACTGGGATCATGATGAAAATCTTGTAAAAATGCTGCAGCTGTCCTGGCTATTGGTACTGAACTCCATAGGTCCTTGCCAAGCCACCCCTCCATCGATTTTAGATAATGCAACATATATTTGTGTGGGTGTATTATAGACACTTCGAATTTCAGAACTCTCATTATTAAGAGCTCCGCCTGCACGATTGCATCCCTCATATTCCAATATTCGTCACCTATTTCCAAGGGGCCATTTCCTCGATGTAATGTATTATGTGCAATGTTTATTATATCCCGGATCTTTAATGGATCATCCTTTATTTTTCCAGCCAGATATAAGGTGGAAGCTGCAATCAACTATGCAATAGAAAATTAGTTAGTTGTAAAATATGATTTACAATTTGAATTACGTGCAGTATCAAAAATATGTTAAAAAAAAGTGCTGCAAAAAAAAACATATGATTTAAATAAATACTAGCAAACAGGTTCTCATCTAAAAATAGAAAGTAGGCAGTAAGAATAAGTAGGGCATGCATGTCACATAGTGCACTTACGAAAGAATCATAATTTGACTGATCTACTTCTTTGAAGAACCGATGCATTAGAATAGCTGCAGTGGCTAAAGTTAATGGCTGTCCTTGTAGTTTCATACCACATTCGAAAATAAATCTAGCTGGAGTGAATCCACCGGCGAAATCCAATTTCCGGTAATCCAATTGCACCTTACGTGTCTTTTCCCTCTGTAATTCCATTACGTCTATTACGTCTTTCATTCCAGCAGTTATCCTGAAAATGACACGTACTTATGTTCTACGACTTACGTAATTTATGATTTTACTTACAACAATTTATAACACTATCGGAATTAGAAATTGACACTTTACTCTTAGTTAAACGTTAAACATATGCCTCTCACCTATGAACTTAGCATTTAACAAATAGTCAAGGCTACCAACATAAATTAAAACTATTGGATAAAGTAAACTTTTGTAATGAGTAAGTAAAGTTACTCGTTTTAGTTTTATCGTTGAAACCTAACTTCCTTTAGTTCCCGTATCTTGTAAGCGGGACTTTTATTTTTAGGTTATGTTGGTTTCAATTGTGTGCTATTTATTTTGGATCTTTCACGACTTGTTTATGCTTTTTCAACATTTTATTGAATGTTTTACACCTAAATGAGGTTCTCTGCCTGTTTCATAATGGATTTCCAGATCATTTTTGAAAATTGTATTTTGCAATTGACAACTAAATTGTGACAAACGATAATTTGATTAACAGAACATTAAATGCAATACCAATCACTTTTATAAGATAACATGAAAAGAAAAAAAAATCACAATTAGTTGATCATTACAAAAGTGAACGGAGTTTATATCAACCGGCCGAAAATAATTGCAGTTCTGGAGCAAGATTGACAGGGGGCGATGCACTGGAACATTGCATTGAATACATATATCGAAATTTTAATTCAATACATCGGTAAAAATATCGATATAACCTTTCGACATGTGTTTTTAGTTTGTGTAAAATTATAGCGTTTTCCAAAGGCTGCACTAATGCATACTCTGTATATTATCAATACCTATTGTTTTATTTATTTAATTTAAATTCTATACTTATCAGAACTTAAATATTTTATATAGATACATACATTGTAGATGGAGATTTCGAGGAAACTTGGAATATTTACGAACTGTGAAGCTCAACTAATATTTTGTTAATGCTGACAATAAAAGATTCATTGCCTATGAAATATGATAAGAACTGATTATACATTTACATCACAGATAATAGAACTAGACAGATGGCTCATCAAATGCTTTAAATTTGACGCTCCAATTTGGAGACAAACTCGGTGTTAGTTTGGAGACAGCGCACCAAATATGTGGTGGCGCTGCTATTACACTAGCAGAGTGGAAAACCGAAACCTGTAAATATAAGTAATATTTAAACAAACTCTATAACTAAGAGGTGTGATGCAAAGTTTAAAAGGAGAATTAACAGCATATTATAATCGTACGTCACATTATCGGATCCTGGTCCCATTTTAAAAGTATTTCTCTATTACTTCAAAGAGACATCTAGCGATAGATGAGCCAATTGAGATTTGAAATTAGCAAATGGTTTGCGACAAATGTTCGATTTTCCAATTTGTGCATACAAGTGACATCTATCGTGCATTTAACAAACTATTTTTAGAGCGTCCATTCGTTCCTATCTCGTTGGCTATCTGGAGAGATCTATTATCTGTGATTTACATATGTACAGGATGCTCATTTTGACCGTGATCACATTGAATATTTTAGAAAAGGCAACCCATTAATCAAATCAGAAATAACTTGTTTTATAACGTGTTTTCATAATGTATTAAATGACGAAAATATATTATTTTCAATTTTTAAAATTATTTAGAATGACCACCACGTACAGTATGAGCATAAATGATTGAGGACAAGTTGAATTTCCCGCGTCTCTATCTAGTGATTTCTACTCCTTGTGTGTAGCCGTCCTGAAAATAAATTAATTTTTGTTCAGTGTCGGATCTTTTCAGAGCCAATGTTTGGATACATATTGCAATTAGGTATTTGTAATGACCAAATTAATATATAATCAATTACCAGACTATTTATTGAGTAATAATCTCGTTATCTAATTTGCATTCTAGTGCACGCCTATACGTTTGACCAACTTAAGAAAAATATTGAAAAGCGAGAAACTCAAGTTGTCCTCAATCATTTATGTTCATAGTGTATATGTATAATTGGATCAATATATCGATATATCGAGATATCACGTACGGATTTTTTCTTGGAAAAAAAATTGTACGCATAGCACCAGCGATGTTTAAAACTCTTGTATTCTATTCTATACCTGTATCTAATAAAGTTTTATTGTTTTATGTTTTCGTGCGACATCGGGGAGAAATATTTTTAACTCAGCTGGCCGATTATCAGATTGGTAAAATATACTAATTATACCAATAAATTGATTGGACGTTCATTGGTCATTGCGATAACTGGATTTAAATTCTTCTCATTTTTGTGGGGGTGGATGAAGCAGTAGTTCTAATAAATACTCCGCAAGAGTTAATAAACAATTATTTGCGAATTTGTTACTCTTTAGCCATACGCAAATTACTAAGAATTTTATCATGTAAAAGAAACATAATTTAAATTTTCATTCCCAGCTGTTAAACGTGTAATAAAACGAAAAATTGAGATGTGTTTCAAGGTCGCATTGTGTGCAGTAAATAAAATAATAATCATAAAACTTTATATTATTATTATACTGCTGCATTTACCAAAATTGGCGTTGTATTTCGTACGCAGTGCCGCAGCATGATGATGGGTAAATTTTTAATTATTATAGACCGTTCCGTAGAATTTTTTTAACATTTTTCCCGTAATCTATTGACCAATCTCTTACACATTTTCTTTTTGGTGAAATAATTGTCAGTCACCCAGTATTACATTGTTCGCTAAAATGAAATATCATTTTTTCCTCATTTCAAAAGTATCTATACAGGTTGAATTTTACAACTAGGTGGATAGAAGTAAATTCGGACGAAGTCGTGTAGGAGTAGAGGCGGTTCTTGCGCTAGCGTGTATCAGTTCACGCCTCCAGTTCGAAGCGTGCAGGTTTTAGAGTTATTTTTGATCTACAAATATATTTTTTTTTATTATGATGTAATATTTATTTTAATTGTTCTTTATTTTTCTTCAGTACAAAAATTGAGTATGAATTATAGTGTACCTGAGAAAGTACAAATTATAAACTGTCCAATTCCTCTGCTTCAACCATCCGCAGAATTAATAAAAATTTTGAAAAATATTTAATATACTTATTATTTCTTGACCAGAATTACTTTAAGTTTATTTTATTTTTATCTTCATTCTATAAAATCTTTCATTCAATTTGGGAAATCGTTTTTCTGTTACAAGAGAATCTTAAAAGATTCTCTAATAATAAATTATGTTTTTATATTATCGTTGTGAATTCTTTTTAATTTAACCATTATCAGAGAAGATTTTTCATTTATTAATTTCTGTAATGTTTATAGAAGTATTGTTTAATTATAAACAATAATAATTGCGTTATGCAAATGTATTGCGGCAATTATAACAATATTGTAACCAGAATTATTGAAATCCTAGTTAAAATAAAATTATTAAATACGCGCTCATCGTTTTGCTTCCCAATGCGAGACAAGGCCGGTCATCTCGAATACATCCGAGGCACGCGTCGCCAACCTACTTGGTTCACTCAAGCTGTATAATGTGTTAATATTTGAATTAGCCCTGACTGCAATTGTTTCTGTGGGAATAAACCAAAGATCAAAGTTTAACCATTGACTAAAGTACCTGCCCTATGTATATTATGTACCAAGAAATATCCAATTATTTTTTTAGAGAAGGGTATTTAATAATATATTCATTAATCGACAAGTTATTTGTTTGATATCTATCAAGCCTGTATTTAGTGGTAAGTTTCAAATTATTATTATTTATGATATCTGTCCATGGCTCAATATTGTTCTGTAACCACAAATCACATTCCTTTAACGTTTCTTCATCTTCTCCTGGAAGAAAATGTGATTTAACTTTACAATATGAAAGTGTATAATGTCACAATATGAAAAAAAATATAAGTTGTAATATCTTCAAAGACAGCAATGTTATCTTCTGAATTATTTAATTTTTCATGTAGTAGGATAATTCCGACATTTTTTAAGGTTCTTCTTGTATTATGATATTTGTGTACCAATTTGCCTTTTGCTTGGAGTCGTATGTGATTATTAAATTTTATGTAGGGTATGTATATATACAACGTGTACCAGAACTCGCGCCCCAGAGAGCAAGGGCTTGTTCATACAGCAATGGAGATAGTAAATTTGAAAACTAAAATTGTCTATGTTAAACTGTATTCGAATGCAGACGAAAAAACGGTAGCCAATACCGATAGCTCGCACGTAGGTAAAACATAGGACCTTTAAATATTGCTAGGAAACGGTCGAACATCTGCCGTTATACCGATAGCTTTCACGTAGGTAAAACATAGGACCTTTAAATATTGCTAGGGAACTGTTCTGCTTTTGAGATTGGCAATTGTTTTTTATTCTTAACTTACAATTAGTTATCCTTTACGTTAAATAATTTTAGTTTTTGAATATGTGTTCCGTATTGCCACTGATATTTGCCATTGCTCTCTGGGGCGCGAGTTCTGGTACACGATGTATTATATATACACTTTGATGGAAATATTTGTTTTATATGTTTTGTCAGTTGTATAAATCTTTCTCGAGGAATTCTAAAAGAAATATTTCTTTATTTTAAGATATAAGATGGGGTCCAATTAGACTATTTAATTTAAAAAAAAAAACCACCTACCTCAAACCGGTATTTTCTTTCAATCTTTTTTCGCTAGTATATGCTGGCCATCAGGTGACTTTTGTAACAAAGCTTCCAAATCCTATACCCAAAAGTAACACAATTTCCAAAACTGTATAGCTTATCTGTATAATTAGGTCAATTGAAATAGTAACTTACATAGTCATATGTTAATGGTATATGAATGTTGGTTTCAACTATAGCAGGTAGAGACTTTTCTGGAACTAGTGTTATTTCAAAAGAAAAGTATTACTGTTAGTTACGTAAACCGTCATTAAAAGTTTTCAAAGAAGTTTTGATCGGAATTGAAAATTTTCTTGTTACGTAATTGAATTCTACAAGTAAAAATAAGAAAAATTGTAAAACATTTCCCTATCTTTAAATTACATTTTTTTTAGATATTTTGAGATTTCTTAAAAATCTGAATTCTGCAATCTGATTCTCAAAAAACAATACCCACCGTAGCTAGTATTAACACAATTTTATCTACCTTTTTGAAAATCAGATTGCAGATTCAAATTTTTAAGAAAATTCCAAATATCAAAATTCTGCAATTTAGAGCTAGGGAAATGTATTGAAATGTTTCTGTTTTTGCGTATTTAAATACGTAACAAAAAATTTAGCGTGCCATTAAAAATAGAGTTGATAGCGACTTCCGGTATAACCGAAAGTGATTTGAAGTCAATTTTATTTGAAAAGTTCCTTTTGAAATATCTGTTTCTATCTAAACTTCTTCCTCGAAAATTTTTAGTGATTTACGTGAATAACAGTATATACAGTGACCTGCAGAAAGTTGAACACATATGGGAAATTTTTTTATTATTGATTTTTCAGAAAATTTTATTCTTTATGAAGGCCTCTTTCCAACTGAAAATCAAAATATTTGAAATCCTCATAAGAGTAAAGTACCTTTATTTTTCAAAATACGCGAAAATATTATTTGGAACAGTTATTAAGATTTGTTCTGAGATCTTAAATATGAAATCATGGCTGTCTAGGATGAAAAAGAATTTTTCAACACAACACAAACGTGTAATTTTTATGAAAATTAATTAAAATTGTGTAACTGGCAATAAACCAAAATTTTTTTAAGGTACAGAGTTCTGATGAAGCCCAATAAGGCCGAAATACATGTATAAACTCTTTCCTAACACTTTCTATACTGCCAGTTACACAATTTTAATTAATTTTCATAATTTTCATCTGGCAAGAAAACTTGATTTTGTAATTTTTATGGTATACATGTTATTGATCATAATTTCTAGTTGGTATACGAGCGAAAAGCAAATCGCAGAGTACATTCATAAGAAATATCCAGCTCTATACATTCAAAGTTATACAATACACATTGATATTTCTTTGTATTTTGAAAAATAGAGGTACTTCACTCTTACGAGGATGTCAAATATTTCGATTTCCTCGGTATATGACAAGAGGTATTCAAATTTTGATATTTGCATTATGAGTTTGGGAAGATGCAGGAGCTTTCATAAAGAATAAATTTTTCTGAGAAATCAATAAAAAATGTTCACATATGTGTCCAACTTTCTGCCGATCACTGTATATGAAGCAATATCTGTAATTAATTAATCCTATTATTTTATGAACAATTCAGAATATATAATTTTAAATAAATCTTTATAAATTGTTGTAGTTAGCATCTTGAGCTTACACAGAGATCAGTCTCCCAAAAAATCATGATACGTGAGGGGGCTTCCCTCAGAAAAATACGTTTCAGTGCCGCCTAATCTCTTTTTTTTTAATTTTTCATAATGTCCTAAAGATTTGGCGGCATGTTATGTACTTCAGTTTTTAAAATAAATTCGTAAATAAAACGTTTAACGATAAAATCTATAACACATCATCACATCACATCAATGTGCTTCTATTTCAATAGATTAGTTTTCAAAACTGTAGATACTAATTTGTTCGGAATTCCTGGACAATTAGTTTCATGTACTTATTTCATTTACTTGTATTTACTTATTTTGAAAAATAGGCATCAATTAACTCAAATTCCACTTCTCCAAATGCTCAGCAACCAAAGAGAATCTCATTTTGTACGTTTTGCAGTTACACTTGCAATAGTTTACAACGCACAAACATAATGAACAATGTAGTCTATTTATAATTGTTAACAGTTAACATTTTCTGAATATGATAGAAATAATTATCCATTATAACTCTTGTAACTACAAAATCGTTAACAATGTGTGTACTGCTAGGATTACTCATGAGTTTTTAATGAACATACTCAACGAATTTTGACTTTAGATGCCTCCTACATAACTTAGGTCTTGAACAAACACTTTAAGGACCGGTACTTTAGTCAATGATTAACTTTAGTCTTTGGTTTACTCCCATCCTCCCATGCCTACAATTGTTTCTGTGTGAATAAACCAAAGATTAAAGTTAACTACTGACTAAAGGACCGGCCCTTAAGCTACCTACTCAGTTAAACAAATAGCATTTTGCGGCTCTTTATTTGTCCTAGCCCCTTAGGGATGCTTTGAAAAAACATCTACGAGTCTTGTATTTTTTTTTTCTCAGACAATAATAATTCATTCTTCGCAAAAAATAGTAATTTATGAAGTGCGAATGAGATAGCACAAGTTCTAAATAGGGAAAAGCCATCTTTCTACAGAGGGCTAGAATGTACAAAGGCCTCAATTTTTTTATGTGCCTATTCCGCTTTCTGTTGTTTAATTGCCTATGTTCTCAAGTTCAAACAAGTACCTGTATGTTTTTATTTCCATAAACTTCCTCTTTCTTTGTCAAACAGCCAATAACGTTCCAAGATTTTGGCGGGCAAAATTCAAATTACTCCTAGTTTAAAAACAAACTATAGTTAATGTTCCTTTTTATATTTGCAATACACATTAGATTTTAGAGTACACATTAACATAGATGTGGCCTTAGGCCTTAGCATTAGAATTATTATAAATAGTTGAGACTTAAACACAAAAATTATTACTGTATTTTAAATATATTAATTACTTTACAATATGTATACATGGATACTATATTAAAATTGTTTGAATTCAATTATTACCTGGAGGTGCCACTGCCCAACCTCTAGGTCTTTCTTTCATTAAAGTGAAATCATATGAATGAAGACCGCTGTAGGCAACATTTCGCTCTTGAGGCATTAAGTGCCATCCTTGTTGTAAACAGTGTTTCTTTGTAATAGCCGCCAGAAGAAATCCAACACAAGTGAAAAAACCTACAGGTATCCTTCTTTTCCATACACCAACAGTACTCCCTGCAGCAATAGCTCCGGCTGCCCAGTTGATTTTGTCATCTTTCTGACGGATGTTGACTGCTAAATTAGTTGTTATAACAAAGGCCGCGGCTGCCCCAATAATCGGCGTGGATACATAAACATATCTGCCCAACGTTTGCAGGTAACCTTTAGGTTTTGAGTAAGCCAGTACGTCTGCTGTTGAAAATGCAATGGCTGTAAGGCCCGCTGGTTTTAACACAAACCATAGTTTCTTGAAAATGTCTTGACCCTCGGGAGTGTCAAAGTACTCATACGAGGATTTTTCTGACATTTTTAATCACCTACATGCACTATTATATAAAATTACAAAATTTTCAGTTGACAGGACTGAGTTTGGCAAGTAAAATGTCCCTAGTGTCAGCATCGACACACACTTAAAAATTTTTCCCCTAGATTCTCAATCAAATTTTTCTAATAATTAACGTAAAACAATTTTTCTTTATTTATACACCCCGTTTTTTAAAATCTCGAATAAAATCCACGCGATTTCCTACATTTCGTGTAATATTATGCGTGAATTAAATATGGGGCATAGTGACTTTCTATTTTATGAGTCATGTGTCACATCATCAGTGACAAATCAACCCAACCTAAAAATGGCGTCCGACGGCGAAGATATAATAACCGACCAAGAAAAAGTACGAATTGTATCCGATTTTATCCTGCACTCGCCTCCCGGTGAGTTTAACGAAGTGTTCAATGACGTGCGAAAATTATTAAACAACGATGACCTTCTAAAGGAGGGTGCGAGTAAAGCGTTCGCTCAGTATAACAAAGAGCAGTTAACACCGGTGAAGATCGAAAACTCGGACTTTCTGGTGCTCATAACAGAATACAACGACTTAGGAAACAACAGATTTTTTGATCCTCGCTCCAAGCAGTCCTTCAAGTATGATCACCTAAGAAAAGAAGCATCAGACTATCAGTCTTACACCCCAGACATCAATTCTGAGTCCTGGAGGGTCGTTTTGGACGGTGAATTCTTAAATTACACAAAGGACCACTACAAGGATGGTGTATGTAGCGTGGTAGGACGCAGTCAACCTGGCGGAATCATCGTGTTAAACGCTTGCATAGAAGACCATCAGTTTCAGCCGAAGAACTTCTGGAATGGACGGTGGCGTTCGCAGTGGACCGTAATCATCAATGGTACAGGAACTGTAGATATAAGAGGTATTTTGAAGGTACAGGTACATTATTATGAAGAGGGAAACGTGCAGCTTGTCAGTTCCAAAGAAATCAAAGAAACCATCACCGCTTCAAACGAAGTGCAGACTGCGAAAGAGATTGTGCGTACAATCGAAGAAGCCGAGAACTTGTATCAAACTGCGATTTCGGAAAATTATCAAACTATGTCTGATACTACGTTTAAGGCTTTAAGGAGATTGCTGCCTGTGACCCGTACGAAAATCGATTGGAATAAAATGGTTTCGTATAGCATTGGAAAGGAACTAAAAACACAATGATGTGAATAATCTTAAGACTGGAAATTCAGTAATTTGAGCCTTCCTTGTTATTGCTTAGAAGAGTTGTGTACATATGAGAAGGTGTTGTTAAGTTTAAGTATGGCATGTAAAATATACAAAAATTTATTTCAAGTGATAACTGCCGGTGTTGATTGCATTTAGAAATGTTTATTAACCCTTCCTATACTAGGCTATTTTTGTGACGTCAACCACCAAGCGGGGTAACCGGATTGCGTGATGCATAAAACTTTATAATAGGCTTTCAAACATTATAAGTATTATTAGCTTTTTTTTGTTATTGCATTTTCAGTTTTTCGTATTTATATCACTACATGAATAAAAATAATTATTACGTACCTAAAAATTATTTTGTTTAATATTCAAACCAATTTTTTTTTTAAGTTATATTAACTCAATTTATACAACATTAAAACAGCTAAACTTTTTTTGTGGTTTTCTACAAAGATGATGTAAGAGAATATTTTATTGGTTTTTCAATTTATTATTACCTTCATAACTTCTGTAAATTCATAAGCACTCAGATTGCAACCACAGAACCTCCTAGTAACAGCTGTGTGACCATGAATTAAATGTCAATTCTTAATTTTTCTTCTACTTTCAATCACCGGTATTATAAATTATTCAACAAATAAGATAATTTGAATTATGCAAAATTCATTGCAGTAATGAGTAGGGTCCAGAAACTGTACAATGAAGACAAGAACTATTCTGTAATCAGCAGCCATAATCAGTCACTTCAAAGTGTTCAAGATGCATTTTAATTTGTTATGCAAGATAGTTATTCAAATTATATTCGCAGTTATAATTTTCTCTTATAGTTAATTAGTTTAAAATTATTTTAGTTATAGAAACTTATTTATAATATTCTCTGCTTAAATCTTATAGACAATAGTTTCATGATTATGTTGCTGTAATTTAAAATATAAGTGCAATTTTTAGAAGTCATCTTGAGTTTATTTTCTTTACCATTTTTGTAACTATGAACTAAGGAGTTCAGATATTAATATATTTATAATCTATTCAACTTTAAATAACAAAATATGATTTGATATAGCAATTTACATAATTTATCTTATCTTGAGCAAATCCTGCTATGAACTTTATCTTAATGTGCATATTTGCCCAATCAAAAATCGTGAACCCAGAGAAATCCAATTTATTAACAAAATATTCTAGAAATCTAAGATATTTAAACAATGATTTTGTATCTGCTTTATTTGTTTTTGATTTTTTATTTTATCTTCTGTGTATACATATCAGAAAACCAAGTTCAGATTTACTCTTTGGTCTGTGACAATTCTTGCTAAAATTTTGCCTTAGATGCAAACAAATAAATTAAATCCTATCGATTTAATTTATTAATATTGGTGCAAGTACAAGTAGATTTCTTTCTTATTAAATACAAGGTGATTTACAACGAATGTATTTAACTTCTAATACCTAAACGTAAAATCCATACTTATTTATACAGATCTGTTAATAAATAATTTATTTCTAAATTGACCAGTGCAAAAGCGGTAAAGCTGTGGTTCAATTTAACCATACAGAAATACAAACATTTCTTAAAAAACAAAAATTCCACTTATAAAATAAGATTCTTAACAAAATACATTGTTCCGTAATTGAAATTATTCAAGTAGCAATTAATAAGGCTTCAGTCATAACAATTAATGCTGTAATTACATCCTAACAATTAAATAGCTAAACCGTACACAGAAACAATACAAAACATGGTTTTATTCTCCCAACGAACGGTACAACTTCCGTCCGTGTTGTTGTCCCAGTAGCAGGAACTTGCTGTGTGTAATCCAGCTCCATTTTTTTGCATTATAGTGCAGGTAACAATATATTTATATGGCTTCATGAGTTTTGTGAGTTCAGAAGTACATGCTTCAACAACAGCAGTTGTCCAGTTGTTCACTTTTGTCTGTTGGTAAGCGTTCCCGCCAATTACTGTTTCTATAGCATCCTTAATTATTTTACTGACATCATCCACGACAAATTGGCCCTCTTCCTGAATGTCTTGTTCGATACTAACTTTTTCCATGTTAGCACTGAAATTAAAAAAAAATTGAGCTAGCTTAGTTTTCATTAAAGTAGTTGGATACTTACTGCAAGGTTTAATTTCTTTAAAAAATGTATTCTTCCGGAAATTTTAATATAACATCCAAATAATGACACATCAACCAATAATTCTGTCATTCGTCAACGTAATTCAAGAATGCCAACTGTAGCACCGGAAATCAGTGCTGCCAACACATTAACAACGATTTCCCCTACCTGAGGTTTAAAAATTCTCCAAATGAAAGACATATTTCTCTAAAATCTATTTATATTTACAAATCCGAAGGTGTATCACATTATATTTAGTTTCTTTTTTTAAATCATTTTTGCTTTCGTACTTTGGAAAATCAAATTTAGTTAACATAACAGCTGTAGGTTGGAAACTTTTACAACCTATATTATTCGTTTTTATTAAGTTTAAAGTAGTTTAACAAATAATACTCTAAAGCATTATTATTTTTTAATGTTAGAATGAGATCATTCCCAATAATATCAAGTACAAAATATTCCTGTATTATAAAATTCATTTACTTTAATGTAACTAAAAAATTAGTTAAGTATTATGGTGCTTTCGTTTTACCTGCACTGGTTGTACTCAAAGTAATTGCATCTTATTGCAATAATAAGAGATGAAGATACTTTGAGTGTATACCATTAGTGTGCTAATAGCAGAGAGGTGGAAAAGACTTTTCTTTAGTGTTAAAAAAAACCCTGAAAAATCCCCTAAAAAATTTTATCCTCTAAATTTCCGTTTTGACACTTCAAATCTATTAAATTTAAGGGGAAATCCCCTAAGTTGGCAAAACTGCTGCAAACCGGAAGAATTAGTGCATTTGTTGAAAGATGGGTTCCTGCTATTGCTAACCTAACGAAAGCATTAGTCTGACAATAAAATGGATGAAAGTGCCATAAATAGACATTTATTAATTTTATTTTTTTCAATCATAGTTACTAAGCGGAATCGAATATTTTCTTCAAGCGAAGCGGCAAACGTTTATGGCGTGTATTGCACGCAATAAACCAATTCAAACTGCAAGCACTTCAATAGATACTATACGGCTAGACATTAAGTCAACCGAGATTACACTTTCATAAAGCGAGGATATTATCGTCGCCAGGAAAGATGAGCCTTGCGTCATTGGTTACCGACAATATCACAGACAAATATTTGATATTCATTATACGTCTTCTAAGTTCAAGACCTATCCACTAGAAAATAAAAAGAGCAGAACTTATATCATAGAGAGAGCTAGTCATATGTACATCTTTCTTAGACAGTTTTGTTCCATTACGATGTTGTTGATTTGACTCACGGTGCACTTTGTTTACATTAGTTTTCTGTCGCAAGTTTTAAGTGTCACTGTGCTAATTTCTAGTTGTGTTGGGAATTTTAATTTTTTATTTCGTATGTTTATTAATCTCTAACCGTCTTTTTAAAGACAATTAGGACGTTTAATAAAACTCAGTAACCCCCAGAAAAGTGTTGACGTACAACACGGTAGCCAGCCATGCTAGAGCTTGTGGAACGTACTTACGTACATAACCTTAATCTTAATTGATCTGTCAAGTTGCTTGTCATTTTGACGTTTACTTTTTTAATTGTCATAAACCGGAAATACATTTCGCAAGAATGCAAGTGTTGATTTGACTTCGGCGTGTTGACTAACGTCGGACACGTAAATTTCATGACGCAAAGCTCATCTTTCCTGGCGACGATAATATCTGTTGATGTTGCTTTCAAACAAACCGTTCTCAAACAAACCGTCCGGCATTACCAGTTTATCTTGTTTAATCGTCAAAGGTTCATCGTTCACTTTTTATAGTTTTAAAACGACGCGATTCAGCGGTGTCATGTGCGGTTTGGAATGCAGTGTATTCTTAACGGGCACTCCTAATACGCGGACACCTCTATTAAACGGACATTATTTTTTGGGAACAGTAAAAATTTATATGGCAAAAGTCTCTCTCTTAACTCGATTCCCTATTAAGGGCACAAATTTTCAGGGACCAAAGATGTCTGTTTTTGAGAATACACTGTAATATGCAATTGTGTCGCATACATTTTTAAAGAAAATAAATAATAATCTTACGATTATATAAAGAAAATAAAGAATATTTCGCCGATTATCAAAATAATTACTGGATACTAATATAAGTACAATCTGCCGCGCGCATATCTCGGGTTCACGAAGCACCGATGATATTTGGTAACGAGGCTGAAATAAAATATAAAATTCCTTTCAGTAATTATTTTAATACATTTAACCAAAAGTCATTTGGTTTTCAGATTATTTGGTTATATTTGAAGAATAGCAAGGTGGTAAAGCATTAGAACTGAAATAACAATCTTCTAATTTGGCGATTGCAAAACTCTTCTCTCCTTCAGAAAGCACGTGATTTGGCATAGTGATGATACAACTTTTGCATTACATTTGAAATTTGACGTTTAAAATGATTATTTTTGACAAGCCGTTAAAGAACATCATATTTACACCGGAAAATTGAATCGTGCGAAATTTTTAGGTGGCGGTAATATATATTAGTGATGTATAGTTGTGGAGCAAAATTTTGGCTACCACTTTTCACTGACACAAAAATGTAAAATAGTCCTGGATATAAATAAATCCTATAGGAATGGCCATATTGTGCAATAGTGTTATGAAAATACGAATTGTTTCAAATGATTAGTGTACATTTTTAACTTGAATATTGTAATTGAGGACCAGAAAGGTCAAATATTACGTGCTTCAATCGTAAATTGTCATATATTATTCTCATACAATGAGCCTCAAGGAATGTTTTCATAACACTGATTCACAAATCTCCGCGCCAGGCGGCGCTGAACGCAAAGATGTGCATGATCCGTATTATCATCATTTTAATTAACGTTTGGAAGTTAAAGGGAGTTAAGTGAACAGTTACGCTAAACCGCTTGATCAATCGACTAATTGGGGATATTGGTCACCGTGTATTAGTTTGACCACTGACTTATTATTTGTACTTATGCAATAAAATTGTTCGAATTTGAACTTTATGTAAACTTCTACGGTGCCAGGCAATGGTTGCGTTCAAGTAACCGTAATGTTGCAACGCTGCAATGGAGACGTATTCGACGTCTCTTTTTGCAGAACTATCTTTGAACGACTGCCTTTGGTAGAGTTCAAACAGAAACTTAGTTGTAACACTGCAAAACAACGCTAAATTGCTAAAATACAGTCGCGAGCATTAAATTTAAATATCCTAATTTGTACTAAAAAAGTATCAAAATTAATTAAAATTATGTAACTGGCAATATAGAAAGTGTTAGGAAAGAGTTTATACATGTATTTCGGCCTTATTGGGCCTCATCAGAACTCTGTACCTTAAAAAAATTTGGTTTATTGAAAAATTTAGAAAAACTTACCCCATTTTTTGAATTTCTAAAATCCCAAAACAAAAAGTATCGAAAATAAATTAAATAAGTATAGAAAATAAATTAAATTTTTAAGAGATTATTCCCAATAGTCAAAATTAAGACATCTACCTACTTATTTTAAATTAAATACAAGTCAGGTACAAATCTTTGACAGCAATGACAACCAAAATTTTTTGCTCGCGACTGTACTTTAGGCGCTTTCCGTTTACACAAATAGGCAGCTCGTAACAACTCTGAGCAGCTTATAGGTGAAAATGGAAAGCAGCTATTCACTTAATGCAGCCTACATTTTTAAATTTACAGCTGAAATCAATAAAAACGGGAAATGTAAAAAAAAATTGGGACTTTTTCAGGTTTTTTTTATAGTGTGAAAATGATTTTATTAGAAATATTAGACGGTATATCAGTTTATAAATAAATAGATTATATTTTTTGTAAGGTATGTTTTGTCGAAGACACAATTAATTGATAAATACAACCAAATTTACAATTAAAAAAATTTCATTTCCCGTTTTTTTTTGACTTCAGCTGTACTTTTTGTCAAGTATCTCTTGAACATTTTAATTACTGATTTTAAGAATTATAAAAACATATTTTATAGCACCTCCTCAAACATAATTATAAAATTGAAATACGTCCATGATTGCACAATTCACCATATGGGGAATGGCGTCACCAAATTTTACAGGACGAACAAAAAACTGATTAATTATCAAACTTGTTTATTTTGATAAATTTTTTGTCATTTTCACAATCCAGAATATTAATTCCAGCATTTTTTAACCATATAACAAGCAATGATCCTCTAATTTAATTGTTCTTTCATATTTTTGTCCCGTTTGCCGGCGCATAAGCCTTTTCACTTTCACAAAGGAGCTCTGAAGTAGCGCTTCATTTTAGTTGGAAGCTGAGAAACTCGCTTACGCCATTTAATCTTGAATTTTAACGCTTCCTGAATTTCTGGTGGTTATAACTGTGATGGGAATGAAAGGCCTTGTCGTTACGACTTATTTAACATTAATAATCTCACTTTCGGATTTTTAAAGCTTACGACCTTTTGTCGTGCAATTGCAACCGTCGATGTATAAACAGGCAAACAACATTTTTGAATTCATACTTCATTTACATTAACTTTAATTTATGTGACATGTAAATCAATTTTTTCTCCTTAACCAACCCTCATATGCCCAATATTAAACTTATGAAATAAATTGCCAACTAAAACTGACTATTAAAGTAATATCTTTACAAGTAACTAAGAAAATAGCATCATGTTAATACTTTTTTTATTTCATCAGGAATTTTCTTCAATAACGAATCATGATTTACGCCCTTCACGGTGGCGAAAACGCCACCGGAGTTTGGGAAAGTCACAGTTTTATCATAAGAGTAATAATTGCCATGGAAGTCCGTCAGTTTTCCTTCTAAAGCCGTTAGGATGGCTTCAGGTGCACAAGTATCCCACTTTTTACATCCCTTACTAGCAAATACGTATGCATGAGCCTTTCCTTCTATTAGTAACAGAACCTGTAAAACAAGTAATTCATTAAACTTTTGAAAAAGTTTCATATGTTTAAATGTAATTTTTTATACAACTGAATATTAATTATTTTTTATGTTTTTGTATACTTTGATTTGACAGGTTTGTCAGGAGGCTTTATATGGAATTTTACAACTGTTTGACATTTACAAAACTTGTGATTAATGGCATGCTAATTTTTTATTCAATAAATAAGTACCTTATATCCTGCACCCCCCACTTTCAAAACTTCCGTGGGATTTAAAGATGCCAGTGCTTCTTGAACCAAAGGATTGGAATGTGATCTGGTAGTTGTTACTATTAGTCCTTCAGAAGGGAGCTCTTGAGGAGAATAACCTGTGACTCCTAAGCCAACCAAACCCCATATGGTTCTTCCAATTGTATCTTCATTGATTTTATAGAAAGGTTGGTGTATAACTCCGCCCACAGACTTTCCTTGCACCGATATGCCAACTAATACTGTTACATGTTCTAGTAAACCCTAAAATTAGAATTAACCTTTTATAAGTTTTTTTTTTCTTGTTATAATGCAGTGTAAAATTTGTTTACTTGTGTATACTCTGATGTACCATCTAATGGATCTACCCAAATTACAATATCCTGACTTGGAATGTCTAATAGATCAAGTGGACATTGTGCAGACAAAACAGTCGAATCAGAATCTGTTACTAACCAATCGCTTTTTACCTAAAAATTAACTACGTTTATATGTTTTCCAGAAATTTCTGAATTCTTTTTGTACCATGAGAGACAAATTCTTTTTCAAATACTTCTTTAATCAATTAATTATTTTGTCATTCTTCTCTAAAGCTTGATTGTTTTACTAATTAAGTGATATTACGAGTACAAAAAATGGAATTAACCAGAGAGCATTTTCGAATCATGAATTATTATGATTTTAAATAAATAATGAAGGTAGCTTCTTGCCCGGTGAAATTGTTTGATAAATTATCTCAAACGGACACTGGAAAATAGCACAAATGCTCGACGTTTCACTATCGCTTGATAGCTTCTTCAGGAGTGAAATTAAATTTTTAATTTCACTCCTGAAGAAGCTATCAAGCGATAGTGAAACGTCGAGCATTTGTGCCATTTTCCAGTGTCCGTTTGAGATAATTTATCAAACATTTTAAATAAGGTTTAAGCACTTATGGGTCCAAAAAGATTATAGATTCGGCTTTCAGTGAACAAGCACCTTCCTTGGCTACAATTTAACAATGGTATATGGAATTTAAACGCGAAAGGAATTCAGTTCAGCATCAAAAAGGAGTAGGCTGTCCTCCTACGGTTGTTACCAACAAAAACATTGCTGCTGTTAAAAAATTAATTGAAGAGGACAATAAAGCCACTTATGCAGTAAAAGAGCATCAACTCAAAATTGGATCCTCGGCTGTTAGAACAATCAAAAATCTTTTATTTTTGAGATAGTTTTGTTTCAGTTTTCTTGATTATATTGTTTAAGTATATTATGTATAAATTACCTCATAATTGTTTCCTATAGATTCTTCTCCTATTATTGTGACATTTGGAAACTGTCGTGCAAGAGATGTGACTATACAGGACTGTGCAGACCTATCAGCTTCTGTTTGAAGATCATTTTTACCCTAGAAATGAATTGATGAAAATCATTTAAATATGTAGTATGTAAAGCATCTTTGATGAAGGTAAAAAAAATATACTACACTGTGTTGATTCGTTTTTAGACACGGAAATAACATGGAAAAAAGAAATGTTAAGAAAAATTCTCGAAGTATCCAAAGTGTGATAAGGCTTTTTCATTTAAAAAGGTTATTAAAGTTGTCACTATGTTTTCTTTTCGAAATCAAAATTCAGGGTGCATTTTTTTGGTACATTTCTTGTCTTAATGAGGTTGTAAAACTTTTTGTGTTTTAAAGTAAAAATAGTACAATTTTTGACAGTGGCGGACTGGGTCTAAAAATATTAGTTTTTTGGAGACAAAGGGGGCCCAATCACAACTATAAGAGTACTATTTTTAACACTTTGTCAAAGGTTTGGGCAAGTGATACCCTGCCAGTCTGCGACTGGCTCTCGGAAACTTGTAATAATTTCATAATTTAGATTCTTGTCTGGTGAAATTGTGTAATGAATTATCTCAAACGGACACTGAAAAATGGCACAAATGCTCAACGATTCACTATCACTTGATAACTTTGTCAGGAGTGAAAATATGTAATAATTTCGTAGAGAATACAGTTTTAAATAAAAATTAGAATACCTTTTCTACTATACCTAAATCACCTCTGTTCATTATATCGCGAATGATTTTTCCTGCACGTGCAGTTACAGACACAGAAGATGCAAGAAGTTTTAAAATTAACGGTGGATTGTGTGCCATTATGCTTTATGTAAACCACTCACAATGTTTATGTTATGTGTAATATTGCAGTAATAATGATGAACATGTAAATATTAACCTCACTTTACAAATGTCAAAATAAAGCGACGTGCGCGAGAATTAGAATAGCCCTGAGCGACGGCGTATTGGATGGGGGAAAGCCAATTCAGTGGCGCACTTAGAAATTTGTCTTAAAATAATAATCATAAGAACATACAGGGTGTTAGGTAATTGATTGGACACCTGCAAACCACGTATGGAGAACACTCTGTACAGTAAAAAAGCCTTTATATTCGAGGGTGTTCCGGCTTTCGTTTTCCCGGAAAAAATTCAAACAAAAATCGATAAAAATTGTTTCGAAACCACTGATTGTCTTATCTACTGTTACACTCATGTACCGAACGCCATCCGGGCGGGCGCTCCCTTGCCATAAATTCCCAGATGGTTTATGACAAGCAAATAACGCACGTTCAGTGTCTTAACATATTTCGGAGTGTGCAGGTCGGGGACAAAATGAATGCATACACAAATTACGAACTTGTTGATATTATTCTGACGTATGGCGAATGTAGGTGCAATGCACTGCTGCAGAGCGTAAATATCGCCGGCGCGTCGTGTTGATGCAGGCATTCGAGCTAACGGCATGAATTTCGAACATCTTCTTTAATCGGCGCTGGCTCCGTAAGTACTATCAGCGGTTCTCAATAGTTCGCTCTTTTTGCATTTTTTCAAAATGTACCGAAAATCCGGCATGTTTGAGTACTTTCTGATCCCATATGGCACCCTTCATTTACAGTTTTAATTTGTCCAAGCAATAACCTAACACCCTGTATAAGGACATATTAAATATTTTTTTGGAAAAGTTGAAATATTAAACTTCAGCTGACTCTGAAGGGAGCTTCAGCCCTAAGGTTACTGTATTGAGAAGGTACCGCCACTCATTTCCGTGGCTTGGATCCCCCTAAATTAAAAAGGACGCGATGAAACCATAGATGAAACGCTAAGAAGACAAAGGATAGATATATAACAAGTTACTGTTACTACGGAGTTTATGAATGAATTTAATCCCAAATTAAAAGAGGTAGAAGAAAATGAGATAGAAAGTTGGCGCTACCTTCAATACAGTTACTTAATGCCGTGTTTTACATTGACAATTTATTCATGAAGTTCTTCATGAATTTATGAACGAACACATTTCATATTACATTAGCGAAGAAATTGATGAATTTCTTTGATCTTAATGCCCGTTTACAGGTACATATAATTACGAAGAAATATAGAATACAGAAATATAATTTCTGAACACTTGTATTTTCTTATGAGCGTTTTTCGGTTTAAATATAGCAGATGAGAATACCCAAACTTATAGTGCCTCACCTCCATATTCTGTAATTCATAACGACATCGTTAAATAACCATAATCGTTAAGTGATATATTTTGACCAATCAGTATGTAGAAATGCGTTGTACCTAAGTAGTGATTGGACAAAAAGTGTCACTTAACGATTATCGTTGAGTTACAGAATAGGGTAGTATATTTATTTTTACATAGAATCGTTACATAATCTAAAATTGTATTACAATTATATCAACTAGGAACTAGGAGGTATGACGTCGTCGTAAAGTTGCTATGCACGTAGAACTAACGTATGTACAGGGTGGCCCAACGATGCGTATTTCTTCTATAAAGCCTAGGGCAAAAAAATCGATAAAGAAATTTATACTAAACAATACGCGGCATATTGTAAAATTATTTTCAATTATACAGAGTGATCGGAAAAATGGCGGTTCGTGGAAACCAATTTTATTTAAATGGAACATCCTATATATTTTTAAATATTTGGATGCGCCGCAGTGAGTTGATTACAATGGCATAAATATATATAGATTTTATTGAACTACTTTTGTAAAATAATTTTTTTTCTTAAAAAATTCTTCAAAAATTCAGTTAGTTTGGATATGAATTTCTGATTACTGATATAACACAGATCAATGAAAATATAACGCGATATTTTGATAGACTTTGGCCTATATGAAAACGTGAACAAAATGAAGATATCTTTCTGCATTATACCGAGCGATCGATACTTACGAAACTTTCGGTATCTCATTTTTTTTAAAAGGAATGGCCTACTTTTTATTTTAGAAATGGATAGCACTTAAATGCAGCTTTCTGATGATATAAGGTTATGTACCTTTATTTTTAATAGTTTCGTCATTAGAATTTTTTTTTCACAAGTATTTGAATGATTGCCTTTTTAAACTGCACATCCGCACATCCGATGTCGCCACCAGTCGGAATATGTATTTTTGCTACAAATTTAAAATTTACGTCTGTTAATTAAGTCTGTTTAAAAAAAAATAAAAAATTCCAAAAGTTTGGTAACAAATATTAAGTTTCAATTAAAATTTTCTAAAATTATCGCCTTAAGTAAGAGCCAGTTTCATAATGAAATCTAAAGGAGGCTTTCAGATTCAGAGGCATTCAGATCCGTAAACAAATGTGTTTTCATATTCGTTTTTAAAATACGAACAATATTGGGATATCTGTTTGCATTATACGAGCGATCTGTACTTACGAAACAATCGATATCTCATTTTTTTAATGGAACGGCTTCCTTTTTATTTCAGAAATAGATAGCAGTTAAATATAGCTTTCTGCTGATATAAGATTATATACCTTTATTTTTTAATTATATTTTTAATTTAAAAGAAATTTAAATTGAAACTTAATATTTGTTACCGAACTTTCGGAATTTTTTTATTTTTTTTTTAATACAGTAGACTTAATTAACAGACGTAAATTTTAAATTTGTAGCAAAAATACATATTTCGACTGGTGGCGACATCGGATGTGTAGTTTAAAAAGGTGAACCATTCAAATATTTGTAAAAAAATTTCTAGTGGCGAAACTATTAAAAATAAAAGTATATAACCTTATATCAGCAGAAAGCTACATTTAAGTGCTATTCATTTCTGAAATAAAAAGTAGGCCGTTCCATTTAAAAAAAATGAGGTACCGAATGTTTCGTAAATATTGATCGCTCGGTATAATACAAAAAGATATCTTAATTTTGTTCACATTTTCATATAGGCCAAAGTCCTAAAAATATCGTGTTAAATTTTCGTTGATCTGTGTTAACACAGTAATCAGAAATTCATATGCAAACTGACTGAACTTTTGAAGAATTTTTTAAGAAAAAAAATTTTTTTACGAAAGTAGTTCAATGAAATCTATATATATTTATGCCGTTGTAATCACCTTAGTGCGGCGCATCCAAATATCTAAAAATATGCAGGGTATTGTATTTAAAAAAAATTGGTTTCCACGAGTCACCAATTTTCTGATCATTCTGTATAGTTGAAAATAATTTTACAATATGCCGCATATTATCTAGTATAAATTTCTTCATCGATTCTTTTCTTAATTTTTTTGCTATAGGCCTCACAGAAGAAATACGCATCGTTGGGCCACCCTGTACAGTTGAAAAAAAACTCTAGCATGCTTTGAAATGACAATGAAGGTATGTCTTAGTCACCGAACACTTCAACACTTAGTACTCTTATTTTATTTACAACTGTCAGAAGATAACCTCAATTTTATATCATTGAAAAAATGCAATGTTACTAATTAAAATTTTATTTTTGATTTATAAAAAGGGTTGAAAATGCCCTCCACCCTGTTCAATACATTTTAAAACTCAACTTTGTAAACCATTCATGACGTTCTGTAACATGACTGGGTTTGCATTTATTTCATTACATTTATCTAACAATCAAGTTAAGACACACGTTAATTTTCCATGAATTGCTGCGAGTTTTTTTTCAACTGTACATACGTTACTACAAATAGAATTTTAATTATTCAAATTTCATACCTTTAAGTATTCTTGTGTGGTTGGGGTTTATAAGTAAAAGCTATGCAAATATTTTCAATTTTTGTGTATTTCATTGTAAAATAAATTAATATAATAAACAATATGTACTAAACCACTCAACTTCTTGTTCCTATTGAAGTTTCAATATGACAGCCGTGAAGATGTCCTGTGTAAATTCACCTAAGGAAACAATAATAGCGTTTTCAATTGACTTGCACTAATTGTACTCAATGTGAACTGATTCTAGATTTTGTATTCGGTTAGTAATTTCGGTTCAAACGTTCATGTTTTATGCTAGATTGAAATGTCAGTGCACACCATTTTGGCATCGAGTGCAAAATTTTTGGAAGGTAGCACTGCTACTCCACATGACTGATGTAATTTTTCATCTCTTCTTGTTGTAGTCTTCTAGGTTCTCATATTTTGTTTTCAAGTTGTATTTTTGTAGGTTCAAATAGTTAAATATAGAAATGAAATTTCTTTAAAGAAAAGCTAGTTTAAAAAAGGTAAACTGTAGAGAATTCTCTTTAAAAAGGAATAAGTAAACTCTTAGATTTGTGTTCTCAACATTTTGTATGGTGAAAGAAGAATAATTTGTGTAAGAAAATGGGAGATATACATTTAAAATATAAATCTGCAAAATAATGAAAATGCTTACTTACTTTGAAATCTGAATATTACAGAATACTCTAAGTTAACAATTATCACTACCCACAGTCACTTAATTCTTAACATCTGAACTTACCTTAAATAAAATGTTGAAAATAAAAACTACAAGAAATTTTCTAGTTTAAGTCAAACGACAAATAAATTACTTGCCACTTGAAACAAAAAAGACACAAATAGAAAATTAGTTTTATTAAATAACACTTAAGTAATATAAGCAAATAATATATTTAAATTACTATAACTCTATACTATGACTCTGGCGTATCGATTATAACTGGCGAATTATAAAAGATAAGCCGCTTGGTAATCATTATCATACAAGATTGCAACATTACGTGTCTTAGTACATTAAGAACTCCAATTAGAAAAATATAAAACTAATCGCTAATGTAAATGTTATAACATAATAAATTGTAAGTAGGTATACAAAATAAACAAATAAAGGGATTAGTATTAAAAAGAAATAAAAAGAATGGTCCCATAGCCGATACGTAGAATCTGCACGTATATACTAAAAACAATTTTCTTTTACGTAATTTGGAATTTCTGCTTGTATGGCAACTAATGATTAAAAAAAAAACTGAAAATAAAATCGGAAATATTTTTAAAAACAGTGCAATAATATCATTCCCACTTCTTTATGCGACAAGCGAACTATTACATGTACATATATAAAACAATTCTGGACCTTAAGCTCTGTAAATGTATGTAAGTTTAAATACATAAAACATGCACAATTCGTACTGTTTTTGGGCTAGTTGTAATTTGGGGTTAGAAAGGAATATATTAGCTGTAAATTATAGCCGAAAAGGTTCTCTTTCGGGTGGTTTTTTCGTTTGTGAAGTCGGTGTATTCGATAGTCCTGGACTTTTTCTTAGTAACCTAGAGGCTGCTGTTTGCATCCCTGTTGGAACTGGAGTGTTTGAACCTGATGGTGTGCGAGTCCTAACAAAACAAAAAAATACTTAGATTATTTTATATCAACAATTATTAAAACCATTTGAACACGAATGGAGGTGACAAACTGCACAAAATTGAATTTTTTTTAATTGGAAATAACAAAAAGATGAATTGTCAACCATGTTATACTATTCTAACAGAGGGCAAACATCATCCGATGCATACATAATAAACAACGATTCCTTTTATGCCTTTAAATATTAATTTATTTAATTCATTACCTAGAAGCTGTCCTTAAAATTGGAGCATTAGGAGTTGTAGTGCTAGCAGAGGTCTTGCTGGCAGACCTAGTTAAACACACACACGTTGGCCAAAGTTAGTCGGGTTATACATTAGACAATACTTTTTAAAATTTACAACACAAACATGCGTTTAAACCGACAACAAAAAAAATTTCTGCATGCATCAGTGAATAAAATTAAGTAGCTTTTTTTGATGGGTACTATCTTGAGTTTTGAACAATTTGTTTTTATAATAAGTATTCATAGATACCCATCAAAAATCTTTTAAAATAAAATCATCAGTGTTTCAGTGGGGTTACCGAACAAAAAATGTTTTTGTTTTAAATATAATTCAAAATTAATTAAAAAAAGCATTTCTGTATTAAAAATTTGCAAAGTATAAGACATTTTGTTAAGAAAAAGCAAACACTTCATGCCTGTTATGTTTACCTAGGGATTAACACAGGTATTTTTGACTGTCCGGCAGATAAAAGTGACTTGAAGCTTGTTAGAAAGAAAATAAGAAAAGTCAGTTTTATGGCACGCAAAATTGCATAGAAAGAAAGTACAAGTATTAAAAACGAATGCACAGATCAGTTTAGAGATAAAAATTGCCTAAAACTGAAAGCATTTTCAGTTACAAATTCAAAATTTATTTTATACACACAAAAGAAATTAAAAAACAACAATCTTTTAGAAGAAGCAACAAATTGTAATTTATGTGCAGTTTATTGTGTTTTACAAAAAAATAAATAAATATTGAGTATTAATAAAACAAACCCAAATTCTATTACTTACATTTACATGACAAACCACTACAAATTTTCAGTTAAATTTTTTTATGATAAATTTTAGGATATTAGTAGAAATAGAATGCATGCATTTGCACTTATCATGCACTAAGCATAATTTACCCAGAAGAAAAAGAGACAGAGCATGAACTTGAAGTGGATGGTGACTCAGGTTCAGTATCGCTAACCCCTTTATAAACAGGAATGCGAGACCTGTTCATAAAAACTATTATTCTAACGTATCAGGAACATTTAATTTGTTTTTTTTTTCTGTGAATGACATGTACAAGTATTTCTTCATTGCTGAATGATAAAGCTAATTTTACCTTGGCATCGCAAAAGCTGTTAATGTTGGTATGCTTGAGGCTCTCGATATATTCGATGATCTAGCAATGTTAGAAAAAGCATAATTAGTAATGACAATGCAAATGATGTATTAGTAATGTGCTCATTTTAATAAAATAAACCTTGCAAAATGATTTTAATGAACATGCTTAGTACCAAAATAAAATTCATTCTAAAAAAAATAAGCAAAAATAATTATGACATATTTAATGAATAAACGATGAATACGGTGATCTAATGAGATTATGAATTAAATGGAATTTATGAAATAGTATTTTATTTGTAAGGAAAAAAATTCCCAAGAAATACTTGAATAATTTTGCCAATGGTTAATGTTTTAAAAAATATTTATTTACATTTAATTTCTGAAACCTCTGACTTTATAAGTTTCATCATTTTGAGCCAAAAGCTTGTTGCCCTTTTTTTGACTAAATTAAATCAGAGGGAGATGTGATTGTGTTCATATTTATAATTAACACCGTCAGAATTTTTAATAAAAAAAAAAGAAAACATTTTACCTTCCAGAAGGACTAGCAGGACTAATAAGTCCAGTCGGAGTTCGTGCTCTTGCACTTGATGTACCATCAGTTGCACTTAATTTCCTAGTCGGTGTGCTTGCACCATTACGAGTGAGGGTAGGCCCTGCTCTTCTTGGAATTCTCGATGGAGTACCATCATCTAAAATTCAAATGGTATATATTAATATTAATTTAAATTGATTTAACAAAATAAAATACCTGTACTATCAAGTGATAAATTAGAACCGTGTCTAGAAGGTGCCTTGCTTCCGGGTTTACTTCCCGGCCTGCTTCCTGCTCTAGACGTAGGCTGAGAGCTGGGTCTAGACCCACTGGGGGTAAGTGCAGATCTATACGAAGTCTTCCTTGGTGTTCTAAACGGACCTTCAGTGTCCGACAGAGAATCAGGAGTTCCGGCAGTCCTTGTCCTTGAAATACTGCCCATGGGCACTGATCTTCCTGACCGTTCTCTCACCTAGCAACAGCCGAAGTTAAATACATCCACCAGAGCAGTACTTTTAAAGGTGATTACTTCGGTCGCATTCATTGTTCGAAATAACGTGAGAATATGATTTACCTATTAAGCGTTACTTTAGTTTACTTAGGTACGTGCATGTGCACATGAACTATCTTAATTGGAAATAAAAAGTATTTGCTTTATTAACGAAATTTAGGTTTTCTAATAATTGATTTGTTTGTGGTAGAACTTTTAATAATTAACACTTTTCTTGTACTCTTCTTTTTTTTTCAAATATTGCTGCTAAGTTGGGGAAAAATAAAAAAAAAATTTGATTAAAAAACTGCAATACAGCAAATACTTATCAAGTAAAGTTTTACTTTACTAACCATAAGAATTTTTTTTTTAAATTAGTTTAAGCTTTAAAGTACCAAAAAGCATTTACATTGTTATTAACCAATGATAGTGTTAATTAATAATAGCTCACCCTAAGTAGACTAATTGTATTGAATGCAATTCAAATAAAATTTTGCATTGAACATAAAACAAATTTTGATTAATAAAGTTGTGTATGGTAAGTCAAAAAATTTCGTTTTGTTATAGCCACTGTAATAATTTAAATAATTTTTGTTTGTTATCATGTTTCATTGAAATTTGAAAAAAAAAAACAGAAATTGCTACAGGATTTCACTAAGTGCATTCGCCCGCTTTGAGTTGAAGGACGTCCCTTTTCAACTCAAAATGAAACATACGGTAATATTTCACTTTAAGTTTTAAGTGATTGTTACAATTGCACGTGAAATTGAATTTGATTTACCACACATGTGAGGGCACTACTATTTTAATACTCATGAAACTTTGCTTGCTCGATTACTGAATCTTTGCAAAAATTTGCATAATTTGAAGCAATAATCTGAAAGTGAATTTTCTCATGTGCTTCAATATCACCTCTGATAAAATATGCACTTTAAACAACTAACAATAAAAATTAATCGCGATCGAGTTTATTAAGGATTGCTTTTTATTGTTAGTTAATTTGTGCTATACCTTAAACTAAATGCAAGATCAAACAAACAGAAACAAACAAAAAAATGATGTCACAACACTACCACAACTTACCAAGTAATCTTACCTTAATAAAGGTGAATGTAATAAAGACCTTCACCAGAAAATTTTCAATCACATAAACGTACTACTTTTGAAATTTGAAGCAAAAAGCGACTTATTGAAATGATGACTTCAAGATTGAAAAAAGAGTTTCTTCACTGAAGACCATCGTTCTAATCTGTATGCTACTAATTTTATACGTTACCGTGAAAATACTTACCAACGGCACTTGAGAGAGGTACAAGAGCTTATGGTGATCTCGCTCAGGTCCAATCATGGCAACTGCACAACCCAATCAAAATAATACCAAAAATACTCAACATGTAAATAGTTTCATTAATCAAATATTGAGTATTTATCTCGGTATAACATTCATACAAAATTTAGTATTCGAATTTAATTATTTAATAATTATTTATGTTAGCCGTAAACTATATTATTTATTTAACTTTTTTAATTTATAAGTTTTAAAATTTGTGGAAGCAGATTCGGGTGTATATTACAAATGCAAATTGCAGCCAAAGTGAAAAATTCTAAAATAAAATATAAGGCATACATTCCAGAACACTCAAACTCCAAAAAAACACAAGTACATCTAAAATAAAAGACGTGTAGCATCTTGCCTGTGATCATCGACAAGTCGCGACAAGCAAATTGCTATACGCAAAAGAAAATAAAAAAAAAACAAAGTCCAAGAACCACGTGTAATTAAATAAAATTGCTGGTGTATATTACCCAATTGCAAGAATACGGTTTGCCTTGTGCCATGTATACAGAGGGGCCCGAAGTAGAGCCCACCTGCATTGGATATGCATTGCCAACCTCTCCCTTGGCACGAAGCTGCTCGAATATAGGCATGAGCTCCGCCAAATGCTCCTCGGCTAAAGAGTACACGTGCAACATCATAGAAAAGTTGATGTGTTACAACGAAAAAGTGTGAGATTAAATAACAGAAAGGAAACGAAAATATCTACGCATAAAATTACAGTCGACATCATTTACAATACTTCACATTTCCATATGTACCAAGCGTACCAAGTTTAGAAATATGTATGTGAATTATATCGACGGTATATTACAATTTTTTTTGTTAGTTTTTTAAGAAATCCATTTTAAATGATCTATTATATACTCTTCATTGTTTAATTCTAGTAATTTTGATGAATAATTAAACTCTTAATTAGAAATATAAAAAATAAAAATAATAATTAGTTTTAGGTCTCTCCAGCAAATCCTTCTAAATCACAGTTTTATTTACTCTTTAAATTTCTCGCCTCCCCAAGTACTTCTTGACTGACTTTTACTATACTTTGTCTGACTTCATTCTTTTCGACTGACTTCTATTGTACATGGTCAACTGACTTTCTAATTGTCTTTTTTATAATCCTACCTGAGGAAGTTTGCAATCTTTCTGTTTTTTAACACTTTCAAAATTAATTTAAATACCATAAAGATGTTCTCAACTGATTAAAAAATTTAATTTTAAGTTTGTGTTTTTGTACTGAAAAAAAAATTTATATGAAAAGTGTCAGTTCGTTTACAAATAGTTGTTGGCCATAAAATAGAATGCTACAAGAAAAATAATTCTCCTCTAGGACTAACAAGTGACGGAATTTTTACTTTCCATGTAGGTATTAAATAATCATTTCTTGATGTTAGCCTGTTAATGGTACCCCCAGTATCATAAATTTATATTTAGATCTATTTAATGGAGAACTTTAATATAATAATAATTGTTTAACTGTAAATATTTTGTTTTTAATAAACAATGACTATTTAATATGAATTTCTTAAAAACTGCAGCGAATATATATAATGCTAGAGTGTTTTATTCTACTCACACTTTTTATTATAAACGACTGTACGATCAAGTAAGATAAATGTTTTTTTATTCAAACTGTTGTCTTAATAAATTGTTAATCATGTGAAAACTTGGAGAGAAAGAGCTCCGTCATGGTATTCTTTTATCTTACTTAATCAGGCAGTCTAATCCATAACTGAAGATAATAGAAACTTTTTAATATTCTCCATATTAAATACTTTAGAGAAATGAGCAGTAAGAAAATGGAAGTAAGAAATTTTAAAGTTAACTTTTTTTAGCCAGAAGGATTTAGTTTCACATGTTTGTATGCATCTTCTATTTTAGTCTGCCAAAAAAAAAATATAGAAACAAAAAAAAATGTGTTCTGTAATGCCCATTTTAAATCGTGACTCCTTAAACAGGCAACTTCTCAACAAATCAGCAACAATTTCGTATTTCGTGTTTTTATCACGGAAGTAGAATGGGTTGCCTATTTTTTTATTTTTTGTTAAGCGTTACGATTTAAAGGGGGCACTGTATAGTAGATAAAATAAAAGACTTAACTAAAATGTGAAAAACTTGGAATCCACTTTCCTTTTTTGGTATGTACAATTTACTGTAATTAAAAATAATTTAGAAAAAATTAAGGAGTGATAATGTTCTGAAAGAGGATAGGAAGAAAAAGGAAATGAAAACACATAATAAACACAGTACTGATTCTCCTGAGGTAAGTTTTCTCTCATTGACAACATTAGCTGCGAGGGTGTCGTATACATTACCTTTACCTCATAAAAATGCAATGAAGAACTCTACCTCCGAACTTAAAAAAAAATATCATGCAAGACTTACTACTTTGGTGCCTAATCCTGTGCAAACAAGCTACGAAATCAAGATGCAAACTACAGTGCTGTGCCACAACAAGATTCTACACTTGCTTGAAAATATGTAAATGTGAACGACTCCTAAATTTATTGCTTGAATTTATTGAAACAGATGCTATTGAAAAACCACTTAATTTTTTTTATTATACTACAGGTTGTATTTTGACCACTAAAAACATTCCTGAGGATCCATATAAAATATGTAATGTGAACACAGAGAAGTAAATAAAAAAAAAAGTACGAAATAGAAAGGGAAAACTAACAGCATAAGATTATTCTGTTTAAAAAAAATCAGTTTTTCAATAACACTGTTTCCATTGTTTTGTACAGGATGAGTAATACCTTAGTGATGGGTCCTGCAGGTGTACGCAATGAGCTAGTGGAAGAACCAGTTGCCGAGGTGGAGGCTGATGTTTTAGGCTTGAATGCGGTCATGGTTTGAGACACACCGTCGGCCAAGATGAATTGCTCGCGCAGCTCAATGTTGGTGCGACCCTTAGCTATGTGCGCAAGGTAAGGTGGGAAGTTTTAAATAGTACGAAGGAAAAACAGAGAAAAACGTAGAAAAGTTCGAAAAGAAAAAGGTGGAGGCAAGGGTAAGCGGGAGAACAGAAAAAAAAAAAGAACAAAATAAAATAAGCCAAACAACAAACGGTATTTGTGTAATGTTGCACAAGTCAAAGTTGAACAATTTCTTTTCTCTTTTTATAATCAATCTCATGCAGTTTTTTTTTCTAACTTATAAAAATCTCCAGAGGTGTGCATGCTTATTTACAAAAATTTTGTACATTAATTACAATCTATTATAATTATTGCTTACCTGAGGATTATGTATATGAAATAAACAATTGTTTTTGATATATGAATAAAAACTGAACAAACAAAAGCTCTGACATACACAGCTTATGACCACAAGTATAATTTTTTATCCCCATATACCTCCTTACATCAAACGTGCCAAATATATCAGAAATTGCTCAATATCTTAAATTTGTGCAAATACATAACAATATATAACAAACATTCATGTCAAACATCACTACAAATTGATAAAAAAAAATTCACATTGCTATGATCTAAGGAATAGTGTAAGCGCAACTACTGAATGCACTCAAAGACATTCAGCCATAAACGAGTTTAAATGAAGAAGTAAATTTTAATAACAATCCCAACACCTCCGATTTGAAATATGCAATTGCAAAATTTACTTTTCATTTAGTCTGCGAGTACACAAAACAAGTGCCTTTTCCCAAATAAAACGCGTGTGTACACAGTGTGTTAAAATGCATGCTCCCAAGTTATTAAAAACAAAAGGCCCAACAACAAACGTAACAAACAATTTTAGTACCAACCGTTCGCTTATGCTAAACTGAAGACGACTTTAACAAAACAAGCCAAACATTTAACAATCATATATTAACAAAACTATGTTAAGAAATAAATTTTATTTAATTGTTTTTGGAGAAAGTATTTTAAAAATAAATTCATAACAAAAGCCCAAGTTTTAATGAAAATGTTTTATTGTTTAACGTCTTCTGTAAGGTTGGTTGCAAATACGAAATCAAATCAATTTCCACAAAAATCTAGTAAATAAAAAAATACTAGAATAAAGATAACCTTGCGCGTTTTTCAATAAATATTATTTTGCAATTAAGACCTAGATTCTGTGTTATGGTTATAGTATAACAAATTAATGAAAATGAAATTTTTGGTTTCAATATAAATTCACTAAATATTGTCTTCAGGTTAAGTGTAAGTGAACGAGTTGTTACTTATTAAGAACGGTGGTAACACCCATGCAGGCTTACCAAGAACGCACCAAGGCTCGTGCTGTTCGGGTTTGTCAGGGTGAGGTATAGGTAATACTAATGTAACTTATAAGTTGCAACAAATATTTTCGAACATATAATAATGAAATAATGCGTCACGTGAATTGGTTGTAAACGTACAACAGAAAATCATCGTAAATAATATTAAAATAAGAAACGAGATGAGGATGTTAGTGATCGAAGGGAGAGAACAGAAAGATTGATTAGTTATCCGCCGCTACAACCAATTAGGAACAGAGTAATATCAAACAAATTACTGATATGCAGAAGATTATTTCAATAATTAGTTTGCTCAGTTTAAAAATTGTATTTAATGTAAAAAATAACATTCTGCATTTCATTTATTTGTTGTTGGTGCTGCTAATGCAATATTAAATAAATAAATAAAGGCTGAGAAATTTAAAAGAATCGAGAAACAGAAGAAGGGAGATTCTTTTTTATTAATGAGTTAAATCAAATTAAAAAACGTTTTTTTAAATAATTTGGATTATTTAAATAGCGGTTTTATTTATTAAAAAAAATGTGTAGGCAATATGTTTGATAAACTCTGTAATGTAAACTCTAGCTATATTATAAATAAACATTCTGATACATTATAATAAGAAATTAAAAAGGGAGCAGAAGCAGCTTGGTTAATCGTATATTCCTCAGGAGACACAGTTAATACGTATATTACTAAATCTGTTGTTATTATTGTGTTATAATAATCTATTTATTATTTTCTTTATGTAAATTATTACTCGAACAGAAGTTATTTACATGGGCTTTTTAAGAGAGTTAAAAAGGTAAGGATTAATACAGCTAATGCAGTGATTTATTACAATCAGGATATTATGTGTTTAGCTCGTCAGGTTTAACTTCAACGTTTATATTTTTCCGTTCGATTTTAAGTGGGTAGTTTTTAACAAAATTCTTTTTTTTTATATATGTATATGTTGAATTAGACAAAGAAAAATTCTGTTAAAAACGAAATTACTCTTTCGACTCTTATAATTAATGTGACACATACCTCTGCAGGGATCATTTTTAACAAGGAATTCATCCAATGCTACCCATCCACCACCTACTCGCACCATTACGGTGCTGCGTAGGATGCGAACTAGGCGAAGTTTTTGGCTATCGCCAAACTGTAATTAAGAACATTATTTTGATTATTATTATTTTTTAATTTATGCAAGTTCTTACTCGATATTTGCCTTCCCCGACTTGGAAAACCCTGAATTTCTGTCGGCATGTGCAAAGCATAACCAGGCGTTTAACTTCATCGTGAATCTTTTGTGCTTCTGTGTCTGGCTTTTTCTCTTCCCAATCCGGTCTTAGAGCAGCAATGAATTCTTTCCAATCGATCAATCCACGGTTGTTTCGATCGAACATGTCGGCTACTTCTTTCATTTCTAAACGATTTGTGTCGAATTCTACACGAAATATGTTACACATTAATCATACTTTTACACTAGATTAAATCATTCTTAATAAAAAGTAAATAAGACAATTCAAAAGTTAAAAAAAAAAACAGTACAGTAATTAAAAATTGTGCAAGAGGAACTAAAGTTGATAAAAATTTTAAGTATCATCATTGTTAGGATTTATATTGGCTTCCTGGAACTGAGTTTCCTGGATTTCTAAATAACCAGCCAAGCACTCTCTTTGAAAACTTGAGGTTTAGAAATTAAATCTTTTTTGCTACTTACTTGTGTTTATAATGCCATCTATGAAGTCTTGACGGGGTATTAAGCCATTATTATCCTTATCCATCTTCCTGAATAAATCAGTAAGCCTAGATTTCTTGTGGTTCATGAATTTCAAGAACTACAAAAACACAATGGATATTTATTGGCATTAAAAGCACAATAACTAATTATTTACTCTCTTCCTCCAGTCATCCCACGAGAAGTTATCAGCTCGCTGCTTTTCTCTCAAATAATTCAAATGGCTATATAATTCTCGTTGTCTCTCCCAAGATAACATCCATACGTGACGCCACTTGTCGTAAAGTAATTTTACTCGTGAGCTTCTGAATTCGGGCTCTCCACTGATAAAATTGAAAAAAAAATAAATGAATGATGTGAAATACAAAACGAAAAATATTTTTAAAAAATCCCAAATTTTGTTTTGAACATGTTTTTAGTAAGTAACATATTCATTTGAAATACTCTAACCTGCCAGCTGGAGGAAATCTGGGGCCCACATGAGGTACTTGTGGATCTGGACTGAGTTCCCTACCAGGACTGGATCGGCTGTCAACAATAGCAAACATGCAACACACTCTAACGACTGACTAACGCTACAATACAATACACTTTCTAAGTTTCGAAAAGTATATGCACACACATATGCTGGAATAAAAACGGCGTTAATTCACGGCGACGCGAGATCTGTTAAAACAAAACATAGGTTACCCCCAACTCCAGTTCCATAATAAATTAGAATTAATGGATGCCAGGCGCGTTTATTAAAAAAAATGTAAATTTAAATTTTTATGCATGGCAGCAATGTAGCAAATAAACCTTAATAAGCAAATTGTAAAAAGTGAGGATTAAGTCACACAACTTGTATTTGTGGTTTTACTCACCCACCTGGAGACTCTTTTATCATGGATCAAAATTTTTTTGCTGAACCATTTTTACGCAACCTTATAAATAATTTATACATACGATACAATCCGGGATGTGTTTCGAGAACAACAAATACAATGCAATACATGGATGAGTTACACTTCAATCGTAAAAAAAATAAATTCCAATTCACAAATAAAAAATTATTTACTTGCTAAGCATAATGCAGACGATATAGCATGGGATTTAAGAACAAAAAAAGCACATGTGTGAAAGACATACATACAAACAAACACAGAATAAGACGAAACAGGTGCAAAATGAAGTGAAACATACCTTTGCTTGCGGCCCAGTGTTCCATAGCTATCGGGTGAAGTTTCACGTATGTCATGCTGTGATCCACGACTGACGTACGGAAAGGAAAAGCAGCAACAAAAAGAAATAAATTTCATGCGTTTGTGAACTTTTACTCGTACATGAACAGTAAGTGTGCACTATAGGCATTTGGGTATTTTAGCTTGGAAGGCACTAGGATATGTGTAACACAAGTAACACGATCACAGATGAACAAATAGTGTGCAGTATACTGGCAGTTAGAAAATGTGCAGATTCAGTTTAATACAGGGTGTCCACTGCTACAGCAAGTGTGTACACTACCACTCATATTAGTTTCGACATGTAGTAAAATTTCATAAAGTATTCTTGGAAGCTGTTTTGTTGTTTACCGATTTTAGTAATATTATGATACTAAATCCATTTTAAAGTTTATGAGACATTATAGACAAATACCTTCAGAAGAGCTGTATCTTCTAATGTATATATGTAATTGTTATATACATTTAGTTAAGTGTCCTAATTAAAATGAGCGGTAGTGTAAGTGATGGAAACGTCATTAAAATACTAAAACATTCAACTAAAAACAAGTGCTGAAAAAATGTAACTGGTCTTTTACATTTTTATAAATATTTTCGAGAACAATATCCATACAACACAGGACGTTGCCAGTTAAGCAATCTAAAAGTTGCTAATTAAAAAAAAATAAATTTGCAATATAATGAAATGAAATAAATGTATTTTGTATTTACTATCGTGGAAATTGCTACGTTACACAAATCTGTTTTGATTCAAACATAGCAAAAATTATTATTCAAAAGTAACTTGTTTGCAAACTTTATTTCAGCTGAATTAAGTGCTATAGATAAAGCAGTATACAGATTGACCGGCAATTGTTTCGCTAAGAAAGAAACCAGGAAGAGAAGCGATATCTCAGAGCATGGGAAAATGTTAACAAACAATCTACGTACTTTAGTCTCAAAAAGTAATTAATCCAAAATTATACCCAAAACGAAGATACGTCCCTAGTTAAGAAGGAGCAGCAGGTAAACGAAATAAATCCGGTCATAAAAGTGTTCTATAATTTTATGATTGTTACGGCTTTGAATGTTAACTTGACCTTTAAACGGAATTGATGTGATCAACTGAAATACGAAAATATTTACGAACTTATTGACAAATGGAGACGAATCACCAGAAGTAAATTTTTTCATACAAATTATATTAAATAAGGATGTATATAGAAACAATAAATAAAGCATAACACAAAAATAATTCAAATTTCCGTGTTAAAAATTCCTAGTATTTTTCTTTATTTTTATTTTAAATTATATTGTATATACTCTACATACTACTAATCTGTAATATTCATTCTGTTATGCTTTCTTTTGCGGTCAATTGCCAGTCACGCTGTATACATACCGTGTAATTTGTTTTTTAGACAGGGAAATAACATCTATGATTAAGTGATTACAAATTTCGGCTCTCCTGTATATTTTGAGTTAAATGGTAAAGGCATAATTTATTCAGAATTATAAAAGGGCGCCAAAATATGTTCTGCACAAGGGCGATCAACACCCTAACAACAGGCCTGTGCATATTAATAGTTTTAGAGATAATTCTTGTGCAATCATACAGAAAACTATTTTATTATTACATGAATTTTCGGAAAAAGTAATAATGCGCAATAATAATGCGACCAACATGTAGGGCGAATCATTAAAAATATTTGTACCATTTTGTAAATACCAAGTGATCATTTAAATTTATAATTAGAGTAGGTTATGAATTATGAATTAGATTGGCAACACTAACTATTGACAGCTTAATTTGAGTTTGAATTGTCAAAGTCGATTGGCAAGGTGCGGAACCATATAAAAAAAATCCCATCTACTTTAATTATTAATTTAAACGATTGCATGGTACCTGTGTGTTTACAAAAGACAACATCTCAATTTATTGTGCCAATTAAAACGCATATTTAAACTCGATTATCAAATAAATAATCTGAAAGTGTCAGAAATTAATAATGCCAGTGCAACTTTTTATAATCAAAGAAATACGCTTTTCACGTCACGATCAGCAGAGATGTTGACGGTCTCTAGACATGCATAGAAATTAAAGAAGATTGCAGAACTTAGTGTAAACCCTGTATATTCAGTTTTATGACATTTTAAATGCACTTTTAAATATTGTCATAATCTTGCAGTGTTTTATTAGAAAGAGAAAGAAAAATGTCAGGAAATCTGCAAAGTATTATTTCTCCCACAGCAAATTTCTTTTCTGTAACTGTCAGCATAACTGTCCATGCTCTTAGGTAATCGAAGTAACAACTACATCAGCAATATTACAAACATTTCAAAATAGTTGGGGTTCACCAAATTCTAATCGCAAGAACGTAATTATTTAACAATATCAAAATGTGCCACTTACTATTGAAATTATTTAAAATAAATAAAAACTTACAGTGGTGTTTTACCCCGTCCAAACTTGCGCGGGTCTTTAGTTACTTGCGCGGGTTTGATTTGTTTCGCTTTGCAAACCCTGTCGACCTCGTGCTGTCGCTTCTGCGTGTTCTCCATGAATTCCTTGTGGTCTGCAATGAGCTGCTCCGTTGCTGTTATGTCCATGGGTAGTTCCTCCTGCTTAAGAGCAAGAAGGGTTTTCTCCAATCCAAGCAGCCAAGTTAATAATTCCTCTAAGCAATCATCGAGGTCTCTAAGCGACTGCATGTGTGAAGACAATTTTTGATGTCGTTGTAACGCCCACTGAGACACTTCCTCCCAGCGTGATTGTATGACGGTGATCCAGTTTTTAATGACGTTAATTGCATCAGGGTGTGATTTTGCCAGGACGTTGTGCGCAAGGTGTAGGGTGGAATCTTTCTCAACTTCTTTTTCCTGCAATTCCCGTCGGAATTTGTCTAGAACTTGTAATTGTTGGTAGGCGGAAGCCTCGTCTTCTGGAGTGTTTCCTGCAAATCTGAGAGTCCTTTCGGCTTCGGAGAGCCACTCAAGTAACATGTGCACTGATTTGTGGAGTTTCTCAGCTTCACGCAATGCTTCATCTAACCTTGAGGATCTACGATTGCTAAGTGTTGAGACTGAATTCCACAGAGTGTTGAGTTCTGCGATTTGCGTTTTAATTGCAATTGCATCTGATTTATTGGCTTTGAGTTCTAATTCGTGGCCGGTATGTGTAACTGATTTCATTTGAATGCTGCGTGCTTCTAGGTCTTGTTCAAACCTACGGTGTTGATCTACTAGGTGGTTAACTGTGTCGAGGTCACCATGCACGGGTTTCTCATCGGATAATTCCTTCTCCACTTTCTTCAACCACTGCACAAGAGCAGCAACGGCGTCCTTGAATTGTCCTGAATACAAGAGTGCTTCTTCTAATTTTCTTTGCCAGTCTACGCTCTTGTTGCAAACTGTTGTCCATCGATTTTTCAATTCAATTAACATTTGTTTTAGTATCGTTTCGTCAGCTTTCGTTGCTTTGTCTTTCAAATGCTTGCCCATTTTCATGGTGTTATCATATGTGCCCTGCTTCGCAGATAAAATCCTCTGGAAATCTTGGTGTTTCGCCAAGCGTGCCTTGATTGCCTCTGGATCATTTCCAATGAAATCAGACAACATCTTATCCAGGTTCGCTTCGGTATCCTGCAACCAGTTCATTAATCCGGCCCAAGCATCATGGAATTCTTTAGCCTCCTTGTAACCTAAATCTAAAGCACGAGTATGCTCGGCTGATTTAGAAGCAACCCGCTCCCACCTATGCTGCACGCTGATCAACAAATTCTTAATCAAAATGACGTCCTGTTTTTGACTGAAGTACTTCAAGTGTGTTCCTTTTTTATCAAGGTTTAACATTATCTCCCTGTGCGCGCTGACATCTTTTTGGAATGACTTGTGTTCTTCAATTTGAGTTTGTATGGATTCAAGTACACGTGATACTGGTTTTAGATTCGACAAGTGTTTTTCTGCTCCAGTCAGCCAATCAACAAATGCCTGGAGGGCATCGTGAAATTCGGTGGCTTCCTTCAAAGCGATTTCGAGCTTGATTTTTTTGTCGTTAGCGCGCGCTGTGACTGAGTCCCAGCGTTGTTTTAACGTGCGCAAATTATGTTGAAGGTTTGAAGCTGCATTTGAACCTGAATGGAATTTAATGGCCAAGTAAAACCCACTCGCTTGATACAATTAAAAAAAAAATACCTTTCTTAAGATACTCTTGTCCTCGAGCTAGTACGGTCTCGACTTTCGGCCTGTTTTCTTCTAATTCGCCATAGACTTCCATGAATCGTTCGAGTTGTTCCGTTGCAGTCTCAGGAAGGCCCCCTACTGGTTTACTCGCAGCGATGATTCCATCGACATCACCCAACCAACTGAGGAGATCTTGTATTTCAGCATTGAAGTGATGAGCGTCTGAAAGTGCATCTTCCAGCTCTCTCTGTCGATCTGCTGCTTTCTGCATTAGACTTCGCCACTGCGAATTTAGGGTGTTCAATTTCTCAAGGGTAAACGAAGCCTCATCAGTTCCTGTAATAATAAAAGAATGTGTATGGATACCATTTTTACAACTGATTATTAAAAACATACCTTCACCACTTTCAATAATCTGTCGACCAGCATCGTTTAATGTATCGACACTAGTCTGGTGAGCTTGAATATCATTAATGAGGACCTTAAGCTTAGCAAGTTCAACTTCGAGTATTTGAGGATCACCAGCGACTGGTTTGAGTTCATCCAGCGTTTTATCCGTCTTGCTTATCCACACCAGCAATTCATTAAGGGCATGTTGGAATTGCCCAAGACGAAGTAGAGCGTTTTCTAATTGTCGCTGGCGCTCTACTATACCCCTGAGTAAATCATCCCATCGTCTATTAACAGCCAGAAGAGGTTCTCGAATTGCAGCGGCTTGATCCAGTGAAGTCCGCTCTGTTAACTCTTGTGCTTGCCTAAAGGGTTCATACAAAATACTTTAGTAAACACACCACAGCAAAATTAGTTACAAATCAACAAAAGCGTAAACATTTTTGTGCAGCATTACATCACATTTCAAGTTTACAAACTTTTTTCGTGCGAAAGCCAATCGAGACACGTAGCTCAAAAGAGCCTGTTCCTTGTAAGAGAGAAAACAGAGATTGCTAATTTTTGGTTTTACATATGCTCATATAACTACAAACACAATGCAGTATAACAAGCCTAAGCTGTGAACAAATACGTGAAATGAATGTATACAGGGTTGAGCAGATTTTAACGCACAAAGAATTTTGTAAAACGTTTTCCATTTTGGAATCAAAATCGATAAAAATTGAAGACTTTACGTTACTGCTCAACCACGTAGGTATGTATTTCCATTTTTAACTTTTTATGTGAATTGGGTATTTAATAATTCAATGCTCTTGTAAATTCTAATATTGGATAAATATGTGGTAACAAGACTGTAAAATAATAGGACGAAAAAAAAACCGAACTAACGTCTAAAGGTCGTTTTACAGTACTACTTCTTAACAGTAGAAACAAGCAATATATTTTAAAAAAATTGAACCAAGAAGAAACAGAAAAGCAAGAAAGCTCATTATTAAAAGATGTAGACATGGCTCAAACAAACTACATTTTTAAGAAATTAATTTAATAAAATCGGACAGAAATTACATTCAAGAATTAATTGCTGTTAATTAAATCCATTAAAAAAAAACTAATAATTAATTATATTCATAGAAATGCACTATTAATCATTTATTAATTGTAAGGACCCAATACTTATAATTAATCAATTATTAATTGCCAAAATAATTTAATTTTGCCCATATTACTTATGGTAATTTTCATACTATTTTTTGACTTATACGTTTCGTAGTTTGTTTTTTTTTGAGAACTTTTCCATCTCTCTTTTTTGATATTTCTGAAATTGCTTGTCTTTTAATTGAAATTAATACACAAGAAAAAAAAAACAATTAAAAATGCCTATGTTTATCGTTACTGTTTAGCTTGAATTGCGACATCCTGAGATCACTGTTACTGTTTAATGAAGAAAGACTAAAAATATTATTTTGAGGTTTCAAATTATACAAAAGCTTCTTTGTTTTAAACTGGGCGTTCTTTTAAGTCTAAGAAGCAGTTAAATTATTTTCATTTTATTAAATTTGTTCATTTTATTTTTAATTAAATTTCTGAATTATTTTACTTTATTATTCGTTGATTTATATAAGGAATATCTTTCATTTATTTTTAATTATACAGGGTTACTGACAATTATTTCGTCAAAAAAGTAATTATGAAAAAAAAAAATTCTCTGGAATAAATAGTTTATGTTTATTCCATACAATTTTTTATTTGATTTGATTTGCATGCAATTGTCAATAATTCGTAAGTACTTTGGAGCTCGTATTTTAGTGAATCACATCAACTGATTTTAAAGGTCCACCGCAGTAATAATCACAAACTGTATTTATTTCGTTTATATGCTGCTCTCTCTCTTAACCAGAGATATACAGTTGTTTTAGATACAATATTTGATTAATTACTTTCCGAAAACTAATGTATTCGTGTTTTCTTTTTTGGCGGAACAATTGTCAGTGTCACCCTGTATAGGGGACATTTCTTAAACGTTTTACCACTTTCACTACAAAATTAAATGCATTTTTTTCCACAGAGACACACCACACTTCATTTTATGCCGGCTCCACACTCTCCGAGAACGTCTCGCATAAGCGCTCGTTTGAGTTGATGCGAGACGAGAGAGAACTGTCTATCCACACCTACTATCTAAGGTTTATTGGAGTTTTCACCAGTCTAGACACCCCCTGAATATGGTTATCAATGACACTTTTTTAATTTTTTAACTTCATTATATAAGGATATTGAGCCTTACTAATTCTGTTCCAAGCAAAAATAATTGTTGCTTTATCTTTGTGACAAGAATGCTTTGGTTCCCAAAGTATAAGCTATGCATGATACAGTTATCGTAAGATTGTTCATCCAAGTATTCCAAATACTAATTTTTTCTATCATACAATCGTACTACCAATACTTTAATTGCACAATTGTTAATTTGAAGCACGTTACACACTCGAAGCACCGATCATACTCTTCTACTCGCGTCGTCGCCTCGTGTTGTCTCGTGGAGAGTGTGGATGGCGTATTAGACTTGTTTACTTCGCCAAAAATTAAACATATTAAACAAAAGTAGAGTAAGATAAAGTTAAAACAAATATTATTTTGAAATGCTTCGCTAAATTGGAATATTTAATAAAAAATGTGATTAATTTTTTTTGGTATTTATATTTCTTTCTTGCATTCACCTTTAGAAGTAATGTGTATTATACTGCGTGTTTCATTGAAGATGCATCAAAACTTGGTATGAGGGTAGATGTCGGGAAAAGAAAGAAAAGTTTCTTTGTAAAATTTTCTCTGTAATCAATAAATTTAGAGAAAATCGAAGGGAAAGTAAAGTCGCATATTTTTAGGATGGACTTTAAATGAGATGAATGGATTGTTACTCATTCACATACGAAATCGGTTTATTGGTTAATTGCGTCTAGAATGTCGCCCCAGTCGATTCGGCAAAACACATTTAAAACATCATGGTTGTTGGCAATCAATAAAAATAATAATTAGTCGTTTATTTTCTGTTCTCCATTTAATACGAATTTTCTAATTGTTAGTTGAAGAATTTTAGGATTGTTTAAACATTTAGTAGTTTGTACGCAATCTGTGGGATAATGTGTGGCGTGCACTGGAGTGACGAATAATTGTGTGTGTACAGCAAGAAGGGGGCATTTTTGAACATTTCTTCTAATAATAATAATGTTATAAAAATAAATGTTTTTATTTATAAGATTCGACAAATTTTATTTT
Organism: Serrognathus titanus; assembly: GCA_039766575.1. Taxonomy (NCBI): domain Eukaryota; kingdom Metazoa; phylum Arthropoda; class Insecta; order Coleoptera; family Lucanidae; genus Serrognathus; species Serrognathus titanus. Next base: position 66,071,197 of record CM077911.1, read on the forward strand.
AATAACAATTTGTAATGTGCGACAACATACATACTAAATGCATATTTTTGCATAGCCCCACATTTGTAATTTATTATTAAATTAAGTAAGTTTAAATATCTATGCGATTTCACATCGCTGCTGCATTCGACGTGTGGCAAAGTTGAATACACCGGAGCTTTCGGTCAAGGGCAAAATAAAATCTAGTCATAAATTTCTTCGCTGTTTATGGATTCATTACCCCCCCCTGTATCTGTGTGCCATTCATAAATGCAATTTAGATCGCCGGTTTTGTTTCATGATTCCGCGCGCTACAATATTTCAAAAAACATCGACTCCAAATTATGCAAATTTAAACTTGTTTCGATTAAAATTTTTATTAAGATATTTTGTTTGAAATAATGAAACACGCTGTATAAAACATTATATGAGTTTTTAATTTCTTATCGGTTCAGATTTCATGTAGTATTAAATATTATTCTGGGTGATAAATCCTACATATAAAATCCATATAAAAACCTAAAATTAGTATTACACATATTAGAAAAATCCACATTTTGTCGCTCAACTAGTCACATAGACTAATAAAATTTACGATATTTATGAATTTCAAGATAACAAAAGGTGACTCCTGCAATCTCTTCATGTTTATATACATAACATAAAAATAAAAAAAAAAACTTTTAGTTAACCATTATCTGCAAATACATATGTATGTTGGTTGAGTCCAAATGAGCTTATCATAACTGTTTACAAAGAAACAAACAAATATGTATTCAAAATTTATAATTACCAACACCAGAAAATAATTTATAAGCCGTGATTCATAAAAAGCATAGTTTAAAGGCGAATTGCCGATGGTATGATTTATGAATGACTATGATATATTGCTATGTACAAAATAAATTTTGAGACGCTGTCTTGTTTCTGTTACAGTGAAGCAAATAAAAATGTATAATTAAATTTTGTTGACAAACAAAAAAAATCGCTTTTCTAAAAGCTATTTTAGAATACATTATGTTTCATTTCAAAGAAGAAATAGGAAAGAAAAATTAACATGATAAATTAATTAAGCTATGTCACTGTTTATGTAAGTCAAAAGTGGCGGCTTGGAACAAGATATCTTATTATTTATGAAGTAACGATCGATTTCACCGATTTAGGGTTACATTCCTAAAATTTAATAATTACGATAAATATATAAGGAATTAAAATTACTTACTTTATATAATATTATAAGAGGTGTATAGATATTTTTTTTATAAAAATAGATATTTATTACCTATATACCTCATATAATATTATATACCTTCTATTGTAGTATTATATAATTTTAAGTCATTTTAATCTCTTATATATATAGCATAATTATTAATAATAATATTTAATGTTAGAAATATAACTGAAAATGCTCTAACTCGTCATTACTTTACAAAAAAATAATATCTTGTCCAAGATGTCGCTATTGATTTATATAAATTACCTACTAGCAACAAACATACGCATTTCAATAAAATACCCATTTCAATAAAAAGTAGATGATTATTTTCTTCAGTTCAAAATAAATAATTTCTTTACAGTGAAACGTATGAAAATTCTTCATATGTTCCTGAATTACATTTTTTTAACAAAGTGCAAATGTTCCAAATAATGAAAGCAGGGAAAAACCAGTTGATTTGTAACTAACACATAAAACTGCAAAGCAATGCGAAAGCTATTTTCGAAAAACCTCCCTTTTTAAAACAGAATTTATTTACATTTCCTTTACAAAAATTATCTTTATGCAAGGGAGATTCTATTTTAATAACAAAAAAAAACACACTTCTTTCAAATTACGCTTCAGCTGAAATTCGCACAACATGAATAAGCACAAATACACACCAAATACATTAAAGTTCACATAATTTATTCACTGGTTGTAAACATTTAACTGTTAAACTTTAATATGTTTGGCTGATGAAAGCATGCACATATGACTGGCATTATCACAAAGGCTAGCAATGGCAAAACACCGATAAAATAATTTCTTGCCTGATCAGACTCCTGTGATCCATTGGAGAGAAAGAACAGAAAATAAATAAAAGTTAATAAAATGATCGAACTACTTGAAATAAGAGTAAATGATAAAGAGATGAAAGTGTAGTAAGCACTGCAAAGGAAGTAAACGGGTGAAAAGCATTTCACCAAGTGACTAAAAAAGAAACACAAAAAAGAAGTCTCTTCTGCAGCACTACCACGCTGTGTTTTTAAAACTAATGTGAAACTCATTATTGGCGATAATCAAACAAACTCACCTATTCAGAGCTTCTACTTTAACCATGTGAGGATCCACTTCGGCTTTGAACTTCTTCAACTGCTCAATTTGTTTCTTTACGATATCAATATCAGATCCTAATGGACCCATGTGGCTAAATTTATCTTCGGCTTTCTTCAAGAATTCCAAGAGATTCTGTAATAGAAAATAAGTATCACTTGTACTGTCAGTAATGAATTAAAATAGAATTTACGTGTAGAGTTTCATGGAATTCCATTGCTTTCTCCATTGCATCTATAAGATTTTCTTCTCGCTTAGCATAAAGCGCAGTTATGTTATCCCATGCGTTATCAAGGTCTTCAATATGTTTCTTAACTTCCGGTTTATCTGGTTCACCACAGAGTTGAATGAGTTTCTGCCCGGAGCTTCGCACATGATCAACCTCGGGTTTAGTTTGATCGATCTCGTGTCTAATTTCATGCAAGGCAACTTGTTGTTTTTGAATAGCCTTTGGTTCAACTGCAGGTGGTTCTTGACTTGTGAGTGAATCCTCTAAGTCTTTGAGGGTGGCCATAATGGCGTGCAGTTCTTTCCAAAATCTTTCTGCGGCATCCAAAGCGCCTTTAAGTGACTTTCCTCTGTGACCGGTGGCATTTTGAACTTCATCCCAAAGATTCTTGAGTTTATCGAGTTTGCGTTTGATGTCTTTAATAGCTGGATCTGTTCTATTGGCGGCCTTGCTGATTACATCATCTGCTGCACGTTTCACAGCTGCATAAGCTTCTTTTCGCTTATCTATATCACCGATTAAAGCATCGTTATCGTCGATTTGATCAACGATTTTAGGGGGATGAGCGGAAATGGGTTCTTGATTATTAACTTGATTAGCTGTGTTGGAGAGGGCTCGCAGCATACCCTCCAATTTATCACTGAATTGGGAACTTTCTTGCAGAGCTTGCTCAAGTGCTTGCTGTCGCTGTCTCAATTCCAATTTAAGAGCAGAATACCTGTCGTTGTCATTGTCGATTATTTCTTGCACTTTACCTCCATCGTCTTCGTTGCATAAGTTAATCAGGGCTTCCCCAGTTTTGTTGAGTTTATCCACCAGTGGCTTGTGTTCGTTTATGGATTGTACGAACATTTCGTTGCGATCTTGTTGCTGGGCGATTAAATCTGGACGAAGCGCAGGTAAGGATAGCATGGAAACTTGTTCTTCCATGTCACTAAGCCAATTTGAAAGAACGCTGTGTGTTTCGTTGAAGTGTTCTGCTAGAGGCAGCGCTTGTTCAAGCACACCCAATCGATCTGAGCTTAAAGCAGAGACAGCGTCCATCATTTCACGCAGGTCTTCCATTTTCTCGCGTATAAGCGACGTGTCTTCGCTCGGTGGACTTTCTCGAAGCACCTTCTTTGCTGTTGAGAGCACGTCTCTTACACGACCTTTCTGGCTGGATATATCATCGTTGAGTGCCCTGTGTTCTTTCAATTGAACTCGGATTAAATCAGGCTCTGCAGATGGTTTTTCAGCGTCTTTAATTTGGTTTTCGACTTCTCTGAACCACTCGAGCAACTCATCTATGTCACCAGTTACTTCGAGAGCACGTTGCTTGCCTAAGTGGATGCGTTCTGCTCTTCGTTGTATTTGCTCAGCTATCGCATCAAATCTTCGATTGTCTCTCATCATGAGAGCCTCGATTGTCGCAGCACCCTCTCCAGGACTTGCTTGACACAGTTGAGGTCCAACTAGATTAACGGTTTCCAACACGGGTCTTAATTCTTGTAAATCGACTTCGAGGCGCGCTATGTCGCCTTCTTGTGGTTCAGCCGATTGGAGGATGCCTTCGGCTTCTTGCATCCACTCAATCAGACGGTTGTGGTTGTTGTGGAATTGCTGAACAAGTGGTAACATAACTTGAGCGTGTTTCAGAAGGTCTGCACCTCTTGATGTTAATTCAACGTAACGACGTTGAAGAGAATCGAGCTTATCTTTGAGCTGTAAAGCCTCATCGGATGAAATGTGACGCATCAATTCAACACCAGTATCTACTGTGCTGTCCACATCTGATTGGCGGCTTGCAATATCCTCCGTTACATTCTAATTTAAAAAAAGAAGAAAACCGTAAGTTCTTGTGTATAAATGATTAAAATGTTACTCACAGCTAAGTCATCCATTTGATCCAACAACTTATCAGAGTGTACAGCAAGAGCTTTGTAACGTCCAAGCTTTTGTTCCATTAGATCCATCCAAGCTGCAAGGTCTTGATATGTAAGCACCAAATGCCTCAAGCCTTTCCTCGAAACGTTAAGCAACTCGCCGATGTTTTCACTTGATTCAACCAAATTACCATATCTATCGGTTACTTCCTGCAATTTTTCCCCAAGGCCGGTAGCCTCGTCTTCTCCGACCAATAACATCAAGTTCGAGGCAATGTCTGTCAACTCGCTAAAGTCGGGCTTTTTATTCAAAATCTCATTATGCAGAACCTAAAATAATAATAAAATATATAGAGGTAAATAAATTTTGAGGGGTGAGGAGAGGGGGTTACTTAAGGAGCAGTTAAAGTCAGGGTGACTCCTATGCCGATTGTTTCACGGTCATTTACATGGAAATAAATAATAAAATAAAAGAAATTTATTGTAAAAGTAAAAACAATCAAAGTCAAAAGTAGTGAAGTAGCTTGTTTTTTTTTCACATAAGTATATATTTAATTTTTATTCAACTAAATAATCTTTGTTTCATGAACATGCTTGCTGTCTTCCTTTGGAAAAAGTATTGTATTGGAGAAATACCTTACCCATTTTATTTTTCAATTTCAGTCACCCTGTGTGTACAGAAAAATTATTAAAATATTTATGAACGATTAAATAGTTCTAAATATTCGAAAAACCAAATTTTCAAAATATTTTTCAAACATTGGCAATGTCTTAGAGTCACCCTGTTTCTAAGATGTTCCTGAATTACTTACGCCATGTTCACGAATTCTTTGCTGTATTTTCTCTTCATCCGTGGGTATTAACTCCATATCTTTGACTTTACGTTCACTACTATCTAACCAATCCTGAAGCGGTATGAGGCTATCCTGGAATTCTTTTGCAACTCGCATAGCCTGTTCTAAATCGTGAGTGCGGTTCTGGGCCCCTTCAGTGAGAGCATCGAAACGAACCATGAGGTCCTTGAGCTGCTTTTCGATGGCCTTTCGTTCAGCCGGTGCTGCCTCCTTGGCTATTTCGTTGCCCATACTAAACAGAGATGACATCGAGTTTTGACGGTCGAGCAGCATTTTCTTCAAGAACTTTTGCTCTTGTAGCTGTGCTTTGACAACCTTGTAATCTGCAGATGGTGGTTTCTGATTGGAAACTAGTTCTTCAGTGTCTGTCAGCCACTTAGCAAGGCCATCAAGGGCCTCCTGGAATTTACCCGACTGCAACAAGGCGACGTCTAATCTTCTTTCGCGATCGTTTATCTTTTCTTTGAGATTGTTCCATTTGTCGTTCATTTTTTCGAGGTCCTTCTCGAGAGTTGTAGTGTTTACACCAGGTGCTGCTGATTGTATTAAGTTTTGCCCGACGTGATTGCATTCGTCGACGTTTTTACCTAAAGGTTCGATTGTTTGTAGTCTGAAACGTTTGAACTCTTGTTGTTGAGCTCTGATTGCATCGACGTCTGAGCCGACTGATTTGAGGTTGTAAACGACACTCGATGCATCTTCAACATCATCTAATACTGCTGCATGAACCAAATAAAATCCTTCAAGTTTCTTGATTGTGTCTTCGAGTTCTTGCTCCCGATTACGAGCACGGTCATCGAGCTTGCCTAGATGCTTCTGAAGCCTTTCAACTTGCTGTCTGGTTTGAGCTGTGTCAGAGGCAAAACCACTGTCCACTAATTTTTCACCATCAGACACTGTTTTGTTCACATTTTCAGCTGCTTTATTAATTTTGCCGATTAGTTTTCCTACTTCATCAATTTGCTCTCTCAAAGTCTTGAAATCACGGCCCGGTGGTTTCATTCCATCGAGCTCAGACTCTAGCCCAGATAAATCATGAGAGAGAGTTTTCACTTGGTCATTGAATTGAGAAACTGCGACAGCAGCAGATTGCAACTCAGAACAACGATCATCCAATTTTGCATGCAGTTCGTTAATGCGTTCCGCCAAATCGTTGATTTCATCATTCAAGTGGTTTGCGTCGATTCCATGTTCCCTTGCCTCATTAATTAAATCAGTTGCTTGTTGACGACAAACCTGATAATAAAAATTTATGTATATTTGTAAAGAAAAATAAAAAATAAAATGCACTTACTTGTAAAGGTTTCTTTAAATTATTTGCTTCTTCTCGCAGGTTCTTCATTCTTTCTAACATCTTCGGATCCCTCGTCGACCTGCCAATTGCATCATGCGATGCAAGTTTATCTTCACAGCGATCCAAACCGTGCTGTAACTCCCTAATATTCTCGTTAAAGTCTGCCAATTTACGAGCTTGATCTTCCAGTGATTGCGAATATTCGATCAGAGTATTGCTCAGCTTCTCCCATCGCTCTTTGAGATTCGTTATTTCAATCCTGACCACGTCTTTATCAATATCGCAGGCTGACAAGAATGTATCAGCGTTTGATCGGATGTTCTCATATTCCCCAGACCGTTTCCACACATCGTTGCGGAATGCCTGTAGCTCCTTGATTTGTTTCTCAATGTGTTTCTTCTTGAATGATGAGGGCTTTAAACCATCTAATTTGTCTTCGGCTTGACGCAGCCATGGCACAAAGGCCTCCAGAGTACGATAGTATTTCCTGCAATGTTCCATGCAGGTTTGCAACCTCGTGTTTCTGTCCACAGTTTCTTTACGGAGTTTATCCCAGGAGTTTTGGATTTTATCGAGGTCTCTTTGTAGACTTCGCGTGTCTGTACGGTTGTTTCGGCTAAGAATGTCTCTTCCTTTGTTGAGGAGCATGATGACCTCGTGTTCCCTCGAAAGCACATCCCTATAAATGGGTTCGTGATGCGCTAATTGCTGTTCTAGTACATCGCGATCAGCTGAGACGAGCAGGCGTTCAGAGAACGAGCCCAGTTCATCGGAGAGCCAACCTAAAGTCTTTGCGCATGATGCTTCGAATTGTCGACCATCTCGAAGTGAACCTAAATCATATTAATAAATAAATAAAAACAGGAAGTTATCGAATGGTAGATAAGAAAATACAAACCTTCGAGTTCTGCCTTTTTGTGATCCAACTTTTTCTGTAACGTATTGTATTGCCTTCCGGCGGAGCCTAATTTAGCTTGAATGTCCGCTCTCGAAGCAGGATCGCTTAGGACTTCGCAAAGCTGTGCACCGGCGGCTTCTAAGTCAGTTAAAAGAGGTCTCTGCCCCTCTAGTTGTCTTTCGAGGTTTTCTATTTTGCGCAGCTGTTCCTCTGCATCTTTATCTAGAGGGACTTCGTCCAGGTTATCGGAAATAGTTTGTAGACCATCACGCAATCGAGTTAATTGCGCATCGAATTCCCTGCTGGTATCAGCAGCTGCGCCAAGCGAATCTGCGCGTTCCTCAAGTTTCCCCAGTAAATCAGCCCAACGCTGCTGTATATTAGACAATTTATCATTGACTCTCTTTCCATCAGGCGTGCTGGGACCCAAGTAGGTTAAAACTGAATCACCGACTTCGATGAGATGTTGAAGTTGAGGTTGTTGAGAGCGGAATTCCTCTCGTAAAACTTGAACTTGTTGCACCTGTGATTGTACCATGCGTGCATCGCTGGAAATTGGTCCAAGTACCGTCAGCATACGGTCTTTCGCAGATAACCACGATGCTAAGGAGTCGTGAGTGTCGTGGAACTCCTTCATATCCTCCATGAAATGTATCCTGTCTTTGAGTAAGTCATTCAGACTCTTCCACTGGCTTAAAACATCCTCCAATTCATCGTTTAGGTTATCCGCACCCAGAGCACCCGGCTTGCGTTTCAACAAATCCTTGATCTGGCTCTTGGTCGAATCCAACAGGGACTGCTTCTCATACATTTCCTCCAAAATCTGTTTAATTTGTTTGTTGGCCTTGTCAGCCTCGTCTTTGCTGTTCGGAATGATGTCTTTGGGGATCTGTCTTCGAACTTTATCCAGGAATACGCTCAAGGTCCTCAGGTTTTCTAACTGGCGCTTTAGTTCTTCACGAAGAGCATCGATTTCACTCAGGCGATCACTGATTTTAATTCCAACGAGTGAGTAGCGGTTGTTAATTTCTGAGAGTTGTTGTTGGATGGGTGATAGGTCTTCAAGGTGGAAACCGTCTTGACTAGACCGTCGAGATGAAAAGCCACTTGAACCACTGGGTGAAAGTGGGCTGATTGCTTTTGTAGGGGAAGGTGAACGTCCATCTTGTGAAGCACGTCTCACTAAAATATGAACGATCATTGTTTTATTTTATTTTGAACAATATGTGAGAGTCATTTCATGTATCAAGTATTTGAAAAATTCTCCCCTCTTTGTAATGTACAGTAGATAATAATATTATAATGACCTTGATATTGATATTGATAATTTTTTGAGCTTCAAAAATCAGGTTTCCAATTCCTTGAGCTATTTTAGTTTTTATGCTGTTCCGGACATTGTTGATGGTCCCTAGATTTTGTACTAAAAGTCCCTAGATCCCCTCCCTCATCTAGCTGCCTTTATTTTTGGCGTATTCTTTTATTCATCAAAGAGTCAATCGCATTCATTAGAAAATCATCAAAGCATACTTTTATTCAACACACACTTATATATTTATTTACAACTTTTTAAACAACTCAATTTGTTCTTTTATACAGCGTTTAGAGTAGTACTCTATGGTTGTTTGACGTTATCAAACGCACGCAGTTTGCGTGGAGAAATGTTGGACTCTCGCATAAACCACGTGACTTCTAATATTTTACCAGCTAACGATGAAACAATTTAAAAAATTTGAAAAACAATGCCGCGGTAAATTGGAAATCTAATTAGTAACTCATTTCATATCTTTTTAAAGCTCTACCACTTGTCAGTAGACGGTTGTGTCTTGGGTTTGCACTTTTTGTTCTTGAAACAAATTCTTCAAGAAGAATTTATATGAAATTATTTTGAGTTGAGATTAAAAATCACGTTGTTTACTATATTTTTCAGAATTCTTGAAATTTTTTCTAGATTTGCAGGAAAATTCAAAAAGTCCTTTCTTCCCTCAGTCACATAAAAAATTCCTAGAATCCGGAAAAATCTCTAGACCTCTAACCCTGTTATTTAATATAAATCGTCTTGTTCTGTTTAATACCTAATTATTTTATATACAGGTGTACCTTTTAAACCTTGATTCCTTAAAATTGAAAAATAGGGAACACATTCTACTTTTTTGCACTAATTAGAGCTTTTCTTTTACATAAAGGAGCAACTCAGAACTCTCTGGGGGTTTTTAAGGTCTGTGTTCGTTTTCGTAAGACAGAGCTAGCCTTCTATTGATCAAGTAACTCTAAGCTGCTCTAGGTCTTACGACCCGGGGAGGCACAACTTCAAGTGGAAAGCAGCTTATGAAAGTAGGAAGTTATTTCTGATTTGATTGTTGGGTTGCCGCCTACTCTAAAATTTTCGGAGATGACGATTTTAAAATGAGCACCCTGACGATTTTAAAATGAGCAATTCAATTACTTGTAATTATGAGTGTCTTATTATTAAAAAAAATAGAATATATACAAATGTACACTTACTTAGGCTTGAAGTGAAAGTTGACCGTTTTGTAGGACTGTAAGCCTGTGATCTTTTTCTAGAAGGAGAGTCAGGCCTCTCTCCCTTAATCAAATTGTCATACAAAGTCCCTACATCGTTAATTTTATCAATAGTTGTTGCATAATCTCGATGTTCCTTTGCAATGGGTTTCAATTCCTCATTCTGTCGTTTCAATGTTTCGATTTCTATCGCAACAGGCTCTAATCTTACGACCCTTTGCTCAATTCTGCTCAACCATTCAGTGACTTGCTCGCGCAAGTTTTCGTAAGAACTCAACTGTTCACTGCGTTGCTTGGATAGCTTCTGTTTCTCATCGAGAACGCTGTTGAGATCGCGCCAAATATTTTCCATCGCCTTGATTTGATCACGCACAACCGAGGTGTCCGTTACATCTCGCTTATTCACCAGCTCCTTTCCACATCGAATGACTTCCTCAAAAAGGCCACTCCTGCTATCCCTGTCTGCAGCGAGGTCTCGCATTCGATTTGAATATTCTTCAACGGGAAGCTTGGTTAAATCACGCGATTCTAAAATCTCAAGCACGCCATTGTACCAATCACTGAATTGTCTGGAAAGGCCGTTAAACGTATTCAAACCCTGACTGACTTCATCGAGGAATTCTTTGCGTCTCTTAGTGCGATCGAGTAACTTCTCGAATCTTGTTCTAACGTCGTTCAATTTGGCTTCGATTTTCCTGGCCACACGTACATTGCTCGTTGATGAAATCAACTCACTCGCAGAGAGGTAAACAGAATCAATGGATGATATGCGAGTGTCTACGTCGCTTTGGAACACACGATGTTCACGCAGTTGTTCTTCAAGTCGCTCTTTGATTAATGAAGCGGGGCTCTGCAAGCCCTTGAATTGGTTTTCAGCGAGTGTAAGCCAAGTGATTATGCTGTCGAGGGCGTCTTGGACTCCCTGCGATTGAACCAGGGCAGTCTCAAGTTCCTGGCAGTGATCGGCTAAAGCATCTTTTAGTTGAGTGTATTTTTGATCCAACTCGATTACCGGTTGTTCAAGCCGAGTCATTTCGGCTGGTGACATTTGACCTTCCAGTGATTGCAGGAGGGAATCAGTTGCCTAAATTAAAACAAAAAGTTCATTAAGAAAAAAAAAATGAGTGAGCAATAAATTTTTACCTGTTTCGCATTATCAATTAATCTTCCGTTGGCTACAAACTCATTATTGAGAACTTTAGCGTTGTGTAGTTGATTTTCAACAGCTTGAGGGTCACCCCCGATTGGCTCATTGAGGACTATATTAACACGTGGTTCAGCCTCTCGTAGCCACTGCCTCGCTTTACCCACGGCATCATTGTAATCTCTTTGTCGACCCCCAACACCAGATAAACGATCAGAAAGATTGTTGGCTCTGTGTAGTAAATCCCTGTATTGTTGTGTGACGAGTGATACTTCTTTGCAAACCGGAGACTCTTGAGATGACAACGGTTGGATATGGGGGAGTCGAGATGGTAATGATGTTCGGAAGTCATTCAAAATATTGAGGTATTCCTAAAAAATATTAATTTTAGAATGTAACACAAGAGAGAGGTGTAAAATAATACTTTTGATTCATCAACGAATTTCTGTGCTGACATTGTAATGAACCTCAAGTCAGCCTGGTGCGCAATGACATCCGAGACAAACTCCCTTGTGCTATCCGCACTCGAATTCAACCGTTCCAAATCACTCAAAGCACGTTCTTTATCTTCCAAAATCCTCCTGGCTTTAGACAACCAATTAGAAAAGTTGGTGAGTTCGCTATTAAGTTTGGAGATCTCATCGTTTGCAGCTAATAGGCGACGCAGTAATTTATCAGTGCGATCAACAGCTTTTTCATAACGCGTTTTGAGGTTGCGCCCGCTCTTTTCTAGAGCTAAAGCCTCACTCTTTGAAAGAATATCGCCGGCTGTTAAAACGAGCTGACGCACTTGATCACCACAATGGGCGACTTGGCTCGAATGCTGATCTAAGTCATCTCTGACTTGCTTCATTATGTTGACTTGGTTTCTCAAGTCTTCTTGTACTTCGTTCATCACATCTTGGCTGGCGATTTTGTCTTCGATCTGTCCTATCCACTGAAGCAGTTTCGATAAGCTTTCATCACACAGTTTATATTTCTCTTCGACTGCTTGCTGTAAAATCAAATTAACAAAAATTTAGTTGCAAGAAGACCACAAACCGTAAGTACTATTTAAATGAATTAATTAATAACTTACCTGTACTTAATGCAAAAAACTAAATTACTTTACTAGGTCTAGCTAATGTCACTAGTATAACAAATGAAATGAATAGTTTGTTGTGCACATACACATTTATTAAAAAAATCTTTTTTGAACTGCGAAGGTGATTTCAAAGTGTTTTTGTGTGTATGCACAACTACAAGAGGACGGTATATGCTTAACATAACACAACATGTAATATTTTTTTTCAAATTACGAATCTAGACGGCATTGCATGACACTGCAGCCATATTGCAAAAAAAGCTAGTCCCTAAACCTAAACTCATGCATACAAGCTCACACATATGATGGATGTTAGTACAATATCAAATGTATAAAATATGTAATCCTAGTACAAAAAAATAACGTAAAACCTGCAAAACAAATTAAAAAGATAATTGAGAAACATAAAAATTGATTTTAAAATACAAAATGTAAAAAGTAAATGCTGTCACTTTTTCTTGAAGATTTGTTCAGATTTTTTTTTTTTTGTAAAATCACGCGAGCATGAAGAAGTTTCTTGATCTAAAGACTTAATGAGAATCATTATTTTTATAATAACAACGAAGTTAATACCGTGGAGGATAAAAACACATTAATCAAACACCCTTCTCCACACGCTTGCATACAAATGTGTGGGGAGGGATGTTTTGTACTAGACTGAATTTTAACTTACAATTTTGCAAATACTTGCTGCTTACACACAGGTAATAGCATTTTCTTAATTTAAAATGATACAAAAAAAATGAAGACATTTTTATCTAGAGTTCTCCGTTTTCTCATGATATTTAAAATAACACTCTTTATAGTTTTAAAACCCACAACATGTTAAATACCTGTAACTAAAGTAACAGAAAGAAATCTTCACGTAATTAGAACAATTTAGTAGAACGTTTGGTTATTGAAATTACTTTTTATATTTTCTTTAATTTTATTCAAATTCATAAGTACATTTCAATCTTTACACCATTTTACAAGTATCAAGACTAATTTAGGTTTAGTTTTTAAATCGGGTGAAACATATTGAATTTACATACGAGGGTAAGTTAAAAATTATTCAGAATGAGGCATATATTTTTGAATGATGAAAATTAGAATGTTTCTATTGGAGAGATACTTAAAAGTCAAGTAATTATGTTGCATTGAGAATCGTTTTGTCAATTGAATTTATATTTGTATACGAGATCTGTTTAGAAGAAGAGTAGCCATTGTTTATAACAATAACTGTTTCCACAATCTAGCAGTTATCGAGAGGGGCTTTAATGCGCGTGCATCCGTTGAGTGCTGGGTGTAGGAGAATTTCCGAAGCCTAGTAATAATTGCCAGTTAGTTTTTTTTGACTAATCTTATACAAAATTTTGTTCAATTTCAATAATAAATATTTGATTATGCATTGCAGCTGAAGAATGGTAGTAGGTTTGAGACATCTTTACAACGGTCAAGAATCAATGTTTTGAGTTGGGAGTGCTGAATTTTACTTTTAAATAGTACAACTGGAGTAACTTCCGGTTGTTGACGGCCTGACACTGACAGCACATCAAAACGCTAATTTATATTCATATAACCTACAATTTTGTCGCTGTTCAGATTACGAAATAAACCAACAAAACATATATCCGGTTGTAGTCTTGCAAATAGCCTAATAAAAAAAATGCTTTTAATTGTATTGCCAACTCAAACAGTTATTCTTGACCACTTTGTAATTTGCAAATCAGTAGGTATCAAACAAAATGGGGTAAATGCGACAGTGTGGCTACTTCTTTTGTATTGTGTGTCACTACTCTTGTATTGTGTCGCTAACTTTACAAAAAAAAATCAGCTTACTTTAATCAGAAATTAATTTGAAGTTTTTGATTCGATTTAATTTTTGATACACTTTGTTATATAATTTAAATTGTTCAAGAAATTGAACCAAATCTTGTATACACGGTGAGTCAAAATTATCTCCCGATATTTTCAGGGTGAATAGAACATCAAAAAATAATGTCACCTTTTTATATAATTTTTTTACAAAAGTGAGTAATAAAGGAGTTATTAGCTCTGAAAGAAGGGTGAAAATTTTTTTTTGGGCAATATCATCTGAATCCTTTAATTTATCAAACTAATAATGCATCTAACTGCACATTTGTAACATATTTGTAATGCAGGAAAAGTAACATAAAGTGCCTATCTATCTATGTACAATGACGATCAGCTAAAATGATCTGACTCGGCTATTTCGTGATACTTAATTTCAATGAAGAAGGAATAAGGCTTCAACTGGCTTTTGTTAAATGTTGCTTTAAATATGAACCCAAGTAATTTATTTAACAAAATATATGTCTATGCATATTACTCTGTAAAATGTTTTTTTAAGCTTTCATCAAACAAAATTTAAAATTTTACTTAAAAGGTTTTATACAGGTTGAATTTTACAACTAGGTGGATAGAAGTAAATTCAGACGAAGTCGTGTAGGAGTAGAGGGGGTTCTTGCGTTCACGCCTCCAGTTCGACGCGTGCAGGTTTTAGAGTTGTTTTTGAGCTACAAATATATATTTTTTATTATAATATTCATTTTAATTGTTCTTTATTTTTCGTCAGTACAAAAATTCAGTATGAATTATAGTGTACCTGAGAAAGTACAAATTATAAAATGGTATTAACGAATTAATTTATTCAGAGAAAAATTTGTAAATCGTCCAATTCCTTCTGCTACAACCATCCGCAGACTTAATAAAATTTTTGAAGATATTTAATATATTTATTATTTCTTGACCAGAATTACTTTAAATATATTTTATTTTTATCTTCATTCTATAAAATCTTTCATTCAATTTGAGAAATCGTTTTTCTGTTACAAGAGAATCTTTTATTACGTTTTTATATTATCGTTGTGAATTCTTTTTAATTTAACCATTATCAGAGAAGATTTTTCATTTATTAATTTCTGTAATGTTTATGGAAGTATTGTTTAATTATAAACAATAACAATTGCGTTATGCAAATGTATTGTGGCAATTATAACAATATTGTAACAAGAATTATTGAAATCCTAGTTAAAATATAATTATTAAATACGCGTTCATCGTTTCGCTTCCCAATGCGAGACAAGGCCGGTCGCCTCGAATACATCCGAGGCACGCGTCGCCAACCTACTTGCTTCACTCAAGCTGTATGTAGCTTGGAAAATCTGTTCGATTAGTGAACATATGATATTAGAAGTGAATAGTTCAAAAACTACTCAATTTAAATTTACATCATTTAGTCCTAATGAAATTTAGAAACAAAAAATGTGTTAAACAATATATTTAACTTTAGTTTCATGTGGAGTTTGCAATAAACATTTCTTCTTAAACACTTTTAATAGGAAACACCTATTTTTACAAAAGTTAGAGAAAAACTAACCTCGGTCCCTGGAGCTCGATTTTTAAGACAAAATTAATGGTAAAGACCGCGTTTCCATATCTTGTAGCGCTTAGGACCTACAAGGAGTTTTCCAAAATTCTACGATTTTTAAAAGTCTTCATAACTTTTTTGTTTATGAGCATTTTTCATTTCTGTGTAAAAACTTCATTAAGACACTTTTTCATGCAGAATTCATTGATCTGAATTTTTTTTAATTTGGAATTAAGTTTAGCTGAAAACTTGTAGCTTGTTTCATCAAACGTGAGTATGACTTCTTTATTAAATGTGAAAAAAGTAAAAACTGTAAGTAATTTGATTTTTAATTTCAAATCCGAAATCATCGCGTTGGACATTGTGTTGCCGACCTGAATACATCCCTAACGCAAATAATTAGAATTTTTTTGAACTTTTGAGACAATTTAAAATTCGTCGGACCAAAAAATAGTGTGCATCACACGGCCCAAAACTGCTTTGCAAGTGCTCTCACTTGCGAAGTCTCGGCTAACGCCTCTCCTTCACAAAACTGTGCTCGCTCTTGCAAAATGACAGTTTCTGGCCTAATGATTCAAATAACTATTACAGCATTGAAGTAGGCTATGGATGACGATAACTAAATAATTTAAGTTTTGTAACTTCCTCCCGAGGTCAGTTTTTGTCTCACTCTTCTAAAAATAGGTGTTTCCTATTAAAAGTGTCGAATTTGGCTCACCCTGTACATAGAACATAGCTGAAGGCAACTAAAAAAAAACTTTGTAGATCTTGAAAAATAAAAGGAATACTTGGGGGAAGAATTTGAAGTCTCAAGGTGCCTTCTTTATCTGCGATTAAGGCGTACAATGTCTAGTTTAATATGTACTTTATATATTTCATATTGTATAAAATTTCATATGATTATAGAGTGCGAATGTGAAGAAAATTATTATTTTTAATGACGAAACGTCGAATTTAAAATTATAGGCAGTAACGTAAGTGCAAAATTGTATAGATTGCTTAAAAAAATATCAACAATTAAATAAATAATAAAATAAAATATAAAAAAATAGTTCACATTTAGATTTGATTGTAAAAATCTCTGTCTCCACGAATGTTTTAAATAATTACTGCACACTTCAAGAAAAAGTAACAAGAAACAGAAAGATTTTTGTATTTATGTAAGTATGTAATTAATTGATTATTATAGTTATTCGTATAAATGTGTTACATGATGTTTTGAGTAAGTGTTAATTGTGGAAATATTAATCAACTGATCGACGTGTTTCTAGCAATGTCAATTATGAAAAAATTACGAGACAGCCACTGAGATTTTTTTAAATACACACATACACACAGAGGACTGAGGGAAGGTAAGTCCATGCAATTGAAGAGTGAGTGCGATTCGTAAAAACTGTCAATGGCTGTCACTAAGCATCGCATTCCAAAATTAGCAGCGGCAATGTGCAATTGGCAGTCTTTAACGCCTTTAGCTGCACTCGAGCAATGTATGAGCAGTAGGACCATCACACAAAATGATAAGCTCCGAGAAGTGTGTACCAGCTGCAAAAAATTATTTCGTCAGTTTGTTTTTGGGGGAGATATGATGATTTTTTTTTCAGGGGAAGGGGGACACGTACAATAAAAGCCAACGCATTTATCATCCTCACCAAACCTAATCTGTCAGGGTTGCATAGAATTTTTGCTCTTAAACGTTGATTGCAATAATTAATTAATTAATTAAAAAAATTGCTTAGTAGCATTACTTTGTTTTATTTTTGTTGTAAGACTTGAAAACATGATTTTTTTATAATTACAAAAAACGAATTATATTATCACTTAAACCATTACAGTTCAAATGTAGGTTACGTATATTATAAATTAAAATAAATTATTGAAATTTATGGATTTATATTTATCCCTGACATAGTTTTAGTAAGAAGGACAATGCAATAAATTTTACCCGCATATTATCCATTTCAAATGAATAACATTGCAACGACTACATTTTTTTGTTTTTAATTTATAGTGTATTCAGCATTTTGTAAAGAAAGCTGTGACCTAATAAGTGAAAGCCTTGCATTATTATCTTTTTAACAATGCGTAGAGCAAAAAAAAATCATCCTTGAAATTGTTAAAATATTTACTGGCGTAAATACAAGGTCTAAAAATCCTAACTAAGTAATTTTATAAACAATACAGGGTTACAACTAATTAAAGGCTCACCATGGGGATCTCGTAAACTATATGAGATACAAAGACGGTTAAATTACAAGAAAGTTACGCTATTTTGGGGTCTATAAAAATATGCAAAGAAATCTCTTCTATCTTTATTCATTACCGAAATACCTTCAAAAAACTGAGAACTCTCAATTTCGAAAATCTTGAATATCTTGTTCATTTATCAAGATAGAGTCACAAAATTCTGTAATTTTATATTAAATTCAATGGACAATCTAATACAGTCAGAATAAATAGGTTAGGATTCACAATTTCACAGATACGACTGTCAACTCTTTTTTTTCTTACGGCCGCTATTTTAGATTTTCGTACCATGTGATGCAAAAATAAAATCTGTATACGATGATATGACACACTTATGCTTTTGTTTTAAAAACAAAATTTGAAATTACTAAGAAATATTTTAGAAAATTTTAATTTAGTAGGCGGGCGCTTATTGCCAACAATTGGTATACGACATTTGCATGTCAACACAGAACATTTTCATTTTTCAATTACATTAAACATAATTTTAGTTCTTAATATTTGTAAACATCCACCTACCAGATAAATTTTTTTTTTAAAAACAAAAGCATAAGTGTGTCATATCGTCGTATACAGATTTTATTTTTGCATCACATGGTACGAAAATCTAAGATAGCGGCCGTAAGAAAAAAAACAGTTGACAGTCGTATCTGTGAAATTGTGAATCCTAACCTATTTATTCTGACTGTATTAGATTGTCCATTGAATTTAATATAAAATTACAGAATTTTGTGACTCTATCTTGATAAATGAACAAGATATTCAAGATTTTCGAAATTGAGAGTTCTCAGTTTTTTGAAGATATTTCGGTAATGAATAAAGATAGAAGAGATTTCTTTGCACATTTTTATAGACCCCAAAATAGCGTAACTTTCTTGTAATTTAACCGTCTTTGTATCTCATATAGTTTACGAGATCCCCATGGTGAGCCTTTAATTAGTTGTAACCCTGTATACCTTCAGGGCTTTAAAAATAAATTTTCACGAATAAGCGTTAATGAAAAAAAAAGAGGAATAATAATTACGTTTTAATTGGGTCCTAATAACGCCTGTTACTTACAGTGACTTTGTTTCTGTATTTATTGCTGACTTTTTTGAAGAAAATTATGTTTGGAAATGCAGCTTTAATACAGCTTTTTTTATTTGGGGAACTTTCAAACAAAACTGTTGCTGACGAGGCATCTACTGGGGACGAAATAGTTATCCAGAGGATGCCCGAGGATTCCCGTGGAATTAAAGACGAGTTGCAAGTTATTAAACCAATTAAAAAAATTTCCGAAACTAAATTTGGATGACGGTGAGTCCTTTTAAAGCAGCTCTGCTGTGAATGATGACTGTTATTTAGTTATGAAAGCTACCACCGTTTTAACTGTTAGTCACGTAAAGCATTTGAAATGGATAATAAACGCTCAGTGCGTATTCATGCTGCAAGCTGTGATGTCGAATGTAGGTATATATTGAAGTAAGCAGAAAGCATAACATGTCTAGAAAAATTACCAAGGAATTTTGTGCTCATTGTATAGCAGATCATAAAATGCCAAAATTAATTGGCCTTTATTAAATTAAATCCTATATAAGTCAGTCGTGCAAACTTAAGTCAGTTAAGTTAACGTAATAATCAGTAAGCAAATATTGATTTAGTTTTGTAATGGCAACTGCTGTAACGCAAAAATATTTTCAATACTATTTTACATCGTTGGGATGTCAAGGTTGTAAAAATGGGGTCCATCAATTGGTTATTAAAAATTAAAAAGCCCTCATGATTTGGGCATTACGCACAGAATAAAAACTTAAATGCACTGGGCTTTAGAAAAAAAAAAACGGCGTTACCCTGAAGAATACTTTTGTAATGAAAAACGAAACATCAGTAAAAGAAAAAAGTAGTGACGCGGTTCAAATAGGAAGATAATGAAGTTGGAATGACCGCACCTTTTGAATCAAATTTAACGCAACAAAAATGTTGTTAATAATTAGATTTGTTGGTGATTTGGTTTAATTGGGAGCAAAAGTTATTGATGCAATAATAAGCATTGAGATTACCTGAGATCAAATATGGGATTACAGAAGTACAATGCAAAAAAAATAAATAAAAGGTCATAAAATACAAACATTTTTTATATTTTTCCTTGGTAATTTTTTTGTGCTTTTAATAAAGCACCGAGATGAGATAAAAGTTTATTAAAAAAAAAAGAAAATTTTAAACTTACCCTCTCCTCTGCCGGCAAAATTAATCCCCTCTCTTGAGCTTTAATAAAATCAATACCTTTGTTCTCATTTTTATCGATCAATTTACCAGTAACAGGATCGATTAATTGGGTATCGATCGCATTTAACAACGTTACAATCGCCCCGTTCTCAGGATCTTTAACAACAGTACTTGAAGGATCGATCAAATTATCGGTGATGGCATCGCTTAAGGTCAACCGCTTCCGATCGATAATCGACGTTGTAACAAACGGATCGTTGAATCCTCCGGTCGTTGGATTATATAGTCCGTACTGTATAGCTTCAATGAGATTAAATCCTCTTCGTGGCGTAGTCAATAGGCCACTGTCAATTGCAGCAGGTAACGTATACAATTTGGAGGTCCCACTGTCCAATACATTGCCTTTTTCCGCGTCAATTAGGCCCTTTCTGAAGCCCTCGGGAAGTTTCACCAATTTCGTTTTGTTCGTGTCTTTAATGAGGGCCGTATCAGGATCAATGTAGCCCAACGTGATGGATTCCTTTAGAGTTAAAACGTTGTTGGATTGTGGTTCTGTGAATTTCCCCGTTTTGACATCCAAATAATTTTTTTCGATTGCCTCTTCGAAAGTTAGGGGTTCTTTCAAGTACACGCTCACGCTTTGATCGTACGTCACAACTTGCGGTTTGATTTTTGTAACTTGAAGATCGAATTGCAAAGTTTTATTTACATCAAGTATTTTATCGGTTATGCAAGCGTTAACGTTTGTGAATTTACCGGTTTGGGGGTGTTTAGTGACTGCAACATCAGGGTTTACAAATTCGAATTTAATTGCGTCTTCGAGGGTACATTCTCGAAGCCTTTTGCCTTCTTTTACCACATCGATTGAAGTTTTTGGTACGATTTCACTAACTGGTTTTAGTTCATCGATAGTCACTAGTAAACCTTTTTCGAAAGCTTTG
This sequence comes from Serrognathus titanus, assembly GCA_039766575.1. Classification (NCBI taxonomy): domain Eukaryota; kingdom Metazoa; phylum Arthropoda; class Insecta; order Coleoptera; family Lucanidae; genus Serrognathus; species Serrognathus titanus. The sequence goes on from CM077911.1 coordinate 66,092,141, forward strand.
TCGAAATTGTAGGTCTTTTTTGATTTACTATCGATGACTCTGCCTTTCTCGACGTCTATATCACCTTCGTTAACAGCGGAAATCAAAGGTTTTAAAGCACTTGTATGTGGATTTTTGAACACGGTATAATTCGCGTTAATTAAGCCCTTATTAATACTTTGCTGTAAATCAAAGAACTCATTATTCAGTGGATCGGCAAATTTGCCCGATTCGGGGCGATAAAGGAAGTTTTTGATGGCCTCTTCTAGGGACAAGTCTGTTTTAATAGTAACTATTAAACCTTTGTTTTTTGCTTCCAGTAAGTTACAATGAGTACCGTTGGGTAAATTGAAAACGGTTAGTTCGTCGTCGATTAAATTAATTGTGATCGCTTCCGGTAATTTTATGTATCTATTAGTTTTGGGGTTCTTAACCAAAGATAATTCAGAATTTATTAGTTCGTTAGCGCACGCGTCTTTTAAGTTATATTTGTTACCACTTGAAGGGTGGACGAACACGTTCTCTACAATATCTAAAAGTCCAAACTCGATAGCTTCATACAAACCGAAATTAGCAGTTTCGATATCTACTATTAAACCTAAATCGAGGGCTTTACTTAAAGAAATTAACTCGCCAGTAGCTGGGACCTTAAAAGTTCCGTTCCGCTTATCTATAATGCCACACCTACAAGTCTGCGCAAGGTTCAAAAGTTTTTCGTCCTTTTTATCTAGGTAACATGGAAGGAGAGGGTTTATAATGAACATGCGTATAGCTTCATGCAACGTAATTTTCCTATCGGTGTTTGGATCTATAATTTTCCCCGTGGACTCTTCATATAAACCTTGATGGATAGCGCGCTGTAAAGAAACTGCAGTTTTGTTGTCTATTAAAATACCCAAATCGAACGCTTCTTGTAAACTTACTTCGAAGTTTTCACCCTTTGAAAAATCCCTAACTTTCCCGGTGTTACCATCCACGTAATTACTGTGAATAGCATCGATTAACTGAAGCTTTTTCCAAACCCCTAATTTCGTGTCTTTGACCAACACTGAATTTGGATCGATCAAATTAACTTCGATCGCTTCGATTAAGGTCAAATAATAGCCGGTCTGTGGATCTAAAAACAAGTGAGATTCTGGATCGTAAACGTTTTTCTCTAGGGCTTCGCTGAGTGACATTGGTTTTCTTATTTCAATCAACAACCCCCGTTCGAAAGCTTCATTAAAATCTAGCGGCGTTTCCTCATCTGCTCGAACCACTCTTCCACTTATTGTATCAATGAAGCCCTCATTGCAGGCTTGATCGAATGTGTACAGGCCTTCATTAATCGCAACTAGAGTCGATGTGATGTCGATTAGTTCTCTGTTAATAGCAGACTCAATTCGCAATTTCTCTTTGCTCTTCTTTGGATTAACGATTTTACCGGAATTTGGATCGTAGTAACCCTTAACAACGGCTTCTGGTAGGGTGATTTGATTCTTATGTGGGACGATTAACCCGCGATCTTGTGCTTCATACAAATTGAACTCTGTGTTTCTACTAGGATCAATGGCAACTCCTTTCACAGGGTCTATTAACTTGATTGTTATAGCATCGTTTAATGTTATTATATCACCTGATTGAGGATCTTTGACTGTTAGTTCTTGGGTGTCAATAATATTACGATCTATGGTCTCTTGTAAAGATAACGTAGCGTTATTCACAGTGAACTGCCCGGTTTTTGGATCGTAAACTTGCAAGGCTAGCGCTTCTTGTAACGACCAAGGCAAAATTGTGCTGATGATGTAGCCTTTACTATACGCTTGATCTAACGTCAGTGGTGGGTTGGTTAAGACACCCTCCTCAACGTTTAATAACTTACTTTCGACAGCCTCTTTAATTTCTACGATTTTAAATCGCTGATCGTCTCTGATTTTTACGAGGGCAGGGTCTATCAATTTATGTTCGATTGCCTCGTGAAGAGTAAGTTCTTTACCAGTTCTAGGATCTAGAATCTTCCCTGATTTCGGTAAGTAATAGTTCAATAAAATTGCTTGCACTAAATTGAAAACTGCAGGCTTTGTGGTTACCAACCCGACCTCCACTGCTTTATTTAAAGGAACCAACTGTCCAGCTCTAATATCAAACACCTTTCCACTTTCTGGATTCAATAATTTTCTATCCATTGCGTCTTCTAGTGGAACATAAACGTTGGCTTCAGTGTCTTTAACTTCACTTATTTTGGGATCTACGACATGTCTTTTAACAGCTTCGGTGATTGATAGTGGTCGAGTTGTTAAAGGATCGTTGATTTTGCCTGTTTTAGGGTCGTATAAACCTTGCTGCACTACAGCCTGTAGAGATATGGGTCTTGGAATACTGAGTACATACCCTTCGATGAAAGCAGTTGTAAAATCTATAGGTTTCTTAGTATGAGTGTTTACAATTACCCCCCGTTTCGAATCGACGATGTTCAAATCAACTGCTTCATGGTAAGGTATGAGTTGATTATTTTTCGGATCGCGTATCGTTATAGATTTAGGTTCTATAAGATTGGTATTTACAGCGCTTGCTAAACTCACCTTCTCACCAGTCTGAGGATCTTCTACCACCACTTGTTCAGGGTCAAACAACTCAGTAGTTACGATTTCTTCTAACGTCAAAGGTTCCAATTTTTCTTTAGGTTTATCCGCCACGTTAATAATCCATTTTATTTTTACTGCTTCGAAGAATGGAACCCTTTTACCTGTCTTGGGGTCAACCATGTGACCCGAATTTCTATCGATTAAAGGTCTATCTAATGCTTCGTGCAAAGTGACGTAAGTTGGCTTCTTTTTAGAAACATCTTTGATCAAAACATCATCGGGGTCAATTAGGTCAAATCCGTATATTAAATCATAGAATGAAATTTTCTGAGCTGTCTGAGGATCGAGGAATGTCATTCTTTGCGTATCATAATAACCCAACTTAGCTAGAACTTGAGGCGTGAGACCTTTAAAAACGAGTGATTTTTGTGGGAGTTTCTCCAGTAAAATAACTGTGTTCCTATCGAGTATTTTAATGGAATCCAAGGAGTGAATTTGCTTGGAAATAAGTCCTTCCTCAAGAGTGAAGTTTTGCACCACATTATCATAAATAACCCTGCAGGAATTTGGATTGATTTTATCTTGACTGACCGCATCGTTTATGGTTATAGTTTCATACGAATCTTGTATGGGTTGATCCACAGTGGAAGGTTTATAGTTTTGAGGCAATGTAACAGCTTCATCTTTCGGTGTTTCCTGTATTCTACCAGGAGTTTTGGATAACGCTAAAAGATCTCGGTGTGGTCTAGTTTCGATTATTTCTATTTGTGTTTCGCAAATTATTTGAATAATGTCTTCTACGAAAATAATCTCTTGCTTCAAACCAGTTTCGAGACTGAAAGGTAATTTAATACCTTGATACAGAACGAGACACTGTGATGGATCGATCTTCTCGTTTTCAAGGGCGGTTTGAACTGATGTAATTTCTTGGTCAGTTTTAACAGAATCTACAGTTTCTAGTGTGAGTGTTTGGGTCTGTTTTGTAACGTCCTGTTTAGCTGGCTTTTTGTCCTTGCGATCCTTTATGGCTTTAACTACAGCTGCCCCTGCAACAACCGGAGCAGCAAGGCCACCTATAACAGCGATTAATCCCATTTTAGCAGCCTTTTTAAAATTGATGGTGGATCCTGTTTCTTGGTCTTTCACTAATCCTGTATTGGGATCTATCAACCCTTTTTCCATGGCTTGTTCTACGGTAACAGGCTTTTGAGATTTGACGTCATAAATGATTGAATTTGGATCAATAATATTCTTTTCCACAGCTTCCACGAAGCTCATGGTACCACCCTCAACGGGATTAAGGAATTTGTTGCTTTCCTCATCGTACAAAGTTTCAAACGCCTCGGCGATGTTCAATTCTGTAAGTTTGACTTCAGCATCATTCGCTTGTAGTTTCTCTTGAGGTGGAATTGCTTCTAAAATACCGTTTTTCAAAGCCTCACCTACGGTGATTTTGTTACCAGAGAGTGGGTCCAAGTAAGTTCCTGCGTTCATGTCGACGAGACCTTTGTTAAGAGCGTCCGAAAACGACATTTTAATGTTTTTCAAAGCCGTTGTGTTTTTGGTTTCGCTCAAATCGATTACAATCCCACAGTCTCGGGCTTCCTCAATCGACATAACTTCACCTGTCGTGGTATTTTTAACCTGACTTGAGTCTATTAAAATGTACCCAGATACGAGCTCGATGGTTTTTGTGGTTACTGTATGGATGGATGTAACAATCTCTGTGACCGTTGTTACAGGTATAATTGTGCCGGAAGAAGTCAATGGGAATGCTTTTACTACGAGCAATCCTTTCTCGATTGCTTCTGAAAGAGGTACGAGTTCTCCTGTTTTTGTATCTGTGAAAGTATCAGTATCCGGGTCTATCAATTTTAAATCAATAGCTTTGCTTATGTTAATGCTATCTGGATTTGTGTTGTACGGTATCGCCATTATAACGTTATCTTCAATTGCCTTTTCTATGGGTATTCGCTCGCGCGTAATAGGATGAATGAATTCTTTGGTTTCTAAATCGATCAATCCTCGCTTCAAGGCTACAGGAAACGTCATTGCTGCGGGTGGGATACCTTCTTGTTGTGTAGGTTCATCAAAGACGCGAGCTTGCACAGCTTTACCTAAGTCAATTTCACCTTGTTTGGTTTTTACTTTTGCAGTTTTATCATCGATCAAACCGTCATTTAAAGCTTGTTCTAATGTTATGACTTGCCCCGAAGAATCGACCAATTTGCTTAAAGGATCCACTATGTCGCAGGCTATGGACTCACGTAAACTTAAATGAGCACCCGTTTCTGGATGAATAATTTTATTGGTTTCAGAATCGATCAAACCTTGCTCGAATACTTCTGGCACAGAGAGGCTACGATTTAATGGCACCAGCACTTCGTTAGTCCCGTTCGGATCTAATATGCCTCTAGATATGGCTTCGTTAATGGTGACAATGTCTCCCCGTTGAGGGTCTTTAATTTTACCCTGTCCTCCATCAATCATTTTATAACTGATAGCTTCCTGCATGGTCAATGGTTCGCCATCAGAGGTCTTAAAGAGGTTTTTATTTTCTAGTATTTCAGCGGTGCCTTGATCAATTATCCCAGTTTGCAGGGCGTCTTTAGGCTTGACGATTTTTTTCCTTAACTTTTGCAAAACGACTTTTTTCGCTTCCAATTCAGGACTTAGTGAATGTGCACGACCAATCGCGACTTTATATTTGGGTTCTGTTGTAATGCGACTGCGAGTCTTCTCAGCAGGTGTTGGTTCATCCTTTAAATCGATGGTGGACGAGTCTAATGTCTTAAATTTCTCATTCAAACGCATTTCTCTAGGTATATTAGTTGCTACCTCTTCTACATCTCCCGAAGTGGGATGAAGCTGTTGATATAACTTGAAGGTCTTCTCGTCTATTACACCTTCCTTGTACGCGATTTCTACCGGTATAGGTTCGTGTGTTTTTGGATCTACTATAACCACGATGTTTTCATCGGTTTTAACAACAGCCTGCGCAGCTGATAGGGGTGTACCAACGACTGTAATAAGTCCAAGTTGGACGGCCTTATTTAAATTAATCGTTTGTCCATTTTTATCAACGTAATTGCATAAGTTTCTATCGATAATACTATTGGTAACTGCGTCATGTAAAGTTAGATAAGCACCGGTGTGAGGGTTTTGAACTCTTACTTGACTAGGAGGAATGACATTGTATTCTATGGCTTGAATGAATGTCATCGGAGCTTGATTAGCTTCTGAAAATATTATCACTGCGTTGTTTGGATCGAATATAGCACCATTGAATACTTCTACTGGATGTAATTCTCTACCTTTCGTTTCAACTTCTAATTTGCTAAATTTAGGCTGCCCTACTTTGTCTACTTCCATGGGTTCATCGAAAATTATTAGACCTTGGGCGATTGCTTCTCTCATTGATATACGTTTATTGCCGAAATTATATCTGCCTAAGCTGTCGAGGATTTTTTTATCTAGACTCCTAATCAAGCTAATTTTGCGTTTGGTGTTCGGATCTACGACGAGGGCGGAATTGGGGTTAATAATTTCGAGTTTCACGCACTCTTCGAAGCTAGCTAGTCTATCGGTTTCTGGAATAGTAAAAAGTCCTGATGATGGGTCGAATAGTTTTTGGCCAATAGCATCCCTGAGTGACCAACCGCTGGCGGGAATTTCGAAAGTCTGTCTAGAGGCGAACGGTACTTTGGAAGAAGTACTACCGGAAGCTTCTTCATTGGGTTGTTGCTGCTCGAGTTGAATTACTTGAATGGTTGTTTTCATTGGGGCATTTGGTTTAGATTTTGTTGTGGTTGGCGCAGCAGTATCTGGAACAATAAGGCCGTCGTTCAAAGCTTGTGCAATCGTTACGACTTCTTTAGTTTGCGGGTCTGTGTACGTTTTATTGTAGTTATCGATCAGTCCTTTCTGAAGAGCTTCGGTGTAAGTTAGCTTGCTTTCAGCAACTTGGTTTTCGGTGGTGGTGATTGTGACGTACCGCTGAACTAATTTGCTCGTGGTCTGGGTGGTAACGTTGATCATGAGAAGACTATTCAAGAAAGCAGCACCTTCGGCGGTAATCAAATTTTGCGCAATAGCGTCGTTTAAAGGCACAACTTTGTTTTTCGTTATATCGATGAAATTTCCCGTTTTCGGATCAATATAACCTTTGAACACAGATTCGATCACATTTAATTCCCTACCGTTCTCTATAATACCTACATTATGCATTAGCATTTCGTATATCTCCGGTTTAACTTCACCGGTTTTGACACCTTCGCGGAACGGAACTAACTTACCACTCTTTAAATTAACGACTAAGCTACCGTTGTCTTTTTTACTAATGAAACCTTTCGCGTTCGCCGCATTAAAGCTAATATATTCAGATTTGTCGGGCGGTTGAAAACCGTCAATATCAAATATAGATTTTTGAGCTACCGATACAATGCAACCTCTATTTACAGCGTCTTGAATACTGGAAGTTTCTTTCGTTAAAGAATCTACGAATTTGCCTTCGGGAAGGATAATACCTAGTTCGAGTGCGTCGCTTAAAGTAATTAATTCACTCGTATTCACGTTTAACACGGATTTAATGCAATTAGAATCTAAAACGCCCCTGGATATTGCTTCTAAAATTGTCAGCTTTTTTTGATGTAACGGACTCGATATTTTACCATCGTCGTCTATTAAATTAGCATCGCAGACATCTTTTAGTGTCATGGGTTTTAAGATGAGCTGACGACGTCTGGCTTCTAAAAACGGTAATTTTTCATAAAAATACACGTATTTCCCTAATTTTGGATTAATGATGCCCTTTTCTAGCGCCTGTATAACTGTGATTTTAGCATCTGTTTTAGGATCAACTATTTCTCTAACATCCCCGTCGATGATATTTGTTTTAACCGCAGCATCAATTTGGTATTTATTCCCTGAATTTCTATCCACAATCCAACCCGTTCGCTCATCGATTAAACCCTGATTAATTGCATCGTACAAAGACACGGCCCCCGTTTTTAGCTTAACTTCCCGATGGGTGCTATACAAGTAACCTTTTTGGAATGCTTCCTTAGTGGAAATAAATTCACCAGTCTCTAACTTATATACGCCAGTATCTAAATCGACTTTCCCTTCGTCTATAGCCTGATCTAAACTGGTCGCATGCGTTACCTTGATTCGTTTTTCCGAAGGATCCAAGAAACCTTGTTCTGCTTCGAATATTTCTCTTTGGATCGCTTCTAAGAGAGTCAAATTATGTCCACCTTCTAGGACCCCGCACGGACTTGACAGGCGTTCTGCTATTTTTAATTCAATCAAATTTTTTCGCAGGGCCTCATCGATGGTTATCTGAGTACCATCTGGGGAGGACACAATTTTGCCGGTTCTAACGTCGAGGATTCTAGACGCGATTGCATCTCGTACGGTCATTATTTCGCCTGTGTATGGGTTCACTATACCTGGAGTGTCTATTATGTTATCCGTGCCTATGCCTTCGTGGACTTTATGTACACGTTTCAGAGATTTAATTTCACTAAATTGCATGCTATAATTATGAGGTACTTCTTGGGTTATGTGCATGGTCGTTGTGTATTTGTCTGGTGGTCGACCGTTTGATATGCTGTCAATTTCTGTGCGATCTTCTGATGGAGCAGTCGCGGAAGTTCCGTTTTCTTTCTTTGTAGTCTTCGTTTGGAGAAACCTGAAAGTTTCGAGTTACGTAGCTTCAACTATTTTTAAATACTTTTCTCAAATTAATAGAGAAGAAGTATTAAAAATCGCCATCCTATTTACTTGTGAAAATGTTTACAAGCGATTTTCAACATGATAAAATTGGATCAAAAGAAACAAACAAAAACGTAAAATATGTATTAGGCGGCATATCACATAACAACACGTTATTCAATTTTAATGTTGTTTTGTAGAATACGTTCTGATTATCTTATTGCATTCCTTTTACAAATGCAGGCATTAAAATACCAAAAAGCGAGATAAATGTTGAAACATAAACAGATTAACACTGGGAATTACGTTAATAATGACAAGGCAAGGTTTGAAATTTAATCTAAATACAAAAATGTGAACAATCGTTAATACCGTAAACTCACTTCATCGTTCATCTACGAGGAACATTAAAACGTTCAATCAAGTTGTTCATTTTATTATGAAATTAAAATCAAAAATTGTCTTAAAAAGAAAAAAGGGACTCACTGTTTGGTGTAATGGCTGGTGGTCGTGTATGTTGCAGAATGCTCATTTGTGCTGCTCATGTGGAATTCAGAACGGAAGGTTTTGATTGGCATGGGTTCCATTTGTTCCACCAACCTCTGAAATAAATAATAAACACATAAGTACAACTTTAAAAAACAGATATATCAATTTTGATTATGTCTCCAGAATTAATCCACTCTTTGAGTTTCTAGAAATATTGTTTTAATTAATTAAGTAAATCTGATATAAAAATAATTTACGCAAGTCAAAAGCAGGACATTAATTAGGTACGTGTGCAGGACATACCGATTGTTTTACTGAAACTTGAAAAACAAAGAGATAAATCAGGCTATATTATAATATCAAAGATAAAAGACGAAACGTTCGCTTGATCATCTTGTCACTATACATTCTAGATACAAGGTTCATATAAAAATAAGATATAAAAAGATACAATAGCGCGCAAACTGTGCGTACACGTCTTCAACGTAAAATGAAACATATGGTATGTAGTGATGTGTACAAATTGTTAAAAATTAACTAACATTAGATTATTTTATGTGAATTTACATTAAAATAAACTCGAACTGTATAAAGAAAAATATGTTTTAGCATTTAAATTAGTTATACGATAAGTAAACAAATAATTTGAAGCAAATGCAGATACTTTGTTTACAAACAGAAGTAAATTAAGTAACACACTTTTAAAATGCCATCATATTTTTTAATAGACATGACGAGTAAATTGCCCATTTTATTTAGCCACCTGCCAACCAAATACTAATACAATAACTATTCGCGTCCGGTCCTCATAGTTCTTCTTCGGCACATCAACGTTCCAAGAATAACCCACGCGTCAATCAATTATGCAACAATTGAATAAAGTACTCTGAATTTAAAAATACCTTTTAACTCATTCAAATTTCGAAGTAAATAGCTTCGTCCCACGTGGAGTAAAACGATTGTGTAATGTTAAAAGTTGTAGATGATTAATTTTCTCGCTGTTTTTATGATTATCAAAGTAATGCGTATGGCAGGTCACTATTCTAGAAGTAGCAGTTATAATTACCGGCGTTTCTGCTACTATCATCATACCTGATGATCTAATCGTTTGATGAGGAGTTTAACGTGTTGTTACTTGACATTGCCATCAAGGATAACTTAACAACAATCTGGGTCCTTTCAACAAAGACCAATTATACTAATGTTAACCTTAACAATTTGAAATTGCCCAAGCAAAGCTCATTAAAATTTACATTGAATTAGTTATATATTTTATCTTTACGCTATTTAAGTTATTATGATTCAACTAGGTTCTTGTCTAATGTGTATAACAATTTCGTTATAAGTCGTCAACGGACAGCTTAAAAATGGCACAAATCTCAACTATAAAATCAAGTTTTCTTGCCAGATGAAAATTAATTAAAACTGTGTAACTGGCAATATAGAAAGTGTTATCATTATTTGTTCTTGTGTTTTGGGATTTTAGAAACTCAAAAAAGGGGTAAGTTTTTCTAAATTTTTCAATAAACCAATTTTTTTTAAGGTACAGAGTTCTGATGAGGCCCAATAAGGCCGAAATACATGTATAAACTTTTCCTAACACTTTCTATATTGCCAGTTACACAGTTTTAATTAATTTTCACAAATCTCAACGTTTCGCTATCGTTTGAGAACTTCAAAAGAAACGACTGTGCGATTTTGAAGCGGTCCGTTGACGATTTATTATTGTTATTAGATATCGTATCATTTTTTTCGAGTTCACTTAATTCCAATCATGAGTGATAAGCGTGCATTAATGATAACAAGAAGAATGAACTAATAGTAAAAAAAATAAATAATGAAATTTGTTTAGAACAAGTATTTTAACAATATGGTTTAAAATTACAACGTCAAAATTTTGAATTTAAACTTGTAATAAAAGTCAAAGACAAAAAATATTTTTTTTTTGAATTGAAAGGTTTTTTTCCAAAATTAAAAACATGGAACAAAATAATATTATAAAATAAATGTATATAAATTTTAGCAATTAATTACCTCATGTTATTAAACATATTTGTTCAATTTCTCAACTGAGATTTAAATATATACCAATAATGCAAAATTCTCCGATAGTAATAAAATAACATATTTCTTTTAATTCTCTGGAGTTATAAGTGGTGAAAGCAAAACAAATTAAGTACTTATTAAACATATTCATTTAATTATTAATTCAATGGTATACATATATTATATATGTATAAAGATAAAAGAAAATAAAGAAAATCGTGCAATCTGAATGATCATTGTGCAGGATGTCAACATGAGAATTTCCATTTCTTTTAACTTTTTCATTTCTTAAAATAGAAAAAAAATGTTTAATACAATATTTGGCTGCAAGTCGGCTGGATTGCAATGGGGCCCCCGAGCATCCTCTGTATAGCTTTCTCGGCCCTAAATGGAGCCTCATCAGCAGAAGAGTAGCTCGAGAATTCCAACGCATTTCGACGACCAACAAGACTTACGCAAAGATAGCGCGTAAATGCAAAAATGTCACACTGTTGCGACCCCACAATTACAGGTCAGAAAATTAAACAAAGTAATTTAAAGTTCTTTCAGGTGTTCATCAAAAAACAATTGAGCAAAGCGTAAGTGAGATATAAGCTGTAGTCAAACTTCTTTCATAATGGGACACTGTATATTAGCTCATTTTTGTATTCTAGTCCAATTTTGCTTGGATACTGTAAATGTAAACTATTTTCCAAATATTCGTACTAATATCGTTACTTAAAATTTGCAAAATAAAATATGTACAAAATCAGTATTTGAGATGTAATTGAGTAAAGCTTTGAAAATGACGTTTTTAAGAAAGAAGAAAAACGTGAGATATTTCAAGATGATTTAAAAACTAATAAAAAACGGAATAAAGTTTCTTACGTTCAATTAATACTTATTTGATTCTTTTATTGAAAAATTAAACAATGGTTTGGATAGACTTTAACATGCTCTCATTGACACTTCTCTGCTTAAGTTCACAGTTTTTTAAGATGAAACATCGAATTTAAATCGTTCTAAAAGTTTTTTGAATTTTAATATATTCATAGAATTTACTATTAATGGTCCTTCAAAAATTATGAAAAAAATTCATAATTATTAATTATCCTTGGAACTGTTTAAATACTTTAAAAGTTTTTCGGAGAATATTTACAATATCATTTCTACTGGAAATGGAGAGGAGAATATCCTCTGGTCCGCATCAACTAAAGATTTCATGAAGTGCTTTTAATTTGTGGCTATGTACTGAGATGATGTAGCTGGAAATTGTATCCGAAACAAATGATCACATTATTTCTTGAGAGATTGATTTATGCATAAAATCGAACTGAACATATTAAATAGGAATATCTTGAAAATTACTCGTTTTATATATACTTTATTTAAACAAAATTCAATGAACCAATATAGATAAAAAGTGCTCCATCCAAAACGGTGCGATTTTAGTTTATATTTCGCTTCTGCAATGCTCAATTGTTTTTCTATAAACATATATAAAAAAATATAATAGCTTCTATAAGTTTTCTATCTGAAACATGTAAATAATCAATATTAATTTACCTATTTATATTAAAAACAAGTTTTTATTTCATTATTGATTTAATTAAATACTTAAAAAATCAATATAAATGCAGATTGAGAAATAAAATTTAATTAAAATTCTATTAAAAAGCAAAATTATCTCACGACATAAAGTCTTAGACGACGAGACAAACAAATAATTATATTGAATAGCACTAGGAAACACGTTTATTTATTATTATAATATACAGCTAGGGCAGTTCAAATTAAACAATTTTCCTTAATAAACTTTTAATAACTAAAAAGTTACAGCAATTCAAAGTTAAATCAATTAACAAGGAGTCGTCGTTGCAAGTGTAGTAATAAATGACGTTTTAAATTCAAATTTAAGATGTCTAATAGTATATAATATTTAGTTAAAAAATAATATGAGTAACTTAAAGTTACGGTTATTAATTTTTTTCAAAAACTACTATTCAAAAACTATATTGTTGAGAGCCGCTGACTAATTACCTAAAATAAAATTAGAAAACAAGTTGATGTAAAAATTTATGTAAATATCAAATCATTTAAACATCAAAAAGTTAAGGTCCGGTTTCTCAATTACAAGTTAACTTTAAAAGTATTGGCTTATTCCCCATTGAACAATTATGAAAACAATTGTTCCTATGCATTGAAATGCTGTGTGAACATTTTGAATAACTTTTGTGAATGTTTTGGTTTTGATAAATTTAGAGTTTATTTAATGATAAAATGAAAAATATTTCTACGTGGTGCTCTTGCCCTAATTTTTTTGATGAGTGTATATTTTAAAAGCTACTTGTCATGCTTTGGAGATTTGGAGAATTGGGTATTTGGGGATTACCGTCAATGGTTTTCGTCGATCACGTGATCACTCCTCTACGGGGGTGGGAGGCATTAGCGAAGCTTCCAAAAAGCATCTTCAAATGTTTTCAACTTTTCTTGAACTATTTGAAGATTCGTGCGCGTTTCTAATTAGCTCAATCTGTTTCTGTTCGTGTTGTTGTTTTTAAGATTAATTTACAACAACAATTTACGTCAAATACATACTTCGTACTCCCTCTTTAATCGCCAATTCTTCAAATCTCCAAAGCAGGAAAAGCAGCTTAACATTGAAGTAACAGCAAAGTCTCAACATCTGCAAGAAATATGTTCCTTCGGAAACATGCAAGCTATATTATTTCTAATTCTTTCTTATTAATTTCAGTGGTAGTCAAAGTGGCCGTAAATTTGTAAAAAAATTAAAATGCTGTAACTTTCTTGTTATTGATTTTTGAATAAAAGCGAATTAAGAAAAAATCTTTATTTTGATCTCCTGTAGCTATCCTTTCAATCTCCTTCATACGTTTTGAGACACCATGTATATAACTTTGTCGGTCTTCTGTGCTTCGATATATAAATACTATGTCTTTAATTGAAACCACAGATAGTAGTCAAAAAAAAAGAAGCAACATTTGTCATATAACAATATGGAAAAAGTAAATAATAACTCCGATAAAAATCAGTTTTCGTTTTCTAAGAAATTGTTTTAGTAATGCTGGTTGGCGATTTAAATGGATTTAAATGCCTCGGCTGTGCAGAATTGGTGGCCGAGATGTGTCTGTTGGGCTAGGTCATGTTTGTCCTTCGCCAAAATTTTAAATAAAAACGTCTTCACGCGCGCTGTCAGGAAGTTTCCTACGACAATTGCAATTACTTATTACTACTTTATTTATGCTTATTTATTCAAAGTAAAATTTAAAAGCAAACTGAATTCGTAGCACAATTATGCATTTCAGTTTTATTTGTTTCTTTTTCATGACGGTACATCGACCTTAACACTGTAAACTGCAAAATGTTATGTTTATGTTCATTAATAAGACCAAAATAAATGTTTCGTAAAAATGTTGATAAATATTAATTAAATCCAAGAAATGAGTGGCTCAATTAGTTTTCGTGAAGAAAATTTGATTCTGGTTTAAAATAATTCGGAATTTTTCAGAAACGTTTACCTACATTCGCCTTGGCGATTTATTGGTAACCATTGCACTGTCATAAAATAAAATTCAGCTGGCTCAGTTTCGTTCCTCGTACTATGTTAGTTTTAATTATTATCATAAATTCACAGATGCTTACATTAGGGAGCGGGTTAGAATAAAAGACTAAGTGCTGAATAGACAAAATTCAGTCCAAGCGAGTGCGTTTGAATTTTATAAAAGACTGAGGTTAAAATAAATTTAAAAAAAAATTAATAGGCTTAGTATTATTTATCAAATTTTTGTAGTGTGCAGTCTGTTTTGTGTTAGTTTAATTCGTGTAAATATCTGTGTACTTAACATAATTGAAGTGTAAATAAGTAAATAAATTTGGCTCATGTGTATTCCAATGAGAAGCTGATGGACATAGTGCTTTGTTATGGGGAAGCTGGACTAAATGCTGCTGCTGCACGATTGTACGCAGAAAGATTCCAAAACAGATTCACACCGCCACCAAGACGACTTATTGAAGCGGTTCAACGGGGTCGGACTACTGGATCCTTAAGAACTCGATTTGGACACGAAGGAGGAAGATCGCGACCGAGAGGTGTATTAGATGCAGAGAAAATCATTTTAGAAATTATTGCGGAAAATCCGTCTTTAAGCACACGCGAAATTGCACGCAACTTACCAGTATCTCGTTCTAGTGTATGGGATATTATACGATAAAATCAGCTGTACTCGTACCACATACAAAGAGTACATGCGATGATTCCCTCTCCATCAAAAGTTTTGTATTTAATTGCCTTTTACTGCAGCATCAAGAAAATACAAATTTCCCTTGCAATATCTTATGCACTGACGACTCCATTTTTGCCCGCAATGGTATTTTAAATTTCCGAAATTCACATGTGTGGGCGTTTGAAAATCCTCATGCTATTAGACGTACTAATTTTCAATAGCGTTTTTTCTATTAATTTGTGGGCGGCAATTGTAAATAATACTCTTATAGGATCATATGAGCTACCTGCACGGTTAAATGGAGCAACTTATTTGCAGTTTTTAAGAGACGTGCTGCCAGAACTTCTTGAAGATGCGCCACTAAACATTCGGCGAAATCTTTGGTTTTTACATGATGGTGCTCCTCCTCACTATAACCGTGCTGTGCGGGACCACCTAAACGCAACATTTCCTGGACGCTAGATAGGAAGTAATACACCGTGGTTCCACGTAGTGCTGATTTAAATCTTCTTTCTTTTTATGGGGGTACATAAAACAGCGCGCGCGTGTGTATCTGAAGTGGATACAGTTGATGATTGCGTTAACGTATACGTGCCGTCGTAGAGGAACTTCGAAATAATTTCCCAATAGTAACAAATAACTGGATATGACGTGCCGAATTATGTGTTAATACCGCGGGACAACATTTTGAACATTTATGCCAAGAACAAGAAGTGAACTTTACAAAAATTCTAAGGTCATAATGAATGCACAGGTATGACAACGCGTTTGATATGCATTTTGTGCTGTACTGTACATTTTTTTAATTTCGCATATTGTTAACCGTAGACTTACAGTTTCAATTCTTAAATTACGATCTGTTTAATTTAATTAAATTCAACAATGCTAGTCACATTGTACCTACTTCCTTAAGAAAGCTGCAATTTATTTTTTCATAAGCTGCATAAACACCGTGATATGAACAAAGTAAACTACAAACTTTTTAATTACATAAGTTAAAAGTTTGTGTTTAAAATACAAATTATGACTAAGTGTGTTGATTATGTCGTCTCTTTAATAAGCTATTAAAAGAATTATTGAACAAGCGTGAAATAAATATCATGTAACGCAACGAAAAACGCATTTCGCTATACCGGTGATTGTCGGTGAAACACAGATGTATATAAAAAAAAATGCCAATGACGTGCGCGTGGCATCTGAGACGTTGAGACGTTGACCTAATTCTTTCAAACGTAAATAAAAAAATTATAGCAGTTTTTGCTTTTTATTGAAAGTAGACTTGCGTCAACAAGTCATAAAGTAAGCAGATGTTTCAAAACAAATGAACTGCACGCGCTTGTGCTAGGTCAGTTTTTCATTTTTAAGCAATACCATTCAGATTTGGAGAATCAATCTCTTTTATAATGAGGTACCTACAGTTTTAATTAAAGACATAGGTTTTAAGATAGCCTGTATAGTGGACCACTTACACATTAATATTACTCTTGAGTGTTTCACTTGGTCGACTCAAAGTCATTTAATTATTTATCCGGTTTTTTGTAATTTGTCATTTTAATTAAAATTCTACTACATATATCCAAACATAAAACACAGGAAAAAAAAATAGAAAGTCAGCCTTGAAAGTAAACTAAAACAGTCGATTTTAAAACGCGCATAATTTCATGACGAAACTTTGCTAAAAAAATTAAATTTCAATAATCAATAAAAAAAGGGGCATATTACATCAGAAAATAAATCTTGGCTTTAGAAAATGCAAATTAAAAGAAAAAAAATTATAGAATTCACATTTTGTACCGTTAAAAAATAATCTAACAAATATTTTTTTTAATTATTATAAACGAAGATTTCCTACAACTTATCAATATAACGTAAAGTAATTTGATATCAAAGTTGACAAAAGATTATAAGGTGAAAAAAACATTAAATTTGCAAAAAAACGCAATATAACGAAACAATTGTAAACACTTAAAGCATTATGATCATTGACCATTGTTATCGTCACAAATATCACTGATAATATCATCATGATGTTATTTAATATAAATCTATTTTAATGATGATGTAATTCACAGTTAAAAATTAAATTTATACTTTTTTTTATGAAGATTATAACATATCATCATTTAAACAGTCATGGCGAATTGGTTAACAATGTTCCAAGAAAATTCATTAATAATACTTTATTCTTGGTGATTGTTAAATTTTTAAAAACATTTTACACAGAAACTATTGAAAAAAGTGTCAAGATTTGAAAAATATTTTACGCTGTGAGCTCCTGAAAAAAGAAAACTGCGGTCTTGAGAAGAAATAATTAGTGACAGTTCTCTGCAGTAGATGAACTGCAAGTCTCGACTCCATCAGTCCTCTTCAAAGGCTATTTTAATTTCTCGAATGTCGCAATACCTTAAGCAAGCAATTTTTAACCCACGTATTTTTAATTCAGCCGGGCCCATTTCTTTTTTCCCCAAACAAAAAGTTTTGCCGCAATACACTCCAGACATCCCGGCTGGTTTCAGAATAATCAATACCCAGTACTCCCACCATCGGGAGGGCTCTTCAAAACAGGTGATCAAATATGATTTAAACCGGCGTGTTACGAAATATTTCTGAGGAAGTAAGCAAATAAATCGATAACAAGGACAAGGCGTTTCGGTTCGGTAAGGTCAAATTATCCTTTGCATTCATTTGTAAATATTGAAAAGGCGGCGCGCTTGTTTAAACTTGGCAGGTATTTTGTTTTTCTAAAATAAGACGATTTGTAATTAATTATCCAGTGAAGTACAAAAACATTATTTTGGAATGAATGCAAAATGACGCAGGGAAGCAATTTAAAGTTAAAAATGATATTGATTTGCGTGTCCATTTTTATAATAAACGTTGGCGCCTGAAACGAATTCAGATGTCTATGAAAAACGAAAGTGCGAGGTGTGACTATGTTATTTATTACGTGTTTCAAAATTTATCTGCACCATAAATACTGATACTAACCCACGGCAACTTTGCCAGTTCATATCGAAAGTCGTACGTATAATCCATTCTGGTGCAGGCAATGCTTAATTACACTTATTGCAACATATGCCCACTTCACCGCGAATCGAATTAAAACGAGCACGCCAAAAATTCAAGGTAACGTTAGGAACGAAATATTTATTCGGTATACTCTCTACCGGCCGACTGCTACTTCGATCGTTATTCGCGTAATACTGCCAAGTCTGCCACTGGAAGAAATTATCAGACGTGAAAACGAGCACCGGCGAAATCCGACGAGAATTACGGTCTGTTTCGTTTGAGGTCTTCCAAGAATGTTGTGGCAGAACCAAATCCGAATTGGGCAATGCTTTTGTATCGTTTTGGAACGTAGTTTAGTAATCCAAAAATTTCCTTTCCTTAAGATTATGCTTTTTAATACCGTTTTGGATCGTAATCCATCAATCGAAAATTTTTTTCGCCAAGAATAATTTTTTTTTTCACAGGAAGCTGCTTAGAACTAGAACACACGAGTGTGTTTGGTAAGGTGCTACGTTTTTTCTTTTGGGTAATCAGAGATGGTTGCTCATTTTCTTATACTCAGTTTTCAATTGACTCATTTAGGAAAAAAATCGTGCCTAGAATGTTCTGCCTAATATGAAATTATATATTTTTCGTGAGCAAACCATCTAATTAATTGGACAATTTCTTTTTTCATGTCCGGTATAATAGCGCCAGAAACTATTCACAATGAGAACTTACTTTGGTGCGAATATTTAGGCTTCTTCATTTTTTGGTTGAACATGAGCAATGCGTTTATGTACTTTATGAAATAAAAAATTGTTATATTTTCGATTTAATAAAAAAATATGTCAATCTAGAAATTTATACTTAAACTTAAATGTAGTAATATTATTCGTCTGATTAAAATTTCATTACCGCAAGAGTCTCTTGGTCTTTTGAAGGTAACGACATTTCCAACACTTTGAAGAAAACAATTTGAAGGCTGTTTTTGCTGATGTTATAAATTGTTACAATATTTTTTTCTGCAAATCATCTACCAATTTTAAAGAGGTTCCAATAATCTCGATTTTTCAATAATTCGGATCGCCTAGGTTTTAACTGATCCGGACTACTGCTTCCTTATCACTTTCGATGCCCTCGCGTCTTCCGTAATTAAGTAAAAAAGAACAAAAGAAGTGCTATTAAAACAAAATAAATCAAACACGGAAAGCTTTTGAGACAAGAAAAAAAATATGAAAAGTTGCAAAAAATACTTTGAGGAATTGCTAGAAATAAACCAAAGAGGAGAACTTGATATGATGGAAGAAACAAGAACAGGAGATGAGAAATCAGAAGAAATCAACCTGACTCAGAACTGACCAAGCAGCCGGATATGACAGCATAAAACCCGAACAAATACTGAGGGAATCAGAAAACTATATGCTACACTCATTATTGAACCAGATATGGAAACGGAACGATGATATACCCAAAGATTGGCAGGTAGCAGTGATATTACCGATCTAAAAGAAAGGTGACAACAGAAATCACAGAGGAATACCATTGTTAGCCATAGTCGAAAAACTATATACATGTACAATAGAGGATAGATTAAAAGCAAAAGTAAAGGGAAAAGTTGAAAACTGTCAAAGTAAATTTAGGGAAAATCATTGCGTACAAGACCAAATTTTCAGTATATTAGAAGCAGAGGTCTAATAACTCCACCTGTTCGTTCCACAAGTTACTTTGAACGAAGTTTTACTTATAATATTAGTAAAATTTATAATGCAATTCCAGTCATTTTAAGTCTTTGTTAACCATCAAATTTAAGCGAGAAATTTTGACTTCACTACAACAGCGATAACTCTATGTGTTATTAGGCATTCGACATTAGTTGTCAATTATATGTTATGCAATCACTGCTCATAATTGAGGATATAAATATAATGTTGAATGTATATGTTCTAACGAAAAATTATTACTAGTTTTGTTGTGGTTATTGTTATTATGGTTCTTGTTACTGGCTCACTTTACTTTCCTTTTTATTTGTGTTATGGGTTAAGTGTAAGAACTTCGCCCATGGATTTTCCATGTTTCATTAATTTCATATTAGTATTATTATATATCTTTTGTACCGTTTTTTTACATGGAAAATAAAGACATTATTATTATTATTATTATTATAAGGCACATACTTAATAGAAGCTAAAGCACAATAGAGAAGTTTACGTATACTTTGTAGATCTAAAAAAGGCATTTGACAAAGTTCAGAGACACCAGGTACGGAATGTTTGTTAAGAAAGAGAAGAAATTTATAACAACGAAAGGTTTGAGACAAAGAGGATCACTAAGCACACTTTCGTCTATAATAATGATGATTTATAAAGAAGTTATAAAATAAACAAGGGAGAGAACAATCAACCTAAAATTAGGACACGGAAACAGAACCTTATTTGCAAGAACAGAAAAAGGTGCTGCAAAAGAATATTAACGTATGGAACGAAGAACTGAAGAGGGCGGATATGACAATAATTGTGGGAAAAACTAAGGTGATGGCAATCTCAAGGAAACCAAACCATTTCTACAGATAAATATGAAGAAAATATAATAGGTAGAGTCGTTTAAGCATTTAGGAACACTTATAATAAAGTAAAGACTTTCTGGAAGAAGAGTTTACGATCTACTGCACAGCTATATCATTCACTCAATAGAACCATTATAAGTACTTGTAGTAGCGCAGTGCAAAAGCAACAATCTACAAAACTATTTACCAACCACTATTGCAGTACGGAAGGGGATTGTGGTCCATAACAAAAAGACCAGAGGAGAATAGAAGGGTTGTCAAAAGTAGATAGAAGTAAGAACTACAATGGCAAGGACATATTTTAAGAATGAAAGTCGAAAGACTAGCAAGAGCTACATGGGAAACAAAAACAGAAGATAAAAGGCCCAGGGGAAGACCACAAAAAAACCTGGGACAATACAGTGAAGGACATCACAGCTAACAACGAATCCAGTCAAAAGTATGGCACAAGATGGAAGATAACTGAGAATAACAAAAGAACATGAATGAAGAATGAAAAAAGAAAGATTAAACACCTCGACTTCCAACGGGAACAGCTACAGGAGGAGTTTATAGTTCTTTTTCATTATATCCGATGGCATCGCGTCATTTTTTCCTCTTCTGCTGACGTCTCGTCCTTTGAGACATTTTCAGCGCTGTGGTTGCTTCTTATTAGAGTCGCTTTTGATCTTTTTGCCGCTGCTCGTTTATACACTTTTTGTTCAAAACAATGACAAGGAGGGGATAAAGAGACATAGGCAATAAGAGGTACAGCAGCAACTCTCAAGGACGAAACGTCGCCGTCGACGTCGGTAGAAGAATAAGTGCGTAGTGCTGCTGGAAGCCACAAAGTTTCTATGTTCTATCACATTTTTAGAAATTTGAAAATATTTTTTATTCATGGGTTTTTTTTAATTCGATTACAATTACTATTTTGCCTTGTTACAGTTCTTGCTATTTTACTACCTACGCATTATTTTATAGAAGTACAACGCTACTTATCACGTTATGTCTCACTTTACTAGCCTCGCATTAAAAAATGGAAAAAAATTGAAGAGGTATTAAATATTAAAAACAATATGCTCTAGAAGCAAAATCTATTACTGGGCATATATATTGAAAAAGCAGTTATATTTCATGGGAAGAAAAATAGAGAGACACTCAGAAAAAGAAGAGATAAGCAAGGAAGTGTATAACAAAAACAGGAGGAAAATTGTTGAAAATTAGCCCTGGCTGGTGTTTTAAATAAATCAGTAAAAGAAGAAGAAGAAAACTAAGGATTATGATTATTTTAAAATTCTAAAGCAATTTTCCCTTTTCCCATTCTTTTTTACTAACAAAAAATGTGTTGCCAATTGAATGCTCAAGCTAAGTTTTGAAATTTTTTTTTTTCAATTCTAATAAATCGAAATTGCATCGCACTTCAAACTTTTGTTTGTTATTTTTGTTATTAATTTCATAGTAAACAATTTATTATAAAATTGGTTTCCTTCATTTGCAGAATGTTCAATGATCGATTATTTGATAAATTAGATAAGAATTTGTAATAAGAAACATTTGTCTCAAAAGCCTTTTTTTATTTCTATTTATTTTTATTTTTATTTTTATTTATTTTTAATTTTTAGAGGAAATTTTCGGAAGCGGCGACGTAACAAGGCAATGTTACGTTTCTTATTTTTAACGATTAGATTGATCATTATATTCGTAAGCGAATGAGTAAGCAACAAATTAACGCATGAATAACATAGAATACTAAGGGCGAAAATGTTATAAAAATGAGTTCCTAGGTAAATATTTAAATAATGCAAAAGAAGAAAACTAAGGATTATAATTCTTTTAGTATTCGAAAGCAATTTTTTTTTATTTTGCCTACCTTTCAGCCTGTAATGTTTCAATTATTATTGAAACTTCTACAAATAAATAAAACTCAGTAAACAATTCGTTTTCCTCCTGTTCACGCAAAATTCTGAATAAATCGATTACTTGGTAAATTAAATAATAATACGATTACAATCAGATTTTTTTGAAAGACACTTTAAATTTATTTCTTTTCTTCAGCGGAAACTTTCAGAAGTTGTCGTGTTACGCTCTTATCTCAAACGCATCATTTTTATCAGTGTTTATTACAGTGACATGTATTTCAATTCAATTAATGATGCTTTTACAATGTGTTAATTTTTTCCACAAACTATCTGTACCTAACATACATACAAGCAGTATCTCCAATCAACGTGCTCTGATAAAATTCTAAGATGGTAATCCCATTTTATTCGCATTTGTTGCAAACCCAACACATTCTAAAAATAGACGTGAGAACATTTAGCGATAAATTTATAGTTCTCAACGTAATTTTACATTTGTTTTGTTTAATGTTTAGCCAACCTGTTAGTATATTATGTCAGCGAAAAACATTGTCATATGTTTGCATATTCATGAAAACGCTCGGTCCACACGTAAGAACTATTGAAAGCGGTGACTTCATCGATGCTTTAAATTCCATAATTATAATCTTAGAGTGAATGTCAATTGCAAAATAGCCATTGACCGCCTTCGTATTTCATTAGCACTGTATCACTCCGAAGTGATTTGTCTGAATGTCACGTGATAATTATAGAATTACTTTCTTTTAATCGCATTTAAATTCGTCACGTACACTCCTTGTGCCAATTGTATGTATATCGACCTCGTTTACCTTGTTATTTATACAAATGAATAATAATTAGGAAACAGACAACAAATTTCTGAGTGAACCTAGATGCTTAATAACAAAACAGTTAAATAGTTCTTTAATAATTATAGAAAAAGGCACAATAAGTTTTGAGTAATAACGAAAATAACCGCTGGTTTTAAATACATTTTATAGTTCTTTAAAGCTGTTAAATTAAGAAGCGTGGAAGGAAATGCTTCTTATTGTACTTGGAGGAACTATAAAACTTTATTTAGAAATGCAGAACCGAGCACGTTTAAAAATCAGTGAAGTTTGTGGTCTTCCTTTTTTTAGAGTCACTAAAGCGTTAAAGTTTAGCTGAACTAAACGGTTCACCTGCTTTTAATGTTATGGAGATACACTTCAATGATCATCTTAGGTGTGTATTGGAAATTGGTCAAATAAAATCAGTGCCTCAACAATTATTTAAAATGCAGGTGAAATTTTAACCAACCTACGGAAGGTCGCATTTTAAATTAAGGAAAGGCAACTTTATTTTTTAATCTATTCTTATGATTTGGACGATGAACCTGATTTTACAAAAAAAAAGTAGTTAAATCGTAAACGTAAAAGAAAAAAAAACTATTTTAATTACTCGGAAGAAGATAAAGATGGTGATTGTGACGCAAACTATAGATGAAAGTGTATTCAAATTTTAATATGGAAGACAGAGAATTCATAAAGGATCCCTATTATTCACTAAATCAAAATGAAATTCTAAAAAGAAAAACTAATAGAAACAGTAATTGCAGGACCATTTCTTTGAATATAATTTTGTAAAATGTAGTGTCTCTAAAAACTTCTTTATTTCAATTTATAAAATGTACGTGGAAACAATGGCTCTGTTCAGCGGACCCAGCTGCTGAGCCGCTGACTCAGCAGATTATGGATTATGCTGTGATCCAGCAACTGCAGATATATCCCAGAGTACATTAAAAACGCTGGATTCATGCAGTATATTTTGTTAATTCGAGCACTAAAAACGTGCAGGAAACATTAAAATGTCCTACACTTTCAGTTTTGATTTACCACTTAAATTAAAAATAGCTACTTTTACAGTGTTCAGCTGTTGCTTTGCAGTACACCTACCAATCAAAGCGCTGACTTAAGCAGTTATGTCTGCTGAACGTAGCCATTGTCACAAAAAATACTACCCTCAAAAAATCTCTTTGAATAGAATTTTTTTCATAATAAATTTAACTAGACTTCCATGTCCTAAGAGGGCTAAAAGCGACAAATGCCGTATTTGCGAAGAATATAAATTAGCCCTAATAGAAAAAAGAGTAAACGAAAAGACATCAAAATCATAGATCTCAAAAAATTTAATGCGTTTAAAAAAAGAACAAGGCAATCTGGAAAACAGAATTGCAATAATCTAAACCATAAGGTTTGATATGGAAAACGTTAATAATTATCTGCAGACCTATGATATTCAGAATGACAACCGTTTTACTCAGAATCGAAATTATCTAATCTTCTTGCGGTGACTATGTTCTTAATAAAGTGTAATACTTAATAAAAAAAATGCTGACTATGAAATATTCTATTTTTAAACATTCATGTACAGTGTGCAAGAAGTGCATAGAATGATTTGGCAAAAGATGAGTTATTTGGTTTCCTAAATAATTAATACAAAGCCTGATAAACAGTTGAAATGAAGAATCGAAAGAATTTTATGTAGTAGAGGTGAAGTCAGATAAATTCTTATATCATCAAGAAACAGCAAAAGTATATCAACTTCAAATTTTACAAACTAATCCAAGTCGACATTAGGAATAAAAGGGACACCACACGCGGTAATCAAATTAATGAAATCAGTTTCAGTTCCATAGAATAAAAAAAAATTCTACTAACTGAAAGAAAACTTGAAAATATAAAATTAACTTTCTATATGATGTTTCTAGAAGATAAATAATACGTACAAAAGACTTTATATGAATTTAAATATTTAGGTAGTATTTTATTACTACTAGTGATGGCTAGTTCAAACTTGAAGAGTTTTAAAAAAGTGGCAACTCCTGTATAACTCCTGTGTGAATACTTATAGCGTTTTCCATTGACTGCTCTAGAACGCTCTCAAAGTATTCTTATCTTATTTTAACCTCATGTAATATATTCTATTGCTCTAGAGCAGTCAATTGAAAAGGTCACTACAGCAACTTCTGAACTTTTAAGCGTAGTTTAAATTAGCAGTTGGGATAAATTGAGACTATGAATTTAGGGGGTTATTCTGAGATTTTACTCTTTAATTCTTTAAGTCTTTAACTATTTAACCTAAAGCCTCTTTAAAACAAGCGCTTGAAGATTATGACGAAATAGGTATTCTGAAACAATCTCTTTAAAATATTCTTTAAATTCCGGGTATTTCCGGGAACGTAAAATGCAGCTAACTTCGTTCAAATGGAAGAAGTGTATATATCAGTGCATAGATTAGGAAGTTTCATGTTTTGACAGAAAAATAAGATGGAAATAAATTATTAAAAGAGTATTAACGGCTCTGCTAACAGATGCCTGACTTAAATTATGTAACATGCTATTGCCAATAGGAGCGTTAGCTAAGAAATAAAGCGTAGCCAATATCTAAACATAATAATATTTAACATATGTCAAAAAAACTAAAAAACCTTACTTTCGTAGTAAAATTAATTCCACTTCGAATTAAAGGAAGATTACAGTGTGGTTGTAGTCTATCGATCAATTGACGAGTTAATTCCTTTGTTAGTCGAAAATTAGAAATAAAACTGATATCAGACAGTTCAAAAGTAATTCCTGTAGATTTTTTCTTAATTAAAGTATTTTTTTATTTATTTACAAATAATTACTTTCTGTGATCTTCCTCTAATACCCAAGCAGCAAAAACTCCAATATATCGCCTATTATTCATAATTTACTTAAACGCACTTATCGTTCAAACTCTTTAAGCATTTACTGCGATATTTTTGTCGCTGTCAGATTTAAAGGCAAATTTAAGAAATTTAAGTTTTAAAGAAGACTCAGAATAGCAATTTTTGTTTAACTCTTTAACTGCTTGACATTTAAGACTTAAATTTTTAAAGAGGCATAAATTTCCTTAAATTTTAGGTCAGAATAGCACCATTAATTCTGCTCGAACTTACTCAAAAGTTAGAGCTGGTACAGGTGGATCATGTTCTGGATTTTATTTATATGATTTAGCAAGTACACATGGCACGTTCTTAAACAAAAACAAGCTAAAATCTAGAGCACATGCAAAAGTTCAAGTAAGTAAATTTGACAAAAATATTCAGTAAATCATACTCATTTACGTTTCATTCTTTGTATTATACATCTCCTTCCCTAAGTTATCTAAAATAGAAATTGTCATAAACAGCTTCTTCAAAAGTCCTAGGTTGGGTATTTCTGCCTTGTTTTAAAATACGTATGCGACCTTGCAGTTCGTCCTTTTTTTTTGTTGCATGATTTTGATTTCTTCTTCAATTTCTTCATCTGTCTTTTCAATATTCAAAAGTTTGTGAGTTCATGTTTTTTTACACAATCCTGTTTAAAAAATGTCTTAATATTTTCAATGTTGTTCTTGGCCGTCTTTAAAAATGCACTACTGTCATCAAGGTTTTGCAACCGATAAACCGTCGTTCTAAAAATCAAGCGCCCGCAGATATTTTAACCGACAGTTCGACACGATGGCCTTAAAGGCCTCCACAGATTTCGTTCTTTTCTATCCGTTCGAATCGCCGCAATTCGAAACGACGTGTCAAAAACTGCAAAAATCGAAATGTGTCGTGTCGAACTGTCTCTTAAAATAACCGCCGCCGCCACTGCTAACAACTGTTTTCTGTTCATGGTAACTGCTAAATAGTCAGTGGTCTGTGGTTCGACGATTCGAACGAATGAAAAGGAACGATATCTGTAGGCAAAATAGTTCGACGATTCGAAACGTTGTTTTTAATCGCGGCGATTCGAACGAAGACGGAAAACGAAGTCTGTGGGGTCCTTTAAGGTCCCCACAGATTTCGGTCTTTTTCATCCGTTCGAATCGCCGCCATTCGAAACGACGCACACACGGAAAAATCCAACATTTATCACGACAAAAATCAAAATTTGCATATTGACAATTTAAAAAAAAATGATCCGGAAAGCTGACCTGCCTTATGTACACTACCTTGAATGTGCATCATGAATCAAATAAATAATCGTCACGTGTCTCGAAATAACAAATACATTTTATTTGATATTGGTGCAATTACCGTGCGTTGATATAACTCGTTATAATAAAATGTTATTGTGTAATAAGTGTTACCGATTTTTAAAAGTTTGACCATGAAAAACTACTGCTGGAGGTAAGTTCTTTTACAGTGTTGTATAAATATTCCATCGTTTTTAGTTATATATAAATATTTTTATATATATTTGACTTGTGACCTGCGAGGTTTTTGTTAAATAGAAAAACAGACATGACTAACAGAGTTCCGCAGAGTTCCCTTGTCTTTTATTGTTTGTATGTTAGAAGGAACGTTAAATATTATTGTACTAAAAAATTAGCTATCTATAACGATCAATTTTTTATACCGAGTCTTTTTTTCAGGTAGCCGCGCCGAACAAATTGCTGTACCTTATGAACAGGGCAAGGATAAATTTATTTTAACGCCACGCTCCGCCTACTATCCAGATGCGGCTCGTTGTATTAGCGCCTTAAGCTTCGGTCTGTTAGAACCGTGCGCGACGCATAACTTACACGTTTTCGTAAGTATATTGGCTGGGCAGTTTTTATTTAAAAATCTGCTTACGCCCTCCAGAACTAGTTTAATGTCAGAAAATTTAGAAAAAAATGTTAGTCATTCAAGCAAATAAATCTATTACTCATCCTACGTTATAATTTATATTAATTGCTATTTTACAGAACTCAATTTCATGAGAAAAATTTACAAACTTTTATAAAATGTCCACACAGATTTCATAACAATAATTTCCGTTTTCTTTAGAAAGAACCCCAATAGTAAATATCAAATAAAATTAACGCGCACGGCTCTGATTTTGTTTTCATAAAAATAGTCGTTTAATTCGTCCTCCACGCCCATAAGTGCGCCGACGAAATATTCTACGCTGCGGATATCAACGGTCAAGAGAGGGAGTATCTTGGTCCACTAGTATTTTAGTTTGTAACACCGTCAGCTGAAGTGGTCCGAACTTATGCGAGTGCGAAAGCATTGGAACTACGAATGAGTGACGTTCCGCCTCTTTCATAAAAAATAACTCCATCCGGGCCCTGCTTATGAATATTATTCTAGTGTCAGTAAAAATACACTTTTCCTAGTGTTAAAAAACGAAAAAATTTATAGCTTATCTCTTAGTAAGTGCATTGAACAATTAATTACATACATTTTGGGCAAGTTTGACTCCAAGAACTGGAGTACAGATGATAAAAAACAATTCTAATGAAACGTTTGTTTTTAAATTAATATTAAGTTGAAAAAAGGATAGGCAAATAAATGACCAATTTGTACGTCATAATTCACAGTGGCTGCAAGGAAATATAAACCTTTCGTTTTCTCACTCAACTCAAATTAAAAAATCAGAGTCTGAAATTTGTCAGAGAAAGGGACGCGGACGACCGAAAAAATTATTTTCTGAGAGTTCCAAATTAATTAAGAAAAGTTAAATCACTTGTTACAAATAATAGCCCAGAAGAATTAACTCAGGCTACTGAAATAAGTTTAGTGAAAAATGGAAAAAGAACTGTGGCTGAAGTAGTTCAGTTAGCAGTTACTACAACACCACGAAGACTGAAGAAAATGAAAAAGGTTTATTCGTCACCGCCCACATTCACATCGTATACAGCGGAGGAAGCTCTAGCTCTTATTATACATTCTGACTTAGGCAAAAAAACAATATCAGAATATAGAAATGGGAGCAAAGAAAAAAGGGGCGAATATTTATCCTCCTTATAATGTTGTGTCTCAAGCAAAGTTACATTGGTATCCACCTTATATCATGGTTACAGAAACTGAAGCTAAAATTCCGTTACAAGATCTACTCGATCACACTATTACACGTTTCGTTCGAGTCCAGGGTGAAGTCGTACATACTATTCCTGAGCAAATAACCGGAGTTGATGTTACCTACAAGAGAGGACTAGATGGTAGTGGACGACATAGTATATACAAACAAATTTTTTTCTATTTTTAAATTTAACAAACAATTTGTAAATACCCATGAAGAATGTGTATGGTCTATTATCTCTGATCTGTACACACTACTACAATACATATTTTGCATTAGATATCATTATTAAGTATCCTTGTTATTATATCTTAGCAGAAGTCATTATAAAATATTTCGATTATGGATAATGTATTTTTGTCGCGCTAAGTGCGTTATTTTTCCGTGTGTGCGACGTGTCAAAAACTGCAAAAACCGAAGTGTGTGATGGAAAACCGTTATGTCGAACTGTCGCTTAAAATATCTGCTGGCGCTTGATTTTTAGTACGACGGTTCATCGATTGCCGTTCTAAACTGGCAGTTTGTGGGGTTTTGTGGGGAGGACGTAGCGAATCAATAAACAACATAAACAAGTTGATCTCATTAGTTGTCCATTTTTCATTGAAAATGGATCAAATAAGCTTAACCGAGAAGTTGAATTTATTGAAATATATCGTCGTGGTAACTGTAATAGGACTTGTGTAGAAAAAAGTGTCTTTTTTTATTACATCATTCTGGCCAATCTATTGAGCCCTACAATTTGCAATGCGTCATACCTATGAGAAATTGAGTATCCCCTCTCTTGCAATGAGACGAACTGATAGCTCCTTGAAGGAAGAACAGTTTCTTGTCCCTCCTGAAAACCTATCGTTTTTGACATCCGACCAATTGCAGTTACCACGACGATATACGCAATTTCCTTGTCTATGGCGTATTAAATCTTCAAAATATGGAGATAGATACAAACGGATAGAAAATAACGAAGTCTGTGGGGCCCTTTACACTGCCGTCTGAATTCAAAAGGGCCTATTTGCAAATTTCATATTTTTTAAATGCCTTATGTTTTCTGGAAATAGTGCTCGAGCTAAATGATGAAATGTACTATAATTACATATTTTTTTAAACAGTAAGTATTCTGTGATCGAAACATGCCAATATTGTTTAGTAATTATGACACAAAGATGTATTTACGATACTTTAAGTGTGTATTAATCCAAGAAACAAAACAGTCAGATACGCCCTTTTAGATTCAGACGGCAGTACACCAAACAATAACATGTGAGAATACAACATTTTGTAAAAAGTAGTACATATTTCATGTGTTTTTTATGTACCTCTATTAATAAAGATTGCCTTTTATCTACTAATCTTAATAACTTTTTAACTTATTTCAACGTTATTCTGCGCTATTTTTCTTATTGTTTTGAGTGTTTTACTATATTTTATTAATTCACATTTAATACAATACATAAATTATGACACTTATGAATCTTTCAATAATTTAGAATACCCATAAGTTTATCATTTCTCATTCTATAAATTATTTCTCAATCAGTTCAAAATGCTCACATTGTAGTTATGATAAAAAGCTACAATTCCACTGAAACAACCGTACTGAGTTATTCATCATTCAATTTTGAACGATTCTTATTGAATTATTCAAATTTGGTAAGATGAATGATATGTGCCAGTTCGTTCAAAAGAGACGATTTATCCAACCAACCCAACCCAGACCAACTCTAATTACTACTAACTACTACTATTATTTCTAATTATAAAAATGGTGTCTTGACTAATATATCGATGAATGAAGACATTTATTGGAGATGCAGTCAGAAAGGGTTTAAATAAAATTTCTTTATGTTGAAATTTTGAGAACGAAATAATGTTAGGACAAAAGGAGGAAAATTCCTTCAGACCACAAGCCAATATTGATAAAAATTGGTGTAAACGGGACGTAACAATTTGTTTTTTTTTAAACATATTAAAATAAACATTTGTATACATCGACGAAGTGATTAATTTACATTGATGCTTTAAACCGTTAGCGTGACATTTTGATTTTTAATTATTATTTACTATATTTATTTTTCGTTGTTTTCTTTGTCGTCTAGATAAAATGCAGGAACTTTTTATAAAAGGAAGGACAATATGAATGTTATCAAATTATACACTCTTATATTATAAGGTTCTAAGTGCACAGGCACACTATTTATAAAAAAAAAAATAGTTGTGGGTGATTTTATAAAAAAATCTGATTAGCATATAATTATTAATTAGTAATAACAGAAGTACTAAAAAAAGTTACACCTAATGAAGAAATGTTTATTATTTTTATTTTTTTCTTTTAATCAAGTAAAATATAATAATTAATCAACAACTAATAAAGGGAAGTTGTTGAAGTTCTTGTCTAACATTAGCTTTCTGTTAAAGTAATGAGACATTTACATATTATTTTTGTACTCTTGATGAATCAGAATTTGACATCCATCGCGTCCTATTTTTAATTACAATTACATAAAACTTGATAAAAATTAAGTAAGTTTCAGTTCTCACTTTGACATTGTATTTATTAATTGCTGAAGGAGATTGTAGTTTAAGAAGGATTTTGAGAGCAGAGGCAGCCTCTAATTCTCCTTTTTCCACTTTATTTTCTTTTTACAATGGTTTGGTTTCTGTTGTCCTAAGGTTTGAAATCAATTACCTCCATAACCTCCTCTTTTTTTCCTTTCTTTATTACCCTTATTATACTCCGCTATTTTTTTGTCCCTTGCTCTTTTAGAGACACCAGGATTCAATTTGTATGTATTTTTGCTAACCGCATAGTGGTTTTCTGGTAGTTATTTTTTTTTTTTTAAACAAAAATTTAATTACACTATCTGCACTAACAATTAACAAACAGAGCCTTTTGTTTTGTCAATGTTGTTTCTACTTCTCAGAATGCAAAATATTTTGTTTTGACATTATTTAATGCAGTATAAGCTTATAAGAATAAATAAATCTTTTTGACTTTTTGTTAATTTGTTTTACAAATGTCATTGTGAAATACAAGAAAAAACATGACTATTTCATTTTTTCTATTAAGATGTTTTAATATTTGTCAATTTTGTCATACAATAAAATACAAATTGTAATTGTACTTACCAAAGTTACTATGTCTCCAGGGCAATTTGCTGCAATTTCTTTAAGCCTCCCATATAACTCATTAACGAGATACTGGTATCGAATGTTGAACTCGTCCAGCTCACGACTGATGATGTCTGCACCGCTGGGCTCAGCGCTGTGATTCCTGAAGTCGACGCTGGCATCGAGCGAAGGCTGTGTCTCCAGAAGACTCTCCCGAAACCGCTGGAGTCCTTTGCTCCATATCTAGTGGTTAGGGTTAGAAGGTTAGGGGTCAACAGTTAGTCAGTCAGTGCAGGATAAGTTATCATTAAATGAAGCCGTGACAATTGTCTGATGTGTCGCTCATGCCGAAATAATGCTGAACTGATTTGTGTATGTGCAATGTGCACACTTTCAAATGCCTCAAATTTTTGACTATAATTCTACAAGTTCATGGTTTATTCTTAAATGGCTAGATGTATCTAATAGTCCCTTCATCCAATATTTCATTTTTAAAGATTAACTTTAATTACACATGCATTTTAAAAAGATAAAGCAAATCATCACCATTGGATTAATTAGTAGGCAAAGCCTTGTGGAACATCAGTTTGGACGAGGTACAAATTACAGAGGTAACCCTACACCAGTGATCGTAAACGTTGTTTTCATTTTACAATCAATTGAATAGTAAAATATTTAGCTATTAAATAAAGCAGCTTAATCGAAATAAGCAAGTTCTTTTTAAGCTGTGCAAGAATCACCAAACCTTGACGATCACTACAACGTATCTAAGAAACTGAATGAGTAACTAAAAGACAATTATTAAATTAAAAATAAAACTGTTATTCACAATAGTAAAACTAATAAGGAATTTTATTATTATAACATCGAAAAAGTATGCTGCTGCCTCATACAAGTTGTAAGTATTAATGAGGGCATCACCTCTTTAGTTTAAAGACAAAAGACTGCAGTAAAATGCATCGGTAGTAAAAGTAAAGGTGTTTTAGATTATTTACTTTGCCATCAAAATGAGAGTGACTCTTTTGTAAACATATAAATCTACCTGGAGATGTAATAATAGTATGTTTTAAAAATGAAATGAGCAACCTCTCCTTCCATTCACACAAGTCTTAAAAGCTAATTTTATCTGACTTGATGAGTGAATGTTTCACAACAACTTTTGTTCAAAAAACGTGTAGTTGGGAAACACAACTCTAAATAAATGCTATTTTCAATAACAGTATTTCATTTATTACCTTTCCTTCACGAATAAAGCGACCACCGTTTATGTTGACTCGCTCTATATTGGGAGCACGGTCGACGACACTCTTAAGAAGATTCTAGAAAAAAATTTATTTTATTTTCCTCTAATTTCCTTATAATGAAAAGTCGTACCCTGGTGGTTTCCAAATGTTCTTTCGCTCTTTCTTTAATTGGTGTTAAATTCTCCAACTTGCCGTATTGTTCATCCACCCAATCATCTTCGTTCTGTTTAGCTCTAGTATAATCTTTCAATAAACTGTATGCCTGTTCTAATCCCCGTAATCTATCAGCCAATTGGGAACATACATTACCCCATCTGGTATTCAACTTCTGTATTTCTTTTTCTAGTCGCTCAACATCTGCATGTGGTGCACGCTGATTTGGCCTCGACTTCTCCGTCAACCTCCTCGTATTATCAAAGTCATCATTGAGTTGGTCCATTGCGATTTGCTGTTGACCGACAGCCGATTGCAATTTGAGTAAATCATCATGCACCATCTCGAGTGCTTTCTCACTTGAGGGTAGTTCATCAAACAACGCCAGTTTCCTTTCAAACTCAGATATAATGTGCGAAGCATCTTCCATTCCACCCAGCACCGTTTCCACGCATTTCAATCTTTCAATATACAAGTTACTGATGTTCCAAATCGAATTCCACTTGTTGATGACTTTCTCGAGATCCTTCTTATGCTGGGGTGTCTTTAAGGTGATGCTCCTGAAGGTCTCTTTCACTTGTTCGATTTCTGGTTCTAGATTTTGAAGGCGTGACTCAAATTCTTTGTGTTCCAGAACGTAATGTTGGAGGGTGTCGATGTCTCTTGGTAAGGGGGAGAGGACACGGTGATTGATTACACGTTCTGCTTCGTCTAGGGCTTGCTGCAGATTAGATATTTGAGTGCTGAAGACTCTTGATTGGTTTTTACTTTCCTCTGAAATACAAAACGGTATCTTGTAAAAAAAAAATTATACTTTTGGTGTGTACGATATCTAGTATTCCATTGGGCACACAAATATTTTTAAAACAATGACATTTCTTAAAGAATTTAAAGAAAAAGTAGAGGAAACTTTTTGAATAAATAATAATAATTTCAGAATTCTTTAATTTTGAAATTAATCTGATTTACATGGAGTAATTATCGAAGGTATTTTGATTGAAGATAATGTCAAAAACTAAGACAGATAGCCAAAACTACTATAGATTAAGATTATCAAAAAAGAACAACAATTAAAAGGAAGCAGATACTAATCAACATTGAAACACAATTCAAAACAGTTTTTAAAATAATAAACATAGAACTCTACCTCTTATTTAATACAGATCTTATGTAACAAACGGATATTATAAATAAAAAATAACGAATAGATAAAATAATTTAAAATAATGTGACAATAACTTCACTAGCGACAAAGATACAACAGGCACACAACTACACAACTTACCTTTTGAATTTAAAGCCTGTTTTTGTGCATCTGCATTAAGATAAAGTGTATAGTGTCATGCTATATAAAGGCAATTGAGAAAGTAGCTTAATGCACAAAAATTTTAAAGAACAAGCGCCTGACCAAAAATTACCAAAATTATTGTTAGAAAAAACATAATTATTAAATTATAAATAAAATATGTATACCTTCTGCACGTGCGCGTTTCTCAAATTCATCGAATAACCTATTCACTTCATCCATTTCCCTCCTTAATCTCCTAAGTTGCGGATCAGATGGGTCACCCTCTGCAAATAACTTGTCTGCATCTTCATTTAAAGCTCTTCTTATCGCATTCCTTTGTTCAGCTCCAATCGCAATGAACTGTAAATATTTTTATGTAACCAACTCGATAGATTAAATTCAGGAATATACCTGTGCAAGATCCCACCCCCTCACGACTTTAATGGTAGCAAAAATCATGTTCTGCCTCATCCTCAGCTGTTTCTTCTGCCACAAAGCAATGGACCTATCATACTGCCTGCGCAAGCGATCAGCAGCATCTAAAGCTTCCTTGTCAGGTGGAGGAATAACAAAGCAGACGCCTGGGACAGGCTCTTCGACACCCTTCTCATTGTGTACCCTCCATTTAATTCGTCCGGAATTATCGATTAAAGTACACTCTTTATTTTTTTCAATTACAAACTGAAATACACCAAAATGTAACTGTGTTAAACCACGTGCAGAAATGACTCACGTTATTTCTCTTGTAATTGCAGATAGCGATGACCTTCAAAGGTCTAGTGACTGGTTGTCTTCTTTGTTTCAAGGGAACGACGTCCTGGGCACGAGCTGTTAGGTTCTGAATTTGATCGCCGAATTCGTTTAATTCATCGCGCAAAATTTGCATTCCCTGCAGCAGTTGTTCGCCAGCATCTAACGTAAAGTCTCCTTGACTGAACTTTGTATTCATAATTTCATCTTTTCTGTTAAAAAAAAATAATAATCAAAATCTATTTGAGCTGGGCTTGGTGGCTTTAGTACTTACAGCTTTATCCAATGTTCAGCTGCGGCTACATCTTTGAAAAACGTTTGATATTCATGGGCGTGTCGAAGGTGTTCCTCAAGACAATGCGTCAGCTGTAGCAGCCAGGCCCATTGGGCTTGCATCGCAGCCATGTGTGCTTCGATCACTTTACTTGCGGGGTGGTTTTGCAGGACCAGGGATTCGCCGCGGCTTTCAACAGCGCCGAATTGGATTTCACGTTTTTCTAATTCACTCATCAGGGACTGCAAAGAAAAACAGTCATTTTGAAATGGGTGAAGAGTCTGATTACTTCTGAAAAAAATTCTGTGCATTGCTTCGGTAGTGAAGACAACTATTTATTTACCTCATAACCACTTCCATAGTTATGCTACACAAAAATAAACGATTAAGAAACTAATACTAAAAAAAATATATCACAAATTTAATTTTTAATTTAAACTTCAATTATTTTATTACCTCATAATACTTTTCGACGGCTTGAAGATTGATGTTAGTGTCTGACCAATCCCTTGTAACTTCGATTTCTTCTTTTTCGTTCAACCAATGTAACTCGTTCGTTGCAGAATGTATGAAATCCAAAAGGCTGTCTAGGTCACTCAATCTCTTATTAGAGAAAGTGAGGAGGTCCACGTAGACCTTCTGAAGAGTACTCAAATGTTGATTGTACAAAGATAATTCCTCGCCGGTGAAATACTGTCTGGCTCGAATGCAAGCGTCCACTTTGGACTGGTTTTGATCGATGTGCTTGTGTTCACGTTGATGGATGTCACGCTCCGTTTGGATTGAAGTCAAATCAGTGCCATAATCGGCTTCTTGCAGTTGTTTCTGTCGAATAAAATTTCTTGACTAAATAAAAAATAGAAATTTATTTAACATACCAGCTTATTTTTGCACCATTCGATAGTTTCTTGAAGCATTCGGAAATGTGGATTGGTATCGACGTTCCTGGTTTCTTGCACGGTGTGAATGTGTTTGGTGACTGTACGTTCTTCAACGGGGAAACTCAAGTTGGCTAGAGGTCCTACGATTTTATGGTGCAACAATTTCCTGAGTGACACCCAGCGTTCGTGCAACTTCTTCACTTGCTTGTCTAGCTCAGATGCTTGAGGGTGTCTTCCGTTTAATAGGGTGTGCACATCTGTGATCAAAGATTGAATATTTTGCTCTGCGCTGGCAAGTTCTGAGTCGATGAAATCTGCAATTTTCTTCGCTTCCAAGGGGTGTATGCGACTGATTCTTCTGGAGTCCTCATCTATGCGGTGTTCAATTGAATCCAACGATGCATCTGTGTGCTTCATTTCACTATATATTTAACAAAAAAAATATTTAGTGTTGTATTTTGTGGGGGGCAAGCAATACCAACCGGTTGACTTTTTCGACGAGACGCTGCAATCTTTCCAGCCTTTTAATTTCATCATTGATGCACCTGTCTCTTTCTTGCCAGGCAATCATCAAGCGACTCCAGTGTTTTTCTATTGAATCGATGTGCAACTCGGGCTCTATCTCAATCTCACCAACGGTCTTGAAATATTTGTCTAGTTCGCGGAATAACTGACTCAGGTGGTGCTTGTCTCTCTGTCGAGTTGGAATTTCGTCAGTTCGGAACCGGGATGATTCTGCTGCTAATTTCTTCATTTCGATTAAAGTTGGAGGGAATGATCGGTCCTGCAATGCATAATGCAGATTAGGGATTTCTTCCTTATAAAAGTATAGGAGAACGCACCTGCATTAAACTATATTTTTCTCTCATCCATAAATGAAGGGAGGACGCCAATTCTCTGTATTCTTCAGCATGTCGTTGAGCATCGGCGTCGTAGAGGGGGTGAATTGGATTGGGTTCTGGAAAGACTTCATGTAGCGATGATATATAAGTGATAAGAGATTTCTCGTCTGGTTCGTGTGTATCAACATCTAAAACAAAGGAAACATGTAAGTACCTAAAAAGGTAGAAAGATAAGCATTCAAGTACACAACGAAACATATAGGGATGGATATAATTACGCCATAAAAAGAGAGAAGATCGAAGTCCAAATTTATTGTATGACGTAAATGCATCTCAATATTTAAAAGTAGAGAAACCGTAAGCATTCCAATAGTATGCCGTAATCATTAACTTCAATATCTGACACGAACTGAACGCGTCAGTCGTATAACAGCAAAAAGAAAAAGTGTGAATGAGTCGCTATAATCAAAGATGACATCACTTCTATCCAGGTACACACACTCTAATATAGTTATTTACACCCAACAACTTTTCGGCCGAACAAATTACGAATGCAGAATTTATTTAATGTGTGACCGCCCATGCTTTCAAAGATATCGTGCGTTTAGCGTTTAACATTTGTATGCTCAGCTCGCCGGGGGAATTTGCAAATATAATGAGCACAACACTGAAAAGAAAGAAATGCTCCACGCTTGTGAATTCTGCGAAATGTGAACGAGAAATCTGT
This sequence comes from Serrognathus titanus, assembly GCA_039766575.1. Taxonomy (NCBI): domain Eukaryota; kingdom Metazoa; phylum Arthropoda; class Insecta; order Coleoptera; family Lucanidae; genus Serrognathus; species Serrognathus titanus. Next base: position 66,130,637 of record CM077911.1, read on the forward strand.
ATTTAATCTTCATATCATTAATTAATACTTGCACGTAGATTGGTTCTATGTGAGCACGAACTTTTTGATTCGAATCTTTAATCAGCGATGTAGTTCAAGGTGTAAGAACTCAACTGAAAGGTTTGTGAAAGGAGTAAGTAATAATAGGCAGAGAAGCACGAAATTTATTTTTAAATATTTGTTTCTGAGGTGGTGATGTAAAAGTTGACAAAATTCCAATTTAAACAGTCTTTTGTGCACGCAACGGTAAACTATTTTGACAGTAATTAGAGCTAAAACCGAATGCACGAAATTGAAATTAAATTAAATATTTATTTATCCAAAACACATACTACTTTTCTAAGAAAAAAATAAAACATTAAGAGTCAGAGAACACGGATATTTTTAGCCCGTTTACCGCTTTGCTTAGTGTTTCTTTTGTGAGTAAGGTATTGGATTCCGGAATATTCCTCGTACCTTTAGGCTTCAACTACTAAGGTCATATGGCCAACCCTACTACAATTTAGCCGAATTTAGAGGAATTCCATCCCCAGTAGGAATTTTTAACGTGTTAAATATCGTATTGACATGAGGCCTACGGCTTTACTTTCTATCCGAGAAGAAGGCATGTTTAAAGCTTTTCATCCGCAATTGAAAAAGCGACCGCCGGGTTGGGAATTGAACACACGTCCTTCAGGTCCGAAGGCAAACAAGCAAACCTGTGGACTACCCAGGCAGCTTTTGCTTACTGTTTGGAGAGGGTGATATTATCGTAATCATAAGAAATGAGCCCTGCGTCATAAATTATACGCGTCTGTCGTCAAAGTAAAAGACATATAAAGCATAACTCTGACTCAGCATTGAAAAGAAAGTAATGCTAAAATATTTGTCGGTTTTAACTTCGGTGATTGATGACGCAGGCCTCATCTTTCGAGAAATTGATAATTTATCATGTCGGCGTAAATCAATCGAAACAACTCAAAGTGGCACGTGGTCTCGGGCAAGCAAATGACAATGACAGTGATACGTGTTCAGGGTCCGTTTGAAACTCATGTTATCATCTCTGACGGGAGAACGGTAAGAGACGAAGTATACTGAAGGTGAGGCTAAAAGTGGAGTCAAATGAAGACTAATCATGAATTGTTGAAAATCGTACGATTTACAAAACGTGTACAGTTTTACACCGAAAATTTAAAATTTAAAATTTATTACGGAGGCAGAAAGCATGTCCCTATGTGCTTGAAAATTAAAAGGTTTAAAGCTGCTAAGGTTTAAAGCTGCAATGTTATTTATTTAATAATTAAGTGTTAGTTGATCATTTCAAATTTTGCGGGAAACTGAAAACAAAACAAAATACAAATTTTGATTAAAAAATTAATAAACATTATTTTAAACTATGACCAATCAACGATCGGAAAAATTGATCACGCAGTTTAATCTAACCGTTGACTGATGATTTTGTGCAAGTTGACTGTTCACTTAACACACCTTTATAACTTGTTATATTAAAAAAAGCGCACAGCCCATGCATAAACAATTTCGACCAAATTCTAAAAAACGAGTATTTTATGTCAAAACGTTTATTGAGAATAATCGTATTCATACATACGATTTTGAAGATGAAATCATACATAGTACCAACTGCTAAATAATCGTCTAAATACGACAAAAATCGTACGATTGGTAACGCTATTGAAATCTGAAATAGTGTTTTAAAATCTAAATTACGAATAAGCCTAGCCTTCAATGGCGTTCTCGATTTGGAAGCTAAAATACTTCCATCCGAGGGTAGCATTTTACAAATAATAATTCAACAGCTTACGAACAACCGTTGGTGATTTCTCCATGTTATAGGTGTATTAGGAAGATGATTTCACATCAAATTCCTTGGTGGCTGTCAATTTGTCGACTTTGGTTGGTAAAAGTAGTCCGTGTATTCAGACCCTAACAAAATGTCATATTTTATTGTATTAGGGAACGACCTTTGATGATTTTTCATATTACTGATGTATATTATGAAAGATTGACTTTACATACAATTCCTTGGTTACACTGTCCGATGGTTAGCCAAGTTTACAGTTTATTTTTCCAATGTATGCTGATCGGTCGATCGATAAGTCAAAGAATTTTTACATAGTTATCTTCTTTTAACTTTCGTGAAACAGCCTAGTGGCTCTTGTCCTGTCATGTCATTTCGTTGTATACTTTTCTAACTCAGATCTATACGATCGGCATTATTGGAAAAATGAACTGTAGTTGCTGAATTAGTCTGTGCATTCAGATCCTAGCAAAATGCCATATTTTTTATTAGAAAAACAAATCATCTCTTGACTCTTAAAAACAATGTTATGTAAATATAGAATTTCACATAACGTATTACAAACATAATTGCGGAAATCGCAATTTTCAAATTAAATATTACTTTTTAAAAACGAACATTCATTATTACGTTTACACATCTTTGAAAGTTAAAATGAAATCTGAAACACACATTGTATATATTGTAAGAATTTATATCTCAGAAAATAATAAAAGCAAAGAAAAATCATAAGAAAATTCTTAAAACACTTAAAGAATAACTTTTTCTTAATATTATGAGAATTAGATTTACTGGAAACATGCATAAAGAAAGTGGAGAAATTTTGATGAGCTTCCTCACAACGAATTAACATTTAACACTTCTCCACCATAAAGAACAGTACACAAACCGGGTGTTCTCAAAATAATCGGTCAAATTATATGAGCATTATCCTTGCATAAAAATAAAAATAAAATAGGTTACAACCAATGATACAAACTTCACAGATGTGATCGAATACTGTACCGATGCTGAGACAATTGTAAATTGTAAAAATAAATACATTTTTTTAAACTTAAGCAGAACGAAGCAATGAAGAAAGGCATGAAACGGAATGACATAATCTCAATAGAATGGTACAATAGCGCATTTACCATACGAAGCTAAGGACAACCATGCAATTGGTTGAATGACGATACCTGCAGAAACTAAAGAAATGAGAAAAGAAGAGAAACAAACACAGTCAAAACTGTAACAGAAATATAGAAGAAAAAAAAACAAATAAACGAAATAATCGCTTTCAAGTTAGTGTAACTAAAATAACTATTTGTAAACTAATTATCAAATTCTTTACAAGATTAATTGAAAATGAAATGAAAAATTGAGTGTCACACTTAGCAATTTCGTAAACAATCTTGGAATAAGCTTCTTTTTAAACTGGAACTAAATGTTTTATTAAAAGTAATAGATTAAATTTGTCAAATCCATATTTACCGAATAGTTACGAATTTTGTTTTCTAACCCATAATTACACGGGCGACGACAATAGAGGTTGAATTTTGTGCTCCACGAAATAAGAAAGCCCCGACAGTAATATTTCCGCGGAAATTATCCGCGCATGCCGTAAAAAATAGGTCGAATGTGAAAAATTAAAGACCAGCTTTTCACAAAACATATACATACATACTTGTAGGAATTAATTAGTTTCTAATTACTTGCAAGAAGAGAAAATAATAGTCCTTCAAGTATTTTTAATATAATATCTTCGTATCCATACAAAATTGTTTAATTGTTATGATATTTAGTTAGAATAAAGAAAATGAAAATCTTCTTAGCAGCTTATGGTGGAATTTTATGATTCAATTCTTCAGATAGAGGAAATAATTTTTCTTACCTTCTGGATCAAGCAACCTGGTGACACCGTATTCGTGTTCAGCGATGTAGAAAGCATTTTCCATTCTTTCGCGTGCGTGCTGTGCTCTTGCTTGTCGCCAGTCCAAAAGGTCGGGTCTATTCCTGTGAATGATGGCACTAAACGCCAAGCCATCTTTCCAAGAATTCGTGAAGTCAGAAACACGGACGCCAGGATATTTATTGGTGGTGCGCCTGGCCCATCGCAGGAGATAGTCTTTAGCGGAGACGTTCGGTTCTTGGCCAACCACGATATCGGATATCTGGAAACAAGGATGAATTCACAAACCGCGACGAGAAAATCTAAATTACTGAGAAAGAGAAGTCGGTTGAGAGAATTCGTATCGAACTGTCAGGAAATGGGAAACGTCAAGGAACTAATTCGTGCAACATTAATTAATTTTAAACCTTTATACTAAGGTGAGAATTGATTGAAGACCTAGTTTCTCGATTACATAAGTAATACTTATTGAAAGATTTTTAATTTTTACTTGCTACAGTTTATCTCGACTTAAAATATTCTTTTCAGAATTGTAAATATAAATGTTTTGGATATATGGAATGTATAATAATTCAACAAATTACAAAAATATTTTCGAATTTTGTTGCCGCCCAAATGACAAACTGCTAAAAAGCGATGGAAGTTGAAATTTTGATATACATAGGAAGAGGAAAACGAAAGGGCAAGGGCAGTCCAGTTCCAATACGGTTAAAGAATTTTTATAATCAAAAGGAATTTCAAAGGGCTATAATGATTTGGAAAACAATCTTGGAGGAGGAAACCATTTGGATTTGGAAAGAATGTTGGAGGGGATTTTCGTGTAAGCAAATGACTACTTATTGAAAACAACAACCATGATTTACTAATTGTTCTAATAAAAAAATAAAAATTCAATGACGTTTCCTAAATGTACTTCGCAAGCTATCAATAATTCCTAATAAATGTCCTTCTCTTATCCGCAAACTAAACAATTTATTGTTCGGCTGTAAGTCAAATGAAACTTCAACAAATTGTTCCATCAACAAAAATAAACTACATTATTCAGTGGAAAACATAAAAATAATTAGTTAATTTCATGCTCACAACAACATTTATAAAGGTAATTACAAGGCGTTTAAAAATAATTGCCTGCTTTTACGAGAAAATATAAATAGCACTTAATTACACATTACAGGTATTTATTACCAAATTTTATTTAGATTTAATTCCACCAAAAAGTAATTAAAAAAAATTGAAATTAATGGCTTCTGAAAAGCAATAGTTTCACTTTCGTTTCAATTAACTATATCAGCATTATTTCATCAAAACTTAGTAATAAAATTTAAAAAAGATGATTTGAGGGAGCTGAAGTTTTTAAGGCCCAATTCCACTGAGGCTACGCGTGGTATGAAAATAAACAAAGTAAATACAAGCACGTGCAGTTCACTTCGGTTATTTTATCATCAAGTAAATACACGACTTACAAACCATACGACTCCACAGGTTCCTCAGCAAAATTAATAATTTTTCGTTTGCATTCAACACAGACTCTGTCACAACTTCGATGATAAGGTGACAACTTGTGACGTGCTTCAACAAGCCGCACTAAACAATGGCTTTCCTCTAATTCCTCTAATCGCCAATGGTATTTTTTCAGGGGTTTTATAGTTTCAAATTAAGCCGGATATGTTACTTAATGTATTGCAAAAGAAAATTAACAACGTTCTGCGAAGAACGTCTTCGAATATTTTTATATTTTGTCGTGTGAATGATTACATCTTTGCATCACAAAGAATTCAAATTTAATTCTCTTAAGAAATAAATACCTTGTTTTTTTACTAGTTTATTATCTCCGTATAAGTTTATATTGTTATTAAAGACCGTTTCACGCTGTCCTATTTTTTGTATATAATTTAGTTCCAATTCTTAAACAATTTAATTTGTGTAGTAAATTGTATCAAAACCTATCTGGAAGAGTGGAATGTTTCCTACCGTATCTACAACCCAAAAATTTCTTGTTCTATTTTTTATTGTACAAGTTGAACCAAATCTTGTACAAAAAATAGTGTAAAAGGGCCTTAAAGTACATTTCATGGAAAAGGTGGTACAGATACTAACCAGCTTAACATAGTACTGATGGGTTTGCCTCTGCAAGGCACAGTCTTTCCCATTATAACTTTGTAACTTATACCCTTCGTTCTCGTGGTTTATATTTATCACTGTCACATGCTCTAAGCACTTCATGTAATATGTATAATTATCTAATTTTATAAATTGTAATATGTCAAATCTGGGCATGTTACACATGTTACATGAGTGGAATCTCACCTTTAGAAATAGCTGCTCAAATTCCACATAACGTTTTCACTCAAGAGTAAAATTAAATCTGATAGTTTTCATCACTTTCACTAATAAAGAAGGTAATTTTCCAGCTTTCTAGCACAATGAAAATCTCTTTCTAGCACAATGAAAATCTCTTTCGATTAATGGATTATGTTCCAAATGAGAAGACAGCAAGTAATTAATTAAAAACAAGTTTACGCATAAATTTTGAATGCTAAAGAATTTTCGAATACTTTTCTCTTTAATGATTAAAGAAGAAAATTTTTCATCACAGAATTACATAGTTTGGTGATGTCTGACATTTCGATAATTTTTTTAATGCAACAGGATAATGGCATTTATTTATTAAAAATTTAATAAATGGGGTATAAGAAACAGCGTACGTTTCGTTTCCAATCTAGGACACTGAGAGAAATCTGATATCAACAAAAATGAAGCAGGAATGCCGTACCATATTTCAAACGATATAAAACGACGTCAGTGTGGAAGTATGTGAAGGCATAAATTGCCGAATTACCTTATAAAATGTCCTTCCACATGACAAACAAATAAATAAGCAAGCTCGTATTATGTGAATCTATTATGTCCTACTGTGTTTGTGCAGACCATTTTAAGTGTTCAAGGTTTCAATATAATAAACAATCGTATTCAGAAAAAGAAGTAGGATGTGAAGTTGCAACACATCAATTTTGTTGCATTTTGTGTAAGATAATTAAAAATATTTTTCGAATTTTAGGACCAAGGTTTCGTACAATTTGGTCATTATATAATCTGAGCAACAAATTGTATAGACAGTAGGCAATATTCCTGTTTTTTTAACAAAATATTAATATTATTTTTAGTATTACAAATTACGGATATATGTTAAAATTACCTGCGAAATATTTTTTAAAATATCTGTAACTTACTGTAATTCACTGACTCCATAAGCATCCCCAATATCGTAAGGATTTCAATTAATTCTTTTTTCAAAATGATTCATGCAAAATGTTCTAGATTCCATCTGCTTGGCAACTCAATATGTTACTTCTTGAGCTAATTACTCTTGAAGCTTTGCCATTGTCCCAACAACTTATTTTGTTTAAATTCACTCAATCCACTGTTGATGGCGTGCAATTACCAAAAGAGCTTAAATACTATAAATACAATTTTTAGTATACATATTTGTAAAGCCATAAAACGAATGATTTTCATTAATTAGAAAATGAAAGTTGGTCGAAATGTACCAATAAAAACGACAGGTGAACTAGAAATTAAAACATTTTCCTGTAATTACTATAACCAGGCAAAGTGAGAGTAAAAAGCGTACAGTACAATTAAACAAAAATCTCTTAATTAGAGATTTTGTGCAATAATTACTGGCTGTCGAGTTTATCACGTTTCTACTACAAATTAAATGCTTCATGAAACATAGTAATTGTTGATTTGTTAACCATTTAATTTCTTTAGGCGTTTAAGGGCATCAATAATTCAGTGAAAAATGTACAATAATTAAAAATATTTGTTAAACGTTAAAGTTTTTTCTAAATTTGTATAAAATTTAAAGTTTTCGAAAATTTAAAAGTTCAACGGACAAAAATTTTGTTAACTGTTTAAAATATTCTTAATATTTATAATTTAAATTTCATTTTAAAAAATTTTACTTCATTTTTGTTTTTAATATTTAATCAACAGAGACGAATATATTAAACTTATTAATAAATTATAAATAAATGAAGCTTCGACGAATAGCGAAATAAAAGTATTAAAAATTTACTTGTTTCATTGCAAAAACAATTTGCAAAAAAATTTGAGTCTGTTATGTCTCGTACATGCGTTTAATCAAGTAGAAATTAATGCATCTAGGCCAGGGTCACATAACAAGAATAGAATCTCCGACACTTACGTAAATATTTCCCAAGTTATTATCGTTATGGAGGTTAAGGGCATTACTTTGTTAATAAACCAAATTATTACTAGTAAAAATATTTTATGTACGAAATTTGAAGTAACTTGTATAGGGTGCTGGTATACTCAAGAGATTCTTCGTCCAAACGAAGGATTCATTATTCAACTAGCTCCAAAATGATAAAATCGCAAATCGGTGGGGCTTTTTGTTTTAAACTCTCTGTACGGCTATATGTAACAAACAGATGTGTCTTCTATTTATTTTAATAACGCATTATTCTCACTAATTTGGTCAGGGTCAGCAGTAAGGTCGAGTCAGGTACTTCATCTACCCACAGGGAAAATTATGGGATATTTGTCTTGTTATAACGAGTTTTTTTTTTATTTTAGCTTTCTTTATTTTAGTGTACAGGTTCAGTTTATTCAGCAGTTTGTTACATTCTGTTTAAATTTTTATCTAATTTATTCGTTATTTTAAGCTTTAAAATCTTAAGATTGAATCCTCGCATTTTCTTCAAATTATTTGTGAAAATAGTGATTTTTCCTAATATTTAAATTATGACAAAGATGGTGCAATTAAGTAAGTAAAACACAGATGTATAAAAAAAGGAATTTTTAAAGTTTGGTTAAATTTTCTCATAGAAACTATGCACATTGTAATTTCATTGGATTCAAAACTATTGAGTTGGGAACATTATAATTCCGTAGAATTCCAGTGTTGCTGAAACGGTTCTTGTTATTGAATTTTGTGCGACGATTATGTAACATTTATTTCTCATCATGAGTGTAATGGTATATGTACACATTGTACATTTACTACCGCTCAATATCAGCTTTTTCAGTGACTATATTATTTGTATTTGTTTGTTAAATTCATCTCTGTAATTTCTTTCTTGTATAGTGACTAACAATAAAAGAGAATGCCATAACAATTTAACAAACACATGTGACTCTGTACTAGCCCATCGTCAGTGAAGTTCGTACCCCTTTGAATGTATTTTTAATTTAATACATATACAGTAGAACCTCGATTATCAGTGTCCATCGGGACCGAGCGTGGTACGGATAATTGAAAAACACGAATAAAAATATGCTTTTACTGCGTAAAAATTATGTATGTATGACAACGATGATGACGCCAAATTAATAAATCGCGTGACACTTACAGCCTGGATAGGCTATTGATGTTTTAATGAACTATTTTGAGAATTAGCCAGATACAGAAGAAATTGAAACGTGCTCTATACGATTCGTACTCTGTATGAAAACACTACCAACGTGTAGCACACGCAGGATTCACCAAAGAATATGTACGTATAATCCGCACACGAATAATCGGGGTTCTATTGTATAATGATTACGGAAATTGCGCAGGGCAATAACAAATATTATAATCAAAATACGACCGCAAGAGAGATTAAGGAGACTTGCCAGAAGCAGATTACTTTTTGGTCGGGCTCAGGTTGAAACAGCGTTTATTTAAGTGTTGGTAAATGTTATATTGTAATTTTTTACTAAGGCTCAGATAAACACTCCTTCAACCTGAGCCTGACCCTTTGTCTCGTTAATAATCTGCTTCTGGCATGTCTGCTTGAGATATTTTGCGGTCGTCTTTCGATTATGATCTTTGCCATTAATTTTCGCAAATTTCCATAATTTATAAATAAATTTAAAATTCATGTGAAGGGGTACGAACTTCACTGACGATGGGCTCGTGTAACGATTGCCATCCAAGAAACTGAAAATGGATAGTTACAAAAATAATATGAATGAAAAAATGACGCCATCTAATAAATTTGATTTTTCATAATTTGTGGTTTCAAATGATTGAATTTTAGTAACACCCTGTGTGTGTATAAATTATTCCCAAGACTTCCAGTCGAGATAAAGGTCTTCTTACCCATAAGAACATAGATATCAGATCAACGAAAATAAATTAGCGGAAAAGGAAGGCGAACTGTACTTCATTATTTACTGCATTATTATTCAAATGACGGGTCCAATTAAAATTAATGAATTTTGTAGCTGAAGAAATTTGGTGTAGGTAAATTGAACTCGATGAAACACAATTTTTTCAGTTTTACATTCATAGTCACTAACTAATTTATTAGCAATAAGTATTTTACAACATCTGTTGTTCGCAATGTAACATATGTTGTGCAAAATTGCTCTCCGTTCTTTATTTATGTAAATAACTGCGTCAACTAATTCAATTAAACCAGTGTTTAATCAACTCGAATCGAGTAATAAATAACGGAAAATAAAACCATAAGTAAAGAAGCAACTACAGTTTGAATGTCTTCTGAACGTGACGAGTCAAATACTAAATGGGTAACTCTTAAAATATATTGAAATAACTGATTTTGGTTTTTGTAATATTTGCAAGTACAGTTGGAATAATTTAAGCAAAGGTTTTTGTTTGTGTAATTGTAGTTTAAAATTCGTTGAGATAATATCTATAAACAAAAAGTAATGAAAATCCATTATGAAATGAACGAATAAAACCTTTCACGACATATTTATATAATTTACCTGTATGTTATCAGTTTTACGTGTCTACTGTAAACATGAAATTATTTTTAGCGCTTATTACAACCGTACTCATGAAATGTACTACAAGTAAACGCTCTGGCCGAATATGATTTCAAAAAAAACAATGTTATTCTGAAAATTGGTTCCCAAGAGATCTTTTTTAAACATATTACGTAATTATATAGTTTACTCATTGATCTAACCTTCACTTTTTTCACAGGTTTCACAGCTTTGCTATCCAAAATTTCAGCTTTATTTTTCACGCTACGAACAACAGCCCTGTTGGTCAAGTTTTCGGCCACGCTTTTTTCTTCACCGCGCGTTAAAGTCGTCACTTTCCTGACAATCTTCGTCGTTATCCTGCGAGTACCGTCCTCATTCCTTCGACTAGTTTTCGTCGATTCTATCGAGCTTCCTAGAACCTCAGTCGAAAGATGTTTCTTTGTAAACACGGCCTGCAAATTTTCTATATTTTCGGCTTTCGACAGGTCCGTAACGACCGGCGGGCCCAAGACTTTGGGCGTAGTAGCTCCTTGCACGAATAAACGGTTCGATCCGCTCGTTTTGTCTTTAACAAAGCGATACATGGACATACTGTATTGCTAATTTATACGGTGATTAAATTATTTAAACGTGCGTTGAATTCTAGATTTATTTAATACACAGAGTTGTGGAAAATACTGGAACACATTTCACATGCTTTATAAACAGTTGTCACCCACAGAGTAACGCACGCAAACAATGTAGGTTTATGCGAATAACAAAGGTAATTTACGAAAGGCTCGACTAGAACGCAATGTTGACATTTAAATCTTCGCGAGCGCAGGTGTTACGTCAAGTGAGGACCGGTACACACTAACGATGCGATGACTACTATAGCCTTGTGCAGATACGGTTTCGTATGGTGTGGGTTGCAGGAACGTGCAACAGTATTCAGTGCCTACTTCGTATACGTTCGAAGGTGTGCATGAACTTATATGGGAATCGAATTATTTTCGAATTCGTTCGACATTCGATTTTAATTTTTTTTTCAACAAATGAACTCATTTTTGAAAACAAATTTTCAAAAATACGAAATCACTACACATTACTAATGTGATCATTAATTGCGATCTAGATATCTTAGAACAGCAAGGGCAGACATTGCTTTTAATTTATAAGTGACTAAAAACATATACAGGGTGATACAAGTTAAGTCTTACATGATCATAAATGGAGAGTTGGCGTGCTATCGAGCCATTTTATAATAAATAATAATTCTTTGAAAGGAAGTACGTTTTGATACAACTTTTAAACTAAGTTGATTTATGCAATCTGGTTCTGATTCAAGCAAAATTTTGAATAAAAATTATCGTTTCTTCTGTGCAGGATGTGAAACTATATTTTTTAAGTAGATAGTATCATTTAAAATTTTAAAACTATCCGCATCTTACTAATATAAACTGTGAATATCCTTATATATATATATTATTATGTGGCATCTAGGTGGAGATTCTAACAGTAGTTGCAAGTTACAAAGTGGTATCCTGCTAATGCCAAAAGACCACAACGTTGTCCCCCTTCTACTACCGAGCATTGTTTAGCTACGACGTTGATAAGGAGGTACCACGATTGGTAAGTTGCAACTATGGTTAGAATGGCCCACTCAGGCTGGGTGCATTTTTTTAATAGAGAGCATCATTTAAAACTTTAAAGCTATTGTCATCTTAGTAGTATAAAGTGTGACATCCTTATACACTATTATGAGACATCTTAGGTGGAGATTTTAACAGTAGTTGCAAGTTACAACGTGGTATCTTGCTATTACCAAAATTCCACATCGTTGACCCTTTTTATTACCGAGCATTGCCTAGTTACCATGTTGCTAAGAGCCACCACGATTACTAGGTTGCAACTACGGTTAGAATGACCCACTCAGACTGGTTGCATAGACGATTTAAGGCAGGATTAAATGTAAGCCTAAGGGGGTCATTCTAAGCGGAGTTGCAAGTTATAACTTGGTATGTTCCTACTGGCGACATTACCGAGACTGCACTACTACCGAATATTGTCGAAATTGCAGCTTCTTCCCAGTAACTAAGGAAGTATTGCCGTTGCTAGGCCACAAATCCGATTAAAATAACTAGAGTTAGAATGTGACACACAATCTAGGGGATATTATAATGTGTGTCACCTCGCTTAAATCTTTTATGCAAACCAGTCTTAGGGGATCGTTCATTCATCGAATTTGCAACGTAGCCAACGGCGGTACCTCTTTAGCGACTGATAAGAAGCTGCAATTTCGGTAATATTCGGTAGCACCTGGAAACGTCGTGCCTCGATAATGCTCGGCAAACCGAGTTGTGACTTACAACTCCGATTAGAAACTCTCCTTAGCTTAGGCCTAGTTTATTCATCACAACTTAACTTTAACCTTCAGTTTATTCACATAGTAGCAATTATTTGCATAATTGTTACTATGACGAAACTTAAACCAGGCCTTAGTTCCGAATTCACCAAAGTTACTTGTTTGTGGAACCTTTTTTTCGAATGATTTTGGCCCTCCCTTTTTTTATTTTATTATTAGTATTTTTTTATTATTTAACATTAAATGTTTTTATTTAAATTATTCGCCAGTCCCTTTTATGATGTGAGTTTAAAGATTATTGGTATGGATGAAGTGATAATGTAGGGAAGATCTTCACATAGAGTTTCAGGGAACAATCAGGAAAAGCCTTGAAGGAAACGCTTGGAAAAGAGGTAAACTGCTGTAGAGCCACCAGTACACCCTATTAGGCATCTGTAATGTCTGTAATGTAATATGCTTATTTAATTTTTTTAATAAATTTCTCGGCCACAGTAAGAAGGGTTAATGGGGAGACTCCCTCTTATGGACCCTACTTATCTGTATGCTTAAATACTTAATTAAAGTCCTTAGAAACAATCTTAAATTTAACAAGTCCTTAGAAACAATTGTTGCTATAGTTTTAACAAATATATCGACGGAGTTAATCATTAGTTAAATTTAATCTTCGTTGGTCAATTCGACCCTATGGATGGGTAAACAAAAGATTTAAGCCAGGATTAAGTTAAATGTGACATACATTATGACGTACAGCATATTGCGTGTCACATTTTAAGTCAGGCTTAAATTTAATGTTGGCTTAAATCTTTCATGCAACCCCCCAACCTGTCTTGCAAATCAATGAATCTATCAGGTCGGGTTTCTGGAACTTCATAAAGTTAACTACCTAGGTTAAAATAAATATTCCTATAGTTCTAACATACGTAGCTATAACAACATTTACTTTTATCGGACGGTTAACTTTATGTAATGTTCCAGAAACCGGGTTTCAGTGAGACAGAATAGAAGAAATAATACAAAGAAACGCTACCACGGCATCAAAAGACAGTTTTGTTCCTTTTAAGGGTATGTTCTCGTGCTGCAAGTGGTTGCTGCAACATATAACCGTATTCAGATAGATTTTTATCCTTATTTTCAGAATTACTTCTTTAAAGAAACAGTAATGGCATCATGCAAAAATATTTACAAAATTCACTAGACTTAAATTCTTAAATGCCATCCTGGTGGAAACGTCATATTAGTAGTAACCTACGCCTCGCCCACTGATCCCATTTTCCGTAATAGAAATTGGTCATTCATTGCGTCGTCTCCTGTTATACCGAGTGTTTTTTTTTAATTTAAATCAACCCTTGCCATGAAATTTGGACATGTTTTCGCTTTACTGTAAAATAACCTCAAGGAGTGTAACGAAGTACTTTCTCACTTCATGTAAGACATGCCATCCATTCTCCAGTGTTGGTCATGTAAAAGTTGAGGAAAAGGTTAAACACTCCAAGATTTTTGAAATCGCATCTCTTTTACTGCAATTGTAATGTTAACTTTTTTGTTTGACCTCTGGTACCCACATATTTCACGGTAAATGTATCGCTTTATCCTGACTTCAGATGATCTAATTTCACACTCATATTTCTGCATTTTTTCGACGAAGATTTGTTTACAGTTTTTGTAATTAAGAAATAAAAGAAGTTGGGAATTGAAATCATCAATACCAAATTACGTACTTTAGTTAAGTGTGCTTTTTCCGCTTATCAAAGTATTACATTATAGAGCTTTTCTTTTGTTCTGTGTGGTGGAATCAATCTACAGACAAAAATTTAGCATGTATCAGAAAACTGATGGAACGAAAGAACAGTACGTTTCGTATCATGATTAAAGTACGTAACCTTAACTCGATAAAATGTAATAATAATTTCAATAAAACTTACCAATATTACTCCCTTAATGTCAGAACTTATAACTGAATATGAAACGAATAAATATTAAAAAGTCAACATCAAAGATCGTATGTCAAATTTTACACTTTTAAGGTTAGGTTAATATGATCGAATCACAACAAACATAGAAATTTAGAGAGGAAAGAAGATTACAGATCATGTTACAAATTTCCGAGCAGGCAGGATGAATCACAGTTCAAAAGGACATGATTCGTTTACAATTTACAGCTTTGATTTGATCACTTTGAGCGAAAGAAGAGCCCTTATATTTGGAGACTTTTTATTTTTTGCCATATTTTGCTTCTTTCTATTGAGTACTGTATTCTAGATTTTCAACTAGTTTTTCTTCTCTACTTAAAACATTTCTTTCTTTTTATTCATTTTTGAAAATTATCATTAAATAGACCTGATTACACATGAAGTTAGAGAAATCAAAGAAAAAAATTATATCGATATATTCTTTCTTTTGGGCTTCATCAATACTTAGCTAATTTTGGTTTGTCGTGTTCCGATCTGTTTCGCCTTTCGCCATTTTCAGGAGACTCTCGAAAAAATCCATCCTTTTCTTTCGTTTTCTTAATACCGAGATACTGATGGCCAGTTGCACCAAATACTTAAGCAGAGCTTAAATTTAAGCAATGTTTATAATATGATATTTGAGGTTACACGAGATTGTGTAAGTCATTCTCTAAGGCCCAGTTATACAACGCCTGTTTAATTTAAACTAAACCTAAAACCCACAACAACAATTATTTTAACAATAGTTATTAAGGGTTTTAGCTTTGGCTTAAAGTTAAGCTGGAAGCTTAGCAGAACTTATATGTTTGGGGCAACTGGTTGTGAGTTTTCTCTCCATCTTTTTGGTATTTCTAGAGTATTTGTTTGCACCAAAACATGTGGTGTGTTATTCTTTCGTTTTTCTGCTTTTACTTTATTATTTACAAACTATAATTTTTTTATTTTCTCTATTACCTTTCCTGCCCTGTCATTTTCTACCATTTTCTGTCTCGCCTCTTCCCTAGCATTATTTTCTCCTTCTAATATTTTAATATAATTTTCTCTTCGTTTGTAAGGTTTTGAAGAATTTGCTAGGTTGAGGGATTGATTTGATTTTTTCAAGAGGAATTTCAAAAATCAATGAAATTTTAATTGCTTACGTTCTTATTTATGTTTCTTTCTGTTAATCCTTTTTTTTTAATTCCGTTGTCTTGAAGAACAATTTTTTAATTGATTTTTTTAATTGAACCTTGTTCAAGGTTGAAATCTCCTTAACTCGTGGCTTCTACATACTTTACACATCTGTGTTAAAATCTCTCCGCATATTTTTTTTTAAATATCTTTTATTTTTAACTTTTTATAATTTTGCCTCTAGATCCCAGGTTATTTTTCTGTTTTCTGGCTTTTAATCACTACAAACCATCATCCCAAAAAGGTAGTAATCACTTCCTACTTCTGCCTGACTTTTTTTTTTTTTTTTTTTCTCTATTACGTCGTTCGTTTTGAGCTAGAATAAACCTTTATTGATTTTAAATTTCTGTTGGATTATGTACTTGTATAATTAAATAATTTTATATCGATTAAGTATTTATAATCATAAGAAAATTATTTACGTAGACAAATACACTATGTTTTAAGAAGTTCTAAGTACCTTTAAGGTTTTTAATCAACGCCTACACGTTAAAATTTCTTTCTTTCCGTTATTCCGTTTTCGTCAAGACATATACTAGCACTATTTCAATCTTTCTTCTTTAAAAATTGCTGTTACTACGTTAACTGCTAAATTATAACTTGTTATATTAAACGATAAACCTGGAGAAAGATCGCAGGTCGTTAAAAACATTTTCGAATTCTTCTGCTCAAGAATAGAACCTAAAATGTGCAAAGCAATCCCGGAAATTACTATTTGAAAGTAGGTTCCTGCAGTCATTAGCCCGATTTTTATTTTATTTGAAATTATTTCAGCATTAAACTTGAATCTTGTAAATAATCATCGTCATTTATTTGCCTACCTCAACTGGCAATGCATGACCTAAAATCACGTGCAAGTTTTTGCTTCATATTTGATTAAATAAGATATAATAAAATGATATAAATAAGTACAGGTAGCTTATAGCTTTTTTTAATTTTAAAAACAGGCCTGTCTGTTCTTCGAGCAAAAACTGTTAAGTAGAACGCAAAACTCTGGGGCAAGAAAATGTGTACACAAAAATAATTATATTAGAAAATTAGAAGTGAATGACATTCAATTGTATTTAAACTGTTTTATGGCTTAACAATATATTTACTCCCATCATTATTTTTAATATTTTGTGAAAGCGATATGCTTAAAAAAAAACAAAAACAAAAGTGAAACATTTGTTGGATGTAAACGAATCGAAAGATTAAAATTCTTTAAAATGTGGAATATTGCGTTGGTGCAACTTCAGGATGACCTGCAAGTGCAGCAACGACCGGGTCATCTTACGTTTCGGGGGAAAAGGAAATCGATAGTTGCTGCAACTGCTTAGAAGTCTTCGAAAGGAATGCGCACTTTTCTATATCCTATTGCAACTTAATACCCTTGACATTAATTAATATCATAATACAATAACATCAGGTATGACTAATATCCTGCAAATTCAGTGAAATAAGAGATTATTTTGTCATGATTTTTGTGCATAATTTTGGGGCTTAGTTCTAAGGTGCCCTTTCTGTGATTTCACGGTCGTGATTGTTATGTAGATTTGTGAAGGTTACAGATTTTATCTTGAATTGTGCTGAAGTGTGATAGATATTTAAAATGTATAATTAGATTCACTATGATTACTTACGATTATGAATATAATTTTTTTATTATTCTATTTGTCACCAATAAGTTCTTTGTGAGTAACCCAGTGGTTATATTAAATGTAGATACGATAGAATGTGAAACGACGTCATTTGTGTCGGTCTAAATATTAGGACAGGTTAAAAGAATTAACAAGTGTAACGACAGAACAGGAGCCTCACCTGTAAGACCGGATATGTGAACGTCACCGGAAATAACATTACATGCTACTAAATAAAACCTTGGAGGCACGTTCACAAAGCAAAAATTAAAACCGACAGTCTGCGCCGATTTGAGCCTTTCTCTTGCGTTGCAGAATGAAGCAACTTATTATCCATGGTGAAGACAATGACTCTTATGCAA
The DNA here is from genome assembly GCA_039766575.1 of Serrognathus titanus. NCBI lineage: Eukaryota > Metazoa > Arthropoda > Insecta > Coleoptera > Lucanidae > Serrognathus > Serrognathus titanus. The sequence goes on from CM077911.1 coordinate 66,148,514, forward strand.
GTATGTACATACAACACATTAAGGCGCAAGTGAGTTCAGAGTATCGTTAAAAATTAATCTGAAACTATTCAATAAACTTATCAAATTAAATCACAAAATGTCTTCTAATAATTCCTGGCTACACATTATTTAAACAAATACATATAAGAAGCATTTCATCATTTAGGGCAGATAATGTTTTATTATTTTGTTTCAAAGCAAACGTTAGACAACCAAACAAGAATTAAGATGATTCTGATTAACACAAAACGAAACATAACAGCCAGTTCTCAAGCGCCAAATTATAAACGACCAGCAATGATGAAAATGATGGATTTGAAACACTTCAGTTTATTAAACACTGGTTCTGTTGACTTACCTTGGTTCCCTAAAATTTGTCAGCGTTAACACGACAAAATACGTTAACAGTGTGCCAAGAAAAATGTTTTTTTTGTTTTAAAAAATGCGCTGTTATTGAACTGGCTATCTAGGAGTGCATTAACGAAAAGAAGTTTACAAAAAAAAATGTGTAGAGAAAGTTTTGGAGTTCTAGGAGGAGCGTCAAATTTATTTGCAAAAATACGCTAACTTTGTTTATATTATTATTGTATTAATGGTTAAATCTAATTTACATATTGAAACTTTAATTTTATTCATTCTAGTCGCTGTACGACTACTTTCGTCTTGTTTCTTGTCTTTCGTATTTTTGGCATTGTAGTGATTTTATTTTTTCTACACTTATTTCTTCTCTCTCATTTCCTGTTTCTCTTGTTCCTTCCACCTTCTTGTAAAATTTAAAATAAAACCAATAATAATTTCAATTCTTAAATTACGAAGTTATTTTTGAAAAGAATAAAACTTTTCAATTAAGAAGCTAAAAAATCCCATTCGCTTTCACAAATTGTCATATTTATTAAATACTCAAATTAAGTTTAAATAAATTTAAAAAAGGGGAAATATGTATTTAACAACAAATTTCGACATCAAATTGAAATAAAGCAATTTTTGATTTGAAGATAGGATGATCGATAGTCAAGGATATACCGGGTGATGCGAAAATGGCGTACCCGCACTACACTAAGATATTTAGTGCTTAAAATTAATCATAAAACCGTTTTAAAAATCTTCCTATCTTATGTATTAAAAAAGAATCAGTAAAAAATTAATTTGGCAACGTTATACAGCTCCATGAAATTATGTCATTCAACTCGAATGAAAGTGAGAAAGAAAAAACTGTATAACGTTGCCAAATTAATCTTTTAGGGATTTTTCAACACATAAGAGAAACCCCAAATACCGTTGGTGTTTTTGTGCGGGTGTGCTATTTTCCCGATACCCACTGTACATAAGTAATTCTTTTATTTCAAAACAATTACTGCTGAGATTATTAGAAACAAATTTTATTTTTGCATCTTATTGTCAACTATTCAATTCTATTTTTATAAAAATCTGTGATTTGTGCTTTCCTTGTATTTTATGATTTGTGACTCTCTTATTTTACGCTTACTGTGAAAGGGCATCGGAACAGGGTATAAAAAGAATATCAGACGAAAATAACTCACTTTCAAACATAAGTCCATATTCGTAAACTGAAAGTACGAACGGGGCGTGGTACTTTCGTCGAAGAATTAAAACTTTCAGGATAATCTATTGTGAAGTGCAGGGCCCAAACAATTTTAGTTTGTCACGCTTCGTCATCGTCTCGAAATCCAGGTTAATTGTATTGCATAAATAAGTCACTGCTATGTTGAGTCAGGCACCACACACGGTAGAATATTTTTTTATGTTAAAAATGTAAGTTTGGTTGCCTAACGTTACATATTGATCTTTATATAAGTATATCTCGTAATTACGTTTGTTGCTTTATAACAGGGATTCCCAATGGCTTTGATATCAACCCCCTGATGGTCTATAAAAACGACATAAAATTACGTTACACTATTTATTTAATATAATATATCGCTTAAAAGCCAGAGTATTAAATGAATTGGGAATGGAAAGGGGCCAAGGATTTTTGTTTCCTGGGTAAGGGTTTTAAATTAAGAAAAAAGTTGAGAGTCCCTGAGCTAAAACATTCTTCATTCTTAAGATGTAAAACAGATGACTGTTTTAATTTTAAAAAATAAATGAACTTTAAACCAATTTAAATTAAAAAAAGTACAATTAACGATTCTACTTTTTAAAACAAAAGAAAGGAGGGCCAGTAAATTAAGATGCATAGGAAACGCAAACTCAAATTTGCTGATGAAGGGAAGATGTGATTAATCATCAATTTTTATAATACAAGATTTATAATAGTATTAAAAAGAATTTGAGAAATCAATGAACATTTCTAACGAATGTTTCGAGAGGACTTGCGATTTTAAACATCTGGTCTCATATTTGTAATTTAATATAATTTTTTCCTAGGGTACAATTAAAAAAAAACTGACGACGCAATTTAAATTAAACTGTGAATAAAGAACATTAATTAAAATCAAAAGTACACATTGTTGTCTTATAATGTCTAGAATCTATAGAAACAGAGAATAAAAACTCTTAAAACTCCTAATCTTTCTCTACCGACATTTGAGCACGAAAAAAATTCTTTTTCTTCTTTTAGAAACACTATTCTGGTTAAATTTTAATTAGAAACAAAAACCGAGTCATATCCTCTGAATGGTCACGTAATAATTAACGTAAACAGCCTTAGATATATTTTTTTTAATTTAGTACAAAATTTCCACATTACATATCAATAATTTTTAATTTTGTGGTCCATCATTTATTATTACCAACGCAGGATAGCTGAGCTTTTAAAATTTAACTTCGGTTAACCGATTTCATTCGATAATAATTTTGAATTACAGTATAACTTCGATTATCCAAGCAGAACAAAATAAGTGCTTAGATCTTGGTGTAATCTTCCCTCGTTTAAGAGATTGAACACCATCTGCATTTGCTTTCGATCATTGTTTTGGCCACAGCTGCTCATTCGCATCCAATCAAAAAACTTATTTCGTATTTTTTGCCATTTTTGTGATTGCTTCACTTGTATCGATATTAAAAAGAAATTTATTAATTACAATACAGATTCACTTTCACAACAGATGGAATTAGATGAAAATTAACATTTCACAAATCGCTGCACAGTATCAATTCTGTTTGGCAAAATAAATGATGTACTTAATTCTTTGTAGAAATAAGATCGCAAGAATAGAATTGGACTTACCTGGAAGTGGAGAATGATCGTCCAAATGAGACCAAGAGTAAGTTTCGGATTTCCATCAACGATGTCTTCAGATCTGATGTTGACTAACTTAATTTTCTTGCAGTGCAGAAAGTGTAAGGCGGTATCTATGTTGTGAAGCATATGAAATCGCATTACACCTCTTTCCCGCGGCTGTAAAAAAGAACTTATTCAGCATCTTAAGCAGGCAATGATTTATAAATTAACAATCAAATAGAATTTACTAATTGAAATTTGCTTAAATTTTGAAAACATCTTTTTTTAATGTCTTTGAAATTCAATTTGTAAAGGGTGATCCAACTTGAACTTTGGGATTTGAATTGCGCGCTGTTTGCGTTTCTTGAAGTTAGCGAAGTCACCATGAGGCGTTATGCTGTGCAGGAACGGATCATTCAAGTTCATTATGAAAATAGACGATCAGTTACGATTACGCGAAGAAAACATCGACCATTGTCAATGGTGTATAACTTTTTTTTAATGAAAACAACGATTTGAATTTGAATAGCATGTGGTTTCAACAAAATGGAGACAAATATCACGTATAGCACTCATTTTGCTTAAAACCAAATTTTCTGGTTGTGTTATCTCGAAATAAACCGAACAAAATATTAAATTCCGTTCACTAGTTATTTCCACAGAGGATTAGCATCAGCGGTCTTGTGATCTAACCCCATCAGATTTTTTTCTGGGGCTATTCGAAGGAAAGGATTTGTGTCAACAAATCTGCAAAGAGTCCAGAGTTAAAAGAGAACATCAGACGTTTAATTACTGAGATAGAGTCGCATTTATGAGAATTGCCCTCCACGGAGTCGTGGAAGGCATTTGGATGACATCAAATTTCATACGTAACTGCTAAGTCTGTATTATTAATAAATAAATAATTCAAACCGAATTGCTCCAATATTTTGTGTTTTATTCGGGAAAAACATCGAAAAGTTCAAGTTGGATCACCCTGTATTAGTTTCAAAGTTACTTACAAGTTGTTCTCCGGTAAGCACCTCCAATAAAGATATGAGATTGTGACCATCTCGCAAATCCTCGAACAGATCTCGGATTTGCCTTCCAGCCTGAAACACAAATCAATCAATTAACACAAAGAACACAAACTACTTGAAGTTTAAAGCGCATGCAAAAAAATATGTGTCAAGTTTTTAATATGTACTTCAAGCCTGCAAAGTTTACTTTTCGTCTATTTACTTGTAGGTAGATAAATATTTGTACAAATAGAACACAGTAGCTGATATGACATTTGTTTATGATAAACTTAATAAAAACGCAGGGTTTACTTAAAAAAAATACAGGGTGATTCATGGAAACCTAATCTAAAAAAAAAAAAATGAGTAATTTTAATTTTATTTCGATTTAACCGAAGGTCATTATCAACTTTATTATTTTAAATTGAATTTAAATTTTGATTTATTCTTATTATTTTGTATATCCCTTGAAACGAAGAATTTCTAAACTTGAAACGATACATTTGGATAAACAAAACAACCTTACAAAAGTGGTACAGTTGCTAAGGACAATAAACGAAAAGAAAAAGAGTTAAAGCAGGACACGAGGTAATGGAATGTCTAATTGCAATTATAAGTGTGAAAGACAACAATATAAATGAGAGAATAGAGAAAGCTTTAAGGACATATCCACTAAATGAATCTTTGACCTCAAAAAAAAAACAAAAATAGTCGTTTTTCAAAAAATATTTGTTTTGATTAGGAAAATGTGTGAATATCTTGCGCGCCTTGTAGACCATTTCTGTCTTATCTCCATCTATTTTCAAGTTTCAATGAAACATTCGATATATTCTGGTATTAAACTTTGGCCGAAAATCTAGGAATTGTAACCGAGGACTTCATAAAAGGTACAAACATGGAAAGTAAAATAAGTGAATTGGCTTCCGGTTGAAACCCCTTCACGATGTTTTTTTTTCTGCTCCCGACGTTTCGCCCTTTATTGCAAAAGAACTTCCTCATGGCTCGTATTTTTACGAAAAGCAGCAGTAATACCACCAGAAGCATAAGCCCTAAGGAAGTTCTTCTGCAATGAAGAGCGTCGGTAGTAGAAGAAATTATCAAGACGCGGACCCTACCGGAAACCAATTCAATTATGTAGGACGGCTGCAAAAGCGTTCAAGTTAAAGGAAGATGAAATACTTCAAAAAAATAAGAAATGTCACCAAACTAGGTAAGTTCGAACCATGACCATAAAAAGTAAATTAGAAAGAAGTTAATAGAAAAGATAATATACGATACTAAACATGGAAATGTCTACTTAAATATATGACAAGTGAGGGCAGAAATGTAAAGGGACGTCAAGAGGAACTCGGAATGAAAAATGAACAAAAGCATGAACTTAAAAAACTTAAGACTTAAAAAAAATCGCGACAAATAAAATACTCCTCACAGAGACAAATATATTTTCGGTTATATTGTAGAAATTAAGAAATAAAACTAAAAAATCACTAGAAAATTTAAAATTCAGCTTTCAAATCATAGGCAACTTGAAATTTTCACAATCAATCGATATGTTGGATCAGTGCCAAATTTGCGTCATCTAATTGTTCTTTCCTCGCCCTGTATAAGAAAGAACAAGAAAAATCGATTTGCTTTTATCAAATTCCATTTGTTTACTGTGCCTATAACTTTCTCAATTTATTTTGATTTGAATTTAATTAATTCTAAATATGGCAACGATGAATTTAGTTAACAGTGATTCATCGATTCAAATTCAACGATGGATCACAAAATAATAAGAATATGCAGGCGAAGAGAAATAAATAGGGATCAAATGTGGGTTACTCGTGCTTCAACAAGTTCACGCTCAATTTATTATTCGGACATAAATTAATTCTCGCGTATTTATTTCTTCTTAACAACGTCCTGTTTTGGCATGCAGTGACAAATCGTTCTATAATGAATTGCATGTACAGCCATTTACTTAACGTGTTATTTGTTGATCGTGGTGAATGTGGTGTCAAAAATAAAGGACATGAAACTATAACGGCATGTGCAGGCGTCTGTCTATTTTACAGCAACTTTCAGAAAAACGTGAGTGCCACTTAATACTGCAGAAAACGATTAACTTTAAATTAACCGGCTCAGTAAAATGAAGTGTGCGATAAGATTATTACTACAGTAATTTTCTTAATAACAGCCGAAGGTTAATTATTGCTAAATTTATTACTTAATACTAATTTTTTTAAACGTGACAGTTAAAATTTAAAGTTATTGAATACATAAACAGTAATTATTACAATTAATTATAGACTTGAGAAGAACGCCTCTTACTCAACAAAGTTCAAATCAAAACAGACTGTTAATGTAATTAGCGGCATTAAAATTAAATGAATGGTTGTTGTCACAACACTTTAACTAGACTCGAATTATATTTGAAAGCCAAAACAAGAAGTATAAACAAGAGTATAAAAAAACTACAATTTCTCTAATAATTCATTTATTCCGTCTTATAATAAAGGCCAATAAAAGATTGTAATTAATAATTGATATATTTAAGTAAAGCAAATGATATTTTGCTACCATAAATTTTTCAAAGTGTGAAAGCATTAAAAAAACAATAAAAACAAAACAACTAACATTAAACAGTGCAACACCCAGAAAACTTACAGATGGGGGGCAACATGGCGAGTTGTTCACAGTTACACACACATGAAGGCATGTATAAGTCTGCAAATACAAATATTCCATTACAAAAAGTGAACGCTGTAAACATTACATACAAAAATAAGTTTCATATTAATCCAAATCAATCTGGTCTTTGTCTTTCCATCCTTTGAGGTCGTGCAACCCTTCTAAATTAATGGTGCACATGTGTTGAACACTCTGCCAGACAATTGCCTTTTAATTGGGATCGAAAAAAAAAAGGTTCAATGCAAATACAGGAGTTGATTATTTAGGTTCGTGACTTTAATTCAATTTAAAACGCATGCAACATCTACGATTTCCTCCATTCTTGCACGGCCTGTTTGTAAACACTGCGAATAACTTCGTGCACTTTTTCAGACAACGACCTAACACTCATTTAACAAAGAACGATTATGATTTACAGTTTTGCGCATGCAAGAGTACGTGTTGAGAATGTACAACTGCTATCCTTATTTTTGATGAGCTCTGGGAATTAATCTGCGGGTTACGAACCTTCTAAAATTTAATTCCCGCTTTATGATCACATCACAATCGTGGGATACTTAAAATTAAAGGATTGGCGAAATCTAAAATCAAATTATATACGACGAATAGAACATGTATGAAATTTAGAATTAGTTCTGTAAATATTTTTTAATGCGTATTTCCCCAAATTGTTACAAATTAGCATTGATTTTCAACGATTTCAATTTGAAAATGTAGAAAACTCTAAAAACAGTAAAATGCAATCTGATGAGTTCCGGACGCCTTACTACTTTCTAAAAGAGTCGTTTTAGACAACTATGTAAGGGAGGTTGCATATATTGAGGTTCTTTCAACAAAAAAAGCTTTAATTTAATTTTTTAATTATACTTTGTGCCTTTATAAAGATGCTGAAGTTTAGGATGTTCGATTTATTCATATGGTATAAATAAAAAGCTCATGGCGACCATAATTAAAAAAATATATATATTCAAATGAGTTGCATTAACACTAATGTTGAATAACGAACTGTAGATTACTTTCAATACTTATGTTGATTATATTATTTGTTATTATCTAGGTGAGACAGCAACATGTGTTTATCTTGCTTATTATTTTTTTATTTCAGTCCAAATTAATTTTTTTAGCTTTCACAAATATGTATATTTTTTGCCAATAATGTTTTGCATTTTGATTTTGTCTTCGTCATTATTCAAAAACTGTGATCTTCAGATTCAAATCATCGTCCCTCTCAGTCTAGATTAGATTTACTAGTCGATATAAATGTTCCTGTACATGTTGGGGGATCCATATGGGGACTCCTACTCCAAAAACCTGTTTTTCTTTCTCAAGGTGTTTACAATCCGGAGTTTTTGTTTTGTATGGATGGCACTGAATAGGGAAAACATTTAGCCATTGGAATGTATTTTAATTCAACTAGCAACTTCTTGCCACTAATTTTCTTAAATAATTACTCTGCATCTTTAAGTTGTACTAGATTTTACATTTTCTAATCTCCATAGTTGCATGTTTCGTTTTTTGGTCTACTAAGATTAATGACCGTTTACAACCAATTAACATAATTTGTTAATTTCTTGTATACTGACCGATTAAAATCAATTCCTGCATATAAAAAACAAAACTTTAAAATAGGTGGACAACAAAAATCGTAGGTCGATCATTAATTTATTGTTTCGATAGTGGGAATAAATTATTATTAAGGTTCTTGTGCAGCAAAGCGTGATTCATTTATTTCATTGTTTGTCATGATGAGGACAGACAATGATTAGGCTTCATACCTATTTATGGCAATCCTGGCTATTTTTAGGAAGGCGTCTTATTATTTTAGTCTTGTAAGAAGAATTTTACAGGTACGTTGGTGTCTCGTTCTTCTTGTTATTGTGTTCAATCGTTCTTTACTTTCTCCTTATAAGAGGTCGATGAGAGTTTATAATTAACGTAGCAGTTTTAAGACAATGAACCGAACGCCTATTTACATATTAAATTATTTCTCTGCTAAATAATACAGTTAACTTATATTCTGAATTATGAAGCACATAAACTAATTTATTTTTTACATAAAAGCAAAAGAATTTTATTACAAAATTCTGCATTTCTTTTCCTAATAATTACTATAATTTACAGTTAATCCTAGTTGCTTTATTAACTATGTATTTTCTGAAAAGAATAAATTTATTTTACAAAACTAATCTTATTTAGAATTATTTTATCTTATTTATTGCTGTAATATATTTTAATTCAATGTAAGACAACCCAAGCAAATAAAATATACTCGGCTTATCCATATTGAACGGTAGCTTTAGTTCATTTTGACTTTCAAATTGACACTACGGTTATTCATTTACATAAGTTTATTTAACAACACGCACTTATTATGTAACGTTGCATTCTCAAACTCGCGCTTATCATTTCTTATCTAAATCACGGTGCAGTTAAAATCGGTAGTATTATGCGGAAATGATTTACAAATTCACATAAAAGTGCTTATCAAACATCCTGTGGAATGCAATTAATTTAATATTTGTTTTGCATTTTAAATTTTAATCATTTTACTTTGATTTTAAATCAACATATTAAGATGTTATTTAAGGTTTGGAAAAAGGAAGTTTTTACACTAATAAAATAAATGTTAACAACCGGATAACATAAAATATCGCAAAAGTGCAAACTCAAAGCAAATTTGCTGACATCAGTCAACAGTGCAAAAACAAATATCATAGGTACACTTTGAAATCTTCACCATGATATTAATCATTTCCTGTTATATTAAATATTTATTTTTTATTCTCACAAGGATTAAGGAAATCCCCTCCAAATGAAAAACGAGGGGTCAACTTTCTCCAACATATAAGAATTATTTTCTTATGATTTCCATTAACAAATATTAATTTATTTTCCTTAATTGTTAACATTTTAAAACAAGAAAAAGGTTAACGTAGAATGCCTTTGATAAATCTGGATAATTGTTATTGGAATTTTTTTCATCAAGAAAACTTGGAAAAATGGAAGAAATTGTAGACGTTTTTCGAATTTCAAAAACTAAAAAAAGTTCTTTCTTGTTTATTAACGAGGTCAGTTTCAAGCCGCAGAATGCTTGTAGAAATAAATATATGTGCGTGAAATCAATACTAACCTTAACATATCTCCAATGCTGGATGCATGTAAAAAAGTAAGATAGTTAACATGCACTGACCTACATCAATAATTGATGACTAGATAATAATGCTACGCATGTAATTGTTAGCAAGTTGTACTTTGTTTACCTGCTTTGAATTAATTTTGATTTGTTTATATCGTTTATATGGCGTATGTTCCAATTGGTTTGGTAATTTTTCAAGAATTAAATGCAGAGAATTTTGATAAAAAAAATTAATTGCGATAATGGAAGTATAAAAGATTTCGAACAGTCAATGTAATGGAGGAGAAGAAAAAAGAAATCCTAAATCAAGAAATTGCAATCAAGCAGGATACGAGAAATAAAACTAAATTGAAATGCTTAATTTATGAAATCTTCCTATTTTTAACATATTATTTACTAACAAAGTTATGGGGCTACTTAAAACGCAAATTGTAGTTCTTATTTCGTCACCTAATTGACACAAGGCGTTAAAAGCAAAGCAAAGATTAAAAAATTAACGAATTTTCACTGGACAAAGATCCAGTTTAACATTACTTATATATACAGGTTGATTGAAATTCGAGGGACAGCAAGGGGATCTCGCTTATTATAAAAAATGAAAATTGTGATTTTCGAAAATCGAACATAACTTCTTTATTTATGACTTTTTTCAAAATCTGTGAAAACATTTCTGAAGCCACTTTTTCTGCTTGATTGAATGCCGAGCGCACTTTATTTCTGGAGCGATTCGTTTTTGTTTTTCCAGAGCCAACTTCATTTTTTTTCTTATGGGCACGATTTTTGTTGTTTAGACAGGTAGATAGCACATTTCTTTCTGAATTTATTGCTACGCCACACTTACTATTTTGTTTTAATTTTCATTGAGAAATTTTAAAAACACTAAAATTAGATTCATGTGCACATATTAAGTTAGCTTGTATTCAATTATATGCTGTTTACCAAGGAAACGTACACAATTGTTTAATTTATCTGTCATTAAATACAGAATGGCGTATTTAAATTAAGAAAAACGTGATGTGTTGCGTATTTTTTATTTGTCACAACTAAATTCTATTACAAGGTGAGCTCAGCAGTATTTAGACACTTATCCGGAGAGAATTCAACCAAGTATTAGATATTTTTCCAAGTTTCTAATTAAAATAGGCTTTGATTTCAATATTTTTTTTTCCTAAATGTTTGTAATACTGACAAACGACAGCTGTCCAATTATTTGTTTATATTAACATAACCCTCCAACACCTGGCAAATACATTTGAAAGTACGTTTGTGCATTCCAGCTAAAGGACAACATATTCAGCATTTGTTTTAAGTTTAGTGTTGTTTTGAAGTGAATTGTTTCTCTGAATTTTTTTGCGTTTGTTTTACAACTTTTTATGTGTTGCCGTTCACGATCAGATAATACGACACTGACATTTATTGACACAGTTATCTCACTCTTGTATTGCGCGTCGACAACTTTATAAAAAAAAAGAGCTTTCTTTAATCATCAGAAATTCTTTTGAAGGGACGGTATATTTCTTAATTTGAAAGATTGTTTCATGTAGAACTATATCTGGAAGGTATACATATGCAAAACAATAAGTATGGAAGCTAAAGACAAAATCCTTGCAAAAATATTAAAGTCATTTCTCTCTCTTGCTCTTTCTTTGCTCTAGTAACACTTTAACAGCAAGAGTAACTAAGGTACTTTAATTTTGTCATTTGAATTAATAAATGTTACAACTTAACCATAACCACAACCCCCCACTAGTTACTAGGATCATGATGGTACAACGCAATTTTGACACATTATTGCTCTTTTTTATTTTTCTGCGAAATTTAAATTTTGTTTAAATTTTGTCTTTAACGTTCGCTATAAAAAAAAATTGAATGTTACACACGACGGTAAAATTTAATTATCGACTCGTGAAAATTAAATTAGACGTTTTCACTCATCGATAAAAATCTATTTTACCAACTTGTATAATAAATAACTATTACTATTGGTTATTAATATATTAATAAAGATTAACTAAAATTATTTAACTTGAACTACTGTTAAACATTATTTCACCGTAGCCTTCAATTTATGAAATGCAATTTATAAAATAGTATATAACAATATATTTTATTACTTTTTTTTATTAACACACTATAATTTGATAAACAAAAATAAAAGGAACAAAAAAGTTTCCAAATGAATAAATCTTTCCAATCACGTATCTAAATCATAGAATTAGAAACGCGCTAAAATAATCAAATTAAAATTAAGGTATTGATTTAACTCCTCCATAACCATAAGGAATATATGGGAACTGAAAAAATATTTTCAGTAGCCTTTCTATCAATAGAAAATCTCCGTAAAAATTTCTTTTCCCTTTTTCAAAACTAAGAAAAAATTTAAAAACCTAATTTTAGTTTCCATTCTTGAAGGGGCATGACTCCTAGTGTTTTCGGACCTACTTACATACCCAACACATTTTTCTCTTAACTCGAAATCCGGATTACGGATTTAAAGTTGGTGAGTGAATTCTAAAACGCTCTGTGTAACACATGGATAAGTAGCTCGAATTTAAATGTTTTAATAGACAGATAGTGCATGGAGATCGAAATTGATTGTCCTGAATCTTCACTATTTTCCATGAGTTTTACATCGATATTTACATCTAATTTAAAATGAAGTTAGCCACACAGGGACATCTGGGAAATTACTAGATATACCAAGATTTTGTTGACAGTTCATTGCCGTTCATTCATTAAAAATGGTTTATTTCATTGCAAAAGCAATCTGATTAAATAATAATTATGTTCTTTATTAATTAGATTAGGTTTTGATATGAGTTTCGTGAATGTTTTATGGACGTCACTGCTTTTCGTTCTAAACTGCTTTTCGTTCTAACCTTCAGGTAATAGATGTAAATATTGATATGAAGCTCACGAAAAGTAGTGTAGGATCAGGACAATCAATTTCGATCTCTCTGTATTAACCTTAAAGAGCAATATCACTGTTATTTTCGAGAGAAAATAATTTAATTTCCTTGCGTAACTGACAAAAATTGTTAAACTCACAATGAAATAAGGTTCAAATTTGAAGAAGAGTTTATTTTATTTTATTTGATGTAAAACATGAAACTACCATATTTTCAGATACCTTGGATTTGATCCTTTGTGTCAACTTTAAAATATGAATAATATTAACGTATGTACCAAAGTTTTCGGAAAACTTTATTTGTCTGTGAATTGATACTAAATTACTTATCATCGAGTTTCCCTTGGAAACAAATATTCAATATTGGTCGCTTTCACCAGAAGTAATTGATTGCAAGCAGTTGGCCAACTGTTGGTAATTTTTCTGATGAACGGGTGTTTATATTGCAAACATGTTTGGTGTATGATTGCTATCAGACGCCATTTTTTAAGGGTAAAATTTTAACGCTGGATTGGCGCTGCCAGCAGCAAACGTGTTGAAAACGTCAAACGTGACAACATGGAAGATACATAGTCTTATTTATACAATAACCTAATTTATAACACAACCGAAATCCATATTTTGTAAGTATTAATATTAATTAAACGCGGCTTAAAGGATTTTCTCTTACGTACTTTCGTGCTCTCAACTCACGTTTCAAGTGAGTGAGGTTAGTTTTTACTTTCGCTTGATATTTGCGCAAACGTAAACAAATCACAAATCGAAGTAATCGTTCACCAGACAATCAGCAGCAATCGCAAACGCATCACAAGGTGATCAGTTCTGATGAACGCGACACCACTGTCTACATTTTTATTTACCATATCGTGCTTGTCAACAAATTATCACAAAATGGCGTACAAACCAGATATTCGAAGAAGTATATATAATTTAGTTGGACGGGTTTCAAAATTTGAGACATTTATAGATCAGAATATAGTAGTTTCGACTATTTATAAAAGTATTAGTGAAGAGCAAGAAAGCATACTATGTGTGAACCTTTCAAAAAGTGGACGACCTAAGGTTTTGCTTAATGCCCAATCAAGAGACAGATTGAGGACATCGACTTGCAAATTAGCTGACAGATTTCGGATTTATCACATGACCATCCATCGAGAACTAAGAAGAAAGAGAATTAAACTTCAAAAGAGGAAGAAGTGCCAAAATACATTGAAGACCAGTTACGCAGAATTCCTTTGGTATGTTGCCGTGCATTAAGGAGACATCACTTCACAAGCAACAGAGTTGTAATATTGATGCGAAAAACACTTCAATATACCCAATTCAGAAATTAAGGGCATAACGAATTTTATACAGACATTAAAAATTGTCGTAACGTAAAATATAAATCAAAGAAGAAATTTGAAGATAAGATTTTGATTTGGTGGGCCATATAACCGGCAGGCATTTCACGTTCTTACGTTGGCATGTTAGGGGTGAGGCATTGGATACAAATAGTTATATTCAACGATGCCTTTCAAAATAGGTGAAGTTTATCAATACATACCATCCTGATGATGAAATTGTATTCTGGTCATATTTAGCCTTATGCCTTTACGGCAGAATAATTAGGGACTAGTTAGAAGCGCACAATATCGTTCCCAAAAATGATAATCCTCCAAATGTTCCCCAGGCCCGCCCCATTGAAGAGTTTTGAGTTTTTGAGCAATATTAAGCAGAAAAGTTTATGGTAACGGCTGGGAAACCCAAAACGAACAACTGCTTCGACACCGTATATTAAAAAAAAATTGGTGAAGTAGATGCTCTCACCGTCCAGCACATGATGTGTAATGTTACACAAAAATTGCTCAGCATTGAAGACAACGGGCCTCTAAGTGTAAATTATGTGTTCCGTTATTTAGGTATTAAGTAATAAATTGCTGAATAAATTATTAGAATAAACTATTTTCATATTTTAATATTGCTCTAGAAAAATTTTGCGAAAACTTTTATTACATACGTTATGTACTATTATTTATTTCCATTTTTACCATTAGGTGATGATTTGATCAACGCAACATATATGATGATGATTTCGCGAAGTTTGATATCATTTTTCTAACTCAACCTTGACAAAAGACTACGTGGACAAAAGAAATTTACAGCGGCTCGTTTACCTTACGTGAACCATATGGTTCATTGTAAATTTTGGATGATCTACGAATTACTTCAACAAAAAATATACCTTTTCGCGCTAAAAAGATGTAATTATTAATCAAAACAACTAACTATTATGGATTTTACTTTCAAAATCATGTCGAAGGTTGGTATTATGCTACTTAATTTTTTGAAAAAAAAAAGAAAATAAAAAATATTAAATTTCACGAAATCTACATGGAACTGAAGGTAAGAATTATCGTCATTCAGCATCTACCTGTCAACAAATTTTAGTCCAGAAATGTATATGTAAACCACGATAAATTTTGATATTGTAAATTTCTTAATGGGTCGGTTCATCGCTGATATTATTAACAAAAGAATATGTTCAGGAGGTACGAATTTTCTATTACATAGTTTGAATTGAAAAGTGGAAAAAAGTAGACAAAAATATATTCGAATGCAAAGTAAAAATGAAGATGAATTCGATAGTAAATGAATCGGTGTAAAATGGAGTAACTAACAGGAAATGTGAAAGAAATTGCAATGAAGTTGCTGTAAACGTTTAGAATTAGAAACTGCAAAGGCAAATACGAATGCTAAACATGGAAACTCATTTACGTCTTCATAGATTTTTTTGTTATTTTTAAACCACCATATAATTAAACTTGTTTTCACCATATTGGGGTGTTAGGAAATGGATTTTCACGTTTTAGAAATTAGCACGCGTAAGGTTAAATGAATGACGACGATTTAAATTCATCTGCATTTTAACGAAATGAATCGAAGAATTAAATCAAGACAAATGTATTTAACAAAAACGAACACGTTCGATTACGTAATATCTGTATCAATATTCCATCCGTATAAAATCTATATTGGGGTACAATTTCTCGTGCAGAATTTAATGAATACGACCAATTAAAACTCGTTTCGAGCATTTTTAATTCCTATTTTGGTCAAGCGTTTATATGTAGCACGTTCATTCTGTTATCCTTCATACATTAATTTCGGTAACTGACGATAACAAAGAGAAATTTCAACCTCGTTCGCATATTTTGGACTGCAATTATTGTGGATTGTAAAAAAGGCACGCTAAATATTATATAAATAGTAAAAGTAAAATGTCACGCCGGTATTCTTAAAACGTATAAGGATTTGCACATGTCTCGTTGCCATAAGTTACGCTCATGATAAATGTTATGTTATTACCTTTTTAAGATGTTTGTTGACCCATTTCGTAAACGTTTTCTTTTGAATTGCATCTCGTTCATCTGGAACACAACAAGAAATTAATTACTAAATTGATCGGCATGTCCATAAATGTTGAAAATTTTATGTGTCTACTTCTAACATGGTATTAGAACACACGGTGTGCATTCCGCAAGCGTTAGCAAAAAAAATCCGCTAATTTTGCTCAAGTTATTATTAAGCTTCAAGTTATTTACTGCAGCAGTTAAAATTGTATACGATTTATCACTATGACGTTAGCGACATATTTACACCGGTTTCGGTTACTTCAATGTTAACAAATCTTATACGCGTATAAATTTAATTAATTGGTATTTCTGCTTATGTTAAATATTGTAAATAATAAATGTTAGGGGATTAAAAGTTATTTTCGTAGTTTAGGACCGTTTCCAGACAAAGTGTCTCTCCCCATTCTCGTCTGTTTATAAAATAAGAACCCCTGTTTTGACAGGTTTGAAGAGGGTGTTATATTTAGCTTAAGTTGACGAAAGAAAATACGATAATTCGCAGGTGTTTCTTAGTTATTTATGACACTGAAGGATATTAAAAGATTTTGCAGCAAAATGAAAATATTGTGATATATTGTGAGTGCTATTTCAATGGTCCAAATCATAACGATATCATAAGGAAACATTAAGAGCAATAAAAAAAACGAGATCGTATATTAACAATTAAATACGCGCCTGCAATGTTAATTACGTACTCGTTAAGACGCCGTGATTTCCCACTAAAATCACAGCACGAAACATAACGAACACGTAATCTGAATTGCCTTCCACTTTAAACATAAGGCAGTCCTTTGTGTGGTGATTGAAATAAGTTGCTGCTTCTACTGAGGAGTCAGATAACAGCAATTGGATAATTTATGCCGCCTGATTGTGAATAGTGAGCTCTTTCAATTTTTAACATCCAAGGAGTGCATTCATGGGAAGAACGATACAAATCACACATGCAATGCAGCGAAATTAACAACCTCGCTATAAATCTCCGAACATTTGCATTTAAGTTTTGTGTTTAAATGTGTAAATAAAACCGCTTCTTAAAGACACTAAAAATCGAAGAAAATGAGTCTTGAAACGAAACGAAGCAATACTACAATAAGAAAATACAATCTATTTAAGCATTTAATTATTTTAAAAAGTCTTTCTATTATATCTTATCCAATCAACAGAAGATAAGTACAAACAATATTAGATTCATAAATTATAAGTCAGGGTTTACATCGTAGGTCTAAAAATGCAGTGTAAGCAAAAAAAAAAGATGTTTAGTGTAAGGAGAGGACATATTGACTAACCTTAGTGATAGAATGTGTTTTCGATATTTCGCTCTAGTAATTTCAATCTCAAAGATCTCACCACTTTCAGGAAGACCAGTGGCTGACGAAGATCAACTGATCAAATGATGAAAGTCAGTATAACAACACGAGAAATTGCTGAAAGATTGAATTTGTAGATTCGACCGTTCATGAACATTTTAAACGACATTGTCTCGTTTCATAGCTCGATATTTGGGTTTCACACGTTCTCAAAGAAAGAGATTTAACAGCGATTTACGGTTGATACCCGAGGAAAATGATCAGAATACATATTGAAATATGACATTTATCAAAAAAAAGGTTATTTTCTTCGTTTGTTAGAATTGGAAAAGTAATGGTTTTTTTGTGTTGCTACCAAACAGCCAAACAATTGATTCGAAAGTGTGTACGGTGGTTAAAAGTATTCGAATGAAAAGCAATAAAATAAAATCATTTTAATTCGACCCTTATTGTAAACTTCCACAGTGCCAGGCACTCACATCCGGATATTTTTAAGCGCCAGTATAGTAACCGGTCTACCAATAAGAACTTTGTTTTCTAATAGGTTTGAAATAGGTTATGTTGAGAGTTCTGTCATTCAGTTTTTTGACATATGTATAGCAGAAGATTTACCATTTGTTATAATTCGCTCGAAAATCGCATTAAAATAATTCAAATCTATTATAAAAATGGTGGATCCGTGAAAACCACATTTCGTAAAATTCGCGATATTTTTGGTCGTACTGATCGTCCCTCTGAGACTGCAATTGCGAATTTAGTGCGAAAATTTGAGTCCACCGGTTCAGTAGCAAACGTAACCACAACAACACGAGCTCGTGCAGGCCGCTCAACCGAAAATATTGCTGCAGTAAATGACAGAGGACCCAAATTTATCAGTTTCACGACGCAGTCAACAATTGGGCCTATCCACAATGACCACATGGCGAATTTTGAGAAAAGATTTGGCTCTAAAGCCTTATAAGGTCCAACTGGTGCAAGAATTAAAGCCAGCAGATCATTTTCAACGTCGTGCATTTGCTGATTGGATCATTGAACATGGTGCTGGTTTTTCTGAAAAAATGATCTTTTCGGACGAAGCTCATTTTCACTTAAATGGGTATGTCAACAAGCAAAATTGTCGGATTTGGGCTTCTGAAAATCCAAGAACAGCTATTGAACAACCATTACATTCATCTCGTGTCACTGTATGGTGCGCTTTATGGGTAGAAGGCATCATTGGTCCATATTTTTTCGAAAATGAGGCTGGTGCTACCGTTACTGTCAATGGAGTGCGCTATAGAGACATGTTAACCAATTTTTTATGGCCTATTTTGGATGATATGGATGTGGAAGACTTGTGGTTTCAACAGGACGAAGCTACGTGTCACACAGCCCAAGAAACTATCGACGTCTAATTTCGCGAAGAGGTGATGTCAACTGGCCACCACGAAGCTGTGATTTAACGCCACTGGATTTCTTCTTGTGGGGCTATGTGAAAGATAATGTTTACGAGAATAATCCGCAAACAATTCAAGAGCTCAAAACCAATATCGAAGACGTCATTCGTGAAATAGAACCACAATTATGCAGAAATGTGCTCGAAAATTTTGTTAAGAGGATCGACGTCTGCAAACGTAGTCGTGGTGGACATTTGCCTGATATTGTTTTTCATTCATAAATGGTAAAGTCTCTACAACATATTTCGATAAAGAATTACAGAATTTTCCTACAAAATGTGTGTTTCTTTTGAAATTTAAAAACAAACCCTGTACCACCAAGCTGAATCAAGCAGAAGAGACCAGAATTAGTGAATAGAAAATGTGTAATATTTCATCATAACAATGCCAGAATTTACGTAAGTATGGTGACTGCCTAGAGATTGAATAAAATTAACTAGCGCATCCACCATATTCAGCTGATCTGGCACCATCGTGTTAACACTTGTTTCGATCTCTGCAAAATTCTTTGGATAGTAAAACTTTTGATTCAAATAAAAGTGTAAAAATCATTTGATTCAGCTTTTTTGTTAACAAGGACAAGAAGCTCTACATAAGCTATTTTCCGAAAGGTGTTGAAACAAAACGATCAGTGCATTACTAAATATTCATGCAAAAAACGAAATTATTTTCCGAACAACCCCATAATACCCAAGGGTAATCGGATGTGTTGTCATTGTTTAATTAAGAAGTTTAGAATTTAAGAAAGCTTATATTTTCTCAGTATATCCGTAAATCTCGAGTACGTTTGTTTACTTTGTCTATGGTCTGGTAATATGATACGGAGATGCGTTTCAGGGAGAGGGATGTAAGAAAAAAGAGAAGGTAGGGCAGTCAGTCTCCGGGTGGGCTTTGAGTGGTAAACGTGTTGGAAACGTACGAAAAATACTCTCGTCAGCGAGTGTTGTTAATAAAATGTATTAGATGTTTGATAAGGGTTTCATGTGGAATATCGACCGTGAGAAGACGATAACTTGCTAGAGATAATATCGGCCTCGAGATGGCGATATTTTGGTAAAGATAGTTTCGCAATACTTCGACCTGACTTAGAGAAGGGAATGGACCGACGGGCGTGGCGGACTCCTGAGCACTCGTTGAGGATGGTGTTGTGTTATCACCAGCAGTACATCGCCGGGGAACGGTCGCAGTGTGGCAACACTGTCAGGGGACCGATGATATCGGAAAACAGCTAGCTGAATATCTGACTTCGTGGATTGCAATGTGCTTCCCAAGAACGGTCTTGACTTGGTGTTGATTGTGTTTAGACCAGTGTGGCAATCACTGAAGGAGGCAGCCAGTACCAATGACTCCGAGAACGTGCGCTCAGAAAGCAAGGTATGCTAACATCCACATAGGATGCAAAGTATGAAAATGGACATTTGAGGACACGTTCTCCGTGAGTTTCTATATCTACAGAGATCTGCTGGGTCTAAATTCTCCGCTGGAGTAAGCGGGGCCGCCAAAGGGCTTCGGTAAGTAAAATGTTCCACATCGTTGAGTAAATGTCGTAAATGGTTACTTGTAATTTTGCAGACATCCTTGTTAAATCTAAAAGCGGCGCCCAGATGTTAAGACGTTTACCCTCAGCTCTGCAAGCGGCCGAGAGAGAGAGAGTGAAAGAAAGCAGGGAAAGAGATATCTAACCAGAAGGTGAGTGAATGTTTATTGTAACTCCGTCCTCTGACAGTAATATTCGTCAATAATATTTTAACAAAAAAAAATATATAACCAACATTTAGGAAACAAAATCAAGAAAAATCGCCAAAACTTTTAGTTTTGGTTCCAGACTTCGATTGTTCGGGATAAATCGCCAGAACCAGCGAAGTTCTATTCAGAACTTAATAAGCAACTATATCTTGGTTCTTAGACAAAATTTCATATCGAGATATGAAAAATCGTGTAGAGTAAGTATGACAAAACGGCAAGAAATCAAAGCAATAACACACAAGAAGATTCGAACCTACTCTACGTTTGAATTTGAATCAGAAAAAAATAATTTTTACATGAGAGTTTGTACTTTAGAGTTTATTTTAGTCCAGCTTTTTCTAATATATCTTTTCCAAATTTCAAAGAAACAATCGGTATAGTCAGTAGTAAGTCGCTGTACTAAAGTAAAAACAACAGTCAACCAAGGTTGAAGAAATTTGCTTTTCCTGAAATCGAGAGAGGGAACGACGAAACATTAAGAAGAAATTAAGACACAGCAATTCTACTACGAAAATATCAACCCTCTCGGTGCTGTAAAATAAAGCTGAAGATAAAAAGACATGTTTCAGACATTAGTTTAATTGGCTTTAATAATCTCTTCCAAAATTTGAGTTTGTCTTTATTTTATATACATATACCTACTAAAAAAAAGTAAAATAAAACGACCAGTAACAATATGTTAAATTCAGTTTCAAACTTTATTTTAGTAACATGTGTAGAAAAAGTTTTCCCATCTAGTGTGTTGCTCTTATTTTTTCACATGTTCACGTATGTTCCTTACTTGATCCGTACCCTAAATAGACAAATAAACAAACACAACTTAAAAAAAATTGTTTTATTGATTTGATTTTACAATGGCTTTCACGTTGGAAGAAAATCTTTTATGGTTGAATCCTACTTTCGAAATGCACAAAAAATCAATGGCGAATAGACCTATTCTATTTCAAATTGTATTGCAGAATTTTAGGAAAAATTTGCAGAAACTATTTCTGTACCACAAGTTCAACTTCAGTACTCTGTAGGACAATTCGGAGAAACTGCAGTGTGGCTAGAATACAGGTATCAGGTAGGCCTAAAGTAAGAACTGATGAGGTAGTTGAAAATTTGAGACAAATTATGATTCTCCTCGCACTTCCATCCGTCACCTGTCACAACAAGTTGATCTTTCTATCGGGACCTGCAGAACTATTCTAAGAAAGAACTTGCAAATGTTGCCTATCGTTTGACGGCCGTGCAAGATTTTGAACCAAGGCGAAGATACTGTCATTGGTTTTTAAACAATATTAACAATGACGATTTGTTGGACAAAACTTTCTTTTCTGATGAGGCCTGGTTCCATTTAACAGGATATATTCCCAGAATCTGAGGATCCTCATATTTTCATCGAAGCCTCACTCCATCCACAAAAAAACGGTGTTTGGATAGGTTTAAGTCGGAGAAAATTGATGAGTCCAATATTTTTTGGTGGCATACTAACAGCACTTAAATATCGGGAAGAGATTTTGCATCAATTTATTAATCAACTGCATGATGACGAGTTGCAATTTGGATATTTCCAGTAGGATGTTGCAACGGTCCATGCTGCTGGAGATACTTTAAATTTTCTTCAAGAGTTTTTTGGAGATCGGATAATTAGCAGAAATATGGCAAACATATGGCCTGCGATCTTGCGATCTAACTTCTTTGGATTTCTTTGTTTGGCCCTACTGGAAAAGTTCCATTTTTAAAACTCTTGTTAATGATTTACAGGAACTTACCCAAAGAATCATCGAAGTGTGATGAAATAAACAATTCTTCCCACATTTTGCAAAGTGTTACTAATGGATGTCACCGAAACGTTAGAAAATGCCTCGAAGAAGACGGAGGCAGTTTCAACATATGTTGTGAATCCACGTTCAACGTTATTTTCAATGTTTTATCTTGTTTGGTTTCAAATACGTAATAAATCGTAATTATTGGTAATGATTTTCTGTTGACGTTGTGACAAGTTAAAGGTCAATTTGGCGTTTTCTAATAATAATAATAATAATAATAATGAGAGTAACACACTAGATGGGAAAACTTTTTGTACACATGTTACAGAGATTACAAGGAAAATATGAAAATATCCGACAAAATGCTTTCAAATTAAATATCGATAAATTTTAAATAAATTTACTTTTCTCCTTAAATAACCCATTGAAATTAATTTTTTATGTCAAAACCAGTGTCTTATAAATATTCAAAAATCAAATAAAGTTCACTTAAAAATTATGAATACAACGAACATAAAAAAATAAAAGCATCTTCTCATCAAGATCCGAAAACACATTCTTTAAGGAATTCCTTTAACTTTGGAAAAATTTTAATTATTTTAAAATGATTCAGACGTCAAAAACAAATTTTGTCTGCGAAACACGTGCTTTCCTTCATCTTTTCGACAGGAGTTAATGAAGTTACGACGCTTGCGACTTTAAAGAATTTTAATGCATAATTAATGTAAACGAAATTGTAGCTCAAAGTCACAAGTTTAATAACCTCTAATTCAACGATGTGATAACACTTCAGTTAGGTAAACTTCTTTGTGGTATTTGTTCTCGGAAAACTACACCTTTATATCTGTCAAAGTACAAAGAACACAAAACACAAATACGCTTGAGTGTAGTAAACTCAGTCAAGTTCAACATATTTTTATACGTGATAAGTGATAATAAAGTAAACTTTGTACAGATTTACTTACAGCAATTTCATTATGTGCTTCCGGTTAAATCAAATTATTAAATTTAGAAACAATAAAATGTTGAACTAGTAAATTCATTTTAAATGTTGTAAATCAATTGCTCTATTGAAAAACAAATTAATACAGTTTTATAGAACTAAATAAAATAACAACCAAGGATATTACAATGTGCTAAAGTACGTTAAAAAGCCTAATAATTATAGTATATGATCTGAGTGTTATTAACGACATCAAGAGGATAATTATCAAATAATTACATCAAAGAAGAA
Organism: Serrognathus titanus; assembly: GCA_039766575.1. Lineage (NCBI taxonomy): Eukaryota > Metazoa > Arthropoda > Insecta > Coleoptera > Lucanidae > Serrognathus > Serrognathus titanus. Next base: position 66,172,285 of record CM077911.1, read on the forward strand.
TTTTATAAAGGCTCTGGGAAAACTGCTCTCGAAGGCCGAATGATTCACAGTCGGTCCTCTAACAGATCAGAAAAATAATGTTTTATTAAATTGGGATTGTTTGTGTAAATTATTTTTAACACATAGCAAAATTACGTTTTAAATTACGTGATTCTAACTACATTCTCTACATCAACAGTAGAAATACATTTTGAAATCTCATAAAATAATTCATGCTTAACATTAGCTGCAAATAGCAATTTTGTTTTTGGCAGAAGTTTAAGGTTTATTTTGAAAGAATAACACTGACATTGCTCTTGATTTCATTCTAAATAGAAGCCGAAAAGAACTCTTTTCTCTACACTATGCAAAGTAACAACAGTAAATTAAAAAAAAACATATTTTAGAAAAAGAAATAACTGGTAAACTATTTTTAAATTTATACATACTCTCAAAACAATATCTTTTTGTTTAAATATATTGTCTGTACACTACGAGCATTTTAATATTAGTATACAAACCACCACGTTAATGAAAAACATTGGAAATCGAAACACCATGCCTAAAATTACAAAACCCTCCACCGTACCTTGTGACTGGATAAATAAATCCCATATAGTACCTTTAAATTTCGTCAAATTTTCTTCGTATCCCTGCGATTCGACTTTGGTCTTCCGATATTTTTGCGGGGGCCCATGGGGGCCATCGTGTATAGCGTCTCTGGGGTCAAATCCGAGCCTGTCTTTATAGTAAGCGTGCGTGGATGACATGTTTCACTTGGCACATTTAAAAGCACTTTGAATGTTAAGAATCGTTTCTTACACTGAGTTTATGTTAAATTTCGAACGACGATCGAATACTATTTAATGCGTCCAGTCTACTACACTAAATTGAGCTTCAAAGGAATGTATCGTTGCCGCTAATTTCGTTGTCAGTTTATAACACCGCACGCAAAACGCTAGAATAAAAAATCGGGATGTTAACATAAAAAAAAATCGTTAGTGCATCTGATTACAATCAATTTTTTTATATGTCATTGCTCGAAATAGAATAGAATTTTCCGTAGTATTAGAAGGCCGCAAACAAAATCAATTAATGTACATACAATACATAGAGAAAAAGGAAATTATTACTAATTTATTTTAAATTATAATTAGAAAAAAAAATCTATTCAAGTAGCAATTACTTCTTACAAACAATAATAAAGGAATGTCAACAGATAGATTTAATGATTTCCTCTCTTGTCATCTATGGAAGACTGCCTTGCCAATTTTAAGAAAATTGTCACAATAAATTCTGAAAATCACCGCAGAGAGAATATTAATAAGCTCTCATGAAACTCGCCTGCCATTTCGAATTCTAGTTACTTACACGTTCCTTCCTGAGCAACTTAAGTGATGCAACGTGATATTTATAAAGTGCGCTCGGAATTTCAATCGGGAAATTAGTTCTCGCGTAAAATCTATTCTGTAGTTGCAACACGCGTGGCTTTGCAAAAATTAAAAAAAATGTTTCTAATAAATTCTGAACATGGGCAAGTAATTGTATTGTCACACCTACACTTGCCAATTTCATTTCAAAACTGCCAATTATCGAAAGACTTTTGTCGGCAAATTCCTTTCATTTTTTTTTATATTTACAATGCAGTGACTGATGTTCAAGTTATTTCAAGTGATTTATCTAAGGCCTTGCATACACCTGGACTTCCGTCCTGCAACGAACTATTATTAGCTTAATGCTTTATTCATGAAAAATTCGTAAATGTCGACATGTACTTACAAGTTAATAAAACACGTATGTATATGGTTTTTTTATCTTCTAGAAACACATCGACAGTCGATATGATTCAAAACAAGTGACTTATACTTTCCCAATAAATTCAGACAACTCACAATTAAATTTATTTGAATTAAATATGAACATGATGTCAAACTTGATGTAAAAAAAGTTATTACACTTCTGGATTTTCCAACCAGTCGCAAATAATCTATCTTCACTACTTTAAATAATATCAAATAGAAAACAATAGTATTTTAAATTTTGGTTTGGTTTTGATCTTATTTATTCAAGTTGAGGTTTTGGCCTGCCTCTTCTTCTTCTCCCCCCGTTCTTTACGTCGCCACTGCATATGTAAAGGATAAAAGAGAAAAGTCTTTCGCAATTTATAAAAATAACCGTATGCTTATCTCCAACTTGACCTAAAAAATTTAATTCATTTATGACTAACAATAATTTGTAATATTAATTCTGATAATTTGATCGACAAAAAAAATGGTTTTCGCACCAATTTCTCCTTTTCAGTTCTCATGAATTATGAGTCACGCTCTCGCATTTTAGGAAATCCTCAAGTTAAAGAACTCCAACAAAGCGTTAAAGTGAAATGGCAAATGTGATCTAACCATTGGCGTCTGTGTTTAACCTCGCAGCAGAAATAGGCCGGCGCCTATGCTGCATTTTTTCCAGAAATTTCTAATGATTTTTATATCTCTTCAAAGGACGTCGCCTCTGGTCGGAAAAAAAATTAAAAATCACTTCCTAGCTTGAAGTTAAACCGTCAATATTTGGTTTGGTGTCGCAAAAAAAAATTATGAATAATTTAATTCTAGAACTGTCAGTAAGACTAATGTTGATTCTGATTTGATTAAATATTTATAAGAAACTCACGTTATCAGATTTCAAAATTTGGAACGAGTTTTATTTTCGTCAGTAATCGTTAGTGACATAACAATGTTTATGTCGTCGGTCTTCTTTTACCTGGTGACGACTTCATTCAAGAATTTATCAGTTATTTTAAATTATAATTTATTCTGGCTCTCTCTTTTTTATTTCTCTAAACGAACCTGTCTACCCAAACGGTTAACAGAATCAATTACCAAATCGTTCTTCGATGCATTCGGACGACACTGATTGATCAGACAGATAAAATGAATTAGAAATAATAAACGACACTTGACGTGTACAAGCAAGTACTATGGGTGTTCAAATCACGCGCGCACACCGCGTTCTCGCGACAACCACCAGACAACTGAAAACCCGAATGAATGTTAACTGGCGTTCGCATGCTTCTGGGGAGTCGAGTTGACCACATATGGGCCACGTGAAACAGTAGGCTGTAATTCGTAGGTGTGCGTTTTAGTAGGTTTATATCACTTTTAGTTTCGAAAAAATATGGTAATATATGCGATAAATTACTGCAAGGTACTAATAAACATCTACGTCACGTATCCTTCCAAATGGGGATATCAGAATCTTGGAGATCAATGCGAGAAGTAGGGATACACCTGAGCAAATCTTGATTCAATAAATTTCATCATCGCTGATACCTGTTCATTCTAAAGAATAAAATGGAAAAGTCATTGAAAAAAAATCAAATTCGGAAAAAAAAACTGAAATTTTACATTTTTAATTAGTAATAATTACGTTTTTGATGTTAAAATAGGGCAGGGGGCAGGAGGAACATTTGTTATTTCATAAAGTTTCAAAGAGAAAGTAACCAGAAAAGCGGGGTTTTATGTATAAGAGTCGCCGAGTAGCAGCCTACGCAGACGATGTAGCTTTCATATCATAAAACTAATCGAAATAATGAACAGAACTACAAAAGCTGAAAATGAAATGGGAATACAATTAAATAAGAAGTAAATATATGAAGAGGGAAGAGGACAAATTGGCAGCAGTGACACATGAAAAGAAAATTGATTTCTGTCTTTGGGGATATTACAAATTAAGTGGAAAGCAGAAACGAACAGAGAGTTTAGATTGGTTAAAGGAAGTAGATATACCAAAATATTCAAAGTAGATTAAAATAAGATCTCTAGAAAGATTCCATAGACGAGGAAAGATTAATCAACTAACAAAAAGTGCAAATGGTTAAGAGGCTTCTGTGTGTCGAGAGAATGACAAACCTCTAACAGGTATAAGAATAAAAAGTTAAAAGATCTGTGTGGCAAAAAACATAGACCAAGGAAAAGTGGAGGAAAATGGCGTTAAAGATCTATGAGAAAAAAGACTGTGAATTGGGAAACGAAAATCAGGGAGAGGAGACAGTGGAAGAAAATAATTATGTTATGAGCCCGAATAGTCTGCTGATGTTTTCAAAGCATTTTACAAACTAAATGTAGATTAAAGTAAAGTAAAAAAAAAAACAGAAAGAATGTAATTACTAACAAAAACAAAGCGGTTGATAAAAAATGTGAAATCTGTTCGGTTCTAGAAAAAATATTGTACAATACGTGTGAAAAAGTACTTTTTGTCGTGCTACTATTTGCACTCAATTAGAAAGAGCTACTTTACATAACAGTTGCATAAATAATTATTATTATTATTAATAATAATGGTAATAACATATTAAGGAAATAATATTTGTAATCGAATAAACATTCGCAAGTAAAACTTTTAATTGACAGAAAAAATAAAAATTAATTCTGAAATATAAGTATCAGCCATTTATACTATTAGGTTAAATAATAATAGTAGATTTTTCTAAATTTTATACATTTTGTAATTATCACAATACCGTAAAAATGTTAGAGTTTACCTACCGCTCTTGGGAAAGCTACCATATGGTTATTCACTTAAAAACATTTTTTTCTACTTAATAAATACATAATTTAATTTATGTTTTCAAAATAGTTTATTAAATATTGCAAGTTACAAGCAAGAATTGTTAATGCCAAATGAATTAGAAATTGAATTATGACTACAACTACTGTAATATTAAATTGATTCTGCAGTCACCTTTTAATTGTTCTTTAATGGACGTTTAGTTTACTGTATGGATTGACAATTTGCGTTGGCTGTAGAGGAGAGAAAAAGAGGAAGCAGTTCTACAAGGAAGAATTAACATTTAACATATTCTGTTATCTCTGCATATCAAATTAAGATCAGGATTTAAGAAAGTATTGTAAAGCAAAAAGCTCTCGTGTATTTCAAAACAATATTCATGGTTTAAAAACGCAGAACTTGATAAACGCAAAGTGGTTAAATGAAGTCGATTAAACTAATTAAAAGATTTTTTGAGAAATAAATTACATGAGAAATAAGTTGAAAATTGCGTGTTAATTTTAATGCTTATCTTTAAAAATTTGGCATTCCGAATGTTCATCTTGGCGTTTTTCCTTTGCTTCCTTGTCCTGAAAAATCATTTATTTTTTGTGTTCGTCAGAATAAGGAAGCAAAAGAAAAATTCCAAAATTAACTTCAAGAAGTGGAAACAAGGAACAAAGAATTCTTTTCGAATGTCCTTAAAAATCCATTTTCTTTATATCCATTTAGCCAACGGCCCCAAATGTCAATAATTTTGGAACATCCATTTTTATGAACGAATTAAAATTGTCTATTTAATTTTGAATTCTTTGTGTTTTTCATCACTTTCGTTATTTTTTTTTTACTGGGAATTGGAAAAGATAACTTCCAAATATCGTAACAAGGTTAATTAAATAATTGATTAAATTCATTTGCAAGTTTCTGAAGCGGTGAACATTGGTCCCATTATTGCAACAGTATTTAATACTTGATAAAGTGCAACATGAGGAATTATCAAACGTTAATAATCCTAACGGAGTCTACTCATGACATGTAATTGATAGGTCAATATCAATTTAATTATTCTTTGGAACGTGATGTCATGCATTCACATTTTTTCTGAATGATAGGTTAATACGTCACAGGTATTTATAGCAGTAAAATTCAATTTGTTATTATTATTTTTAATTCAGAGGAAGTTAGAAATTAAGTCTCATTTATTTTCACGGGTGAAATAATGTTTTACATTTTATAAATAATTTAATAAACGGTTTTATAAAAAACAAAAATTAGTACACGAGTTTAATACAAATTAACATTGTGTGGAATATGTGACTGGAATGCACAAGTACGAAACTTGAAATTATGAAGCTAATAACTTATTTATGTAATGGTTACGAGAGTTGAATTCAAATCGGGCGTTAATCATGCTGGGAGTGCACACATTTCTAGGCCTCATTGTAATTTAACAATGTTTTGTTCGACTTATGCACAGTGAAAGAAATGATTTACACTTACAATTTATAGAAGCACGTTTAATTAAGATTACGCTGCTGAGTCTAATATAAATCGAACGGTTAAAATGAACTCTTTTGTAACAATACGCTAACAAATCAGATCTTTCAATCTTAATAATGGTTTCTTGTTTGTTGGAAATTTATGTAATATAATGCTTTGGATTTCTTACAAGTAACTATGTAATTGACATTTCGCTTGAAAAAGCGATTTAATAGGTGCCCGGAGAATTAGCTTACAAATTTGTTACAAAATAATGGACATTTATTCATTGCATTAAGACAAAGACAACTTAATAAATTAAGTGAAACTAGAGTAATTAATTTTTTAATATTATAGTATTAAACAGGGTGTTCAAAAAGTGATGGTAAAAAATTTAGGGATGAGAAGTATGAATGAAGAGAAGCAAAAGGCTTCAGTAAATTTGGTTCCGCAAATTAACCGTTTATGAGAAAGTAATTTTTTTGCTGGTTGTGGCCTGAGGAATATTAACTTACTAATTTTAAGAAAAACAATGAAAATTTTATTTAGTTATCATTCACAAGACAACAGAAATTCATAATTTTGGCTTCACAACAGAATGTGACCGAACATACAGCTTGAGTGAAGCAAGTAGGTTGGCGACACGTGCCTCGGATGACCGGCCTTGTCTCGCATTGGGATCGAAACGATGAGCGCGTATTTAATAATATTATTTTAACTAGGATTTCAATAATTCTTGTTACAATGTTGTTATAATTGCCGCAATACATTTGCATAATGCAATTATTATTGTTTGTAATTAAACAATACTTCCATAAACATTACAGAAATTAATAAATGAAAAATCTTCTCTGATAATGGTTAAATTAAAAAGAATTCACAACGATAATATAAAAACATAATAAAACATTCTGTTGTAACAGAAAAACGATTTCTCAAATTGAATGAAAGATTTTATAGAATGAAGATAAAAATAAAATAAACTTCAAGTAATTCTGGTCAAGAAATAATAAATACATTAAATATCTTTCAAAATTTTTATTAATTCTGCGGATGGTTGTAGCAGAAGGAATTGGACGATTTACAATTTTTTCTCCGAATAAATTAATTCGTTAATACCACTTTATAATTTGTACTTTCTCAGGTACACTATAATTCATATTGAATTTTTGTACTGAAGAAAAATAAAGAACAATTAAAATAAATATTATATTATAATAAAAAAATATATATTTGTAGCTCAAAAACCTGCACGCTTCGAACTAGGGGCGTGAACTGATACACGCTAGCGCAAGAACCCCCTTTATTCCTACACGACTTCGTCCGAATTTACCACCTATTTATCCACCTGTATATAAAGGAAACTTTTTTGTTTGTGAAACAAGGTGCGTTACGTTGGGCTTTGTTTTCCATAAACTTCAAATCTTACCATGACCTCCTAGATCACAGGATTTTTTTTTTGGATTTTTGTGTATGGAGTTACACAAAAAGCCTAGTTTACGACGCAGCTGACATTGCCACACCTGAGGAATTACAGCATCGAATTATACATGCCTATCAGCAAATGAAGAATGATCCAGGATTGCTAGAACGCATTCGCGGGTCTTTGTGGAAAAGACTAGACAGAAATAAATAAGATAAAATACGATGTAGATTGTAGAAGAAAACCCATTCATGAGATGCTGCATTTTAAAGTAAATATTTAAAATTAGAAATAGTTACAAATAACAAACCATAAAAAGTAAAAATACCGATGTCTTCAAGTTAAAGTATTGTGAAAATTTATTTCACTGTAAATTCTCACCAGACCTACTTTTTTCTTTAATTTTAATGATTTAATCTATTTACAAGTGTGAAAATAATTTCAAGTTTATTTATTTTTTAAATATTTTTCTCTTACAATATCTATAAAACATTAAATGTTACAGATTTTTTATAATTCTAAATTTTTAAATTAAATCCGCTGAAAATGTATAGTGGTTGCCATTAAAATCATTATCCCTGCATTCTAACCTCGCCCTTTTTCAAAATAAAAGAAAAGTAGAGAAAAATTTAAATTATATAAAACTATTTCTTTTATTCTTATTTATTAATTACGACCAAAAATAGTTGTGATTTTGTTATTTTGAGATAAAACGTATTTCTAAATATGTAATCTTTTTGCGACAGATTTAAATTTGACTATTAAAATTGAGAGGGATCTTGTTGGGCCTCGTAATAAAATTGGTTGTATAGATTGATGTTAATGTAACGAACACAATAACGACACAGACTGAGTGACTGACAGTGAGATTGTAATTAACTGTGGACATAACATTTAAGTAGTATTTGTAAAGTCCCTAGATAATTCATTGGGCCTGCGTGACGGCGCCAAGATGGCGGATTAAAATTTTGAAAACTCAAAGTGAGACTCGGAAACTAGTTATTGTAATTAACTAATATGGATTAACTTGATTTAACTTGAAGGCTTAACAATAGATTAACTTGGTTGAGGGAATACATTTCTTGATATGTTCGGTAAATTACTTCGATTTCATAAGTTACCTTTAAGGAAATGGCAATTTTTATTAAACAATTTTTTAATTTTCCGCCAATTTGGCGACAAAATGGAGGTTAATTGGTGGTACTTTAATATCTACATACTCTAAGCATTTGTGTATTGATGTGCCATCTATAGATATGTTGATCTAGTGGTGCATCTACATACCAATTTTCAGCGCTAAATTTAAAACGATAAGATTGTGATAAATTTAATTGAAGTGTGTCTACATAAGCGACGATGCTAGATCAATCCTTTAGTCTTTTATACAGAGAGTAAAGACATGAAGTGGCAGTTTGGAAAATTCATGGCAGAGTAAACAGCTGATTAATTAAAAGCTGTTTATTCCACCAGTAAACGTCCAAACTGCTTTACTTGATGTCTTTACTCTCTCTACATATAAAGAACTCTAATTTCAATTTTAAGAACCAGGGAAGATGAAGGCTCGTTATAAATCACACGCGTAAGTTTAAGCTGCAGTAGAAACACAAATAACTTTTTTTCTCTGTCTTATGTATAACAAATAGTTGCGCATACACCAAATGTGTGTTTCATCGGTTTACTGACTAGCCTTCTTCTCTCCTGGTTGCGAATTTATACGTCACTGCAGACGTTGATTTTAAGAAGAGTTTTGATACAAAATATTCTCAAAAAAGAAAAAAAAATTATAAATAGATGAGAACGAGATGAATTTAAATAATATTGCAACTTCTATCATTCAAAATTGACTGCATAGTTTAATCTACAACGAATACTTCAACTATAACTTTAAGCACCAAATTTCAAATGATAAAAATTGATTCAACTTCAAATTTCTGCAAGAATTTGTCGAGATTCCATATAAAATTATACAATTTAGAATTAATTTCGAATGCCTATCGAAATTGAAAACAATAAAAATGTAAATTTTTCTGACTATTTATTTGAATAGTTCTCTTTATAATTGGCTTAAACTGGATAGCGTTCTAAATTCAAGTCTCAAAACAAAAACATAATATAAAAAAAAGAAAACAAACTAATATCTGAATAAATGAAATAGTCTTTATGATTCACTTTGCTGATTGCATCAAATTTGTAGGACTTTAATATTTAAAATGACTGGAAAAAATGAAAACGAAACTAATGAAAGTAATCATGATTGCGAAGTAGAATCATAATATAGCAAGAAAAAATTTAACTTAGCTGCAGATATAAAACGTCTTTGGACATTTTCTTATTTATTGGAATTGTAATTTCGTTAGGAAAAGATGTAATGAATTATCTCAAACGGACACTGAAAATGGCACTAATGCTCAACGTTTCACTAACGTCTGAAAGCTTCTCCTGACGGAGCTATCAACCGACAGTGAAACGTTGAGCATTAGGGGCAATTTCAGTGTCCGTTTGAGATAATTCATTACACAATTTCACCGGACAAGAATCTACTTTAATTATAGTTAGGAAAAGTGTCAATAACCACCGTAATGGGTGATAAGCTTTTGGAAAAAAATTGTAACATTTTGAATTGTAACAATTGTTATTGTTTCCAAAAGAAATTAAAAGCGAACCAGTGCCTCAAAATTATCAACAAAATGTGTTTGGCCAATGCTGTTACTAATACTATCGGACATAATTATCAAAATTTTATTTAATCTGATAGTCCCTAACAAGAACAGTAAGTTACCAGAGAACAAAACCTGGAATTAGAATAACAAACCAGGCAGATCTAAAAATATTTTATTTATGACATTTATTTCAAAATTTGAGAACAGTTCTGTGAAAAATGATAAAGTTTTTTTTTTACAAAGTTATAAATAACATTAATAAAATATCAAATAATTAATAGATAGTTAAAATGCACTTTAAAATTGTCATTTTCACGGTACATTACAATAAATTATTTTTACCAGAATGTGCTCGATCGCACTCTGAAGCATTTGTAACCGAGTTCTGATATACTTGTAATTGTTATAAAGTGAGAACACAGGCAATGTAATAGACAGAAAGCAGTATAGGCACGTAAAAGAGATGGGGGAGGTTTTTATACGTTCTTATTTCCTGTAGAGGCTTGGCGTCTTCCCTACTTATAACCGAGTGCTACCACCTACCCCGCTTCCAATTAATAAATTTCAATCTTCTATGACCTCGATTTGAGCCAATTACAGGTATATGATTCGCGTTATAAATATAATGCAAAATGTGTGGAAATATTAAAACTTTATAATTTATCCTCACCGTGACAACTTAAATACTCTGAGGGTAAGTTACAAGTTTCATAATGGTTCACCAAAATTTGGGTCTAATTTTGAAAACGCTTAACGACTTCTTTTTGAATAATATTGAAACTGCAACTCTTTTTCAGTATATTTTTGTGTCCATTGAAGCAAAGAACTACTTCCATGGTATTTTCACACCTACACGACATTATAAGAAACTTCTCGATGGTCACAACTTAATGCACCTTTGCTGAAATCAATAAGAAATTAAGTTTACTCGAACCTATTTGTGACGTATTCGTGATGTGTAGTAAACACACAATATCACGATATCCGTAAATGGTGCGAAGCAGTGACTCGGTGGGTAGATTGCGATACGAATGTTGCCCACAATGTCATAATCGCTTGTAGGCAGGGAATTTTATGCTACTTTTTACAGCGAAGGCATGCAGTGCTGCAGTTGCTGATCTCAATTATTAACACTTGGAAAATTTCGTTTGTGAACGTAGTAATTCCATGTGGAAACGTGGGTAGACGTCGCACATGTATATTTTATCGATTTGATTCGCTGATGGGGAAATACATGGGAGAACTAACATATGGAGAATGTTTAATAAATAAATGTATTTGAGTTTCTGGTAACTTTAAGGGTTTCTTTGTTAGGTGAAATAAATAAATTGAGAAAACGTTTTTACACATCTTTAGCTAGTAACATTGATCATGAAAAATATCTCAAAAACATCAGAGACTTCTGCATGTTTCACCTGTCGAAGATTCTTAGAAATTGTCTTCGTCAGACGATCAGAAAAAAGAAGGTAGTTATACAATGAAGCTCTGAGAAAAGAAGACACAAAATGGTAAGGATATACAGTGTGTCTCCGAATTGAGTTCGTGTTACGTACAATGGAGCAAAAATTTTTGAATTCAGATTTCACGCTTTGCAGTTAAGGTCTGCTTGCCGCAAAAAAGAATTTGTGCCAAATTTGACGTCGAACATCTTCAAGGGTGTGGAATTAATGCAAGAAAAAATAAATTTGTGTGAGGTAAAGTGGTTTTGCTTTTAAATTTAGGAGAAAATTTTAGTAAGATGTTTCTCATTTAAAATTAGGGAGATATACCAATTTCCAACATAAAAGAAAAATAATATTAAGGAACATCACAGATAAAAATATCAGTAGAGTATTTATTAATCAAAAAATAAATAATAATAAAATGTGACTATTCAAATTATGCTCCACCTATATTAGAACATAACTTTAAATTTAAAAGGAAGACCACTTTACCATATATAAATTTATTTCTTCTGGCATTAGTTAGTTTAAATATCTTTCATCAGAACATTCATATTCATACGAACGATAAAGGAATTTTCGGCTGTGAATCAAAGGTTTAAAGTTTCATACAAATCTCGATAGTTATCAATGATAGGTATGCCTATGATAAAAGTTTGTGAAAGTGTGTACATGACTACTGGCTTTTACGAATGGGAATTTGCAACAATTACATATTTATGCATAAATTAAAAAAATAAGTAATTTCACATTTAAACACAAAACCAAGTAAAATAAGTTAAATACAAATGATTACAATATGTATTATAATTAACATAGAAATTATGTCTTAATTAAAGAGTCACCCCTGATATTAGTGACCAAAAATAATTTGTTCCTAATCTAAACGATGTTCTAATTGTATTAAATTAAATTTTTTAACTCATAATAGTATAAAAGTGCACTTAAAAAAAGTTAACTACAAATCACAGTCGAGTTAAATATTCTATTAGCGGAAATTTATCAAAAAAAAAAATTAGTACTTTTACATAGTTACATTGTAAACAAACTACTCTGATATAAATTATCATCTTATCGTTTCAGTAAGTGCGTGACTTTACTTATCATTCGATCCAGCAATTACTTTTTCGATATAAAACTATTTAAATAACTAATTAAAAGCGACAAGATACTTCAATTACTTCTTTATTTACAATTATTAAAGAACTTACCGAGTTAAATTGTTTTATAGGACTATCGATGTTTTAACATTTCAGTACATGCGATTCTAATAGTATTAGTGAACCCTCTCGATTTTTTCGTTGCAACCCAAGTCATTTTACCATGCCAAAACAAAATTGAAAGAACAGTTTAAAAACAGAGTATCCAAACCAAAAAGAACTGAAAGGAAAGTATTACATTTGTTTACATGATTTCATTTAACTGTAAATAAAATACAGCAAATGAATAAGTATTTATTTAATCCTTCTGATAAGTATGAATGGCAAACGAAATACAAAATACAAAAGCCCCAAGAACAATAGTAGGCTGCGAACATGTTTGAAAGCGAAACTTTCATATCTTTCGTAACAGTTAAATATATTCCAATTCACGCCTTCATAAGAAACTGCAAATAAATCATTCTCATGACGTGATAATTTGACCGAATAACATAAATCTAAATACGAACGTACACAAAAAATCTATACTCATTGCTAAAAGCAAAAGTGAATTTACACGGTCATTTATGGAAGCATAAAAAATTAATTAGAATTAAATTAAACTCGATGAAAGCAGAATCACAATTAAGCAATTACATATAACAACTCAAATTCAATAATGTTCGTATTCTTATGGCCAGTTGCGCCAACCACTTAAGGTCTGCTTAACTTTAAGCATCACTTAGAATATGACTTACATATTATACCGAGTGATTTTTTCAATTTTTTATCAAGTCTTGCCATGAAATCTTTACGTTATGTCTTAGCTTAAGTGAATAGTGCGTCGTTGCATTCCTTGATGCTGTTTTATAGTAAACCTGAGACATACCGTCCAAATTCCATGGCAAGAGTTGATAAAAAAATTTAAAAATCACTCGTATTAGAAACACCGCTTAAATTTAAGTTCAGCTTAAGTCAAGTTTAAGGGCTTGGTGCAACTGGCCATTAATAGTTTTACTGTGGAAATTAGTCGGCTAATTCACAACAAATTGAATAATTGAAAAATATGCAGGAAGAAGCAATTTAATTAAACTGGATAAAACTAAGTACCTAAGTATTACAAAGATAATGAAAACCAATGACATTGTGTCACTAGAATCTCCATGCTTTTTTAATTTGTTTCTCTTTTAGTACTGACAGTAATATGTGATTATTAGTGATTATTTTACAAGAAGTTAAAATAATTATCTGCCAGAATTAAGGAGTTAAGTAAAAAACAAAATTTACATATTTAAAATACGATAATATCTCAGAACTGTAGCAGTACACGAATAATTAAATTTATTTCTAGAATGTCTTCTACCATGACACTCAGGGGCAATAAAAAACATTGGATTTTGAACAAGGTCAATCAGAAAACCCAAGAAAAAGAAAAGATAACTTGGTTTTCGTCCTTCGGCTACGCCACAGAAAAAGTAGCGACACCCAATACCGTCTGATGATTTCTAAACAAAGAGATTACGACAAATTCGAAACAAGAGTTTAAAAAACCAACGGGTGTGTTCAGCGATGAAAACGCCAATCAAATAATATGCCAAGCCGATGGTATAATAATGAAACTCAAGGACGACATTTTAATTGATAATTTATAAAAGTCGTTGAACGAACCACAAAAATAAATCAAGAAGTACATTTTACAGGACGAATCCGCTACTGTCTTTTTTCTAACATCTACATTTCTTTAATAGTAAATTTTGTCTTCGTAGAATTTTCCCTATATTTAAATCTTAAAAATGCGCCTACACATTTTACAAAAAAATCTAATAGTGTTCAATTGCATGACCTTAGACACAAATTGAAATCTACATTCTGTAAAATTATTTCAATCGCAAAAACTCGGTTGAATGTAAAGGGTTTTCTAATAGGGTTGGGTCGATGTTGATAGGCTGTGGCGCCCATGTTGTTTTGGCGGCGTCTGTCAAATCTGTTTTTTATGATTCAGTCACTGATGCCAAATCACCATGCAAGTTACAAGATTGAGCAGCACGTCCAAATGATAAAACTTTATTATCAAAATGAGTGTTCGTTTGTGCAAACGTTGTGCGCGTTGCGCCCATTTTACGACAGACACAATGGCCTTTCAAAGTCGACTCTCCAACGTTTGGACGACTGGTTTGGTAAACAATCAATGGTACGTAAAAAGAACGCCAGATCAGCCGAGAACATCGCCGCTGTTCGTGAAAATGTGCAGGAGAATCCGAGGCAATCAATTCCTCGCCGTGCACAAGAACCCGGCCTTTTGCAGACTTCAACTTGGCGAATTTTGTGTCGGGACTTAGGCCTGCACCCGTACAAGATCCAACTGATCCAGGAGCTCTAAGTTAATGACCATAGACAACGCCGTTTGTTCGCTGAATGGGCTTCGGAGCGTTTAGAAGAGGATTCCAATTTTGGCCGAAAAATCATCTTTAGCGACGAGGCGCATTTTTGGATGAATGGCTATGTTAACAAACAAAATTGCCATATATGGGATGACTCTAACCCACACGAGGTGGCAATGCATCCACAAAAGGTTACCGTTTGGGCCGGCGGCGTTATTGGTCCGTACTTTTTTGAAAACGACATTGGTGAGGCCATCACCGACAACGGCGAGCGCTACAGATCGATGATAACCAATTTCTTTTGGCCCGAATTGACTGATATGGACGTGGACGACACGTGGTTCTAGCAGGACGGCGCTACGTGCCACACAGCGAACGCCACGATGGACATTCTGCAGGAACGATTTGAGGGTAAGGTTATCTCTTGCGGAGGTGACGTAAATTGGCCACCAAGATCGTGCGATTTGATCCCGCTAGACTTTTTCTTGTGGGGTTTTCTGAAGTCCCAGGTCTATGCCAATAGGCCGCAATCGACCGATGACCTCAAAGTCAACATAACGCAGGCCATCGCTCAAATTCAGCTGGATCTATGCGGAAGAGTCATTGAAAATTGGACCTCTAGGATCCGTGCCACCGTGCGAAGCCACGGCGGACATTTGAACGATGTCATATTCCATACATAATGGCATACATGGGCCTTTCAAATAAAAAAAGAAATTCATTAATACCTCGCACACAGCTTGTTTTATTCCATTTCAACAACGACCCGACCCAATTGGAAAACCCTTTAGTACCGTTTTGGTGTAAATAGCACATCAATATGACTTAATTCTGGCCATAAAAAATTATTCAAAATTGGTATCGTTCAACATCATCTTTGAAAAAAAATGGAATAATGATTCAATTACCTCAAAATACACACGACTCTTTCATGAATAAAAGCTGGCACACGCATTCCTTCTTGCAGACGGTTTTGCTTCAACGTTTTAAAATGAAATGCAAGAGAGAGTGTGTGTGTGGTCAAGTCGGCCAACTTTGCCCGCAAGTTTCTTTAGGATTTTTCTTTGCGTGCTGTTTGTCCGTCTTATCGATAGATAAGAAGGATGGTGTAGGGAGATTCTCAAATTTGCTTGCCAGTCTTCCTGTAAAAATGACCGACCAAAGGTTAATTTCTTACTGAATTTATTAATTTCTATTAAGAAAAAGAGTGTTTATGGAAGATAAAGTCGACTGTAGACTCAGATAAAAATTTAAAAAATGCTGCATACGACATTCTAGTTTTAATTCATTCAGTAAATTGACTATTTTCCATTTTCTTCAATAGCAATTGTTTTGATTACTGTTTACGAAAATTGGGTTTTTCTTTCCTTTTTCATTATAATAATAGTTGCAGAAATTGCTTCTACACGTCAGTCATATTTATTAAAGTTAAACTTTTAAACTGTCGTGAAAAAGGACAGTGTATGTGGTCCCACTAGGTTCCGTCTTGCATTTCATTTTAAAACGTTCAAACAAAACCACGTGCAAGGAGGGTGTGTGCCAGCCTTAACACAAAGATTTTCAGCATTCCAGATACGACAATTTTGCTTATTAACGAATCCATTCTTTGTGAAATGAGCTCCACCATGAAACAAAATTTTACTTGAAAACAATGGATCTGTTGTTCATATTGTAAGTACGCGTTTAAATGCAAATCTTTATAGAAAATCCTTCATAAAGAGTCAAAAGATATGTCCAATTCTTGCGAACGACTTAACAATGATGTCGGTTCATTTTCTACACTTTCACTTAGAACCACGTTTCCATTTTTGCACAGATTTTGGTTGTGGTTTATCAACAAGATCCAGTTTCTTCGAATTTTTTCACTAATCTTTGAAGACAACCAAGAAACTCACAATTTTTGAGATGGATATTTTTCAGAAGACGCTCATTTTCATAAGTTTGAATAATGTAAAAGCTTTGCTGCAATATATACCTGCCTATAGTTAAAATCGTATTAACTTATACTTTCTACTGCCATTTGAAAAGACACGACATGTAGCCATGCTGACATCTATGCGTCGCATTTAGGTGACCCGGTATTTCCTTTTAACCAAGACTAATTTGTTTAGGACCCAGTATAGGTCTTTTGCAAGTATTTCCAAATCCAATTTTCTTCATTTATGGCAATGCAAATCTCTCTACAGCACTTCGATCTTCTTGCTGTAATACTCTAAACTCTTTTCTTAAATTTGTAGAAAAATGTTTTCCATTTCTGTTCTAGGTCATTATTTTTATCTTTTATTTAATTCAGCTCTTTTGATAGTCTTTTCCATTGCCTTAATTTTTTGTTCGGTTTTCCAACCGCCATTTTATTTAAAAAGCATAAAACTTGTTAAAACACAAAACACCACATAAAATATTTAAACAAAAAAAAAAACTAAAAAGAAACTGTGTACTAATTTTATACTATTTATAGGTTCGAGCTTAAACGAAATAAATTTTTAATTATATACGATTACAAGACATGAAATTAATGATAATTGTATCTACTACAAGATTATAAAAAAAATTAAACAGATTTAAATGCACTTAAGACAGAAATTGCTTGTTTACGTAATACAATTTGTCTCCTGATTTGAAAGTAAATAGCCACATTACACTTAACAGTAATACAAAATAATTAATAATGCACTCGGTTTGAAATGCCACACATGGATGTTAAAGCACGTTGTAAATAAGTAAAATGTTTTACTATGCTATGCAATAACTTACAAGTGAACAAATACGCATACTGATTTAAACGGTCAATATTACATAATTGTAAGTTGTACAGATATGGATTATTTACTTACATGCGAAATGCACTTTAAGGCCACTTTTTGATTTAAGGCCCTTGTAACCGAGCACACTCGATTTTCGATACATGACTGGGCTACCTTGTTAGCTGCATTGTCAACTTTTAAAAGATTAATTAGTAAATTAGTAAATTGTTCGTTAATTGGTTTATAAATAAGGCCTGAAATCGTGAGACAATTAAATTCTATAAATATCGCGGTATTAAAGCATTCGCGAAAAATTGATAACAAATATCTAATGCAGTTTGAATTTTTTAGAAAGAGAGGGCATTCTTAACCGATTAAATAAAGACATTTCCAGTAAAAAAATTCTTTTGAATTTCTACAATCTAAATTAAACAATTATTTAATGTTTTTCAATAATTTTTATCTAATTGAATTTTAATATTCCTTACGTACAAACAAAGTACTAAATCAATGAGTCATTTCAAGCGAAAAGGTTAAATAAGCAGCCAAAAGGATAAGATAGGATAAAAGGCGGCAATCATAAAAAAATACGGCAAAGGATCAAAAGTTTCAATCAAACTGCAGCTGAATATCAAAACGTTTTTATGAATTCGAGATTTCCTAGAATCATGAAAACCTATGAATATTATACGTTGAAAATACAACTTTGCTTTATTAAGCATATTACACTGCTTAAAATGATACATAGTTTTTGAAAAATTTAATAGAACGCATATTTTATGTGCTCAAGACAAAAAATAATACTATTGCGGCTAACTATAACATAGTATACTAATTTCGTGACTACTTAAAAAAACCTGAAGTGCTGTAATTTCATATTTTAACATCCTATTGTATTGTGAACTAACAATAACGTGTTAGTCCAAAAATTACGTAATACTCGCCAGAATTTTGAAGCGTCAGTGATACACAAAGGCGCTTACTTCCTTTTACAACAGTTTTTAACAATAAGTCACCTTGATCTTTATTCGCATTTTGATTTCATTAATTTTGTTTGTTTAGCAAACGGTTGCTATTTCCTCGACAAATATTAGTTCTAACAACTTCAAACGACGAATTTAAATCACAAGGATGTCGTCAGTAATATTTTATTGCCATCGTTAAAGACAACTGCAAGAGTAAGTGAATAATTCGAGAGGCCAACTGTACACAAAGTCGTTGTCGTACGTTAACAACGTAAACAAAACATGCCGGCAAATAATGATTGAATTTAAGTACTCTAAAATGGTACAGCTACTAATTGAACATTTAAGGTCATCACTAGTCATTGATAATTATAGATAATGCGTCACTTAGTGAAGAATCATGTAAAATTCCTATCTATTTGCATCTCCAAAAAAGGAATTTTGATTATGTTCTATTTTACTGTTTAGAAAATTATTCGGTTCAAATTTCAATATTCAATTGCTATTACACATTGGCTTTCTAACACTTTTAAATTATGATTACAAATATATACAGCCTTGGCCAAAAGTATTAGGCACCCTTAAGTTTCTATTTATCTCCGAAAACATTATATATCTCAGAAATTTTTAGAATTTTATTATCATATAGTCGGCAATAATAAACGATAATTTATTAAATAATGCATAGTACTTTACAGCGGTTGTAAAATATGTGGCAGATGATAGTTAGCAATTGTGGCACGTAAATAGGTAGTCAGTCTTGTATAAGCGCTTGTAGTAAAGAACAACCTTTCCAGTATAGTGTTTATTTCATTATAATTTTGAATATCGTCTTTTTACTGTAAAAAATGCCTAAAAAGAACGAACTTAATGAGCATTTACGTTTAGGAATTCAGTTCTTGCACGAACAAGGCAACTTACAGACAGAAATAGCCAAAAATATTAAACGTTCGCGTTGTGCTTTGAAATCTGCCTTGAAACGTTACGCGGATACTGGATCACATGCGAACCGAACAAGAACAGGTAGAAAACGGATAACTTCGGACCGTGAGAATCGAAATTTAATTCGGAAGTCACTTAAAAATCGAAAGAAAACTTCCTCCGAGCTCGCTGCCAGTTTATCCGAGGAAATCGGGAGACCGATCAGTGCCAGAACGACTAGAAGAAGACTTAATGAAGTTGGCTTGAAAGCAAGAAAGAAGCCTTGGCTTTCAGAAAAAATAAAAAGTCTCGTTTGGAATGGGCTATAAAGTACCAACACTTTATAGAGAAGGATTGGGCAAATGTTGTGTGGTCCAACGAATCAAATTTTGAGGTAATATTTGCTTTATATCACTTGTAATTTTGAATTCGTTTGCATCTTCTACACTTCGTCAGTAAAAAGTTATACGGTGTGTTTAAAATCACGTTTTTTTAATTAACTGTAAGGTATTTGGAACTCCTGGTGTAGCTTACGTGAAGCGGAGAATCGGTGAAGAATACCTTCTGGAATGCGGGTACCAACACTGAAACACGAGGGAGGCAGTGTAATGATCTGGAGTTGTATGACAGCCGACGGTGTAGGCGAAATGTTTGTTTGTGAAGGTCGAATGAACTCCCAAACTTACATAAATGTATTGGAAACGACATTGCGGCAATCATTTTCCAAGATGTTTGGTGATACGAATATGGAAGAAATGTTATATCAAGAAAATAATGCACCCTGCCACAAACCTGCAGTTACAATGAAGTGGTTTCAAGAAAACAATATTAACCTCCTGGATTGGCCTGCACAATCCCCAGACCTAAAATCCCATAGAACATTTGTGGGAGATTCTAAAGCGTAACATTAGAAAGCATCCAATTACATCTAAAGCAATTTTAAAAAACGTGTTATTGAAAGAATGGAATAATATTACACAAACATATAAGTACTCTGCCAAAAAGAATAGCTGCAGTGATTAAGGCTAGAGGTGGCCCAACAAAATACGAGTTACTTTAATAAATTGTTATTACTTTGTACCTAGGAAATTTTATTTTACCCCAATGCAACAGATTTTCATGATATTGTAGTTAATATAAAGTGCGTAATACTTTTGGCCAAGGCTGTATATATGTAAAAAAGAAACGATAAAAGGTAGATAATAATTAGATAATACAAATAAGATAGACAAAACTAATCAAATTATTGATTGCAGAAGATAAGCGTAAAATTTTCTTTCCGTCATAAAAATATATTTCATTCGCAAAAACATTTTGATGTATGTGATTTACAAGTCAAATAGCTTGATATTATAATAGTCGTACTTATTATTAGGATGCGTCCGATTGCTTGAAGCCTATTATTAACAGAGAGCGGCCAGTTTTAGGTTTCGGATATCAGGAGTGGGTAGTTTACCTTGAATAAGTCATTTATAAGATGTTGAAACACAAAATAAATGTACAAGATTCTGTAAAAATAGTTTTGAATGGCTATGGTTTGGACGACAGGTAAAACCTAAGGCCATCCGCTCTCTGGTTATTTAGTTCCGAACAGAATTAACAGATATTATCTGTCACATTTAAAATGCTAATGTTTCTGAATGCGACTGTAGTAGCGATAATGAAGAAGTGGAATACGATAAATTAAAAAAATTGAAAATGTTAAAGAGTACCTATATGAAAATAATAATACAGTGACCATCAAAAAATGTCGACACACATAGAAAATTTCTTAGAAACATTTATTCTTTTAAGTTATCTCAAAATCAAAATGGTTTTAAAAATACCTTTTTCCAGTCACAGTGTATCAATTAATTTTGTTTATGAAATAAAATATTTATTTTAAAAAAAGTAATTCATTTGAATTCTCTAGAAAATAGTACTCATAATTCTCTGGAAAGTGCAATAATGTACTCGTACAAACTCGCCCTTCACATCAATCTTTTATAGTCGTACGATAAAGGGCACTCGAAGTCTTCTTGCGAAAAAATTTACTAAATATTTTAATTTACTTATCATTTCAGTTCAGTTAATGATAATTCTTATCATATTTCAACTTTCAATGAATTCATTACTAAGAAAGATTTCAATTTATTAAAAATTTCCTTGTACAGTAAAATTGAGTGTCTTCTTTTGTGAATACAGTGCGCGACACTTGATTACTCTCTCATTTTGTTAAAAAAATCACTGTTTTGGTTCGTAGAACCAGGCATGGAGTTAGATTATACACTTTCAATATCTACGCAAAAGTTTGCCTCATAATTTCGACTCCTTCAATTCTGGGCAATTTCTTAAAGTTAAATTGTTATTTCCATCGCGACACTTAATTACTCTCACTATTTTTTTTAATCAACGTTAGCTGATAGTCATACAACAAATGGAAATTACGTTGCTTAGCAACGAGTCAACAATTGTTCGACAATAGTTGTCACGTTGAAACAGTATGGGTCGTGGAAAAACTTTATCTGCCGGAGAAAGAGGAAGAATCCAAAATTTTCACCAAGAACGCTACTCCAATCAAAAAATCGCCAGAAAAATAGGACGAAGCACGTGAGTAATTAATGCTTACCTAAAAGACAGAAAAAATGATGGTAAAAATCGGCGAGGTTGCATTGCAACGGCAACAACTGCAACGGAGCGTCGTGCGATTATACGACTAGCGTCCAATTCTTGTGCTACAGCCAGGCAGATTAGGGGAAGAATCGGAAGTGATGCCTCCGTACGAACCATCCAAAGAGTAATAAATGCCCACACTTAAAACGAAAAAAAAATGCGGAAAAAACCTCTCCTGCTGGAGCATCATCGGCGGGCCCGATTAGAATTTTCTCGCAATCATCGTGATTGGGCAGAGGAGTGGAAAAGTGTTGTTTTCAGCGACGAAAAAAAGTTTAATTTGTATGGACCTGATGGCTTCCAATTGGAAGAATGAGTCTTATCACGTCGTCATAGCCGAGCCGGATCAGTAATGGTTTGGGCGGCGATTTCAAGTCGAAGACCAGTGGAGCTAAAAATTCTGGAAGGGAGACAAACTGCTCAAAAGTACCTAGACTTGCTCCAGAGACGAGTTGATAACATTGCAGCGTTATTTCCCGATCAACAATGGACATTTCAGCACGACAATGCGCCAATTCACACGGCAAGAATAATCAACACATGGTTGAATGAGAACAATATCGACGTTCTGGAGTGGCCCGCTTTTTCCCCCGACTTGAATATCATATTATGGGGTTGGATGACCAAAAAAGTCTATGGGGAAGGATGACAGTTCAATAGCAGAGAGGAACTAATGGTAGCCATAAGAACATCCTGGGAAGCAATTCCAATCAATTTATGAAATAGTTTATTTAATTCATTACCTCATCGCTTGTTAGCCGTTATTGAGAAACGAGGAGGTCATGCTCGATATTAAAATAAATATTAGTTGATTTATTAATTTTTTTTTTGTTTTATTTAGTGTGAGAGTAATAAGTGTCGCTTAGGAAATAACAATCATACTGAAAAGAAATTCTCAAAAGTTAGTTTTTGAAATTCTTCATTCAAACTGGTGCCTAAACTTGTTGAAAATGCCTAATTCAACTATCTTGCTAGTCCTAATAACCAAAACATTGGTTTATTAAAAGAATGGCGTCAACTGTGGAGTGAGAGTAATCAAGTGTCGCGCACTGTATTTGTGAACCACTTCTTTATTTAATTTATTTATTATTAAAAAACGCGACGATATTTTTATATTTTTACCAATTTGCAATAAATTTTTTTATATTTTTATCATTTTAAACAAAAATACCATCACAAATTGTAATTTTATGTTTTCGTTGTAATCAGTGAATGACTTTATTTCTAAAATTATGATTTAACCACAAGTTGAAGCAACAGGCAGTATGACGTGTTCCTTCCATTCATAACAACTCAATTTGCTGAAGACAACCTTAATTTAACTCGCTACGTAATCAGCTTACGCATTTATATTTACATACTAATTTATATGCTTTTCCTTGTCCTTTCAAACAGATGTCCTTTTGAATGCAAATTTCTAACGTCATAAGAACATTAATGACAGAAATCCTAATCAAAATTACGGAAAATATATTCTTTTCTCATGGGAGACATTTGCCGAATTCAATTTTATTTGCTTAGTTTTTGTATGTTCCTTTATCTAAGGCTACATTCTTTTCATACCTTTTAAAATCAGGCGTAAAAATGTTTGCCATCGCTAAACAAAAAAACTAACAGACTTTCTCAAGGTAAAATATTTCGCTAATGAATATTTTACGTTATTGCGACGTAAATAAATATAAGTTTGTGTTCTATTTGCTTGTGCCATTTTCTTTGGAGTAAGCACTGCGAGAAGAAAACGTTTTCTACTGCGATGCTATGTTTATTCACAATTCACTTGTATTAGATATATCATTATTAATAATAAATAATATTTTGAATACTAATGTTAAAATTTCAATATCGTTATGTCCCTCACCTAATGACATTAAGGTACTTTTAATATAATGCGTGAAAATGTCACTACCGCAAGAAAAAAATTACTTAATTCCAAAGGAATTTGATAAAATTAAAATAAAATAATATAGATATAGTGAGTCGTTTTATAAAAATATTCATAGGCTAAGGTTCTTTTAACTATTTAAATTTTTTATTTGATTTTGCAGGAAATGAATTCGTTTTATTTCACACGAAAAAGCAAAGAAATCAAATTCATTAATTTGTCTTGTTCTATTTTTAGCAAATTTTTAGAGTAACCTTAAAACTGATATTACGAAATAAACCTTGAAAAAAATTTATTTATTAACCGTGCGGAAAGAATTGGAACAATCATTTCTTGAAGTATCAATAAATGATAAAAAGAAAGTGAGTTAAGAAAAAACTTGCAGATAAAGGTATTTTACGTCAAAGTGTGAAACAGATTGGTGGTTCATTAAATCAAGAAACTTTCAATATGTATATTCAAATACACGTATAAACGTAAAAACAAAATGCTGTACTGATGTTAATGTTGAATTCATAATTCAAATTATCTGAAAAAAGCAGTACACTTGGAAAGGAAAGTTCGGGTAATGTAATAATACCTAAATGTGTGTAATTTAAGCAATTATGCAAACATCACGAAAACATGTCGATATTGGTTTTACGAGAGCCAAATTTTATTATAAAGTACAGTAAAGTCCGATTTCAACGAACCCAAAAAATATATCATGTACATTTTATGAAAGAAAAAAAAATTAAAATTATTTCCAACTATACAGGATTGTTCATTTAAGTGTTACAGATCTAACTTATGATATTTCAAAGGGAACACAATGTATATTTAATTGCAGTTTGGTCAGCCCTCGAAGACTTAAAATGAAAATGATAATGTTATATTTATTTTGAGTATTTACCGAGTTATTCTTAGCTTTATGCAAAAATTGGGTCATGTTCGATCGGTTATCAAATTGTCATTTTTAATTTTTAATTGTCAATTTTGAACCAAACTATTTCTACAAATCTGCACTTTTAAAATATTCAACAGCTTTAAAAGTCGAGTTCATTAATAATAATAATAGTAACTAATATTCATATTGATTGTATCTTCAAACTCTAATATCTGATTTTATTATTCAAGAACAATAATTGCAGCAGTAGATTTTAATCTTGGATTTACTGTTCCTACCAAATATTAAGACAAAGTTTTTGGAAAATTATTTTTTACCAATGTTCTTAAACGTCATTTGATCTAATTAATACCTTTAGTTGGATAATCTTCCAGCTTGAAATGTAATGAACACACTCTCAATCCTGCAATATCCAGTTTTCCCATGAATAAAATATTTTTCCAGGCTCTTTTCGTTCTACTTTCTCTAGTACTCCAAAAGCATTGGCGATCTATACAGAACCTTCATTTTTTCGCGGAAAACAATGAAAATGCAATGCCCTATAATTATTTTTCCTAGAATAACATTTACAAGAGTTTGTGTTAGTTATGCACTGTTTTAGGGGGTATTTTTAAACAAAATTAACAGAATGTGTGATTATAAATAAACACTAACTTTGACCCTTACTTGTCTGTGGCAGTTCCAGTTATGACCACCAGAGGGACACGAGCTAGTTGGAATTGCCAACAGGGAAGACATCGGGTACTCGAGTACGCAAGGATTACCCACATAATTGTTACTCGTGTATGATTTTTTTATCCAGGCATCCGTTATTACCAGGTTACAACTAGGAAAGTAAAAGAAAATTAAATAGAATAATCCCATTCTTCCGTGGTATTAATTTACTTGGGAGTATAGATTTACTGCAGTAAAAGAAAACAATGTCAAAAATGGGAGATACCTTCACACTCTTCCCAAAAGCCATCTCTCCTAACCTCAATTATTTCTTGAAAAACGAGCCAATAACAGAAAAGAAATGGTCAATAGTTTCCAATAAACAATAATAGGAAATAATATTCTATGCAAAATACCATCAGGGAAACAGGAATTCGTAGACATACCAGAAGCTACTGTAACATGATGACTTATAATTAGGTAAGAACAACACGTAAATGAAACACACAGGAGAAATCTTCAACAAGAACAAATATTTCACAAGAACAAATATTTCACAAGATAACCAAAGTTTGAGAGGAAAAAAAGGATTCAAACTCTATTTCTCTGAAAAAGCACAGAGTTTATCGAAGCAAGAAATCGATAATGACATTTTTAATCCACTTACCTTTTTTATTTAAATAATTATTGATTAGCTTTGTTCTAAGAATTATGAAAAATTAATTTAGGAATCTTTTTCACAGTGATCAAGGAAAACGATTACGATAACAGCAAATCACTTTCCAAAATCGAATAAAAATTGTAAAGAACGAAAAGTAAACAAATTAAAAAATGTAACAAAATTAATAAGAAATAAATGAGAATAAAAATATTAATTTAATATGTTTAATATGTCTGAGAAGAAATTTTGGCACTATTCAGTTCTTTACGAATAACAATCCCAAATCGTGTTGATAAAAATAATTGAAATAAAAAAATCTTGACTTTTTGATATTTAAAAAAAATCTCATTTCGTAAATGTATTTTTAAAGCAAATAAAAAATTCATGCCAGTTATTTCTGCCAGTCAAAAGTATAAAACTTGTAGGAAACTTTCAAAATGTTAAATTTCATAAAAATCGCTTGATTAAAATCAGTGCTTCTTAAACAAATTATTTAAATCAGTTCAACCGTGGCCCCAAATCCTTGTTATATTATTTTTACTCGTTGTCACCATTAAAACATTTCTTTTTTATTATATTGAATTTTAAGTTTTTAATTATTAATAATGTTCGCAAAAATATCAAAATTGATTCTAAAGGTAAACGACGTTCTATTGGAAAAATGAATGGTGAAATTTTAAATAAGAATTACAAATACACAAAAGATGATTAAGAAAAATTAAATGTTTTATTTAATACGAAAACCATATCTCCGTGTTTGAGTTTCCTGGACACCCGAATAAACAATCCGGATACCCGTATGGTGCTCAGATAATAATATGAGTCCGGGTACCCATACAAAACTAAAGTCCGGATCAGATACGGGTACCCGAATGTATACGAGTACCAATATAAGTTCGAGTTCCCGTATAAATTTGGATATTTCAACTTAAACGGATTCATCAATCTTACAAGAGTGTACGTATGTTAATAATAAACAAGTTCTTATCGTGTAATAAGAGGGTAAAGCTTAATTTAATTTATTTATAGGCCATGAAAAACAAAACATACAGTGTTATTTAGAGCACTTCTTTATCTGTCAATTGAAGTTTAGTTGAAGAACTCAAGTTACTAATTTTTTCAAGTGATATTACAAGTAAAAAAAAAAATGGAATTAACCACAGAGCATTTTCGAATCATGATTTATTATGATTGTAAAAGTGTTTTAAGCGCTTATGAGTGCAAAAAGAGTTTAGATTCGGCTTTTAGCGAACAAGCATCTCCCTTGGTTACAATTTAGTGATGGTATAAGGAATTTGAACGCGAAAGGAATTCTGTTCAGCATCAAAAAGGAGCAGGGCGTCCTCCTACGGCTGTTACCGACAAAAAAATTGCTGCTATTAAAAAATTAATTGAAGAGGACAATAAAGCCACTTATGCAGTAATAGAGCATCAACTCAAGATTGGTTCCTCAGCTGTTAGAACAATCATACACGATCACCTGCATTAAAAAAAGTGGTTAGTCGTTTGGTGCCGTATCACCTTTCTGACTTCCAAAAAGCAGAGCGTGTAAGAACTTGCCATGAAACTTTAAATTTCTTAAATAACGATGGACATCAATTTTTTCCCAAAATAGTGACAGGTGACGAAACTTACATTTCCTTTTTCGACGTACCTACCCGCCAAGAGAGTCGTGTGTGGGTTCACGAAGATGAGGAAACTCCAACAATGACCAAGAAGGAACGAGCCATGAAAAAAGTTATGTATGAGGTATTCTTCGAAAGTATGGGCCTAGTAAATGCAATTAAGCTAGATGGACAAAAGATAGTTACAACTAAATCGTACATTGAAAAATATTTGCCTGAAGTGTTCACTAGAGTTCTAGACGAGGGAATTATGCTGCACCGTGATAATGAATCGTGCTATACGGCAGCTTTAATTCTCCAGTTTTTGGCTAAAAAAAATATAAAAGTAATAGAGTATCCGCCGTATTCACCTGATTTGGCAATGTGCGATTTTTGGCTATTTTTTGGGCTTAAAAAGAATTTGCGGGATAGAAGGTTTTCGTCAGAAGAAGAGATTGATGCCACAGTTCACGTTTACTTTAAAGGTATTCTGAAAGATGATTGGTTGGGAGCTTTTGAACAGTGGAAAGAAAGAATGGTCAAATGCTGAAGGGAATTACTTCGAGCATATATAAAATAAAATCCTAGAAAATATTAATCGTGTTTTTTATTCTTAATAAATTCAGTTTGACCCACGTATTAATTACATTCAAAAATTTCTAGTCATGATTTGATCAAACTTGACCCTCATAACAACAGATAGGATATACATATACATGTTTTCTGAGTTGAGAAATTATACAGGTAGGATAACTGGTACCCGGATAAAGAAATGGTACTCGAGTATCCAATGTAGTACCGGGTACCCGATATTTTCCCTAGTTTCCTATTTCTACTCGGGTAGCCGCTTAAAAAAAAGTAATACCCGGGTAACAATTATATACGAGTAGTACTCAGGTACCTGATGTCTTTTCTACTAATTAATTTATATAATCCTTTATATTCTACTACATTACATAAATTTTCGGTCTACATTCGATTGCTTTCGGTATTAAATTAAAAGAATAAACAAATATAGTAAAAAAATACAGAATTAAGTAGTATCTAAAAAAAAAACTTATACAGGTCAAGAACAATGACCTGTTTTATTCTGAAATTGCAGTTTCGTCAAACTATGAACCAAAGAACTGTATAATCGGCAATTACCAATTTCGGTCTGCGGTTTGCACTCTGAATCATTTCATTATGAAAGATGAATGAAATTTGCAATTTCGTTAAGACCGAGACAATTTACAGAAGGACGTATCCGGGTCTAAACAGCAAGCTGAACTATTTACTTGCGTACTGCTTATGTAATAAATTTTTTCGGGCTTGCATTCGCCACATTCAATCATTCCCGTTCTCCCATTTATTTTAAATCCTGAGCAGAGGCGCACCAGCCGCAAAGGAACAGTGTAAAAATAAATAAGCTCATCCTGCCTTTGAGATACACAAACACATACCGCCAATTTTAACGCGTGTTCATTAGTTTCTGTCTCTTTACAAAAGTGGAAAATTTAATAAGATTTCTTCGTTAATGACAATTGGTTATTAAATGAGTGTAATTGCCGGGGATCAAAGAGCTATATTCAATGATGACGAAATCAAAAAGAATGCGATAAATCTATGATTTCCGATAGCAAAATAACACTTGTTGATTTTTTTAAATATAAACGTGAAATAACCCACTTAGGTATGATCATGACGCCTGTTTTTAGTATTGTAGTAATTAGCACCTAATTAAAATTTCTTTTTCGCTATTGGAACTGAGATTAATATAGTAGTGATTCTATTTGAATTCTATTCTAAAACGTGCCGATGACTTGTCATAATTAAAAGGAAAAAAATTAAATGAGCGTCGATAATAAATAAACAATACCATCTATGGACGTAATAAGGCAAAAGCCGCATTACTGAGGTAGCAAACCTAACCTGGCTATACACTTCACGAAACTGTGTTTAAAGAAACTTTCCGCGACGATTTATTTAGATTTAAACGCAGGTGACCGGATTTTTAAACTTTTAGGCACTATATTTAAACACTAAAACGACTGTCACTTGTTCGCCATCCACGGCACTCTTATTTATTCTGCCATATGTAACAAATATGTCCGTGTCTCTGCCCACGTAGACTTTTGACATGTTTTCTCCGTAGAAGTTGTATGCGAACTGCTCACCTGTTAAAGATGTGCGCATGTGCGAGGCATTACGTAACTATCTTACTGGAATTCTTTCACATTTTAAATTATTTTGCTCTACCTATATTTCATATCATACCAACTATTTAAACTAGTACACCCACCCAAGAAGGAATGAAATATCTCTGCCCCAACGAATTCAGATTCACAAGCATAATTTATTCGCTAAAAATTAATATGCTCGACTTTAGACATAGTTATTAATAGAGCTGGGGAGTTATACGCACTAAAAACCTTTCAAACGCGCGGCATACATTTGCGAGTGCACGCCGAGCTCATATCATAATCAATTCGGAAAAGGTAAAATAATTGAATTGATTAGGAAAGCTTTCGCCGGCATTATACGCGAATTAGTTAAGCTAATTGTGTTTTGCAAAAGTGCACGTCTAAAAATAGGTAGCGGTGCAGCACGCAAACCTAATTGTAACGGACGGCTCTTTGCGAAATTTCAAATTCACGAAGCGTGCCAGTCTGCTAGTCTTTGCAATCAGCTTAAGTATGCAAGGGGTCAGCCAGCATCGTCCTTACGGTTTCTGAAGGTCGAAGCACCCAAACATCTTCGGTTCTTTCAGTATACAAACAAATAAATAACTTTACTTAAATACCTCGAGCTTAAGTTGGTGTTTGGACGGCCATCTAACGGCGAAGTGTCACAACAAATTTAGCTAGACTTGAAGCTTTAATTTTTAGGAAAGTCCAGCAAATGAATAATAGATTAATGGCATTCATAAATTTTTCTTTCTGTCTCCGAAATTTTTTCGTTGCAAATTTACACAGAAGAACGCTTTCTTGCGGTATACTACCACCAACTTTAAATTAGTGTTTAAAAGGCCATCTAACGGTAAAATATAATAAATAATGAATTTAATTATTATCAAGGTTTAAAATTTTCATAAAAAGGCAATAACTAGGTAATAGAAAACTTCTGAATTACATCACTGACACTCAGATATTTCTGCAATTGCCCCTTAACCATTAATTATAAGGAAAATATTTCTATAAATGTTAACGCTCATAATGATTTCGTTTAGATTGAATTAATAAGCATAATTGTGCCCCTTTTCTTTTTGTTTATTGCTCTTGCCAGGTGTTTTAACTTTGTTAGAAGTTTTAGACCAACATTGTGCATTTGTTGGAAATAGAATTGAAAATGAGACAAAATATGCAGGCCATTCCATTCAAAAATTTGGAATTTAACTTTTAAATTTCAATTTCTGTGAATGCACACGTTAAAAATATTACTGTATAAAAATATTATATGTATACAGTGAAAGCTCTCATAAACGGTTCCAACTTTTTGTCCGCTTATGGGAGCTATTCACTTATAAGAAAGCTTAAGCGAAGTAAAACCCAAAATAGAATTGAAAATGAGACAAAATATGCAGGCCATTCCATTCAAAAATTTGGAATTTAACTTTTAAATTTCAATTTCTGTGAATGCACACGTTAAAAATATTACTGTATAAAAATATTATATGTATACAGTGAAAGCTCTCATAAACGGTTCCAACTTTTTGTCCGCTTATGGGAGCTATTCACTTATAAGAAAGCTTAAGCGAAGTAAAACCCAAAATTTTGGTTCCAGAAAAATTGTCCGCTTATGAAAGCTGTCCGTATAAAGAGCTTTCACTGTATTACTACAATGAATTAATGGTTAATCTACAATGAATTACAATTAATTTAGCATAATAAATAAAATTGATTTTTTTTACTGCTTATCTATGAACAAAATACTTCGGCTCTCTCTGATAATGAATGCTTCATTTTAGTTGTTTAATAAAAAATGTTCAGTTTTAAGACATAAAAACTAGTACATTCCATTTGAAAATGTACGGAGCTTTCAACAATGATTGAAAGGCGCTAGAATTTCCCGCTGGGTAGCTTAGTTTTAAAAGTTGGTAGTAAATATTGCACTTTTTTATCATAGGCGACACAAGGGAACATTTACAAAAGCCAATTTAATGAGACTGATAAAACAACTTATTGAAAATAATTTTAAAAATTCTTTATTTTTATTAATTATACTAATGTTTTTTTTTTACTTTAAGTTATATCCTAATACTTTGGATGCAAATAATTCAGTGGTACACGGACACGCCAACGTTACAAGATGAAAATTACTAACACGATTGCGCGCTAAGTTCCAATCATTTATGTGTAAATAATTTACTAATATACAGGACATTCATAGGAGAGCGTGGGTAACGAGAGCCTGCGGTCAATAAGAGCTAGCCTGGTTTAGGTATAACTAATAAATAAAAAAAATTGACATTTGATAGAGTAGTACCCCATCTCGTCCAGGTCGCACGGAATATCCATTTATCGCAAAAGACAATGCTTAGTAATAGCAGTGAGCATATGTTGTAAATCAAGACTTATGTTGTTATTTTTCGTAGAAAAAATAAGCAGACACAATTTTTTGGACAATGATTAAATTTTATATTACTACCTTGTTAATATATTTTATGTTTCTAATATTTTGTTTCTTGTTTATCTATGCTTTCTTCCTAATTTTCATACTTAAAATATTAATGCTATCTGGGCTAGTTACTATTAACCCTACGTGACTTTTATTATCCCTGATATTAAAAAAGAATATTTTTTACTGTTGAAGATGCCGAATTTTCGAGGATTCAGATTCACATTACTGAATTGTCTATAAAATTACCTTTTCAGTGATATGCCATTCATAGTACATTCTTTTTCTAAAATCTATTGCTTAAAGAGCTGGAAGGGACGTGTGACAGTTGGGTTTAAGATAGAAAGGTGTCCCCTTTAGATTATAAATCGACCTGTTTTTGCGTTTTTCTTTATACGAAGTAGTACTAAAAACGGCAACTATTTGCTTTATTGCGCTTTAAAAGCTATACATCATCTGCTATGACATTTTTTAATATATAATAATAATAATAACGCCTTTATTAACAGTTTGCCCATTGAATTAAAGCGTAAAACAAAAGGAACAAACTGTTAAATGGGTGCAGGTTCAGATTTGGCTATAAAGTACAATCTGATCTTTCACCTGGACCCTAAATTAACTAAAATATTATATTAAAAAAAAAATAACAATAATAATATAAGAAGGGAAAACAAAAAGCAAATTAAGTTTGACGAGAGCAAATATTACACTTTCGATTTAAGGTATTTAAAAAGAAAAGAAAATATAATATCTAAAGGAAGAAGATTAAGGGAAAGTAGAAGACAAAGAAGAGGAGGAAATGGAAGTAAGAGAAGAGAAGAAGAAGATAATATGATAGTCTACAGAAGAATCATGTTAGTTAGCAACGAATTGTGGTGATTGCTCACTTAACAACACTTGCTCCTGAATAAAGCTGGCTTAAGCATTTTTAATCATGATGGGAGGTTATTCCAAAACATGGCTATATTGTATAAAAAAGACCTGGTGAACAAGGCAGTACTAGCTAAGGCATCAAAGATTTCATCCTGAGAAGCAAGTCGCAAATGAAAGTCGATATCAGGTGCTAATTTGTTAAAATTATATAAATTTAACGTGTCAACATTGCAAGGGAGTTTAGGTACAGAAATAACAAAGTAGTTATTCATTTGGCTAGAATCAGACAAATTTATCGGAAGAATTAGTTTGTTATTTCTTTTTGTAATTGAGAGGGAATCGAGCATTTTCCAAGCTTCATGATGCTGTCTTTATTGAAACACGATTGGAGATATACTTTCTGTTCTGTTCTATGACACTCTTATTATTTAGACCCGGTTCACATGCAACTAACGGTCAGTCAGGGCTATTGTTTAAACAAATTTCATCACTTGGAACGCGAACTGTCAGCGTTCTGATCTGTAATTCCTTTCATTGTCGCATCTGAAGCGGGCCTTATGCTGTCATAAATTAGATTTTAGAAAATAATTACATATAAGATTTGTTGACCTCTCAATTAACCAAAATAACTGGCAATGGGAAAAAGGAGAAACCTGAATCCCAAATAAGACGGAAATTATTTAAGTACTTACTTTACTCAATCCGTTTCTTTACTTTGCGATGTAAGATTAGGTGAAATTACACTTAAACTTTAATAACAATGAGATTGTACATAAAAAAGAATGGTAGAGTAAATGATAAATTAACGGATTACTAAACTTTACTAAATTTCCGAAAGATGCCCAGTCTCCCGAAAAATTTTCCCAAATAAATTTTTTTACTGAAAAATATTTATAATATATGATTCAATAAATTTCAGATCTCGGACGGCTATGTAGAGTCTTAACTTAGAAACAAACGCGATTTATTGAGGCAGGTAAACAAAATTTTTAACTCAGAAATTAAAAAAAGTATTTGTTTACAAGAACATAAGTAAAACGGTCAATTTATAATATCATAGATTTACTGCAAAAGTTCAATTAATTATTATTGGAACTAAGAAATGGAATAAAACTATATTTAAATATATGTATGTACTAGCTAAGACGTGAAGTTAGGTATCAAGTCTTCATGTAATCTTATATTTCACGTGATCTACGAAGAAAATCACCAATTGCTAACAGCTGGTTAAAATGGCAGTACGAAATAATGTAGGTACAACCAAGTAATAAAAACACGTCTCCCCCATAAAATGTTGTGCTTCATCCACTCGATTGCCCGCCTGCTCGGCATAGTGCTACCACACTTCATGGGGGGACGTCTTTTAATTACCCGACTGTACATCTTGGTCTTGGATATTCAATATATGCAAAGTGCATAGTTTTCAATATAAGCAAACTCGTTATTTTATCTTTTTAGAGATTTAATTACGTAGAGTATTTTATTAGAATTGTAGAAATAGAAGTAGTGACAAACACAAAATCACACCACAAATAAATTACCATCCATAAAATCGTTTGTATTGTTATTCTTTACTATCAAGCACAATTTTATCACTTGTTATACAGACAATACAATTATGTAGATCTTGTATATTCCGACATTTGAAATTTTATTAATCTTATATTAATAAAACACAAAATTAGATTTGAAGATAAGACGAGACTCTCGAAAGTAGAAAGATTTAAAAATGACAACGAATATTCTGTGAGAAGATAGAAGAATACAATTAGAATAAATAATGGGTGATAAAATAGAAAATATAAAATTGTAAAATGCTTGCTGGAGAAATACAAAAATAGAAATTTTAGAATAAGTTAAGTTATTAAAGAAATATTAAAAGACAAAGCCCAGCATGAAAAGATCAAGAAATCTCCGAAAGCAGAAAAAATGAATTGAATTTTATTATTAATCACAATTTTTTTTTATTTTTATCCTACAATACCTAAAATTAGTATGTATTCTCTGAAGCCAGCTCGTACGCATATGGTCTGCATCGTTATTTATTCAAAAAAATAAACACACAACTACAAGAATAATAAAGATACAGGGAATAGAACGGGGTAATCAAAATCTAATACGAAAGAATGCAAGCAAGCATTTGAAAATGCAAATGTATTTATAAATCATGTCAACTATTAAATAACCTTTGTTAAACAAAACAGAGGTATCTAAAAGCGAACTGGTTTTCCCAGCATATACAGTAACTGTCGAGCGGGTATGGTCACATTTTTTTAATATTTGTTTACGCGGGGCCAGAGGTATGCAGTCTGGAGTCTAGCTTCAGTGTGATTTGTGATGCGAGATTTGCCGTAGAATAAAGTACTTTTCTATTTAGTATATTTAACATTTAATTATGAGAATATTTGTTGTTACATTAAAGTATGAACTGCTTTCATATTTGCAAATTCATATTTAAAATACTTCGATTGTGGTCTCATTAATTTTCATTTAATATTTATATGTGAAAATAGCGCTTCACGTATAAAATTGACTAAATGACTAAGATCAAAATTAACGTGATACGTGGGACTTCCATCTTGCGATGGTGAAAATTCACGAAGTTGTGTCTGACAATAGAATCATGACACGTGCTGTGTAGAAAAAGTAAATTTTATTCAAGATAATTCAACGTTGAAATTAATTTTTTAACGCCAGTCGAATGTACGTAAATAAAACAAATAACAAGTACTTTTCGATTATTTTTTTCTTCACGCTGATCCTCTGGTGATCTGTCATGAGATCGTGACCCCCTATTTTTGAAACATCATAATCTAAAGCATCTGCAACATCTGAAATTGTAATTAGTGTGTCTGTAACTTTGAAAGAGGTACAAAGGAAGTTATTTTCAAACTGAAAAGAAATGAAACAATATGTCGACGTCAGGAAATTTATAAGTTTGAGATACGTTTAAAAGTCCGCAACGGCGCTTTCTGCCATTAATTCATATGAAGTTCCATTTAAACTTCTTCAATTATTTTAATTAATTAAAGTAGGGAAGTCTCGAGAGTAACAACAACAATTGTAGTTTATTCTGAATATGAATTGTTAATATTACGAAGTAGTGTGCTGAGGTAAATTACTTCTCATGAAGTTTAAACTAATTTTCCCGGTACGGAAACGATTTTATTACGTATGTATAATTCCTCTGGGACATGCAAAATGGTGAGGTGTCACGCACTGGCAAACCCACAAAACTACTAAATTAATTTAGCGTTTCTGGACGAGTCTAAAGTGCGAAAACTAAATTTTATAATGATACAAAATTACAAAGAATTGAAAATTGTTAATTTAACTTTAATTTAACTTTAATTTAATTGTTAATTTAACATAACAATTTGATCAAAGCAAATACAATTTCTTTGTGTTTCCATTGTAAAGAAAATTAATTAATTTTGTATGATGAATGTTGATAATAAACGATTAGTCAAAAATGATTAATTGGAGTTTCAGATTACTTCTAATCAGATATTGAGAGTTTTAACGTGAGTAAGACGTCTAAGTCATGCTAAAACAAAATTTAGATGATATGCAATTTTAAAATGTTTTCAAAAACTTGTTCAGAATCTAAAATTTAAATTCAATAATAATAATTACTTATTTAAATTGTGTACATTGGATTATTCATGTTGTACGTTGAGACTTTTATTTAAAAAAGAATAGTACATAATTAATAGTTTTACTAAAGTAAGTGTTCTAAAATCTCAAGAAAATAATACTGTATGTGCCTACCCCTTATAAAATTGTAAATGTTAAATATTTTTAAACGAACTGCAATTTTATTTCTTTCTTAACTTACGTACATATAAAGTAAAAACATGTATTAAACAACAACGAGCTTTTCTATATATGTATTTGACGTGGTCCGAATGTCAATAAAAACATTTTTATTTGTAATACAAAACTCGTTTTAAAAACATGTTAACGTGATGTCGTGTTCAATAGGGATGGATTTGTTATTCCAAGGTATTTGTACAGTTTTTAATGCCCTCATGTCACACGTTATTTGTAGAAACGCGAGACACCAAAGTGAATAACAGAAACCGTAAAATTGCAATTTCCTGGAATAGGATATTTCTGATAGGCCACATGTCCCTAGGGAATACTTACAGGAAATGAGTGCAACTGAATAAACAAGGGGACCAACATACTTAATGCTTTCGCAATTTATCATTAAAATCATTCCTGTGTCTTCATGTTTAAAATTAAAAATTCTACTTCATTAACATGTATGCACAGGTGGTCATACAGAGGGTTTAAAAAAATCTTTAAGGTAATATCTAGTCAAGAAAATAAAGTTAAAATAAACTTAAAAATCGTAAAAAAGTGGACTATCATAAAAAGAGCAATAAATCAAATGGTGCGAAAGAACTGATGAAGAAAGCAGAGAAAAAAGATCAAACAAAAGATGAAGATTTAACGAAAAATAAGATCAAGATTAAAGTGTCTCTAAGGCTTTCGGTGAAAGCAGAAGAATCTAGTTCCACTGGAAGTCATGAGAGAAAATATAGTCGGTCGAGCTTTCAAAGTAATCTAAGTGGCAAATCTTCTCAAATTTAAAGTGTGAGATAAGTTTGAAAGAATTATATTTTAAAAATTTTATTAATTAATATTATTAATTGTTAAAATTTTAATTTCTTTTGGGAAAGAAAACAGCACTTACGTGCATATTTCGTTATTTACTAAAGTAAATATTTTTCATCTCGAAACGTTAGAGTTGTAAAAAAATATCCCAATTAAAAGGCAATTGAAGGAAAACAGTAATAATACCTGATGAAGATTCTGTTACCTTATAGTGAAATGTAGTAAAATTAAAAATAAACAATCAAATTAACTGATAGTATTTACACGTGTAATTAAATTAAACAAATTTTATAACTGTTGTGACAATTACATTCGGCTTGACAAATTTATTAGGAGTTCAATCATGTATTTTGGTCGTTACAAGCGTGAGTGTAGCTGATACATGAAAAGTCACATGAACCGTACAATCTTAACGGTAAACATTCCATCAAAAAAATCTCACCACGTCTAAAACGGACTGCACAAGTTGAAAGAAGACGGACGACGGATAAAATACGCAAAAAGCTGTGTCTTCTGGTAGTTTAATCTTAACTTTTCGTCAAGTTCAAGGTATTTAGAGATTCAGAAGAGTGTTAAAGTCGTTCTCCGATTAATTAATGCTGAAATAATTTGGTGACCTTTTATTAACAGCGAAGTCGATTTTTGAATTAAGGTAAGTAAACCGTTCTCATAAATATGTATTTTTGTTTTTCGTACTGGAATTCGTCAATTTACAGTCAACATCGGTTTTGTTTAATGAATGCATCCATCGTACGGTACAACGAACGAATAAATACATATGTGAAAGGAGCAGAAGCTCTATTTAAAACGAATCACATTCCAACATAAAATGTTCTCAAAAACTTGAGAAAATTCCAAATAATACTTAATGTAAAGCATTTTGCCAAGTTTGTAATTGTGGATTCGACAAATTTATTTCCTAAGTAATTTTAGTCACTGCAATGTAGTAAACGTTGCTAAAGAATTTAATTTTCTTCCAATTTGTCGTAAACGTTTTTTGGTTCCTAACGTTATCTCACTCCTAAAATAAATTATAATGTAAATTATATGTATGTAGGAAATGCTACTAAAATATACAGAGTGATTCTTGAATAGACCGATAAAAAATACTGACGAAAGAAGAGACTTCACAGAACAAAATTAAACCTGTAACATTAAAACTCAAGACAAACTTTTTTATGCAATATACAAGAATAGCATAAATATACATTTATTTATCTATAAAATTTTTATATTTATTTAATTATAATCAACAAACAGAACACGCGAACTTGTCCGAATCCTTCCTTCCCCTCCTAAGTAATGAATATTAAGAAAGCAACTGAATTGTGGTTTTTTTAAATTCTTTCTTAAAACCTGTTACAATTTCAAAAAAGAACAAAATCTTTTGATAAATTTAAAAA
Source organism: Serrognathus titanus (assembly GCA_039766575.1). NCBI lineage: Eukaryota > Metazoa > Arthropoda > Insecta > Coleoptera > Lucanidae > Serrognathus > Serrognathus titanus. Next base: position 66,211,791 of record CM077911.1, read on the forward strand.
ATTATAATTTTTTATATCGACTAATATCTGTAAGGGTAGTAAGACCTGTAAGCCTGTAAGTGAATTATTAAAAAATGGAGTTTTGAAGATCTCCATAATATATAGTTTCTCTTAGGTCTCTAGGATTACTCGTAAAACTCTGTGATATTTAGGTCGATTCTGTTAGAATCTGTAAGATTCATAAGGTATATAAGCCTGAAACTCAATTATTCAAGATGGAATTCTCGGTATGATACGATTTCTTGTAAGTCTCTTTGATAGGGATTTACGAGTGATGCTAGAAAGCTAGAAGAAATCAAATCTTAGAGAGAACTTAGAAATTCCACATATTTTAATAATTGAGTTATAGGCGTAAAGATCTTACGGTCCTTACAGATATGAACAGAATCGACCCAATTATTCTAGAGATTTACAAGAAATCGTAACTTACTGAGAACTTCAGATTTATATTTTTTTTAATAATTGAGTTACAGGGTTACAGACCTTGTGATCCTTACAGATTTGAGTACAATTGACTGATAAATTCCTTTTGCTTTGTAAATATATACAGTAAAGCTCCGATAATCCGGACAAATATTACGTTTTTGTATGAAGTATTCCTTAATCTGGACCAACTAATGGATCCGTAATCCGAATCATACTAAAAAGTAACATGGCACATGAAACTTCACTAAATATGAACTCACATCTTATTCGTCTGATTAAACTTCATTACCGCAAGGACTTTTGTCCTTTTTGTTCTATTTGTTAAAGACAATTCCAGCACTTAATTCAAAGGATGCTATGTTTCAGTTGGTGTTATCATTGCTACGATATTTTTTTCTCCGTGTCATGTTCAAATTTTAAAGGAGTTCCAATAATTCAAATATTTCACTAATTTGGATCGCCTAGGTTTTAATTGAACTGGATTACTGATGCTTTACTATACCTGCAATCAGTTTTAAATTATAGTATTTTACTTTATCTTCAATTAACTGAGTACAAAACGTATTTAAATTAACTAATTAAGAACTAAATAATTTTTTTTTATTTCAAATGGGCATGACTGCAATCATTTGCCCAGGGTATCATGGGATCAATATGTTCCACAGAATATGGTTAGATGGCACATCAAGTAAAATATCACAGAGGGAGTATCACAGAGCAATTTATCACAGATAGTGTAAGCATCACAAGTTATGAGTAATAACGCTGATACGGGTTATATAATCAGTAGGGGTGTATGAGACTAGATGGGTCCGTCATTCAGGTGGGGATGAGAGAGAGAACTGATCTTACTCGTTCAACCAAATTTTCAAAGGTCTCCGAGAGTGTCCCCCTAATGTGGTGCACTCTATGGAGTCGGTCGAGGGAAGGGCATTGTAAAAATATGTGCTCAACAGTATAGGGAAGTCCACATGTGGTACAGAGTGTTTGGGGCTCACCGGTCAACAAGTGAGTAGATGAAAATTTAGTGTGGCCGATTCTAAGACGTGTGATTGTGACTTGCTCTCTTCTCGTTAGTGTTAAGGGAAAGTACCGGGATCTCGTAGATGGTTTAATTAATCGGAAGGTGTTCACAACATTGTCCCACTGTCTCTGCCAGGGTTGTACAATCTGGGTTTTTAGATATGCTCTTATGTCTTCTCGCTTGACTGGGAGGTTTGCCGGAGGTTGGGTAGTAGCTTGATGGGCAGTTACCTCAGCCAGCTCATTTCCCGGAATGCCCATATGGCCCGGATACCCAAATGAACAGACATTTCCGGGTGTATTGACTCAAGATAAGTAATATCCTTCGAGCTAGTGGGTCAAGCGAGAAACGATTGGAAATGCCTTGAATTGAGCTTAAAGAATCTGTGCAGATAATGATCTCCCGACGAGAATCAGGAGTACAAGCGCATGGAGGATAGCAAACATCTCTGCAGTATTATCGATGCAATTTTTGGGACTGCGATAGCATATTGTTCCTTTGCTGTAACAAACGCCGCACCCACACCTATATTTGTCTTGGACCCATCTGTGTAGATTATGTCGGCATTCGGGAAGGGGGCAAATATAGAGGCGAGGCCCTTACGAAGGATGTCTGAATTCCTTAGCCCTTGGGAATTTTTAAATAATTAAACTCTAAATAATTAAACCCAAGTTTGAAAATGACAATGTTATGTCGAAACTAGTCACGTCTCAATAAAACTAGTGGAATAACAAAGTATAAGTGTTTTAATCAAAGAATCTCCATTATGTTACACTTCCACAAAGTAACGGCCGCCAGTATTAATTTCCTGAATTAAAAGTACTTCCATTTAAAGTTTTTCACAATAGAGTTTTCCATAATTAAATAGCGAACAAATATATTACTTTTCTGATTCTAGTTTTAATATTTAAATAGAATTTGACAATTAAGAAGAAAAGCAATCAAAAAAATGTATAAATCACTCGAGCTCGAATAAATGTTTTGTAACAGTTAACTTGGCCCACCCTGTATAAACAACACAAAAAAAGTAGTTCATAAACGGTGCTTTCATTATTACATATTTTACGAGAGTCGATGTATGAAAAAATAGAATTTGTTTTCAGGAGTATTTCAGTAGCCTGTTGAAAATTTCTTCTTCAGCTTTTACAATTTCTGAGTTTCTAATGGCAAGCTTAGTAAATACGCTTACATCACGTCTCAACAAACAAAATAATTTCAACAGAATTAATTAGGAATTGCAACATTGACGTGTTTCAACGAACACAATTAAATAAATTTTAAATAATTGCATGACGCTTTCAACTTGAGCAAAATAAACTGATAATTTTTTGTTTAGAAGAAAAAAGAAACAGTACAAAAGTCCACTCAAAAAAAAAAAAAGCAATTCATACCTGCAATTCTTAATACAGCTCTATCAGCACTGTCTAAAGCCAGAACAGATAAGGGCTGTTCGCGAGTCCATTCTTGCAGCGTAGGGTCCTTATCATACTCCATTCTTCAGCACCCTGAAAATTAAAAAATACCCTTATTAATTTACTTCGACGTTTCATTATTAAAAATAATTAAATACGATGGAAATAAGGCATTCCTTAAAACCAAAAATATTTCTTAAAATCAGGCGGTTTGTTTACAGATAAGATAAGGAGCCCGAAAAAATTCTAAGCGTTCTACTAATCACCTAATAATTCTGTAAACAAACATATTAATTAAACAATAAACTAGGAAACGAGAATTAAAACGTTGCACTTAAAATGTTGCCGACAGAAATCTTGTTTTGACATATCATAAGATTACTTGACCCTTGAATTATAATTAGTGCTGCCGACAATAACGACAAAAATCAGGAAAAGTAAGAAGCTCTTCAGAATTCGTACTTTTTACTAAGTTAAATGAGTTCATCGAGTAATTACGCCACCAATACAAACACATAAATAACATGAGTAACTACTTTCCTGTAGGTCTTGCTTGAGCTTCTCAAGTTTACATTATTTATTGTCGTGAAAATTATTTTACAGTAATCTACGTTTATAAACAGACAAACTCGAGAGATGAGGTTATCTGCAGATGTGCATGAATTTTCATTTACGTTATTTATTTCTAACAACTTGTTCGACACAACTTTCTCCGCCTCTTTTTTCTTTGGAAGGTCGGTGGATGATTGCCGCACACCCACCCCCTGTTACCCTTACTAAAAAGGCTAGAAAAATAGTCAGTATACGAAAAGCTCTTGTAATATTAAGACTGTATGCTCAATATAGATCAGTTACGATTCTAGTTTCTTTTATTATATTAACGGTCCTTCGAGTATTCAACAAACATAATCAAAAATCAAGTTCAACAAATTCGCAAAAACCATCAAACATTTTTGGTCGATTCGAGCCGGATTTAGTGCAATCAGTGACCAGTTCATTAGCGAGGAGGAATCGAAGCACCACAGCACCGCCAGCGTCACAGGTCAGTTCCTTCCCGTATATCCTAAATCGAATATCAAACAAGCTTAATTATTCAAATTTATAAAAAAAAAATATCTATCAGCACTAGCTAGCTTTATCTATAAAGATATTGAGACCAAGCAATCATTTCATACATAATCAACTCGTTATATTTTTTATAATGGCGAGTATCGAGGAATTAAAACAAAAGCGGAAAGTAATTAAATCGGCATTTACAAGACAGCAAACTGCTGTGGCTGCATTTACAGTGGGAGATAATTTATTAGCGATCGAAGCGCGAATTCCAGATTTAGCAAAACTTTTAGACGAGTACAATAAAGTGCAGTTTCAAATCGAAAGTCAATCAGCTGAAGGGTCGCCATTGACTCCAGAGCAACAAGACGAAGAAAATTCCAAAGAACGCGGAAAAGTAGAAAATCAATATTACAACATTTTGGCTAATATTAAAACTATTTTAAGCGCAAATAATTGTAGCAACGGGGGTTCGAATACTTCAGGAACTCTTCAAAGTACCGCTTCGGTAGGATCTACTGTAATAAACATGACGCCTACACCTCATGAAATTTCGGAACAACTGATTACCCTTGAACGGTTACCTTTGCCTACTTTTTCGGGAAAACATTCGCAGTGGTTAACGTTTTTTGAATCATTTAAATCATTGGTAGACGAAAATTCAAATTTAGCGCCAGTAATCAAGTTTCGTTATCTTTACAATTGCTTGCAAGATGAGGCCAAACGTGCGATTGAATCACTACCAATTTCTAATGACAGCTATTTAAGTGCTATTGAGATTTTAAAGAAGCGATACGAAAATAAACGCCTCATAGTCCAGGAACATGTATCAAATATTCTGCATATGTCCCCAATAGTCAAATCGTCTCATGTCGAATTAAGACAATTATTAGACACTGTTTATAATAATTTTGCAGCGTTAAGAATTCTAAACTTACCAGTTGATCAGTGCAATTTCTTTATAGTCCCAATAATTTTAGAAAAACTCGACTTTAATACAAAAAGGGAATGGCAATCTAAATTGCATAAAGAATTGCCAACCTTGAATGAATTTTTAGAATTTATAGAAAGTAAATGTCAAACTTTAGAAGATTTATTCTCATTAAAGGGTAATTATCAAGCTCAATCAAAAAAGTCGTCCACCAGCGGAAGTACACTACCGTCAAATCTTAAATATTCGAATGAAACTCAGTCAAAAAGAAATCGATTTACTACCAATTTAATAACAAATGCACACGGTAAATTTAGTTGTTTTTTATGCAAGAAAGATCATAATCTAAATCAGTGCAATCAGTTTCTAAATTTGTCCATAACCGAACGACTTAATGAAGTGGAGCGTATGAAATTATGCACAAATTGCCTCAGGAGTAATCATGAACTAACGCAATGCAAATCAAAATTTTCTTGTAAGGAATGTCATCAAAGGCATCATTCCTTATTACACATACATCCATTTACGCCTTCTGGGAGTACTAATCTCGCTAATAGCAACGCTCAACAACAACCACTTTTAGCTACGGCTTTGATTTTAATCAAAAACCAATTGGGTAATTATGAGCAATGTACCGCCCTATTGGATCCCGGTTCGCATGTGAATTTGATAACGGAAACCTTATGCCAGAAATTAAAGCTAAAACCCGTGTTTCGGAATACTTGCATTTCAGGAGTAGGAATGACTCGCAGTGGTATAAAAGAAGAGGTAAACGTAACAATCAAATCTCGCCTGAATCAATTTAACGTGGACTTGAAATGTTTAGTAATGCCCAAAATTACCGAGCCTGTACCATTATTCACATTTGAAAGGTCCTCAATACAGTTACCACAAAATGTAACATTTGCAGATCCTGATTTCAACAAAAGAAGTGAAATTGATTTATTAGTTGGCACAAGTTTATTTTGGCGTTTACTTGATGGCATTCCGTTTCAATTACAGACAAATGGACCTTATTATGTACACACACATTTTGGCTGCATTGTGGCAGGCGATTTGAATCGTCAACCAACACAAATTAAAAATTTAATTTGTAATTTCGCATCAATCAGTGATTTAGAAGGACAGGTAGAAAAATTTTGGAATCAAGAAGAAATAAAAACTGAATTTCCATTGTCCGCGGAAGAATCTAAATGCGAAACTCATTTTGTTAAAAATTTCAAAAGAGCAGCGTCTGGTCAATTCATAGTAAAGCTCCCTTTTAAGGACAATATGACCGTCGGCTTGTCGCGTAATTTAGCTTTAAAACGTCTATTTAGTATGGAGAGAAAGTTTTCCGAAAATAAAACGTTGAGGCAATCGTACAAGGAATTTATGACCGAGTACTTGAACTTAAAACACATGGAGCTGGTCCCTCTGAATCAGTGCGAGGGCCCTGCTACGTATTATTTACCGCACCATGCCGTTTTTAAACATACTTTACAGGGACCAAAGATAAGAGTAGTTTTCGATGCGTCGGCCAAACCTTCGACAGGGTTCAGCCTCAATGACACCCTAATGACCGGGCCTACAATTCAAGAAGATTTATTTTCTATTTTGTGCCGTTTCCGAACTCATCGATACGTTATATCGGCAGACATAACAAAGATGTACAGAATGGTTTTAGTGCATCCTTCGGACACAGATTACTTAAGAATTTTATGGCGAAACGATCCGTACGAACCAATTCAAACATACCGGCTAAAAACTGTAACTTACGGGACCACTTGCGCTCCTTTCTTAGCAGTCAGATGTTTGCATCAATTAGCCCTCGAGTCGCAGGTATCTTTTCCAGTGGCAAGTAAAATAATAATCCGGGATTTTTATATGGATGATTTATTGACTGGTACCAATTCCATAGAAAATGCATTATTAATCAAATCTCAACTTATTCAAATTTTAAAACAAGGAGGTTTCGATCTATGTAAATTCGCATCCAACTCGCCACGGATTGTCAACGATGAAGGGCACAACTCGGCAACTATTAATCTAGACAAAGGCACAGATCTAAAAATATTAGGTTTTTTATGGAATCCTAAAAGCGACCTATTTAAATTCACTTTAACTCAAACGGCAAACGAGAGAGCGTCTAAAAGAGTAATTCTTTCTACAGTTGCGCGAATCTTTGACCCTCTCGGATTAATAAATCCTATAATAGTTAAAGCAAAGTTAATTTTGCAGGAACTTTGGTCCCAAAAACTAAGTTGGGACGAAACGGTTCCCCCACATATCACCAACATATGGAAACAGTTCCTACAGGAACTAATACATCTACAGAGCTGCCGCATCTTGCGCAATGTTATTCAACTTTATCCTCATGAAAGAATAGAATTGCATGCATTTTGTGATGCATCCACAAGGGCATATGGAGCTGCCGTTTACCTTAAGGTTATAAGTTCGCCAGGCAGCTGTAATATTAATTTACTTTGTGCCAAATCAAGAGTGGCACCTTTGAAAGCGGTCACGTTGCCGCGCTTAGAGCTGAACGCTGCGGTCTTATTAACCCGTTTAGTGGAAAAGGTAGTGCCCATATTGAACATCCAAATTGATAAACGTTATTTTTGGACCGATTCTACTATTGTGATTGCATGGCTGTCCGAAGATGCTAAACATTGGAAACAATACGTGGCTAACCGAGTTGCTGAGATCCGGACATCCAGTACGGTCGACGAATGGAATCACGTTAGATCTAATAATAACCCCGCCGATATTTTATCTAGAGGAATGTTTGCAAAACAGTTAAATGCATCAGACTTGTGGTGGCACGGCCCTCCATGGTTAAAGGAAAATTCGGCGGCTTGGCCCACTTTAAACTGTGTGCAGCCAATAAACGAACAATTCCTAGAGCGTGCCACTCCGATAACATTAATCAGCGTTCAACAAGAACAAGAGCTGGAAATTATGTCTAAATTTAATTCATTTAACAAAATAAAACGAATCATTGCATACTGTCAGCGATTTATTTTTAACTGCAGAAACAAAAACAATAGGGAAACCGGTCCTTTAACTGTTAAGAATTTTAAAGATGCTGAAATTTCAATAATTCGGCATATCCAAAATCGTAATTATTCAACTGAAATGCGACAATTAAACAACCACAAAACTGTTCACGAGTTGAGAAATAGCATACTTTTAAAATTAGATCCGTTTTTAGACGGTGATGGCTTACTTCGAGTAGGTGGACGACTATCGCACGCTACCTTACAGTACGAAATTAAACACCCAATAATTTTACCGGCTAAACACTCTATAACGCGGGCAATCATTCGACAATACCATGAAGAACAACTACATGCAGGTAATGAGGCAACGCTCGCTGCTGTCCGGCGTAAATATTGGCCCTTGTCTGCCAGAAATACGGTACGACAAATAATTCATGGATGTTTTAATTGCGTAAGAGCAAAACCAAAAACAGTTATTCAAAAAATGGGAGACTTGCCCCAACAGCGTCTCGAACCTACGCGACCGTTTCTTACTACCGGCGTCGATTATGCCGGGCCGTTTTTAATTCGCGAAGGTAAAACTAGAAATATGAAAAAGGTCAAGTCATACATAGCTCTTTTTGTATGTTTCGCAACTAAGGCGATTCATTTGGAATTAGTAAGCGATCTTTCAGCTGAGGGTTTTGTAGCCGCCTTAAAACGTTTTATATCGCGTCGAGGTTTTGTTTCCGAAATTTTCAGCGACAACGGAACAAATTTTGTAGGTGCCGAGAAACAATTACTTTTAAGCAGTCAATTCCAAAATTTCGTAATAGACAAAATGGCAGTCAAAAATATCAAATTCAACTTTATACCAGCCAGATCACCTCATTTTGGAGGAATCTGGGAACGGGCAGTCCGTTCGGTTAAACATCATCTTTATAGAGTAGCTAGTGATGCTTGTCTCACATATGAAGAATTTTATACCTTACTAACAACAATAGAAGCTTGTTTGAATTCTCGCCCTCTCACCCCCCTATCCTCTGATCACAATGATTTGGAAGCCTTGACGCCTGGACATTTCCTGGTGGGATCTGCATTAACAGCACCGGTGGAGGCGGACCTTACATCATGTAAATTAAATCGCTTGTCTCGGTGGCAACGCCTCTGTCAACTGCAACAACATTTTTGGAAACGTTGGCAGATGGAATACCTATCCCAGCTCCAATTGCGACCCAGGGCTCAACAGCGTCCTCAGCCGAATCTGGAACCTGGAATGATGGTCATCCTCAAGGAAGAGAATTTACCACCCTTAAGTTGGAGATTGGGGCGTATTTTAGAGGTTCATCCAGGTCGTGATAATATTGTGCGTGTCGTATCAATAAAGACTTCAAATGGGGTAGTGAAACGTGCCTCCAATAAAGTGTGCATGCTCCCAATCGAATCCGCGTAGTGCAACCAGCGGTTCTGTTATTAATAGTTTATTATGAACCTTTCATGTATTGTTTAAATCTTTTATGTATCTCTTATGTTAGGTATCTAATTACAAGTTTGTTAATTTTTTATTATTGAAGATCTGATGACTTCAAGGGGGGCGGCATGTTCGACACAACTTTCTCCGCCTCTTTTTTCTTTGGAAGGTCGGTGGATGATTGCCGCACACCCACCCCCTGTTACCCTTACTAAAAAGGCTAGAAAAATAGTCAGTATACGAAAAGCTCTTGTAATATTAAGACTGTATGCTCAATATAGATCAGTTACGATTCTAGTTTCTTTTATTATATTAACGGTCCTTCGAGTATTCAACAAACATAATCAAAAATCAAGTTCAACAAATTCGCAAAAACCATCAAACACAACTAGTAAAGCCAGTTTAGTCGTATTCAAACTAAAAAAAAAATCAGTTATGCTTCATGAAAGGAAATGGTACACACTGTCATCAACAGTGACTCATATTATTGATTTGCGATGTTTAATATTAACAAAATCAGTTGTTTATATGATACATTTGTTATTTACTTGATAGCGTTAAAAATCTTTATCTAAACTAAATATATATATTACGCTTAATGTGTGGTAAGTATAAATAACGTAGACATTTTGTTTTGTATGTAATATAAGTACAAGAGAGGGTCTAGTTTGGACATATAGAAGTAATTCAGTGATAAAGAGCGGAAACCATAAAAAAATAATGATTAGGAAGAAGAAATTGTCATTTACCTTTAGTGAAGGGTGCAGTATAAATAGGACAAATATATTGGACTAATTCTTTTTAAAAGGTGAAAAAGAACAGAGAAATAACAAAATCAACGTTTCATAGAAGTGTTATTAAAAGAGATATATTTTTTTTTTAATTTAATTACTTGTTATACTATATATAAATTAAATTTATTCATAAGATGTACTCTTCTATACAATAAAATTAATCACACTGATGATAAATTAATCAGAATAAAATACCAGATAGTCAAATAAAAACCTTAAAAGTGCTCGAAAAATGGTACCTAACGGAACCTTGCCCTGCAAATAGACAGAAATACTATTTTTGAGATGTATGTGCTTAATTTTATTGCACAGAACGGTACTTAGAAAAATAAATAAAATGAAACGATTTCATTAAAATCAAGACATCAAACTGTTATAGTATTTACACTTCAAGATTATCGAAACCTTAGTCGAAATAGTTACCGTTAATCTAAAAGCATCTAATCAATCAACTAGATCTGCACGCGTCCATTTACTTTGGCAATTATGCATGCCTAGGTGTTATTAATTACAACATAATTAGTAATTAGTTTCTGCCACCACATATGTTATAGGAGTGTTCAAATAATTAACTTACTATTTACGACCTTCATCCAATACTCTTTTGAGATGCTGTCTTCAATTCGAAGATAAATTAAATCTCACTCGAATTCATTTCGATTTTCGATATCATCAGGAGATGTAATGAGATAAGTTTTAATTGAATCTTTTTGTTTTCTATAATAAGAGTGACATCATAGAAATTTCGTGATGTGTTTATTAATGATACTTTGACTTACAATTTTAGCCCCCTTCCAGGTCTTGTTTAATGCAGAAACTCGTAAATAATTATCTTAAACGAGTTACAAAATCGTTTGAGAAATTTAATAAAAAAAATTAACTAAGTGGCCAAAACACAGCCACAAAACAAGGCAATACATTATAACAAAAATAGTGATAATTACATCAAAGTATATAAGATCTAAACGAGTTTCGTTGAAATTAAATTAACATAGAACGTGTTTTTTAAGACGCAAAAAATGATATGAGTTTTCGTAACTCTTAGGTCAGCGAATTTCAAAACAAATTCATAAATGAAAATGTCACTTCCGGAATTCAAAATATTTTTACATATAGGACTTTATACTCAACATTCTTGAGGAACACATTCTAAAAATATATCGAAGTGCGACTGTTAACAACTAACTACTCATCAAATATCATGACCAACACCCTTCATTATATTTAATGCTTACTATGCAATTTTAATTTATTATAACGAAGCAGGAGCAATAAATGCGGTGAAGTCTGAATGCGTTTGAATACCACTTAGATTTCTTGATAGTTTCACAGGTTGCATAATATTTGTTGAATTCACTAAACACTACAGCAGCTGTAATTCGAGAGGAAAAGCGGGAAAATTGTCAACGGTTCGATTATTCAAGAGTTTATACAGCGTTATCCTCTCAACGGATGACAGTCTGTGAAAGGAGTAGCGGAAAAAGCATACGGCAATGAAACTCGTATTCAAGTACTGAATTGGATGTTACATATTAAATGTAAAAATAGAAATGACACGCTGATACCTGAATGTCGCAGTACGTGATGTCAAATTTTATATATGGAAATTGATTCTATTAAGGAGCTGTTTTTATTGCTTTGGAAATTTTCCAAATACTATAACGCTGTATTTTGAGCATTATTTCGCCTATTTATTCCATTATGTTTTTAGCTGTCTGGATTTTATTATTTGAAAATAAAATACCAACAATTTTTATAATTATAAGTAAATAATATACTAATTAGACAGAAAAAAGCAAGGTCCATTTTTACACTCAATTGATTCTTTAATATTGTAATATGTATCCAGAATAGTTAATTACAAAATTTATTTCATTTTCAATGGAAAAATATCAAAACTCTATTTTACAGAATGGGCCAATAAACGTTTTTAAAATCTGTGTCCACATTAACTTGCATTCAGGAATCCGATACTTGAATCTTGAGAAAAGATTCTTTGTGAAAATGATGTCAAAATGACGTATACTCTCATAAAAAATTACAAAAATCCTTCGTAAATTGAGTCATTTTGATGTCATTTTTGCATATGAATATAAAATCGTTGGGTATCCAAATTGGCGACACCTGTTGTACACTCAGCAAGAAGCACCACTGTAGATGTACAGTCAGAATTAAAAGTAATGTGTTCCCAAAAATATTAAATTGCAGTCTAATCACTTCTGATCGTTATAGCGAATAGTCGGATAATCGGACAGGCATGCATCGTATTCTTGTCGAGGTTTACTTGACCGCCTGCTCATTATGGTGATCAAAAAGGTTAAGTTCACGCATTGTATGTACAGCCTTGGCCAAAAGTATTAGGCACCCTTAAGTTTCTAATTTATCTCCGAAAATATTACTCGGAAATCTTTACAATTTTATTATCACATAGTCGGCAACAATAAACGATAATTTAAATAATGCACAGTACTTTACAATGGTTGTAAAACATGTGGCGGATGATAGTTCGCATTTGTGGTTCCGTGAATAGGTAGTCAGTCTTGTAATAATTTAGCGTTTTAGCGTTTGTAATAAGAACGATCTTTCCAGTATAGTCTTTATTTCATTATAATTTTGAATATCGTCATTTTTGCTGTAAAAAAATGCTTAACAAAAACGAACTCAGTGAGCATTTACGTTTACGAATTCAGTTCTTGCACAAATAAGGCAACACATACAGAAATAGCCAATAGCGATGCAATCTGCCTTACGCGGATACTGGATCACATGCGAACCGAACAAGAACAGGTAGAAAACGGATAACTTCGGACCGTGAGGATCGAAATTTAATTCGAGAGTCACTTAAAAATCGAAAGAAAATTTCTTTCGAGCTCGCTACCAGTTTATCCGAGAAATCGGGAGACCGATCAGTGCCAGAACGACCAGAAGAAGACTTAATGAAGCTGGCTTGAAAGGCTGTAAAGCAAGAAAGAAGCCTTGGTTTTCAGAAAAAAATAAAGTCTCGTTTGGAACGGGCTATAAAGTACCAACACTTTACAGAGAAGAATTGGGCAAATGTTGTGTGGTCCGACGAATCAAATTTTGAGGTAATATTTACTTTATATCACTTGTAATTTTGAATTCGTTTGCATCTTCTACACTTCGTAAGAAAAAGTTATACGGTGTGTTTAAAATCACGTTTTTGGAACTCCTGGTGTAGCTTACGTGAAGCGGAGAATCGGTGAAGAATACCTTCTGGAATGCGGGTACCAACACTGAAACACGGGGGAGGCTGTGTATTGATCTGGGGTTGTATGACAGCCGACGGTGTAGGCGAAATGTTTGTTTGTGAAGGTCGAATGAACTCTCAAACTTACATAAACGTATTGGACACGACATTGCGACCAGAACGACCAGAAGAAGACTTAATGAAGCTGGCTTGAAAGGCTGTAAAGCAAGAAAGAAGCCTTGGTTTTCAGAAAAAAATAAAGTCTCGTTTGGAACGGGCTATAAAGTACCAACACTTTACAGAGAAGATTTGGGCAAATGTTGTGTGGTCCGACGAATCAAATTTTGAGGTAATATTTACTTTATGTCACTTGTAATTTTAAATGCGTTTGCATCTTATAAACCTCGCCAGTAAAAAAATATACGGTGTGTTTAAAACCTACGTTCTTTTAAATAATTGTAAGGTATTTGAAACTCCTGGTATAGCAGAAAATCGGTGAAGAATATCTTCCGGAATGCGGGTACTAACACTGAAACACGGGGGAGGCGGTGTAATGATCTGGGGTTGTATGACAGCCGACAGTGTAGGCGAAATATTTGTTTGTGAAGGTCGAATGAACTCCCACACTTACATAAACGTATAACGACATTGCGGCAATTATTTTCCAAGATGTTTGATGATACAAATATGGAAGAAATACGTATCAACAAGAAAATGCAACCTGCCACAAATCTGCAGTTACCATGAAGTTGTTTCAAGAAATCAATATTAACCTCCTAGATTGGCCTGCACAATCCCCAGACCTAAATCCCATAGAACATTTGTGGGGGATTCTAAAGCATAACATTAGAAAGCATCCTATTACATCTAAAGCAATTTTAAAAAACGTGTTATTGAAAGAATGGAACAATATTATCGCAGATGAATGTCATAAACTTATAAGTAACCTGCCGAAAAGAATAGTTACAGTGATTAAGGCAGGAGGTGGCCCAACAAAATACTAATTAATTTAATAAATTGTTATTATTTTGTACCTAGGAAATTCTATTTTACCCCACTCCAACAGATTTTCATGATATAGGAGTTAATGTAAGGTGCCTAATACTTTTGGCCAAGGCTGTACATTGTAGTGGGATGACATCACTTTATATCTGACCAAAGAATGGTTAAGTGTTTCAAGAGAAGATACTCTGTGTCGGCTCGTTTGATCTTTGGCGAGTAGTTTCTATAACCTTGAAACGAACATTGTCGTTGGCCAGGCACCAGGCGTAACGCACATTTTTCACCAATCAGATTATCTGCCCATTGTCGCTGCCGCAATAGTACACGAAAAGACAATCAAGTTGGCGTAAACCTTTTCTCTTTTCTAATTTGCACTTCTTTGTTCCAGCTTTTCTTGTATAAGTTAACTACACTTTATTCTGACCTGACTGTACATTATAGAGCCCGGCACTAGAAATGAAACACTGCAACCAACAAAACAATAAAATTAATGTAAATATTTACAGATAATCTTCAAGAGAGGAGCATATTTATGCAGAAATGAAGTCGAGTAGACAAAATAAGAAAAACAAATAATAAAGATGATTGAACTTTCAGGATATCGTATTTGATGTAAATATGCATAACAATATTTTCGTGTTTCTTTCAAAACAGCACAAACCAACTTAAAATTTGGAGTTTTTAAAAGAAATTCTGCTCTGTGTACTTAGTTCTTAGTTTTGTATTCTAGGTGTAGTTTACTTTTTAAACATTCCTATAGTAGATAAGTTGTTTCTTCTGTAATATACTGCCCGCAATTGAAATACGAACACCTTGAGAAAAACATTTTTTTTTAATGAAATTTTACAGAGATGCAAAGAATCAGATAAGTAATAAATGATTAAAATTTAAAATCGATCTAGCAACAGGTACAGTTTTTATCAAGACTGCTTTGAAATATAAAAGAGATAACTTTTTGTTCACAGATGCTACGATTTTGTGTCTTGCAACAGTTTTCATCGAAACATTGCTTAAAAATGCCGCGCAGACGACGAAGACGAAATTTGACACAACTAACTCCATTTGAAAGAGGGCGTATAGTAGGGCTCCGTGAAGGTGGTTTTTCATACCGGCAAATTGCGGGTCGTGTTGGGCGTAGTGTAGCTAGTGTACCAGGCATGGGAAGGACAAGGCCGAACACATCGAGCTCGAGGGTCTGGTGCTACAAGAAGGACCACAGAACGGGAAGATCGACTTCTTAGATTAAAGGCCGTAAGAGAAAGACACCGTACCACAAGATCCATTGCTGATGCTTGGCTGGCAGCAGTAGGTAGGCCCAGTCGCCTACGTACTGTTTACCACCGGTTGCTTACCATGGCCATGAGATCCTACCGTCCGAATTTGGTGCTTCCACTGACGCTAAATCATCGTCGTCAGCGTCTGGAATGGTCCAGACAACGTCAGAACTGGGGTCACGAGTGGCATAAAGTTGCCTTTCTGACGAATCAAGATTTTCTTTGGGGGCCCATGATGGACGGCAATTGGTCAGACGACAAAATTTAACTTTTGCTGAATAGCTCCACATTCATCGAACTATTGGACTGATGGTTTGGGGTGCCATTGCACATGGAAGTAGATCCCGTCTGCTTGTGATTCGTGGCACAATGACAGCTCAACGATACATTAATGACGTTCTACGGCCAGTAGTTGTGCCCTACGTTAGAAGAATCGAAGAAGGAATTTTTCAGCAGGACAACGCGCGCCCTCACATTGCTAGAGCTTCTTTGAACTTCTTAGAGGAAGAACAGATAGCAGTGTTGCCATGGCCACCCCGATCTCCAGATTTATCGCCAATTGAAAAAGTATGGGATAACATGGGTCGCTATATTAACAATTTGCCACGTCCTCAACCACTTTGAACGAATTACAGCATGCTGTAGAGGAAGCCTGGTTAGCTGTACCTAGAGAATTTATTAATAATCAAATAAACAGCATGCCTCACAGAATACAAGACTGCATTCGTGAATGCGGGGGGACCCACTCATTACTAAGTTTTCGTTGGATATTTTGTTTGAAATTTTAATCATTTGTTGCTTACACAATTCTTTGCATTTCTGTAAAATTTCATTAAAAAAAAAGTTTTTCTCAAGGTGTTCGTATTTCAATTGCGGGCAGTATAATATGTGCACCATTTTATTATCCCTTCATTTTTCATTTCAATCTAGCTGCTCGTCTTGAGTCATCCATTTCTGCAATTTGTGGGTAAGTGAACGGTCAAACTGCACAAAATCGTTAAGTAAATGGTCAGACTAAGTCAACGATTGGGAAATCGAACACGTGGTTTCGTCTGACCACTTTGACCGTTCACTTACCGAAGCCTATTTTTCTTCTCGTTTAATTCTCCATATTTTTCACCTGTACGTGTCGTTACTTGCTTTTTTGTTCATTTTATTAGAACACCCTTTAATATTTGATATCATATCTTACAGTAAAATGCATTTTATCAAGATTCTGTTTCTTACAAAAAGATCGTATGTAAATGGAACATAAAACGCCTCTTATAAACTCTCTTTACGCATTCACGAATCCATGTTCACTAATTTATACCCTTTAGTCAATCATGTTACAAAATCTAAAAATTATACCCGATATAATATATATAATTTTTGATCTATCTTTTTCTATCATGTTTGAGCGATAAGTAACTTATTCTTTTTTTTTATTGGGATCGACTGAAAGCACTCAAAGCATAATCTGTTTTTGCTAAGCAGACGTTTCCACCGTAAGTCGTAATGTCTTCGGTTAAAGTAAAATAAAAATGTGGGCGTTGCAATAAAAAAACATAGTTTTATGGACTCCGTCTACATTCTCGCGAGTTTAAACGATCGGGTTCAGATCTTCTATGTAGTTTCTGCTTTAGCGTCAACGCATCCATAAAGATGTCATAAACTATTAATAATAATAACGCCTTTATTAACAGTTTGCAAAGTACATACCCATTGAGTTAAAGCGTGAACAAAAGGAACAAACTGTTAAATAGGTGCAGGTTCAGACTTGGCTATAAAGCACAATCGGATCTTCCACCTGGGCCCTAAATTAACTAAAACATTATATTAAAAAAAAAATAAATAACAATACTAATAGAAGAAGGGAAAACAAAAAGCAAATTAAGTTTGACGAGAGCAAATGTACAGTTTAGATTTAAGGTATTTAAAAAGAAAAGAAAATATAATATCTGAAGCAAGAAGATTAAGGGAAAGTAGAAGACAAAGAAGAGGAGGAAGAAGATAACAGGATAGTCTACAGAAGAATCAAGTTAGTTAGCAACGAATTATGGTGACTGCTCACAGAACAGGGTTTCTCTGTACTGTCTTCTGAATAAAGCTGGCTTAAGCATTTTTAATCATGACGGGAGGTTATTCCAAAACAGGGTTGTATTGTATAAAAAGGATCTAGTGAACAAGGCAGTATTATGGTGTGGTACATTTATATTGTGAATATCCGTTGTGAATTTAATTTTATTATAAAGATATGGTGATTGACGGTTGGTTTCCTTTGAGAAGTGGAAATTGTAAAAGAGTGACATGGTAAACTCCAAGCTACTTATACCTCGCGAAGAAATAAAAAATGATTCAGAGCAAAGCCGAAATCCAGTTTTTCACCACTTCTGAAACAACTTTCTAACTTGAACATTTTGAAACATTTAAAATGTCACTGTTAAGTGCAGCCAATAAATTGGACAACCGGATTACCAATTTTTTTCCAATATTGAGGCCTATTCTAAATCATTATTTTCCATCTCTTGGTATTAGATTCTGTTTGCTTCAATGGTACAAACGATTGCCACTGCTTATATTGTGTTTAATTGAAATGTTATAGAAATTCCTTTCAAGTCAGTTTTGATTGAAATGGATTCCTCGAGATACTTTTCTGTTGACGATTAAACCAAGTCAGCTGTCATCTCAATCGCACAGGACTTTTCTTTGGCCAATGAGTAAATGATATTTTGTATTAACTTCAAAATGTCTTAATTTACTTTTTCTCTAATATTATTTATTATAAAAAATATTTCAATGGGCCACTCTTAGTCATCAAATCAACTTGGTATGCATTGCTAAAACGTATGAGTATGTCTTTAAAATTGATATTTCGCAGCTTATTTGGTCTCTTTGTCGTTTTGGATTAATAAGCTGCTAAAATATATTTCTGGTTTGCAACCAAAAAAATGTTTTAAGGACGTCCAGAGAAGTAGTTATTCTGACTGACAATGCAAACAAAAAATTAATCTTATGCAGAGTTTATGCAATTTGTCAATATTAACAATTCATTGAGAATACCACATGTCTGTCAACACTTTTAGTTACTTCTTTTCTGATATAATTATCAATTGCAATTAAAATTTAAAAAGTTTAAAAGCGCAAGTAATTAGAAAGCTATTTTAACAACGTTTGAAATTAGAAAATCTCCTTTCTTCACTCACGTCGTTAATTACGGCTGTTAAAAATATTTTTAATAAAGTGCTTCCCGCATTTGGGTAGATGCCAGAGAAGTTAAATTCAATTAATTTCAACCTTTTTAATGAGAGTCTTCTGCTAAGTATAGACACTATTTTAATTTGTTGTCTGAACTTTCAATAAATTTATTACTTCCAAAACAAGTAAAAATTAATACAATTTTGTCAGGAAATATTTAATTCATTTAAATTTCTACTTTTATGTTTTTAGAACACTCACCGAAAAAGTATGTGAAGAAAAAAGTCAAATTTGTATGGAAACGTGAAACAATAAACGTGTTACATATGGTCTGATCACGACATGATTACACGTTACGGTTTACTAACAAGTTTTCGTTCTATTATAATTTGCAACGCAACTTGGAATACGTAATTTAAAATCATTAATTTTGTTATGGCATTTGCACCGGATTGGTAGCTTTTCCTCACAGAAAAAAATTGTTACAAATAAATATAAAAATTACAGCAGTACTGTATTGGAAAACGCTGTGCATTTTGATTTGCAATATCCTTGCATGTTATGAAATAGTTACGAAGCTCTGTTTACTAGTTTGATCATGTACTTTGTCCCAAAATTTGAATATTACGAAAATAAAGAAATTTTAAAGTGAAAACCAACAACAGAAACATTTTTATATCCTTCATAATCTCAAAACTTATAAACTCGTCTGCTTGTTTCAATGAAGATTGACTTTTCTTTGATTTAATCTTGCGCGGTTTAATTGATTACGTAAAGTTTGAAATATGCAACGGGAATAACAGCCAAAAGGTCACTCTATCAATCTCTGATTAAATTTAATAGCCCATTTAATTAACGTCACAACCAAATTAATTAAATTTGTAATAAATTATTTAGACATTACCTACATTACATTACCTAGTAGCTAATTAACCGGAAAGTTGCTGCAACCGCCAATTTTTTCTGGTTACGATTTAAATCACAGGGTCTCTGACACAATGCATCATAATAACGGTGTAATTGAACGTTCTATGATATTATTGCTACTGAATTTGAAAGGTCATTGTAGAAGAGTTTTTTGAGAACAAAATCCAATTAAAAATCTGTAATGCCTTATCATAAAATTAAACAAAATTTTTAAATACAATTTATCAGACAATTGTAAATTCGAATTATATGTACAATAATAATTGTGACAATTTTCAATTAAAATTCAACTAAGTTTCTTGAAAAAAACGAAAGGTTTCTGTCTTTTTACATTAATTTCAAAAACTATGTTTTCAACTACTTATTTACTAAAATTATATTTGTTCACATTTTACATTTTTTATCTTCCATTCCATTATATTAACATTCGTTTTCTGAAACTGAATTTCACATAACTGTACATGAACATCGATACAGAGTGCATAAGATCAATGTAATAATTTTAGAAATATTAAATGACAATTGAATACAAGATAAGAATGAGTAATTGTGAATCAGATCCATACACTTCTGGACTCCTTATATTAATGCAAATTCAGTGATTATGAGGATGTCATATTGAAATTATATCACTAATGAGTGCAGTACTCATGAAAATGTAAATGAAGAGTAACTTTAGAAACCAACGTAACCAAAAAATAATAATTTCAAGAGATTCGCAAGTACTTAATGAGAAGTTTTGTCGATTCTTAGTAAATGAGGTATCCCAAAAGTTAGTATTAGTTCAAATTTGGCTGTATTTCTGAACTGTCAATTTCCAAAAAGTCGCAGCGCTATGCACCGCACATCTACGGATACTTTATTTCACGAAATAGAACTCCAATTGACTACCTAAATTGTGTGACTTGACGTAAAATAACACATACACTTGAGAAATCTTTTTTAATTGCAGTGTAAAACATTTTATTTTAAAGTCCAAAAGGTCAGCTCCCTCTGTTGTTTTTCTTTTTCGTAACTGCGGCCCTGTTATACACAGGTACGGCTGGCTGGTTGCGTTTGAAAAAAAATCTATCCCATGACAGTTGCCGGTAACGGTTATATGAAGTTATCCAATTTAAAGTCATTCCCAGAATTTGGTGAAATTAAAAGACATGTCTTCAGAAAATTTGAAGTCCCAATATTTGAACTTCAGAGGATGGCTTTAAATTGGATTACATGATACAATTTCGTATTAAACTTGCGTTCGCAGCTTCCTAAATTAGTAGAGGATTAAAAGTTCTTTGTCCAGCTGATGGCATTCGATACAAAAAAGTTGTCACAAACCTCTCAAGAGTTAGCAAGAAATTTGTTACTAGTTTCAGGAATAAAAAACAAAAAAAAATACTTGAAATCATTAAAAATACATAAAGTTAAAGAAAACAGAAACAAAAGACAGTCGATTTTACAGCGTAATTCACTAGATGAATAATAAATAGAAAAAATTGAAAGGGATTGTGACTAAACAAAAAAATAAAATAATTAAAATTCAAAAATAATTATGTAAATTTAAAAAATAGTGAGAAAAACAAAAGACAATCGATTTTAGACACTATTTAATAAATTAATACATTTTTTTTAATAAACAGAACGTTGAAAAAGCAAAGAGGAGGAAATGAATTTTTTAAAATACGAAATAATAATAGATTTTACAGCATAAGTCAGATTAACAAATAAAGAAGAAACTGTTTAGAAGGAAAGGTGCCAAAACAAACGTACGTATTTAAAAAATATATAATATTAAAAAATAAAATAAAAACACAAGACACAACAAAACAGATTCAGTATATAAATACATTAAAACAAACTAAAAAAAAACATTGGATGTGATTCAACAGATGGCGGTGTTGAACGAGTTATAAAACCTACTTAAGTAATTTTTTGTGACCAGAAATGACAGTCAGTTGAAACTCAATGGTCAATGGATGATGGTTTTTTAATGTAACCCATCAATAACAAATGAATAACCCTCATAAACTCAATTGACTATCAGCAAGTTTCAACAGATGGCGTTGTTAAACATCTTACAATAACGCAAAAAATAGTTTTAAAAACATACTTTAATACAGGATAACAAAGGAGCTTTTGTATTTTAAAGATCATACATAGCCTTGTTTTTATTCTACAACATACAGGCTGTTACACATTCCAAGCACACTATTGGGATCTCGAAAACGGTAAGAGATACGAAGTCGGTTAAATTAAGACAAAGTTACGTATTTTGGTGCTAAACAATAATCCGTTTTGATAAATCTTCTACGAATTGTAGGTTTTGAAATATTTGCAAAAACTGAAAAACGTAATTTTCCTTTTTATTTTTAGTTACTTTTTTTGAGCTCTTTATCAGTACATTTTAATTAAAATGTTTAGTTTCGTTCTGAGCACCATCAATTTCATATTTTTTTCATGTGCGCCACATTGAATTTTAATCAGGGTTGATAAAAATCATGATTTAAAAAAATAAAATAAAATATCAGGATTTTTTCTTAAACAATCATGATTTTTTTAATTTTTATTGATTTTTTTTATTTGTATTATCTTTTTACATAGAAAATGCAATAACAATAACAAATAATTGAAAACAACAATAACGACTAAGATACGTATTTTTCAAACTTGCAAATGAAATAACTTATGTGTAACGTTATATACCGTGGAAGAGTTATTTCTTTGAAACTCAGGAGTTACTTTGATTGCAGCTTTTCGCACATTAAAAATTTTAAATTTGTGGAATATTTCGCCATAATTTGTATGTATAACGTCATGCCTAAACATTGTCGCGAAAAGTTCTACAAATTTAAAATTTTTAATGTGCGAAAAAAGCTGCAATAAAAGTAACCCCCCGATTTTAAAAGTAACCCCATTCGACGGTAACGTTAAATAAGGTTGCACCACCTTGCACTTTCATATAAACAAAAAAAAATCCTGTCAGAACTTGAAAATTCAGCTGTTTTTATAATGCGGGAATGACGCGAGTTGTCGCTATTTTCTAGTCTACATCGTGAACGTGCGCTGCGTAACAATAACGAGTAATAAAGTGTGTAATACTTCATAACAGTATAAAAGTCCATCTATATTGATATATCTTCTCATAGAAGTGGTAGGAAAAAAGATCCTATTTGGCAACATTTTATTGAAAAGTCGTGTAAATCTGCTGGAAAGTAAAGTAAAGCTACTTGTAAAAAATGCAAGGTAGAAATGCAAGGGCTTATGGAACATATGAAAAACCACTGGAAGAAAGTGCTTCAAGTAATATAGAAAAAGAAACAAAAACAGATAATGGAAGTGCCTTTGCAGAAATAGTGGCAAATGTACATACAATTGAACACATTAGAAGAGGACAGTTTGGCTAGTGCCCCATTGCTCATAGCTTCTACTTTGGCAATTAAAAAAAAGAAAGACATCTAATTCTAGTTCTGGGTCTTTATCTTCTTTTGACATGCGTACAACGAAGTCTAGTAAAGAGGAAATAGATAAACAAATTGCTAGGCCAACAAATAGCAACTTCACATATGTTGAGCAACCGGAAGTAAACAAAGCTATTGCGCTTTTACGGCCTGGATATATACTACCCTCTAACTGACTGCTAAATGAAGTGTACAATAAAGAGAAAAGTAAATGTTTTAAAAATTTATCGGGACATTCGGTTTGTCTGTCATTGGATGGATGGTCCAATCTCCATAACGAACCAATCATATACGCAACAGTCACTACAGAAAATGGGTTCTCCTTTTTAGTAGACACAATAGACACGTCTGGAAATCCAAATACATCTGCATATTCAACAGAACTTGCAATAAACCTAATTAAAATGCTAAAGACTGAATATCGTTGTGCAGTAACCAGTTTTGTAACAGATAATGCTGCTAATATGAATGCAATGAGAAATCAGATCAAACAGTCAACAGAATTAAATGTTATTACATATGGTTGTGCTCCACACATCTTAAACTTGTTATGTAAGGACCTGGAAATTAGTGAAATTAAGGAACCTGTTACGATCATTTTGCCTCAGCGACATACGCGAAAGAAGGAGGAAAAAAGCTTATTTTACCTAGTGACGTAAGATAGAAATCACTGCTTATATGGTTTTGTTGAAGCATGGCCTAAACTTTTTAAAATTAGCGAGGAACATAAAAATGAAATTGACAGTAAAGTAAGGCAAAAAATTTCGAATTTTTTATTTATTTGAAAAGAACAGCTGAAGATTTCATAACAATACTGAATCCGATATCTGTTGCAATTGATGGGCTTCAAAGAAACGATGCAATTCTATCAGACGTCGTAGAACAATTAAAAAACTAGAATCACACTTTGAGGAAACTCAATTTACTCTAAGCCAAATGCAAAAATTTAGACGTCGCTATGAACAGAGTATCATTCCATACCATTTACTAGCTTTCCTTCTGAACCCTACGAAAACGGAGCATACATTAATAGAAAGTGAAAAGAATTCTGCTTTAAAAGCTGCAAATGATTTATACTCTAACACTGGTTTTTACTACCATTGATTATTAAATTTTTCAGGCTAAATCCGATCCATTTGTCGAAATAATGTTCCACGAAGAAATTCTTAAAAGCGTAAATCCATTGCAATGGTGGAAATTTCAACGGAATATTAAGGTTACTGATAAGTTATTCCCAATTATCAAACAATTATTATCAGCTGCAACCTCTTCAGCCTCCGTTGAAAGGATATTTTCAACATTTGGTTTAGTTCATTGTAAAATTAAAAATCGCTTAGGGACTGAAAAAGCTGCTAAATTAGTTTTTCCTTATAAACACTATAATTAAAAAATTAACTTAAAATGTCTCTTTTTAAGTAGTTGAACCATGTTTTATGTATTTTTTAAATTTGAGTATAGTTTACCTACATATTCCTTTTTAAGCAGGTAGTTTTAAATATGCAGATAATCTAACATTAAATAAATTGTTCTTTTTATTTGAATTTTTATTTAATTATCAGTTTTTTTACACGATTTGATTTAAATTATGATTTGAATTTTAAAAAAAATCAGTTGATTGAAATCATGATTTAAATCAACTGATTTAACTCACCGCAACCCTGTTTTTAATACCGTTAAATAGACCTTTTTTTATGGTTCCTCATATATCACACATCTCAATTTAATCAAGTGAAATAATTATAAATGCAAAAAATTGTAGAAATTAACAGTGCAATATGATATGCTGTGCAGACGAAAACAAAATGCTTTGATATATCTTCGGAGATTTATCTCGTATATCACAAAAGTTGATATTTGTGAAATTTTGAGCTGTAAAAATGAATGAGTTTGGTGCAGTTCTTACTTGTAATAAGTATTATATGAAAAAGAAAGAGATTATTACCGAGTAAATGTATATTTAATTACAACTGACGTTTCGTAACCAGCTTGTTTGCCTTTTCAAAGTGAATAACATTATAACATTAGGCTACTAATTTTTTTAAAGTTTTTGTGAAAAGAATGTTAAAAAAAATATATCGGTAATAATACAGCTTGTCAGATCAAATAAATAGTCAATGCGGCCAAACAGAACTCAAGTATTTACTGCAAGAGTTAAGGAAATCCTGTTAAAACCTAAATAGAGTATGAGTGTAATTGTTGTAATTATAATTTAAATAATTACAAAAATTCTAACAATACCTAAACATTATAAAAACATAACAAAAAATAATTAGTGAACTGTTTATTTGTAATATAAACAATTTTGTTTCCGATTATTGTATTTCATTTAACGAGTCTAGAAAATTGAAAAAGTTGCATTTAAATTTGCAAAGTCTGTTCGTTTATTAATTGCATTATTAGACATTTTTATTTTACACGTTTTGAAAAATTTACGTTTCAAAGTGTTGCACTGACGAGAAAGAACTTTGACATTTTTAAAATAAAAAAATATGAATATTTAAAAGAGAATGTTCAATTAACATTGATGGCTTTCATTTTGTTTTTGGATATAATATTTATGTTGATCTAACCTTTTTTTTTTATTTTGGCTAGTTTTACCTATATATACTAAAATAAATTATTTTAAACGAACACTACGTTTCACTATCGTTTGATAGCTTCGTCAGGAGTGAAAAAAAAAATAGTGCCAATTTTAGTGTCCGTTTAAAATAATTTATTACACAATTTCACCGGACAAGAATCTACTTTAATTGTATATACTAAATTACAATTTTGACAATTTACCTCATAAACTACATTTGGTAATTGAAATTTAGGTGTTTTTGTTTTTAAATTAGTAAAAAGAATGTTAAAATTATCAGAAGATTTATTGGCTAGGTTGTCATGTATAGTTTCATTATATATATTTGTTTAATATTTTTTTTGTATTAATATTTTTCAGATGTTTAAAACGATTATTTATTACAGATTCAATAAATTTTTTAGGGTGTGAATTTTGAGCAAGAATTTCTTTAATTAAATTTATATTTTCAACTATAAATAATTTGTCCGAAAGTAATACTGCACGATCAATCATGCTAATAATAGTTGAAATTTTAGGACTTTTTGGTTGATAAGAGTTATAGTTAATATATCTACCTGACCGTGTGAGTTTGTGATAAGTAGATAGCAGAATATATGCAAAATGTTAATCTTCAATTAAAATTTTTTCGTGAAATTTATATGCTACTTTAGTAAATGCAGTAATATTAACATAATTAAAAATAATTAATCTGTAATTACAAAATTCAATAAAATGGTACATTTTACAAAACAATTAAAATTGAAGATTAACACTTTGAATATATTCCGTTGTCTAGTGATAATAATTTGTTATTAAACTACTAATTTGTCTGATAGTATTTACATCTAAAAAACTAATAAAATCAAGTTTTCTTGCCAGATGAAAATTATGAAAATTAATTAAAATTGTGTAACTGGCAATATAGAAAGTATTAGGAAAGAGTTTATACATGTATTTCGGCCTTATTGGGCCTCATCAGAACTCTGTACCTTAAAAAAATTTGGTTTATTGAAATATTTAGAAAATTTTTCAATAAACCAAAGAAAAACTTACCCCCTTTTTTTCTAAATTCTTCAATAAACCAATTTTTTTAAGGTACAGAGTTCTGATGAGGCCCAATAAGCCCGAAATACATGTATAAACTCTTTCCTAATACTTTCTGTATTGCCAGTTACACAATTTTAATTAATTTTCATAAAAAACTAATGCTATTATTATTCTCTCTTTCGACGAAATGAATTGAATTGATTTAAAATATAATTAACTTTATCTAGAGGTAAAATTAAAAAAATATCATCAACATATCTGTAATTTAAAGTTAGGTTAACAGGCATAACAATTTCTGCTAAAGCAGGAGAAGCCATTGCTGTTCTAAATATTTGTGTATAACATTTACGTAGAATGTATTAATTATATATGTTGTGATCCCTACACTAATAACTTTAGAAAAAAATCAATGTTTCTCGGTCTTTTGGAAGTACTTGGCCCTAATTTAAACGACTTCATATCGTTTACCGTTTTCGAGATACCAATGGGTGTGCCCCAAATTTGTAACAGCTTGTACACAAGTTGTTACATAAGTGGGTTCCCTAAAACATAAATAAACAACTTTGAGCTGCCTAGGGGCTTTCAGCTTTCAGTTTCTTTTTACGAAATGAAACTTTATAATCCCTAATGATTTGAAAAAAAAAAACAAAAAATAAATTGTCCCTTACCGTTGGCTACACAGATTATGTTATTTTAACATTTGATTTAAAACCGAATTTTATATATTTGTCAATTTAAACAATAAATCATAAATATATTGCCCAAAATTTCAAAGTAATGCAAAATTAATTATAGGTCTAATTTCATAGTTTGTCTGTAAAATTTTATTTAAACCTGAAATGGAAAGAAATTTTGATAAATTTCACAAGTGTTTTTTGAACAGGTGAATAATACAATGGCTTTTTAATTTTGAAAGGAACATTTAAATTATTATAATGCAAAGATAAACGGCCGATAAAGTTGACACCTGCGTGATATTTGTGGTTGAAAATTGACTTTCACAAGTGACACATGATTGCAGTGTGGCTCCCTCTTCAGAATTGAAAAGTGATTCTGACCACCCGGACAAAGAACTCTTTTGGAAACCGTGCTTTAATTTAGACTAAATGTTAATGACACTTTCGTAATACCATTAAAACGCTCAATATCTATTGTGAGTTTTATAATCAACATAGATTAAACTAAAACTACGTTCCACTGTATTCTAAGATTATTTTAAAGAGATAACGAAAAAATCGATTAGATTGCAACACGCACAGGAAATAAAGAAACGTAGACGCCGTTATTTCCTGAAAATACCTTCCCAATTATCAGAACTTTTAAGAATTTATGAGTCGCATTGTAATAATAGTATAAAAACGAAAAGAAATGCTTCTTTAAACCGGTAGCCCATAATTTAAGCAGGACGAAGAGGGGAAGAAATGACATATTGTCCAACTACGCCCCATTTAAAAAAGGTGAGTGACATCATATGTGTGTATGTAAAAACAGATTGCTCATACTTCGATGTGATCTTATAAGAAAAATATTCTCCGGACTGCAAGACATAAATATTTTTTCTATAAAAGATTAATGAAGTAAATATTTTTTTAGGGAACCCCGTAAATAATATCCTGCAAATTTAAGATGGTGGAGAAAGAAAAGACTTATTCTGTGGCTTAAAAACGTTTTAAATCGCCACGTCTACCATAAATAATGACATAATGGCCCTTTGTTAGTGCCTCGTAAAGAACGGAGGCTACAAAAGTATTTACAGTTATTAATAAGTAAGCAATTAAAGAGTATGATAAGGACATATCAACCGCTTCCTGGAATTGTAAATTAAAAAAAAAATACATGCCATATAATAATATTAATTAAACTATGTAGTATATAAGTAGTTGCTATCGATTTTTCCACGGTGATGAAATAAAAATTCAAAGTTCGAGTTCCTACGTTGGTAATATTACAACTTGGAAACTCACTTGAAAATTACTTATTGTTATTAATTATTATTAACATATAATAAAATACTTACGGACAATATTCAATGACTTCAATAATTTCATTGCACCGATAAACTTAACCTCGCTCGTATCACAAACACATAAAATTTAGCCGAATATTTACAACGACTGAGCAGTTTTTTCCCTGTATTATTTTATTAATTTTTTAAACAATTTTTTTATAAAGCTATGCATTCAAAAAAAGTATAATCTACGCGTTACGAGATTACGTACGATTTATAACCATTAAATGACGTCAGATATTAAAATTCCGCAAAAATTCAACGGCAAAGGCTAAGTACAAGCGTTTCATGTGTTCACCTTGTTCACAGTTTGAAAAATGTTTTTGTAAAGCATAAGAAAATTCATGGCTGAATTATTTACGACGGCGGATCATTAGAGGTTAGGATGCAAAATCAATACCGTAAATATTCCGGGGAAGAATTATTTTTGAAACAATGCGACCTTACAGGCTGTCTCACAATACACACTAACTTGGTTTCGTGTTAATTTGCGGCAATTGTTTTTTGTTTAAAGCTGTGATGGGGTTAAAAAACGCACTGGGATTTTAGTTTTTGTTTACACGGTTATATCAGCATATGAACCGCGCACCACTTCGTCGCGCGCCGAGTTGACTGCAGACTAAATTGCAACGCTGCCACGGAGAGTACAATATAGTCCCCACCGTGATACATAGATGTCGTTAGTATTTTGATCACTTCACTAACAGGAAAAAGGAAATCATTAATTGAAAGTTATGAATTTTTTAGATTCATAATTTCACTATTGCTAAAGCAAGACACTAAATCTACTTTACATGTTTGTAATAACATACCTATTTTTTTATACAAAGAAAAGTCGAACAATTATTTCAAAGTCGAAACTCATTTATAATAACCAAATTTTAGAATGGTTTTAACAAGTAATATTTTTCTAGCATAACTAGGGTGTTAATATGGTAGAGTTATACAGGTCATACAGGACACTATGGCTGGACAGTTATAAACTCTAGGTTTTTTCGTACAGTAATTCCGGACGAGTCCGAAAGTTAAATAAATTCTATTTCAAGAGCTTTCAAACTAGTCAAAGACTGCTGTAGGAAGGTCTTAAAACAACTACAAAAATTGTCAATCCCAAAAAACTGACAACATTTTTAGGTCTACATAAATATGCAAAAAATTGTTTATTTGTTCTAAATTTTGAATTGTCTCAAAACGACAAAATCTGATAAATATTATTTATTTATATAGATACACTATACTGAATCCTTTTTTCGAATGGTTCATCATTACTAAGGGCTAGTTTCATAACCGAAATTAAAGGAGACGTTAAATTTAAAGTCACTTTCAGATGTAAAAACAATTGTGAAAACACTTTTGTTTACACATCTGAATGTGACTTTATTTTAAAGTCTTTAAATTCGATTATGAAACTGCCCTTAACTGCTTTATTTTTAAAAACTGAAATTCAGATAAATTAGATTCAGTATTTTTTATGTTTATTCTAATTTTTTTATTTAAAAATAATAATTGCATATCTAAAGTTGTTAAACTATTTTTTTTTAAGACAACAAAGAGAATTAATTATTTCGACAATAGATAATTTTTTTTTCTTAAATGAGAAAATCTGTGTGGAAAATCATTTTTTTTTATAATTATTTTTTTTTCAATTTTGCAGACTCTCTTTTTAGTTACAAGTATTGACATATTCTGCGGTTCAAAAAAAATGAACCACCCTGAAGGAGTAAACGTAGAACTTTGAAATTGCATGGAAAAAGGAAGTGCATGGAGACAAAAGCATAATTAAATAATGATAGCCATTTGTCACTTCTCAAAGAAGTTATCTCTTAGTTATCACCGGACAAGTCTTTGTTTCAGTTACCTTCTTTATCGTATTATTTCGTCGTATTAGTTTGCCTTTTTACTGGTGTACTTGTTGGTGCCTCTAACAATGTCACGAGTGCGAAGACGTGCAAATTTTCACCAACTTACACCCTTTGAAAGAGGGTGAATTATCGGGATGCATGAAGCTGGCTTAAGCTTTCGGGAAATTGGTAGACGTGTAAGTCGTTCACGCGCTACTGTAAGACGAACTTGGAGAGATTGGCAGGAAGAACATCTAGAAGCTCGTTGTAAGGGCAGTGGACGTCCCAGAGCAACA
Organism: Serrognathus titanus; assembly: GCA_039766575.1. Classification (NCBI taxonomy): domain Eukaryota; kingdom Metazoa; phylum Arthropoda; class Insecta; order Coleoptera; family Lucanidae; genus Serrognathus; species Serrognathus titanus. Next base: position 66,242,648 of record CM077911.1, read on the forward strand.
CGAGAAAGGGAAGATCGCCTCTTAAGAAGAAGTGCAATTCAGGACCCTTCAGAACCATCATAAGCTGTTAGAATCAATTGGGTAAGAGCAATTGGTCGAAGAGTCTCTATGAGCACGATTTATTCGTTCGTGAGGATTGCGTTTATATCGTCCTTATTTTCGTCTACCTATGACAACACAACATAAAGCTACCAGACTGCAGTGGAGTCAAGTCAGGCAGCAATGGGATCATGAATGGGAAGAAATCATCTTTAGTAATGAATCCAGACTTTGCTTGTGGCATTCTGATGGGCGTGTACGGATTAGATGACCGAGAGGCTAGAGGCAAAATTTACAGAATGCTCAGCGTCGCCATACAGCTTTAACTTCTGGGGTAATGGTGTGGAGGGCAATATGCTACGGAGGCAAGACTCTCTTAGTATTCATTCCGGGCACTTTAAATGCGAGGCGTTACATTGATACAGTTCTGGAGCCTGTTGTTCTTCCTTTTCTTCAAAACCTTCCAGAGCCTGTCTTCCAGCAAGATAACACGCGCCCTCATATTGCCCAAGTAACTTTAGACTTCCTAGCAGAAAACATTGTAAACATTTTGCCTTGGCCGTCAAGATCACCGGACTTAAACCAAATCGAACATGTCTGGGACATGATGCACATGGGATATGATGACTGCGTCAGTTACCTCATTCTCCCAACACGCTAGATGAATTACGTCAACAGTTGCAGGTAGCCTGAAATGAGCTCCTTCAAGAGACAATCGACCACTTGATTTCCAGCATGCCCATAAGGGTTGCTGAATGTATAAGAGTACGAGGAGATACAACATATTATTAATTTTTATTTGAATAGTGTTAGATAGACTTAATTGACAATTTAATCATTTGTTTGTCTGCATGCGCTTGTCATTTTCACCAGAGCTGGGCAAATTACTTAAAAAAAGTAATTCCAATAACAAGTTTCAATTACTTTGAAAAGTATTGGCAATTATCAATTATTTTTTCCTATTTATGTATAAAGTATTTGAAGTTGCAGAACAATTACTAATTGAATTACTTTAGACTAATTCAATTACTTTAGAGTATTGCAATTACTTTAGAGTATTTCAATTACTTTGAATAATTCTATCGCTTTAATTGAATTACTCTTAGGCCCGGTTTTTTCATCTCCAATTAACTTATCTGGCGATTAATTCCCATAGTAACGATTGTAATCACAATTGTTACTATAGGAATAAACCGTCACATAAAGATAACTGGAGGTGAAAAAAGTAATTAAATTACTCTAAAGTAATTAAATATAAACACTATTCCTAAATTGCAAATATCGCCGAAAAAATTACAGATAAAGACCAAATCAGTAAACCAAAAGCAGCACCTACAGAAAAAGATAACTTTTTCGAATTTGACGATGCTGAAGTTGTTTCCCAATTACATTACCTCGTTTCCATTCGAAATAAATTAGAATTAGAAATTCTTCAATATTTACAAGACAGTAGAACTGTGAATGAATTTCCAACAGTTAAAAAACTCTTTAAGAAGTATAACACCCCAATTCCATCATCCCTTGAGTGACATAAATTTTGAAAATTTAGTTTTATCTAAGGTGAATGCGGATTTTCTTGTTAAAAGTTAATAATGGGAAGTTTATACTAGAGTTATTTTGTTAAATTGTTTTTAAAAATAATTATTTATTTTTATATTTAAAAATTATTTATTTTCATATTTATTTATAAATTATTTATTTTTATATTTCAAAATTATTTTTATGTATACATGTTTCAAAATTATTTATTTTAATATTTAGTTTTAATTTTTATCCTTAAAAATTATTTATCAATAAATATGCACATTTGTTTATGGAAAATGTTTCATTCAATAAAATAACATTTGAAAATACTTATTAGCATCATTTTGTCCGAAGAAAGTCAAAAATTTCAATAAATATAATTTACCTCAAATAATAAAAACATAATAGAAATGCTAAAAATAATGCAAATATACAAAAACAGTTCAAATACTTAAGCATATCTCAATTATTAAATTTAATTGAAATACTTAAAAGTAATTCAATTACTTAAAAGTATTGCATAAAAGTATTTCAATTGCTTAAAAGTAAGTCAATTAAAAAAAAGTAATTCAATTACTTAAAAGTAATTTAATTATTCAAAAGTATTTCAAATAGTGAAAAAAATTAATTGAAATAACATAAAATTATTTAAATTACCAAGCATTTCAATAAAGTAATTGAAATAACAATTATCAGGACCAGATATCAAAAGTATTTGAAATATTTTAATTCAATTAATGAAAACACTTCAATTACTTTTTCAAGCATTTTAATTCAATTAATGCCCAGCTCTGATTTTCACGCAATTTCAAAGTTCTGCATTTACTCCTTCCGGGTGGTTCATTTTTTTTTGAAACCCAGTGTATAATGTGCAAGCTAAGGCCTTGTTATTGAATTTTGTAATTTGATGAAATTAAGAAAATGAATACGTCCACATTTCAATTATGCTTTTGGAGGAGTAGCTGAAAATGAACACGGATACAGTATAAAAAATAGCAGATTCATTTTTCTTTTATTTGTATTCATTTTGAACTAAAAAATACTTTCATAAATTACTGAAAATTGGTATGTACACGCTACTGATTTTGAATTTTTACTAGTATTTCAATATTTTGACAATTAATTATCACAGTTTCCCTTTAGTTGTTATTAGTTCTTTGTGTCAAATTTAATAATTAAAACTCTAGGTGCTTTCCTTTTACCACAAATTCCCTCAGATCAGATCAACATCATTTCCGTTATCACGAACAAGCGATTTTGAACTGAGATTTCAACCTCCCACCTTGTTGCTCGAGCGTTCTCATTGGTTGCTAGATTATATATCCGTTCAAACTTACTTGTTCATGCTAACAGAAATGACGTTTAAGTGATCTGAGATGTAAGATTTGTTGCAAAAGGAACGCAACTTATAACGACGAGTTTTTCTAAGAATTAATATGGTTTTGTACTTAATAATTTATTTAAAGAAATTTTTTATTCATCAGTGTCGCCCAAACCGGGGTAGAACACAAAAAAATACTCATTAAATTGGTTCTTGAAGGAAGCAATGGTCAATCGTATACCCAGTACGTGTAATTTACCAAGGGTATGCTTTTAGCGACACTTCCGAAAACACTCTGTATAAGGGATCTCGTAAGCTACTAGTATAAGAAATACAAAGATGGTTAAATTACAAAAAGTTGCGCTATTTTGGAGTCTATAAAAATGTGCGAAAAAATCTTTTCTATCTTTATTCATTTTTGAAATATCTTAAAAAAACTGAAAATTCTCAATTTTTGAGAATCTTGACTATTTTGTTTGTATTTTAAGAATCACAACATTCCATAATATTACATTAAATTCAATGGACAATCTAACACAGTCAGAAGGAATAAGTTAACATTAGCTCTATTCCTATATCACTTTTTGACCGTTTCAAAACCGCCAGAATCAGTTGCCCACTGAAATAATGATCGGTTTTGACAAGTTTATCAAGTGTAAAACTTTGATGAGTTTTGAAACCGCCTAAAATAATGTAGGAGCAGACCTATTGACAGTTTCTCAGATATGACTGTCAACTATTTTAACTCTTATGAGCAGACTTCGAACATTTCAAAGCACTTTTCGAAGGTCCTTGCATTGCGTAACCATGGCAACGCTCTGAAATGACCAAAGTCTGCTTGTAAGCCCTACCTTAGATTTTCGTACCGTCTACCATGTGATGCAAAAAAAAATCTGAATACGACGATATGAAGCTTTTGTTTTAAAATATTTAATATTTCCTAAGATAAATTATGAGTTTGCCATATTTTGGAGGGCTTGATTTATTTGTAGTGTATACAGTTGAGGCACAACAATATTCTTTCAATGGAAATCTTTATCAATTCAATTGCGTTTATTTGTTTTGATTCATAATAAATAAATGAGGATTTTCTCTTTATTTATTTTGATTTGATAAAAAATTAAGAATTAAAAATATGTAAAATTTAAACTATTATTGTACCTGAACGGTACGCCACTAAAACTAAAATAAGCACTCCAAAATGTGACCAATTTATAACTGACGTGTCTAAGCGTTTTTGCAAAAATGCTTATGTTAAGAGATATGTAAGGTATTTTAAGCACTTTTCTACATTATTGAATATTATTATTTTTTAATAACAATTTAAAATTTTCCTATGAATAAGTTTGTGTTTTGTCATATTCTGATAAAGATAATGTAAAAAACCGGCATTGTATAATTTAGATTCTATTAAAAAATCTTTACTAGAGTTACAAGAGTTTTCTTTGATATTTTTAGATAAAAATGTACCTTAAATTTGCATTCTCAAAATTTGACATTTCAAATATAGATTTAAATGAACTAGTATTTTAAACATCAAACAATTAAAAAAAAAGGTCCTGAGCACTTAATGATGCAGCCAAAAAAATTTATTAAGGATAATTATAAGTAATTCAACAATAAATACTTTTAAAAATGTATACAGGGTGTAAATGAAATGTGGCATAACTGATCACTGGCCTATGAAAATGTTAGAATAAAAAAATAGTATCCAGCCTGCTATACCTATGGAACACCATACTGGTAAAATAAGCAGAATATATAATGCATTTAAGTAATTTTCTTAATTAAAAATAGTACTAATATTATTAACAATACTACCCTAAAATTTTATAAAATTTAAAGTCGTGCTACATAATTGTTTTAGGAAGTAAATTTTTTGTCGTTTACCAGAATTTACAAACAGGTAATTTTGTCTTTTTGTCGGTTTAAGAACGTTGACTTAGAAACAAATTCTTTTAGGGAAAATTTTACCTGCAATTTACTTATTAGCATTAATAATAATTATTTATGTTTATATTTGTGGTTATTTTTAAAGTTACGTTTGATTTATTTATTGTTTTATTGTTCGTTGGTGATGTTAAATTTATTTGAGATGAAATTCTACTTTCCGGAATCTTTTACTATAACAAGTGATTGTAGAGGAAATGTCGCAACATAAATTTGCTCATTGGGTGTCACAACAGCAGTAGACATCCATCAAGAAGTGTTTTTATTGCTTTATTATTTTATAAAAAAAATTGTTGCTAGTCGGTTTTGATTGCAGTGAATTCCTTGAGCATCCTCTATACAGCTCTTTCGGCCCTATTTGGAGCCTCGTTAGCAGAAGCGTAGCTCGAGAATTCCACTGCAAACCAAACCGATCTGTCTTATGTTAGGTCAAAAAGCGATCGCAAGATGTCGCGCCTTACTCCTTATTATTTTAGATTTGTAAGAAAAAACCATAAATTAAAAAAAGCATGAACCAAGTTTGATAATCGTGTTAATTTTACTTTTACAGTAACGATGTTGCTTAAGTAACAACGTCGTTAATCAAATCTCGTGTGAGATACAAATTTACAAATTGAAGCTAACAGTGTTAATAGATTTAAAATTCTTAAATTGCTTCCTGTTCAAAGAAAAAGTAGTCAATAATATTTTTAACTACATATTACCCTTGTATGTAACTCCAAGGCAAGCGCCTTGCACTTTTTGCTCAACATTTCATTTACACCCTGTATATTTCTACTCAGAAAAATAAGATCCATTTATTTTTTTTTGCGAAAAAAATTACTAGAAATTGCGGAGGTATTATAGTGTAAAAGCAATACAGAATCACAGAATTTATAAAAAAAATTATTATACCGGTATTACAATTTTGAAGTTTATACTTATTCTCTAAACATAAATAAATTTTTTTTCACATATAAATATAGTTGCGATAAATTTAAATTAATTTAAAAAAAATATTTATTTTCAATTCTTGCACCACTGTTTATTATATCACTATTTTTTACATGTAAATAGTTTATTAATCAATTGGATGGTTTAGAATGTCAATAACCACTTGTAATCCAATTTCCTGTATATTGAAGTGGATCTCACAAGTGCTAATTTATGAAATTGTTTGTTAACCAATAGTAAATGTTGAACTGGTAAATAAAATTACAAATTACGCACTTGCAAAGTGCAATATCGGACATTTTCTGTTTTCTATTGGTTACTTGGTAGAAACTTGCCTATTCAAAATTCTCAGTTATTTTAACATCCTAATTGAAAACCATAATTTACAGCCACTGGAAACGACGACAAATAAAAACCATTAAATTAAGGTTTTTGTTAAATTCTAATTCATTCAGATGTAAATATAAATTTAACAAAACAAATTGACAAACACAGAGAAACTTTCATAGATTCAGTAAATTATTATTGTATAAAAAGTTCTTAAATTTATTGAAAGCACTTGCCTTTGTGCACATAACAGTATGTACATAGAACATACAACATAAAATGAGCTCAGCGATACAAAATATTATTGGTACAAAGTTTTCTCCCTAAATAACAAGTAATGTGGCATCGGTATGGAAGTATTTTCTTTAAACAACACGTTCTTCTGTTCTTTATCCTTTATAATCTGCTTCATCCTATCAATTTCCTGCATGTGTTCCTGCTTTAAGCGAGTTATTAACGTGTCCTGCTCTTGAAGTCTTCGCTCAACTTCTGATAATTCTTGATAAGCTTCTTTTTGTACGGTCTGCAACTCAAATGTTTCAGTAATTGTAACTTGGATGTTTTACATAAATTTTGTACCTTATTATGATCTACTGAAGTGCAAGAGATTAAAAACAAACAATAAATCAATATGACATCATTGCTAGTTCAAGCGCCTCACCTTTAGTTGTGTACGTAAACTCGCCATTCTATTAGCAATGTCAGTCCCTAGTCGTTTTACAGCTTTATTCTCCTGGTGTCTTTGATTTAATGCTTTTAAAAGCGACTCCTGTTCTTTCACTAAATCTTTAGCAAATTCCATTGCTTTGTGGAGTTGTTTTTTAAGGATACTTCTTGAAAGTTGCACTTCGTTTAACGTCTGTTGCAAATCCAAGAATTTAGATTCATTCTTCCTGAAATAAGGACATTTTTTGAAAGAATGAAGTACTTTAAATTTCTGTTTTAATGAATCATTAAAAGGTGAATTTCATGACATCACAAAAGTTATATTTGCATTTTTAACATGTAATGACACAGGTAAGTTTATGGAATATATTAAAAAAATTAAATTACGTGACTTACTTAATTTGTTTCTCAGATGATTTAATTATGTTTTCAAGTTCAGATTTTTCCCTATTTAGTTGAGTAATTTTATCAGTCAAATCTGCTGCTTTATTAGTCAGAGAAGTAATATTCTCCTTAAGTTTAATTTTCTCAATTTCATACTGCTTCTTTAGTTCCTCATACCATCTAGAAAACAGTAATTTTTTTTCGTAAGTGAAAATAGTAAACAAATTAAAATATTTTAAGTGTAATACTTTTTGCATTCATTTACGCTAGCAGTATGCACAGATATCGGAATGTACTGTTGTCTTTCATTTTTAAATTCATTCTGAACGTCTAAAAGAGACTTGTTTTTCTCCTTAAGTGCTGCAATTTCCGTTCTATTTTTGCAATACTCTTCATGTAGTACTTTGTAATCTCTTCTCACTTCATCAACTACAATTACAGAAAAAAATTACAAAAAAAAACAATTCATGCCCGAGTACACTTACCCTTTTGTTCATAACATTTTAAAATCTCTTCTATTTTATCCTGTTTCATCGCACATTTTTTAATTAATAAATCATTTTGATCTTTCACTGACTTCAACTCTGATTTAAGACTTTCAATATTCAAAGCTAAACTCTTACTACATTCATCATCATCATTCAGTTTTTTATGCAAACTTTCATTCTCTTTAATGATCTCTTTTAGCCGCTCTGTGAAATTCGACAACTCCAGCTCATACTTCTGAATAATTTCCTCCTTTTCTGCGATGGTTTCCTGGTAGGAATCTAACAGAGGGCCCAAAGTATGTGCATTGACTTTCCCCCAGGAAATTGGCATATGAGAATGATTCCAGTGATCTTCAGGTAAGTTATTCTTCATCTCAGGGGAAATGGTAGGCATATTTTCTCTACTGTCAGCTCGATGAACTTCTTGTAAAGAACTGTTTAGTTTTATCCTGTGCTTGTGGAATTTCTCTTGGTAGACTTCTAACTGCATGTTTAGCCTGCAAAAGTGATTCTAATTGATTGAGATATTTTAATTCACAGTAACTCACCGATAAATAACATTTTTTAACATATTTTCATCTTCTAGCAATTCTGTATTCGTTGCTTTCAGTGTACTGCATTCTACTTTTGCCTTATCAATCAACCTGCTGAGGTGTTCGCAGTTTTGGCAGCACTTGCTCTGTGTTAGTTCTTTCTTAACATTATTGAGTTCCATGAGCATTTGTTGGTATTGAATTTTAATGGTGTTATTCTCATTCACGACTTCTTCATTTACTTTCTGCAAATTATTTAATTTTTCTTTGAGTCTTGTCAGTTTCTTATTTAAATAAACATCCATGGATGATAGCTTTTCTTGTAATTCCAAGTTCTGTTCATTCAGGACTTCGTTTTCTTTAATGAGGTGTCTTTTGCTAATTTTTGTGCTTTGCTTTTCATCTGCAACTGAAAATTAGTTATGTTAGAGAAATATTAGAGGAAGGGCCCACTTGTTCTTACTTCTACTGGGATAGTTTGCACTGAATGTTTTGTGAACTGATACATCGCCCTGTCTTTCAGTTCTATGAACTGGAACATCAAGCTTTTTCCTCCGTGGTTTTACTGATGCATCTGCTTGCATTTTGAGGCAAATTTCGTGTTGCTTTGGCAAATTTTATATTTCTTGAATACCTGGAAGCACTCGTTTGGTTTCTACTCAAGTAACTGTGGCGAGAAACATTTCTATTTCTCTACTTAACTCCTTAACTAGTGCAAGGAATTGGTTACTTTCAAATTGTCATGAGTGTTTTGTTTACTAGTTATTTTCATACATGGTTTCCATGGCAACGCTGTCAATATTGCCAAAACGAATGCTCCTTATTTTACTGGGGAATAAAAAAATCACGATAACTAATAAATTAAATAATAAAATAATTTGCTGTTTGCCAAAATTATGGGGATTCTTTATAAAGACTTATCAACAAATATAATTATAAACTCGCAAGAGGAAGAAATGGTTTTAAAAGCTATAATTGTATGCATACCAAGGATGGGTGTTCACGTTCAATAAATTAAATTGGTAGTTAATTGGCTCCGGATTCATTTTTAAAACATCTACCAATTTTACTATAGTTTGTGAAGCATAAAGGAAAGACGACGAGGTACCCTCGAGCATCATTCAACACTGGAAAATGAAATTACAAGTTTTGTAAATAATATAAATAATTAAACATAAATTTGAGGTTATGTAATATGAATAGATTAAAATACATTTCCCATTTTTAATTTAATACTTACCTTTATTATCTCAATATATAATAAATTTGTCGACAGTTTTTGGCTTAGCTTTTATTAAAGTAAACAAAATAAATTGTAAATTCGAAATAACTCAATGTTGCCAATGTCGAAACAAAATTTCCTTTTGAATTTATACAAAAATATCAAAATAACAAAGAAATCTCTTACAACTGATTAAAATAGTGTAGAATGAGTTGAGATACAATAGTTAGGAATAAATAAGTCATAACTAGTGATGTAAAAATACGTATACGTTATTCTCAAACATTGTGTACAATTTTACGTGTATTAAACCCTATTATATTCTATTTTATCATAAAATACACGTGGGGCTGTAAACATATTTTTAAATACCGCCTTTTTACATCATCAGTCATAAGTCACCTTTCTTTAAACAATTATTTTGTATTCGTACGAACGCGAACGCTCCATTCACTTTGATTTCAGTGTTGCCAATGGAAGAACACCGTGAAACTAATGGCGTTATCGACTGAACCGCTCGGAATCGCCGAGTGCCTAAGCAGTTAGCATAGCCGACTATGGAAGTCGTGTCGCTCGGACGACGTGAGTTCGAATCTCACTACTGACCATGGACGTTTGTGCTGTCTAAGAATTTAAACCTTCCTAATTCTTCGTGGTTGTCTGGAATGGTTAACACCGTAAGATAAGATAGCAGTATAGCATTGCTGCGCAAAGCAAAAGACAAAAAAAAGACTGAACCGCTCCAACTCTTATCAGATTGCTCGAAAATAATGCGCTGATGTCTTTGATCGGACAAAAATTGCTCTGGAGGCGACACGTAATGATCAACCGAACACGCTTGGTTACGAATCGCTGCGATATCGGTATTTTGTACAGACTGATCATTAAATATTGTCCAGAAAAAACTACTTTTCTTGCGTACATCAAACCTTAGTTCCTCTCTGATGTTAGCCACATTATTTGACACTTGTGTTTGATGGTCCTACTTTTGTCAGTTTACGAATTTTCTGTAGTAATTTTCCGAAAATAGTCTTTTTCAAGACCGAGCATATTGTTATTATTTTAGAATCTGTCGGGTGTTTTCGTAAGTAAATTTTATGCAAAAATGGATTAAAAACGGGTAGGTAAAGTAGATAACTTCACTGCATACATGACAATGGATGAAAATTTTGATATCACGTCCATGGAAAGCAGTTTTTTCTGGACAATGTATAATTATCTCTCTGTAGGTTATCTTTACAACGGCAATCTGTTAAAATAACCAAAGCACGGCTTCCTAAGTTAATAAAAAACATAGTTCTTTATTCGGCTAGTTGTATTCTTAGTTCAGAGTCATTTTTCTGTGCAGAAGACGAAGTCACACTCGATCCTAATAACCACATTATTCATTGTTACATGATTTGGTAATAATAGGATAATTTCTTCGTTATCTGATGAATCTGATAAAGAAAAAATTTCACATAATTCCTAATTCCATTTTCACAGTTGAACTTTCTAGGTTATGTTTTCCGGATTGCTCGATGTATTATATGATCTAAGACTAGACTATTCCAAACAACTGGCTCCGCCTTAGCTGAACACAAACTAGAAACCGGTCATCAAATCCTATTTTCTGATACAAAACTTTTAGCCCGCTCATCTCATTTTTTCAACCGTAAAATCCCTGAATCTATAGAAATTGTCAAATACCCCAATAACCTAAACTGTGATACTGGCTTTTACCTTCACAATACTTGGAAGCATCTCATCAGCCATCCCTCACGCCCCAACAGACCAATCCCGCACACCGTTCTAATCCACTGCCCCCACCGACCACTATAAATATCACTACACCGGACATACCTACTCAGTCTCATCGACTAATGAGAAGTAGCAGTAACACTAGCAGCCGCAACAACATCCCCAACAGCAGCAGCAGCCCTGAGGAAGTTCTTCTGCAATGGAGAACGAAACTCGGCAGCCGGAAGTCAATTCAATTATGGACAACGGCAGCGGAAGCCTCCAAGTTAAATTAAATTTAAGATTTTAAGGCAAATTTTTTTTAACTTTTCTGGAAATTGTCTTAAAATAAAATCATCGGGCTAGTCAATTTCCCAGGATCTAACAGAAATAAAGTCGATGTCACTGGTCCTTGTTTCATAGGCAATCTGCGTGGCGCGATAGTATAGTCGACCATATGGAAACAAAACATATATTCGCTCAATTGGTTGCCAGTACTTATCCGGCGATCTGTCACCGAAAGACGAAACACGCTGTATTCATAACGAACCAGTCTGTTCTCTATAAAATGAGTGTTGCCTCACGCTCACGGTAGACGATAAGACAGGTATAAGACGAATTCGGCTACGTGCTGAGATCGGTGGCGTCCGTTCGTTTGTTTTTGGTCCGTTTTGTCCGTCTCTCTCGCACATTTACTTTTACTTCGCCTGCCGTACCCCAATGCGGCGTCGGAACATCTCTATATCAATATAGACTGAAGTCTGAAAAAGAAGAATTTATATATCAATATTTAGGTCCCAGATGTTCTGTGGGTCCGAATTACGTTAATTGTATAACCTGAAGTTGAAACTTGGGGAATCGTAGTAAAATTTACTGAATTTTGTGTACCTTCATTCTCTTTTTGTTTATTGACGATAGCGATATTTTCTAAAAGTAGTCTATAACTGTTTAAGTTGGCAGTGCTGAATTTTATTTTTAAATGATACAACTTCCGGTTGTTGACGGCTTGACACTGACAGCCCTTACCTTACAAGCGTCATTTGACATTCTAAATTCAAATTAAAACGCTAATTTTTATGCACATAATCTACAATCTTATCGCTGTTCAGGTTACGTCAAATAAAGCAACAAAAAATAATCCGGTTGCAGTGTTGCATCTAGCTGAATAAGAAAATGTTCTTAATTGTATTGCCAACTCAAACAGATATTTTTGACCACTTTGAATATTGCTTTATTTACTTCATGGGTACTATGGTATTCAAAATTATTTTAAAATAACTGTTTTAAATACTGCTTAATCTTAATTTAATAGTTATTTGTTATACAAGACGGTAAAATTGATTTTTATCGACGAGTCGATAATTAAATTTTACCGTCGTATGTAACATTCTATTTTTTTTATAGCGAACGTTAAAGATAAAGTTTAAACAATTTCGCAGAAAAATATAAAGAGCAATCATGTGTCAAAATCGCGTTGTATGATCATGATCCCAGTAACTAATGTGGGTTGTTGCTATGGTTAAGTTGTAATATTTATTAATTCAAATAACAAAATTAAAGTATTTTATTTATCCCTGCTGTTAAAGTGTTACTTTATCTACCCTTGCTGTTAAAATTCCGTTTTATCGACTGTTTTGAGTTGGACAAAGCACACTTTAATGTTCGCTATAAAAAAATAAATTATATCAAGATCTCTAAACCTAAATTTAATAAACAATTCTGTCTAGTGTTACCAAATCTTCAATAAACTTTTCCTGCTAGACGGTAGTAGAAAACGTCCTAAATTGGTGCAAATTATTTTTACGTTTTTCCAGAAATTTCTTCTAAACTGAAAACTTACGAATGACTGAAAAGATAAAAAGGGAAATAAGTTTATACAAAAAAAAATATTGTTATAAAACACAAATAAAAATTCAGCATTAATGTAAATAAGTACACTTTTAGAATTGTATTATACATATATTAATATAATTATTTTATACAGTGACTGGCAGAAAGTTGGACATATAAAAAATTTCTTTTGGGAAGATGTAGGAATTACAAAGAATAAATTTTTCTAAGAATTCAATAATAAAAAAAATCCCATATATGTCCAACTTTCTGTCGGTTATTGTATATTAGTTTATTTCATAAATAGATATAACTTTTTTCGCATTTCATACAGTACAGTAATGGGTTACTTTATAGAGTTGCAGCCAATACTGCATAGCAACGAATTAACTACTACAGATTATTTTTTTACTATACGCCGATCGTATAGATCTGAGTTAGGATAATATATGTTGAAAGCACACGACAAGAGCCGCAAGGCTGTTTCACGAAAGTTAGAAGGAGATAGCTATATAAAAGCTCTTTAACTTATTCATCGATCGACTCCGGCTTCGGTCATCTTCGACTAAAAATAATCGACTTCGGCCAAATTAGGCCGAAGATTTTGCTAAAGCCGAAGGTTTATTTTATAAACGGGCGTTGTCGACAAGTGGCGGGTGAACCCTTATACAGTGCGAATATAGCTTCAGTTTCACATAATTTTTTTTAAAGAAAACTATATATTTTTAATACAAGACAACTGCGTTAAAAGATTAAATTAAAAAAAAAGATTATACGTAACGCGAACTCAATTCGGGGTCTTAGAAAAAAAAACAACTTTTTGATATACCCTACACATTTAAAAATATTAATTTTTGCAATATCTAACTGAAGTTTTAATGAATTAATTGTTAATTAAGAAATGCCTCGTTTTTACCATTTGTTATTAAACCAACGGTGTACCCACGAAGGGGGGCTAAGGGGGCTGAAGTTCCGCCCAGAGTCAGCTATGTAGTACTAAAATTTAATAATATAATTTAAGTTTTACAAAAAACACAAGCACGCCGACTTAATTTTATTTGGTAATGTTAGTTCAGTACAAATTCATATTATGTATCTTATTATTTAATACATCCTTGTATGCTCTTACAATTGGTGTTATTTTTACGTCCCCTCCAAGACAAATTTCTGGGTGCGCCACTGTATTAAACTATAATAAGATTAATAACAAAAAATAAAGTTACAATTTTATACATATTTATGTAATACCTATCTTAATGTAAAGATTGAAGATTAATCACAATCAAGAAGATAGAATATGTTTTAAAATATGAAATTAATTTCTTTAATATAAATCATTCTTTATTTAGAAATCTGCTTTTAAATTGAATTGAATATGCTTTTAAATATCTCATGGAAATTTTATAGCATTTACGCGTGCGATGGTAGAAGAAAATAAATACTTTTTATCACAATTGATAAAGATACGTGCACTCATGCAATCATGATTTCAAAATAATTCTAATGAAAAACGTTAATTAACTTAACTGCGAACGCTTAAACGTAATTTGAAACGAAATCTGAAATTTTTAAAACAAAAAGATAAATTAATTCGTCTGATGGATTTTTTTTTAGTACAAATTTAATTGTGTAAGATGAATATCTAGCTATATTTAAAAACTTCCTTTGTTATTCTAAAACTACAAAATCTTATTTAATCCTCATATTTTTTGACAATTGTGTTCTTTCATCACTTAGGGTCCGGTATTACATGCAATGACTGTTTGTTTCTTTGTTTTCTTAAGACTTAGTTTATCAGTTTCTATTTTAGCCAAGTCTGATGTTAAAGTTCGCCAAATAAAATTATTTCTTATTTTGTTGTTAAGGTAACTATTTGCACAATTTTGCTAGTTATGTCAGGTAAACACGAAAATGCAATCCTTGAATAAAGAAAATATTCGACGTACAGATAAAGTTCGCAATAAATGAAACTCTTATCATTCTTTTCATATCTCATTATTTTGCCGAGCAAAAACTGTCAGTTATTTTTCGATTTGTAGGCGGGCAAATAACATTTTTGGTCGAGAAAATGTGGGGTGAGTTTAGGTTCAGATTCTAAACGTTAGCATTATAATTATAGATTATTTGATATTTGGAAATCAAATAAATGTAAATTTTGACTTGAGGTAAGGTGAAAGATATTATTTATATTCCTACACAATGTACAAAAGATAAAACTCGAGGAACTTACTAAATAATTTATCCACCTGTATAAACAAAAAAAACTGATATCGTTTTCATAGGAGATGAGCTCTGCGTCATCAATCACCGAAGTAAAAACCGAAAAATAGTTTAGTATTATTTCTTTTTAAATGGTGAGGAAGAAAAGGATAGAGCTTTTTAGGTATTTTACTTCAGTGCCAATTTATGACGCAGAGCTCGTCTCTTATGAAAACGATATTATTAATTACTTCGGTTTTGACACCATCGTCAGGATTTTTAAACTAAACTTTTTTTTATTTATTTTTTATTTGTCTCACAACGATTTTTTACCAAGTGCTGAAAGTTTCATCCATTAAAGATTTATTAATGTTTTATTCTACTGAGTGCTCATTTTTTTGGAATCAGATTATAGCACTCTTATTTGTACTTATTCATTTGTGTATTCAAACAAATCTTTTAAAAAAAGGCACATATGGTGCAATTATTTTAGTATGCAACATACCCATCTTGCATTTTAAAATAATTAAATCAATGCATTGCAAGGGTACATCAGCTATCTATGATGAAACAAAACGAGCTTCAGTAAAGTAATTTTAAAATTTATTTTGTTAACAAAAACATAATAATAAATGTTTGGAATGTCCTCCTTTACATTTTAAATAAGGTGCTAAGCAATTAACTAATAGTTTTCTTAAGATTTCGGGATTTAAATCATGACATTCCATAACTGACACTGACAGCATATTTTTTTTGTTCAAGATTGCTACGAGATGGCTTGGAGCTTGGTTCCAAATCCTGCAATACATTGATACGATTATTATTATTAGGGATAATATATGTTGCATACTAAAATAAAGGCATTGTATATTGTATCGTCAATTTAATTCCAGTAGGAGTTATTAGGTATAGGAGCGTTTTATTGAAAAGATCGAAATATTTTCAATCCAAAATCTATATTGAAGACTTTAGATGTTGGGGAAAAACATGCAATCAATGGATATACAGTATATTAGCAGTCTATAAATATAATTACGCATGCAATGTGCTTTCGGATAGAGTAGATAAATGAACATAATTAAAAATTTTTAATTAATTATAAATTGTTCTATAACAATTTCCCATGTTCTGGAAAGTAGGTCTATTCAAGAATCACCCTGTATTTTGGTAAACACAATATGAGTTTCTCATACTGTTGTCCTATTTTTAAATTTTATTTCATAACAATTTACTCAATTGGTTCTTTAATTTTTATTTATTTTGTCGGTGAATTGGCTGTTTATTATTTATTTTTTTCTTCTTCCTATAAATTCCCCAAGCTCTTAGAGCTTGTCGGGGAGGAGGGGGATTGGCGGCTGCGACCGACTTGATGTTATAATTTCTCCTTCGGTATTCGCCTTACAAACTGGGGAAGCGCAGAAAACCCAGTTCGAAGGAGCCAGCATGATTAATATTCGTCATTGGTTTTTATTTCTTTGTTAACTTAATTTAATATTAGTTTTAGAATGTCTAAATGGACCGAAGAAAGAGCTACTTATTTCCTTCGAAATCATTAATTATTGTTCATTCTATTTCTCCAAATTATTTAGATATTATGTATAAGAGTAAAGACCAATAAAACATTGTATTTATAAGAAAACGGTAAATATGTAAAGTTATTTGAAAAATTCGGATAAAGGTGATAATTTGGATGTTTCTTTTTTTTGTGTAATTATTAGCATTCGCATCTTACCAAGGCAGGTATATCATGAGGTTACAATAAAGACAATTACAATTAAAAACGACATTTGACTAAAGTATTGCTTAACAATTGGCTACAGTCATGGACATTTAAAAGAGAACATTTCAAAATTTGACTGTGAACTTAGCTACAATTGACAGTACTTACTTGTAAGTAAATATGGAAATTACGCTGATTATACAAAATTTCAGAATTAAAAATATAAATAAGGATTAAAATGAATAAAAAAATATATATATTGCAAATACGGAATATATGCTTGTGTGAAATGGCTAGTAATTTCCTTTTTTTATTTGAATTTCCATGAGATGGTTGAATTAAAGAAAATTTCGTGACTTTTGTGGATATATTTTGTGTATACATTTTGTGGATAAATTTTGTATATCATCAGAAAAACAAATGAGATTTATTTAATATCACATTTTGGATGAGATGCGAACTTGAAAACTAGCAGATTTCATTTAATAAGTTTGAAAACATTTGAAACAATTAATTTTGAAGAACGAGCGGTATTGTTGTTTTCCCGCTAAAATGTTCGTCTGAGATTGTAACAATCGATTTAGCTATTGACTTAACCCATTGTTAATTTTCTTAATGTTCGCTTTCCTGAACAAAGGAAAACATTATTTCTGCAATGTCTTGGGAAAAGTGAATGGGAAGAGACTTGAAACTTTTCTAATTTAAAAACTTTCTGAAAGTTTTAATATTTTAGCAGTTTTTTAAGAAGCAAAAAAGCCATTTGTTAAAATAAAAATTAAAAGTAAGTTGCTTTACTCGCTTACAATGAACATCCTGTATATTGTAAATTACAACCTTGCGGCAAAAATTGTATTTTTCGATATTTTCAATATAAACAGCAGTTGATTTTTACGCAAAAGAAGTTTAATTTAACTTGAAGGCTGGTTATTTTTCAAATTTTATTTTAATGCTTCCATGGATTTTCATTGCAAATGCCAACGTTACTTTTTCTTTTTTAAATAAGCTATTTTGTTATTTATAATACAAGTATTATAGAGAAATTCATTTCAAAAAAGTAGATTCGAAATTATACATTTTTAACAATTGCAATTTATTATTCATATAGCATCTATATAATTTCGTAAAGTGGTACATTTATGTATAAATTAAAAACTGTTTCATCTGAAATATGTATTTCTTAATATTTCACAGGTTTTAAAAAAATCCAAAGACAAGAACATCATCCAAAGGACTCAGTAACTTTACTTGCTACGTTATTGTAAAATTATGAAAATTAATTAAAATTGTATAACTGGCAATATAGAAAGTGTTAGGAAAGAGTTTATACATGTATTTCGGCCCTATGGGCCTCATCAGAACTCTGTACCTTAAAAAGTTTGGTTTATTGAAAAATTTAGAAAAATTTACCCCTTTTTTTGAATTTCTAAGATCCCAAAAGACAAGAACCAGAATTAATGATAAAAATATGAAATTCTTTTGCAAAATATACAAGGAAAGCGATTGCGCACTCTAGTAAAATCACAAAAGTGACATTTTTGATATTTGTTTGATGTTACTAAGACAACAAATTGACAATTATAGAATCAAGTTTTCTTGCCAGATGAAAATTATGAAAATTAACTAAAATTGTGTAACTGGCAATATAGAAAGTGTTAGGAAAGAGTTTATACATGTATTTCCGCCTTATTCTGGTTCTTGTCTTTTGGGATTTTAGAAATTCAAAGAAGGGGTAAGTTTTTTTAAACTTTTCAATGAACCAATTTTTTTTAAGGTACAGAGTTCCGATGAGGCCCAATGAGGCCGAAATTGATGTATAAACTCTTTCCTAACATTTTCTATATTCCCAGTTACACAATTTTAGTTAATTTTCATAATTTTCATCTGGCATAAATTGTTCTAACGCTTCACACATAGAAATACACACCCCACAAATATTATCGCACCACCCTGAAAAATCGGTGTTTTTCCAAAGTGAATATGCATGAAGGCAACATACTTGATCTATATCATGTAGAAATAGATTTTATTTACTTGTTTGCAAGCACGAACACCGATAAGATTTTTTTTGGCAACTTTTTTTTTAATACAAGAAAAAGCTGCTTATACCCATTTGTTTCAGTTTATTTTTAATCGCGTTTGTTATTGGATGTTTCACTTGTTCAATATAAATTTGACATAATGAATGTTCCTCAACGTGTTAGCTACTACCTGACCCACGAGGAAGCTGTTCGCGCATTTGCTTTGTTACGGGTTGGTTGTAGCCAGCGTTATGTGGCGAGAGTCCTCGGTGTTAACCATTCTACTTTTGTTAGGCTGGCACAAAAACAACAAGAAACTGGCAGTGTTAATAGAAGGCTAGGACAAGGCCGTGGAAGGGTGACATCGGTCCGAGATGATCGCTTTCTGCGTCTAACTGCGCTCCGCACTAGGCATTGCACTGCTCAATTGCTTCAAAGGGAGATGTTAGCTGCCAAAGATGTGGAAATTTCGCTGCAAACGGTAAGAAACCGTCTTCGTGAAGATAATATTCGGGCTCGTGTCCCTGCAAGAGCACCACTACTCACTAGACGACATCGGGTAGCTCGTTTAACTTTTGCTAGGGAACATGTGAATTGGGATATTGGAGATTGGCAGAATGTGATGTTCTCTGACGAATCAAGATTCTTTATGCAAATGACAGACGAATGCCGGTGTATAGAAGACCTGGGGAACGATATCTTCAATGTAACTTTGTTCCCAAAGTGAATTTTGGTGGAGGTTTTGTAATGGTTTGGGGTGCAATCTCTTGGGAAGGTCGTACAGAATTAGTGCCTTTGCATGGGGCACGTATGACGGCTGTGCGTTACATTACTGACATTCTAGAGCCACATGTTATACCGTACGACCCATTTATTGGTCCAGATTTTGTGTATATGCACGATAACGCTCGACCGCACATAGCTCGGGTAGTTCAAGAATACCTTAGAGAAACTGAAACACCTGGTACGGAGTGACCAGCTCGAAGCCCTGATTTGAATCCAATAGACCATGTATGGGTCACCCTTCAACAGTGTGTTTCAGGGCGCAGAATGGTTTTTAGAAGTCTCCAACAGTTGGAAGCAGTTCTTGTGGAAGAATGGCATAACATACCACAAGAATACATTGTGCATCTTTACGAAAGCATGCCGCGTAGAATGGAAGCTGTTATTCAAGCCAGGGGTGGAACAACCCGTTATTAATTTAGTTATAGTGCATAATCAATTTATTACATTGTTTTAAATCCGTTCAAGAATGTCAAATCGTTATTCTTTTTTTTATTAAACTTGCTCTTTCAGATTATCTTACACCCTTTCATCACAACATAACGCTACGTAGCTTTGTTTACCACAATTCTAGGTGGTGCGATAATTTTTTTGCGGAGTGTATAATCACCAATAATGCACATATCTAAAATAGCGCATAAATAGAAAATTGTAAAAAGTTTTACAACTGTAGTCGCGAATTAATGCAGACAAAAGTTACTAGAATTGTTATTTCATACATTCTTTTAGTTTTCGTATAAATTACAAAAAGGTCGCATAATTGGCATAAACTGGAGGATATGAGAATGCCTTAGGGATTTTCCCTTTAAAAATCAAATTCCTCTTTTTAATTTATTTGGAAATGGTATCACAAGCCAAGTACAAATGCATGTATTAGATGTATAAGTAATTTTTTCTTTTTAATCACAGGATCATTTTGGAAAATTATGGGCGTGGCGGGGATTTTCAACGTATTTTTTCCGATGTCCTTACTGGCAGATGCTGCGTGCGATTACTATCAAGACATGATTTTAGGTCAACAGTATTACATTTACAATCAAGAATATCCACAGAATTACGGCCCTAGTACTTCCTGCAAATGGGTGGCAAACAGTCCGATTGATACAAGAATTGTTCTTACTTGCAGTGACGTTGACATCCCCGCGGTAAATAATCCTTATTAGTTATAAATTTAGACAGTTTTTATTTGAGTAAAGAAAAACTAGTATGTTCAGAATTTATCGTCAGGCTAAATCCGGACTATTAAGAAATAAATGGAATCATTCTTAGGTTACTAAAATTATCTAATTCTTTACTTTCATTATTATTTTTTTATTTAAACCAGATGCCTAAAACAGAAGTTTTTTAAATATTAAATTTAGTGTCTAATTTTTTAAAAATATTTTTAGACCACTAATTGTGCCGGGGATAGACTTGCTGTGTCACTTACAGGAGATTCTAGTTTTCAAGATGCTCACAATTATTGTGGCAAAGGAACACTAAGCTTAGTCTCCGATAGTAACAGTCTTGCAGTTGGTAAGCATAATTTAGGATTTTTTCACCAAATAAAATGTAATAATCTTAATATACTTGTAAAAGATTGGATAACTAACATTTGTGGAAGGTAACGAAATTTTTTTTTTGCCTTTTCAAATGGAGATCGTTTCAATTATTAGTTGTGTAGGCAAAATTCAAATTATTTTTAGTTTAGAATATCTGTATTAAAAAAAAATCCATTGATAATTTGTAGGTCTATTTGCCACGTGGTACAGCACAGGTGGTAAATTTATGTGCAGTCTGGCTGCTGTTTCGTCTGGTGGAACAACCACAGAAAAACCCAATACATGTGATTGTGGATGGAAGTACCAAGTAAGTCATATACATTAATATACTTTATTACATTTTTCTAATTTACGATGCTTGAAGAAATTTAGTCAAAATTATTTGAATATTCAACTGATAGGAAAAAGCAGATATTCCGGAGTGTTATACAAAGATAAATGGTAAATATGTTTTATTTACTAGACACTTCTCGTTTACATTCGCTTTAAATCTAATTTCTAATAAAAAAATATGCTGAAAATTTTTACAAAGGAATTAGAGTATCAGGAAGATGGATTCACCATTACCAAGATATCATCGGGAGAAAGAGGCCAGAATACTCAATAAATAATATCACATCGATATAAATTGAAAGAAAAATAATAAAAACAACGGAAGATATGATAAGATAGGTAGTAAGAGGATTTTTTGTCGAAATGCTTCCATGAATAAAAGACAAGGATCGTGGGTAATTTATTAAATGCATAAATGGAAAAGAAGTTCCATAACAATGAAAAGTCATTTCATCTAAGTACAAGAAACGAATAAAAAAAGATTCGATTTATCCATGTACAAAAAAGAAAAATAAAGTTAGAATTATAAAAAAAAACATTTTAGTAACAAAATTATTGAAAGGCTAATAAAAGAGATAAAAGAAAGAATAGTAAACGAATGAATTAATTAAAGCATTTTTTCAGAAGATGTCAAAGATTTACTTTGTAATTTTGCTAAATTTGTAAATAACACGTGCGTTTCTTAGCTTGATCCAATCCCCTCGTATATTCGACCCCCCCCCCCCCTCGTCGCCGTGTGATAAATGATCGCATGTTTAAAAAAATGAAGCAAAACATCAAAGATCAGGCAAAGCTAGAAACTTCATTGTAAGTTTATTCGTCTCTGAAGAATATTACATAATCGTATGAGACATGTCAAAGAAATGAAGTTATAAAGGAAGTCGAGCTCAAACAACTAGTATAACGTTCAAAGAACGTTGGAAGAGAGACAGCTCAAAGAAAGAATAAAATAGATTCTTAAACAGAAAAACGAATCTACAAGAGAGAGGTATATGAAAAATGTGAAGAGTCTAAAGAACATGTATGTTGTCTACAATATACTATAAATAAATTGCAATTAATTTAATTTGTTGATCGTCGAGAATACGATGAAGTTCTCGAGTTACTTTTCTGCTGATGAGGCCCCAATTAGAGCCGAAATAACAATACAGATGATGCTCGAGTGCCCCATTGCAATTCAGCCGTCTTACAACTAAAATTTTGCAATTTAAAAAAATAGGGAAAGACAAAGAAGTTAAATCTGAAAAATCTAACTTTAAGCACTTAATTTCAAATAAAAAAACATTTTGAAGTGCGATTAAACGTAGACAGTAAAGTGGCATACATTTTTAATTACAGTTCTTGAAATTTACTGCATTTTGATGTAATGAACTTTTCTTACAGACCCGTATAGTCGGTGGACAGGAAACTCGTGTTAATGAATTTCCGGCCATGGCTGGGCTCGTGGACTTTTCCATCTCCGAGGTTTTCTGTGGAGCCTCGATAATTTCTTCAAGATACGCCCTTACTGCGGCCCATTGTTTAATTAATAGACAGCCGACAGCTATTGGTTTGTTGGTGGGTGATCATGATACGTCTACAGGTAATTATTGTAAACATTTTGATTCAAGTACAGGCTTAAGTAAATCTACAACGTTAAAGAAATTTGGTGGTCCCTGTTTAACATCAATAGGAACTTGAACAGGAACAGGAGTGACGATTTACTTGGACACGACTGTACATAGTTTGAAAATGATTCTACGTATAAATATATGAGTTTTTACCAGGAAATGTTAGTTTAAACTAATGCTTAGAAGTTCTTAAAAATTTTAAAAAAGGAGTCTAAATCACATAATTACTTTGAATTGAGTAAAACTAATGAAATCATACAATATTAAAAGGTTTAAAGTAGTAGAAAGACATTTAAAATAAATAAAGTTTTTCTGAAACGTCTTTTATTGTTTATATTATATTCAGATTAAGTAATAACTTGTATCAGTAGTGACTACAGGGAATGAGCTACTGGGACTTCAACACTACGAAAAATTAATTTGTTCACATACCGAGTGTTTCATTGAAACTTTAAAAAGGCGGAAATATGATAGGAATGGCTATATGAAAAAATAAAGGATAAAGAACGTAAATTTTCGACAATAAAGAATTTATTACAGGAATTAAAGGACAATTTAATTTCAAAATTTTTCGTTACCAACTCCTTTTTTAAGCTCTTCTAGATCCGCTACTGCTTTATATTTCATCAAACAAAAAAAGTTAAGCCCATTTAGTATTTCATAAGAGATAGCAGTGTAATGGGTAATAGGGGAGCGTGATTCGAGTCCATCACATTTGATTTATTTAAATAGATACACCGACTCTAATAAATAAATTTATTTAATAAAAATCTCGCACTGAATTGCTTAATAGTTGAATAATTTCACGTCAAATAAAGAACTGTTCTTTATTGTTTATAATTTAATAATTTCTTGCTTGAATTAATTTTCCGAGTCAGATCTTTTATGAACATTTTTAATCCTCTTTATTTGGATTGTTTACTAAAGCTTGTATATTCTTTAGTAAAGTATTTAAATCAATCAAATGGGTTTTTTTGGAAATTCTATCGGACTATTTTTTCAACCAAATTATTGTTATTATTGAGTATTACATAACTGAGTTTGATGTTTGGTTAGTTAACTGTAGGTTCGATTCTTTTCTTGATGTATGTCAGTCTTTTTGCGTCTTGGATTGTGTTTAGATTCAGACTAGTTTTTTCGAACGTTTTATTAGTTTGTAAGTTAGGTGAGTGTCGAAAGGGAAACATCTAGTAAGTCGGTTCCAGGCGTAGACAAGCACTCCGGACTTGCTTTAGAAACATTGGATGTAATATCAATGCTTTTGTAAAAGGAACAATTTCGAAATATCAGTACCTGCTCATTCTAAATAGAATTCGAAAAGCATTCCATTTTTAGAAACATTCATAGGCGTAGACGGGTACTCCCGACTTGCTTTGGATGGAATAGTTGATCCAATATCAACACTTTTCTAAAAGGAGCAACTTTGAAATGTCAGTACCTGCTCATTCTAAATAGAATTCGGAAAGCATTCCATTTTTAGATTCATTCATATTTCTTTATGTAAACATCATTACTTTTAGACAACCTGCTTCTAAATAATGTTTTAGTTTCAGTGAAAACTTCAGCTTTGTATTTAGATTATCGGCTTTTTTGTAAAATAAATACATTGTTTGACTATAACTTGTTAATTGGTTTTCTGTGCAGTGCAAATACTTTGAAGTGCAGTACTTATTCTAAAGAGAATTCGGAAAGCATTTTATTTTTAGACTCGTTCATCTTTTCTTAAGTAAACATCACGCTTTTATTGACTCTTTCTTTACATAAATTTCAGTTTTCATTCAATTATTGCTTCTTTTTATAAAAACTGACATTTTTTATTAAAAATATCGAGAGTACAATAACAAAAACGTAATGAACTGCGTAAATAAACTTGGAAATTTTATTCAAACCTGTTCAAACTATTTTTTATTGAAAACTCCTTTTATCGTGCGTTCGATATTTATTTGCTGAAGTTTCTGTTGTATATTTCAGGAGCGGATACTGACGCTGCCGCATTATACGTATTGGAAAGTTTCCACTCGCATGAATATTACAACAATAGCACTCAGGAAAATGATATTGCCATCGTGAAAACGCAAAACGTAATTGCATTTTCAGTTAGGGTAGGACCAATATGCTTGCCATTTAGATATTCTTCCGAGGACTTCAGCGGCCAGGTAGTCACTGCATTAGGTAAATAAAAAAATTAAAATCTCAACAATCGATACAAAAATAAAAGGACAACGTAATACATATTATTTGAGATGTGCGTGTTTAATATAGCAGAACAATCAATAAGTGAATTTCGGCAAGTAGACGCCAGGTATTGATTAACTCTAGTGGATTTACATAATATTTCTTTCTTTAATTTTCCAAGATTTTGTTAATAAAAATTAAGAATTTTAATAAATTAATTACAACTGTCATTACCAAAATTACAAGAGAACACTATGTGGACAAGTTTAAAAAATTTAAATATCGAGAGCATGGGCATAGACATTAAAAATTGGTAAAACAACCAAAAAAAAGTTAGATTCTGAAATGACAAAATCACTGAGACGAGAAAGAAGAGAATAGCTACAATAAATAAATATGAGGAAGTAAGGAGAACAAACAGTAGACTGAATGGAATAAAGGCAATTACAATAAAGAAGATCGGTCGAAATGTAATAACTAACAATAAGGTGATAGCAGTAGCATTTAAAATTGACCTCGTTATTTACTTACTTTGTTGTATCTAACTGAGTTGAATTCAATTTTTTCTTAAACACCTTCAATCACTGGCCATTCTAGCACCTTTCTTCAGAATTTTTTTCACTGGTTTTCTTTGGTCTTTTTTTCTGCTATGTAGTTTGTAGTTTCTATCTCGAATACCATTTTCGTTATTATCTCTTCTTTTGCTCCTGTTACCTATGCTATGCTAGTTTTCTTCACCTTCCCAAGAACTTCATCTCTAATTTTGTGTCTTCACGTTTTGTTAACATTTTTTTGGGAATCGCAGCTCGATTGGGCTTATTTTCCTCTGGCTCTTTCGTTTAATACCCAATATTCAGCTTTATAAGTCAGCACTGCTATGGCTACCTTTTTTATTTACAACAGGTTTTACGTTTTTTGGATTTTCTCTTTTTGCTAAGAGCGTGTTTTGATTACAGTGAATAACATCTTAACTTCCAACATTCTATCCTTAATTTCTTCACTTCTTATCTTTGTCCTTGAGAGCACGTTAAAAAAAACAAACTAATTGAGGACGAATATGCAGTTTTTAGAATAAAAAAGGAGAATGTAAAAGTGAACGACCGATTCTTTTCTTCCTAGATCTTTGAACATCGTTTAATACGGGCAGTAGGAACGTAAATTAGAGAAATAGAAAGTGAGTGGAGGAAGGTCACAGAAAAACGAAAAGGTGAAGTAAGGGGATCAGATACTATGAAGAAAAATCAAAGAACTAGAAACAATTATCTGATACCACAATTTAAAATCAGTGAAAGCTTAACGTGCGCGTATCGAATGATATTGTTGGTAAATTGTAACTAGACAAAGAAAAAATGAAGTAATAAAGATTAACAAGAAGAGAAAAGAACGGACATTGGCAAAATGTTTAGGAAAACGGCGTAAACAGGTAACCAGGAAAAGAACACAACAGAAACCAATATATAAGGTAATGGTGTAGCCATAACTAAATGTAAGAAAACGTCAGATTAAGGGAAGAATAGATCGGCCTCTGACGTAGATACGAGAGGCCGTGCGACCACCGGAAGTGACAAACTAAAATACCGAACAGCCGCGAAGGTTTTTGCGATTTCCAGAAACCAGCGGCTGGAGAATGACTGAAGACAGTGCGAAGCTTCTGACGCCATGCCGAAAGGCGGATTTCCAGAGTTAGCAGCTAACATGAGGATAAGGAGTTTTAGTTGGTAGGCGCTCGGCTGTAGACCTTCTGAAAGGCATCAATCCAGCGAATCCAACACTTCCTGAGCGTGGATATCCGGCACAGGAATGTCTTTTGAAGATTTCTCCAAACCTCATAAAAAAAAAGGGAAGAATAGAAGTTGGTCAAAGAAAACAAAACAATAAGCGATAGACAAGAAGAAAAGGATTAACATTCGATTCTGATAAGAGTGAAGTAATTGACGAAGAAGACGATATATACTTCATATATTCTCATTTTCCACCTATAGTTGTTTGTAATTAAAATGTAATGTAACTATGGTATATTTTTTTAGGTTGGGGCACGCTTGAATATTCTGGCCCAAAATCCGATACACTTCAAGCTGTAAATCTAACAGTTTTGAGCAACTACGAGTGCAGATCTAGGATAACCACCGAAGTCATACAAGACAGTGACATGTGCACTTACGCCACTGGAAAAGATGCCTGCCAATTTGACTCAGGTGGTCCTGTTGTGTGGTCAGATTGGACAACAAGCAGACTGCATCTAACGGGGATAATTTCACATGGAATTGCCTGTGCTGGGAGTACTCCGGGTGTAAACACCCGAGTTACCTCGTTTTTGGCCTGGATTGTACAAGCAACATACGGTAATTATTTGCAGAATTATACTTGAAACGTAAAGTTAATAATAACGTGTCGTTTCAGATGCCAACTATTGCATCAAATGATCTAAACCAGAATGTTCTTCTTCGTGTTGTGCCAATTAATAAATGTTTAAGTAAAATTGATGTTTTAATTTAATTGAAAATTTATACAATCGAAATCTTAATTCGTATCATGGGGAGAAGGCGATTGGGGAGCTGGTTGATCAATCGCCTTTAAAATTAGGGCGATAAAAGCGCAATCTCTTTCTTCTCCAGACATTAACCTTGATTCCAACTGTTGATGTAACAGTGTAATTAATCGGTCTTCATGTATTTGGGTGTTAAAATCGCTTTTCAATAATTTTTTGAATATCCCTCTCCACATGTTTGTATGCAAATACGATTGTGATTAAATTATTATCAAGTTATCAAAGTTGGAAAGACGATACGACAAACAGGTATTGACGATCACTTCATCATAATCGAAATACGTACCTGTTTGTGGGCTTTTCGTAATTGAAATCATTTTTGTGCACCAATTTGTTTGTTGAGTTCTAATAAAATAATAAAATTGTTCTTAGCTTGTAATACAAAAATAACTGAAACAGAATGTTTCGAAAGTGCGTGCGATGATCATTTATGTTCCTGAACTTTTCTTTTCTTTTTTTAACAAGCGTTAGCCAGCAGATAATATGTATATGTCGGATATATTTCAGTTTGTGCTAAAAAAACGACATAAACCCGGAATATCTAACTTTTGGCAGAACGACGCAGATTCCGCTGGACAAGGTCGTCAGGAACGGATAAGTCAAAGAGGCGTCATCGTGACGTCATTAAACGCCTCCGTCCTGAAAAATCAATAGAAGGTGGAGTGCACCACGTCGTCAGGTCTGCAGCGGTGCTTGTATGTACACACGTTGTAAAATTCAGGATTTTATGCGCAGTATGTGATGAATGCGGAGGTGTTACTTGCATACTAATGATACACAGGGTGTCGCATGGCTTCTCTCTAAGAGGCGTGCAGAAATTGGATACCGCAATAATTTTGAGTCCAAAATGAAGAAGTGACATTAATATTATAAACAGTTCAAACAATTTTTGCACTTACGAAGATTATTCACTTTGGTATAAAGAAATATTTGAAATATATTTAGAGAATTAAAATGCATTTTGATATATTATAAGAACTAAATCAGCAGGATTACTGTTGAGTTATTTTCAACCTTTGATTAAGTGTACTAACTTGCTAAGGGACTTTAGGAAGAAATCTCGTTTTTTTTATTCTCTTTTACCTTATTTTTATTTCACTGTTAACATAATAATAAAATGATAAAGATGAAACGTTTTCATGAAGTGAATCCACGAAAATGTCATTAAGTGACTTCAAATTACACTGTTTTTAAGAAGCCACCTGAAGTAACGTTCCAGGGCGTTGGTTCCTGCGTCAGAAATCTCCCTTCTTTATTTAAAAACATTAAACTGTAGTTCAAAAGCTAGAACAGATTATTTGTAAATTTACACATTTTTTCTGTGGTCCCCCATTACACTTAGAACTGAACTGTAATTTCTAATTTATTTCTTTTGATTTCATTTCGAATTATTAAGGGCAGAATTATTTTAAAAAAATTACAATTTTGCTACTTCAACGTTAGGTACTGGGGAATTAAAATGTTACGTCAACCAGTAATGTTTATTAAAATTACAATTTATTCGACCGACTCAAAACTAACTTCCGAATTTAGGTCGGGATTTCTTGAAGTCGGTCGAAGCACCGTGTATTACAAAAAATATTGATCCGGGCCCATTTCGGACGTCACCGCCGAAATCCGGAGATTTTCGTGGTTTACCCGGACCCAGACATTGCGGAAGCGCTTGCGCAACCCTCCCATGTGTGGAAATTTTCCACTGTACACTCGAGGGTTGTCATTTTTTTTTATTTGCTATGCTAATTAGGTGCGACATTTCTGCGAAAATGGAACCGGCTCATGGGCGATGAAAACATGCGGTAAAAACCAGTTTCGTGGATGATTGCGTAATGCAATACTTCTCTAAAATTGGGGAAGCACCCGGTATTGATTTTTCTTTGGTAATAGCGTGTCCGACCTACTTATTGTGATAGGGAAAGTTATGCTTGTTAATTTTTTACATTTTGCGTGCATGTAAACTTAGAATGACTCAGACTTGGGTAATTTCCACACCCTAAGTGTCACAAGGATTTTATGGCCACTTTGTGTGTGATTTAATTTGATTTAATTTTCTAGAAATAATATTCGTTGAGGATTACTTAAACAAATTAATTTCTTTTTACACATTTTAAAAATGAATGTTGCCGGAACAAAGTCATCAAGAAGAATTAGGAAACGCAAAAAGATTGCACTAGATCTAAATTAAAAGATGAGAAGAAGATTCTTTTCCTAAAAATATTTTGCTTTGATCAACAATTCACGGTCTTCATTTAAAAAATCAATAGAATGACTTCTGTGATGAAAAGATTCATTTTTGGAAAATCTTTTTACATCAGACGTAACAAATTTCGTATTATAGCTCCTGAAAGCAAATTTAGTTTAATTTTAATTATTTTTTCTACTTAAATGATGTATAATTCCAATAGCATGTCAATAAATACTTTCATTTTATTAAAACTTGGTCAGTTAAAATTTTTTAAGTGCAATCGGTTTCCTTTAAACTATAGTTGCGGAAAATACCTTTTTCATAACTTTTGGGAGAATCAAAAGTATTTCTTTAAACAAATTTAAAAGTTGCTTCATTTTCTATTTAATTTATAACAACTCCTGCAATATTTGACGCTTCCTTTTTTAAGAATGGATGTGACCTGATGAGTTTCACATCCTCTTCCCTAACGTGCGGAGTGCCTGAGAGATGTAATTATCGATTTTACCCGTTCTTCCACATCACGTAGTACCAACCTGTTTTATCCTGTTCCGCACGTGCACTCGCACGACATGAATGAACAAAGGATTTTTTTGCCATTCGGAAAGGAAGTTAACGCAATAGAAACTAATACAGAAGCTGTTATAACTAACGTTTTTTAAGAGAATTTTAGCGTAAGTTTTATAAATAATAGAAAAATTACTAATTTTTTACAGAGAACGGTGATTTATAACAAAATTGCAAGAGTTTAAACTTAAACAAAAATAAAGAAGCTGATTATAATTCACTATAGATTACATAGATATGACATTTGCTCACATCCATAATAGTTGATTTATTAATTAAATTTTTTTCGAAATGTAGAAATAGGCACTAGGCGTCAAGAGGATAAAACTCTCTTTCTATCGGGCCTTCACTTTAATTTTCTAGTATTGCGAAGTTTCAGCATAAAGTTTCCTATTGTTTTCCAATTTTGATAGAAATAGAAATCTTTTTGCATTCTTTCCCACTCCTTTTACATATCATCTTCTTGTCGCATTTTATTCAGTAGAATATGCGAACTTGGTCTTCATTTTCGAGAAATTGTAGTAATACTTTTTCTACAACATTTCGAAAATAAAGATTAAGTCATAATATCAGAGCGATGTAACTTTTTTGTTAAGTAGGTAAGTGAAATTCGCTTTTCGTCTGGTCTAGATTCCTATCTTATCTAGTTTCCTACCTTCTATTTTGACTATCCTTACTTTTTGATACGGCGAAGTTTGAGTATAAGGTTCCTTATGCTTTTTCAATTCTTGATAGAAATTGAAATCTCTTTGCATTCCTTTTTTCTCTTTCATATTGCCCTTTTCTGCCTTCTGATGATTTTGTTAGTAATCTTGGTCTTTTTCTATTTATTTTTTCTAAATATAAATTTTCAACTTTGTCGCTTTTTTTTCCAAAATAATTTTCGTCAACACTTTCTCGATTTGTGCCCACTCTGTTTACATATCATCTTTTTGTCGCATTTTATCCAGTAGACTGACTTGGTCCTCATTTTCGAGAAGTTGTAGTAATACCTCTTCATATATACGGGGGATGCAACATTTTTGTGCCTTCCGATAATTTTGTTAGTAACCTTAGTCTTCTTCTATTTATTTTTTCAGTAGACTATACTGACTTGGTCCTCATTTTTGAGAAGTTGTAGTAGTACTTCTTTTTGCAACATCTTGAAAATGAAGACCACTTCATAATATCAGGAGGATGCAACATTTTTGTGAAGTTGTCTGGTCTAGTTTCCTACCTTATCTTCTACTATGACTCTACTCTTACCTTTTTGATATGGCGAAGTTTGAGTATAAGGTTCTATTCTTTTTCAATACTTAATAGAAATAGAAATCTTTTTGCATTCCTTATTTCTCTTTCATATTTCCCTTTTCTACCTTTCTACAATTTTGTTAGTGATCTAGGTCTTCTTCTACTTATTTTTTCTAAATACACTCAGGCATAAAAAGCGACTCACTATTATTTTTTAAAATAAATTATCTGAGGACACTTTTTATCCATTTTTTTCTGCTCATCGGTGAATAGGACATTTTCAATAATCGAGAGAGTATCTACGCCAGTTGATTTCTTGTTTTCCAAACGTTTCCTAAAGACTTAATTTAATAATTTGTTTACATTTTGTCACTAATAAGTTGTTTTCATGGCTATTAATACAGTGGATGCAGCAAGAGTAATTGCTTTGATTCATGATGGTCGGTCTCAACGTTACATTGCACAAGTTCTTGGAACTTTTCAATCATGTGTCTCCAGAACGTGGAGGCGATTCTTGGAAACTGGTCAAAAGGTGTACAAGCGCTAGAGATGGCCATTTTCTTACCATAACGATTCTTCGTAACAGGAATTTGACTGCTGTTCAAGTCAGAAATCGCCTTGTGAGGTTAGAGATGTGCATGTAAGTGACAGAACGATCAGAAGGCGCTTCATTGAAACTAATTTAATGGCAAGAAGACCTACACATGGCCCAGAGCTTAACACACAGCATAAAGTAAGCAGACTTGCATTTGCTCGTGAACATGTTCATTGGAATATGGGGCAGTGGAGTCAAGTACTCTTCACTGATGAGTCCCGCTTCTGCCTACGAGCGCCAGATGGTCGTGGAAGAGTGTGGAGAAGGACCGGCGAACGGTATTCTCAATGTAATATTGTTTCCAGATTATTTTTCAACGGAGGTTCGATTATGGTGTGGGGCGGTATTTCTGCGAACGCACGTGTAGACCTTTTGTAATAAATAGGGGAGATATTAACGCTCAAAGGTACATTGAAAATGTTCTTTAAGATCATGTGATACCCTTTGCCCCTTTTATTGGCGACAATTTTATGTTGATGCACGATAATGCACGGCCACATGTCGCCAGAGTTGTTAATGAATTTCTTGACGCTGTTGGTGTTAATCGAATGCAGTGGCCCCTGAGAAGTCCCGACATAAATTCCATCGAACATGTTTGGGACATGTTAGGAAGGAATATTACAGCTCATCTTTTTGTCGCATTTTATCCAGTGGAATGTGCTGAATTGGTTCTCATTTTCGAGAAGTTGTATTAGTACCTCTTTCTGCAACATTTCGAAAATGAAGACCATTTCATAATATTAGAGGGATGCAACATTTTTGTGAAGTAGGTTAGCGAAATTCTCTTTTCGTCTTGATTAGATTCTTACCTTACCTACTCTACTTACTCTATCCTTACTGTTTTGGTACGGCGAAGTTCGAACATAAGGTTCCCTATTTTTTGTTTTTTATTCTTGATAGAAATTTCTTAATTTTTTATTTACATAATGTTTTTCGGATATTGCTTATTTCTTCTCCATTTTTTTCTGCTTCTTCTTCAAGTATATTATTATTTTATATTTCTTCTTTCTCTTTCGTATATCCATTTCTTGCCTTCTGATGGTTTTTCTAACAATCTTAATCTGCCTTTGGTTTCCCCTTCGAAAGCTCCTCTGCATTCATCATCAAATAAGCTGTGTTTCTTTGTTTTCTTTCTTTTTCCAAAGCATTTTTCGATAACTTTTAACAGCTTTGATGACATTTCTTCCTTAAATTGAGTTGGCACACTCTCTAAACTTTCATATAAATAGAAACATATCAGTTATTGCTATCTAACAGCATAACAATTTGCCTTGTAAAGTCTGTATTCTATGTCTTGCAGTTTTTGCTGAGACATATCAATTAATTGATAATAATAATTAATAATTAATTGAATTGATGTATCAATTGCTAGATACCAAGTTATCTCTTCAAGGTCACTTGTTATGCTTGTTAGATATCAATAATAGATGAGTATCTCTTGATATGAAAGTTTAGAGAAGAGACCCGATGATCTGATTTTTTTACACAAAATATGATTTTTCAGTCAATTTGACAAGTCGGTAATAATTTGAATCATGTAGAAGATAATAAAACGAAGGAAACAAAAAATGAAATTAGAATATATAATAGAACTAAAAAGAATGAAACGGATTATATCAATTGATATTCATGGATGTTACATATTGTGCGACAAATTTAAGAAAATTGAACGGCATGCAAATTAATACGTATAAAACAAAAGTAATTGCAGTAGCAAGAGAAGAGCAAGTACTAAACAAGCAAGAACTTAGAACAAGTGAATCATTTTCAGTATTTAGAGGTAATAATTGAGGCAAGCGGAGAAGAGGAAATAAGTAACAGAATAAGCAAGACGACAAAAGTATTTCATAAACTAACAGGATTTAATACCAAGAACATATTCTTTTTAAGCCTTTAAAGTTATTTATTTTTACTTCGTATATATTAAGCATTTAAAGTTCGTTACTTTCACTTTATTTATTATCTACTAACAACTTGAACATCGATTTCATTTATTTGATATTAAAAGGTATTAAGTTCTCTTTTATAAATCTTTTTACCATAAATATTTGATGAAGTAAATTATGAAACGGTTATTTATGAGCGCCGTCGAATTTTAAAACAAAAGATACTGAATTTGATACGCACATTTTACTTTACTGCGTAGTTTAAAAAAAGAGGGAAGACATTTTTCCCTGACATTCATAAGATACTTTATATTTTTTCTACGAATTTTCTACACGAAAAGTATTTATTGCTTACAAAATCTATAAAAGCACCATTAAAAATTTATTTCTTTCTCGTCCACAACTGCTCCGAACTGGTTATATCTTAATGAATCTGCAACACCTCCACGTTGTCTCAAATTTATCAGTCTTTCTAGAAGCATATGCGTTAACACTTCTAACAAACACTTGGTTTGTTACTCCGCAAACTTTCCTGTATTTAGCAGAACAACAATCGTAGGCAAATTAATAATTGAGTTAGAGTAAACCCTTTCAGCCGAAATGAAATTAACATTTATTAATAAATAGATGGTTCTTTCGTTAACAATAAGCGAAGAGTAAACAGCTATTCATCATTGTCTCGTGCAATTATTTTATAACAACCATTAAAATTCCAATAACATTTTGTTTCTTTATTTTTTTCATAATATATTTGCTTGTAATCTTGTATGTCTAGTGTATGCAATTGTAAATAAACGCTAGAAGTGGGTAAAATTGCGATTGCAATTGCGAATGTGATTAGCGACAAAACATAGCACAATAATGCACTTTATTCATAACTAGGCCATTAAAAGCAAAAAAGAAACAAAAAACAGGTCATAAACACTTTAGTGTTTCTCTGGTTTGTTTTACATATTGCGATGTATTATCGTTGATAGTGGGATTTGTTTAAATTATTTTCAAATGTAAAATTTATCAAAAAATAAAATCAAGTTTTCTTGCCAGATGAAAATTATGAAAATTAACTAAAATTGTGTAACTGGCAATATAGAAA
Organism: Serrognathus titanus; assembly: GCA_039766575.1. Taxonomy (NCBI): domain Eukaryota; kingdom Metazoa; phylum Arthropoda; class Insecta; order Coleoptera; family Lucanidae; genus Serrognathus; species Serrognathus titanus. The sequence continues at coordinate 66,278,064 of CM077911.1, forward strand.
GTGTTAGGAAAGAGTTAGTACATGTATTTCGGCCTATTGTACCTTAAAAAAGTTTGGTTTATTGAAAAATTTAGAAAAGCTTACCCCTTTTTTGAATTTCTAAAATCCCAAAAAACAAAAACCAGAATTAATGATAAAAATATGAAATACTTTTGCAAAGTATACAAGGAAAGCGATTGCAAGTTTTCTTGATTTTATAATTTTCAATTTGTTGCCTTAGTAACATCAAACAAATATTAAAAATGTCATTTTGGTGAATTTGCTAGAGATTTGCAATCGCTTTCCTTGTATACTTTGCAAAAGAATTTGATGTTTGTCAAAACAAAAGTATTAACTGCGTACGTAGCACATTTTGTTAATAATGTAGTTGGAGGTTAAATTGTTTGTTAATAACCACGGATTTGCGCAGGAGGCATTAATTGCATGTATTGTCTCAATTGAAAATGTCGTTGGGTTAACTGAAATATCGAGAATCCACATATTTATTTAGAAAATACGTTTTGTAGAAAAAAAAATATAAATTAGAGATGTACCAGCTAGTCGCTAGCCGACTATTGGTCTAGTTTAATGATTAGTCGTCGACTGTTTAAGAATAAACCGATTAATCGGTTTAAAAATCGACCAGTCATCTTATTTCATAAACTAGGGAAGTACAAGTCCCTGAAGTTAAATTTTTCATTGAAATAGACCTAACTTTGTCTAACCTTTAATTCCATCAAGCAGCAGATATTTTTGTTTGTAGGTTTTACTCAACAAATAATTCGTTTACAATTTAGTCTGTAGGTGTGGATTAAACTATATACATACCAGCAAATGACGTTAAACAAAAGCAATTTTCATCACATAACTTTGACCGCAACTGTCATAGCAATTGCTAATACCTTAGGGCCCATATCCAGAAACTTCACTTGAGTAGAGAGAATACTCCACTCATACTCAAACTATTATTTGAAATTGAAATTTGCTTTCATATTTACTCGTATAATCAAGTTCATGATCAGTATAGGTACTTTGATCATCAGTGATTTCCGATAGAAAGATAAAAAATTAAATTAAAATTAAAGCTTTTCTGAATTTCAAATTAAGATCGAACTGTCAATTTAGGCCTAAGTCGCAGTTGGGGGCGCTATTCTCGAACATATTTGGCGTTCTGTGGTTTACTATTACAGTTCGGTGGTTACAACTACTAAAACGGAAGATTTATTATTTATTTATTTTTATTAAATAGTCGGCTTAACAACTAGTCGGTACATTTCTTAATAAAAAAGTAACTTATATTTATGTAGAAAACGATAACGTTCAGTTCTGGATCTTATTCCGTTATTGACAAATTGTCAAAAATAAACTAAGATTTTATATAAAATTTGCTGATTTAGAAATTATCCTTATACTTTATTTGATTGTTACTTCGTCAAAGTAACTAACAACTGAGAATCAAGCAATAATTAAATTGAATGGAGTACTATAAATACGAGGACGAATTATTGACATTGGAGGAGATAAATATAATTAATTATATTCATTCATAGGTGCTCGTTTAGAAATTGTTCTTATTTACCATTAATTAATTAAGTTTCATGAATACGAGGAAAAATTGTTGACATCGGAGGTGATGCATATAATTTTTTTAAAATTCGTTCTCGTATTTATGGATTTCTGTTCAATTTATTTAATTACTGCCATCTGCATTTTTATATTGATTCTTAGTTTGCCTTGTCACTGTTAGCAAAAATTTAGGTAACAATATATTTGTAATAATTTTGTTTTTGTAAGAACTTTGATTTATTTGAGGATTTAGGTAGCACTGACTAATGAAAAAATTTGAAGGTCATGCTGTTGTATAATTTGAAGGAAAAACCAGTTAAGTCCATTTTTATTGAAACTGCGGTAGTTGCGCCACTTTACGGCAAATTTTCCACTCTTTCTAATGAGTAAATTAATTAGGGAAAGAACTAGACAAGTCACAAAATATAGGAAATCTAAAGAATCCTATACACGGAAAAAACAGGCCAAGTCCGCGCGGTACAGGTGAAAAACAAGCTAAGTCCGTCAACCTTAATGATGCTGGTATTCGGTTTGACATTCTGACATTACTGACTACGTGTTCATTGTGTTAATACATTTGTTACAGTACTATTCTGTATTTTATTTGATTATTATAATATTATTTCAAGACCTGTAATAGAATGGAAGTGTGTGATGATCAGGACAGTGATAGAGAAGTAATGGGTGAGAAAAAAACAAAGAAGAGAGCTATGGAAGTGTGTGATGATCAGGACAGTGAAAGCGAAGTAGTGGGTGAGAAAAAAACAAAGAAGAGAGCTATACATGGTAGAATCAAAGATGTATCTACTTTCAAATCATGTCTCCTACCACTAGCTATCGGTGTTCCCCAGGGTTCAATTCTGGGTCCGATTCTATTTTTACTTTTTGTTAATGATATTGTTCGTTTTGTTAATTATACACTGGTAATGTACGCGGATGATACTTCGGGAATTTTTTCTGGATCTAACTTGACTGCTTTAACTGAAAAAGGTAATATATTACTATACCAACTTAATCAATGGTTCAATATGAACAAACTTTTTATGAATCCTACTAAAACAACTTTTGTTATTTTCCGACCTGTGTAAATTTCCTCGGAATCCACATTGATGAAAATTTAAATTGGAAGTCACACTGTATAAAACTAATTAAAAAATTAAATACAATTTGTTTTCAACTTCGAAACCTTAAATATGTTTTAAACCATAATTCCATATTGTCATATTATTACTCCCAGGTACATTCAAGGTTATTGTACGGTATCTGTTTCTGGGGTTATTCTATATCATCTCCTGATGTGTTTTTGGCCCAAAAGCGGATCATACGTTGTATCGCCAATATAAAATCCTCGGCCTCATGCCGACCATACTTTACTTCATATAACATATTGACCCTGGCGTCTATATTTATTCTAGAGTTACCAGTATATGCACATGCAAATCAAAAGACCTTCGTACGAAATTTGGATATTCATAATTATGATACTCGTTAGTGCCATAATTATAGGACTCCTTTAAATATCTATAATGTAACCTGTAAAAGTCCTTCGGCTATTGGCCTGAAATTATTTAATTTGCTGCCTCCGCATCTAAGAAATATCAGATACAAATAAATTTAAATCAAAAATTAAAGTCATATTGATAAACAAATGCTTTTACTCTACTGAGGAATTTATATCTTTTATGACATCTTTGACTTAGTATTATTTGTGATTTTCTGTGTATATGTGCTTTTCTATATGTAAGTTTGACATATCCCATTACTTTGTAAAAACGGGACTAATAAAGAATATTATTATTATTATGTAAATAAAAGACTGCGACTACAAAGTCACGAGATGGGAGTTGATCGTTTCAATTGCTCTGTTAAAAATTCCAGACGAAGCAAAAAAGAAAATTCTACGTAATTTTAACAGCTTAGCAACAGTGGATGAACAAAATTTGTACTTATGTGGCCTAATGAGTCTCGTACCAGTGCAAAGAACGCGTCCCAGGCGAGACGGGGATGAAGCATCATTAAGAAATTGTGCTGTTACGTACAAGATAAGATATTCAAATGATGACGGAACTGTTGAAGAGAATGTGCGTAGGCAAGAATTCATAACATTACATGGTATTACAAAAAGCAAAATCGAATACTTGATACAGTCAATGAGAGAATTGGGCATTGCTCCGAAAGATAAAAGGGGAACTCATAAAAACCGTCCAAAAAAATTACTTACAAGTACAACAGAAAAAATAAAAAACCACATCGCCTCTTTAAAGGGACGTGCTAGTCATTATAGCACTAAAGATACTACAAAGACATCTTCCAAAAGAATTAAATTTAAAAAAATGTTTTCGATGTTTAAAGACATGCATCCCGACTGCTCCGTATGTTATGAAAGCTACAGAACAATTTTTACAAAAGCTTTCAACATATCTTTTGGTTATCTACGAACGGATACATGTAGCATCTGTGACACTTTCTTACCAATTTGAAATGTTTGCAAAAAGATATTGAAGCAGCTATCGGAAAACAAAAAATAAAACTAGCAGCAGAAATTAAAACCACAACTACGGAAAATTTATTGCACAAGAAACGTGCTCAAGAATTTTATATAAAGAAACGAAAAAGTAAGGCTGCAAGCAGTCAGGATGTCAGAAAGGAAACTATCTGCATGGATTATGGTAAGAATTTGCCTGTTCCCAACATAGCCACTAATGATGTCTACTATAAAAGGCAGCTCTCGGTATACTGTTCAATTACACATACTTTCGATGTCAGAGAGTGTCTTTTACGTCTATCCAGAACACATTGGCAAAAAGGGAAGTGATGATGTTGCCTCGCTATTGAACGATTTCCTTTATAACCACTTAGACCTGCAAGTTCGTAACCGGACATATTTTGTGACTCCTGTGGAGGACAAAACAAATATGACACGTTATTACGTTACATCATGTCATTCATGAACAGAAATGTTTAGATTATGTAAAAGTTACTTTCCCTCCGAGGGGTCATTCTTACATGGAAACAGATAAGAATATGGGTCTCATAAAGCATACAATGAGATATGAGACTCCTGATGAGTTATGTGACTTGGTGAGGTCTTCTAGAGTTAAACCATCTCCCTTTATTGTGAGACACATTGGCACACAAAACCAAAGTGTTTTTCGTCAATGGACCAATCACCTCACAACATTATACAAAAAGAAATGCCCATTCCTAATACGTGAAATCAAAGAATTTGAAGTAGTGAAGGAACATCCAAGGATAATCGGGTACAGAAATTTTTACAATGCAACTTAGGAGACGGTAGTTATTTGTGACAAAAATCATCGTAGAAGAAGCAACCTGAATGAAAACGAATTCATTCTTCCAGAAATTTCTTATGATGGTAAGATGCACTGTGTTAATTTATTATAATCTTTCATAAACATTTTTCTTTGTAGGAGTGATCAACATATCAGTAGAAAAATATGATAATCTACAATGTTTAAAAAAAATTTGTGGCTCAACTGCTCAAGAATATTTAAGTAATATCCCACACATTTAAGTGTTGTTTTCATTGTGTCGATTACTTTTTCATTAAAATTATTATCACACTCATACAATACATTTTTTTCTTAAAAATATGGGAAAACCCGGCTAAGTCATGCTCATGTTTGTCGTAACCTTGAATTGTGTGAATACGCGCTATCCTGTGGGTTTAATAATTTTAGACAATATATAAAACATGGTCTTATGTTATCAAGCTATGAGTTCTTAACATCAATTCAGTAGAAAATAGTAATGAATTTTAATCTAAAACGGCCCATAACTCGAATATCATTATTTGTGACTTAGCTGGTTTTTCCCCTATACCCTTCATTTAGTGTTTGAAGCTGTCTCTATCTTATGTCTGATGAATAAAATATGATTACTTTTTGATTTCGTCTAATTTTTCAAAATAAAAGGAATTCCGATACTTTCTTTCAAACACATTCCAAACATTTCTTGTTCATTTTCTTCTTTTTTCTTATGTTTATTTCATTTGGCTGGCTACCTTGTTCTCTTTTAAATTTTCCGTCTCTTCTTTCACTTTTTCTTGATTTTCCATTTTTTTTTCTCTATGCCTTAGAGTCTTCAGATCTGTTTTCTATGATTTTGTTTCCTTATTATTAATTTCCATTCTTTATAAATGTCCAAGCTATTGTAATCTTCATATTTTTATTAAAACACTTTCTTTTCTTTATGAATAATGTATTTCTGTATTTGCTCTCTTTTTCTATCTTTCATTTACTCTTCTTCCACCTAAGAACCCTCCTAAAATTTATTATCATTGTTTTATATATTCCTAATTTTGTTAATGCTTGATTGCTCTTAAAACATCTCGACGAATTTCTATTTATTTCGATTTTTTCCTCACATTTGCCGTTTAGCAACATGCTTAAGTGTACATGTAAAATTTTCGACTCGTGATTCTGTAGATTTTTTTTCGTTCTAATTTTCCTTTTCCCTTCTCTTTTGTATTCTAGACATGTGTGTTAGTTTTTTTTTCTGCTTCTCACCTTTAAAACATGTTGATAACCTCTGCATATTGTTCAATGTAAAAGAGAACAGATTTCATAAAGGGCTTATAGGACCCACTTGCATCCGAGCAATTGACACTATGGTGTTGATGAGCACCGAGGATAATGGACGTAGCCTATTTCCCAATTCGAAATCTTCTAATATATTTTCCTTTCACACCCTTTTTGATCTTCAATGTCATCTTTATAAAGTTTATAATTTTTTCTGCTTTTCTTTTAGTTACATTCAGCAGTATTTGCAGCACTGGATTTTTTTGGAATTTCATATTCGTTTGTCCATAATAATTAATAACAATTGGTTGCACACATATATTTGGTTTGTTGTTAAAAGTGATAGTCCACCATTCTTCCTACCGTACTATCTTCGAGGCTTCTCTTTACCTATCATTTTGTACTTACAACCAGGAGGGTAAGTTTGATGCAATTTCTATATTCTATAATCTGTTTGCGTTCTTACTTTTTCTGAATTCCAAATTTCTTTTACCCATTTACGTTTCGATGTAGATCTTATATAATTTATACTTTTATTATTTAATTATTCCATATATGATTTTTACATCTTTGATTGATACTGGATAACTTCTCTGGATAACTGGATAACTGGATAACTTCTCTCTTCTTCGATGGGTTTTGTCACTTATGTTCAGTTGCACCAATATTTTAAACAGAACTTAAATTTAAGTGGTGTCAGACCATGACATTATTTATGGGTTTAACAAAACGTTGATTACATTCTAATTGATACTTAAATTGAAGTTTAATACGTATATGTCATATTCTAAACACAACTTAAATTTAAGCTCTGCTTAAAAAGCTGGTACAACCGGACATTAACGAGTTACTTTGTTTGAGTCTCATCGAAATTCTGTCTCTGACTTGTTATTTGTTCTGCATAGCTTATTTTTTATTTCGCTTCTTGCAAATTCATCAACTATTACGTAGTTGCCCTCCGTTTCTGAACATGAGAGATATTATTACTGCCGCTGTACTCTGGCAGTTTTAACTTCTCAGTCCTGTTAGGCACAGTTATCTAACAAACGCTAATATTTAACTTATTTTTTCTTAACTGATTTAATTTCTGTTATTTCTCCAACATATTTGACATACATTTACATCGCAGTTTAATATCTTAAGCCAGGTTTCACTTTCCACTAATTTCTGTTACATGAAAATAGTACAAAAAAGTGTCCTATTTTTGGTAACATAATTACTTTTTTTTGTTTTATATAATCCTGAAACTTGATATACTTTTTTTTATTCTATGTTAATGTAAAACGGTTAAAATATTTCTTGTCTGGTACAATGTTAACGACGCTTGCATTATTAATTTTTCGCTGTACATCGAGAAAACTGTCAATATATAGCGAAACGACGAAATTTTAAGCGTCATAAAAATGGGCTGGAGAATAGTTACTGCAAATGGAGCTTTTCCAGAAATTGCAGTGTTTTTTTCTTTCTTAAAAATTGCAACCATAGATGACAACCGTATTTTTTGCGTTACATTTCAAACCCGGACGGTTCTAGTTCCAGCCAGTAATCACTATTTTGCAACTGAATAGTAAATACATTTTTCGTACTCATATTTCAGGAATATCACCTTGACACGTAAAACTGCAAACAGGATATACCATTTACATTCTTTACTCAAGCAAGCATTATTTATATTTAAATTTAGATAAATCGAGTTCCAGTCGGTAATAACAAAAACTTCGAACATGTGGATCACACAATTATAAAAGAAAATTTAGATTGTGTTTCAGAATTTCATTTTAATTTCTTTTTCTAAAACAATAAACAAATTTCTAAACTGTATTTTGCTTCTGGTTTTGAGATTTTTTCAGTTGTAGAAAAGCAATAAATGTTGAGAATTTCCAAGCGGAAAACTGCACTCTACTGAAGGAATTTTTGGAAAGAATGAATGAATTATATTTAACTCGCGACTTGTGTCATATTGTTTTGGCAAAGCCGGCTTGTTCAGGTAAAGACCGCATGCAGATATTTGCTCATGTTTTTCTGATTTCTAATTCTTTTCACCCTTTAGAAATAGCGTTCAAAGAAGTTAATGCAATAAGAAATATTTTTAAACGCACATACCAATCAAATGTGCTGTGAGCGTCTTCTTACGTTAATCATAATTTGATTAGCAGTTTTAGTTGGATGAGTAACAATACGAAGGCGTAATAATAATACATTTGTGTATTTTGTAAAAAAGTATTTTTATTGGTTGACCTTTCCTAAGTCGCTATAGATAGCGCAAAGCTCAAGCATCAAAACTGTCTTCCACGCGCAAAAGCTCGTCGTCCGAAGCGCGATATAAACGAACTAGTTCGAGACGTTGCTGAATAGATTCTGCTCGTTCAGTACTCTGATTATCGTGTGGTTGTACGAACGCACATAACGTACGTGAAACCATTAAAGGTTAAATTGATTCCACCTGTCATTGATTTCGATTCGTGCAGAATTAAAAATAGACCCCGTCATAATCGTAGGGGGAGTATTGGGAAATTACCTGCCCCAAGTCCACGTTGTGCGTAAAAATACTGTGATGCCAAGAAACTGAACAGTTTTATCGATTACTGCTGTACATACACTCCGAAGTAACTAAATTATTTATTTAAAGTACAATGTTCCTTCCGATCCAAAACATGGGTTAATAGAACACTGAAGCTGAAAAAAAGGATTTGTTGAATTAAAAAAAAAACTCATTGCCTTCCTGATACCACTAGAAATAAAATTGCGATTATATATTTAATAAAAATTGTGAAATAAAATGGCTACTAAATCGGCGGAAATAACGAGAAATGGACATGAATTAGCGCCGTTAAACAATGCGAGACCTGCCCCGGAGCGCGAGCGTCCCGGAGTTACGATAGTTTTGCAAGGACCTCGAGGATCTATCATTTCTAAGGGAAGCGGGACATTGGAAACGGATCCGGACAGGGCCGCGTGGTCCGGGAAAATGCAGTTTTTCTTGTCAATTATAGGATACTCAGTTGGCCTGGGCAACATATGGAGATTTCCTTATCTGTGTCAACAGAACGGGGGTGGTAAGTTATGATGCTGTTATTTCCTTTTAATTTACAAACATAATATTATCCAAATTTAATATGCATCTATTTAATTTACGTTTTGTAAAAAGAGTCGTTTTCAGAAATCTTATTTTGTTTATTTTATTTCTTATAAAATATTTTGTTATTTCAAAGAAAAATAATTAACTGATACTAATTTTTTAAATTTAATAAGCAATTTTCTTAAAGGTTTGTAGTAAAGACTTTTAATGACAAAACCTTTTGTTTTAAGTAATAACCAAATCTATTTTTTTAAATATTAAATTTTAGCGGACAGTTGAAGTTTCACTTAACAAATTTTCCACTTTTGACGATAGTGAAACGTTGAGCGATTGTGCGATTTTTAAAAGATTAAAAAGAATTTGTTATACAAATTTTCATCTGATAACAAGTTTACTTTAATTAAAAAATTAAAAGTCATAAATTTAAAGTGTTGTGTAAAATCTTCCTAAAACAAAAAAAAATTCTCTCATATAAGATAAAAAAAATATATTACTTAAGTAAATCTCTTCAAGGATCAACAGTTGTGCGTGTTTTCTTTTAGCTTATGTCAGCTTTAGACGTGCGCCACTTCTCAAATGCCAAATATTAGTTATTTCCGAATTGTTTTTACCTTGTTTTCGCTTCGTTTCTTCAAAGATAATATTAGTCTAAATATCAAACTGGCAGTGTATTTTTAAAGAGCGTTTTAAGAATTTAAATTCAAAATTTTGGGAAATATTTTTAGATGATTTGATTTATGAAGAATCTGTAAATAAATTTCTTAGATATTCAATAAAAACATTTGTGCCGTCAAAATCGATATTTATTTTACTAATGGTTCCTTTTTCGTTATAATTTTCTTTTGTGCCTCGTACACGATGATACTGAAACAATTTTAACTCTTTTGCACTTTTTCACAATTTAGCAATCCCAATCATTTCTACTGAGTTTCTAGTTCACTGCTCTGGGGCACTCTCAGAGTCTTCTCATCTTATTTTAACTTTGACATTTCTTGGTAAGTGTCTATAATTTACTCCAGTATACGAAAGTTATAGGCATCGCTTTTCATTACCTCCACTTTCATCACTTCTGTATTTCTAAAGAATGATGTTTAACTTACTTCCGACTTTTCCTGTTGTTTCGATTATTTTCTTTATTCCATAACTTTCTTAGATATCTGAAGTTATCGACCTGTTTCACTTTCTGGTGCAATAATCATACTTTCTGGTGCAAAACTTTCTGTTTTCCTTCGAGTTAACATTTCTTCATATTTTGTATTTGGATCTTATGAGTTCTTTTCATTTCCAAAACCACAATGTGTGTCTTCCAAAGAGCTACCCACTTTTCTTTTGTCTTCATTGTTCTCGCTAAAATTTTTCCTGGCACGCTCATTATTACACATATACAAAAAATTGTTTCATTTGACGTAAATTCCTTGACATACCGTAGGTAGGGATAACTTTTTGGGGATGACTGTGATAATCAAAAATTCATATCCTATTGTTTATTTTTTTGTTTCCAATAATTTGCGCCTTTTTTTCATGTTAGTAGTGTTTATTACAATTTTCATAAATTATCATGTGCCCCGTACCAGCATACGAAGGCGTATATATATATGTTATCTACCTAGCCTTGAAAAAAAACATGTCTTACATCAATAATCCTTTATTTTTGTATCAACTCCCTTCTATATTTATACACATATTCCATCTTTTCTTCATTTGTCCCATATCCTTAGAAAATTCCTTCGGCAATTCTGAAAAATATTGTTCAACACCTTCTTTCTTTATTGCTTGATCAGATCCAAAACGATTCCCCTTGAGATGGTATTTTAACTTTTTGAATGAAAGCAAGTCTGGCAGAAGTAGATCAGGGCTTTGTTTGCCTTTTGAACCCGACAAATGCAGCAACTAGTGTTTTTTACGAATGAGGTCAAGCAGTTTTTAAATTTTGAATCGTGTTTTCATAGGCCTCTACATCTGTGTTAGACCCCTCGACATATACTCAATAAGCAAGACCCTTTCGGCATCCCAGAAAACTGTTGCTTTCCAGAAACTTGTGCTTTGGTTTTTTGGAGGTGTGGAACCTTAAAGAAATCACTGGATGAATTCTTGTTTAGTGGGAGAGTCCCAGTGATATACCTAATTCTAATAACCCTTTATTTTTCTACGTAACACCCTTCAACGCTCACACTTTATAAACTCACTGCATGGATTCCCGTTAATGGAAGGGTTCCAGTTGCATACCTAAGTTTCATCCCTGGTAATAATTCGAGAGAAAAGTCCCTTTCCAATGCGGCCAAACTTTCTTGAGAAATTTCTTTTCTGGCCAGTTTTTCCTCAGTTGTAAGCAATCAGAGAATCCACAATGGAGATACCTTCTTTATACATAGAAAACTTTTGTTTTAGATGCTTTCGTACATTTTTAAAGGTTTGTAATGTAATATGATTTCATCATGAAATAAAAGTACTTATTTTATTTTCTGGAATCATTCGTACGGTGAAACATATTGATACAAAGTCACCTCACATTGAGTCAGTGACAATTTATTCCGATTTTCTTAAGAAATGGATAGAGGACTAATCGGGCTTCAAAATGGTATGTTTATTTGAGATTATAAATATTAGTTTTCGTGTGGTGTTTGAAAAACTTCATAAAGTATTTCCAAGTTACCCCATTTTAGTTTAATAATAGCAGTTCCGCGTTCCCAGGATCTTTTGATTATCAGACTAAGGATTCATTCAAGTTCGATCACATAAAAAGGCTAATAAAATCAAAAAGAAATAAGCACATAAAGTCCCATTATTCCTACAACAGCAACAACAACAACAATAATAACTAACAACTCTGTTTTTCGAGGAAGCAGCTTCTGAAGACTCTCTGTCGTAAAATCGCAGAAATAAAGATAATAGCCTAATTAATAGTTTCAACAATGAGAACTCTTTTTTGTAATATTCCATCAAGATCTGGACACGACAAACAAAGTAGTAAAAGTATAAAGTTCAAGAAAGTGTATAAAAAAACCAATCAAATCTATTTGGAATCATACGATGATTTGTTTGGGTTGGACTGATATGTGAAATATGCGAAAAAAATTGTTAGTCGATAGTGCTGGTATTTTGTAACGAAATGTTGAGTTTTTTAGAATCAATAAACTTACTACTCAAAAAGCAATTTGTGATAGTGATATTCTATTTTTAAACTGAAATATTTATAACGAAAGTTTATATATAACAAATTTATAAATTTTGTTTTCAGACACATAGAAATGTTCACAATCTACTTTCTTCTACATCACCTGATACAACGAAACTCGATTAGTGAAAGATTCTAAACGAATTCGAAGAAGTAATTTGAATATCTCTTAAAAAATATTACGTAATTTGTCCGTTGGAAATTTTTGAACAAGAATGTCGAGAATTAAAGACTTTAAAAATGGCGTCAATGTATAGCGAAACGTCCCATAAAATGTGCAATAAAATAATAATATTGTTTATTGAATCTTGATTTTATAAATATTTTTATTCTTGGATTTGTTAAGCTCTGTTTTTTTCCAGTTCATTAAATTTTCCAACTTTTCGATTACATTGAAATGAACGGATGTTACCTTCTCCTATCGTAATTGAATTACACGGCTTCTAGAAACAAAATTAGCGAAAGTGCGTACGGACCGTATATAATTAAATTAACTGCCATTAACACCTGTTTGTTAGAAGTTTTATCACACTTACTCATGATAATACAATGTATAAACTAAAGGAGACCAATTTAATTAAAAATTTAATTTTTTATTCCATATTTTTATTTAAGTTAATTAAAAATTGGGTTGATTTTGAAAAATGAAATACTGAAAATTTTGCAGCAAATTTACTTTTGACTTTGTCATTTCCAAGATAATGGGATGATCTAACATTAACTTGAATAATTGGACATTAATGCATACTGCACAGGAATGCGTTTCTTATTACATTGATTATAATGTAGGAGCATACACGTTTAGCATGTGGAGTAGACGTGACTTAAAAATTTCCACGATTGTTAGAAATAATCTCGGTTTTAGATGTCGTTTGTCGTTTGTCATTCCAGAAAACGGAGCTCCAGAATTCTCTTGCAAACTTAAACTAACACTGTCTGTCCATTATTTTAATTTATAATTCCAGATTTACTTTATTAATAAACATTTACCGGGTGTTTGAGAGTTTCTCTTGAAACCATAAAATGGACACAAAAGCAAACATGTATAAGGTATACAGAAGGACAAGAGACGTAAATTAAAAATACTGAGGAAATGGAAATAAATTGTTCAAGTTTAATAGAGATACCATTTTTGTAACTCAATAAATTTGGCAAGAAAACGTTTTTAGAAGCATTCACTTTTTACAAAATAAAAGAATTTTGATATGTCTAAAAAGTAGTTTATATTTTAATTCACTTTAGAATTTAACATCAAGTGTAACCTTGTTAAATCAACATCCTCGATGCACCAAATAATTCGTTAATCAACTAATAAATCAATTGGAATTAAACCTAATAATAATAATAAGTAATGAAATTGTAAGTGATATGCGTGACATGAAGTCTCGTTAAGAACGAAAATAGAATTCCACAATGTTGACACAATTTATTTCGAAACGCAAGAATCCACTCCTCTGAAGTATTCAGGGTGAATTTACTTCAGGATAATTTTAAACCGCGCGTTTGAAACATGTACCGACTAGTAAAAGCCAGTTTCAGTCAAAAATACGTTCGATTTCTATTTATACTGCTGAAAGGCCTAGTCTGGGTTGTCTGCGACTTTTTCTCGTTTTGACTTTTGCTCGAGCGATTAATTTAAAATTAGCTAGCGAGAAGAAAATAATTTGATGAATAAATTCACTTTAATCGCGCTCGCTTCAATTGATATTAAAATCTAGATTGTTGAGCGCCCTGACCAACACCAATTGAGCCAATGTCAAGAGCGCTAACGTACCGCAATAACTTTGGTTCGTGTTTTCGGTCACTAACACTTTCCGTACCTCGTTAAGGGTTAACAACAGTTTGAGAGCACTTTAATATAGAAGGATAATTTGTCTTCGTTAAAATTTACATTATAAAAGCAAACTTCTTATATTCTAATTTGATGGGCAGCATCCTAACTGTTTGTTGCTCAAACGGAATCGTTTTCTTTGTTGCACAGAATTTCCAAGTTGGAATTATGCATTCTTCATAATTTATTTCTCGCATTTCATCACAGGAAGATGATGAAAATTTGCACGTCTATATTAAACATCTCCAGCAGGTGTTATTATAAACATTTACACGACGACTCTTTGAAAACCAAAAGCGTCAAGTAATAAAATACGTTGTGTTAACCTAAACATAATTAAAATTTTTATATCTACGGAGTGTTGAAAAGAGGTAGACACATAAGTATGTTATGCTTTATTACGTCCTTTAAAACTCAAAGTCAGATTTTGTCTCCATTTTAAAAGAACATTTTTAGATAAATATAATTAATAAAAAAAAAACAGCCTACAGATTAGAGATCACACCCACTCATCACAAGTTAAGGGCACTTAACTTGTTCAGTACTCTTAACTTGTGATCATCTCCTCTATATATATGTATATTTTATTATTTTTCAGGTATATTTTTAAATATTGAAGGCAGTATCAAATAATAGGGAATGAGATGTTTATGAAAAGTTCTTTATTCGGTAGAATGAGAACTTTCTTCAGGAGAATGGACCAATATTTATTCTGTATATTTAATTTGCTCTTATGATTAGTTGCTTTTGAATTTTATGAAGTGCTTTTAAATTGGTAGTGTGTGTACGGAAGATGGCAACTTAGCTGCCGAAATTCGTATCTACGGATATAAAAACTATTGTGGGCGGAGATTAATTTTTTAATTATTTCTTAAACTACAGTCTCCTTTACTATATTTAGTTTAACTTTGATGAACAATAAAATGAAAAAAAAAACATTGTAACGAAGTGGCAAGCAACCCTGGGAATTGTGACAAGAAAAAATCGAGTAAAAAATCAAAAGATTGACGTGAATTTCTTTTCCATATGTTGTCAAATTTATTTAAACAAAACAAACTGTACTTTAGAATAACTCAAAATAGATTTACATTTTATTTTACAGGCGGAAACACATCCATTCCTTAATATTATGAGTATCCACCCTTTTTTTTTCAACGCCCTGCATAAAAAATTGTAAAATACATATTTTCTAAACCTATTCGAAAAGAAACATTTGTATTTTATAAAAGGTTTGCATACATGTGTGATATATGAAAAATACGTTAGAAAAGAAGCAAACCAAAGCACCTCGTTCATAAAATCAAGAACAAAGGATGTCAATAAAGATTGCAAAAATAAAACCATAAATTAAAGAAGATCTAAGAGAATGTAAATATTTGAAAAGATTAGAAAAGATCGACAAAGAAGTAAAATTATCCAGAAGAACTAGTAAAGGATAAACAAATGTGTTTAACCTTTTCAGCCAGAGAAGAATAAAGGCAAGGCAACCTCCGCACGATACAAGAATCGAATTGCAAACAGAAGATCCTATGGAACATCATTAAATTAGAAACCTCACCTACACCATTAAACCGCGGAAATAATTTAGCCCCAGATACGTTGAACGATTACTTCTGTACCGTTGCGGAAAACATCCGAAAAGAATTCCTTCCTACAACGCAATAAGAACCCTGAAGCATTATTGAAAAATATCCCAGGCAGCAGCTATTCCTGTTTCCTAGAACCAGTCACTAAACACGAAATCAAGACGATTATCAATAGAACAAAGCCGAAACTCTCAACCGACTACTATGGAATAAGCACTATTCTATTTAAAAATGCTTCGGAATTCTCAGCAGAGCCACTAGCTGATATAATTCATGCTTTCAAGACGGAATGAAGATCGCCAAAATTATTCCGGTATTCAAGAAAGGAGACCGCAGCTCTAAAAGCAATTACCGACCTATAGCCATCTTACCAATAACATCCAAAGTATTTGAAGCTGCTCTCTGCTGTCATCTCAGGACCTTTTTTAACAAGAACAAAATGCTGAATAAGTCTCAATTCGACTTTATGGAAGGCAGAAGTACCGAAGATGCTGTGCTATTCCTCCTAAACTACATTTGGGAAGCATTTGAAGAACGGCGCGACTGCGAAGCAACACTTTATGATCTAACCAAAGGCTTCGACTGTATGCAACATAAGACACTACTCATGGAATTAGAGTACTATGGGATTAGAGGCCCTGCTCTTAAACTAATCGTTTCATATTTCACAAACAGAAGGCAAGCCGTGTATCAGTAAATTGCAAGACGTTCCCAATGGCATAGCGCAAGGTTCGATCGTCGGGCCACTACTATCCACCACCTTCGTCAACGACCTGCCAAAGCAACTCGCAGCACACACTGTCATGTATGCGGACGATAAACCGTATACTGCAAAATTGAAGATATGGAAAAACTATCAACCAAGATGAAGGAAGTAAATGAAGTAGCCAACGAATGGTTCAGAGCTAACGAACTGCAGTCAAACAAGGACGAATGTTTTTCACCACCAAAAGAAGCTCCACTTCTGTGAAAACTGGTGATGCTAAATTACTAGGGCTCACCCTAGACACACGTTTGACGTGGAAGAATCATATACATAAACTACTTAGTCAGCTCTTGTCAGCGACTTACGTCATCCGCCGAATCAAATAAACCATAAACAAGGAAGCAGCAATAACAGCGTATTTTGCCCTTTTTCATTCCCGAATGTGCTATGTCCTGGTTTGAAATGTCAATGAAGCAATTTAAAACTAATATAAAATCATTTCTATTAGAAATCCCATTTTATACAGTGAACAAGTATCTAGCCCATTTTTGTGGCACAAATATCCTTGACATAAACTGTAAGCAATTAAGTCTCAACGACTAACGCGAAGCAGCAACAAGACCAACAGCAGCAGCAGTAGCAGCATCACCACCAGCAGCAGGCCTGAGGAAGTTCTTCTGCAACGAAGAACGAAACGTCGGTAGTAAAGAAATCCGAGACACGCGGTTCCAACCGGAAGCCAAGAATTCAACAAAGTATTGTATTGTATCAACAGGCATTAATTTATTGAACAGCCAAATTAAAACACGAAAAAAAATACTAGTTATGCAGTTCAAAAGCAAACTCCAATTTCTTCAATCGTATTCAAATTCTGTGTTAAATAAAATTATATTATGCTTGAGGACGTATTAAATCTGACGGAACTAGGGTAGGGGTATAAGAGGGATGCCTTAACTCTATGAACTTACGGTCATTGATTTATTTAAAATATGATTCCGAGGATTGTCGTGTGGCAATAAGTTTTACTTTGCAAATGAGAATGAGCAATTTTTAAATTTTGAATTGTGGTCGTATAGGGCTCCCTACTTATGTTAGACCCTCTCGGTATATTATCAATAAGCAGCACCCTTCAGCATCCCCAAAAAATATTACCATCAGTATTTTTTTCCATAAAACTGTATTTTGGTTTAATCCTCTGCATGGATCTCAAGTCTCATCCTGGGTGATAATTCAAGAAAGAAAATTTCAGTCATTTTCTAATGCGACCAAACTTTCTTGAGAAATTTATTTTCTGACCAGTATTACTCATGTGTGCAATCTGGGAATCCACCGTGCAAACACCTTCTTCATACCTAAATAGCCATACAAAATTGTCAACACTTGTTTTGGATACACAGACTTCATTGGCAATAACAGAGACTTTTATACGCCGATCTTACAGTACCAAATTTTCGGCTTTCTGCACCATATCTTCAGTTCAAGCTTCCACGAGTAATCCGGACTTTGGATCATCGTTAATTTATTTGACCCCAAAACTTAACTTGAAAATAAAATGGTGCATCTTTCCCTTGGATGGCTATCAATATTTCATAAATCATTTTTGGGCGATTACCTTCTTTTTTCGTTAGGAATTGAATCTAGCGGCAAATAGCGATCGATATTAGTTACACTGGCACTAAAAAGCAAATAACAAAAGAACAAAAAGAAATCTATTTTTTATTGTCAACAAATCCAGTAGAATTTAACAGTTAATTATGTTAACTAATTTGATACTCGTAATTTAAAGTTTCGAGTGTAAAATGTTCGTATAAATATTTAGAATAGACTTACAATATTTTTTATTTGATGTAGGGAACTACTTAAGAAGAATTTCTTCAGTTTTAAATATCTTTCACAGAAAAAGAAAAACAAATCAAATGCACGTGAGTGCTTATAGATTACAATTTAATTTAATCGAGTGGGTTTCTTGTTTAAAATTGAAAGGAATATATCGTTTCATAAACATACATAGTTTGTTCGCTCACTTTCTAAAAGTATCGTTCCGAAGAAAATTGTTGAATGAACAGAGCTTTAAATAAAGAATTACGTCTGTAAATATTCTCGCGTTAATCACAAAATATTGCTCTAACCTTCAGAATAATAAATTCGGTCATTTGGACACACAAATTTATGTTATTTGAGGCATTCGCGAGAATGGCGGTTAAATTCTGTGTTTATTAAAATTGAATTGGCATTTCTGCCATAAAATGTTTATAGTCGTCGTCTTTTTTATTTTCTGAGCGAAAATATAATACTTTCGGTTTGGGTAATAAACTTACAAAATTATTGTGGACGAGGAAGAATTTCCATTATGCATTTATTTTTGGAACCCCGATATTAAAAAAAAAAGAAATTTAGTCATCTCACGCTAAAAATATATTTTTATAAAAAATGTTTAATAGTTTTAATGCGGTTGCAACACACGTACATTCCAAAGACTCTGAAACCCTTAATGATTTATGAATGTTTGAAGTAATATTTTAAAAATGAAAATTTACTGTGATTGTAATATTCAAGTGATGATAATTATAATAATGTATTATATTTTTGTGATGTATGAATAGGTATATTAAAAATGTCTGCAGTTACCTTCATATTTGTATTTATAGAGAAAAATTATTAAAGATTCGGTTAGTTCAAGTGTGAAAGTGTGTACATAATGCACATTTCTTACACAAAGGTTACATCAAATAAAGCATTCTTAAGCGTTCCTTAAATCTGAATTTTTCAATCAAATTTCAAAAATACAGCTTTTATTGAGGAAATTTTATTTCTGAAGCTAATATTGCAGTTGATAGCTTAATATAAGGTGTCTAAAATATACTACTCCGTTTGAGGATATTCAAATAAACACTAACAAGTGCTATTTTTCCAATGAAACGCTAATATTGGAAATTTTTGTTGAACGGATTACGTCAATAGTCCTGTATAATTATTATCAAGAAGGAAATCACAAGGACATTTCATATTGTGTTGAGTTATTTGTCAATTCACGAATGAAATGTTTGTCGGAATAAGGAAAACAAAGAACCGCAAAACTTTCAAAATTTAATTCATCCACAACGGCGAAGATATATTAAAACCACAGTGAAAATTAGTATCACGGATGCAAACAAAAAGTTTAACAAAAGTAAACAACAGTGACAATGAAAAACAAATTCAAATTAGCAAAAATTGGAAGATATAAACAACCAATATAAAGCAAAATTAAAAAAATAATAATAATGAATGTTAAGAATTTAACAAAATAGTAATGAACTAATTACATATTAACGTAGCGAACAATTTCCGAAACGATAATATAAAATAAAGTTAAAATAACTAAGATGTAAGAAGATCGAACATTAGACTACCTATTCGACAGAAAAAAATGTGTAGAAATTAAATCAAATATAAAAAAATCAGATTAAATAATCCAACACGTCTACTACACAATACTAAAAACAGCAGGGGGGAAATTTAATGTACTGGAAAACAATGAGACATTTAAAGTAGATATAATCCTTTTTAAATTCCAAAGTCCTTGCAGACTTGAAGGTTTATTTCCATCTGTCTTTTGTTTTGTAATTTCTCTCTTCATTTCCGTTTAATTATAAGTTTCTACCCATTTTCCCATGCTTTCATGTTTTATTATTTCTTTGATAATATTCGTCATTAAATATAATTATTATTGAAAGAGCTCGGTTTGGTACTACGATAAAACTGATAAAGTTAATTAATCCCATTTCTTATGTTGTTAACTTGCAGAAATTATTTGAAGACACTATTTACCACCCACATATTACCTCATCATCTTGCTACAATAGAGGTGTGTACATCAAGTAATAATACTAACTGATTTTTATGTTATGACTTCTTAAATAATCGGAGCCATGTATTTTTGTAATTCTTTTTTTACTTCAAGGTCGTTTTTATTTTACTCGTGCTATTTTTAACCGAACACAAAGTGCGCACGTAAAATTTGCGTAATTCAACGTAAATAAGGGCGTATTTATAATTTCAAACACTTCACTCGATCACATTTGTAAAACGTCATCACTTTTACTGTTTACTACTTCAATGGAATACACAGTTACATAAAAGCAACAGGAATTCATAATCAAAGCAGAAGTACAACTCTTCCGAATACTTTTGTTTATTTGCTTTTCTCATAAAATATCATTCATATGTTTTCTTTTTAATTCTGAAACAGGAATTTTTGTTCCAGGAGCGTTTCTAATTCCATTCTTCCTGATGTTATTCTTGGAAGGAATACCTCTCTTCCTCATAGAACTTGGAATAGGCCAAAAAATGAGACTGGGTTCGTTAGGTGTTTGGAACACAATACACCCTTGGTTAGGAGGAATCGGGATTTCCTCGTGCATAGTTACGTTTTTCGTAGCACTATACTATAACGTAATCATAACTTGGTGCTTTTACTACTTTTTTAACAGCTTTCAGGTAAGTTACTCTGAAACACGTAGTAGTAATTATCATTTATGTACGTGTAGGAAGAAGCGGCAATTAAACTTGAATCATAGTCAATTAATAAGTAACTTTGGCGCTACTAATACGACATTCACGTCGTTTTTTTTTCTAATTGTAATTGGGAGCCTGAATGCTTTAGGTTAAACACGTTCAAGGCTTCTCAAATAAAGCACTTAATTTGATAAACTTTTGGCTATTAAGTGAATGTCTTGATGAGATTCAGGTCCGTCACATATGTTCGTTTTCCGAATTCTATTTCCGTTCCGCGCTCGTACAATATCAGAATCAGAATTTTCAAAAGCAACTCAAGCATCCAAGAATGTCCTGTTTGCAGCACATTCGGAAACTAAATCGGAAATTCAAAGGTAAAAAAAGCCACTTTTGCATTCGCGAAAAGAAATTCGATTTTATGTGAATTTCGTGCGTTCGGGTGGTCAGATTTGGAAAACGTATTCGGAAAGTGAACGTATGTGACGGCTCTAAAACCGAAATCGTATCTAATTTTCCCAAATCACTTTCACAAAAGGTAATTTAATTAAAAAAATTACATGCAACACGTGAAGCTCTTTGGGCAGAAATGGTAAAATCGTGTAATATCATGAACACGTGTTGTTTCCATGGTTTTTCACTTGACATTTATCCTTATAATATATTGCCCTGCTCATTTACTTATTTGTCTTTTATGTTAATAAATTAAAATTTCAACACTTGTACGTGTCATTATTTGTAGATTATTAAGACCAAAAGTTTAAATTCTATGATGAATCCAGATGGTTCTGGAAATTTCAGTCGAATAATCGAGTTACCAAAAGGTCAAATAAAATAAACATTTTGATCATTAAATCATTGTGTTTCCCTGGAAATTTAAATATAGTTCAAGCTGATTATAAGTAAGCGCTTTATTAATTTATTACGAGGATTTAAATCGTCAACTCTTGGCGAAAAGCCATCGTTTTTAATCTTTAACAAAAATATAAAATTTTTTTCTAATGAGAAACAGCATCAAAAAAACTTTGACTGCTTAAGGGTCTACGTCACCTACAAATAAAGTCTCCAGGAATTAATAAGAAATCTACGTGTGTTGTTTAAGGGAAAAATATAGAAAAAAATATTTTTATGGTTATTTGTTTTTAAAAAAATGTATATTAAACATTGAATTTTAGAAAATTACTTAAAATTGTGTAACTGGCAGTATAGAAAGTGCTAGGAAAGAGTTTATACATGTATTTCGGCCTTATTGGGCTTCATCAGAACTTAAGGTACAGAGTTCTGATGAAGCCCAATAAGGCCGAAATACATGTATAAACTCTTTCCTAGCACTTTCTATACTGCCAGTTACACAATTTTAAGTAATTTTCATAATTTTCATCTGGCAAGAAAACTTGATTTTATAATTGTCAATTTGTTGTCTTAGTAACATCAAACAAATATTTTAAAAATGTCACTTTTGTGGTTTTACTAGAGAATGCAATCGCTTCCTTGTATAATTTGCAAAAGAATTTCATATTTTTATCATTAATTCCTGTTCTTGTGTTTTGGGATTTTAGAAATTCAAAAAAGGGGTAAGTTTTTCTAAATTTTTCAATAAACTAAAAATTTTTAAGGTACACAGTTCTGATGAAGCCCAATAAGGCCGAAATACATGTATAAACTCTTTCCTAGCACTTTCTATACTGCCAGTTACACAATTTTAAGTAATTTTCATAATTTTCATCTGGCAAAAAAACTTGATTTTATAATTGAATTTTAGGTAACTTTCTTCAAGAACATCTTTGAAACTAGTAGAGTTATGCCTATCAAATTTGCACAAATTTTCTTGCACATTTTAACCTGTTTTAACACGGAAAGATAAATGTTTACCTAAACCATTATACTAATTACAAATTTCAGTATCAAAGAAATCTCAAGAAATAATTTTATAAAAGTTTTATAATAAATTATTTTAACGGAAACTTAAAATTCGTACCATCGCTCTACGCTTCACTACCGATTGATAGCTTCCTGACGAAGCTATCCATCAGATAAAATAATTTATTATACAATTTTCATCGTACAAGAATCAATCTACTTTAATTAATATAAAAAGTTTGTTTATGAAAATTTTTCGACTCCCACATTCGATAATACCATTTATGATACCCATTCAAGGAGAGAAAGCGGTACTTTACCTAACTGTGGCGAAACCTACTCGGACCTTTTCTGAAGTAACATTAATCAATTCTCTTCAATATTATTATTTATCTATAAATTATGATCAATTAATTGTTTTGTATTTGATTATTTTTCAATAATGCTGCTGAAATCTTTACATTTTTGATCAATTAGTAATTATTTTTAATTCCTTTTATCTAAATTGTAAAAAGCGTTTCCTGCATTATCATTGAATACAGTTAAATGTCAAATAATTTGTCATAAAAAAATAGTTATTTTTGGTTCTCCGGCCAGAAATGTTGGTATTGCATTCGTCAAAATCGTCCGGAAACAGCCCTATTCAAGGCCAAGGCCATCAAAAAAATTACCAAATGTTGGCAATATTGACATCTGTGGTTGACATTTCTTAAATGACGAAAGGTTTGATTTCGTAGTAAATATTTGCGATGTATTGAATAATTTTTTAAATTTGGAGTTAAGTTTAGCTGAAACTTTATATATATAACACGCTTGCAGCTTATTTTATCAAAGTGAGTATGACTTTTATATTAAATGTCAAAAAAGTAAAAACTGTATGTAACTTGATTGGACATTGTGTTGCCAACCCGAATAGAGGTAATTTCCCTAGCGCAAACAATTTGAATTTTTTTTAACTTTTGAGATAATTTAAAATTGGTCGGACCAAAAAATAGTATACATCACACGGCCAGAAACTGCTTTGCAAGTGCTCTCACTTGCAAAATGACAGTTTCTGGCCTAATGATACAAATAACTATTGTTATACAAGACGGTAAAATTGATTTTTATCGATGAGTGAAAACGTTTAATTCACGAATCGATAATTAAATTTTACCGTCGTGTGTAACATTCTATTTTTTTATAGCGAACGTTAAAGACAAATTTAAACAATTTCGCAGAAAAATAAAAAGAGCAATCATGTGTCAAAATCCGATGTATGATCATGATCTCAGTAACTAGTGTGGGTTGTTGCTATGGTTAAGTTGTAATATTTATTCAAATAACAAAATTAAAGTACTTTATCTACTCTTGCTGTTAAAGTTCCGTTTTATCCATTGTTTTGAGTTGGACAAAGTACACTTTAACGTTCGCTATAAAAAATAACATTTTTGCGTTCGTATTACATCTTTTGGTTTTATCGAAACGTCAGTGACGTTATAATATATGCTAAGGTAAATGAAATACATCTTTAGAAAATTTACGAAGTTATAAATATCTGCAAGTTCTGAACATTTGAAATGATTGACTTTGGTAAGTGATATTGTATGCAGTACGTCAGCAAAGTGTCTTTGTCGTTTATTTGCTCGCCGCGACTTCGCCTTGTGACTTTGCTACCTTGGTACATAAATAACTATTATCTTTCCCTGTTAAAACATAATCTAACACGTATAAAACAATCTGTGTAAATTTGATAGGTATAACTTTATTAGTTTCTAAGATTTTCTTGAATAAAGTTATTTAAAATTCAATGTTTAATATATTTTTTTGAACAAATAACTATAAAAATAATTTTTTCTTTATTTTTTTTCCTTAAGCAACATACTTATTACTATACATGGAAATGATTTCTTATTAATTTCAGATGACATTATTTATAGTTAACGTAGACCCTTAAGGGGAGTTATTAAGTGTGTTCATATCCGGTCGGATATAAAAGACAGAGCAAAGACTAAGGTAAAAGTCTGGCAGTTTTTTTCCATTTCTTTCCTCTTCCTTTTTTTTACTATTCTGTATTTTCTGCTTATGGATTTAGAAAGTTTCCAGAACCTAATGTAAATTTAAGTCTAAAAATCATTTAATTTTGGAACAAATTGACAATTTTCTTTAGTCGTTTCCCTTTGTCTTTTTTGCATCCTCGTTTTTGATTCATTTATTTTGAAAACGTCTTTAAAGCTTTTTTCGATTTTTGCAAACATCGAAAGCCCAGTAATAAACGAATTCAAAATAATCTCTAAAAACTCTTGCAAATATTGAGAATCGGGAGGAAATTAAACACATTTAACATAATCTGAAACGATGCGAGTTTTTCTGCTAAGATGACCATACGTCCAGCATTGTGCTGGATTGTCTGGAATTTTGAGGAATGGTCCAGCAATCATAATTGTCCAGTATTCGGCAGAAAAGTCGCTTTTGTTTGAATATTGTTGGAAGTACATAGAGTTAGAAAACACTTTTCTGAGGTTCTAGAAGTCTTTTTGCTTTCTGAATGAATATCAAAAGAAGTTACTTCGTATATTCTTCTAGAAACCGAAAGTTAGAAGTCTATCTTTGGCTTTGTTAAGTAAAAGAAGTGATTGACCGCTTTCATTACTTGCACAAGAGTAACTGCATTTTTCTTTTTTCTTTCTTCCTTAAACCCTTTTTGGTTTAGGTAATCCATCTCCAAAGCGTATACTTCACATCAAGCATTGGTTATTGACGAATCTGGTCACCCTATTCTCTACGTACATATATGGTGACCTCATTCTTTTGCTAATCATCACACGAAATATCTTTCACCATCATCGCTTTGCCTGAATTTCGTTTCCAATATTTCATTTCAGTTCTTCATCTTCAGAGATTCACCTATTAGTATGATGTCATTAAATTAGAAAATGTATGTTCCTTTACAAAAATGTCATTTCGAAATCTCTTCCTACTGAAACCTGCTACTATCTACTTTGGCCGGAAAAAAAGGTATAGCGTCGTGGTAACTGCAATAGGACTTATGTCGAAAACATGTGTTTTTTTCATTACATCATTCTGGTCAATCTATTGAGTCCTACAATTTGCAATGCGTCATACCTATGAGAAATTGAGTATCCCCTCTCTTGCCATAAGATGAGCTGATAACTCCTTCAAGGAAGAACAGTTTTTTGTCCATCCTGAAAACCTAATGTTTTTGACATCCGACCAATTGCAATTACCACGACGATAGACTATGTGGTATTTCTTTCAGGTATTGTGATGATCACATGTCTATTCTCTTTGAAAGAATATGAATCAATGATTTTTTTAATAGAATGGGGCAACGACTTACACCATAACTTCTACCAAAAATAATAAAAAATAACGAATTAAAAGTTATAGTTGGGATCACTAGGTCTCAAATTTTGAGCAAATGGTTTATGATTATTCGCAACTTCAACCCTATTTCCCCTATTTCACAGACTCTAATAGAACTTATTTGGGAGATTAATCTTAACTGACCATGCGGGGAATCCCTAATTGCAGCTTTTCCTTAGCAATCTCTGCTCATATTTTTTCATTTCTTTCTTTCTTAATTACCAATCCTCATCCCTAATCTCCTCCAATGTATCATCATCCTATCTGGTTTTTGGTCTTCCCGCACTTTTTTCTACTCTGATTTTAGTATTGCTTTTTTTTAGCTGTAGATGATATAGTATACTGTACCGAACCTATTATTGTTGTTGCCTATTGAATTTTTTTACTGGATTAATTCGCAAGCTCCAAATTTTTAAGTTGGTGTTCTTGGCTGGCGGCCATGCAAAAGTTCTGTGCGCCATTTGTTCAATACCTGTGAACAGCAACTTCTGCCGTACAATGGAACCATAAGCCTCTTTTAAATTCTGAAAAATTATTACAATTTCGTTGTGAAAATCTGATCTATTGTTGGTCACTCCTTTCCAAATTTAATTCGATATTTTTTGAATTGAGTTTCCACTGCTGGTTTTAATATAAATTTTATTGCCATAAAGTTCCTAAGTCTCTGTTAAGACTCTGCCGACTAATTTAAAATAATTTAATCGCCGAATATCAAAAGATGAGCTATACATTAACATTTAGAATACTTCGTAGTTCTCTTTTGAACCTCCTAGTCGTGCTCACTTCGGCTTGATTAATCATATTCATTATCTGGGAAAGCTTCTGCAAAGCTCTCATTCTGGTCCCTCCTCGCTCTCAACACCCTTTTATAGAATAAAATTCGTCGCGTTTGTGGTTAATATTACATTTTGGACAAAAATTTCTTCTAAGAACCAATGCAATGGACTCTGCATTGAGAACTATCTTTCTGGTATTCAAATGCATGACAGTTGAACGGTTCTTGAACGTATTGACCACACTCTAGTTTAGAGCACAAAACAAATGAAGACCTCTTAAATCAACAACCTACTGTGAATATGTTTGTCCTTGTTACATTAAGCACATATTAAATTTGCAACGACCTGTTAGCACTTGTGTGGTTGCCCTAGAATTTTGTGACAGAATACTTCTGCTTAGCATTGTCAACTTCTACGTACAATTTCTGTAATAGTTTGAAGCTTTCGTTACGTATCCGAAAATGCGTTTGTTTCTGTTCTTCCCCTTCGATTTTATGACCTTCAAAATGTTAATTAAGGCGAAACAGATAGCTTGCTAAACCGTTGCATGCAAATGATGCGATGAATGTAAATATTCGAGGTGAAGTATCGACATTTAAAAAAAAAAAAAAACGATTACGTTGTTCTAGAGCTTCTTGGTCTTGTTGTTCCTGAGCTTCAAGCTCAAGGGAGGAACTCTTGATGATTTTAAACTAATGTTAAAGTTTTTGATAGTAGGGAAGTACATACTCTTCAAAAAGTAATTTTATATTAATGTTTGTCTCAAAACTGCGCCAATTGTAATTTTTTTAGTAATCAGGAAAAAAGTTCTAATTTTTATTTAATCAAAGTAACATAAATTGTAAGGCTACTACTATTTAAATCATCATTAAATTGAGCAGTACAGTAGATTCGATATCTCCCTGACTTAACATTTCCTTAATCTTAAATTCGCTGGTCTTGTCTCTCTCAAGTTATATAATCTTCAGAATAATTAGTTTTAATCTTTTTTAAATCATAGCGATTTCTTCTGAACTTTTTGAAAATGTTCTTGTCTTGTTTTCTTGGAAAGAAGTTTAAAATTATTTATACGATGCTCACTATTGTTGAGGACTGCACACTTAAAGTTTGTTTCATGGCTGAACAAAGGTTGTAAAAAAAAGCAAATTGTAAGAAAATGTTAAAGTCGGAGTAATTTCATTCTACACAGGCTTATCTCAAAATTCACTTTGCTTTAATAACCCTTCCGACTATTGTAAGATAATTCGAAGAAATTATGTGGGCACAGCCTTCCAAGTAAAATTTTTGCAACCAAAATTTAATAAAAAATTCCAAGAGGTTTCTCCTTGGTTTATTAATTTGATTAAATTTCCTTGAAAGATAAGATTATGTATTTAATATGATGTGCCATAGCACGAGACGTCAAGTTCCTTATTTACATTCTTTAATACCCACACTAATTAAAGCGTCATTCTTACGCAAAATTTAATTACTCTCGTCAAGCAAGTGATTCACCGGCCCACGTACGTTACAGAATTGGTATCGTAATTGCTCTTGGTATTAAAAATTACCCAACCGAATAACGCGTGACTAACGTAATCCTTTTGACAAATTATCATTTTTGGAATAAATTAAAAAAGTGGATAACTACCTACATTTTCATAGACTGAGATATTAAAAATTAAATAAAACTTGAAGATAGCAAATAATTGATCATGTCTTTAAAAGTATTTGAAGTTTTAACTTGGAAATTTTGCGGCCGTTATCCATAATTGAATTGGCTTCCGGTTGGAACCGCATCACGACTGCTTCTACTGCCGACTCGTCATCGATTAATGTTAGTCGATGTTGCCAACTACTTCTCGTTATCACTAACGTTAGTCGATGACGAGAAGTAGCAGCAACACCACCAGCAAACGTCGGCAGTAGAAGCAGTTGTGACGCGGTTCCAATCGGAAGCCAATTCAATTATTTGGAGTTTAATTAAAAAATTAATCTCCGCCCACAATAATTTTTATATCCGTAGATACGTATTTCGGCAGCTAAGCTGCCATCTTCAGTACACACACTATCAATTTAAAAGCACTTCATAAAACTTAAAAGCAACTAATCATAATCAAATAAGAGCAAATCAAATAATACAAAATTATTTGATATGCTCTTATTTGATTAAGATTAGTTGCTTTTAGGTTTTACGAAGTGCTTTTAAATTGGTAGTGTGTGTACCGAAGATGGCAGCTTAGCTGCCGAAATACGTATCTACGGATTAAAAATTATTGTGGGCGGAGATTAATTTTTTAATTATTTCTTAAACCACAGTCTCCTTTACTATGTTTAATTTGGAGTTTGCTATCTGTACTTTACACAACCTGTATAGTTTAGCAAAATGAAATGTTTTTCTTGTGAATTTCAGTATCCTCTTCCGTGGTCGTTTTGTCCTAGAGAAGCGAACGGAAGTGAGGTGGCTGAATGTGAAAAATCGTCAGAAACAGCATACTTTTGGTACCGCACCACGTTAGATTCGGCGCCTTCCATTCAAGAACCAGGCGAACCCAAATGGTGGATCGTAACTTTCCTTTTGTTATCCTGGTTAATCGTGTTCTTTATCGTGATGAAGGGAATACAGAGTTCGGGAAAGGTATATTTAACCAAAGCAATGATTTAATTGTCTTCAGGGTTGAGAGTTCCCAAAAACTATACATTGCATCATTCTTTGTTCTTTTCTTTTATATTCGACAAAGTAAATAAATCTATTGTTGAAAAAAAAAATATTAATGTTGCTTCTTTACAAAAAAAAAGAAACAATGCAAATATCATTCTGGTTCATGTTAATTAAGCTACTCAGTTCGATAAAGAGCATTCAATGTTTTTGCTTCGAATTAGTAGCAAACGAATTAAATTTGAAACTCTAACAATAACGCATTTTTTTAATTCTGCTTCTTGACTTGTTTCAGGTTGTGTATTTTACGTCGATGTTTCCGTATTTGGTGTTAACTATTTTCTTTGTAAGAGGGATAACGTTAGAAGGCGCAGGAGCTGGACTCGTGCACATGTATACTCCAAAGGTGTGTACATTTTTCTTCCTCTGGCATACAAAACTACATCCACATCCACTTTCTTTTATTTATGTACACGACTTCGAGTAATTCATCAAAAATATGTTTGTAATGTTGATTAATTTTATCATATTTCGAGATCCCAGAAACTTTTTTTTAGTACTTCAATTTTTCAAGTAGTATTTGTTTTCTTTCAGCCTGAAAAATTACTGGAGCCAACGGTTTGGTTGGACGCTGCTACTCAAGTGTTTTACTCTTTCGGACTTGCCTTCGGGTCATTAATTGCCTTTGGCTCATACAATCAACCCAAAAACAACTGCGTCAGGGATGTAATTCTGGTATCAACGTGTAATGCGATCACTGCCGTTTACGCTAGTGTAGTTATTTTTGCTATACTTGGTTTTAAGGCGAAGACAAACGTCGACAGGTGTATTTTAAGGTAAATGTCTTGCAAGGTATTGCTTATGTGTGCATCCTGTATATATTCTGAACAAATTCCAAGAATTCTTCGCAGCTCCAAAGTGAAAATTCTTCATAAACCAAAGCGTTTACATAATCAGTGCCAATACACTTTGACATAAATGGTCGATTAAAATCTGAACTCAACACTTAACTATTTCACCACGTCTTACTCAGGCACTTTAAGAAAATTTTGGAATGAAATATAGCATCGTTTATCACATAGACCTAATGATGTTGAATTATTACTATTACAATCCGACAGAGAGGGTACCACATTTCTGAGGGGATTTAAGGATTTAAAAATGGAATGAATACTTTGATTAGATATTGATTTATGCAGATCCTTATATTTAACAATAATAATAACCGGGTTTCAACAAATTTCGAAATTAATTTCTGTTTATTTTGGGAGAACGTAACTTTCGTGGCACCCCCCGTACCTGGTTTTAATTAATTTTAATGCCTGGAAATTGAAATTGGGAAAACTGTCCCTTCAGGTTAAACACTAAATATAAGATATACTGACGAACATATTTAAGTTTAGAATTTTTTGTTTAGACGCCAGAAATTTCACATATGTACGTAACTGGACAGTTAGGCGCCAATTATTATACAGGCACCAGAAATAATTCTATGTATGCTTTTCTGATAACTTTGGCAAACTAAAGTGTGCAGCACAAGTAATGCTTAACTACACGAACAAAGAACAACATAATTAATTTATTCAAATTAATTAAAATTAAAAAATAATTATAATAAAAATAGTAATGAATAAAATTTGCGTATTCTTATTATAGCTTTCAAAAATAAAAATTCCGTATTATACGGGGTTAGCTATTAAGCGTAAGAAAAGTCTGCAATGAAATATGAACATTAATATTATTAATGAAGGTAGCTTCTTGCCCGATGAAATTGTTTGATAAATTATCTCAAACTCCTGAAGAAACTATCAAGCGATAGTGAAACGTCGAGCATTTGTGCTATTTTCCAGTGTCCGTTTGAGATAATTTATCAAACATTAATATTATTGATCTGAAATAGAGGGCGGTGTGTTAAAAAATTAAAATGCAGTAAATTAAAACAACTTCTTAATATTGATTTTACAGCAAAAATGTAAAAAGTTTATAACTAAAAATCTGTAAGGATTAGATACAGAAAACCAATAATAGAAATGGAGACGAATATGAACATTGTCTGTGAAAAGAGATTGGGGTCGTTGCATTTAAAAAAATCTGGCAATTGCAAGGACTTGGACGTTTGAAAAAGCAAATAAAATTAAAAGAATTTATATCTACATAGGTTATTCCTTATCCTTTAATTTATAACCTACCGATTTTTATTGTTGAACAACAAGAAATAGAGAAGCAGAAAATCAAACCGTTTTCTACAAAATATTAATTTACTCTTAATTGATTAAATAAACAAATATTTTGTTTGCTGCTATTTAAAGGATCAAGTACTATCTTTCTATAAGAAAATACACAGGTGTTCCATTAAAACAAATCCTGCTGCATGCTGCCATTATTTTACGGAACACTCTTTATGTGTCAAAATAATTTTAGGTTATAGAGCTCAATAGGTACAATCTCCTTGCGAAAGGAAAAAATTCTATCTCATTCTAAATGAACTATGGAAGAAGGGACGCTTAATAACTCAGCCTGTATTTAGAAACCTTAAACTTAAAAATTATAAGAAAAGTAACATCTTAATTCGCTTTACTAAAATGTTGTTTTCAAAACTCCTTCCAGCCTAAATAAATAATTTCACTGAAGAATATAAAAGCCTAGTTCTGGTTGCGAATAAAGAGAAGCATCTTTCTCTTGGTGTAATTATTAAAGAGCTTATCTTCGTATTGAGCAAAAGTTTCTATTTTTGAACGAAAACAATAGATATTTATAAATTAAGAAACTGAAAAACTGAACAAAATTAAAATATTAGTGGTTTTGGAAACGTGACGGATGATAAAAAATCTTAAAGTGTTCTGCAGCATGAAGGTAATATGTAGGTATGCCAGGTATTGTTACCCAAAAATATGTAGGAGACAAATAGTTTGCAAAAAAAAATTGTTTGAAATATCGAGACACTAGTATGCAGACACAGGGTTCTTTAATCGAAGCACACTAAAATAAGCTTTATCAATTCTTCAATGTCAATAGGTAATTTATCCAACATAAAACCCAAGTAATAAATGGCAGCAGTTACGTTGAATGTTAAACCATCGACCGTTTTGCTGTGATTTAAAGCAATCTTAAATTTTACTCAAAATTTGACCGGCATGTTGACACAAATCCAATAAGATGTTACTGTGCATGCAGGCATCATCAGCATAATTATATCGACTGCTTATGTTTAAAGAACAAGATGAACATCAGTGCTCCAAGAACACGCCTGGGGAATTCTAAACATTATCTCTTAAAGATGATTCACTGATATGGTTATCCCTTTGAGGAACTGCGTTCTGACATCTATTGGAGAAATAGGAATTTACGTAGCTGCTGCGATTTTTCAAATTCCGTAATTCCAGTTAAAGCCTACATTTGTAAGTAATTATAATTATATGGAGCTATTTCTTCAGTCCTACATCTGCAGAAAGAAATTGCTTTAATAAAAAATGAACTTGAACTTGAACTTTTAGGTCTTCGGATTTATAAAAGTCAAGGTAACACGTTCTTTGCAGACGTAGATTAACGACGAGTAAACCATTATGGAAATGAGAGTGAAATACAAAGAATTGCAAACAGGAAAAGAGGAGTATCTCTTATCCATTTACGTAAGATATGCGAGCTTCAACTTCAAGTCGTAGCTTTGTGCTAATGATGGCATGATGAACTGAAGTAAAAGGTGAACAACGAACAAAGAGGTTGTTAGAATCACTAATATCCATTTACAAGTTAGAAATAATTGAATACCTAAAAACAATGACGAACAACAAAAACAAAGATAAAGAAAAGTAGAGTACCCATTGAAGATTTGTCTTCATTTCGGTCGTTCTTATGACTGCAGATCAATATTCAGTGGCTCCAATCCAAACAAACTCAGAAATGCGCAAATGAAAAGCCGAGGTTACAAGGCTGCTAACAACTTCAAACTGAAATTGGGAATTTTAAACCAAACACTGACAGAGTAGACCACAATTTACCTAAGTTGAAAGTTGGGTAACGAAGGATGTTAATATTGATATGTCTCAGATATGACTCGGAAAATTAAGTAGTTCAAAAAAAGTCGAAAAATCGAATAAAGAAAATGTTGAATGTGCGTTCAATTCATTTCCCAACTATTAAAAAGAAACCAATGTAATTATAAATAAAAGATCCATAACATCTTTGAATCTCCTGTTATATGTGGAACTAATAATAACTTTGAATTCAAATTAATTAATTTTTGTTCCCCGATCGCGAAAGATGTAGTCAATTTTTATTTTGTTTAAAATTTATAAAAGATATTTCTCGTCTCATAAATTAGGTTCTTAACATTTTAGCAATAGGGCGACCATGGTTAAACATAACCTGATTCCGAATACTACAAGCTTCACTATTGATTCGTACGCAAACATGTACAAGTCTTTACAACTAGAGAATAAAGCCTCAACCTTCGGCATTACCTCCTGCACCATGGAAGAACAGCTTAACGCGGTAAGTTACACTTTCGCTCCATTTTATTTATTCCGGAAATAAGTTAGTTTGTAATACACGTGGACATTCCTAAAAAAATAATTTTGATTAAAGAAACGAAACGTATATTTTTTACGTTACTCCAGGCTTGAATTGACAAACTAGTTTTGGAAGTCGTTCAGTTTCGTCCAACATTCTTTAGGCTACCTCCTAATACTGATGGAAATATAATTATTAGAGAGCGGACCTTCGTTTTCAACGTGTCATTTTTGTCAAAGTCATAATCAGACATGACATGCAAGTAAATACAAATGAAATTAAAAATTTTATATGCCAAGGTAAAGACTAACAAGAAATGCTTTAAGGTGGGTCGCTCAATTTTGTTCAACATCGCATTGGGCGCTCTAGGTGTAATGTTTAAATATTGCGTTTGCTTTAAAAGGAGCACCCATCTAGAGTATACTATTTTAAGTAGTATTTATTAGACTAGTTTGTTCATTTCTGCTCTTTAGTAATTACGTAGGAATAAATAGAATAATTAGTATAAAGGTAATCTTTCTTGATTTGGATGTTTCCTTCTTTGGTAGCGGAAATAATAGTTTTCAGTATAGAATTTGTTTCAGTTTAATTCAAAAATGTTTTTTTTAAGTGAAAAATAAAAGAGATGGAGGAGGCCTCTGTACGTTCTAATTCCTTATGTTTTCCCTATATAGAATCTAACGCTCTTTCACACTTAATACATTTCAATTTTCAATTATGTGTCTGCGCTGTTTGTTCTCATAGAATTTCTATGATATTCAATTACCTGTATATTGCTATCCCTATTTATCTATCGCGCTCATTTTCGAACAAAAAACTTTCAGAAAAATGATGAAGTGAATTTAAACTTTTATTTGAGCTTTAAACTTTTGTTTTAGGTAAAATGGCAAACTTTGTGTTGCAGAAGACAAAGTTAATTTCGTATAGATCGAACTGTAAGGGCAATTTTCTCGCGTTTATCTCTTGGTTTATCTCTTTTTTTTCTGTAACAGTCTTATGAGCCAATAAAGACTATTATTATTATTATTATTATTATTATTATTATTAAGTATTTGAATCTCAAGTAAAAACGTTGTTAAAAACCTTTGTTAACTGTGCGTATTTATTTATTGATCTAAAAACGGTTGCAGTTTTTAATGGTGATATTGATTTTGTGAACATACATACAACTCATAATTTGCATTTTATTTGATGTCGATAGGTAATTAATTAAGCGTTAATTTTATTGTCACAGAATATTCATACAAAATTCACAAAGGACTTTGTAATATGTAATCATTCATATCATGCACTGAACTAAAAAAATTGAAATTTATTTGAAGTTTTTAAAATGTAAAGTTTAAATTTAGTTTGTAAAAACTTTTAATGAGTGTCCGAAGAAATACTTAATGAGCGGCTGTGGCTTGTTAAGCGTGTCTTAACAATTTAAGAGAATGTTATTATTGTACGATGTTCAAAAGAAAATATTTTTATTAATGAAAGAAATAATATATCTTAAAAATTATTGCAAGAAGTGTTGAAGCTTTATTTAGATATTTACATAGCCATTTAGAACTGAAAATTTTTGGAGACTCTCGTCACATAAAGTCATATAAAATCTGCAGTCATGGGCGTAGCAAAAACTTCTGTTGGGGCAAAACACATGAGAAAACCTTTGAAGAAGACGATGAAGGGTACCCAATTATTGTTAGCGTTAGTTTGTTGTATTAGTATTAGTATTAGTATTAAGTATGCACTCATCAAAGTTGTATACTTGAACTAAACAAAAACTGCTATTGGAACAAGCCAGTTATTTATTCGCTGCGTTTTGCACTCAGAGAAAAAACACAAACATAAGTAATGTAATAACTTTGTTATTTATTACAGTTTATTGCTCATATTGCTACTTATATCCTAGGTTTCACGAGAAAGGTCATCAATACTCAGTGGTTCCAATCCCTTGAGCATTTGCTACCTTACTTCATTCTTGCTACACCTATGTCCACAATTATTAACAAAATACTTTCAGTAATTTAACTTCTACCCTTACCAAACAGCCATGCGTACATTTGCTATTATCATAATTATTAACGTTACCCGTAAGAGAACATATTCTAGAAAATAGAATAGTCATTTGTTTATTATATGTCGATCAATGTCTAAAATATTTGAAGCTGCACTTCATATTCGACTTAAAGCTTTCCTTAGTATGAATAAAACATTAAATGAATACCAATTTGGTTTTACTGAAGGGAAAAACATTGAGACAGCGGTACTCTCTCTTCTCAACTGCATCTGGGAAGCTTTTGAAGAGCGTTGCGACTGTGAAGCTATCTTATACGATCTAACAAAAGCATTCGATTGCATGCGTCACAAGATACTATTGATGAAGTTAGAGCATTATGGAATCAGAGGCATCCCACTTAAATTAATAGCGTCCTATTTCACAAACAAGAAACAGGCTGTCTACTTCAACTCTGC
The DNA here is from genome assembly GCA_039766575.1 of Serrognathus titanus. Classification (NCBI taxonomy): domain Eukaryota; kingdom Metazoa; phylum Arthropoda; class Insecta; order Coleoptera; family Lucanidae; genus Serrognathus; species Serrognathus titanus. The sequence continues at coordinate 66,314,630 of CM077911.1, forward strand.
GGGAAGTATCTAATGGAATAGCACAGGGACCTCTCATTGGACCACTTCTGTTTACTATTTTTGCTAATGATCTTCCGGCACAATTAACAGCGCACACCGTAATTTACGCAGATGATACTACGATTGCTGCAAAGACATTAACGCTGAACAATTGCTAATGCGTATGAACGAAGCAAAAAAAATTGGCTGATGAATGGTTCCGAGCAAACGAACTGTAACAAAATGAAGACAAGGTAGTACGAATTTCTTTTACCTCCAAAAGAAATGCAACCTCTAACCATGCTGATTCCGCCAAACTATTAGGGATTACTTTGGACACACGTTTGACGTGGAAGACCCACATAAACGAATTATTAAATAAACTCGCTTCTGCAACTTATGTCATCCGTCGTACCAAGCAAATAGTAAGCAAGGATGCAGCTATAATTGCTTACTTCGATCTTTTCCATTCTAGGATGAGTTTTGGGATCCAAATTTGGGGTGAATCGGCACATGCTGAAAGTGTACTCGTCCGTCAGAAGAATGCGATCCGGGTAATTGAAGGAGTTCCTAGGCAAACCCATTGTAAGCCACTATTCCACAAACTAAACATAATAACAACGGTTTCGACATATTTGTATCCTCAAGTAACAAGAGCGCGAACAGAAACTGATTACCTCCTGAAAAGAGGAGAACATGGTTACCACCCTCCTAAGGCACGCTCACTCAATCCATATCCCACGTCGAAGGATTAACATGACAGATGCTCAGCAAAGGCACATTTACCTATTCAATAGTCTTTCCAAAGCGTGGACCGAAATGCCAATGAAACAGTTTAGAACCACCATAAGACATTTCTTTGTGAATAATCCATTTTATACAGTTAATGAATTTCTCAGTTATTCTTATCGTTAGCGTTATGCTGTATTTTTGACACGAACAGTTTATATTTTGAATTCGAATAAATGATATAATGATATGAATCGACTGATAATTTTGAGAACTTTTATATAGCTATCTCCTTTTAGCTTTCGTGAATCAGGTTTGGTTATCGCATATAATAAAATATGAAATATGTTTTCCCTGGCGTTCGATTAAGTCGATACCATTCAAGAGGTTGACTGGTTCTCTGACCAATGTTAATAAGGAATGTCGAATTTGTTGAACGCGAATGTAGGTGCAATTGCATTATTTTATCGAAATATATTAAGTTGATGAATTATTATGAATAACTCGTTCACTGAATATATTACTGCCTCATTAAATTCGGAGAAACTGATCAGCTCACAAGATAGAAACTCCGCTAAAAATGTAAGCACAGTACGAAATAATATGATTTAGAAACTTATATTAAGAATAAAAATGCACGGGTTCTTATCTGAAAAAAATGTAACCTGATACATTTTAATATTGAATATTAAAGATGTTAGTGCAATAATAATAATAATTAAAGAGAATATAAATTCAAGAATCACTTTAATTATTAATACATTTTACATCAATAATCACCAAACAATCTCAAAAGTTTTTTTTTTATTTATGTGCACAATGCTGCCGGCAAACGTTTAGTCGCTTCCTCATTGAAACTTTCTTCTTCTTGTTATTAATCAATAAAATTAATTACAAAGCCAGTAGTTATATTTTCTGTTTATTTAATTTATACATATTTCTTTTCACGATTCTTTTGACGAATCTAATATTTGCAGTTACGATTAATTTAAGTTTATGATAAGAATTCATCAATCAAATTTAATTTTAAAAAATACGCCCGAGCGAAACATTCTATTTCAATTCTTCTTGTAGTTAATACCGTTTTGTTAAGTTTTAATTTCAAAATTAAAATCTTGAATTTTATTTTAACTAGTAAAATAAAAAGAGTTATTACTAAAGTAAATTGAAAAATGCAAAAATGAATGCTGATTTCAGGATACATCCAGATCAAGTACACATTACAATTACAGATTTTGGACTTCTCCTTTTTTGAATTTATTATAAAAATGTTTATTTTTATTTGTTAAGCAACTGACCTCCTTTCGATTTATCTTATTTTATTTTTAAAAGCGGAATAAAACGTGTAAATATTAACTTAAAATATTCCTTAACTCTAGTCGACTTATTTTTACCAAAAATCCGTACATCGTCGCTTTATAAACACACGTGCTCTTGAATGGTTCTTTTGTGCAGGCCGCCGAAGGTACAGGGCTTGCCTTCATAGTGATCACGCAAGCCATTGTGAAGCTACCAGGTGCACCCTTTTGGGCCGTTATATTCTTCCTGATGTTATTGTCACTTGGCCTCGGCTCACAAATCGGGCTTTTGGAGGGCGTGCTTTGCACAATTTTTGACATCGAGATATTCAAACGGATAAGGAAACCGTATCTTACAGGTAAATATTTAAATTGTTTGTTACCTATATAATTGTAAATTAATCATTTTGTATATCCGTGTATTTGAGAAAAAAGACAGTCGTTGCCATTAAATTCGTTACACCTGCATGCTAATCTTGTACTTAGGCGCTTTCCGTTTGCACAAAAGAGATGCTAGGAAGAACTCAGGGTAACTTCAAGCAGCTCATATATCCAAATGGAAAGTAGCTCTTATTGCCCTGCCATGGAATAAAGAAGAAAACGGCTATCGTACTCTATCTCTCAACTCATACTGCCGCGAAGGGTTACGTACCCTTCAAATTGTAACGAATAACTTGGTCACGAGTGTACACTTCAATATGTTTGAACAATGCTCTAGGGTCCACCGCTAAGTGTTATTATTAATCGGATATTTCAACTAAGATATTTTATATACAAAATGGAATATTTCACGAACGACAAGAAAACTTTCAATAATAATTGCTTATTAAACGTGTCTGTAACTAACATTTGTATATTTTCTTAAGAAACATAGCAAACAAGTAGTTGTTAGTAGACTTTAGTCTCCGACCACTATACAACCAAATACCAATAACATTCGAAAAGCGGTATGTTGACTTTGATCTTGTGAATTGCAGGTGCTGTATGCGCGATATGTTTCTTAGTGGGGCTAATTTTCTCTACGGGGGCAGGGGAGTATTGGCTAAAAATGTTCGATTCGTTTGCGGGCACGATAGGACTCGTCGTTGTTGCCCTAATGGAAATGATTGCCGTTATATACATATACGGACATGAAAAATTCAGCCAGGACATTTTAGATATGACCGGGTACAAACCGGGATGGTTTTGGCAAATAACATGGAGATTTTTGGCCCCCGTTATCATGAGTGTCATCCTGATTTCGTCAATAATCTGCATGATCATCCAAAATCCGTCATATCAAGCTTGGTCAGCAGAAAAGGTAGCTATTTTTTAATCTTAGTTTTTGACGTTCAGTATTGAACCTCAACCAATGGTTTTGATTGATCAGAGTTTATAAATGGTTTTGATTGATAAGTGTGAGGACTAAGGAATAGATCATTTAGCTAAATGAAATTATTCCTTCCCAATATTTCTTTACCTTTAAAGAAGATATTGTTATTGAAGGATCTGATTTAAAATTTAATATTTTTAGGGTGCAGTCCATTCGCTGCCTTATCCGAACTGGGTGATGGCGGTTGCATTTGTGATGATTGCTGCAGGAGTCCTACCGATTCCAATAGTTTTCCTTCTGAGACGCTATCAATGTCTCAAATTTGACGTTAACATTCATGAAGGCTCCATCAGACGTATTGATACTACTGTGTCTACCAAGGAAATGATCACTGACGTTGACGTATGTATTCCATTTCTTCACTTTTATTGGTCAATAAATACATAAATAGTTTTGATGCACCAAATTTAAGTAACAACAAACTTTCTGATATGTACTAAATAGGAAAAAAAAATACAAGTATTCCCTCCGTTGTAACTTTTAATGTTACTCGTTTCGATCTGGTGCTTCAAAAAAATAAAATGGATTGATCAAATTTATTAACAAAATAATATCGCGTTGCTCTGATTTCTTTTTTCTTAATGGCGTGTTTTTTATTGGCGTGATTTTGTCATAAACATATCACACCAATTAAGGTGACATTTATACCAAGAGTGTTGTGTACCTAACATTGTGTGATTTAATTGACTAGGAACAATTAACGAGTCCTGACGGTCCATGTCTAACTGCGACCAATACTCGAAAAAATAAATTTACCATCGGAGACTTTGAAGTGTAATGTAAGTAATGCCTGGTAGACGAAGGAAAAAAAGTTGCAAAGGCCTGATAAGATCGTAAACTTTCCGTTCTCAAAAATAACTGCGAAATGTTGTCGATGTGTTTGAAGCATGCGTATCTTAGATGCTTACTATACATATAACACGCGCAGAATTAATGAATCCACAAATTTTGGCGGCCTGCCCGGCTTATTTGACGTGCATGCGTTTCGTAATAACTAATAAATTCCATCCCACTTCTCTATTTTCGCCGCAAGGATTCTTTTTGAATTAGAAAATTTTATTTACATTTTCATGCAACAATTGGTGGTTTATGTCACAATTTCATTTTCATTTTCATACAGAAACATTTAAGAAAATGATGGCCGGATAAAAAGTATTAAAGATCTCTTTCTAAATAATCACTTTGTATATATACACAAATTGAGTCAAAAGTATAGAAATAATAACAATAATAATTAATGGCTTTATTATGCTATAAGACTTTTACATACGATGTAAGAAATACTAAAGTATAATAAAGAAAACTGAAATAAACTAAACTATAATAAGAAATCTAGAATAAAATAAAAGGATATATAAGTAAGCAAAACTGAAACACAGGACGAGCTTCAGATGATAAGAAGACCTACATCTGCTTTTCAAGCTAACTGAAAGTGAAGAGAGAGAGAGAGAGAAGAATTGCTTATAAAATAGAGAATTCTGCGATGAGGAGAATCATAATCATGTAACAAAACTTCATGGAATCGATATGTGCGGCGAGATGGCGTCGTTTATGCCGAATTCGAAATTGATATTAGCATGATTCTAGTTTCTCAAATAATTTTACCAACTTTGTACATTTTGAATACAACATCCTATATAGTTTGTTTTGATTAGCTTCGATTAAAATTGCACAAAGGAATTTTAAAGCTTGTAATGATTAGTTGAAGAAGAGGGAAAGAAGATTTGTTATGCATTTCTGTGCACCACTCTTTACCTGTAATTTTATTATAACAGAAAGATATAGAACAAGAAACACACATGAGAAGATAAAGAAGTAAACGAGGAAAATTGTTTTAAGTGGCAATGCATTATTTTTCCAAAACTATCTCGAGTGCTATATCTTCAGTCCCCTTCGTTATCATTTAAAAAGAAAAGAAGGAGCTTTTTTCATCACTTGGAAGATTATCCTGTTTTATTGCACATGACATTTGGCAAGACATTACTCCTAAATGTTAATCATGATGAATAGCTTGAATCGTGACATACTGCGATCACTTTTTGTCACAACAATGCTGCGCTTCTGCTGACGAAGCCACAAATAGGGCCGAAACAGCTGTACAGAAGATGCTTGAGGTACCCACTGCAGTCAAAACCGATTTGCGATAAAATTGTTAATGATTATTTTTGGTCGGTAAAATCTAAAATGGGCTTCCTTTTAGGGGCACAGATGAGATTTCAGAGGAAAAATGGAAAAACAAATCACATACCTATTATTAGGATGTGTGGATTAAGATACAAACCCAACCGAACATTCTATCAGAAAATGTAAGCTATGAGATAAAATCAGTGGTTGGATTAATTAAGAATGAAGCCACGAAGGAAACGGAAAGAGGAGAAATGCTGAAGAAGGCCAACAAGGCAAAGGGATTCGTTTTGGATGGTATTTCCCGGGCCAGCAGGTAAGCTGCACTCTTCACGAAAGAAATGAGAAATACGGATTTCGCATTCTATTTGAATTCAGATACATGCAAAATGGTATCAACAATTCAAGAAAAAAATTGGAAACCTGGATATTTACTTTTAAAAATGAACAATGAAGCACAATAAAAAGAGGCTATGGTACGCTTTACTTCCACTTGGCTAAAGAGTGGGTAACCTCCTTGTCCTCGACCAATGCGAATGATTCTAAATTCTCACGGTAGAACCATAAATTTTGTCCTTTGAACTAAAAATCTAATTCTAACGATAAAGCAAGAAAGTTGAGCGCCAATTTTAAGAACTGGCTTTTAAATTTAAATAAAGAGTTCTCTTTGGCACATACAAAGATGCCTTTGATGTTAACCGCCAGTTTGAGACACGGCAGGAATTCCTAGCCTTCATATCTGTGGTAATCAGTGGCTATGGGGGTTTTGGATCGCTTCCTTATGGAGTTTTTACATGGATATATCAAACTAGCATGTATGGTTGTCTATCGTAACTTTTGCTAAGCGGTGGCGAATAAAAACAGGAAGCAGTGCACAAATAGCAGCTAAAAAGCAGGTAATAGTTTTCAAATAACACGAAGCAGTTCGTAGATATCAGCTACTACATGTTTCTTATCGCCACCGGCTAGAAAAAGTCACGCTTAGGTAATCAAACATGTGAGTTTGGTAGCCAGAACTCCCATAGTATATCTATAAGATGCTTAATTCCAAACCGATTTACGAGAAACGAATTAAATTGTAACATAACAGGGTGACTTACGAGTGTTGCCATGGGTTACGTTCTCCATCCCTTTCCCGTTCCTGACGGGGACCAAATCAAGTCCTACAAGTGAGCGATAATTTAAGGGAACGAATCACTATATGTTTTACAAAATTCAGAAAAACAAAGCGAAGTCAAAACTAATTTGCTTACAAGACCGCCTTTTATAGAGTAGTCAAATACACTGCACTAAAACAAGTTTGTTGCCAATGACTCTACTGTTCTGTTAATGGTTCCCTTTTATGCATTGGCGTCAGATTCTTAGAGGGCAAATTTCACTTGGTCTTTAAGTATGCTGATATGAACAGCACAGTGCGAGGACCAACGTGAAGAAGAATGTGAAGAGCCTTAAACGAAAGAGGTCTTTAGAAGAACATACAAGCATACAAAAGAGAGAGAGAAAAAGCATCGGTGAAAAGAAAGGACTTGATAAAGATTATAAAGAAAAATGATCTAGACCCAGAAGACGACCTAGATTAATTAATAATGGGCTTTCATGGGGTGAAAGTCCTAATCTGACAAAGTTTCCTGGAAATTAAATATTTAACTCGCATGTTGAGTTAATAACCTTTCAAATGCAAAATGCCTCTGTAAAGGCCAATGACGTTTTTATCACATATCATGGGGCCTAAATATTGAATGACAATGAACATCATAAACATCAATATTTCCTACCTGTCCTGCCGAATTTATTTCAAAGTCTTATTAACATAGAGTTTTAGCAAAACGCGTTTCATTCAAGTTAATTAATAAGATAAGTATCTCAGTGCAAAATTGATACAGCACTGATTTTTATAGCACTTGCCGACTTTGATATACTTTGAGTAATTCATGCTTATGACTCAATCAAGTGTATATTTTTATATCTGGATAAATAATGCAAAAGATTAAATCTCACTTAAACACAAATTTTCTGCCGGAACAAATTTGTAGTAAGTATTTTTCGACGTATATTTTTTGATTATATTAAGTTTCTCGGAAAATACAAAATTTTCTTCCACTTCGATATATTAATTTGCAAAAAGCTCATCTAAACTCACAGGTAAGTGCCGATCGGACCTGTTTTGCTTGGTATTAAAACAGAACAAATTGAATTAACTCTTAAACAGATTTGCTTCAGCGTATCCAAAAATATGTTCTTCCATTTCCGTTGGCCTGAGGTCATAGGAATTTGATCCAAATTTTCAATCACATCGAGTTGTGCTATTTGTAATTTTATTGCAAGTAGATGTTTATAAAATAATTAAATGCAATGAATTTTAAATAAAAACTGTCCACTTTAGAAGTGAAGTTGTTTGTCCTATTTGCAAAATTTTGAACGCTTCATTGGCACAGATCTGCAGATTAACAAATTAATTAATACGCAAATGAAGGCCAAATTAATACTCTTTGCATGTACTATTAATTGCATATCAATGCATGATACGTCGTATAATAAACGAGTATTTCGTCTAATCAAAATTGAATTGAAGTATTTAGTCATATTTCCTTCAGATGGATGACGACGATGATGAAAAAATTCGCCTACCAGAATACCACGACGACGACAGTGATGACGACAATTCCCGCGTTAATTTCAACAATTTGCGGAAGACCTTCCGCATGGAAGTTATGGATGATTTATGAAGAGGTGTCCACTAGATTTTGTTGTTAGGTTTTTACCTTAATTCCCCAGCAGAAGCTTCGATTAACTTACCAAAAATAGCTCAATTTTTACTCCCGTTCCGTAAAAAACAAAATCTTTTCGGAAATTATTTAATCAAATAGTCACATTTTTTGGATGTAGGTTGGACGAAGCTTAGAAAATACTACGTAGGGACATCTCTTCATAAAAAACTAAACATAATTATTGTTATTACTTTAAGGAAGTTGTTGTAAACATTGCTGTAAATACTGTAAATAAGTACTTACATGATTCAAGGTATAAAGTGGATTTATACAGAAAATAAATTAAAACTTATATAATTATAAGGAAAAAATTCTTAATTTTACATTGGTTTTAATGTAGCGTAAATTTTCTGCCATAAATCCACCTATAGACGAGCTTTATTTTAGGATTAATTTAGTTTACAAAAGTGATTGCCTAAGGCACTTAGATATTAAGGAAGAAATTAAAACAAAGAAGCAGAGCTTTCAAATAGATTTTAGACACCTTTTGAAAAGGTTTGCCTAGTCGTAGGCTAATTTCCAAAACCGTTGATGTGAAAGATGTCCACATTATTTTAGTGTTAGGATTTCTTGCCAAAATCATAATTGGTTCGAAATAAAAAAATGTGTTGCTAATGTTTTTCAATTTAAAAATGTTAAATGTCTCATTTTGGCACTGCCCCCAGTCGTAAGAATGTATAAGTGTGTTAAATTATAATCAAATAATTCGCAGTTTTTGCAAAATTATAGATATGAAAATAATAAGTCAATAAAAAAAATTGAAAGTTTAAATATTATTCAATTTGAATTTGAAATTTATTTTGTGAAGATATTTAATCTCAGAATAGTTTTAGGTACTTCATACTTGTGGACTAGAAACATTAAATACCTTAAGATTTTTTTAATTGAACATGTTTTCACATTATATGTTACACTCATAAACAACAAAAGAATTTTATTTGTTAGCATAATAATAAAGATTATATATATTCAGACAGGTATAATGCTGCAATAAATAATTAACGTAGGAAGAACCTCAATTTTTTTCTTTTATTTATTCTTGATAATTGTCATCAACATGTTATGTACAGGGTCAGCCAAAATTAAACGCCCAAACTGAACTTAAGAAATTGCCGATATTTTCTTGTGAGGATAACCGTTCGATAACCCTCACATAGATTCTCAAGGAGTCAGCAGTAGTGTTAAACACATACATAGAACAAGAGGCAAGATTATTTGTCCTGGCATTGTTACTATAAAATTGTAACAAAATTTAAGTCTGAAATAATATGAACACAATATGTAATTTTTTTATTTAAAAGTTCGAATGCAATTTAGTTTTGACTCACCCTATATAAAAGTATGGTCTCAATGTTCTTACAATATTATCCAAACGTGTAAAGTCCCGTATCCACATTAGTAAGTTAGATTTGAAAAAGAATCTTTGTCCTTGATTTCTTTCTTTTAAAATTGTCCATTTAATTGAATTATTTAATTTCCTTTTGTTCTTCTTATGATATCGTGTGATGTATAAATGTACAAATACATACATAATTCACTTTAAAACATCTTTATGTGTAAATAACGACGTCTTTTTATGAATTTGGATATAAAAATGCACGCAAAAAGGTAAAACAATTCTCAATGTCTGTTAGGTACACCAGTTTCTATTTCTCTTTCGACATTACACATTACGTATCAATGTGAAATTTAAAAGAAATCATTTTTTGCCAAAAATTAAAATAAATCGCTGAGCGCAAAATTGTACGTCTTTTCTAAATGCGAAGTAAATGTAAAGTAAATTCGTTTTCATGTCATAGTAGTAATTGTAATTTGATTCGATTTATGAAATGCTTGACGTCATGTGATATTTTAATATTGGGTTAATTTAAGTTAAAATTAAATCCTCTTGTGTATTTTGTCCCTGTGTTAAAATCGGCGAGGAGTATTCGAGTTTCTCTATATAGAATCTGTAGCGTTTAATTTTAAAAGTGAATAAACTTACGTCATTTTTCCTCCCTTATTTTATTTAATTGTTATTATTTAATTTTTACAGACGAAATAAATTAGAACATTTCAATGTATAACATCCTAAACCTAATGGAAATAAAGTTCGATTTATTTTATTTAATTAATTTTCTTGTGGATGCTGTATTGGGAGACTCGAATTAAGATCAGACTGTACACGCTTTATTAATGTGGCGTCATTTAGCATCAATTATTTTGGTTACTTGTTACCCGAACGGTTGTACGTAGGTGATCATGTCGATAAGTATTGATTGAAAACAATAATTATAATAATACTCCTTAATAAATAAATAATGTGTTTATTTATTTATATATGTAGTAATTTAGCATTTATTAATTGTGTTAGAAATTTGTTTTTAATAAAACGTATGAACTCATGAGATTTTTATTTCAAATTATTCAATATTATGCTCGAAATAAAATTAATAATTAAATCCAGTGGCGTAGACTTAACGACTTTTTAAACAATTAAAATAAGTGTTGTAAGATAAAAGGTTTCGAAGATATTGAAAGGTATTGAAAACACATTAAATAATTCGCAAATTTTGTTTTATAATTACTTTGAGACATTAAATTACATTTCCCAATGACAATTGGATTCTCTTAAAGATTACACAATTTGTTAAATGTTAAAAATGGTAGCCTTATACTATGAGTTTAAAAAAATGATTATGGTATATAAGGCTTGACCAGGGAAAGCAAAAGTTATATCTGCAGCAAGCTGTGTTTTGTTATAAATACTATTTTAATTGTATCTTAATTGAATTTTCAAAATAAACTATGACAACAGCAATAGTGATGATAGTTAATGAATTCTAAAGGTTGCAGTAGAAATTAATTTTGCTTTTCATGGCCAAGTCTTATGTAATTACTTCTTGAATACATGATAGTTGTGGGTGGGCCTCAATATATGTATTTAGTCCCAGTCCGTCACATTTTCCATTTATAATATACTGTAAAATCCTTCATTGTGACACTATGAGACAAATATTTTTAAACCTCTAATAAATCATCCTTAAGCTCATTAGAGACAATATGCTAATGTTTTTTTAAATCAAAATGACCTGAAGATTAATTGATGTCACTTGCTGGTAATTCTAATACTTAGCGAAACTTTTTTTAATAACGCCACACTGAACATTTATTCTTTATTCTTTATTCTTTATAGTTTATTTAATGAAATAATGTCTTTATGACTTTTTATATTCTTCCCAGCATGCCAGCAACTTAAAATTAAAGAACCAGGTAAGTAAATATGGTCCTCGAATTAAAAAAAAAATTAGAAAACGTAAGGGCACACGCTTCATTGGAATGGGAAAAAAATTAGCGGTATAAATATACCAGATTACTTAAACAACGTAAAAATTGTGCTGAAACATCTTATAAAACAAACTATAAAACGGGTTTTTACCCAATACTCCTAAGAAGTAGTCGAAGTTAGCGTTGTTTCAAAAAAGTTGCAGTTTTGTCTATCTGTAATCAGTTACATACAGATTCGTGAATAGACGACAAACGAAGAGGCTTTCCAGAACATTGGAAAAATGTTCTCTTCTTCTTCTTCTGCTTTGTCTTAAATTATTTGGCCGAGCATCTTTAGCTTCATTTTGCCAGTCACTATGTTTGAAGCTGGGTCTGAATCTAGACAGGAGAAACATCCACGGCTCTGGTGGGATTTAACCCACATCGCCGAGTGGCTCCTACTTCTAAACCCGACTTTGCTAAGCCAATCAACAGTCCTTCAACTTTTCGAAAAATGTTAAAACAATTATAACAATTTTTAAATAATTAACAATTTATCCGAAATGTACATTACATGTATAAGACCAGAGCCATCAGTTTACATCTTTAAAAGGGTGCAATAAGCTATAGCGTGTTCGTAGATAGTTTTTAACAAAACACAAATTTTATTTCAATACAACAAATAAATAAACGGTAAATATAGATGTAAATATTAAAAATAGCATGTGTACATGACATTTTCGGTGCTATGATCTCTTCGCATAAAATCGCCTGGGATCTTGTACTATGAGGGTAAAGCTGAATTTATTGAGACTAACAAAATCTAGTAGGCCATGAAAAACCTTATTTAGAGCCACTCTTTATTTGTCACTTGAAGTTTAGTTGTTGAAGTTACGTTTGTTAGAATCCAAGTTATTAATTTTTTAAAGTGATATTACAAGTAAAAAAAATGGAATTAACCACAGAGCGTTTTCGAATCATGATTTATTATGATTGTAAATATGTTTTAAGCGCTTATGAGTGCAAAAAGAGTTTAGATTCGGCTTTTAGTGAACAAGCACCTTCCTTGGCTACAATTTACCGATGGTATAAGGGATTTGAACTCGCAAGGAATTCTGTTCAGCATCAAAAAGGAGCAGGGTGTCCTCCTACGGCTGTTACAGATAAAAACATTGCTGCAGTTAAAAAATTAATTGAAGAGGACAATAAAGCTACTTATGCAGTAATAGATCATCAACTCAAGATTGGATCTTCAGCTGTTAGAACAATCATACACGATCACCTGCATTTAAAAAAGTAGTTAGTCGTTTAGTGCCGCAGCACTTTTCTGACTTCCAAAACTTTAAATTTATTAAATAATGGCGGACACCAAATTTTTTTCTAAAATAAGTGACAGGTGACGAAACTTACATTCCCTTTTTTGACGTACCTACCCGCTAAGAGAGTCGCATATGAATTCACGAAGATGAGGAAACTCCAACAATGACCAAGAAGTAGCGAGCTATGAAAAAATTATGTATGCGGTAATCTTCAGAAGTACTGGCCTATATAGTAAAGGCAATTAAGCCAGATGGACAAAAGACAGTTACAGCTAAATGGTACACTGAAAAATGTTTGCCTGAAATGTTCAGTAGACTTCCAGACAAGGGAATTATACTGCACCATGATATGCATCGTCCCATACGACAAAAAAATATAAAAGTAATAGAACATCCGCCGTATTCACCTGATTTAGCAATGTACGATTTTTGACTATTTTTTAGGCTTAAAAGGAATTTGCGGGGTAGAAGGTTTTCGTCAGAAGAAGAGATTAATGCTGCAGTTTACTCTTATTTTGAAGGTATTCTGAAAGATGATTGGTTGGGGGCTTTTCAACGGTGGAAAGAAGAATGATCAAGTGTATCATTGCTGAAGGAAATTACTTCGAGCATATTTAATATAAAATTTTAGAAAATATTAACTGTTTTTTATTCTCAATAAATTCAGCTTGACCCTTGTATAACGGAGAATCACTCCGTAAATAATTGGACACTTAGTTGATGCTGTTGGTTTCTTGTTCTTGGAGGCTTTGGAAGTGGAGTAACTGGTCCGGAAGATGAACCTGAAGTAAGAGTTCTTTCAAGATGCCTTGATTCTGATGACGTTCCCTATTGTTTTCCCCGTTGACTGGTTTGGCTTCGATGGAGTGTATGAGGTGTGGGTGATTGCTCGACAAAATTCTGCGCAAGTAGTGGTACGAGTGCTGCTCGAGGTCGGTTGTGCATCACACGAGGGCTGGGCAGCGCCTAGGTGATGTAGTGTTGTACGAGGACCGGTCAGCACCAAGGCAGATGGATATTGTGCGAAGGCTGGTCAGCGCCAAGGAGTTGAGTTTTCTCGGCAAAATGCTGCACAAGAAAACATTGAGCTAGAACGGCCTTTGTTCTCACTTTTATAGGACATTTTCGTAGCAGGGATTAATTCATTGATCTTGAATCAACGACAAGCAGAGCTGCATTCTATTCGTCAAGGGACAGTCTTTTTGTGTTTGTTCCGATTATTGTCTTCGTGACCAAATTGAGGATCCAATCCTATTTGTTGGCCAATCAGAAATAAATGCGGTTTCGCTTTAATTCGTCAAGGAGTGGCCGTAATTTTATTTATTTTGTCGATCGTCATCGTTATTATGTTTATGTGTCAATCTGACAGATTATTATTATCTCACTCTTCGACATATTTATTTAAACTGCATTATCCTATAGGAAATAAAACTTTTATAAAACAATCGCCTCTCCTCCCCCTTATTTCTTCATTTTGATGTTTGTCTTTCTTAACGTCTGTCATCGTGATATAATTTTTTGGTCGTTAAGCAACGTGTTATTCATAGAATCAGAGTAGTTCAGTAATAAAACTTGAGCATGAATTAGTAACACACAGTTGCACAGCTAATGATGAATGCATCGTACAAGTATATTAACTACTATGAGATTAAGATGAGGTCTACACAAGTGAAATATTTACATCAAGGAGAACAAAAATTATAAGGTTTAAAAATAAATAATAAAAAATAACATCTTTAAAAAATAACACACCGAATCCATATGTTGAATTTTGATAGACGTACAAATTTTATTAATATATTCGTTTGTTTATAATAATGGAATTTTTTCATACACTAAACGAAATTATGATAATTAACAAACCAAATAGAAAATAGTTTACTGATTCTAATGTTTTAAATTCTGGTTATTACCATTTCTTTGTTATTAACAAAGTCTTTTATTAATAATTTTGTCCACTCGTTTTTGGTTGTAGCAATAATTCTAGCTTTATTTGCTATTTTTTTTTTGCTATTGTATCGTTACATTCTTCTCTTGGTCTTCTACAAATATATCTTTTATACTGTATCCTGGGTTCCCATATATTCCCCACAAGCTCATTTGCCTCTTTTGTACATACTACATACTACTACTGGATTTGTTTCCAGTATTCCAGTTTTTCCTTTATCTGTGTGTTTCTAATATGGTCTCTCATCGTCACTCATTTTGCTTTTCATTTTACCGGATAATACCCAAGTCTCACGTCTGTTAGTATCGGTCTATAGATGGTGTTACAAACTGTTAGTTTAGTTTCCCTTGTAAATTCCTTTTTGTTAATAAAATTATTTCTTATTGCATGAAATACTCTTGATGTCTAGTTTATTGTGTTGTTTATTTACATTTCTTCTTTATCTCTTGCCTCAATTATTACCCCCAAATACTGAAAATGATTCCATATTCTCGCTATTGATCTATGTGTTTAGTATTTGTTCTCCTTTTGCTACTGCCATTACTTTTGTCTTTCGCGGATTAATTTTCATGCCGCACTTTACTAATGCCTACTGAGCGGAATCGAATATTTTTTCGAACGAGGCAGCACACGTTTACTGCGTGTATCGCAATTTCAACTGCAAGCACTTCAATAGATGCCTGTACATACTAGACTAATAAGACAACCAACTGAGGTTACGCTTTCATCTATTGGTCCAACACCTAACTGGTTCGTTTACTTTTTATAGATTTAAAACGACACGATTAAGCAGTCTCAATTGTATGGCAGACGTTTTTAAAGAAAATAAATAATAATGTTCATGATGATAATAATAAAGAAAATAAATAATACTTCGTCGATTGTCGAAATAATACTGGATACTAACATAATTGCAGCCCAAATACTTTAAAAATATTTTTATTAAAAAGTATCGGCTGCGCGAGAGTACAAATTTTCAGACAAAAATAAGAAAGACAAGTCCCTAAATTTCTAATGAACGGGTTCTATGAAACATCCTGTATAGTTTCTGTTACTTCTATAGAGGCTTTTAATGGCTCCTATTAGTTTTCTATTTGTTCATCTCATCTCTAGAGTGTTCAATATCTTTAATTATTGTACTCTGTCAAAAGCTGTCAAGATCTATAAATTGTGTTATTGAATGTTTTTTCTATTACTTGTTTCGAAGTAAATATGTGATCCTGTTCGCTTCTTCCTTTTCGGAATCCACTCTGTACTTCTAATACTGTCGGTTGTAAAGTTTTCCTCAGTTTCTGTTCTCACATCTGCTCATAGACTTTTAATATCACGCTCCATAATGTGTTTGTTTTTGTGTTTTGGTGGGATTATACCTATCTCCCAGTCTTTTAGTGTTTATTCTCTTTTCCAAGTATCCTTACATAATTCAGTTAATACTCTTATTCCTTCATTACCTAGATTCTTTATCATCTCTGGTGTGAGTCCACTACATCCAGCGGATTTGCCGGTTTTAATCTTTCTTATTACATCTACTACTTCATCCTCTGTGATAGTTTCGTAATTTTTTTCTTCATTATTGCCTACATAGTATACTTTTTCGTTTGCAATTTCTGTTTTTGTGCATAGTAACTCTTGAAAATATTACCTCCATATCTACATTATTTTATGCTCTTTGTCAACAAATTTCTTTAATTTTAATTCTTACATTTCTGCACATGTAGAAATTCAGAATGATTAATAAATATTCAAAACCATATTCAGAAAGTAAACTGAATAGTGGTATTATTTTGAATGAAATTTTTCTGCATTAACTTCTAGCATTAATTTCTAGTATTATTAACTGCAGTGGAAATGAAAGGCCTGGTCGCTACTTTATATAATTTCATTTTCGGACTTTTGGCACTTACGCCCCTTGTGCAACAGTCGAAATGTTTCGTTTTTAATTAAAGCGAAATGTACCATTTTGTTTATTATCTGATCTCTTGCCTCATAAAAAAAACTTTTATTTTAACATCACACAGATCTCTTTGATGGCGAGTGAATAAATGTGATGTTTAGAAGAGGTCGATTTTACTATTCTTCAAGCATCACTACGAACTTGTCGACGTGTCTAGGGGTGATCTAACGAAAAGCGATTTGGAACGAATATTGTCGATCTGTGGGGAAGGCCCTAACATTGAAAAAATAAATTCATACTTAAAAAGGAGTATATGGAATTCTTTTAATCGTCGATGCAATGCGAAATTATTAGTACATGTTATAGTTTTCTTCCAGTTGTGTTTGAGTTTCAGAATTAGTGATTTCATTTAAAATTTGGCGAGCTTATGTACTGCGAAGTAAATCAACAAAAACGTAAGTAAAACGTTTTGTGTAATAGTAGTAACGAAGTAAATTTCTATACTGTGGCACTAATGCATGTTTTCTATTCTCTCAATTTAAAGATAAATACAAAAGTGCAAAAGTATTGTCTGTAGACACATATGTGTCTGCTTATACAGCTGTACTACTTGTTTATTGTTATTGGTGAAATATGGAATGATTATTTTATCCTGCCTGTCACGATATGAATTCTTCTTAATTTAAAATTTCTTTGAACGAAATGCGTATGTGCTGTGTTAGGAAGTTACTTTACTTCCATTCTAAGCCTCCTTCTTATTATGAAACCAGACGAAAAACTGACGTAATCACATTATGCTTTCTTTTTTATATAATTTCTTCAGATTTTGTTCAATTTATTTTTTTTTATAGCGACCGTAAAGTGTGCTTTGTCCAACTCAAAACGAATATTTTAATTTTAACAGCAAGGGTAGATAAAATACTTTAATTTTGTTATTTGAATTAATAAATATTACAACTTAATCATAGCAACAACCCACACTAGTTACTGAAATCATGATCATACATCGCGATTTTGACATATGATTGCTCTTTTTATTTTTCTGCGAAATTGTTTAAATTTGTCTTTAATGTTCGCTATAAAAAAAAATAGAATGTTACACACGACGGTAAAATTTAATTATCGACTCGTGAAAACTTTTTCACTCATCGATAAAAATCAATTTTACCGTCTTGTATAACAAATAACTATTATTTTCCATGAATTTGTTTTGAAAAGGGAGAAAAGAATTATGTAAACTTAAACAAATGATGTATAAGCAACTTTGTGTTTAAAACATTAATAAATCTTCAATCATTCAACAATTCACAATAAGACACATAAGAGATAAAATGAACGTTCGGCTGTTCGCACTCTTTTAAAGCCGTTTTACACTATGTACACTATTTCTTCTACATACAAGATTTTGGTTAAATTAAACAATTTAATTTGTGCAGTATCAAAATTCTATCTGCAAATCGTATTGAACCCAAAATGTTCTTGATTCAATTTTTATTGCCGAAATTGAATCAAATCTGGTACAGGATAGTCTAATACGGCCTTTACACGAGAGAATGTGTGTCTACTTTTTAAAATTTATTTATTGCATCTTTTGTTGCACTCATTATGAACCCTTAGGCAAAAATATTTTTATCTTTTGGATAGCTGAAAAAATAATTTAACAATTAACTAGCGCCCTCCTCATTGCACCTTATGCATTCGTTATGCTTCCTATAGAACCTTTTAACTTTTACACCTCACAAGTAGCCGAAAAAATAACTTGGAAAATTAACTAACTCTCCCAGTTGTATTTTTCAATGTTTTTATAGCACCTTTTTACCCCGCAAATATTCGAGGAAAAATTAATTTAGGTAATAAATTAAAAAGTTTTAAAGATATTTAAAAATCTTCTAATTTTAAATCTTATTGCACAACATATTCAAATATTAATCTTGACTTAGCATTGTGCATCAAATATGTAGGCAATTATTATCATTATCATTAAGATTATTTAAAGTGGTAATTTAAAAACATTATAACAAAGAATATTTAATTAAACATAATATACTATTTTCTTTAATTAAAATTAATTGCAGAATAATAAAAAATAAATAAATTCCTAAATTGATTTTTAATGAGAAATATTAACGAAAAGTTAACTTAACTTAATCAGAATTCAAAAACTGAGTTATTACTCAACACGAGTTGCTACATTTGCAAAAAAAATACACGTATCGCAATGCTTTTAAAAGGAAAAACCTTTTTCTAATTTCCGTAAATATTATTTAATATGTTTTAAATAACTTATTGTATTATTAATACCAGTTTTTTCTTATTATGTCAACAATTCTGATAAGCTTCAGTAAAAGCTTTTATTTGTTTATTATCTTTAATTATTATTTAAATATACTTTCCATAAATTTATTTACTATTCCACCAATGTTCCAACTGATTTTTTTATCGAAACTACTATAATGTTTCGTATTAAAATTATCCCACGTGTGCTTTGGCAAAGCAAATTCTTTATTGAACTTCAAGATCAATTTGCCTCTTTCGATATTCTTAGTGTTAGAATCAGTTTAGTCTTGGGCGCCAATGTGTAACGATCTTATAATGAAATTTTCGTCGACGTATTTGACACACCAAACCCAATAGGCGCTAGTATGACGTTTCAGTTTGTTTTCAGGAAAAAGACGCGACTGAAAGGTACGTAAATCTTTTTATAGCCTTTCTAATTTCAGAAAAAAGAAAAAAAAACATGACAAAACTATTGAAGACAAACGCGCTGTATGTTGTTTTGATAACTCACAAATTCAATAATACAAATTTGAAACTTATTTATATGTGTATTGCCGCCATTAATATTTATGGATTGAAAGCAATTATTAACACTTTGCTGATTAAGTTGCAATAAAATTGCGCGAAAGTGTAAAAACTAAATCTATCAACTATTAAATTGAAGGGAAACTAAAATATTCCAGTTCGAAAATAAATCCGAAGGAAAGCAAAACAAGTCCGACCTAATTTTAACAGATTTCCAGATTAAAACAGTATATGCAGTTACGTCATAGGAACTTAAACTTAACCTCATTAAGTAACACTCATTGATCTATTTATATACTGTTTTGTTTGCATATGGGAACGAAAACATCAATTTTTTATTTTTTTTTTCGGCGGACAAATTTCACGAGGAACTCATTTCGATTTTAAATATGTAGATAAATACATGTTAGTAATGACAGTTGGTAGTATGCAGTAATAGTGTATTGTTTTGAAAAATTATGAAGTTAAAATAATTTTGAATTTGGCGCTTCTAAAGACAGTACTTAATCTCCGAATTCCGAAGATGAAAAATTGAAACGCTTATAATAAATATTTATTCAAGATAAAAAACATTCATTTTGGCATAGAATGATTTATATTATAATAATAAAATAGCAAAGTGTGTGGTGCGGAATGCGAAACTTAAATTAACATTCATCAAATACTGTAATCCAAATACTCTCCAAACTCTCTTGTATCAATAAACATAAATGTACAGCAACGCTTCTAAGCTATACATTTTTTTTCCTGCGAAATTGAAAAATGAATAGAAAGAAAAGAATTTAAGAGAAAAAGAGAAGAAACATTTAAAATGTTTTTTTCCAATAATTGAAGGCGTTGGACGCACAACATTTTCAGTATTTTTTATAATTACAAAGTTACTGCCTCACGTCTTTGACTATCTACAGTTTGCGAGCATAGTTAGCAATATTTGTCATGTTTTAACTCGTTTAGATAAGTTTTATTTTATTCATTGCATTTTGTATTTACTTAATTTATGAGTCAAGACATACAATGACTGCTCTTCGACTCTCGGGTTCTCTGCCATGTAGAAGGTTTATAAAACTAGACGTGTTGATCATCTTGTCGTGATCTTTTTCACCGGAGTGAACTGTGATTTGATGTCGAAGCACACTAGAACTTCATTCTTCCCCAAATTAATATCCTTGACTTTTCCGATGAAGTGAGCAGAGTTCTTGAGCTTGGGCTAGTGGGTACGTGACGAATCCCAGCGCTGTTAATATAGGCCTTTAGGTTTCCTTCTTTGTATTTTGGGGAACCCATATAACCTTGGTCTTCTGGTGCCCGTCTTGATGATGTGTCGATGTACTCTTTAGGTATCGATGACGAATTTAAGTGCTGGTGAAATATATCGTCATCAATACCTAAAGAACTACACCGAAGCATCATCAAGACGGGCACCAAAACACCAACATTTTTATGGAAATATTCGAGGGCATCGCCATCACGTGAAGTGGACTGAAACCAAAATGATACGTCGACGATAATTTTGTCATATGGCCACATGGAACTAACATTTTCCCGATATTCCTGGAACACCTTAACAAACAACACAACAAGATACAATTCCCATTGGAACTCGAAGAGGACGGCACCTCACCCTTCCTGGTCGTGCTACTAACGAAGAAAGAAAACCAAACATTGAGACACTACGTTTACCGAAAACTACTAACATGAATCGCTGCCTCAACGTAAACTCTCACCACCACCCAACACAAAAACGAGGAATCCTAAATACACTGGAGCACAGAGCTAAGATGATATCGGTCGCAGAACACCTGGAAGCTGAACTCCAACATCTCAAGAATACGCTACAACAAAATTACTACACACTCAAAGACCTAACGGCAACTATTAACAAATGACTACACACTCAAAGACCTAACGGCAACTGTTAACAAATTATCCTAAGCAATGAAAAGAACCAGAAAAACTATCCACGAAGTTATCTTAAACGAAAGATCGTATGTCATATACGAGATACCTTGTTTCTGCGGAAATTTGTACATTGAAAGAGGCAGAAATGTAAACACCAGGTTGAAAGAACGTATACGAACTAATCAGCAGTAGCAGAACGTTCAACCAATACGAAACATGGAATCAATTTTGAGAAATGTAAAAAAGCTTACATTCTTCCACACTAGTACCACTCCACACCATGATTGAATCTCTACCAAAACTGATTGCACCTTTCACCAAACCTTCGCCATATTCCTTGGAGACCATCTGGACACTTCAAATAGTTTGTCACATTAAGATTTGAAAAATTACTGCTGAGTATAATAGTGTATAATTATTGTTTGCTTTGTCAGAAATTTTAAATAGTATTCGAGAAGAGAAAAATCTGTTTAAGGAAAACATAAACAAAATAAATCCAATAAATTTATAATTAAGTTAAAATACGGAGGAAAAAAAATTATTTATGAATCATCGTAGTAAGTAAATTTTATAATTATTTTTGTTAAATGGCGAGTTCGTAAAGGAAATGCGCAGTGAAAACGCCGATATATCCGTCGTTAATTTGAAATATTATTTCCTGTTACTTTACGTAAGAAAATTACGCACAGGGCAGTAGCAGTCTTAACAAAAACCAGAACACACTTAAAAGAATTGGCATGTGTTTAGCTAGACGTTAGAAACTCTTCCTTAGTCTTAATTAAACTACGCATTGTTCTTGCGAAATGATTGAAAAACATGGTTTCTTATTAAAGAATAGTTTCGCATGCGTGGATATTGGCCTCGTCAAAACAGAACAGATTTTTTTTATCCAACAAAAAAAAGAACGTTACGTAATCTCATTTAATATATCGTGATTAATGAATGCCAAAAATTAATCACCAGAATGAAGTCAGTTTGTTGTTTTTACTGCCGTCGAAATCAAGCGCCAAATTTGTGATTTGCTATTGTTATTACTACTACCTACTACTATTGGAATTACTTCATCGATTAAAACTTCACTTGACCTTTCGATTCATTGAATTATTGATGTGTGCAGTAAAAAAGGTAATACTTGCCAATGTAAATTATCGATCCCTTTACAAGTTGTTATTTTAAGTAATTGAAAAAAAGTTAATTAATTGGATCTCCCATATAAATGGTTATGGTTACTGGAATTCAATCTGTCATAATTTTTACAAAATATTCTCCACTCTAAAACGGGCGCCAGGTCGCAGGTGTGGCTTCGACTTGACGTTTCATTTTTTTCATTTTTGTTAGCCGTTGATTGATTAGACTCTTATTTTTTTCATTGCTTTACTATTTTCCAATTATTTTTTATAAACACAAATAATTTAAGTAAGCTATTTTTAAAAAGTTAAATCGAGACAATTAGGAAATTGTCATGTGACTTTCCATCATTCTCTTTTGTGTTTCGTTCACTTGCTTTTTCAAATTTTAGCTTCCAAAGGAAATTCTCAATAAAACTCTACGCCATTCGGAAAAAAATCCGTTGCTACAAGCTACCGAACCTATATAATTATAAAAAAAATTGTTGTAACTCGACGGTTTTGATTGCAATGAATTCCTCTAACGTTCCTCTGTACAGATGTTTCGGCCCTATTTGGGGCCTCATCAGCAGAAGCGTAGCCTTGTATGGGATGATTATTAAGTAGCAACCTGGTTGTAATTTGTCAATCCTAATGCAATTTTAGATCAAAAAGCGATTTCAACTTTTCTTTATAATTATAAAATTTAATTAAGGTACCTTCTTGCCCGTTGAAATTGTTTGATAAATTATCTCAAACGGACACTGGAAAATGGCACAAATGCTCGACGTTTCACTATCGCTTAAAAAAAAATTAATATATTCACTCCTGAAGAAGCTATCAAACGATAGTGAAACGTCGAGCATTTGTGCCATTTTCCAGTGTCCGTTTGAGATAATTTGTCAATATAAAATTTAAGTTGCAACATCCTGCGATCGCTTTTTGAACTAACATTGCATTAGGATTGACAAACTGTAACAAGTTTGCTACTTTGTTATTATATATGTAATTGGATTCGAGTAGTAAGCTCTGATACTCTCGGTAGTTACAAAGATTATTGATAAAATAAAAACAATTGTAAAACACAATCACAATAAACGTCATAATAATAATTTATGATTCTTTTGCCCACGTTAGAAATATAAAATTGGCGATGAGGTACACTTTAAAGCTGCAAGAAGGTACTACGAATATCAAGGAGATAGTTTTCTTTCGTGAAAATGATAACAGCCGTAGGGAAGATGAAATCTTTCATCGAGTCTCTGGAGGACATTAATACGAATTTACTTCGATTGAAACACTATTTAAAAGCAATCCAGATTAATGAAAATCAGAAAGTCTCTGTATTATTAACTGTTTTAGAACCAAAAATAGTAAAACTCTTACAAGATCTGCTGGCTCCAGAAGAAGTAGATAGCAAATCATATGAAGATTTGGTGAAAATATTAACTGTAGATTTTAAAACTAAAAAGTTAATAATCGTAGAAAGATTTAAGTTTAACAGCAGATTACAACAAAGTAATGAATCTGTTTCAGAATATGATTTACAAATTTGTCAGCTACTTGTAAATTTGGAATTAAAGAAGCTTTAGGGGATCGTCTGGTGAGTGGTTTACGAGATGACCAGATTAGGCAGAAATTATTAATGGAAGAGTTAGATTTTGAACAAACATACGAACGGGCAAGAAT
Organism: Serrognathus titanus; assembly: GCA_039766575.1. Taxonomy (NCBI): domain Eukaryota; kingdom Metazoa; phylum Arthropoda; class Insecta; order Coleoptera; family Lucanidae; genus Serrognathus; species Serrognathus titanus. The sequence goes on from CM077911.1 coordinate 66,338,803, forward strand.
GCTGGAGGAAGCAGCAAGAAATCGCAATACATTTACTAATGAAATGACGGTAAATAAAATTAATTTTAAAAATGAAAAGCAGTTGAATGATTATAAGACAGATGGGAAAAGGACAAATGAGCTAAAAAAAAAAAATAACAGTCTTTGCATACGGTATGGAGGTATAAATCATTCAGCAGTGAGAATTGTAAGTACAAGAATTATAAATGTAATTCTTGTTCAAAAATTGGACATTTATCAAAAATGTGTAAAGATAGTGGCAAGAAATAAATAAATAAATAATTTACATAATGGTCAGGCACCTAATGCATATAAAGTTATACTGAAAGTTTTTTGCAGATATAAAAGTAAAAAAATGTGATGACATTTCTTTATCAGCTTACAGGTTTCAAAAGCCTTTACCTTTATAGGGAAAACTTTCTTTAAATGTAAAGTACAATAATACAAATGTAATGTTAGAAGCATTAATATTGAACAGTGGGAAGAGGAAATTACTTTCTTTACTAGGACGTGATTGGATAGAAAAACTGAACATTAATTGGAATAGTAACATTTTTAATGTACAATTAGAGTCTGAACATAAGAATAAATGGATTGGCAAACTCAGGGAACAGTTTTCAGTAGTTTTGATTCTAAAAGAGGAAAAATTAAAGATTTTGAAGGAAAGTTAGTATTACACGGAAATTCAACTCCTGTATTTTGCAAAGCGAGACTAGTTCCATACGCTTTAAAAGCAGGCGTGGAAACGGAAATTAGAAGATTAGTAAAAGAAAATGTATTAATTCCGGTAGTTCATAGGGCTACACCATTGGTGGTAGTTCCTAAAGCAGGAGGTGGAATTCGACTTTGTGCAGATTTTAAAGTATCCATTTTTGAATAAAGGACGCTATCCGTTATCTATTCCTGAAGATATAAATATGCTTCACTTGCAGAAGGTAAAATCTTTTGTTCTCTTGATTTGTCAGAAGCATATCTTCAATTACCTGTATGTAAAGAATCGCACCCATTATTAACTGTGAATTCACATATAGGATTATTTAGATATACTCGATTACCTTTTCGAATTGCAACAGCTCCTGCACAATTTCAGTCTTTAATGGATCAAGTTTTAATGGGAATATCAGGAGTGATATGCTATTTAGATAACATCCTTATTTCAGCAAAAACAAATGAGGAATGTTATAAGCGTCTTTTAACTGTTTTACAAAGACTTCAAAAATACAATATTAAGATTAGAGTGGATAAATGTAATTTCATGGTAAAATCAGTTCAATATTTGGGACACATTATTGATGAAGAAGGTGTTGGACCAACTGAAGAAATTATAAAAGCAATAAAATTAGCACTAAAACCAAAACATAAGCGTGAACTCAAGTCTTACGTTGGCTTATTAAATTATTATGGGCATTTTATACACAATATTTCGTCAAGATTAAAGGTAATTTATGACTTATTGCATAAAGATGTAGATTGGAAACGGACTGATGCATGCAATAAAGTTTTCGAAGATAGTAAAAAGTGGGTGTGTATAAATAATGTTTTAACAATTTTTGATCCTTCACAGCCCTTACGATTAACATGTGATGCTACAGTACTAGCACATATCATTAAAGGTGAAGAAAGACCAATAAGTTTTGCTAGTAAAACTCTATCACAAGATGAGAAAAATTATAGTTAATTAGGTAGAGAAGCTTTGGCTATTATTTTTGGACTTAAGAAATTTCATACTTACCTGTACGAAGACATTTTCAACTTGTTACGGATCATGCTTCATTGATGACAATTTTTGGTGAAAATAAAGGCGTACCAGCTATGACGGCTTCAAGACTTCAAAGATGGTCTATTCTATTATCAGCTTACGATTATAGAATAAAATATCGAAAAGGCTCTGATATTGCTAATGCAGATGCATTATCGAGGCTTCCGTTGCCTCAACAAGAAGAATTGGAAGACAACTGTAATTATTTTTCTGCCAGTAATTATGTTTGTAATTTTATAGATAAATGTGAACCAGTTTTAATGCGTTAGAAATAGCAGAAGCAATACAAAAGCATCCTGTATTAAAACAAATTTTTGAATACGTTCAAAACGGTTGGCCAAGAGAAATAACAAGTCCGAATCTTAAGAAATTTTTTTTAAAACGCGAAGAAATTGCAACTGATGGAAATTGCTTGACTTTAGGTAACAAAGTTATTATTCCGGAAAGGTATCAAGGAGATGTTCTAGAATTATTACATGCAAGTCATCAAGGAATGTCAAGATCAAGAATTGGCAAGATCTTTTGTTTGGTGGCCAGGAATCGATGAAATGATAGAGAATCGAGTTAGAATTTGTAATAATTATCAATTGAATGCTCGTGAGTCGCATTAGCCAATAAGCAGTAGGAAATGGGAACGATTGCATATTGATTTTGCTCAAATAAAATATAATGGTATTTCTTATAACTTATTTATTTTGATTGATTCCTACTCTAAATGGATAGAAGTAGAAATCATGCATTCTACAACAGCAGAGAAGACTGTAACGAAACTTAGAACTATTTTGCGGCCTACGGACTTCCTAAAATTATAGTCTCTGATAATGGTGTTCAATTTACAGCTCAAGAATTTAAAGAATGGTATTAGACACATTGATACCGCCACCCTTCAAGCAATGGTGCTGCAGAAAGGGCAGTACAAAATGTGAAGATAGCTTTAAAAAGTGATAATGACTGAGGAACTTCAAATTTTAAATTACAACCTTTAATTTATAGTTATTTGTTTGCATACAGAAATACTCCGCATGGAACAACAGGACGAAGCCCTGCAGAAATTTTTTTGGTTAGAAAACCAAGAACCAAGAAAACCAAATTTAGCAGAAGTTGTCGACAGGAAGAAGCAACATCAAGAAGAAAGAAGAAACATTTCACGAACGCCAGTAATGACAAGCAGAGAAAGTATGGGTGAAAATTGTGAAAGGAGAATTCGAAAAATGGCTTCCAGGAAGAATTATACTACGAAAAGGAAGGTTAACGTACATTGTCGAAGTTGAGAATCAACGAAGATATGTTCATTTGGATCACTTAAGGAAGAGCTTTGAGAAGATAAATATTCCAGATTTGCCTGATTACAAGAATAAAGTTTCAACGAATGTTAAGAACGATTTAAAAAAGTACCAGAGAAGATCGACAGAATCTTTTGAGGAATTAAGTAAGCAGCCTGAAAAAGTAATCGAGAGTTCTCATTTGGACACAACATCAAAAAGCGGCACTTCAATTTTGGATGAAACTCCATCACTAATGGGAACTACAGTTACTAGGCAACAAGGATTAAGAATCCAATTGATAGATTAGTTCTTTAATGTAGTTATTTAATGTTGTTGTTAAATATAAATTGTGACTACTAACAATATAATAAGTTGGAAGGAATGTTATATATGTAATTGCATTCGAGTAGTAAGCTCTGATACTCTCGGTAGTTACAAAGATTATTGATAAAATAAAAACAATTGTAAAACACAATCACAATAAACGTCATAATAATAATTTATGATTCTTTTGCCCAAGTTAGAAATATAAAATACGACCCAGCAAAATTATTATATCTTTCAAGGTTATCGGTCAGAGGCATGTTGAATTGCGCGCGGAAGAAATGTACACCGATTGTATTACTTACAAATTAGTCGCTTTTAACTCACGTGCTAAGGATTAATTTTTTGAACGCCGCTGACCGATCCATAGCAAGCTTTTCGCTCACCGATAACCTTGAAAGATATAAAATTCCCGCTCAGTATAAGTCATCCCTACAAGGGTGTTATCAAAGCATATTGAATTTTTTTATAATTATAGTTTATAATTATTAATGATAAGAACTTCCTAATTTAAACATCTCTGTGGAAAAGAACGATAGATTCTAAACTTAAATATGTATGTCTTAGGTAATGAAATGTCTTAATGAATTGTTTCGTCTGATTTTAAATCTTTGAAGTTTCACCCACATTTCTTTACTTTTTGAAAAAGTACAACTGTTTACTTTTCTCTTTTACTTTCGTTAAGATTTTTTGCCTTTACAAGTCAAATAACATACTTTTTCAGGTTTATTTTAAGAAAGAACATAAACGCTTTATAAAGCAATAACACCGAAAGCTATATAAATATGTATGTTATATTTAAACCGCTAACACGTAATCAAAATACGAAACTAACACACTCATGCAGATATCATAAACATTTTATTGCAATAAATATCATATAAATCTAATCACTCTGTTTAATTTAACATGACTCAGTGTACAGGTAAAGCATGGTTTCAATAACTGCCCGGTTTGTTCACTTTAACTTTCGGTTTATTGGCACAGTAACAATTATAAAAATAATTGCTACTGTGCGTAAAACTAAAGATTAAAGTTATCCTAAAGTGAATAAACCAGACCTCAGGTCTATGTTAGATCTGTAGTAATGACGATTATCTTCTTCTCTTTCCACTTCATTTCTTAAACAGTATGGTAGTGTTTTCATGACAAATTTTTTGAGGATCTAGAACTTGCGTTTCTGAATCTAAAAAGTGTTACATAGATAACAAGGATTTCGAAGAAGCCAGCGCCAGTGTGGAATGTTAAAACGTGTATTTGGAAGTGTATCGTTATCTAGATAAGGGATGTCAAAGTTCTATCAAAAATTTTCTTTTTCTTTTACACCTTGAGAATGATTGATGAACACGATAACTTTTTGTGAAACCATTTCATTTACTTACATACAAAATTTCTACAACTACTGGAAATATAAAAAAAAAGTGTTACGCTGCTGTTTACTCGTAAAAATATCTACTTTTTAAATTCTTCAAATCGTCGGGTAATGATAAAACAAGTCCTGAGAAAAGCACTCAAAGTCTACCTATACAGGATGGGTTCGGAAAAATAAATTTCAGAAAATCAATCTTAGAAACTTAATATAAATGAGATTATGAACTATTTTTTTTTTCGACGTATCGTTCTATTTAATTTAACAAGACCTACTATAGCGTGATGCGTGTTCTAAATGACTTCCTTCTTATCAAAGATGGAGTGAGAGATCTTTCAGAAAAGTCATACTGATTATTAAGGATATCTAGATGGGCACACCATTCTCCCTCTTTTTCTAAATTACTTAAATATGTTGTCTAGATTTAATGTTTCCTTCTACAGTACTCGGTAATAACGAACTCCAAGGGACCTGATGATTTGTTCGTCTGCTAGAAACGGCGTCTATATGTGGGTCTTTTTTTTAATTATGTTTGTAGTTCAATACTCTTCATTTTGTGGGTATTTCTAAAGAAACTTCTTCTCCGTCGTTTTCTTGTTCTGCTTCAACCGCACGTTCATTAACAATCGATTCATCATTATGTAATTCTGAAGTCAGCAAATCATTGCCAACATTAACATGATAATACATAATTATCTAAATCTATTTCACTGATCAATTAGTGAACCAAGCTATTTTTTCTCCAAACCTACAGTGGAAGATCCTCTTCTTTTTACCTTTAGACTGATGGTAGATTGTCATCTTCAGATTTGTCCAAATTTGCTTTTTGGAAACAATTTTTAATTGTGCTAGAGTTATTCATTTCTAGACCATATTAACCGTAATTATAGCAAATTAACTAAAATTGTGTAACTGGCAATGTAGAAAATTTGATTTCATAATTATAGCATTTGAAAATGAACTCCAGCTTATTTTCCATGCAATGACCCAGGCGAGTTACAGGCTGCATAATTGCCATACAATTTGGTGGTAATAGATTTGATGATAAATTCTAAACCTATCCATTTTGGACTTTATTTTCGAACAGTTGCGACGTCATCCAGGCTTCTGCAGATCATTGATAGTGCAGTTTTTAAAACATTTAGATTTTTTTATTTTCTCACAACCAAAAGCTTTTGTTTCTCTGTTCCTATCATATTGGCAAATACATGAACTATTTGCTCCTATCATATTGCCTGTTATGTTAAACGCTCTTTGCTAAGTTCATTTCCGCCACATCTGTTACGTTTATTTTACTATTAATCTGGCAAACTATTCTGCTTTCGTTTGTACAATGGAAGTCGATAAGGATGTTGTGATGTATGAAAAAAGGTCAGATTGGCGATGGTACAAGTTGATGTAACCCACAAGTCAATTACAATGACTCCATGTAAAGATGCTATTACACTCTTGTACGGTGATCTAGCTGTAGACGTAGTAGGGTTGGTTGGGAACGTCAGGGAACAGATTGGGTTTCAAATTAAACGCGGTGAAATACTTAAAATTCTTATATTTTTTTAGCACAAATTTTTATTGTCAATCTCAATTGTTTTACAAACAACAACATAATATTTTATTTTCATTGCCTACTATTTGCAACCCGATGCTACGAATAACTCGGAAGGAAATGTTCCAAGCGTAATTTGAATTTGAATTACGCGATGGTAACAATATCCCCCTCTTTAAAAGCGCAGCTTTGGGTTGCAACGACTATTTTTATGGTGGTGTTTCTTTCGTGAGTGTTTTTTTACCGTTTAGTTGTTGCGTTGGATCCAGTAAGCAACGGATCCTGCAGCTTGCGGAGCCTTTGGTTGCAGAGGGCCCTTCTTGGTGCAACAACATGTCAAACGATTGATTACGTGACGGTGAACATCTTCCGATAGTCAGAAGTAATGACGTCTGATAGCCTAAGGGCTATGGGTGTCCAGCAGTTGGGTCGTCATGGAACCGGACTAGAACATGATTGACTGCTGCTGATGGTACGACGAGGTGACGTGTGTTTCCGCTGTCGCGCCGCAAGTATCCGCTGTCGACACTATACAATTGGCGGAAGGCGATGTCCCCATGTTCGGTTGGACCGTTTGTTTGGATGCGATGCAAGCGATCGACAATATTGATTATATTTTAATCACTTTACTGGGTATTTTCCACCGCGGTGGCAAGATTGGAGACTTCTATCACTTGTACAATTTCTGGAGGTAGTAGGCGGTCTTCGTCGGTCGTTGTGGGACCTACCGGGCTGGTAGGAGAGTTATAATTCGGTCGTATGATGCCATCCGCTAGCATTTCCTCAATTTGTTCGTTGATAATTATCTTTTTTCTCCCAGAACACCGATATGGAGGCTACCGGATCGGCCTCTTGTCCCGCAGGCGAATCTGATGCTGTGTGGTAGCGGTTGCTGTGAGTGGACCCTTTTCACAAAGTGCATCTCCAAATATATCGGTTAGATGCTGTAATTCGGCTTTATATTCTGGCGGAAACCCATGTTGTAGATCGGTAAGACTTGGAGATTGTCCGGGCTTTTTCTTAGCAATGAAGTATTTCGTCCTCCTCTTCTTTTTCCCGAAGTAAACGGAGCCTCGACGAGTGTCGATGACGGCGTCGTTTTCTAAAAGCTAGGGTTGTCCAAGGATGACACTCTCTTGTAACTCGTCCGTCAGTAGGAAGGTCGACGTAAACTCTTCATCATCTATCTGGTAGCAAACTGGTTTACTTCCAAGATAGTGAGTTCAGAGCCTTGGCTTGCCATACTGACTCTTACAGAGGTCTTGTTTGGTGTTGGATCTCCAGCCAATTTAGTTCTAATGAAATTACTGATGGCAGCAGTGTCTACAAGAGCCTCTGCTAGAACATGGCCAATTCGAATTGGTAGCCGGGGAAGAGTGACTAGTCCTATTTGATTTACCGTATGCTCGGGCCGGTGTTGTTCTTGCCCTGTTGGAGTTTTCCTTGATTATTAACTTGGCAGTCTCGATGAAAGTGCCGACCTGGACGGTAACGGCACTGTGGTAGGTTATCTACCAGTCTTGATGTGGAGCTACAGGCCTTGGGACCTTATGCGGAATGTCATTCTGGTGGCATGGAACGATCCAACCACCTTGCTCGTGACCTTAGATCTGCTTCAAATGTTGGAAGCGGGCACGACATTCCGATTCGTACGTCTGGTCGATTTATAATGACAGCGATCCGATCTTCAATTGGAACAGTTGCGGCTACGCGATCAAAGAGTTTTCACTTACTGGTAATAAATGCTCCGTGTATTCTGTCGTTCTCTATTGCGTAAAGTTTCGCGCATAGCTTCATCCTGACATGGACTCCGGCGTATTCCTCCGTAAATCGTTCTTAAAACTCAGCCCACGTGAGTTGGGTGTTCTGGTAGCGCCTGTACCAGGCTTGGGCATCACCTGCGAGTTTCTTACTAACGATGGGGACCCACGTCCAAGCTGGAGTTTTCGTGATTGTGAAATATTCTTCCAGCGTTCGAAGAAATGTCTCCGGGGATTCGAAGTCGGAACCATGAAATTCCGGAAGATCGGACGTCTTTAGGGTGTGACTGTAAACGACCTCTTGTATAGCGGAAGATTCGTTGTTCACTGTTGCTGGGCGCCACTGAGGCTCGTCGGCGTCTCCAGAAATACGTGAAGGTTTTAGAGGAGTATTTACCATGTACTGAATAAAGCACGGCTGAGACGAGTGGGAACGGCTTCGGCAGCAACTGAAGTTCCGTCTAATGTTGACGTAGCCCCACGTTCTGGGTGCCAAATGTTACACTCTTGTGCGGTGATCTAGCTGTAGACCCGATGCTACGAATAATAATAATAACGCGGAAGGAAATGTTCCAAGCATAATTTGAATTTGAATTACGCGATGGTTACAGTGCACACAGACGGGCGATCTTCAGGCAATCCGGTTGCCGCAATCTGATTGCCTGATGACCGCATTGCTTCAATATCGCTGCAGAATGGGAAGTGGCAATGAGATTGCAGGCGATATTATGATTACCCGATAATTTTTGCTTGTATACGTCCACCTACGAGCTCATTTTTAATTTGTAATTTAATTTCAAGGATCTCATAAGAAATTTGAAATTTCCGTACGAGTTCAATGCGAATTTTATGCGCATGCACATTTTTTATTTCTCATAGTTTAAAATGGCATACCGAATGCCTAGCTAAAAAAACATTTCGGTTATCTCTTTTTTTATGCATTTTAAAATGATGAATAATAACGTAGCAAGTTTCTGAAACAGGGATACCTTTTCATGACGTCTTCGCGAGTGTATCTTTTGCAAAATTTTGTTGTAATAGTTGGATTACTTGAAAACTTTCCACGTGAATGGATTCTTTAATTCTGGCAACCAAATCGCTTGAAAATCGACGCTGTTCATTCTGGCGATTTGCGAGCAATTTCCGGGCGATCAGATTGCGGCAACCGAATATGCTCCTTAACGTAATCAAGACACCATGCGTTCGCGGTAGCTTTTCTATAATAACAATTAACGTTAGAGAAAATACTTTTCTCTAAAGTATTCTTTTTAATATTTTTTCTTAATTTTTGTTACCTACAGAGGCAAACTTTTTAAACCAAGAAATTCGGATTTTAGTTAGATATCTGTTAAAATCCGTTTCAAAAAATTGATAATACCATTTTATCTCTAATAGTAAGTCTTTTTTTATTGAAAAACGAAACAACCACTCTTTCTTCATTCTTTTAATAGTGTACTTTTAATTACAAAATCTAAACAACAGAGATATGTAAACTTGTATATCACGTGTCCGATTCAGTACGTTTCTTGCATTTTGCTTAGAATTATTGTTCATCTATCAATTTAAAACGGGGACTGCAGATTCTAAATAGGAGTAACTATTAAAGACCTCATTAAAAGATACTGGATAACACCTAAAGTGCTCTACAGTTCTCTAAAAAAACGTAGAAAATTAAGCGCACGTCTGATATAAGCAGTATTTAAGGATCCAGAAACGCATTTTATTAAAAGAAAATAACCACATTATAATCCCTTACGAATAAACAATTAAATTGCATTTAAGTGTATGTCTTAGAAGATAAGATTAACTCAATAACTACTACATTAAACTGCAACTGTGTATAATAATAATGGAGCTAAAAGATATTACATTTCATTTCGGTTTGACTTCAATGAACAGTTCTGTTTTACTTATTTATTTTTAATAAAATTGATCTAATTGTTAATAAATTACCAATTTGCTTTAGATTTTAAATGAAAGTGCCACTTTTTGTAAGATCCATGGACACTTACTACACTGGAAATATAATCTACCTTAAGATAAATGTATTGATCGTTATCATTATCTCGCCAAAAAATGAATTCACAGATTGATAAACCTGACTTATTTCATACAGACAGATTACATTCACGTCGATGTTATTTAGTGAGTATGTTCGTGCCGGGTGTCGGCTTTTAAATTAAATATGTAAGTATTTTTTTAATTACCTATTTATTGCACATATTATAACAGTTTCCTTATCATACCTACTTGATTATAGTACAGTATATTTGCTCAGTAAAATGCGAATCATCGTTAGTTCTGCTTAAGTCAGTTCAACGGAAAGTAGTAACAATGCTATTCTTACCTCCACATATTCAGTTTGTTATTAGTGAGTTACAAAACCGAATTTTGTTCTATATCCGCCGCCAAGACAAACACCGGAACTAACAACACTCAAAAATCAGTGCTTAAATTTACGTACAACACGTGTTTTAAGTTTTAGAACTACAATGTCGAGATAAATCAGATTTAATTTATTGCATATTCTGAAACCTCCGTTCTACAACACAAGGTGATTCAATACTTTTTTTTAACAACAAAGTTATACTTACTTTCAAAATAAATGGTAAACTAAATTAATTTATGATTAGAGTTGATAAAAATTATAGCTTCGTTAAACTACAACTTAAAATGAGATCGTCAGTGGTTTACTTGCTTTTTATTGTCATCAATGTTAAAGTCATGTACTAAAGAGTACATTTAAAACTATTGCCAAATAAATTTAAAAGAAAATTGAAAGAATACTTACAATTTCCAGCAAAATTGCATTTACTCGTTTTTTTTTTAATCTATATTTACAAAGTATTTGGCAATCTCGTAGTTCAAAAAAGACGTTATTCTTGTGATAGTGAACCCACCGAAAGAAGCCCGATATCGATAATAATATAGAATAAAGTCTTAAATTATCAAATTACCCTAACTTGACAACAAAAAATTATATTTTCCAGTATTATATAGGTGATCCAGAAATAAATGATAATCTCAGATCTGCTTTAATTCTTGTAATGATCTCTAAAATTAAATATGTTGTATGGTATATACGAATTGTTAAATCTAATTTTATATTAAAGTTGTGGAATATTCCTTACTATGTTTTGTATCCAACATTTATGGTTATACTTTTTTGTGTATATTCATTTACCAATCGTGATATACAATGGCGAATATTTAAAAAGAGATCAATTTTTAAATGACAGTTGTAACGTTATCTGTCTTACAACTTGGATTATAATGTCATAATAATTAAACTTCTAACAGCTTCAGTAAATTATAATTATAAACCAAATCTTAACATACAACTGTACTTTAATGGATCTAGCAATGATAATTTTTAAATATAGCGTAGATACAATTGGTTTTATATGCACTAAAATTGGTTTATAACGCCGTTTTCATCAACCAAACTAATAATGACATTTCAAGGATGATTACAAGCTTTAACACATGACCCACTTTTCATACTCCCCATTGTAGATCTAAATATGCATATATATGTTTGTTTTTTGATGGATGTAAATATATATTTAATTTAAAAAAAGATTTGCAAATAAATTAATATAAATGAAAGAGATGGAACAGTGGAATATCAAGGATTAGTAGAATATGACTTAAAATCATAATGTGAACTATTATCTGAACTGGTTATATAAGTTCTATCTGCTGTAAAAATTATTTTTTATTATACGCCGATCAGATCAACCCGAGTTAAGAATACAATGTGACTGTAAGAGGCAAAGCTGTTTCACGAAAGCTAAAAAGAGATACAGAAGCTACATAAAAGTTCTTAAAATTATCAATCGGCATATATTAAAAAATGAACTGTAAGTACAAATAGAACTAAATTTGATATAAGAGTTTAATTAAAAAAAATAAAAATTTGTTTTCTTTAGCTTTCTCTACAAGGATTAAATGAACTACAACTCCTGAGAGGTCTATTTTCGGACATAACGATGTTAATAAAATATATAAAATATTTTAGCTAATCCTAATTTTCGACCAGTTATTTCAGAATGACCCTGTATAATATTAGTTTCCTTGCTTCTGAAAATATTGTTCCCGATTGAAGACTTACACAAATAATGTTTTGTTGCAGCTTTTATATCACAATGGAAAAGGATTTTCACGTAAGCCATTCTGCCAAAAATTATAACATACAAAAGTTCTTAAAAAATCACCCGGGAGGTTTAAACTACGTCCAACCGTACCGAGATAAAGATGTCACTCAACCAATGATAGACGCGTACCATTCCCAAGCAGCACATTATCTTCTTAAAGAGTACAAAGTAGGTGGTAGAGATGCCAAAGATGATGAAGATTTGGAGGTGAGGATTTTGCGGAGTTACTAGCTGGCATAATCTTGAAAAAGAAATGTACGTTCAATATTTATAATGAAAATAAACAGCAGTAACAGAAATAAACTACAAAATGAAATTTCCTGTTTAAAAAACTGCTCGGTATTTTTAATGGAATTAATAATACTTTTGGCTTTGTATACATAGCGGCGTTAGTTAATAAACTTAGCCGAAATAAAATCAAACAATAGATTTTGCAAAAATTATTTGCTACAAGTCTTTACGTAACAATTAAATACCGTAAAATTAAAAATGGAAATTAAGTTAACATCTTCAAATGAGCGTCATTTAAATTGAATGGATGATGATAATTGTCACGTAGAACTGATATATTATACAGACGTTTCAAGCTGAATGTAAATGGTTTTCGATATTTTACATACAATACGCTTTAAAAAAAAAGATAACAATAAATCGGAGTTACATCACAAAAATTTTTACGTAGAAATTGGATAAAAGTGACGTTAGATAAACGTTCAACGTAACAATTACGTTAGAATATTCTTTTAGATAAGCATTTTAAAATAACAATTCATTTTATCGATATTTATGATTTAATAGTAGTAAAAAAATCTGTTTTATAACGAATAGTTAACGAACGTACTAAATACATGTTACTCTACACCATATTTAAATGTATGTAAATTATGCGATGTTGATTATTTGTTAGTTTATTAATAATGTTTGTTTAATTAATAAAAAATACTTCAAGTGTTGTAAGCATTGCCCAGTTTTGGAATTTAAAAATGGTAATGAGATAGAAAGCTTTACAAATATTTATGCTTGTAGTGAAATCTACAGGAAGTGTTCACGTGAACATAGTACAGTAGCTCAAAAAAAGACTTGACAGAATAAAATACGCTATCAACTGCAGTAAACAACTACGAAGGCGTATTTTTATGTTATGTACCAAGCCATGAAAGAAACACGTATCACATGAAAAACTCTTTATTTTTCTACGTAACTCTCTTCAACACATACTTCTATATTTTTTCCAATTGTCTCACACCCTCAGAAAAAAAAATTGTTTAAGAATAAGAATATGTGCGTTTCTCCTTCAGAGCAATTTTTAAATTATGAATAGTATTTTCATATGCCTCTCCAAATATGTTAGACCCCGCGGCGTATACTGAAATAAGTAATCCCAGAAAACTATTGTCATCAGTTTTTTTTCCAGAAAAGTGCGTTTTTGCTCGTTTGTAAGCAATTTGGAAATCCACAGTGCAGACACCTTTATATCCAAATCATCATGCAAACTTTTCAGAACACTTGTTTCGGATGCAGACTTCATTGGTGATAATAGAGACCATTCTATGCGATCTGTAGTATCCAATTTTCAACTTTTCCAGTTGGAGCTTCTGTAAGCCCTCCGCATTTTGGGTCATCGTTAATTGATTCTCTACCCAATCGAAAGTTTTTGGGCCATTGCTTTCTTTTGTCAGGAAATTTACGACACTGCAATGTTCCATCCTAATTTCATTAATTAACCTCCCCAAATCTTTATAAACCACACAAATTAAAAATAAGTTAGCACATGTATTTCTAAATATCACAGGTAGTTTTTCATATTGGTTTTCAATATTTGGTTTTGTTTTATAATAAATAGATCACATATAAATATGCTCTCATGTTATAAAAAAGAAAAGTTTAAGACTTTAAGTTCTTTACTTTATCCACTTTCTTTTGGGCCTTAATAATGTTATCTCTTTCTTGGCATGTCTTTGTTTGTCTTCTGTCTATGTATGTAGTCTTCAATTTCTTCTTTGTTTTCTTCAGATATCCCACTATTTCAAATTTGATTAATTTGTGGTTTCTTGCACAAATTTATTAATTTCTGCTTTATCTTTGTAAGCGTTGCCATCAGGACAAGGCAGACTGAACCTGTCCCGGAAAATTTGAAGCCTGCCCTGCCTTAAAATGAAATAAATTTTTATGTTGAAATTGTGTTTCGGAAATTCACAAAAGATGGGATAGATTAGTACTTACGAATAAAATGTATTGAGCCTCCCCTGCATTACAATAAGCCTCCCCTGCATTACAATAAGCTTCCCCTGAGTATTTAGTCTGGTTATGGCTCCGGTTGCAATTTTTTTTTCTTTACAGGTTGAAGCAAAAAGATGTTAACATTAAATGGGTGTTTAATCACTTTAAATTACAAGGCAGGAATTTGGTTACAGAGTTTCAATTTGACACCCATCCCTCTCAATGCACTTATGGAGTATGTCCATTGTTGTTTGTAAAGTCCTCTAGGCCATTTGGGCTGGCTATCATCGCTCCCTAGACGAGGATGATATTCTCTTCAATTCGGACAGATCTCTTTGTATCGCTGTTCCTCTTGCAATCGTCTTGAACGAACCTCGTCCGGACAAACTTTTCGTAGATCCCACCAATTATCAGGCACGATGGTGCATCCCGTCCGGTCCAGGCCTTGAATTTTTCTTGTACGATGTTTGGCGACTGAAAGACCTCCACCTAGGCATCTAGCCACCTTCCGTCGTTCCTCAATGGAATATTGAGACACCATGTTTTAATCTGCGAAAAATAAATTTAGTCTCTCATACAATGCTAACATCTTTTTGCCCCACTCTGTATAAAGCCATCCTAATAATTTTCTTTCCCTTGCTTCCGTTTAAATAATGTTGGTGAATTAGATATTCAGTTTTTTACAAGTCTGTCTATCTTCTCGCTTTCATTTCCGTTTACAATCATGTCTGTTCCCAGTTCAAACCTTCCTATCTGTCTTCCTGGTGCCACTCTCATTTTTATGAACTTTAATTTTGGATGGTTTACGACTAAATCAACTGTGATTATAGACGCCTTAGATATCTCTTTCTCAGTTATATCGTTCGCTAATTCTCATTGTTATTTCCAGTAGCAAGTGTTTTAATCCACAATCTCTTCTAAGTCTGTGGTTACGTTAGATGCGTACTCTGACGATAATCAGAGGGTTGTACAAAATATTTTATTTTATTTATTTTGTACAGCCCTCTGATTATCGTCACAGTACGCATCCAATGTAACCACAGACTTAGAAGAGATTGTATAGCTCTATGTGTTTTATATCAAAGCTGGTCGCCACTAAATACATGCAATAAAACAATTCTGATCTTAGGACGTGATTATCGTCAGAGTTATAAAGGTGGAGAATCATTTAATAATACCAGTTATTGTAATTATAGCTGCAAAAGCACTAAGCCCTAAAGTTCTCTGACGTTTAAGTGTACTTATTTACAAATACTTTAGAAGAAAAACTTATTCGTGAAACTACTTATTCGTGAGGAAATGATCAAAAAGTAGAGTGGAATAAAATATTTTAATCTGGTAGAAGCCTATACGGAGAAAGTGTAATGACACTGAAAGAATCAGAGAAACAATCGGTGAAAAAGGCTTAACACAGGAATGGAATAGTATGGTGGTAGAATAAAGCAATTAGAAGACGTCGACGTTCATGATATTTAATCAAATATTTACTAATAATGAACATTGCAATTATTTAAACATTATTTATTTTTATAGAATAATATTGGAAAAGAATGATTAATAACAATTAATCAATTTAACAAAAAAATACCCTCGACGCATCACCTAATCTGTTCTTAATACCTTTGATGTTAATTACTCACTTTTAAAGCCTATTTTTCATTTCTCAGGTGACGTATGTGAATGAGTAAATAACTGCAATCAAATATATAGAACGTAATTAATGACTCAATCCGAGCTAGAATCACATTTTTAATCTTTGATAAATTTAAATTAGTCTTTGAAAATTAGATAAGGTAATAAAGTTTCACTTCGTTTTTTGTTTGTCTTTATTGAAATCAATATTTATTAAAAATCAAGCTTGAACTCACTATTTTTCAATAACCTTTAATAATAATTTACAGAAAATATGGCTAGAAAAACTTGCAAACCACCACTCATATCTTGAAAAAAAAAACGTGAGGGTTAAATATTAGTTTAGTGACATGAAATATAAGATTTTAGGGAAATATTTAGGGAATATACTAATAATAGATGATAGATAGGATCGATGCAGACATAACAATAAAATTAGGAAAGCCACTATTACTCCCCAAACAAAACGAGATTGGGAAAGAAAGAGATAGTAACAGTACAATTTTACCAACGCTAATGTATGGCTGCGACATGTGGTAACTCAACAAAACTAAAGTAAAAAAATAGGAAATAAAAAAAGCATTAGAATAACAGCAAAAACTGGAAAACTAAATTGATTCGGTCACATTTGGGTGGACTGAGAAAGATTATTAAAGAAGGAATAGAAGTGGGAAGAGGCAAGAGAAAAAGAGAAAACAACCTAAGAAAGTTATGACTAGATGGAATACATGTGATAGGCTTCAAAGGGAGTAACATGATGGAGTAGCTAGAAACAAAAAAAATAAAAGAAATCGAAGCAGACATAACATATATTCAAAAATTGGCGTTGGCATCGATTCGGTAAACATATCAAGGTGCTCTAGTCATAACTAGAGACTAGCAGAATGAATTCACTTTTCACTGGCGTGACTTTAGTAGGGAGTATCGTGATTAGCTATGAACAACATTCCGTCGAGCTACTCATTCTTCAATATTCCTTCCGCTGCGAATTATCACTGTCGTTTAATTGTTATCTTATTATCAAATTTACAAATTACAATTACAAATTTCTGCTATCCAATTATGTAAAAAGCTACGTATTTAATATTCTCAAACAACGTATAAGAATTTAAAACTTTGTCGCATTACGTAGGATCACAGCACTGAATCATTGAGTGGGGGTCGATAACGCGCTGTTGAATCCTTTTTGCGAGCTTCTGGTCATAACTCATATGCAGTTGATTTCACTCTTTTAAAGTAACCTCAAATTACTTTTCTATTCATTTTTGTTCATATGTAAGTAATCAGTAAAGACAAACCATGTTTCTTGCTATCTCCAGTCTTGGTCAATTCCAAACGTGAGAGTTTTGCAAACACTTTATAATACATGGTCGTTGCTCCTTTCATAAGAGAATCGAAAAAGAAAAAGTTTACACTTTTCGTTCTTTCAGTAAATAATTAAATTTCAACCCAAAACTCTCTAATGATTAATATAATATGCAGGAGGTAATATTATTTCAAACCACCCCTCGTACCTTAAAAAATTACGAGGTCAAATATTAACATTTCCTAGCTATAAAATTTAGTTCACGTATCTCAATGAGGTAGTTTAAGTGATAAATAGAATATTTTAAATTCCAAAACATTGCGTGTATCTAAAAGCATCGTAGTTAGAGTTAATTGCCTACATTTGCGGGGTAAAATATTTTTAAATTGATCCACTCGTTCAAAAACAATTTTTACTGATTTCATATTAAACCTACAATTATCTATTAGAACTTTCCTTTTTTGTTTAGCAAAGTATAAAAGATTAGGTAAAGAAATACCAATGTAAGCATTGGAACAATCAGTTTTAAATTCTACCTTACATCTGCTTTCCGGCAGCTTTATCACAGTGTCAATATTAGTAAACAGGTTTTAGATATCATATCTATGTTTGAAGGAATGTCGCGGATGTTTCTTAACACACAATTTCATAGAGATTGTGGATAGGTGTTGAAATTCAATTTAACAATTTAAAAACGAAAATTAGTTTGTTTTTTGCCACGCCTCCAGTCGCCATCAATATATCAAATACCCAAAATATGAAAGAAGCTTAAATTTTGGATTTTGAATCCATATAATGCAAATAATTGTTAAATCAAGTACTATTTCACCTGCGATTTTACTCTTCAGAACAAAGCGTTTTATTCCAATTAACATAACATAATATATTGTTATTATATAAAAATGAAATGAATTAATTGTCATTATTACCTCTGAATTTGTTTATTCATATATATATAGAAACAAACTAGTAAATGATTCCAATTAATTATTTCCCTCTCTGCATTCTAGATTAAATAATTTTGTTTTTGATAGTGCTCCAAATTTGTGCACGCAATGAATGAGTCACTGAAGGTAAAGTACATTTACAGCGCATCATTTTTATCTCAATGTTTGAGATACACTTTTGGTAACGGACAGCCGGTATTAATTAGGAAGATATTTATTAAATTCGTTACTCATACTTAATTGAAATGTTTTTACTTCTATTACAGAAACTGGTGGATTGGGATAAACCAATGCTAAGCCAAGTAACCAGTTTAGGCGTTCGATATAAAGATTGGGTGAACGCTCCGGTTGACCGGAAATTAAGACTATTCGGAAACCCAATTCTAGAAAATTTGACCATAACACCTTGGTACCTCGTGCCAATTATATGGTTGCCCGTGTCCTTTTATTTCATTTACTCAGGATTATTAAAATATTACGATTATTCACAAAGTAAGTACGACATATTTCTTTTTACAGAGTGTACTAATTACCATGGCATAGCATAAAAATAATGTAGAAAAGTGAGATAAAATTTAATTAAATAAGAGTATGGCGCAAATGTGACGACATTCAGCTAATTTTTCGAAAGATGTTTTCTGTTTCGATTTAAGATTCCACGTATTTCCTGGTTACACCTGGTTATACCTAACTTAAGTAAAACTTACTATTTAGATTAGACGTTACGTACGCTAACGCACGATTATGCCGAATCATCTTTAATGAAGCTTAATCATTCAAAATAAGGTGATGCGCTGATTACAAATTAATTTTTTTAAGTAATATGTACATCAAACTAATGCGATATAAGGCAGACGCTTAAATTCCTGTGATTTCGATATTCTTTCCGCGCCATCCTAATCCTAGTGATCGATCACTAATTTAAATAAATATTTACTAAAGAATTTTGCGCTCTCTTTTCAGGCCTTTTCTCCGTAGTGCCCGTTTCGTTAAGCGTTATCTTCGGAATAGTATTATGGACGCTTGTGGAATATACGCTTCATAGATGGGTGTTTCACATTACACCTTCAGGGAAATCAAAGTTATTTATATATATTCACTTCACTATTCATGGACTACATCATAAGGTAAGAAAGTTCAATGCACATTTCGTAAGATGCGTTGAAAATCTCATAATATCGTGAGAATTTAAACTTTGAATTATCATCAGGGAGTAAAACCAAATTATAACCATTGAGTCAAAATTACTTTCACGGAATTTTGTACATTTCTTTTATATTTACTTCATCACAATCATTCAACATCTTATAAATGACATATGCCGAATTTACATGTGTATAGTACTAAAGCAAGTTATTAAATTTAGTTACTAGTATCATAGAGACAATCCTGTTTTTCTGTACTTTGATATCAAAAATCAAAAATCTGTATGATATGACTAACTTAACAAGCACAATATTAATCTAACATGACCTACTGTTTTGGTACACCTACGTCATAGGAGGAGTCGTCTCAAAAATATTTAATAATTTTATAATAGTTATATTATCAAGAAAGTAGTTTAAAAAATATACTTCGAATTTTATCTATCTCTAACCATTTAACCAAAATTTTCCGTATTGATAAGAATATATTTCACAGGTCCCATTTGATACAAGACGATTAGTGTTTCCGCCCTTTCCGGCCGCCTTGGTGGTTTACGTAGGATATAAACTCTATTCAAATATTTTACCCTTTGTAATATTCGAAACTGTAGCAGGAGGTTCTATTTTAGGTAAGATATACAGATTGAAAATCAATTTGTGTGAGAGCAATTTGCATATTGGCCTAGGCAAAGAAGAAAATAAGACTGTAACACTGAAATAAAACTGTAACAGTAAAATGTTTTAATCTGAACTGATTTTGCATCAAATAAAACAGTCTTTCACTATCACATGTTTAATACTTATTCCACCTTTGTGTTTCCTGTTACGCAACACAAAGCGGTTTCCAATCTGTATAAACAAGATACATTATTAAATTTACAGAAATTAAAAAATTTAGGTTACGTAATATATGACATGATACATTTCTACATTCACCACGGGAACCCCCCGGAAGGCAGCTACCTGTACGAAATGAAACGGTACCATAACCAACATCACTTTGCTCATCATGAATCAGGTAACTCGTTTTATTGAATTTAATTTTTGCAAAAACAAATGGTTGCATTTTGCAGGTTTTGGAATAAGCAATCAATTCTGGGACGTTTGCTTCGGTACTTTAATTAAGCTGAGGAAACTTACGAAAGCGATAAGGTGGTGATATGTGCCCAGGACCGGCTCCAAACCTCATCTAAGCTCCAAGTCTTCTCAAACTGTTAATTTATTTCTTTGGGGTAGTTGATATGTCGCCCTAAGTAACTGCTTGCCTTATTTTTCCTATTTTTTTTTATTACAAACCGGTACATTCTACAAATAAATAGTATATAAGAATATAAAACGTACAATAACAGTATCTTATCAGTATTAGGGTCCAAATTTTATTTTTTTATTCTGTAATGTGTTCTTTTGTTAAGTTTTTAGGAACCCTTCTGTTACCATTGTGAGTACTTATTACGTTGTTTTAAATAAAATGTATATTGAAAGTACATTTCCATCTTGTTGTTTGTTAAGAACATTTAATAAAATAAAGGTAAATAAAATAAATACTTAAAGTTAAATGCAATTATTACATAAGTACCGTGTTTTTGACGTAAAACGCCTTTCAAAAGAGCTTTGAATTAATTTCGATTTATATCAAATTTTATTTCTACTTATTTCATTTGTTCCGAATGATTTTATTCGATTCATAATTTTCCAGGATTGATCATCTATTTCCAAGTGTAGTGACAAATTGATGGTAATTAAGATAAATAAACAATTTCATTTGTAATTTTAAAGTTAATGTCGTTTCTGAATTACTGAAAGTGACACTAAAAACTAATTGTGTTTTACATTTCATGAATCCAGCTTTCAAAATATATTGAAACTCTTCTTGATTACGGAATTACGCTGAATAACAAAATTAACTAACGAGTAAAGCGCGGATTTAGGAGCATTTTTGGTAGTCTACGGTTTTGAGCGTGTACTTAAGGGACATATGTACACGTATATCGCGAATTAAATAAATGCGTTATTAATTCACATGTAATTACCTTTATTCTCCGTGTAAATGGATACGGTGATGTAAATACACGTGTATACGTGAAATTGAAGAATACGGTACCCGAATATTCAAAACGGACTAAGATCATGATTCGTGTACTATACGTGTAGTAACATATAAGTGAAGTAGAGATCTCTAATTTTTAGGTAATGAGTAGACATCGGAATATATGCAAAATGTTAATCTTCAATTTTAAGTTTTTCGTGAAATCTATATGCTACTTCATGGAATTCAGTAATACTAACTTAAGTAACAATAATTAATTTGTATTTATAAAATTCAATACAATGGTACATTAATTTTGCAAAAAAATTAAAATTGTAGATTAACATTTTGCAAATATTCCGATGTCTAGTCATAAGACATCACTCCACAATGTATACATCTGACTAAGAGGGTAATTCATGATCTAGAAATGCACCTGAATCCGTGCTTTACTGATGAGCTAGTGATCATTAAAGACATCAAGCGTTTCAAAATAAAACTATCCAGAGTAGTCGTGATTCAGTTTTTTATCATTTCTCGAACTCCTCGAACATATTAAAAATTAGAATATAACTGTTAAACATAGCTATTAAATTCGTTAGACAGTCTCATCATTTTTTTTTTTCGATATTCATGGCCTCAGAATAATTTTAGTTCGATCGCGTGGTACTTGCAAGCCGAGACAAAAATGTTGTTATGTGCTTTTATTTTATTTTTCAATGACGCGCCGACGTGCCACCTATATTTATTGACTTTATGGACAACCAACTAACTAATAAAAACGGTCCAAACAAAACAAATTAAACTTATTGACTAATTAACTGCCTTTTAGTGGCTGTGGCAACTTGTGACTTAATTAGATTAACAAGTAATTTTTGTTCAAGATACCAGTGTTTGGCACCTTAGACAGTACTCAAAGACGCTATGAGTAATCAACCAGCGCACAGTGTGACGGTGTGCCTACAGAGTACTTTATTAATGGAAATTATTAATTGATTAATCAGATATTCGGAGAAGTATGTGATACAAAAGGGACAGGGACTTTGTCGGAGGTGATGGGAAACCCTATCTCTAATTAACCTAATTAAGTGAGGTCACTGGGTAGGATCTTTCGTCTACTACGTCCAAGTGCATTAGAGGGTGGTACAGTGTACGCCTTTTTTCAGATCCCTCTATGTCATTTTTCGTCGGCTAAACCTATTATTGAACTAATTTGTTTGCGCGAGGAACCAAATGACTGTTTTATCGGCACTCCACCTTTGCGGTTATTACACTTTCAGCCTCTCGGCAAATTGCTTTCAATTAATCTGCAAATCTTTCGGCAAAGACAACACTTCAGTCCACACACAGGGTGTGGGAGAAGTTCTGTTAAGAAGCTGGCTATTTAAAGGTAGTTCAAATTGTTTGGCCTCGTAATTTTGCTAAATTCGTAATGAGTAGTAAATTGGCTTGGTTTCTGGAGTTAGATTGTGTTGGCCGCACTTCTTTCGTCGGCAGATATAACTTGCCTTCGGCCAGTGGTTTGAGCTGCAGATTTCTCTGAACAAATCGAAATAACATCGATAGCGTGTTTCCGAACTGCCAGAAAATATCGCAAAATGTAGAACTATTTTAAAAGAATACACTGCATTTGAATTCCCCAATAGACTTGAGGGGTAGTTAATTTACTCTGGTTGATTAAATCACAGAACGCGCAAACTACTGAATTAATTGAGTTTTAACTTCGATTCAAATGCAAACACAAGTACCAAAAGTAAAATTAAAAATTGCCTAAGTAATGCCAATACTGAACAGATTCTCTAATCATAGATCGATGAGCCAATTAAAATAATTCTTGAACAATTTATACCACCAAGTATGTGAAAAGAAATATAAATTAATGAAAATTTACCTATTCGCGTTCCGCGATGCATCACTCATTCCCGCACTTGTTTTTATATAACTCGCGGTATCAATCGCGGCGCGATTCGAGTTCTTGTTTGTTTAATTGCCTTTTTCTTATCACACTGCATTTTTGACCGTACTGAAGTGAAATTATTTAATTATGAGAAAATTATGAAAACAACTGCAAAGGACTCAAAAGGAAAACTTCTCGAGTTAAATTAAAATTCAACTATTCGTTCGAACGATTAGAATCTTTCTGTCCTCCGTTTTGCTTTTCCCTTCGCAAGTAACAAATTAAACTCTTCCCTATGCCCCCGAAGCAAATTTCAAAAACTCCCTTGACCAATAACCGCCGCTTTAGTCCAGAAAAAAATCACGCCTCTCCCTTGTTTCCCATAGCATACTGTAAATTACGGAACCCAATTAACTTGACAGATATTTGACTACAGGTGGTCTTGCACTAGTTGAAAGTTTCCAGCGGCCCTATACAAGTGTTTATTGACATCTTTATTATTTCCCGTCCTTTCGTTTAACAATTTCCTAAACAAAACAAATTTCTTTTGCACTTTTCCTGAAATCTATCCTTTTTCTAAAACTCACATATCTCGAGACCTTGAGTGTGACCAAATTCTTACAAAGACTTTAAACAGTACAAACAAAAATTTTAAAACGGCCTGATTTATTATGACAGCAACAATGCTACAAGTGCAGTTCCAAATCTTCATACCTAACGGAGGTTCTGCTAGAAAGACCGTAACCACCGGGCAGGGTCCCTTCGGGTGGCAATTCCCCAAGTAAAATTACTTTTGTTTGCTATTTACAATTAAACAAGCAATAACTCGATTTGTTTTCAAAATCAATTCTGCGACCGTTTCAACCTTGAAATGTGTCACATAATAGTTAATTGCTTAATAAGGCGTCTCGGACTTGAAATTCCCAGCCGCGGCATTAAATCAGCTTGTTAGCCGAATTGAACATATGATTTTTTCGCCGATCATTTAAGTTTCACGTTTTTAAAGAGAAAATACGCAAAATAATAATTGGTTAATTTCTGTCAATTTTTTGTGAGACTGGTGTCTCTGGTGTTTAAAGAATAAAAAGTGAAAAATAACTAATATAAAGCTAAAAAATGTTAATGCTGAAGATTTACCGGAATTAGAGAAGCTGCAAAAATTGTGGAATTGAATTTACTGCCTGAGAAGTCTCGCAAAGTTTATCAACAAGCATACAGAAATTTTCTTCATTTTTGTGATAAGAAAAAAGTCAAGCTATATTCAGAAGAAGTCTTGATGGTGTATCAAAGAAAATGAAACCTTCTTCCTTATGAAGCATTTACTCAATGTTGAAGACCACTTTGAACATCAATAACAACAATGACGTGTTGCTTGTTGCTTTTTTAAAGCGCCAATCAAGTGGATATAAAACAAAAAAATCTAGGGTTTTAGAACAAAATAACATTAAAAATTTTTTCCAAGATGCCCCTGACAACAAAGATAAGATTTATAGTAAATGCTTGATTTATTAAAAAATTACGTCCATAATATTGTTTCAGGTAGCATTGATATTTGGATTGGCAGGAGTATGCAGATGCGACGAACTGTTGAAAATAAAACTAGAAGATATTCAGGATTTGTTGATTATATTGCAAGATATAAAAACGAAAAAACCTAGATCGTTTGTGGTTAAAGATTATTTACAAATTTATCGGAAGTACATTTCGTATCGCCCAAATTTGGAATCATGAAGATTCTTTTTCAAGTATTCAGCTGGAAGAAGCTTTAAACAACATATTCGTATCCATAAGTTTGGGAAAATGTCTCCAGAAATAGCTGAATATTTAAAATTGCCAAATTCTAAGGAATACTCAGGAGAACTTCAGCAAAATTGTTAGAGAACTTTGGAGGAGATATTACCATGCTTAAAAGACATGGAGGTTGGAAGTAAGTTTTTTTTTGTCAATATTTCAATTAAAAATACTGTTTTATATTTTTGCTAGGTCTACAAATGTGGCCGAAAGGTATACTGAAAAATCAATGACTAACAAATCCAACATAAGTGAAAAAATTTTTACAACCAGCAGTAGTAATTCAAGTGTTGCAGTTTTAAGATCTTCTACAAGCACGAGCACAATTATTGACAGTAAACTGAAGGAAACTATTAAAACGAATGTCGAACAACAAAAGCCATTGGTTCTTAACAACAATTGTACTAATATAACTATTAACATTTATAATAAAGAATAATTGTGTTCTGTTTAGCATTTGGTATTATTTTCAAATTACTATAACTTAGTTTATGAAATATTAAAATTTTTACTGCTTAGACACTAAATGAGACAATTTATAGTGCACATCAGTTATCACTAAAGTTTGGCGCTTAATGTCGATCGATGTTCACAATTCTCCATCAGTGACAACTAAGACCTAACAACCCTCGCGTCTATCCTAATACTAGTGATTTCTTTTGTGCATGCGTTTTATTCAAATAATAATAATTAGTAACTATCGATTTATATAAAACAATATGTTACGTACCGTTTGTATGATATCAAAATGGGAGCTGTATTATACAGCGTGGAATTAAGTAGCAGATAAAATCCATAACTCCGTTAATGTTTGTGATTATGTAAAATCTAAAAGGGATATAACGATTCAAATTATAGCGCATTTTTTTTAAGTCTTGACGTCATCAATATTTTTTTAATGACAACCTATATTTTTTATTTTTTATTTTGGTAGGATTTTTAATTCTGTAATCAACTCATCCTAATTGCTCAAAAGAAACCAAAAAAAAAGGAAGGCTAAAGAACCGACGTGTTTAATGTATTTCATAAACGTTACTTAAATTTAATCATTCGTTATAAGTAAACGTTGCTATGGTTACATGTTCTGTAATATTGCATTGGGACTGACAAATTGCAGTCAGTTTGCCACTTAAGAAGTCATCCTATACAAGTCGGCCATGCGTGCTGTTAAAGCATAATGAAAGTAAAATATATTTTTTAGTTACAAGTCGATTTTGATTGTAGTGGATTCTTCGAGCATCCTCTATCTGCTATCCTCGATAGCAGAAGCGTAGTTCGAGAATTCCACTGCAAACCAAAATCAAAACCGACTTGCAACAATTTTTTTTTAAACTTTCATTATGCTTTAACAGCACGCATGGCCGTTCTGTATGGGATGACTATTAAGTAGCAAACTGGCTGCAATTTATCAATCCTAATACATTTGTTAAATAATCATTTACTATTTATTTTCATTTTTTAAATACTCAAGGTAATTTTTTCGAACGAGAAGTTTAACTTGGACGACCCGGACGGTTTCGATTCATATTGGAAGAATTTGAGAAGAGATAATCAGTTTTTTCAAAAAGAAATTTTGGAAGTGGTAACGTAATGGTCTGAGGAGCATTTGCGAAGAAAGGTGGTTTGAGATTGGCATTTCCGTCAAATAGAATGAGAAGTGGTGAATACATCATCTTGCTAGAAAATCGTTTGGTACCATTTTTTGATGAAAATCAACGAGAAGGACAACGCAAAAGTCAATATTAGGCAACACACAAAAGGGTAGTTTACAGACAATGCAATAAATCCATTGGAAAATCTATGGGGTATCACGATTCGCAGAATTTACTAAAATAACCTATAGTTCAACTGAACTGAAGAATTAAAAAACGCCATAAATGCAACATGGAATAACCTTGAGCAAGAGTTAATGAACAAATTTATTGCAAGTACGAACTACAGAATATGTGAAAATTAACTAAAATTGTGTAACTGGCAATATAGAAAGTGTTAGGAAAGAGTTTATACATGTATTTCGGCCTCACTGGGCCTCATCAGAACTGTGTATCTTAAAAAAGTTTGGTTTATTGAAAAATTTAGAAAAACTTACCCCTATTTTGAATTTCTAAAATTCCAAAAAACAAGAACCAGAATTAATGATAATAATAATATGAAATTCTTTTGGAAAATATACAAGGAAAGCGATTGCAATCTCTAGCAAAATCACAAAAGTGACATTTTTAATGTTTGTTCGATGTTACTAAGGCAACAAATTGACAATTATAAAATCAAGTTTTCTTGGCAGATGAAAATTATGAAAATTAACTAAAATTGTGTAACTGGCAATATAGAAAGTGTTAATATAAACTCTTTCCTAGCACTTTCTATACTGCCAGTTACATAATTTTAGTTAATTTTCATAATTTTCATGTGGCAAGAAAACTTGATTTTACAGAATTTATGCCAAAAACTGATCGCAGGATATCGCGATTCAAGCTATTCATTAATATATACGTTTTTTGGCAATAGTATGCGAAGTGACCATTCTGCGTATGCAAGGGTCTGAAAAATCGAATTTCGCGGCCGTTAAACACTCTTTTACATTGAATTCAAGCACTTTTCTAATTTGTTATATTACTGGTTGTGTACACTCTTTTAATTTTATATTATGTTTATCTATTTTTCCTAATCCAGAAAATATTTTTTTGTTTTCATTAATAAGGTTTTTGACAAAATTCACTACATTTAGCACCATAGTGTGAATTCAAGCAATCAACATTCACCGTGGTAGTCAAATTTGTCCAGTGAAATACGGCCATAAAGTGTGTGAAAGCGCAAACGAAACGCACCCTAATAGTAAGGGTATTTAAAAAATCCGAGGTGTATATAATATAATGTAAAAGTAGGAGTGAGAAAAATAACGTAAAGTTGTGAAAGTGTAGAAAATGCAGAGGTAACGAACAGACCTAATGTATCACTAGTAATTCTGACGTTTAATATAAAATTAGTCAAAGTTTGCCCTAACCGTCAAACTGACACTAAAATATTTATCCGTTTTACTCAAAATATCTACTATTATGTTTGGAAAATAATGCACAACGTTTTCGGCGCTTTTTTTAAAATAAAATACAATTATCTCTTTTTTCTTTTATTCCAAAAATAGGTTTCAAAATTGGCTTTAATTGTCAATGTCAATTTTCAAATTTAAAGAACAAGAAACGAATATGAATTTTTGTTCCTGGCCAACTTTGGCTATTTTTTTATTCATTTTTTTGTTTTATATTTTAATTTAATTTAAATTCTGCTCAGAAAATAAGAATACTGGCTTTACTAACCCGAAAATTCAAAAAAATTTGAAACTTTGTGGGTTAGTAGTTCACTTTAGGGTAAGCACGGAACCATTTTTTTTATCTGCCCAAAAGCGCTTTAAGCGGGGAAAAGCACCCTTCGAAATTTTTGCGATTTTCGGTTTTCTGCGAATAACTCGGTAACTAGCAAAGATAAAAATTAAAATTATATAGCAAAATATTTGTCTTTCAATGCTCTATCACATATGTAAAAATTGCCACCCCTTATAGTTTGAAAATCAAAACTTACCCCCTACTACCCCAATCTGAAAAGTCAAAAAAATAATTCATTGCTCTGGGTGAGTAGTCTACTTCGGGTGGAGTGCACCTAAATTTTTTTAAAACTCGGAAAAAATTTTTAGGGGATGAAAACACGTCTCACACTTTCTATGATTTTGAGTACTTGGTGATCTTAATATTTTTTTTACCAGAGCGCTTAAATATTAATATTACATATTAAAGTATTAATTTAGAAGTGGTTTATGAAAGTTATATTTAAATATTAACTTCGATTACAGTTCAGAAATCTAGGCATATCTTTATCATATTACTAATCTAACGCACCAATAGGTACATATGTAATTGAAAAGGCAAACAGAGCAAAATATTTATTTGATTAACAATAAGTACAAAAGGTAGTAATAAATCCAGTTGCATGTGATGAAAATGATATTCTTGGAAAAAGTGTTCGAAGCATAGAAACCTATTACACCATGCACAACGTGTTAAAGCTTCAGCTCCACAAACTGAACATCGAGGTCGAACTGAACTATCTGAATTTGAAAATGCAAAACTGACGGGATGATCGAATTTATTCGGTTTGTTGATAATATATCCACTTTTGTACCACCTATAGGCAAACAAATTGATATATCTTGGAACCGAGAGTTGATTGTATATAAATGATTGTAATTTTAGGACGTTATTTCTTGCATGTAAACCTATGTCAAATTGTGCAAGAACTACTCGATCGGAAAATAGTTTTACGAAACCTTTCCAAACTCGAAAACCATATACATCCAAAGGTTGGATTATCCCTATGTTTTTTTTTTTTTTTGGTATTGTAAATATTTGAATATCTTTATATTCATTTATATTCATTTAGCAGGACGAATCTACAAATCTAATAGTAAAATACTTCGCTGACCTGTGTTTGGTATAAACACATTCAAAAACCAACTTGTAAATAATTCGTTAGTTAACTGTCCACACGATGATGCTTTAGCCACTACATTTGTTGAATGAAATAAAGACTTGAACACAGGGTTCGAATCTTCCTCCTGTTTCTTTAAAGACGATATATAAAGGAGACATAAGTTTAACTGCAGCAGAAATCAATGGAAGAATTGTATAACTGTGAGTGGTTGATTGTACAGATTGCACTACTAGTTCGACGGTTTTAGAACTTTGGACAGCTAAAGTGCGAGTTGAATGTAATTCTAGCTGAAATCCACTTTCATCTGCATTATATGTATTCTCTACACCATAAGTTTCTATATGTTGTCGTATTTCATTTACAAAAGTGCCCGCAATTTCCTGTAGTCTGTCTGTACTGGTTTAATAATTTTTCGTGATACAATCCTATACGTCCTTTTAAAATACGATATCCATTTCTTTGATGCTTTAAAGTTTTTTAATTGAACATTGTCATTAGCTTCTATTGCCCATTTTCGTAAATGCATATCATGAACTATAGCTCCCAATTCCATTGCAGTTGCGAATTTATTAAATACATAATCCGCTATTTTTAAAAGCTTTTCGCTTCGTAAACCGCCTTGTTCTAACGAACTCTTTTTCCACTTTTCCAATAGTTGACAGCATTTTATTTGTAATCAGACGTAATAGTTCCTATATTTTCTTCATCTGTACAGGGTGTTTGTTCTACCTCTGTAAACTCTCTCTGATCTTCAAATATATTTATGTGGACGGTTCATGTTTAAAAATTCTAAAGTAGTGTCGGTTTTTGCCTCAAAAGACGTATCTGCCATGCTTCTACTGATTAACTCGAAAAAATATCGTGTAACTCCTGCTCCTGAGGAGATGGTACCATTCTTCTATTTTCATTATTAGTAAAATTGTACGTCAACATCAACAAATAAATAATGTTAATTGGATTTATTACTACCATTTTATACAATATGAAAACTCAATAGACTGAAAAACTACAAACTGCACAGATTTCCTTTTCGATCAATTTATATATAACGGCAAAGATTCGTTATCAGTCACATGATATCTTGAAGTATTAATAATTACGTACATGTACTTATATAAATATCTTTTATTAATTTCATTAATTAACACGCGTTTATAGATTGACAATGAGTGTATTGATTAACTTATTGATAATTTTAATTACAAAAAATAAAACAAATCACGTGCAAAATGAAAGAAACCTGATACTGCAGAAATGACTTCAAGATACTATCATTATTTAAATCATTTTCTTGTTAATGAAATAATTTCAATGTCAATATTTTGGTGTTAATTTTTAATTAAAACCTTAATTGTGAAAAATATGAAGCCGCACAAGGTTTCGATCCAAGAACTAAAAATCGAAGAAAGTGTGAGACGTTTTTTCATCCCCTAAAAATTTTTTCCGAGTTTTAAAAAAATTTATGTGCCCTCCACCCGAAGTGGACTACTCACCCAGAGCAATGAATTATTTTTTTGACTTTTCAGATTGGGGTGGTAGGGGGTGAGTTTTGATTTTCAAACTGTAAGGGGTGGCAATTTTTATATATGTGATAGAGCATTGAAAAATAAATATTTTGCCATATAATTTTAATTTTTATCTTTGCTAGTTACCGAGTTATTCGCAGAAAACCGAAAATCACAAAAATTTCGATGGGTGCTTTTCCCCGCTTAAAGCGTTTTTGGGCAGATAAAAAAAATGGTCCCGTGCTTACCCTAAGGTGAACTACTAACCCACAAAGTTTCAAATTTTTTTTGAATTTTCGAGTTGGGATACTTCCCTTATAAGTGAAGGTCGAACGGAAAGCTAGGAGATTTCAGTTTGTTAAGTTTGATATTTCGAATCTTTTTTTACGCTCTGGCAGAAATATAACTTTCTCAATTTTTACTTCCTTGTAAACTCCCTTTTTACTAAAATCAACAATAAATTAGATTGTCATAGCAATGTGTATTATGCACCTTTTTTGGACTAACTAAACGATTACATCTATCTCAATCACATTTTAATTTATTGTTCATTTTAGTAAAAAGGGAGTTTACAAGGAGGTCAAAGGTTCAGCTCTAAATATGCTCGATATGTCAAATTCTTACCCAAATTATATTACCGTGCTTGACTATACAATCTATCTTAACGTAATCTTGTACAAAACTTCTTCAACTTCTCAGGTATATAATAACGCCCGACGTACTGTGAAAACACAGCGAAAGTGGCGCCATTGTCCTATCTGGGTTTTTTAAATCTGTGAAGCTAATGTGGTAGAATTTTGAACTACGATACGTCAAGGTTGCTAATCATATGACTGCAGGTGGTTAGGTGTTGGTGAAGTATCAGTTACATCTAACACCCTTGTTAGTTAAAGTAATCATTTTAGTGAAATGGCAAGTCAAACATCAGGAATCCAAGCACTATTAGCTGCAGAGAAGCGAGCAGCTGAGAAAGTTTCCGAAGCCCGCAAGCGTAAGTAGCCTTCTAAATCCAATCAATCCAGGAGAAACTGGGTGTAACACGAGATCACGAGGTTTATATTCCATCAAAAATCAACGACAATTCCTATCTCATATTTGAATTTCATTGAATATACACGTCTACAATTTTAGTTATTTCAATTTAGTAACTTTTTTTTGTGATATCCCCAGGCAAAGCGAAAAGGCTAAAGCAGGCGAAGGAAGAAGCTCAGGATGAAATTGAAAAGTACCGCAAGGAACGTGAAAGGCAGTTCCGTGAATTCGAAGCTAAACACATGGGAACACGAGAAGGAGTCGCTTCGAAAATTGATCAGGACACGAAGCGTCGTATTGAAGATATGAACAGAGCAATCGTTACTCAGAAGGAAGCTGTAAGTCTTATTAAAAAATTTTTATACTGATAATATAACAAAGATATTCATCTAAATTCCTCACTTTCCTACGTTCCAGAATGACATTCAAAACCTGTTTTTTAAAATCCAGTGTTACCACTGTATTGTTTTTATTATCATGTACTATTATGTAATCATGATAAAAGTAGTGTGTGTATTAAATTCAACTGTATCTTCAATTTCTTCTTAACTTTCAGGTCATACAAGAAGTCCTAAAACTGGTGTATGACATCAGACCAGAAATCCATAAGAACTTCCGTTCTTAAATATTTCACTTAACAACTCCAGTGCGCAATAGTCATTAACTTTGAGGAATGGTGAAGGATTTATTGCATTTAAAAAATTGTCATTCGACTTAAAATTGCATTTAACTTATATATTATACTGCCTAGGAGAAAAAGTTGTATAGTATCATTGTTGCACTTTTTATTCAATAGTTTTTATTTTATAGTTGTTGGCATTGTACTTGTAAATGCACATTTAATGGAACATTCGTCAGCTGTAGTATTTAGATTGGTGTGAAATTTTAGCGTTTAATGCCGGATATGTTACCTGTAAGAAGCAAGTGTAAATGTATTATGTGTAAAACTACACTGTAGAAAATCACAGTTTGTTTTATTACTTCCTTTTCTAATTATAATATGTTTATGTACAAGAAAATTTTAAATAAGAGAGGAAAATACAAACTTCAATTCAAATTTGTATTTAAGCAATAATTTACTTTTATTTTAATCCACATTTTCTCTTACATTATGTGGTTACAAACTACAGCAGTAAATGAGTAAGAAAGTGTTAAACTATCCTAAATTACATTTTGCAATCGATTGGAAGAGAGATAAGTAACTCAATTTATAATTCTTCTTCTATTATTACAAGTATTTTGCAGAATTA
Organism: Serrognathus titanus; assembly: GCA_039766575.1. NCBI lineage: Eukaryota > Metazoa > Arthropoda > Insecta > Coleoptera > Lucanidae > Serrognathus > Serrognathus titanus. The sequence continues at coordinate 66,372,216 of CM077911.1, forward strand.
ATATCTAAGTAATGTTTTATTGAAATTGTTTTAATTGAAAACCTAATTAAATTTGTACATATATTATGAATATGTTTTAATAGGTTTTTCTAAGCAATGTAGTGTTCACTTATTGACAAATCAAAATGAAGTAAACCTTAATATTTTTTAACAAGTGGTTAAATTTAAAACATTTAATATAACTTGCTAGAAAGAACAGTTTGTAGTGTAGGGGAAACCAGGGATGGTTGGACATTTACCCTTTTTCATAAATAAAAAATTAATCCCTGCCCATAATAACTTTATATCCGTTTATAAAATTATTGTGGACAGATATTAATTTTTTATTTCTTAAACCACAGTCTCCTTTACTATTTTTTAGTTCCTTCTTTCATATTTTCTATTTTTTTTTTCTGAATGTACTATCTTTCTGGTTTTAGGATAATGTTTTTTTATTGTAAAGCTTTGAGATACATTCCTGTTTATATAAACTGTTCAACAGCAATCATTTTTCCGTCAAAAATAGAGGTATTGTATTTGTTCATACCATTCCCATCCCCGGGGATATTTTGAACGTCAGTCGGAAGTCATATGGACAAATGGTTAGGAGTCCTTGTTGAACTGGTGAAATGAAAAAGTGCACAAAGTTGTTGAAATTTATTGTAGGCAGAACCCTGAAAGGTCACTGTTGAAATATAGCATGTCTTTGAATCTTGAACGCTTATCTGTGATCGCCTTTTGGCAGATTCGAAATCACTTGAGTAAAAGTTATGAAGAAAGAAACTTCTGCTGTGGGTTGAAAGCAGTTGGAAGGAGCCAGCCACTTATAGAACTCACTAGAAGGGAACTTTCACTTCGTGAAACTTCCCTTCTACTCTACCCATGTAGTTCATTCCAAACTTGCCTTTTTTTGACGGTACTTTCACGATTAGAAAGTCACCTTCATCAACATCTTCAACAGTTTTAAGACACTCGTTATCTTTATTATCTCCTTCCTATGCCTTGTGATGACTTTTTCTACGTCTTAATCTGAGGAGTTTTCTTTTTCTACTCTCTTCCGTTCTTCTAATTCTCACAACCTCCACTTTCTTTGTCTCCTTTATTCGCTCGAAGAAAACCTTCTTGCCTCGATGTGGAAGGAGTTGGTATAGGAGACTCTGAAGACCGGGTAATTGTTTCCCACCTTACGTTGTTACCTTTAAGTTACTTCCAAAGCTTTGAAATGTGAAATTTTTCACTACACTTCACAAGATTGTCGGCTAAGTGAATTTGTCTGCTTGTGAATTAAACTGCTGCCAACATAAAAACCGATTGTGGCAGCAGCAGAATTCACCTTACCGGCAGATATACCACCCTGTCCATTCCATCCCCATGGCCAAACCATCCCGTTTCTCCTACAAACTTTTCAATATATATATAAATGCAAATGTTCCATCCCCATGTCCAAACCATCCCATTTCTCCTACAAACTTTTCAATATACATATAAATGCAAATGTTTATTGCTGAAAACTTATAGTAACAAGAACAATAACCATTCTAGTTTTAATGCAAGATACTACAATTATATCTAACTTCTTTAATAACTACTAATTCTACGTTAAAAATGAACGATTTTGTACCAAATTGATTGATATACCAAGTTGATTTATTTGGAAGACAAGCTTCAGGGCATTACTTGTACCTAATGGCGTCGATTAATTTGCCTAAAACATACTTTAAATTTGTGAATTTGTTACTTCTAAATGGAATCGATTTCATGCCAAAGTGTAGAACAGATTGAATACTTTATTAAGTTACTAAAGTTATACAGCACAGCATACCCATGTGCCTTTTCAAGTAATAAATAAAATTTAACATTTATTTGAGTATACTTGTACATTGAAAGTAACGAGCAATTTTTATTTTATTCAGATTTCAGATCTTTGATCTTCCTTTATAAAAATAAATAAATAAATAAAAAAAATCTCATTTACGACTGGTTTCCTAAACTTAAACAGATTTGCAACAAGAACTAAAGACCTTCTCCTTTGCCCTAACACAATTAATGAAATTAATGAAGCAAATCATGTACTATCCCGAGTCTTTCGTGGTAACTTTCCTCACCATAGACAATTGGGGAAAGGTACTTTTACTTGGGGGAGGGTTTAACTTGCTGGTCAAATATATGAAAGCCTCATACAGAGAAGACCTCTGCATTGCAGATACAGTGAAATGCCTCAACTTTTCCCTGCTGCACCAGTTAATTGCCTTGTTCAAGGTTGACTCAAAATTGTTAATTTCTGACTCACGAGTTTTATTCCCCATCACAATTATTGTCACCTGGAAAATGCAATAAATTATTTGTGTTAATCATTAAGCTAATATTATAGTCACCTCCTTTTTATCTTTATTTTTATCTATGTCTTTTTTTAGTGCTACTAACACATCTAGAGAGTCCGATTTGTCTGTGTCATAAACCAAAACGTAGCCATCTGCTAGAACTAAATAATGTCTTGGTAGTTGCTGACTTGTTGTTCCACTTGCCGTGCTTGTTTGGGAATTTTGTATTCCTGCAGTGTCATAAAATCTTATTTTTTCTTTAGTACCTCTATCGGATTCTATATTGGCCACATAAATATCTTCAATTGTAGGATAGAAGTCCTAAAACAATACTTTACAGTTTGCAACGTTTACTAATGATAATTAATTTACTGAAGATGAAGTAACATTTCCGTAAATAACTTGTTCTAAGATCGATGTTTTTCCAACACCTTTCATGCCACACACCACAACCTTACTTGTTTTGCCCATTTCTCTTTTCATTTAAAATGCCATTGTAAATTAGTAATTTGAAGAAGTGGTCTCTGATTTACATTTTCTTTAAATCTTGTATCTAAGATTAGGACAAATCTGAACTAAAATGCAAATTTGCTTGCCTAAATTTGAACACGTCATCCATTTGCACCTGTAATAATCAGTGGCGTAGATTCGTGAATCTTTCTTTTTATTATTACTTTACGGTTTCATTAATTTCATTTACTTAAGTAGCACATTTAAATAAATTTTAAATATTTCTGCCGCGGAACTTTTACACTTCAAAAGCGGGCTAAACAATATAACCTAAAAATTTGACAATATGCTCTGTGGCAGTGTTGCCAATGGGCCAAGTGTCCATGTTGGAAAACAGTTGTGAAAAATTTCGATAATTGTCTCTGAATTTCGTTAGATCATTTAAATATTTAAATAAAATACAAAGTAGTCAAAAATCACCGTTTGAGTTGGGAGTGCTGAATTTTATTTTTAAATGATACGCCTGGAATAGTTTCCCGTTGCTGATACTGACAGCCGTCACTGTACAAGCTTCATTTGACATTTCAAATTCAAATTTTGAATGCTAATTTTTATTTATTTTCATTCACTTTCATTCAATTTTCCCGATCCATTTTTAAAATCTAGAACAAAAAGGCTCACGATCTCAAAGTTAAGTTTATTATTTATTACAATTAAACTCGCCAACACAGAACGTCCTTTCCGACGTGATATTAAGAAAGGATTCGTGTTCAAATAGGTGAATAAGAAAATGCTCTTATTTGTATTGCCAACTCAAATAGTTATTCTTGACCACTTTGTAGGAAGCTTTCATAAAATAATCAGAGTTTCAATCTGTTATTTCTTTGTTTCGTTTTCGATCCAGTTCAATTAAAAAATATATATGTTGCTTCGGTTCCGTTTCGGAAAAAATAATAGTTTTATCGGTTTTCGGTTTTTGGTTTAGCCCTGAGTCAACAATTTAAAATTGTTTTAATGTTTTTATTCGTATTAAACGAAGGCTAAGTGAAAAGTACGTCAGTGCACTCCTTGATACTGTTTTACAGTGAAGCTCAAACATGTCCAAATTCCATGGTAAGAGTTTGAAGAAATTTGAAAAAAAAACACTTGGTATTATGTAATCTAACGTGACATAACGTAAAATGGCATTTCGCATCGATCTAATTCAAGACCTGCTTCATAATGTTATGAAAAGCTCAAAGGCTTCTTGATACGTATTTTTTAAGCACTCTGTACATGTACTGGGTGCTTAAAAAATGACGAAACTGCGCCATTCTGTACTATTCAGGGACACGCTGAGCTTAGGAAAAACGTTTAATAATGTATTAAAATCACGGAAATGGAATGGATTGTCTATTTTTGTGGAGTTTTGTATTTTAAAGTTCGTACATAACCTCTTCACAACATATTCGAATTGTTATATAAGTCAGTTTCCTAATACATAAAAGAGCAACTTTGAACTTTATAGGGAGTTTTAACTTTCAGTATTTTTTTACGAAATAAAACTTGAAAATCCTTTAAAGAAATTCTTTAATCCCTAAAGATTAAAAAGAACCTTTAGTTTGGCAACATTGTACCAGTGCTTTAGTCAATGAAAAAGTACTAAAACGTACTGGACAGCGTTGCCAGAGCCATTACTTTAGTATATAGGTTCATGGCTATCTGTTTATTTGAATTTCAATTTTGTATGTCTCTACTCTCCGCTAATACGTTGACTAATCACAATTCGCTCATCGATATGACATGGTAATTGAATTGGCTTCCGGTTGGAACCGCGTTACGACTGCTTCTACTGCCGATGTTTCGTTTTCCATTGCAGAAGAACTTCCTCAGGGATGCTGCTGCTGCTGGCGATGTTGTTGCTGTTGGTAGTCTTGCTGCTACTTCTCGTTAGTCGATGAAACAACACTAGCAGCAGCAGCCCTGAGAAGTTCTTCTGCAATGGAGAACGAAACGTCGGCAGTAGAAGCACTTGTGACGCGGTTCCAACCGGAAGCCTATTCTATTATGGACAACGGTCGCGGAAGCCTCCAAGTTAGATATGATATGGTAATGGAACTATGCCGATAAAAGCGACCAATAATAATTGGTCAATGTATTACCAGAAATCAGTATTGCCAACTGGAAGGAAATTCCCCTTTTTAGGGAATTTTTATACCTTAAATATACAAAAAGGAATTTTTTCAAGTTAAAAGGGAATTTTTGAAGAAAAAACTTACCTAAGTTTTAAGGCAAATCTCGATAAAAATGCATAAATTTAGCTTCAAATTTTAATTTAGGAAAAAAACGAGCCTACAAGACAATATTTGCCCCAACGGGAGTAAAAAATGACTGTTGATTGTTGGCAACACTACCGGAGACGAATAAATGGATAGCTGCGAGCTACGAGCTGCGAAACCACCTTTAATGTTTCTATTATGAAATTACCAATACGTTTTGATAAAAATCAATATAATTAAAATTACGATTAAATTTATACTACGCCACTGGTTTTGCCATGCGGTATTCCTTCATTCCAATTTCATGACATTGTTATTGTGGAGAAGGAGACATGGCAACATCTGCAAAAGGAGTAAAAAAATACTCAATACTTTTACCAACATACAATGAAGTGGAAAACCTTCCAATCATAATATGGCTCATTGTGAAGTACATGAGCAAAAGGTAGTAAAAGTATTGCAATTTTTAAAGGTAATAAAAATTATCTTCGCAGTGGTTATGATTATGAGGTTATAGTAATTGATGATGGCAGTCCGGATGGAACCCTTGAAGCAGCGAAGCAGTTACAGAAAATATATGGCGAAGATAAAATTTTGCTGAGGCCTCGAGAAAAGAAGCTAGGACTTGGAACTGCTTATATTCATGGTATTAAACATGCTTCGGGTAACTTCATTATTATAATGGATGCAGATTTAAGTCATCATGTAAGTGTCATACAAGAAACCGAGTTAAGTAATTTAGTTTGAGGAACTTCTTTAAAAGGAAGTCTGTATGAATTTTTTGTTAATGAAAACTTTGTTAAAATTACCAAATTACCATCACATTTTAAATATAATAAAATTTTGAACAAGATTTCATCACATTTTACATGAATTACGCTTTTTTTTTTACAGTTTCTACTGCAAGAAGAATATCTGTGCATACTAATATTTATTCTTTTTAGCCAAAAAATATACCACAGTTTATAGACTTACAAAATGAACATAATTACGATGTGGTTTCTGGAACTCGCTACATAGGAGATGGAGGAGTTCACGGTTGGGACTTTAAGCGCAAACTCGTATCAAGAGGGGCCAACTTCCTAACGCAAGTTCTTTTAAGACCGGGTGTTTCAGATTTGACTGGCTCATTTAGATTATACAAGAAGGATGTTCTAGAAAAACTGATACAGAGCTGTGTTTCAAAAGGATACGTGTTTCAAATGGAAATGATAGTGAGAGCGAGACAATTGAATTACACGATCGGTGAAGTACCCATCACATTTGTTGATAGAGTGTATGGTGAATCAAAACTGGGTGGTTCAGAGATATTTCAATTTGCAAAGGCCTTGTTATATCTTTTTGCAACAACATAAAAAATGGATTATTAATGTGTGGCAAAAGCATTCCAGTTTTGTAATTTTAGGTGTATAGTAAAAGAATACACTTTCACATCAGTGAAATTATTAAACTTTAAGTTACAAAATTACAATTAAAACCTTCGTAATTGAGCTAATTTGTTGTTTCTTTTTATTGCCATTTTTCGTATTCGCCTCCAATATTCTTTTGAGTTTGGATCTAATTCTTCTAGAGGGAGTGGAGGACCAAGTCGTAAGTTCCACAACCAATCTGGGTATTCACTATCAGGCTTTAGCTGGATGTCCTCGCCTGTCTTGTAGATGTTGGATCCACAGACAAAGTTCACCAATCTATTAGGATCTGTCTCCACTGGTTGTATCTTTTTTTCCATTATAGGACCTGCCTTTCCTATTTTCTTTTTTTTTAAAACTCCACCTATCATGCTAACACCTAAATTCTAGTTAGAAATGTATTCTGAAATTGTTACTAATTTACATACCTCCTGTTTCTTTCTTTGCATAATTTCTTATTTGATTTAACAGTTGGGAGGTTAATAACAAATTCCTTTTTATATTTTGTACTGTGATTGTATTAATAATACTCATTGCAAATTATAATGTTTGAAAAATGAAGTTAACAAATTTTAAGGTTGATAGGAATAACCTAAAATTTGATTCGAGTGTTGCCAATAGAGTGATTGTAAATGATCGTGTGATCAGCGTTGCCAGAGTTTCTTCTAGGCAATGCTACCAACGTGTTTAAAATATTCCTCAAAGCGCGATCTTTTCAATAAATACGAGAAAGTAATTAATTAATAAACGAAAGAGAATTGGAATACACATTGAAATACAAAAATAAAATAAGCGAAAAGCAAAATAATTATGACATAGGAGTGTTAAACAACAAACATTATTGTTTCGTTTAGTTTTCCCTATTTTACTTTTGGAATATTGATGCTACTGCAAGTTTTCTTGTGTTTTCAAACACTTCGTGGGAAAATCATAAGCTTTTTTTTTAAACATAATTAGTTGTATTTTAATTATTAATCGATTCTAAAAATTAAAAAAAATTATTCTTATGTGGATTTCTACGTAGATTTCACTTATACTATCAGTTTTGCGGTAGCGTTTTATATATACCGGGTGGATAAAAAATAGATTGTTTGTAATGGATCGTCCTACATATTTTTACAAATTTCGAATCCTTGAATCACTGATAACAAATATATACAGCGTGTTTCATTGAAGATGCATCAAATTTGAGGGACACGTTTCTGACATTATTTCAAACAAAATATCTTAATAAGGAATTTTAATCTGAGCAAGTTGAAATTTGGATAATTTGGAGTCGATGTTTTTTGAAATTCTGTAGCGCGCGGAATCGTGAAACAAAACCGGCGATCTTAAATTGCATTTATGAATGGCACACATGGGGGGTAATAAATCTATAAACAGACTAGATTTTATTTTGCCCTTGACCGCGAAAGCTCGGTGTATTGAACTTTGCCACATGTCGAATGTAGCAGCGATGTGAAATCGCGTGGATATTTAAACTTATTTCATTTAATATAGTAAATTACAAATGTGGCGCTATGCAAAATTATGCATTTAGTATATGTTGTCGCACATTATAAATTGTTATTAAAACAAAATTTATCGAATCTTATAAATAAAAACATTTATTTTTATTACATTATTATTATTACAAGAAATGTTCAAAAATGCCTTCTTCCCACAGATTGCGTTTCCGACGTACGCAGCAGCTTTGAAAATTCGGCCCTGTAATTTCATTCATTCTCATTTAAAGTCCATTCTAAAAATATACGACTTTGCCTTCCCTTCGATTTTCTCTAAATTTATTCATTACAGAGAAAATTTTACAAAGAAACTTTTGCTCCCTGATGTGCGCAGCAGCTTCGAAAATTCGGCCCTGTAATTCCATTCATTCTCATTTAAAGTCCATCCTAAAAATTTGCGACTTTGCTTTCCCTTCGATTTTCTCTAAATTTATTCATTACAGAGAAAATTTTACAACGAAACTTTTCTTTTTTTTCCCGACATCTACCCGCATACCAAGTTTGATGCATCTTCAATGAAACACCTAGTATAAATAACGTATAATTAATTGATTTACTAGTTCTTATGTTATTCGTCAATATTGAAAACGTAATTCTGGTTTTCTTAAATATTTTGCACCCTATCTAGAGGTTTTATTTTAAGAGATAGAGAAAAACTGTAGGGTATTATATGTATTATCTTTTAAAGATCTTAGAAAGAATGTGTATCGCAAAGTTGAGAAAAAAATATAATTCTTCTCTTTTTAATAGGACATTCGGTATATTGTCATTTGTTCACTAAAGTGAAAGACCATTTTTTCTTGATTTAAAAAGTATATAACATTTTGATATTTGGATTAGCGGTTTGTGAGATATTTGATTTTAAAATATTAAATTAATATTTAAAAAAATCAAGACCTGGAAAAATGTAATTATTGTTAATTCATTTGTTCCTTATATGTTAATACGTATGTTGACATTTTAAGCTCAAATATGTCACAAATAGCTGATGGTCCAAATATCAACAACTTATATGTTTTTGAGATTAACAAACAATGATCTTTCATTATATTGAACAAAAACAAAAATTTAATTTTTTCTCCACTTTGCGATGCGGTTTTGTTTTTTTTTGCGAGAGCTCTAAAAGAGATTACATACAAAACCCTACAACTTTTGTGTTTAACGTTTTTCTCTATATTTTAAAATTAAACCCCTATGTAGGGTGCAAAGTATTTAAAAAAACAACAATCTAGTTTTTAATAAGTGACTAATAACACAAAAATTAGTAAACTAATTACACGATATTTTTATATGTTTGTTGTCAGAGAGACTCAAGGATTCGAAATTTGTGAAAATATTATGTCCACCCGGTATACAGATGTCCACCGAGAGCCGTGGTCTTCTCTAGCGTTTATAGTGTATAAGACATAATTTTTTTATTTTTAAGTTATTTAAATATTTTCAAAGTAAAAAAAGTAGGAGTTAATTTCAAATACTTTGAATAGAAACTAAGACATATTCCTTGATTTATCAGCAAATCAAAACAGAAGGACCGGTCGGAAAGACTAACTAATGTCAATATTGATATAAAAAAAAAATTAATTTTTCTCTCTCGATTTCTTAGTTTAGACAAATCTTTTTGGCGTTCTATGGAAGCTTATTAAAACAATGTTTCATGAGAGTTTAGATATACTAGGTGTTCAATCTGAAAATTTTGAGAAAAATTATTTTTTGCAAAACTGTACATATAACAATTGGTAGACCGAAACTGCTCTGTAATTTCTCTAGAAAAGATAAAGTGTAAATAAATAACCAAGCTATAAGCGCCCATAATACAGGGTTTCTTACACATATACATCAATACCTTACAAACTCTTAAGTAAAACTTTCGAAATCTATGGTTATTGCCTATCAGTATACGTACGGCTGCGGAATCATAAAGCGGGACAGTATAATTTCGTTAGTTTAATTATTACATCTTAATTCCGGGAACTATATAGTAACTTAGCAACCTTTGTAGTTCTTATTATACAATCATTGTGTTTGTGGTAAAAAATTTGTCGTATAAAATTAAAAAGAAACGGTGAAACAATATTAGTTGAAAATGTATTAGTGTTTTTTCGAAAATTTATAACTGCATAAAAAATTAAAATAAGTAAAAAATCTTAATACTTCGTGACGGAACCATTCAATTGAATTAACGAATTTAAATGTCTGGGCATAGATTGAATAAGATTTTTAATTTATTCCATATCCATATCCATTCCCAAGCTTCTTCTACAGCATTTACTAATTGCATTTGATTCTCTGATCGAAAATTTTCAGAATATATTTTTTTAACAATAAATGCCCAGACGTTCTCTACTGGATTTAGATTTGGACTTTTTGCGGGCCAAGTTAATTTATTTACTTTATCTTGTTGGAAAATAAACTGGCTTCCGTGTATTATGCGAACAGATATCATAACAGCATAATATCTTCTAATATAGATGAATATATTCCCCCTTTCAATTTTCCATCTATATGGCAGCACACACCAGCACCGGAATAGCTAATCCGTCCCCAAATATTTGTCGAAAAACGGCTACTAGCACGAATACTGTGAACATATCTTTTCTCAAATCGACAGTTTCGTGGCCTATATACTCGAATGCGTCCGTTACTAAAGGACTTAAAAAACTTTTCATATGAAAAATAATTGTTTTCCAGAAATCTTCTTTTTCCAAAAATTCTTCGCAAATTGAACTCTTAAACGCTTATTTTTTTCGGACAAAAAAGGTTTCCGAGCAGCTGAACGACTGGAAATTTCACTACATAGTATCCGTTTTCGAGCCGTTCTTGTAGTAGCTGGATAATTAACTGCCGAACAAGCACTAACTGCACTCTCAAATGGATTTTCTCTTAAAAAATTAAGCAATTCAACATCTTCCTCGTTGGTCATGCTTCTATTTCGTCCCGTTTCTTTTGACGCTCTGCTCCGCCACCCATTTTCTTTTAATTCTTCCCACAGTACTCTTACTAACGTTAAATTTTTCTCCTATGCATCTAAAAGACCAACCGTTCTCCAAACCTTGTATTATTCTTTCACTTATATTTTCGCTAGCGTGACGATACATGATGTTCGTGAATGTAATTTGAGAAATTATTCGACATTAGTAAAGTAATTACACTTGACAACTGTTACTAAGAAAATTTTACACTGCAAAAATAATTCAAAATTTTGTTATAAGAGTTGTCCCGCTTTATGATTCCGCAGCTGTACTTTCGAAATACGTAAAAATATATTGCGTGTCCCATTAAAAAAAAGTATAACTGTAGTATGGGTCTCAGTTACTGAACTCTGTATAAAAAAATAAATTTTTTTATAAAATAGACTGACTTAAATCTTAACTCACTAACTTAATTAATTAATTTAGGCAGAGCTAAAATTTTATAAATACTTACATTTAATAAAAATATAAGAATTAATTTTTTTCTTTGGTGTTGTTTCAAATGTTTGGTCGGTAGTGTACTTTTGTTTTCGTGAATAACGAGAGATAGGATATAGTAAAGGCTTTGGTGAAGACACTAAACAAAAATAGCCTAAATTATGCGTCAGCCATCAGATTTTGAAGCGTAAATTGTAATTCAAAAACTTAAATGTAGCCCAAATGGCAAAATTTAGTCCAATCAGACAACAATGAGTCTGATATCACTTATAGAGCCACCAATGTGTAGCATCAACTCTTTTCATAAAGCAATGTTAACAATGAAAATAGCAAATAGTAGGTAATAATTCTTATATTTTGAATTGTTTCTTAAAAATTTACATAAGAAGTAATTTACAAAAAGGTTTCGAAGTTTGTAAGTGTGGTTGCATATGTGTAAGGCATAAAGTTGGCCGTTGGGTGATACACTTCGTCTGAGACTTCAGTACATTAAATAATAGGAGTAAAACAACACTTATTCTTCTAAAAATATATTTCTAAAAATTTAAATAATCTTCACAAGAAATCTGAGATTTCATTTCGTCCACTTACAAGTAATTTTAAAAATTAAGTTGAATACTTCCCTAAGTCACAATTATAATAAATACATTTAAGACATGCGTAAGCATAAGTAAACAATAAGATATGTATATTTCAGGCACAGATAATCTCACATAAATTTGAAACAGATAAAGGCAAAAAAATTATAACTTATTAATAGATTCTTCAAGAGTATCAAGTTCTTTCTTAACCAGTGGGGGCAAACCGCTTCCTAGTTGTTCATCGAAATACTTCCTCATCTCCTTTACCTAAAGGAATTAATTAAATTAATTAATTCATTAATTTCTTTTAAATTTAGATTATATTACCTCGCCAGCCCAGAAGTCTTTGGGAATATTAAATAGTTCTTTAGTGTCGACTTTCTCTTTTAATCCTTGTAAGTTTAATGAGTTTTCTTTAGGAATTAAACCTATTGGGCTATTCACGGCGCAGTCTTCTCCTTCTACTCTTCTTAGTACCCAATCAATTACTCTTGCGTTATCTCCAAAGCCTGGCCACAAATACTTTCCATCGCTTCCCTTCCTGAACCAATTCACGTGGAATATCTTGGGGAGCGTTTTTGATTTATGTTCCATGCTCAACCAGTGCTCCAAATAGTGGCAGAAATTGTAGCCAAAGAATGGCCTCATCGCGAAGGGATCGTGCATGACTTTTGTTCCCTAAAAATAACAATTTCTTCATTGAGTTTGATTTCTTGTCACTCTCGTTAAGATCGCACCTTATATTCGGCAGCTGCGGTTGTTTCGCTGCTGATTGAAGCTCCCATGAAGACACCATGTTTCCAGTTTTTGGCTTCGTAAACAAGAGGAACTCCTTTGGGACGGCGGCCACCGAATAAAATAGCTGAAATTGGCACACCTTCAGGGGATTCCCATTCAGGGTCTATAACTGGACATTGTTTGGCTGGTGAACAAAATCTGAAACATTGCAGAAAATTAATAAATAGATTTTAGGAAATTGGTGAAGATTTTACCTAGAATTAGGTTGAGCAGCTGGTCCCTTTTCTTTATTCCAAGGTTGTCCTTTCCAGTCAGTAATTTTCAATTTAGGATCAATTTCATCCTCCATGCCTTCCCAAAATACACCACCGTCGGATGTGTACGCAACATTGGTGAAGATGGTATTCTTAAAGATGGTTTTCATTGCGTTTGGATTGGTGGAATTAGATGTTCCCGGACAGACGCCAAAGAAGCCGTTCTCCGGATTGATGGCCCTCAATACGCCGTTTTTATCAAAGCGCATCCAAGCAATATCATCACCAACGCATTCAGTTTTGTAACCGGGTATGGTCGGGGTCATCATGGCTAAGTTTGTTTTGCCACACGCAGACGGAAAAGCTGCTGCGATGTAGCGTTTCTTGCCTTGTGGATTTGTAATTCCCAAGATCTGCAAACATTTTGGAATTAATTTAAGTGAAGAATTTTGATGATGTCTTCTTAACTTACCAACATATGTTCCGCTAACCATCCTTCACGTTTTGCAATAGTCGACCCGATTCTTAAAGCAAAACATTTCTTCCCCAGTAAAGAATTTCCTCCGTATCCGCTTCCGTAAGACACGATTTCTTCATGACTTGGTTTGTGTAAGATAATGGTTCGATCTGGATCGCAAGGCCAAGATGGGTTCTCAACTTTACCATCCGCAGGTTTACCAACGGAATGCATGCATTTAACGAAGCTCTCATTTCCTAGTTTCTCCAGCACGGCCTTTCCCATTCTTGTCATGATACGCATGGAGCAGACCACGTAGGGAGAATCGGTTATTTGAATGCCTATTTTGGAAAGCGGGGATTTGATGGGCCCCATTGAGAAAGGAATGACGTACATCGTGCGGTCTTTCATGCACCCGGCGAAACGTTCCTTAACTGCTTTATCCATGTCACTTGGTGATATCCAATTGCCAAGTGCACCTTTGATGCCCGCCTTGGGTGTCGGAATGGATTCTTCCTTGTTTTCGGTGCAGATGAACGTTTTGGATTCAACTCTGGCTGTATCTTTAGGGTTCGTTCTTGCTAACCAACTACAATTGAATTAAGTTAAAGCCCATACTTTAATATTGTCTAAATATTGTCCTTACCAGTTTTCATATTTTGGCAGTGGTATGATCGTTCCTTGTTTCTGGAGTAGCTTTAACAATTGCGAATTTTCTTCGTCTGATCCATCGCATATATGCACTGATTCCGGTTTGCACATTTCAACCTGCGCTTCCACTACACTTCGAACCTAAGAACAAAATAAAAATACCTCAGCTCTAGCTAATGTTCTATTTGAAATTTTATGCATTTATAAAATGAGAAAATCTTATTAAGGACTAACCTTTGGAGCAAGATCTTCAAGTTTTCCATGAACAACACTGACACCTCTAATATGGTTGAAGAGGCCTACATTTGGATGCAGAAGCTGCTTGGAAAAGCGACCAACTTCCCCCGCATATCTGAATTATAAAAGTAAATTTAATATCACTCTTGTTGACATCTTAAGTTCCAAACACCGAAGTAACAAATTTTTTCTTCAATAACAAGCTCTTATAAAGTTAAATATGACACAATATGCTTATGGTAAACGTGACACTATTTTATAGAAAGTAAAAGTAATTCTGCGGTATCTGAAAAACTTATTTTATCATAAAATATAAAGTGACATGAAGCAAACTGATAGGTAGGTAACTATTAATTTACAAACACCTGTACGTAACACAATACCGCGCGTAAACTTCCCATGGTAACACAAATCGGTGATTTTCCGCAGATATTTCATTATGAAGTAAACCAACAAGTGGTGCAGAATGTTTATATACAAAGCTACCATTAAAAATACATAAAAAGGGCAACGTATAACGACTTGGTGGCCATGAATTTTAAGTGAAATGGTAAAACTAGGCCGGTAGGCACGTACCCGGAAAATATTTCTAATGAAAGTTATATAATTTCAGAGCTGCATGTTATTTATTTAGGGCACGACTCTGTATTAATTAATAATAAATATTACATCATGAAAGGTCATTTTATAAAGTAAGATGCATTTTTTTTACTGATTGAGTTAACATTATCAAATTATTTAAAAATATCATTGTCATGTTCTCATTACTTCACTTTTGAGTTTTCCATATTGTATTGTATCTATAGAATTGAAGCATTATTTATAAAAATAGTTTAAATTAATTAAATTTGGCGTTGTGCAAAACGGAAGCACTCTGCCTAAATTTAAGTAGACTATAATAGAATTAGCAATGGAAGAGAATAAAGGGGAAGGAATCAATTTTACAGTAAAAGCAAAGAATGAGCAAAGAGACTGAAAAGAGCTAGATATTGAAAGGCCTAAAAGCATCGAAGATAGTCTTGGAGGTATGAAATTTAAGAAGAAGCGTTGGAAACAAAAAGATTAAGAGTGGAGAATCTTCGTTCTTCGAAAAGTTGGAGACATTGAAAGCGCTAGAAGAATGAAGGAGATACCTTAAGTTATAGAAAATGTAGGTCAAATTCATTTCGATGTAGTTAATAAAAAAAGGAAAAACGAAATGGTTATGTAATTGATTCCAATGTCATCAATTTATTACTACAATTAAAGGGAATATGGAAATTTTCAAAATAACATCGCAATCTGAAATAAAATGTCGATGCACCAGTTTATAATTGTTTACTAATCTGTTGTTATCTATGTTCATAATTATTTTCTGCTTAGTATAATTCAGATTTTTTGTTTTGGAATATTACTGCCTATGAAATATACAAAATAATAATTATATTTGATTTTTTAAATACACTGTATATAATAACTTAAAATTATTTATATACAGTATGAATCAAGAGGCTCGTTCCACCGACAATTTTACAAAAAAAAGATACTACAACTGCATAAACTAAACCAACCATTGTCTAGATATTATTTTGTGTAGCATTTAATGTGAAACACTCTGTATAAGAATGTTATTAAAATTTGTTAAAACATCAGAACATCACTTTTTTTTAAAGTTTCCTATTTTCTTTGTCCTGTTGACAAAAGTTAGCTTTGTAGGTAATTTTCCAAAAAGTACTCCCACCGAATCTAACTAGAATTTAATTATCAACATGGAGTGTGGCACCACAAAGCTGCTAACAAATTGGCAAACAACTAAAAATGCCATCCATTGTTTGCTATTGCTTAGTTTTAAACCAATTTTTTTACACAGTGTGATACGATTTAGATTTTACTGCATTCTTTTCTAATAATTAGTATTTAGAACGCCATTTACCAATTTAATAGCATTTAACAGAGATTATGCAAGCATAAAATCGAATTGCAATATTAATTGTATTAGTTTTTGTGCAAAATTCTTTTACTATTGCAGTTTCCAATCTGCCTTAAGAAATATTTATAAGGCACTCTTCTTTGACATCCCAGTAGATTTGTTCAACAATGGGAATTGTCTGAAAGACATTGAACTAAGAAAACTATTACAGGTAGAATAATCTGGTCCATTAAAATATCATTAAGGAGCGAATTAAGAAAGAGAGAGGTAGACGTTATTAACTTGAAAGCAGTAATGCAAGTCTATATGCTGTAATAAACAATGTAATATATTGTTTGACTGAAAATATAATGAAATATCGGTTGATATTTATCAGATAAATCATTCGTCGGAAAGCTTTCTAAAAACATCTGAAATGTCGATGTTTCGTTGTGCGTTGACAGCTTCTTCAGGGTAAAGATGACAAGTCGATGTTTCAGACGATTTTTTAAAAACTCCCAGTCAAATAATCCCGTAATAGTGAAAATATTATTCCCATAATAAAATCTGAAACTGTAATTATTTTGTTTCTAAGTTTTCTAAATTTTCCTTAGATTGATTTTGGCTTTGATTTCGTTTGCAAAAAAATTAATTACACGAAAGTATAATATTTTACGTATTTTATTTTGCAATGGCGAAATTATGATGTCAGAGTAAGGATTCATATAAATTGTGGAACTTAGTTAAATTTAAAAAAAATTTAAAGAGAAATGTTTGTTAAATACTGCCACATATTAACATATTTTTTTTATATGTATGTATAAATTGATTAACGCGTTTCTCAAATTTAAATTCAAACTTCAAGATATTCCAGAAAGTCACTGATACATTTATTGTACAAATATCTAACCAGAGACAAACAGATGTTTTTTAAATGTCTTATGATTTATTGAATCGATTTTTTAAAAGATATCTACAGTGCAATCGATTCTTAGGATCAATGATTACAAGTTTACACAAAGCTACATACTCTTTGGCCCGGTATTTCAGTCATGGTTTAACTTTAATCTTCAGTTTATTCCCATAGAATTATAGAAATTCCTGTGGGAATAAACTAAAGATTAAAGTTAATCCAGGATTGAAACGCCGGGCTTAACTCGTTTGGATTTACTTGCCAGAAATATACATTTTAATATTATTTTAAATTTTATTTATTTAAAGTATTTGAGTATTTTTTGTTTTAATGGTCACACTTGTTATTTGGTTTACTCGTCGC
Source organism: Serrognathus titanus (assembly GCA_039766575.1). Lineage (NCBI taxonomy): Eukaryota > Metazoa > Arthropoda > Insecta > Coleoptera > Lucanidae > Serrognathus > Serrognathus titanus. Next base: position 66,389,627 of record CM077911.1, read on the forward strand.
ATGTTGCAATATTTGTCGAGATTTTATGGTTCTTGTAGTTCCTGAAATTTGACCTGTGCTCTGAATTTTATCTCCTTGAATTTATTGATATCCAATTAAAGATATTATAAGTTTTATAGTTGAGATCAAAGGTAATGATTGTATTGAAATTTGTAACAAAATTGCAAGTTGTACCTTGCACAATGAAATTAAAGTTTAAGCAATAATTGCAAATATGAAGTTAGCAAAACATTACTTTTTTTCCGGCAAATGAAAGTGAGGCGTGACGAAATAATCTCAAACTCTGACGTCGTTGAAGGCTCGTCAGTGATCAGCTGCTTAAAATTATCTAATCAACCTTCACTCTGTCGAACATTGTGCATGGAACATTCTGTGGTGCTTCACACAAATTTATTATTTAATAGATATTCAAAATCGCTCCGACTTATTTTTATAAATGTTGATAATACAATCGAGGATTGTGAGAGTTATTTTCGTACAGTGGTGTTAAATGTTAGAGCACATACTAGCACAAAAAAAATTAATGATACTTACATTGGTTTGGTTTCAGCTACAACGTCTGGCATCTTGAATTGAATACGTTAATCGATTAAAAATGATAATATTAAGCTAATCAAGTATAACTTTTATGAAATAATTGATAGAAACCGAAAACGCACTTACGGTATATTTTATGACTCTCGAATAAAAAACGGATTTTATTGTATATATTTGAAATTTGGAATAAAAGTTTCGCCAGTATAAATCACTCCCGAAAAAAAATATTCAAATTTTGAATATTAATCACACTCAAAACCACAAACAATAGGTATGATGAATTTTATCTATACGGGCGGCCTTATATACTAAGTACAGTTACCCCACCATTATAAAGAGGGGCACTTGTTGATACAACGCCCGCAAAACAGCCAAATAAAAATCTAATAAGCCGAATATGTTACGTGCATATGTTTATGTTTATGCTTGTGATCACCTGATACAAAAAAAGCATTTTATCAGTTCAAATTTCTAATATTCCTGAAAGTTCTAGTTTTGTTGTTTATACATGCATATGTTGTTTAAATTAAACAATTTTCAAAATACTATTAATAGATTACATCAGAACAGGATCTTGCAAAAAAAAGGAATGTACTTTGGAGTAAAAGTATTATGACTTCGAAAATTGTTCTTTTTTTCTTAATATGAATCTGGTACCTAGGTAGTTGCCATTTTTTTTCTTTATTTTATACACACGGACAAGAGTCGGAGTTTACTAGAAGTTTTTCATTTTATAAATTAAGAATGCTTTCTATATACATTTATTTTTTGTTTTTCATTCACTTCAGTTTAAATGATTAAAAGAATTATATATATGTAATAAAATTTTCAATAAAAAGAAGTAGTACATCCTAATTTGATGTAATTAGTTAACAATTTCTTTTTTTTTTTCATAAACCTACACCAGGATGCTTTTGTCATGTTGCAATATTGAAATTTTTGATGCACACTAGAAATAAGTTAAAATTAAACATTTGCTTCAAAAACAAGCTTGATGATGGTTTTATGAAAAAACCGAAACCGGTAGCTAACTAATAAACACATCAAATTAGAAAGTGTTACTTATTTTAAAATACGGAACCAAAAATGAAACAATTTTTTAATAGTTAATTCAATTTTTATTCAAGAAAATGAGTGAATCCAGACTTTTGTGGAGCAGTGTTTTAATGAGGAGATTTCAAAACGCTATGGTAATTTTACCGTAGGTATAAAAATTATTATTTCTTTATACAGGGTATTTCAGAGTGTTGTGCACTTTTCTTTATAATTTTGCTCACCAATTATCAGTTTCTCTCAATGAACTTTATTTAGAACTTAACATTTATTGAAAATTTATGTACGGAAAATTATATCATGTAGATGCCGTCCATTTTGCCGCTGGCACTCTTCTAAACGATGCCTTATATTTTCCATTACGCGTCTGCATAAGTCAGGAATAGTGGTTACAATCTCTTTCTGTATACGATTTTTAAGCTGAATCAAATTTGCTGGGGAGTTATTATAAGCTAGACTCTTAAAATAGCCCCACAAAAAATCGTTTGCAGTCAAGTCCGGGCGTCTTGGGGGCCAGTTGATGTCGCCTCTTCTGATTGTTTGCAATGAGTAAAGCAAGTCTTGGAAATGACATTGAATTTTCAAGACTTGCTTTATTCTTTGCATACAATAAGGCAATTATATCTCAACAAACTTTAAAGCTATAGATAAAGTAAAAGTGCAAAACACGCTGTATATTCATTTTTAACAATATGTTTGAAAATTTCATAGTATTTTCTATTACACACATGTCAAATACACGTTGCAGAATTTTTAGATTTCTTCTTTGTCTTATCATAACCAAATCATGAAATCGCTATTTCAATGTGATCTTTTCAATTTAAGCATTTTATCGAGAATAGTTATTTGTACCATTAGGCCAGAAACTGTCATTTTGCATAGTTTGCGAAGGCGAGGCGCTACGTTGAATATTGAGATGTTTCTCAAAAATTGAATCATTAATAATTAAGTCAACAGAAGGAGTTATCTAACCAAATTTAAAATTTATTAATTTTACAAAGTGTGGAAAGAAAACATTGATAATAATAAATAAAATTCCTGAATATTTTGGAAGTACATAATCAGACAATTATTTTATTTGAGTTGCTTCCCATAAAGACAAGAAACAAATTAAAAGTTACTGAAATAATTTAGTATGACCTTATAATATTCTCGTCAATTCTTGAAACACTATCATAATGGTAGATACGAAACAATAAAGATTAATATGTATCAATAAATGAAGGACAGGTAGAGTTCCATGAAAAATTTTTGGCTTGCAATTTATAAACAATTGGCCAGTATAATTTTTTGGTGATGCCAAATATAAGGCTATACTTACAACTTTAACTAGCCAAGTTTTTTTTTGACAGTGTGCATAAAAGATCATTCATTTCTTTGAAGCTCTGGGATTCCTGTATATGTATGAGTGTTTCTGAATTTTTCTTTATCTTATCGTAATTCCAAATGATCACAAATATTAATCATTATTTTCTACTTCGTTCTTCAAATTATATTAATTTTTGTTAGTATTCATTAATCGCAAGGTGTTAATTTTTTCCAGAATTGAAGACTCACTTGTTGACCTAATTAATTTTTGAATTTCACTTGCCTTTGTTCACAGAAAGTAAGTATTTGCATCAGATATAAATCCTCAAAGCATTACTATATTTATGACCAATCTGAAGTAAGTGGATTCTTTTGGAAATAGGTTTCCTTTGCAGCTATTTATAAAAGAAGACTTAAAATATTGTAAGAAAGTAGTTGTTAGGTTGATACAATGAAGAAAAAATTTTATGCTGAGCTTCTAACAGAATGGGAAATACTAAATCTTAAACTATTCCGGCATTATTATGAAAAGAAATGTGACGGAAGGAAATTTGTAAAGATTCAGAGCGAAAATAGAATTGTTCCAAAAGCAGTCCTTGATTAAATCAAAACCATCAAAGTTCAACACTTCTTGATATCAAATCAAATAGTGCTTTGAAACATTGATATGAAACCGAAAATGCAAGGTAGTATTTAAAAGTGCAGAAACTTCGCAGAGACTAATTTATTATTGTCAATAAACAATAACGAACGTGCTCTTTAATTGTTTCAAATATTATTTACAAAAACACATTTGTTTTTTTCTCCAACTCATTCTGTATTGAGAACTACATAGGAAAAAAGGGTAATTGGTTAAAATGATTTTTTTCTTGTAAATGTTTAGTTTATTATTGAATTGTAGATTGTAGGTAACAGAAAGTTGGCACAGACGTTGGCGTCATTGTTTGCGAATTATTCGTATTACTTCTGTCAATAAGTCACCGCAAAGGTAAACTCATTTGGCATTCTAAAAAATAGTTTCCGCGATAAAATAGTACTGAACTTCAAACAGCGTTTGAATTATGCGCCTGTTATTTGAAGCGCGATAGACCTTCGGACCCTGAATCACACAGGTGCTTTGTTCCAGAATGAATTTAGGCCTTCGATATTTTGAAAGAATTTATAACAAATATACTGATTAACAATGGAATTAGTTGCATTTAATCGGATGGTGGTTTATGTTATCGTCATAAAAATGTTTGAAACATTTTAAATAAAAAATCGGGAAGAGTTAGAAATGAGCAATTTCTTTCGAAGAAAGATAAAAACTGATGTAGATGTACAAGGGATTTCTCATAACTTATTTTTAGTGATAAATTCGTTTAATAATAGGAATATCGGAATGGAATACTAAGAAATATTAAAATTTTAATCTTATTAAATTAAAAAGTTGAAAACGTTCAAATAATGAAGTGCACAATTCTCTTTTAGTAAATGCTGTTTCTGCACTAAATTTTTCCTTGTACAAGATTTAGTTCAATTCCTTAAGTAATTTAAATTATACTGTAAATTTTATCAAAAATTAATTGTCTGAAAAAATGGAACGTGTTCTATCTTCAAACTATATTGAATTAACCCTACTATTCTGTACCTCATAATGACAACGTTAAGTGATAAAAAATATGTTATTTAACGACATTGTTATAAGTTACAGATTAATGGGGTTGGTTCAATTTCTTAGCACACTGATGGGTTAAAATATGTCACTTAACGGTTGTCGTTATTTAACGATGTCGTTATAATTTACAAAATAACTTTCCAAATCTTGTTCAAAAAAATTAGATATTCTAAACATCACACAAAGTATAGTCAATTTATTTATTTTTTAAATCAAAGGACTGATTTAAAAAAAAATTGGATTGGGGTCACTTTGTTACCCCACGTGGTCGTCAGGTCCTATCATGGTTTTCTAATTTTGGAATGCAATTACTCTTTAACACATGCTTGACATTTGTGTAAACTTGCATTTATTCATGCCCGAACATGTTGTGGTTTCTTGTTTAAACATTGTGTGTATTAGAATCTGCATCTCTTGTTGCAACATATTTGCTTGTTTGTGGCAGGCAAATTGTTGCTCTCAATCATATCTTTAACAAGGAAATATTTGAGTCAAAGTGAATTAGAAAAGTTGGCAAACGTATTTTTTGATGATATTCCTGATGAAGAATTATCAGAGACTGAAGACAAGGTATTTGAAAATAATGAAAGTGAAAATGTTGACGACACCGTTGGAGAGTTATCTGAGAATGCTGAGAGTGAATCACCTTCAGAAGGTGATGATGGCATGAACATTATATTGACCAAAGATGGTACTAGGTGGTCAAGAAACAAACCAAGTGTAAGGCGGCGCCCCGCAAGGAATATTTTGGTCCTGAAATTACAAATTATAGTGAAAACATTACAATACCCACGGAAGCTTTCGAATTATTCCTAAGTGAAGATATTTTAAATGTGATAATTTAAGAAACTAATCACAGAGCTGTTGTGCTGAAAGGAGATGAATGGGAAAATATAGGTCGCACCGAAATGAAAGCATTTCTAGGTCTACTGATTATTGCTGGATCTCTCAAAGGAATCCATTCTGGAATTATCATCGAAATCCTGCATTACAACGTATGATACGCGATTAGAAAAAATCTAACTGCAAAAAAACTTACATTCCTAGTGGAAACGTTTGTGTTGTCGAACAGCTTGTTCCATTCCGTGATAGATGTCCATTCAGAGTGTGCGCGAAGTTCAAATCAGCCAGATATGGAATTAAAATATGGACATTGCGTGATGTAGAAAATTCATATTGTTGGAATATGCAAATCCACATAGGAATGGTAAGCAATATACCAGGAAAGAACAGAGTTGTTTTAGATTTGACGGAAGGTTTGTCTTCCGGTTATGGAGTTACTACTGATAACTTATTTACATCCCTACATCTTGCAGAAGAATTATTGAATCAAGGAACAACTTTCACCGGAACAATGCATCAAAATCGGAAGGAAGTTCTTTCAGAATTCCGACCTAATAGAAATTGTGCAAAACATTCAACGGAGGAAGTGTTATAATAATGATTTCCTATGTCCCAAAAAAAAGTGTAATCTTGCTATTTACGCAACATTTTGACTTAGGCATATCCGTAGAAATAACGATTTCAAACCACAAGTGATACTTGACTATAATAAACGCAAAGAGCAGGAGCCGTAGATTTTTTGGACTGCAAAGTGGGAAAATTTACATGTTCTGGTAATGCTAAGCGTTGGCCATTAGTTTTGTTCTTCCACATCATAGATTTGACAACCATCAATGTATTTATTCTCTTCACGATCAAATACCAAGATTACAAGAAAGGTAACACATGCATAAAAAATGCCATGACAATGATTTTGGGCACTGAAGTCACTGAAAATGAACAAGAATTGAACAGGCCAATTGAAAACGTGGAAAATGTTACAACACGAGGTCATTGTGTCATATATGCCAGAAAACAATGTATAAATGTAATAAATGTCGTAAGAACTACATTACAGTAGTGAAATCAAAGATATGTGTTTCATGCAATGAAAAAAATTACTAATTTTATCTATGTGAACATTTAATTTCTATTTGCAATTTATTGCGTATGTTTGAATTTGAATTCTCTGTTCCTAAAAAATATTTACACGGCAATGGATAGGTCTTTTGTTTATTATTATAATAAATATGTTTTTTAATATCTTTTTTTAATATATTTACTAAAACTTTGTGGGGTCACTAAGTGACCCCACCTGGTCTTTTGTGCTTCCTATCTCACCTAATCACTCGAAGGTTAAGTTACCCACCACTTAAAATTAGAAGATGCTTTAGGGCTTTACATGAATGCCTGAAAGATTTTTCAGATTTTGTGAAAATTAGTTCTTCTTTTTGATGAACAGAAAGAGGCTTCAAGTTTCTGTTTTAAATACAACTAGGTAAAAAAAAATACACACTTTTTCCATTCTTTATAAATCAAAAGAATACTTCAGTTATTAATAGGAATCTTGGAATAATACTTTTGCAACTTAGACTTTCGGTAGTCACTTTTATAACAAACAGATTATTATCTTTTTACTAACGAGAGACATCGAAATGAAGGAGGATTAAAACATGTCTAGAATGTCAGGATTTAATTTTAACGGATGTATCAGATATGATAAGAACAATTAAAAACTCAAATTTCTTGTATTCTGTGAAAAGAATAAAATAAAAAAGGAAACTCCCAGATATTTTTATTCAAATGTATAAGATTTAGTTTAATTTCTATGATAATATTTAGAACAAGAAATTTTGAAGCTCCAGATATAGTTTGGAGATAGAACATGTTCTATTTTCCAAATATATTTTAATTCAGTTTAAATGTTGATACAATTTACTACATAAATTAAATTGTTTAAGAAATTGTATCAAGTCTTGATCAAGGACTAGGATAGGGTAAGATGGCCTTAACTTTGGAATGGTTTGGATTGAACTTGGACAAATAATTTTTGAACATTGAAGATCTCATACACGCCTGTTAAGTATAATCGTGTAATGCCTACTTATTTCCAGCATATCATTTTTATTTTTAAACGTTGATAGGTGTCAAATGTAGTTATCGAATAATTAAAATTATGATCAGGTGTTTTGATAAAAAAATTTTTGATCGTTCGTTACGTAGGCATGCAAATCTGGTTTAATTTGGCAACACAACAAACATTTCTACGGACAGATAAAACTCAAGTGCATAAAACACAATGAGCCGTTGTAAAACATGACGGGGAATTTTCGCCTTTGTTTATAATTGTGAATAAAAAAAAATTTAATCACACAGAATTTGTTATATAGTTTATTTATTTATTCCAACGTAGTACGCTCACGTTCATAAAGGAATGGTAAATCATCTTTTTAAACTTACGAAAATTAATATAATATAAAATTCAAACGTTCAATTAATAACGTTGTTTTGTCTAATTCTGTCCTTTAAGAAAAATATGAACGTTGATCCTATCTCTATAAATACATCTTGTAATAGAAGAAAGTCCATTGCTGAGTTGCGGAAGTAAAAAACATATTTACTAGTGTTCACGATTAGGACATATTACTTGTAATTTACCAGATTATTCTAATGAGAATTCGAGTGGTAAATATGACGATCCTTACGACAGAGCACGCGCTGGAATTATCTCCGTTATTCCAGACCACACGATATTGCGCGTAGAACGAGTTATTAATTATTCAAAACAAACTTTTCTACGTATAAATACATTATTCTGAAGTACCTATCTTGTAAATGCGAAGAAAAGCGATGAAATCAGTTTTTGCAATTTTATTACAACTATTATTTTTTATACAATTGAATATACACACACTGATTCGTCATGAAAATAAGACTAAAAGTTGTATGTATATATTAGTTCTAACAGTTTTCGAGAAAATGGAAAATATTGTTCATTATCGTTCTGCTTACATTCTATTAAGCATAAATTGGAAACTTTTATTAAAGAATATATTTAATGACTACACATCAGAGGCGCGAAAAACAAAAAAATATGTCAACCGAACAATGGCAAAGACAATGAGTTTTTGTTTCTCATAAAAAAAGAACGAAGAAAGAAAAGATTTTGATTACTTACTAATACTTTTTCATCGTAATGTAATTAATGGTATCTTTATTTAATTGTTGGTAACTAAATGAGTGTCGTCTTTTTCGTCTTTTTCATAGTAGAAAACAATTCATTATTATCAAAATGCGACAAGAATTTAGTTCCATTTCATCGGATGAAAATTGAAAGCTGCTGTAAACAATAAACGTTTCAGAATTCTTTTAACACCTTTTATGTAATAGAAGAAACATTCGAATAATGCCTTGTTTACTGTTGGTTATGAACATTAGCAGAATTACTTACAATGATATTTATATTTGCCTTGAATTTTGAAGCTACTGTTGATTCGATTTTTGTACTTCTATTTATCTATTATAAAAATTGTATGAATTATTACCGATAATTGATATATTAGAAATAACATCTTATATATATTAATAAGCCTTATCACACGTGTACGATATAACTTTTATCTACGACAGTCCAGAATTGAAGATCACTGTGTTTTTTAAAATGTTAGAATAGTTTTCTGACTAACATCGTCAATTTTTTTATTTAAAATCAGAGCAGCCTAATATTTGAAAACAGCGACCAGACAAGTTGTATGTCAACTTGTGATATTAACTATGTAATATATATTGAAGTTTCTGTATTTTCCCTTTATTTTGTGATAAGCAATTTGGAGAAAACAAGTAAATATGTTCATAAAAATTGTTTTCAACTTTTTTTTAAATCAGAAATAATAAAATTTTCGACATAAATTACACTCAAAAATTAAGTTTTTTAAAGAGTTCATTACCACACTCAGTGTGGTAATAAATTTCATTAGTTAACGCAATTTGTATGTTTGCGTAACTAAAGTGAAGTCATCTACCAAAAATAACCTTATGAGTAGAGCACTGAAAAGAGTAGATTTGATTTATGAGTTACGAAAAACGTAGATATATAAATGATGTGTATCACAATATTTATTGTCATCTCAAAATTTTAACAAAAATATAAAAAAAGCATTACAAGCAGCAATCGTTACTTACAACAACAATAATTCTGAAGTTTTGACTTCCTAATACCAATGGAAAATTAGTTTTTGTTTATTTTCGTTAAAATGTACCATTCTCATTTTGAGTTATGTTTTGAGAGTTTTTTTTTAAATTTAAATATTTTTTTATAATTAAGTATTTCGTTATCTTAGAAACGAAGGACTTTTTTTAAAACTATGGAGACCGTGTTCTTTTCATCTTTACAAGTTTTATTACAGTTTGTTGATTGTAAGGTATTATTGAAATGGTTCTTATTTTTTTTTACAAATAAATATCAATATGTTTGAAATGTGAAAATGAAAATAATTAAGCAATTTGATATTGAAAATAATTAGGCAAGATAAGTAACACGAGTGGTTTTTGGACTTTGTTAGTTGATTTTTGATTTCATTAACGTGTTCGTCAAAACAAGGGAAGAAAATTGAGAAACGAAACAAAATTATTATTCATTTGTTTAATCTTATTAAAACAGGAAAAGCAATTTGCTTCAAACCCTAATTTTCGTTTTACGCGCTCATCTAAAAATTCTAGATATTATGAATAATTTGTGTCTAAATAAAAACCTGGTCAAGTAAGTTGGGACCGAGAATTTATCCATTGTATTTACATTTCAGAACTACTAAATGTAGCCTACTTGACCAGGTTTTTATTTAGACACTTGTTATAAATATTTTTAAAATTATTTTTTGGTTTCAAGGAAAACTACTTGAAAAAATACTAACTTATGTATCTATCTTTTTCTTCATAGCCTTTTTAATTTGGGGGACGAAACACGCGGAACGGAATGGCGGTACCTTATCAATACAGTAACCTCACGTTTACCATTTAGGTGGCAATATTTTGCGCTCAATTTTTAACCTAAAATTGTGTGAGAAATGGCAAATAGCAACCAGTTTGCTGCCTAATAAGTAGATAGTCTACTTTTATCTCAGTTTGATTTATTATGAGCGTACGCCTCGAAGTGTGGTCGTAACATATACGATGCATAGATATCAGTGGGCGAGTTCGACGACACTGCAAGTGTTCAAAGTCGAGCAATGCTCTACCGCATCAAAGAGAAGAGTAGAAGCAGACGAGTAGTTCGAGAACTCCACTGCAATTTCACCAGCGTCTCCTAGTTATCCAAGAATCAATCATGTTAATCGCGACCTAAACTGTACCCGAGGTAACTAGTATCCCCTGATCAGAATTTATACTTACAAGATTTCGAGTATTGGCCATATATTGCAATTCGTTTAAATTATTTACTACTTCTACTTTGAAATTTTCATAGGAAACCTAAATTTTGTAAAACTGAATGATGAAGCGGAGTGGAGTTCTTGGAAATGGGATGATGTAGGGAGATTCTTTCTCTGTACCAAAATCCGCAAAAAGCTATGCTGAGTTATCCCGCGTGATTGCGAATAAAAATTTGCTATATTACTTCCGGAACGCCTTTGGCATACGTGACATTTAAGTTCGCGCAAACTCTGCGTCAGAAATCAAAACACGCACTCTTCTGAATATAGCATTAACAACGGTGTCCCCCAGGGGTCTGTACTGGGACCCCTCATATTTCTGTTGTATATTAACGATGTAGTAAGATTTGTCTCAGCCGAGTTTACTATTTTTGCTGACAATACGTCTTCAGACTCCTGAGGAACTTAGATGCAAAGTTACTGAAGTTTCAGCTCAATTTAGTGCTGGTGCTGTAAAAATAGATTAATGCCAAACGTCAACGTACTGCGTTTTTTTAATAGGAAAAATCCCGGCAATGAAATTTACAAAATGAATAACAATCCGATAGAAACTAAGAAATCTACTAAATTCCTCGGCATTTACATTAATCAGCAGAAATTTACAAAATGAATAACAATCCGATAGAAACTAAGAAATCTACTAAATTCCTCGGCATTTACATTAATCAGCAGTTGAACTGGAACAGCAAATTGAAAGCGTTTGTAAGCAATTAATTAAGTTATTTTTTGCTACCTTGCAATTAAAAACTATTGTAATTCAGCCTCAGTTGCTAACATGTATTTCGCTATGAGTTACTGCCATTTATCTTACAATATCATCGTGTGGGGTAACTCACCAAACAGCAGTAGAATATTTGTAGCCCAAAAGCGACTATTGCGGCTAAGATTTAATCTTGAGCCAAGGGAATCTTGTAGAGGCATATTCAAAAAATTCAACCTCTTAACGTTTCCGGCTATTTATATTTATAACTGCTTACTTTATGTTAAAGCAAACTTTAACAAATTTAAAACGAACGCAAGTTTTCACAATTATAATACGAGAACAAAAGATTTATTTTCTGTGGAAGTTCACAATTCCACCAAGTTCGAACAATCGCCGACTTATATGGGCCTGAAATTTTTCAATAAATTGCTGGAGTCGTTGCGGGATGATAATTTGTTTTCTTTTAAAAAATCTATTAAAAAGATCCCCTCCAGTAAAGGATACTCTCTGTAAGAGAATTTCTCGATGACCCTAGCTTTATATAAGCTAATATCTATTTTCTTTTTTTTATACATTATTTCCTACTGACATGTACATCCATTGTTATTAATGACCAAGTATAAATAAAAATTATTATTATTAGTATTAAGCTTCAGCTTCATTAGTTCATAGCAAGGCTGTCAGTGGTAGAAGTTTCTTAAATTAAATTAAATTATACTGTATATTTTGCATCACTTTGGACGACTTCCTTAGGAAAGAAATGAGATCCTTTAGTAAACGTTATAATGTATGAAAACTAAATTATCAGTTTTTTTCTGAAGGAAAGCCTTTGGCCATTACGTGAATTGTTCAAAAATGGTCAAAGTGTCAAAGTTTGTTTATTAACAGTTTTGATGTATAAAAAAATTCCGTATTCCATATTCCATGGCCGTTGTTGCCTCATCTTGACTAGAGTCTTATTAAAGTTTAGGTTTTTATTCTGGTGAAAATTTTTGTTAAGTTTGTCTTGGTGGATTTCGACCTTCATCAATTTGGAAGACAATCTCCTGGAAATGACGACGGTCGAAACCGGTCGTGACAAATTCAAAATGTTTGTTAGAATAAAGACTCAAAGTTCAACACAAATCTTATTTTTATACACTGATTTTCTAAATACATTGTATTTTGACTTATTTCAATGTCAGGAAAAGATTGAATACAGAATTCTTTTATAATTCAATGTTTGTTCTATTTTTATTCTACTGGTTGTGATTATCTATTATTTTTTGTGAGAAGTATTTACATTTAAACAAAATGCTCATTAAAGTAATTCCCAAATTCGATTACTAAGTTTCGTGTAACTAGAAAGAACAATTTTTATGACGAAAACTATATCAAATTTCTAATCTTGTTCTGATTAAGGTCTCGATACAACAGCGACCAAACAAATTCGTTTATGTCCACGTTTCAATACGTAAATATAATTGTTTGTTAACAGTAGAATTCCCCCAATAAAAAAACTTGCGTACGTTGCACGTCACACGCTTTTTGCGGGAAACAAGTAGTCATTGATCCATGACCTTCTATTCCACTTCTACTTAGTACTTACGTACTTAATCTGCTAACATGTTACATCAGACTTTGGGCTCGACAACGCGCTTAAATTCTATTGGTCGATCGGGCGGGTGTGTACTTTCTACACGATGATGCAAGAGATAATCGGTGTTTCTGAGCGCCTGGATTTTGAGTATTTTTCGAATTATAAGCAGAACAAAGGCTTATTAAAAACGAACATCCTGGTGTGAACATGCAATTTGATATTTATAGTCGAGATAATTTTTATCGTTATTATTTGATTCCAATTGTTTTAAAGTGAAGTCACCAACTCAGTTTTAACTGTAAACACGCTCGTTGAATGCTTAATCGCGGATATGATGAAATATCAATTCTCGAGAGGAGTACAGATCAATTATATTTTGTGAAAAATAGACATAACAAATGATTACGCAGCGGGGGGTCATTCGTTTTTTGAACGTGGCAATCAAAATGATTGTGATGCAAAATTATGAAATTTATTTGTTACCGAGTGCATACTTTCTTTGAGGTCACATAATTATTTTCAAAGCAAACTACTTTTACTTAACTGTTGTTTTTCTTTTTTTAATCGATTATAGAGGTGCAGCAATTTAGAATCTGTTGACATTTGGAAAATGGAAAAAAATCTAATAGTATTAATAATTTAAAAAAAAAATCAATATCCACGGAGTAGTTGATGAAAATTAATCTTAATTTTAGAGGAAACTTAAACGTTTGATGAATAGTTTAAAGAATAAACATTTGTCTTATTATCAAGTTATTCAAATTTTCTATCCAATGTTACATTTCCTTCTAACATAAGGATTCTTATTTGGATAATTTTTGTAGCACATGCAATGTGTAAAGACATTTGTGTAACATAGCCTTTTGAATAATGGACAATATAAAAGGAAAAAAATATTGGAGTAAACGTATCACAATGGGGCAGTTGCAGTGAAAAGCTGGCGAAAAAATTTTCTCTAAAGAATTTGAATTAAGTTCAAAAATTGTAGCAAATAATTTAGTTGATTGTCGGGGAAATACGGATTGGCGCGATTTGTATTTCTGCCTAGTCATTTAGATTATGTCAGTGTGGATTTAAATTTGACGAGTTATCTTATTTTTTGTGAGAATCTAAATTTATGCGTTGAGTTATAAAATCTAATGACCCAGCTACATACCTAATTAATTTCTGAACTTTATAAAGATCTGACATTTCTAAAATTGTCAAAGTGTAAGCTTCATTTAAACACTACCCAACAGAGTTGACACTACCCAATAGAGTTGAGTATTTTTTTGCATGTCGTTAAAAAGAGCAGAGTCTTACATTAACATAGAAAAAAATTTGCTACCAATTTTTCGCTAAAAATCCTAAAATATCCCAAATGTTACGTATCTAAAACATGTTAATACATGTTCATAGGTACAGATTTTTTTGACGGGTATAGTACAATCAATTTTTTTTTGATAAAAGAGGATATGAAAAACAAATGTTCTTTGTCAAATGTAAAAAAAAAAAACTATTAAATTAAAAGACGACTATAATAAGATGTAATTTTAGTTGTAACATATAACTTTTCGCACACAAAAATGAAATTTTTTTAATACAAAAAGTTGTAAGTAAAAACCCTTAAAAAATTATGCGAAATGTGATTGCAAGATTTTAAAATTGTTTCCATGTGATAAGAACTTCTATTTTGCAAGCTCATTCCTTCTTATCTGTCAAAATACACTTCCTCTAAAAATAATTTATTCTATTTTATACTTAATATCATTCTTCCTTTTTTTTTTATTTTAATGCTATTTAATTTCTATCCAACGCTTTATTAAATAATTCTAAAAATATTATCAGTATACAGGGTGATTGAAATTCGAGGGCCAGCATGGGGATCTCGCTTATTATAAGAGATAGAAAATCGGTTAAAAGGAAGCAAAGTTGCCAAATTTCATGCTCATTAATAATACATTAAGAAATTTGAAATATCTTGAACGGTTTCTTCACAATCGGAAAAAACTAAAAATTGCGATTTTTAAAAATCGAACATAACTTCTTTATTTATGATTTTTTTCAAAATCTGTGAAAAGATTCCTGAAGCCACTTTTTCTAATTGATTGAATGCCGAGCGTACTTTATTTCTGGAGCGATTCGTTTTTGTTTTTCCAGAGCCAACTTCATTTTTTCTTATGGCGCGATTTTTGTTGTTTAGACAGGTAGATAGCATATTTCTTTCTCAATTGATTGGTATGCCACACTTACTATTTTTTTTTTTTAAACTGAAATTCGATTCATGTGCACATATTAAGTTAGCTTGTTTTCAATTATATGCTGCGTAGCCAAGGAAATGTATACATTTGTTTAATTTATCTGTCATTAAATGCATAACGCGTATTCAAATGAAGAAAAACGTGATATGTTGCGTATGTTTTATTTGTCACAACGAAATTCCATTACAAGTGCTCAGCGGTAATTTGGAAAGAATCCATTCAAGTATTAGATATTTTTCCAAGTTGGATAACAACTTAGTTCGGTATAGCGTATTTGAAAAGCCAAGAAGAAAGTACGGGAGCAAAATCTCTGCTGAAAATAAAGAAAACATATTAGCAGCAGTAAGTTGATTCTTGTTAGATAATTCCTACATAGGAAATACTTATTGTTCACCAAGTTTTAAAAAAAGAAAAGATGAAACCATTTATTCATATCATCCAGACGTTGCACCCAGGAGACGATGCTCGTCGATTACAGTTCTGTCACTGGCTTGCTGAACGGGTGACGATTTTCTTAAGAACATCATTTGGACAGATGAATGCAGTTTTACGAATTCTGGACTTTTTAATCGCAATAGTGAACATTATTGGTCTAGAGAAAATCCTTGCATACATCATGACGCAAGACCCCAACGTCGTTTTTGCATAAACGTCTGGGTTGGTTTATGGAGAGATCGAATAATTGGAGTTTTTTTAGATGAAGAGACTATTACCGCTAAACGTTATTTAAATTTTTTAAATCAACATTTGTTAAATTATTTCGAAGACATTCCATTGATTCATTTAAGGGAATTATGGTGGCACCAAGACGGAGCTCCTGCACACAACGCTCGAAGAGTTCGAAACCGCCTAGACGAGATTTTTCCAAGGCGTTGGATTGGAACCAATGGACCTGTCACCTGGCCGGCGCGATCACCCGACCTTAAACCCTTAGACTTTTTTCTATGGGAAAACCTAAAGAATAATATTTTTAAACATAAATACAACAAGTGGAAGAACTAAGAAACGCTGCACTTCAAGCTTTAGCTCATATTCCACATAGAACAATAGAGCGGAGTTTGAAAAATGGTGTCAGAAAACGTGTACGGTTATGTATTGCCGAAAATGGAAATGTTTTTGAACATATGCTCTGATTTTCTTTCGGTATTCTATTTCTGTACATACTCTTCGGCGTTTCAAAATGTACTATTTTGAATCAAATTGTTATCCAACTTGGAAAAATATCTAATACTTTGTTGAATTCTCTCCGGTTAAGTTTCTAAATATCGCTGAGCACTTGCAATAGAATTTCGTTGTGACAAATAAAAAATACGCAACATATCACGTTTTTCTTCATACGCCATTCTGTATTTAATGATAGATAAATTAAATAAATGTTTCCTTGGCTATGCAGCATATAATGCAGCAAGCTAACTTAGGCCCGGTATTTCAGTCACAGATTAACTTTAATCTTCAGTTTATTGCCATAGAAACGATTGTCTTAATAATTCTTTCTATGGGAATAAACTTAAAGTTAATCTGTAACTGAAATACCGTGCCTTAATATGTGCACATGAATCTATTTTCAGTTTTTTCAAAATTATTAAATTAAAAAAATAAAGAAGTTATGTTCGATTTTCGAAAATCACAATTTTTAGTTTTTTTCCGATTGTGAAGAAACCGTTCAAGATATTTCAAAATTCTTCACGTATTATTAATGAGCATGAAATTTGGCAACTTTGCTTCCATTTAACTGATTCTCTATCTCTTATAATAAGTGAGATTCCCATGCTGGCCCTCGAATTTCAATCACCCTGTACAGCTCATCCGATTTGAGTACAAATTCTTAACTATGATTCACGTATTTTTAATAGGAATAAATAATTTTAAGTACGACCAGGAGTTTCGTCAGTGGAAAAGTTACGTTTTTTTACATGTTGGGTTAATCCATCAAATGGTTAAAGGCGAATTAAATACTTTTTTAATCGCTAAACTTTCACAAACAATTTAACTGCAAGCTAAAAATCTGGGACACTTTTGTTCTTTTAATAGTTTGAATGTAGCTTTAAACAACTTATTTTGCTCTATAGATCTTGTTCTACGGTAACGTAAATAAATAAACAGGCGAATTTTTTAAGAAAACTTAATTCGTCGTATTTACAATAAAACATATTACATGACCCAGATTTTTTTGACGAGCACAATACATTTGTTACACGTCCGTGAAAAAATTAAAATTTGTAAAGAATATATTGGACTAATTACGGTTACAAATTCTTTATTTAATTAAACTGATTGTAAAACTGGTTGCCTAATCTCTCTAGTTGTAAGGATTTGGGAGTTTTCTTATAAAATTCGAAAGAGGCGTCTAGTATACGGTCTATGAATATTCCAAGTGCTTATTTACAAAACTATTAGTCAATTTATGTATTTGTGTGACTCTTTCTAATAAAATAAATGAAAAACTTAGAAACAGCATTCTTAGTCCTTTGAAAATCATTATCTATTAATCTGCATTATAAATTTAGGATTCGGGATTTTGGTACTGCATGTCTGGTGTGGAAGAAAGTGAAAGAAAAGCGTTCGAAAATTTAATAAGCATTAAAATATAATAGAGGCAGAGTCGAATTTGGCACATTTTTATTGTTTTTCGTTGTCTTTTAATTGTCCAGCTGGACACGCGTCTGAGAATAGAAAATTTATCAATTCGTAATTAGAAAAAAAATCCCGATTTAGTGTTAGGTCACTTGTTTGTCTCTTCTTTATGTGGAAATAATAATTACCTACGAAAATGAAAAAAATATATTTATTAACTTGTAGCTACTTTATACTTATATTTAAATTTAGCTGTATTAGAGTCGGGAGTATTTCGTACAAGAATAATCAAGGTCGGTTTCTGCGTATAGTTTTTAAACAATATTGACTCAAAACCGTGTTTATTCGGGCTAATTAATTATCAGTATTATGTTGTGCAAATGTTGATTTAATGTTGGTATTTTAATCTTAGTTTAAACTTACTCTTTCTTACTGCATATTATTAAGTACGAATTGGTTTACAAGAATACCTAAATCCAAATTTTAATAAAAATAATAAAAAGCATCTTAATACCATAAATGATTTAAATGAAGTGATTTTTATTAATCCATGTTATTCTTCAAAGTTAAAAATAACTCAGGCGCCAGTGTCACCTTTCACTTTCGTTGGTTTATAAATATAAGCTAAAAGGTGATACGGATAAGTATATTGTTTACATAAACTATGTTCACATAAAGAGAAGGAAAAATATTTAAATAAACTTTTACATAAAATGTCGCTTCTTCAAGTTTCACTGCAATAATTAATTCGAAACTATTTGTAGGAATTTGTAAAATTTATTAAACTGTGTATGGGAGTTATAAGTTCAAGATTCATGGCTTTCAAGGAAAACTGATTAAAATTGTTTGAATTCAGTTATAAAATAATTGAAATTAAAATCGTGAGTGTACCGCAGTGCCAACATTTATAATTTTGCTTGTTCTCTGACGTATAACAAATTTGCATTTTACAATTGTCAATGTCTAGACAAACGTTTGTATTACACCTATAAACATATGATTTCGCGTTAGGCAAATGTTTGTTCGGAATATAAAAGTAAATTCTATTACATACCATAATTATACAATGCAAGATAACGCTCTCCAAATTTAAATATTGCAAAAGACAAATAAATAAAATTCAATAAATAAATGCATTGTGCTGTAATTTTCTGTTTCAGTGGAAAAACGAACGACCAATATTCAACTTAACTTATTGATTGAAAGCTCTTCATTTTGGCCTTGAAAATATTTTTGTGCTTTCAGAGACAAAGCTACAAATTGCGTGATTATGTATGTACTTATTTATGTGCTCCAACTCAACAGAAAAACAAATATACTTTCCGCCAGATATAAATGCTTCACTAGTAGATGGGAACGAATTTGAATTACAGATAAATATGATAAAAGTTAGGTGATATTCAACCATAAAAAATCATCATGAAGAAGTATTAATAGCTACTCTAAAATAAGAATATTATTAGAACTGCTGTGTCAGGAACGGACTATTAGAAATAATTAGACATTCGTTACATAATTTTGGTTAGGCAAGCGATGATCTATCTCTATAATAAAAGGTCGAAATATTGTAGACAAAACATGAATTTAATTTTATAAAACTTTTTTTCTTTGAGCCAGAAGTTATAACAACCAATTTAGTGAACTCTAAAAAACAGAATTGATTTCGAATATGTAGAAAAGTTTAAAATGAATATCATTTGATTTATTTCTCCTTCAACGACTGATTTCACATAAGAATTTAATTTAACAACAAAATAAAGTAAATAACATTACTTTTCTAATTTCAACATATCTAGCCAAGCCTGCTAATAAACATGTGTACCAATTAAAACATAATTTTTTTTGTAATGTTGAAAGTAATTCTTAGAATGTAATCTACTTTGTTTACTGCGTCTGCTTCACAGCTCTAATTTAGAATTTACTGCTTGCTTAAAGTCCGTGGAGTGACACGAACAAAGTTTACTTCCATATCGCGGAGGAGTTTGATTCTTGTATTGGTGACAAGTAAATTTTATGCGTTAGTGAAACGTGTTTCAAAATTTTGTAATTATCGCTGATTACAACGAACTTTTTTTAATTTAGTTTCATGGCTGTTATTTACTGTCGGACTAAAAAGTTCTGACTTTGAAGACTTAGAACTCAAAAACAGAGGAACCGAATTTAAAAAAAATTGGGTAGATTGTCGTTTAATAATATATGTTTAAAATGTATCTATACATTTCAACGTTTTTGTCAAAACAGTTTTATAATCTCATTTTCTCAAAATATACTGTTTCATCGTCTGATAAATCTATTACTTTTGTAGCAGTTACGCCATCTATGAATCAACTGAAGATCCCAGAACTTTCCGAACATGATCCAGGTGATACTAGAAGTTACTGGAATGTTCGCTGCTTTTTATTTATTGGTCTGAAAGGTTGCGTTCGAGAACTATACCTTCCAGTGCATCTTTGACGATTGTTGACTTATTTAACATCTCACTAATCTATTTGAACAAGACTTGCATTTACATCATTTCTATCACAACGGGCGCACTTCTCATACCCTATTTAAAAGTGAGACGTGAAAAGTCCTTCTTTAATGATTTTTCCATGGTACTTCGATTGAGATAATAAAGTTCGTTTTTCGTTTCTATTTAACGTAGGTTAATATAAGATCAAGAACGCTGCCAATCATACTCTTTAATTTGCTATTTTTATACGCCCAAAAAAAGCAGCGGTAGATAACAAGTATTTAAAATGAAACAGAAAAATTCCACTAATTCGCCAATCAGTCAAGTTAAACGAGCGATTCGCGAACGTTACGATATTACGACAGTGTCGAGCCCCCAATTTATCCGCGAGTATCGTCGATCTTTGCCCTTCCTGCCCTCGTCATAAGTTCACATATCGTGATATCGTTGTATTAATAGTAGAAGGCGATGATGAAAGTGAAATGCAATTGCCGGCGAGCAGGATCTCTGGTTTTAGCGAAGTATTCGGTTAAAAACAAGGACGTACTTACCTTAATAAATACATGACCATGATGACTATTTTACCTGAAACAGAGAGTAACGAATTTTTAAAGAAAAAATTCTGATTTGCGTATGTTTCAAAATATCAGCAGTAACAGCAAAAAACTTTCTAAATGGGAAAGTTTTTTTTTGATACTGGTCATAACAAAAACAGAAAGGGCCATGGGCAATATACTTAGTGTAAATGAAAATATAATGACTCATGAATATATACCAAACTCGAAAAAATTTTGTCTTTATCTTTCAAATAGCAGACAGTTAAATTTTGGGGTTTGTATTAGAAAAGCTGATGTATTCAAGAAGTTCTCTTGATCAAAAAAGTTACTAATATTATTAACAATATTACCTTAATTTATCATGAAATTTAAGGTGACACTGTATAGTTTTTTTTTCAGAATTAAAATCTTCGCCTTTTACTAGGATCCAAGAAGTCAACAATGTTTGTCTTTTTCGTTAGTATTAATTAAATTAAATGAATTCTACTTAGAACGTTTTCTTAGAAACAGATTATATTTGCCGTAAGTTTGCAGATTTTACCTGTAAACTTAAACATAATTTCATTAAATGCATTCCTTTCGTTGTCGTTAATATTTTTGATTATTTTCTGGGTTTTGTTTGGTTTATTTGTTGCTATTGTATTTGTTAATTTTATTTGAAATACCTCTTTAAGACATATGTGTTAACCTCGACAAAAAGTCGAGGATGTATAAGTACATTATTAAAATTATAAACTGGATTTTATCCAAACAGAAGACTATATCAAAATATGTTATTATTTTTTATACGTATGTAAGATAAACACTACAAATTAAGTAAATTTGTAACTGATTCAGCTAAGGTTTCACAATGGTACCAGATTTTAATTCAAATATGTTAAAGCAACGTCAAATAAAACTATTAATCATGTTGACAGTGTTGCTAGATTTAAATTCTTAACTTACGAAGAAGCATAGGGATACTCCCAAAGATTAGCGTCTTACAATATTTTCTCCACGTTTTATTACACCCTGTATGTATGCATTACAAAGTAATGGAATGAGGGTTAACACAAAAAGGAGGAAAGTAATTAATAAACAGAGTGAGAAGACAGAAGGAAAAAATATCGTGTAAGACACTTCAAATTCGTAGGAGTAACAATTAAAAGCGATGGAGGTTAACATCGTTTAGAAAAAAAAACTAGAGGCAATAATAGAGGATATACAGTGTCTTACAAAAAGTGTGCTGCAAGAAAGTACCAAGTTTCGGAACGCATTGAAGTAATTACTCAGAACAATTAAGAAATAATAACTATAAACAATTAATAAAGGGGACCAAAAAAGAGTATCTCAGTGATAAAATCTGTAATTCGAAGAGCAAAATTAAGAAAATATGGCTTATTGTGAATAACGAGACAGATTCACCTAGGAATGTAGGTTTGGATAAAATTGTATTTCAAGGCGTAATTCACGAAAATCTAACAAAAATAGCAAACGTTTTTGGTAATTACTTTACTACGATAGCACAAGACAAGATGAATGAATATTTTAAACACAGTTTATCTACATTGTCAATGGTTTTTTTTTCCTATTGAGGAGCTTGAAGTAAGGAAAGGTATTTTAAAGATGAAAACAAGAAATTTTGTGGACCTGACGACTGCTCAGTTATTAAAGCACCTCTATGATGAAATTATTGTGCCTTTAACGTTTCTGTTCAATGAATCCGTAAGCAAGGGACAGTCTCCTGATTGTCTGAAAGTTGCTTCTGCGCTGCCAGTGGACAAAAGGGATGATGCTCAAGACATTAATAACTACCGTCCAATATCTGCTAAACGCAGTGTCAAAGTAATTAAAAAAACTTATTTACAATCGTGTGGCGCAATTTATTGATAAATATCAACTATTAAGTGATTATTAACACGGTTTATGGAACTCTACTGAAACTGGAACGTTTGCAATTGCAAAATTTATGAGCAGCGAATTGGACAAAAGCAAGTATGTGACTGGACTAACGTTTGATTTATCACGCGATTTTAACACTGTATGTATTATGTAAATGACCTACCTAAGTATATTACTGCTAACTTAGTTGTATACTTTACAGATGATACATCGATTGTAATTTCATTACTTGACAGTGCGTTCCCTATAACATCAGTGAGAGGAGTCATTTGCCAATTTAAGGATTGGTACCGCTCAAACAGACTCATACTGAACCATGACAAATCTAGTTGTATCTATTTTTATAATAACAAAATACTGAGTTTGTTGTGAGGCGTTTCGTCTCAGACAGTGTTGGGTATACTTGTAGATCGTCAGCTCTCCTGGAACCGTCAGGGCGAATACATTCATACTTTACTGCTCATCAATTTTAACCGTCCTAGCATTTTTATTTTTAGTTGCGCCATTTTCACATATAAATACTTACAAATCTTCAATAAAAAATGGCGAGTGTCACTAGTATCCTACACGGAAAGCTGCTAAGAGCTATGACCCATCGAACCGCCTTATATGAACGTTCCCATCAGTATTGTTGTTATAAGGTATATAATCTACCAGTCAATATTAGGTCTGCCCGTAGCTATAAGGTTTTTAAGTAAGTTAAAAAGTTACCTAGTCTATAAATGTTATTATAAGTTAAGTGAATTTTGTTACTTTTGACTTATCCATTACCACATGTTATGTTGTTGCTACTGTATCAATAAATAATCAATCAATCAATCAGAACAAAATGAAATAATTGAGAAATAACAACAAGTTTCGTATTTTCCTATTCATATTATTTTGGCGGAGACTTTAATTCCACCAGTATTTCCTAACGTAAAGTGTGTACTATAATTTTATATTTAGCTATAATCTTTAATTCTGAACGACTTATTTTCATAACATTTTCTTGTATTTTGTAAAATAAGGGCATTTTACTCTTAAACCATCATTTCTCGGTGTCCACGCTGTATACCATTCAAAATAAATTTCATGTAACATTTCTCAATTTGACTTTAAAGGATGCAGAAGCGTTTTGCGTCAATAAATTTTTATAAAAATCGTTAATAAAAAAATTCTATTTGTAGCAACTTTTTGAAAGGCAGTGCATAACTTAGTTATGGGAAGCGGAGACAATATTAAAACGAGTTAGAGGAAATGTATAACCACAATAGCAAAATTCATATGGAAAAGGAAAGAAGTTATAAATAATAAAGAAGAATCACGTTAGAAACAATGCAAAAACCATATCGAACGGTAAAGATAGAAGATACTGAGCCAAATGAATAAAACGAACCATATGCTTTTACTTCTGTTGTAATTTTTTAAAGTTTAGCTACTTGCAAAAATTTCATTTGCAAATCATTATACAAATTCTTTTATAAATTTTTATACTATGTTACAGGCAGAATTATTTAGAATTTAATTTTTCTTCATATATGTGTACTTTTCATTAAAAAATTTAAAGCCTTTACTTCGTTTTATTCATCAGACCCACTGACTACATTGAACTAAAACAGAAAATATATCAAAAGTTACCAACATACCCATTAAAAAAAGGGAGAGATTAATAAAAAGAAAGAATAAAAGAATAGATTAACAAACATAGAATGGAATTATTTTAACTCATAACTATGCGAACTATTAAGCATAAAAATAACCATGAAATAAATAAATTTAAATATTTGAGAACCTCGAATGGTACACCATTGATTGAATTATCAACAATTACGATTGCGCGTGTGTGGTGAACAATTCTTCAGCAAAGTTCTAGAAGGAAGAATTAGAACTGCTTGGGAAAGGTCTAAAATTTGATTTAGATCCAAATAAACTACAAATACGAGAAACCATCAATGATTTACAAAGTCCGCCCCAGTTAGTTTCAAGGTAAGATATTCCAGCATTCCAAACGGAACCACAAGAACATTGAATCGATCCATCAAATGGAGTCACACAGAACTGGCACATACTCCAATCACAACAACATATAAATGATGTGTCTACATTCATTTCTATTTTTTTTATAAATTTATTTTTTGCGAATTAAATGAAACTATCCCCTTTTTTGGATTTAAAAATTTCATTTAACGTAAAGTTTGAATTTAATTAAAGAAAAGAACTTCTTGAATTACAGCCAAATATTATTTTTATTTTTTGTTGTACTATTACAGAATTAACATTTCGAGACTCAACAATTAATGAATCTGAAAACGACATAAAGAATGTCGAAAATGTTAATTCTGTAATAGTACAACAAAAAATAAAAATAATATTAGGCTATGATTCAAGAAGTTCTTTTATTTCATTAAAATCATCCAGCCAGGATAAGCTTTCAAGAATATTTGGATTTAATATAAAAAAACACTTATTAGGTTTCCAATGACTCATACACGATCCACAAATACAAAGAAATGATCTTTTATTTCTTCCTAATTATCAGACTTCTAACCATTCATCTTAACTGCAGATGATTTCAAAAACAAATCCGATTACATCATCAAGATTGCATAAAGAAAAGTTTTTAGAAAGAAATGAAATAAAAAGAAATTAACAACACTAACTAAACGTTAATAACAATAAAGAAAGATACTACACACAATGAGATCGAATTAAATCGGGGATAAAACTAAATGCGATTCCTGATAAAAATAATATGTAGGGCAAACAAAAAGAAATTTAGAAGTAAGATTCGAAGAACATATGGCACGCTAAAGATTCAAATAAACTACGTGCCAATAAAAACGCACCACACAGAAGGGGTCAAATTACAACGTTAAAATTTGTTACACTTTATTTCTCTTAAATAAAGAAGCAATTAATTTCACTTTGGAAAAAAATAACAAAAACTCGCCGGGACATGCTCCGAATAAGGTGATCGATATCTTTTTGAGGTACCTCATCCCAAGACTGCTGTAGGTGACAACGCAGCGCCTCCAAACTGTTAGCTTGTTGAGGAATACGTCTTAAACGTCGACTCATGATATCCCACACATGTTCTATGGGATTGAAATTCGGAGAACGAGCTGGCCAAGGAAGAACTTCTACCTCTGCTTGTTGCAGAAAGTTCCTACAAGTTTGTGCGATATGAGGTCGGGCATTATCTTGCTGGAAAATTACTCCAGCGTGAACATTTATCAGAGGTAACAGAACGAGCCTTAAGATCTCGTCGATATATTGATGCACATTTAATCTGCCTCTGATGAATACCAAAGGGGGTCTGTACCCGATACCTATGGAACCCCATACCATAACACCTGGTGTTACGCTGCCATGGCCTCGTACAGCAAAACCCACATTGCGTCTCTCTTCACCATTACTCGACGGTCATTGTGCCACAGACAAAATCGGGATTCGTCACTGAACATGACTTGATCCCATTCAATGACCCATTGCTGCCTTTCTCGACACCATTGAAGTCTGGCTGCCTTATGCAATTGTGTTAGTGAAAGGCGTCGACACGGCCAATAGGAGTGAAGACCAAACGATGCAATACGTCGGTAAATGGTTCGATTAGACGCCCTTTGTCGTAAATCCCTTATCCAATCCACTCCAATTGCAACTGAAGGGCGAAACCTCTCTCTTACAGCCAGGTGACGGAGACGCCGATCTTCGCATTCATTACTTCTTCTAGGACGCCCACTTCCTGGTCAACGGTGTTGCATGCCTTCCTCAGAACACGATGTCCATGCAAGAAGCACCGCAGAATGACTTCGGTTTAAACGCCGCGCTATTTCACGCAACGAGAAACCCTCTTCGTGCATGCCGACAATTCGCCCTCTTTCAAGTTGGGCAGTTGCTGAAAACGTTGTCTTCTGGCTATCTTAGGCATTGTTAACTATCAACACTTTATGCTTTCGCAGAAAATAAAGACTATTTTGACACACCAGTTTAAAAAATTACCAACAAGAACAGCCTATCTTTTTAAGACAACTCTCACAAAAACAAAAGTTTCTCGTTTCTCGTTTTTTAATTCTGACGTTTTTATCATCGACTCCTAAGATGTGGATAATTATTTGGTAAAAAAATCGACCTTGTAACTTGACCCATTCTGGGTGGTGCGTTTTTATTGGCAATAAATCAACAGTTCTACGTCATTATGAAACAGGTCATAACTTAAAAAAAAATGCGAGATTAAGAATGATTTGGATATATTTGAAGCTGTCTTCATAAAAAAAAACCATACAATTTACTTATTTAATAATATGTCCCTTCTGAACAATAAATTCCTAGAGTTCATAAGAATTAATTATCATTAAGTACTGTAAACTCACAGACAAAATATTGCGTATTTTTTTAAATTAATTCTTGCTGTCTTTCCGTAACACTTTCGCAGTTTCTCTTCTCGTGTTTTATATCGAAGTATCTTAGATATACTAGTAATAATAATAATAAGATAATTTACATATGACAGCGTTAAAAGAGATCTTGATTTTGTGATTTATGGTCATTTGCACCAAACAATTTAAAAACGTCACATTATAAACACCACCTAAATTTAAACTCAGCTTAAGTTTTTGGTGCAAATGGCCATCAGATGCAAACCTCATCTTCACAGAAGACATCGTATTTGCGTATAATGCACTATAAATGGACAAAGTGGGTTCATGAAAAACAAAAGAGAAGTTATTTTGAAATTAAATTCTGTTATTAAAGAACACTATCCGATATTGGTTCAATAATAAAGCAGTGCTTATTCACTTGTAAAGAAGAGATCTAAGAATTTGCAGATATTCAGATAAGGGCTAGATAATATACTAGTATATGTAAAACAAAGCACACTTTACAATAAAAATTACATACAAGTTAAAAAGTAAAACCTAAAATATTCAACATTTTTGTCCCTGAGTATATTACTATATCTAGAAGATTCATTCTTATTAAGAAAAAATTCGAATCTAAGACAATGCCAAAATGCGACAGAGGCCAAATAATAGCAAAATCCATGTAGAAAAGGTAGCAAATTAAAAAGAAAGTACGAAGAGCAGTTCATGATGGGAAACAACAAAAACTAAATAAAATTAGACTCAATTTCTATAAATATCTTGGAAGGCAAATATTAGTTTGATTAAAATTGTAAGTATTAATACAACTGCTCTCAAAATTAAATTCTATTAATTCATAGCGAGTGCTTTTGTAATCAATAACAATAAAAAATTATTTTAAACGAAAAAGCACCTGACAGTTACTTAAATTATCAGAAACGTGCTCTGTAAGTGACATTCAGCTGGAACTTTATGCTCCACTTTATTATCAATAACTTCTAGAAACTATCAATATCAATCACCTTCAGGGTCAGGGGCCAAGTGCGTTCAAGTCACAGTTTTGACCGGATCGAAGGAGACAATCACCTTTTTTGTTCTCGAATATTTTTTCTTAATTTTTAAGGACAAAAAAAAATCGTAATGCTAAAATCAAACAAGGTTTTCTTTTCACTCAAGTTAGACCTTGTATAAAAGGGTAATATTTTTATATCAAGTTTTTAAATCAAGCCTGAGAGAAGTTAATATAGAACAGAACAACTTAGCAAAGATTTTGGTGTGTTTGGTATCTTATAGTGACGGTCATATTTTTTTATTTACAAAATAGGTTTTATCTTAGCCTAAAATTTCTGCATGGTGTGCCATGAATCAATTTAATATATTTTTCAGAGAATTTAGTCTGCAGTGAGTACACTAGTATAGGATACCCAATACAAAGATTATTAGGAGACCTGTAGCAATTTCGACAAGTTATTCCCAAGATAAGTAGTTCCTAAAGTATAAAAAAATGTGACTTAATTAATTAGTATTTAATTATTTTATGCTACAGTCCAGAAAATGTACTTTCACCCGAATTAGAACAAAGATTAGAACAAGAGCAACTATTAAAGTGATTACATAAATTCGACTTACTTCGTCCACTGATTTCACGCACTACACCTCTGTCACAATATCTGAAGTCGTTTGAATTGATAAATAATATTTATTCATGAAAACTCGGTCTATATAATAATATAATAACGTTGTATGTATGTGTTACGTACACGAAGTCAATAAAATGCTTTCATGTTATCTATTTCTCTTCAGAGATATTGGTGTTATACGACAGAAGCACTTGCAAATTATCAAAATATTATTGTCTGAACGTGCGTTATGTTTCATAATTATATTTCAGAGCCGCGATTAAATGAGAACGGAAATTTTTTTCGTTGTACATAAAGGTGATTGTTTGTTTCTTTCTTGGAATATCAAAGCAGAATCTCGCAAATCGCTCTGATTTCTTAATTCTTAAAAAAACTGTTCATCTTCACCAATTTTAACGAATAGATTTGGAATTTGGGTATAACAGAAGCAATTGATCAATTAATGCTATGAAATGTGATATTATTAGTATTATTATTTCTGACAAAAATTAGTTTTTAGTTGATTATCAGCTGGAATAATACATTTTAGTAAAAGGTGTCGTTCACTTTAAATAAATGAAGCTCTTTTTCTAAAAATATTTTAACTTCTGCCCTGAATGAGTTTTTGATATTAAATTTAGTTTCAATTTTATTTCTGTGTACTTACATAATCGATTTGAAGAAAGTTGCAGAAAATTTCAGGCACGCACGTGCGTTCACTTTAAATACAAGATTTCACCATCAAAGTCCATTGAAAACGGGAACTTTAAGTGCGAAATCAGCATTTGACAATTTTGACACTTCATTGTAAATAAAATGGTTTTCAATGAATCCGTTGCTAGAGAGTGTTTAATTGTTGGTATTTTTGTATTGACCGTTTAGACTTATTTTTATTATTTCATAAATTATTTTTTTAGACAAATTAAGTAAAATGGATGCAATAAAAATCTAAAAGGTGGACAAATAAATGAATAAATAAGGTAATAAAATTAAATACAACGAGGGAAATATCTGCAAATAATTTCAGATCCTGAAGAAACTATTAATGTATAGTTTATAGAAAAAGCAAGGTGTTAGCTGCTTGTAAACGAAATAACAATATTACTACGCATCTACTTGTTGAACATAAAGAAAAATAATCATATTAATAAACCCGGGATAATGTGAGTAAAGTAACAAATCAGGGTAAAATAATTGCATTTAAATTCTACTGAAATTATAGTTTAGTAATAACCCACAGACAATTTCCTGCCAATCCTGCAGACGTCACATTATTGCTTGCCAAATGTTGTCAAGTAGATACACTGCTACATTATTAGAAATATTAGAGAAAATTATTTGTATTTAGTTTTTCAATTATTTGGAAGAATAAACTTATTAGCTCCAAGTCAATTTGCCTATTGCAGATTCATATTGCAAAGACTTGAACTACCAAGTCAGAGTTTGTTGTTTTTATCTACGTTCAATTAGCTCTTGGATAAATAAACAACATAAAATGAAAATTTTCCTGTAAACTCGAAAAATTAGCCTGACTTCCGTAGTCTAGGATACTGATTATCATAGGGTTCATCAATGTCTTGCCTTTTCATTTCCTTGTGCTGTATGTTTTCAGCATCCAATGGATAATTATTTACGTTACTTTATTCGAAATTGCTTAAGTAAAGGAAATTCTGTAAACGAAAAAGATATTTTATACTTAATTTTGCACTTTATACGTCTTGAAGTTCAAATTGTATATAAATATAATTTTCATAAATACCTCAAAATTATTTACTGTTAAAAAATCGAACATATCGTTGCTGGAAGTATTGCAGGTTATTTTCGTTTACCAAAGACAAATTTCCTTTTTGTTTTTGTATGTTCTTAACAAATAATTTTCGTAAATTTATTATATACTTTAAATTTTTAGCTTTATGCCTTATTAAAAGATATAATTAAGTGATTAAACGTTTACCAAAGACAAATTTCTTTTTTGTTTTTGTATGTTTTTAACAAATAATTTTCGTAAATTTATTATATACTTTAAATTTTTAGCTTTATGCCTTATTAAAAGATATAATTAAGTGATTAAACGAAGAAGTAATTATTTAATGGCTCTCAGTTCCTCTTGAACTTTCACGGTAAAATTCTGCCAATGATTTATGGCTCATATTTTGATAAAGCCTGTGTAGAAACGTATTGAGAAATGTTTAGACAGTAGCGATATTACAAAGAACTTTCTGTAATTACACTTGTAATAACGTACTTACTTATATCTTTTTAAACTTTTTGATCTCTGTACTTACAACTTTTATTTACTCATTCTATAACCATTAATTATCTATTATAAACAGTTTCATTGTGAATACAATATTTTCTGTCTTCACTTACATCTTGTGTAATGTTTAACTCATAGTAACTTGTTTAATGTTCTACTTTTATTTTAGATTTGAATGCCGACGTTTTATTTAGGTAACAAGTTTTTCATGCTCTTTCTGTAATGCCGCTCTCGCTTGACTTAAAATTCTGGCCTTCCAAGTCTCATAATCTTCGTCTTCACAATCTTCTTTCACACGAGTCGTATGCAGAGGAACGCCTTCATTTTCTACACAAAATAAAAATCATAAGTTGTATTACAATGTCTAAAATAATTTTGATGTACCTTCTTCAACATCAACTTCTTTAGCAGATACTTCTGTCTCTATGCTCTTTTTAATTGGTACGTCGAAACTTTTAACGCAGTTTTGAAATTTAGCTTCCAATTCTTTCCACTGAGCGGCCTTTAATTGACTAACTTCCAGAAATTTATTCTTCGCTACTTTGATATGTTTTATCCTAAAAGAAAAAAATCAACCAAATTCTTTTGAGATTATCGCCTAAGTTTGTACTTGCAAGCAGCAGAAACTGCTACTGATGTGTACATCGGATTACTACCGTCAGTTACATTACTTTCTTCATATTTTGATAAAATCTGCTGTGCCAGATCTTTGACTTCAGAACATCCAAGCAGAACACACACTTCGGAAATACTCATCGGCTTATTCAAGTTCAGCAGTTTTTCGTGTAGTTTTAAGTAGGTCTTGTAGTTTTGTGTTTTCAATCCTGATAGCTTCAGTGCTTTATCCTAAAAAAGTATTCAAACTGAAATATAGTTTACAAAAATAATTTGTAATTTTTTAGTTAGAAACTAACTCATCTTGCACACTTGCTTACCTTATCAAAAGCAAGGCCACTAGTTGTGGCCGCTAAATCCAAGGAGAGGATTGCTTTAGTGAAATCATCTACGTATCTCCCTGTAGCTTTATCGCGGATAACTCTAAAATATTCTTCAGCTTTCCTGAAAATTGATAAAATTAAAAATTGATGTACCTAAATTAAATAATTATGAAGTGCCAAACAATTATAAATATCAAATTTGCAATTGACAAAAATACTTGATAAAAGCATGTATAATATATATGCATAGAAAATTTAGGTTGTGTTATGTATTTATTTTATTAATTAATTGAACATCGACAACATGTAAGGTTGCGACATCGCAGCTGTCCAGAAAATGTTCGAGGAATCCATTGCAATCAAAATCGACTTGCAACAAAACGTTTAAAAATCTATTTAAACATTGTTAAAAAAGTCATAATTCATAATGATAGGAGGTTTATGGGCTGTACTAAAATAAACTGTTTAAGGCTATAATAATGATTAAAGTAAGTAAGTGAGTCGTCTTCTTTGAATAATAACTTGTGTGATCGAGACAAATCACTCGTGAGATGCCATGTGATTATAAATTCACTTGCACGTCGATGTTCGATTAGCGAGTAGTAAATAATGAAATAAACGTTATAATTCTATTGCTTAACTTAATGATTTAAATACTCGACGTATTTAAAATTTTTTCGTTTTAATGCCTCTTAGTACCTTGATGAGTACTGTGCAATCCAAAACTAACGTATGGTTCAATAAATTTCAAGTCACAGTTGCCTGTGAAAAAAAAAACATGTTTTAACTTAGAACAGACGTGTTTCGCTAAAGGAAAGGTTAGATTCTTGTGAAATTCTGTGAATAGAAGAGGTAAGTCTTTTAGTTACACTTGTTAACAGTTTCGATGTTCTCGTCTCTGGGTCCCTATTCTCAACTTGCACTTTTCAAACGATTTGGATACCGTTTGTGTAAAATGGATGTTTTTACGCACGTCATTGCCAACCGGCACTAATAAAACGAATTTTTATATGTAGCTATTGTATCTACATATATCACTCGTTCAGATTGAAAAAGGAATGTCTTATACGAATGTTTGTAAAGTAAAATTTACGATTTATTACTTGGCTTGAAAGTATTGATGTGTTTTATATGGATAAAATCAATGACGTGCGTAAAAATATCCATTTAACAAACTGTAGTTTTGTACGAGAGTCTATGTTATTTTGACGACAATTACGTATACGAATCTTTTCGAATGGGTTGAGAATACGGTCCCTGTTCTTTTTTAGGAAAGATTCTTTGAATACAGCTATATAATGATTTAAAATATTCGCAAAATTTGATAATCGATTGAAACAGGAGGAATATCATCTATATGTAGTGTCCTGAATGGAGTACCTCCAAATTCCTTCGATTTTTTGTGCAGTACGAAAGCATGATTCCATAACGTAAGTCTTCTGCCCAGTTGTAAAAACCATTTTGTCAAAGTATACAATAAAAATTAGTTTAATTAAACCAGTGGTTTTGAGTTAAGATAGGTTCGGCGCAAAAGAGATAAATAAAACTCAAGGTCAAGTCGATAGCAAGATCTATATGTATTAATCTAAGATATGAAATTTCATTTCATAGCTGCCGGTGACCAAAAATTTATTTAAACCATACGTTATTTAGATTTGAAATAAAACTAGAGCCTTAGTTTGATTCAAAACTTTGTTAAAACTTTCTCATATGATAACGACCAATTTTAAATGCCACGAAATTGCTGGATTACAGTGTTCGAGA
The DNA here is from genome assembly GCA_039766575.1 of Serrognathus titanus. NCBI lineage: Eukaryota > Metazoa > Arthropoda > Insecta > Coleoptera > Lucanidae > Serrognathus > Serrognathus titanus. Next base: position 66,423,337 of record CM077911.1, read on the forward strand.
GCGTTTAAACATCTAACTGATTTGACAGAAGTCAAAAAGCAAATGTCAAACTAATGCCCATATTCACAAACATTACTTAATTATAACCAGCACTTAGAAACACTTGCTATGGTTTTAACAAAAGTATCGACGGAATTAATCACTTGATAAAATTAATCAACGTTTGTGAATTCGACCCTAAAAGTTATAAATCAAGTTAAGACTCTGATTTTATTTTCCATCGTTTTCCCTTTGGTAACCGCAATTATTACAAATATATTATAAAAAACGAAAGGGTGTTATAGTTGTATAATTAAAAATGGGCAAGTAAATGAAGAGCACGATGCGCTTTGTGCCTGTTTAGACCAAACAGGGGGTTGACCCACCTCGTCCAGGAGCGTTGATAACATATCGAGCGCCCTCGTGTAAAACATATTTTGGTGCTCTTGAATAATAAAATTCTGAACAAATTATTAATTTGCCATTTTATTCAAAACTGTACAGAGCCAATATTTGCTAACATTTAATTGTACAAGCTATTTATCTGTCCGAAAAATGAACTAACACAGTGTATATTATATACAGCAAACGGATACTTCATAAGGTAATGGATAAATACGACCTTATCGTATAAGTCATCTCTTTTTCGCACTATAGAACGAAACAAACAGAGTGTCTTGTAATGCCTACATTACTTTAATAAAAACTAATTCTGTCAAAGTAAAGTTTCTTCAGTAAGTAACTTCAGTATGTTCTAGAAGAGAAACTAATGGACTTCATGAGGATCCTTGGAAGAACAGCTGGCAATATAATATCAATTTCATATCAAATTACAGACCCATTTCTCTCATATCTAACTTTACCAAAGTCTTTAAATTATTCTGCATTCCCAAATCTATCCACAAATTAAAAATCTTCACAACATGGCTTTGTTGAAATGCGATCTACTACTACCAATCTTAGTATTTTTACTCAATTGTAGTTGAAACTCTCGACAAACAGTATCAAGTTGATGTTATGTATACTGATTTCGCCAAAGCCTTCGATCGTATTGATCATTCGGTATTATTACATAAATTAAATCTTTTTGGCTTCAGTTATAACCTCATTAAATTGTTGAAATCATATTTGTCTAACAGAATACAGTTTGTAACTTACGGTGGATTTACATCTTTTTTCTATCCTGCCAATTCTGGAGTGCCCCAAGGCCCTACTTTAGGTCCTCTGCTTTTTCTGTTATTTGTTAATGATTTATGCTCCTCAGTGAATTGTAATTGTCTCCTCTATGCTGACGATGCTAAATTTTTCACCAAAATCTCATTTGTTTCTGACTGTGCCAATCTACAAGATAATATTAATCGAGTCTCTCTCTGGAGCGATGCAAATAAACTAATAGTCAATGTTAATAAAGGCAAAATTATGAGTTACTGCCGAATAAAGTCCCCTATAATTGTTGAAAACAATGGACGACGGCCGCGGAAGCCTTCAAGTTAAATTAGTCCCCTATAATTTTTGACCATTCAATTCATCATACTTTACTTAATAGTTGCTTCCATACTAAGGATTTAGGAGTCAACTTCGACAGTACACTTAGCTTTAAACAACATATTGTTGATATTTCCCATTCGGCTAGTAAAATGTTAGGTTTCAGTATAAGAAATAGTGCTGGTTTTAATCATATTTCTTCACTTAAAACGTTGTTTTTTAGTTTCGTTCGCTCCAAGCTTGAATATTGCGCCCTCGTCTGGTATTCTTTATGACAGCCATCAAGTACAAGGAAATTTTAAAAATATCTTTATTTCAAACAAAATCATGTTTACCCTGAGAGAGGGTTTCATCATGACGAACTCTTAAACTTTGTTTAATATTAACTCATTGGCAGCTAGGCGTACAGAAAGTGCTTTATCATTCTTACGTGGACTTATACACGGCATTGTCCATTGTCTGACACTGTTAAGCCAACTTAATTTTTATGTATCGAGATTATCAGCCAGAGACGTTTGTACCTTTTATACATCTGCATCAAGAACTAATGTACTCTTTAAATCCCCCATTTACACCATGTCTGCTAGTTATAACGCAATTTGTAGTGAATGCGACATTTTCTATTGTAATTTAAAAACGTTAATGCAGATTCAGAGACGCTTGAAAAACTAAAATCTGTTACTGTTATTATTCATCTCTTTCAGTTTCATAGATTCATGGTTTCTGTTGTTAAGCTTATTTTCATTATTTTATTAGTTATATGTTTTTGTTAGATTAGCTTAGGTTAAAGTTATTACAAACTGTGCTTATCTTTTCTCTCTGTTGTCTACACATATATTGCCTTGTAATTGGACACGATCTCATGGGCAATAAAATGTATTATTATTATGAAGAAACTTCTATTATTAAAAAAATATTTCTGAAATTGTAATTACTCGTGATATAATATGCTAAAGAAATCAAAGAATTAATCATTGAACTCCAAAGGCCTTAAATAAAATCAAGTTTAAATAATATTTAATTGTTTTAAGTAAATTAATAACTGAAACGTTTACAGTAGTGGCCAAAAGTATGGAAACTTTCATAGGACACAAGTTAAGAAATGTTTAATAATAAATAATATAAAAAGTTTAATGAAATTAAATTAATCTTAGTTGTAATATTTATTCTCAACAAAAATTAATTTAAAAAAACTTTACTTGCTATAGTTATATGAAATATAATGATTATCCGGTGGACCTGCAAGTGTCATTTAATTTATTGAATGTCGCTGTCAGTGGAAGCTTCATTGTAATCTTTTCAAATTTTGTGTTTAAAATGCCTAAGGTTAAGTATTATTCGTTAGATTTAAAAAATTAAATAATCCAGCTGTATAAAGAAGGGAAGCGACAGTGTGATATATCGAAACAATTGTCTATCCTTAAAAGAACAGTTTCGAAGATAATTAGACATTTTAAGGAGAGAAATAGTGTAGAATGCGGAGTTAAAACTGGAAGACCACGTAAGGCAACACTTAGAATTGATAGAAAAATCAAGATCCTCAAAAAACAGCGAAAGAAATCAAAAACGAAATAACAGATTTGGCTGATGTGTCATGCAGAACTGTACAGCGTCCTCTGAATCAATTAAATTTATTTGGTAAATCTCCTGCTAAAAAACCGCTAATATCAAAACGTAACAAAAGAGTCAGAATCCAGTTTGCACGTAATCATATTAACTGGTCACCAGAAAAGTGGAATACAGTTTTATGGAGCGATGAAAGCAAATTTTGTCTATTTAACTCTGACGGCAAACGTTATGTAGGCGACCAAATTGCGAAAGTTCCAATTCCAAATATCAAGTTCCTACTGTAAAATTTGGTGGAGGCAATGTAATGGTGTGGGGGTGTTTCTCGCGTTCTGGTCCTGGTCCAATAGTAAGAATAGAGGGTATTATGGATCGTTACATATACAGAAACATATTAACAAATTATATGCTGCCATATGCGGAAGAAGAAATGCCATTGCGATGGATATTTCAACAAGACAACGATCCCAAACATTCTTCAAGGTTAGTAAAGGATTGGTTTATGAAGAATCATATCGAATTGCTGGAATGGCCGCTCAGTCACCAGACCTCAATCTAATTGAGCACCTTTGGCATTATATTGGATTGAAAATTAAAACAATCAATTTTTCAAATAAGAAGGATCTATGGCAAGCTCTTGAGAGTGAATGGCAAAGAATTCCGGTGGATTTTTGTTCTAAGTTAGTCGATTCCACGACAAACCGATGCAGAACTGTATTACAGTCAAAAGGATTTCCAACAAAATATTAACTAGCTGATGTTTCTCAATCAAACAAATTAAGTTTCCATGGTTTCTATACTTTTGTCCGCAAATAATATTATTATTTCTTATAGTTATTTCAAGTGTTGATTTTCCTAATGTATTTTTGTTTATGATAACTATTGTTAATACGATTTAATTAATTACAATATTTTTTTTGTAAATGTTCATAGTTGAATAGATTTAATAAACATTTTATTAAAGTTTCCATACTTTTGGTCAGTACTGTTCTGCAACAAAATTAAATTAAAATTAATATGTCTCAACTCATCAAATTACTTTTTATCACAGACACGTATTTCGACAACTAAGCAGTCACCCTCAGTGCGCGTATGAATGGAGAAAAGGGAATTGGGTTAATCGAACTCAATTTGATCGACTCCAACTTATGCAATTAAAAAAAAAATCTGGATGCCATGTACTGATCCCTTACATTATGTTACGTTACATTACAAAATCCTGGCTAAACTAATCTTAAATAGTATCGAATATGAAATTAAAAGTTAAAATTAAATTAATGTAACTAATATTATCATTAACAAAATTCAAACATAAAATCATATGAATGTGCCTAGGTATCATAATATTAGACTGAGGAAGCAGATATTATTATTATTATTATCTACTTTCGTTATTTATATTAATATCTCTAATTTTTTTAAAATAAGGTAGTTTATTATAAAATGTGGGTTACATATTTATTTATGTATAGAAAGTAGCATAGATTGTTTATTAACTACGTTAATTTCACGTTACTTTAATACTTACGTTAACGAACTGGGATCTACATTTAACTTTTCCGACAAAGCCAGTAACAATTTATTTCCTGATTGGAATTGAGACATCTCTGTATTCACTCAAATATGAGCTACTAATCTCAATACAAACACTTATTTTTTTTATTTAACAGTTAACACGGCACATGCCAAGTTGTTTACGTTTATGTCAGCTGATGCCAGCTGCCCGTTAGCTGGCGTAAGTTAATCTTACCGGTGCGTAATAAATTCTACAGTTAATTTTAAGTGAAATTTATCTACTACGCGATAGATGGCCCTCAGCTACAGTGGTTGGATTTAAAATTTTAATCTGCAATTACAGTGTCATGAAAACCATGTTAGATTTGATTAGGCGCCAATTCAATTTTAATGTTTAACTACACAAAATTATTGCGCAGTTAAACATTGTCGTAAGCATATTTGAGCCTTGAGCCATAAATGAATTCTTAGAGGCAGTTAACTACTCGATATAAAGTACGATAATTGATTTGTGCTGCAGTTAAACTACGCGTTAAATATTGAAAAATAAAATTATATTGCCTACTTATGAGTTTCTCGGAAAATATCAGTTCAACTATTCTGGTAGCTTAACACAAATTCATTCTTAAATAAAAATAGGTGGATGTCAAGAAAGTCATTGTAAATCACTTTTTAAAACATTAAAATAAATTATTAAACCAGTAGCTACTTTCGTTGAAAACTGCAAAACTCATTTAGACACTGCATTTAAATTATTTAAAGTTTTGGTGTTGAAAAAATAAACAGATTTCTGCTGATTCCTCTTGTTTGATAAACAAATATCGACTAAATTATTTTTCCTGTACAGACATTAAATGTATACGATTGTAAATTTGGGATATATAGATGACAAAAATTTGTAATATTCGTTGAAAGTTTGCGTTAACACAAAATTCAACATCAGCAAACAAACCTAGTTCGTAAAATAAACAAACACAACAACAGCACTCTCAAATAATCACATTAAATATTCCCAGTTCCGGCAAAAGGTTAAACAAGGGGAAATATTATTAATATAAATGCAGTATTGCAATACAATATTAATACACATTAATTTTCAAAATATGGTAGGTATTTAGGTAGACGCCTTTCAAAATTCAATATAGCTTACTAAGAAGACGACCCCACAAAGGCAACTGTCCATTGTGAAATAATAATTAAAGAACTCCTGTTTTATTTTTATGTTTCAACGTTGATGGCATACAGCGATAGAACACGAATTTGCGGTTCTCCGCTGAGTGAAGGGGCATCACAGCATCATAGAACACAATAAGAACAATGCTGCAGTTATCCGACCGCCCCTGCTCACGTTGATAAAAAAGGACGCCTTAAGTAGCCGAGCGGATTTGCGTTGCAGAGATAATTAAATTTCAAAATTAATTGTTTCACGTCAAAGAATTTTTTGATACCCGGACGCTGCGTTCTCTAGTGTATTTCACTTCCCACTTTAATAAAGGTTTCTTTTTGAATTGCAACCGCAGAGTTACTTCGGGATTTGTTGACGAGGATCAAATAAAACCTATATCGTTTTTATGAAGGCCGAGTTACGATTTCCGGAATTCTACTCCGAAGTGTTATATTTCCCTTGGTATTACATTTTTATTATATGTACATAAATATATAGTCATGGATTAGTAGAGTTTCTTTATTTATTGTTAACGTATCAAAAATGTTTGACATATATAATTATAAAAAAATCTAAAAAGTAACAAATCGTTTTTGACGCAATTTTGTCATGAAAGTAATACTTTTCTGCAATTTTCAAATTCCGAATGCCTCCGTATTACCTTTATAAGGGGGAATGTTATTGATAGTGAAATGCGGAATGGCAATGTGTTATAGTAGAAAAGAAACGTTAAGAATAATTACATATAAAAAGTTGTGAAAATATTAATTTAGGGAGACATCTTATTCTTTTTCTTTTGAATTATTTCTTATCATTCGGTGAGTTTCCTCCCTAGTAAAACAACACATTGCCAATTTCCAAAATTTGACAAAAAGAAAGATATCAGTGAATAGAAGCTGGTAGTTTCAATTTTGTTTCGTAGATTCATTAGAATACAGTAGACCAAATCGTTTATCTTCGTAATTACAACCGTTAATCCATTATTCTCTTTTGGGCGTCTTCCTCTCGTCAGAGCCAAAATTTATTGCCCCTTTTAAAGTCCAGGTAATTTAATTTCTTGTAGTTTTTGGTTTTTATATAAAATTTCTTATATCAATTTGCTTGTGTGTTTGATTCAACAGCAGTATAACTTTCCTCTATACTACACTTATTGGTTGTAAGAGAGAATTCATGCTCCTTCTAAATAGGACTTCAAGAATATGAATATCTAGTGTTCAGCATGAACTTTAATTTATGCAAATTCCAGTGTCTTTAATTTGTATATATTAACTTGACGACTTAAGGTTACCGTATTTAAGATAGCACCAACTTTGCATCTCACTTTCTTCTATCTCTTTTAATTTGGGGTTAAATTCATTTATAATCTCCATAGCAACAGTAATGCGTTATGTATCTATTTTTTCTCTTTGAGCGTTTCGTCTATAGTTTCATCGCGTCCTTTTGTAATTTGGGAAAATGGAAATGCACGGAAATGAATGGCGATTCTTTGTAAGGCCCAGTTTTTCAATCACAAGTTAACTTTTACCTTCAGTTTATTGCCATAGTAACAATTGTTTTCATAATTGTGATTGAAAAACCGGGTCTTAGTACAGTAACCTTAGACCGACCGCCATAGCGTTGGCTGAAACGTTTCACTGTTCCATTTCTCAGTGAAAAGATGTGGTTCTAATTTTCGCAGTTTCAAGTTCTTCTCGAAACAGGAGGGTTTCGAAGTTCCTCCTACGATTAGAATGGAGCTCGAAGGGTACACCATAACATCTGAACACGTTCTACAAGGGTGATTGGTATTGCTAGCTTCTTAACATGAGATAATAAATATTTCTAATAAATATGGTGTACGGTTAGTGACAGGAAACAGATTGGCTAAATTTTTGGTCATTCGTTCAAGTGATAGCGTTTTATTATTCACTTCCGAGAACAATCTGTGAGTCCTAAATCGCTATGAGTTTCCAACGTTGTATTGTTTTAGGGACAAAGTTTGGAGTTTCTTTTTGAGGCAAAGATTTGACTTCACTTCTTCACAGTTCTCAATGCTTACCCTGGGAAAAAGTGGAACCATAAAATTTGTTCTGTAGAATTTTGTCAGGGACTTTCTTTTCCAGATTGTTTACTAGCAATTTCCTAATACACATTTTAGAAACAATAAATCCTTGGAGAATCTATGAAACAAGTTTTTATTGAACTAATTGTTCCCGGGGTATTTACTAAGAACAGGGACATATGAAGTCAATATGTGTTCTTGTCAATTTTTTGAAATAGTGATGTGCATCTCACAGCTCGGCATTTAACTAGAATTCGATTCAATTTCGTCAAATTCAAGTCTGTTGAACATTTTGATTCCGGTGTAAGTACCTTGCACATTCCAACCAGAAAGCAAATGTACTGTATCTTGAATACACCGTCTTGAGGGCATGTATCCTCAGTTGTACATTGGCCTGCATATACCTTAAAAATCAAGTAAGAGGTTTTTACATATTTTTTGCTTTGTAAAGGGTATTTTGTAAATTTTGATAAAAATTTAGGTGATGAATTGAGAAGTTAATCGATATACGTACCTACCCATCAGTTCCTCAATTCAAACGTTTTGAGTCTTATGCTGCATGCAAATAATCTGCAAAGTTTAGGTTAAGAATTAGAAATAAAGATTGGATCCCTTTGTAACCATGTCTTTCTTTTCAACGATCCTGGATACCGACGATTTAATTCAGATACCCGATTCGACGAACCACCGAGAAACGCCTCATGGTTTTTCAAAGCAGCAGGAAAATTCTCTTCAATATTATTTGCGTTTTGGTCATTTTCAACATATTTTGTAATACACTCACCGGCACAAAAAGCGACTCCCTATTATTTTTTTAAATAAATTATCTGAGGACATTTTTTGTCCATCTTTTTTTCTGCTCATCGGTGAATAGGACATTTTCAATAATCGGGAGAGCCATGATTATCATGGTAACTAAATTCTCTTGTTTAAATAAATTATTGAAAGATCTACGCCATTGTCAATATTGTGTTGCAGTTGATATTTTGTTTTTCAAACGTTTCCTGAAGACTTAATTTAATAATTTGTTTACATTTTGTCATTAATAAGTTGTTTTTGTGGCTATTAATGCAGTGGATGCACAAGTTCTTGAAACTTCTCAATCATGTGTCTCCAGAACGTGGAGGAGATTTTTGGAAACTGAACCTTACAATCGACGCTCGATCGTCAAAGATGTACAAGTGCTAGAGATGATCACTTTCTTACCCTAACGATTTCGCAACAGGAATTTGACTGCTGTTCAAGTAAAAATCACCTTGCAGAGGTTCGAGTTGTGCATGTAAGTGACAGAAGACGCTTTAATGAAGCTAATTTAATGGCAAGAAGACTTGCACATGGCCCAGAGCTTAGCACACAGCATAGAGTAAGCAGACTTGCATTTACTTGTGAACATGTTCATTGGAATATGGGGCAGTGAAGTCAAGTACTCTTCACTGATGAGTCCCGCTTCTGCCTACGAACGCCAGATGGTCGTGGAAGAGTGTGGAGAAGGACCGGCGAACGGTATTCTTAATGTAATATTGTTTCCAGGATATTTTTCAACGAAGGTTCGATTATGGTGTGGGGCGGTACTTCTGCGAACGCACGTACAGGCCTTGTTGTAATAAATAGGGGAGTTATTAACGTTCAGAGGTACATTGAAAATGTTCTTCAAGATCATGTGATACCCTTTGCCCCTTTTATTGGCGACAATTTTATGTTGATGCACGATAATGCACGGCCACATGTCGGCAGAGTTGTTAATGAATTTCTTGGCGCCGTCGGTGTTAACCGAATGCAGTGGCCCTCGAGAAGTCCCGACATGAATCCCATCGAACAAGTCTGGGATATGTTAGAAAGGAATATTAGAGCTCGCATCCACGCCCCAGCTACCCTAGAAGAATTATCAATGGCGCTTCAGCAAGAATGGGATCAACTTGACAATTTAGCGATTAGGCACTTGGTGGAGTTGATACCACAACGTATGCAGGCTCTAATACAGGCTCGCAGAGGCAATACTCGATATTAATTAATTAGGAAGACTGAAATTTTGCATTTTTCTTTAAGTTACAATTTCATCAATTTTGTAGTTTTTATTACTTTTATTAAAATCTTGTTTGTTTTATTTATTTTTGGCCTTATTTGATGTACATCAACAAGAAAACTATAAATAACAATTATCAGTCGAAAATTATATAAAAAAATTTATTGTCGCAATGAATTACACAAACCTCAAAGTGAGTCGCTTTTTGTGCCGGTGAGTGTAGTTTAATGACAGATATTACAATGAAAAAAAATTAAATTGAAACCATTATATGTAAATTCAAAATTAATTAATTAATGTTAATATTAATAACAAGTGAGTAAAAGTTTGAAGACACGTCGCGCGTCGTAGCAAACATATTTGTTTAATATTGTGACTCTCGTGACAGCTATTTTGCTGATATTTGAATTAAGAAAAAAAAAATACTTATTGAATGTATTAGCCTATCATTAGGAAGTAGCCTACAATTAGGAATGCCACCTGAAAAACTGGTCTATGTACAGGAAAATTTTAAAAATCACGTCAGATTGTATTTACAAGAATTCGAATATTTAATATAAATTTCTAGATCCAATGGTTACTTGTTATTCTTAATGTGTTGTATTATGTTATTTTTTAATTTATTCATTAATAATTATTGATTTATTAGCAAATCAAAACAGGACACCGATCGGAAAAAAAAAAATTTTTTGTCTCGTGATTTCTTCAGCTGAGACAAATACATTTGGCGTTTTATGAAAGTTTATTAAAACAGTGTTTTATAGAATTTATATACATCAATATATACTGGTGTTTCATTTGACTATTTTGAGAAAAATTATCTTTTGCAAAACTCATCACCCCGTACACATAATAACTGATAGACCGAAGCTGTTTTGAAATTTCTCTAGAAAAGGTATTGTATTGATTACCTACAAAAATTGTAAATGTAAATAAATAACCAAACCATGAGCGCTCATTATACAGCAACTTAAACAGTATCTTACATACTCTTAAGTAAAACTTCTGAAATTTTTGTTTATTACCTACTTATAATGCGTAAAAATATACTGGTTGTTCCATTTGAAAAAAATATAACTTTGGAATCACACTCCTGAACACTCTGTATAGAAAAATTATTTTATAAAATAGAGCTGACTGAGTTAATCTTAGCTTGTTAGTTTTTCTTTTATCTTACATACTATAGAGTTATAGACGGTAGAGAAGACCGCGGCACTCGTTGGTCATGCTGTATAAGGGGGTGTTTTAAACAGTTAAATGCATTTGCGCTGCATATTCGATAAGGAGAGCATTCATCGAGATAAATTTCATAAAGTGCTCTTAACTTGTGAGTGTGTGAGTGGGTTTAGCTCCAGTCTGTAGCATGTTTTTTGACGAGTTATATACACGGTAATTCAGAATTGTCTCCCAATATCTTCAGGATGAATAGAACATCAAGAAATAAGGTAACCTTTTTATACAATTATTTTTCCAAAAGTCAATAGTAAGGAAGTTTTAATCCCCTGAAAGAGGGGTGAAACGTATTGTTATTTTGCCTACGTCTTCGGAATCCTTTAAGTTATCCAAGTAATATTTGAAATTGAGATATAAGGCACCTAACTGAACATTAAAGGATCGTAAAGGATCCAGAAGATATTGCTAAAAAAGCAATATTTTCCACCATTCTTTCAGGTCTTATAACTCCCTTATTATTCATTAAAAAAATTAGATAAAAAGGTTACCTTATTTTTTGATATTCTATTCATCTTGAAGACATCGGGACACAATTTTGAATCACCGTGTATATAGCATGTTTCCATAATTTATTGCTCCGTATTCTTTGGTATCAACAGTTTAGTTTGTGAAAAGTGGTTGAACGAGTTAAAACTAAAATGCCGCAATTTTCGAACGGAGAGAGAATAGATATGCTACTCATCTACGGCGAAGTTCGAGGAAATGCTGAAGAAGCTTTATGCAAACAAATTTCCGAACCGAGAACTTCCCACTGCAAGAACATTTACAGCTAATGTGCAGCATTTACGCGATACGGAACGTTTCGACCGAAAGGTGTAAACCGAGGACGTAACCAGAAATTTTGGACGTTGTTGCGGAAAATCCTGTATTAGGTGAACGTCATTTGGCAGCCAGAATGGGTGATTCAGCCAAAGTTATCTAGAGGACGTTACATGAACAGGGTTTGCATCCCTACCAAGTTCAACGCGTACAAAAATTACACCTGGGAGATTCCGAACGTCGGCGTACCTTTTGCGAGTGGTTATTGGAACAACATGCAGAACATCCAAATTTTTTTCAAAATCTGATGACCACAGATGAGGCCACTTTTAGTCGTGCGGTATTTTTAATACACATAATACACATGTATGGTCAGATGAAAATCCTCATGCTGTACGTGAAGCTCATTCATAGCGGCATTTCAGCGTCAATGTGTGGGCAGGAATTTTGGGTGATCAACAGGTGCTGCCTATTTACATTTTTTGTGGAACACAGTTGAAGATTTTTTTGGATGCATTACCGTTGAATGTGTTACAAAACATCTGGTTTATGCACGATGGCGCTCCACACACAATGTTGTTCCTGTTAGAACCTGACTTAATGCACATTTTCCAGGAGAATGGATTAGTCGAAACGAATCCTGTGATAGCCTGCCCGATCTCCTGATCTAAATCCGTGTGATTTCTGTTTGTGGGGTCTCCTGAAGCAAATAGTGTGTGCAACCCCTATAAATATATTAAATGCGTTGACAGTGAGTATTCCTAATGCCGCTGACAGTATTCGCGGTAATCCTGACATGCTAATATAAATACAAGAATAGTTTCTTCACCGAGCTCGCTTGTGTGTCGCTAATGATGGACGCCACTTCGAACAATTCTTATAAACATTTCTAAAAGCCGATAGTGAACGTTTATTTGAATGTGATCCTCCACACAGATGATATTTGTCGAGTATGTTTTGCGTATTAGTCATTCCCTCGATGTTTACTGCCTACGATCAGCGAAGTAGGTTCCGTAAGTTTTTTTGTTATTTTATGAGTGGCGAATAAAGGAATTTTCCTTTTGTTAAGGATATTTAAAATTTTTTCTTATTTTTGTGCTGTCAGGGTTAAAATTTCTGCACTTATTTTGGAAACAATCTGTATATCATTATTATTATTTTTTTTTATTTTAGGGATTATTTAAAATATTTAAGGCGGTATCAAATAACAGGGAATTAAATGCTTTTGAAAATTCTTTATTTGGATAAAAATTATTTTTATGAATTTTTGTGAACACAATATTGACAACGGCATAGATACTTTCAATAATTTATTTAAGCAAAAAAAAATTCAGCTACTATGACGACCATGGCCCTCTCAATTATTGGAAATGTCTTCATTCACTGAAGAATAAAAAAAATGGACAAACATGCTTCCTCAGATTATTTATTTTAAAAAATAACATTGAGTCGCTTTTTATGCCGGTGAGTATTTGAGGACATGCGACTTTGGTCACTACAAAACATAATTATACTTATCCCTATTTTTATTCTGTAAATAAAATCAAATGATTTATTACTTTTTTGACCTAATATTAAATGATAGTTATAAAATATAAACAGGGACGTGCGATTTTTTATTCTTTGGCTTAACGCCAAAAACTTAATATTATTAAACGCGACAATAAGGCACGATCTTATGTCTTTATATTAAAAACAAAATTACGAAATATAACCTGCATAAAACACATTCGGGACTTAAATTGGATAAATTACAAACGAAAAGCTGGGCTTTAAAATTTATGTGCTGATGCGAAAGCTCCGCGAGTGGTCCCCACGCAGTCATCGTCCGCTCTCTCTTGGCTCGTCGCGAGACACCGAAAAGGGAGGCCAGGATTTAGGACGTGGGGACGAATTTGGCGATCGGGGGTCAAGCTCGCGGTTTGTAAAGCTGCATTGTGATGGTTAAACTTTTCTCAGACCGGCCATTGTTCACAGGCGACATAAATAAATTAGAATATAAATGTAGAGGATTAAACCGACCGGTCGACGCATAAACTCGACAGGTTACTAATGGTGGAGAGGTCGTAAGCTCCATGGCGGCCACTTTAAAACGTTTAACTGGTTTTACTTTTCAAAACGCATTCACGGTTCACGAAAATAAAGCAAATGATAAATTAAAACTTAGAACACTTTATGACAGAGAGCGAAAAGTATAGTTAATTGAATTGACGGTACTTTTTGCTGATGCATTTTTTAACAACACCCAACGTTCTGAGAAGTGTACTCTAATTTCTTCCTATAAAATAATTTGATGTATTTATTTTATGTCATTGAGTCTTCACTATTCGTCCATAAATTTTGAAGGTAATCTTTTAAGCCTTCTTTAGAATTTTGCTGGACCATTCGGAACTGATTCGCTTTGATTTTCTTAAGCTCTTGATTTACTCTCGTTTACTTGCTCAATGTCTTCATTTCTTTCTAAATAACGTAAGGAGTATTTGATATTAAATAAAAAAAAATACTGACGTATAAAGTAACATAAATAAATTCATTAATTCATTTCATAAATTAGTACATTTTTCGGAGGATATAAACAAACGATGAAGTCAGTCTTGAAGCATTAAGTTTTAATTAAATTTAACACGCCCCAGATGTTTTACATAAACTGACTTAGCAAGTTTGAAATAAAAATAGTAAATTTCGTTTTCATTCAGCACGTTGTAGCGGGAAAGAGAGAAGAGAAATTATGATCAATTTAGAATTATTTAATTTCCTTCCTTCAGCTCTGTTGTGTGTGGTAACAACAAGAAGAAAAGAAAGAATGAGGCATATCAAAAAGACATTTGCCGTAAACACACGGCGGAGAGGGATTTTTTTTATTTGCGCGAGATACACATAGGGGTGGCCCTCGAGAGTTGTTTTGACTACCGATTTACCACACAGACATCTCATCCCCATTGTTATTGCTTGAGGGAGCTATTAACTAGCTACTAGCATCTATAACTTTTTTATTTTCGAACTTGGATCTACTGTTTTTGTCGTTATTACAGCTATTTAAGGACTCCGTTTGAGCTCGAGTTTTCAAACTTTTTAGATTACGTCATTTACATAGAGAGTGTGTCTTTAGAGTTTGCTGACGACTTTTTCGCGCGACTTCACAAGACCGACCGACTTACATTTAATATCAAAGCTTCACTTACCTACTAGTGCCAGAGAAATTTCATTTCATATTGAAATTTTCATTATAAAATAACAATTACTTCTTCGCTTAACATTTTAAGAAGTAGGTACTTATTTTGATGTAAATTATTGTAAAATTTTTCAAAAATTTAAATGAAAACAGCAAAACCACTTGTAAAATTGTTCTGTTTTTAAAATTTTTTATTTCGTTCGTCTTTCACTTAATGAAGCGGAGAATGAAGTTTCAAGTTGAAAATATAATTATCTCTAACTATTATACACTATTTCATTAAGAATTTGATCAACGAATGAAATTTCATGAGTATAGTTTGTTAGAAAGTGTCTGGTAAATTTTGCACCTAGAGAGTAGGAATTTCAAATAGAACGAGGCAGAGTTAATCACATAATACATCAAGAGAGGTGATGGATGAGTGAATGCTGCCCTAACTGAGAAATGCCTGAGGAAATATGCGATACGTTTCTAACTTCCGGATGAGAACTTCCTGTCTTTGAAATTCATCGGGAGCCGGCGTTTTTGCGCCCTTTATTCCCTCAGGCTTAATTGAAGCGGACCTGCGCTGTCATCCAGGACGTCCAAGCGCGCTTCCTGCTAGAACTAATACGTGTTTTCAGTTATTTATTACGTCCTCATATAATTTCAGCTCGCTCCTACGCCTCTTTGAAATAAAAGATCATTAAAATTCAGGCACAAATGAAAGCGTACCCACTTTTCGAAAGCCAAACGCTGAAAGGATCAGTCAAAAAAAAACGTTACTTTCATCTCGGGAAATTAATTCTGTGACAGAAAGCGACGAATAAAAAACGGTATTGATTAAAAAATGTGAGTTACTCAAAAAGCTTGTTGCCTCAAGTTATGAATAAAATAACTTTTGTACGCACATGTAAAAGTAACCAGCGATCAATATAAAAATGAAATAGGGTAAGCGTTGGAATTTAAATGCACGTTTTGGATAACGTCATATATTCACTAATTATCAATCAATGGTGACATAAATAACAAGCCGGAAATGTTTAACCTTACTCGCCCAGTTATTCAAAAGTATCTAGATGCAGCAGGCAGTGGTCATTTTACGCATCTGCTTTAACATTTTTTAATTAAAACTGTCTTCTTGCTTTCCATAAACATTAAGTCAAAGTGATTGAACCAACGTTCGATGAACTACATGCACACATGCTCGTTTAGTAGATCAATTTTTATAATGAATACCTATTTTAAATTATAAAAATAATAATTATAAGTTAATAAAACTTTATATTTACAGATATAATGTAATATAGAGTGAATGTAAAACCGAATGGAATGCTTGTTTAGATGTTTTATGAAATGTTTAGTTACGTTTGTTACGTATTATTGTGAAATGTTCGACTATTACAAGATCTTCTAACCTATAAGAACTACAAATAATTGAATTGAAGTAACCTTGCAAAATCTATTTCATATTTACCAACCAACAAAGTCGATTTGGGTGCGTATGTATGAATTGCAGACCAACAAGTGTCGTGTTTTTTTCTCTTCACATTTCATAAGATGGAACAATGATAAACGTATTAATAAAACAATAAAAGAATGGATATGTAAGAAATCGGTATTTTGTAAATCTTTAAGTTCGTTTCGCAAGTTAAACAAATCTTCGATAGAATGTCGCCAGTGCGACTTCGGATATCATGCCTAAAATAATGTAAACAAATGTTACAGCTTTTTGAAACGCAGGTTTGCCGTCATGATAATCACCTTTGCAATAAAATTGCATTCAAAGAAACACAAAAACTGCACATTGTATTATCAAACAGTCACCGCGTGACTTTGTTTAAAATCGAACAAAACATGACTAAGAGCAGATGATTCAGGTAATGTGTTTTGATGGAAAAATGTCCATCCAGTTACAACTTCATTTCACATGCAGGGTTTTGTTCGTAATCGGAATTTCCAATTTGAACCATATAAAAGACGGCTGGTTGGCATGAAATGGAATCACACAGGCAGGAATTGTAAACTCTTCGGCAGAAGTGACATTAAAAGAAATGTCTCAGTATGAACGTAATCATGAGTTCCAAGTTCTGTCTGTTACTCTGTATCCAGTATCATGGTTTGGTGATGCAAATATTAATTATTTTCCAATTAGTTGTGTTATTAAAAACTAATAACTGCTGTGTTTAATACACAGAATACCATTTCTTCTTTTTGTAAAATTATTTTGAAAATATTTTTCATTGTGTCGTAAGATAATGTTTTGAATTTGTTTTGTATGATATCATTCTGAATTAGTCTTTAAATCATTAAAATTACATTAATCTTGTAAATTTTTTCTCAGAATTTGTAACTGTTTCTACTATTTGAAATATAAATGCACATAAAAGAAAGAAAATATAAAAAGCACATTGAGATCATTTTCTGGCTACTTAAAAACTCAAACCAGAAACGCACAAATAAAGAAATTGCCAATCTTGTCTTCTATGGTTGGATTAAAACTTTTGTAAAAGAATCAGGAGAAGAATTAGAAATAGTTCATTTTTGTAAAGTTTAAGGAAGTAAATATATGTTATAATGTTCTACCGGGTCTTCCTCTGCGTAGGGTTATCAAAAGAACCTTTTTTGTCTTGACGACGTTTCGGCAGAATTACATCTGCCATCTTCAGGTCTTCTCTGCTGCTTACTTGGTTCTGCTTCTCATTGTTATGCGAGACAATCTGAGTTCAGTCGGTCAGATGGTTTTCTGGCCTGGCTTCTCGTTATTAGACGTGCCGTTGGACTGGCTCTTCCTCTTGATGATCTTGGTTGTTTCCATGTTGTTGGTAAACGTTGAGTATCGTCTCTAGTATTTAGATTTCTCGAATGTTTCTCTATCTCGAAGGCTTCTCGTATGATTCGTTTCGTTAAAGGCTGTACGTTGGCTATAGTTTTTATTTTCAACCATATATATAATGATATTATTTCTGTCTTTGTCAGTTCGAAAATTGACGATTACTAACTGTCACTTTTTACCTGGGTGGAAAGTAACCACTTAAAGTAACCGCCCTAGAATGGAAAGTAAAAAACCAACATTGAACTTCCTTCTCATTTTATTGTTCGGAGAAAAGGTGCTAATTTTTATCGAACTGTTTATTAAAATCAATTGTTACATTTGAATTATTATACGTTGAAACTGAAAAATGCAATCCCTGTTGACCTGTTGGCGAAGAAACGGTGATTTTCTGATGTGCTGATGAAGTTGAAGCCAAAGATAAATTACTCGAGCTCGGTCCAGCAATATCCATAGTCACATTATTTGATATCATCGTCGCCGTTTTTATTTTTTGTGCTGCACCTTGTCTTATTTTTTTGGGGCAACAAATATTCTTCTGCTCTTTCTGTGGTCTGTGTTATGTTTCCCGTCATGGCAACCAAACGCCTTCTAGTTATATAATTAATTTGAGGCGGTGGAAAGTTTAATTTCTGTCTCGAGATAAAGTAAGCCTCAGCATTTCGTGTCTCGGATAACTTCCTAATCTCTCGATAGAAATGAAACACTTTTCACCTCGATATGTAATATACTATTGTATTGTCGAACTTTATCTTGTACTGAGGTGGATGTTACGTGCTGTACGAGTGAAGACGTTCTTTCGTTCTTCTTAACGGCATTCTGGTGTCTTCTCTTCTAACACTTATTTTTCTGTTCGTCTGTCCTACGTAGACTTTGTCACAATCTTGGCAAGGGATTTTATATATTCTTTGGCTTTCCAGTAGGATTTTTGTTTTTGGATTGGGAAGAATGTTGAAGATCTTCTTATCCGCGTTGAATATTGTTTCGATTTTGTGCCTCTTGAGGACTCTGCTTATTTTATCCGTTGTGCCTTTTAGGTACGGTAAGCACGATGTGCCTAGTGACTTTTCTTATTCCTCTTCTTGATTTTCTCGTCGTAGTCTTTGTGCTTTGTTGATCTATTTTTCGGAGAATCCGTTCTGGGGTGGTGCTGTTTCTAATTTTTTCATTTCTTGCTGCTTGTTTTTAGCATCCGTCAGTCTTTGTGATCTCGTCACGAGTGTTTTCACGATTGATTAACGTTGTGCTGGATGGTGGTGCAACTGGGCATTTAAGTACCAATCCATAAGGATTACACTGAATATCCGAGGCTTCCGTTTTGCTTCTTCGTTATCAGCACGTCCAAGAGTGGAAGACTGTTGTCTTTTTCGATTTCCATCGTGAATTTGATCTTTGGGCGTATTCTGTTCAGATGTTCGTGGAATTTTCGTATATAAATATATATATGTTATACATGTTGTTTGGCAACTTCGTGAATAGGAAATGAAAACAAAATAAAACTTACCGTCAACTGATAACGCATTGACAAATGTTTAAAATCTCCGGCTCAGTGTCGGCTGAGTCACAATAAGTGTTCAAAATTCCTTCCCTCGGCTGCTCGTAAACACAAATCTGCCCGGCGAAGTAATGATTCACAAGCATTATGAAACATGTTTTGTTGTCGAACAGAGAGAAATGCGGCGTTAATACGATCATTCAATTCTTGGAACGTGTTGATTAATTCTTCGTATACCAACGCTTTTACGTGTCTCCACCATAATAATCTAGCGGATCTAGATCAGGTGAAAGTGCAGGCGGCCACCTGATCGCCCCGTTTCTTCCAATCCACCTACCAGGAAAAATTTCGACGAAAAATTTGCGTACTTCTCGTCGAAAATGAGGTGGAGTCCCATGGTGCACAAACCACATCGTTGCACTAAGATTTAAGTTCACATTCTCGAGAAGTTTCGGTAGATTAGTTCGTGGAAAATTTAAGTATTGGAGACTATCTAAACGGTTCGGCAAGACGAACGGGCCGACTAAACTGCCGTTTAGAATACCTGCCCACACGTTAAGAGAAAACCGTTGTTGGAAATGGCCGCTACAAATTGCGTGAGGGTTTTCCTTAGCCCAGAAATGCATGTTGCGAAAATTGCACACCTCATCTCTGGTAAAAATAGCTTCGTCGGTAAACAGGACATTATGAACAAAATTTGCATTTGCCTGTTGTTTATGCAGTAACCAACGACAAAATCGTATGCGTAGAGCATAGTCCACTGGTAGCAAAGCCTGAACTCTTTGAATATGATACGGATGTAGTTGTTGTTGAAGAATGCGCCAAACAACGGAGGACGATAAACGCGTTTGTCTTGAGATATCACGTACACTTAACGAAGGGTGTTCCTCGTTAAGTTGTAGTATTTCTTCCTCTCTGTTTAGGATGCGTTGTGGACGCTGCCATCCTCCACCTCTTCCGCGACGTGCCCTTAAAGTTCGAATATCCCTCGCTTTTTGCACAACAGAGAGAAATATGGCACTGGTTGGCAAAAGTCGGTTTGGAAAATGCTGTACATACAAACACCTTGCCGTTAATGCGCTTTGCCCACTTTCACCGTACACTAGAATTATGACAACAATCTCACTATTTGTAAATTATGATATTTTTTTCAGTAAATTTCCGTGCAACCACCTCAACGTACACCTTCAAACTACCCGGCCCGGCCGGCGATGACTAACAATAAATTACATCATTCATATTCTTCGTAAACATCATAAACTTAAACCAGAGACGTTCAAACGGTTTACCCGCTCGACAAAATTATTTATTTTCTCGAAAATTTAATAACACTTTGTTCAACAAAAATTGGTTCATTATATTAATTTTCATGCAAACTTTCATTGTTTAATTTATTTCATGCAGTTACGAAACAGCCTGTATAATCTCATTTAAATAAGGTACTTTTAAACCTCTATCTTTACTTAAAACTGTCTTCCTCCGCGTAGGGTTCTCAAAAGAACCGTTTGTGTCTTGACGTTGTTTCGGCAGAATCACATCTGCCATCTTCAAGTCTTCTCTGCTGCTCGTGTATATGTATAGATATAGATATAGATAAACGAAGAAGGTAAAAGTAGGATGAAATATCCTTGAAGTAATCAAAACACATATAAAAAATATCTTGCCTTACAATATAATTGAATCGAAATTGACACAGTCAATGAGAATAAAAAATACTTCGTCAAGAAGTCGACTCTATACTTGCGAGTAAACTCAAAATGCGAGCGATATACAGGTAAAAAGGGTAATTAAAATGCTGGAAGTTAACACTAAAAAGGTGTACACCTATAAATAACTCCGGCTTCAAAGTGAAGCATCCAGGATGGCCCACCAGAACGAGTTCAATAGGAAGCCAATATTTAACATCGGGCAAGAAAGGCGAGCGATTCCATGGAAGCGGGCTTTTCAGTGGAGGTATTCGCGGGTGGTAATTAATTGCTATCTTAATAATGTGCCTTAATTAAGACGAACATTTTTAATCTCCCGCGAGCTTTACGAGGCCGTAAAATTTAGCAAGCTATAATTACGATAGACTCAACCGGATTTCTTTTCATGCTCCTTGTCAGGAAGGACGACGCAATTAAAGTGATTCTCATAATAATAAATTGATGGGGGTGATGATAAACCAAGTGAGACATGACTTGATTTGAATCTCATGTAACGTCGAGTCGGACGCGCGCAAATCCGTAGGTAATCGTCTAAATATTACATACGTGGGTATTGCATGTGGCCACGGCTTGCTGTAAGTACATGGCGTAACACAAATTTACATATGCAGAATACCTATGATAATAAAACAGATCCCGGCATGCGCTCGTCCGTAAATTTACAAAACATTTCACATATGTTTGGAGTTAATTCGCCGTTCAGTACAAACCCCATTTGGTTACGACAATGCAATATTGGTTCAGGTAGAGAATTGTCAAATATGTGAGAGGGAAGTATTTTTACTATGCAAATTAACTTTACATATTTAGTCATGTAATATTAAAGGCTAAGTTAATTAACCAACATTCTGATATTCGCCAAGCTTTTGCCTAATGTATATAAACTTAAATAAACGATCCCTTTAAAGGTTTGTGGTTTTAACAGTAGTAGCACTCAGCGTATAGTGAAAAATATTATTAACTTAACATAATATTTAGATAGAACACAGTGTAGATGCGGTCAACAATGAGCAGACAAAAATTTAATGACATATACACACAGAATAATTCAAGCGGCCTCATTCTTGTCATATTAATAAAGTAGTAACATGATACATCATCCTTAACAACTCGACATTGTTTTAAGAAGAGTCGCGGCGCCTCTGGTCTTCGTGTAAAATTAAATAAACTTGCTTTAAACAACAGCTGGTGCGCATTCAAGAAAGAAGCTTAATGATTTATGAAATATTTTAACTTCTAGTATTACAGTAATTATTTTTAAGTGTGACTCTGCAACTCGTTTAGAATCATAACGTGGAAGGAAAAATTGCTTTATTAAAAAAATCCCGTACTGCTGATCCACTTTCTCAATCACGCGGGGCTCATTACATCTTCATTAGTGATCGCGTTGATTACACACATACAGTATGTAACAAGGGAAACTCATGCATACATGAATATCCTATTAACGGCCTTATACAACAGCCAACCACGAGGCGGTCACATTTTACCAGCAATATCGTCGAGAATTTGTTATCGTAAACATTATTCATTTAGCCAACTCAGTTTAATTTTTTTGCTTTAATAAAATAGTTACATAAGATATATAAAATTAGATCTTCATTTCACGTAAAGAAAAATATTCCATTATAAGCTGAAGCGAAACAAATTAGAGATTAAATTGGAGCAGAAACGTTTTCTCCTCTTCGCGACGTCTAAAACAATGTCACATCAAGCCATTTCAAATTACATGTGAAGATATCCCGCTCAGCTTGAGCCAGAAAGATGAACGAAGCATTTATTCGTCCGCTTGCAACTGGAGGATTTTAATTTGTCTTATAAAAAGGAATAAAGTCAGCTACAATTACGAGACCCAATTAGATTTTTATTGAAGTAGGTACTTTGTTTCAGTTCTCATTATTTTTCATCCCCTTACATTTCATTTTTATAAATGTATTTTAACGTCATAATTCTTTCAATGAATTAGTCACTTGCTCGATGTTGTCTGGAATTCGAGAAACTAATAGCGTTTTCGATTTACTCCTTTACAGCATTCTATTATTATATGAAGATAAAATAAGCTGATAATACTCTAGAGCTCTATAGTATTCTATGGAGTCGTGACCACATCACAATTTAAGGATAAATTTGGACTTATTTTGTGTATTTAGGGAAAAATTTTTGACAATGAACCAGAGAGGTCTTCCGACATTTATGTAATTAATAGTACTTCGAAATAAAGAGCCTTATGATATAAAAGGCGGTGATTTCGACTACTTAGTTGTATAAAGCGTACATTTTCATGCTAGGCGAAGTGCCTTGCCTTTTCTGCACCGATGTAGGGATTATGTGAGACAGCGTTTGCGTCCGGTGGCGAATGGTATCTTGGAACAAACTAATGCGATCATCTACAGGCTTGGTATCAGCTCTCCGGCTCCAGGCAGACCCCATAATCGCTTGATTTATGTTGAGATGCTTTTAAAAAGCTGCGTAAGCTCGTATTGGCATTTAAGCTCGAACGCTGATTTATACATAATTTGCTTAAAGCAGTCAACTCAAAACCGTCTCTATTAATGATGAAAACAATAATAGAAAAGTTAGTCGCCTATAGTAATATGCAATTAGATAAACGTAATTCAATTTCGTGCTCATTACTGCTTTTATAATCTGATCTATTGATCTAAAACATTTTGAAAGCCAACGACAATTTACGAGAATACGAAGGCCGTTTGCTGAAATGTAACGGTACCTATACCAGGGTTTAAAGTATTATTTAGGATCACTTCGTATTCAAGAATCTATAAAATTATTTTGCAATTAAAAATAAAAAATAAGAAACGTATAAAGAAAATTAGTAGCATTTACAACATACTTTAAATAATTAACTTACGTTACGTAACGTTACTTACGTTACGTTACGTTACGTATTCATTTATTTTGTTGGTTGTTGCGACACAATATCGCAGATTTGCAATTTAAATCCGGGCACTCTCGGTGGCTTTCTCTCTTTTAACCGAAATAGAACATCTGCATAGCTGGCTAAGATTTTAGATAATGTCCCGACGAATCGCTTT
Source organism: Serrognathus titanus (assembly GCA_039766575.1). NCBI lineage: Eukaryota > Metazoa > Arthropoda > Insecta > Coleoptera > Lucanidae > Serrognathus > Serrognathus titanus. Next base: position 66,447,341 of record CM077911.1, read on the forward strand.
GGTTTTCACCTTTGTATCCTAGTCGTAACACTAATCGAATATGAATGGAATCATGTTCTGTTCATATGCAGAAAAGCATTACATTGCTTGGTTAAGTTTGATAATAATAATATTTACATATATTATTCTCTTGTAAGCAAAAATATACCTATTTTATAGGAGATCTTAGTATTATTGGTTATTAATAAATAAATAAGAACAATATTTATTAACAGTATAAAAATTGTTGGCAAGTAAATGTTTAATTTGATCAAGCAGCATCATACGACAGTAAAAATATGAGATTAAATTTGCTGGATTTAATTCTAATTTTCTTTTTTTTTAAATTTCTACTCTCTATTTTATTCTATTTTTAGTACTACCCATTTTCTATTCATACTATTTTTGACGTCCGCACCTTTCATTTCTATTTAAAGAGTCAAATTATTTTTCTGTAGTATTTTACAAAATCAAGTTAAAATAGACCGTTGAATTCAGAAAAAAAAATCTCTATCAAACTTAATGGAAAAAAAATCAGCCGCACGATTTGAAAAAAGAAGTTGACCATCGTTCGATATTAAAAATCTAAAAAGTGATTAACTTTTGTAATATTTATAAAGCAGTCTTGTGTGATTTTTGAATTATTGAAGACGGACTATTAATAACAGTGTTATAGCGTGGTGGGTTTTTCCTAAGACAGACGGTATATTAGCTTCGAATCTATAAAGATGTAATATGTGATATGTCTTTTCAATAATACTTAAGCTGTTAATCTCAGTATAAAAATAAAAATTTCATTGTATTTTCGGCTGGCATAATCGGAGAATATTCTCTTCATGAAATCTCCAGAGAAAACCGTTGAAATAAATAGTCCCATAACCTTAATTTTTGTTTTCTGCTCAAAGTTTATGTTTTTCGCTTATGTACATACTGTAAGGTTTGCTTGTGTGTTGTATATTTTATTTATACTTGGGGAACGCAGTATTCTTGTCCCATGCGTTGATTTTTGTTGGGAAAATGAATTTTCTTCACCAACATTTTGATAAAGAAGATCTGCGTAGTTTGATTACATTCTTTTACATTCAAGACTTCCTTATGAGTTACCCACGTGGGTGCTTCAGTTTTAAAAATTTTTGTTTGTAGATTTGTGGGCATATTCTTGTATATATTTTTTTCAATACAACTTGTAACTTTTAATAACAAATAGAAATAAACGAATGAACAATATAAGATCAATAAATAACAATGTGTGCTCTGCTCCCCTGGTTGATTATCACCTGGGCTACTAGAGGACGAAGTCCCTGGTAACGTAATAACGGATGTTGAACACGGTGTTGACGTAGGAACTATCTCAGGGTATCTTGCTTCTGCTTGAGATCCACTTCTTCTCTTGTCCAACGGCTGACTTGAATGAAGCCGATGGATATGTAGAGTGTAAGTGTTGCTTTTGATAAGAGATGTGTGCGGTGGATGTTACAACAATAAGCTGCACGCAAAGGTGCTTCCGACAATAAGCTGCATAGAAGGTTTGGGATGTGTCTCCGACAATAAGCCACGCAGAAAACTTTAGATGTACCTCCAACAATAGGCTGCGCGGAAGGGTTTGTGTAGAATCCGACCGATTTATCGGCTTCGGCCAAATTAGGCCGAAGCTTTTACCGAAGCCGAAGGTTCATTTTAATAAACGGGCGTCATCGACAAGTGGCGGGTGGACCTTTATACTGTGCGAGTATAGCTTTAGTTTCACATAATTTTTTCTAAAGAAGACTGTTTATTTTTAATGCAAGACAACTGCTTTAAAATATTAAATTAAAAAAAAATGTTGATATATTAGTAGGTATTATTTTGAACTACAACTAACTTGATTGAGGACATATTAAAGTTAACTGGAAAATTAAAATATTATTCTCTGTTCATTTTCATATGCCAATAACAATTTTCGCTTTATAATGCAAACTAAACATAAGATAAGAAGTGAGAAAGCAAAGAATTGTCATTTTTTTAGCGTTGCGCAATTTCATCGGCTTCGGCTTCGGCTGAAAAAACTATCTTCGGTCGAACTCTAGTTGTATGTGTGCTTCCGACAATAAGTTGCACAGAAGAGTTGTGTGAGTTGCTCCTGACAGATGGCTACACGGGAGGCTTTGGTGAGTGTTCCCGTCAATAGGCTTCATAGGACGCACTGTCAGCGCTTAAGCTTTTATAGGGTTTTTCGTAGCGGAGATGAATTAACTTTGCTTCATTGGATAAAATGCCTAATCGAAATATTGACGATCAGGGCGGTACCTCATTCGTCAGGGGGCAGCTTTTTGTGTTAGCGATCAAATTTGAGAATGTGATTTTATTTGCCAATCATGATCGAATGCAGTTTCACTTTAATTCGTCAAGGGGTGGTCTAAAGTTTGTGTATTTATGACCATAGAATACCCTCTCTCTAGAACGATAAGTCCCTGGTAAAATGCAAGTTCCTAAAAAATATTGGTGGCGCCATCCCTCGGGATCGGAATCCTTGGCGCCTGCAGTAAAAATGGCGGAAATCATAATTACCTCAATATGAAAGGCATCCATTGAATTATTTTGAAATATATTGAATTTTGTGTAGAATATTTTCCAGTTATTTAAAATTCTACACAAATTTCAATATATTCAAAAAATCTCCAACAAATACATTAGTTATAGAATTAATAGTAATATAAGTATATTCGTATCGTCCAAATGAAATATACATATGAATTAACTATTACATTTATTATTCCCAATTGTAGTACGCGAATGTTTATAAAAAAATTTACAAAACTAATACTATTGCTGTTACAAATGATAGGATTTTAATTTAAATTCTTGTTTTCAAATTATGTAATGTATAACAAATATTTCTAATTTTCTTAATAGCACCCTTAGAACCCTCAGAATTTTTGAAAGAGGGATTTTACCTTCTGTTGTGACTGCTGAGTAAGGATATGTTTCATCTTGTCTTGAAGTTGAGGGTTAAACAGAAAGCCTTCAACGACGACCGTGAAAGCCTAGTCTATAATTTCTTTTAGTAATATATGAAATTATATTTATGCAAATACAACGCAAATTACCTTTTTCATTTTGTATCTCCCATATTAGCGGAGTAATTCCGAGGTTCATTCCAGAAGACATACCTAAAAATGTAAGAGTAATTTCCTTTATTCAATTACTATTATACTCACATTCAGGGTTGTCAGAATAGGTGGGTGCAGTACAGGTGCTTACGATGTTATCACCTATAAAGATGTAATGAAGTAATGAACGAACTTATGGCCAAACTTCAAACAAATTCACCTTTTGCAACTGAACTATTTTGTCTGGGACTCACTTTTCTTGGACTATCTTGGAGGCTCTCACAAGGAAAAAAAACTCATTTATAGTTGTTAAGAAATTTTCTGTTAATAATTTTGATGAGCTGACCGATGTTGGTAAATCAACGTTTTCATGTGGAACTTGACTGCCGGGAGGATAGTTCAGATAACTTCAATTGTCTGTCCTTCTAAGAGGTACCGATAATTGTATTTGTTGAAAAAAAGCCTTGATATTAAGTAACCTACAAGAACAGTAATTATGAGGAGAATCTTATTTTTTTGTATTTGTTGCGTTGTAATAGGAATTTCTTTATTTTCTTTTATTTTTGTATTTGTTGTGTTGTAATTGTAATTTCTTTATTTTCCAGCATATTTTTTAAATTTTCTTTAAAAACTCACGAGGACATTCTTTAAGGAAAACTGAAAATTGGTAGATTCGGCAATCGGGAACTCGTTCAGCTTGGAATGTAGGACATTGATGCACTCGTACTGCATGCACCTTTTTATCCTGGACAATAAAGATGTGTTTTAGTTTTTGTGAGAAGAACATGTAGCTTTTCATGGTATTATTGGCGGTGTTGTAGTTTTTAGTACTCGGTATCGAATATGTAGTGAAACTTTCTCAGAAGATTGAGGTTTAGTATGGAAAATAATGGTGTTTGTTGTCGAAGAGACTCTGAAGATCGTACATCATCGATGTGGAACATAATCGTCAACGAGGGATGTTCTTTCTTGCTGTTGCGCATGCACATTATCAGTGTTGAGATTGAACAGTTGATTAATAATTCTTTGTTATTGAAAAGAACAAAAAAGAAGTTTTACATAGGAACCAAATAAACGAAAGTTAGAAATTAATGGAATAAAAAATCAGTATCGTGAAGTGTATTGAATAATTATATTAAATCAAGGCAAGAGGAAATGAAATATTTAGAAAATAGAGGCAGAATTACTTGGACGATAGAGTCAAATTCTTCACAAAACTATTTTAATAAAACAAGTCAATACACTTGGAACGCTGTAACCTTTCAGAGAATCAAATAATAAAATAAAACAACATAAAAATCTAGAGACGAACTAGAGCAGAGTGTCTGGAGCGGGATCTCAAGAAATAAATATTTTACTACGTCTTACGCGATTATTTAATTACTTTCTGAAGCTTAAAAGTAGATTAAAATATATTTTTATTATCGAAGAGGTCTTAGAGTTTCCCACCTGTGTATTAGAATGTCCAGCTAGTTTTTAAAAGCATAACGTAAGAGTAGCAGTAGCAGTAAAATTTATGTGAACCTATTTCTTAAATTTAGAAAGTCCTTGTAACATGAAAAGCAACTTTCCTCGTGATTCGAGCAATATTTTCAAAACTGGGATTACAGGAATAAACATTTCACTATTAACCACTGTGTTATAAAAGATTATAAAAACAGTAATGAGCGCGAAATTTACTATACTTTCATCCAACTGCGAATGCATGCTAGAATATTGTCTTTATTTAAGAAGTACTCGACCTTTTAATCTTTTGGAACCACTGGAGCATATTCGATGTGGTTTCTAGCTAGCGTTTGCCAAAACATAATTGCGCGTTTCATTACATAAAATAAATTTCATGCGATAATTTTTTTATTAGTTTTTATTTATTAGTGCCCATGCTCACGTAACATAAATATCGTCGGCCTTTGCCGTTCGCTTACAAAATTGTAATTAAAATGAGCATTGCTCTGGCATTTGTGCCGTTCTATTTTTACTACGGTGAGGCCAAAATAGAGTTCACTAGCGTAAATATCTATTTTAAAAGTCACAGCTCTAATTAAATCGTATACGAACACTGTACACAACAGGAAAGTTTAACAACGGAGGTTCTAGTTCGGCTTGTTTGGTATGTATGTGTTAAGTCGACTCCACACCTGCCAACATTCTCGTAAACAAGTTTGTTGACGGGATTGAATAATAAAAATACCCATTTGTTTTTTGTAAAGATGTAAAAGTCATAATTGCTCCATGTTGAAAGCATCTAGTATGGTATATAAAATAATTGCAGTTACTTTCATTTCCCTAATTCTAGTCAGAATAATAGAGACACTGCCTGGCTTTACTTTTTATACAACGGAGTTTTGCAGTAATATAACTTTCATATTGATTTAAGGCCGCTTTACATTACCCTTTTTCTTATACAAGATTGGTTCAATTCCGTGAAGAATTTAAATTACATATTATATGAAAAAGAAACAGATTATTATTGAGTAAATGATATATTGAATTATCACTTAATGGTAATTTAATATAATTTACTCGATAATTATCAGTTTCTTTTTATACAGGGTGTTCTTCAACTTGATGCAAAAAAAATTAATGGCGTATGTGGTACGAGTGCATCAAAATTAAAAGGAAAAAAAATAAAAAAATTCATACCGACAGCTGGCAATTCTCTGTAAAATGTTTAGAATCGCTGGGCGCAACGGACGGTGACCTTCACTCACAAAAAGTGTTCGAAGTTCCCCCCCTGCGTGAGACGTAAACAGAGGTCGGCTCGACGAAACGGGGATTCACATGCGTTACGGAATTGATTCTGTTATCGGATATTTTGCACGACGTGCGTTGATTTCGTCTATTTTATTTACTTCTTCGGCGTACATTACATTTTTCAAATGCCCCCACAGATAAAAATCTAATGGATTAAGGTCTAATATTTTCTAATATTTAAATTTACATCCTCTAGGAGTTCCGGCAAGAAACGTAAATACACCATTCGTCAAAGCGATTAGGTAAAATAAATAGACAGACAGATTGACCGAAAGCGTTGTTGAAAACTACGGCGCCGCATTGCATGAAGATTTTTTCTGCCCACACTGCATCACTTGTAAATACTGATTCGTCGTAACGCTGTGCATACAAACGTCTTGCAGCCAACGCTTTTTGACCGCCATTCGCCGTAAATTAAAATCATGTCCACAAGAACAGTATTGAAAAATTCGGCCATGTTTTCAACGCGACAAAGTACAGATGACAACTGACCCACTTAATAGCCGATGCTGACATAACAAATTTCTCCGAGGACGTAATTACGTCATAAAAATAAACCAGGGACTATCAAACTGATTCATCGTTCGCCAAAAACATTTATTATCTGTAATATTTATAATAATTATTATAAAACTTTATAAAGTTGTTATAAAAAACTGCTTCATTCTATCATTTTTAATGTAAACTTTCACTGGTTTCATTTTTTGTATGAAGTTAAGAAACACTCAGTATACTACCTATCACGAGTAAGAACTGCACCAAACCTAAATTATACACGGTGTATCAGGTATAAGGGGCCATACGTCATCAGTGTGTCGATGACGCTCTATAAACAATACTTTGCCTCTGACAAAATAGAAAAAGTGCCACAGTTTTCGAGATATCGAATTATGAAGCAGTGAGTACGTCCCTGGCGCGTCTCCGCATATACGAAACTACGCTTAGCGCCAGAGCACAGTAAAATACTTAACCCTGACCTTGCAGATGTGCGCGGTTTAGAATGGGCGAAAATGTTGCTTTACAGGCATATCAATAAAAGTAATTTTACGAGGCGAACGCTTCGAATGGGTAGGGTGCAATTACTCATTAAACCACCGCTACTGGCCAAAATTATTTAGAATTTTTGCAAAGAATATTGCCCGATGTTTTGGACGAAAGGTCCTTAGAGCTAGGGCTAGGTTTTCAGTGCAGAATTTTTTGTAAAATTTTCATAAATTGTAACACTTTTTTCGGACTGTACATGTAACTCTCAGTTACGCCTATCACTATGGGTCCTTTAATACGATACACCCTGTATAGTAAATTGTATTAAAAATTAAATTGAATCGAAAACTATTTGAAAAAATAGAACATGTTCTACCTCCAAACCGTATCTGTATCCCAGAAGTTTCTTGTTCTAAATATTTATTGTAGAAATTGAACAAGTCTTGTACAAGAAATAGGGTAGCCTTTAGACAATATTTGATAAGCCTATGGTGTACCTCTTCATGTTTTTCGTTATTTCTTTCTCGTTTTTAGTTTATTTAATATTTATAGATTATCAATCATATTATAATAATGAAGTGAGTTTGGTTTAATTTGTTAAATAAGATAAATATTTTTCGATAAAAGTGGACATTTGCCTGGAGATTTATTTCAGTAGATTTATTTGCCCCGTCTGCATCGGCACTATTTTGCTCAAGAACTGATCTAACAGAGTACATAAATATTTCCGAGTATTAGATCCAAAGTCCGAAGCAAAACCCAGAAGGTCATATCACCCAATAAAATTCCCACAATTACTCCGACTTTGATGGCTTAGGCAAACGGCGCAGGCAGGCAACCAGATATCAGTGACAAATGAGCTATCTGTTAAAAACTCCTGCGTTCCAGGCCAGCAAGTTTGCGATTTACGCGTAAGGGAAACCGTAAATCGTGACGTGGCCGCTTCTTTTTCAATAAAGTGTAAACGCGAGTTTTCCGAGCCACATAACTTCTACGAGAAGTAACTCATGAAAATGGAAGACATTGCCGGCGGCATTTTCTTTTATGGATTGTCAAAACAATTATATTCGAAGTAATTTGTTTAATTAATTGAAATTTCGTTTAAATTGAAAATAATGAAGCACCTCTTTTGAAATGAAGTTTACCTTGCTCGTTGGACCTCAGCATTAAAATTTAGTTAACTTGAATAAGTTACAGAGACCAATGATACAATAAATGCATCTACAAATTGTACAATGACAGTAAAACTTTATTAGATATGTCAGTATTCGATTTACCAATTTTGCTTACATAAACCTGGAGCTTTTGAAAAATGTATATCTCGGTAATAAATCCATTTGGAGAAAACTGTTTACTCCTCTTAAAGTATGGTTATTACATCATGAATCGTCTTGTAGTTAAATATGTTAAAAAATATAGAATATCAAATTTTATTAATATTATTATTGCCAGTTCGTTTTCTTAATAAAATCTAGATTACGTTTTATTTCAGGTCTTTTAAAAACGTGCATCGTATATTGTGGCAAACAGGAACGAACATAAATATTCGTCTTAAAATAGCAAACGAGGAAAACATCAGCGTTGTCCAAAGCATTCAACTGTGGAAGTAGTAGTGAACAGCTGATTATCTAATTTTATCAGGTTTTACGTTAATAATACGTTTACTTAGGTTATTCACTTTAACTTTGCTCGTGATGCAAATAGTCGCTGCCCACGAAATCAAAATGTTTGTGCAAGGGGGCCAATATTAGAATGACCCCGATTTATATTTACCGGAGACGGGTTATATCACCAAATTTTTATTGCCGGTATTTTCAGCAGGGTTATCTTGTATAACTGACGTTAATTTAATTTGGCGATTTGGATAACAGTGTCCGGTTCATTACTTTCTGGCAGAAGTTTTCAGTCGCAATTTGTTTATCGTCTGGAAGAAATTTTATGTTACAAAATAATAACATTTATTACTCCAACAAATTCTAGGTTACATTTAACTTATTTTATAAATTTTATCCATATTTTCTTAATAATAACATTATTTGTCTAAGTGTTCCTTTCCTTCTTCTTCAGAGGAAGTTCTATGGCAATTCAATTATTTTCTCAAAAGTCTATTATGAGTTTTTTTCTTGCTTCATTTAGCTTGATTTTATTTTCCTTCATTTTCTAAATGTTTTTCATTGCAGATTTTGTATGAAATAGTAAAGTTAAATGTCCAAAATTACGTTTTTTTGCGTTTTCAATTTTAGAAAATATGATTTATATTTTTAGAAGTATTTTAGTATTAAAAATCAGGGCTATAGTGAACATAAAAAAATATAAAATTGAGACAAATTGCACGTGATTAATTTTTTTGTACGAGAACTTGGAAGAATGCGAAAAATATTTTCGAATTTTTTAAATTTAACGGTAATTTTGAATATTTACCTCTGAAAATTGGCTACGGTCTGTGAATTTATAAATAACTATTGAGAAATGACAGATTGAATACTGGCGACATTTTTGTGTGCGAAAATTCTTTTACTTAACTCCTGTAAAACAAGCGATTTGCTTCAAAAAACACATTTTCAATTTTTGCAAAACGTATATACTTCTAGTTGAACAAAAAATAATTTGTATGACTTTCATTGTTTTCGGAATTACAATTAATCTTGACATTAAGCTAATTTAAAAGACATTTGCAAATGTAGCCCAAAATCACATACCATATATGCTTTTTTTCAAATTCATTGTCGGCGACTGTCGTGAAGGTTTCATTAAGGGCATGAATTTTTAACTCTTGTTTTATCTGGGTTATATCATTTCTGCTTATTTTCATTCTTGAGGATTCATTATTCGCAACTGCAGTTCCTTTAATAATCTTACTGCTTATTTTGCGTTTGTTCGTTTTTAACTTGAGTGACATCTCTTACTCTAACATAAGATTTAACGTTCTTACAGAAAGCAATTTACTTTTATGATCACATCTGACGCATATTGTTAGGTTCGTTAGTGTTAAGGGAAGACGAAGTCACTTCGTAATTAAAGGCTTTTATTCGTAAGTGAATAGAAGTACAACAAAAAATATGATTCTCGCATAAACAACAACCTTCACTTCTCTTTTATCAACACGTTTTTATTTAAAAGTTTTCCTACTGCCTGGACTCAACATTTCCTCCTCTGCTGAAGTTTCTTTGTTGCGGCTACGAACGGTATCCGGCGAGCGAATGGTAATTGACAGTTGTCATGCTCTGGCGACGCAGTCTATCTCTCTGAGGTACCGAAACTAGAAGAGCATTTTGGTCGTCTTCAGTACTTGGACTGCAATCATTAAAAACAGATAGATTTTCAGTAGATGGGTGTTCCGCGGCTTCGTGATCTTGGTTGGAAACTACTTTCACCAGTTCTTCCTCATCTAAATCTATGTTTCGGCGACGGGCTACCTCACGATGACGTTTCCAAATTTGATTGAAATGACGAATAATGTTTTTGTCTCCTACTTTTATTTCAGATTGTATTATCAACAGTTTGACTATGAAGCCATTAACATGGGAGCCATCCCACAATTCAACCATAACTTCTTCCCCTCCTTCGAAGTTGCGTCTATGGGCACCATGATGAGCCTTCATATCGACCTGTGCTGGACTCAATTCATAGACTGAAGTTCGACTACGTTTAAAAATGTCAAGCGGTGTTCGGGTTTGATGTCGTCCAAAGAAGACTTGAGCGGAAATGCGATCATCTAGTTCACTATGCGGTGTGTACTTGTATGTGGTTACTGCTATAGCTAGGCTGCTCACGGAGTTGTCCAAACATTTTTTTAATGTTTGTACCATCCGTTCAGCTAGGCCATTTGATTGAGGCATGTGTGGTGGTGACCTAAAGCGAACAATGTCAAACTCTGAACAGGGTTGAGCAAATTATGTCGCCGTGATCTGAGTTCCGTTGTCAGAGACAATTGAGATTGGTACACCAAGATATCGGAAAAAGATGCGGAGATATTTGACTGTAGCAAAAGCTGTTGAAGGTGTAACCCAAGTTAGTAGCGGAAAAACTATCGAACACTACGAGAAAAGATTTTCCTTTTGTTGGCTCACCGAAGTTTACATGGATGCGTTCCCAAGGTTTCTTTGTGTCAGACCACAGATGTAGAGGTTCTTTAACAGGGCTGGCTGCGGCATGACCACACTGGAAGCAGGATTTTACCCTATCTTCAATCTCGTTGAACATTCTGGGCCAATAGAAGTGATGGCGAGCCAAATTCTTCATACGTCGGATTCCTGGATGACCACGATGCAAGCGTCTCAGGACAAAATAACGAAGCTTGTTTGGAATGATGACGCGTTCACCATCAAGCACTGTTGGTGGTGCTATCTGTCTTTTTGTAGTAGGGTGCCAGTTCTGGATCAGACTTATCTTCATTGCGCCATCCATTTTTGACTCGGTCTATGACTTTGCTGAGAGAGAAATCTTGCTTGGTGATTTCACGAAGCATTTTACGAGCTTTTGTTGATCCCATAGCTTCCAAAGTAATATCGTTGAGTTCTTGATCAATGTGAATGGAAGCAATGACATTTTTAATGTCGTTTTCCAGAACTTCTTGAAGGGTTTGTTCAATTAGTCGAGAGAGAGCATCAGGATGTCCAAAATCTTCTGTTCGAATGTATTCAATGCTGAAATCATAGCCACTCAAACGAAATGCCCAACGCCGTAGACGAGCAACAGTACGTTCGCTCAATCCTTTCTTGTTGGAAGTTTTGAACAGCGCAAGTAGTGGGCGGTGGTCAGTTTGGAGAATGAAGTGTCGTCCCCATACAAACTTATGAAATCGCTCGAGTGACCAAGTGACCAAGCGGTGACCAAGGCGAGGGTTTCTTTCTCGATTCGATTGTAGTTTTGCTGCGAATTAATTAATGCCTTCCTCATATGGAACACTGCTTTTTCATTACCGTCGGCATACCGTTGTACTCAACACCACCAATGCCAGTTTGACATACACCGGCTGAAATGAGGAGTGTCTGACGTGTGCAAGTAGAAGAGGTCCTGTGAAAGTGCATTTAATTGCACTGAAGGCTTCCTGTTGTCGATGGGTCCATTTGAATGGTATGTGCTTTCGTAGCAGTTCCTCCAATGGTGCTTTGAGCAGATGGACATGTTGAACGAATTTTCCGTAGTAATTGATCATTCGAAGAAGTGATCGTACCTCCTTCTGATTGGATGGTTGGCGAAATTCCTTTACAGCATGTATTTAAGCTGAATCTGTTCTTAACGACAAAACCAAGGTATTTGACCGAAGGCATGTAGAATTGGCATTTATTTCGCTGCAAACGGAATCCGCAGTCTTGAAGACGCTGCAATGCTTGATGTAGACGACGATCGTGTGTCGATCCAATTTAGAATTCAGTGTTTCTTGGATAGCTAGTGCGACAGAACGATAAGCACAATATACAAGTCGTGCTCCTAGTTTAAGACGAAAATGTACTTGAGTCTTGTTGGTTCTGCAGGAACCAGCATCATGTCCAAATAATTTCGGATACTGCGATTATAGCGAATTAACAGTGGTCGCGTTCGCCAGAAGTAATTGATTGCAAGTGGTTGGCCAACTGTTGGTAATTTTTCTGATGAACGGGTGTTTATATAGCAAACATGTTTGATGTATGATTGCTATCAGACGCCATTTTTTAAGCGTAAAAACTTTACGCTGGGTTAACGCTGCCAGCAGCAAACATGTTAAAAACGTCAAACGTGACATCATGGCAGATACACAGTCTTATTTATACAATAACCTAATTTATAACACAACCTAAACGAAAGATAGGCATAAATTATTAGAAGGTAACACGTTATGTAGATAACAAATCGAAGTAACCGTTCACCAGACAGGCTTTTTTTTTTTTTTGACGAACGTGACCAGTGACACCGGTCAATGTGACAGTGTTGACATTAGTCCATTTGATGATGTCAAGACCGAAAAGTACTTTTTCACTAAGCAGGCATGCATTATTGTTTATTACCAGAATAGGGGCTGAGATGGAATTTTCGTTGAAAGTGAAAGTGGCCTCACAGGTACCTAGGGTTTCGATTTTACTTCCGTCACCATTGAGAACTTTTGCAGGACACTCGTCAAGGATTGGTGTGCTAATTTGTTTTCAAGTTGTCGCGCCAATGATCGCGTCTGTTTGCATTCTGATATTGATTCTATTAATGTTGACGTCCAAAAACTTTCGGTAATGCTCATCAGTAAGGTGAATGTCCTGAAGGTAGATAGTCTTGACTGAAGTATTTTGTTTTCATGCTCCCTTCATCATTCCGTCCTCACGTATTTCTTCTTTCTCGACCTTCTTCTTTTCGCGACAAACTTTGGCCAAGTGGCCAACAATTTCGCAATAATTACATCTAGTATGCTGGTATGGTCAATCGAAGTGCCGGTGTGATGTTGATCCACATCCGCGACATGCGATGTTGAATGTGATTCAGACTTTTCCATCTGGCTGTACGCTTTCGGTTTATTTTTACTTGATTTAAGTTCGACAGCGTTGACTTCCACATCAATATTTATTGTTCTACACTTACCGTTTGTGTCGATGGCTCGGTTGGAATAAGAACGACACTCGTCCCTGATTTCAGCAAACGTTGATGATTGATTGTCTTTTAGTATATTGGCTCTAATTAGTTGATAGTACGGATCGTTCATTCGAAGCTCGGCCAAAAGAAGTTTGAATTTGTCAAGATCTAATTTGTCAAATTGAAACATGTCCCTCTCCAAGTTGACTTCATTTAAAACAGTGTCATATAGCGGTTTGTTGCCTTTGTAGTAAGAGTTTCGTAACGGCGCTGAAATAGTGTGCGTGTATCGGAAAGTAGCTCTTCCAGAATATTAACTAGATCATTAAATTTCATTTCTGTCGGTTTATTCGGTGAAATGCGACCACAAAGTTGACGATATTCTTGGTCTCCAAGAGCATCGAGTACGAATGACACCTGCAGTTCTACCGGAAGGGTTGACGATGCTTCTGTGGCGTTGATACCAATAAAAGAATGTAGAATCGATCGACAAATCAAAGGTAAACGTTCCAATACGAGCAGTTAAGTCGTCCACTGTTGGCTTACTTGAAGTTGAAACCTTTTGTTGCTCTTTTAGAAGATGCAATTCTTCTTGCTGAGCTTGTAAAAGCCTGACCATACAGAATACTTTACAATTTGGAATAAATTTCAAGGAATCCTACTGACTGCGCCAATTGTTAGGTTCGTTAGTGTTAAGGGAAGACGAAGTCACTTTGTAATTAAAGGCCTTTATTCGTAACTGAAAAGAAGTACACCAAAAAATAATATTCTCATATAAACAACAATCTTCACTTTTCTTCTATTAACACGGTCAAAGCACACGCTTTTATTTAAAAGCTTTCCTAGTACTCTGGACCCAAAACATACAGTTTTTCAGCAGCCAATTATTACAAAATGGATTAATACGGATAACAAGGAATTCATAAAACTGGTTAATGTTATTATTCGTTGATAAGTGGTACTCCTTTGATGTTCACTGTCTTCAATGAAGAGAGTATAGTTGAAGAATGTTTCTAGGAACAAAGTTACATATGAGCTAAATTTTGTTAATAGGAGCCTTCTGATCTCTAAATATGTATTCCATTTATATTTTTGTGAGGAAAATGCTTCATAAGTTATGTTTAACATACCAAAATTTTGACCGCCTTTGGACAACTCCAACATCAAAAGGGAATAGGAAAAAATTGCTTTACCTGCCTTGATCTTATGAGAAATAGAATAGAAAACGAATCCTTATTCTTAATGGTACAAAGTAGTTCAGAATTATACTGAGCGTTTCTTAAAATCACTCAGTTTTCCTTGAAAGAAAATTCCTCCTTTAATGCAAAAGTATGGATTATGAGAAAAAATCTTGTAGCGAAATAGAATTGTAAAAAAAAGAAAGTAACAGTGTTGTAACTCATCGTGATCCGGTTCGCAGGAGATGTTTACATTTTTCGCGTAAATACTTACCCGGTGTAATGCTACAAGCAAAATAAACATTACTGATTGGTACAAGCCGACGAAATATGAACGAATAAATCCAGCACATACTGCATACGGAATGATGCATGTGTGCTTATGGTCGAAGCGTTTCTATAAATAAAGGCATTCGACAAAAAACGGTAGTAGGAGTATTTCCAACAACTGCGTAGGGTTAGTTTAGCTTAGTCGAATCTCGTGCGACGATTAAAGTCACATGTGCGCAGCCACCTCGATTATGTAGAATGAATTTCAGGCAGTGCTATTCCCTGAAACTGAAAATTCAGACCGCAAACGTTCGTAGAACGACCACGCACCAAAATGACTGAGGCACGTGCCGAATTCCGGTGGCGCTCTCTAAAATGGGCTAAATTCGGTGATGGTTCAGTTGGTTCAAGTTAAAGAGAGTGCACGAAATGCGGGCAGAAAGCTTTGGCGATGGCATTCGACTTGTCGGTTGCCAAAACTCTCATCTATTTTTTTGGTTCGTGTTTGTGATCGTCGTAGGACTGGAAAACAAAGAGTTTCCCAAAGCTCGTAAGTTCTTTTTTTATTGCTTTCTATTAGACACTGCCGGCAGGTCGTATTTGTAATTAGCTTAATCCAAACAATCTCTTACTTCCTGCTCGGTAATTTGCATCGTTAAAACAATTTAGCTCTTTGGGTTCGTGTTGCATAAAAAAGTGCACATCCGTTTCATGCGAAATAATGTTCTTTTTAACTATAAATGAAATTATTACATATTTTTTTAATGTAAGCATTTTATTATTAAATATTGCTTTTTGTTTACACTAATTTCTTTGAACCATAGATTTAATTGATATCTTTACGTGTATGTGGACATATAAAGTCTTATCCATTGAGATGCAACCGATAACGTCATTAAGATTTCTTGTTATTACGAATTTTTTAGTCTGCCCAAATGCCATGGTTTTAAAAAAATGTGTTATCTTGAGAAGGTAAGTGGCAAGGATTACTTATTTAATTATTAAGTAATTGTTTAAAGATGTTCTCTCTATTTGTTTACCAAAACAATTTTAAAATTGTGCATCCTCAATGATTTGAAAACCTTAATTCAACTTTTTTTATTGTAAATCACGTTGAGCAAACTCAACCAAGCCAAATCCAACACAGTTTTTAATTTTGTTACGAATGAACTGTTGACTTATAAAATGTTCTCAACTTTTTCCTTTGTTAACATCAGATGCAAACTGTATTATTTAACTTGATGAAATTTCAACGTTAAACAAATGAAAATAAATTTGTATAAAACTACAATATTTGCTGCTTCTATACGTGTATAAAGCATTTACTTTGTTGGCTTTACGTATAAGTGATGTAAAGTATAGTTAAGTTCAGACATACATAGTTGTTGATTGATATCTAAATTAGCAAAAAAAAGAACAAGTCAAAGCTAATTTCATTGAAAGCAAACTAAAACATTCTGAGAGGTTTTTTTTTTTTAAGTGTTTTGCATTGTGTATACAGGATGGCGCAGCAGGAGAAGGAAATATTTTGTGAAACTTTAGTCTGGTCGCTATGACAAAGTTACTTTCAGAAATTTCGAAGACATGGCTATTCAAATTTTATTGAAATTGAAGATTTAGGACAAAAACGAAGAATAACAACATACAGTAATCAATTTCTGTCGTTTCTCATTATACTCACATGACATGCTTTGCTAATTTACCGAATAATATTCTCTAGAAATACCTGAAAAATTAACATTGTTGCGATGCTAGGAAAAGACAAAGAGAACTAACATACGAGAGATCATTTTTATATTCCCGGACTAAGCAGTTTTCAATGTAACTTTTCATTATATTGTTTTTTCATCACATGTGCCTTTATAGCTTCCAAATTTTGCGATAGTTTTCAAGGAATAAGAAGGTACTTACTTCAATTACAAAATAAAAGATACGTTTTTTTGAATGAATACTGTTTTAATTAAGCCTGAACAAACTAATAGCATTTCTTAAATTGACGATAAACAAATATAATTTAAATTTGTGTAATTAGTTCACATTCTCTTTTCTCCATTTTCAAATTATTTAAAGCATGTAAAAGTTACTTATACAAGACAAGCTTCCAGTTGAATTATAAGTAAACAACTGTCGAACTGACAGAAAAGGACTGGATAATGAAATAACGCGTAACGTCATAGTTTTGTCATTGATTAATTGATTGATTGATTGATTTATTTAGCACACTTGCTGATCAAATACATCAGATGTGTTAGTCTGGTAACACTGTCTTCAGTACTGTTGTGTTGTCAGCGAAAGTGATCAATTTTTCAGATCTATATATGAGAATTGATAAGTCGTTAACAAAAATGAGAAACAGGAGAGTTCCCAACACTGAGCCCTGCGACACTCCGTTGTTGGTATTAAGTTTATACGACAATTTATTTTGCACTTTCACTCTTAGTTGGCGATTATGTAAGTAGGAACTTAGCCACTCGAGAATAGTACCCCTGATTCCCAGTGCACAGAGTTTTTCACTTAAAAAATTTAATTGAATGACGTCAAAAGCTTGACTTAGCTCAAAACACACTGCAGCAACCCACCTACTATTGTCTAGAGCATCATAGACATATTCAACGAAATTCACACATGCGTTTACAACGGATTTTCCTTGACGGAGGCCAAACTGTGATTCCGAGAATAGGTTGAAATGATAATTTGAAATTCTTTCATAAACTATTTTTTCAAAGATTTTTGAGACTTCATTGATAATAGATGTAAGTCTGTAGTTCGTAACGTCATTAAGACTACCCTTTTTGTGTACTGACAGAATAGTTGACAATTTAATACTTCAGGAATTGTGCAACTCTCAATGGAAAGATCGAATAGGTATGTTAACGGTGTTAGTAGTGCGTGGGCATTGTCTTTGAAGATCCATGACGGAAAACCATCCACTCCTAAAGAATTGCGGGTTTTTATATTCTTAATGGTTCTTAAGACTTCCTCCTCAGTGATTTCTGGATCTACCAACATCATGACCAATAGTACACTTTTTGGAAACATTGACTTTAAAATGTTGATTGATTGAGTGTTCAGCTACATTGGCAAAATAATCAGCGAAAGCATTGGCAACTTTAATCGGTTCGCCGGCAGAGGTCCCTCCAATATCAAGAGAGATTATTCGAGAATGTGGATGATCTCGCTTCGTAATATCGTTCACTACTTTTCATAGGCCTTTTATCTTATTATCAGCTTCTTGGATTTGATTTTCGAAATAAATTCTTTTAGATGTTTGGATAAGTTTCCTATGTTTTTTCTTGTTTTCCATGTAAATTACTTGTAACTGCCTGTCTCCTGTTGAACGGTATATAGAGAAAAGATTTCTTAAGTCTTGACCTGCCTTTTGTATTTCTGGAGTGATCCATTTGTTAGTTGCACTTTGGGATGTATTTACAGTTTTTTCACGAATAGGGCAAGCCATTCGAGGGTCAGAAGGAATACATTAAATGCAGTGTTTACATCAGATTCTTTATATACCGATAGCCAATCTTCAATAGCTGATTGTTGGTGCAGTATTTGGATGTTTTCATTTACACAACGAGATTTGGCTTTCAATACTGAAGGCATTTTAGGAACACTAGAGCGTAGTGTTAAACAGTGACCAAGATGGTCGGCTAGATTAGTATCGATTAAAATGCAATCATAATCACTCACAAGATTTGTTATTCAAGTCAATTCCAATTGCAGACACAATATCATTTGGACCTGTGTGTATGCGAGTGTGTTCGTTAGTTGTAGTATGCAGGTCAAAAGAATTTAAAATGTCATTTAGAATGTTTGTTTGAAAATTATAA
This sequence comes from Serrognathus titanus, assembly GCA_039766575.1. Taxonomy (NCBI): domain Eukaryota; kingdom Metazoa; phylum Arthropoda; class Insecta; order Coleoptera; family Lucanidae; genus Serrognathus; species Serrognathus titanus. Next base: position 66,465,962 of record CM077911.1, read on the forward strand.
TGTAAAATGTCTACATTTAGGTCACCACAAATAAAAATTACATCATCATTCGACTGACATTTCAAATGAACTAATTTGATTTAAAAATCGCCCGTGCGTCCGTTTTAACATGAATTAAATTTTAATCACAGATTAAGTAACATGAATTAACATTTGTCGGTGCAACTCACACCCTAAGGTCAGGATTCGCAGTCGCAGTTTAACTTTAATCTCCCATAGTAATAATTATAAAAATTATTGTTCCTATGAATAAATTCAAGATTAGAGTTAAACGATTATTGAGATACAGGACCTAAGGAGAATATTAGGGACCATGACGAACTTAGAGCGGTTGTTTAAAGGCATTTTGTGGAAAAACCAAATCAATATTTTTATAATGGTTTGAACATGTTATTGAAAGATGTAATATTTGTGTCCAAAAGCAATATTGAAAAATGAATTTTTGTTGCAGTTCTAATCATACCTAATCCTAGAATATAAAAATGACCCTCGTATATGAAAATTTCTATATCACTGACATTATTAGGTTATTAAAACTTTCTTTTAATGGCTCTAATATTTCCTACTTCTTCTAACTTGCAAATTCAGAGAAAACTTGAATTCAAAGATATGTGGCATCAATTTTTTAATTATTTTGCGGCATCCATAGAAACAAATATCATAAATTGTTATAAATAAGTTAAAATATCCATTAGAAATTTATAGTCTGTCTACAGATATATTTAAAAATTTTGAAAAATCAGAACATGTAAAAGTTTAAAAGTAAAATTTTTTGTCTATATACATTGGCAAATATTTCAAAAACGCCGCTTTTTCCTTTTCCCCAAAGCAACGATTTATCTTCATCCCGTGTCTATACTGTTCATGATATTATGCTAATTAAAGTCAATTTAGCAGGCCGGTTTTCTTGTCCAAAGACGAAAGCGCGCTCCTTTTATAAATATTGCTAATTGGTTCTAATTTGCGCCAATCTTTCTGATGTGCCCGAGTGCGAGATATTACATTACAGAAAGCTGAAATGGTTCAGATTCGAAACGTGACAGTGTTAATATACATCTTTATTATAAATGGCTTAGGTCATGTAAAATATAAGTTCTTTTTTAAATGAATATTACTATTTAATGTTATATAAAATTGATGTAATTCTGTTAGTAATTAGCATATTATTTCGTTTTTTTACTACCTTTATCAGTATTAAACGGCAAACAATGTTAAATTCACTGTTTTATATTAATCAATGTCTAAAGTCTATTGTAGCACACGAAGCAGACGTTTTATATTGCTTTTCAAATTTGCAATTCACTCCAGTGTTTTGCTAATGACGGTATACAATCCAATAGGTAATTGTTATCACTAATTTTTTTAATTAAACTTCTTTACGAATATTGCATTAAGCTCAAGGAAATTACTGGCTAAGGCGGCATTCATTTCAAAAAGTGCTCTTATCGGTAAGTTGAAAACAATCCTAATTTAAATGTAAACCTTTCCATTGGGAAATCAAACGAAAACATTAACGTGACGATTTAAAAAAAGAGCTCTGAACATGATTGTAAGTATAAGTGTGTTAGGTACTAGAGTGGCGTAGCTTCATTACACTACATTATTAAATGGACTTATAATTACAGGATTATTTAGGAATAGATCGACAAAGAAAAAAATATTGAAAGAATAGACTACACAGAATATGAGAAAATATTGTTTGTTTTAGTTTTCCAGAAATAATTACTGAAAACCTATACCCAAAACGACGATACGTCCCTAACTAAGAGCAGCAGATAAACGAAATAAATACAATCATTTATAGTTTTATGATTGTTATGGCACGACGCGCGACGTTCGGGCGTGAATTTTACCTTTGATCAGTTAAAATACAAAATCTAAAATATGTCATTGACAAATCTATACAAGTCACCTGAAGCAAATTATTTCGTACAAATTGTATAAAATAAGGATAAAAAGAGCCCTACTTTAAAGACCTGCTTTGATAGGTACACAAATAAATCATCAATTCAAGTCTTCGTGTTAAAAATTCGTTTCGATGTAAGTATTCTAATTTTGTACATCTCTGAAATCGTAATTGATTTTAATGAACCTCATAGCAGTAAAAAGACACTTATAATTATATGTTATTAGTTCATGGGCAATTTTTACGACTTGTGACTCAGCTTAACATTATAAACGATTATGCGTACATTGAAAGGTGTAAACTTTTGGTTCTCGTCTTATGCATGGGCGTAACGGGCATTTCGCGTAAATATTAAATCACTATAAATTGTTGTATAGAATTTTTTGAAAAAATCTCATCTTCTGGGAAGTCTCTTCTTCGTTAGTATTTTTTTGTCAGTCTAATCAAGAATCACCATATATTTGTAGCTTAGGAGAATGATTAATTGAACCATCTTTGTGTTTTGGCGGTGAGATGAGTGCCCTAGCGAGTGTATCCAGAGAACTTCTGAAAAGAGAGAAGAAATGAAAAATTCGGATGAATTTAAATAGCTACAAGCTCTTATGAATTGGAAATGATTAGGTTTTAAAACCACAAAAGAAAAGGGAAGAAGAAAGGGAAGATAGAAAACAAAAATACAAAGAAGAAGCAAGAAAAACAAACATAAATTACGGAGAAAGAGAAAATATTGAGATCTACAGGGAATTCTAAAATTCACTGACGATGTTTGGGTTTTTTTTTAAATTGAACGGCGTAGTTGGCTTCCTTTTGTGCGATATCAGCCACAGGAATTATTAGCCCACATTTTTTGAAAAGCACGGGCATAGTATATTAGTAATATCAGAAACGTATTGTTACCTGATTAACACTTTTTTCCAGTCAAAATATGAACAACATGATGGTAATTACTGGTTTCGGCAGTATGGGGCAACGAGTCACATGACGAATCAGTATTAATATGTGTGATATGTTTCCCGGCCGTTTAGTTTTTCACGACGAAGATAGCTATAAACTTTTTGTGGAGATTTTTAAAAGTCGTGTATACATAGAGTAACTAATAGAGCTCGTAGTCTTCAAAAGCTGGAACGAAATTGAAGCAAGTCCACTGCAGATTCTGGTGACATTGATGGATGATTTCATGCAACGGCAAGAAGAATGTCTAGCAGAAGAAGGAAGTCATCTACGTCGTTCAGTTTTTAAGTAAAAAAAAAACTCCCAGAGTTATACAGTTATACAGCTATAATAGTTGTGCAAAGCTTGAAACCTATAATATATAACTGGCCTTCTTATTATATGACGTTAAAAATTTTCTTTTCACTTTTTGTAAAAGACATACGAGTTCAATCGTTAACATTTATAATGGTATATTGAAGGTGAAACGGTCGCGAATTTGATTTTGAAAACAATTCGCGTTTGTTTATTAGATGCTCGATAACGAAGAGAAATTTACGAGTCGGAGCATGCCACCGGAAATGTCTCGGGTGTTCATATTTATGGTCTTTTAGAGCACCGATTTCCTAAAGGGGACTTGAATCATAGTTACTGTCATATTATAAATCAATGTTTGTCTTTGTATGCGTTAGAGTCTTTGAAGGAATTTGTCACGCAAGCAACTGGTGTTATTGTAAAATTTAGAAAGTATTATCTTACATCTCAAAAGGAAAGAATTTGGCTTTTATTTTGAAACCATGGATTGAAAAGACAGGAAACAATAAATATGTCAATCGACACTTGTATAGCGTCACGCTATTTTGAAAAATTTAGAAAGTTAGAACAGTTCGAAATTTATTAGTTATGTAAAATGAACGAGAGAGAAGCGCGTGCTTCTTTCTGAACGAGAAGCGTTTATTGGCCAACCGTTTTCTTGTTTGCTTCGGGGAATGGGGAGGAGTCTAAATTGTCACTTGCGAAGAAAGAATCAAAAACTTAGGACAGAAAGCTTCTGATCGTTTGAAGGGAAAGCTGCATTTTAATTTAACTCGAGAAGTTTTTTTTTTGAGTGTTTTGCAATTGACTTCATCTAGCTTGCATAATTAGAATTAAATCATATTATTTCGGGGCGTTAAAATTCTAGTGAATTCAGAAAAGGGCAATCAAATAAATAACCGCGAATCGCGCCGTGATCGAAGACGCGAATAAAACGAGTGCGCGGGTGAATTAGTGAAGTGAACGTCGCGGAACGGGACTAGGTATAATTGCATGAATTTTGATATTTCTTTTCACATACTTGGTGGTATAAATTTGTGTAAGAATTATTTTAATTGGCTCATCAATGTGTGACTTGGAAAAAATCTGTAAAGTTCAATCTTTGCATTGCTAAGGCAAGTTTTTGGTTTATTTTTGGTACTTGCGTTTGCTTTTGAATCAAGTTAAAACTCAATAAATTCAGTAGTTTGCGCGATCTATGAGTTAATCAACCAGAGTAAATTAACTACACCTAAAATCTTTTGCTCGATTTCAAATACGGTGTATTTTTTTTGTTTGTAATTTAGTTCTACCTTTTTGCGATATCCTCGGCAATTCGGAGACACGCTATCCATGTTATTTCGATTTGTTCAGGGGCATCAAGCCACCAACTGTGAGAAATGAAATAAATTAGATCGCTACGATATTCGGCGTTAAATACGTTAAGCGAAGTTTATTGTACTTCCTTGGAAGCGTATATTTATTGTGAAATATATCCATTGTTTCAAACGAGGTTTTTCTTCCGCTAAAGCTTACAGGTCCCTTCGTGATTGTCAGCAGGAGTTTTTTTTACCTCCTTTTTTTTTCAATAAATAATTAATTAAATCTAACACCTCGCATTTTTATTGATACGTATCTAGTTCCTTTAATCTCTCAAATTTATTCACCGTCTCAGCAGAATTAGAATCTAGTTACAACAACGTAGAGCCCGTTGCTGTTTAATTAGACGAACACGAACAATCGGCATTAAAAGTTTTTAATTTTGGAGATTCCAAAAGGGCCGAACGCTAGTTATAGGTCAGTAAGAGTACATTGGCGGGCACCAGCTATAAAAGTAGGTAGCGTAATCCGAGTGTAGACATTTAGAAACTGCATGTAGTGTTAGCAATAGCATCGTCGGCTCTTTCGGAAACTTATCAAGCAAGCCCTCGGTAAAGAGGCGTTTATTGCTTCATTGAATTTAGTCAAATTCTTAGGTCCATTTAATAAATTAATTTGTCAATAATTTTTAGTTTGTTTTTGTTTGGACCGTGTTTATTAGTTAATTAGTTGTTCGTAAAGTCAACAAACTAGGTGGCACGTCCGGGCGCGTCACAAAGGTTTCAAAGTTAGCACAACTATCATAGTTTCCCTGTAGATTAAGATGTTGTGTTCGTAATTTTATTAAGTTCAACTGTTAAAAAGTTATTCCATCCCCAAAACCGTCAGTGCATTTTGGAATTCCCTGTACTCAATGTCAGAGATTTCAAAGATTTTATGAAAAGACTATAGGAAATACTAAAAATTGGAAAAGCTAGTTTGATGAAATGGAAAAACACTTAAATACAATGAAGGCGACGGAGTGGAAAGGAAGCAATGGGCAAGATTGACTAAAGTTAACGATAACTTTAATTTATATTAAATAGAACAATGATATTCCTTTGTATGATGCGGAAAAGAAGACGTACGCATCGAAATGACTATAAAAATCCAAAAACGGAGATTTAGACTAGAGAAGGAGAGAGAGAGATAAGTTAAATAGAATAACAGAAGAATGTTGGAGGGTAGAAACCCACTGTTGGAACAGCTTGGATAATGCGAATACAATTAACAGAAGTGATGAAAAGAATAACAAGTTGGATATCATTGTACACACTTTCTAAAAAAAATAGTGGAAAATTTTGAGGTAACGGACGAAGGGTATAACGGGATAAAGAGAAATAGATAGAAATAACCGAAACGATCAAATTGAACAATAAATAGAGAACCGACTGAAATTCTTACCGGAAGGACTACAAGTCTTAGAGATTATTTTTAATTATTGAAATCGAAAATATTGCGAAAATGTAGCTATTAGGCATAAAATAACCATTTATGTTTACTTCAATTTTTATATCCATATCAATATTTTCATGTTTAAAGTTTATAATTTTCATAAGTTTATAATTTTTATAAAAAATAAATTTCTAATGTTGTATAAATTTTAAAACATCGCCTGTTAATATTAAGGGGGACTTAAGTACACAAACAGCACGTAACACTAACAGCAATAACGTTTGATTTTCTTGCATAAACAAACAAAAGTAAGTACACGCATAAAACGTTGCATTGTTCATATGACGATGTAAAATAAGAATTTAGAAACACAATGCCGGACTTTACTGGAAACCGCGCGTAAAAGCTGCAAATAGCGATCCTGTAAGATGCTGTTTGTATGTCTTTCACGTTTTATTGATTCGATGATGCAAAATTAATTAAAAGAAATAAAAATTGCTATTGTTGTAATAGTTATTAAGAAACCAAGAGCATTATAAGGTTTATAACGTATAATTTTAGCGCCACCTTCAACCTTTAATGTCAGACTAGTTTTGTATTTCGTTAGATTAGATTTTTTAAATGCTACATTCAAACAACATATTTTGTGACTTTGCATTTGATTGTTGTCAGTTAGTTAATTATAATGGATAAAGAATTTAATGTCTAAGAAAAGTACTGCTGAAGGTTGCAAAAGTAGCAGAAGCCCTTGTAACCCAAAAAGCAAAACAAAAAACTGTACCAGAAAGAGTACTATTGAACCAAAATATTGACATTGGAAAATATCCCAAGTTAGTAGCCTAAAGGATCTAAAGAATATGAACTAAAAAAATTCGAAGGTTCTAACTCGAGAGGAAATGGAAAGTTTATTCAGGAAGCACCAAACGAAACGTTTATTATGATGAAAGTGGCGCTGTTATTTGGGGTGTTTGGAGGTTGCAGGCGGGAAGAATTAGTTAATATGTTAATTGATCATATAGAGGACAGGGGTGAAGTTATTTTTGTGACCATACCCGAAACAAAAACCGACAAGAAACATATTTTTACCATTATTGATGAAGAAACAAAGGGTTCTTTGAAGCTGATAAGAAAATATGGATCATTGCGATCACAAAGCTGTGTGTTACGGAAGTACTTTGTAAATTATAGAAATGACCACTACTGTGTCGGAAAAAATATATTTGGAAAGATCCCTGCTACCACAGCAAAATATTTAAATTTGGAAGATACCGACCAATACACAGGTCATTGCTTGCGAAGAACGTTAGCCGACTTACTAGCAGATGCAGGGGTTAGTATGACTACATTAAAGAGACACGGCTGCTCGAGGAATAGCAGTGTCGTGGAAGGATATTTAGCAGTTAGTATCGCATCCAAAAATAAAGTCGCGAAACTTTTAGCTTGTAAATGAAAATAAATAAAGTGAAAAATGTCATCTTCGTGTATGTATTGCATTAACCTGTCTAAACTAGAGCAACCCTTAATGCCCTAGAGCATAATCTTCCATTTTATGCCCGCGCATCGAAGTAACTAATAGTTGATAATGGTACTAGTAAGACAGAAAAGAAATTAAAATATTAACTATAACTTGTTTATGTTTATAACATGTTTATGTTTAATATGCATATTTATTTCAATATTCATGCTGTTATCTGTTAACTGTTTCAATCGAGAAAGCCCCTATAACTCAGTGAATATAGTGGATTCCGCCAATTCAGTGAATATAACGTATAAAAGTCAGGCGCTTTTTGAGTTAAGACAAGAAGATCTCTTGTCTACAATTGTCTTCAAACTTAAATTTCTTATGTAATGATAATGAAACAAGAGAAGATTCGATAGGAAGTGGACAGAGGAAGAAGAAGTTGGTGTAAGATGGAATGAAAAAGTAAAGGATCGAGAAAATTGCAAACTAGGGTGTAGAAGATTTCTAGTGCTAGTATTTTAAGTAAACTTTTGCTTGTTTTTTGAGCTGCAGGACGATTTATAATTACTTGAAGCTTTCAAGGTCGACCTAGATCTGTGGTCTACACATTCGAATTAAACCTATCAGATAAAAAAAGTAAAAGTAAGTCAATAGTTGATGAAAGAGATGTTGAAAAATGGCTATAAAATAATATATGCTGTAGGGGCTGTCAAAAGTGAAAGTCGCAAGTCACCATTTTCGATGAAAAAATTGTTTAAAACGGAGTAAAAACTGAATGCCCAAAATGATTGGATTTATGCATTAATTTCCAAAAATTTCAGTTACGGCGTGAATAAGCTGTGAAAAAGGGATTAAAATTATGCTCTACTTAATGAGTTTTGATATTTTAGACCTATTTCCTCGCCATTGAATTGCATCTAGGATGTAATAAAATGGAAAGCCTCAGCGTTGTATTAAATCGCTGAAGCAAAAATCAATTTTAATTATAATGATTTTTCGAATTTAGTGCATGTAACTTTCATTCAAATTTTAGGCATTATTTATTAACAATTCAGTATAAGAAAAGAAATTAGTCACTGAAACAATTGATCGAATTAATTCTATATATTTATGAGTGCATTGATATCGCAGATTATGAAATCTAAAAAAGTGCAAAAGTAAGTCTAAAATAAAAAAAAATACAAAGGAAAATATTCCGAGAGCGAATGAAAAGAGAATAAGAACGGACGATTGATCCAAATGAAAATCCAATTTAAATCGCTTTGTAAAATTCCTTCTTTAATCTTGAATATTCATCGCGAAACATGAAACAGAACGAATTAAAAGCACGCGAGTTACATAAATGTAGCTAGCTTATTGCATTCCGCGGATATTGGTTAACTGTCGGTGTGTTTGCTATCCTTTCGGAGAAACGCGAATAATTGTTTTTTTTTGTTGCCTTGCATTAATTAAAACCTATAAGCGCGGCTTCGTGGGAAAATTGTTTCGGTGACATACATAAAATACGTTTTGTTTGCTTTCAAAAATAATAAAGGGGCGTCGAAATATAAACGAGCATATGCGGATAAACACAACACTTTTTCCAGTGTAATATTTCACCGTGATTTATTGTGAGATCAGGAACAGATTCCTGTTATATAAGTATTTTTAAATGAAAAAAAAGTCTGAATTAACTGTGCTTTGTAACAGAAATCCATGCGGAAAACAAAAAAAAAAGTCAAACAAGAGCGCCGCATATTTTATTACGTCAAAATAAAACAAGGTATTTTAAAAACATCCCCCAAAATATGAAGCTTAATATAATTCTAAAAGCATTTTGATTTCTACGACATATAAAAATTGCATATACAGGATATCGTTGGATTTTGCTGACCGCTACAATTGATTACTTAAAACTAATTAATACATATACGACTAATTTAATTTTTCCTTGTTAATTATAATTTCTTGACCAGGACAATATTTCGTTTTAATTATGAGACATTTATGTACGTTAGATGCGCCCATAAAACACGAACATCCGTGCGTGACATTTTTGAAGACAGCCGGTTAGATTAAAAGGGGAAAACACTTGATATGATTAAAACCAGTTGTTGGAAACAACCAGTGCCGCCACACAAGAAGCATCTCGTTGTCCGCCGACGTACGTATTATGTTTTAATTAAAAAAAAGCGTGGCGGCGAGTGCATTTAATTAAAACACCGCATACCCATATTGTGCTCCCAAAAAATAAAAATGATCCTCGTTTAATTGTGACCATATTAGCGGCGATTGTGAAACTTTATTCCTTACTCCCCTAAATGTTTTCTGTATTAAAATAAACGACTTTACATAAATAAATATTGCTAAAATTAACTATTCAAAAGTTGTATTTATGTATTTTATAACTCAAAGTAGAACAAAATCACTCTCGTCTGGTTACGTTTGGAATTTTTTCACATGTAAATGAGCGTTATGAAGGAAACATCGACTGGAAGGCCGGAAACTGACCAAAATGTCGTCGAACAGTTGGAAGAGAAAATCCGCATTCCTCAACACGTATTTCTGCTCAAGCGAATGTATCTCACACCACCGTTAGAAGAATTCTGAAGCGTCGTTTACACTTGCATCCATACAAAGTGCCTGTAGTCAGAAATGTTGCCGAAAGATTGCAACAATCGAATGCAGTATTGCAACTATTTCCAGGAAAACTTAAACAACGACGACGATCTCGGTCTAAGTTTTTTCACGGATGAAGTTTGGTTTCATTTAAGTGGTTATTTAAACAAACAAAATTACAAAAATTAATTAAAATTGTGTAACTGGCAATATAGAAAGTGTTAGGAAAGAGTTTATACCTTATTGGGCCTCATCAGAACTCGTACCTTAAAAAAATTTGGTTTATTGAAAAATTTAGAAAAACTTATCCCTTTTTTTGAATTTCAAAAAAAAGGGGTAAGTTTTTTTAAATTTTTCAATAAACCAAATTTTTTTAAGGTACAGAGTTCTGATGAGGCCCAATAAGGCCGAAATACATGTATAAACTCTTTCCTAACACTTTCTATGTTGCCAGTTATACAATTTTAATTAATTTTCATAATTTTCTTCTGGCAAGAAAACTTGATTTTATAAACAAAATTACCGAATAAAGTCTGTTGTTAATCCCTACAATTTTCTTGAGACTCCTTTACATCCTGTTAAGATGTTAGCTGTATCCTGTCGTAGAATCATAAGGCTAATATTTTTCCACGATACAATCAATGGTCAACGGTAAAGGGAACAATTGTTGACCCCATTTTTAGATTAAGATCACCAGACCTCACTAATAGACTTTTTCATGTTTTGGCTTTCTTAAAAATGAGGTTTAAAAGAAAGAATTAATTATTAGCAAGAAGGTTTAGATTAAAATGCAACGAGATAATACCAGTTATATCGCAGCACGTTTTTCATAATAAGAAACGTATGTAGTTACATGCATGTAGTAAAATGATGGCCAATTTCAATTCTTGTCGTGACTTACTTTCGTTGACTTTCTTTTTAATTTCAATCTCAACTTTGCATTCATTAATAAATCACAAGTATATTTTGAAATTAGGGGATTCTCTTCCATTTTCGAAGAGTGGCACTTCGTATTTTTACATGGGTAATGCAAAGATAACTAGATGAAAAAATGAATATACTGTGAATGTATTTATATTTTTCTCACTCGTGATTTTTAAGATATTTTTCGTTTCGACATCTTTCAAAAAGTCATATCCTATGTCCAACTAGAGCAAAGTTCAGATACTGTTTTTTGTCGGTAATCAAAGAAATCGCAATTATTATTTGTATAATAGACGACGAGTCCACAAGTCCAGACTCACACGATTTGCGTTTGTATAATGTTTCGTTTTACTTTTAAATAATAACCACTCACAAACACATACGCAGTACAAGCAACTACTTTTTCAGTACGACCGATATTCATGAAGGTTGGTTACTGCTGTAACGAATAATTGGCAAATAAACCTGGGCTTATGTGTTTGTCAAGTATCAAGTTTGGTGAACGAGAATCATAATAGTTTACTTAATTCTTGGTAAATCTACAATTATTGGCTTATTTTCCACTTACACCAGACGTTTGAGCCTGCCTTAATCTACATACATTGCGACGTGCGTCATGATTTTCATTTTAATTGTAATTTTTATTGGCCTTCTTTGTATTAAGTTTTATGATTCTTTCAAGATTTATGAAAAATAGTTTCTGATTTGACCAATGTTTACAACAAAAAGTCTATATTATTTTAGAAACATCGCCCCCGCGTTTATGAACCTTAATGGAGACGAGGAACTAGGGGGTTGTAAAATATTTACATTAGTATTATGAAAACGAAATGTATTTTGTTGTTGTTTTTAACCATTTTAAATGGGCATGAGACTGTCCAGAATCGTATAGTTTGTACCTTAACTAGTGACTGTTCGATTGAAAATTTATGTTAGTTTTAATTTTTGATGAAAGAAGAAGAACGAAAAAGGGATGACTTCCCAAACCGAATAAAGTTTGATAGATGACAGTTGCCAAGCAGTTGTAGCGTTTTGCTAATATTTAATCTGACATAATCTAAAGTGACGTTTTCCGCTAATTTAATTCAGGACCTGTTTCACAATAGTTACATGAAGAATTTTACAGCTGAACATATGATATATCTGTTGTAATTATCTGCACGCAATATTGTCACGGAAAATCTTGTAGTGCAGCTTGGCAAGGTGACCCAATAGCGGGAGGTACTCAATAAAACCAAGAAATGAAGTTGTAGTTTTTCTGAAGAGGATTTACTTCTTTCAAAATCATAAGCCTTTGTTTCCTTCGGTAAACTACCCTGTGGTGTCTTTGACCCAAAGCAGATTGACACTCTCTACCTTGAGCTGCAGTTATCCCCAAAACTGAAATTAAGATAGGCCCGTAAAAAGATATTTTGCAATTATTGATAACAAAGTAATTTGCTGAACGGTTTATCACAATTTTCTCGATTTTCTCGGGCAGCAACTATTCATCACAAACATGATCAAAATTGACTTACTGACACATTCATTGCTTATACACATTAGAACGCGTAATGTAACGAATAATAGGGGGCCAAGTATACTCTTCTGCAGTATACCTGGCGAATCCGTCTTAAATTCTAGTTTCTTGTAATGTATTATGACTCCTTTATGGTTACATTGTTTATGGCTCATGCCACCTCTCCCTGCTAAATGAAGGTTGCGAAAATATACTCAAAATAATGTATAGACCGTCTAGAAAGTATCTGTAATTTTGAAATTTCTATTAATACAGAGTGTATCGTATTAAAAGAGCCACAGTGATAGGTGTAACTGAGGGTTACGTGTACAATCCGAAAAAAGTGTTGCAAAATGATTTCTGCCGATATAATTTTTATGAAAATTTTATAAAAAATTCTGCACTGAGTACGAAGCTGTGCTTCTGAAAACGTATCGATATTTCGGATAAGGTCATCTCGTACAACTGGGATGTCATACACTATCAAATACATTTTAATACTTAAGCGGCCCACTATAACCATAAAAGTTGCTAGAAAAGCATTTACGATATGTACCATAAACGATGTCGTATTTGTGCGAACTAATTAGCATTTATTGAATGAATAAAGGAATAAATAATATGAACGCTTCCTCATCAAGGCATTTATTTATAAGAGGTGTTCGAAATGTCTTCCACCGGCATGTAAGCAGGCGTCCACATGACGACGAAAGTTCTCCTGGACTCGCTCCAGACATTCTGAATCCTCCGATACTCGGCGAGTTGCAGCATGAATCCTCTGTAATAATTGTGTTAATTTGCACCGAATAGACTTCCTGTTTTAAAGCCCCCCACAGAAATAAATCCAGCGGATTCATAACGGGGCTACGAGCAGACCACGACACTGGTCCGTACCTACCTATCCATCGGCGTTGAAATTGGTTATTGAGATAGGTTTGGACCGGGAGAGTAACGTGCGCTGGTGTACCGTCGTGCATGAACCACATGTTTCGCCGTAGCTCTAAGGACTTTTCGTCTAAAACATCGGGCAATATTCTTTGTAAAAATCCTAAATAATTTCGGCCAGTAGCGGTGGTTTAATGAGTAATTACCCCCACGGTAATTGCACCCTACCCATTCGAAGCGGTCTCATCGTAAAATTACTTTTATTGATATGCCTGTAAAGGAACATTTTCGTCCATTCTTAACCGCGCACATCTGCAGGGTCAGGGTTAAGTATTTTACTGTGCTCTGGCGTTAAGCGTAGCTTCGTACACGCAGAGACGCGCCAGGGCCGTACTCACTGATTCATAATTCGATATCTCGAAAAGTGTGGCACTTTTTCTATTTTGTCAGAGATAAAGTATTGTTCATAGAGCGTCATCGACCCACTGATGACATATGGCCCCTTATATCTGAAACACCGTGTATATTGCTTATTGAACATATTATATTATATTCTCGATATCTTAGGATTACAGTATTTTTATCAAAATCATATTTTTAAAGAATTTAACAAGAAAAGTGACCATAAATGTTCAATTAAAGAAAAAGGATTTGTAAAATTAGTTCGATCAAATAAAAAAAATGTAAGAAATTAAATAATAGCATCAATTTTACTTTCATGAAATACCAAGTCTACTCAGGATGCAGTTGCTTTGATTTAAGGATCTCTGAACGCTTAAATATTTAATGCATGTAACATTCACGGTTTTTTTTTTTACCAGAACCCGTCCTCAGAGAATGCACCGGAGGCACCCTAGCCATTTAGGCTTATTGTGCTCGCCCTGGTTCTTTTACCGCAGCCATTCAGTGAGGCATGTCCCCTGCACCACTGTGTAGGTTTTTCACTGATTCGTGTTGAAATCTTCGGGAACTATCATAAGATATACGAATATGCGCTGTCTGCGATTTGTCAGCGCATCACATCTACACAGAATGTGCATTGCTGTCTCTGGTTCTCCATTGCAGAGTCTGCAATTTAGATCCCCATTGAATTTGCCGATCCTCCACAGATGCTCCTTAACAGTCAGGTGTCCTGTTAGCAACCCCGTGGTGATCTTGAGTTGCGCCCTGCTTAAAAGCAAAAGTTCTGCAGCTCTCTTTTTGCAAGGCCCTCTAACGAAGGTCTTGCTATGGCGATGTCCTGGCCTGCTCAGCCAGTATCTGTTATGTTCCTCGCTTATCCAGTCACTAATAAAGCCCCGAATAGCGTTTTTGGTTATGCCTAGGACAGGTTCAGGGTCAAAATATGCCATACCCGCACCCTGCCTGGCTAGTTCATCGGCCCGTTCATTGCCGATAATTCCCCGATGACCTGGCACTCACACCAGCGTAACGCAGTTGTATTCCGCCAGGTCATTGAGCTCACTTAAGCATTCCCACATCAGTTTGGAAAAGATCTTTGGGCTCACCAAAGCCTTCAAAGCCGCCTGGTTATCGGTTAGGATGAAGATCCGCTTATTTATGTAAGCCCTCCTTTTATTTTCCCGCGCACATTGTAGTAGGGCGTATATTTCAGTTTGGAATACTGAGGAAAATTGTCCCAGAGGGAAGCATAACTTCTCCTTTGGTCTATGCCCGTATATTCCAGACCCAGCACCAGTCTCAGTTCTGGAGCCGTCCGTACACCAGATCAAACTTCCAGGAGGAAAGTGCTGTTCAGGTTCCCGATGCTCAGCAGATTCATTAATTTGTATCTTGAAAAGCAGATTTATGTTACCTTTGGGTGCCATATAGTCCGTCCTCATATCGAGTAGAGGTTGAATAGAAATTACATAAACAAATAACTACAATTATTTTGGTTTACTACATTTGTTTCATAATTAAAGTAGATTTTTGTCCGGTGAAAATTTATTATACAGGCTGTTTTTTAACTTCATCCAAAAAATGAAACCAGTGAAAGTTTACAATAAAATTGATAGAATGAAGCAGTTTTTGTATAACAATTGATTAATAAATATTAGAGATAATAATTGTTTTTGGCGAACGGTGAAACAGTTTGATAGTCACTGGTTTATTTTTATTACGTAATTACGTATTCGGATAAATTTTCTGATGTCAGCATCGGTTGTTTAAGTGGGTCAGTTCTCAGTTGCACTTTGTCGCGTTGAAAACATGGCCGAATACTGTTCTTGTGGACATGATTTTAATTTACGGCGAATGTGGTCAAAATGCATTGACTGCAAGACGTTTGTATCCTTAGCGTTATGACGAATCAGTGTTTACAAAGGATGCATGTGTGGGCAGAAGAAAATTCTCATGCAATGCGGCTCCCTAGTTTTCAACAACGCTTCTCGGTCAATCTGTGAGCAGGTATTTGTTTAATCTAATCGCTTGGACGAAATGGTGTACTTACGTTTCTTGCAAACTAATTTGCTGGAACTCCTAGAGGATGTAAATTTAATTATTACAAAATATTAGACCTTAATCCATTAGATTTTCATCTATGGGGATCTGTGTAAATACAATAGGCAAACTCAACGCCCGCATTAACGCAGCAGTGGAAAATATCCGACAACAGAATCAATTTCGTAACGCATGTGAATCCCAGCTTCGTCGAGCCGATCTATGTTTAAGTCTCGCACAAGGGGGGGCGAACTTCGAACACTTATTGTGAGTGAAGGTTACCGTCCGTTGCATCCAGCGGTTCTAAGCATTTGCCGGATGTCGATACGAATTTTTTTATTTTTTTCCTTTTAATTTTGATCCACTCGTGAGAATATCTCTTATCACATATGCCATTAATTTTTTTATATCAACTTGAGGTACACCCTGTACATTTGTCTCGGTTATATATTGAACAATTGAAAGTCGCAATGTAATTTTCTTTTTTTCGAATACTTTCTAGACGAACTATATTACAAAGTAAATATTTACATATAAGTTCTGTAGTTAGCTAAGAATATTTGGAATGAAATTAAAATTCATTTTTTTTATAAAGCAAGTTGTTTGTATAAAATATTAATACTTCTTTAAACTCTTGTAATTTTTGTTCTATGATTTTTCAAGTTTCTAGATTTTTAATTTTAAATGATTTATTTTGGTCGATGCATCAACTGATAAAATCTTTTACGTGTATAAAATGTCAACAATATTCTAAATGACTCATCCATAAAGCGAACAATTTTATAGTAAAATAAATCATTCGAATACTCAAAACGAAACTAAAAGTTGAAAAATGAAAATAAAGTACGCAGGCGTCTTCGGCCACTTAAAACTGAAATCTCAATTTCAAACATGCATTACCATGCGCACTCATATTGGAAGCATGACCGTACTGCATTAGCAGAAAAAGCAACATCAAAGCGAGTTATTATAAATATCAGTTCAATAACTCGTTGTGATGGCTACAATTTTGCAATTCGTTAACCACACAGCCGCTAGTGATTTAAATTATTTCGGACCTATTAATGTATAGTTAAAAGTGAAAGAGCAAATATGACATGCTTAGATTTAAAATAAATGCCAAGTCTTCAAAGGTGGCACCAGAAATATTTTTGAGCTGTACAAACAAAATTATAGAGATGTGAAAATGTGAAAGATAACATTATAAGTTGAAAGGTGACAATTTTCGGAAACATTTTGATTAGATTTAATTTTTCTTTACTTTCACTAAGTTCTAAAGTATTACAAAAAATGATGAGATGATATCTAGAAACATAATCACCTCTGCATGAATTTTCTTTTTTACTGCGGTAAAGCTATTGTGCAGTTGAAAACCGCATTAGAGGCGAACGTTTTGCATACATTATGTGGTACAACATATGTTAATACATCATAAGTCATCACGCGAACAATAAGGGAAACATCTGCATTGTGTTTGGTAAATACTACAACAATAGGACGACTGAGCACTTCTGCGGCAACGAATGTGCTTCCAGATATAAAATATTAAGTTTGTACTTTTGGGCTCGCTTATTGTAGGTGCGCCCCAGCATCACGAGGAGATTTCTGTATTTCAGCGCCGCTTTAATAATGCGGGTTATTTTTGAATGGAAAAGAAAGAAAACATTCCGGGGCGCACATTACATCCGGTTATTTGTCGCTTTTAAATTTACTTTGTTTGTGAAACATAATATCGATAGGAGAGTGAAAGCGGCATTCTTTACGTTAAAAGCGGATGTGATTCAGAACTTCTAATTTCAGTTTAGTACTTGTGTCAGTTATGACTGTGAATGAGTTCTGGGAGGACATACCGATTGCATTATAAGAGTAGGCGAAAATGTTACCACAGAATGATTCTTGGGTACCATGGGAAAAACAGTGAAAATAAAAAATAGTCAAATAAAATTCAATTATTACAATCATCCATGTCAAAAGAGTTGCAGTGCAAAATAATTACCGATCATTTATCAGGGAAAGATGCTAATTAAAAAAAATGAAAACAAGATCAAAATTTAAATTTGGACATATTTTGATGAAAAGGAAAGTCTTTATCTGTTGAAGGGAATGGGATTATAGTTGTTCCTTCTATAACTAATCCTAATCCTAACATTGGTGGCTTTTATGACTTTATTCGAGTAGTTTTGGATGAGTTAACAAAGTTTCTCATTTTCTACTCAGTTGCTTTCAAAAGAGGATCAAGTAATTTTTGCGTTCGTTTTCTAGTGATTAGTTTGTTTTGGTCCGTTTTTTGCATAGTACTGGTAGTGATTCTTTCTATTGTTTTCTGTTTCTGGCTTTGTTTTTGACTTCCTTACGACTTAATCCAACATTCTTAGACTGTAGCTGCTTCCGGATTTCTTTTTTCTTTATCCCTTTGGTGGATGTGCTCCTAATTCACTTGCCATATTGTGTCTTCCTTTTCTTTTACTTTCATTTACTTTGCTTTTTGTAGCTGCTGGTAGTTCAAGTTTTGTTCTATTTCATAATTTTGCCTTATTTATTTTTTTTGTCTATATTTGAAATTATTTCTTGTGTTTCACCATTTCTCCTTGACTTAATTCCGCAGAGAAATACACTTTTCAAAATACAAACTGAATGCATGTTGTTTCTTGTTTATGTTGCCTGTAAGTCTGTTTTACTTCTATTTTTGTTTTATTACCCCTAATTATGTAAGTTTTTCATTTCACTTTTTTTAGCAATTAATTATTTGTAAATTTGTAACAAAGATATTTCCTAATTTGTTTTAAATTCTAATTTAGCTACTGGTTACGTCATCAGGCTTGTATCGCCAAAAATTTGATAGTTGAAATCAACTATCGGTAGAGAGAAGATGGTGGAATATCAATGAATTATTTATTTAAATGGACACCCGTTTTTATTATCTTGATTTTCTGTTTTACTTCCCTATTTATACATTTCTTTCTAAGATTCTACTTTGTGCTATATTGTAGCGCTCGCTCCTGAAGGTAGCAGCGATGCCTTTAAAAAGGTTAGGGGTAGCTCAGCGGTACGGGCGCCGTTTACATTAACAGGACCAAAGAAACGAGACAAAAGGAGAAAAGGAAAAAGAATCGAACTTACCGTCCTCCGGAGTCAGCATGCCGGGGAACCACTTTGACGGGAGGAAAACTCTTTTCTTCCTTTCTTACACATTTATTCGGCACACCTCGGGGAACCGCCCAGGGACACCTTTCTTAGTTGACCCCACGTCGCCGATTAAACTTCCGTCAATCGACTAGCTGTCGATCGACCATCGATTCTGTCAACTCAGCAAAGTGTCCCGCGCAATAATTACAATAAATTATATACAGTTGTCCCCTTAATAACAAACCTTCGTGACATTTCCCCCCCGCCGAAGAATATGCTTCCATGCATATGTACAAATACTACTAAAATTTGTCGTCACGAAGCGTTGTTATTTACAATAGTTAAATAAAATTCATAACAATTTGTTCTAATTTGGAACTGCAATACTAGCTTAATCCTTATAGACCGACAACGAATATCTTCCAAGGAGCTTCTTTTTGCGCTGGTTTCCAACTCTCTTTAGTGCTGATGTTAGTCTGAGACGTTGGCAGAGGTTTTCAGCAGATATTTACGTGAACCTGGCTGTTTCCATTTGCTTCAACTTGAGTATATTGATGTTTCAATACCCTACTCAATTCAGGCATTCGTGAAACCTCCAAATGGATATGGCTTCCGACTTGAACCAGATGTTCACCACAGTGGCGTTGTACTTTGACTCCTCAGGGCTCCTCAGTAATCGGTATGTTGATGTCCATGAAAGAATAAGCAGTATCAGTTGTTTTGATATTTAGATTGTTATTATTACATTTTACATTTTTACATTTTTGAAGTGTGCCCAGAATATTCCTAATTTCTAATTACCGACTAATCTAAAAATATATTTGTTTATACGATACATTTACAATTATGTTCGATTTAAAATATAAAAACGGTAACTATTTAGTACCAACGTAATGGTTTGGCCTTACCATGACGTTGGCTGAAAGTAAACCTGAATAAAAACTTAGGTACGTATATTATTTACCCTTCATCCGATAATCTAAGAGATGCTACCACCGTCAAAAATCCGACTGTCTGCTGATCAGTTCAGACAATCTAATTCCTCCCTGGAAGTAGCCTCCCGAAGATTAACTGTACATCTCCTACCGTCGGGTAATACGAACGTCCCTTCTTCATATTCTTTAAGGGAGACAATTTCCTTTACTACTTTCCGCTTACAAACGCCTTGTTTTAGTTTTTTAATTGTGTATACAACTACTCCTATACAAATTGCTAAAGTTAAACAGTACAACGTTATAGATTCATAGGTATCTTTCGTTTTTTTGTTGTGCTTGTCTTGCATTTTTTTAATATCGTTAACGACTGATTGAAGTTTGTTGCGGTTATTTGAGAATGAACCATTAATCTGCATGACTTGTTCCAACTTTTCCAAATCTAAGTGTCTTAAATCATTTACTAACGGGGAGGGTAGACTATTATTTTCAAAAGCATTTATTTTAATATTTAATGAAGACAAATAGTTGAATTTTAATCCGAACTCTTTTGTTTTTACTGCATTTAGAATTATATTTTCTGAAAATGCTTCACATCTTGTCGACAGATAAAATTTACCGGTGCCTTTTAGACTTGTATATTTTATTATGTTGCTGCCATTTGGGTATATACAGTTTAACGTTAATGACTCTTCGACTGGTGCTACGAAAATCCAAGAATTTGTTAACTCTGATTCTAAAAAGAAAATTTGATTTATCGTAACTACGTGACGTTCGCAAACTTCTGGTATTGTTTTTGTTGGAGACAATAATTGAATTTCGCAAGCATTTCTATTTGTCGTTATTAACGATTTTTCTTTAAGTGATACGAATACCTGATTTTCTATTGGGATAACTTTCATTTTTTCCTCGTTATTCATTAGAAAAAATTTTGATCTTAACTCGTTCACTGCTAAATAAGAGTAAGAAAGATTAATGACAATGAATATGTTTTCATGTAATCTTACCGGGATAGGTATTAATTTATGGAATGTAAATGGTTTAACCTGAACTAATGGTAACTTAATTACTCCACATAATTTTGATTTTTGTACAAATATTTGTAACATGCTAACCTTAAGTAGTTGTTCGGTTGCACTTGAATTATAGATATCTACTGGAAATTTAACACCTGGGGGAAGCAATCCGCTAATAGCTTTTAATTTTTCAAGTACAGTTGATGGAGCTATAAATAATGGGTGAAAAATTCCTTGTTTGGCTGATATAATAATATTTATTAGATTTATAATATCTAATTGATATTGTTCGATAACTGCAGATAATGTGGTTGTATGGTCTTTCAAATGTCTATCTATTTTATATAAGAAGTCTAAGTCTGTAATGGTACCATTTAAAATCTTTTTTATTGAATTGAAATTATTTATAATTAGTTTCTCGTTATGATCTATGTGGCCTAGCGTATTATTTAATGAATCTATTGTGGACATTACTACCAGTGTTTGATTTTTTAAAATATTAGACAACGTATTTTGATCCGTTTTAACTTCATTTATTGCTTGTTCAAACCTTTCTGCATCTTCGGTCGTTAATGTTCCGAAAAGAGTTTTTGAAATTTTTCCCACAGCATCAAAATACCCTCTCTTTACTATATTATGGCCTATTAAATTTGGTATTAGCTCTTTTTCCCATTTTATACGATTGATTGTTGCCGCTATTAAATTTAAATAGTTTCCGCATAGTTCATAGTCTTTTAACATTTTGGCATTGCATATTTGTTTGGTATCTTCAAATAAACGCAGAATTTGTAAAAATTTCTCTTCGAACTTGTCTAGGTCTATATAAGTTATCAAATTCCAAAAAGTATCTGTCATGTATAATTTACCTAATGTTTCATATAAAATTCCTGATGAATCTTCCATGGATTGAATTTCATATTCTTTCTCTGGACCGGCATTCGTATTTCCGTTTCGGAGTAGTAGTGTAAATACAATAATTATCCAGATTTGTGGCCACATTCTCGATAGATACTGGAATAACTTAAAATAGAACATATTATTATTAATATTAGCTCTAGAGATAATATTTTTGGTTTGGGGCCCCGGGTTTCTTCTTTTACGACGACAACCTATAACATAAAGAGGTATTACTTAATTTTTAGTGTGTATCCTTGTTAAAACTAAAATAATTTGTCCGTTATATACATACATACGTACACACTTTTATTACCCTAAGAATAGCGTAAAGATATATTAATTATTATCTAACTTATAGAAGAGTATATAGGCATTTACTTTCAAGATTTCTTTTATATCTGTGACCATAATATTACTATCACTACACCTGAACCATGTTTCATTTCCTTGTGAAACATGTTTAATGTAGCTTACATAATGTCCATTATTAGCACTACCTATATGTTCAATTATCGCATGTAAATTGTAAAGCACCGGTTTAGAGTGATTACTTTTTAAATATTTTTGTAAATTCAAGTCTTTTAAGGGGTAACTCACATTCCTACTTATTTTATGAGTTTCTTGCCCTGACCAGTAATATCTATTAATGTGAAATATGAAATAGTGCGGCCATATTTCCAGCTTTTTACTATTTCTACTTTTTGTCCTGTTACCGCAGTTCCAACAAATCGGTTGGTTCTCGTCTTCTAATATTTCTTCTTTGAAATAATTATTTAGGCATGCCTCTAAGCATGTGTTCCTATTTCTATCCACTTGAAGAGATATATCCCAAAATGGATTGTTTGTGACAGTTACATTATTACATTCTAGGCATTCCAAGAGGGAATCGTAAGACCCTGCAAAGGTTTTTAAAATGACGGTTTTTTCGAGCAAAGGATTCTGTGTTTGTTTTATTTCCTCGTGAAGCCTTTGTATAATATATAGAAGACATTCGTGAGCATCCTGCTGTATGTTCTCTTTAAACATTGGAGTTATCTCTCCTAGTTTGTTTTTAATTTTCTTTGGAGATATCTGTTTTTTCCTAGAATTATTTCCAAGATCCTTAATTATTTGTACAAAACTCTGCAGGAACGTTTCTATATTTCGATTTTTCGATTGAAATTGTCGACAAAAACTTCTTATTTCTTCGATACCTGAAAGACAACGTAGGACTACATTTAGGTAACATACATTTCCTGTATTCTGTAACCCTTTAATGCTTACTTCGCTTTTCATTTTTTTATTATTTGTTACCAAACCTTCTTTACATTTAGCTAACGTATCTTGTGCCCTTATTGATAAATTATCCTCTTCTCCTTCTTCCTTTTGTGGGGATAGCTGATGTGCTCTTGTCCTATAAAAGTATTTTGCTTTTTCTTTTCTGGTATCCTGCGTATTTCTAGGTACCCGACACTCTTCTTGTTTTTTTCTCCCTTTTAACATTTCTTGCGAGTCCTCTTCCTTCCACTGTTCGTAGAATGGAGCTAACCTCGAAATATGAATTACGTCCGTCTTACTCTTTTTTCCTTGTCCTGTCGAAATTACGTAGTTTAAGTCATTTCTTTTCTCAACTATAGTGAATGGTCCGAAGTATTTCGGTAATAACTTTTCACTTTTTCCTACTTTTCTTACATAATTTCGTAGTTTTACTTTATCGCCTACATTGAAACTTACATGTCGGTGTTTTTTATTGTAAATTTTCTTATCCTTTTCTTGTTTTTCTTCTATGTTTCTTTTGGCAATTTGACGTAGTTCTTGTATTACTTGCTGGCTTCTAAGTGTAAAGTCAGTGGACATTGGTTGACACAACTCTGCATCTGTCGGAAGAACGGGCTCGCGGCCATACACTAATGAGAAGGGACTGCATTTCGTTGCTTCCTGTCGTGACGTATTGTAGGCAAATATACAATGAGGCAGAAAGATGTCCCAGTCTTTTTGAGAGTTTGAGGTATATTTGCTTAACATATCGGTTATTGTTTTATTAAGTCGTTCTGTCAAACCGTTTGTTGACGGTTTGTATGCTGTTGTAAAAGAACTATCTGTTCCTAATAGTTTTAACATTTCTGTGACTAACTTAGACAAAAAGACTGCTCCTCTGTCACTCAACATTCTTCTAGGTGAACCATGTCTGCAAATTACTTGGTCTACAATGAATTTAGCTACCGGCTCGGCCTTTCCGTTTGGCAGAGCTTTAGCTTCGGCCCAACGAGTAGCGTAGTCTGTTGCAACCACTATAAATTTCGACCCCGATGAGCTTCTCGTGAATGGTCCCAACAAATCAATTCCTATCATAGCAAAGGGTGTTTCCGTCTCAATAGGTTGTAAAAAGCCCGCCGGTTTCTGATTTGTTGGTCCTTTGCGAATCTGACATTCTGGGCAGCCTCTAATAAATTTTGTAATGTCTTGCCTCATACCTTCCCAGAAATATCTTCTTTTTATTTTATCAAGTGTTCTAGTTAATCCCAAATGGCCACTTATGGGGTCCCGATGGTGGTTACTCATAATTTCTATTTTTAATTCTCTAGGAATTACTAATAATTTTGTATCTGTTATTGAACTAGGGTCCTTTTTATATACGACCCCGTCGAGTAGTTCATAATTTTTGGCCATTCTCTGCAGCGCCGGCCCTCCATGTTCGGGATTTTCCACTGCAGCCCTTATCTCTTGTATTCTTTCGTCTTCCTTTTGCCATCGTTCCAAATCTTTGGAATTTGCAATAAAGGTAGGTACATCTTGTGCATTCTTTTCATCTTCTAATGTCCCCAGCTTACAAGGATATCGAGAAAGCGCGTCGGCATCTTTGTTCGATGTCCCTTTTTTATGAAATACTGTATATGAGTATTCCATTAATTTTAATGACCATCGCAAGAGCCGACCTCCCGGTGTTTTTAACGTTTTGAGCCAACACAGAGCATGGTGGTCCGTAACTAAGTTGAAATTGTTTAATCCCCACAAGTACGTCCTAAAGTACTCTACTGCCCATACTGCCGCCAAACATTCTAATTCTGTGATAGGGTAACTTCGTTCATACTTCGTTAGTGTTCTAGAAATGTATGATATTGGATGGAGTTTTTTCGATATTACATCTTTTTGTAACAAAACAGCTCCCAGTCCCGTTCCACTAGCATCAACTCGGAGTTCGGTCTCGGCATTTGCATCATAGTGTCCTAAGATAGGCGCACTAGTTAATTTTTCCTTTAGAGTTTCGAAAGCTTTCTTTTGCCTTGCACCCCACTCAAATTTGGAATTTGCTCCAATAATATTGTATAATGGAGTAGCTGTAGCAGAAAAATTTTTAACAAACCGTCTAAAAAAGTTACATAGTCCAAGAAAGCTTTGAACTTCTTTTATTTTAGTGGGCGTGGGAAAGTCCCGAACTGCTTGAATTTTTGTGTCATCTGGCAATATGCCTTTCGATGAGATCTTGAAACCCAGTATTCGAAGTTCTTGCATGCCAAAGTGGCATTTTAAGGGTTTTAGGGTGAGGCCAGCTTCTCTTATGCGTTTAAATACTTTCTGCAGTCGTTCTAGTTGTTCTTCTATCGTTTTGCTGACGACGATTATATCGTCCAAATACACTGCAACTTCCTTCCATTTTAAGTCCTTAAAAATGGTATCTGTCAGCCTTTGGAATGTACTCGGTGCATTACATAGACCAAAGCTTAATCGATTGAACTCGTACAATCCGTCATTTGTTATGAAGGCAGTTTTATGACGGTCGTCTTTTTTTACCGGACATTGCCAGTACCCGCTATTTAGGTCTAATGTAGAAAAATACTTATTTCCTCCCAAGAAATTTAATATGTCATCTATTAATGGCAAGGGGTATGACGATTTTGTCGTTATGGCATTTAATTTTCGGTAATCGACACAGAACCTAAATGTACCGTCCGGTTTTTTCACCAAAACAACGGGAGAGGCGTATTCGCTATCCGAAGGACGTATAATACCTGCTTCTAACATTTCCTCTACCTGTTGTTTAATGATATTCCGTTCTTTCACGCTTACCCTATATGGACGTGACTTGACGGGACTATTCTGTCCAATGTCGATTGTGTGTTCTGCCAAATTAGTTTTACCTAGATGTAAATTATTCCATGCCATTATATCTGAATTACTTATAAGTACGTCTTTCAGTTTCTTCAGTTCTTGCTCCTGAAGATGACTGTTTATGTTAAACGTTTTGGCAGATTCTTCTTGGGTTACCACGTTTAAGTTTAGAAATCTCTCTTCTTCAATTAACAATTTTTTAACTTTATCTTCGTGGTCAAAATTGATATAACCCAAGGCTGTACCCTTCTTTACCGTTTTTGGTTTCTTGTCATAATTTGAAATATTAATTTTATTTTCGCCTAATTTTTGGAAGTCGTCTACTATTTCTAATTTATTATTATGGAGAAATTCTCCTCTGGCGTGGAAAGTACAGAATAGTAACGGTTTTTGATAATTTACGTTTTCCGAAAATTTAATCTTACAAAATTTAGAGCTTTCGCTTTCCACTACGACATCCTCCGCTAGGTTAATTTTTATTGTTTTGTTTTTGATCACATCTTCAACGAAATCTTGGCCTGGGAGTTCGGTCCAAAGGCTTGTCTGTTTATCCTTCTCGTCTGTTTCCTTATCGTCAGTGTGGTACTGTTGACTACATATTGTTATATTGATGTCTGTCCCTTGAAATATGTACCGTATCATGTTTTCTATGTCTTTCCATTTATGTGCATCTAACCCGCATGCTATCATTGGCATTGCTACATTTTTTAGTTTTTTATTTGACATTTGTATTTTTAGTTCTAGGAGAGACTGAAAAATATTGCGCAGAGTCGGTTTGTCTTGAGATCGCCTTTTAGTTATTAAATAAAAAATAAATCTGCCGTTCATATTTAAAAATACTGATTTTCCTATTTTTGGATTTTGTTCTTTAAGCTGTTTTACGTTATTAAATTTTGCTTTAAACTGACTTGCAATACCCTTGGACATTTGTAAGTCTTCCGCTACACAATGTGCTAGGTTAAATGACTTTGGCAGCTGAAACAAATTCCGTTGGGTGAAGTTAATTTCTTTTAAAAACATGTTGGGCTGACTTTTTTGAAAATTTTCAAATGATACTCTTTGGTTAATCCACTTTGGCATCTTTAGCCATCCTTTACCCATCCTTTGTGACTTTTGTTGTTTAATTCTCTCAATATTATTTTGCTGTTGTCTGGATACGGGTTTAAAGGGATCTTGCTTACTGATTACTGTATCAGTGTCTAGGCTTTTCAATTTGATGAGCTTCGTTTTAAAATTTATTTCCGCTTCATGATTTTTAAGGAACGAGTATCCTAAAATCAGTGGTGCCGTTAAATGTTCTACGACCAACGCTTGAACACTAAAAATGGTATTTTTTAAAATTACTTTTATCTCTGTAATTCCTGATGGGGTGACTTTTTTATTATTAATCGTATTTAAAATTGGTATATGATCTAATCGCTGAATATTCGACGCAAAATTTTTACTTACTACATTAAATGCCGCTCCCGTATCTAAAATAATTTCTACTGGCCGTCCCTTAAGAGTGGCATTTGTTGTTAATATGTTGCCCTCATTTGCCGAAATTGTCACTAAATTACAAATAATATTTACATTATCACTATTAACTTTACTAGATGAACAGTTATTTGTTGGGGCCCCTTTTTTGAAATAGTTTCGGACAGAGTCTAGGGCCTTTTGAAGCTCTGTCCTGTACCATTTAAATTTTGTTTTGTCTTCTTATTGTAATTTGATTGAAACGCTATTTTATTTTCGTTCTGCTCCTTCCAATTTTTTGGACTGCTCGAATTTTGCATTTGTGCCTTCAATTTTTCACACGTTGATGCTGTATGTCCTTTTCTATTACACCATTGACAATTTTGTATATCTGCTTTCCCCATACTGTAGTTTACATTATTGAACATCTTTCCTTGATCAATCATTCTTCTACAGTTCTTGGCATTATGGCCTCTGTATCCACAAATTTGACAAGTCAAAGGCTTTGGAAATCGTTGATCTTCGTTCCTATTTGTGAAATGGAATCTTTGTCCTATTCTTGGGTTGAAGCTTTTATTATATATTCCACTGGTGTTATAATACTTAGATCCGGCCTTTTGTCTTTCGGAAGCTCGTCCTTCCTCTCTTCGATCTAGGGTTAACTTATCTATCAGTTTATTTATTACACCCATAGCTTCTGTATGATTGGGTTGCGTCATCGAAGTCTGTGGATTATATTCATGATTATCTTCTCTCTCACTTCTCCGAATGTCTTGATGAAGAACAGATTTTCCTTCCTTTTCTGTTTCTTCTACCGTATCTATAAAATCTTCTAAGTCTCTTATGCTTGCCGGACTTTTTATGCATACCATATGCCTGTAGTAAGGTAATAACCCAGACATTAACCGCTGTAAAATTTCTGTCTCCGGCATTTTCGAATTATAATCATTACATAGATCAACAAAAGAATAAAAAAAATCCGTGAGGCTTTCATTTGTTTGTTGTTTCCTAGTGATTAATTTTTCCTGTAATTTTAATTCGAAATTCGGGCCTATGAATTTATTCATGAATCTTTTGATTGTCCATCCCCAATCCGCTTCTGGATTGTTTTTCATCAGATTTTCAAACCATGCCAGTGCGCTACCTTCCAAAGAATTTTCTAAATATCCCAGTTGTTCAATTTCGTCCCAACCGTTCATTCGGGCGACAATTTTATATTTTTTTAAAAATGTTATAGGATCGTCGGTTCGTGGATCGAAATTTGGCGGTTTTGAAAATTTCGGTATCACTGATTTTCTGGAGTTATAAAACATACTAATTGTTTTGTTTTTGTTTGTTACTTCTGTTTGACGTTTTGTAAAATAAGGCGTCTCCCCTTCCAAATCTCTTTCTTCTCTATAATCTTTCAATTCTGCCCTCGGTTGTATAATCTTTTTTACTTTTGGAATTGCACCATTTCGCGGTATGCTTTCATATGATTGTGCTATGTGAGGCATTTTAATGATTTTTTTACCTTGTTCTTTTATGGCATCGGCGAAATTTATAGGCCTTTTAAAATTTTCATTTGAGATAGAAAAATCCGGTAACGTAGGTGGTTTTGGAATCATTGCAAAATTTAGACTTGCCTCTTCGTTTTCTCGAGTGTCATCGTTTACTGACTGTTTAACTGGTATTAATTGTTGATATTTTGATGATCTAGGAGTATCAAATGTTAATTTTTTCTCTTCATTAACTAAAGCAATTTCCAATTTTTTAGAATTTGCCGGTGGTGACCGCGGTGTTAATGTGCTTCTCGCCTTTGGAAAAAAAGCCTGTTTGTCTAAAGTAATTTCCAGGTCCGGTTTCTTATTTTCTGCTACTATCTTCTCGATTTTATCTTCTTCTTTACTTCTCAATCTTGTTCGCGGACCCTCAGCCATTTATATAAAGTACTTGGATAATTAAACTTTGCGTTAATAGGACGTTCCGTAAATAATTTTTAATTTCTTCGGCAATTTTCAGTACGTAAGAGAAGAATGCGTATATGACAAAATAATAAAACGTTAAATCGCGCTGTCGCAATTACCTGCGTTAACACATTTTTGTCGCAAACATTTTAAATGGGACGGCGCAAAACACCCGACTTGCAATAATATACTTCTCGCTACAATGAAATTTCATACCGCGATAATTAAGTAATAAGTACAATTAATTAAAAAATTCCAAATCTTTGATTCTAAATACGAATTTTTTATTTTACACTGAATTCCAGTTCTGCAGGCGTCTTTCTATAAGGCATTTAATAATGCAATATTCACATTCAAAACTATTAAAAAAAAATATTTAAAATCAAATTTAATTTTCAAAAAATATTTAATCGCCTTTTATCAGAATCTACCATCAAACACGTTTTATGCAATAATATGAGTATTTCGTGTTAAATGACGAAATCAGTTCAGGTGACCGCACCCAAATACCTTGACAACGTGTCTTCGCCTAAATAAAATTACACGTTTCTTCAGTCCAATTTATCGTGCAAAAAGGCACCTCCACCACTGTAGCGCTCGCTCCTGAAGGTAGCAGCGATGCCTTTAAAAAGGTTAGGGGTAGCTCAGCGGTACGGGCGCCGTTTACATTAACAGGACCAAAGAAACGAGACAAAAGGAGAAAAGGAAAAAGAATCGAACTTACCGTCCTCCGGAGTCAGCATGCCGGGGAACCACTTTGACGGGAGGAAAACTCTTTTCTTCCTTTCTTACACATTTATTCGGCACACCTCGGGGAACCGCCCAGGGACACCTTTCTTAGTTGACCCCACGTCGCCGATTAAACTTCCGTCAATCGACTAGCTGTCGATCGACCATCGATTCTGTCAACTCAGCAAAGTGTCCCGCGCAATAATTACAATAAATTATATACAGTTGTCCCCTTAATAACAAACCTTCGTGACAATATCTTCTAGTTACTTAGTTATTTTTATCTTTGCTTTGTTATTATATGGATACGATGATGATACAAATGAATTTCAGTCAATCTGTGTCTGCTTTATTCCACTTTGCTATTTTTTATGTGATTTATTTTATGTTTTAAAATAATCTCTGCAAAATAGTTTGACCACCTTGCTGTTCACATTCCGTATATTCTTAGAATCCAAATTTGTTCTTGACTTCTCTAATCTAAAGTCATTTCGAGGCCAATTTATATATTTCAGTTACTCATTGATTTGCTCTTAGTTGGTTTTCTCAATTTTTTTTACTCTGTTCTTTGGTGCCTTTACTGTGAATCCTCTTTCCATTTCTTGATCTATAATTATTTTTAAATTATTTAAATAATACCGATCACACAGAAGAAGAGGGTTATATCTCAAAGAACTCCGTTTGTAAGATTTTTATAACAAACTGCTTAAAACTGACCTAAGTTTTATGGAATAGAAGGGAATAACTGAGCTGACATAAATTGTCATAAAACTTAGGTCAGTTTTAAGCAGTTTGTTATGAAAATCTTACAAACGTAGTTTTTTGAGACATAACCCTCTTCTTCCGTGTGATCGATATGTATAAAATTGTTACTGTTCTGCATTAGCTGTCAGTGGTATGCTGAGGTGGTGGAAATTTTTTAATTTCATTTCTTGTTTCTCATACATTAATCTGCGTAATCTTTTCTTTGTCACTAATTATGTTGCATTAAAAAGAACTTAAACAACTTGGAAGCGAAAAGTTGAATAATACAACAACGGGCACACATAAATTGTAAACAGCTATCGTTGAAGAGTATAATGTACACAAGTCAATACTTGAAAGAAAATTCCATTGTCAAGAATTAAACATTTCCAAAGTAAAATAAAAAGAATAAAGCTACGAGTCCTTTTGTATACGAAAGGATTATTCATTTATCCTTTATTTCTCTTTAAAGCAGCATCCACTGTGATATTCTTTACATATATGCTATATTTAGAACATTTTATTTACAAATAATCAGTCAGCTTTTGCGAAAACATTTTTTTATTAAATAAAATGTAATGAAATTTGAGGGTTACTAAAATAAATAACGTAAAATTTTACAAAGATATAGAGAGCATTTATTTATTTTTTTGTGCGAATCGGTCATTGTACGAATTTTATTTTATCAATGAAACTCAAAATAATTTTACTAGAACGAAATCAAGATTCTGGCGTGTGCTCCTAGCAAAACAATGGGTCTAAAAATAACAGAAAAATCCGTTATTGTTTACGCTCAGACGCCGTTCTACTCAAAATTGCAATCTCGATCTTTTCTTTTATTTGCGCCGGGATACCAGACTATTTAATGAGGGAAGCTTTTTGCATGCCACGTTTTGTTCTTATATTTTGGTTACAATTTCAAGACTCTTGTTCTTTTGTTGAAAATTCCGGTGGTGTATTTACACAGGTATCTCAGAACTCTATATATGCACATTCTTATTATCATGAGTACATGAAGTTTTGATTTTTATTTAATAATTTTGAAAACATAAAATTCAATTAGGTAATTAATATTTAGATGTTGGCAAAGCAGTAAAATTCCTTAAGTACCGATCTAAAATTAAAGAGAAATGAAACTGTTTCATTAAATAAATTACTAGGAAAATTAGTTTTTAAGTAACGTTTTATTTTTAGACTTTATATGAGCACTTAAAGAGCAAACGCAACATTACTTTTAAAACGCTAATAAATTTCTTGTTCGTACGATTTTAAAACGACCGCAGTTCTTTCCGAGTAAATTCACTTTAATAAAAAGCACCGCACTTTGAAGAGTACTCGCATCTTTTGTTCATATTTTTGGATGAAACAGTTGCAAAATGTGTTAAATAATCGCGTTGCATGTGCAGGATTACTGTTTACATTCTGAGGTCCTTGCACGTCGGAACGTGAAATATTCGCTGCGTGTCACACGGAAGAAAAATAGCATTTAAAGAAAACAGTGTGGCAGATGCGAACTGGTATATACGATATGATATATCCGTCTGGAATTTCAAGCAGTTCCTTGCGAAGTATTCAGACGCACACTTTGCGCAGAACCTTGGGTTTTTTCGCTTCTTGCAACCGTACTTCTTAATTCAGAGCGTACGAGCTTAACTGAAAATCCTACGACGCCCACGCATTTATTTTTGGTAAAAATCGAAAGTCGCTATTCGGGCATCCTGCCAGGGTTGGCACACGAACGACATTCGGTTTAAAGCTCCGCGGGGGATTGCCTCTCTATTTTTTTTTTTTGAGTTTTAATTATTCTTTAGTACGTACGAACGTTGCCAAGTACGAAGATATATTATTAGAAGGTATATTCGCGTAATTTTGGAATTTCACTCGCGGAACGTGCAGCGGTGATGTGAAATATTTTGGGAAAATTATACTTACGAATGTCAAGTTTTTCATACAATTTATTATTATGAACATACTCCTAATGTTAACACGATTAAACACATAGTGTTAGAAGCAGACAGATTCAGTTGAACGAGAGAATAGATACGAAATTTAGGGACAATATATCCAAAATGAATAATCATAATATATAAAAAAGTTAAACAGAACAGAAAGGAATTTGAGTTTCATCTAGTGGGACAGATGCTTGAACAAAAATAGTAGAATGTTTCCAATATTGCAGATGTGGTTAAGGTTGATAATTAAGTCAGAACGGAATTTGTTATTGAGATAGTAGAGACAAAATGATGGCATTGCCCGGATATCTCTTAAAAATGCAATATAGCCTCACCGATTGTTTGAGTAGACAATTCTTGGAAGAAGGCTGCCTAGGAAGATGATGGAATGAAGAATGAAGAATAGCTTTTACCATCTCTAATCTTGGCTTGAATTTTACCATTAATTAAGATAT
Organism: Serrognathus titanus; assembly: GCA_039766575.1. NCBI lineage: Eukaryota > Metazoa > Arthropoda > Insecta > Coleoptera > Lucanidae > Serrognathus > Serrognathus titanus. Next base: position 66,498,996 of record CM077911.1, read on the forward strand.
TTCTATAATTAGCCCTAAGAATTAGATATTACTTATGGAATGGTTATCTAATAGAACTGTTTCAGAATTTTTCAGTAAATCTACTTTATTTACATTTATTTCTTGACCTGTCTACTCATTGGGATTTTAATTCAACGTCACGGTGATAGGACTTCGACCCATTTTGTTTCTGGTTCTGCTTAGCTTAACAAGATAGGGAGAATAGGGTCGGATTGGAGAAGTTATTGAACTCCCCTTGAAGTTTCGTTTTGACGTCACAATCCTCACCAATAATGGGAATAAATTTAGAATTTAGAAATATTAATAGACATCTAATCAAAATCAGCTTAGTACATAAATGTACTAATCGAAACAGAAACAGATTTTCCAGTCAGTTAGACGCATATGTATAGGTATAGGTTCGAACCTGTTTTCGCTCGTGTGTAGAAAATAGAATTGTCATGCTTCGAATTCATACCAGTTTCCCCTCCTCGCTAGAGAATTAGTTTGGGATTTGAACTGATAATTAAAGAAAAAAAACAGTAAACAATAGTTATAACAATAAACAGGACTTTAACTTAAAAAATATTTAATTGAAGATAAAATATTTTGACTAATTTGAAGAGAAAAATACACATTTTCTCTGTATATTGACAGTACCTGTGCAAGCAAATTGAGTGTCAATTTACGGTCACAGAAATATCTAACGAAACGAGCATGTGTCCCTCCGGTTTATTTTTACTATCTTCCGTTTAGTTTCGTGCAGGTTTTTTTAAGTTCCTGCTCCTCTACTCTTCGAAATAGATTTCGTCGTTTTCTCAGAAACGCAACGCGGACGGTATGGGGACGCATACATTCTCGTCTAATTCGGGAGAGAGGTCGTTAAATTGTTTAAATCGGATTTAATTGATTTCCAAAGTAAAATATGATTTGTAAGCGCGCGTTGTTTGATATCTGCAGGGGGATTTCATTTGGCAAAGCAAGAAGCATTAATTAGATTGCACATGACGTCATTATAAAAAATTGTTTTGGCAGAATTCCAAAATAATTGACATCATCGTATAATATATATCTAGTTTTTTGCAAATTAATCGATGACCTTTATTATTTTATTTAATTCTCCTGGCTAAGTTCGGACCTTCTCTAACATTCCCTTGCTATTTAAACTACATTATTTCGGGTCCCTTTGTTTCTAAAACATAGCTTAAATCGGTGCTTATTATATCTATAATTTCATAAGGAGCTAATTCGCATTTTAGAAGCCGTTATTCCATGAAATATATAATTTTCCGAAATTTAATCCAAACAGGGTCATGAATTATCCTCGCACAAATGATTTCGGCGATTACGTGCGTACAATGCTCCAGCTCTAATGCGATTATTAATCTGAAAATGGTCCGAAACAGGGAAGTGTTATTATTGTTATTTCAACCCTCGCTGGCGCAGATACGTTGTTTCGCCTCAAATTGCATACAGGAGGCAATTTGTTTTTCTGTAATTTTTCTCACTCCCAGCTATGTCCACAATATTTTATTTTATTCTGCTCCTTTTATTTTCGGTTCGGGGTTTAAGCGTTTATTTATGGTTCCGCTGTATCGGAAGATGAATGACTAAAATAAATTACGGTGTTTCCAATCACGCTGAGATTATCTGGTAACACACCGTTCGCTTAAATACATACGAAAATATTTTCCTGATTGACTTCTTAATTTATGTCTCACTTGATTGATGATATTTTAAATTTACTGCGTTTTAATTTAGTCAAGCGTAGAAATATGTAAACATGCTGCTGGTGCTACATATTTTTGGTATATCGTCAAGTTATAATGAACATTTATTAATAAATTGACAGTTTATGGCATATCACTTGACGTTCTGATGTTTTCGAGACTTGAAAAAATGGCGGTTTTCAAATGATAAAACGAAAGCGTAATTTTCCGATCGAATAGATTTTTATTTTCAAAGGAATTATTGTCGGATTTAATTTTGTTTGTCATCGTTTCTTTATTAGGGTAGATACCTAAATTATTGGAAGCTCCTCGTATTTTCAGATCGAAAGTAACAAAAAATGAATTGGTTAATTATGAGTTGGAGTAAAATAAATAATACAAGTTCGACATCATCTTCGATAACAAAAATAACAAATGTAGTTACAGATTAAAAAATACATATTTCTTTTTATTTCAAATCTTGGAAATTGTAAATGTTGTTTCAAATTGTTTCAAAATAAAGTAGCTTCAAAATATATTTTAGTTATGAATTTCAAATATAGAACTACAGTTTCTATATTATCACAAATTACTGCAGAAGTGTTTTACAATAAATGATTTTAATGCAGCCTAAGTCCTCCTTGCGACACGAAGTCGGTGCGAGGATAAATATTTGCTTCCCCTAAATATTTAGGCGAAACATAAAGATACCATCTTGGGACTTAATGTGTTTTGTTTGTAAATCTGCAGAATTAACAAACCCACATCTGGGAAAATGGAGTGCAATATAAACCCTCACCTTAGTCAATCTACATTCAAATCTCTCTATAAAAAGGAAAGGCCACATATTTTGCAGCTTACAGTTCACATGCTAATTAAATAATCCTCTTTATCTTCTTCGTTAATTAGGTCCCTTAAATACATAGTTTGGCCGTCGGCATAAGGTAATCTAAAGTAAGTAAGGTTTATCATATTCACGTGTAAATAGGATTCTGAAATTATTGCATTCGTGTTTCTTTATTATTTTATGCTACGAATATGCGTGGTATAGTGAAGGGAGCGATATTTCTCAACAGTAATAGAATTATCATTGAGGGTTACCCAGTTAATTCAATAAACAAATTTCAGGTAAAGTGGCAAATTTCGGGGCTAACAACGTGCAATACCAACTTCAATTGCAAGCCTAAATTCATTTTAAATTAACGTAATTTATAACGTCCCTTTGGCTTAGATTCACCACAACAAATGCATTAGCAGCAGGTGCGCTCGACTACACATGTAATAAACGCTCATATTTTCGTTTCGTTTCTGTACGTTTTGTTTATTTGTTGGTAAATGAGGTCTCCGCTTTATTTATTCGACTTTTTTTCATTACCGTGCAAATATAATTCACCTCTTTGTTTCGCTGAGTTACAGCTTCATTTGCGGCGGTTCCAGCTCAAGCACAACGGATTAAAGCAGCTCCTGTGTCAGGTTCACGTTGTGATTTTTAGGAATTTAACAGAAAAAAATGAAATCGATTTACAAAATTAAAAACAATTTCTTTAGATTCGGAAATTAATTTAAGAATCATTTTGAATCTTGGTAATTATATTTATAAATACCTCGCCTATACAGGGTGCCAGGCAGTGGTACCACTAAAACAAAAATGTGTAAGCGAATAGCATTATAGATCGCGGCAGAATGTTTAACAAAGTCTACAGGACAGTTTATAATTAATTAAATATTTATCCCAAAAGATTGCTCCAACACTGCGTATGAAATACAACGCCATGTTTTAAATATAAATGCAGTAGTATGACAGGAATATAAAGTTTTAAGATTATTATTTTATTGACTACTTGACCGTATACAATGCGAAGTTGACGCACATCTCAATTTCGTTTTATTACACGTTTAACAGATGGAAACGAAAATCTGAATTATGTTTTTTGTGTAAATAATTGTTTGCGGATTATTTGCTACAGCGGAATATACCAGCTACTTCAACCACCCACATAAAAAAATCCCAAGCATTCAAATCTGGTAATTGCGGGGGACAATCCACGTGCCTATAATTTCCGATCCATTTATGGGTGTGATTAATGGTTCATCAATCTGATAATCGGGCTGTTAATTATAATATTTTTCGCCCCGATGTCGCACGGAAATATAAAGTAATAAAATTTTATTAGATGCAACTATAGAATGCATGAATTTTGATTGTCGTTAGTATTATGAGTACAATTTTTGATCACTTCTCAAAAAGAAATTCGTACGTGAATGAATGGCACAGATTACCGAGAAAAGGGAAAATAATTTTGTTGAACGGTTTGTAACAAATTATAAAGTTATCTAAAAAAATCCGTATGTTTAGACTAAAACATCAAATTCACAGTTGTGTCACGTGTCGTAGACGTTTTATGATATTTACTCAGAGAGTAAAATAAATAAATAACGCTTGTAAAAACTTGTCCCTGCATAATAAACGTGTTAACCAGATGACGAGAAAGCAATGCGATACTCGTACGAATAAGTGTGCTAAAAACGCAGTATAGGGAGTAGCACGTTGAATTTATTAAACTTTTAATAAATTTGTGTTAATAAATTTCTGTAATGAATGAGTTTACTGATTATAACGTTTTAAATTCTGGTCGTCAAACGTTTATGACGCACGTGTTGCTTAAGAAAAATTCCAGAAATTCTTAACATGCAGATTTGAATTGTTTTCGTGTTGTAGTGAAGTGTTTGTTTACCTGCCAAAACAGGTATTCAAAGTGGGTCCATTGTTATCCTTTTTAAGGAAGAATTTACTTCTGGTGATTTGCATGCATTTGCCAAGTAAATATTTTGGAGTTCCTTGGACATTAACTTGGCCTATGAACGAAATTGACGACAAATTCCATTTAAAGGTCAAGTTCACGCCGACATCGTATTGTAAAACTGTGAGCGATAGGTGGTTAAGTAGTATAGCTGGCGGGATCCTGGGACACTTCGATGGCATGTCCATCCAAAGTGACCACCGTTGAGGGTTGTCCCCGTGTTTGGGGGTAGTTTTAGTTGCTGAAGAAGTAATTAGGGGTAGTTTTTTCGTGCAGACGAAGTAACCCTTTGGTTCTTGTAGGCGAAGAGTTGTCGACAATGACGTAATTTGTCCAGAAGAGGTTTGAAGAATTTTTGTTCTTGTATGCGAAGAGTTGTCGACAATGACGTAATTTGTCCAGAAGAGGTTGCTGAAGAATTTTTGTTCTTGTATCCGAAGAAGAGTTGTCGACAATGACGTAATTTGTCCAGAAGAGGTTGCTGAAGAATTTGTTAGGTAATGGACGGTGTTGTATTTTTTTGGGTGCAGACAGGCGAAGAGTTGTCGACGACAATGACGCAATTTGACTAGAGGAGGTTGCAGAAGAATTTTTATGTAATTGCGGGGAGGTGTTGTTTTTTTCGTGCAGACGAAGTAACCCCTTTGGTTCTTGTGTGGCCGAAGAAGAGTTGTCGACAATGACGTAATTTTACCGGAGGACGTCGTAGAAGGATTCTTTTTCTTGCGATGACGCGCAATTTTGCAAGAAGTGTGCCTGAGCGCGGGCAAAGAGAGTCGAGGTGAAATTTGTTCAGGTGAAGAGGTGTGCGGGCTCCCTTGGGCTACCCTGGGCTACTCTTGGCCGAGGTAAAAAAAAGCTTACCTGTTTAAACTGGCGAATTGTAATTGTGAACGGTAACAGGGGAACAGAAATCGCAAGCAAGCAAGCGAGAGAGTTCTGCGAAAACAGCGTAATCGCAAGGGGTTAAGCGGGGAGGTCAGGAGGATAGATAAAACGGTCATTCAAAAAATTACATGTTTATTTATTAGTTAATTGACAATAAATACATTAATTTAAAAAAAAAAAGGTATTTTTATTCCTTAACGATTTCGTTTGATGTTTCCACATTTAATTTGTTTAAATCATATTCTACCTTTTTCACCCTCGAACGCACGATTATTTGTCTTTTTGCTCTATCAAATTCAATGATGCATAAATTAATTCGTGCTCTTAAAATACGCTTTTCTTGCATCTTTATCTTTTGGTTTTATGTTTTTATTTTGCTTTGATCGAAAGAAACGCATACACGTTAGGGTATACCTATATATTTATTTTTAATAAAAAAGTATTACATGTAAAACATTTAAAGCTAATAAGTCACTAAATTACCAATGTTTTTTTTCCATACAGATCTTTCTGCAATTGATCCAAGAGACAGGGTACACATTTTGTTTGCGGTATATCTGTTTCTTCTTTACATTTAGGACAAGTGTGATTCGTTGGAACAGACATTTTTGAGAATGAATGAATAAATAAATAAAAACACTTTATTTATAATAACTTTTTAAAACATTTTTTTACAACATTTGTGAGTGGATTATATTTTACTAATATATCATGTAAAATTAGACAAAAAGCGCAGGTGTTTGAGGGGATATTTTTACTAGTTTCGAATTCTAATCTTAAGTCTACGGTCCCGATTTGAGCGCGAAAACAGCGTAATCGCAAGGGGTCAAGCGGTTGGTCAGGAGGATTGATGAAACGGTCGTTCAAAATCATTTATTAGATAAATATTCTAATTGGTATAATTTAAAAGTTATAATTGTTAGGGGTTTTCAAATATTTTTTCATTACTATGTAAATTGCTATTTACCTTGCTGCTGGGTGTTATTGGTTTTAATTTTATTAATTGTTTCTTTTTTATTGGTTCGTCTTTTGCAGCATGCAACTAAAATTCGAATGAAAAGTTTAGATCGCGACATCTTGTGATCGCTTTCTGACGAGGCCCCAAATAGGGTCGAAGCAGCTGTACAGAGGATGCTCGAGGAATCCACTGCAATTGAAACCAATTTGCAACAAAATCAAGATTTCAACAATATTTTTTCAAAGTGTGTTGGCTTCATCTTATTGAAGAATCCCATGGACAGAAAACAACTCACTAAACCGTTGATTCTGATAGAAACAGGAATACACTTTTCGAACGACAATTCTGTTGATAAATTACGTGCTCGCACTCAAAGTGATGTGTGTTATTGTTTTATTTCAATAGTCGCCTTGGATTTAGTTAATTGACTGAAAAACTCCGATTAATTACGATCAAAATTTGCAAGTTGAAACATGTAACAACTTAGAGCGCACTTGCTTCAAGAACGCAGGTGTCTTTCACGGTCAAGGCAGCGCGCTTTTAATCGTTTAATTGTTTACGAATTGCAATCTATTTAAAATAAACAAACTTCAGTGAATATCGCCATAGACCAAGGGAGGTGTTCATTAGTCACCTCCGCGACTGTTTTTTTTTTAATTTCATTCGTTTTCATAGTGAACGAATCTCAGTACAGACCGCTGTTTTATAACCAGGGGTGTATCGTAGTTTTGTGGACAAGTTTTCAATAATTATTTCTCGGAAATTAAAGTACATGTTTTTTTTTTTAATATTTTTCCCATACTCTCGGATTTCGTTTCTTATCGCGGTTTTCCTTTAGCGGGAGAGTTGTCAGTTACCCTGTATACATTCATGGACCAAGCTAATGCAACTTTGATATCACATTACTAATGCTATATCAGACTTCATAGTATAATTTCCTACCTCTATATTATTCAACATGAATGATAATTTAATAATAATTTATCGAACATGTCAAAATAATAATAAATTAAAAACAGGTTTACATACAAAACTCGTTTACATACGAAAAATATAAAATTGGTCTGAAAATTGAACCTTAAGTTATAAATCGATTTAATATTAATGTACAAGGTTCAGTTCTACATATTATAAGAATCGGATCACGGAGTAAGTATAATTTACTTTAAACATTGATATAATAATAATAATAATTGCCTTTATTTTTCTCAATATTTCTCCAAGTAAGGCGAAGTTTAGCTAAAGCTACTCTTACACTTAACCTTACTTGGGAACGATTTATGCAAAAATTATAACAAAAAAATTAAAACAAAAGAATCACAAGAAATAAGATAATAATACAATATAATAAAGAATACCTCTCAAAACTACTCTTGGTAACTTAAAAATAACTTAAATTTTTTCTTGAAAGATTTAAATGGTAAATGAACAAAATTATTTATTGTGCTATTGTAGAGTTTCACTGCACGATATAAAAATGATCTCTGAAACTTGGCAGTCGAATGACGAGGAATACTAAAATTGTTTTTAGTCCTAATAGAAAAATAGTGAATATTCGAACGTTTCACAAGTTTCTCAAACAGAGATAAGGGTGTAGCATTAATTAATACCTTGAAAGTGATATTATAAAAGTTATATATTCTCCTGCTTTTCATTGTCAATCAGTTTGGATCTTCCGTTTGGAAGACACATGATCATATCTACGCAAGCCAAAAATAAAACGACAAGTACTTTGAACTTTCTGGATCCGATTTTGATCTAAGCAATTTGGATAAGGGTCGTATACAGCATCATGAGAGCACAAGTGATTCGCACAAAAGTTTTCTTAATGTAAAATTCAAAAAATGTCGATTAGAAAATAAAATTTTTAACGTTTAATAATATTTCTTTAACAAATAATTTACTTGCAATGAAAATTTTAAGTTATTATCAAAAATTATTTCCAAATTTTTTGTGTGATTAACAACAGGCAATTTCACAACGTTTATATTTATGTTTAGCGAATCAGTCAATATTTCTTTGTTCGTTTTGTTGCCAAATAACATAACAAAGGACTTAGAACTATTTAACTTTAAATTACTTAGAGACGCATGGTATTTAAATCACGATTGATAATTGACTCAGCGTCTCTAAAATTGTGCATCTTAAAATTGTAATATATTTGTGTATCATCGGCACACGCTTGAACCTTACATTTGGATACAGAAGTTAAAATATCAGCAGTATATATTACAAAAAGCAGGGGTCCAAGAACGGATCCTTGAGGAACGCCAGAGATAGCATTGCGCAATAATGAATGTGAGTCGCCGATACTCACTTGCTGCATACGTCCAACTAAATAAGACTGAACAAAATAAACAAATTCTAGGGAAAAACCGTAATATTTCAATTTTAGTAAAAAAAGTTTATGATTAATACTATCAAATGCTTTTGACAAATCTAATAGAATTAAAGCTGTAATACCGCTATTATCAATGTTTCTAACAATATCATCTGTAACTTGCATTAGTGCTGTACTAGTACTCAAACCTTGACGAAAACTGGATTGACAAATAGGTAATATTTTATGAAAATTTAGGTATTCAATGATTTGCTTGGATATTGATTTCTCAAAAATTTTAGATATGATATTTTTCTCAATCGAATTTAGAACAAAAAATATTTTTAGGATATTTCTTTTAATTTCTTTATATTCAAAGAAGTATAAGTCAAACGTTTCATTTTTGCAATTTTTAATAGAAATTTCAAGAATAAAGACTGAAATAGAATAATGTAGAGTATAGAATATCAGTTAAAAACGGTAGAGACTTAAAGACAGCCAAGAACATTTCAAACTTTTATTTCGAATATCTTCACTTCTTGAAATTTCGAATAGAAATTAGATTGAGTTCGAAGTACTTAAAGTGAAGACAAGCTTAAGAACAGCAGTTAAAACAGCCAAGAACATTTCAAACTTTTATTTCGAATATCTTCACTTCACACTTTCGAATAGAAATTAGATTGAGTTCGAAGTACTTAAAGTGAAGACAAGCTTAAGAACAGCAGTTAAAACTGATAAAACTAAATACGTAACTGACAGAAATGTTTCAAACTCTAATTTCAAATATTGAGCGAACGAGAGAATGAAAATTGAAATGAATCTTTTGCAATTCTACGCAGAAATTGCAAGAATAGAATAGACTCTGTGGAGTTTGTAAAGCAAGCAAAGATCAAAGTAAAAGTTAAAGCAGTGACCACCATAGAGTTATTAGAATACGCCTAACAAAATAGCGATTGCAAATTTCGAAACAGAACCATAAGAAGAGTAGGTATTAAAAGAAGAATAAGATGAAAAGCAAATGTGTAGCTTTCGAGTTAATCTACTTTCATATAAAATGATAAAACCAGACAATAAGTATATCTCAGAGAGAGTCTGTAAATTTTATAAAATCTACATATTCAATCCGCCAGGAGACTGGCCCATACAAAATTTTATGTTTCTACATGTAAAACTCCTATAAACTGCAACGTAGAAAAGATAGAACGTAAAAGATAGATAAGTTATTTCGCAAAACGATGCGATTTACAACCCATTGCTTAAAAGAAATTGGATTCTCGACATGTAGTAAGTGGCGTCATAAAACCAACTTCGTTATTGTTATCTGGGGCAGTAAATATCGCGGATGGTCCGCCGTCGTTTCTCTTGCTAAAATACCGCACTATGCGGAATTAAGACACTGATTTTCACCGATTTGTTTTCTTTGTTTGCAGTGCCCGCCCGTGTTGTTTGGGCAGCAGTCGGTAAAGACATCGAATTGCCTTGCGATGTGACACCACCTCTTCCATCTGATGCTGTTAGAATGGTCTTCTGGTTTAAAGATATGACAGCGATGCCAATATATAGGTAATTTATCCTAAACTTATTTTGTCCACGGCTACTCAATTATTCATGTGTTTGGTCAAGTATAATGCTATCCCATAATTCATTAGCAGCAGTGAATCATTATTTGCGGTATCATGATACCCATAATTGTTTATTGGGAATAATGAAGTAATTTCTAGTAAAATTATAGAAGAACTTAAAATTGCCTTAAAATAATTTACAAAATATTCAAAGACATTTTCAAATTTGTTTTGCCCATTCGCAAATGTTTATAGTTCTACGACCTCGTTTAACATACAGTATTATCACATGGTTTTAGTAATGTTGTTATTTAAATTGTAATTAGGAATTCTCAGTATTTGTAGTTGTGGACAAAGATTCTCTATAAGGGCTAAGCATTAATTATAACATCGTGTATAGCACCTATTGACCGTTGCATATTATACAAATTAAGAAAGCAAATTGCTGTTTCTCATCAAGAAGTGGTGCTAAATAATTAAATGTTTTTATGTTTTGTTGAAAGGTGAGCTTCACTTGGTTTGCTTTAATTATTGTGGGATGTTATATCTCACGATGATGGAATTACGGGGTGTTTGATTATTACTCGCCAGTATGCGTTTGTATGGATACATATTACGCCCGGTATTATTGATCAGAGCAGCCATTGTGTACTGCAATATAATTATAATCGCTTTAATGGGATATGTATGTTGCACGAAATTATAGGAACGAGCAATTCTGTTTGACATTTACTTAGTGAACGTAAAACCTCTTAGCAATTTTGAGTATGTATGTAGCAAGCCAGCAAGAAAACAAGAAATGTTACTTAAACAATTCTCTAATAATTTTGCCCTTCTGCTATTAGATTTCTTTATTTCATTTCTAAATCAATCTAAATTAATTTTGACGAATAATAGCACACTTGGCTTTCTCCTTCTCTTTACATTTCTACAGGTTGTTTAGTAAAGAATGGACATATTTCGTGGTAAGCTTCTGGGAGATTTTGATTGTTTTTCATAACAAAAGAAATATTTCTTTATAGGACTATTACATTTTTAACACAAATTTCTACGTTTTTAACACAGCAAAATTGTATTCAGACAAGATGGTCCAAACCGATTTATCTTGAACTAAAAGTAGGATCGATTTTTTAGTAGATTACATTTAGAAAGTTTATTTTTTCTCAATTAATTTGAAACATTTCTTGCCAAATTAACATTGTTAATAATCAAAGGTTATCTCTGTGTTATTTTGTTTCTTCTACCGTTATTTGCTCTTCACTTTTCACAATATTTTACATCGTCTTTGGCTTCATCTTTGTTTTGCGTTCTAGTGACACTTGCCCTTGCTTCTATCCAATTCGTGTTTTATTTCTTTTGTTTCTTCCTCTTCTTCTCTTTTACTTCTTTTCTACGATATAAATCTTTCAGTTCCTTTAGTGCTTGTCTCACTTGTTTCTTTCTTTGTTGTATAACGGGGCCGTTTCTAAAATGAGGATTTTAATTGATTGGTATAGTTAAAAATGAAGAGTTCATTAAATTTAAAATAATTACGCTGTCATCACATGAGCTTTAAGGAACACCGGAGCCTTATATTTTCGCGAAAGGTGGTAGTCCTTGGATTCAAAAGCTGTAAAAATAAATTAAAAATGCAAAATTATACACAAAATAAAGAACAATAGCAAAGACATTAATCAAATATATCGTTAGGATTGCTTTCGACATCGATTACTTTCCGACTGTGTTGTAAAACAGAAGTGCCAGTTGAAGGCTCCCTAAGGCAATCCTCGCGTCACTATCGCTTGTTTCTGCAAGCCACGTAAGCGCAAATTTTTCTATGACAGTTCTACAAGTAAACGACTGCTTTAGCACTACCGCTTTTCTCACAGGTCCACGTGATTGTTAAATTCCCTCCAGCTTTTGTCAGACTTCGCGCGAGTAAGTCTGCTCTAGCTCTAGGTGCTTATTCTTGAATTGGAGAGAAGTGATCGCTCCCAAAAATTACGTCAAAATGACATAATTCCCGAAAGATTGTATAATTTTATAGAGAGTCTACGTCATTTTGACGTCATTTTCGGGACCGATCATTTCTCTCCAGTTCGAGAATAAGGCCCCAGATCCGCTGACTTCATCTTGGCGTCTGCTTCTACTAAAGCTTTTCGTGCTCTCACCGTTGCAATGTTACCATAAATAACTTCGGGTTTTGCAGTTTCGCCCGTCACGTACGGCCAAGCATAATTTTGAATGAGGAGATCCTCCTTGTGTAGTTTCCAGGAATCATAATTATTTTTGCCGAGGCATTCAATTCTTGCAATGTACGTATTCATTTTTAACAGCTTGTGATTAATCTGGACCCGTAACCTGTTAAAACTGCAAATGAAGAACGTACTAACTTGCTTGTTTAAGTTATTTTGGTATTAATCTTTATTCGCAATCCTAACAAATATTAATTAGAAAACTGCATACAATACATTGGTAAAAAGGGGTCGGAAATTAAGTTAAAAAAGGAAAACAAATTAAATTTCAAAAATAAACAAAAATAAACGAAAAGGAGACACGTCTGTTTAAGAAAAGGGTGTGGCAAAAATTAATTAATTTTTTTGAAGCTCCTAGTAACCGCGACGGCTTATTGTTTACATTTAAAAAAGGAAGATGCCACGCCTCCTTCGGGACATGCTGCTCTCTTCAGCGTTTTCCGCTAGGGCTTGTCCAAATAGGTAATGGGAGTAGTTTAAGTTGCCTAGTCCACAAAGGATTGTGGGTGTTGTTCTTACGCGCTCAAGGGTTTATCATGATTTATTTACTTAAACGTCTCTTATCTGAAGAAGAGTCGGTATTTTGACTGAGCCCTTTCCTCGCGCCTGTTATCGCTTAAGAATGCCTATGTTAAAAATTAAAATTTGAAATTATTTTGTGAATATGACTAAAGCCGATTCTTGTTTTAATTTAATGATTTAGAGTTAGAAATTCTTTGTTTCATAAACGAATTGCATACTACATTATTAATAGTGATGAGAGCGTGCATATGATTTAGAAACAAAAAAAAACAAATGTTGGAGCAACATATTGCATTGTTAATTACCTTTTGAAAAATTTAAATTAAACAATTACATTACATGGGAAGAATTAAAACATATACAACGGTGCTACGATCCAGCAGGTGTTCAACAACAGCTTTCGAAACAACTTGACGAGGTAGGCGCAACAGTGACGACACGTTTCGGGAGGACGACATACATCTAAAACGAACAAAGAGAGTAGAGGACAAATACAAAACGAAAAGGGACACTTACGAATGTAAAACGCAGCAGTTATAGAAAGCATAATTGCAGCATGACGAATCAAATAACCATTCCGGAGGGGAGCTCGAAGGCGGTAGAATATTTTGAATGGGTGAGCAAACATTTTGATTTCGTTGAAAGGATGCATCGGAGGTTTGGGTTGTTCCGGAGGCCACTCACAACCACACATTATCTGGTGGATGGGAAAAAAGAGCAAAAATAAGAGGAGGCCAGTCTACTTGGAAGGCGGCCGACGAGTACGGCTTTGTTGGGATCAGGTTCCGGACTTCTTAATACTTAGACTATTATGAAGCATTGTGTAACGAACACTTGTATGGAAGTGTCAAAACTAAAAAAGACAAAGTGTAAATAATAAGGGTGTAGGACTCTATTATAGGTCAAGTTTGATAATTAGTAATACGTTGTGAATTATTTTAAGATAAGTAAGGCGTTAGAGGTTAGATTAATTAGAAAATAATGTATTTAAGATACTTACCTGTTATTTAGAGTTAGGTTGTTCAATTTAGTTCGATTTTTGATTTGATTTCCTTGAAATGTAATCATATTTAAGGCAGTGACACTAATTGTCAAAACTTATAGTTTAGTTACCAACTTAAATCTAGTATGTAACTAGATCAGAACGCAGATGTTCTGGTTACCATGACAACAAAAATATAAACAGAACGAAGTCCTATAAAAGGCGAGCGTTTCGCGATTTACGGATTCATTCCTCGACCTCTGCAGGTAACACTTCGGTAAAAAGAAGAAAATAAGAAAATTTTTATTAAAAAAGTTATTAAAATACAACCAAAGAATTAATAAGAGTAATAATTAATTAATTAATTAATAAGAACCAAAGAACTTTCACTGGATCCTGAATACCCTGTATCCTTTTTCCTTCACCATCGACATGGAGGACGCTTCCAGGTAGGGCATACGTGAAAACACAAACAATTTTTTTTATATATATATAAACACAACGGGAGACGTTTAGGTATTGTCGAAGGGCGCCTCTCTCTTGTGAAAGAGTTGAGGCACATGCATGATCGGCGGTACAGAGCGTGCCCCTTTGACAAAGTATACATCTGATAAGGCAAGAGGCCCACCGAACCTTGAGAAAGACGAGGTGAATTGGCTGAGTTGTGCTAACAGGTGTACAGTTTGGACAGACAACAACCTTTTTGATAAACCTTTTTCTTCATTTTTTTTCTTACACGCACTGACGCATGCACATTTGACACTGTATACAAGTATACATCTGGTAGAGCTAGAGGCCTACCGAACCTTGTGAAAAGCGAGGCGATTTGGCCGACTTGTGCTAACAGGTGCGCAGTTTGGACGGACAGTAACCTGTATCGTCGAAGGGCGCCTCTCTCTTGTGAAAGAATTGTAGCACATGCGTGATCGGCGGTACAGAGCGTCCCCCTTTGACAAAGTATACATCTGATAGGGCAAGAGACCCACCGAACCTTGTGAAAGGCGAGGTGATTTGGCCGACTTGTGCTAATAGGTGTACAGTTTGGACAGACAACAACCTTTTTGATAAACCCTTTTCTTCATTTTTTTTTCTTACACGAACTGACGCATGGACATTTGACACCGACCCCCCCCCCTCCTCTCATTTTTCTGTGTTCGTCATTGTATGTGTCCGCCATTGGGCCAAAATACGAAACGTGGATAATTCCGAGAGACCCGAGAAACCCCTGAGAGAAAGACAAAAAGAAAGTAGTACACGTACCCACATATATAAAGACAATAATTGACAAAAAACAAGAAAAAAAAAAGGCGCACGGACACGTACATAAAGCACATTACAATATTGGCACCGCAACGTAGAGCTCTTACTATAACGTTACAAATGTACGCCATCTTCTCTAGCAACAAAATGTTTTAGCTTAAAAAAACAAAAGTAAAAGTCAAACTGATTCAATTATTCAATAATGAAGACATCATGTTTGAAGAAAAATGCGGAAAAGTGGATGGAAACATGACAACGCAAAGCATCAAATTATATAAACTTAGAATCCATCTGGAAGCTATGCTAAGTTATTTATGTCGTATAATCAATGCTATGCTGCAGGATTAATTATTTTTATTATTATTATTATTATTTATTATATTCAGGAAACTAACAGGACAAGTCCCAACAATCATTTCCATTAAACTAACTTAACAAATGAAAGTAAATAATATGCTGAAGTGCACATGTGGTGCATAAAAAGTAGAAAAAAAGAAAAAGAAAAGACAAACCATAAAACTATATGACTATAAAGTAAAAGTATTTCTAAGTAGAACAATTAACCTAAAGATAAAGATAATGATAATATATTAATATTATTAAATATTTTAAATGTTTTTTAAATGTTGGTAAATACACGTTTTAAAAACAGTCAGACTGGAAAAGAAGATATCCGCATCGTTTGCAATATGATTGATAGATTGACTTAGTCTATATATAGGTGAATTAAGACCAATATTTGTTCTCTGACTCTCGATATAAAATGTGACCGGATATCGAGATTCACAACGTGGTGTACAGAAACTAAACAGTGAAAGCAGTTCTTCGCAGTCAATGTAGTTGTTAATTACTTTAAAAACGAAAATGTAGCATCTCCAAGCCGACCGAGTAATTAATACATACAACGCAATATAGTAAAAGTAGTTAAAAAAACATAATTATTTACGTACGTGTGGCTTAAAATGTCTTAGAAAAAGCTTTCACCATATAGATAGGAAAAGCATGAAAACGACGGGTCCTTCGAAAACAGGTTTTAAAATATTCGAAATATTTAGAGTGCTCTGTTAATATATATTAAAGATTCGAGCTCGGAGTCAAATTGCTGAGCATACAGGTTTTCCACTACAATTGCTGTGAGGTAGACGTTAACGATAATGTAAGCATTCAAAATTATCGCTGTTTAACAAAACTTGACATTTCGAATCATAAATATGAATATTTAATGTATAAGTCAATCTGAGGCAATGAATTCTTTACGTCAATACTATTTCAAACTGAATTAAGCGAAATTCTAAACTTGGCACTAAAATAGATTTGAATTAATTTAGCGATGTTTGCATCAAGAACACGAATTTCAATCCAATATTAATTTAATAAGTACAACATTCCTGAATATAATTTATCAAGCAACTGTAAATTCAATGTAAACGTCTACGTTTCGTTGCACGTGACAGTTTCTTCAGGATAAATTCATAATACAGGATAAGTAAATAATCTGTAATCTATCCTTGAATTTACAACTTTGCGATAAATTATATTTAAATTATGCTTAATTATGATAATCTTCAACAGACAGTTTAAAGTAGTGCTTTACTTAACGTGTAATAAAGTATTGTTACAATTGTGTTTCTTCTGTACAGAATCATAAAATTGAAATGAATATGATTAATTAAAAAGAACAAAAGTGTAAGCATAGTATATCGGTATGAATTAATCTGATCCATTTAATATTAACAAACTGGTAAAATTTATTAAATAAAATATTGACTGGCAAATGGAAATTTTAATTAAAGCATCGGTGAACATAAATCTCTAGTTGCGTTTAATTAAATAACGCATTAAATTATTCGATAGTTAATCGCTGTTTGTTCGCCCGGTTTAAATAAATCATGCAAGACGCAGTGTAGCATTTTTTGTTTCTAAAATTGTATAATTACCCTTAATAACTTGGACGAGGCGATATTAAATTAGGCTGTTTGCAAATTATAACACATTAACTTGTTTCAAGAAACGTTGATTGGTTTTCAGAAAAAGAAGTGTGTACTCATTTTGCAGAAAAGTTGATTATTTTCGTGGTAATTATGAATAAAACGCAATAATACCTTAACATGTTTTAAGTAAGTTTGGTTTCTCAAAAAATTATAAAACAATTTCGTAATTGTTTGAATAATATTAAAGTACGAGTAGTGTGAAAAGTAATAATCAAGGCACGGATTTATTTTTAGATCATGAGTCGTCCACAACGTGTACGCTCGATTACGCTCGAAGCTGACTAAAACACACTTAAATCCGTGCTTTAGTAATAACATATCAATGATATGAATACGAATGGCAAAATTTTGAATATAAATAATTCTTTTGTTTGTTTGTAACTATAATAATAGGTAAAACAAAACCTTTATCATTATTGTAATAATAGAAATATCAATGCAATTGCTAGGAAAAAGTAAAGTTTTGAATGTCATTTTAAATATATTAACACTTTGAGAGTGGTTGGACTACAAAAGTTGTGAATTTACGAAAAGTTCCAAAAACAGATGGGCAAACCGAATTTCGCATACATCTTGCTAGTAAGTGCCTGGAAAACTTCGAGAGAAAAGTTGCGATTGTGACAGACGTTCTAAAAATAGTGTCTCGCTTTATTTCAGGATCTCGTCTTTCGCAATTACTAAAGACGATTCGAAGAAACATGGGATAATAAATTTCATAATACTGTTATGTTTACATCTTCGAGAGAATAAGATAATGTCTGTCTTTTTTGATGTACCGTAATACAATGAAATTTAAATTTGACAAGGCCAATTAAAACGGATTTTCATTCAACTTTGGAAACTGTAATTTATAAAAGGCTTCAAAAATTGAGGGACACACTTCCCACGAATTAACACCTTCTAATTATTTTCATTCATTAATAATATAATATTGCAAAACTTGAAGAAAAAATAGTACATTATGTTATTGGAATAGATTCTGAGCGTTCCACGTGGACAAAATTATTTTTAATCACTAGTAAGTCACCTAACAAGGTAGCAACAAGCACTAAAGAGAGACGTTTTTATATTACTCAAGAGAAAAATATTTAGTTTTAAACCTCTTATGTTAGAGAAGAAATGTCTTCAATCACTTGTGTTGTAAGTAATTGAAAGTAGTGTGAAATAAAATAACGGTTATGAGTTCTATAAATTTTCTTAAAACTTTTCTTTTGTGTCAAATATTTTTGTCTTTATTAATAATAAAAAGGAGCCCTACTCATGAATGTTTACACAATGTTGAAGGCCTCCGGTGACGTTTTAATATTTAGTAGCCCGCGGGGCACTAAGTTTCCAAAAAGTAACGTATCCACTGTGGCTGAAAAGTTACCGCGGCCAGGGCAAAACATCCGCTAAATTTTCCTCTTTTTTGTGTTCCAGCCTGGACGCCAGAGGGGATCCTCTGGAGAAGGCGTCTCATCTTGCGGCCAGTTCCGGCGTCGGATCACGTTCATATTTTATCTCGGACCACCCGTCTACATCCCGTCTTAAGATTCAAAATGTGACGTACGAAGATCAGGGGGTGTTTCGATGCCGCGTGGATTTTCTTAATTCGCCCACAAGAAACTTCAGGCTCAATTTGACATTAGTAGGTTAGATTTTTACTTCATTATTTTCATAATGTTCTATATGCTTCACAGATAATCAAATATCCACATTAAATACTACCGCAAACGTGCCTTAATTTACTTGGGACAATTTTTTTATTTATGAAGAATGAATTATATGTGCTGTTCGTTATTGTTTTTTAATTTAGTTTTTTGTTCTTTCAGAATTACCGTCCCACCCAAAAATTTTCGATGCCGAAGGTAAATTGGTGAAATCAGAAGCCGGGCCTTTCCTGGAAGGCCACGAGCTTTTCCTGTCTTGTCAAGTGGATGGAGGTAATACAGCAAAATAGTTTAATGGCAATAAACAAATAAAATCAGATTAAATTCATTAGGTCGCCCACGACCATCTCTGACCTGGTGGTACAACGAAACGATACTGGACAATGTGGTTGATACGAAGAAAGGTGCCTACACAACTGTTAACCAGCTCCAAATTCCAAAAGTGCCACGATCCCTTAAGGGGGCGAAATTAGAATGCAGAGCCAGTTCTTTGGAAATTGCTGGCGTTATTGCTAAGAAGGTTCCTATTATTGTATATCGTAAGTTCTGTAATATTTCTCTACTTCATGATATTTGGTAGTTCAAAACCCACTAGTTCCTTCTTTTAACTAACTGCTTATGATTGGATTGGAAAATTAATAATATCATCAATTTTACATATATGAAACACCAGATCTATTCAGGATGCAATTAAATATAATTCTCAGGATTAAACTGAAACTTCATAAACAAATAAATAGAATTGTTTTCCTCTACTTTACTTGTTTTGTTAAAAAATTCGAAAACTGAAAGTTGCAGTGTTATTTTCTTTTTTCCGGATACTTTTTAGACGCACTATACTATTGCACCATCAAGAGGCTTGAATAAATAACTTAAATATATATTTAGTAGATCGAAATCTTTATAACTAAACATATGCGTAATGACCTGAAAAACGTTCGTGACAAAAAAGTTGATATGCATTTAAAAATGTAATATCTCTAGTTTTATAATGTGAGTCGCGACTATTACTTTCCGAGTTAATTTAAGTAGTCTGTCGAGTACTGTAAACATAAATTCGTTGGTTGAAGTATGCTTCCGCAATAAATTACAAAAACGAATGTGCTGCAGATCGAGTTTGATCTGAAAATGTGCTCCCGGCGGACGTTTTTGCTTCTTTGCGAAACTTTCATGAAATATTTACTGTGCTGTTTGTTCGTCTGAATGCCGGAGGTTTTGTATTCAGCGCGGAACAATCTGCGAAATCACAACTATGTATGAATGACGATTGAATTTTACTGACAGGACTTCGTTTGGCTTGGCTTATCTGATTATAATACGTAGGAAAATTTCAGACTTAGCTATACATATTTATTTATTTTATATTTACAACAAGAAACAACAGGTTAAGATAAACAATAATTAAGGTAGATTCTTGTCCGATGAAATTGTATAATGAATGAAAATGGCACAAATGCTCAACGTTTCACTATCGCTTTTGAATAACCTCCTTCAGAATTTGCTACACTTTATTTAACTTTGCATAATACATATACCTTACTTCCTTACTTTTTACGAAAAGCTTTGGTTCTTGAGTGGTGCGAGGCCTCTTGTCGTACAATCTGACATAAGGAAATTTCCACGGGAAGAATACAAGATGTATTAAATCCAGGAAAATCCATTAAATTACGAAAAAAATCTTCTTAAGATCTCCAGAGTATTTACGCCGCATGCGCGCGCATTAGTGTTTCCTGTTGAGTGAGTTTTCAAACCAAATCTAATTTCTATCTGTGCACTGGAGTATTTAAATAAAATATAACTTTAAAGTTCAAAACATTTTCATACTGCGCAAAGCTTCTGGACGGAATATTTCCTCCGGTGGATGACGTGCAATTGTTCATAATGTTTGGTTTTCTTCTTTTTGCGTCTAAGCAGTGACAGGTGTTTATCGCACTTGTGTCCAGTTTCAGTCTCAGCAACTTTTCTTTAGGTTTTGCAGCTGCAGTTCTTCGAATGATGTAGCGACAAGAGTAACATACAATGTTCACTTGTTCGTGTTCAAAATATAGTGCAATGTAACATGTTTTCTTTTAACTTGAATAATAAATAGGCTCTTTGTTTGCGTTGTTTGAATCTTATGATTGCCTCATTTTACAAGTTCTTTTCTGATCTTGAAATAATAAACTTTTGTACAGAATTCCGGTTTCGTATTCATACGTATTCATGTAAAACTTGTGTTCATGTAAGAGGAGTAAATTTATGACAAATTGTAATTTCTAAACTTTTTAGGTTTGATTGTAACCATTTTCTATTAAAATAAGCATCGTAACGTCTCTCCTTTTTTTACGAAATTCGAATTGTTATTTTTTATACTTTAGTACGACCAAACAAAGTGAAGATTGTATCTCCGAACGAACTGATGTCCTCCAGTCAGTCCCACACGTGCAAGTGCGAAACATCGGGCTCTTATCCTCCGGCGAAGCTAACCTGGTTGCTGGGCGGAAGACCGATAAAAAGCGCCGTCCTCACCGTAAGTGAAAAACAATAAATCTCTCAAATCAAAGCTTTTAAACGCTAATCTAATTTCGCGCCTTCCTCCGAACGCAAAGAAAGCTGAGCATGCAAAATAACGATAAATGCTCCTCCGAGCAGAACACTCCGCCTGTCTCCTTCTAGTAATAGTGAAAATATTTAAACGCCCTGTTGTAGGAAGAGGAAAACGAATCTTTCACGAGCAGCATCCTGTCTTTAACTGTTGAGTCGGAGGATGACGGGAAGGATCTTGTGTGCAGAGCCGACAACCCTCGATTCCCTGGTGGAACTGCCGAGGATCGGAGACAAATACATGTTGCATGTAAGTAACTTTTAGTTACATTTGTATTCCTTCGTTTATTTCAAACGAGAATTCCAGCGAACACAATTTAGTTACTGTTATTTATTTGTGATTTTGATTCTCTATTGATTCTATAAGTTCGGTATTGTTTTTTTTTGCAGAATTATAAAATGCGTAAATACAAAGTTAATTATGAAGTTTCTTTTTTGTCATTGTCATGAATCTTTACTTAAGGAGAGATTTATTTGAGATACCTTTACAGAAACTAAGACTGTGTGTGCGTAACTTAATTGTAAGTCGAATCAGACCTTGTAATATAGCTATCTACACAGTATTCGTATTACTTATTGCGAAAGCAATTTCGGATTCCATTATAATAGCAGTATTAATAATGGTTCACTCGTTAGTGGGGGCGCACGGTCCGCGAAATTATAATCGGTGTAATTTAATGGAGGATCAAACAGTTTCTGCAATGTGTAATTTCATAATTGGCGTACGCACTAACTAATGCGGTGCGAGCATCCTGTGATTGTGTTTTGATAGAATAGTTATTGGTCTAATCGAAAACCCGATGAATAACTTTGTTTACAGCTGTTTCGTTAGTCATTAACGTTTCATAATTTAAACATACAGATATGGACGTTGATTGCATCTCCTGATAGTCGTTTCCAGATTGTATGTACATTTAATATACAATCAGATAATATTTAAATATAAGAACAAATGTGAAACCCCTAAACAGAACCTTTCAGAAGAAAATTATTCGTGGCACTTATTTGTAACCAAGAACATCAAGTTATATGAAGGCGGTGCTTTTAAACTCATATTCAACAATGTATATCATGCAAATTGAAGAGAAAGAGCTAATTGTTAAACTGTACAGAATGAGATAAGGATACAGAGTAACATAAGGATGCCAGACAATTTTTAAATCGTCGAAAGTTCTTTACTCATGAATGCGTGACTTGGTCTGAGTTTACGTGCTTGAATTAAATTTGCTGCTGCGATTCTACTGTGACAATTAACACAAATATCAGGCAGTATACCTTATCTTATACAATTAATTATTTCAGTCGAGAGGACAATGCAAAGTGAATGTCTTTATTGGTGCACAAGGACGTTACGCAGCCTTTCAGCAGGACGAGAATCTATTACCTAAAATTATGCCGGCACAAAGGATATTTATCATGAATACCAGATGATGTGAATTTCAATTAGTGGGTTCAAATACTGAATCGTCCAGATGGTCCTTAGCGACAAGCGGTCTGGACAAAACTAAACAACGTCCTTGTCTACACGTAGCGCAACGCTATCGGAACTATTTCGCTTTGATCTTACAATTTAATTAAATAGTATTATTAGTACTACAGTGTCATTTTTGCTTGAATGATATCTATAAAACACAGTTGATTTCAGCTATCTAGTTTTATTTTGAAGCAATTGATTTGAATTTAAATTATTGAAAGATTTATCTGTGATTGTACAACTAAAAAAATCAATTGAATTAGACATTTCTTTATTTGATTTTGTTGATGGAAAAAAAAATAAGATGGTTTAGAATCTAGTCTTCGGTTTTCCCTCTTCGATAATTCGTTTAATAAACTCGTCATGCACGAAATCGGGACTAAGAGCATCGTAACGTATACCTACCGTAATCCAGTTAGATGCGGTTTCCATTCCGGGACGCGGACTGACCTAACATTTGTCACAAGATCCGGGTGAAACCGCACGGTCTGAACTACGACCGAGCTTACCTTATTCCTCATCTCGCATATCTCCAACTCCACGTCGTTCCATTCTTTCGATGGCATACAAGGGAATACCCTTCGGTTTTGCGGTCGACGAGACTCGCTCTTTCTCTGCCAGCCATCGTCGGGGAAACACCAACGGAACGTTTTAATTTATTCCGTTCATTGCGACTTCATATGTGTATACAGATGTGTGCTCGCGTAATCCTATGTTTTCTGTTATTCTAAAGACTATTAATTCTTTCTAGATGCTTAGAGTTATGGAATTTTGCCGGAAAATGTTTTTATTAAAAAATATTTTGTAGAATTTTTTTGCTTAAATTATCTTTGATATTTCATGGATTTAATTTTAAAATAAATGACTTTCGGGCTCCTTTAAAGCATTGATATGATAAATTAGGTATATGTATTGTATATGTGGGTTGAGGTGAGTCCACTGGATCACATTTCTTAGCTTTTTCATTGAATGAGGGGTGAGCAAGGCCACAGCTGATCCGTTTGGATGATATTCAAACGATTATAAAGCTTAGCACATTTTTCGAACACTGTTGAGATTTGTAAGTCATTTTGAAGGACATAGTTTGGAACAAATCAGAGGGCACTACTGGTACTCTGAGTTCAGGTTGAAAGCGCTGTATTTGCATAATATTCGTAGCACTGTCGTATCTGCAGAGTTGCAATCCAAACATCTTTATGGGCTTACTTATGGCATCATACATTTTCAATGGATAGTTTGGATGAACCTCCTGTGAACCAGTATATCTTTCTATAAGTAAGTCCAAGCTGCAATCTCTTATATCGCTAATGCTTTTGCCCAAATAAGCATCTATCTAGGTGTATGCCCAAATATTTTACTTCGTTTTCGGGAAAGATGGTAACCATTCACTTTAGCTGGTGGGCAAGCTTCTTTTTCTACTGCGAATGTGACGTGCATTGATTTATAAGTGTTAGCTTTGATACGCCAAATCTTCATCCATTTCGAAATTTCATAAATTTCTACAAGGTGAGGTAAATATGTCTTCATCTAAGAAATTTAGCTTCTTAGAGAAATTTGGTAATTCCAGTAATGTATTCGGGTCCAATAAACGGTACTGCTTTGTAAGTAGGCATGCTCTTTCATTTTCTATTATTCTGTTATGCATTGGCATCCACCCCCGAAACGATTTTGTTGTGGTTTGCTATGAATTTTTCCGGCATTAGAAGAGTTTCGATTTAATTTTGAAGCCTGTCAGTGACTTTAGATCTGACTAATTGTCAGAGAGTATGAAGGGTCCTCCTATCGGTATATTCTTCAAAACGACATGGATTCGTTTGTAGTTACACTTATTGTGTTGGTTTTTTTCTAATTTGGATCAGGATTTACATTATTGTTCACCTCTGATGCAAATGGATTCTTTAATAAATTTCACGTAAAAGATGATTTCCGTTACACGTAAAAGATGATTTTCTACTGTTCCTGCAGTGAAGGTGAATTTTTATTTTACTTGTGTAGTTAGTTAACAGCAAATCTTTCACAAATTAAAGTGTACCTAATTAATACATCTCAAGAGTTTACCTCCTTCTTTAAGTCGAAATGAACCTCATCGTTAGTGTCTTTTATTTTCGACTTCGTTTCTGCCTTTACTGACAAATAAAATTACGTTGCGTTAAATAGGAAAACAGATTTGACTGTACAAGCAACGTTTACGTTTAAATCAATTTGTTTAATTTAAGCTCGTTAACTGTAATGTTAGAAAGAGTTTAGGCGCAGCGTTTCGTAAAACGTCATAAAACTTTGCTAATTTATCAAATTTGATGCCGCTCACAAAAAAAAAAACATAATTCGGCCGGAAAAACAATAAAAACAAGCCGGACGTGGTGCTTTGTTTCCCGTGGTCGGAGGGAAAATAAGTTGGGGGTTTTGGAATAAAATATGTCCCGCGGTTTTTGATTGCAGGGGAGTGAAATTTAATTTTTTGATTGTCTCGACGGGGAAAGTTTCCGCCGTATTTAAGGCGAGGACAGACGTACGGAAAGTTTGTTTTTTATTTGACTTCTAAAAGGCAAGAATTTTAATAACATAATAATATTTTTTAAAACGTCTGCTGCTTTTGAAATTGCTCTTGTGCTTGAGGATGTGCGCCCTTAATGTAATTTGAAAATGATTATGTGGTAAAGTAAAATCGGCGAGAGAAAGAAATAAATTTTAATAACAATTACGTTGAGCACGTAGGCCCACCTCCTAAATGATTTTATAAAACCTTGGGGTAAAGACAATGGGGAACTTCGGTGAGCACCCGATCGGAATACAAACGGCCGAATTTGTGCGGCTCCGTTTCCAAAACCAGGATCATCTTTAATTCCCAGCATGTTCCGAACGAAAAAGCTACAGTCGCCTTTGTTGAAGACATTCACAATATTCGGCTTTCCTGCACGAAAATGGTTTAATAGAAGCCATATTTACTTTAAAAGGAATGTTTAGGGTTATAGTTATGCATATTTATTGCATTATGCATTTTCCTCTAAAGCTAATAATAATATTATTATTCGCCTTAAAGTATCAGTTCGAGTTGAGCAATTTTCTGTTACTATTGAAGAAATCCTCGCCGTCACTCGATACTTTAACGTTGCTTAATGGCATACATCAAGCTTTGTACTTTGCTTTATGACTTTTGTTACTTTCACATAATGTGCAGTGGACGTTCTTTCTTGACATATCTAATTTTATTGCGCGTAATGCTCTTACCGTTGCTCTCGAAAGGCAACCATTTCAGCGTTAGTAGAAGTGCTCATTTCAAATGAATATTTCCACAAGATAAACAAAGTATAGAGTAACTCTTTATATTTTATTGTTATTGGAAGATGAAATACAAACCAAAATAGACATGCTCCATCAAACAAAATAATTCAAATTTGGAAAAAAAAAGATTGTATAAAATAATCAAGGGGCGAGTAAATGACATTGTGATCCTTTCAGATCCTCCTAAAGTAGCGGTGCGATTGGATCCTAGAACGAAATATCCTGCGAAAGAAGGAGACATTGTGTTTCTACAGTGCGAGACAAAAGCAAGACCCAAGCCACACAGTTACAGCTGGTATCACAAGGTAAGCAATTAATACTGAAATATTAATCAGCTATTCATGTAAAATAGTAGTCAAAGTACTGAAAACAATGAGTTAGATTAATATTCTCAAGTGATGAAGAGATTTCATAAATAAGGAAACTCATACGCTTATTTGGGTTTCAGGAACTTACGTTTCTTATTCTTTCTGAAATCGTCAAAACTGTATTCTGCAAATCCGATTTCAGCTTGAGGTCTGGCGGATCTGATGATTTATACTTATCTTTAGTGTATTTACATTGTATATATGCGTATGCAAATTTTTAGGTGAACGCGAGTCCAAAAATGTGCCTCACATTTATATGAGATTCAGGCATGGTTTATAACAGAAAAGTTAGAAATAGACGAAATCGAAAACTTTGCGCGGGCACTATGTGTTTGTATGTACTTAAGACTTTTACATCGGCACACAAGCTGCTGGCGGATAAGTTGGAGATGATCAAAGTTTCGACAGCCTGAATGTATTCACAGAATTTTTATGGCACTGTAGACTTTTTTATTTAATTTACCTTTTGGAAGTCATTTTCTTGAACCCCTTAAGAGGGAGAACAAATGTAACTTTCTTAGTAAGCGGAGCTTAGTACTATTTTTTAATTCTTATTTGATGTGATTAATAAATGATTTACTGTTGTAACGCTAGTATAATTGGAATTGCGTACAATTAGTGTCGAAAACAATCAAAATTATCCGTGCCAATATTCGGTTGTTTGTATCACGAAAACATAATAAAAACTCCGAGCAGTTTATGAAAATTTTCCGGATCCATATTTATGAGCTTAAAAATAATAACCACGACAAATATTAGAAGAAAAATAGAGGGAATGTTCAGAATTCTTCCGTCTAATTTACATTTTTCCTTCGATTTTTATTTATATTGGAAATTCAAGAGACTCCGATGGAGCTTTTACAGCGCCTCTGCATATATTAAAATACTTGCGCTTTGAACGTTAAAAATACAACGGACCTGAATAACGATTGCACATTTTGTTTTGCTCGGGTATTCAATTAGGGGTTTGTTTATGTAAATATTTTGCGTTCCACTCAATTCCGCCCTAACGGCTTTCAAATAATTTTTTTTTGTTTCAACAAATGGTTTAATCTGTGATTGCGGTCAAACTTTATCCAGGCACACTTACAGTTTGTCTTATTACATAAATGCCTGTTTATTTATATTTTCATCATTTAAAAGATTTCTGCTTGTATGAATCTATCACGTCAAAATAAATCAGTTCTCTGCTTAATATTAATAAGGGCATGTTTAACGCAGAGGAATATCGATTTAGTTTGACGTGATTTTGTTTTTGTTTTTTTTTAATTAGTTTTCGTATTGCTTAATGTGTTCATAAGGCAATGATGTACATAAAGTAGTAAAATATTTAATGACATTTTCCACGTAATGAAAAAAGATACTCCATCACGAATCCTATCAAATTCACATCTCCTCGGATTCGCTTAATAGAACGCTCATCATCCGAGTAAACCTTTATCTCCACGTTCAGTAGAACACATTCGTGCTCACTCACTTCGAATCCATACCGCAATCGCCTTCCACTTAGCTCTTCCCGGAACTTAACAACACCTCAAATCACAGCACACTCCACGAAACACATTAAATGTGCATCACTCTTAAAAACTAAACAGGCCGAATAGATAATGTACTTCGGGCAGCTTCCATCCACCACCGGTGTAAAACTCCCCCCGGTATTCTTTTACTCGTATATGAAGGAAGTTTTACACTGGGGAAATACCCAAACGCTTCACTAGTTCTTTTGTCTTTCCGCTTGTTATATTCGAAAATGCGTTACGTTCTTATTACTTTAAACAAAGTTTGGATTTGCAAAGTGCTACAAAAGACGCCCTTTCATTTACTTAATTAAACGTACACACAATTACACACTTGAGTAAATTTGTCCAATATTTCGCAGTTACTTGCTTACAAATGGAATTATTTTATAAGGAAAGTGGAATTGTAACATTTCGTTATTAGACGGCTGAAGATGTGTCAAAATTAGCTGTGTAATTAAAGTTCGGGAACTCGTGCTATGCCAAGGATGCACCTGCAACGTCGTTATCCGGCGAGTCCTGAGTGTGCAGTACGGCGTCTAGTTTATTAGGAAAACCTGATTAAACGAACAAATACCTGGGGCCAATTATACCACAAGCAACGCGACGCGACACCTTAGATTTTTAAATGAACTGAAATTCAACGTATTAAAAATAAGAAGAATTTATGCTCTCCTATCGCACTAAAACATAAATGACGAAGGAAAAATATAATGTTAAGTATCCGCAGTTCCATAAGAATTACACCGTCAAGGACGAATAAAGCTTTATTAAAATTTTTGCCTCTTTTAAGGAAGCAAAAAGAAAGTAATTTATTCCATTTTTTTCTTGTAGCTGTATTCACATGCTGTTGGTCTGTTGAGACTTTTCATCCCTTGTAATTCTTAACGAAATTAAATTAAAATGTCTGGTGGCCATATGCTGGGTGTTTCTTAACTTCATACAAAAATGAAACCAGTGAAAGTTTACATTAAAAGTGATAGAATGAAGCAGTTTGGTATTAACAATTGATTAATAAATATTAGGGATAATAAGTGATTTTGGCGAACGATGAAACAGTTTGATAGTCCCGGGTTTATTTTTATGACGTAATTACGTTGTCGGAAAAATTTGTTGATGTCAGCATCGGCTGTTAAGTGGGTTAGTTGTCAGCTGTATTTTGTCGCGTTGAAAACATGGCTGAATTTCCAATACTGTTCTTGTGGACATGATTTTAATTTACGGCGAATGTGGTCAAAATGCGTTGACTGCAAGACGTTTGTATGCACAGCGTTACTACGATTCAGTGTTTACAAGGGATGCAGTGTGGACAGAAAAAAATCCTCATGCAATGCGTCGCCGTAGTTTTTAACAACGCTTTTCGGTCAATCTGTGTCCAGGTATGTTAAACGGCACTTTAATCGGTCTATTTGTTTTACCTAATCGCTTGGACGAAATGGTGTATTTACGTTCTTGCAAACTAATTTCCGGAATTCCTAGACAATGTAAATTTAAATATTAGAAAGTATTAGACCTTAATCCATTAAATTTTTACCTGTGGGGACATTTAAAAAATCCAGTGTACGCCGAAGACGTAAATACAATAGACGAACTCAACGCACGCAGTGGAAAATATTCGAAAACAGAACCAATTCCGTAACGAATGTAAATTCCTGCGTTGAACATCGAACACTTATTGTGAGTGAAGGTCACCATCCGTCGCGTCCAGCGGTTCTAAACATTTCATAGGGATTGCCGGATGTCGCAATTAATTTTTTTTTGCATCAAGTTGAAGAACACCCGATATATAACCTAACAAATCTTTCTTTAGATAACCTTCTGTTATGCTTACTACCTTGTTAGTACTTGATGTCTTGGTGAAATTCTAAAGCATTTGGTTGCGGAGAAAACGTTGGATAAAATCACAGAATGTTAGCATTTAGATGTTTTGTATTTACTAGGCTAGGAAACTGACGTCTTGATGGTGTATGGCGTCTTGGAGAAGTTTTAAAGTGTTGGCTTTGCGGCTCAAGACAACATTGTCTTTTAGATATCTTCTTCTGTTTATCAATTATTAGCAACGTGAAGTCTTGCTTGGCTTTTACCTTATTGGAATATGGTATGAGAAAGACCTTAAGGAGAGGCGAAATCATTGGCTGAGGAACAGAACGATTTTAATGCTTCTTGAGGAAGAATTGAAGACCATTACAGTTTACTCCCCGCATCATTGCAGAGGGTGTTAAAAAAGTGCACTTCGTTACTAAAATGCCTTGCCCTTTTAATCTATGTGTTTTGATCGATACAAAACTCGTCATATTAATTGTTCAGGACATTTTTTCCAGATGAATACATTTATTTACTTTGACATAGCTTTAACCTCGGCAGGAAGTGGTCGATCTAAATGAAGTTCAAATTCAAATGATAGAGAATATATATATAGATATTTTCGATCTAATTTTAAACTAGTTAATAGACCTTGATTTTGTTTTCTACTCTGCTTATCCTGCTTTGTCTTTGTCACCTGCAATTTTATTCTTGGTGGTAGCAGAAAGGACTAATAGATTGATTTGCTTAAAACTAATAAAATTCAAGTCATTATCAGTGATACGTATAATTCGACATTCTTGGACCGATTGTTCTGTTAAAAGCCATTGGTCTTATGTTCTGACCTGCCTTTAATTGATTGTAATTACTGTAAGAACATAAAAATTCTTGACGATGACCTTGAAGTTCTTCATTAGACCATACAGAAATATATGATTTTAGACCTATCTACGATTATCTTCTCCGAACGAAAGCTTTCTTTATGTCAATGTCCCTCTCCCTTTAGATTTCCGAGTAGGTCTTATGCGTAATTGGAAGTGTAAATGACCTTAACTCTGACAGTTAACTTTAGGTTTTCGATAGCGTCCCTAGATTAGATGTTTTCCTTTCACAGAAAGGAGCAGCTCAGAAGTGTCCAGACGCTTTAAGCTCCGTATTCCTTTTCACAAGAAACATCAAGCATTCCGTTGGACAAGTAACTCTGAGCTGCTTATACCCCAGGGTGTAATAACCTTAAATAGAACGCAGTTATATTTGTTTAACTTAATTGATACCTACATTTACTATATTTTATTCATTCTAATTTTAGGAACTCATTGCTAGTGAGAAAGTACAATGATGGCGTTATCTAAGTTTCAATTTGTGTCTGTAAAAGCTTATCTTAATTTAACAGTTTATTTTCTTTCTCTTCTATTTTTTCTTCGTTTTCTAATTTTTGCCTTAGCTTTACAGTAAATGTTGTGTACGTTTCAGAACATTTTAAATTACGAACTTGAAATACAGATTTGTAAAAACTAAATTCAAAATCTATGCCTAAATATGTCAACGTTTATTTCAAATCTGTTCAGCCATCATAAAATTTTAAATTATCACGACCTATTAGATTTTACGAGATAGTGTGTTTTGTGAAATCAAGTAGGTCATGAAAATTACTAATTGTGTTTCCCATTCTAAACGCTAATACAAATGTTAATAGTCTATTGTAGAAATAGCAGGTACATAAATACCTAAAGTATAAATTCTATTCTTTACAATTATTCATTCAAGTCCCATCTGAATTTGGGAAAATGTTATTGTATTGTAAGAGAGGCATAATTTTTTTTAATAATTGGATTGATATTTGAAATGATAATATTTTAAAAAGTAAACAGAATTTTAAAAATGTCGAAATGAAACATAGTAAGCCTATGTATCTGAATAATATAATTGGTATAAAGAGAATGAATACTTTGAAAACTTAATTATTTGAATACAGTGTTCGCTTGAATAAACTTACAAAATATTTGGGGACCCCATTGTCCCAACATCGGCTTCCATTATGCCAGGCCTTATTCCCGGCTTTCTTTCTTTATAATTTACAATTTAATTACTATTTCGCTCATAACGGGGTCAAGTAAGGAAACGACGGAGAAAAGTCACAAACTCGCAACTTATTTCGGAAACGTAATGAATATAAATTACGTTAAGGCACTAAAGACTGCCTCCGCGACTGTTCCATCATCTTAGGGTTCATTCCAGTTCTCCAAACATGCTGCATTTACACATGCACATGAGCTTGCGTTTTGAATATCATATGAGTATGTATTTTGGAGTTCGCTGTGTTCAACTTTGCATCCACTTCGCTAAATTCTCCGCAGAGATGGAGATGTAACACTTCGAAGTCGCTGTGTACACTTTCAGCGGATATATGGTGACATATTTTGCTGAGTACACAAGCAGATGCTCGTTTTGTTTGCTTAAGGGTTTCCCTTTAAGTATTTTACGACGTGGCATTACTTCCAGTGCGATTGATTTACATCCGTTTATCACAAAAAGTTAAAGGAAATTGTTTTCTTTCAGCATACAACTTTATAAATTATTTTTATAATAAAACGTATAGAATAAAATTTGAGTTCATCACGAAGGGATTAATAAACTTAGCATTAAAACGGACAAGCATGAAAAATGACACGAAGAGGCCCCAGATCGGGGTAGAGGTAAATATAGGGGTAAGCTTGTAATACAAATCCAGTGTCAAGGTGATCGATGAAAGTGGTGAACAGATAGATGCATGCTAAAAAAAGGGAACAGTTTTTATTGCTCGTGAAAATAACAAATCGCGCACGCCAAGCGGCCGAACTTTTACTATTTACTGAAGAAGAGCGTCCTATTTTATCGAATGATTTACTGATGGTATCAATGCAGCGCTCTTATACAGAGCGGTTATTTATTACCTCCACCGTCAAAAATTCGTTAATATTTTATTGCCCGCAACCCACTCAGAAGTAGGTATTTATTTCCTCCATGTAATATTGCTTACGGACCTCCACGGCCACATCAAAATATTTTCCAGGGAATTATTTTATAATTACTACAAATTATCTTGACATCAAGTAATTTAAGGTTTGACATTGAATTAAAAGGGGTTGATTGACATAATTATTGATTAATAGTCAGTGATTTCATTACGTACGACTTGATGTGGATGGTTCAGCCTTTCTGACAACAATCTTCAGGGACTATTTTTATTTCTTCGACTGGCATCTATCTTAGTTTTGCTTGAAACAATTCGTAAGAAGAAAATGAACATTTATATTAAAAATTGTGAACAGAATGTTATTCTTTTTTACTTTAATTAATAGTTGGCCATACAACTTCGCTTGGAACATTTGCTATCTAAACGGTGGTGCTGTTGCGGGATCAAAAAGCGGGACAGTATAACGTTATTTTAATTGTTACTTCTTAATTCCAGATTGGTTAAATATGCGAGGTTCAATACGTTAGCCATCACAGCCTACATACGTGAAAACTGCCATAGAACTAATGAATCATTTTTATTATTTTAATAAAACCTCGTAACCAATTTACGGCCGGTTTGACCAATATAGGTAGTGGAAAGAGTGCAAGTAATGGAGTAAACTCCGCTTTTATTCATAAAGTTGATCTCATCTTTTGAGTTAGTCAAAATCGAGGTAAGGTTATAATCATTTGAAAAGCTTACTTGCACACCTTCCAATTTAGTCAGAATTTTCTTAAGTTTGTCAGAGATTACCCCAACATAAGGTAAAGATGCATATTTGATATCAGACCCAACAGACTCTTCTGACAAAGTGGGGAAAACAGATTTGTTAATGAGATTATTGCGAATTTTATGAAATAACCGAGAGATCATCTCATTAGGGAAGCCATTACTAAAAGCTATTTGGCGAATAATCATAATCTCCATAACAAAATTATCTCTATTCATAGGAACTGAAAATGCTCTGTAAAAAATGCTGAAAAAGCTGACAATTTATGTTGATATGAGTGGTTGGACGTAAAATTGATAGTGGCATCAGTATTGGTAGGTTTTCAGAAAATACTGTAAGACAATGAAGAGTTTAGTCTTTTAATAGAAACATCTAAGAAATTAATACTTTTATCTTTTTCAAGTTCGAGTGTAGATTTAATATTATCATCAAAAGTATTAAAATGGTCGAGTAATTCGGTGACAGTATTAGTATCTCCATCGAGAATGATCAAAATGTCATCCACATATTCAGCGAAGAATTTAACTTTAAGAGATAACTGATGACCAGAGTTGAAAAATTTAGATTCTAAGTTGTTCATAAAAATATCTGCTAGCATCGGACTTAAATTACAACCCTAATTGAGAATAGAATTTATTATTAAATTGAAAGAAGTTTTGTTTCAAAGTGATTCTTAAAAGTTCTGCAACACAATGTGCATCATCATCTGATAGATCAGAGTCCATAAGTAATTCTTCAATCAAGTTGAGACATTCTGTAATCGGTATGGACGTAAAAAGATCAGTAACATCTAAAGAGATAAGAATGTAATTTTGTGAAATTTCGCAAAGATTTAGTTTAGAGACTAATTCCGCTGAATTTAAAATAGTGTAAGAATGTAATAAGTTAAATGATCTCTTAAGATATTGACCAGGAAGCATGCCAACTTATGGGCAGGTGAATATAGCTATAACCACTGGTCGAATGGAAACATTAAATTTATGTATCTTAGATAAACTATATACAGGGTTTACCAATATGGGTTACCTACAATTTTATAGGAATAAAACTCAAAATATTCAAGGAAATTCGGAAATGTTAATTAAATATGAAAATATGAAATTTCTCAATTATGTCTGAAACACAATGTCGGCCAAATGACCGCCGCGGCTCCTTTGGCAGGCCTCAATCCGCCTAATGACATTCTCGCACATTTCTGTGGGAATTTCGCCGATGACACCTTGAATTTCGAGTTTGAGTTCTTGAATATTCTGTGGATGGGTAGCGTCGACCTTTCGCTTCAGGTATCCCCACAAAAAAATCGAGCGGCGTCAAGTCACACAAACTCGATGGCCAATGCACGTCGCCGTTTCGAGAGATAACACGGCCGGGGAATTGCGTTTCCAGCAAATCCAGCGTCGCACGCGCCGTGTGGCTTGTTGCACCATCCTGCTGGAACCAAATGTCTCTTAAGTCCATGGGCTGCAAACGAGGCCATAAAAACTGATCGTTCACCGTAATTGCTCTTCCTTGGTCGTTCTCGAAAAAGAACGGACCAAAATGCGAACCAAACAGTAACACGTTCTGGATGCAGCGGTCTCTCAACAATCTCATGTGGATTCTCCAGTCCCCAAATGCGGCAGTTTTGTTTGTTAATGTGGCCACGGAGATCGAAATGTGCCTCATCACTCAGCATGATTTTTTGATGAAAATTGGGATCTGTCCTCACTTGGGCCAATATCCATTGAGCAAAAGCACGACACCGGCCATGGTCTGGGGGCTTCAATTCCTGTGTCAGCTGAATTTTGTAAGGATGGAGAGCCAAATCCTTCGTCATAATACGCCAAGTTGTCATTTGTGAGAGGCCTAACTGCTGCGAACGACGAGGAACTGAGAGCGTTGATTCCTCGGCCACACTCTGGCTGACAGCAGCGATGTTTTCGGCAGATCGGCCAGAACGAGCACGTAATGGCGGTAGTCCTGAATTTGTTGGCAATGTTTCGAATTGTCTGGTTTATGCTCTTGATGTTATTTTCTACCTGCCATCAGCTGTCACTAACCATAAGTGGTACTAATTACCTTTAAATATACTTAGTTTTAATATTTTGTTTAATTGTCACAATTTTATTTTTTAAAACTCACCTGTATTAATTGTTACCCTTAAGTTGGTAAATTTGAATTTCGCGTCATCAGCTTTACTTATAATTGCTTACCCTTAAGTTGGTATTACTTAGGAAATTTTAACTAATCTAGTTTAGGTTCTTACTATGTTTGTCATTTAAATTTAAAATGCCACGTGCTAATGTGCATTGTTCTTTAAGGTTTGTTTCAATTTTTTTAATAATTAACTCGTTCTAAGTGTCAATTCATGTAATTTCAGATTTGATAATGGCTTTTAAACCGAAACATGTCATCCAACCAACGTTTTCTGTATTGATGAGCTAAATATAACAGAAATTTGTACAACGCTTTTCTATAGTGACCTTCTGACAAATCTTGTTCAAAAATTTTATTACTAGTCACTAACATGGATAATCCATTATTATTTAATAATTTATAGACACCATCGGCACAATTTTCAAATGTACGTGTGTTTTACATGGACAAAGGACACAGCGAAATGCGTTTCTCGTCGGCTTTCATTAACATGATAAAGATATTTCTTTCGCGTTTATTAAACTATATATTTAATAACTTACAGGTGGCTGTAGCGTTCTGGTTTTCTTATTTTTAAACGATGTTCTTCGGAACAAAGATTTTGAAACGCGTAAGGCTCGATTCCAAACGATTACTGCTTTTGTAACGAAACTACTAAACGTCCAAATTAATTTTTATTACACAATCAAAACATTGTAATTATTTAATACATAAATAAAAACTGAAATGCACAATGGCGCTACGAATTCAAGCAGCTTGTATTGAATTTTGCTTTAAATAAAATAAACGTAAGCGTAAATTATGCTACTAAATTGTCTAAAAATTATTATGTAATAAGTAATTGCAATTATTGTAAGAACACCTAAACCTAGTCGACTGAAAACATCGCTTTTTTTCTTACGACGCGCATTCGTTCATGGCCACATAATGATAAAAGTCAATTCCACTCAACCTGTAACTCAAGCTGAGACGTTTAAATCCATTTAAATCGCCGACCAGTGTCGCCTAAACAATTTCTGTAAAAAATTAATTAATTAAATTAATTTTTACCGAAGTTATTATTTACTTTATATAATAAAATTTGCGTCATTTCTATTTGTGGTTTTAATTAAAGACATAGGTTTAGAAACAGGCTGTATACAGGATGGAATATGTAAGTGTGACTTCCACAGAAATAAGAAAAAAAAAGATTCTATTAAAAAGTGTTATGTTTATTATTACGATTTTGTTTAAGTAATAATTGTAATTACGCTAATTATTTATTGGTATTTTTACTTTTAATTATATTTTGCGATTAAAGTTTTGTGGCAGATTCATAAGATATCTAATTGCTGGAACAAGTAAGTTGGCTTGGAGACGTTGAAAAGAAAAAGCCATTTAAAATTGCCAGAGTAGCTTGTAGCGAATCCGCGAATTTAATCATTCTTAATTTTACAGGAGCTAAGAAAAAAGAATAAACACGACGCTAAAGACACAGTTGGAATGAAATTAAACAAAAAAAAAAAAGAATGAGGAAGAACAGGAGGGAAAGGCGATAAAAAAGAGCCGAGCAAGGAGCGCACTTACGTTAATTATTTTAATTTATATCTCCAAGTTTTCCGTTCTTGTTGGATTATTTCGTCCCGACGGCGTTGAAATAAATTAGCTTTTCTCAAATTGAACCAAGAAAAGTTAATTAACTGCATTATGAAACAACGAGTTTTCTAAATATTTCCGATGGCCAAGTTGATCGAACTTCGTTTACTTGCCCCTGCTATATACATTTGCTGATAAAATGAACTGAACTTTGCTTTTAGTTCTTAACGGTTAATTCTGTTCTGAAATTTCCCGAACCAACTTTTGTTTTCTTTTATTAAAGTTTTGGTATTACCTATGTCATCGTTAAAAGTTACTTTAATATTTATGTAACTGCAAGTTTCTTTAATTGATGTTTTAAGTAAAATCTCCGTAATAGTGAATAATTAAAATTTAGGGGAACAGTAATACTTTGATCTTGGTGTATTCATTTACCCAGATTCAAATATTCACACACACGCTACTGAGTTTGCTGTACTTTATCGAATTTGTTTACCTCAACTAAACACTAATCGTGCTTTACTGATGTGTGTACCCTTGAATTTAATTTTAATACTTTGAAAGCTTATCTGTTGAATATATTTTTTGTAGCATCAATTTCAGAAAAGTTTCTTAGTACTTCGAAAGCCGCGGTGTCTCTGACAAGTCTATAAATTTCATCAAATTTTCCCTTTTCCTCCCAGGTCGGAAATTACCTACTCGAGGATCAGATGTTTGCTTTCGAAGGTTATGCATCTGTCAGTCTGGATATGAGATGCGAAAATGGGAGATTCTTTGAAGCGAACACGAAATTTTCCGCACGATTTGTTTGTCGGGTGAGAAAGCTTACTCGAAAAATAGTGACCGGAAAGAGCACCCTCATTAATACTATGAATAAGGAAAATTTAGATATCTCAATTTTCTCTTTAAAGAGGAAAACTTTTTCAAATCAGTTTAATTAGTTTTGTCGTTATAGAAGATTTCCTTTTCAGAGCAAATCTATGGAAGATGTGCTAACCTTAAAAAGTTAAGACCGTCGCAAAACTATTATTTTTTTTTATTTTCTACTTTTGCACGGCGAATTATCTTCCGTAACATCTACATAGATGATTTACGGTTTAATATGAAACACTACTCTGCGAATCGAAGCCCTGGCACCAGCTTTTGCCCTCCTATTTTAAAATGAAAATTGCGCAGTGTTTTTACCAGTGCGGTTTTCAAATATTTACGACCGAAAGCAAATATTTGGGACGCATGAATTTTTGTTTGCGCAAATCGATACGTCATTGACCTTTTCTCCGTAATATAAATATGCCACTGCGGAAAATTTATCTTCAGTTCTTGTGCATCAAAGCGCAAGAAATTTAAAGCATTATGGAATCAGAAAGAAAACAGCACTATAAAAATACACGCAATTGAACAAGTTTCTAAGCATCAGGTGTAATTATGGAGTTGATTTAAAGCACAAGAATCTATTTTACTTTGAATAAGTAAATTTTTTGCATTTTGTATAAAATTCCTAACATAAGCTATTTAGGCCTATAACTTGAAGATGGTTTTTAATTTTTTGCATTCCTTTGTTTTATCCCCTTATATACCTCTCACGCCCTTAAGTACATCCTTTCTTCTTTCTTTACGTTTCCATTCTTTCTTCTCACATATGTCTATGTCCTTTATCAATTTTGTACATTCGAATCTAGCGTCCTTCCAAATTTTTCTCGTGCCCTTGTATTTACTTTCAACTTTCTTTGCTCTTTTGGTATTTTTTTTCACATGTTCTTTTCTAAGTT
Source organism: Serrognathus titanus (assembly GCA_039766575.1). Classification (NCBI taxonomy): domain Eukaryota; kingdom Metazoa; phylum Arthropoda; class Insecta; order Coleoptera; family Lucanidae; genus Serrognathus; species Serrognathus titanus. Next base: position 66,538,086 of record CM077911.1, read on the forward strand.
CTTCGTCTGTTTTATATATCGAATCTATCCTTTCTAGATATCCTAACTACCTAATGCAGCTTTTGCAACTTGATTGATTGATTCGTTCAATTTTAATAGTTCCTTTGGTCCTTGTTGGATCTTTTTACTCAAAATATAAAATTCCAATCCATAATTATAACGAGCGTTATTCGTTACCTTTATTTGCCCATTTTATTCATTTATTTTAACGTCTATTTGAAGAATTAAATTAGCCCCTAGATTTTTTTTTGAAGCGAAACAAAGTTAACTCAACCTGTACAAAGAAGACAAACTCTAAAAAATTACAGCTAATTTAAAATTCACTTTTGTTACGAGCGCAGTTTCTTTTTATCTATCTCGCGAATGGATATGAGAAGAGGATACCTGCCTCCATTCAACGTCACAAATGGAATTACGAAATCGGTATTCAGGAAAATTATTATCTCTGAGAAGCGAGTGGAATTAGCGAAGTCAGAACGATATGATCATTAGCTGTGCTTCTGTCGCAGAGGGTCCCCGAAGTTTTGCAACTTCGAAGCAGCTTTTGACGAGTGTATAACAGATGCCGAGTGAATCGATGTATAAAGGGAAGGACGAAAATTTCATTCTGTGCTTTGTACACCTTTATCTGACTCTGCATTCGGGGCACGTGTATTTATCAACGGGCAAACACAATATCACCAGCGTATGCATTCTCGGCCATAGCACGCACGGACTTATTCATTAACGATAGCCCGGCTTATTTTGATAGGTTTCGAACAGTCGGCTGGATATAAAAAAATACCGATAAAACCAACCCTACAGATTTATGATTTTTGAATGGAATATGTACATATGAAGAAATTGGATTGCTCATATAGATGAATTCAATTCCATTTTTGGTGTTCCATTTGATTATTAAACTTCATCGAATTAATTAAAAAAAATTATACATGTTAACAAATAGGTCTATCCAGTAATTTGTTGAACTTGTTAAACCGCCAGAAAGTAATGTTCTTATGCTGCCATTTAGTGAAAACTCCGGGGTTATACAGGGAAAACTTTGTTTTAAATTTGGAATGCTAAAAACCACTTTTTGGGAAGGAAGCTTTAGGCCGGGTTCAAATAGGCGAAGTGGTCCAAAAATGGCCAGAAAAGGAAATTAGAATTGATGTCGGTCAAGAGTTTTTGAATTCAGCTAACAACCTTGAAAACTTTTTCTGAAACATTATTTCGTGAGATACAATATGGGTTTATAGCTTTCATGTTGAAACAAAAGCTCAGTCGTCATGGTAGGTGTCAAAAGGGTCACTGCGATCTAAAGCTAAAACAAAAGCAGTTAAAGGTTGAAATAAAGTCTTTTCTTTTTTTCTCAAGGTGTTGTTCGTCATGACTTTTTTCCAAAAGGTAAAAGTATGAAAGCAAAATCTTGAAACTTCGAGTAAAAGAGATCCGAAGTTTGGAGAAGAATATCTTGGATTTTGACTATGTCAGACATAAATTAAAAACGAGTCGATTTCTGACATGTTAAAATTTGTTATCGGAACTGCGAAGTGATTCACCAAGATGTTAAAATCATTTTGGAAAATCATTGGTCATGTTATAAACAAAAGTGGAAGGAAGTATTTTGACAGTGTCAAAGTGAAATAGCTTCTAAATTAGTTGAGATAATTAGGTTATAAATAGTTCAAAAATTTATCAGAATAATTTTTACAGTCTATAGGCAATTTAATGTGTGCAGTCTATTTTTGTGATACAGATAAGATTTCGGTATGATCCAACCAAACGTCAATTTGGAGAATTTTTGACTATTCGGCTTCTCTGCTCTGCATTAGTTGTATTATGTTATTTTGTTCAGTAATAAATTGCAAAGAAAAAATAATGAAAAGCAGGACAAATAACGTGAAATAGAAAAATATTACATTTACTACGTGGGAGGAAATAACGTTTCTTTTAGGCGCGTTATATCAGGATATTATTTATTCGACAAATATGTCAGGGCCAGGAGAGTTTTTCGTTCCGCATAAATAACTGCACCGCATTAAATCTCTTTTTTTAATATTTGCAGGGTCACATAGTGCCTTACAACGAAACAGCAGGCATTCTCCCCGAGGATGACTCGCTAACACTTAAGAATATTAAAAAGTCAGCTGCCGGTGAGTACTCATGCTCCGCCACGAATTCAGAAGGAGAGACGTACAGCCCTCCGTTCCATCTCGCCGTACAATGCAAGTATCTCATTTCTTTTATTATTTCGCCGCTTTATAATAGAATCACATTAGCTGCTAAAATTTACCACCTGCGACTGCTACGTTTGGCTTATTACCGATCTTTAATATACGCGAGCTTATTTGCCCGAATTAGAACAGCACAATGAGCGAATAATTCAAATAGCATTCTCTGTTTAACAACTCTAAGAAAATGAATTCCTTAGAACAAAATGTATGTATACGGTACCCCTAAGGTACTTCCATCGAGCTGCAGAGATGTTTCCGAATCAAAAATATTGTTTAGGAATATTTAAAACGATTACTATTTCATAGTTCTTGTTTATTTTCTCTATAACCGACGTCAGCTCTACTTTCTACTGAAGTCTCGTTTTTGCTTTTTGATTTTCCATCTCTTGGTAACCATTCTTTCTAGGTTTTCGTTGATTTGAGTCTTGCATCTTTTCTTAAGATTGGGTAGGTACTTCTAGCTCTTTTCACTTGCATCTTAATTCTCGTAATCGTCTTCTCTCTATTTCTCTTTGCCAAAGGTACTCATACATTTCAAAAAAAGTAATGGAACATGAGCACACAAATTTCATAAACATTTTGGCAATGGAGAAGTTTACTATTGTTTTAAAAAAATAAAGTTAAAGCAAGTTGATGTTAAACTGTGAAAGAATTATTCAAGTATCTTTAAAAATGCCCGAATTATAAGACTTCAAACTTGCGCTTTGTGACGATAGTTTCTGAGCGAGGTGATGTCATTTCTCCTATTCGATAAAATATCATTTTGACGCTTTACAATCCCATTTTCATTTTAATGCGAATATACAGGTAATAAACAAGTAATAAACAACAAACAATGTAAGACACATGTCAAATTGAATGAATGTCAGTTTTTCGTAGCGGTATAATCGCTTTCAGCTGTACGAAGAAGTGATGTCATAACCGAGTCGTTCCTGCTTAAAACATGGAAACTTTAAAAGCTTATTTCTCCGTTATTTATCGATGAATTTTAAAAATGTTTTCATCAGTCAGGTATTTTTACCCTATATTTTACTGTTATTAAAAAAAATTTCAATTCGAAGATGAGTAAATTTCTCTATTCTTTCGTTGTGTCTGCCAAAATATATTAATTCGTTTAAGTCGAATGCACTTTTAAAATTAAAGACATAAGTTTTGAAATCAACAACGCTGAAACAAACGCATTAGTCCGAAACGTGGCGGGCATCCGAATCGGAAAATTACGATCTTCATGAACGACGTTCGTTTTCTTTCAATTCGAAAACGACGATCCCAACCTGACTGATGCATTCTTCTCGATCAAAATGTGGCCTCATCGGACTTTTATTGGTTCATCTAACTGCTTAAATAACCTCGGCTGTCGTGTTAAAAAATGTGCAATTTCCGGCGAACTCGGAACAATTCCAGATAAAGTTAATTTTTCGTTTCTCGTGAAAAAGGGGCGACTGCGCGTAATAAGCGGAAGATTCGCGGTCTCGCCGACAGATTACTCACGCAGCTTCAGCTAATGGGGGTTCTTCATTGCTGACTTGAAAAAGCGCAGGACGTGACATCACCACATTCTTTTGCACAAGAGAATGTTCTAAATTAATTCTACTGTTTTAATTTGATCATCTTTCCAAACGTTACAGTTTAAAAAGATGTTTGAAATACACATAATTTACATCAATTCTCTTTTATTAAATAATAAATAATTTTATATTTAAAAAAAAACTGCACCTCTCAGCGTAGAATCGTTTTAGTATCGAAGTATGTACTAATCGTAACGAGTTTTACTCCTCCTCGTGTTATTACGATTTCAGGACTAGTAAATTTTGATTCGCAAGTGGATTACTACAATCTGCATTGGTGCCGGAGATGACTTCGTTCCAAAAATGTATGCAATTTCATATCGACGGAAAATCTAATAACTTGTTTTATTATTAAAGATAAATATTCTCCGATCTCATGGAGATTGCTTCTTGCTCCACCATCTGCTTGCCTGATATTTTTTAATACAATCTTATATTTTGCCAACTCATACGTTCTCTATTAGCAATGACTCGTACAAGTGTCTAATTAAAAAGGGCAAAGCTTAATTCATCTCAAACATACACAAAAACAACCAACACAAAATTTTAATGTGTAAATATGTGTAAATTATTAAATAGAATAAGAGTCAGTATAATTCTAGATGATGAAATAAACGCGTCCCTGAAAAACGTAACACTTTGAGAGTAAGTAATTTAAAGTGGAATGTGCCATCTCTCCTAAACAATGTGAAATTAAATGAGATTATAGTGAAGGGAACTTCTCGGCGTCTCACATTTTGACACATCTTCGTTATTTATTCGGTATTTAGTACGCTTGGCTTATTATTAAACGTGAGTGCCTGCATGGCGTGTTGTACTCCTGACGCGGTAGCCCGTATTTCTGATCTTCAACCCTGTGTCCCGCACCCTTGTCCTCATTGCCGATGCGATACATACAAAGAAACACGCATTAAAACAATTACGGACTCGTGTTATTTAGTTAACGACTAATGCTTTGCTTGATCGTGTTTGCTTTATCTACCACCATCTATTTGTTGCATATAGAGCGGGCTCGAACTGTTTAAGCGTGTTATGGTATCTTGATTCTTTTCGAGTTGTTTCGTTTGTTACGCACGGAATAGTTTTTTTTTGTTGTTTGACATGCACGTCTGGAATCAATTTTTCCGTATAGCTTTTCTGTTTCTATTCGTTTTTCTTTCTTCTGAGTCATAATATATTTTCCCGTTCTGTTTGTAGGATTTTGTAAATATCTCATTCTTTGAGCACCCCAAATATTTGAATTTATTGCCCATTCTGTTTTTGTAAGATATAGCTTTAGAAAACTTCTTTTTTTCAAATTTTTTATTTCTGATGATCTTAAATTCACTTGCCGGTATTCATGAATATGTGAATATTAATAAAGGAGTGTTATAATTAGGTTCTGCGTTATCCCAAGTCCTGCAAGCAAGATAAAATCATCCGACGGACTCGTGCGCGATTTTTTTAACATAGTGGGACGTGTTTTCTGGCTTCATAAGTAGGATTTATTACGACATGCACTTCGTGACTACGCTTCTTAGAGAACTATCCTGCGGATGATAGCAGCTTGTCAGGAGCTCTCCGCTCAGATATTTTTCATTTTTTCGTATTTATTTTGTCGGCGAGCTTTTGTGTATTTTTTCAGTGCAGTGCTATTTTTTTCCATTTTTTTTTTGCTTGTTTTGACCCCCCGTCCTGTTAGTATGCAGTAAGTACGTAATAAATTACTACTTTATACCAGTATTGTGTTTGTGAATCTGGAAATTAGAAGTATCAAGCAATTTAAGAGTTAATTAAATTAATAGAAAATTTATATTTTTGAGTAGCACTCATTGTTTTATTTTAATTTCTGAATTAAAGGTTAAAAAATTGAAAACAAAAGATAACATTTATAACAATTTATTTTCGTCCTCCTTCAAGAATTTGGAAACAAATTTAGAGAGCCCTGGTTTTTAATAGCTTATGCAATTAGTGTGTAAAGTGAGTCTTTTTAATCGAGTGCGCAAATAGTAACACGAGATAAAAAAATACGTTTCTACACACGTTGTATACAATATTTTTTCTACAACAGTTTTAACTCGTGATATTGTTGTATAAAAAAGAAAACAGATAAAAAAAATAGTAGTCATCGTTATTCACTTTGACACAGTGTAAAATCAATTCTGCGAAACGTCAGCAACTAATTTACTATTACTAATTTTCTGCCTAGTTATGTTATGTTCTTCTTGGTTTTATACTTTACTTTAGTGTACATTTAGGTTATAAAATACTTTAAAAACATTAATGAAACACATAATTAAACTAGATTCTTGTCCTGACGGAGCTATCAAACGATAGTGAAATGTAGAGCATTAGTGCCAATTTCAGTCTCCGTTTAAAATAATTAATAATGAAACAGTTAAAAATAAGCAGCAACCCATTTTACATTTGATTTTTTACGTCCCAGTGCACAAACTAAAATTAACCTTTAAAGTATCTACTGTAGACACAGTTGTAGAAAAAATTATTTTTAGATCTCATAGTTTTTAAATGAGAAAGAAAAGAAGTATAAGAATTGTTTTTTCATTGCAAATATTTGTGATGTGATTAAAAAGCTTTGGATTTGGAAAAACGAATTTCCTAAAGTTAGATCAATTTTAAAATGCTCTTTTTACTGAAAATGAATAAAAAATTGTTTTTACTCTACACAAAGCATCTCATCGCTGTTTTAAATATGACTTTAAACTTATAAGTGTAATGACTTCAATTACTAAGGAAATGGATTGTCAGTGAATGTTAATGGAATTGATCATATTTAGAATTGGCAACTTTGACGGTTTAAAATTAAACGAATTCATGGGTTTCTTATTGACTGCATAAATGTGTACTATTGCGAGATGAATAATCAGTATAATAAAGTAGGCTGAATTTTCAAAATTTTAGCATATTGAAATGCTCTTAAATGTTAGAACTTAAAACAACATGAAAAAATAAATATTTTATTGAACCAACATCAGCATGCTTTCGGCTCATTGGCTCTACCAATGTTCGTGTGTATTGCGGAGTAAGAGTTCCCCTTGTATGTTGAACTGCCTGAACCAGTTCATCCCTATTCTGTGGCCTAAAATTATTCCTATAATTTTTTTAACCGGGTATCCCAATCGGGTTAATAACCATGTAACCCAATCTGATTAATATCTGGACTTCTTGAAGGCCAAGGAAGAACTTCGAGTTCATTTTCTGCCATTCAATCCTGTACGATTCTCGCTTTATGCACAGGACAATTATCCTACAAAATACACTGCTCAACAAAATTATCGCCTCACTCAATATTTATATATTGCAATTATTTCTTCCGTATTCTAATGCTAGATTCTTTATTGTAAATATAAAATAAAATAATAAATAGTAATTTTATTAAAAATAAACAACAAACAGCAACAAGTTTACAAAAGAAAAATTTACAAAAAGAAGAAAACATTATACTGACGTGATTTTGTTTTTACTCGAAAAAGAAACAAGACAAGAAACAGCTAATACCGCGTGTTAAATTTACAAAAAGAAGAAAACATTATACTAACGTGATTTTGTTTTTACTCGAAAAACAAACAAGACAAGAAACAGCTAATACCGCGTGTTAGCACCTCTGGCATTAATAACAGCTTGCATTATTCTCGGTAAACTGTGAAATAAGTTTCTCACTGACTCCTACGGAAAGTTGTCCCATTCTTCAGTCAACGCCCTACCAAGTTCTGCAATTGAAGCAGGAGCGACTTCTCTTTGTCGCCTTCCAATCACATCCCATACATGCTCGATGATCTGGACTACAAGCTGGCCAGTCCATGACTTGAATTCCAGTATCACGAAGATACTAGCTACGTGGGGCCTGACATTATCTTGCATTAGTACAAAGTTATCCCCAATAAATGGGGCAAAGGGCATTACATGTGGTTCTAAAATGTCAACCACATATCTGTTCGCTGTTATTGAACTCCTATCCACCACCATTAACTCCGTACGCGCGTTCAAAGAAATTCCGCCCCATACCATTATTGAACCACTTCCAAAACTTGTAGTTGAAAGAATGTTTCCTGGAGGGTATCGTTCTCCCACACGACGCCACACATTAATACGTCCATCAGACGATGTTAGGCAAAATCTTGACTCGTCTGTGAAAAGCACGTTGCTCCAGTCTTTAATAAACCAATTAATATGTTTACGGACAAACCTTAACCTTTACACTCGGTGTGTTCTGGTTAATCGGGGTCCAGTAGCAGGCTTCCTAGGCCTCAATCCCACTTCCCTCAAACGTCTTCTAACGATTTGATCACTTATTCTTACTCGTCGTACTTTAGAAAGCTGATTTTGAATATGTCTTGCCGTCACAAAACGTTGACGAAGAGCACTCATTCGAATAAATCTATCGTCTCTTTCGGAAGTGGCCTTCTTTCGGCCTTGTCCTCGTCGGCGTACATATTCTCCAGTCTCTCTATATCTTCTGGCTGCTCTAGATACGGAAGATTGCTGAATTCCACACATCTAACAATTCGAACCACTTCTTCAGTGCTTAAATGTCTTTGTTGACGACGAGGATCCATTATTGACAAAAATTAAATGCATCTTACACAAAAATCACCGCAAACCAATCGATTAGTGACACAAGAATTAGCTTGAATGGGTTTTGTTACTGATTATCTTATGTTTATAAGCAAACCATCAAACGATGAAGATTCAAGATTAAACATCGATCTTATTTCAAAAACAATTAAATCCGTTCTTTACAAAGATAATTCTATTTTGATAAGGTGATGCGATAATTTTGTTGAGCAGTGTAGAATCCTTTAGTCATTTTCAATGACATTAAAAAAAAAACATGTGTAGTGTCATGCACAACCTGCTGATACACAAAATCGCCATGAAAATTTTCTTTAAGACGGAAACATCACGTCATTCAACATATTTTTGGCCATTCAGAAGTCCATCTATAAAATGAATTCTACTAAGGCCCTCACTTGAAAACATGCCCGGAAAACCTGTTCTTTATAGGTATTCTTGATTGTATCGTTGATTTCAAGGGCGGTATATCGTTTGCCTGGCATTATTTGCCGATTGAAAGATTTTTTTATCCGTGAAGATAACTGTTTTCCAAAATTCGTGATTCCTATTTACGAACATATTTGCAAACTCTATTCTCTTTAGTTAATTTTCTTTTGTTAGAAAAGTGTTTTGCGCTGCTGTCGAGTTTCGTAAACCAGCTTAGCCATACGCTCTCCAGCAGGAAAATAAGTTCTTCATCAGCTGTAAAAAAAGAATGGTTTCTTATATAATTAACAAATCATCATCTTCAATATGTGTTGTCTTCCGTTTATGACCCGCATCAGGGATACAGGCCAGCGAATGCGTTTCCTCCCATTTCCTCTTGAGGTTTTGGATAATGGATTTTCTTGAATGCAAATGATTTGCTAATCTTTGCAAAGACCATCTCTCTTCCAGTTTAGCAATGGCGGTAGAGTTTTCTGCCTCCGAAAGAATGTTGTAAGGCATCTTAATGACTTAGATTGACTTCTGACAGTAACAATTTCAAATTTTATAATAATTTTATATTTCTATTTATCTATCTAGTTCTATTCAAATATGGAAAATCTGCCGTACCAAATATTTATCTCGCAGTGGTACATATTTGTAGCTATTTTCAGGACTAATTTACGTTCTAACTGACTTTATTTGGCATTACAAAATGGTTTACATTAGAGCAGAAAACATTTGTGATTGCAAGTTATATCCAATTTTAACACTGCGACATACGCTTTCCAAGACAAAATATTAAAATGCTACCGGATTATTAATTGAACACATGTTATTACTATCATACTAGTTCCCCGATCATTAAATATAAGGAGTGTATGAGTCCGTTTAAACTGAAACTGTTCGTTCTTGAGAATCTTTATATGATCCAGATAAATGAGTTTGTCTCCTTGTTAGGTATTAGGTATATTTGTCGTTCTTCCAAAAATGTATTAAATGTGTGTGATGCAATGATAATCTTCAGTAGCGTGGTTAAATATCATTATTTTGAGGAAACTAAGTTCATGAAGAAGTTTACTTTGCAAATTAATTACGAAAAAAAAACTACCTGTATCATAAGAATGGAATAGATCATAATATTTAGGATAATTATACATGTAGGTAAAAAAGAAATGGAGAAAATAAGTACAAAGAAAGAATAGATGAACTCGATTTGAAAAAGAACCTGAAAGGAAAGGCAGATGTTCTAAAATGATTAAATAAGGTTACAAAAAATTAGTTAAAAGAAATTTGATCTATTGATATCATTTGAATATGATGAAAGAATGAAATTCATTCTTGAAAGCAAAAACTTTTCGATAAAAACTTGCATCCTTTCTCTATTTAAGCAACATGCTTAAAAACTGCTTTCAAAAACTCCCATGTTTGGAGTTAAGATAATAAAAAACATGGGATCTCTACTTACTGCTTACATATGAATAAAAATAAATAACAAAGTAAAGTGAGGTTAATTATTGTTAAACGATAGATGTATATGTGTGTATCTTCTCGTAAAATTGTATCATAAGCCCCCTGTTTGATGCGTTAAGGAACGTTAAGGGGCTCATTCTGTGTTATCTGAGATGTAAAAATAATTGTGAAAACAAATTAGTAGACGCAACTGAAAGTGAATCTTAAAGTCTCTTTTAAATCATTATGAAACTGGTCCTATATTCATTAAAATTGGAATTAAACTTTGTATTTTACTTAAGTTTATTTCTGATTATAACCAATTCTTTTGAGTAATGTAGCGTATTAAATTTTAAAAGAAACGAAATATATATAAAAAACGTTATGATTCTTGTTTTCCAGATGCTCCCAGCTGTAAGAAAGGCTTCGAGGAAATGCGCGTAGGCTCTTCTTTAAACGAGGTGCTGGTCGTTCACTGTCACGTAGACGCATTTCCTGAAGTAAAGCGTTTCTCTTGGACTTACAACACGAGCAAAGGAGTTTTACCCGTGCAAGGAGCGAAAATTCAGAACAAGAACGGCGTGTCAACGTTGTACTTTAGTCCTGGTAGTGCTGACGTTGAATCGCTTTCCTGCTGGGCGTCTAATAGCATCGGGCAACAGCAGACACCTTGTCAATTTTATGTAATACCTGCCAGTAAGTATACTTTATTTATAATACCTTAGCAAATGACTGACTATCCATTTACGTACGGTGACGGCCCCAGTTTTAGAATAATCACCGATACAGGAAGTATCAGAATCGGATACTTTTTCTTATTCATAATTTCGCATCTGATTTTTTTATTTATTTTGTCCTTTTGCTTTTACATGTTAGGAGAATTTCCCACTAAAAGTGTGATAAAAACTTTTCGAGTATCATTTGCTTAAACATTTGTAATTTAATGGTCTTATTATGTGAGTTCAAAATTGTAATAGTTTGAACATCCGCAACTACTACAATGATTTTTTAACGCACATAATTCAAACGATAACTCCGAACCTGAATTTTAATTGCGGAAACTCAAAACTTTTCACCTACTACGATCCAGAAGTTTCATATATCCGTTTATATAATGACGTCGTTCTGAAAATGTTTCAGTGATTTAATTTTCATGCAAATTCGGCTGTCCTTTAGAACTACTTTCATCTAGAGGAGACACCGTAGCAGCCAGCCAGTATTTACATTTCCATATTCTCCACTTGATTCCAATTCCCATCCGCGCTCATGAATATTCAGCGACTACTTAATGTGCTAATTATCTGAGAAGTTGGGCCTTCAAAAGTTGCAGGTGCAGAGGTAGTAGAATCGATGATCTTGTCCCCGGCATTAATTCCATCAAGTTTTACTTAGTGCTGTATCGCTTTTCCTTTTGCGTGTCGAGCTTGTTGAGCATAAATGAGAAACTTGACAAGTATTTCTCACGCTATAGATCACACAGCTTATGTAGTACGTACCTATGCACAATAAGAAATTATATATTATAGATGTTACGTAAATCCTTTACAAAATAGTTATTTGAGAAGCAAGTGCAAGATGCATCTGCTTTTGACGCGAAGTTGTTCAATGAGTCAAAAGGATGAGTTGCAACTAATATCAATTGATATGCCGCTAGCTATATTCTAAAGAACAGAGTTATTGGCAAATAGATATTAGTTATAGAGTTCTACTCCTGCAACGTTTGTAACAACAAAAGCAAGCCAGTGAGGGATCCTTAATCCATTGTTTATGCAGGTCATGAAAGAAGGAATTGTTGAATAAGAGGAAGACTATAATTTCTAAGGTTTCATAAAATAATGTGATAAAAACAAATTTTTTATTACAATAAAATATTTAATTTAGTTTTATTATTTTGGAATTTAATAAGCAGCGTTCTGTTAAATTTAAATATATATCAAGCATACGAAGAACTAGAACGGTAAAATGAAGTAATATAGCGACAAAAGCTTAATAAGAGGAAAATTTTAATAAGAGCAAAATTCCTGAGCTGCAAATATAATTGAGAATATGCATCGCAAACGAGAAAAGTTATACGTGTAGCAGCTCGTACTTAAGTAATTTCGTCTTACACTTAAACCGGCGAGTGTGTTCGGTGTTTCAGACGACTATACGTTTTGCATTTAATACAGCAGATAATATTACATACATTGTACGTACGATGTGAAAACAGCTGCACTTGTATGAATTAATTGTAAATTCTGACGCCCTTCTAAAAGGCTTAAGATATTTTAAGCACTCTTCGTTTCTATATTTAACCTGTCTGTGCTCGAAAGATATTTTGTAAATAAGTTGGACCAGATCAATATTATCAGTTGATGTTATAATATAATTGTATTTTATTATTTATTCTATTAAATTATTACATATTATATTTCCCATATACATGATATAAGCAGTGTATTCAACATGGCGATCATATACAATAGCAGGAAAGAAAATAACATTTTTATATAAGTCATTACGTATCATATATGTTTTTGTCTTCTTTGAAAGAAAATTTATAGCTCTGGAAATTTTAAGATATAATAAAATGTGCCCGTGCGAGTTGCAATATAAAATTGTTCTTGACGCAATCATATCCCGAACTCGTAGCCAAATACACATAAAACGTGTTTACTTTTGGAGATTAAACGCGTTTGAATTATTAGAGGCAGTTACATTGATAATTACATTCGATTGTGGTTTGTGGAACGCTCTTTAATATCGACTGCAAACGTGATTATCGGAAACGAGATCGTATTTTCGCTTTCAGTAATTCCACTCTTTTTCAGTTATCTGATACGCTAAATTTTTTGTTACACGATACCATCTTAAAATACTATCCTATAAAGGTTTTTTAGTTAGACGTGTTACAAATTGTAACAAACAAGTAACTGAAGCTGGCACGAAGTGAGCGCAAGTAATAGAAATTTTCTTTTTTAAGTTGTAAGTACGTTCTCTGTCCCGCTTGATTCAACGTCAATTTACAAGGAACGATAAATATGCGTGCTCGGTTCTGCACGAAGTAGGAAATTCTCTCATGTGAGACCAGATTAAATTGGCATCTGCTTCCTTGAATGTATTGGATCAACAATGTACTGGCTCGGGTTTTGGCAAAAAAACGCGTATGCGGTAAATAAGTTTGTACGTTGAAAATTGAATTAAATTTGGAGAGTATAAGATATCAGAAATAGAAAACAAAGAACGTTGAGCTTATTAGAGGCAGAAGTCGACAGAAAATTTTGTATATTTTGTAAACTTCACCAATTACGTGAAAATTGATTGCGAATGTTGCTTGGTGGCTTTTCACTCTTGAAGGAGAAAGGGAAAAAGATACCTGAAAATAGGAAACACATTTGATAGACATTAATTATTAAAATCAGACAAAATAATAATGTAGAAATATTATTAAACATAAAAATTTTAAAGATGAAAGAAATGTGATGATTGGAGAAGGAAGAGGATGAGGTTTGCACTACGAGGGCAAGTTAGCTATCTAGCTAGGAAGGAAAACTCACAGGGCTACAAAAAATGTATTTCTACATAATTATCGCCTATACCAATACACTGAGTCTCGAGTTGTTTCATGCCATCAGGGTGCTAAACAGTTCTGTAACTCTGTGAATCTACAGCTTTTGATACTGACTTGAACTATGTGAGGCTTTGGATCCTGCAGTTTTCGTGCAAAAGCAAAATTTTAGTTATTCATGAATTCTGACGTTTTTCAGGTTTTGGATCACCCTTCGGTAAACCTCTCCATTAATTTGACCCTTTTTAAATATAAATAAGCGGAATACCTTCGCAGTTCCAATAAACGGTCATCTTCAACTTTCTAGAAGATAACGTTTTTTTTTTCTTGGAGATTGGATTATGAATCCATTGCATCAACACCTGTTTCGTGAAAGGATCCGATTAGAACACTCAAGTCCTGTCGCTTCTAAAGCGGCCAAATGTTTTTCGCTACTTTCTGTTCCGATATAAGGAGTTTGGAGATCCATCGTGCAAAAACTTTTTTCATCCCTAAATCTTCGTACATAATCTTGTAAACCATAGTTTCGGTTACACCGGCTTGTTTAGCAAGCATTGGGATCTTCACTCGTCAATCTGCAATAGCAAATCTTCAACGAGACTGATGGTTTCCTCAGTTCTTATGACAATCGGTCTCTCTGATCTGAGGTCATCCTGAATTGAGTCGCGGCCCAGCGAACTGTTTTTATAAAAATTTCATTTGAAAATAAGATGAGCAATCATTGTAAACTTGGGACAACCTTTCATGAATATCGTTTGGTCCATAACCTTATCTAGTTTACAAACTTTATCACTAGGCGATGCTCCAAATTACTTTCGCTTATTTTTTCGGACGAAAAAAGTCGTAAGACATTTAAAATACGACGAACTTGTATAAAATTTTGTCAAAGTACTTAGCACAGCGGCAGTAATTTGACAACCCAGCAATTTTTCTGGCTAGGTAGATTAATTTAGAAAAATCCCCTGTAGAGAGGGAGTTGAATTAAGAACAAAATTGTTTTAGAGCATGATGATCTTGTATGGACAGGATACGAAAGTAAAGTGAAGCAAACAATCAAAAAAAAAGGGTCCGCATTGTAATTCTTGCTTACTGATTCTAAGAATGCTTTCGACTCAGAGAACAGAGAGGTTAATTTTCGAAATAACGAAATAATACTTCCAAAAATAGTTGATTTAATAAAGGTTGGATACAAGAGTTACTAACGTTCGGTTTTGCAGAGGCTATCAATGAAACTGAAAGTGAAGTGAAGTATTTGGCTACTGTTCTTTGCATTAGTAATAAAAGAAATCATGAAGATAATCACCATGAATAAGAAGGCTGTTATAACCAAGTGATTCAATTTAAAGTCGTGCTCAGAGGTCGTGAAATTGAAGATTATGTAACTGAACTAGTTTAAATCTGATGTACCACCAGCTCCACCTTACCTAGCTTATATCCACATCGCAATGGACCGAATTGGCAAAATTCTTAAACAACAAAAGATAAAATCCATTTACTTACCCATGGCAACACAACATGAACGCTAGACTACTCCAAATAACTGGCTCCGCCTTAGCTGAACATAAACTAGAAACTAGTCGCCAAATCCTATTTTCCGACACAAAACTTTTAGCCCGATCATCTTATTTTTTCAACCGTGAAATTCGTGAATCTATAGAAATCTTCAAACATTCCAATAACTTAAAAATCGTGATATTGGCTTTTTCCTCCATAATATCTGGAAACATTTCATTAGAGATCCGTCAATCCCCGCTCATCGTTTCGATTCACTGTCCCCACCGACCACTATAAATACCACGACACCGGACATACCTACTTACAAGTATCCCAACCCGAAAATTCAAAAAAATTTGAAACTTTGTGGGTTAGTAGTTCACCTTAGGGTAAGCACAGAGCCATTTTTTTTATCTGCCCAAAAACGCTTTAAGTGGGGAAAAGCACCCTTCGAAATTTTTGCGTTTTTCGGTTTTTTGTGAATAATTCGGTAACCAGTAAAGATAAAAATTAAAATTATATGACATAATATTTATCTTTCAATGCTCTATCACATATGTAAAAATTGCTACCCCCTATAGTTTGAAAATCAAAACTTACCCCCTACCACCCCAATCTGAAAAGTCAAAAAAATAATTCATTGCTCTGGGTGAGTAGTCCACTTCGGGTGGAGTGCACCTAAATTTTTTTAAAACTCGGAAAAAATTTTTAGGGGATGAAAACACGTCTCATACTTTCTTCGATTTTTAGTTCTTGGATCGGAATCTTCTTGTGCGGCTTCATATTTTTCACGACTGTCTAGTTTGATAAGGTTCTAATTAAAAATTAACACCAAAATATTGACATTCAAATTATTTTATTAACAAGAAAATGATTTAAGTAATGATAGTATCTTGAAGTCATTTGTGCAGTATCAAGTTTCATTCATTTTGCACGTGATTTGTCTTATTTTTTGTAATTAGAATTATCAATCCTACACTCATTGTCAATCTATAAACGCGTGTTAATTAATGAAATTGATAAAAGATTTATATAAATCCATGTACGTAATTATTAATACTTCAAGATATCATGTGACTGATAACGAATCTTTGCCGTTATATATAAATTGATCGAAAAGTAAATCTGTGCAGTTTGTAGTTTTTCAGTCTATTGGGTTTTCATATCGTGTAAAATGGTGGTAATAAATCCATTTAACATTATTCATTTGTTGATGTTGACGTACAATTTTACTAATAATGAAAATAGAAGAATGGTACCATCACCTCAGGAGCAGGAGTTACACGATATTTTTTTGCGAATTAATCAGTAGAAGCATCGCAGATACGTCTTTTGAGGCGCAAACCGACACTACTTTAGAATTTTTAAACATGAACCGTCCACATACGTCACAATACATTGATGAAGATGAACCACCTACATTTGAAGATCAGAGAGAGTTTATAAAGGAAGAACAAACACCCTGTACAGATGAAGAAAATATAGGAACCATTACGTCTGATTACAAATAAGATGCTGTCAACTATTGGAAAAGTGGAAAAAGAGGTCGTTTATCTTTACCTACGGTACGCCATCGCTTTAGAAAAGTCCAGTCACTTCCACAATTATACAGGTGGGAAAAATCGTTAGAACAAGGCGGTTCACGAAGGGAAAAGCTTTTAAAAATAGCAGATTATGTATTTAATAAATTCGCAACTGCAATGGAATGGGGAGCTATAGTTCATGATATGCATTTACGAAAATGGGCAATAGAAGCTAATGACAATGTTCAATTAAAAGACTTTAAAGCATCAAAGAAATGGATATCGCATTTTAAAAGGACATATAGGATTGTATCACGAAAAATTAATAAATTTATCAGCAGATCATACGGAACCAATACAGAAAAACTACAGGAAATTGCGGGCACCTTTGTAAATGAAATACAACAACATATAGAAACTTATGGTGTAGAGAATATATATAATGCTGATGAAAGTGGATTTCAGCTAGAGTTACATTCAACTCGCACTTTAGCTCCCCAAGGTTCTAAAACCGTCGAAGCGGTAGTGCAATCTGTACAATCAACCACTCACAGTTATACAATTCTTCCATTGATTTCTGCTGCAGGTAAACTTATGTCTCCTTTATATATCGTCTTTAAAGAAACAGGAGGAAGATTTGGACCCCGCGTTCAAGAGTCTTTATTTCATTCAACAAATGTAGTATTATAT
The DNA here is from genome assembly GCA_039766575.1 of Serrognathus titanus. Taxonomy (NCBI): domain Eukaryota; kingdom Metazoa; phylum Arthropoda; class Insecta; order Coleoptera; family Lucanidae; genus Serrognathus; species Serrognathus titanus. Next base: position 66,555,556 of record CM077911.1, read on the forward strand.
ATGTAATATTAATATTTAAGTGCTCTGGTACTAAGATCACTCAAAATCATAGAAAGTACGAGACGTGTTTTCATCCCTTAAAATTTTTTTCTGAGTTTTAAAAAAATTTAAGTGCACTCCACCCGAAGTGGACTACTCACCCAGGGCAATGAATTATTTTTTTGACTTTTCAGATTGGGGTGGTAGGGGGTAAGTTTTGATTTTCAATCTATAGGGGGTGGCAATTTTTACATATGTGATAGAGCATTGAAAGACACATATTTTGTGATATAATTTTAATTTTTATCTTTACTGGTTACCGAGTTATTCGCAGAAAACCGAAAAACGCAAAAATTTCCCCACTTAAAGCGTGTTCGGGCAGATAAAAAAAATGGCTCCGTGCTTACCCTAAGGTAAACACTAACCCACAAAGTTTCAAATTTTTTTGAATTTTCGGGTTGGGATGCTTCCCTTGTTAGTCTCATTGACTAACGAGAAGCAGTAGCAATACCACCAAGCAGTAGCAGCCCTGAGGAAGTTTTTCTGCAATGGAGAACGAAACGTCGACAGTAGAAGCAGTCGTGACGTTGTGTCAATCAGAAGCCAATTCAATTATGGACAATGGCCAGGAAGCCTTCAAGTCAAAATTTGAAGATCATTCTTAGCTAGATTTCGGAATGTGTATTATGAATCAATCTAAGACATGATTTTTAATTCTGTGGCTTTTTAAGGAGGATTTCAAATCGGATCACTTGATATGTGTGAAGACCAAAAGAAGGACATTTGATAACGAATTTGGGAAAATAGATCTCAAGGTGAATACAGAAAAAAAAATAAAAATAAATAAAACTGCTGCACAAAAATACGAAATATAATGAAGGTAATGAAGTCGGAGGGAAGTATACAGAGTGATTTTAAAACTTTAACAAGCGTTGCGCGTTGGTGTAAGGGATAGAACGGAATGCTGTTACTTATACTAGGTGTTTCATTGAAGATGCATCACACTTGGTATGCGGGTAGATGTTGGGAAAAGAAAGAAAAGTTTCTTTGTGAAATTTTCTCTGTAATAAATAAATTTAGAGAAAATCGAGGGGAAAGCAAAGTCACATATTTTTAGGATGGACTTTAAATGAGAATGAATGAATTGTTACTCATTCACATACGAAATCGGTTTATTGGTTAATTAGCTCTAGAATATCGCCCCAGTCGCTTCGGCAAAACACATTTAAAACATCATGGTTGATGGCAATCAATAAAAATAATAATTAGTCGTTTATTTTCTGTTCTCCATTTAATACGAATTTTCTAATTGTTAGTGGAAGAATTTTAGAATTTATTATTTACTTTCACTGTTTCATGAAATCGTTTGTTGAAATTTAGCGCCCAAGTACCTGGTTTTACCCAAAACATTTCGATCGCTGTACTACCCAATTAAGGACTTTGTGGTATTAGATTTACTACTTTAATAATTAATAATAATTTATTATTAAATTAAATAAGTTTAAATATCCACGCGATTTCTCATCGCTGCTGCATTCGATGTGTGGCAAAATTCATTACACCGGGCTTTCGGTCAAGGGCAAAATAAAATCTAGTTATCAATTTCTTCGCTGTTTATGGATTTATTACCCCCCTGCAGCTGTGTGCCATTCATAAATGCAATTTAGATCGCCGGTTTTGTTTCACAATTCTGCGCGCTACAGTATTTCAAAAAACCATCGACTCCAAATTATGCAAATTTCAACTTGCTCCGATTAAATTTTTTTATTAAGATATTTTGTTTGAAACAATGTCAGAAACGTATCCCTTAAGTTTGATGCATCTTCAATGAAACAGGCTGCATATCCATATTCTGCAGAAGCAGAAACCTCTATTTTCAGCCCAACATCGACGCTATTATAATGGATACGGCTCGCTTACTAGCACAGCTGATATAATAAAGATAACAGTTCCTCGCATCATAAATGCCGACCTTGTATGGAGTAAAAAACGTTTCGTAATACGTATTGAGATCATTTGCACCTAAAAAAAAAAACTTAATCTTAATTTTTATAACGGCGTCAATTTAGCTGATAACTTTATGCAAACTGCTAAAATTCTGCGGCTCTTGACGATTGATTCATTTGGTATGATTTTACTCAAATTATTTCAATTTGTTAAATAGTGAAACTGCCACTTAAAAATACAAAAAAATCACAGATTTTACAGTTTACAACAAATTAACGTAACGAGCTCGTCTTGTCATAGGTATCTTGTAGGCTAAAATTTCTCGTAATCCCGCAGATGTTGTATAGTCATAAAAATTAATTTTGCAACAGCGTAAACGTCTGGCACTATGGAAGCTTACCATAAGGTTCAAATGCGAATGATTTTATTGCTTTTCGTTGCAATTATTTCTAGTACCACTGTACAACGGAAGCAAACGTTGTAAAATGTGGGACTTGACGTAAGGGAAATTTTCCCATTCACAGTTGGCAGCCATGGCCGGATTCTTTATAAACTAGATCCATATTCGTTTTTTCCTAATTCGAAAAATACACCATTTTACATAACTCATTTTTCTCACAGCGAATATTACACTACTGAGGCATTGTGACCCGTAACAAGCCCAACAAGTGCAGCTGAGATCATCCCCCCTCCGATTTACGTGCACAAATTCCATTTAAAGGTCATTTTTATATTACGTTCGTCCGTTGCTCTTGATCAGGGGCGTATCGTGTTTTGCGGGACAATTCTTGATTAATTATTTCTCGAAAAGTAAAGCAGAAAGATTTTTTTAACATTTTTCCCATAATCTCAGATATCTATTCTTTTATTGATTTAATTTTGTTGGTATACTTTACAGTCACTGTGTATATGGAACCACATGAATTTAACGATAGACTCTTTAGTTTTATATACATTTTCCTAGGAAGTATTTCACTTAAAATTGGATTATACCACACTAATAAGCCATCCCGTATCTTCAACAAGTAGCGATGTAAAAAAATGCCCTAATTTTTAACAGTTGTTACTGTGAAGTATTAGATTTAATATTCATCATAAATTATGATATACTGCAACATAAATCAAAACTAAAAGCCACTTGTATTCCATTAAAGAAATCGTCAGTAACAGATGTCCTTCGGCGTAATTAATAGTTTGGTGTCTTATGAGTAGCTTCAAAAATAATGTGATTGGAAATACATTTTATCAGCGGATTTAGTTACAATGGTGTTTTATTGCTAATACAGAAACGCATTGGTCAATATTAATTTCAGATTTTATTTATTTAACACATATTTTGAAGCTGTGTATTTAAATAACATTGTTCATATTTACGTTCACGTCATATTTTTTCAGTCGTTTAAAAAGTACCATTTGAAACAACGCCAGACATGCAAATCTGAAACAAGTGGAAGTCATTATTGAAAATACTAATCTGGCTTATTGAAAGGCACTACATCTGACGTACGACATGAATTTCACATTAAATATACATACCTTGTGGCGTTTCGCCGAGTTCCCTGAATGCAATCGAATATCACATCCGCTGCCTTAATAACGTTTCAGATTATGTGCTTTTGGAATGTATGTATATATTCTTGTTTAACTGAATTTCGACGTAGACGTTGTTTACATTACTTGATACAATTAACTAATTGATTCTTAACTCTCTGATTGCTACAATGTTAAGTTTCAAGAATATTATTATATTCCATACCATCGACAGACCTGCTTTTAGGACACGCCAACTAGTTTCTCATGATTCCAGAACTTTTGACTTGCGTTCCAGATTATTACTGGAATTAGAGAATACATGAAAAGAGAGAGAAAGAACTTCTATGAAATTAGAAACGGGAAGAAATTTAAATCATTTTTAATTTTTGTTGAGTTTTATGTTTGTTTCAATATTTCGTTATTTTTTATTAAAGTAGATTTTTGTCCGGTGAAATTGTATAATAAATTATTTTTAACGGGCACTAAAGATTGGTACTATCGTTCTACGTTTAACTATCGATTGATAGCTTCGTCAGGAGTGAAAATAAATAAACAACCGTTTTACTTGATAACTTTGTTTATTTATTTTCACTCCTGATGAAGCTATCAATGTGTAGTGAAACGTAGAGCGATAGTGCAAATTTTAAGTGTCCGTTTCAAATAATTTATTATGTTACTTTTTATTTTAACTTTTTTATTAATATTTATTATGCTAGTAAATATTTCATTTTCAGATAGTCCAGAATCCCCTAGGAATTGTGTTTTGCGTAATGCTACATTCGGGGGTTTAGAATTGGCTTGCACCGCTGGTCAAGATGGTGGTCTTCAACAGAGTTTTGTGCTCGAAGTATCCGAACTTACTACATCGCATATTCCAAGTGGGGTGACTACCCTCAGCGACCAGGGGGAACTCGCGGCGCCGTTATTTCGTGTCCTCGGCGATGTCCCGGTATTCAGATTGCACAGTCTCAAACCAGGAAGGGACTACCAGTTCGTCGTGTACGCACAAAACGCCAAAGGTCGCTCCATTCCACCGGTCGTCCTATCCAACGTTCGAGTTCACATCCCGATAGATGTGGGTGAAGAGAGCGACTGTAAGTACGTACCCTCGGGATACGCTTAATTTAATTAAGAAGACAGTAACAATAACTGGGCTCGTGCTCTGCATCGCTGCCAGTCGGCTTAATTTCGAATAAAATGACCTACACGTGTTTTCTAACGTTTAAAGCGCCCGCCGCACTTCTCACCCCCGTCGCAGTTTAGTGCGGAAGTCTTTCATTAGACTCAGTCTTAATGTGCAAAAAGTTTCTCCGGAGTTACAAGGCTTCATTTATCTAATTCAGCACGTGAAAATGGAAGAGTATAACCTAATCAATTATCCGCTACTTTTTGCAAGGATAGGAGTCACATGTTAACTAGATTACTGTTTTCTTTTAGACTTTTCAAAGAATTCGCGAAATTCTCCCAGCGAAATACTTAATTTAATAGTAACATGTCGCATTCTGCATTACCTCTTTTTATGTTGATACACTTTATATTACCCTTATTACGAGGTACGATGGTAGAATGCGTAGCTGTACCATTGTATTGCTTTAGTTAATCTCTTTCTTGATTGATTTATCATGTCACTTCTTGTGATCCCTTTTTAGAAGGTATGATGGTAAGATATATGTATCTTGTAGATGACTGTACCGTTGCTTACTCTCCTATTTGATCGATTTATTGACTTTTGGAACTTGTTTTACTTTCAACACTAATGCCATTGTTTATTCAAATGTAAATACTTAAATTGGTATTTATCAACACATAGGGTATTTAAAAAAAATATGAGACTTATAAACCTCTAAGTATTTGATTCTTATTTTTAGAAGGTATGGTGATAATATACGCCTTGTAAATGACATTAGCATTGCACTTAGAAGCTACATTTAAGATGTATATTAAAGCAAATATTCCTGTATGTATCTAATTCATAGGTCCTTTCACTTTTTTGACCCATATAGAAGGTTTTTTTTTGGTAACTCTTGAAATTATGTGAATGAGTACTAGTTTGACAATACATGAGAACTTAAAAATTATGTATCCACATGTAGCAAATAGATATGTTTGTACCTAAGCCTAAATAATTTTTCAATATCCTACGGTAATTTTAAACAAAAAATTTGACATATGGACATCTATGCACTTAATTTTGATTTCTTTTAACCTTTTGAGAAGGTATGATGATAAGATGCGTATAAGGCGTATATACCTGTATATACCTAATTGATTGGACCTTTCACTTCTGTACCTATTGTAGAAGGTTTTATGACAATTGTTGACATTACATGCATGAGTACATTAGTACATGACAATATTTAGAGTAATACAGGAGAAGTTAAAAAGCTTTCCAAGATAATGTATGTAAGGCAAATAGGCCTATATGTACCTAAGCCTAAATAATTTAGTGTTATGAACGTCTGTGGAAATTTAACTTAGGTCATTATGTGCGCATTAAAGTTAGGAAATGGCTAAAGCAAACGGTGCTCAATGAGACAACTAACTGCCATTATGTTTCTTACAGCTTGTAACATTCACTTTATTGGCTTGCTAAAACTGTATGTATAACGTAATCCCTTTGATCGCTTAATCAAACGCAACCGTCCCTTATTTAAACAGACCGAATCCAACTAATGGCCGGGCGGCTTCGTGTTTTCGCAGATACAACAACAAGCTCGGATATAGGAGAGTCGCTTCCCATGAGGCAGAACCTGACCCTGATACTGCTCGGTCTGACCGCAGTCGCTGTTCTTCTCATAGTTGGGATCGTCACCGTGGCGACTGCCCTGGCCTGCCGGAAACAGCCGGCGGTCGTGCTCCGGCGAAGAAGAAGCAGCAAACCACCGGACGACCTAGAACTGTCCGAGGCGGGGTTCGGCGAGGGTTTCCACAGGAGGAGCGCCCAGTACAGGGCGAGTTTGTACGCGCAAGAAATGGAGTTAGAACGTTGCGCCAGACAAACAGGTCTGTATGTTAGTTATGCATGTCCGCGCATAAATCCCAGATTTAATACCATGAAATGAAAGGAATATACGAATACGAATGCTTTTCTAAAGCACGCTGGTGAAGGTATATGTTCGAGTATATTTCATGAAGGCAAAAAAACTGTACTTGTCCCTTTGTGGAAATTTCATCCCGAATCGAAAAATTATGGAACGAAAAGGGTTGATTTATTCAAGCCTGCCTCGATTTCATAAACTTAAAGCGCGAAACGCGGGCGCTGCAAATACAAATGAGGCGAAAATTAGAAGCGGGGACGTTGCCTCCGATATGTGTTATTCAAATGTCCCCAAATTTGTGGTAGCTATTGAATTATTTGCAAGGGTATCCGTTGTGCTAATTTGTAGGTTTGGTGCGGATGTAAGCGAGAAGGAGTGCCGCTTAGTATTCAGGAGTCGACAGGGGTTAGCTTGAGCGGTAATCAGAGAACTAAATGCTGCTGGTCTGGAGACACACGTGTTCATAACTGCTGGCGCGTCAGCAAACCTTAAAGCGTTTCTACCCTGGGGACAAGAGACGTTGCCTGCATACTATGCGCCTCCCTATTAAACTATTAACGGTGCTTATTTGCATACGCGTACCTTGCTTGCCGCCTTTCTCTTCATGCCGTTAACGGATATTATTTCTATTCCGCTTGTTTGCCTCGGTAATATCAGTGGCTGCGTGTCTTCTAGGTTAATGGTTTGGTCGTTTAAATTTTGTTTTACGCAGCTTTTATTAAATGCAGTGGTATTTCACGCTCATTCCGGGTGATCTTGCCAAGTAATCCTTGTTTTATATGTTGTAAGCATTATTCATCCAGATTTTTACGTTTATATTCCCAGCGTGCATATCACTTTCAAACTTCTACTAAGTTCTCCTCCTTGATTTTTTTTAAACGTGTTGTGAGCTTTTACTTACAAGAGCTTGAAAACTGTAATCATTCTTTGTGTATCATTTTACATCTTTGTTCATTTAACTTCTTCTCTCGAGGGAGAGTTTCGGTTCAATTTCGATCATTCACAGTCATAAAAAGGTTACAATCAAATAAGATTGTAATTGTTGAATTTGGACCACCAAAAATTTTTCTAGCCAAAGCTAGAGAGAAGAAGAGGAAAGTCTTGTACGGTTGGAAGTGATTTAAGTTAAAGGGCAAACTATTGAAGATGATGCAGAAGAATTATACCTAAATAGCAGAAGAAGTAGGCATCTAGGAATATAATTTGAGCTTAAATACGTGAAAGTCCAGTACGTGTTGAATTCCTCGCCGCTTCAGAAGAATATCAAGTGCCATCTGCCAGGAATGATTGCTTTATGAACATTTTCATTGGCTTGTAATGAGAGAAGATGCATGAATATGTCATAAAGAAGCCAAATCTATTATGTAACTTTTTACATCCTGCAAATATTCAAAGTGGAAAATCTATTGGAAATCGGGTTGAGATAATCTTGATATTCGGATTCACACATTTATAACGGGAGGAATTCGTGTTTTGTGAAAGAAGTCTGTTAAAGAAGGAAGCTTTTCTTAAGCTTTACTGCACTTTCACGACATATTTAAGAAAGGGTAAGACACCATCGAGAGGATATGGATTCCAAGGCACAACTACACATTGGATTGTTTCCTCTTCCAAGTCTTCAGTGTGTTTCTCTTAGAGTTAATTTTTAATTAACTTATGTTTTGTAAAATATTTATAAAGGCGCTTGTATTTAGATAAGAAATTTGATTGTACGCATAGTATAAGCTGTTTAGTAGTTTCTGTTTTGAAGCAAGTATTTATCATTGAAGGTTTTACCCCACAGAACAAATCGATGTATGGGGGTTGAAAGCTGCGATAATCTCGAGCATCGTTCTATGAATTTGCAACGCCTACTAAAGTCTAGTTTCGCGCGCCCGATCTGATAAAGAGGAATATGCGTTCGTGATCAAATTTGAGAGGGCGCGGGAAAAACCGGGTAATTTCATTATTTTACCGACGATGTATGCATATTTGCGCGTTTGCATGTTTCGGTCGGCCTGTATTTTCGAAATAACCTATACCTTATCGCTTCATCTACGGTTATTAAGTAAACGCGATATTCGATACCCTTATAAAGCTCCGCACATTTTTACATACGCGATTAATATTCGATTTTATTGAAGCACGTATATATTGTTTGGCGAATGAAAAATTTTCGTTTCTCTTATCACTTTTTCTTTTTTTGTCGAACTAAAAGCGTAGCGTTATGTAACAGTAAAAAAGTTTCGGCAATATCTATCCTGAAACATTCAATAATTTTCAATACTGAAAGGTTTATCAGCGCGTGCGTGTGCGCCAAAAACCGTTGCCTATAATACTTCGCTTTTTTTATATGAGGTCAAAACAATTTGAACTTTTCGCTTTGCAGGGCTGCTTCCGTTCTATCTGAAAAGCAGAAGGCCGTCCCCCGTTTGCGAGCGGCTGAAAAAAAGATATAATAACAGTAAACAAAATGAATGGCGCGAGATTCCTTCAAGTGTCTGAATATCTACAATTCGGCCCCCAATAAAAATAAACCGATTCATCTTTTTTATTTTTCCCGATAACGAATCCGATGCTTTCCGCTTTAAAGCGAAAGCCGCGCGCCTCTGTCAATAACATTTAAATTGGAAACAATAAATTTCCGTTTTCACATCATGATGATGTGCCTAATGGCCATAAAGATTTCTCTTTTGCTTCGTCAGAAATAAATGTAACGCGTTCTATTTCAGATGATGGCGGCTGAACACGAGTTATTTCTCTGTTTTGTATTCTAACGTTTATGGAAATACCTTGAAGTCCTGTCAAAATACGCTTTAGCCGATGAACGGGTTTATTCTTTTTACATTTTGCACACGTCAACGGAAGAACTTCCCTCTTGAAAAATTTTTAGGAATTCGTAAAAACATTTAAATGTGTCTTTTAGTACCTTAATTTACAACAAAGGAAACAAATTTCCATTGTAAAAATATTGCTTCATTCGTCAAATCCGTTAAATCTCAAAAAAAATGGCCAGGAAGTTACATAACACTTTATACGTACCTTCTAAGGTTTCTCTTATTTTAGCAAATACAGGAGCGATTTATTTAAAAAAAACGTGGTTCTCAGTAGTACCAACAAAAATGCAGTTGCAACAACTTATTTTGAGATGAAAAGATCGTGAATGGTGCAGTTGAAAGCTGAGTTCATACGTTCTGGAAATGTAAAATCTTTCGAGCGAGTGTTGCCATGAGAATTATCATCATGATTAAAATTAGGAAAGTTGAAATTAATTAATGTGGTTCCCTAACAATCGACAAATATTAAATTCCGCTTATGAAGTTCTAATTACCAAGCTTGCAAACATTTCATTCGCGCAGAGCAGACTTGAAATTAGTTTAGGCCTGCACAAATACGTGCACTTGTGGACGTATGTGGGCAAAAGTTTTAATTCCATTTGCAAAATGAATATTTTGAAATTTCATTATGGACAAAGGAATTCCAATGTGTTACACTGTAAATAACATAAACACATTTTCACTAACGGCAAAATGCCTGTGTTTCTTGGACAGAATATTTATAAAGATTTAAAATCTATTATATTTTGCTATGTTGCAAGCAACATCATTATTTTGTGACTTAGATAACTTGAAGCAAGCACCAGCCAATTAGCTGCGTTAAACAATATCGATTCAAAGTAAGGTAATAGCGTTTAGCCGCACCGCTGGCGCACAAAAAATGTCATCATGCGCACGTGTTGCAAAAAGCAATTAATCTCTCGATGGCGTGTACTTACAATAATGACAGGTGCTTAGCATGAAAATTAATGTTAAGTTTATACGGCAAAAAAGATATTAAGGCCGGCTTATTTTACATCTTCGTCGTGTCATGCGATATCATGATGAAAACACAGATATATGCTATGTATAAGATTATTTTTGTTATGTTGACGTTAATATTTTACATCAATTAGGATAACAATGTAATAATAATCATCGAATCTCTTTTTTCTTCTTTTTCTCTTCTTGTATTATTGGGCATGATCCAATTGTGGTCCATCGATCAGAATCCAAATCTTCTCGTACGAGATCCTCTCTATAATTAAAAAAGAATCACTTTAAATATCTAGAATTGGCCTGTCCGTCTATTGGTTATTTGAAATAAACTTAAGAACTAAAATATTAAATGGATATATCAATGGGATTCGCAAGTTACGTTTTTCTCTCTCTTTTTGACATCTAATGAGGATTTATAGGAGGACAAAAGTGAGAAACTTAGCGACACCATTAAGTCATAATTTTCTTGCTTTCAAGATAAAATATTAATGGCACTGTTATATTCGGAAGGCGGCAGTCATCGCATAAATGATGCAAATTCTCAGAGGCAGCGAAGTAGTTGGCGAAGTTATTTGACCATTGTTAGAATGCGGTCTGAAGTTGCGAATCTCCGGGGCAGTTCTCTGGCAGCGAATGCACGCGTTCCCTCAGGAAGAAGCCGACACGTAGTGGCGGGAAGACTTATGGTTTGTTTAGATGGTGCTGTCTACTTTGGACGATTTGTGATCGGAGAACGTAATTTAGTACTAAAATGGAAATTTTATACGCGCATAAGAATACGATCTAGAGTTTTACATTCCTGCAATATTTTCAAGTTTTTTTCGAATCGAGGAATATTATACTTTAATGTAAAAAAACCATAGAATCATCGCCAACTCACACACATATTTTGCATTGCAAATCGATTTACTCATGCATTAATCCTAAGACAAGGTCTTCAATGAGTCTTTTCATTAAAAAAATACTGCTTTGTTTAGTTCTAAACAAACAATCCTGTAAATGTATAAGTAAACTTATAGATTTCCCCACGCACCATATTCTCTACATCAATTCTGCGTTATTCGCCTTCCGCTTTTTTACTTTGAGATCACGTACAAGATGGGTCGGTAAAAAATATGTAATAGACGTAAACGTATCCGGGATTAGTAGATACAAAGCCCCGGAAGCCGGCGCAATTTCCCGGATATCTGCGAGGGATTCGCGTTCCTCCGGTAGCGTAAAATCGCGCGCTGCGTGCTTTCAAAAAAGGCACCCGGTGATTTACGGTCCGCAAAGCGCAAACGCGTTCGTAGAAGAGGGACGGGAAATGTTCTCGCATGATACGGATTGAATTTTTTTTTCGGGCTCGCGCTAATTCTGTATCGTTTGAACGGTTTGCAATTTATTTACTAACCTTTAACTAATCTGTTCACGGACTACGGGATTTGGAAGCAAATTAAAATAAATTCCGGTGCCCTAAGATAATTTAAGGACATTTTATTTTTGTGGTATTATATGCAGGCAAACGTGCTCGAAAGAGTATTTATCTTTCCTGACTTATCATAAACAGAAAATAATCCAAGACTGATTCTTGTTGTCCCATACGAGTCCATCGTCAGTGGAATTCGTATCCCCTCGAATGAATTTTTAATTTATTTATAAACTACGGAAATATGTAAATATCAATAGCAAAGATCATAACTAAAAGACGACCTCAAGATAGCTCTAGGAGACGTGCCAGGAATAGATTACTAACGAGATCAAACTGTCAGGCTCAGGTTGAAGGAGTGTAGTTTTCTCTACAAGCAAGCGGTTTGCTTTGCAAGACTGTCTTAGCCATTGCTATGAGTGTACCATTGACTTGCATATTTCTGCCAAACCGCTTGCTTGTAGGGAAAACTACAGTATAACGTTTACCAATTGTTAGGCAAACACTCCTTCAACCTAAGCCTGACTAAAGAGTAATCTACTTCTGGAGAGCTATATTGCAGTTGTCTTTTGATTATGTTCTTTTTTATAGACCTTCGCAAATTTCCGCAAATAAATTAAAAATTAATTCCAAGGGGTACGACTGATCGTCGTAGAACAAAAATACTTTAATAACAATCTGTTTGCTAAAAGAAAGGCAATATAATGTTTTTATCAGTGACATGGTGATGTCCATGTCTCCGTCTTGAAAAGAAAAAAAGACAGCCATTCTGTGATCAATAAAAAACGAAATCCCGAAGAAATATTTAATAACAAATCAATAGTACTTGCGATTTTAGGTCACGTTTCTATTGCTCTTGCCTCGAGTTTAAAATCACGACTTGAAGAAATAGTAAATATCTTTGGTAAATGTTTTATTGACCTTTTATTTCTGTTATATAATTTGACTAGCGAATGATTACTGCTAAAAGTGTAGAATATATGATGGACTTAAAACCTAACATCGTAAAAAGGAACCAATAAAGTCATGTAAGTAATGTCAATAACGTTTTACAATTTATTTTGGTAATGAGCTAATTGAAAATAAGAAGTACACAGTACACAAGCAGATTCCACAACTCAGCAAACTCATCGACTCTCCACCAGCTAGGTCTAGGAAGAATAAGATTTTACATACACAGAAAGAAATAAAAATATGTTGGATATCTCTAAAATTTACAATACAATCAAAGAGTTAATTTTGAACTAGTTAATGATGAGAAACGACGTAAAAATATAAAATGATAGAATATTGACTTAAAGATAATGAAGAACATGAGCTGGATAAGACAACTAGCAAGTTCACAAACAATCAGGAGAAATATTAAAATGAATAAAAACACATATTATGAAATTCTTGAGCGTTTGCGTCGTCAATCACCCAAGTAAAAACTGACAAATGTTTCAGTATTATTTCCTCTTCAATGACGAGTAAGAAAAATATAGAGTTATGCTTTATATGTCTTTTACTTCAACTCTAATTTATGACGCAGAGCTCATCTCTTATGAAAACGATAATAAGAAGAAAAGGCAAGAGAACGTATGAATCAGAAGAGTTCAAGAAAATTCATGTTTTTCTTGCTGTTGTCTCTTTGATCTTCTCAGAGATTTTCTACTTTTTGATCTCTGTCAGTGAACAATTTATTTTTGGATTGTAGTTATTGTCCAATTCTCCACTTATTCTAGTATTTCATTTTCTCTCATAAGATGCATCGGAGTCACCTCACCATTTAGACTTATTGTGCTCGCCCTGGTTCTGTTAATGTAACCATTCAGTGAAATAGGTGCCTTGTAACGGGGGCAGTGCAGGTTGTGTACTGAAGTTATCGGCAGTTATGTAAGTTGTCCGAATATACGTTGTCTGCGATTTTCACATCTGCACAAAATGTATATTCCCGTCTCTGGTTCTCCATTGCAGTTTAAGTCACCATTAAATTTACGGATCCTTCACAGTTCAGTGTTCTGTTAGGAACCCTGTGGTGATCTTGAGTTGCACCCTGTCAAAAGCAAAAGTTCCGTAAACTCTCTTTTTGTAAGGACCTCTAAGGAAGATTTTGCTATGACGACGTCCTGGTCTACTCATCCAGTTATTGAAAAATCGCCGAATAGTGCTCTTAGTTACACCTAGAGCAGGTTCAGAGACAAGGCATGCCATACCCGCACCCTAATTGGCTAGTTCATCGGCCCGTTCGTCGTCGATAATGCCCCGATGGCCTGGAACCCACGCCAGCGTAATACAGTTGTTCTTCTCAAGGTTTCTAAGTTACTTAAATATTCTCATACTAGTTTGGATGAAATCTTCGAGCTTCAAATCTGCTTGGATGTTGGTTAGAAGCATCACTTATTAGTGTAGTCCTCCTAATGTTTTTACATTGTATATTTTTGCATATATTTTTGTTTGAAAAATAAAGGCATATTGGCGCATTAGGAAGTATAATTTTCCTTTGGTCTATGACCGTATATTTCAGATCCGGCACCTGTCTCGGTTCTGGAGCCATCCGTGTACCAAGAGGAATGTCCTATTCAAGTTCACGGTGCTCAGCAGGTTCAAATCCGCCTGGATGTTGGTTAGAAGCATCAGTTATTAATGTAGCCCATTGTATATCTTTGCATATATTTTGTTTGAAAAACAAAGGCATATCGGAAACAGGAAGTAAACTTTTTCTTTGGTCTATGTCCGTATATTTCAGACCCGGCACCAGTCTCGGTTCTGGAGCCGTTCGTGTACCAAGAGGAATGTCTTATTCAAGTTCACGGTGCTCAGCAGGTTCTTTAATTTTTACTTTGATGAGTAAGTTTGCGTTGCCTTTGGGTCGTATAGTCTGTTTTCACATTGGGCAAAAGACTTCTTATGTTGTACAACAAGACTTGTGTGACTCGTATCCATGTCAAATGTGTGACCCAAATCCTGCAGTCTGTGAAATCCTCGCCTTGCCTCTTTCATTATCATAATGTGTAAGGGAGAAAAGTCTAAAGGGTCTCCATTGCAGGGATGGGTGTTGATACACAACTCCCGTTATGCCTAGACAACCAAGTCTTTGTACGTTGCTTAGTCTAAGTTTGGTGGTTTCCTGTTTGATCATGGGCCATAAGTTGTTATGGATCTGATCATTCTGATGTATAACCAAACTTAGCTTGCTAAATAAAGTTTAAACCGTTGCATGCTCTACAGGTACCTTGCATACAATATAGGTGTGTGTTTTGTATCAGTTGAGAGGAGAGGAATGGTGAAGGGTGCCCATAAACTGAAACCAATCAGCTTCATATTCGAAAAATCTGTTTTTTTGCAGAAACTGTTAATCTCTTTCGGTAAAACTAATATTCGTAAGTTTAGAATGAGCATCTTCTCCGTAAGCTTGATAGTAATATTTAATGATTATAATTCAGTTACAAGTTGATGCTTTCGAAATCGTTTGCTTATTAAAATAAATATTTTTTGAAAAATGTTGGATAATAGACATGATAGCTTTTTCAGTAATTTACCGAAAAATAAAAAAATTAACTTTAAGTTAACTTGTTAACTCTTGTAGGTGTATGTATTTTGGGAGTGCGTTCCTTAATTTATCAAAATAAAAGTAAATTTTTAATTATTAATTTATTGCATAATTACAAAACCAGATCTAACGATCATTTTCATTTAGCCCAGCCACATACTGAAATTGCCAATAGCTTTTAATTAATGCGGGCGTGAAAATTTTTAATGAATTACTTCGTATGTTGAAGAGATTCCGACTTTTCGAAAATTTAAATTAACTCTTAGAATATTTCTTACATAAAAAATTTCTATACTGTCAGTCCGTATTTTAATTCTGAAAAATAATAAAAAATTTCTTGTCTAAACGACAGAAAGGGTACCTAATGTTTTATTGTTTTTGTAAATTGTTTATACATGAAGTATCCACATTTATATGTTATTATTAAAATTGTTTTTGATGAAACTGTAAAACGTCAAATACTGTTCGCTCATCTTCAAATTATTTTATTTACCGATTAAGTTGTTAATTAGTTACTGAATATTAATTGTATGTAGGTAAGTTCGCTTTCTCGCTATCGTGTCATTATGTTTATTTTAATTATAAATGACTTAATATGTGAAATGAAACATGAAAGTGCTGAAGGAAATTTTATCATGTTTTTAATGTTAGTTAGTAATTATAATTTTACTACAAGCACGTTCCTTTAATAACACTTTAGCTTGTAATTGCAAGTACCATAAAAATGCAAACCGTATTCAAGCTAAAGTAAAATTACATGTCACCGCAGATTTACAACAATAATATGCAGGATATACATACATACATACACATGAAATGGTGGTATTAAGCTGGATGCATCACATTTTACAAGCAGCATTGAATTTGTTGAAGGTTGTTTTAATTTTGTCCAACCACCACTTAATTGCGCATCTGCGTCCGTACAGATTACCACTTTTCCTATCTTCCTTATTATTATGAACGTTTCGTGATCATGTAAATCGCCTAAGCTCCTAGATTAAGGAAGCTATTTTCTACATATTCAAGGGGATTCGAGAAAGTGGATTATTTGGACTTTTATTTTGCAGGCCCGGACCTGATCCTCGCTCCTGTGAATTTTCCGTCGCAAAGCTCCGAATATTGACCGGATCAAGGTGAGGTAGAAGAGGTCGTCTCGCTCTTCGATAAGTTTCACGCCCCCCTCCACCCAACTCGGTAATTTATTAGCATGTACATAGGTTTAGTTATTTATTTATTAGTTGTAACAGTTACACCCTATAGCTGCAATTTCTGCGCAAACGGTTCTCAATAGTCTCATTCCAAATAATTTAGCATATTATGTTTTGTATATATTGTTTTAATTAGGTTTAGATTTTTTTGTATTATTCTTATTTATTTGTTCTGCTCTCAGAATATTGACTGAAATTTATTTTGTACAAGTTTTCTAGCTCGGATAGTATCAAGTATTAATTATTTTGCTCTTACAATTGTAAGTAAACGCAAACAAATACATACAAACGTTCGCAGGATTTTACGGTCGATAAATAAAAGAAAATGTATAGCTGCAAATTAACCATATTACTATATTTAGAATGCAATTGACTGACTTATCAGTTTAAAGGGCGTTCTTTTTCAATAAATTAAACCATATTTATTACATAATTTGAAACGGACTTTTCTAATAAAAAAAACATATTTATTGCATAATTTGAAACGAACTATTCTTTACAAAAAAGGTAAAACATAATAACGAACAATAGTGGCCTTATTAGTGATCCTTGTGGAATTCTTTCATTTAACTGCTTTAATTTTGCAACTGTAATTGTTTTCATTTTCTAGGGCAATAGTTAGGTATTCCATGACATTCCTCGCTGCATAAATACGTTTCCGATGATTTCTATAATTCAGAATAATCCACAATTTTCAAAAATACGCAAACATCGGTTCATTTTTTAATTATAAGGAAATTTGTAATTTGTAGACTCTTTTAATCTTGATTAAAATTTATGAATATTTTTAGATTTTCACAACGTATCACTTAAAATAATTTGAAAAAAGATAATATTGTTTTTGAAATACGTTTACGACCGTTGTTTTCTTCGAATTACACTATTATTTTAGTATTGAACACTGAAGTACAAGTATTAGACAACCTGCGCAACTACATATTGATTCATTCTTGTAATAGGCTTATATAGTTATTTTCGGATAAGGTCATATTTGACTCAATTAGTTTCTAAATAATAATCCAATTGTATTTGCGGTATTAATAATACTATTACAGTCAAATAAAAGAGGACTTCAGATTATTCAATTATTAGAAATTTTAATTCATTTTTCAAATTAACTATTTGGTCTCGAACGCTATTCATGGACTAGTTCAAACCGATTTAGCCTGAAGTCACTCGGTCTCACACTACTTGAGTAAATCACACTGTATATATTTCTGCAGTATCTTATTTGTTAATTAATCGTATTTCTGAAGTTTAATTGCAGAATAATACAAAATATAAGTAAAAGGTGTCCCAACAAGAGCGCCGGATTTAATTTTAAAGAAAAACACATTAATTTTTTTAATTAAGCAAACATTTTTATTTCAACATAAAGAAAAATAGTTCGATTAAACGTGAAATACAACATCAGGCAAATGGCCACCACGAAACCTCTGGCACAGGGTTATTCTTTTGTTGAAATTTTGAATAACGTTTTCGCATAAATGTGGCTGTATTTCACCAACAACGCGCCGTATTTCCTCTTTAAGATGTTCAACTGTTTCAGGCTTACTCGCATACCCTTTTCCTTCACATAGCCCCAAAGAAAAAAGTCCATCAGCATTAGACCGCACGATCTTGGTGGCCAATGTTGATCGCCAAATCGAGATATGACTCGGCCTGGAAACTTGGTCTGCAGTAACACCATTGTTTCACGTGCAGTGTGGCAGGTCGTACCGTCTTGTTGGAAAAACATGTCCTCCATATCAATTACATCCAATTCGGGCCACAAAAACTCCGTTAACATTTCGCGATACCGCACACCATTAACAGTTAGCGCATTTCCAACCGCATTTTCAAAGAAATACGGCCCAATCACTCCGCCAGCCCAAAATGCGCACCAAACAGTTACTCGCAATCAGCAAATCCACGGCACTGCTCCTGGTCCCTTGGCTTGATTTCTTGTATCAATTGAACCTTGTACGCGTGCAAGTGCAGATCTTTTACCAAAATTCGTTCTATAGTGCTTCTGGAAATGTTTAATCTTTGACCACGATGCCGAATGGAAGTTCCTGGATTCTCGGCCACAGATTCCCTTACTGTGGCTATATTTTCGAGTGACTGACAAGGACGAGGACGAACAATGGTCTTCTGATCCATCAGCGTATATTTGGTCTCAAATTTTTTAATTAAACGCGTCACTGTCGATTCGTTTGGCGCATTATTGCGCCCGAAAACTTGACGTAATTGGCGAACTGTTTTCGCAAAACTTTCACCCTTTTTGTAATGTGTTTTTATAATAATTAAACGTTGTTCGTTTGAATACTTCTCCATATTCTTAAATCGCGTGGTTTGTACGTGACAACTGTCAAAAAATAATCACCGTACAGTTCGTATTAACAAAATGGCGGAAAATTTAAATCCGGCGCTCTTGTTGGGACAGCCTTTATTACTGAGAAACTTTATATCAGAAATTATAATATTATATTTAATTGCTCATTTTCAACTTTATTAAACAAATAATATACTTCTTATTGTCAAATTGTGCTTTTACAAAACTTCTAATAGTTTATTATCTTGATGTATTTCTCTATTTAAAAATCTTGCAATATAAATTGTAGTACGAATAATCGTTTTCACATGCATATTTAAGTTACTCAAACTGATTTCTGTCGATCGCAGCATAGATTGAAATGGATGTGAATAAGTGAGCACCTGAAAATAGATTTTGGACCTGTTATTTTTGATTATTCATTATATGAAAAAGGTCATTGCAATACTAAACTAACAAGAAAGAAATAAAGAGGTGTGAAAAAATTAGTATCTACAGTGAGAATACCATACACAGCCAATTAATAATTCCTAAATGTTGTAATTATAAATTTATTATCGATTGTCGATTTTGATTAAATTTTGATGATGCAAAATGCTTTTGCATCCTTTCAAATCAAATCAGAATATATCAGGTGAAAATTATCTATTACCATATCAGCATGGACACCGAAAAATGAGGGCGATTTAAGAGTAAAGTACTATTATTTTAAAAGATACAGGAAAATATCATAAGAAAATGTGTCCATGCAGTTATACCATAAAATATGAATTCCACTTGGTATTTCCCAATTTGGTTTGAAGGAATGCAGAAGCGTTCTGCATTAATAAAATTTAACAGAAATTGATAATAGTTATTCCATTTGCTGTAGACTTTTTGAAAGACACTGTATATATTTAATATATCCTCTATTTATAATAAACATAATGATTTAATAATACAATTTGTTCTTTGGACAATGGAATCTAAAATCAGGTGTCTCTATCCTCATCCTTTGACTTGACTTCACTTGAAATAATTCAATATTTCAAACATGAAACTTGACTATTATTTGCTATCTTTGACAATAAAGTTTGAGGATTTAAGAGGCAGTCGCTTTAACAAAACTTAAATTTTAAATTTTTTATGTAATGAATTATCTCAAACGGATACTGGCATTAGTGCCATTTTCAGTGTCCGTTTGAGATAATTCATTACACAATTTCACCGGATAAGAATCTACTTTAATTATTAAATTTTTATGATTAAATAAGTAATATTTAAGGAACCATTTCTTAGCATACATTACAGGGTTTAAATTATTAAATAGGTCATTCAGATTTTTATATACATATACCATATATACTGTACCATATATCAGTTACATCAAGCACGTATATAATATAATTCGTTCTTATGTTATTAATTACTAGCATTAATTTCAAAAGCTTCGAATTCCGGTGGCTAGAATTGATTTTTGCTATTCAAAGAGGAACAAAAAAAAATTATCGATAAGGTAAAGTCTGTTTTTAATTCGCAGGCTATGGACATGTACACATCAAATAAAGTAGTTGTTTCAGTTCGTAAAAAGGGTGCTGTTAAAACGTGCTAACACAAATTTGTGGATAAAAAACAATCATCTGCTTATTCCAAATAAAAGAGGTATCACGAAGGTGTTGTGTACATCTCTTAGAGTCTTCTAAAAAGTGTTCTTTCGTTTTGCCTAATAATATTTGAACCAATTTGAAGAGAATTTGCAATAAATGCACTTCTTTGTAGCAGGCGGGGACATTAAATAGAGCAAAAAGACAATTGGGTGCCACATTATTTATTTGAAATGCTTCATATAGTAAATTGTACCTCAAGTTGAAAGGTATCATTATATCTCTATAAAAAATATTTTAGAATTGCTCGGTTTACAAGCTTAACGTGGTTAACACGTGCAGGAAAGTAGGTAGGCTCATGCTTTTTTTTTATATCTATCCCTAAGTTTCTTTAAACTTTAGAAAGCGGCGAATAGATCCTTTGTATTTTCTTCTTAATAATCCTATTCTTTCTTAGTTAAAGAATTGGTTTTATGTTTTAGTTTTTGCTTGATTGCACCTGCAATTTTGATATTTGGCACGTACGTAAAGCAATAAATTGAAAAAAATGAATTAATTTAAGGGATTACTCACACTGCAACAGAATAATGCATAGCATATCGTACATACATGCCTTTATAATGAGTTATTAGTAAGTCATGTAAATAATATCCATTCACGATCTTTTTGCATTCTAGTAGGCCATGTTTTTTTTTCGTTATGTTACGTGCATGTATTTTGAAGGTAGTCAAAATCTGACGTAAAAAAAATTATGACATTGTTACGTCAGCTGTATTGCCATGTTCCCAATACTTAAATAAACTTGAACTATAATGCCATGATTAAAGTAACTTAAAACAAATAACTAATTATTTAATTACATTTTTCAATTCTGTCAAACTGCCGAAAATTATAAGCGGGCAAACCAAACAAGCCATAAAAGAGCCTACAATTATTATAAAAAGGATCGTCCAGATTTCATACAAGATGAAATTATAAGCAGGTTGATAGATATACATGAAGTAAGGCTTACAAAAATTAAATGAGCCCCATTTTCTAATGTAGGTATATGTATGTTTTAGATTTCGCAAAGAACAATAACTAAATTTTGAAAGCAGGACCTGACAATTTGAAAACATCTTCATCTGGCAGACGTAAAAAGACGGATATATTTACAAATTACATGTTTCGGAAAGATTTGCAACGACTAATTTGGCAATATAATTTAAAAAATGAATATTTCACTTTGAACAAATTACTTACAGACGCTCGCGACACATAATTTAAATTTAATTTAAAGGGGGAAGAACAGCTTTATTCCAAATTATGAAATCTATGGGTTACAAACACAAAATGGTTAACGGACGCAAAATTTTATGTGAACAAAAACACGTCGTTGCATCCAAAATTTCTTTTTTGAGCAAATTCTTACAGTTTCAAAATTATAGTGAAAATATAATATTCGTGTACCTCGAAGAAACGTGGATCTACCAAAATGGGTCTGCGAAAGAGATTTGAAAAATAACCCAACCAAAACTAAAAGTGAAGGGAAACGTTTTACAATTTTGCATGCGGGAACAAAACTTGGCTTTTTGGAAGGATGTGACTTGTTACTTGACTCGACGAACAATGACAAAGACTACCATAAAAACATGAATGCAGAAATTTTTCAAAATTGGGTGGTTAATCAGCTTATTCCTGCACTAGGTAAGTTGCAGCGAAAATATGTGGTGGTGATGGACAATGCACCGTATCACTCGGTGCAGTTGGACAAACCACCCACATTTTTCTGTAAGAAAAGTCGAATGCAGGAGTGGTTGGTTAAACACAATGTCAAAATTGAGGGCAAAATTACAAAAAAACAATTATGTGAATTAATTAAGCCTTTTAGAATAGACGGAACAACAAAACGATACGCGACTGACGTAATTTTGAAGGAGCACGGTTATGAAGTTCTTAGATTGCCTCCGTACCATTGTCAATACAATCCTATTGAGATTGCATGGGGGCAGTGCAAAGGCTTTTACAATAAGCACATAAATTCGCAACCAGTATCGAAAAATAAGGTTACAAATTTATGGCGTGAGGCTCTTTCAAAATGTACCCCCGACATGCAGCAAAATTTTTGTAATCATTGTGAAAAATTAATTTCGGAAGACTGGACGAAACATATGGGAAATTTTTTCGTTTGAAAGTATTCCTCCTTTCATCATTACATTAGGAGAATCTGATTCAGAATCAAAAATTGATGATGAATCAGATTCTTCTATGGAATCAATGGAAGGGCAATAGGAAACATTTAATTTAGCATCAAAATTTTATAGTGTAGAAAACGCATGTATATCTGTAAAACTTATAAATAGACTGCGACGATCCTTTCACCAGTCAAAATTAATAGCAACGAATATGCACAAATATAAGCAGATTTGCAGAATTCTAGTGTTAGCAGAAGAATCTGATGGTGTGCGTATTGGAGGAGGTAGTGAAAGTTGACAGAATTTTAAATGAGATCTACCTTATGGTCTTCTCGGGAAAAATAATAAGATATTTTACATAAATATGGCCATGAAAAAGGTTCTGAGACTCCGGCAACAGCAAGAAGATCCTGTTATTTCAATAACCCTCTATATAATACTTTTGCGCCACCTGCAGCGCACCTCTACACCATTGCCAGGCACCAAACTTGAATCCCCTTCAGAAATTCATCCCGGCCTCGAGTATTCACCCCTTCTGCGACAACGAGGCTAAAATGGCCGCGAGCCCTATAATAAGACCATCCAGGGCCTAAGGACGATAGTTCTTCGGTCTGAACAAGTCCGAAAAAACTCCTGGCTGAACAAGCCATCCTCACGGGTTGCACAAGCCGATACACCTCTTCACCCGTTGCACAAGTAGCAAGAGCCATTTAGCCACACCACTGTGCACAAGATTCTATGAAAACACAAACAAACATTCTGTCATTATTGTTTATTATCATATCTGGAGTCACATTTGTTAATAAAGAAACACTTCTTCGCTTTGTGGCACAATTGTTGACTAAGAACACGGAAGCAACACACCTCACCCCAAACTTTCTCAATGAGAAAAATAATTAATCATTAAACTTTCGTTCGAGACGATATTTCTCGTTTTCATGGAATACTTTGTACAGCACAATTGAACTGGCAACATTGGCAGTGGCAGTTTTCAAAAACCTAACCACAAAATTAAAAACGAACGTCAATAAAATTTCTAACAAGTATATTTTTTTGTGGTACCAACAAAAATGTCAACACGGCCTACTCTGAATGCAAGAAGATCGTGAACAGAATATAAGTATATAGCGCAAGATTGAATGTTCATAAGTAAATTATAAGTCAAGATAACGAGTTTGTAAAAAATTAGTTTGTTTAAAAAGTGATTAATTTGGTCACTCAACAACTATTGAAAATTTAAAGAAATTAAAACTAAACTACATATATTACTTAATAATTACAAATAACGAGTATCTAAAAGCTTTAGATAGCCACGAGCCACGAAGAGGTAAAAAACTCTTTTTGTTTGCCATTGGCATTTTGTTTTTCTGTAATAAAATTAAAACTGGAAAGATAATTTTTGTTTTAATATCACGAAACTTGTTATTTTAAATAATGCATTCTCTTTGTAATTCAATACGTCAAAATTTCAATAGCAAACTTTATATATTTTCGTCTTTTTTATTACTTATTGAAAACTGAAAATTTAGATGACAGATTAATTTGTGGTCACAGAGTTATTACCTGACATAGGAGATACTATAACAAATAAACCGCTTACGTAAATCCCGGTAAGTGCATCATAGCAGCATCTTAAGCACGTAGTTTCCGCGTCTATTTATCGCTTTATCTGACCTTTTATGCGGCAGCTTGCCGGGTATTAGTGGTGGTGCAAGTTCTGTATGTATCCCCGAGCAGCAATCTCGCTCATGCGAAGTTCAACCCTCGGGCTTCACTATGACATATTTGCTGCCTGATGATTGTTCACGGGTATTGTTTGCAGTCCGCAACTTCTGCAGTTGATTATTTTTAGCTTCACAAGAAAAAAATAAACAAAAATGTTTTAAATCAATAAGATCTTTTTATGAGTATCAGTTTAATTGTAGAGAATTGGGTAACGAAACGAAAATCTTAAGATAGTTATGTACTTTATAGAAGCAGATTCTTACGCAATTACTTATCATAATTAATATTATGATTAAAAAGGAAATGAAAATTTCTGCGAAAAATATTTTTTGTATTTCTGATATCTGAATGAAAATAGTAAAACTTTGTCATAAGAAAAATAAATACTCGTATATCGGATGTTAAACCCACCATTTTACATAATTTCTTATTAAAAGTTATATCAGAAAATTAATGTGGCCACATGAATAATATTACTGAAGAAAACGGTTCATAATATTTTGTAATAAGTACACGACAATCAACTGAAATATGTTGCAAATTCGTTTTTGGCTAATTGAAATATAAGCTACATTTAGTTGTCTTTTTTTGTGTGATTTTCAAAAAACTAAAGATTAGGCCGCGTAGACGTTTCTTATTCCTAAAATGGACTGAGAAAAATTATCAACCCTGTAGATATTCAATCTATTTAATTATCAGCGTCTCCCTTCAAAACGAATCTGCACGCATTATAAATAATTTAGATTCAAATGAGTGAAATGTTAAAAATATAAAAGTACACTTGTAAATGTAAAACAATTGTAAGGTTATTTGCGATTGGTATTTAGTTGTTGTAATGATAAATTCATGTAAAACTCCGAAAGCACAGAAGATTATCTTGAATAATATAGGAGGGCGAGCAGATTATTTTGGGTCAAACTGTAACTAATGATACCAAAAAGGGATGACAGATTATAATAATTCATTACTGACGATTTTAGGACTTTACATCCTCTTCAGATGACAGATTTTTAAGCCCAACATGTTCAGGGCGTCCTTCATATTCTAATCCTTGATCCTTTTTTTAGTTTTACCTTCTTGATAATCCAGGATATGCTCTTTTCTCTCTATCCTATTATTAAATAATTCGGTTCGCATTCGGATAAAATTTGACCCGAAATGACTTTGGTGGCTCTGCCGTTCACCATTTTATACGGCGAATTCTTTTTATGTTTGTTGTGAAATTAATTAAGCATATTCATGTATACATGACGTTAGTCCAAAGACGAACAGCAAATAACTTGCATAATTTCGATTTTTTAAATTTTAGTGTATAAAGCACTGCATTGTTTAAATAAGAAAGTTCTATATGGGATTATGAAACAACATTTTTAGAAAGCATTAAATTACTAATAAGGTTATTTGCTGAATACTGGTGTTTTTGGAGTTTTATTTATTTATAAAAAAATCTACGATTCTTAATTAAATATGAATAGAAAATATAATTTGAAAGGTTTTTAATTTAACTGTATGTTAAGTTATGTAATTTGTCACTGTACCATGAAATTAGTATAGGAATACTCAGGTATGTATTATACGAATGTAATATAATAATAGCTGAACAAAATAAATTTTAGTTTCAAGTTTTTGATTTATTTTTTGCGTCTTTACATGGAGTTTGCTTTGTCATGGTTTGGGAATAATTTTTATGGCTCAACGGCGAGTAATATAGATTGTCCTTGACGCGCAAAACCCATATCAACCTGGAAGTTATGTGTAGTATACTGCAGTTATAAGAGTTTTAAATAAAAGAAAATTGATATACTTTAAGAAAGAAAATCGTAAATCATTTTTTTATTCTTTGGATATACTCGCAGGAAGAAATGAGCTTTCAAAATGCAGTGAGAAGTGGGAAAAATTGGAATCATCTGAGTGATAAATTTTATGTGACCCTCAAATACATATTTTTATTATTTTATGGCTTTCTTACTTCTGTTCTTTATTTGTTCTTCTTCTATGTCTTGCAGCATCGCTTCCTGCCACTCCCTTCTTACTTCGTTTGTGTCTTCGTTTTTGTCTTCTGATAGTGCACATGCTATTCTGTTTAGTGTTCTTGTATTGCTTATGCGCTCATATGAAACAACCATTTTAAACTCCAAGGCTTTGCTATTGTGTTTATTGTAGACTATTTTCTTGTCATGGCATTCATTAATTTGTCTTCTTCCATAAATCCCGTTGTGTAGAAACAAGTCACGTGAGGACATGAAGATATTAAATAACAGGGAGGTTCAAGGAAAGATGAACAAGATCCATAAGGTTTGAGAATTGAAGATATGCGAAGGCAAGGCAGAATTAAATAAAACAGTAAGAAAACTCATATTAACTCCATTCGTAGAATTCCATTTATTGGTACTTTTTCGGCTTGGAAAGGTTAGAACCGCGTTAAATTTCTTTTGGTCGAAGGATCGAGATGATTTACCGACTGCATCACTTCAGAAATTTTTATACGGTAAGTATTGATCTTTAAAACTTTCAGGATTAGCTTTATCCGAACTATTTCACTTCTCTCTATTCTTTTCGACTTTTGCCATTCTTATTTTCGTTTTCTATATTTTTCCCCCGGTTGATGTTTTTTCGTTTTCTCTAAAAAGAGAAAGAAATTTGACTAAGTTTTTATTTCGAAACCAAAAAGTACCTCAGTAAAAGACAATCGAAGATAAAAGGAAAGGCTGGGTGATTTAGGAAAGGAATGATTACTTCATTAATAATAATAATATTTTGAATATTAAAAATTGATTAGTCAGATTAATTAAATACGAAAAGGCAAGGTAAAAGAAATAGAGATACTCAGTAGTTTGGAGAGAATTTGATAAAAATTGTTTATTGAAGAGTCAAACAGGTGGCAGAGTACATTTAAATTGAAGACGTTAGGTAGCAATAAAACTGAAAGAAAGGAGAAGCTATCAGGCCAATAAAAGAGCGATGTTTATTTTAAGTACGTAAAAATAAAATTTGGCGAGCGGCCAATGGAGAAATAAAATCGTCGGTTTGGTAAACACATATAGAACGTACGGACGTTACGGTCCATTTGAAAGAATGCGAATTTTATTCGGGGGAAAGCTTTGTCCACTGAATGGTAAAAGCTCGGATAAAGGGTGCTTTATTATCCTGCAAACTGTCTCGAATGAAAAATTTGCCGAAAACACCGGGAAATATTTATTGTCCTTAAAGAATATATTATCGTTGTTTATTAAATTTAATATCATTGAAAATAAATCTCCGACTTTGATGGCGGCAGCAGAAAAGCGGAAAGAAAGAAAAGAAAACGCCGCAGGAGATTTATTGTTCTAACTTAAAAAAATCTTTTAGGTAAGTTGGCGTGCGAACGACGCGAGACCGCCATAATTTTTATTTTTTTTGCTCGCGCTTAGGGTAATTCTTTTGCTTGCCTTGCTTTTTAATGCTAAATATAATTTTACGGAACACATAACTTCATCCGGCAAGGAAAATTTGATTTTCGCTCATTTTTAGAATTAAAAAAGAATGCGCTTTTATAGTTTATAAATGTAATTATAATGTTTTGTAATTTATTGCTGTAGATGTTATAAATAAACTCACGCGAAGTATTTTGTAGCCGGGTTCGGTTCTAATTTTCGTTGAAACGAAGGAAAACAAAGCTAACGGTGACTGATAAGGGACACGATAAGCGCAAAACTTGGGAATTCCAGAAAGTATCGCATTATTATTTCAACATCTTGTAATAATTATGTAAATTTAATGTTTCCCGCCGGCATTAGATGGAATTAAACCGGAGAATATGGACTTTCTTAACCGGAAACTTCGGATATCGCAGGGCATTAACATTGATAACATTACTAATGTTTTCTTTCATAAGTACCTGCGAAGCGTTTGTTTTGCTGAATCGATTCAGTCTTACACATTTTACTTAATGGTGATGTTCATTTATAATGAAATCTTCAATGGGACAACTACGAGTTGTAAAATCTCAGTTACTACAAATCAAAATCGATTTGAAGTGATCCATCAGGAGCTAGGGTTTGATTTAACTGATTCATTCGATTTTGAACTAATAAATAATGCCTTTCCGCGCACTTAACCGTACCGGTTCCTTATTATAACTTCTATATATTACGGAGAGTACAATGGGCGATGCTCGCGCTGCACCGGCGAAAGAAAAATGAATTTATTCTATTGTATACACACTATTGTAAAGTTTCCACATAAAGCAAGAATAATGATTTTGTTTCTTTTATATGGCTGCGATGTTTTGCGGATTCAGCGTTGAAAAACGTCTCGAGAGAGGGATGTTGTTCATTTCTAATTCCAAATTTTTTTCACGACCTTTGCCGCAACGACACGCGAGCAACCAACACCATAGTAGATTACTTTTCATAAATGCACATTAAGTGAAAAGTACGCGGATTTAATACCAAGGGCTCCGGGGAGTACTTTGTGCCACACAGAGTAATTTTAGATGAACGAAAAAAAAAACGTTTTCACAAAGGCAGTTTATTAATACCTCCGGCGTTGGACTAATGAGAAAAGGTATTATTTCAAATTGTAGTATTAAATATACGGCGTCTGTATACGCGAATTTTTATTTCAGACTCATTTTTGTAATTACGAGTTCGGTTCTGGGGACTCCCGAAGATAAAACGCTCACAATTGCCTACGATAGATTAAAGTAACTTCTCCAATTTTGTAAGTGCGTGCAATTTATTGTCCGATTCCGCCCCGCCTCACGCAACCCACGTTAAGGCTTAACCTGATTTATGGACTCTGTACGCTATGTATAATAGTAGGAGCAGATACACGTAAGGATTGTCTCTTCCTCGATTTGACTGATATATTACGGTTGCGCGCTTATGTATTACGTGTTTTATTATGTATTCCTCCTCTCTATTTATTACTTGTACGTCAATTACGTTGTCGTAATTAATTGCTCCTCTTAGACCTAACCTGTTCTAATTCGGATTAGGAAAGTGAGTGAGAGTGAAATCGTCATCCATTTCATTCAAACTAAGTAATCCTTACTATCTGAATAACTTCAATCTCTATTTAGTAATAATTGCAATTGATAATTAAGTATATCACAATGAAGAACTGCTGGAGATTAATGAACTTCATTCAAGCGAGGACGCCCATTAAAGAAATTACTCTCAGAAAGGACCCCTTTATGTCTTATGTAGTGCAGCGCTGAATTGCGTGGTTTGTAAGAAATAAAAATCAATGCGTCAAAAATTTTAAACGGCCTGTAAGTACAAGCCGATAGGATTGTTAAGAATTTTGGCTTCACAGATCTCCACAAATCAATAAATTCAGTTGCAGCTGCTTAGTATAACTGGTTTTTATCACCAAGTATAATCATAGGTTATATCTTCGACTCGTAAACATTGTCTGCAATGGTTTGAATGGTGATATAAGCGAATCTCTATATATAAAGATAAGGAACGTAATAATCTAGTTGAAATCTAAAAACGTACAATTGTTGGAATGAACAGTTACTTGATCCGACAAACAATTCTCTGACGACTTACTAACAAATAAGATATTAAGGTTTTCACAGATCATTGATAATGTACAAGAGATGGCAAAATATTAGAAAGCTACGGAACAAATAACTTAATCCGGATATGACCCGTAACTTTGTGATTATAATTTGACAAACCACATCAGATCTCCATGCTGGTATTGTTTCATTATGCCATAAACGTCTCTTTTTCCTTTGATGAGTGAAAAAGACGAACAATTATTTATTTTATTTTTCAAATAAGTCCACAAAAATTCACTATACTGTACAGAGTAATTTGATTATTATTAATATCTTTAGATGTTCCGTAAGAAATCGATTTTACGATGTTTTGAAATCACACAATAATCGTATTCCTTTACATCAAAAACTCTTTACTGCGTTAGTAAATATAGCTTCAGTCAATGTATCCTGCTTGAATGGAACTTCCGTATGAGCTTCATACTCGCGAAAAAAAAAATACGTCGCCAAAAAAGATCTCCGTCGTTTAATATCTCGAAATGCAACTTTTTCAGCTTTCGTGAAGTTTCTCTGAAAAGTTGTTGAGTAAATATGATTTGATGCGCGGCTTGACGGTAGGTCTGTTTCAAAGGGAATGCCTTAAGCTCTAATGCTTGATAAGCACATATGCACTTCATGCAGTATATCGCCTCACGGATCTGTTCCGTGTGTGTTATTTACTTGCCCCAGTTGAATTAAATGGGTTAAACTTCGTAAGATGCGAGATATTGAGGCTTTTATTTGGAAGATGACAAATTCGAATAGTTATGATTATGAATTTATTATACTCTCGAGAGAGGTATTATGGAATTGAAAACAAATTAATTAGGCCAATAGATATAACTCAAATAGAATAAGCATTGAAATTTCCTTAGTTTTGTTTAAAACTTTACTGAAAACCTACAACATCAACTTTCGTCCTCATCATCATATTCAATTGTACTCTAATTATAATTGTTTGTTCGTCATGTCTTAGACTAATAGGTATGTAGTTATAAAAAATATGCTATATACTCTCTGTGCAGTGGAAACTATAATCACTAGAAACTCTCTGTAGAGTGGAAAATACTTTAGACAATAAAAAGAGAGCTTTCAAGTACATACTAGTAGTGTAGATCTTAAAAATGGAGCTGTCGTTCTGTATGACAGAAATTAATTACTAATTGCTCGCTACGGAATAAGAAAATTAAATATTCTGTAATGCAGAAGACAAGGTAAATAGCAGAAAAAAAAACGAATTAGAGTCAGGACTGCGAATGTAATTCCGGTGTAATTACAAACAAACCAAGATGAAAATTCACAGAGCGTGCTTGAAATTGCGACGGGCGAATTTATTTGGAAAGTTTTTAAAACGGAATTACGTTCGCTATTTTCATAACTGACCTAATTGATACGGACGCGATCCTGCACGCCGATAGTTGTTTATCGACGACAATAAAACGACAGGACGTCCACCATAAAACCAGCGCTTAATACCATAAGTGGCGGGATAAATGTAATAATAAAAACGAAAAGCGCCAATCAAACGGCGTCGTAAATATAACGCAATAGTGTTCATAAGAACCTTTGTTTTACGAGCAGGACAGCCGTAGATTTCATTAAATGAATACGTTGGCTGCGAACTCGCAGGATTGACATTCGGCTCACGGACTCTTTTCCGGGACATCGATTTTATATGACCAGCGTTAAACGAAATTGCACTCTTAATGACTAAACATTGGAAATAAAAATAAAATCTTAGATCAATAAGGAGCGTTCAATTTGTATTACCTTGACAGGGGCACAGAAGTATTTCAGATTTACATTTTAAGGTTTACAACAAATTGCTGTATCTATACAGGCAGCAATATATAAGCACAAAAACAAATGAAGATGTAAAGTTCTTCGCTAGGGATGACAAGTGCAGAAGATCTCATCATCATCGAAGAAATCATATGGAAGATTACCGTTGATCCTCCAGTTAATGGCAATGCCCAGAAGGAGAATTTTGAAGACTTTGCTTTCTTAATATGCACATACAGCTTTCCACCACTTGTATGACTTTGGTTTATGATAGATTTACAGAATGGTGATTTGGTAATACACACATGTCTAGATGGTTGCCTTGCATTGGAAACAACGGCTATCATCTCCCTTCTCATATTTCCACTAAGGGTTACGTGTCTTTCGAGTAGTAAAGATTTACTTGGGCCACCATATACGTACATGATGGTTACATCAATCTATAAATCTAGCACTTAAGAGATTCTTTAGGAGTGTGTAACAGCAATTTATAAATCCAGCATAAGGCGTGACTTGTGGAATAAAAATGAGTTTCGCATTTCCCTGGCAACATTAAGAAAGCTAAGCTAAGCGGTGGCTAATTTTATCGAGCGCAATAAAACTCCACGAATAATAATTTACGAAACATAATTCCCGAGGCTAATGCGCAGAATAAACATTAATTATTAAATGCAGCGACGAATATATAAAATTATACTTCTTTTGTGAACTGCAGGGCCGAAGAATGCTTTAATTATGGACCGTATTTTCATGTAAATTTTTCCGCTTTTATTGCGATTTGCGCAAGAGCCATAAAACAGTAATCTAACTTTATTAGAACCAACTCTGAAAGCGCTTCGAATATAAACGTAAAATTTTATAAAGCAATTTTAATGCTGCCGACGTTTAATTTTCAACGTAAATCAAATTCACGAAATGGTAGTTACTTCTATGGGGCACGTACAATAAATGCCGTCCTTTCTTTTTACATACGTATAAGCAAGACCTTCTTTAAACCTCATAAGTTACAAAATAATTAATTAATGATTAATGTACTTCCATCGTTTATAATTTTAAATTCCAAAAGTATTTTCTACCTCCAATTTTATTTTCTGTCTGAGCCATATACAATATGGAAACTAATTTGTGATATATGTATGTTTTAATAATGGTCAGGATAAAGAAGGAAATGTGTTGTACTAAACGTATTAAAGACAAAAATGGCAACCTTCTCATTCAATTTAACCATTGCACGGGTTGCTATGAAACATTATTTGCTTTCGAAAATGTATGTTTTCATAATCTGGTGTTTCGATTTTGTTTGTGATATACGAGTAAGCGCAGTAATCTATGTTACGTTAATCTCTTTCTGATATCTCTTGCACAAGTTTGTAAATTAGTTAGAAAAGTTACTTGTTAATGAAAAAAATTGTAACGTTTAATTTATTAGAAGCAATATAGCAAACGGGATCTGCGACATTTGGTGTTGAAAATTATGCGTTTATCTTTCAAGGTCAGTCCCCTTTTAGAGATGTGCTGAAGAAGTAACCCATTAATTCTTGTATCTAAAGAAGTGTAGACAATGACGTAATTTTACCAGAGGTGGTCGTTGATGTTAAGCAGATATGTATGTGTCCTTCAAGGTCATTCCCTTTAGTTCTTGCATCTCAAGAAGTATCGATAATGAAGTCATCTTACCTGAGGGTTGTCGTTGTCTGAATTTTTCAGTTCTTAATTTTGTTGTGTTTTTATAGAAAATTACAATACAATCAAGACCTTTACAAGTTATTTCATTTTGATTCCAAATATTGAATCAATAAAAGAGAAAGGGAACTTTTTTTTTCTTTTGAAGTGCATACTGTTGGAAAAGTTGATATAAAAGAAAAAAATCCATGAATCAATCCTTCATCTGTGGATCTTTACTACCAGGAAGAAATGCTACAAACAAATTCATCGAAAACTTTGGATCTCTATTTTCCAAATGATTTTTAAATAATTTATAGCTATGCATTTAGGCACTTGTTTTAAATTTCAATGTACTTTAAACACTTTTTAGTTAATTTATCTTCTCCTGTTCATAATTTGCAAACGCAATATGTGATATAAGTAGAATGTGTTCGACTAAAAACATCAATTGTAATTGTGTGATTACAATGATAAAGCAGTTTATGCATGTAACTTAACACAAGGAAGACAAATACAATTAAAATTCATGTTTTAGATTTTTAAATAATTATTAAATTAATTTGTACACGTTCTGTAAAACAATTTGTCAAGAATAAAAATATATTTAGTTCAACTTGTGTTTTAATTATATTACGGTATACAAATATACAAAAAACCTAATACATTTCACAATTTCTTGTGAAACGCAAGTGTTATTACATTATAAATTTAAAAGCAATTTAGTTTACAAAACAATAAAAATAATAGCAATATTATTTTTCGAACGTATCGAAGGAACGAATATATTGAAAAATTTAAAAAAAATTGTTGCAAATCGGTTTTGATTGCAATGAATCCCTCGAGCTTCCCCTGTACAGCTGTGTCGGCCCTATTTGGGGCCTCGTCAGCAGAAGCGTAGCTCGAGACTTCCACTGCAAACCAAATTGATCTGTCCAAGGTCATTCGCAAATGCGATGTATTAATAATAATCAATAGTTTGAATCGCATTTACGAATAAACTTGGATAGGTCGGTTTGGTTTGCAGTGGAAATCTCGAGCTACGCTTCTGCTGACGAGGTCCTAAATATATCCGAAACAGCTGTACAGAGGTTGCTCGAGAGATTCACTCCAATCAAAACCGATTTCCAACAAAAAAATTTTAATTTCTTAAGTCTTTCAATAGCACGATTGGCCGCCTTGTATGGGAGGACTTATTAAGTAGCAAACTAGCTGCAATTTGTCATTTCCTGTACAAATTTGTCTCAAAAAGTGATCGCAGGATATCGCGATTCAAACTAGTGAAAATATTAAAATTAAAAAGAGGTGTGGAGGGATTATATTAACGTTCGAATCAATTAATTTAACAATGAAAATATATTTCAATTTAAGTATTTGCTTCAATTAGATTACAGTAAATAAATACGCATGCATAATTTATTTGTTTTTCGCTTAATATGCTATTTTCTACAAGACTTATATACCTTGCACCTACAAGCATTATTATAAATCTTGATTTGCTTAGTGCGAACTTGTCTAATTATGTTCGAAAAAAGTTAATGACTGCACGTGATGACTTCGTTTTTTAATATCTTCTAACTTCTGCAGATGCTAAGAACGATTCTGGCCTAGTCTGCATTGTCTAAAGCAACACAAGAGCCAACCATCATCTTCTGGTAAGATGATGTCATTGTTGATACTTCTTCAGATACAAGAACTAAAAGGTTACTTCTTCAGCATAAGAAACCACTGTAGAAGGGTTGACCTTGAACGATGATCATTTTGGATGGACGCATGCCATCAGCTATTTTTTAAGAAAAAACTGTCACAGTATCCCGCTTGTTGTACAACAATCTTAAGGTGCAGGCCAATGTCTCTCGGTATGCTCTACAGTACTCCCGAGAGTACTATCAGTAGCATCTCGAAATTTTGCTTTCTAATGGGAAGGGACCTTTAAGCCTTGAACGACCTTCATAGGGATGGAACAATCAGTTGCACAATCCGACGTACAACTGGACTTGGCTCGTCGGTTGGAACGACTATTGCAAGATGTATTGTACTATTAGGTTGTACTACGTGATCGAATCGGATAGCAGCACGAAACATCCATATAATCTATGGTACATACCACCAGTACTGTTACGGTCTTATGGAGCAAACTGGACATAGAGTAGTGTCACAAATATTTGAAAATTATAATTATATTTGTTCAGTAATACCGAAAGACATGACTAAACAATTTTATTTCCAACTTGTAGTACAACAGATCGTACGACAGATTGTACAATATATTGTGCGTCTGCAGACTATTTTTCAGACGTGGATTTTTTTTATGGTAATAATTAACTTTCTAAGTTTACTCTCGTGCGCTTGTGCCCAATATTTACAGATATTTATGAATATTTGTGCGAATCAATTTTCACCAAGATATAAAGTTTTTTTTTATTTTCAAAATTGCATCTCCCTTCCATTTACGCTACCCGCAATAATGAAAACAAATCACATAAGAATTCGAGAGCCCACCCATAATAATGCTATTCTCGGAAAATTTATTTTATTACCCTAATTATAGGGTCCATAAGACTTACTGCCTCTGTTCACTGGAAAGGAATAGCGGGACTGTATCAAATATCCCTTTGTAATCCACGTTGCGTATAATTTTCTGATTACTCGCCTGGTTTTTGGCAGAACTTCTGAAATGTGAACGTTCAAGGATTTATGCATTAAGTTGAAGCGGATTATCTATTCACTGGCGGAGTAACCTAAACTAATAAAATGAAGTCGCGGGATAGCGCAGTTATCCTGATATAAATATAAAGAATGTCAGTCTCCGGGACATTCCAGATTATCAGAGCGCGCAATGGGCGGAATCGTAAGATAGCACTTAATACTCTCTAGTTATTAGTTCTTCTTGGACATTATGCAGCCAAGTGTGTACTCAACGGTAACTTCTATAAAGCGTTCAAGAAGACTGCACAAAAAAATTGAACGAACGAGAAATTGTATTAAATATTTTGTATTAAATTAAACATTAAGATATTTAAAAAAATATTAAAGAAGAAAACAAATTTACTACGTATGATTAACTCGGCTGTATATAATTTCTTAAATGATTTGGTTGTTAAAGCGATGCCAGATTGAATAAGAAGAGACCCGGAATTAGAGTTTAATTCTTTCGATAATAACAGCATTTTATTTATAGCAGTTTGCTTGAATTTGTTTGAAAGCTTTTAGATGGCAAGCCGATAAAGTTGAGTTTAACTTTTGCAATTAGAGGCAGGAGTGAATAAGGTACATCCAGCAGCCGAGGGCTAAGGCAGCAAAAATAATTAAAGAGCTCCGGTTTCCTTTCCGTAATCAGCAAGGAATAACTTTTTTATTGACTCAACTCCATCGAATTTGTGATTTCACTTCTAATTCTCTTAATGTCGAACTTAATTACTGTTATTATTTAGTTTATATTATTTTCTAAATGCGACGATTATTTCGGAAGGAACTTTCTAAAATTTGTCTGAATTAATGGAATGTTACGTGCCTTGTATTGATTTATCAATAGAAAGTATTACTCTGACGTTCACGAAGACTTATGATGGCTTCAAGTCAAATTCCTGGCACTATCTGGCTGGCCACGAATGGAACACTCTGAGTGACCGGCGTTCATTTATCAAAGTCCGATAACTTACAGACCTATATTACCCTGTATCTATCTCACGCCAAAATATGGATCATTTCACATAATTTCTTCGGGAAATACATCGCAGAGTGGATTGTCATGCCCTGCAAACTTTTTCACGAATGTCTGCCGTGACGAACATCACTACGAATTTATCTCATTTAATTAAATCCACGGCACAGCAAAAATTACAATTTTTTATAGGGTGTTAGCCCCTGATAATATGACATTTTTGTAAAATGTAATTGCGGAATTTGTTATGTTGCTTTAGAATTTAGATCGTGGAAAAATTTCAGCAGTTTTCTGTGAATATGTAGTGTGTGACTAATATCCTCACTTGGCAGAATTTCTTTATAAAGTAGATAAAGGTATGCAAGATAAGATGTCCTTTGGTTAGTAGGCCATCCATATACCATGGAGGAATGAACTGTTTGGAATTACGCCATATATACTTCGCGATTGTTTCTGTTGAACCCAGAATTTAAACAGTTTATTGTGAGATCTGTAATCTATTAGTTAACAAGGTTAATAAGGTTTAACAAAACGACGTTTAGTCGGGCAACTATAGGTGTAGGTTTAATTCCCGTCCTGGTGCATATGGGTTCTGTGCTTCTGGTTGTTATTTGTCGGATTGTGTTTCGGATATATATCGACTCCTTGGGTTTTCTAAATTTCCCCAGTTTGTGAGGTGAATGCCGAAGGAGAACAACATCTAGTAATTCGGTCACAGCTTCTACAGGCAATATACGAGTCACTAGCCTAACGCCTTCCTGACAAGCTCTGGTTTAAAAAAAAAACTTTGAGATACTATACTGGTATTTAGACATATATTGTAGCTTGTCCGTTTATTGTTTTATTGTAATGTAAAAAGAAAATAATTTGAAATTTGAAGTTATGGAGAAATATGGGAAGGTGATCTTTGCCATTATTGAAAACAAAGATTTCATGCAATAGATCTATTCAATGTAGACCTGAGTACAAACGGCCAAAGAAAAAATTGACCTAAATTACATATTTTTAATAGTAAATCATCTGCAATTTTTTATATTTTCAAAAAAGAAAATACTTCTAAAATATTTTAATTATGTTCTTATTATACATTTGTACAATGTTCGATATTTGGCTAAATTCTAAAATATTCAACGCTACACATTTGCATATTCTGTGAATAATAGCGAACAAGAGGAAGAAAAATACACCGGAGATTGGTTTTCAGTTTTATTTTTTTATATAGAAGCAGAGAAGTGCATTAATTTTACGCCATCAATGAGAATAATATATTAATTTTCCTTGAAGCTTAATTTTCGTGAAAATTAGTTTTGTAATTTCATTGACTAAGATTAATTGACTTGTGCTTTGATGCTTGATTAGCGATCATGGTTAATTCTTCCGTATAAAAATTACTTAGGACTAAATATATTCTCAGTCAAAGATTCGAAAACACATAAACTTATTTATTTCAAGATGATAAAAAGATGTTATATAGGAGACAGATCATTGGATTTCTTGCAACACACTGGCTTGAAGTACAGCATTTTTATATTTAGGAACCAATTGGTTCTTGTATAATTACTGCACCTCCCTTCGAATATCACTATCAAATCCACTACAAGAATTTGATCCCAAATTGGTGCATGGTGAATGTGTTACCTTAGCTTCAATGGTGCAATCGTTTGTTTGTATTGCAAGAGGCCTAAGAGAAAATTATGGACTATTTCGGTATATTGTACTGGAATGATAATCTAAATATTTAACTGATGTCCTCTTTAAATTACTGACTTTTTAGATCACATGATGAGAGGATTTCATCTACAACATTCTAGCATTAGAAGTTTTAATTTTTATAATTTGTCTTTATGATAAGATAACCTCTTACTTTACGTGTATGTACACAGTTAAAACCTATCGGTCGTTTGTGGGCATCGAGTAAAGACGAGTTCCTCGTTGTGGCTAACTAACCATCACAATCACTTTGTAATGAACACAGAAGCTTAACTGCGTTAGATAAGATGGTCAGGGGAGATTGAATGGAGGCATCTACTGTGACAATGACAAGGGGTGGTATATAGCTGAGATTTGCGGACAGCCGTGTCCCTCCGGATCGAGATAACTCGGAGACTCGGACGTTCCGGATCACCTAAAATGAAACCGGCAATTAATATGAGATCCTTCCTGCTGCACTGCGAGC
This sequence comes from Serrognathus titanus, assembly GCA_039766575.1. Lineage (NCBI taxonomy): Eukaryota > Metazoa > Arthropoda > Insecta > Coleoptera > Lucanidae > Serrognathus > Serrognathus titanus. Next base: position 66,594,605 of record CM077911.1, read on the forward strand.
CCCTATCAGTTCGTCTGTCTTGGTGCTGAAGCTCGACGTTAATATTAATGAATTCAGCTTATCACGATGTAACGGAGAATGCTTCGGCGAATTTGCTGTTATGTTAAAGTGTTTTGATAAATATGAAACTGTAATTGTTTTCAATTTAGGAAATGGAAGGAATAAATAAAATTTCATCCAAATCTTTGTAATAAGCTAAAGGGTTTTACAGTGTTACCATAAGGATAAGTAAAAGTATATTTTTTCTAATAGAATGTTAAAGAACCCAACCGTCGCAGTATATAATAGATATATGCCATCTTTCCTCTTTTGCGGATTCCATAAAATCAAGTCAAGTCTAGGGTTTCGATTGCAAGTCAAATCGTACTGATTCAGTACACCCTGTACTTTAGTACCTTTTTGTCATTTTTAGTATATTTTTTATCTAAACATTTTCTACACCATTTTTAAATCAAACGTATTTACCACCTGACTTAAAGCCCACTTAATTAATTAATACAATTGTATTCGCAATCGAAGACATTTCTTCCCTAGTTTTTGTGTACATCCCAGTATATAAATCAAGCATTTTTAGATTTTGTTGTAGTTTTCCTCTTCTCTTAGAGTAATGATTTAATTACTTTATTATCGACGGCAGAAGTTAATTTAGACTTGTTAGAGCTATAAATAGTCGAAAACTAAAAGGCGGTCATGTGTGATTCAAATCATAATGAAAATTTTACAAATTTTGTTGCAAGTCGGTTTTGATTGCAGTGGATTCCTCGAGAATCCTCTGTACAGCTGTTTCGACCCTATCTGGGGCCTTGTCAGCAGAAGCGTAGCTCTAGAATTCTATTGCAAACCAAATCGACCTGTCCTAGTTATTCGCAAATGTGTTGTGATAGTAATGACTAGTTTAGATCGCGACTTCTTCCTGACCTAATATTGCATTAGGATTGGCAAATTGGCAACTTGTCATTTAGATACGCTAAAATAAATATTCCGCACGTTGAAGAGTGTAGACCCGTCAGAAATGAAACGAGAAACCCTCGCGCATCTGGACCAATTCGAGAGAATATCATGGTAGCACCCTTTTGTACAAGCCGCCCTCTATTCTTTGAAAGAATAAATAACACAGATTTGAGAACACTCTCATTAGAGCGAAATACCTCTCCAAATTATCGAAAGAGATGTGGCTTACATGATAAACAAATTACTACTTTTGGAAACCGAGAAAAATTCAAACGGGTTAATATTCATTAAGATTTTCCCACTAGCAGAATCTTCTAAGAGTCAACGACAATGCAAGAGCATTTACCGTGAACTTCGTTGCATAATAGGGGTTCTCTGCAACTGAGTTCTATTTCTATTTCACAGCTACAGGAGCTGGAAGAATCTAAACCTAAGAATCTAAGTAACATATGAGTAAATAAATGTGCGCGGGTCTTGAATTCCGTGATAAATTCCAGTTATGGCAGTGTTCTGGTCGCTAGACCAATACAGTTTTCCTATTCAACAGGTCTATCTACTGAGACAGCACTCCATCATCTCATGGTGAAGAAATCTCCGGAAAATGAAGAGGTTCTCTTGGCTGCCTTTGTAGACATCGAAGGGGCCTTTGACAATACATCTTTCGACTCCACCACCACTGCTCTAAGGGGTAGAGGGGTGGAAGAAATTTGCTGCAGGTGGATTGACTGCATGCTCAAAAGAAGGGTGGTCTACACATCACTACTGGACGACACTCTGATGGCTGGAGTGGCGGGGGGCTGTCCGCAGGGGGGTGTACTGTCTCCCCTGTTGTGGAACCTCGTCATGGACAGGCTTCTGAGACAACTTAGCGGTGAAGGCTTTGATCCCTTAGAGTACGCTGATGATTTAGTCATCCATACAAAGGAAATTCAATAACACTGTCAGGGACCGAATGCAGGTTGCCCTGAATGTAGTAACAACGTGGGCTGAGGAGGAAGGTTTGAGGATCAGTATTCAAAAAGTCACCATTGTGCAATTCACTCGAAGGCGAAACCTAGAGGGTTTAGGTTCTCTGCGTCTTCGTGCAAATGAGATAGTCTTGTCGGGAGAGGTAAAGTATCTTGGAGTGATTTTTAACTCCAAACTTACCTGGAACCAACATTTAGACAAGATAGTCAGGCGATCGATGGCCACTTTCGCGGTGGCCAGACGAGCCTATGATAGTAGGTGGGGCTTAAAACCAAGTATGGTGCACTGGTTGTTCACCAGAATGGTCAGACCCACAATAACCTATGCGGCTTCGGTGTGGTGGTCCAAGGTCAAGCAGAAAACCACCAAACTTAGACTGAGGAGGGTCCAAAGACTTGCTTGTCTAGGCATAACGCGGGCGATGAGCACAACGCTCACCGCTGCAATGGAAACCCTTCTAGACCTCCCTCCCTTACTCATTGTGATAATGGGAGAGGCAAGACAAGGACTCCACAGATTGCAGCTCAATGACCTGACGGAATACAACTGCGTCACGCTGGTGTGGGTGGCAGGTCATCGGTGTATTATCGGCAACGAACGGGCCGATGAACTAGCCAGCCAGGGTGCGGGTATGGCATACCTTGGCCCTGAACCTGTTCTAGATATAACTGAGAACGCTATTCGGGGCTTTTTTAGTGACTGGATAAGCGAGGAACATAACAGATACTGGCTAAGCAGACCAGGACATCGCCACAGCAAGACCTTCCTTAGAGGTCCTTGCAAAAAGACAGCTGCAGAATTTTTGCTTTTAAACATGGCCCAATTCAAGATCATCACGGAGTTACTAACAGGGCACCTGACTGTTAAGGAGCATCTATGGAGGATTGGTAAATTCAGTGGGGACCTAAACTGCAGACTCTGCAAAGGAGAACCAGAGACAGCAATGCACATTTTGTGTAGATGTGATGCGCTGGAAAATCTCAGAACATCTCAGGATAGTTCCCGAAAATTTCAACACGCAATCAGTGAAAAACCTGTACCAGCTGGTGCACGGGACATGCCTTACTGAATGGTTGCGGTAAGAGAATCAGGGCGAACACAATAAGCCTAAATGGCTGCGATGCCTCCGCTGCATCCTTTGCAGACGAGTTCTGGTCATGAGGAAAAACAATGCATATTTTAATTATTTGCCTTCAAAAACCATGGCCAAGCTAAGAAGGGGTTAAAAACGGTGAAAATTTTTATCTTTCACCCCCGTTCGTTCTTACAAAGTGAAACGCAGCTAATGACACTTGACTTTGTGCAATGCCACCTGCTAGTACTTGGTTTGAAGAAACATTTTCTTGCTATTTGCTAAGATTCACGTTTTTTATTACTACCTCGGAGATGAGTGAAGTGTCTTTCTCTTTTCTAAGAAGAAAGTTGATTCAGACCCTTTGAAACAGAACACCACTTTGTCAAGCTAGTAGATTATTATTGCTCTTTGAAGATGGAAGGGAAGTTTTCTTCTTTTATCATTGAAGGAGTATATATCATTTCTCTATTTTCTTAGCTATATGTGTGGAATTGATTGAATAGGTTTCCCGTTGGAACCGCGTCACGACTGCTTCTACTGCCGACGTATCGTTCTCCATTGCAGAAGAACTTCCTCAGGGCTGCTGCTGCTTCTCGTTAGTTAGTCAGTCTCATCGACTAACGAGAAGGACCAGCAACATCACCAGCAGCAGTAACGCCGCCAGCAACAGCCCTGAGGAAGTTCTTCTGCAATGGAGAACGAAACGTCGGCAGTAGAAGCAGTCGTGACGCGGTTTCAACCGGAAGCCTATTCAACCATGGACAACGGCCGCGGAAGCTTTCAAGTTATATATGGGTGGAATTGTTTCATTAAACTAGTTAATTTTTAAGACATTTTTTAATTGAAACTTCACTTTGTCAGGTGCTACAAACTCTAGCGTTTCTATTTGAGAAGGTGTTTTCAAGATACTATCTCGAAGGAAGGTGGAACAATTTAGAAAAGAAATTATTTTATACGTTTAAACGAATGAGAGAGATCATCTGGCATCTTTTTGTTCTTATTTCTCACTTCTTTTAGTGAGTTATGCAATACCAGTGACATGGACGTTAAAATTTTTAATCTAAGGCAAAAATGAGGATTATTTTAAATATGCTTCTCGTAGTTCATTTATAACAAATTGCTTTGTGTGTTACTTAAGAATTCTGTTTTCGTTTTAAACAGTTACTGTCTCTGAGAAAGGGAATGTGATATTAGAGAGGCGTCTTTCAAATTTCTAATATAATAATTTTAAATGCCTTGTGAAGACAGAAATAAACCAGAAGACTTTCTGCAGTAGATTAAACGCACTTATCACCTTCCTACCGTTACACGTTTCCTGGCGTGACATATCCAATTTCATAAAATAGTCGGGTACGCTCTGAATATTTCAGCCGACACGAATGAAACCCAGCAGGGGACGCGTCAAGTGATTTCTAGTGTAAACGAGCCCGCCGTAGCGCCGTAAACAGCAGGACATTGCTTACGTCAGCAGCGCCGGAGACGTATCAGACTGTCATTCCAAGTGCGGCATTGTTTACGCTGCAAACCTCGCCGGCTATTGAAAATTCGGAAGGGAAAAACTGCCTACGAAGTGGAAGGGCACAAATTTCCTCTCGCCAGATAATAATATCAGCGTTCTCGGACAGCTCGCACTAACCGTACCTTCTCATCGTGAATATTTACGAGCATTTATTCAAATGAGAAAAAGCCTAAAAGATCTGTCCGAATCCGGCGAGAGCAGTTGTGAAGTTGTTTGCAACACTTGATATACGGTGGACGTTACCATTTTCATGCCCGTATATATATCATGATATTTATGAATTTAGCAGCTGCATTTTATTATGTCTCTTATATTGAACGCAGGACTGTATTAGATATGCAAGTATGTACATATTTTCTCAGAAGATACATTTTGTCCGGCTCTACCTCGTAATCATCTAAAATAACATGAAATATCTTATATTGTTACATTAACTTTATAACATGGGAGAACGGCTGAAAACAACATTTACGTTACACTGAAAGAATACAATAATGAATTGAATATTTTTTAACTAGTGATACTTTGCACTCATTCAATGAGATACTCCAGAAACTATCATACTGTAGATATCTACGAGTCTCTTCGTATGAGATACTTCGGAAAGTTTACAAATACACCCAAAATAATTCGTTTAAATTAACCATATCTTTAATTTCTAGTAAAAGGGTTAATATTGTTAAGAAATAGTTACTGTATATTTAGTTGAGGCCGATTAAGACTTAACACAGTTCAAAGAGCAAATTCAAATATCTAAGTTCGAGTGGTATATAGATTGCTTCTTAGCGGATTATAATCCGGAGCGAAGATCCTTCCAGAAATTCGCAGGCGAGCTACTACCTACCTCATCTATAGGCTCCTAGAGTTACTCCAGACACACTCCACCCTCGCTCTTGAGAGCGAACATCTGACGGTTTATATATCTAAATTACACAACTCCCGCTACCGAACTACGTTAAGTGGTTGATACATCGATGACGTGCTAGTTAATTATTCGCGAGTGCTTAATTACCGGAACATCATAATTATCTCATCATGGCATCTTACTGCGGAAGGATGATTGATTGATTTGCATGTTTTGGAAGAGCCTGATCGCGTTTACTATGTCTTGACGTTTAAAGATCGTTCGCTACTCAGAATCGTGTAATGCTTTTTTGAAGCAGTATCGAACTGAACTTAAAACTTGGAGAACATTGATTCATTAAACGCAGAATGTCTTGGAGGAACGACTCATGTAATTGTCTAAAAAAAAACAGAAAGATAAAAAGATACAATACTAAAGTGAGTGTAACATTTGTAATCACTACAGCCTAGTACAATGCTTCCCTCCATCCTTCTCACATGCCATAAGTGTAACTTTAAATTGAAAATGTATTGTCTTAAATCCTTCAATTTTTGTATTAACCTCCTCTTTTACAATTGGGTATTTTTTAATCAATTAAAATCATGCTCACCCATTTCGAATTAAAACAAATTAGGCTGTAAGTTTTTTCAATGGTAGGGGTTGAAATCAAATATGGCATTTAAAAACGAAAAAAGAAGGGTGACTTCTAATTAGATATCAATAATGTTTAACTTATCCCAAAAACTAAAGTTTCCAAAGTATAGGTTGGTTAGGACATCGTTGTGGGCTATCTTGAAATGATTTGCTAGTGATTGTGCTTCAAGAGGTCATTCCGCACCCTTTAAATATGTTATCCCTATTTTTTATCGTTTGGATTAATAATCTTAGAACGGCTATTGATAATCTTATACTTTTCGTACTTTTGAAAGCGCATGACCTCGAGCTTTGTTGCATTATTGTTACATACTTTATAATTACAATCACCTTTTCAAAGACATCGGACATGTAAAATGTACCAGCTTATCCAAAAGCAGTAAAATCGTCATTGGCAGTCCTTATGTTATTAATCCAAGATTTCATGTATTTGTTAACAGGCTCAAATTGGTTCGATTAAAGCTGTACAATAGGTGATCTAAATGAAATCATTACAACGTCATCATCATCATTAGTATTATGTCACTTAATTGGGAAACTTTATTCGATGAAATGAGGATGTGGCTTTCACATGCAAACTGAAAACTTCTTTCGTTTTCTCATTTTCATTTAATTAAAACCGTGCAACATCGAATAATGAATTGTAATTCACAAAGGCGGAAACAACCGCTGAATGCTCCTCATCTGTTCTTCGCTAACTACCAAATAAACTGTGTTATTACTTTGCTCAATGCGCGCAATTCACCGGTAAGTTGTGTCATCCATTAGCTCCTGGTGGAAGTGCACACAGCCTGCAGTCGTTCGTTGGCGTAAATGAAAATTCACCGCAAAGGCACTGAGGACGATCCAGACGGCATTGAGCGACCGGGACAGCTTTCTTGCATTTTAAGTTGCCACCGCACTGAACTTGGTTGGGCGGTTCGGGCTCCTTTGGTGCTTGTAAAATAGGCGCTTTGTGCTGTGTTCTTTCTGCTTAGCGTACGCTTATTAGCGCTGAAGACCGTAAGATATTCGGGTTGCACTAATTGCATTGTCGACTGCAGCGAACACATATGAATACACAACCGACTTAGCTTCATCGTAGCTTGTTCTGTTTACTCTTGCAGCTAATTCAGAGAGAACATGTCTGTTTGCATGACATCTAGTAGGCAGATTTTATTAAAAGTTATGAAAAGGAGTAAACCTATTTGATTAAAGTTAAAGTTATACTTGAATGCTTAAGGGACTGTCTTACCATTTCTTGATAAACTAACTGACGGATAAGTACCATGGAAACAATTCATGAAAATGAAGTTATTCCTCGTATAACTTGGACGGGAAGATGGAAAAACCTAGTCTTAGTAGTATTTATTTATTACTGCCCAAATTAATAATTTTATATGAACAGGCACTGATCACTAACTTATTCACTTGGCCAGTGATTTTAATACGTAAGTGGAAGTAATGTATCAGATTTGGAAAGTTCGCCAATATTGGGGCACGAGAAGTAAATACCAAAAGACTACTATCACTTGTGCCGGCGAATGGTCTGCTCATAGAAAAGATCTAGGTCATTCCTAATCGAGAGGTCATGTTTATCCTAAATTACTTTAATCCTTCCAAAACGATCATGGTACATGGTGTCGGCTATGGTATTCTGTCTCGCACATGAGTTCAATTTCGTCTGCAGTCTTAATTGAGCAAGAAAATGTTTGCTTTCGGATTCAATAAGCGAACGAAAATTTAGCTTATATTAAGAAATCACTTTGCTATTCTAACACCACTAAATGTTATATACGAGGGCAGTCCGATTTTAAAGGTACAGGTGGCTGTGAAACAAACAACGCAAGCGAAATATTGCCATCATATGCATGTCTAGACAGGTTGAAACATGGTAGTAGAGTCTGCAGCGTTGTTGTGTGTAAGATTTAGTAGCTTACGGGAAGCAAACAAACATGGCGTGTGTAGTCGCAGAGTTTCAAGTATGAAGTGCGTGCAGTTATCCGATTTTTGCTGGCCAAAGGAGTTAACCAGAGCGAAATTCATTGCAGGTTAGAGGGCGTTTATGGCCCGAAGGTCTTAAACCGAAAAGAAGTCAGCGTTTAGTGCAAAAAATTTAAAGATGGACGAGCGGACTTGTTTGATGATCCGGAGAAGAACAGAGGCAGATTGTTGAAGGTTTGATTAGGGAAGATCGTCGCACTAAAGTTCGTGAAATTGCGGAAGTGACTGGCATTTCTAAGAGTTGTGTCCATGAAATCATATGAAACCTAAACTTTCGCAAAGTTTCATTTCGCTGGGTACCGAAAATGCTCTCCGAGAACCACAAAACCAATCGATCGAATGAGTGCGTCACTTCAACATCTCAACCAATACCAACAGGAAGGGGATTCTTTCATTACCGGAGACGAAACCTGGGTTTCCCCAGAGTCGAAACAACAGACCATGATGTGGAAACATCCAGATTCCCCAGATTACAAAAAATTCAAAACTCAATCATCTGCCCGCAAGACCATGGCTACCGTGTTCTGGGATAGTGAAGGCCTATTTCTCTGTGAATTCCTTGAACTGCACATAACCATTAACAGTGACAGATACTGTGAAACTTTCCAGAAATTGCATACAGCCATTAGAAGGAAAAGGCCAGGACGATTATGACAAGGAGTTAAACTTTTGCACGATGGCAAATCAAACTAAGGAGTGGTTGACACAGAGGAAGTGGGAGGTCCTCCAATATCCGCCATATAGTCCCGATTTGGCTCCCTCCGATTTTTATTTATTCGGACCCCTGAAGAAATTTTTGGTGGGGAAATGCTTTGCGAATCAACAGGAATTGCAACACAGTTGTGGACTACTTTAATCGACTTGACAGGTAACACTATCGCGAAGGGATATTCAAACTACTGTCACGCTGAGATAAATGTCTCAATCTTTATGGAGAATATCTCGAGAAATAAACAAAAGTAGGTAGTTTTTTCTAGAATATATTAAATATTTTCTTTAAATATGTATGTTAGTGAAATTTTGGCTTGTACCTTTAATATCGGACAGCCCTCGTATATGAAAGCGTAGCAGGCTATTGAACATATTTGTGAACGCGCCGAAGCTGTTCGTCTCAGTTGCACCAAAACTGAGTTCTGTGGGTATTTGAATTGACCAACGGTGCGCAACTAAAAAGAAAAAACGTGTTGCCGATTGCTGTCAATCTTAACAAAGTTTCTGAAAGACAAGATTACCGTATCCTGTTTTCCTCTTAGGGATCTAAGCCAATTATAGTTAATAAAACCAAGGATTTTTAATTAATGCAAGTGCGCTAAAATATACAGATCAGGCAATTCAATCACAACGCTCATTCTCAGCTGACTTAAAGGTTCAATGGTTTAATGGTTCAGGTAATATAATAATAATAGATAATATACACAAAGCTTACATCACTTTAGCTGTCCGGTACTGGAAGTTTCTGCTAATGAAAAGGGAAATTCGAGGACATTGTGTGCCAGGCGATCTCGCTGGAGTTCCATGTGCGCAATAACCCTACAATACTCGAGTTATTGACTAAGTTGCATGGGACCTTATCTGGTAGGACATAAGTCCGAAGATTTTATCAGTGATGAAAGCAGCTACCCGGTGGTCGACTCGAACCAGGGACACTCCTGGTACGAACCAGGAGTGTCCCTTCCAGTCGAATGAGTTGGACTCGAGGAAATGGTGTGCCGGGCTAGGGTTAGCAGATCCATCTTGACAGGTGACCCGCATAGTTTGGACACTAGCTATAAGAACTAGTAGGACTGCACCTCGGACCACCTGGTATCGTATATGCGATTACGTTGATCTAAGCTCGTATGGGCAGAAAACCTATATACAATTTGCTCAATTCAGTCAATATGACTATGATCAATAATTCAGTTGAATTTACAGATGGGCAGTTTCGTGGTGCAGAAAATATCTTATGACAATATCTTATGATTGGCTCATTGTCAATCATTTGTTCGTTGAGATGATCCCTCTAGCCATACAGCTTTTAAAATCTATAGAACTAACTGGAGTAATTGAGGCAAAAAAAGTTGACAGAAACGAATGGATTATTTGGTTAATACAGTTGTCCTTCAGTATGGAAGCAAACTATCATCATTCAAAAATTGTAAAATCTATCGCGCCTAAAATTTAAGGTACAAGTAGATAAGTCGCTTTACGTATAAATTGAGATTGCTGAGAAGAAATACTTGTGTTAAAGTATCTTATGAAAGAAGGAATAGCCCCGATAAACTTTAGAATGCAAATTTTAATATTGCACACTGGAAAATGCTTTGCGTTTAGAAAGATGTAGCGAACAGTATCTAAAAATGTCTGGTTCTACCAAGTGAATGAAATAAGTGGATTTAGCATACCTAGGTTAAGGTTTAAACGCTGTTGAAAAGAGTATTAAGTCCAAGGTATTAAAATTGTTTCTTGGGTTATTATATCTAACATTTTTTCGATTATTAAAATCCAATGTTTCAGCAGTCAATTATACGAAATGTTGTCTTGGTATGCGCACTTTTTCTAAAATTAACTGTGTGGGATTGGAATCTGTAATCTATGATTGACAAGTCATTCTGTCTACAGAGGCAACAACTTAGTTATTGTTATAGACTAAGTAAGCGACGTTACAGGTTCTCATCTCCTGATCATTCCATCTTTTTAGGTGTTATCTGTATCGGAATGATACGTATTGAATTGTGTAGAAACTCCACAAAGTACATTTTGCTAATCTGTGAAAATAATTCAAATTATTAGAACTTATTTATTATTATATATATAACATCGTAATGTATGATCAAAAATTATTTAGATAAGGGGAGGTCGCGACAAATAAAATCAGTCTCTTAGCTTGATTCAAAACATTTGCTTTTTGATTGCTTTCAAATCTGTTAGTTGTTCAAACGCTCTTGAACACGTAGTCATTGGTTGTTAGTGTCGTTACTATATTAAAGAGCATGCATGAGACGATTTAAATCAAGCGATTTAATAAAAAAAATATTGATTCAAATCAAGTTTTATATTTTTTTATATTTAGTATAACGTTATTACATGCTAGTAAGTACTGGCTTCGAAAACACTTAATCAAACATAAACGTAGAGTGTACAACAAACATAAAGTTTATAAGATATTAATACACATATGATTTTTCTACTCAGAATAATCCAAATTAAGATAGTTGGGTAGCTGAGTGGTTCAGTCCGCTGCCAATGGACTTTACGCTTGGCGAGGCAATTATTGGGCTAGGTTTGAATCTTCTCCTGGTGCATGTGAGTTCTACATGGGAAATAGAATTTTCATAGCTCGGACCGTGCTCGGACTCGTGCCAGCTCTTTCGAACTGGCTTTTCTAAATTTTCCCAGTTTGTAAAGCGAATGCCGAAGGAAAAATTAAAACATCAAATCGGTCGCATTCACTAAGGAGGATAAGGCAAATCTCGAAGGTGGTGAATACTCAGGACGTAATAATTCGACTGCCTTTTTCACCTCTCGGTGTTCAAATACACAAAACTGCTACTAGTTACATAACACGCTTTTGGAACTTGCTTATCATGCACATAATTTTTATCTTTTGATGTAAGTGTTAAAAATGACGAAAGTAAATCGCTGCTAGTGAGTGCTGGGTGAGCCAGACTTTTTTTATGAGGTGGTGAATGCGATCTGGAAGTACTTGGCTGAGGTTCATCAGATAAAGCAGTAGGAATGGAATGGACTGATGTTTTTCTGATAAAATTGCTGTGCCTGTTATTTCTAAATTATTTTCACTGTCTACTTCTTCCAAAAATTTTATTTGTGAACCTTTTTACCTTTGAATTTTTCAGGCTTTTCTATAAAGTGTTGCCAAATTTTGTTCCTTTTTCTTCCAAACATTATTAGAAAAAACGCAACTTTACTAGCTGAAATGCAAGAACTAAATGAGAAACTGAACTAAATTGCACAACATGATGCTGATGAGTGAGCTTGTCCGTTCAGGAAGGAACATATGTCAACACGCGCGTTCTAGCATACACTATTATCTAAATGCAGCCAAGAATTTTGCATTAATTAATTACTGCATTATAAATACCTACAATAAATATAAGAAATATTAAGGTGATGTCAGCTTATAATCACGTCAGATTTAGTTCTATATTGGTTTGTTGCAGAAATCGTTAATTTCGCTCACGAGAGCACGCTTTTTTGATTAATCGACGCCGACACAAAAGAAAAACTGGCGCCAAACTTAATATCAGTCATATCGCTTTTATTCAAACACCGAACATGATAATTCCTGACGAGAAATTCAAGTCGATTTTCATTTATTGACGTCAGTTGCGATTTATTTTAGCACGCATCACAGAAAACGTACCACAGCTTCAAAATTAATAAATAAATCAGTCGCCGTAAGTAATTCGTTTAAAATGGATTACACTTTGAAAAATAGCGGTGAATACTGACTGATCTTTGGAAAATATTAGCGACTGGATTGGTTCGTTCCGCAATGGCCTAACGTGACATACGGATGCATCGATTCAGAAAAGCCTTTGTAGCTGCTTGTGGTTGCTTCCGTAAAATGCATTAAACATGTCTGTGCAACGGCAATCCGACATTGCTCCGCTTAAACCCCTTTCATAAACACATAGGAATCGAACGGTTTGATATTTAGGTTTACATTTTAAAACATCTTTTTTTTACTTTTTTATAAATTATTATACTAGATTTTAGTTTATAATTTTGTAATTGACAGAATTTTTTAATAATGCCGTATGCTGTACTTGATATTTATGATCTTTATCTCTATACTATATATAACAAACCACAAGCTCTCATTTTGCTACATCACTGAGTTCAAACATTGTGCGAAACTCGGCGTGTCGTCATTACTGCATAAATATGCAAATGCTAAAAGTGCTGATACGGCACAACTTTAAGGTGCTTCAATAAGGCCTTCGAACCACTTCAATCAAAGACACCTGCGTCTAAATTCTAAACACAGCGAGACTCTAAGGTCAAAATTCCGGATCATAACATTCATCGTGTCTGTAGCGTCGTTTTAAATTTCAAATGAGTCGCTTTCCAAACGCTCGAATATTATTTTTGGGCCTTACACGCTCGAAACCTCGAACTCTCATTATGATTAATATAAACCCAGGTCTTCCCGTCTTATATAAGAGAACAACTCGGCGCACGAATTAAGATGCGATTTTCCTGCCGGTTATAAATTCTAATGTATTATAATTAGAAATGAATATTCAAGTTGCTAACAAAATTCAAATTGTCGAATTTAATGTAAGTAAAAGTAATTAAGCCGAGTGGATTCGCTAATTTTATAAAGCGATGAGGCAAAATTAATTAACACGACCCGGAATTCAAAAAAATTCTCAGATCCATTAAATTACTTGGATATTATCATATGCATGACTTCCTCCGAGTTAGCAAATGTCGTTCGACGAGAGTTAATCACTGCAGTGAGAAATAGCATTCTAATTGTGTTCTATTTCAATTACGTTTAAAAGACGATTGATCAAAAACTTTTCTGATTAAGTGAGCTATTGTAACTAACAATAGGATGATTCAGGTTTCACGAATCGATAGAATCTTTAAAACAATGGTAATTTAAAATTTTTAAAAAATATGTTTAAAATAACTATAATATTTATCTTTTTCTATAACCTTCTCCGTCCGATGCGTCTTCAGAACAAACAATAAATAAACAAGTTGTCAATGGAAATAAAACAAGTTGTTAAGGGTAATTAAACAAGAGTAAACGTAAGTTAAATGAAGATGGAGGTACTCTTCCAAAAACAGGGTAAATCCGAGACACCAATTTGGAACGAAAGTTTAGATTCTGTGATAACGAAGTTAATTAAATCTTGAAACAAAAAGAAATCATGCAGAGTCAACCCACTCGAGATCATTAACTTTTTACGACTTTATAAAATCCAGAGCTAATATGCATGCGCGGTCTTTAATATTTGAAAACTTCGCAGCTGAAAATCCAATTACCAGCATGTGTAATTGCACGTTTTGGCGCGGGTTACGAGAAATCAATGTCGACCCGACTTTATAATTCAGTCAGATTCAGAAATAACTCTTTTAGCGCCGCGCCACGGAAATCAGCCCCCACCGGAGACCCCTATATGCAGATGTGCTGACCAAGTTTCCGGTCGCGCCCACCTTGCGTGCCACTGATTGGTCTGGCACAATCACACACGTCCGCGAATAAACTTAAACTGCTCCCAACAAAATACTTTACATTTTTTATGTGGGTCACGTCAGTAATCCATCCAAATTTTCTCCAATTGAAAATTAGCCGCACCCATCCGTTTATATATCTGCGGTATCAAAATCGATTTTCGATCATAATGTAGAAAGATTTTCACAAAGCAAGTTCGTTTTAGCTTTTTACGGTAATTCCGGCCATGATTTTGAAAGTGCGTTAAAAAAACTTTTTGTGTACTTGTTTAACTGACACTTGAAGGAGATGGATTGTTCACGCCAGCCATTTTTAAAATCGGCTCTACATAAAAGTCAAATTTCGGAACACACGCAGAAATTGTTCCAGTGCCCGAACTTTCCAACCCCCAATCCGATAAACCAACGAACGGAGCCTACACAAGTAGTACATTTAGAAGATTGATGGACTAATCTAGGAAGGGCATCAAGCATTTTCGCATAACGAGAGCGCGGGATAACGTGACAAGACAAGTGCTAAAGATGTCGGGAAATCGGTGATCTAGTGAGGTGAGGCAGTGAAAGATCGAAGCTGCCACAACTCGTCGAACATCGTGCCATCCCCCAATACAACCAAGCGAGAGATTAGCTAAGATTTAGACATTTGCACTCGCTTCATTAAATAACAATGCATTCCAGAATTTGTCAACAGAATTAACAATATCACGTGTATGTCATTATTTATTTAATTCAAATATTTTAGTAGCAATGTATATAAGGAAAGTCAATTAAAAGAAATTTGGTAAACTAACTAATAAGTACATTTCTGGATAGCTTCGAAAATAAAGATACTAAACGTTCATAACAATTTTATACGTACTAATTTCAAAGAGTAAAGTTAGCTTTTTTCTATAACAAGTTTCTCTTTAAAGATCAAGATGTTGTATTGTGTTTTAAAAGAAATTGCCAAAAGAACTTGAGCTAATCTTGAAATTCCATTTTTCTTCTTGCTTAGTTCTTTATCGAGATACACTTAAATTTGATATCATCTTGAATGAAAGATCAGATTAGTAAAAAAGTTAAAAAATAAAAAGACTTAAATGGATTTATTATTGCGTGTAATTTAGACTGTGAAAGTATAACAGGACAGAAAATGAACCTAAAGTATTTTCCAGCGATCGTAATTACGATATCATCAGGGTAAACAATGTTTTACGAGACAACGACTCGACGCCTGCAATAATTCATTACGCAAATATTAATATTTCATTAATGGGTATTTGAAGAAGCGTTATCTGGCAATATAACGGTAAACGAACAAATAGCGAGGCTCCCCTTAATATTTCACGCCATTCCGAGCAGAAATATATTTCAATTTGAGAAAATATTCTCCATAACTGTCCGGCCAGTCGAGCGGAGACAATGTTTTATTAAGATAAGATTCTTGCGCGATCATTTAAGCGAAACAGGACGAGAATTTATTGCCGGAGATGCTGCTGCATCCCCACTTATAAACGGTAAGTGGAGGTTTTGGAATTTTAAATTTCGAAATAAGCATGGCTCGTTCTTCGCTACCTGAGTGTACCCTGGTGATGTATGGGATCACATAAAAAATAATTTTAAAATATGACGGCTACTAATGCCTGCTGTGATTCATTTTGATTTATTTTCGAAGCTGTTAGGTTTCGCATATATGTTAAGGTGCGTGCCGATTTTCTTTTTATTTTTTTCTCTGTTACAGGCATTGGAGTTAGTAATTTTAAAGTAAATGCAGAAGTGCCAAGGGTTACAGTTAATTAACAATACATCAAGAAGAAACACCTTTGTTAAAAATCCTTCATATTTTAAGTCTAATGCTTCGAGCGAAAGCATATAAAGTATATGTGTTGCGCAGTATATTAAATAAGTGTATCTTTTTATGGTTTATAAACAGTATTAACAGAATTGAATGTTTAAAAAAAAACATGTGACTAAACCTTGCTAATTATTGCACACTAATTAAATAATACTAGACAGCGAACGAAGAGGCTTTTAATTTTTAAAATTCTTAACAATATGCCACTTGGCTAACTCGCTTACTCAAATTAAACGTTAAAAATAGGGCATTTAAATAAAGATATATTTCCAAAAAATCTTTTTCCTTACACATTTAAATAACTGTGGAGATTCTCAGTAATTTCAAACAAGTTGGAGAATGTCGATGCAAAAGTGTTCAGGGTTACAGTTGATTAACAATACGTCAAGAAAAGACGCATTTCTTGAAAACCCTTTTAACTATTGGTATCATTTTTTAAGTCTATGCCGAGTTGTACCAACGTGGCTCGTTTTTAAGTAAACCTGGTTTAACATAGGTTTGTTCGTTTTAACTTCAGATTAATTAACTTTGGTCTCGCTGCAACTTGTCACAAAAAAAGCGTTTAATAAATACAGAGTTATTTAATTCAGATGCAATGCTATTTAAATTTATACTCTGCAGGTATGATATATTCAACGAATATATCAATATCAAAAGTGGATTTGTTGTTAAAGGTAACAGAAATATATGTATTGATGATCGGTCCTCGCGAGGATTTCGAAGGATAAAAACGACGTAGTGATTAACAATCTGCCGAACTATTTTAACCTGATTTATGTACATTCTGTTTTGAGCATTAAATTTTCTATCCCTAGCAGTTATTTGACTATCCTTTTTAGCAAATAAAACAACGCTCTAAATTATTAAAAATAATTATGTTGGATAGAATTCGAAGCGAAAACAAAAATCATCAGAGTAACTTAAAACGTGTTCAATTATACGTTATACGATCTGCAGAATATAATTAAGGAATTTTTTGGGACAGTTGCGAGTTACAACCGCAAATATGTGGACTGTTTCGAAAAATAAAGACACAAAACATGTATGTGAGCGTTGCTTGTCGGAGTTGTGAAAACAAAACTGTGCATGTGTGTATACATCTGTCACTAGTCATGATGTATTTGTGGAAATAAAGCATTCAAATGAGAATATACGGTCAGCTTTATAAAATGCGCGAAGTTGAAAGTTTTATATGCCCGTCCCTTGCGCTGAATATCAGAACTATTACGGCTCGTCGTAGAACTTGTAAGCGAGTTGGAAATTGTCTAAGGGCTGCTGCGGCGGTTGATTGATTATATTTTAAATGAGTGTTGCAAAATTTCGTTACCAATACTCATACTACTTCTTTTTAGTAAACATAGTGCATACAGAGTATATCTATTTACGAGTTGTATGCAAGCTACGAGAGATACACAAATAATTTAATGGTATTCCATATGACATTATAAGAATTCCTGTTATAATAGAACTAACTTTTATAACGTCTCGCGAGTTTCGAAAGTGACGTTAACATCTGATCTGAAACTAAAGTTGGTATAGAGTCGAATACATCCATAAGACGACGAAACCCTATATTGTCTTGTTAACATAACATCTAATATTCACAAGAATCTCTTGTCAATTTTGTTTCTGTAGAAAAACTTTACATTCTAATAAATGATGGTATCTCTATCATGATGATCAAAATAGAAAGGAGGTGTCTAGAAAAGGTCTAGAACCAATTATATTTTCTGATTTGTTCCCTAGTTGATGGGCAATTATCTGATTGTACATATTTCAAATACCATGTGCTTCTATTCTTGCCGATAAATAACAAAATATTCTTTCCGTTGATGATGATACTTCAAGTCTTTCTCAACGTGTTTGAATGACGTTTTCTTTATTTTTCTAGACTCCAAATTGAAACGTGGATAATTGACTCCGATCTATGAGTTGTTACAAACTTGATTGATACAATTTGTTTTAGAAAAAACATAGCTACTTATGTCATTCTGCTGTCTTATTGTTATTTAAGATTTCTTGAAGTACTGTTTATTATTCAATGTAATGTCATCCACGCAGTCAGAAATCGACTTAAGTTTGCTTAATTCGTTGCAGGCGTTGATTGACAGCAACTCTGTGTTTCCTTCGTCTCATTAGATTATAGCCTAGACGAGTATTTAAATATCTTAAGTTAGAAACCCAACGTTATTCGAAATAAACTCACATTTTGTATAGTCAAACGACTTTTTACTTACTTCAATTGCAAACGATAAACAGTAAGTTGTATTACACACACGGTTATACGCATTACATAATCTACGACGTTCTTACTGCTTCTTCTTCTGTCGCATATCTCGGCCATCCTACTGACTATCTCGTCCTCGAGATGGAAATCCCGTAGGTGTTGTGGAAAAATTTTTCTTCCTTACCTTTCTTTCAACTTTCTTTGGTTCTACTTGCTTTTCAGTTGTCCCTTCTGTTTCGGTCTCTATTTCTGGTGGATGGTAATCGTCTCTTTTCGTGAACAATCTCTTCGGTAGGTTCGCTTTTGTTGGTGATTTTATTTATGGGAGTATTTAAATCTGTTTCTATTTTCTGTTTGTCCCAATCTCTATATTCTGAATTTTCCAGTAATGGTAGCAATGTACGGTTTACACTTTCTACTTGGCTATTGGCTTGGGCGTATAGTGGCGAGTTTAATATGTTTTACATCATGCTCATTACAAAATACTTCAAAATTCTTAGATGTAAAACAAGTACCTCTATCTGTAATTAACCAAAATTTAGTAAGAAATTTTTCAATTTTCTTATTACATGGTCTGTTTTTTTTTTCAGCACTTAATTGAACAAATTTTGTAAAATTGTATATCATGACCAAAATTAATTTATTTTTGTTATTACTCGTCACGAAAGATCCAACATGATCGGCATGCACTATAGAAAATGGTCTCTTACTTACAAGGGAAGTATCCTAACCCGAAAATTAAATTTTAATTTTTATCTTTGCTGGTTAGCGAGTTATTCACAGAAAACCGAAAACCGCAGAAATTTCGAAGGGTGCTTTTCCCCGCTTAAAGCATTTTTTGGCCGATAAAGAAAATGGCTCCGTGCTTACCCTAAGGTGAACTACTAATCCACAAAGTTTCAATTTTTTTTTAATTTTCGGGTTGGGATACTTCCCTTGTTAGTAGTATTGGATACAATTTACCTTCTTCTTTACCGCTCTTGTCCTTGTTTAAAATGCTTTCCAAACACATGCTTTATGTATCGCTTTATTTTGGGAAAGTAGAAATATGAAATTATTTTTCGATACGTTCTCTCCAAACTGAAATGTCCTTGTAAGTCATGATATTTTTTTCTAAATTCTTCAGCATTGTCTTGGGTACAACATGCAATAGTCTCTCCTTTTGTTCTACGATGACACTCTTGTATAGCAGTCCTTCTTTCGATACATACTCATTTCTACCGTTTCATTTTCCTCCTTTTAATGCCTCAATAAGCTTCTTCAAGTCCGGGTCATTGTATTATTGTAATATAATTTCTTCTGTTCGGTTATTATACTAAATATAGTTGTACGTTCTTGAATGTTGTCATCATTTTCAGATTCTTGAACAGAGGCTCTACTTAATGCATCCATGTGGTACAATTTATCTCCAGGACGATGTCTAATTTCAAGTTTAAATTCATTCAACCATGCATATCATCTATTAAAGCTCAGACGGTAGCATTTAACTCAAATTTACTTGATCGGTAGTTTCTTTCAGTCTCGATTGTTCTCTTACTTAGAGCTTATACAGGGTGTAGTCGGTCATCTTCAGTTTTTTGTAGTAACATACCGCGTAACCCTTTTGAACTTGCATCAGTGTGCAAATTCTTTTGATTTTTTCAAATGAAGCAGACTGTACAAAGGCTGTGTTTTCTGTACAAACTTCTCTACAAATCGTCTGAAAAAGGAAGCTATTCCCAAAAATCGTCTCAGATTATGTGCATTTGTCGGTGTAGGATATTCTTCGATAGCTTTCATTTTTCTCGTTCTTGGTTCAATTCCTTTGGCAGATATCTTGAAACCCAAATATTCTACTATTTTCTTCATGAACTCTTGCTTAACTTGAGTGTTAAATTACCTTTTTTTAGTCGATACCTGGGATGAGGATATCCTCTAAGTAGAACAAAACTAATCTTTCATGCAGAGGTCCTAAAACTTTATTAATGAATTTACTGAAGTAAAAGAGCTATTCATTAAGCCAAGCATCATGCGTTGAAATTCTCCTGTTTCATAAGGCGTTATGAAAGTTGCCTTCTTCTTCGCTTCTTCACTCGGTGGGATTTGTAAATATCCAAGTGCTAGATCCACAATTATGTATACCTTACTGTTGCTTAATGTCGACAAGTGGTTATCTAAATTTGGCAGAGGAACTCATTTGCACTATTTGCTTATTTAATCGTCTATAGTTCACAACTAATCTCGACTCTCCAGTTTTCTTTTTAACTAAAAGTACACGACTTTCATACAGTAACATTGTTTCTCTAACTATTCCAGCATCTTTCCATTCCTTCACTGTATTCTTAATATCTTCTCGTTCACTATTGCTTGCTTTATATGGCTTGCTCCAGACTGGTACACTTCCTGAAATTTGTTCAATACTCATTCTCAACGGTTCTGTTTTTCCACAGTCTCGATGTTCATTTAAAATAGTAGATAATTCTTCCGTTACTTCGACTGTCATATCTCCTTTATTTAATTCTTCTGCTGTTATAGGTTCTTTGGATACTTGCTTATTTTTCACGTCCTTATTTTTGCTTATGTCATGGTTCACACAACAAAATGTCACCTTCTCCAACTAGTTTTTCTTCATCATGGTTAACTACTGATAAACACATGTCTTCACCTTAATACCTGGTACTAATAAAATTTATTGAACGTGGAGGAATTAAAATGTTTTCACTCGCTGCAGCCTTCTCATGAGTCTTTTGGTCGCAATTACAGGTAGAATAACTTCATTTCGATGTTGAAACACCAACTCGTCTCCAATATTATATATTATAATAAACAACATGTAGTGATATCGACATGGCACGGGTGGGTTTTGACCCGAATTGTCGCTACCATGAGGGATATTTGCAATTACCGCATTGTTGGTCGCCGGGATTGCGAAGGAGTTTTCGAGTTACTCTTCTGCTGATGAGGCTAATTAGGGCCAAGAAAGCTATACAAAGAGGGTTAGGGGACCCCTTTGTAATCCAGTCGACATGCAGCCAAAATTTTTGCACTTATATATTTGACATAATAAAATGTTATAATTTTTACTTGAAAAATAAGTCAAAATAAATTAACAAAGAAAATAATTCAAAGGACCATAATCGAAAATACAAATAATACAATCAAAATTATTTACAAGAGAAAAGAAACGGTATTCTGTACATTTAAAGCTTTTATTGATTTCTAGTATTTCTCTGAGCAAATGATTTTTGGGAATGTTAATTCTTCTTGTAATCCAAAATTTCGGTATAGCTCAATTTTAATTTCGTGTAAAAATTCGCAAGAAGAATGAAACAAGCAGAGATGTTGATCTTTGTTAAAAATAGGTTCTAAAACTACCCTGACGGGAACCTGAGGAACTTCTTGACTAAATCGGGAACTAAGTTTTCTCTTTGTGGTCACAGTATTTAAATAATCTATCCGACATCTGTAAGAGGAAAAAATGACATCACCCGAAATATTTAAATTTAATTATTTTGTATCCATTCCGCAAAGTTGGTAGAATTAACTGAATTGTGATTAGAATGTAATTTGCTACGTCATAACAGGTGGTCAAGTAACTGAACTATTCACTAAGTATTCACATTAAATGTCGTTGCGGCCACAGGATTGATTAAATTTTTAATAAATAGGTTCATCTTTGGAAAACACATTAAAAACTTACTCCATTTACTTTGAGGTACAAGATAGATTTGTAGCGTCACTGAAAAATTGCATTTTTCAGTGTCCGTTTGAGATATTTCATTACACAATTTCACCGGACAAGAATCTACCTTAATTATAAATTATTATGCAATTTGAAATAGTAGTCCTTTATCCAACAAGTTTCGCCACTACTACGTAACTCAGGTTTCATGAATCGCGCTCAGCAGAAGATATACACTTCAAACGATGATCTTCAGCTAAAGCGACAAGATTACCCGTATTAGCGAACCATATAAAACCTGCTGCAATTTTACTGCCTTTGTTAGCAGTAAATTGCCGTGTGTACGGCTATAAATCCTCCGCAAATCCTGTTACTTTACTTAGAGTTGCGAAGTTACCAGCGGCAGGTTTTCTTTTACTTTGAGCAAATGAGAAACGATTTAGAAGAGTATTTATTTGAACATCCTATTTACTTAACGGCCTTATAAGCCCGTCAGTCGTATTTTAAATTTATCTCTATGAAGTTCGTTACGCGGGGGTAAAACACCGGCTGAGTGAGCACACTCGGTCCTTCTGAGTTCATAAACATAAAGGACCAGATAGCGAGTTAACTTTCAAATTTACAGTTTTTTTTTTTTACTCTAGGAAAGTCCTTTTTTTCTAGAAAATTTAATTTTAAGTCCATAATTCCGGTTTTAAACACAATGAAATGAAATTTTGCTTTGCTTTCTGTTATAATAAATAGGGCTTACAAATACGAATCGATAGATCACTGAATCCAGTACTCGCCCAATAATTTTAA
The DNA here is from genome assembly GCA_039766575.1 of Serrognathus titanus. Taxonomy (NCBI): domain Eukaryota; kingdom Metazoa; phylum Arthropoda; class Insecta; order Coleoptera; family Lucanidae; genus Serrognathus; species Serrognathus titanus. Next base: position 66,617,312 of record CM077911.1, read on the forward strand.
TTGAATTATGTCGTGCTATAAATGTAAATTTCGCGTTAATGGCATAATTAATAAAGCGGAACTGCAACGCGGCTAACAATAATTGAGATCCGAACTAAAAGGCTGGAACTAACAGTCGATCTCTCTTCCGTTTTCCTGCTCGAAGAATAACCCCCTCGTTTTCCTATTATGCGATTGTTAAAAGCACCCGACGAGCTTAATGAATTCAGCTTCGTTCTTTGCAGTAGTGGTCGGTTTTGTCCTGTGAATTTAGTAAATTATACCTTTTGTACTCACGCTGCGTTTGAGTTCTTTTCGAACTAAAAATGATAAAGTGAAACTTAATAACTTTATTAGCAGTAATTGTAAATCTTTGCTTTAAAATGCAACGCAAGATTCATGATGTAGAAGCATCATTTCAGAACGTTATTATACAATTAATAGAGGGAAAAAGAATCATGTGGCATTTTTGAATTTGCTGCTTAGTTGATGACTACTTATTGTAACAAGTGTCAAATACTAATCTCTCTAATGAAGCTCTTATTGCCGAGTTGCATGCGTTTACTGCTTGCTGCCTGGATCATTTCAAAAGTTTTATTATTGTTAAAATAAAAGTAAGTTGAAGTTGAAAATTTTAGAACGAAACAGCCGTAGAAGGTCAAATGACATGCCTGTTTTACTTCACGCAAAATACTCTATTACGATGTTAGTGCTAATCGCTGCCGGAACGTAGGCGGACGGCAACCAAAAACGGCGATGATTTATAATCCAAACGTCCGCTTGTAATGCATACGTTACCCGTACACGTCGAATATTACCTTTCCGGGCGACAGTCCCGGAACCAGTGATGATTCCCCGGACCAACAACATGATCAATCAAATCGCAGCATTATTAACCTATAACCGATGGGAAATATTAAATTAAATGAGTGAAACCAGGGCTTGCAATTTGCTCACTGATTTTCACTTGAATTGCCCATACTGAGTAATCGCTTCTAAACATTTTCTCTAAAGACATATTTTAAATGAAATCTGAAACAAAAGTTACTGCGAACATGTTGAATATGAATAAAAACTGTCAAAAATTGATATCAGTTTCCGTAGTTATTATTTTTAAACTGTGGTCAACAAGGAGACAAAATATGCGATGAAGTTTTTGTAAAGGATCAATGAAGTATTACCCACCCGTTACTATAAATCAAACCAATACTCACGGCGATTTGGAAAAAAAAAACCGTCACAAGAAGGTTAAAAATATGGAAGGAAAATCAGTAAATTCTTTAACATTTTTCCTCATAGTAATTTTCAGATATTGTTTCGATTAGTGGTTTTATGTTGTCGGCTTAGTTAGCAGTATATATTCTGTTTTATTGCTAAAAAAAAGAAGGTGAAAATACCTTGTGGAAACTTGAAGTAAAAGCATAACCGTAACAAGCCACTCTCAGCCCTTGAAAACATGTCTCCAAAAATTTATGTATTTAATTTTTAAAAATTTTTTACTGTCACTAAATTTTCCAAATTGTTTGTTTTGCAAATGTCTGGAAACTATTCGAACTTTTAGATTCGTACCTGGAAATAAAAAAAGCTTCATGTTTGTTTTGTTATTTAAAATTGCGCTTCTTGTTTTATTATTTTGTTCACATATTTTGTTTTAAAAGCCCCGGTGAAATGTAGTTGTGTTACGTACATACATTAATGAATGCAGGAGCGTATAAAGCTGTTAGCTGCAACACGACAAAAAATTAAAACCTAGTCATTTCAAAACATGTTTACTATTTGTTAATGCGTTGTAACGCTCTGCCTGGTGTTGTACGTAAATAAAAGCTCGGTAATTGAAAATTACAAAAAAAAGCAGAAAAGTTACGAACGCAAGAAATATTTGTTACACAAAATACTGTTCAGCTTAGAAACACTTTAAAGCTGTAACTCAAATCCTTAATAAACTTTAACTTGCTATTGAATGACTTTAGATTTGGTTAAAATTTTTTGAAGCTCTAGCGATGATTTCAAGTTGAAATGAATTAACACTTGCTAATTTTACAATTCTCGTGCTTAACCGTATTGTACAATTTAAATCGCAACATCCTGTGATCATTTTTTGACCTAACATTGCATTACAATTAATTTTTTTAACCGTACTGTTGTTGATAGTCGCTCGATTTTTAAAAGTAAGAATATTTTAAACGTACGGACGTATAGAAATATGTTGATCCAAAATTGAACGTCGTATCATGAAAAATAAATTGACAATCGATCGTATATGATCTAATTTTTGCGTAAAACTTAAAATAACTCAGTAAATACACAAAATAAGTAAATAAAATGTTGTATCATCTTCATAAACTCTTCAAGGACTAACTAAAACAGTAATAAAATATTTATTGTTCCATTTAAAAAATCATAAGTTAAGTCTGTAACTTTTAAATTGTAACGGGCTTCCTTTTATTCCTTCGCGTTTAAACTTAGGTTCCAGCAAGTTAGGTCCGGGTCTGCTCGTCGGAGTCCGGGTTCATTAAAAGAAAAACAGAATTCCTCAACGGAAATTTATTTAAAAATATTTACAGTTAAAAAATGCTTAATTTAAACGGTCGGGCCTTTATAAAGCGGAAATGATGGTCGTGATATGCAGCGCATGAAGTGCTAGTTCCGGAGGGTGTAATGTATGGGGAGGTCACTGGATTTGTGCAAGTCGCTTACACGAGGGTGAATGAACAAGTCACTTGTCCGGGGCAAGATTTGTACAAGTGGCTTGTACCAGGGTGAGTGAACAAGTCGCTTGTTCGGGGCAGGATTTGTACAAGCCGCTTGTACGAGTGCGAATGAACAAGTCACTTGTTCGGGGCAGGATTTGTACAAGTCGCTTGTACGAGGGCGGAAAGAATCGGAGACAGTATTAGCGAAAATTGTGGTGCTCGTAGAACCACACGGCACACGAGTCCCTAAGGCTTTGTTCAAGAATCCTTATATACGGTCAAAATATGGAGGGGGACCCCCACTTAAACTATCCCCTCTCCCAACTAAAGCTTGTCTGCGTAGAGAATGAAACTAAACTAAATTTCCTACCTAAATTACATATATACATATTAACATCTTTACAAACAAATTTACTTTCTTACAAAATGAACGACCCTGTATAGTTCAAAATAACTTTAAATTATGCGGTATGCAAATCTACACGCTTTCTATCAAGACTCAACTTGTCAATTTTCTTTTAGCAACTATATGCTATTCTTGTTCGTTTTCGTCTTCAATTACTTTATTATCCTCAATTGCCAAAATTTTCTTGATTATCTTCTTTCTTTTTCGGTACGTCACAATTTTCTTTCAACAATTTGCCATTGTTATCCGTTTGTCTCAATCACGTATTCGATTACTTTATTCCTGTTTATTTTTGATCTTCCTCTTTCCTTTTCTTTTCTGCCTTTTTCCTCTACTTATCAATTTTCTTTCGATAATTTAGTGTCATCATTGTCCATATCTTTTCCCATGACTTCAATTAGTTTATGCCATATTTTCCAAGATCTCTTCTTCTTTGCCGGAGTCTTCTGTATCTCTATTTTCTGATTTGTCTTAGATAATTCATTTATAACAATTCTACCAATCTTGTTGGAATCTATGCTCCACACACAGAAAAGCTCAAGAGATTGTCTTGTTTTTTTTTGTTGTAATTTTACTTCGGTCTTGTAATTTTCCCAAAAGTAATTCACTTGCATTTCTTTATCTTTACATGGTTGTTCCTTCTTGTTTGTTCCTTTAGTCTTGTACTTTCATCCTTGCTGTAGCTCTACTCTTTTTCTTAAGTCCAATTAATAATTCATTTATGTTTTCCTTAGTTTTTGGTTTGCATGATGTCTTATTTATTATAAAGTCAGAACGCCATTGGATCAAATTCAGTGGTATTAACACATGTGCACTTACAAGATCATTCTCAAACTCAAACGCGCCAGTTTATTATTATTAGCTTCACTTACGCATAACGTCATAATTTTAGCAAGATTTGGGCATGTTTTATACCAAATTAAAAAAAAATGGCTTAAAAAAGTAAAGGGCGAAAATGTTGATGATCGAAATAAAAGCAGAAGAAAACCAAACATATTCATTTAATCAAGGGATGCAACTCGAAAGATTTTTTCATTAGAAAACGACATCAGACACAAAGAAAACCAAGAAAGAATATAAATGTGAGCTTCCAGCTTTACCGTGTCAGTATATTCTTCGTACATCCTGCGGTGGAGAACTTCTTCAAGATCGTCACTGTTTTTCTTCTTATTTCTCTTAATGTTGATTTTCTTGGTGCTGGAATTTAATCTTCTAGAAAATCTCGGTCGCAGTAAAAAGAAAGTGCTGGTAGCAGCGGCCCTGGAAACACACTTCTGTAAAAAGAACGAATCATCGTCGAAAATAAGTTCAAACGAAAGTCCTGATGATAGCGATAGCCTTCAAGTTAATCTAGGTCCGAAATATAACATTAAAAGATTAGATTATGCAAAACAAAATACATTCGCAAAATAAGATACTTACTACTGGAAAAGAAAACCACACAAAATTATGACGATCTTCACAAATAAATAAAATTTAGGCCACCCCATGACGCTTTAAAGTGAAACCGCATTCGTTCATGATTGGCCCGCAAATAACATCACATCCTCAAATTTGGTCGCTAAGACAACTACCTAGTTTACATATTTAGACCTATGAAGCAGTTACTTCATCCCCGCTACAAAAAACCCTATAAAAACGAGAGCGTTAACCGCTCCAGCCTCAGTGCGTTTTGGACAGGCATTGTCGAGAATAGTCACGAAGCCTTCCGTGCAGACATTGTCAGAAGCAACCCAAAGCCTTCTGTGCCGTGATTGTTACAACCATACACAAGCCTTCTGTGCAGGCGTTGTCAGAAGCATCCACTACCACCACACACCTCTTGTGCAGCTATTGTCGAGAGATCACTCACACTCCCATATATTCATGGGTATCATCCAAGCCAGCTGTCGTAGAAGAAGAGAAGAGGAATCGTCCTGAAGAGTCCTTGAACAGAGCAGATGTTACTCCACTACCCGAAACCTCGCTTTCCAAGAATCCAGACGATATCCAACTAGAAGGATCAAGGTCAAGCACATTGTTTAATATATTTTTTTTATTATTCGCTCGTTTATTTCAATCATTACTTATTCAATTTGTTGTATTTGTCAATGTTCAAGTTATGTTGAATAAAATTATATACGAACACGACCCCATTATTAATAAAATAATAAGTAAGAAAAAAATACGAAAAATCTAGTATGCATTCAGCGTTAATGCCCCAGGTGACACATGGAAAATTTTATTATAACTGTTTATTATTTTACTATAACTGTTAGTATAAGGTAATAGTGTATTACATAACGAGAGCTGTAAATAATATATGACGCACGAGCTGCGCAGGAGCGAGTGCAAGTGATTCCACATGTGCGTAATTGCTTTACAGCTCGAGTTTTGTACTATACTTTATCTACGACCACATTTAATTACTATTAAAGAGATCAAAATTAGCTTATTATTCAAGTTCAAAATATTCAGCGCTGACAGTTGCAATTTCGACTACTGTCAATTTAATGTTACTACGTAGGCTACGTACATAGATCTAACTACAAGCGTGCATAAAGTCCATGTTTTGCGATTTTGCTACTTTACGCACGACGTTTGTAAACACCGGCTTACGTAGTTTATGAGTTGTATGCAATTCGTCATTGGTCCTAGAGTGGTCCTGGATAAAATAAATAAAGAAGCCAGAAATCTTTAGGAATAATTAATATGATTAATGTGTCAACCAAATATTAATCGAAGCGATTTATGGTGAGGAACGAACACAATTTATTCAATTATAAGTGGTCCGTGTACTTAGAACCTAAATGAATACGCTAAAAACCTTAAATTAATCATATTCTCAGGAATGAGAAGGAAAATATAAAAAAGGAAGCCTGGCAAATAAGTTTTAATATTCAAGGAGAACAAGCATGGAGAGAATTTATTACGTCCACTAGACCTGTGTGGGAGTATTTAACTGAAGCAGTAAAATTAAATATTTAAAAGAAGATCTAATTTAGGTTTTCGATACTGTTCAGAACCAGTGATTCGAAAACGACGTTGATTTTTTTTGTTTACATTTATGTATCTGTGGGTCGACGTGGTCGTACGTCAACGGAGATATTTGCAGTCTCAATACAAAGTCAGCCGCTTGTCTCATTCTCCGGGGATGTATTCCTCGCTGTGCGCTCAATTCCAAGCAAATCAGTAGAGCCGCCGACGTGGGGCCCGGTTTCCGAGAATCAAACAGAACATTTCCGGGTCAAACGTTCAAAGAGAGGATACGAAGTTGATTCGTCAGGATGGCGAAGATCCATAACACTGCTTGCGCCATCGGTCAACTTGATTGGAAACTAATTTCAAAGTGGCTCTTGATATATTATTTCTTGGATTTACAAAATTGAATGCCTTAGAGGAAGATGACGAATATATTTTATTTACGAAGAGAAAAAACACGGTGTGAAGTCGTTTCGATTTAGGCACACAAAATAAATCACCCGACGACCAGACTAGTACGCAGTTCAAGTCTCATAAAAGATATCATAAAATTAATGTTGGCAAAGCTAAACGTAAGGTTACTGAATCGTAGCTATACGTTAGCAGTTCCATTCAATTTGGCGAGGATGTATTTTTCTCTTTGTGCCGGTTCCCTTGACTTTGGGAGAGACATTTATCTGCTCAACGATAAATGGTGAAAACTTTTAACAAGGTTTTCATTACGGCGTTCACCTTCAACTTCCTTATAATGCCATCGGCTTTTTATTTTAAATTTATAACTCCTTAAATCGGGTAAGACGTTTTAACTTCATGGAATTCTCTCTTGTCTGAACTCTCCGCTCATCGCAATATATTAAATCGTGTTCACTGAAGTTTAGGGAGTAATAAAAATAATTTTTAATTAATGTAACTACTTTCGGTGTGAACGAAAATTCGCGCATAAAGGAAAAAAAATCAAGTCTGAACGTATTCTCTGGGGTTATTTATTGACGTCACTTAGGGGAAGGAAACAAGGTAAACGCACACAACAAAATAATGGTTCATATATTATGCAACGAGCGCTATTTCCTTCGTAACTTTAGCATATAATACGTCACTTTCGACGACGAATATGACGACGGCACCGTACGTTTCGGCTCAACCTGTCTGCTATTAATGTGTACACTAATTACACCGTATATGATTACGAGTGGCACTAATTAGAACTCCATCCAAAGCTGAATTTCAACTACAACAGATGTAGTAATGTGTAGTTACACGAACCAGATATGAATTCCGGAACGAGGTTTAATTTCTACACTGCGTTTTGCGCAGGCCCCGTTTTAATTACTTCAGATTGACAGATGTGAATTATTAATAAAGTTCGCATTTCAAGTAGGCTATGAATTAGAGCCACTCAATGCTTTAAGCGGAAACGGAACAAAACGGAGATTCAATGATGAGTAATATTCACGAAATTCATCACAGTATGAATACAGAATCACTTTTCGAAACGACCAAATTTTTAGAAAATAAAACTATTGTTTCCCAGGGATTCATAACTTTGTTGCTTGAAATGAAACATTATGTACATATTTTTTTAATTTTTCGGATTGATTTGAAGTATTAACGTAAAGAAAATTAATTTGATGTTTCTGCTTGTTAGGGCTGCCCATTCAAAAGCGAATCCTCTACATAAAAGGTGGGTATTAGTTTAAGAAAATTGCTACACGAATGATTCTTTTCCTTGAAATTTATTGAAGTCTTGTGGGTTTTTAATAACTAAAAGTCCAATTTTGCGTGTAGCCACCACATTCCAGGACGAAATTATCCTTCTTTATTTGCATAATCATGCCACCGCAGTTTGTCATACATAAGATATTACAACACAAATTCACACACGCCCAGTGCGTGCCAGATGATGAATGATACAGCAAGTTGAAGGAAGTTGCGAAATGTTTAACATTTTGGGGGACGCGTAACACGTGCGCCCCACGCCGCCGCTTTCCCACCCCTTTTTGTCTTCAAATATGTATACACCAACGCGACTATCACGGATCATATGAGACTTCCAAAGTGGTGTTTTATGTTTCCAGAGATATAAACGACAGAATTATGGATATCGGCGTTGACGTCTCGGAGCAGTCTCCGGAAAACAAACGCGGAAATTTTATCGCATTCATCTCGAACCTTGCTTATCTGATATTCGAGACACTTCGAGGTATAAAATTTGTTTCCTTTTAAAATTTTTATTCTTTTAGATGAATTTATTCTTAGCCATTCATTTTACTTTATCTACACTTTTATTGTTTTGTAAAATAAATATTAGAAGTAAAATTCAATTTCATTAAGTAATATTAAAAAATAAGGCAAGCTAGATATGTACAGGCAGAACATGGTTGGTATACTTGATTCTAGACAATAAGTACAATGCCACACATTTTGAGTACTATAATAGAGGTGTGCAATATCGATACTTTCTGGTATCGAGTAGATACTGATACTTTTGTAATTGGTATCTGATACTCTAGATCCGATACCGATATTTTGAAATTAAATACAAATTTCCAACTAGGTAGTAGGTACTTAAGGCTTCAGTTGACTCATTGCAGCAGGACTTTTAATTTAAATATTGTTAGACTTCAGAATGTATGTGATATTGACACTAGTAGTGGACATTAATCCAATAAAAGAATAATTGAATATTTTATCAGGAAAAGAATATCTGTTTTACAAAATAAAAATGAAATATTTTTTTATTATTGAAAGATCTTGTCCGCATGGGTGGTCTCGGTCGGCATCGGCAGCCAAATTAAGGTATAAATAAATTGTCGAATTCGAACACGAGTACGAGGTTTGGTCGCGATGTTGATACTCGGTATCTGATATATTTGTAGCTTGGTATCTGATACTTTCGAATCCTCCCAGTATCAGATACAAAATATCAAATAAATACTTGTTGCACATCACTATACTATAAGCAACTTAGAAATTACACAACTCTTGCATATCGTAATGAAAAAAAAGCTCATTATAACTACAAACTCAAAAGTACTGTATATGTGGAAAGAATTAAACAAACTGTGTGGACTAACAAAAGTCGAGCTATCTTACCTGCGGAACTAAATAATCCTGAGGCAATTAACGAATACTATACAAACAGCATTCCGCAACAGATACCAAATAACGACATGTTTGGGTATTACTTAGCTAAACAGCCTAGAGTCAAACTCAGAACATTTAGTAATGTCACGGAATATGACATCCTAATATTGTTAAATTCTATTAAATCTGCAGCAGTTGGATCAGATGGCCTAGACATAAACCTAATTAAACTCTGCTGTTCCCAAATATTAGAATATATCACCCATATTCTAAATTTTTGCATCACAACTGGTACTTTTCCAAACAAATGGAAGTCTGCTCTTGTTTATCCCAAACCGAAAATAAATGACCCCAAGGAATTTAAAGAGCTTCGGCCTATCAGCATACTTCCTGTCATGTCTAAGCTGATTGAAAGAGTGATAGAGAAGCAACTTCGTGCGCATCTGTCTCAGAGCAATATACTGCCAGTAACACAATCAGGTTTTCGTCCAAACTAGTTGCGAGATGATCTTAATGAGTATTGTGGATGATATTTTGAGAGGGGTGGACAATAAAAAGATTACTGTGCTAGTTATATTAGATTTCTGTAAGGCCTTTGACACTGTGAATCACAGTATATTGTAATATTACAAAGTACTGGTCTAGAAGAAACAGCATTACAATTACAATTCCTACTTAAAGAGTAGATCTCAACAAGTAATAATTGATAACAAAACTTCCATTCCTTTGGAGCTATCATCTGGAATAGCTCAAGGATCTATACTTGGCCCACTTCTTTATGCAATATACACCGCTGACTTAGCTTCTAGAGTAAAGACGTGTACGACTCATTTTTATGCTGACGATACACAACTCTATCATTGAGTTGCGTTTTTTTGAGAAATAAACATGTTATTATTATTATTATTATTCGACTGTCATTTTTAAAAGATGTGATTGTTTTGATACAATGTCTCCGATGTACACAGGGTATTTCGTAACTTCATGAAAATAAATTAAACAATGAAAGTTTGCATGAAAATGAATAGAATGAACCATTTTTTGTTGAACAAAGTGTTATTAAATTTTCGAGAAAATAAATAATTTTGTCGAAAGGGTAAATCGTTTGAACGTCTCTGGTTTAAATTTATGATGTTTACGAAGAATATGAGTGATGTAATTTATTGTTAGTCATCGCCGGCCGGGCCGGGTAGTTTGAAGTGTACGTTGAGGTGTTTGCACTGAAATTTACTGAAAAAAATTGCAGTATTTACAAATAGTGAGATTGTTGACACGATTTTTGTGTACGATGAAAATGGGCAAAACGCATTAGCGGGAAGGTGTTTGTATGTACAGCATTTTCCAAACCGACATTTGCCAACCAGTGCCACATTTCTTTCTGTTGTGCAAAGAGCGATGGATACTGGAACTTTAAGGGCACGTCGCGGAAGAGGTGGAGGACAGCAGCGTCCACAACGCATCCTAAACAGAGAAGAAGAAATACTACAACTTAGCGAGGAACATCCTTCATTAAGTGTATGTGATATCTCAAGCCAAACGCGTTTATCTTCCTCCGTTTTTTGGTGCATTCTTCGCGAACAACAATTACAACAGTACCATGTTCAAAAAGTTCCGGCTTTGCTATCAGCCGACTATGCTCTATGCATACGATTTTGTCGTTGGTTACTGCATAAACTACAGGCAAATGCGAATTTTGTTCATAATGTCCTGTTTACCGACGAAGCTATTTTTACCAAAGATAGGGTGTGCAATTTTCTCAACATGCATTTGTGGGCTGAGGAAAACCCTCACGCAATTCGTCACGGCCATTTCCAACAACGGTTTTCTGTTTACGTGTGAGCAGGTATTCTAAACGGGAATTTAATCGGCCCGTTCGTCTTGCCGAATCGTTTAGATGGTCTCCAATACTTAAATTTTCTACGAACTAATCTACCGGAACTTCTCGAGAATGTGAACTTAAATCTTAGAGCAACGATGTGGTTTATGCACGATGGGGCTCCACCTCATTTTCGACGAGAAGTACGTGCTCACTTCGAAGTAGTTTTTCCTGGTAAATGGATTGGAAGAAGCGGGCCGATCAGGTGGTCTGAACGTTCACCTGAGCTAAATCCGCTAGATTATTATCTATGGGGACACGTGACGGCGTTGGTGTACGAAAAAGAAATCAACACGTTCCAAGAATTGAACGATCACATTAACGCCGCATTTCTCTCTATTTGACAACAAAACATGTTTCATAACGCTTGTGAATCATTACTTCGCCGGGCAGATTTGTGTTTATGAGCGGCCGAGGGAAGGAATTTTGAACACTTATTGTAACTCAGCCGGTACTGAGCCAGAGATTCTAAACGTTTGTCAATGCGTTATCAGTTGAGGGTAAGTTTTATTTTGTTTTTATTTCCGTTTTTATTTTGATGCATTTATGCACACATCTCATGTCCAACACGCCATTATTATTTTTTTCACGAAGTTGCGAAACAACCCTGTATATGTACGTGTATGTAAGAAGACTACAAGCGAAAAAAGTTATGAACAACCTTTAAAATTATAGAATCTTTCTTGAAATATGTTATGAATTTATAACACAATAGTAATACTTGCAATCAACTTGCCAGTAAATCATGGCCACTACAGAGAAAACATAAGGGAAGATTAACTGCAACAGAGACGAAATATCTTAGAAGAATTACTAGTCAAACCACGTGGGACAAAGAAATAAATTAAGATTTCAGAAAATTTACGAACTAAGATACAGATACAAACCTTTGTGTTTAATTAAAACCATAAGTTCCTCATTATATTAGAAATTGATTTTCCAAATCTCCACGACTTTATTAAAAAATAAAAATAAACCAAAATTATTTTTAAGGTACAGAGTTCTGATGAGGCCCAATAAGGCCGAAATACATGTATAAACTCTTTCCTAACACTTTCTATATTGCCAGTTACACAATTTTAGTTAATTTTCATAAAAAATTAAAAACTGACACCTGCCTCAAGACAGCGGACTCTGTTGTGAAACCTCTGCTCAGTTTATGTTTAGTTTTTTAATCTAACAAAACGTAATAAAACTTTTTATTTATGTGCAGAAGAACTGGATCAAGGTCTCATTGTAAACGAATGTGAATGACTTATAGACGCCATCGGCACAATTTTCAAATATTCGTCTGTGTTATATCGACAATTGGCATAGTGAAATGCGTTTCCATCGGTTTTTATTAATGTAATGAAGATATTTATTTCGCTTTTATTAAACTATTCATTTAATAATTTATTAAAGAGATGGGGTAAACAATACCCCTAGTCATAATGTGCATTCTAAACACAGACTTCATCAATTTTCTTATTTTTAAACGATGTCCTATGGAAAAAAGATTTGAAACGTGTAATGTTTGGTATCAAGCGACTACTGCGTTCTTTATAGTCAAATGATAATATGTGCAAACTAATATTTTTATTATAAAGTCAAGAGCTTATAATATTTTGCGTTGTAAGAGCGTCTGCACCTAAACGACCGAAAATGTCGCATTTTTTCTTACGTATGACGAACTTGACTTAGCCCACCATACACATTTCGGCGAATTCGTTTATGGTTATATAATAAAAGTCAAATCCACTCAACCTATGAGTCAGCTAAGGCATTTAAACCATTTAAATCGCCGACCAGGTTACAATTTTTGTAAAAATAGAAACTAAGACAAATTTGCACAATGACGAAAAGAAAAGATTATTCTGTTTTAATTATTACTTTCAGTTCAAGCAAACTTTATTACAAAACATCATAAAATGCAAATAATTTGTTAGACTTGCTTGCATACAGAGTAGAGTTTTATGCCCGAATTATTTATATGCCCTTGTTTACATCCTTGGTGGTATAAATTGCATTAGACGGAAATTTACGTCAAGTCGGCACAAAACCGGCGTGAAATTACTTCCCTATAAATCATTAATTGTAATTTATAATGAAAGGAAGCACCCTTAATAATGGAAACGTATTAAATCTGCCCTCATAATCGTCATCGTCTCGCAAATAAGGCGTCCCTTTGCGTAACCGGAGCAATAAATAACTTTCCGTCTGGCGCGACCTGCTTAGCGCTGTTTCAGCCCTGTCCTAAATAAAGCGGATCGGAAGGGCTTCTCTTTGAAAACGGTGTGCCTTTCGAGAAATATTGGAACGGCCTCGGTATAGTTTATTTTAGTGAAGGGGGATCTGAGGACGATCTACAATGTCGTTTCTAATTTTTTTTTTCAAATTTTTTTCTTACGTCAGATTTCCTCGCTTTTTATAACACCCACTTTTTTGATCAATTTTGGATACAACTCAGATAATACATAAATACTAAATATAACATGTACTTTCTCAAATAACTACCTATTTTATAAACATTGAGCATTTGTATTAGGTCATTTTATATTTGAAATGGATGAATGAACTCTCCAATTTTTCTAAGATTGAAAAAAGTTTCATCACTTACGAACGTGCTCTATTATAATTCCAGTTACCAAATTGTATTACTACTTGCGTTTCATGTTATTTCGAGTTACTTCTGGCAGTGACTACGTTTAGCGTTTGTCGTACTTACTTTGATTTTATATTTCGTTTTCTTACCGGATTTTTCCGGGATAAACTAGTATAATTATATGTAAAGTTATATATTTGAAGAAGTTGAGTAAAACTGAAATATCATGTAAAATATCATTGCGTAAGAAGAGTGCATAAAATTCAGACTAATATCTTAATGATAATAATTAATTCACAACTGTCGAAATGGGTACGAAATACTAAGAACAATCAGTTGTAATTTACAGTCCCTCAGAGACAAAGTATAATTATGAAAATGGTCGAAAAGCACATTAAGCTGCACGCTGAAAGCTCCGGCCTATAAAACAGTTTACGACTGTTTAAGCAAAGGTCGTAAAAACGGAGCACTCGACTACATAGCATAAGTAAGAGCCCTTTTTATTCTATTTTGAAAATATTTGCCTCCGAAATTCAACTTTTTTTTACAGATTTTTTAAAGTTGTTTCCATATTAGCCCTCGCCCCCCGTTCGTAAAACATAGATTACGATTTTTCCGCATGCTTAAAAAGATCAGCGGAAATGAAATTTAAATTTTATATGCGATGTTATTTATTGTGCCTCCGCAAAGAAGAAAGGGAACGGGAGGAGTAACAACCGACGTTTTTCTTTCGGGAATATATTGTGCTCGCCTTACATAATGAAAATAATAATACGAAACTGCGTCCCTTATTAAGTCAAAGCCCGAATTTATTTCGGGCGTTCATTATTTCGCCATTAATTATGTAAATATACTTGGCTTTAGCTCATTAAAACTCGAATCAAAATTTCTATCGTCTCGTAAATTATAACGGACGGGGGCTTCCTCTATTGCGTTCTTTAAGTTAATTCCAAGATTAAGTGCACTCAACTAACCTTAAATAGATGAAAAGCTTTACCGCTCGGTGAATTAAAAAAGAGAGAATGAAGACTACCATGTTGGTACAATATAACGTATGGCGGACCAACCACACTGATATAACACGAGTACCTTAAATAACGCCATCGGAGATTTATTGTAATTCATTTTAAAAAGCTAACAAAACGAAACGCCGCTTTTCGGCGGGTGGTTATGTGATTTATTGCCTTTATAGAGTGTGTTTACAAGAAAACTAATTAATTTTACGTAAGTCGCGTTATATAAGGTATTATAACAAAAATAAATTATGTTGATTTAAATATACCACTGAAAAAAGGTCCCATAAGCCCGTTGTATTTGTAATTTATCTTGCTTGTTTCACCAGATAAACACTTTCACGATTAAAACTAGAATTCAAATAGAGATGTAGTAGTAGTACTTTAATTAATCTGACAATGAGTAATAAGAATGTAAGAAAACTCAAAATAACACATTCTGTATTCCAGTTTCTGAGTTTTTAGTCTATGTAACTATAACCCATTATTAATATAGTACTATTTGAGTAATTCTTTTTAACATGCATATGTACTCGTATGTCATGGATAATAGAATGAACCTTGTGCTCTACCAAGCTTAATAACTTGAATTACGTTGTTGATCTCTGTCTGTTTTGCAGACAGGATGTAACAAGCTATTTAAAATTTCCTTTGTAACCATAATTACTCTATCTACTCTAAAAATAGGTTGCTCGGGCACAATCCTTACAAGCCTTAGATAAATCCGTCGAAGCTGTGGAGCTTTCGCTCTTCTAGGGCAGCGATAACATAATTCAGCATCGACATCACCGCATCAGATTTGTTTTCGACGAAAACAAAGTCGTATTGCTCTTTTTAGATGAAAAATCGCAAACACGTTTTTAGAGCTTTCATTAAATGAAAAATGTAGAAATTCTGAATTGTGTTTTAGGAAATTCTTTTTATCCGATTACTAGCAAAAAATCCAAATAATTCCATTTGTATACAGTCTGCTACGAAGCATAAGGGATAACAGGATAGCATAACATCTGAGAAAAGTATATATTGCTATTCGCTATCATTTCGAATTATTACTAGGTTCACATAATATTTTATTTATCTCTGAAGTTAACAATTTTTGTAATCAACTGTAACAAATGTAAATTTGTTTTTGTTGTGAAATGATTATGTAATTATTATGGAGAATAACTATGACTTATAATATAACGTACCAAGAAACCAAGAAACTATGTACGAGTATCTTATTGTCTATTTAATAACTTTGGAATCATATCATTTCATTTGACTGGTTGATTTAAAATAATCTTGGCATATACAATCCACTTAATTAAACTTAAATATATACACCATGAGAATCGATGTTATCATGACAAGATAGAATTCTCTCTTGAGTGGATCCGGTGGTCAGTAGATGCCTTGATATATGAACGTACAATGAAGCTCCGCATGGTAAGTGAAATTGTCAAACGCAATACCTTTATGTATCTGAGCACGAAATGTAGGTGTGTAGGGGCCAATTATTGTCTATGATGAATAGGCGCCCAAATACGATGAGCTCCAAGATAACTAGATGACGGTCATTGTTACAATAGCTGCCTTTGTTCCGAACAATGTGCCGAGCAATATTAATTCGTTTTTGAAGTTTCGATTTCATATTTCGCTTCTTAACGTCTCAGTGACACGCTTATTATACGGCGAGGAACACAACGTAATTAATGATGCCAAGAAAGATTGAGAAATAAAATTGATTGATTCTTGTTTGGTATTAGTCAATCCACCTGGACTTCTAGTATTAATTTTTAATCTCCTCTATTCATCAAACTTTATAAACACCGAACCAATATTAAGAAAAATAATAAAATAAAATTACAATTTCAAGCGCAGAATTAGAATGAGAAAACTAAAGATAGGGTGCGTTTGATTCTTTACACAGTTTTTGAAATAACTTCCAACACAGACGAAGCATATCTAACTATATAGCTCTAAAGCGAAGTGTAATTATTACGTGAAAATGCTTGGAATGTATAAAAAAGAATGAAAATAAAGAAATAAGCGAAATTCACAACTAGAAATGATAACAATCAATGAATTTATCTGCTTCCTTAGGTTACATTACACAAGCAGAAGTTTAAATTTTCATTTCTACACGCGTTTCCTAACAAATCACCAATGACGTTAGTAAACTACGAAGAATGGTGTCTCGTGAAAGCTCTGATTGTGTTTTGCACGAAGTTTTCCGTTCGTGGTCGGATTCTTATGTATTTCACGTTCGTAATCGGCGGCGAATACATTCCGTTTATTCCCATCTGTCGTTTGTTTACTTTTTTTTTTTGTTAAATTGACAATTTTGCAGTTTTCTTTAGTCGTCTGGAAACTTGATAATTCTGGCAAATTTACTTTAAAAAATATTTTTGACTTGCGTGAATCAAATTTTCCTCTAAATCTGTCTTCGTCAGAGCAATCTGCAATTTACAAGAACCCCGAATCTAGACAGATTCTTTTGTTTTGTGCTTAAAGAACACTGTTTTGATGCATTTGTTACAACGGATGTTAAAATATTATAGTATCTTTATCAACATCTTCAGATAAATTTTGACGAAGCGAATTAATTAGAAAGTGAATTATTTTGTAAACAAGTTTCATATAAAAAAAATAATATGCAGTTATATTTAGAGAATCTATGGGTGATTAAGAATAAGGAATTGATCATTAAATAAAAGTAGATTTAGCATTTTGAAAATTATCAAATAATAAATTTGAAAGGTTATTTATGCGAGTCCTCCCTCCTTACGCTTAAGTGCGTTAGGAAATTGGTTCCATTTATCGTATAAGATCTAGGTAAAGATTCGGAAAATAAGGAGGCAAATAATAGAATTAACTTAAAGCAAGTCGCGTAGATAATCTCCTGCGAAATTAAAAATTTAATAAAAGTCCTAATGAATTTTTAAAACAAATTAACTTTCCGCCGGCAGCGGCGGGATAAGAACCGACTCTTACACTGCAAATATTGGAACGTAAGCAGCAGCAGCAGCAGCAGCAGCCGGGAATAAAGCGGCACAAACACGGCTCCCCTTCAGTTCTAAGATTTCCAATTACGATAAATATTGTCTTACTAATAAGATATTTATTATTTTAACGAGATAGATATAAATTAGAGGCCGCCAATAATATTCTCGACATATTCCTCCTACGCATTTGATATTTTCCTGTGCCGCAAAGGAAAAACAATCGTATAAAAGGAAAGTAGCTTAAGTGTTTACGTTTTTTTATGGATAAATTCTCAGTATATTAAAATGAAGTTTAGGAGAACTTTTGGAATAATATCTTCCAGTTCCATATTTTATTTTAAGACCAAATTTAGTTTGATCTTTCTTGTTGAAAGTAACTGTTTTTTTTTAGTTAGTTTCAAAACGGCAAAGCTCATTTCAAGTAAAGTAAATGTTTGATCACATTTTATTTCCAAGGTAAATACGCAAATGAAATGATCTGAGTTATGAGTAAAAGTCTGGTATTTGTATAAGTAAATGAGGATACAATAAAATAATCTATTGGCTTATAAATTAATTCGGGTTTTAAATGGAAAATTCTCGTGTAGGTGATTTACGTTTTGATGGGCAAACAATTTGAATAAGCGATTAGAAAAAAAATTCTTCAATTTGATGCATTATTTCAATTTTATGGCCGCCCATTAATCAATTGTAGCTCCTGAGAGGGACAATTTAATTGATGTTCGACGTTGGAAATCTGATTACGTTTTATGTCATGGATTGTATTGACGGCGCAACGTGTTTTTCATACGCGAGGAGGATTCTGTAATTGCTGCCGAACAAAATCCGGGAATGACATACGTTAAATATTTGTGACTGCGCCATTTGTTTGTTTTAATTTAAATTCTAACTAACGACCGAACATTTAAAAGTTAGGGATTACTTTGTAAAGCTGTTTTTATATTTATAATCATATCTGTTTTGAATATTACCAGAAATATTGTAATAAAGATATTAAATAAATAGCATTCCCGGAAGATTTTTATAACAAATTATTTCCTGTAAATAGATAATAATTCATTGTGATCTAGAATTCTATTAAAATAAAATGGATAGAAACTTCAGTTTATGCACAGGACACTCAAGCTCCTTACATCAATTTTTGAAACCTGTCCCGTCCATTTTAATCCTCAACGATGTAATCCCTTTCCGAATAACGTAATTTTGCTTGTAAGCCCTAAATAAATTAATCCGCTTAAGACAGAACACGTCATATTTCATCAGGTCGTTAAACAAGTAGGCCGAGATTTTCTCGCTTAAGTGTGCTGAGTAGATCCTTATCGAGTTACAAATGGGGCTCATGTTCATTTAAGGAAGGTGTCAAGAAACACATGTAAGGTTTTAAGGCCTAATTATGTCGAAGGAACACTTTCTCATACCCCCGACTAACACAACACCCACTTAACGACACTAATCGCAGACAGATTTTGATTGCCCTTGAAAAAAAAGGGCGCGAAAGCTTGTATTTGAAAAATTTAAATTACACCCCTTGTTTTGGAATACCTTCCTCGTAAACAGAAAGGGAAATTAAAATAAAACAAAATATAAGAGATTATTGATTAGTTACAAAAAAATTAATTGAATTTCTTGTGACCTAAATGAAGCCTTTAGTAATTAATCAGGCTACTTTAAATATTTAAATACTTGGCAGATTGATTTTGGCTGTGCGGTTCCTGTACAAATAAAAATTTAATTTTGAAACGGATACACATCACACATTTTGCACAAATATCCGCAGCATGAATTCCTTAAATTCCGAGGTTATTCCCAGTTTATAAATATGGCTCGCTCTAATAAAACATGCGGAAGAATATTATCGAGGTCAAATTGTATTATTCTCGAATTTATTAAGTATTGATCGGGATGTACCGTAAGCCGCGGTCTACATACCAGATTAAAATTATCACAAAATTGCCAAAATCGGTAGAACATTGTACTTTTTTATTTTATTTAATTTTGTAAAACGTCCGGCCAAAGAAAAAGTTTCCTGATAATTAAAATGGGTCAAATCTGTTTATTTTTGTATTTTTGAATTTTTCACAGGTATTTTCGTTCGTTTTGAATTAAGCTTTGGAAAAATCTCGTCGTTATTACTTTATGATCGTTTTCTATATCTCAACACTGCCCTCTATCTATTTGCAGTTATTCTTATTTAGGTTTTAAACTAGAAACAAGTTTGGAATAAGAATCGCATGCAAATTGATTTCCCTCAAAATGGAATTCGTAAATCGATACTTTAAAGTTTTAGTCACTCAGAACGTGTCCCTAAAATTAGATTTCTTGCATTTCTAATACTCACTAAGTTTCAAAAGAAAGTTCGCACTTTGTACACGACGCCAAAAATGTTAGGAAGCTACGAGGGTGGTTCATTAATTATAATCTCTGAAAAGTTTGAAACAATTAGATTTCTCAAAGTAAATCCTAAATCGTTTTCTAAATCGATACCGAATGACTTTTGGTTTTCATTTACCGACTATTAAACGGTAATTTCTGTTACAATTCAGAGCAAAGTAGAATACGATTCGATTTGATAGTTTTAAAAAGGGATCGGTGAAGAGATGCATACCCAGGTAACGAAGCATGTATATCATTTATTAGAGACGGCTTTGTCTTACAACTTTTGACGAAGCTTTCACATTTTGCAAAATTCTAATGCTCGTTGAAAAGAGAGAACTAAATATATATGTTTTGTAGATAGTGTATACAAGTGCTTAAAAATATACCTTCTTGCAGTACTGTAGTGATACAAATTGTAACATTACCAAGGTAATTTTGTTAGTAATATAAGTTACATTATGTAAAGTTACCAAATACAGTTTTTGGTAATATTACCAGTTATGTTAGCATACGCAGTATGTTGCAACGTAAATTTGAGTTCGTTTACCAATGCCAGTGGCTAGTCGAAATTTTAATTACGTAGGCAATAAGTCGTGGGTTGTTTAATGAGCGCCACCAATTTTGTAAAAATAAAAATACATATATATATATCCAACCCAAAATTGGAAATGATTGGAAATAATAATAATTGTTAAAGTTGCAAAAAAAATATATTAAAGTAGTTCTGTATTAAATAAAACAAATATTGTAATGAAAATAACATGAAGAGCAATACCAATTAAAATAAAAAAATTCAAAACTATATTTGATAAAAAAAATATCCTCAGTAAAGCTTTAACTCGGCTAACAAGCCAGAATTTCCAAATTATTTTAAATGTTAATAAAAATAAAATTTGATAGTATAAAAAAATTACTTAAACCACTAACAATTCACACAAAAAATATCAAAAACTGAAATTATTGATATAATAAAGCACGTATAATTAAATGTAAGTATAAAAGCAATTGATTGAATATTAAAAAAAAACTTCAACGAAGATCCGGACTGTACTGCATATTATTAATTATTATCCTTATTGAGGTTGATGCTTAGGAGCACCCAAAAAAAGTAATAACAAAAAAAGGAATGGACACCTCACCGCTGAACTTGCTGAGTGTATATGGTGTTTCTTCTCCTTTTTTTTTTCTTTTAACCAACGACTAAGGATTCACGGTTTCCTTTCTTCTTCGATAGAAGGACCTCAGGGGAAATATTTATGGCCCGTGATTGAAATTTGAAACCGTCGAACGAGAGGAAAAGTGAATTCGCCTCCAAGTATACAAAAAAAAACGTGTTGCTCCAAGAACACGTGCAGGTATCGGTATTTAGTGCCAATAAGAACTAGCCTCCGTTAAAAGACTCTAATTAAAAGAAAATCAAATGAATACTTAAACAAAAATAAAAAAGAAAATTCTTACCCTGAAAATTTCCAGGAGTCTCCGAAAACACAAACGAAAATTAAATTGTGACTGACCGAACACTCGACGGCCAGCCTCGAAAAAGACCGGACTTGCTCTCCGCGTTCGAAACTACTTTTTTCGAAAAATGATTGTGGGAAGATAACACAAAGAATGTGCCACAAAGATTGCCTAGCTAAGAGGCGTTTGATTTTCTACAGACAATTAGAAAATGGTAAATTTTAAATGTTACACCGTAAGTAATATTACTAATTTATTGTAACATTATGTAACACTACCGATGTGAAAAACGCATTCATGTAACTAAAGCATTTGCTAAAATATCTTGCATTTCAGTAACCAAAGGTATCTCATATCTCATTCGAAATTTCAAAAATTTTGATGCTAATCTCTTCAAACGTGAACTGTTACTTATTTCCTTCGAAAACATCTTCTATATGAATAACATTAATGATAAAATTAATTTCCTTAATTCTGAGATACTGGCATTATTCAATAAGCACGCTCCCCTTGTGTCTGTCAAGATCTCTAAACGGAATTCTCCCTGGATCACAGACACAATCAAAGTAATGATGTCTCTTCGGAATAAAGCTAAGTCAAGTTATGTTAAACATAGGTCTGCTGCTAAATGGGAATATTATAAAACCTTGCCTAATCTCACTAACCAAGCTATAGTCAGGGAGAAAAAAGCATACTTCAATTTCATATCAAAAAATTGGAATCATAAAACTCTTTGGAATGAATTGAAATCTCTTGATGTTACAGCTAATTCTAAATCTAACTTACCTACTTGGCTTCAGAACGCAAATGATATCAATAACCTGTACACAATACTGACAACTTTGATTACTAATTACTTTTTATAATAACAATTCCTTAGTTGAAAACTCTCCTAAATTAAAATTTCAGCCTGTTGACTCATCTGAAATTCTAGAGTCACCTGAAAAGCAAAAGCATGGGATCCGATGGAATTAGTTAAACATGATCTTCTACTGTTGCCCACACATAATCCCATATTTGACAAACATTGTGAATTCATGCCTGCTAGACAACTATGTTCCTGTTTGTTGGAAAGATGCTCTCGTTATTCCTATACCTAAAACTACCAATCCCTCGGAATTCAAAAATCAGAGGCTTATTTATCCTTCCAGTATTATTTAAAATACTTGAATAAATTATGGCCAGGCGGTTGCGTGAGTATCTCCCGTTTAATAATGTACTACCTGATAATCAATCTGGTTTTCGCGTTGGACATAGTTGTACTACCGCTCTTCTTAATGTTACGGATGATCACTGGCAGAGATCAAGGTAAAACTACCATTCTAGCTCTACTTGACTACAGTAAGGCCTTTGACACAATTAATCATGCTACACTGTTATCTATTTTACATTATATTGGCCTTAGTCATGGTGCTATCCTTCTTTTAGAATCTTACCTTTCTGTCATGCTGTCCTCTAGTATTTCAGACCAAAGAGCGATAACTAGCGGTGTACCGCAAGGTTCAATTCTTGGACCACTATTGTATATTGTGCATACTTCAAATTTTCACAGGTTTGTTAAGTCTGTAATTATTATATGTACGCTGACGACACTCAGCTATATTATTCCTTTAACTTCATTAGCGCTCAGCGTGCATTATCAAGCATCCAGAATCATCTCATAGCCATCAGTTTTATTGTTATTTGGCAAACCTGCTCATTGCAATTTTCTCCATATCATTAATTTGAGAATAGGTGGCACTAATATTCCTTTTCATACTGAGGTTAAAGATTTAGGTCTGGCAATAGATAACTCTTTTAGGTTTGTTACACATATTCTTAATTGTACGAAAAGGGCTTACTCCAGCTTAAAACTAATTTACCCGCATCGACACTTTTCATCACAAAAAATGAAAATTCTGCTCTGTGATACTCTAGTATTGTCTCCATTTAATTATTGTTCTGAAATATATGGTTCCTGTCTAACGTCTGAAATGATTAATAAGATTCAAAGAGTGTAAAATTCATGTCTGAGACTCATATATGGTATATGCAAATTTGATCACATATCTCATAAACTGTACGATGCTGGGTTGCTGAATATGCGGAATAGAAGAGTATTACTTAATTCCTGCCTGTACCACAGGATTTTTATAGATCGAATGCCTCAACAGAAAAATCAGATTTCGTGAAGATGTTCACAATATTAATATAAGACTAAAGAATATAATTACTCCACCTACGCACAAAACAACTCTTTTTGAATGCTTTTTTAGTTACCAGATTTCTTTTGTTTACAACTCTTTACCCTCCTATTTAAACAATCTCTCTTCATTTATTTAAAAAGCGACTTCGTCACTCCTTATGGATAAATCAATAATAATGTAACTAAATTTATCATATCTTGGTTGGCTTCTTAAGCCTTAACTCATAATCAGCTGAACATATTTGAATTAATGGCAGTCACCTTTTTTCATTGCTCACCATCACAGAATCTTTACTTTTTTTATTATTATTTATTAGTTATTATTATTTTTTAGTTTTAGGCATGTATCACCACATTAGTTATCAGCCTCCTTTTTTTCTCTTTCCGTATTATAACATTAGTTTAGTTAGGCATTAATTTAGGCATTTATTTGTACGCATTTACTTTCACTTTATTCTAGGTTTCGGTGTAAGAACATTGTTCAGTCTTCTGGCTGATCAATGAACCGCTCTTAGCGATTTTCAGACATTGTTGAATTTTGTTTTTTTCTATTGCCTGGTGTTTTATAATTTGGTTCTGAAATAAAGTCATTAAGAGTATTATTATTATAAAACTCCGAATCATATAAAAAATGTCTTTAAAGACATTGGAAATTACTTTTTTAATCATTATGCAGTTACAGTTTGTTAAATGGATATTTTTACGCATGTCACTGATTTTATCCGTGTGAAACACATCAATACTTTCAAGACAAGTGATAAATCATAAATTTTACTTTACGAATATTCGCATAAAGACGTTCCTTTTTCAATCTGAACGAATGATGTACGTAGATATAAGAGCTACATATAAAAATTGGTTTTACTAGTGCCGTTTGTCAACAAACTGTATCAATTTTTATAAATTAATTTTATAGGGTACCCTATAATATGGGTAAAATGATTAGTAATATTACCAATTTTTAAGTTAGCGGTAATTTTGCATCACTAAGTACGTGTATCAGTTGTCAGTACACTTTAAAAATGCGATGAGAACTCCACCATCAGTAAAGAGTTACAATTATAAATCCATTCGTAATATTTATTTTATCGGCATTTCCTTTGATAATACCAATCAATAACTTAACCACCAGAAAAAAATACTGAGGTCGTGGCTATTCTTCATTCTTCACGTACAAATACAAGAGCGCCGATGCTTTCTTTATTCAACTCGAGTCTATTCATTAA
This sequence comes from Serrognathus titanus, assembly GCA_039766575.1. NCBI lineage: Eukaryota > Metazoa > Arthropoda > Insecta > Coleoptera > Lucanidae > Serrognathus > Serrognathus titanus. Next base: position 66,642,140 of record CM077911.1, read on the forward strand.
ACCGATCGCCATGAAAATTAATTTGCCGTCCGATTTCAATCAGTTCGGTCGACCTATTAACTCATCGACGATACATATCCGTTTCTCTGCCTGCGGATATCTCGTTTCCCCGTCTTCCGTCTTGTCGGTTATTTCTCAGTAAGTACTACCGGTATTGTGCTTTTAGCTTTTTGCATTTTTAATTGCGGAAAGCGCAGGACAATGCCGCTCCCTGCAATAAAACTCGGCGTGCTTTTCTTCTTTTTCTGCTCGAATCAGATTCTTTCTGTGCCTTAAATAATCGCCTGCTTTAATATTTCCCCTTAGCGTGAGGGTTGTTGATTTTCAAAAACGTTTAGGGCGAACTGGTGCGTTGATAAAAACGAGAGAATGTATTGAATGCACACACATAAAGTTAAGAGCCATGTGTGTATATACAATTTGAAAAGAATTCATAAAAAATATTATTTAGAAATAGTACCGCTTATATTTTCTTTGTTCACTGGCCATTTGTGAAAAGCGAAGTCCATTTTTGGTCAAATATTTGAGTATGAAACTGGTACATATACTGAAGGAAGGACGTTTAATTTTGTTATGATTTGGTAATGTCCTCATTTTCTAGTAACTACTCTAGATAAACAATTTGAATTATAAGTTTTCTGATTCCTTCTACGTATTTATCTTAATAAAAGTCATTTTATGAGTTTCCTTGGTATTAACTTTCAAAAATGGCACGTCAACACATGATGAACTCCTTTATCATTTTGGCTCATCACCATCATTCAAAAATAAATAGTATGTTTAACTACTTATCTTATTTCTGATTTGGTTTTATCTACAGTAGGAACTACAAATAAAGAAAAATACATATAGAAAATTGAGAAAAGTATCAAATTGCAAAATTTAACAAAAATTTGACAACTTTGATAAACAAAAATTACAGAACTGATTATACGCACAAAATGTATAAGGTGTTCTTTCTACACGCAGCGATTCAAGAAGGAATGGGCAAGAGGAATATGTTGCTTCCAATAAATTATTTTGCTGGGTTGTTAAAGTACAATGAATGAACAAAGAAGAATAAAGGGGAAGAAAAGAAGAAGATTAAAGTCAAGTTGAAGAAAATATATCAGCAAAAGGGGATTACTATAGCATTCCTGCGAGCCTGTGAATCGCAGTGACATAACCGATGTCTTAATAGAAGAACGGATAAATTGAGAATTAAAAGATGTTCGATATTTAAAATTTATACGTAGAAATTATTATTATTATTATTATTAGAAAGATCTATTCTCTCGAAAGTTTTACTATTTGAGAAATAGCTTTGCAAATCTACTGGTTGTTTTCAGACAAAGCCGCCGTAGTTAAAGGAAAATACAAAAAAAAATAATTCACTTTTATCGTCTGCAAAGTATGGCGTGAACACTCACAATTTCAATGGGCAAAAAACAAATTTCTCGTCTGCGGTACGCAATTAAACAAAATTTATTGGTTCGGTTTAATAATTTGGGCGATATTGTTGGACAACAGTACGCAACACACAAGCGCGCAAAAAGAAATATATAAAATACGGCGCTGTCGTTTCATTATTTCGTTTATAATTTAGTTTCCCCGTTGGTAAATCGCGCTCGTTAACCGTCAGCAACAGTCTACTTTGAATTTATTGTTTTAGAGCAGTGGCGTGTTGTTCATCAGCAGTGCGAATAAACAGCGAACCGAGAGGTATTTCGTCGATGCAATTCCCCAGAAAACTAAATAAAATTCGAGCACCTTCGAGACTGCGTCTTCCGATGACGATTTACTGCATCGACTCGACAATTTCCTGGCCCAGTTCAACCATCTTCAAGGAAAGCAATTGTTTACTCGTCCTTGCGTTTCAATAACTCAACTACATTATCCTTCGAAATTTCGAAAGAATCTACTGCTTTTAAGGGCCAGAGTCGATTCACTTTAGCGTCTTAATATTCTAATAAACACTAATCTATTCACGTCACGTCAGTGCGTGCGTGTAGAAAAAGCGCTTTACATCTCACCGAAAATGTAAGTGGCCGAAGTGGAAACGCGGTGTTACCGTAAAAGTCCATTAATAAAAATTAGAACTTAAATAATTTACATTCTTCGACTTGGTTTTCAATGGGGAACTTAAGTCTTCCATTATTATAATTATACTTGAATCCTTGATTCCTTTTTTATTGGATAAATTGTTACGAATAACGTTTTATTACGTTTTTTTTAATAATATTTTCTTGAATAGACTACAAAAATATTTAATTGGAAAAACTACTATTGTAAAAGGCACTAATAAAATGAAATACAGTTGACTATGCACCCAGTTATGCGTGTTTGTATTTAACTCATACATTCGACATACCTAATTTAAATTATATATAGTTACACTTCTCTCATCTGATTTTGGACTTCGAAGAGAAAAGGACACGAACATATTGACGCATACAATTGAGGTATTAGGCCGGCTCTACATTCGAAGACCATAAAGCAAAAAAGAAACGCTCACGGTATACATTTACCTATCCCTTTCCAACTTGATTAATCTTCTGGCAATAAATTATTATTATCATTATTATTATGTACTATTGGTCGTAGTGCAATACCAAAACCAAAACAAAATTTACTTGATCAAAGCTTTAGAGCTACAAAAACAAATTCCTTTTTTTTAAATTAAAGTTGTTAGAATAATAACGATATAAGTAACATAACTGTTCAACAGACATTTATACCCTTTTTTGGAGTAAAACATTTATGTAAATTGTTCAAATAGTATATTTGACAATTACCAAAAAATGGCACCACATAGGAACAATTCTCTTTATAATTGTTGCTATGGGAATAAACAGGAGATTAAAATATGACTGAGAAACCGGGCCTATATGTTTTTGGGGGTTGTATCGTATTCTTGAGTCAAACAATTGATTGTCACAAACACAACGAGAATGTCTTTATTATTAATAACAATAATACAAAGTGTTAATATGTCGGGACATCTGGTGGTTATGTAGACGGTGGACTGTTTCGTTCGGTGGCTGCTTATTCTTCCCTGAAGAGGTTGTTCTCTGGTTCAGAGAATTTGTTGTGTTCCCTTAAAGTCCCGTATGCGCATCGCACTAGCTGCAACCGGAGTTGACTTTGGTTAGGAGTCTCCGACCTTTCAGCTGGCGAGGAGTGTCCGATCTTTCGGCTGGCGAGGAGTGTCCAACCTTTCGGCTAGCGAGGAATTTCCAACCTTTCGGCTGGCGAGGAATTTCCAACTTTACAGCTGATGAGAAATTTCCAACTTTGCAACTGGCGAGAAGTTTCCCAACTTTGCAGCTGGCGAGAAGTGTCCGATCTTTCGGCTGGCAAGGAGATCCAACTTTACAGCTGGCTAAGACAGAATACCTTTCTTGCTGCTTTGCACGAGTTTATATAGTCCTGGCAGCCATCTTGTAGAGGGGCTGAGTGTGGTGTGGAAGGGTATTAGAGCTTGGTGCGCGACGGTGGTCTAGAGATGGGTCGCAGGTGGCGCTGTGATCGCTACATGTTGTAAAAGCATTGTTTCGTATGCCCTCAAATTAATTAGTAACATATACCCCTTCAATTAATACCCCGTGCAGTAATAAAAGCCTCTAACCGACGCATTATTGAATTTAGAAGCCTTTGAACATGCCGTCTGAGGACTAGTTTCTTCTATCCTATATCTATTTGCTTGTGAGGAATGGATTCCTGGGTGTTTTCTATACAATTGCGTAGTTTATCTGCTGTTGATGGCAATACCAAAACCAAAACAAAATTTACTTGATCAAAGCTTTAAAGCTCCAAAAACAAATTCTTTTTTTTTAATTAAAGTTGTTAGAATCATAAAGATATAAGTGACATAACTGTTCAACAGACATTTATACCCTTTTTTGGAGTAAAACATTTATGCAAATTGTTCATATAGTATATTTGACAATTACCAAAAAATGGCATTACATAGAAACAATTCTTTTTCTAATTGTTGCTATGGGAATAAACAGGAGATTAAAAATATGAGAAACCGGGCCTATATGTTGTAAAAGTATTCTTTCGTATGGCCTCAAATTAATTAGTAATATATACCCCTTCTATTCATACCCCGTGCAGCAACAAAAGCCTCTATCCGACGCATTATTGAATTTAAAAGCTTTTAGATCTGCTTCTGAGGATTAGCTTCTTCTATCCTATATCTATTTGCTCCTGAGGAATGGATTCCTGAGTCTTTTCTATCCAATTGCATAGTTTATCTGCTGTTGACGGCGGAGACATATGTTTGGTGTCACTGGCATATCAGATCCCACACCTGCTCTATAGGAGACATGTCGATTCACGAATTACGATTACCGAATGTCGCCTGCGACATGACGCCATCTCGAACGAGTTGTATAGCTTTGTACAAGAGACTACGCCATTTTGACGTCAAGGTAGGTCCTCTTCATTGAAGAACTGTTGTACAATCCGAGTTACACTATTCGGCTGCAACATGGCGTCACCTTTGTTGTAAAGAAATTCTGACGCCATGTTCCAGCCGAATAGTGTAACTCGGATTGTACAACATATTATATCTGCCTGCTTCTTCTAGATTTCAATGAACTGAGGAGTTCCTCAATATGTAGCAGGGTTGATTGTAATTTATACGCAATGGAGAAGTTTACTCATCTTCTAAATATCATATCTTAAATAATAGTAAAATATAGACCAGAAGTATCTGATTGATTAACAAATTTTAAAGTTGTCATGTTTTAAGCAAGAAGGAATCCTTGTGACGTCACTTCTTCGTATAGCTGAATGCGGCTACTCTGTTACACAGCTACGTAAAGTTAACATTCATTCAATTCGACACGTGTTTTACATTGTTTGTTATTTATATATTATACTTGTAAATATGCATTAAAATGTAAATGTAATTTGTAAAGCGTCAAAGTGAGTTTTTGTCGAATAGGAGAAATGACGTCACGTCGCTCGGAAACTATTCTCACAAAACGCAACTTTCAATTCTTATAATTCGGTTATTTCTAAAGATATTTTAATAATTCTTTCACAGTCTTATATCAACTTACTTTAACATTACTTTCTTTCTTAAAGAAATGAAAAGTTTAGATCGCGAGATCCTGCGATCGCTTTATGACCTAATATTGCATTAAAATTGACAAATTGACTTAATAAGTCATCCCATACAAGGCGGCCATGCGTGCTGTCAAAGCATAATGAAAGTTTTAAAAATTTTGTTGTGAGTTTCGATAACATTGAATTTGTCGAGAATTCTCTGAACAGCAATCCACTGCAATCAAAACCGACTTGCAACAAGATAAAAAAAGTAAATTTCTCCATGGTAATAGGTTGGGGGATGGTATACTGATGAGCAGGACTCATTATAATCTGCAACCAGTCGGTACGCGAACTCTAATGGTTGAGAACTCATAGCTGTCGGAGACGTCCGATTTAAGCTTGGCGGAAATCGCACCAATGGATGACAAATGGAGAGTCTCCTGTTTGGCAAACGATATAAAATGTTACTGGAGGATAAGCCATGATCTGTGATAGTGTTTCATCATGTTGGTGGTGTCCGAATTATAACTGCCATATGATACTCCCTAGCGTTCTTGAAGCTTGTTGCATTCCAATAGTTCTTCCACGTTCAAGTCTATAAATTGCTGTTATGGTGTTCCACGTATAGATGAGACATTCATAAGAGAGGAGCCATGCATCATAAATAAAATTCGTGTGGCGTTGCAACGTCAGACATAAAAAGCATAACTCCATCCTTTTCTTACTTACCGTTGACAAGGAAATAATACTGAAATATTTGTGAATTTTAACTTCGGTGAATGATGACATAAGGTTCACTTTTCCTGAATTGGATAATATAACACAATAATGATTATATATAGCATCGCCTGTATGCTAACATTTGTACTCTAGCAGGAGCAATCTGATTTGTGGGGCTCATAACGTTTTCGATCTGCTGCTTTAGAGCATTCTCATTTTCTTTTGACCTCATGTAAGAATAGAAGATGAGAGTTCTCTAGAGCTATGAATCGAGAAAGCTATATATACCTATCTCCGACATGAGTCTGTAATTTTCACATTTGTAATTTGATTCCACACATTTTTAACGTGATCCTGATTAATCATCTGTTTTGATATCATATGTGGTCTGCATCAGGGAATCGGGACTTTATGGTCACCTATTACATCGTATCTATAATTCTGAAAATAATTGTACTTAGTCCTTGACTACGCGCAATGACTTTCGCAATCTGTTTGTCGTTAACAGTAAATGCGAACTACACACCACCCTTTTATCTCTTCTTCATATTATACTCGTGTTGTTGTTCGAAGAACTATAAAGCAGGAAAAAGGTACACAAAACAGAAAATTGTTTTGAAATAATGTGTTTATGCGTATAGAGGTGACTCTTGTGCCAGTATAAGTTACCTGATCCTTATTGTTTAGCGTCGCTCCTCTATTAACGATCAAACATAGCTTGGCGTCCGTTCGAGCAGCGTCAATATTTGCCATCGAATTTTTGTGCGTGCGTGCAACACCACCACCAGCAGCAGCAGCAGTAGCAGCAACTCGAGTACAGAGCTTGCATATGATAATAACGACGAACACGCCCATTACACCGGGCCAATATTTACAACCAATATTTACTATTTGTTCTCGTCTTGTCTGCTGCTAATAGGGCAATAAATTGCGGCATTCATCTGTGATTTATCGAGTGATATTATCACATGCAGCAATGAAAGCTCCGCAGCGCTTCTCACGAGCGGTACAGGATATACCCTTGTTCTGGTTCGAAAGCCCCTTATTAAAAGTACCTTCCTTAATCCGAGCACGTAATGAACGGTGTATCGCTTTAATGGCTTCAGATTTCACCTGAATATTTCATCGAATCTTCATTCAATGTGTAAGAACGAGCTTCTAGAGTTTTTTAAAACTTAATAACGGTTTCACTTTTAAGTGGTATCCTTTACCGAGTATTTATTAAACTTTTTAAACTCAATGAATTTTCCATCTACAAAATATCGTTAATTCAACACGCTTGACTACGAACAAAAATCACTGTTTGTTCTTGCTTTGAACTATTATTCTTTTCTGTATTAGGCATTGGAAAATGAGAATCTATTTTTTTCTTGTTTATGATGCTCACAGTAAACCTACGTATGTTAACGTGTATGTGGGGAAAATGATTCAAGTTTCTTTTTTGTTCTTCTTTACATGCCTCCACATAATTTGTTCATTAAGTAATTAATCACTTTTTAAGGTTTTTTAAGCTGGATAATCATCCTTTGACTATACTATAATCTGTTAGTTTGTGCTGATACAGCACTTCTCAAATACCTGCCAGTATCATTAGAAACAGCAAAGGCAAATCGCAATTAGGAAATCCCATTATCGGGCGACCGCAACGGCTTGGCTGACACAACCACATTGCTTTACGTACTAATACAACCAGCAGCGTTCGATGAATTCCTCAGCGACAATTCGATATTCTGACATACTTGACAGACGGCAACGGGATTTAATAACGATAATAATATAAGCCCACTAATACTGTAGATCTGGCGGTAATTTTTCTCCAGCTTGTGTAATCAAACGACATTAGGAAACGTTTCCAAGAAATACATACATCTTGGCCAATCGTTTGTTTCTCTTCGTTCTGCTTGGCCCTATCTGTCTGCGTCTGTGAAGTTTATTTGTTTTTGTGACTGCAAGGCATATTTCTAAGGCGCGAATTCAATATTTGTGGAGATAGATTGAGTGTATATATTTGTGAAAATACTATGGAGTTAAGATTTTTCCAATAAATTTGTTTTCAGATAGAATCTGATAATGTGACATTTGTAATATTTGTTTATAATATTCCTCACGGATTAAAAATGTTTCTAAAACATGTTTTACTTGTATTTTTATTCAGGATTAAATATTAATAAATTATTTGTTTTAGAAAAAAACATGCAGAATTGGATTATTTGGACATTTAAGAGGGAAAGGTCTTTGAATTTGTTGCCAGAGGGCAGCAACACAGTGCTAGACCCTAAACCATTAGAATTACTCTACAGGATGCTATTAATGTAATCATATCGTTAAAGAGCGGATTGTTAGGTAAACTAAATTTTGTTTTATTCTATATATATACTAAGTTTAATGATCACGTTATGACATGTTATGTCATTAAATGTATTTCATTATTGAGTGAGAGATTTATCGTTTATCTATCAGACAAGTGTATACATGCATTAAAAAGAACAATAATTTTTTTAATAAGGAATTTTTTGAATAAGGGACGTACCCAGATTGTACGTTTATTGAAATAAAAGTAAAAATTTATATGGTTTACACTAGCAAAAGGAATACTTGAATGCTCTACAATTGATATTGCCAAAAGTATAACAAATATTTAAAACGGTATTCATTCATTCATAAATACACAAAATTACTAGAAAAAGTAAAAAAATGCAAACCTAAACAATTGCTTGAACATCTGTTAATCCTTTCACTTTTATACATTGTTTAGTTTTGCTCGATTCTCCGGAATCGTTTATTTTATTTATTTCTTGCCTTACTATTGAAAACAAAAATATAATTTTAGTCATTGCGTTGATTCAATAAGTATGTTATCTAAATTACTAAACATATGATAATGAAATTTGTCATTAAACAAGAACATCCTGTAATATGAGAAGTGAATTAATTAAATTAAGGGACGCACTAAAAATAAATAATTTATATTGTTGTCTAATTAAACGAAAATTATTCCATCTTATGAGATTAAAATCAATTACATAAATTCAATTTTCTTATTGGCTTCACACGAAGAATGTAAATTACTTCCACAATTCTTCATATCGCTAATTGAAGTCAGAAGTTAATGGAAAAATAATATGTATAAAGTATTCATGGAATTAAGGATGCCGTAAATTTTCTCAGCTGTTTTTATTATTTATTGTTTTCATTGCTTCCCATGACATGTAAAATTACGATGCACGAGATTTCAATTACTTAAAGAAAGACCTTATTATAATCTGCTTGAGCTAATCGTTATACTAAAACAATATCCAAGCACACTTCTGAATTCGAAATAGCTGTAAAAAATTTAAAATGTTTGAAAATGCTCCATGCTGATTTATTAATAATCGCAATTACTATGTATAAGACTCTCAAATTTAATGAATTACTAATCGCTTCTGAGAAAGTATGATTCTCAAAATGACAATAATGAACAAGGAAGTCATCTTTTTGTGTTAATGTTTTTAAGTTTACACAACTTTTGCTTGTACCAAAAGTCACCATTGTGTTTCTTACTTCATATGGAATCTTAAATCCTTTATGAAACTTTGAATTTTCAGGCATTGTATATAATTGCAAATTTCATTTAGCTAATTAACAAATTAATCGTTTTCTAAGGTCAGGAATTAATTTAGGTTGCGTCGCTTTGTTCGATTAAAATATATAAAACTACTTTGCTAGCGTAAACAAAATGCGCTTAATTAATTAACTTGCTCGGCTCGGGAGCGTGCGCCTAATTACCGGACAAATGAAGTTACCTAATTAATAACATAGTTTTATTGTCCGTGCCACACGAGCGAGCAGCCCACAATTCGTTTAGTAATTATTGATCAACATCATTTGCCTAAATTGCAGCGTAAATACATAAATCGGAGTTCGACGTTCTCTAAATAAAAAAAAAATGCAACGGTAATTGGGAAATTACAAAACAGTAAACTCCATTGCATATTAAATACATACAGGTATATGATGCTAACATAAAATAATCTTGACTTAAATTTGAATACCTAGATGATTTATTTAAGAAATTGTTTTAATTTTCAGTTCTGAAGATGACAGAATGGCTACCGAAATATTTAGAATTACAAGAAAAGCAAAGGAGGAAACTTAGAATTGTCTTATATATAATACAATTTTGAGAACTGTATTGTATCTTTTATTAGAGTTTGTATTACTAGTAAAATAAGATTCTTGATAAAGGTATGGTGTCGTCTATGGAGCAATTATTTATTAATAACCGTATATTTGCCGCATATGGTGGTGTTAAGTACAGAAGCTTTTAGTACTACGCTTTAACGAAGTCATTTGATTTTTATAAAATGTTTCCCGAAAGTAGCGGATAAATTCTATAAAATGGTTGAAAAAATGTTTCAGAAAAATACTGGGATATGTTGATTTTAAATTATTATTTAGAGATATAATTTTCAACCCCCCTAAGCGCTAGCAATTCTAACTTTAAAAATTCAAGTAGCAAAATACTTCTTTAATAGCATTTTTTATGATGAATACAATAAATTAAACTTTTTCCAAACCCGGCGATAAATAACTGAGATATTCAACAAAGATGTATTGAAATGATATATATATATATATATACAATGCTCCAAGAAATTAACGCACCACATAATAAAATAAGAAATATTCGTTTACTTTATTGGAAATTAATAGCGGTTGACGTTAATTTAAAACAGTTTAATAACAATTGTTTAATGTTTTATAATATTATTCGTGCTCAATAGGATTGAGGTCTGGAGTTCTTGCTGGCCAAGCCATGGTGTCGATACCAACCTCTCCGAGGTAATTTTGAACTATCCGAGCAATGTGGAGCCGAGCATTATCTTACATTAATAAAAATTTTTGGTCCGATATAGGGCGCAACATTATCTTGCAAAACGTTCGTTAGCATTGAGATTTCCATTATGCAACACCATTAAGTCCGTGCGAGCTGTCAAAGAAATAACTTCCCCATATCATAACAGAACCTCCGCCAAACAATGTTGTATTCAGAGTGTTACACTGAGCATACCGCGCATTTGGTCGTCAGTACACACGGGTCTATCACAGTTATACAGACAAAATTTGGATTCATCTATAAAGAGAACTCGACTCCGGTCGCCTTGCAACCAATCCATATGAAGTCTAGCAAACTCCAAGCGAGCTCTTCGATGATCTATGGATAAGGATGGACCTCAGGCAGACAATCAGCATACCAAATTAGCTTCCTTAAGACGTTTACGATCTGTTTCGATTCTAATTTGAATACCATGCACATCCCACAATTGCGATTGCAAATTTCTGCTCGTAACGAATCTCTGTCTTAAAGCAGAAAGTTTCAAAAAACGATCCTGAACATGGGTTGTTGTACGATGTCTACCTTGCCCAAGTCTTAGAATAATTACCAACATTTTTACATCTGTTCACCATTTGGGACACCGAAGTATGGGACACACCAAACCTTTCTCCTATTCGGCGATAACTCCAACATTCTTCTGAAAATACCACTGCTTGAGCACATTCTTCACTGGTCAAATTTCGAGATTCACGTTGCTTAATGAGAAGAAAAAAAAACAATAAAATTACTTTAATAATACAAACCAAGATTTAAAAATTAAAACTGAAATTAATTTTTTGTTTAACAAATCTCGCATGTGATTTAATTTTATGTAACCAAATATCATTAAATGTTTGACAGATGAACGTCATACAATTAGCAGTTTCAAATCAACGCCAACTGCTATAAACTTTAATTCATCCATGTAAAAACTGTTTCCACTCTTTTCTGTTCATTGCGAATTCTGTTGCTTCTTTCCATGTTTTTCCTTTCTTTTCTAGTAGTCTCCCTATTTCTTGTTTCTTCTATCCTTTGTAAATGTCCCCACCAGCTCAACTGTCTTCCTTCAATAAACTTAAGTACTGATTGTATACCTAACTCTTTTTTGATATCGATATTTCTCATTTTTCTGCTTTTGTAACTCTTTTAACTCTTCCTAGATATTTCATTTCTTTTTTGCTAATAAACTTATTATTCATCGTGTAGAACAATTTCAGGGTATTTTCAATTCTGTTTACAATTTCTCTTTCTTGTTTTCCTGTGTTATCTATCGTAACTCCTAGGTATTTAATAGTTTTTACTTGTTCTATCTTCTTCCCTTCTATCTGTACGTTTAGCTTATTTGTCTCTTCTCCGATTACCATCACTTTTGTTCATTTTCATTTCGTTTTTGTTCAGTTCTCTGTTCCAAATTTCTAAGTTTTTCTGTAGTTCTCTCTCATTTTTGGCCATGATCGCTACGTCATTCGTAAAAGCTCCTTCTGATATATGTACAGGTTGTAAGTTTTTACATCCTACATGTACTTTGGAGCATTCTGCTGAGCATTTCCTTAGTATTTTATCCATAAATATTATGAATAGAATAGGGCTTAAACTTCCACCTTGCCTTAGTCCTCCCTCTGTTATAAATCCCTCCGATATATTATTATTACAGAAAACGTGGTTGACATTTCCCATATATATTTTCTGAATGATTCTAATAATTTTGTCTCGGACTCGTTTTCTTTGTAATATTTTCCATAGTTTTTATCTTGGAACCTTATCGAAAGCTTTTTCCATATCAATGAAAGCTAAGTATGTTTTCTTCTTCTCCTTGTAGTCTCTTCTGCGTTAGTTGTTTGATCGTAAAGATATGGTTTTGTGTCCTACATCCACTTGGCGCCTCTTTCAAGGTGTCTTCGACTTCCTCTCTTCTTCGTTTTTCAAGTATCTGTTCGAATATTTTCGTGGATATTAGGCTTATTCCTTTATAGTTACTTGTGTTTTTTCTTGTTACTTGTGTTCTTCTGTGCATTACAAATTTGTAATAGAAACTTACATTCCTCCCTGTCCCATGCTTTTCATAATTTCTGCTGTTATTAGTCGTAGCCTGGTGCTTTTCCATTTTTCAATTCCTTTACTACAGTTTGTACTTCTTCCATCGTTATTTTTTCGTCTTTGTCTTCTTTTTCTATTTCTGGTATAAATATTTCTTCACTCTTTTTGTTTGGGCCCGGGTTAAGTAACTCTTGAAAGTGTTCTTTCCATCGGTTCGTTATCTCATTTCTTTCTTTTAAAATTTCTCCGCTTTTGTTTTTATTTGAAATGAATTTTGAGTCTTCTCTGCCTTGAAAGATTTTAATACTTTATAAAACAGTTTTTGATTTCCCTTACTGTCTCTTTCTATGTTTTTGCCAAATTTTCTCCAGCTTTCTGTTTTAGCTATTTTTACTAGGTCTTTTATTTTCTTTCTCTCATTTCGATATATTTCGTATTTTTCTTGTGTCCTACTTGACAGACATATTTTCCATGCCTCTTTTTTATTTTTATCTGTGTTTTTAATTCGTGGGTACATCACTCCGTTTGTTTTTTGTTTTCTCTTCTTACAGTTATTCCACATGTATTGAAATGAAAATGCTGATATTCGAGCAGACGTTGATGCGGCTCTAGCAATAGGTAGTAAAAGTTATTTGTTACTCTTCAAAAAGTTGATGTTTTGTTTCATTTGAATACATTTTTGTTGAAAGTCTAAGTTATTTATCAACCAATTTTGAAAAAGTTTTATTTATTGTATTAAGCATAAAAATGCTATTAAATGAGATAACACAAGGAGTTAGGGTTGCTAGCGCTTAGGGAATGATGGATGCGGGGTTGAAAATTACATCTTTAAATAATGATTTAAAAATAAAATCAACGTATCCGAGCATTTTTCTGAAACATTTCTTTCAACCATTTTATACTCATATAACTTTATCCGTTACTTTCGGGAAACACTGCATAAATAGGAAGTTCTAAATATAAACTGAAATTGCATTTCCAGAATTAGTAATCAGGGAGTGTTTTAATATTAGATGAGCTTGTTCGGTTTCATCTACCATGTATTAGATTATAATGCATTAATTAATGTTGATAATAATCGGATTTTCAATGTAATCCAATAAACAACTCAAACATTATGAATTAAAAGCTGAATAAACTAAGGATTTAGTGCACTTTTTAAATGTTTATTTAATCATTCTGCTGCTATATATTTTAGTGCTTATTTATATTTAAATTAATATTAAATAAATGTCAAATAACAGTATGCGAGCTCTTCGCATTTGCTTTCTAAGTAACGTCAAAGAAAATTCCATTAATTTTTGTTTATAATTGCAATTGAGATTCCGTAACTAATTTCCTTTCGGCGTTTTAGCCAAAGAAATTTTAAATGTGTTTTTGCTAACTTTACTTTTTTAAATATTTAATATTGTCGCGTCACTGATTTTTCGGGTAAGAAGCAGGAAGTGACGAAGGAATATCCGAAAAACATCGGCCGTTTCGATTCGCTGCCCTCACAAATCTTATGCAATAATTACTATAATTAATCAATCTATCCTTGGCATTATTCTTAGGTTTGCGTGCACGAAATAATCTGAGAATTTCGGTAAGAATAGGAATTAATTTGTATACATAAAGACATTTTAATTTAATTACCAGTTAAAACAATAGTCAGATACATATTAGATAATTTCTTCACAATTAAGTTAACTGTTGTATATATCCAAATAATAATAACTTTTGAAATTCTGCAAATAACATATTAATGGTGCGTATACATTAATATTATAAAGAGTAGAAACTCCGTTTTGTGTTAACTCTTGGATCGACCATAAAAAGCGCTCTGCTCCTATTGAGAAATATTTAGTACGAAATGTTTCATAATGTCACGAAATATAGAAATCCGAACTCCAACTTGTTTTACTGAATACCTAAAATTACACACTGTGTAGTGGCCCATGTGCGACGCTAATTGAAAACGTGTCTTCTATACAATCCACACGTATCTGCCGAGAAATTTCGTAAGAATTCAGAAAATGACCATCTGAAACTCAGAAAATTACCAGCTGCGTCTTGATCAAATTATACAGATATTCAATGAGAAGCAGAGGATGGACGATAAGAAACAAGAAAAGCTCGGAACGTTGTTTAAGTCCATCCACTTCTGCAGGCAGCAAAATTAAACACACTGTGAAAACACGCATTAATCGAATGTGCCCTAAATTATACCTCACGAGCTGAAAAATGTGTGGAAGAACAAAAGCGTGATTACTGGTTATCTGTCTCAATTATTGGCAGGTGTACGTTTCGGTAAACAAGTCTGTTACGTGGCTTTGTTTTGTGTGTACAACGATTTTTCTATGAAATATTTATTATCGTGCAGGACGAGAAGTTTGAAATTCAAGTACGTGAAATCCGCTGTGTAAATCTGCATAAATAATAGATTTTAGTTGATTGAATTTATTTATGAATAAATGTGCTCTTTTAAAATATTAAAAATAGCAAACATGCTTTGTTATTTGAATTTTCATTCATTTTTCATTCATGAGTACAACCGTTCCTGAAAGTTTTAATACATTTAATTCATATATGTAGGTAGATAAAATAAAAAAAATAAATAAAATTACATAATTCATAAATAATTAAATTACACTTCCTTCAGTTGTATAAAAAAAGATAGTTACAACAAACTAATTTGAACAAATCAAACGGAAATAGCATCTACACTTAGTCACCAATTACAGTGCTATTTATATTTCGAGGATTTAATATAAAAAATATGACCTCTCGAAATTTCTTAGGAAATCTTTATCATCTAATAGCATGCCACGAATGTAGGCTAATAATAATTACGGAGCTGCCACTCAGCCAACGTGACGAACAAAGAGTCAATTTTCATATCTGAACGATTCGTCAGGCGACCAGTAATGTCTTCTATTATAAATTTCAATACAATCGTAACAGTGAAACGCGTGACAACAAAGCATTTACTGTTTCCTTTACATATACAATTTATTATTTATTTAATTCACAGATTAGCAGAATTAATTTTATTATTGTGATTTAGATTAGACAAGCAAAGGAGTGCCTCTTTCACCTTGAATCTAGAAGTACCGTTAACTGTGGAAAGTGGAATTTTTTATACAATTTGGAAACCAATTTATGTTACATGTCAGATGGGATAAGCGATGCGCGAGTAATAAATCGAATTCACACTGTAACATAAATCGGTTTCCACACTGTATATTACTTACACTTAGGGAACGATTTTATTAAGAAATCAAGTTTTCTTGCCAGATGAAATATGAAAATTAATTAAAATTGTGTAACTGGCAATATAGAAAGTGTTAGGAAAGAGTTTATACATGTATTTCGGCCTTATTGGGCCTCATTAGAACTCTGTACCTTAAAAAAATTTGGTTTATTGAAAAATTTAGAAAAACTTACCCCTTTTTTGAATTTCCAAAATCCCAAAACACAAGAACAGGAATTAATGACAAAAATATGAAAATCTTTTGCAAATTATACAAGGAAGCGATTGCATTCTCTAGTAAAACCATAAAAGTGACATTTTTAAAATATTTGTTTGATGTTACTAAGACAACAAATTGACAATTATAAAATCAAGTTTTCTTGCCAGATGAAAATTATGAAAATTAATTAAAATTGTGTAACTGGCAATATAGAAAGTGTTAGGAAAGAGTTTACACATGTATTTTGGCCTTATTGGGCCTCATCAGAACTCTGTACCTTAAAAACATTTGGTTTATTGAAAAATTTCCTAACACTTTCTATATTGCCAGTTACACAATTTTAATTAATTTTCATGATTTTATTAAAGATTAGCTTGATAAGTAAATTTTATATCTTGATGCTTCTTGGTTTCCGAGGTCCTTATTCTTTCAAGTATGGTGGAGTTAGGTTTGGCAATATTTTTTCGTCACTTTGCTATAACTTGTAATGTCTATATTTTTCTCATGTTGTGAATTTCTTGTGTCAAACCTCATATACAAATAAATTCTAAAAATAGACCCACGGAATTGCTTTTCCATATGCGTATCCGAAAAGTGATTAATTGATATCTAAACTCAAGTAGCCGTAGGTGCAATCGATTATAAATTATAATAAAGAAAAAAGAATACATGGAAAATCTATGAATCATTATAATTAATTGCTAGTCGCTCGGAATTATTTAAACATCGTTCGTTTTGGTTTGCGTACCGTGATAGGTAATTGATCAAAATGTTTTGGCAATCTGTAATGAATGAGACCCTCTTCGATTACGGATTATTGTTATATTTCAGTAATTAGCAGGAATTATTTACATAATTATGTTGTGTTTGGGGGTGGAATAGAATGGCGTTATATGAATTCATAACATATTGGTAAGATTTAATCTAACCCTTTGTTTATTTTATTTATGACATGAACTATTTAGTAGATATAGATTAATTTCAAATCTTCATTTAAATTCATTCTTACATAAATAAATATTTTTTTTAAGAATGAAACAAGTTCGAATTTTCCATGTTATAGGAACAAAATTAGATTATCTTTCTTGTCGTGGTTTTAGCCAGTCGATTGTCTTCAGGCGATAGTTTTCCACAAACAATTTATTCCTATGACATAGCCTTTGATTGTGACTGTTCATAATGTATAAGTTAATGGATTCTTCAGAACTTGCATCCCTTTTAAATTAGATGCAATTTTTTGTCGTAATTCAAAATTACATAAATTAGAGCAACGCTGTAATTAAAATACAGAGTGTAGGGAGCTCGAGTGTGATGATTTCAAACGGTTGGCAATGCAACGTTGGCGAACCAATAATATTTTTAACAGACAAGATAACATTTTAATTTTAAATTTACTCTTTTAATTTCAAGATTCTATTGAACGCAGCAATACATCTGTGGAAACGGATTTTACAACTGCATTGAAAATTTCCGAAATTACTTTTCTTAGTTCATTAGTGCAAAGCAAATAATAACGTTGTCACCGACTGAGTTTCCTAA
Source organism: Serrognathus titanus (assembly GCA_039766575.1). Classification (NCBI taxonomy): domain Eukaryota; kingdom Metazoa; phylum Arthropoda; class Insecta; order Coleoptera; family Lucanidae; genus Serrognathus; species Serrognathus titanus. The sequence continues at coordinate 66,659,786 of CM077911.1, forward strand.
AGACACACTTAACTAAACATTAAACACATTAAATTGACTTTAAATACACACACACAATATTAGATATGGGCGGTCTTCAATGACTACCATGAGCGCTTATCAGACGTTTATTTCTTTGTTTATTTGAAAATTGAATTCAATAAAAAAACAATTATTTTTGTGAAACTGACGTAACATTATTTTGCACAGACGAATATCTATTTTTAATCGCATTTTCATGAGTTTTTGAAGTTCAAAATTTTTTTTTTTCAAAACTGGTTATAATTGGGACGTCATATTACACTTCGATTTTTTTTAATCTAATCTATTAGTCTGTTCAAATTTGTACTCGAGTTCATGAACACCCTGTAGTGAATAATAACCGGAACTGTCGATATGTTTAAATATTAAGCATGAGTGCTTAGGTGTTCATACTTCATAGAAAGTTGTAATATGTTCAGGAAGTTTGTTAAGCATTTATATCAACGAACGAGTACACTCCGTGCTCACAAAATCATTAGAAAATGTCAAGGTAACAAAACCGACCTTTCACAGTAAACGCAGATTAATAACTAAATATATAATTTGCTATAGACAGGTAGTACGCCACGACGATCGCAATTTTAATTTATTCTTTATTGTTCATACGCTTTTTATTTATTGTAACGCATATTTACTAAAAATTTTCTTTTCAGTAAAACAATTTTTTTTATATGTCATATCTTGAAAGAATTTAAAGCAAAAATTGTTAAGAAAAAGATGAAGGCAAAGAAGAAATGAGGAGGTAGGTATATACAGGCTGTTTCAGTGAAGATGCATCAAACTTGAGGGACAAATTTCTGACATTATTTCAAACAAAATGTCTCAATAAAAACTTTTAAATAGGAGTAAGGACCGATCTTTCCACCTCCTAATAAAGTTCCCAATAACGTTATTGGGCAAATAACGTGATTTTTATGAATGGTTTCCATGGTGATTCGTAAAGTTCTTCGTTAAATAAATTTATCAGGAGGTGGAAAGATCGGACCTTAGTCGAAATTTGCATAATTTGGAGTCGATGTTTTTTGAAATATTCTAGCGCGCGGAATCGTGAAACAAAACCAGCGATCTAAATTGCATTTATGAATGGCACACAGCTGCAGGGGAGATTTCCAGTCTCCCCTTCATAAAATCCAGAAAAAAGAAATAATTCCATCTTCCGTAATAGCGAAGAAATTATGACTAGATTTTATTTTGCCCTTGACCGAAAGCTCGGTGTATTCAACTTTGCCACATGTCGAAAACAGCAGCGATGTGAAATCGCTTGGATATTTAAATTTATTTAATGTAATAATAAATTACAAATGTGGGGCTATGCAAAAATATGCATTTAGTATGAATGTGTCGCACATTACAAATTGTTATTAAAATAAAATTTTTCGAATCTTAGAAATGTTTTGGGTAAAACCAGGTACTTGGGCGCTAAATTTCTACGAACGATTTCATGAAACGGTGAATGTGAATAATAAATTCTTAAATAAGCAAACTACTAAATGTTTGAACAATCCTAAAATTCTTCATCTAGCAATTAGAAAATTCGTATTAAATGGAGAACAGAAAATAAACGACTAATTATTATTTTTAATGATTGCCAACAACCATGATGTTTTAAATGTGCTTTGCCGAATCGACAGAGGCGACATTCTAGAGGCAATTAACCAATAAACCGATTTCGTATAACAATCCATTCATTCTCATTTAAAGTCCATCCTAAAAATATGCGACTTTGCTTTCCCTTCGATTTTCTCTAAATTTATTCATTACAGAGAAAATTTTACGAAGAAACTTCTTTCTTTTCCCAATATCTACTCGCATACCAAGTTTGTTGCATCTTCAATGAAACACCCAGTATGTATTTAAGGAATTGAGAACAGAGAATGCAAGGATGCAAGATATTTTTCGTGGAGTATACATTGATTCATTTATTTATTGAAACGTTTGTTCTCGTGCTATGAAAACTGCTGAAAAATTCTCAAATCAGATTTCGCCGTCCGGCTTGTTTTCAATACGAAAGGGCGTCAATATTTTATACCAAATCCAGAGTTACATTAGCGCACATTAACATACAATAAATTACACCCTTGTCACATTTAATTTCCGAATTAATCAATTTCTATTAAAGCGACGGGAAAATTCGGATTTTTGTGTAAACATGCCACGGTAGAATGGAGAACGAATAATAACATGTCCACAAAACTGATATTTTTGTTGTGCAGGTTGCGATAACGGGTTAAGGTGAAAAGGGAGCCGCGAACATTTATCAAAATTATACAGTGAAGTCTCTATTGGGAATTTTTAAATATTCATAGTATCAAAATGTTACAATTTTAACATTATAACGTTGAGAAATAGACAGGTGTTATATTTTAATGCATTATCAACTTGAAAACAATTTTACATAGTTGTTTCAAATGACAACTATCAGAACACAATACTGTTGTGAGCCATATTCTAAGTGGTGCTTAGCGTTAAGTTGAGTTTACTTATTTGGTGCAACTGGCCATAAGTAACTTGAAGATTAAATAAAAACCAATAAAATTACTTGTTGCCTTAGTACCACGAAAAAATATTGACTTTTTGATAGAATCCTCTACTTTCATGAACACTCCAAGTGCTCATACTGTTAATCATGTTACTTAACATGAAACCATGTTTCTTTATGTGTCAGGTTTAATAAATCTCAGAAGTAAGTATTATATTTCATCTGATTAATTTTAATCCTTGAATTAATAATTCATAGACGCACCTAGAATTATGTATATTGTGTAGGTGTAGAGAATTCTTAGAATATTTTCATAATACAACAAAATGATTATTTCCGAATGTTGTCAGTTTCAAGAAACTATAATAAAAATGTAAAAAAACATATTCTTAATTAATCTTATAAATTAAATAAATTTTAATCTCATTAATTTGAATGACAACTAAGATGCAAATCTTCTACCAATCACTGTACACTCTGTATATATCTTTTTACAGCTACACATATCTTATCAAGTTTAATAAACATAAAAGTGAGTACAGATAGTATTTTAAATTGTTAAAAAAATTTAAAACGATAAATAAATTCGAGGACTCCTTGAAATATTCGATTTTGTTTCTGTAAATACTCGTACATGCATATTATGATATATTAGCTGTGATTTATACGATCCGGTAATTAAAAGAATGTCCAAAGAATACTTTTTAATTTTGTTTCGTGAGTTCATCAACATGTAAATCGACTTTGTGGATGAAATTATTGCCTACATGCTCACAATGCCGTCATCAAATTACCGAACAAAAAGAACTTGATCGGGTTTCTTTCATTAATCATCATTAAGTCAGGTCGGCTTACACGTACGCGCTATTATTATTTCATTCATTTTCCAGGTAGAGAAAATTAATTCACTCGTAGACACACACGCCGATAAATTCCGCATAATTTAAACTAATTCAAACGCAGAGGCTGTAAAATATTCTCCATGCACGTTCGTCATTGCATTATTTTCGGTACACACGTACGCATTAATCATAATGATGGATCGGCGTGTAATCGCCAAATTAGAGAAACAACGTGCTCTCACTTTCCACCCGTGCATTCAGTACGAAATAATTATTTCGGTCATCAGGAAAGTGAAATAATAATGGCCAAGCGTGAGCGGAAGCGGCCTGACCCAGTGGAATTAAGATAAATCGACGGAGGAATTTTTGTAGCACTAAAGAACTGACTTAATTTATTATTGAAACCTCGATCAGCTGGCGTTTTCTCTACGTACTGATTACTTATACAAAAACGAATGACCCTCCATTTGTGGGATGAAAGAGAGTGTTTATTTTAGTGCGTGTAAGTTAATTATAGAGACCGAATATATACCGCTAAGAGAAATAATTGATACACACAAGTTTTTTGAACTAGTTTCAGTTACAACTGCTGTTATTACTATTATAATGGGAGTTCGAATTCACCAAAAGAAGATACCGTATATTTCAGTGTGAGTTGGAAACTTACATGATATTATTCCGCTGATTTAAAGCTATACAGGGTGTTTCGTAACTTCGTGAAAAAAATAATGGCGCATTGACATGAGATGTGTGCATAAATGCATCTAAATAAAAACGGAAATAAAAAAAAAATAAAACTTACCCTCAACTGATAACGCATTGACAAATATTTAGAATCTCTGGCTCAGTGCTGGCTGAGTCACAATAAGTGTTCAAAATTCCTTCCCTCGGCCGCTCGTAAACACGAAGTAATGATTCACAAGCGTTATGAAACATGTTTTGTTGTCGAACAGAGAGAAATGCGGCGTTAATACGATTGTTCAATTCTTGGTACGTGTTGATTTCTTGTTCGTATACCAACGGTTTTACGTGTCCCCACAGATAATAATCTAGCGGATTTAGATCAGGTGAAGGCCACCTGATCGGCCCATTTCCTCCAATCCACCTACCAGGAAAAATTTCGTCGAGGTGAGTATGTGCTTCTCGTCAAAAACGAGGTGGAACCCCATCGTGCATAAACCACATCGTTGCTCTAAGATTTAAGTTCACATTCTTGAGAAGTTCCGGTAGATTAGTTCGTAGAAAATTTAAATATTGGAGACCATCTAAACGGTTCGGCAAGACGAACGGGCCGATTAAATTCCCGTTTAGAATACCTGCTCACACGTAAACAGAAAACCGTTGTTGGAAAGGGCCACGATGAATTGCGTGAGAGTTTTCCTTAGCCCACAAATGCCTACTATTCACTTTCATTGTTTAATTTATTTTGACGAAGTTACGAAACAGCCTGTATAATAAAGCTGTTCTACAAAGCAGCTTCTTTATCTTTGAAAATTCATCTTTTCTTTTTCAAAACACTTTCATTTCACAAGAATTAAATCTTCTCAAAAATAGTTGACTTGTTTAAATTAACTACTCTGAAACTCCCGTTTTGTATAAAAATTTCGTCGGTTTAAAATTTATTTATCCTTTAAAAAGCACTAATTCTTGCTAACTAAAAATAATTATAGAAATGTTATGAGCTAGGGCGGTATTTATAGTCGTGGCTTAAGCAAATGTTTAAGATCGTCTTTCGTAAGGTCGTCTTATTCATTTAAGATTGTCTTAAGTTGCTTTATATTCACAGACGTGAACTTTGATAAATCATTGTCAATATTTTCAAATTGTTCGTCTTTGTAAATAATTCTTCGTTATTTCACTCCTTCAAGGATAGAGTGGAGCAATTCGCGACAATTGTGAAACGTATTTAAATAAGATCGTCTTACGTAAGTTAAGACCTCAAGCACCCAAGCTTGAGATTTTCTTAAAACCCGACTAAGACATTGCTTAGGGTTTTCCATTTCAATTAAAAAGCAAATTACTTCAGAAATGTTACAAGGACTGATGAAATTTTGCAAAACATATAAGTCAAATAATAACAAATGAATACATTTTATGTTTGCGTTGAAAATTGCACATAAATATATAATGTTCATTTTTAAAGACTATTTCCGACCTAATACTATTCCACTTACGTTCCAAAATTTTGTCGCAGGTCGGAAACAAATGGTCCCCGAGAGATAAGTCGCAATTACATGTGTTTTAAGCTTGTAGTATTCGTAAGGGTGAAAATATCTCAGAAGTAAGGTTCATTTTCGCCATTTTGCGAATAAGACGAATTCATTCAACATAAACATGAAAGATATTGTCTGTTATGACATTTATGACAACAATATATTGATGGAATCAAAAGAAATCATTACAAAATTGCAGAATTGTATTTACCATACTTTATAAAGAACCGCTATACTACTCTGCCAATAGGCACCATTTTTCACTTAAAACCCATGATTAACGAAGACCTCAACAAAGAAGAACTGACGTATAAATTTTGTACTTGGCGTCCCCTCTATTGAAATTAAGCACGTGACAACCTTTCAGGCTAGTTTTATTATACATAATATTTTACACTTTTATTACACCGTAAATTACATCAATGATGACATTCGGCAACGATTATTGCAACACGAAATGGAAGATATGTTGCCAAAGAAGGCGCCATTCGGTATAAATCAAAATACACATAAAAAGTTTTCCCCATAATACGTGACGTGTTAAGCCAGCATTCGATGGAACTCTCTTTAAAACGCTCGTCCTTCAAATTCACTTTACGCCCACATTTTAATGTAGTAACTTTTTCTTTGGATCGATCTCTAAATAAGAAAGTAGTAGAAGTAATAAGTGTTAAGGCTGTATGACAAGTTCACGAAGAAGAGACAGTTTCTCGAGTGTGTTACACCTAGTTTCTAGTAAACTATAAAAATAATCAGAATTCAAATCAGTACACACTTAGAACTAAAATACCTTTAACGATTGAGGCTGACCACAAAGTTGTTTAACAGCGGTTGATTTTGATTTTTTCCCAACTACTTGTCATTAAGACCCTCGTTAATCGACCATTACAGTCAACCCAGCTGTAAAAGTGGTCAGTGTACTTTGGCTCTTATCCAGATTCATAATTGAACTTTTTTATTTCTACGTTTATTTTTTATTGAAGTAAATAATAATTTACCACGAAGCACAATTAAAAAGGTGAAGGTACGAGGCCTTAATAAAGTGAAGGGGACATTTTTAGTTGGAAAATCTATTCAAAATAATGTTGTTTAAAGTTTTTGTTTTGCAGAATAGGGAAGATTTACTCAGTTACCTTTATTGGTCATTGGTTCAGTATGCGCATAAAAAAAATCCTTTGATTTGTTGATTTGAGGTTAAATTAAATTATTCAATTCAATAAACAATAGCACAGTCATTATGAAACGAATAGCTCTAGCAAATGTACAAAATAATCTCTAAAATAAACTGTCCGAAACACTCCAACGTTTTTATATTTAAACAAGACCAGGCAGACCGCCCAAATTCATCATGGCTAAAAACTTTAGAATATTCCACATAGAGATACAATGCTCGAAAAACAACTGTTAAAACCTACATTAATGCCATCAGTCTCATTATTATTTTTTTCCTGGAATTAGCGCTCTATGACTTTCGTCTCAAACATAACATATTTTATTTCGATGTTAGGAGAAGCAATTTAAATAATTTTAGAGTTATTTTATGTATCTCATACTTACCACTTCGCGTATATACGGGGGATATACAATATGTATTTATCTTAGCTTCAAAAGCTTCGAACCTTGTTCCTCCTATCCTATCGATTAAATTAAACGATAAGTGTAAGTGGCTTAACAAATTTAGGTTTATTAGCTTAAAACTTGTACAACTTTAAAGTAATGATTCTGACAACTGAAAAAAGAAAAAAAAACGACACAAACCTCGAAGCTATTGTTGTATGCTTGGGTATGATGCTCCACATTTCCAAACCATACTCCAGTGCTGGTTGACTGATTTTTTTAACCACAAGATAATAGTAGTTATGTGAAAAATATAACATAATAAAAAAAGAATGGTATATAATTTTAGGTAAAACCATTGAGGAAGAAGGAATGGAAAAAAAGAAATTCTTTGAAGTAAGTAATAAATCAAATCGCTTGATGATAATTGCTCGATTACTGTTACCAAATAGGGGGTTGGAGAGGTATGATCCTTGCGAATTAGTGGCCCGCAGCAAAAGCGAGGGTAAGAATCGTGGTAACAATTTTTCATATATGACTCGCGTGCTTGACGTAATACGTTTCGCACGCGAAACCCTAATCTGTCAACAAACCGGACAGAAAACTGGCTAGCCGTGTGAGTTTCTTTGTAGTTATGATATTTCTTGTAAACGTAATTTTTTTCGCGCACTACTCAGCTTCGATAATGTGATAAAGCTGAAGTTACATATTATAAAATTAAGTAATAAAGAAACAAAAATCAGTGTATCATCCCTTATTTGCCGTTCGCACAATCAAAAATGTGTTACGTTACCAAGTCGTTGTCAGTGGTATTTTTAGACCATGTTATTGATCAGTGGGGAAATTGAGCGCAAAGAATGTTTTGGCTGACTTGCAGTTTCAGGCTGTGTTTAACGTGCGAACAAGTCTGTAGTTTTTGTTCGTTGCAAACAAAAGGCGGTCTTATTTATTGTATACAACCGTTGCTACAATCTGGACTGCATTTAAAAATATCTCATTCATGTAATGATTGGTGGTTAACAGAACTCATTAACGTCAATTCTGTGATAATTATATAACCAGATATGGAATAATAGCCATTAATTTACTCCGGAAGTATAAATAAAGCTCATGTCTATAATAGTCCTGACTATGTGAGTCAGAGAAATTACTCTTTATTTATACCGGAGTTGACAGATTCCAGTGCGTTTATGTTGACAGCATTGGAGCATTTAGTATAATTAAACATAAAAACATCATTAATGTCCAACTAAACTATTATAACAAAATAATCCATCAACTTTAAGTCTTGGTAGCATTGAAATAATGCCCTAGGACGTTGTAAATTTTCAAGGTACAGGGCTTCCGCTGTACTTTGTCTTAGAGACTAAACTCTTCTTTTTCCATTGTATTAACTAACTGACAGCACTTAAGTGAAAAGTCTCAAAATTGTCAAACAAAATATGTTGCTTAGATACGGCATTTAAAAAATCTGTTTTCTAGTGGTTTGATGATTTTAATCAAATTATAAGCCTAACGGAATACAATATTAAACGTTGAGGGCACCAAGGGCGTTAAAGTTATACGCCTTCGGTCGGCGTATACCTCTCGGGCCGAAGGCAGCAGATCTTACTAACTAAAACGATCAACTATTTAGGCCCCTTACATCAAAACGCTGGAATTCAATTCCTTGTACTTTGCTTCTACCATATTTTGCTATATTTCCGCGTAATAGTTTGATTTGTAGACCTCGTGTGTGCACTTTAATTGTAACTTAACGCTTTTTCAATCTCGCAATCGCCTGAAAAATGGCGTAGTCTAGTAACAGGGTATTCAGATTTCTCCTAGTTGCATCATAGCAAGTTTTAGTAGCACTCCTTGATTATGTAAGTATTATAATGTTACTTGTTGTATTTCCATTATTTGTTGTCTCATGAAAGTAAAATACGTATACGTCGACTTTCAGATGCTTACGACAACAATGAATAATTACTTCTTACGTAACTCTACATTTGATTCATCTGATTTTGGACCTTTAGTTATCAGCCTCAGACTTCGAATTCTTTAAATAATAATTTTTTGTTTTGCAGACAAACGAAATTTGTGCTAGTACTTGTCTTCGGGAGGGAATCTGCCAACTCATTTAATGATTTTATCCGATTTTTTAAAACAATTTCATTATGCTTCACATTACATTTTTCTTTATATTTCATGTATTAAATATGCAAAAGCTTCAACTTCATAAACACGTGTATAGAGATCCATATGAAAAGTTAGGCTTTATTGCACTATTCGCATGTACTTATTAATATACTTATTAATCAGTCTTTAAGTGATTTTTATAGCAATATTATAGATCAATGGCGATTATATCGAAATTTTACTGCTGCGACATAATGGAGAAAAAAACAAATATGATTTACATCATCTTACAAAACCGAAAAAAAACTTCTCGTGGAAAAGCTTTACAATGAACGAGGAGACGTACCACGTATGATTTAATAAATGAAATTCGGTAAAGTTTAATTGCAAGTTTTCTACAGAAATTATCGGTTACTTCTAGGACTGCACTATTTTCCGTACGGTTCTTATACTTATCAACAGAATGTTAAGTAATAAGCGACCATGGTTAAAATCGTAACTCAATATCTTTAAGTAAGAAAAAAGTGTCCTGTGTTAATGTATCGGTTAGGCCCTCCAATGTTTGGAGAACTTAAAATAAATAAGAAATCAGGTATTTCAACCCAGAGGCTAACCCGGAAAAATAGTAGGGGCAGGCCAAAAAGGGTCCAGATCCGATGGCACTTCACCATCGGAGAGCCCCATGAAGAAAGAGAGGGCTGCTAACCAACCTCCTTCGACACCTTCAACGTTGGGAAGGATCGTGGTTGCGAGTAAAACCGCGGCAGGACCCTCTAAAAGGTTGGCTGGTGGCTACAGGGAGGCTGTTAACAAAAACTTTCATGTGGCCAGCATTGAAAGAAATAAACCGTGGGGTAAATGAACAAAATCTCAAAATAAGGCCGTTCAAAAGGAACTAAAAAAGGCGTTTGAATACCTGTTCTCCAGACTTTAAAAGGTTGGCTGGTGGCTACAGGGAGGCTGTTAACAAAAACTTTCATGTGGCCATCATTGAAAGAAAGAAATAAATAAATAAATGAACAAAATCTCAAAATAAGGCCGTTCAAAAGGAACTAGAAAAGGCGTTTGAATACCTGTTCTCTAGACTTTAATACTACCAATCTTCAAGGGTTGGTCGTACTCGGATGAGATCTTGAGAATCACCTGCGAGGACGACCATTCTTATCCTAATTCAAGAATCTTGGGTAGTTATGTCAGAGGTCTTTGATTTGAGCAATCTGCAAGACCCAACCTTTCTAAGTAAAAAACAAAGCAATCCTAGGACGTGTATCAATATACCAGACAATTTTCAAGTCCTTTTTGTGCCACATCTGAGCGACCGAGTTATCACGGTTGTTCAAATCCGCTGAGAGGAAAAAATGAAATCGTTTTGGTATCGATTTACCTACCAGGAGACTCGACTGATCCCCCTTCCACTGTGGAGATGTTGGAGGTCATAAAGTATTGTGAGAGAAACAAGAAGCATCTTAAGGTAGGAATCCACGATGAGATATTTACATGAGAATTTTGTTTCACGATTAAAAAAATCTCAGCAAAACTTAAATTTTGTGTGTGTCTCGCCACTGTTTCCACTTAAATTTTAAATGGAAACACGCACAAAATTTAAGTTTTGCTGAGATTTTGTAATCATGAAACAAAATTCTCAAGTAAATATCTCATCGTGGATTCGTACCTTTAGAATCGGATGCGATTCGAATGTACATCATACTGTATGGGGCAGTGTTAACATTAACCCACGTGGAAGATCACTAGTGAGAATTGAGACCTTGCCGACCGAGTAGTAGGGAGAGCAAGAACCTCTTTAAATCGCCAGGACTGGACGGTATTTTTCTTGATCTTTTCCAATGGGGACTGGAAACAATTTTATCCTACCTGAAACGCGTTCTTGAATCACCCAATTAGTCTCACTTCCTTCTTTTTGAACACTTTAGAGAGACTATGCGGCAGGTTTATGAGTGAGGGAGCTCTGGTCAATAAACCATTACATTCTAACCAACATGGCCACCTATCAGGTAAAGAATCCCACCCTACATTCTGTAACTGAGCGGATAGAAAAAGTAATAAATAATAAAATGTTCAGTTTAGGAGTTATAGAGGGTCCGTTTGACAAAACCATCTTCAACAGTATCGATCGAGCACTACGTGGACCTGAAATAAGTCATACTCTTCGAGAATGGATATTACAACTCTCGAAACACATGTCTGTACATATTACTGCAGGAAACAAAGGTATCCATTAGGGAAGCAGTAAGCAAAAACTGTCTTCAGGGTGGCGTTCTATAACCTCTACTAAGTAGTAGTGAGCAGCCTCCTCCGTCGACTTCCACACAGTAGGATACGCAGATGATATAACTATCCTGCTTAATGGAAGATGATGTGCAACTTAATGCAAACAACACTCCAACGGACCGACAACAATGGCGCACAGAACACTCTTTGACAATTAATCCTTCAAAGACAGGAATGACTCTATAACAAAAAAGAGGAAAGTTGAGATCCGTAGAGTTCTCAAACTTTTCCAAATCGAACTAACCTTTTCAGACGAAGTCAAATATCTGGGAGTTATTTTTGACAAGAAAGTGATTTGGAATAAACATATCTACGTAAAAGTAGTAAAGGCGTACGTCGTGTTTTGGCAGTGTCGCCGTGCCATGAGCGGACTTTGGGGACCATTCTAAAGGCCACCTTATGACTATACACTTTTATAATTAGGCCTATGCTCTGCTATGCAGCGTAGGTCTGGTCCGGAAATTTCGAATGTACAAGAGACTGCATGTATGAGTGTCACCGGTGCGTTGAAATCTACTTACACCGCTGCCTCAGAGGTCTGGGCCTCCCTCCACTGTATATATATATGTGAAGAAGATGTCACTTGGATTGGCCCTGAAACCGAGGACAAAAAGGGTACTGAATAAAAAAAGGTTCGGGGGTAGACACCACTTTATTTTGGAGGAGGCCTTATAAAAAACTCTTCTTTTTGGAACGGTGGTCGATACCCACCCTTCCACCTACAGGAAGCACCTTAGTGTTTTCTTGAACGTGAAAGATTCGGCGGATGAACTGGCTAGACGGGGCTTATGACAGCCCTTTTAGAACCTCGAACCGGCTATAGCGCCGTCATCAAGTCTGTTCAATGCCCTACTGAAACAAATGTTCAATAATCGATAGATGGGTCAACTTAGACAAATATCAACAAACGAAAAAGCTATAATGGCCTTGAGTGACACGATTGTGTATGCAACTACCTAGGAGACTAGTCTATTTGTAAGAATACTTTTAGGCCGCTGCAAACTGAACAAATACATGTACCGAACAAAAACAGCTAAGCATATCCTTTATGATTGCGCTGCACTCACTTCGAGCAGCGGTTCCTTGTTGGAGAAATTCTGGACTGACATGGCTAGAATTCGCAGTGTTTATCTGTCAGACGTTTTCGGTTTCGTCGAAAGAGTTGGATGGCTCAAACAGCACTGTTGATTATGGGGGTGGTACAATGGGTCCGAAAGACTTATGTTCAATTTCCCAACTTGGCGATCAGTTTTTCAATTACGAATGAAAAATGCAAAACATGTCTTTTCTCGGATAGAAAGTAAAGGGGTAGGATCTGTGTCAATATACGATGTTTGGTATGTTATAAATTCTTTCCAAATTTGAGGAAGACATTAAAAATTTCATATTAATCTCCATTTTTCCAAGGGCATATGTAATTCCTTAACGCATCGTTTCAGTATATGCATCCCTCCATAGATATTTTTCTTATTTCCAGGGAGAGAATTTCGTGAGTTAACCTGAAATACTTTGTATAATTTACGAAATTGTTATTTTAAGTATTATATATTATGAAATTACAATGTTGTACTATTTTATTGTCCCATTTTATAATATTTTACTAATTTTATAATAATTACTAACTCACGGCCTTAGAATTTCGCGATTCAATTTCATTTCAAACGTCAAATTTCAAATGTAATGCTAAAGTTGTAGCATTACACGTGCTTTCTGAAGGAAAGGAGGGTTTTGCAATCGCAAAATTAGAAGATTGGTCACTACTTTTATTCTGTTATTCCAGTAAAAATGTTTTACTGCCTTGCCTTGCCCTATCTTAAAATGCAATCAAACAATCTGGAAACGAAATGACTTTTGGTTAAATGTCTTTAGTGTCAAAATTGAGGAAAGCCTGTCCTACAAAACTATAATTTAGAGAAATTCTGGTTATTTGATAAAAAGTCGTGGGAAACTTTAAAGCTGCGATAGTTCATATAACAAGGCAAAGTACATATGTAAATGATATTAAAAAAAGAATATGGACAAAATTATAGAGACAGCAATTAACTAATGGTCGCTTTACGCTACTAATTTTATTCATCCTTTAAACAATTTCTATATATTTTACAATAAATTGTATCCAATATTATCTGAAAAAATAGAACCTCTTTAAATTCCAAAACCATATTTGCAGCATAAATATTTCATATTCAAATGAGTATTGTAGAAATTGAACATAATCTTGTACAACAAGAAATAGGGTAGGCCTAAAACGGCCATAAATTAAAGCTGAAAATAAAAAACCTAATTGAAATAGAATTCGTTGAACTCTTGCGTCAATTTAATGAACATAGTTCTTTTTCATCTTCATATGAAGGCGGAACAATATCACATATTTACATCCAGAACACTGACCGGCCTGTTTGTTACATTATTACGCATCGTAAGAAAAACCACGTCGCTTCGGGCAAAGCTTTCGAATCGTAGTAGGTTGCGAAATAATGTGAGAATGGGAACGCTCAAAAATTATCGAAGTATGTCTTGTTTAATTACGTGAGTATTATTTTTTAAATGTGACTGAGCATAGTTCATTTGGTGCGATTATTGTTAGTGTTATTAGTTAACAATAGAACACGTATAGAAATTTTAATGTACGAAACATAAAATTTAATTAATGGAAAGGTAATGAAAGGGAGAAGAGAAAGGTGAAAACATAATTATACTACTGATGATTATCACCTTCCTATTTTGACGCTTTGAGATGTGTTAAAAAGATTTTAATAAAAACGAATTATTTAATGATTTCGTCTAAAAAAATTCGTTCTTCACACAGGAACCAAAGCAAATGAAAATGATAATTAAAGATTCTTTTTATGAATGAGATCGAGATTTCAATCGCACCCTCACGAGCTTCCGATACCTTAACATTCATCGTTGCCTTTTCATGATATTTTATTTTTATTTTATTGTTAAATATAAGACTGTTTGTTAATAATACAACACGAGAATTTTACTTTGACTGATCAAGTCCTGGAAGGTGTTTTATCTTGCAAGATTGCATATCTGCTTTGCGTAGAAAAAGACAATAAACTTACATGTGATACTGTACACCACAAATACAAAATGGCATTGCAATAACTCATTTATTTTGATATGATCGAAACGAGTTAACATTACATCGTACCGGCCGGACTAAATTACATTCTCTTCGGGCTATAAATGTTGCAGAGAATAATAAATAACATTAATGTGTGCAGCGCCCTGTACACATACACAAATATAGTGCGCGCATAAATTCGCACATCAGTTAAACATCGCATTATAAAGCAATAATTAGCGTGCGTTTTGTATCGGGCCTTCGTTAATACCGTGGGGCAAATATTTGGACGCACCTATAAATCAGAGTTCAGGTTAATTTTGTAGTCGTTCGATCCTTGGCAGATGTCGCCGTGTTTACGCAAAATTTTATCTAGCCGGCCTTAATATTCGCATAAATTATAAACTGGTTTAATACATGTCTCGGTTCTATTGTCCATAGCCTTTATGATTTTCTCTGAGGTGAAAGTCAATGTATTCAATTGAGTACCTTGCCACTTGACCTCTGAAAATTCCAAATAAGTTTCCAATCAAATATAAATGAGTTTTTTTGGGGAATATAAATGGAATTCTGAAAGTTTTTAAATCACATAATTTTTCTGCAAGTACAGGATGCGTCGAAGAGACTTGCAATTTATAACTTGTAAGGATGCGTCAGCTCTTAGAGTAAAAAAGTGAAACGCGATGAATTGTGATGATACTTTAATTACATTTGTGACTTTTTAATTTATAGCTTGCCCCCCACAGTACTTAAAACTAAAATTTTTCAGATAATAGGAAATGTGCCACTAAAAAATATGGCACAACCTCATCTATGAACACTAACTATAATTTCTAAATTACATGTTCCTAATAAGCCGTGTATGGACTTTTTAAGGCTTCCGCGGAAACATAACGACCATTTAGGTAGGTACCAAAACTTAATTTATGGGAGTTTTTTCAAATAAATCTTGATCATACACTGCGTATATATGTTAATAATTTCTAAACCAAAATAAGTCGACTCAATTCATGACTATACTGTATATAAATAAAGAATGTATTTTACTTTGAAATATATTTGTTTTACTTATTTTTTCGTTTTTGTACACAATTACTCGATAAATTAGAATTTGCAATACATTACAAGATAGCTCAAGGTCATCAAAGCAGAACTCATTGAAATCAAAAGCACCTACATATTTTTCTGCGTTTCTACAATCCACTTACCATATAGAATAGTGCACTGGTTAATAAGGTGCTGATGTTAAACCTTTTTATAATAACAACGACAACTAGGAGGTTGCTAGATCCTCTTTTAATGCACTGAATGCCAGATATTTGATGCTTTACACAAATTCATTGTCATGATGACGTTTTTGGACCGTCAAATTTCACGATTCGATTGTTTATTAATTGTTCATCTAGGAAGTTCCAATTGCTGGTAGAATGTGTTTCCTTAAGCTGACACCATCAGATATTCTTAAACATAAGATTACCTGTTTCCCTGCCGCACACTATATCTGTAGAATTATACAGGCTGTTTCATTAAAGATGCATCAAACTTGAGGGACACGTTTCTCACATTATTTCAAACAAAATATCTTAATAAAAAATTTTAATCGGAGCTTGTTGAAATTTGCATAATTTGGAGTCGATGTTTTTTGAAATACTGTTGCGCGCGGAATCGTGAAACAAAACCGTAATCTAAATTGCATTTATGAATGGCACACAGCTGCAGGGGGATAATAAATCCATAAACAGCGAAGAAATTTATGACTAGATTTTATTTTGCCCTTGACCGAAAGCTCGGTGTATTCAACTTTGCCACACGTCGAATGCAGCAGCGATGTGAAATCGCGTGGATATCTAAATTTATTTAATTTAATAATAAATTCCAAATGTGGGGCTATACAAAAATATGCATTTAGTGTGTATGATGCACATTACAAATTGTTATTAAAATAAAATTTGTCGAATCTTATAAATAAAAACATTTACTTTTATTACATTATTATTAATACAAGAAATGCCTCCTTCTTGCTGTACACAGTGAATATGAATAATAAATTCTTAAATAAGCGCAAACTACTAAATATTTGAATAATCCTAAAATTCTTCAACTAACAATTAGAAAATTCGTATTATATGGAGAACAAAGAATAAACGACTAATTATTATTTTTATTGATTGCCAACAACCATGATGTTTTAAATGTGTTTTGCCGAAGCGACTGGGGCGAATTCTAGAGGCAATTAACCAATAAACCGAATTCGTATGTGAATGAGTAACAATCTATTCATTCTCATTTAAAGTCCATCCTAAAAATATGCGACTTTTTTTTCGACTTTTTTCGATTTTCTCTAAATGTATTCAATACAGAGAAAATTTTACAAAGAAACTTTTCTTTCTTTTCCCGACATCTTCAATGAAACACTCAGTAGAAGATGAAAAATTACTTTTCTCTTCAAAGTTAACAAACTTACAGTTCTCAGTTGGGAACGCTATGAAGACTATTTCCAAATACAACGTCCTCTCAAAACATTGTTTCGTTTGGTTGTACTACAAATGTTATTTTTAGATCCGTTTAATTTCAAAGATAAAATATTTCTTTGCCAATAAATCTACCAATTTGGTGGCTTATGATTTTTTCTTGCAGGCACATCTCAAAATTACAGTTCCAACCACGCTATGTCAAGTTTTACAAAGCAATCCAGAAAATACTATGAGGAATATCAGTCACGTAAATGATATTATCTTTCCATACAGAATGTAGTGTCAATCATCTAAGTGTCAAATTAAACAATATTTTGCCTGTTTCTATCCAGCACCCTCTGACTGTCACATCCATTCGCATTAGAAATGCTACTCTTAAACACCTTGATTTCAAGGATTCGAATCTTAAGCTGTCAGATATTTTAATATATGAATTTCTCTTTTTCTTCTTCTGCATCCTCACCTTTGTTCGCATCACGATGGTTAATATATTGAGTTTAAAGTGGTGACAATCTTTAAATTTGATAGTTTTTTTCTCGTGGATATATCCAAAAGATAGTGTTGTTTAATAGGTTATGTGACAATGACAATGAGAGATTTAACAGAGGCCTCATACGGACATACAGACTCACGTTATGCAAATGTATTTATGCTTATCACATTCACTATTATAGTTCCAACCATGCTATGTCAAGTTTTACAAAGCAATACAGAATATACTATAAATATACTAAATATCGGTCACGTAAATGATATTATCTTTCCATACAGTATGTAGTGTCAATCATCTAAGTGTCAAATTAAACAATATTTTGCCTGTTTCTATGTAGCATCCTGTGACTGCCACATTCGTTCGCATTAGAAAGGCTACTCTCAAACACCTTGATTTCAAAAATTCGAATCTTAAGCTGTCAGATATATTTAAACATGAGTTTCTTCTTTCTTCTTCTACTGCATCTTCACGTTTTTCGCATCACGATGGTTAATTTGTTGAGTTTAAAGTGGTGACAATCTTTAAATTGGATATTTTTTTTTCTCGTGGATATATCCAAAAGATAGTGTTGTTTAATAGGTTATATGACAATGACAATGAGAGATTTAATAGAGCCGTCATACGGACATACAGACGTTATGCAAATGTATTTATGCTTATCACATTCACTATTACAGTCCCAACTACCCTAAGTCAAGTTTTACAAAGCAATACAGAGTATACTATGAGGAAAATTTGTCACGTAAATGATATTATCTTTCCATACAGTATATAGTGTCAATCGTCTAAGTGTCAAATGAAACAATATTTTACCTGTTTCTATGCAGCACCCTGTGACTGCCACATCCGTTCGCATTAGAAAGGCTACTCTCAAACACCTTGATTTCAAGAATTCCAATCTTAAGCTGTCAGATATTTTTAAACATGAGTTTCTTCTTTCTTCTTCTTCTGTATCCTCACGTTTGTTCGCATCACGACGGTTAATATGTTGAGTTTAAAGTGGTGATAATATGTAAATTTGTTATTTTTTTCTAATGTATATATCCAAAAGATAGTGTTGTTTAATAGGTTACATGACAATGAAAGGTTTAATAGAGCCGTCATACGGACATGCAGACCCACGTTATGGAAATGTATTCACATTTTTAATTTTATTGTTTGTAATTATCTCTAAATATCGAAAAAAAAGCAGGAAAGTGAAATACATTGAGGGACTTAATATGGTTATCGTAGAACTATTGAAAAAGATGTAAGCTAACAAAATTAAGTATCAAATAAATTTAAGCGCAAGATTGTTTTTTTTTTCGTCTGCACCTTGTATCTATAATTGCAGGAATCGATTGAATTCGCATCCTCTTAAAAGTTAACAAACTCCTCAAAAAGTACTGTCGCAATTCGGTTTAATACCCGACGATGTTAGTGCATCATTTAGTAATAACTCTTCGGCTTACGCTTTGCCATGGCAATTTGAAGTGTGCTTGGTTAGCCTAGCATACTCAGGTCCGTATTAGAATCCAAAGTCGAGAGATGCTTAACTGCACTGAAACTCTTTATATAACATCGCGAAACTATAGTTTTATTCTATTTACAGTATTATTTGTTGATTTATTTAACGTTTTTATTATCTTAAATGTAAGTTCTAAATAAACGATTTTAAATAATTTAACAAGCAGAATTCGTAAGTTTCTTTTTAATGAAAAGATTCAAAAAAATAATAAATCTTTGAGGAATAAAACACCTTTTTAGAACGTGCTCGTTCTGAAAGGTGTTTTTTTTTAATAAGTATTATTTCGTCAGCAAGAACATTCCTAAAGTTAAATAAATAATTGAAAACTATCTAAAACAGTTTTCATGTTGTTATATTCATTAATACAGTACCGCAAAAATAAAAAGTATTTTAGGTACTTACAGCCATTTAACACACACAGCACTTGAATGGAATGAAATGTGTCTACATTGCGCATAATTGCATGCCGCAGCAATGAATTGTCCAGGCACTACTTTTTTACAGTTAATTTATAATCCACAATTGTCTAATTTTAATTAATTAGAGCGAGGTAATGTAAATGCATATGTTAATTCTATTATGGCATAAAATTATTATTTCCTGGTACAGATAATTGAACATTTTGGGTAATTTATCGTCATGATTCAAAGTGCTAATTAATCTAATGCCGATACTGGTAATAACTAAATAACGGAATTTTATTAATGTTATTAGATTTTGATTATGATAATTGAAAATTATGTGTTTCGCAAACATAAAATAAACGTCAAACTTGCGTTGATTGTCCTATATATAAACATTTATCTCGTTTATTTATTTTGCCGTTTTAAAAATTGTTTCCTTAAACAGTAATTGCTCCTTCGTCTTTAAATTTATACGTATAAGTGGAGATGAAAATTATGGTTTTAATAACTTCGGAAAGGCAGTGGTGAATTCTGCATTTCTTGGCTGTATCTTTTCGTCGATAAATTATTAAAGCATTTTATAAAATATTTATATTTCATATTCAAAGTGCTCATGTAAAACTTCGGCGTGTGGTGTACTTACAAGGATGTGTAAGTGCAGAAGAAGCTGTGTAGAATTTTCAAACATCACCATGTTCATTCCAAGCAAATATTACGTTAAAAAAGGGGCGACTCAGAAATCTTAATCTCTTCTAACTCGCAGAAATACATATATTGGGGTTATAACCTATCAGAATTACTGTGGAGAATACGTAAACTATAAAATATAGACGAATGACGGAATATATATGAAGTACTGATATTTCTTTGCAAATTTACTTTAAACATATCAATTTTTTTATATTTTGATTTAACAAATAAATTATGCATTCGCAATTGTCGCGGCCAAACTCAATACCAATAGTTGTAGAATTAAATTAAATTCTCATATGTTAAGAAAGCCATTGAAATGTTGAGAAGTGTGCGATTTTAAAGCTCGTCAGGAGAAGTCATTACGATTGTGTTAACGAAGTGATTCACGGCTCAGTATTCTTAGAATAACTGTCTCATTTTGAGAGATACAGCAAAGAATTGCAATAGTTATTTTAAGCGTCCACGACGTTTTTTTCTCCAATAGCTTGATAGGCTTTTATGACGGATTTATTAAAATCTAGTTCTTTGCGCGTGTCTGTCCTTATTATACAAACAAATAAATTGGCAGAAATATGTGACGTATGTATTTAATAAACAACCAAAAATTCGTGATGCAAGCGAAAAGAATAGCGGACATCTCCACTTTCCACAATTTTTAGATTTTTCAACTAAAAGTCTATTATCAGTGACTATAAAATCAGACATAAAATTATACAGACACGAAATATTTGGAATTGAATAATTTATCTTCTTCTGCTTTGATTGTGAAAATATGAAGAAGTCAGAAGTTATCTTTAGCTCAACGGGAAAGCTCTAACCAACTTACTCTAAACACCCTAAAAAATGCTTTATGATGAATGTGATTTCAAGCTCTCTGTCAAAATAATAGAGTTTATAATGAAGCCTGAGTAGACTGAAAGCGTAATTATTCTGCGCTATTGTACAATCCTAAAACAATTCTAATTAATAAATTTGAAAGTGGGGGCAGCATAGTGGCAGTTGGCAGGTAATAAGAATTCTCGTTATTACACAATACCATTCTACTAGCCACAGTCAATGTCCAAGTTGTTTCAAATAATTCTGTGGGGGATACGATTACCACAGGGCTTGTGGTAAAACCGTGTCACTAATCTTCCATTTTCGACGTTTCGCTTTTTGAAAGAGGTTGTTGTTATTCTTCTTGCTATTCGCATTTTATAGAGCATTTACGATTTGCCGATGGTGAACTCAGAAAAAGAAACGGGAAACTAGTTGAAGGAGTTGTGTTGGTGAGATCATTATAAACCGGAAACAACTGAAATTTCACACAAGAGCTTATTACTTAAAAAACGGGAAATATATGAGGGATAGGGTTACCAGGATTAATAGGCAACAAGCTACGTTGAAAAAGAAATTAATTTTTTTCCCATAATACTCACATAACGTAAATGCTCTGGTAGCTGCAGGCCTTTGAGAAGGCGCTTGGTCTTTCAATGCAACGCCGTTTGGAAGCAGTGCAAAAATGAATAGAAAATTGAACATGACTCTAAAAAGAAGATCCCGAACAAAATAAGTGAAAAGAAACGTAAAATATAAGAAGTTATAAATTGGTGTAATGCTAAATGATTGGAATGGAATTAAAAGATACATAGAAAGTGATAAACTTTATTAGATAAGAGTAGGTTGAAATAGGAATAGAAATTGGAGTGACCTATGCATAATCGAATGAAAACTATAGGAAAGAAGATACTAGAAAAGACCATGAAATTGAGAAAACTTGCGATAGAAGTTCAGTACCATTGGAATTAATTACTTGTACGTATTTATTTATCAGAATCAATTAAGGTAAAGTTCGAGCATTAGGGGATGGTCTAAAATCATTCGAAAAAGAAGGATGATTAGTCGGTTTGAGCATTATCTGCATTGAAGATTTCTGCAGTTAGCTTGCATACGCATAATAAGAGGAATGTGGGCGAAGTTTAAGCAAGATCAGCGGGAAAGCTTTGCAACGGAACAGAGAATGGGGTAGTTTCTGGTGCGGAGGATGGGAGAGATGCGAGAAAGCTCGTCGTTCGAGCGCGAGGTCGACAAGGTAGCTAGGATGTGATAGCGAACGGCGCTCGCGTTCAGTAAAGCGATGGAAGTGATCGCGCGCGTTTCGTTCTTTGTGTGCTGCCTCCGGCACCGCCGACTCGCCGCGGCGACTCTCCGATCGCGAGCTTGTTACCACCACCACAGTTAAGAAAAGCGCGGAAAAGCTCCAGACTTTTTGCATCAGCACGCCGAAACTCCGGGCTTAATTATACCATGTACCATGTGTCTCCGCCGCTCGCGGTCAGATTCCTAATCAATTTAATTAATTAAGTGTTACACGTTTTTACCTGCTAATTGTTTGTTAATTAAAACAAAGTTTATAATTTACGAAGTCGTTTAGAGTGTAAACCTGTAAGTGTTAATGTATCGTTCATCGTTGATTAATAAAAATTTTATCCTAGACTAAGCAAGCACATCTGTAGAAAACCAACCCTTACTCCAAGTGAACGTTTTATCATACTCTATCAAAGATTGAAATTACTTTGCGGATTCCTCATCGATTACGCAGTGAATTCGTGTGTACACACTAGAAATAAATGTTTTGTGTGCTGCCCCTGTTGCTGTTAGTCAAATAAAAGGGCGCGTCATTATTTTCACTCCTCTCCAGTGGTATATGTACGTGAAGTGTGCGCGACTGTTATTTTAACTTGGAAATGTGTTTAAGGGGTGGATTGACATGAGAGTGCTGATGGGGTTAATTTGGCTCTTTTTGGCCTTTTCCTGCGTTATTGTTCCGCAGGTCTCCCCAGGATTCGGCAGTTTGGATGATGTGTCCGCCCAAAACGAACTCGACCGACCTAGTGAGTGATTTTTTTTTAATATCTTCATCTCCTTATAATTACTTAAAACTACTTTACTTTATCGTGCGTAGGAGGCTTTAGGATTAACACGCTCGTGAGTGAAAGTAAATAACAGGAATTTACATAAATTCAAACACACTTCCTTATTGATTACTGAAATATATTTTGCTGCCTTTGAAGATATTTTTTCGCAATCAGTTGTTGATGATGTCATCCTAATTTTCAAATCAATAAAATAACGATGATGAAAATAATTTTCAAACATTTTTAAAAAACAAATAATAATTAAATTTTAATTTAGAGTTATGGTAACCCAAAAGATGAATGATTGTACAGGGTGTCCATCGATATCTTCTCTGGTCTGTAGGATCTAATGGAGAAGTTTACTCATCTTAGAAATAGAATATTTTCATACATAACAGTAAAATATAGACCAAAAGTATTTAACAGCTGAACAAATTTTTAAAATTCATCGATAAACAACGGAGAAATAAGCTTTTAAAATTGTCATGTTTTAAGCAGGAACGATTCGCTTGTGACGTCACTTCTTCGCATAGCTAAAAGCGGACACTCTGTGACACAGATATGTCCGTAAAGGTAGCATTCATTCAATCTGACACGTAGTTTACATTGATAATTGTTTATTATTGTATTTGCATTAAAATGCCTCAAAGTTATATTGTACCGAATAGGAGAAATGACGTCATGTTACTCGGAAACTATTGTCAAAAACTCTTATAATTCCGTCATTTACAAAGATATTTTAATAATTCTTTCGCTGTCTTATATCAACTTGCTTTAATTTTATTTTCTTTCTTAAAAAAATAATAAAATTCTCCATTCAGAGCTTCAACCTATAAGACCGCGCGTTGAATTGCCACGTAACAACTTTGTAAACTAGATGGAAAACTTCCATGTATATCATCATTTTGTCTTTGCAGTCTTTGCTAGTTCTAAGTTAAAACTTTCCACTTCTTTTTTTCATAAATAGTAGATCTTTGTTAGTTTTTTTTTTAATTATTTTTCTAACAAACCGGCTCTAGACTATAATATTTTTCTTAACTTAAAGAGTATTTCTTTATAACTTAAAGAACATTTGCAGTTATTTTTTCGTTCACAATATTTTTAGTGAGTCATTTATTTCTTCAAATTAAATTTTTATTTTTAAAGTCAAGAATTAATACTTGCAACGACTACATTTACTCACTCTTTAGCCAATTTTTAGCACAGCTTTCACCCTTACTACTTCTAGGAACTGACAGTCCCTGCTTTTTCATTTTGCTTATAGAGGAATCCATTGATAGTAATAGCTTCTGATGTATAGAGGATCATTCAACAAAGTATCTAGCGGGCATTTCACGAAATTATAATTTATTAGTTTTTAATACTTTTACGAATCCACAACTCATAAGAACACTATTATCATTTTTTTGAATAAAAACAGGAAGGAAGCTATTAGTTTATAGTGTTACCCCTTCCTCTTTTTGATTTGGATTAAGACAAAAGATATCCGAAGTAAAATTCCTTATGTTTTATCTACTTATCATGTTATATTTACACAGAAAACGACTTCGTGATGGAGCTTTGTTCCTTAATAATTCAGTATTTACTTCGAGCACATGCAGTTTCTATAACTTCTCATGCGTGTCTACTACATTACTAAATATTTGAAATACGGTATGCGCCCGACATTAATCTTTCTCTTTTTTAAGCATTAATGGCTCTTTAATTGATTGTATAAACCCCAACGAAATTGAATTGCTTTTTGCGACATTTTTCATATCTTAAAGGAACGATTTTTCTGAAAGGTGTTTTGTACAATATGTAATACATCAATGTACTATGAAATGTAATACATCACTACAAAATGAAATGTAATATATCACATTGCCCGGTCTCTTTTAGTTGCAAACTTAGTTATGAGTTACCTCGGTGCGAATAGTGCGCGGCAAATTTATGAGTTATTAATTAAAACTTTGATTAATCAATACAAGTAAGCATTCGAAATGGATTTATTTGTTTTAACAGGGCGGTCTGCCAGAAACAAATAGTCTAAGAATTCTGTTTTCCTATTTGTGTCAGTATTCATTAATGTGTTACTCCAATATTAACGCAGGGAATAAATGTTGACGTGAGCTCTGACGTGTACGTGAGGTTTATATGAGTCAAACGAAAATGGCGACTGGTTAACCCTTTGCGCTTCAATAAATATATTACATTCTGTTTTATATTCTTTTTTTACTTCGTGATGCAGTTCCAAAATGTATCAAAAACAGATTTTGCACATTGTAGTAGGGTAATTAAAAATGCATATTACATCTGTGCGATGCTGAAGAAGCATTTGGTATTTTATCGGTAATATTCCGGTGAATTTAATTTGATAATCAATTTAGTTTATGTTTTTTTTTTCTTTTATGTAAGTAAGAATGTGTGGACGACTTGTTTGTAAATACGACAGTCAAGGACTTTTCTCTTACGTGAATGAAATTTAATAGTTTAGTTAAAAAAAAACAATATAAATGGATATTACCTTGACTTAAGAGAGATTTTTGCGCGCTATATTGTAGAATGTATACAAATGCAAATTCGTGTCAGATATCGAAATGGAACACACCTACAAATATCGTATGCATTGCACAGACATGTGTGACGGTTTATGTCAATAAACTTGGCATAATAATTATACCTAACCTTTGATATGAACGCATGGATTTGTTCGTCCACTAAAGGGCAAAAAAATATCTTTTCCGAGTTTCATTTTCGAATTGATTTATTGCGGATATCGTCGACTTCATCTGTGAATGTGGAATCGCTTTCGAATCCCCACCGAGCTCTAACATATGTAAATGTCACGCTTGCTATCGGAACGTCTACCGTCCAATCCAATACTAAAACAAATTAACTTTATAATCAATTCTAATATCTCATCTTGACGTATAAAACACAGGGATTGTTTGCTAATTATAAATACGTCTTTGTGTTACGTAGTTTGTTATTAATTTACTTATTTGCCTTTCAATGATGTGTTTAATGATGCGATAATAATAAATAGATTATTTATCAATTTGCTTAGTACAGTAGCGGACAATAAAATTCGGGCAAGAATTTGACATCGTATGTAGTATTTCGATAAATTTGGTATATTGTCCGCCTGTAGTATAACAAAACGAAGACGTTTTCTAAATATTCCATTAATTTGCATTTTAGGTTGCGATTGAAATTCCTGTTGACCTCTAATATTTTACAAACGTGTTTAACTATTTATCTTAGTTGTTATTTTCTTTTTGATTGGCAGTTATTTTAAGTAACTCTTAACCTTAGGTTATCTTGAAGAATGGCAAATTTTTTAAAATATTGAAAATGATGTGTAAACGAATTATTAGTTGAGATAATGAATGAAATGCTAGTCAAGCAGTTATACTCAGAAATGTGTACAAAAACTTGAGCTGGTTCTGAACTAGTGGAAGCTGTTATTTGACCAGTTGTTAAATCGTTAAACCTCTTGCCTACGTGAGTCTCGTTTATTAGACGACCCAAAACAAGTCATGAATCGATGTAATAATTACAGAACACCTTTATATTTTACTCTACTGTACGACTTAAATACTCATGACGCGGTTAATAACTGGCATAGGCATAACAGTTGGGGGAAAGAAATTTTTAATCTTCTCACATTACTTGCACGAGTAATTATAAATTCAGAGCGCGCCTTTGAATTAATCCACCGGCGTATCTAGGGACTGGCAAGATTAAAAATATGACGCGAAATATTTGGGCTTCATTTTGAAGCGACAGACAAAATGAAAATACATTCAACATAAAATGTACTAGTAAGAATACTATGCACTTTATGAAGAATCATAAAGTGCAACAGAATCGTTATTAATGGTCGATCCATGCAAGGAATGTCTTATTTGAAATTGCATCCAGAATACAAAACTGAAATTATCCGGGAATGATGAGACTTCAACAGAAAAATCGTTTTAAGTAATTAAAATATTTTTTTTTAATGTAAGTTACGGCATGAGATTTGATAGGACTTATGCGAGTCATTGAAAGCAGCTAAAAACAAACTACTTTATTTTATTCTTAACAAATATACAACAATACTTGGTATGACTGTCGCCAGCACTAAAAATGAAACGAAAAGCTATAAATTCGTTTGAAAATGAACCCTTATTTACGACCCACTGATGCAGTGTAGATTCTTTCATCCGTTGCAGTCTCTGCACTGCTTTCTGCCTTCTTTGATTTACATTTAACAACTGCCCAGTATCTTTTGATTTGTGTAATTGCAGACAACTTGAAGGACTGACGATCTTGAGTATCACTTGAACAATATTGTTTGAATGCCAGCCCAGACAAAGAGTAGCTTTAGCGCAATGTACTGTCGCTAAAAACAAAAATATTACTGAACCGTTTTCATATTAGACGTTTGAACAACAAATATCTTGCCTACGTCTTTAACATCATCGTTCTTTCGTGCAATCACGATTTAGAACTGCAAACACTTGGTAGGATCGTAATCTTTCATTATGTTTAATTTCTTGTACGCATGACTTTGGTGTGTCCTGTTTGTGGGTTACATGCTGGGCAGAAAGGGTTGGATAAATATTTATTAATTCTTTAATCTGAGGTAGCTCTCAAATATTGAACTTTTGAATTGATTTTTACAACTGTTCGATCAAATATTTTGTAAAAATTTTTGGAATTTTTAGAACACTTGTGTAGGTTTCCAACTACTGTTCTTCATGAGTATAGCTCGTATATAAGTGAAAAATTAGATACATGTTGTTTATTCTGTTATGTAGCGAAATAAATGCACAATGCTATTTTTTTAATCTGCGGCAAATTCATCAATCACAGGTTTGCCTATAATTTCCCATATTGAAACCCTTACCTTTCTTTCTATAAATCAGTCTATGTTACAAATATTAAATTTATGGTTTTCTCCAATGGAAACAATGTCTGCAATTGAGGAGAAAGCGCAGAACACATAGAAAAACAATTTTTTTTGTTTTTGAATTATATTTTTAAATTAGGATAATGTTAAATAAAAACAAATGAAAATTTCTTTCGAAATTGATGTAAAATTTTTTAATTCTGCTCAGCTATCATTTTTTATATTTACAATGAAAGAAGGAAAAATATTAACAAATGAAAATTGTATATTTATTTCTTAATTCAAAGTTTTTTTTTGAAAAGTGTAATTTGATTTAAGGAAAAGTTCCTTTAAAATAATTATTTCAGAGACAGAATAAAATAATTTTGCAGAATCCAACGAAATTGCAATTCATTTAAGTGTTGTCACTAGGAAAATTACTGTTGGTTAAAACTACTTAGAAGAGACGTAAAAATATTTTGATGTTTATTTATTTAATTTATTTCGACGCTTTTCTACTTCAGATATGCCTTTTTAATTTTCTTTATTTTTCTGATCTTATTCATAATTAGTTTTGTTCGAAGTATTAATTCATGAGGCATAACCAAACAGATATGTAAATAGTAAGCCAAAGCACAAGTAACTCTGGCCAATCATACTCGCATTGGGGGAAGTTGTTAAATGAACTGTAACAGCAAACCATAAGCTCGCCTCTAGTCCCTTCCCATAAATAATACAATATGCTCGCATAGGCATATTTGTTAATACGTCTAATAACTTTACATCTTTTACATAAATCATCTTATGGTTTTCTAATGTACAAAAGTTGACAACAACGACAATATTTTTTGAACCAATTATACTTATTCTGCGCACAGCAATACATTTAATTGGAAAGTAACAGCGAATGTTATCAGTTTTATAAAAAAAGAATTCGAGGTTGAAATTACATTGATATCAATCAATTTTTATCGAACTTTCACTTCTGCATTTAAGCGCCGAATTGACTATCCAATCATAAAGCGCTGTGTTGCAGATAAATGAACAGACATTGATTCCATTTACAATCTATAATTAAAACATCATTCAGATTAAACCTTGCTTAAAACTCTAAAGGAAATTTAATTTTCCAGTGAATTTATTTTACATTCCATTGGCACAATACAGAAAATTTCGCGTTGCTTAAATCTTTCCGTGCAAATGGCCAATAAGTCTGAATAAGCCCGAACACTGCAATTGTCTCGGGAGAGTAAATAACGGGAAATCAGACTGTGCCATTCTCTCCAGCACACCTAATTTCTTCCCATTTCCACATGGCTAGTTGTAAAGCAGCTGTTTCATCGACGTTTCGCTCTTGTTCAAAGTACCGCAGTGAAAACGTAATGAGCATGAGCCATGGCAGTAGCCAGAGTAGTTTCTAAAATATGCAAAGCACTTGCATACTGTCCACCTTAGAAGTTAAAATCAATGTGGAACGCCCGGATGCCATTTGCATCCACTTCAACTAGGGCTTTTTAAGAACTTTAATTAAGTCGGATGTAAAGTTGCTTGATGAGTGAGGGGGCGCTTCATTTAAGTCCGCGTTTTCATTTTGTGGAGTGTGTTTATATAAACCGCAGAAAAATAATGTATCAGTTTCTGTTTATGTTTTCTTTCTGGTTCAAAATAAATTTTAATTTGCTAGAAACTAATTAATTAAATAGTAACTCTTCTCTAAGTATAAATATTTGTATTGACAGTAGTCAGTTAATTGTGATTTCAGCGATATTGAAGCTGTTCGTCATAAGACTATGTACAGCGAAATTATTATGCACTTGTTTATATCTACTTTAATTATGAATACTTCGCAACCGTTTTGGCAATTAAAAGGAAGTCAATATCGACTACTGCCGAGCATCAACCAGCTTTTCAGGTATCCAATTGAATAAAATAATAAAATACAGAAAAGCGACCCATAAAGGTGAGGAGGCAGTTTATGAAAGTCCTTGCAGAGGAACTGCCTACGTTTCTTGTAACATATTTGGGATTCTAGGGGATCAATTGAATTGAGTAATAAGTTTAGAAAAAAAAAAAAAGAAATAGAAATAAATAACTTTATAATCTAGGAATGTAGTATTTCGATTTAATTTCGCGTGGATTTAGCGGGGGTCATTATCGTGTTGTGTCGGCCGTAATCCCTGTTCGACGACGAGTTTGGACGTGAAAGCCGACTTGAAAAAGTCGAACGGTTTCCGTGTTCATCGAAATGTGATTAATTTTGTAGCTGTCAGCTCAAAAGCTTACACGTGTAATCAGTGTTTCTCGAGTTACACTTGCGAAATGGAAAAACATTATCGGGAGACAATGCGTTCGAACAACGATGGCTTTTCTGAGGCGAGAATCCCTTCTCTAACAGACGTTTTCGTTGAGGTTTTCAGTAAGTCGATGGCTTGTTCGTCTGCAGGAAAAGCACAGTTTAAGATTTTGTAACGAAGTAAATGCTGAAGTGCTTATGTAATTTCAACTCTGAATTCGTATTTTCATTTATTTGAAAACGCAAGCAATTTTATGTTTTCTTTTGCGATTATACTTGTATACGACAGTTAGTGCTCTCGCCACGAGCCCGTTAAGTAACAATAAACATTTTTTGTTTTTAATTTAAGATGGTTTCTTCTGTACGGCCGTCTCGAGAACATTTTAATAAGCTCGAAAAAAAGAACACTTTACAGCAAGCATGTAAACTCAATATAAATATTTTACTCTTGCTACCAACCAGCTACGTTCTACATAAACATTCTGCGATAAACGTGCATGTAGCTTTACACGAATAAAATTTCAATCTAAATTTTTCAGCAGCGTAATAACAAAACATACTTTAGTGTTTCTATTACTCCGGCGAAGCGCAGATGTTCGATGCGTTTGATCGCCGACAACCGCCGAAAAATTAGATTTTTTCTGTAAATTAAATGAACGTGTGAATACTTTCTTATCTCTAGTAGAATCTTTCGTGACAACACACTATAATGTGGTTAACACAGAAAACGTTTCTAATTAAAACTTACTTAAATGTTTCTGAAAATGAGAATATTTCAGAAGTGATGTCATATTTAGTTAAATGTGATTATATTCTGAGAATGCAACTAAAATGTATTATTATGCCTTATGTGAGTATGTTCGTTATGATATCTACTTTCTATATGTGGAGAACATTCTACAAGTTATTAAAAAAAAACTATTTCTGTTAGAAAGATCCTACGATCACTTTTTGACACAACTTTGTACAGGAAATGACAAATTGCAGCTAATTTGCTTCTTAATATGTCCTCCCATACAAGGCGGTCAATCGTGCTTTCAAAGCATATTGAAAGATTTAAAAAATTTTGTTGGAAATCGATTTGCAACGCTTCTGCTGACGGAGCCCCAAATAGGGCCGAAACAGCTGTACAAAGGATTCTCGAGGGATTCACTGCAATCTAAACCGATTTGCAACAAAATTTTTTTAAGTTTTAATTTTAGTATGACCAGAATGCGTCATTCTATAATCATGAAAAACATGTGATCATCTTTTGTGAAACTTGAGCAACTTCCATACTTAAAATTCAATTTGATTTCAATTGTATTCCTACAATTCGGCGATCTTACAGCGTAGCGTATGACTTTCTGATATTAGGCACCCAAATTCGTAGGCATCAATCTGCTTCATCGTCTATCTGGATGTTTTTCGTCATCTCGGATTGTGGGGCTTACGTTTTTTGAATTCGTTTTGATTTTGCTCTTTGCCCTTATTTCTTCTTCATTTTCCCCAATTTTCTTTTGCTTCCCATGCGAGTTCTACTCCTCGTCATTTGTTTTCTTACTATTAGAAAATGATTTATTTTATTATTGTCTTTGTCAAATGTCAAAATTGGTCGCACGGGCGTTATTTTTGGAAAATGTTTCTCCTTTATTGATTAAATCTACTGTAGCAACACTTTAGTGAACCCTTAAATGATTACATTAATATTCCTAAATTTGTAGATTTAACTGAAATGTAGTTCAATATTATTTTGAAATCAAACAGCTTGTACAGTATCAAAAATTGGTGATTAAATAAAACATGAGAAGTGGAAAAAAGGCCTTGAAAGAGAATGTATATTTACTCAATAATTTAATCCAGTAATCGTCGAGTATTGATGGAACAAACCAGTTCTGTCGTCCTAATCTTTATTTACATTTTTTATTTACGTAAGTGGTTGGTCAACGACTCGTGACATTTAATTATTATAGTAGCCCCAGTCGGATTGTATACAGACTAATTAACTACATAGTTTAAGAAAGCACTTTTTAGGCGTTCCGACTAGCAAATAAATTTGGATTATGCCGCGCAGACATAAATAAAATGCTAGTTTTACATGCTTGAATAAATAGCAAGAGCTGTTGTCACGAATGCGTAATTTAAATTTTGTTGACAGATGGACATTAATTTGTTGCAAAATTGTGTGGTTTGTCGCGCTGGAATTAAATCGGAAACACAGAGTGCAGAAATTTGGGACGCTAGGATTTATCTATTTTCACTATACTAAATCTCTTGCTTCAGAAGTTGTAATTTACGCAATTGTCTTTAACGTTATTTCGGTATGAAATCCATAAATATCACTTGAAAATAGTATTTGCACTTTAAACTTTATCAAAAATTTTTATTTGGTCTCGCTTTTTTGTATTAATAAATTGAAAATATAATTTACAGGTTTTGGGTAAAATGAGGAAAAGTCTTAAAAAGTTAGCAGCCTCATGGGTGGCTTAACGACTCACCACTACGTAATTACAAAAAGTTAAACAGAAGTGAATTCGATTCCTGCAGAGCTACTAAAAGTAATTCGTGTATTCGGACCCTTCCATTAAAACTGATTTACGTTGAATTTAATCTCGTAAAAATCTGATTAAGCAATTAAATTTATCATAAATATACAACGATGCATATTTACGATGTTTTACTGCCAACGTAAATCATTAAAAATTACACCAAAAACACAACATTGCTTATAAATCTTTCTTTCTTCGGATGCGTTTCTATTTCTCTATCCAGTCTGTGAAAATCCAGAGACCGCTGATGCGTTACTGGTGCATTGCTGTCCCACTGTCGCCCTCCATACGACATTCGAATCACATCTCTTTGATCTCAAATGAATATGTTTGTGTTCCTTTCGTTTTATCCGTTCTTCCTGGAAGAGTTGAATTGCGTCAACGTCTCGAAATTGGTTCCGGCGCTGCTAACTGCATTGTACTCTTTTCGAGTTAAAAATTTCCTTTGTCTGCTTAACAGCGTACAGCTACTGTTTTCTTTGCGCCGGTAATTACATCTACATTCACAAGTGCAACATCGCCGCGATGCGAAAGAACAAGTTAATGTTACGTAATAAGGGTCACTGCTTTATCTCGCTTTACCGTCGTTTTATTACGACAATGTTCCTTATTCCCTCTTGGGAATATCGTGCTGATTAAATGCAACCTTAAGGATTTCCGCAAAGCTTCTTATTCTGTCAGACCCCGGCAATCCCCTTTTTTATGTATTTGCAGAAACTAATTTGCTGGTTAATATTAATCGGACATTGAAAAAAAAATTCAAGAGTATTTATTTAGGAGCCTTCAATGCTCTAATTACAAAAGAAAATAGAAAATTAAGTGCTTAGTTAATGCTAATGCGTTCCTTGTTACATTTTTGTGAATGTTCTTCTATTTTGATATTTCTCTATTCGTTATTTTTTAAAAAGTATTTTGGTCTTTTTTGCGTTCTC
The DNA here is from genome assembly GCA_039766575.1 of Serrognathus titanus. Lineage (NCBI taxonomy): Eukaryota > Metazoa > Arthropoda > Insecta > Coleoptera > Lucanidae > Serrognathus > Serrognathus titanus. The sequence goes on from CM077911.1 coordinate 66,693,460, forward strand.
TTTCATCTTCGTATCGAATACTTTAGCTAGCATTCTTCTTCACTCATTTTTTGATAAGCCCTCCTTCGTTATGTTTTCTGTGATTTACGTCTTCAAAGTTCGTTCTAGTTTTCTGAATCGTTTTTGTTTTTATTTCTTAAAGTGAAAAAATTAAAAAAATGAAAAGAGACCATTCTTCTTCCTTTTACTTCTAGTTTTCCTCCTCATCCTTCTTTCACAAGCTTTTCCTTTTCCCTTTTTATTTTCATGTTTATCAGTCTACAAAAGTACCAACATATTTTTTATCGTCGACCAGTTTCTTTATGTTCCGATAGGTCTTTTTTTCTTTCTTCAATCACGTTCATCAAATTAAATTTTGAAGATTTGCTAATATTTTACTTTTGTCGTCAGAACCGAAAAGGAGGTGGATTCAGTCGTTTCCTTAGTCAGATTAGTACCTCTTCGGTTTAAAATTAAAAATTTTCATTGTCATTTTCATTCGTTTATTTTAAATATTAAAAATTTTCATTATCGTGTGCTCGACACCATTGAATTTAGTAACAAACTTCTGCACTTAACACCGAAACTGTTGCACAGTTATAAAGTTTCTAAATAGGATTATTATTTCTTAAGTGATGTTCTTCCTAAGTATTTGTCGGTGGTACTTGTGAACGTCTTAAGCAAGCAATTACCGTTATTATTACAATACACGAATTTTAAACGAAAGAAAGATCGACTTTTGTTAGTAAAAAAAAATCATTGAACACCACGAATATATGTTATAAAAGCTGAAAGCTCTCTTAACAGGTACATACATATAAGGCGTTATAAATATTTACACAGTCGGTTGCAGTGGTTGTAACTCATCAATTTCTGGAAACGTAAACACGAGCCGTAGATAAATAAACACGCAAAGTATATGAGTATTTATTTTAATATGTTTACCATTCCTTGCAGAAAATAAACCAGCTAAAATCGGGATTCACTTTGAGGAGAACCGAATGTAATTTTTTAGGATCGTACTTTTAAATCAATAGATAATTTAATTTCCTCGTTGAAATAAATTTTACAATCTAAACATATGCAAAAGAGACATGTACCACCCTTAATCCAAAAAGCTAAATTGATGTTCAAATTAAAAAAATGTGTTTTATCTCGTATTTTTGTAAAAAAAGAATTGAAGCAGTAATACCATACTCAATTCGTGTTTAACGAACGTATTCAATATTCACGTGTTAACATAGCTGTTTGTAGACAGTTTCGTGTGCATAATTGTCGGCATTTCTAATCACTGCCAATCGAAAAAATTAAACGTGAGCTAATGATGCCTCGTAATTGCGCTCCATTTACTGGGGCATAATTATGTCACGTAGAGTTAAAGCATGCCACTTCATGCCACTTCATGCCACTCCTCAACCCCTAATCCGGCCTTATTATTCATTTAAATAACTGATTACATTCACGCGTTGAGATAAACGTATTAAGAAACAATATGCATTGCATTCTTAAAATAAAATGCATGCGTGTATAGATATAAGAATAGTTAACGTCTTTTTAAACTGTTAACAATTAAATGTATACAACCTGGAAATCGATTTATGATACACAGCAGTTTGCTTGGTGGTCAGGGATTGGTTCGCTCGTTGTTGTCTTTATGATTATCACTATTGCTGTTACGTAAATAAGTTTACAAGTTGTATAATATCGTATGAAACGTGCATGCTAGAATAAACAAAAAAAGTATTAATCTGCTTACTTCTACTTTGAACTGCTATTCATTATCATAACTCGCTTCTTAACTTCATAATTATAGTATAACCCACGTATGAGTAACTGTATTTGGCCTTTTCAAATTAACAGCTTCACATTTTATTATTTAAATATGAGATACTAGTAATTGCTTTATTCGTATTGACTTTAAAATTTACACCTCCATTTTTGAGTTTTCAATACGATAGGTTAACGATCACGTACTATTTTACTCCGAACACACCTTTCTCGTTAACAGGATTTTATATATTTCGAACTCGTTTGCTTTTAAAATCAGTCAGTACTGTAATTAGCTTTTATTACGACAGTGCATCCCCTGTCAACCCATTGTGAAAGTTGTAGAGTTAATGAAGTGCTAATTGGAAGTAGAATAGTTTCCCCGTCAGGCGGACATTGGTTTATAGAGTTTTGTAATTTCTAGCGATGGAAAGACATATTTTACTTAAAGCGTACGATTATTAGCGTAGAGATTTCATAATAAATGTATGTGTATGGTAGTCACGTGCGAACGGTCGTTGTTTTCTTTAAACTAGTCACTTTTATTGGTTGTGTTGCAACATTCCAACGTCTTAATTAAAAGTGTGTAATTTATACTTCTTCTACTCGATAAATGCGATGTTTATAGTAATTCATACGGCTACGTAATCTTTATTTTACTTGCTCATTTATTGTTTAAAGTTCAAACTATCTAGTACCTAATAAATACATAATAGTATTATTATACGGAACTTACAATCGTATATGGAGTGGTTTCTTATAAAATGATTCTGGTTGTATAAAATCAGGTTAACATTCTCGATGACATTACAAAAAGGCATACCAAGAATCCAGGATGCATATGCAATTTTGTCTGCCTAGAGAAGTAGTTTTGCTGCTAGAAATATTTTTTTTCTTGAAAGAGTCACTTTGCCTAAACTACCCTCACCATTAATTTGGACTGTTTCAAAAAGTAAAACAATTTAAATTTAGTAGGAAGTCATCAGAAGACGACCTTTACAGTGGATGTCCAAACTCACAACACCAGAAAAATTTTAAAAAAAGTCGATGAACCAGATAACTGTCATTTTAAACATTAGAGCAAAGAATCTTCCACATAATTTATGGACATCTAGGGATGTTAAAAATAAGCGTTAGATGGGTGCTCTAAATGTTCGCTTCCTTCGATAAACAATGGAGCAACTTTGGCTATCTGAAGAGGACAAGAAGAGAACTTTATTAAAAAAATTGTGAAAAGCGACGAGACGTGGATCCGTCACATTGACCTTGATTGATTTAGAGAGTAAACAAGAATCAGTGTGATGAAAGCATACCCACTCTGCAACCCTAAAGATATTTAAAGTTCAACCATCGGCTGGTAAACTGAAGGCCACGAGTTTTTGGGATTCCAAAGGAATTTTGCTAGTAGATTATGTTCCCCATAAGACTACGGTAAAAAGGGCTTCTTACAGTAACCTTTTAAGAAAATTGCAGGAGTTTATCAAATAAAATCGGCCTGAAAAAGCGGGACAACAATTTTGGTTTTGCACGACGACCCTTTTATGCCCAAAATTGTAAAAAGCGACGAGACATGGATCCGTCATATTGACTTTGATTGACTTAGAGAGTAAACAAGAGTCAGTGCAATGAAAGCACATCCACTTTGGAACCCTAAAGATATTTAAAGTTCAACCATCGGTTGGTAGTAAGCTGAAGGCCACGAGCATTTGGGATTCCAAAGGAATTTTGCTAATAGATTATGTTCCCACAAGACTACGGTAAAAAGGGCTTGTTACAGTAACCTTTTAAGAAAATTGCAGGAGTTTATCAAACAAAATCGGCCTGAAAAAGCGGGCCAACAATTTTGGTTTTGTACGAAAACCCTTCTGTGCCCAAGACCTCCATTGCTCGTGATGGCCTGAAAGATATAGACAACGAGACAACTGAGAACTGAGATTTGGCTTCCTGCGTTTATTTTCTATTTCGCCAATTGAAGAAAAAACTACCTGGACAAATATTTTCGGGCGATGAAGTTACAGTTGGAAGTAGAAAACTTATTTGCAGTTCAGAAAAGAGAAAATTTTTTAACAGTTTAATTTCGAAATGAAAAAGTGCTTTGAGGATGCAGGAGATTACATTAAAAAATAATAAAAATAATTTTTTTATTCCATCCCTTTATAGTCAGGTATCTTAGATTACAAATGACCCTCGTACTCGTATGTGTTTGTAATAATTATAACCGTATAAAAAATTAGTATAAATTTGTTGAAATAAAACATGATGTTCAATGTGGTGGTTACGGCACTTTCACAAGGTTCAATTTTATGAATTTATTACGGTAACATAGAGTACAGGTTTGTGGAAGGACGTTAAGAAGAGACGACAAATCCTTTAGTAAAAGCACCTGTTTTAGTTCATTTCCAGTTATTAAGTGAAATAGTTTTCACGAGGTTTTTGAGATTGAGAAAATTTAAATTAATAATTTCTGGTTCAATGTTAATTGATAAACAGATAAAATTCTTATTTGATCTGTTTCTTTTCAAGTCCTGATGGAACTAGATTCTTTGCTTGGTTCAATGTAGGTAAGGACTGAGTTACAAAGCGGAAGCGCATTGTAAATATATTAAGATGCTAATATATAAGAAAATTATTTATATCTATAAATAAAATTAATATAAATCAAATAAGTGCCGGTAAATATAACCGGTGTTGGTAGTTTAAGGTAGATTAAATTTTTGGCCGTTCTGTATTAAAAGGATTCCTGGGCATTATGCTATTAAATAGTGTTTTATTTAATAAAAATATTTCTAACTTGTGGAAATCAGCCTGGTGTAAAAAAGGAGATTATTTTAAATATTATTTTTGGAAAAATTAAAAAATAACGGAATTTTCGAGGCCTTCCTCAGTCCCCACGATAAATAAATGCGATTTTCCATGGCCAACAACTTAATGTTTGGACGGCCAGAATTGTTTCGTTATTGAATTATCAAATTATCCATGGATCTGTTAGATTTATTTTTGTAAAAAATTAAGACACCACATGTAATTTCAAACGTTTATTATTATTTTGAAAAAAATTTTCGCCTCAATTTCCGCTAGAACAAGACATAAGTATGATCCGTTCACAAAACTCCCGTGACGTTTACTCTGACAGATTGAAAATTTTGAGTGTAGTTGATGTGCACTAATTACTTACTATTTTACCCGACTGTATTTAACGGCCATTAGCGTCAAACATTTTAAACATTTTTGAAAATTTTTACATGAATCGCGATTTTAACAGAACCAAATAAAAATGGCTTCTATTATTAAGGAATTTATGAATATTTGCAACTTGATATTAAGGCAAAATGACAAATTAACAAAAGCTTTAAATTTGAATTTTAAGGGTTACCACTATTAAACGTAAAAGTTATTCACAGCGTGATAGGAATTTTTATATTAACCAACTGAATGTCACTTTGACATGTCGGGAGTTTCGTGAATGGATTATATCATATTTATCAGAAACTATTGACAACTAAATGTTTGGACTATTACCATCTAATAACATGTCACATCTCCTTTTCCTTTTATCACGGCCTTAATTCTATTTTGCATTGAAGCCACCAATTTTTGGAAATATTCTACTGGAATATTGGCCCAGATTTGCAAGATTTTCTCCTTCAGAGCAGGCAAAGTTCTTTGAGGATTATTCCTCAATTGTTTTCTCATTTCATGCCACACGTTTTCGATTACATTTAAATCTGGACTAGTGAAGTGCCACGAAAGCACGATGATGTCATGTTCTCCAAACCAATTCTTAGTCGTTTTCGCCGTGTGACAAGATGCCCCGTCCTACTGAAAAATAAAATTTGTGTTCGGATTCGCATTTTTCAACTCATCCACAGCTGGTATCAAGTTATTTTGCAGTATCTCGTGGTATTTCGCAGCATTTATAATCCCATTTTACCCACACCCTTTACCGACACACAACCCCATACCATTACTCCTTTTGGGAACTTGACAGTTCGTTTTAGGCAATCTTTGTGAAACGCCTCCGATTTTGTTCTGATTATTCTTTTCCTTAGGTCTCCCAGGCAAATATCAAACCTTGCTTCATCACTAAATACAATTTTGGACCAGTCGACGACAGTCCAGGATTGTTTAGATTTGGTCCAGATCAATCGTTGACATTTTTGGGTTGAGGTTAGCAGAAGTTTCTCCTTTGCCTACATAAATTGTTAAGTTTAGAAGCGATTCAGATCCAAGACAACTCTTTTAAATAAAATTTCAAGCCAGCTTGTGTATTCACTGTCGGCAACACTCTCTGGATACTTTTAAGTCAATTACTGTGTACAGTTCTGCGTTAATATGCCTTACAGTCGCTCGTCTCTGCGCTTTGCAAATGTTAACAAGACATAAGTTTTGGACGTCCATTGCTCTTTCCGCGATTTTTGGTACTTCCCGTCTCTCGAAATGTTTTTATGATATATGCCACACTAGATTTGAGTATATTCATTATGTGACTTATTTTTTTCATACTTTGACCACGTAAATATTGCTGTACTATCTTTCTCGGAGATCTGTAGTGTATGATACATCTTTAATCATGTTTATAAACATTTAATGCCTTTTGAGTTCAATCATGTACACTACTGACAACTCATATTCTACTGTTTTCAAAGCTGACTCACAATCAGTTAAAATGCAATAATACTTATTGCGTCCAAATATTTAGTTGTCAATAGTTTCTGATAAATATGATATTTATGTCTTGTTCTAGTGGAAGTTGAGACGAAAAATTATTCAAAATATGTAATAAATGTGTAAAAATACATATAGTTTTTTAATTTATTATAAAAAGAAATCTAACAAATCCATGAATATTTTGATAATTACATAACGAAACCATTCTGGCCGTCCAAACATTAAGTTGTTAGGGCTCGCAGCAATTCCGAGGCCTTCCATATAACGCCTGTAAAGTTTCAACCTATCGTCAAAAAAAGTACTACGAAAGGGGATTCCGTGCTGATGTCACGAACTGTTTTACTATAATTCTACAAAAAAAAGTAGGTCACAAGGACGTCGGTGTACTTATGAATGGCTGCCGTTCAATTGTTTTTACAGAGTACTTCAGTCTTCCGGAAAAATGTGGAGGTTTACAAACAATGTTTTAAACAGAATTTAACACGTAAACTGGAAAGAATATCGCTCTTAATTAGAATTTAAGTAAAATCAAACGTTATATTTTGAGCGAAATTGCGTTGTTTACTTTTGGAAGTTTCGAATTAAGCAGTTGGCAGTAACTGCGTTACTAGTTTGACTTCTTTGGGCACAGATTACAGATGTGTAGGCCCCAGGCGGTGCCTTGGATGTCGTATGACAAAATTTCATGACCTTCGGCCATCGTTTAAGTGGCTCATAAGACGCGAAATTTGAAAACTACAGGGTGTTGCAGTATTCGATTTCTACATACCGCTTCAATACACTAATGCGCCTTTCTTCAATTTTCTATTTTGATCAACGAATGAAGATAAAAATGAAAAATTCGATTAACAGTACACTACATTTCATATTATTATCACAGAACAAACTCTCTGACACATAAACTACCAAAACAATGACGGTGGGAATGCCTAACCTTCGAATCTGTATTAATTTGTAAGAAGTAAATCAAATAAATTCAAATTATTTATGAAAATGGGATAATAAAGATTTTATGTTACTTGTAGTCCTTGTAGTTTTATTTGCGTTTTGTGGCAGTTCTCCTGAAAAATTGAAATTTTACTTATAGCTAAATTGGATTTATTTTATCATTCATATCATTATCATTTATCGTTCTTGCAGAGTTGATACACATTACTTGCAGAAATAAGGAAGACTTTGCCCCAAATAATTTTTGGACTTAATGAGAAGGCATCATCAAGTTTCTGTTTTGAAGAAAACAGCATTTAGAATGTAATTGAATTTTCTTGTAATGATGTCAGGTAAAATATTTCCATTTTCTTGGTTTAAATAATATATAATTATTCACAAACGAGTTTTCAGAACGCTAGGATATAACTGAAATACTGATTTTTACGACCAAATGAGAAGTTGATGAATTAGTACAAACAAGTTCTTTCTACTCAGCCTTTTTTGAATAGAAATGAGGAAAGATTAAATTTCTCTGAACCACCCTTACTATCTGGAAAAGTTTGAAAAACCGAAGCAAATGGTTAATAATAAAATTGCTATATTATTATGTTACGAAGGTTTTGAAGATGTGAAGCAGCAATTTTATAAACCATGACCTTGATGAGATCAAAATATTCTCGTGCATTTTAAAATTTTTAACCAGTGGAGGAGGAAAATCATTTTGGGGAAGAGATAAGATAAGAATTGTGTTCGCTGAATTACTGAATCTAAGAAAAATTAGCAAAATATGATTCGTGATAATTCTGCATTGTTTAAAGTTATTGCAGAAAAATGTTTCGGAATATGCAGAGTAAAACTAAATTAATTGTAAAATGTTGCGACCAGCCAAGCTGTTACTAGAAAAGTGCAACTTGCCTGATGAAAGGTAGAATGATGCCATTGGGAAATATGTTGCAGCAATTCCACTGCATAACATGCAAATTCACTTTTCGCTCGCTTGATTTTTTTAATGCTTAAATAAATCCGATTTTTACGTAAACGTCCAGGCATACAATAAGCGAAGCTTACACCAGACGTTAACGGAGAAACAATGTGGCAGCAATTTCACCACCTCCCTGCAGCGACGCAGTTCTCCAAAAGGAAAAAATTCAATTTTAGTGACGGCACCGGAGAATAGCAACAAAATTTCACAAACGGAAGGAATATCAAAGGAAAACGTCAGGAAGTATTAAATAATAGACACTCTAGGGACTGCGAGAACTAATGAAATTTTCAACTTGCTTCGTATAAATTCTCGCGAAACAAATGAAAACTAAGGACTGGAAAATCTAATGACACTATATTCGCTTCAGCGGAACACTTTAAAGAGGTACGGGACATAATTTTATGTGAAAATAGTTCTGTGGAAATGAAATTTTATATATTTCTTCATTTTTAAATTTACTGTTATTTCCTAACGCCGTTAAAAGAAGCCTTCCTTGTCTGTATTCCATTTAAATGTCTATCCCTCTATATTACTAAAATTAAAGTTAACTAGTACAAGCTTTTGTTATATACAAGAGATAAAGATTGTATTGATTTTGTCGCATGATAATTAATTACATTCTGGATTAATTCGATAATTAAACGTATCGCTCAATCTGCACTAATAATTAACGTTTGTTCGATAAACGCGCGGCATTCTGGGCCCTAAGCTAAAGAAAATAATAGAGTTTAATTGATTTCGCACTCGGTATTCATACGTGTACACGTTAGTGTCTGTTACAGTAATTATTATTTCCTTGTTTTGTTTAGATTCCACACTACAGTTCGACGAGGTTAATTTTGAGTTTAATGTTTGATTTTACCACCAATCATATCCTATGAATATGTTCAGGAAATTTCAGCTGAAATGTTACGTTACTGTTTTTTTAGAAATAATTTCTTTGTCAGAATCAAAAGAAATGATACTCATTTTCTTCCTAGAACCTGTTTCATTTAAGTAGGAATTTGTGCTATGTTGCGCATAAACCCATCTTCGTAAATCAAATTAGTTGTGCACTTCGCTCCATGTATATATCCTTGGCATAAATAAGCTTTTCTGAGTAATAAAAGCACATTTGGAACTTTCAGCGTCTATTAAACAGTTGTACAAATCGATTCAAAAGTCGAAGTTTCGCTGTATGCTGAGAGCTTCTTCTTTATTATCAAATGTACAGCGAAATTTCAACTTTTGAATTAAACTATACGATCATTTATGAATATGATCGGACAGTTTAGTTTATAAATACACATTTTATGATTAATTTCAATGTACAAGAAAATGGATTGTTATGTAAAACTTGTAACCCGGATGAATTAAATAGAACGAAAGTTCATTCTGAGATTGCGATGTATCGGATGAAATAAAAGCAAAAATGATTTACCTCAAAAATTGAAGATAAGAAGTTGTACGGTTGTCGCCTAAAAAACGTACAACAAATTTGTAATGTAAAAGTAATTTAAATAAATTAGAAAACAATTAATTTTCAAATGGTTAACAGAAAACTCAAATGATACGTTGAAAATATAAAATTTCATGGATTACATTTTATGAATTTTAAACCTTGTACCAGTTTTTGTCGGTGGTAAGCATATATTGTAATGTCTTGAAACCAGAATAGGAGGCGGAAATTTGTTCTAATTTTATTAGTAATCGTATGAAATGAGACTTATTTGGGAAAATAATCTATATGGTCGTATGTAGGTCAAAAAGTCATTATTGAGGGCGGTTAATAAAGCAAGTAGATATCAATAAACTCGTAAATATAAAGTGGGTAATTGCAGATTGAAAGAAAGTACTGTAGAAAAACGAGCTCAAATGTGAAGTGTTGTGACCTAAAACAAGGATTTAGATGTGGAAATTTTTGATGTTTTGCGTTTAATGGATTTGAGGTTTTCTCTCTCGGTGTTAGCAGGAGACGCAATTCTAAACTTTCGTGAGTTTTCAGAGGAACATGAAAAACAAAAGACATTAATACACAGGCAGTACTCCACAATCACCGGATCTCTATCTCTTGGCCTTGGAGTTATTTTGGGAAGAGCTTGATGGGGTTATCAGAAAGCACTGTCCATCATCACAGCAGCAACTTTGGCAAATTTCACAGGAAACATGGAACAATGTATAACCTGAAATTCTGCAAAAAAATTATATATTTACTCCAGAAAGCAATAAAGGTCAGATGTAGATAGTGTTAGGAAACGATGTTTACCAATTTGATGATGTTAAAAATAAATACTATTTTTTGAACTTTTGAAGAGGCCACTCTAACAATACAATAACAATGAAACAGTTAATGAAACAAATTTTATTTTTCAAAATAATATCATTTCTTTAATATAAACTTATGCTAATGATCAGGCAACTTGTAAATATCGACAAAGCTAATTTGATACTGCTTCTATTACGTACTCAATGGACATGAATTTCTTGCATCTCTAGTAATTGCTAAGGGGCATGAATTCTGAATTTATAGTCTTTCAGTCAATTAAGAAATCTGTTAAAATTGGACCGTGAATATTTTAAATTGTAGTAACCATCACGTTGCTTGCTGGCGGTAGAGCTTTGAATTTCTTTGGCGTTGATGAATTTGAGAGGCACCATTTAATACCACCCTGTTTGATTTCTGGGATTCAATTGTGTACCCAAGATCTATCACCGATAATAATTCGTTCCAGGTTCTTCAACCAAATATACTGATAAGCAATAGTACAAGAGAACTAGGTGTATCACTGACAAACATGATTGACACAATTGTCAATATTTATGGAAATAAAACAAAGTCTTCGGAATTTATCAACTATATAAGTTTCTTGATTATTATGAAGTAAATTCGTATTGTAATGTTTTGACTCGTGCCCTACGTTGGTTGTAATATTTTGGTGTGTCGAGACTCACGTTGTACGTCAATTTTGTAATGTTATTGATGTTTCGTACTCTATTTGGGTTTGACAATTTTGTAATGTTGTGAATTCGTGTCCAAGAGGGGGTGTCAATAAATTGTAATGATTTTGGTGTTCGTGGGTGCGTATCTACTCTCTCAGGGTTTTTCTTTGGGTCGCTCGGAATTTACCCACTTCTTGTTTTATGGCCCCATGGTGGGCACATACCATGACAAAACACAGAAAATGTGAGTGGAGAGGGGAAGGAAGTGTCAGCGTTCGTAAGTGTCAAAGAAATGTAAAAATTATCGAAAGAGTTGTATGACTGTCTCAAAATGTACACCGGCTAGCACAAGTCGGTCTTCACCACGCCCTTCACAAGGCAGGTGTACCTCTTGCTCTATCCGATGTACATCTTGTTAAAGTGAATGCCCTGGATCGCTGATCACGCTTTTGCCTCAGCTCCTTCATAAGAGCGAGGCGCCTTTCAACGATATAGATCCGTACACAGGAAACACCAGGTATTACAAGTCGGTCTTCATCACCACACCCTTCGCAAGGCAGGTGTACCTACCTGACGTAACCTTGTCTATTAGAGAAGCGCTTGTTATTCCCGATCACGCAAATGCGTCTACTCCTTCACAAGAGCGAGGCGCCCTTCGACAATAACAAATGTCTCCCGATGTCCGGTGTTAAAAATCAAAAATTTTGTTTGTTTGTCCATTATGCGCCTACCTTGCGGAGTCGCCTATCTCGTTAAAAAAAAGGATATAGGTATTTGGAATCTGGTTTCAGGTTAAATGCTTCAATAAAATGCCTTTTTATAACCTTTTTTTATAAAATTTTATTCTTCTTGGTGGTCGGAGCCGGTAGTCGTAGCAGTCGTAGCAGTAGGAGTGTTGGTCTTGGTCGTCGACGAAGGAATGCCATCCTCGCGGTGCGCTCTCGTTATTTATACCGTCTTTCGTTGTTGAATTTTAACGACGTCTTGGTTACCAACCTAAATCTAGTATATAACTAGATCCGAAGCGAATATTCCGGTAACCAAGGCAACGTTAAAAACATTTAACCTGAAACCAGATTCCAAATACTTATATCCTTTTTTTTAACGAGATGGGCGACTCCGCAAGGTAGGCGCATAATGGACAAACAAACAAAATTTTTCATTTTTAACACCGGACATCGGGAGACATTTGTTATTGTCGAAGGGCGCCTCGCTCTTGTGAAGGAGTAGACGCATTTGCGTGATCGGAAATAACAAGCGCTCCTCTAATAGACAAGGTTACGTCAGGTAGGACAAGAGGTACACCTGCCTTGTGAAGGGTGTGGTGATGAAGACCGACTTGTAATACCTGGTGTTTCCTGTGTACGGATCTATATCGCTGAAGGGCGCCTCGCTCTTGTGAAGGAGCTGAGGCAAAAGCGTAATGAGCGATACAGAGCGTTCACTTTAACAAGATATATATCGGATAGAGCAATGTGCTAGCCGGTGTACATTTTGAGACAGACATACAACTCTTTCGATAATTTTTACATTTCTTTGACACTTACGAACGCATACATTTAACACTGACACTTCCTTCCCCTCTCCCCTCACATTTTCTGTGTTTGTCATGATATGTGCCCACCATGGGGCCATGAAACAAGAAGTGGGTAAATTCCGAGCGACACAAAGAAAAACCCTGAGAGAGTAGATACGCACCCACGAACACCAAAATCATTACAATTTATTGACACCCCACCCGAACATCGAGTTCACATAATCATTACAGTATGTTGTTCATTATTATCAAGCAGAAATTTAAAAAGTCCAGGTCAAATTTGTACTCCCTTTGTATGTTATCTAATTAATTAGTAATTTATTATGTTTGTCAATTAGTGTAAGTTATAGTTATTATGCAAACAAACCTATAGTCATAAAAGTTAAGCTAGGCCTGCGATTTCAGACTAAAATCAAACATACTGTATCTTTAAGGTCTCGATTCCTCTTCTTCTTTATATTCACTTTGGCTGATTCCTGAATGTCTTCTCTTCTGTCAAATACTTGAGATTCCCTTTTATCTTGATAAACTCAATTTTAATTATGGTAGGTTGTTTACATTTATCAAACAAGTTTGTATGTAGAAACCGTTGTATGAAAACGCTTGAGAATGGTTTATGGCGAAACGTAGATATTTGAAGCATTTTACAGCCCGAATAATAGTTTTAACAATTCTTTTTCTAATTAGAGTGTGTTTTCTTCTGGCGATGATCTTGAACGTTACTATAATAATATAACAATACCCGACATTTTTAACATGTTGAAAGTCCACGGCTTATATAAATCGCTTTGCCTGCTTTTTTCACTTTTACGTTAGTGGACCTGCGGGAGGCTAATATTATTCGATAAACGCGCGGCATTCTGGGTCCAAAGCTAAAGAAAATAATAGAGTTTAATTGATTTCGCAATCGGTATTCATACGTGTACACGTTACTGTCTGTTACAGTAATTATTATTTCCTTGTTTTGTTTAGATTCCACACTACAGTTCGAGGAGGTTAATTTTGTTTAAAGTTTGATTTTATCACCAATCGTATTCTATGAATATGTTCAGGAAATTTCAGCTGAAATGTTACGTTACTGTTTTTAAGAAATAATTTCTTTGTCAGAATCAAAAGAAATGATACTCATTTTCTTCCTAGAGCCTATTCCATTTAAGTAGGAATTTGTGCTATGTTGCGCATAAACCCATCCTCGTAAATCAAATTAGTTGTGCACTTCGCTCCATGTGTATATCTTTGCCACAAATAATTTTTTCTCAGTAATAAAAGCACGTTTGGAATTTTCAGCGTCTATTAAACAGTTGTAAAAATTGATTCAAATGTCGAAGTTTCGCTGTACGTCTGAGAGCTTCTTCTTTACTATCAAATGAACAGCGTTGTATAAAAACGCTTGAGAATGGTTTATGCCGAAACGTAGATATTTGAAGCATTTTACAGCCCGAATAATAGTTTTAACAATTCTTTTTCTAATTAGAGTGTGTTTTCTTCTGGCGATGATCTTGAACGTTACTATAATAATATAACAATACCCGACATTTTTAACATGTTGAAAGTCCACGGCTTATATAAATCGCTTTGCCTGCTTTTTTCACTTTTACGTTAGTGGACCTGCGGGAGGCTAATATTATTCGATAAACGCGCGGCATTCTGGGTCCAAAGCTAAAGAAAATAATAGAGTTTAATTGATTTCGCAATCGGTATTCATACGTGTACACGTTACTGTCTGTTACAGTAATTATTATTTCCTTGTTTTGTTTAGATTCCACACTACAGTTCGAGGAGGTTAATTTTGTTTAAAGTTTGATTTTATCACCAATCGTATTCTATGAATATGTTCAGGAAATTTCAGCTGAAATGTTACGTTACTGTTTTTAAGAAATAATTTCTTTGTCAGAATCAAAAGAAATGATACTCATTTTCTTCCTAGAGCCTATTCCATTTAAGTAGGAATTTGTGCTATGTTGCGCATAAACCCATCCTCGTAAATCAAATTAGTTGTGCACTTCGCTCCATGTGTATATCTTTGCCACAAATAATTTTTTCTCAGTAATAAAAGCACGTTTGGAATTTTCAGCGTCTATTAAACAGTTGTAAAAATTGATTCAAATGTCGAAGTTTCGCTGTACGTCTGAGAGCTTCTTCTTTACTATCAAATGAACAGCGTTGTATAAAAACGCTTGAGAATGGTTTATGCCGAAACGTAGATATTTGAAGCATTTTACAGCCCGAATAATAGTTTTAACAATTCTTTTTCTAATTAGAGTGTGTTTTCTTCTGGCGATGATCTTGAACGTTACTATAATAATATAACAATATCCGACATTTTTAACATGTTGAAAGTCCACGGCTTATATAAATCGCTTTGCCTGCTTTTTTCACTTTTACGTTAGTGGACCTGCGGGAGGCTAATGTTGATAGACTAGTTCAGCCCCATTGGGTCAATCTGTCAGTAATCCCGGTACTGTATGGGTTGCTATTCAAAACAGTGCTCGAAATCTACTTTCTAAGTAAGGGCATTCATAAATTATTTTATATTACATCAAAATATGAATTGGGTCAGGAAAAAAAATCAAAGGAAAAAGTTTTAGTTTAATTTGCAACTTCATTTACCCCCTGTTTATAATAATTTCATTTTCCCTTCGCCAATACTTTCAACTCCTAATGAGCGCCGTGTTCTGAAACTAATTGTAAGTACATTCGGGAACGCATATTTGCCCCGTAGAATTTTACTTTTAATTGCCCTAATCTCCAAAAACGAAGAGAACTCCCGCCAACAAAGTTTTAATGCCTACATTATTACGTTTAGGATATTTGTTTGTCTGAAACGTGGATTAATGCTCGCAAACGAAATTGCACGTTAAATAATAATTTGTACGTGAAACTTTCCTTTCGAACGAAACAAAGCCGGTAATTTTTTTGTCCTTGGAGAGAGGTGTCGGGCGCATGTTACAGAGCGCAAAATAAAATATTACCGGTATAAATATTACAACGCTGAGCACTTAACTGTGTAAATATATAATATTTTTTAAACATGTCTTAATTGGTTTATTTTCTTTAACCACAAGTTTCACATGCTTCTTAAATTTACATATGTATAACAGATTTAACGATAGCATCTCCGAATGTAAATAAGTCGTGCCTGCCGGTGGTGCATGGAATCTTCTCTTTTTTCAGCTCAGTGTTATCCTAACGCTAAAGAATGTTCGAAATAAATTCTTATCAACCTGCAACAATAGGGCACTTTCAGAAATAATAGGTTATTGTGACTTCTATACTTATTATAATCGTTGTGAGCCGAACTGTTAAAGCTCAGGATAATTTAGTTGACTATGAAGCCACCTATTACGGGCTTATTATGTGAAATATGTATTTAAATTTTTTCTTTGAATAAATTCCCAATGTAACTGGCACCCATCTGAGTTCAACAACGTATAGATATAATGTGTTTGTATTTAACATAAAAATATCACTCGGTTTTATGCTATAATTAACAGCAGGATATATCTATTCCTTTCAGGCTCGTGCAGCATCTCTTGTGGGGGTTTCTTATTTAAGATAATAATACTCATAAGTATAATTTAACATATTTCTATTTGAGCTTCATTTAACTTCTAAAATAAACAACCTGTTTTTTTTTTTAATAAAATTGAGTTAATAATTTGTTCTGAACCAAATTACATGACAATTTTTCGTCAGAGAAAGCAAGGAAGCAGATGCTAATTAGTTAATTGCGTTTCGCGGGGGTGTTGAGTATTATTTATGTCATCCGCACAAAAGATGTAAAAAGATCGCGTAGATTATTGAGCGCGAAATTAATTAATTAATTAGTTTATTAGGCCGCAGGTTGAAAATTCACAAATTAAGTAATTAACAGAAAATGCGACGCTATTGTGTCCTGCTCATTAGTTAAATTGATCGTCCAATCGCACGATATCGCGCCCTCATCCTCTCTACATTAAAGTTTTATTTTAGTTTTCAGTATATTTAATAACTGTTGGGTCTAGTTTGATTGGCGGAGCAGTTATGTTTGTTTTTAATTTGCACTCAGAATGTACTTGCTCTGTGGGGGGTCTTCAATTAGTTTACTTAAATATTTAACTTTGTATGGTTAAGTTTAAAGTGCCGTAGAATTAAAGTTGGTTGTGTCAACAAAGCATCAGAGTGATAGGAAAGAATGGACCCTCATTAATTAATTCACTATTTTAATATTTATACCACAATAAACACTATTAAAGAATGTGGACTTTTTATAATTAGCTGGTTTTTGTAACTAGTTTAGTAAAACTAATACAGAATTAATTAATAATTATTTTTTGTTGATAAATTTCTCTTGAAACTGCATGTTAGAGTTATTGTCTTGCGAATATCTGTTTCAATTATTCCAACATAGGTTTCTTCGGATTCATAAATTTTATTTAAGTACTTATAGATATAACTATACGTGAGAAATCGCACGAATAATTCCAGTTCACTTTAGCGTGATCTATCAAAACTTTTCGATTAAACTATGTCTGTAGAGACTCAAACATATTTGGAATATGATGAGGTCGCAAATAATTCTAGTTATAAAAATATGATGATCTCTTAACAGATCAATGTGCTAGAATAATCATGTTTGAAAAATATTATCTCACAATAATTTGTCTTTAACCACTTGGAACCTGCGAAATAAGAAAATAATTTGAATACTGAAAATATAGCAGATTTATTATAAAAATCGTAAGTTTTAGAATAGAGGCTCCGAAAATTAGTTGCACTTAGAATTTATATTCTATTCGACCTTGTGTATAAAGACTGTACATACATCGTGATTCTTGATCACGTCTATTCCGTTTAAAAGTCAAATTCACGCCTTACGCTCCTTCGTAACAATCGTAAAATTATATAGCATTTTTATTTCTCTATTTATTTCATTCATCTGCTACTCTCTTAACAAGAACGCATCATTTTGGAGACAATGCTTCGTTAATTACTAATTGTCGGTCTATTCGAGAATCACCGTGTATATATATGTTTTTAACAAAAAGAAACTTTGTTCCTCTCTTAATGCAAATAACTGAACACTGAGATCTGCCCGCAGTAACACTTTCTCGAGAAGAAGGATTTTGTGAAACCTTATTCGATTTGTTGCATCAAAGCTGTGACTCGGCTTGTTAGATGTGGGGTCTGCGACGTATCTCCATGCAGAAATATTTATGTGTCTTCCACGTGCACGCGTGTCGTTTCATCTCATTCTTTCATCGACACCCAAGAGTGTTAAAACATCTCCTGTCCTCATAATTTGCATCGTGCTTGCATGCTTAAACCCTTGTATATCGGTGTCCTGCCAACCTGAATTTAAAATTATGACGTTGTTTATTATTATTACTTCTAGGTAGCCATATTATAAATTGAAACTTTCTTTAACTCATGCTGCGCATGCATATTTTTACATCGAAGGGAGGCTATCGCTTTGACTCGTGTTTTCTTTTTACTTAATTATAATTTGAATTAGATTCTTTGTTTAAATATTATATAATATACTAGATAAAAATTTCCTGTACTGTTATAAAAAAACAATGCTTAATTAAAAAATAATGAGAAAAAAGGTGTACAAAGGATTTAATTTTATCTTTTTCTTTTATAAAATATATTAATATTATTCTCGCACCACTTAAAAACAAGCGGCAGAATGGATTTTTAATTTCCCTTTCAGCACTGTGTAGTAAATAATGTGTTTCATATAACGTCGGCCAATTATAGGTTTTTGTAATGCGCCCATTAATTACGGTGCGTTTTAAACAGGTTCCGAAGCGCTGACTGCTTCAGTGACCACAAACATGTAACTACTTAAGTTCACTAAAAACGTAACTGCTACACACGAGCTGCAATTATCGTGACTGTGAGCTTTCATTACCATAATTACTCATTATATCAAAGACAAAGCAGATTGCGTGGATTCGATTTTTTTATTATACTCTGATAATATGTATATATACAGTGTACGTGCAGCCAGTCAAATGGAACCTTGTTAATCACTTAATAATTTGTTGTAACTTTTAATTTTAGAATTTGTTGCTAAAATTAATTACTGATTTTTTTTAATATTCTCTCTATTAAATTATTAGAATAATTTAATACATATTGACATTGGCAAGTTGATTCTTTTTTATTAATTTTCTGTGACTGAAAATTTAGTTACGGTGCATGTCACGTTCTTTAGTTGTTATAGGTTCATATTATAACTTGACACGCATATATATATTTTGCAATCACAACATCTTTTAAACTAATTAATTCTAGAAGAACAACAGAGATATATAAATCATCTACGAATGAATGATACGTATCTTAACCAACAATATCATACAAACACATAAATATCGTGGTCCTAATCGTTGAAAGTTGTTTACACGTTCGATTATAGTCGTTCGAATAAAATTCGGCAGCAATCGTTCGTGTTTCTTCTTAAATCGTTCGATTGACGCCAGCGAACGACCAAGTGGAAAACTACAGAACAGTCGATTTGTATTCGATTGGTTTTCGATTCATTGATCGTTCGACTCAAATCGACCCGTGAAAATGCCCCTTATTAGTTTATCGAGCCTCAAAAGGCCCCTAAAAGTTTTTGGACCCCAAACCGACCCTTACAGTTTCGCTGATCCTTTTCAAGTTTCCATCGACCCTGAAGGAATATAGACCTCGTTGAGGGCTTATGACATATACTTTATTTGACATACTATTATTACCAAAGCAGAAGCGATAACTTTATTTAATTTCTGTAAAAAAACATATATTCAGTACAGATTCTTCCTAGAATTTTGTTAGACTAGATTTATGTTTACATTTTTTTTTGTGCTTTATTAAGTATGTAAGAAATTATTTATATTTTCTTCCTGTTTCAGGTAAGTACGCTGTTCTTCAGACGTTTCAAGCAATTAATCTGCATCTGAAATCTTGGGCTGGGTAACTTTTCTAAATAAATTAATATTTTTAGGTTTTATATGAATGGTATAATTAATTTTGTTACTGTCCTGGTTATTGTTGCTTTTTTTATTTATTGTATGTAAATTAGACAATATATTTTTTTGTTGAAGGACGTTTGTCCTTGATTAATAAGTTTGTAATTAGTTTGTCTGCTGCTAAGATGGAATTATCAAATCAAAACCGTCCACACACTGCATATTACTAAATAGGTTGATAAACATTTGAATAAATAGATATTACAGTTGCTGTAACAACACGGTAAGAAGCAATTGCGAAAATTTTAATTTTAAAAATGCTTGATCACTAAAAGTGTAATATGAAGCAGTATCGATTAATCATCTTTAATAAGTAAGTAACACGATAAATACGTTAATAATAAGTTTGAACACGTTAAATACCTCTACAAGAAATAATTAAAATCATAGAGACGCAAGCCATGCAAAGTCAAATAAAGTACAATAATTATACATGGTGTTTCAGTGATGATACACCAAATTTCGGAAAAAGGTTTCTGACATCATTTGGAACAAAATATTTTAATACAATTTTGCAATCGGAGCAACTTGAAATTTGCATTAATTGGAGTCGATGTTTTTAGAAATACTGTAGCGATTTAAATCTCTGTGTCCGTGAAACAAAACGAGCGATTTAAATTTATTTATGAATGGCACACACGGCTGCAACAAGGCGATAAATCTATCGTAAACGCAAGAATTTATGAAAGGCTTTTAATTCTGCCCTTGACCACAAGACGTGTTAAAGGTGAAAACTTTGAAAGAATGTGCATTTATTAGCGTGCGTTTTCGTCGCACTGACATTTATGCAAAGCATAATTACATCAAATTTGCCGAGTTTTAAAAATGTACAATAATTAACGCTTGTAACGGGTTTTTATTTATTCCTGTATCCAACGTGTACACTCGGCTCAAAAAATAATGACATAGGGAAAATAAGATACATCTCCTTTAAAATTTAAGTACCTGCGACGACGGGGCGTAATAAAATTTATTACGGATATTTAGGTAAATAATGGTCCCTCGCAATTATAACATCCTTACTATTACGGTAAACACTTAATACTACGGCGTGTTATTATGATTATTTGAAGAAATAAATTTTTTGAAGCCGTTACTTCCATTACAAAAAACTTTTTGAGGTTTAGTTTTTTAAGAATTTAATACGGATGTATAAAATAATATATCAGACATAAATGGTAACAGGCAATCTATATTAAAAAAAGTCTAGAAAATATTAGTTATTTTTTTAAGTTTTGTTTCTATGCTTTTTATGACGGCACAAATCGAATTACATTTTTTGTAATTTCTTCATAAAACCTGGATTACATAAATTACATTTAGATGTTTTGGTTTTAAAATTTTAAGAATTAAGAGTTAATAGTAATATTAAAAATATCCCATACAAGGCGGCCGTGCATGCTGTCAAAGCATAATGAAAGTTTAATTTTTTTTTTGTTGCAACAAATGATTAAAAATATGATCAATAAAAACCTATTATACATGAAACTTTTTTTTAAAAAATGTAGTTATAATTATTTTATTCTTCTAGGGATTTTTCCGTAGAAAACTTGCCCCTTCAATTGAATTAGAAATAAGGAAGTAAACCGCTCGTTTTGCACTATTCTCAATTTTAACACTTATATCATAAATAACTAAATGAGTTAAGTGTCATTGATATTTGTAAAGGTAAAAAAGAAATATAAGGATTATGGACATTTATTTATTGATGTAACAATAAATTATATACACCCTAAGAAAACTGAAATAAAAGCCATTAAATTAGCCACTACCCACAAAAAATAAATCAGGTTTCTATAAATACTAATTTAACGAACTCAATTAAACTATACAACTAAAAGTTATGATAACTAAAATATTTTAAAATAATAATTATAAATTTAATATTTTGTATAGTATTCATTATTTTGCACACGTTCCATTACTCGATTGAGCATAGAATTGACAGATCTCACAAAAATTGATGCCTTGGAACCGTTCCCAAACAGTATTTACGTGTTGAGTTAATTGTTCCACATTCCTTTCTCTAACGTTATTCTGTTCACCATTTTGAATTTCCCAGTTTCGCATCATGTTTGCCCACATATTTTCAATTGGGTTGAGATCTGGTGATCTTGCAGGCCAATTCAACAGATTAATATCATTATGGTCTGCAAACCAAGCCATTACCGGGGCTGCTTTATGAATAGGACTGTTATCTTGTACAAAAGTTAACATTAACGGTAAAAATAATTTGGAAAAATTCATTTGAAAAACATATTTTGTTATTGATATTAACTGCTCTCACTACTATAAAAAATTTATAACATAATAAAATACATAATAAAAGACACTGTTGTACCCTTTTACGTATGTTTAGGTTTTTCAGTTAACTCTGGCAAATGGGCAGTAGCCCGCAGTGGAGACCATTTAACATTTAAAAAAAAATCCACGCGTTAAAAAAATTCAATTCCCAGTTCCAATAAATTTATGATTTTGTTTCTTTGATTTTTTTCTTAATATATGAAAATACTTAAAGATTAAGAATGAGGAGATAAAGAAAACGTGCACGGAAAAACGAAATTAATATTATATGGGTATCGTCGGCGGACCATCATTGCCGGGTTTGTATTCTATGGAACATATTCGAAAACCTATAGTTACGGCACTCATAAAAAATGACATGACAATCTTTTTAAATGCATACGATAATAGAAATTATAAACTGCCATTTAAAAAAATGAAAATTGATGAACTGAAAATCTTCAGTTACATACACAGTTTTATTTAAAATATTAGATTTAAGTGAATGCGATGCCATTATCCAGTAACCAGATATTCTATTTTAACGTTAACATCAAATCTAGCGTGAAATGTATCGGAATCTGCTTTGTAAAAATTTTGTTAAAAAGTTAATTTTGGGAAAGAAAAGAAGTTTATATTAACTCATTTTCCCGTAACTTATTTGTAATTCTTTTATTAATAAATTAATATCCTGAATACTGAAGCAATTTATGCTGCAATTAATATATTGGTAGAAATTATAATGTAAGAATATCTGAGCTTGTATAAATTCATTGTCAGGTAAAAGTCCGGCTTTGCGAACTACACTTGTGTCTGTTTGAGCCTCAATAATCCGCTTAAGATTTATTCCACATCTGGTTTGTTTATTTCGTTGAAGGAGATATATTAGAATATTCGTTTTACTTGCCTATGTCATTATTTTTTGAGTTAATTGTACGTCATATAATGTACACAACTAAGTAATTGAACAGTTGACTAAAATCGATACAATAAATAAATTGGGACAATTAGTAACTAGAATTAGTGCTTCCGCTGGTCTGTCTGGTCACATGAAGTAGAAACAAATTCGAAAGCGGGCGAATTACGAAAACGGCAATTACCTTACAACATGTGTTCAAATATGCCTCCTTCTAGTTGAATACACAAAGCCACCCGCCGTTCCAACGCATGCCACACATGATTCCACACATTGCGTTCCCTGATATGCTCAACAGCTTCAATAATTCGGCCTTGAAGTTCTTGTGCAGTATCCACGGGCTGATTATAAATGAGTTCCTTCACGTAGCTCCATATATGAAAATCAAAAGGATTGATGTCAGGAGAGCGCAGTTGGCCATGCTACAGGACTACCACGGCCAATCCACCGGTGAGGGAAAAGCTCATCTAGGTATCCTCGAACGACAGCACTAAAATGTGGTGGCGCCCCATCGTACATGAACCACATGTCCCTTCCAGTGGCTAGCGGTACATCTTCCTTGCGTGTAAAAAGTGCCTCATACGTGAAAAGAATTCAAAGCATGAAATTGTTATCATTAATGTGGGCTTCCTGCAGCCAGTTACAAAATTACAGTCTAGCGCCATAACCTCGCGGCTCCAAAGCATGAACACGTTGGTAGTAGTGCGGATAAAGCTGTTGCTCCCTCCATATGCGCCACACCGTTGCATTTGCAAGTTCTGTACGTCGAGTAGCGTCCCGTGTGCTTATGTTGGGGTCATTCTCAATCATATTGAGAAGCTCTTTTTCTACGTTTGAGGTGGTCGCACCCTGACTCCTTGTTCAGATAAAAGAGAGTTTGCGTCGCGTAGTCGCTGAGCTACTCTGATAAACGTATGATGATGCGGATGTCGTTTATAATTAGGAAGCCGTTCCACGTACAGACGTGCTGCCAATCACGCAATTCCCCGACATTCCCTGTATAACAAATGCGTATCTGCGTATTCTCGAAACGTGAAATCGCTCATCGCAAACACACCAACACATACACAAACACACTTACATACATTAATAAACTTAAAAATGAAAAGTATAAACTATACCAAATTAACGGAAATTATGCTTCGCTCCTTACTACAACGTTAATAAGAACGAACTAAATGTATATCATCATATCATCAGAGGCGCGACATTTTATGGTGCAACAAAGCAATAAACCGATTCTTTGAACGAAGGTTAAGGCAGGTTAAGAATTTTGTTCGTCCTCATCTATTGTACGTTTTAAAAATATACGATTCTCCTCTCCCTTAGTTTTTCTCAAAATTTATTCGATAAAAAAAATTATAGAAAACTTTTATTTCTTTTCAAGATATCTACCGTCATACCGAGTTTGGTGCACCTTCATTGAAACAGGCTGTATTTATGTACTCCACGCTGATTTATAGTTCGTAAGTGTGTTTCATAAATGCTAACTATTTTACTACAAAGGATTTTTTGCTTCTTTTTCTAAACTTTACTTATTCGGCACACTATATAAGTAAACAATATCTTTTTAATTTTTGTACGGTGGTGTATAGATTTGTGTAAAATAATTAATAAGATATTGTTTGCTTATATAAAGACCTACTGAGATGTCGAATAGGTGAAACCTGTTTATACTGGTACCAACGAGACGCTATTTAATTTAATTACATACTTTGCAGGTTTATCTTTGATTGCAAATGTACCATCAACATACATCCTGGAGATTAATTTGCCATTCAATTGATGTTTTAGAATTGACTACATTGTTGTATTTATTCACGTTTTTTCACAATTTCAGATCTCTTCTCCAATATTGATTTAAAGAAACACAGTATTAAACTTGTTATATAATTCCCAGTAAAGTACCCTACGCGTTTACTTTTATCCATACAAAGAATGAATTGTACTTCCTTTACAGACAGTTTAATAATTTTTCAAGGGGCTCACGCTATAAAATATTTTCGCTCCGACTCATAAAACTGTCCGAAGGAAGAAGAGAAATACCGACGTCAAAGTGGTTGCGCTCAAAGGGCATTTATTTAATTTCGCCATCCAGCAGATGTAATACATCAAATCTCTTGTTGTTTAGATGAACAGATATAGGTACTAAGTCAATAAAGTGCTCGTTTAAACAATGGAGGCTTTTGTGCCTTCTAACAACACTAAACAAATTCCACGAGGTAATAAAATTTATAGCGTAACGTGTTCATTTGCATAATCTGTTTCGTTTACAAGGTGAAACGCACAAACAAAATAACACGGTTTTCCCACAATCGCAATCCCTCAAAGGACGCATTTCTCCGAAATATGGAAAAATACATAAATACATCCGCTCTGATCGGAGATCAACTCCTTTGATGGTCGCGTTTCCTTCACGTGCAAGATTTAAACGAAATAAATGCCTCTTCGTGCAGTCATTGGGTTTAATTGGAATTTATTTTCATAGGCGGCGCGCCGTGGGGTCACTGAATCGTGTGCGAGGAAGATCTTATGCTTGGAAGATCAAATAACTGAGGCTCTTGCTCGTCTTGTTTATAATTTTCGAATATGTTTACTTGTTTAACAATATCAAGTGTGGGTCTGAATATGACAGGCTTCAGAATTTGTTCACAATCGCTCTCTGAACTCGCCAAACTTATTATAATTATTACAATATACCTTATTATATGTTACATGTTCAGTTGATAATACAATCTATCGTGTAGTTCAAATTTAACCCCCTGAAGTACAAAATTTTGAAAATATTAAATGAACACATTACTACTGTTACTGCTTACTATTTCTACACCCGAGTAGTTCTCAAATAATATCTGGCATTGTCAAAACTGTAAACTTTTGCAAATAAATTTTACATTGTGATTATTAACATTAAACAACAATTTCCGGAATGTTTTAAATATAAAAGAAACTTGTAATCATGGAAATTTAATAGTTACCTATCCGAAGGTCGCATTGTAAAAAAAAACTCTAACAGTAATTAGCATTTATCTCGTCTTTGAATTATGAATTGCCTGAAGCTCATTATTCATAACATGCGACCAAAGGACGTTTAGTTACATAACGTATTATAAAACAAAAATGAAGATTTTGTATACCTTTTTGCTGTTTTTGATTAACGTACTACTAGAGTTAGAACATTTTTAGAATCTAAACTTCGTTTAATATAAGTCTTTAACTTTGAAATCACATTTGTGCCGTTTAGTTCAAGTCGACCTCTGTGATTGGCTGTCGTTTAGCTGATATATTTGTTCTGAAAAATTGCAGTATGTGTAAGTACTTACTATTATGTTTGTGAGAGACATAAGTCCGTTGGTGTTAACTTGCGCAAATAACGAACAAGCGTTGTAAACTTGTCGAGGGGTGTGTGGGCGTTACGTATAGCCCATATTAACAATGGCTTCTATTTTTTTATCCTTATGAAAACTCAATTTTGCTTGGCATTCAATTTACTTTTAGAAGTTGGAGGTTTCCTTTGTATAAATTATTTAGGAAACACCCACTCCGTTGATATTGTTCGTGGATTTTCAAGGTAATAATCTTTTAATTAGATTGAGCGAAAGAAAACACACGCAAAAAGATGAAAGACCGCCGGCGTTTTCCGGCGAAATTTATTTGCATAATGGGAAAATTAGCGTACATAATTACATATTAAGCTCCAAGGCACCGGATTAAAAATTGGAAGAACTTCACATTCAGGAAAATTCATTCTCTTTTTCAACGGAAACACGCAGAGCCAAATTATTATGTAGTTCCACATTAAATTATTGTTGGTTGAGAATTTTTTAAAGCTTCATGAAACATTACTCTCACAATTCCGAATGTTTAAGCACAGTTCTCCCCTTGCTTGTCCTAAAAATTATACGACGAGAAATTGTAATCCTAAAGTAAATTTATTTTTTCTTTGTCCTGAAATTCGTTCTAATTGAACGCGGGCGTGCACTGTCACGTAATCACTTCGAATACAAACACTATCGACACGTTTCTGTAAATTTCTGTGTTTATAATAAAATACATACCTACAAAATTTAATTGTTGTCTGGCTAATGAATAATTAATTGCGCGTTCTGCTGGACTAAAATTAATGATTGTGTCGTATATAAATTACCACTGGCGAAATCAACAATAAAATGATTGTTTTCATGCAGGGATAATGCAAAGGTATAAAAAGTATTTATTTTGCTTTTTCATTGTGCACAGATTTATAGTCACGCAATATGAATTTAATAATTTATTATTGCTTCCTTCACGTGCTAACGGAATTAAAATATTTACTAAAGCGTATATAATTATTCTTGGTTATCAACAAATTAATATTTATACGCATCGTTGAATTCTTGGCTTCCGGTTGGAACCGCGTGTCTCGGATTTCTCTACTGCCGACGTTTCGTTCTTCGTTGCAGAAGAACTTCCTCAGGGCTGCTGCTGGTGGTGATGCTGCTGCTGTTGGTCTTGTTGCTGCTTCGCGTTAGTCGTTGAGACTGAGTTGGTAAGTCCGTTGTCGTGGTATTTATAGGAGCCGGTGGGGGCAGCGGGGTGGAACGGTGGGCGGGGCGGAACGGTATATCGGTGCGTGACGGATCGTTAATGAGATGTTTCCAAGTATTGTGAAGGTAGAAGCCATTGTCACGGTTTAGATTGTTGGGGTGTTTGAAAATTTCTATGGATTCACGGATTTTACGGTTAAAGAAATGAGATGAGCGGGCTCATTTCTTTAACCGTAAAATCCGTGAATCCATAGAAATTTTCAAACACCCCAACAATCTAAACCGTGACAATGGCTTCTACCTTCACAATACTTGGAAACATCTCATTAACGATCCGTCACGCACCGATATACCGTTCCGCCCCGCCCACCGTTCCACCCCGCTGCCCCCACCGGCTCCTATAAATACCACGACAACGGACTTACCAACTCAGTCTCAACGACTAACGCGAAGCAGCAACAAGACCAACAGCAGCAGCATCACCACCAGCAGCAGCCCTGAGGAAGTTCTTCTGCAACGAAGAACGAAACGTCGGCAGTAGAGAAATCCGAGACACGCGGTTCCAACCGGAAGCCAAGAATTCAACAATGGACGACGGCCGCGGAAGCCTTCAAGTTAAATTTATACGCATCGTATAAATTATTTTCAAAACTTTTTCAATGTCTTATGATAATTTTGTTACGTGTAATTGAAAATGCAGTGTTTTGTCATAAAGTTATTATGTTAATAGTGTAATTGTTTGCTTGCAAGAAATGAATTTATTAAACTTTATTTAGAGAGTTCGTGGCACAAATGTTGAACAAAAATCGAAACCCAAAAACCTGCTACGTTTGACTAGTGATATACTATAATTTTAATTTTTCAAATGGAACAAACACCCTCTGTGTGTCTCATACGATATTCAAATCTGCTCTGAAAGCTTTATTCAGGGTCATACATATACATATATTTGAAAATTAAAGAAATCTTTTAGAAACGTATGTTCGGTTTTTATTTATAATTTTCCCGGTTACTTTTTTGTTTTTAAAAGCTCCGTAATAAATAAATTTCCTGTAGGGTTTCAGGGAAACCCTGAAATAAGCGACCCTGAAAAACATCGATCGCCCGGGTCCTATTAAACATTTCCGCTGTTTTTCCCGTCACCCTTCACGTGAGACGGCGAGGTGCGAATGCGAAATTAGGGAGGGCCGGTTGCATTAAAAATGAATCTGACGATAATTGCGCCGGGCGGAATGGAAAGCTGGAGAAAAAAAATTTGCGCCCTCGACCAGACCTTTCTCTGCTCACCGGGCGTTGTCACTATCCTGAAAGGCGGAAAACGATGCCCCACCGAACGGGTATGGAATTAAACGCGGAGAATTCACGACATTTTAAATAATGGTATTTCTGAAATTACCTTCATTAACATACGGGATGACATGACAGTGTAATATTACCGGCAATTGTAAATGTTTGTCGTCGTCTGGGGGGCTTTAAAGCGATGCGAAATATGAGAGTGTTGAAAGTGCGATTATTTTATTTGAAATATGATACATGCGATGAAAAAAATATCCAAATCTAAATTCAATAAAGCGAGCATTTTATAATTTTTCCAAACATTTTACTTAACCCGAAGAAAACTAACTTCGTTGTCTTTAATATCATTCTACTAATATAATTCGACAACTAATTGATAGATTGTTTAGTTAATTGCAGAATATTAAAAAAAAATATATGAATCTACTCTCATATGATGTGCTATCCATATATTAATTAATCCAATCCGTATATAGCCACATATGACTCTTAAGTAAATAGAGATTTATGGAATTCTCTTAAAACAAGTCGGGTTACATTTTTGTTTTATTAAGCTTCATACACTAGATACACAAAAGTTGTGAAAATTAAAAAAAAAGATACATAGAAAAATGAAGGAGTTATATTTTTATTTTTACTTATAATAGTTTCCTTGAGCTCGATCATTTTTATTTAGCTACAAACTCTTTGTAACGCATAACTTTTACCTTCGTAAATTATCATATTTGATGGAAATTCACCAAGTTATACTTTACATATCTTTTTATGTTATACTTTTAAGAAAAGGAAACAGCCAGTTTTATGACTAGTCATAAAACAACGCATTAAACAAATTATATATGTCAGAAACATGCAACCAAGCCTGCAAATTGCCAATGCCACCCATTATTATTTATAAAATGACATTTCGTTATGAGTAAGAAAAATATTTTGACTATTTTTGTTAGAGGTTAGCCTTAATCGGGTGTTCACGTAAATTGTGAGAAGCATTTACTTCGTGTATCAAACGAAACCTTTCGTAATGTGTACAAAAAATTTAAAAGTGTATAAACATCGCGTCTTAAATTGAGAAACTCCGTGTATAATCAAATTAGTCCGGTCGTCTAAATATGTAGGTATACCTGCATTCCACAAAATGTGTACATCTCAACGCCACAGATTTAGAAACCTGTTTCGTTAATTAGTTAACAAATAAAAGTTACTCTACGCTCGGAATTTCAAATTGAATTTCCGACATAGTTTCCAAAAATGACACAATTAATAATTAAAAGTTAGGTATCAGGTTTTTAATTACTTTCGAGAGAGTCTCTGGTTTCATTATTAATTTTGAATGTATGTACAATGGCGCTCAGCTGAAACGACATGATTATACGATCTCGTGTAAATCACATGGCACCGAAAAATTCAACATGACTGAGTAACTGTATGATTCTAGAAACTAAAATATTGCAACTATACCATAAACTGATTTTCAAAACGCAAAATATTTTAAAAATCATTAGTAATGACTGCAGATACTGAGTTTAAGGGAAATGTAGTATACTATATCTAAAAGAACAAATTAAGATAATTAAATAGATGTTAATATAAATAAAGCAGAATAGAATGCTCGCACTGTATGACTACAAAACCATAAGCCAAATTTGCCTTACTACAACAGTAACGCTGAAAACCAACAATAAGAGAGATAAATGAATCTAATGGATTGTGCATCTAACATAAAATTAAACATTTTGAATCGTATATATAACGGATTATGTGTTATACTTTCTTAATGGTAATAACATTGGTATTAAAAATATCCATATCATCATGCATTTTGCTCAATGCCCGATATAATATGTTACTTACTGAATGTTGATCATAGTTTGTCCTAGAAAACGATATGTTCATAATTTCATTTGCGCAAGTACGCCGGAGTGGCAAATATCTCCTACATTTTTATGGGCAAATATTATTTCTTAGATTCCAAAGTTCGGATACCTATTATTTTGCATTTGTCGTTGAAATGAAGGTTCGTTTCTGAAATACAGTTTCATATAACACGAAATTAACTATTCTTTTTTGCACACGTTCAAGTTTGTCGATATGAATCCTGTAAAAGGTGACCACACAACCGAAGAATATTATAATATACCATGAACAAGGGAATTGTATAACGTTAAAATTGCGTGTGAATCTGAAAAGTCACGACATTGTCGAATTAGAAAATCACATATTTTCAAGGATTTCTGAATAATATGATCAATGTGGGTAGAGAACTCAAATTTATCATTAAATTTTATTCCTAGGTCATCAATAATTTGAACACGAGAAATTGGGTTATCAAATAAACAGTAGTTATAATATATGGGATCTTTATTCTTACCGAAAGTTATCACCTTACTCTTAGATATGTTAAGGCCTACAACATTAGCAGTACACCAGGATTGAAAAGAGTGAAGGTCATCTTGCAATAAAGAACAGTATTAAATCGTCGAAACATACTGAAATAGTTTAAAATCATCTGCAAACAATAGAAATTTACAATTTTTCAGTTTTATTGTAACATCAATTGGAAACAGGATAGGACCAAGATGAGAACCTTGTGGCACGCCTGAAATTACCATTACAGGATCAGAACGAGAGTTCAAGGCTTTGATAATTTGGATTCTATTAGTGAGATATCCTTTAACCATAACAAGAGTTTCCCACAGACACAAATTGATTCTTTTTTTTTTAATCAAGAGCTTGTGATGTACTGTACACTGTATATTAAATCCACTTGAAGACCATCTGCTAATTTGTAATTAATAAATTCCGTATAAATCATCAGATTACAACGTGTTGACCTACCTGCCATAAATCCGTGTTGTTCGGGAATAATTAAATGTTTCACTGCTCTATACAGGTGATCTTTGACTAGGGATTCAAAAAGCTTAGCAATGATACATAATACTGATATAGGCCTGTAATTTTTTCGATTGTATGTCCAGACTTATAAATGGGAGCTGTATGTGCCATTTTCCATCTACTCGGAAATACACCATAAGACATCGACTCGTTGCAAATCAAGCTAAGTTTGAGATGGTCTGCATTTTTTCAAAAATACTGGTGGTAAATTATCAGGCCCACTACTCTTATTGGAATCATGTGACACCATTTTATTAAATACATCATCACATGAAAAACATACGGTTTGGTGACTAATAACAATATTGTCAGTGGATGCATAATGAGGTACTTCATTATCTTGTCTGAATCCGCATACACAGATTTAAAAAATGTACTAAACATATTCGCCATAATGTGACCATCAGACGAATCAAGGCCGTCGTATTGCACAGAATGAGGAAGACCATGTGATGATTTCTTCAAATTAACATAATTCCAGAATTGTTTAATATTTGTATTAATTATATTAGACTGAATTTCGTTTATGTACCCTTTGTAGTCAAGATTGATTGCGTTTTTTGATTCAACTCTCAGCATTTTGAAGGGGTCCTACATTTTTCAGGGCTTTGTAGGCGTAAATTTCTTATTAATGTGCCGAATTGTACTCTATGAGAACCAATGGGGATACTCACGCTTCTGAATAAGGTTTTTTTTGGAAATAGTGATATTAATGTCATCATTAATTATAGAATCCTAATTTGTATTACCAAAAAAAATCATTCAATAATTCATAATTTACAATTTTGAAACAGACATGCTATTCCTTAGAAGCAGTCAAACTTTGAATTGGCATATCCAAGGTCAAAATAATATTAAGAAGTGGATGAAATTCATCGAACTTAGTTAAGGTCATCTCAGATTCGCTTACCACTACATTATCTATACTTAAAAAAACTAAATCTAAACATACTCCATGTAAGTTAGCTACGACGTTAAATTGATACAAGTTTAAAAAATTATAATTTCTTCACTGTTTTGGTTCATCCTTGTCCAAGACGCTTCCATCTAACCTTACGTTTCTCTTTTCAATCTATATTAGGAAGACTAAAGTCCCCCGCAATTACTAGTTTGGCGTTCGAATTACTAATATATCAGCGGCTGTCAATAATTTTGCAGTTGAGACTTTTATCATATGAAGATAAAATTAAAGAATGATTTTGTTATTGGATATAAAGAATATAGCTACTTTTAAAAGAAACTTTTACGAGTGTGAAAGACTATCGACATTCTATTTTGATTTTCTACCACATTCTAATTGGATTAGACTTAAACATAAAAAACACATTTTAAGAGTTTAGTACATAAAATAACTACATACATTACGTTCACAATTTTAACAGTAGAAAATTACTTAGAATACGTTGTTAATTCCGAAATACAAAATAATTTAATCTTTTACACCTCTTGTCTTATTAACACCTTCTGAAATGGTCACGATAATAATTGAAATGTAAAACTCTTCATTAGTCTAAGTTACGTAATAGTAGATCTCGTGTTTACTCTCACAGTTTTGGTCGTACACTTGTCAAAGAAAAACGAAGCAGTTAACACATAATTCCTATTTGTAAACGTTAAGGGAAAGTGGAGCGTTGCCGATGTAGCAACTGTCAATATAACAAATAAAAGTTAGCTGAAGTATCCAGAATAAATATTTACGTTTTCGTCGCCGCGCTGGTTTGGTATAAGGAAAGCTTACTTTACGCGGAGATAAATAAAATATTCGAGGACGTTTTCAACTAAGAACTCGAGCGTAATGAAAAATGCAACTTGGATGCAACCCGAATAGCGTCGCTGAGACATAAGACCCGATCAAAAACAAATAATGAAAGTAATTGTAATAAAACAGGATTAAGCTTTGAACGGAATATCCATTCAAGTTGGCTTGTAATAGCCGAGTTCCTCGACGTCTACAAGAATTTTACCCCCCGTCTAATTCGGTTGGATTTAAGTTCAATTACTATTTTTATAACGCCGTAAAGGAAAATTGATATCCGTCAAAATAAATTGAACTATAAAATAGTTCAACCGGAATTCCGGATTGATTATTTTCTTATTGGTCGTTAGGATTTTTATAAGGAATGTGCAAATCGAAAATTGCTCTTGCAGACATCGCCATTAAACACGTGGGATAACGGCGCAATTAAATTTATTACTCACTAATCCAGTTGTTTACGCCTGAATTAAGATTTTTTTTGTGAACTTAAATTGAGAAGAATGACGCTTAAAAATCTTTACGTCCTTCCCTTTTATGCAGGTGGATTCAAGACGAGGTTTCATTTTTACCTTTTCTTTCATAATTCTCTCAAATTTTGACATTTAAATCTTCGTAATTATTACAAATATAAAACTCTCTTCTTTATTAGGTGGATTGCCAAAAAACAAAGAGTAATAACAAATAACAATGACTTGTAAAAACATATTTATAATTAAAAGAGATAAATGCTGAGCCTACAAAGTTCTTTTATTTTTATATTTATTTTTTTAAACCGGTTTCACCTCGTTCGACATCTTCAGTAGAAATTGTCAAAATTAAATCTAAAAATAATACAACATAATACTAATACAATGCTAAATAATGATATAACTTACAATATTTTATAAATTCTTGCATAATGATGACGTGAATTCGTGTAAAATATTTTTGAAAATGAAGTATAAATAAATAAACAAATAACAATTTGAAGTCTGAAAAAATTGAGCTAAGTTTTCTAACTGGTACGAATGATACTGTACTGTATAATGAAGTTATAGAATCAAAGAAATTGTTATTTTGAAAAAATGTTTGTTCATTAAGTAATGTATTATGAAAAAATCTTACATTGTAAAAATATTTCTAAGTTCTCAGCTGCATTAAGTTTGTTTCATTTTGGAAAATTATGTAATAATTTGATATTTGAAGATAATCAAATGTGTGTGATGTTTCTAGTAAATTACTTGCAAAACTTGAATCCAATTTATTTAGTCGAAAAGATCTTAGATGTTTATTTATACCAGTTTGACCAATTTATGTTACTTTACAAGTACTTCAATGTAGAGAATAAACACCATTATCAATTTAGTCTTTATTATGGCACAATAAATTTGAAAAAGTTAATTGATTTTCCAATTTTTAAACCCAAAGATTTTAGTAATTCTTTTATCTTAATTGATACATTTGAGTTATCTATTATTGTGGCTGTATAATGTTATTTGTTTTTTAGTCTGCTAAAAATATTAAAAATGGTTTTAATTGGAAAATTATTAAGATAAGCAATTTGAATAATATTATTAATTTCTTCCCTAACTCATTCACAGGAATTGACAAGGAACGATAAAAAAAGATTGAAATTCTTCAACTGTATGTTTAAAAGGACGAAAAGAGTTATAATTATTGGCATTATAAGTTTGAGTTGATTTACGATATTTTATATTTAAGCGAATTGTTAAATTTAGTAATAGTTATGTCATAAGTAATTAATGGAATTATTAATTTCTTTTTCTAAAGTAAATTTGATATTTAGATGTAACGAATTGAATTCTTCTAGGAGATTTGCCAGAAATGATGGGGAACCATCATAGATAAGAAGAATCTCATCAACATATCTAGCATAGAATCTAATATATTTTTTGCAAAGATTAATAGAAGAAAATATTCTGATTTTAGTTTATCTATAAATAAATGAGCTAGAAGAGCGGATAAACCACATCCCATTGCTAAACCGCCAGTTTGAGAATAAAATTCTTTATTGAAAGTAAAAAAAAAGTTCTTCGAGAATAATTTTTAATAATTCATGTATAAATTAGTCAAATTAGAAGAAATTAATATGTCATTCATAATTTCAATACATTCTAAAGCTGGAATTGATGTAAAGAGATTACATACATGTAAAGAAAATAGTATATAGTTATTTGATATTAATTAAATCAAAAGCATTTTTAATACTCTTTTCAGGTTTGTAACCTCAATTCATTTTATACCAAAACTTTGATAGACAATGTGCTGGTGAGTTAATAAAAGAAACTACTTTATGTGTTTTTAAAAGATCATGTAACCTAGGGATTGTGGATTCATAGTTCTGAGTTTATAAATGTTGATTAAAGAATTATTTTTGTTATTATTAAATTTTTTTGTAAAAGTTAATTGTATGCTGGAATAGAATTAGATTTTAATATTGTAAATCCCATTAGTCTTTAAAAAGACTCTACTTTATTTACATATGTCTTCTCTCTAATATTGCTATATCATTACCTTTGTGAGACTTGGATATTAAAATATTTGAACTAGTTATTTTATTTTTTATAAAATTGAAATTATTAATAATTTTTCATGACAAAGGTTATGTTTTTCG
The DNA here is from genome assembly GCA_039766575.1 of Serrognathus titanus. Classification (NCBI taxonomy): domain Eukaryota; kingdom Metazoa; phylum Arthropoda; class Insecta; order Coleoptera; family Lucanidae; genus Serrognathus; species Serrognathus titanus. Next base: position 66,729,529 of record CM077911.1, read on the forward strand.
CATTTATTATTAGGAAGCGAATTATTAATAATACGCGAAACTTTCTATGTATGTTTTTTTAAATTTATTACTTAATTTTGAAATTATATTTTCAGTATTAATTTTGTTTTTGATAGAATTAAAGTTTAAATCGAATAAATCGTTTGCAATATAACTTAAATTATGATATTTAAGTATCTGAAAATTAGGAAGAGACTCAGTATCTAATATGTTTGGTTCTTGTGTATCCGGCCTCTCAATTTAACTTGAGAATTATTATTAAAATCATTTGTAGATGACAAATAACTGACATTAGAAAGAATATCAGCATTTATCTCTTATAATTAATTAAACTAGACTCTTGTCTGGTGAAAATTGGTACTATAGTTTCGTAATTGATCACGGACAGCAGAATTCTCAACGTTTCGTTGTCGTTTGATCTTCCTGAAGAAGTGATCAAACGCTAGCCAAAGTTGAGAATTGTGCGATTTTTAAGTTACCTATAGTAAGTAATACTTAAACCGTTATACATGTTGTTATACTTTTATCTCATATCCTCGAATAAATAATCGAAGAATATACAGGCTGTGTATATTTTTTGTAGTTGGTATTTTTGGCCAGTACTTTTTTGAATGATTTCTGTTTTTCTTCTATGGAATCTCTCTGCGTCACCATTATGATTATTTTGATTCCCAATCTGTCATTTAAGTTTTCTATTTGTTTAGTTCCTCTATATTTCCGATGATTTTTTTCTATTTTTGTATTTTCGTACCTCATGCTTTCATCTTACCTTAGCGTTCTTGAATATATTTCTTTCGTACCTATTATTCTATTTGATCATTTGCGTTTTCTTTTCGTTGATGCAGTAATTAGTCCTGCTCGTACTTTCCTTCTTTCTTTCTCGTAGACAAGGCCCTATCCTAGTGAGAACAATTAAATTATCATCTAAACATTCGGATACTTGTTCTTTGTTTTGAGGTATTATACTCCGTGACCAAATATAGGTGACGGCATCAACAGATTTCTCGGTACACGTCGAAAATGTGGAAAGTGTTAATCCCAAACAGGTTGTGCGACTCGAATTGTGAGGGCACTAAAAACTTTTCTCTACCGAAACCATGGAACTTCAGACAAATTAATGTGCGTGTTGAAACAAAAGTTATCACGGCGAAACGATGTTAATCCTCTTCGAAGCGGTTTCTTGTATAATTAATTTCTTAATCGTATTACGACCGGCCACTTTGGTAGAATTATAGCGCCGTACTTAATAATTTGAGGATCCTGTATTACTTAGGGAACTTTCCCAAAAATTCTCCCCACCCAAATTATAGCAGCAAATCAAAAAATGGAGATACTTATTAATCTAGGATTTTAAAAAGTTTCATATCATGATCATCTTGATTCTTTTCGTCATTTTAAATTTATTTCTGAAATAAATCTGTTCTTTATATCGCATACACAAAATAATGAGTTTGAAAATTTCTGTAATTATGTAATTAGGAACTTCCTTTATAGTGAAGATAATAACAAAACCTCCTGACATTTGGCTTGAGTATTCCGTTTCTATGTGCTAACACGCCGGTAGTTCAATGGCCTTTAGTTTACGTAATTAATTTTTTTGCAATACCTCTTCATGAGCAAAGAATTCGCATACACAGGTTTTAAATTTCAGGCTTATTTTACACTTTACAGGTAGAACCGGTTATACGTTTCGGATGGTTTTAACGTCCGTGAAATTGATTAATCAAAAAGCCATAATGTCTAGGGCGTTTATTAAAATCAGTTGTCAAAAGCTTTTACGAGTAAATTATTTTTAGTTAGATTAGATTAGGCTATTCAGGATTATTTTAAATATCACTTTATGGAAATAAAATATTACTGTTTAAAATTCAGAAAAATGTTGGTTTTTTCTAGTTTTTAAAATTTCCTAATAATTGCAGTCATAAATATCATGTTATCAGAACTAATGTAATTACAGTTAAAGCAATTAGTAATTTATGTATGTATGTTTTTATGAATAAAATTAAAAAATGCCAGCTTATTTCTTTTTTTTTTCAATTTATTAATATTTTAAATTAAATACTTTAACTAGAATTAATTAGTTTTATAATTACTTGACTATGTATAAAAGATTAGTTTAGTTTTTTTTTTTGATATTCCTTAAAATGTAGTGGTTAGCACCACAGTTACTTCTGAGTATTGCTAGGTGTAATTAAAATTGTGTAACTTATTTAAGGGTGAGAAAGTCACTATAAATTAACTCGATCAGATTTGGTATAAAATTAATAAATAATTTAAAGTATGCAAAGTGCATAATACGGCGGCAACAGCCGAGATGAATTTAAATTACTAACCATTAATCACTAAAATATTAATTATGGTGTTGCGTGACGCGTAGCACCAATATCAAAAACTGGGGTGTCATTATGTAAGCCGGCATTTCTAATTGCTTTTTCATATTCATAACACGAAATGATGTTGTTAGTTTTCCTCCTATCGCTAGAATTTATTAGCAGGATGAAGTCATTAGGGAGATTCGTTTGGGCTGATATATCACACTTATTAAAAAAGACGAACCTTTTTATCTTGCTGAAATTTTATCTACTTGGAACATTGAATGTATTAACGATGGAGGTGACACGCGATTGCTCGGAATTTTTTTGTTGTTACAGAACGTTTTGATGAAGTTGTTGGCACGAAAGGGTTCGATCCATCTAGGCTAAGGCTTTTTTTACAATAAAGGTGATTTTTCATATTTTTCTTACGGAAGTAAGTAAATAGGAAATTAATTAAGATTCTTTTGATGTGTGTTTTAAATAATTGTAATCTTATGAGTACATGTACACATACATATGCCATTAATTATTGATAAATCAGGAGTTATTACGACTACAATGTGATGAAATTTTTTACGACGAACGTAAATTATTGTTAGTAATATTGATCGGCGGAAAGGGCCGTAATAAAGCGCTTAAGTTTGTAATAAAAGTTTTCTACCGTAAAGCTATCTCCGAAATCTTAATTGCGTCTGTTCTGCACGTAACTTTTATGTCCGTGCTCAAATAAAACCCGTTAAAGTCGGTCGTCTATCGGCTGCAAATATCTGCTACCAATTAATTTACGTCTAAATAAATTATCGGGGAAGTTGTAAACATCGATCATTATTAAATTAATCAGACCTCCAAGAAGTAATTTACGATTATTAATATACAGAGTATTTCGATAAAAAATATTTCTTTTTGAGGTTGTGATTTTGATGCAACTTTTTTCCCATTTTTTGTTAATTCATTCAAAGGACATACGCCTTACTCGAGCTTTATAGTTGCAGCGTTAGTTGTGACCCTATATTCAAATCTCTCAAACTTTTTTCTTTTCATGTGTAGGTATTGATATTTTTATTTTCTTTCTATAGACAGCTTTAGGCATTTTATGCAGAGCGCAACAGAAACATGAAATATAGAATGCAATGAAACTCATTTTACAAGTAGAAAATATTGTTAATTCAGTAGAAGCTGTATTAGTATTTAGTACTTTTGTTGGGCGAAATTGGTATATATCGAGTTAAAATAGTTTTAATAGTGATAATGCAAACCCAAGTAAGCCTTTCATTTCTTCAGGACCAATAAATGAAGAGCAGTTTGCTTGAGAAAGAAGTTTACGGATTTAATTCAGTTTAAAAATTGAAGACTAGAATAAGGGTGAAATTGTCTTGATTCTAAAAATCGCAAAAATTTGTTTCTTATTCTTTTATTTTAAAAGTGTCAAGTACGTTCTAAAATAATTTAAAAAACAATAAAGCAAGAAAATTTAGTGTCAAGAGTATCGTTTAAATGTAGAATGTCGTCACAAGTTGAATTAATAATAAACTTTCCATATTAGTCACTAAAACCAATAATTTTTAGCCAAATATCATAAAAAATATTCAAGTATTTATAGCTATAAATTATGTTAACCACATATGTATGACATTTATTATAATTGAATTTTTGCAAACCATATGTTACACCTGTTGTACATAATTAAAATAATGCGAAATTACTGGCAGATTTTATGTTCACGTCATTAGATAAGAGCTCATAAAATAAATCATTTTTGCAAATCGAGTGGGAGAGGTCAACCGGATAGCCTCACCTCCCAAGTAGAACAAGGAATGTAAGTTGTTCTAACCGTAAATATTCTTCTGTCTCATCTAATGGCAAGTAAGACAAGTGCTTTTTATGTTTCTAATTGTAATGTTAAAGCTTACACTTTTTATAGTCGTAAAGCAGGTGTCCAATACCGTCAGCAAAATGTATACGAATTATTAACAACACATTTTATAACCAGCGACCAATATAAAAATGAATTAAGGTAGGAGCTGGAATTTAAATACATGTCTCAGATAGTCATATTAATACTAAATGTCAATCAATTGTGACATAAATAACGCGCCAAAAATATTTAACTTTAGGTACACATGCAATTTATTATTGGCTTTAAAAGTATCTTGATGCAGCAGGCAGTGGTCATTTTACGTATCTGATTTAAGTTTTTTTAAATAAAATATAACGGTTTTCTTGTCTTGTATAAACGTCAAAATGAATGAAGGAACGTTGGATGAACTAAATACTCTAATTCATTTTTCATTTGATCACTTCTTACTAATAATAGCAATATATTTTTGAGAAACTTTTTGAAAACAAACTCTTTTCACCGATCGATGCATTTGCGTGTAACCTATTGTCTATAATTCGTGCAATCTACTATTTTAAAACGTACAGCTCTGCTGATGATGTTACAAAGACTATAAGTTTAAGATATTATTAAAGGAAAATAGACAAATCTACCAAATGAATCAAGAGGCAAAGAATATTAATCCTTGTTTCCTTTTATAAAGGCCATGGTAAGTGAATTTTGTCAAACGATGATGTTTCAAAAGTTCTGCATGTCACCGGACACACTATTTTTGTTAAACAATTAATATTCATTTATGAGAGTTTGTTCTGAATTGATTCGGTCGGAGCAATTATAAAACGGTATTTTTGGTTTTAACTTATATTAAGCACTACATTACAAATTACAAAAATCAAAGAGTTTTCATAGAATATGATCTAATCTGTACTGTAATGTACTGTTAGATGCCGAATGAATATTTCTTTCAATTCCTGATTCCGGTCAGCCGCCTGGTCCCACCCTAGGTCGTGGAATTCTATGTTTCGGCTGCTTCGAAGAATATTAATTTACTCATCGACGAATAGTAAGCGAATAGTCAAACTGGTCTGACTAAACCACATGTCAAATTTTTTCCTAATAGCTGATTGGTCTGACCGCTGACTTAGCGATTTTATGCAGTTAACTCGACCAAAGATCAAAAAGGAAGTACCACAATGAGGTTCTTGAAACATTGTCTAGTTTGCCTTTGCACCAACGATTTTTGTTGATGATAACTTTCAATTTGTCCGAAATGCTCTCGATCCCTTGATATCTTGTGGCACGATGGCAGTTCACGGACATACGGTTCAAGAGACGACGCCAAACCAAGAATCTCGATGAAGCGCAGAACCAAGCTTTTTTTCTCACTTAATTTTTCCAAGTTTATAAGCTTGAAGGCAATATAAACAATTATTCCAGAAAGACAAAATCAAAATTGACCTATTCTCGTACGAAATTTGAAATGTCGCGTCGTACCAATTACACTTATTTCCGAAATCTTTGGGTAACATTCATTATTAAAATCTTCTTTTTATATTCCAGAATCTCGAGAGAAAGGGCAAGGATGAGTGGTCTAATTCATCTGATATAAATACTGCGTAAGAAACCAGAATTCTGTACAAAAATTATTTTTTCAAAATTAGAAAACAAATTTCAAAATGTTGCAATCATAGAAGTGTAACATATGAGTCTGAATCAATAAATTAACAAATCAACATAACAAAGAGATCAAATTATTATTCAAACTGAAACAAAATATATCACATTGCACAATAATTTGAAACACCAAATAATAAAAAAAATAAAAAGTGAGGAACATTGAAGGTAGAGTCGTTATTACCAGTTTTACAGAAAAAAGTTTTAAATAAAAGTTAAATGACTAATTTTTTGCCACAAAGAGGAGTTTTTCATTTTTTTAATGAGGTCACAATATCGGACTGTGACGTAATCGATATTTTTTTTAATAGCAACCTACAGTTTTTTTAACGAAAGTGATAGAGTATATTCTTCTCTTTACGGTGGTATAAAATAGTACAGGATTCAATGACAACAATATCGAGAAAATTAACTTTATTTTGCTGTGCTTGCTTCATATTATTATCATCACAATAATTACTTTTTTAAACTACTTTATTATTAATTATTAATATTATTATTAAACAAACAAAAACTCTCAACTGACAATAGGTAAATCGCATTTGTTTATTTCATATCCAAGGCATTCTTTAACTAAATTAAAACTTCTCCACATAGCTGGCTCAGATAAATTATTTTTTCGAAATTTTTATAATGCAAGCCTATACTATTTTATACGACCGTAAAGAGGAAAAAATACACAGTTTCGTTAAAGAGTTTGCTATTTAAGAAAAATATCGATGACGTCACAGTCCGAGATTATGATGTCATAAAAAAATGAAAAACTGTAGCCTTTTAGCTTTTATTTAAAACTTTTTTCTATAAAACTTATAACAGCTCTACCATCGAAGTTCCTTACTTTTTATACTGACTGCATACTGGGTATTTCTTAACTTCATACAAAAAATGAAATCAGTGAAAGTTTACATTAAAATGATAGAATGAAGCAGTTTTTGTATAGCAATTGATTAATAAATATTAGAGATAATAAATGTTTTTGGCAAACGATGAAACAGTTTGATAGTCCCTGGTTTATTTTTATGACGTAATTAAGTTCTCGGAGAAATTTGTCGATGTCAGCATCGGCTGTTAAGTGGGTCAGTTGTCGCGTTGAAAACGTGGCCGAAATTTCCAATACTGTTCTTGTGGACATGATTTTAATTTACGGCGGTGGTCAAAATGCGTTGGCTCCAAGGCGTTTGTATGCATAGCGTTACGACGAATCAGTGTTTACAAGGGATGCAGTGTGGGCATAAAAAATCCTCATGTAATGCGGCGCCGTAGTTTTCAACAACGCTTTTCGGACAATCTATGTCCAGGTATGTTAAACGGTCCTTTAATCGGTCTATTTGTTTTATCTAATCGCTTGGACGAAATGGTGTATTTAAGTTTCTTGCAAACTAATTTGCCAGAACTCCTAAAGGATGTAAATTTAAATATTAGAAAATATTAGACCTTAATCCATTAGATTTTTATCTGTGGGGACATTTAAAAAATCTAGTGTACGCCGAAGAAGTAAATACAATAGACGAACTCAACGCACGCAGTGGAAAATATCCGAAAACCAATTCCGTAACCAATATTCCATGTGAATCCTGCTTCGTTGAGCCGACGTGTTTACATCTCGCGAAGGGGGACGGGGGAGGGAACTTCGAACACTTATTTAGTGATGTAAATAATTCCAATTAAAATATTCGTTGCATCCAAGTTCTCGGATATTCGGATTAAAATTAATCCGAGTATTCGGATACTTGGATGAATTCTTCCGAAGTTTACATCGGCATACGCAACAGCAGCAATAGAGTCGAAAATCGCAAATCTCCAGTGACTGTCTATGCATTAAACGAACCGCACACAATTCCCAGTTTTTTTATTTATATAGCCCCAATAAAAATAAGAAACAATATAATGGAATTTCCTAATAATAATAATAGAAGACGTGTTTAGTAAGTGAAGGTAAAATGTTTTATGCATAATTTGCATAAACTTTTGGAAAAAATTTTTACAATTGTAGAATTATTTGCTACAAAAATTACACAAATAGGGACAAGTATAAATTGTAGTACAAAATTTAAAAAAAACGGTAAAAAAATTGTAAGTGTGTCCTATACAGGGTGTTAGGTTATTGCTTGGACAAATTAAAACTGTAAATGAAGGGTGTCATAAGGGATCAGAAAGTACTCAAACATGCCGGATTTTCGGTACATTTTGAAAAAATGCAAAAAGAGCGAACTATTGAGAACCGCTGATAGTACTTACGGAGCCAGCGCCGATTAAAGAAGATGTTCGAAATTCATGCCGTCAGCTCGAATACATGCACCAACACGACGCTGTAAAACTGCCCGCACACGGAAAAAGAGCGCCGGCGATATCTACGCTCTGCAGCACGTGCATTGCACCTACATTCGCCATACGTCAGAATAATATCAACAAGTTCGTAATTTGTGTATGCATTCATTTTGTCCCCGACCTGCACACTCCGAAATATGTTAAGACACTGAACGTGCGTTATTTTCTTGTCATAAAATAATAAACCATCTGGGAATTTATAGCAAGGGGATCGCCCGCCCGGATGGCGTTCGGCACATGGGTGTAACAGTAGATAAGACAATCAGTGGTTTCGAAACAATTTTTATCGATTTTTGTTTGAATTTTTTCCGGGAAAACGAAAGCCGGAACACCGTCGAATGTAAAGGCTTTTTTACTGTACAGAGTGTTCTCCATACGTGGTTTGCAGGTGTCCAGTCTATTACCTAACACCCTGTATAATTTTCTGTAATGAATCATCCGAGTATTGACAACATTACACTTATTGTGAGTGAAGGTCACCATCCGTTGCGTCCAGCGGTTCTAAACATTTTACAGGGAATTGCCGGATGTCGGTAAGAATTTTTTTATTTTTTCTTCTTTTAACTTTAATGCATTCGTGAGAATATCTCATACCACATACGCCATTAATTTTTTGCATCAAGTTGAAGAACAGCCTGTATATCATCGTAAATATTCTAGGAAAATATTACTCTTATCGCTACTTCATTCGAAGTAATGTTGCAGCCATTAAAATGTAACGTTTGAGCCTGAATCAACAAATCAACATAAACAAAACAAAGCAAACAAAACATATCACATTGCACAATAATTTGAAATGCCGATTGAAAAACAAAGGAAGCCTTGTATATATATCATCGTAAATATTCTAGAAAAATATTACTCTTATCCTTACTTCATTCGAAACATTGCGGTTTTCTTCCTGATAGGTCTACTTGATTTGGGATCGTTCTTTCTTCCGCTGGCTTGGCTGGAAGACACACTGCTCATAAAATAAAAGTAGTCACTTTTTTGTTAGTTTATTTCCATTAAGATTTAAAATTTTTAAGTAAGACTTGGTATATCTATAAAACTATTACTTATTTAAAATATCCTTGTACTTATAAAAAATTAATATATATTTATTCAAGTTACAAGCTGTTAAATGTGAATATGCTAAAAAAAAACTAAAGCGGTCAAAAAGCATTTTATGCTCAACTTTTAACTTCTATTGTTTGTGTCTGTCATAACTCGATCGAACACGTATAGGTCTATTTGGCAAGGCTCATTAGATGCCATCTAAATCCTCCTCTAATGCTCCAAGAATTAGAACACGGCCTAATTGAACAATGGGATAATATTCCACAACAAAACCACCGAAGGCTTATCCGAAGTATGCCGCGACATTGTACTGCAATTTAACAAGCCCGAGGAGGTTAAATACCGATTGTGTTTTTTTTTTTAATGAAAGAAGATTTCATATATTTTTTCGTTCAGTTGAATCTTTCTTATCGTTTTAGTTTACCACACGAGTGTGTTTAATACCTTATGGCTTCATTAATACTAAATTAATTATTTATAATATGTTGTTAAATAAATAATTGTTTTAAATGTGCACAGAAAAGTATTTAAAAATTTTCAGCCGTGATATACATACGTCAGCAAAAAATAATTACAATTTTATTTTTTGAGCAATGTAGTTTTATTATCACTTATTGTTAGACATAGGCACTTGCTTTATCTTGCTTATACCTACATTGTAACGTAACTTAATTTTTTGTGAAATGTTTATATTTTCGATTCTCAGCTTAATCATTAATTATTTTGAAAAATGGTAATTACTTACCGAAATACATTGAGGGCAATCGATGACTATAAAAAGGACTTTATTTGCCGAATTTTTTATCGAAAGAAAAAACACTCAAAATCAATTAATTTTCTTTTCTTTGTCAAAACATGAATTATTAATAATTTAAAAACGACTCGAAATATCATTCAATTCCAAGCAGCCTTCATCTATATTTTTCAGAGACCACTTACTTATCGCTGAACAAATTCAGATAACCGATTTGTAAAAACACTAATCAAGCGTAGCAAATGGAATAAATCTTCCTTGTCCAGGAGCCGGATCTAGCTCGCGCACATATTTGTGTTTCATTAGGCGTTATTTACCAAGTAACCTCGTGGTGAATCATTTTAATTGCGTTACTATATTGTGCCCCGTCCTTTTGTTTCGGCACAATTGAATTTCAGCGGAACATCGCATATCGATGCAATACCGCCAAGCATTGTTGCTGATGAATATTATTGATTCTCTGTTAATGACCTGATAATGCGTGGTTGTTAAAATTATTTGTCCGATAGGAATTCTATTATGATTCTCTTTATTACCAAGATTTGTTTCCGACTCTGATTTATAAGGATAATTAACTCTGAATTTAGTCAAGTTATATGTCTTTGGAAATTATACGAGTTCTATTGACCTCAACTAATTAATGACAATGTTTCTTGTTGCTAAGGTATATACATTCCGATCTATAAAGACCTGAATGTTATTTGGCAACTAAGGGTTCAGGTCTAGATTATTAACTACTGTACATTCCTTGTGGTCCTATAAATTAACCTATTAATTTCAGGATTTTATTAAACAAGTAGTCCAGTTTAGTCGAGTCCGTAAGCGTACTTATGGAGCATATTGCGTTTGCTTAAAACAAACCCAACTATAATCAATTTATGGTATCTTATAATAAGGAGAGTATTTATGGTCGTTGCAAAATCGCATGTGAAGGTGAACATCGATTCAATTATCCACCCTATGAAATTTTGTCATTGCTCAGCGACGTCTTGCTCAAATTCGCTTTAATTAACGAGCTTGTTTGCTTTGAAACACATATTTCATTAAATTTGGTGATCCTCCACCGGTTTTCGCTTCATACACATACAGGCGTACGCAAGTAAACATATTTTCGAAGGATCTAATTAGGGTAAACAAGTCCCTAACGAAACCAATATAATTCGTTTATTTTTGCCGTAATTCGGCGGAAATTAATTATATCGAAGCTCGACAAATATTTTCGCTTGGAGTAATCAGTTCGGTCGTTAACAGACAATTAGTCAATAATAACGTTCTATCTGTACGACACTGCTTTGTGTTCAATTGTGTATGCGAGCACGTTTGCCCATCTTTGAGGTGCACGCTTCCATTGTAATTTTAGCAGTGAACAAACTAACGAGAGACGGAGCTTACAACAATTAGTTACGTCGAAACGAGGGATGTAATAACATCCGTTATGTTTTGATATAACTGAGAAAGGTATTTTGTTGTTTTACTTTAATGAGGGAGTAGTAACACTCAAGGCAAGAAGTTTTCGGCGAACTGTTCATTATTTCTGGTTGTATCATGTACACCCTTACTTCTTATAAAGCTCTGATTCATAATACCTAGACAAGAAAATCAAAAAGTACATTGCAATGCCATCCTCGAAAGCATGTTTCTTCCTTGGTATAACATAATCAAAGATTCGTAAGATATTTGACATACGTCAGTCGCGAGTTGTAAAACCGATGTAACGCTTCATTACGGACGTGAGAAGTCTATGTAAAAATAATAAACGACAGCGCAACGTAAAGTTGATGAGCACATGAATATTTGAACAGTGTAGTGAGGTGTTATCACTTTTGTACTTTCAAAAGTGTATGACGACGGTAAAGGCGATGTGATGACAGGTATTATAAAAAGGAACGTGAAATGTTTTAGTTCTCTGGCGTGTTTCTATCAAAGAGTAACGAACTAAATCACGTGACACCAGCGGAAAATATTTCTTACAGTGAGAAAGAATGCTCCGCAATACCGCTCTTAAATATTCGTTCTTGAACTGTTACACAAAGCGACGGACGATATATCAAGTTTTGTCTTTTGCTGCTTTCTTTAATATTTGCTTTGAAATTTATACGTAAGTTTTAACTTTAAAAATTTCTTCTTTGGAGAATATTTTGTGCGATGTTTTTATTATCCACGTGGTAACCGGAACTTCTCGTAATGAGGTGAATCTTTAAAACACCACGTCACCAAGTAACTTTGAATAGGGCAACAATAAAAGCAGCATTTTAAAAAGTTGTATTTTTCAATATGTCGCGTCGCGAATATATACGAGACTCCAGGGGCCTTGTAGGCCCAACACTTCGAGTTATTTCGATGCCTTCCTCCATTTATTCTTACCTTTTCCTCTTTTCGGCCAATTCTCGATTCTTATTTTCTTCCGATCGTCCTCTGTACTTGGTCGCAGCTTTCATGTTCTTTGTCATTTTTTACTGACCTCTTTCTTCTCCATCAATGCTATTTTCATTATTGGAGTATTTTTCGTTATCTTCACTACATGTTCTAGCCCATCTCACTTTGTGCTCTGACAATTTTGGATTTGCCACATAGATTTCTCACTTCTTGATTTGTTCTCCTTCTCTAAACATTATACATAACTTTGATAACTTTAAAGATCTCCCTCTCCCAGATAGCTAATTTCTTTTCTTTTCTTTTGGTCATTGTCATAGTAGAATAGTGTCACTACTAAAAAATGGCAATTTGATGTGAAACACATAGAAAGCACTACCTAGGGTATATCTACCTGAGGAAATAATGTTACAAGTCCAATCCTAAAGTTCTGCACTAGGTAATGGAAATGTCATTATTCAAGTAAACAAATTTTATTATGTTTTTATTTCTCCTGAAAATTCTATACTTTTGAGTTGTGCCAGTATTAAACTAGGTGTATGATATGAATATTTGTAGATTGGCATCTTTGAGGTCTTATTTTATTTCTAAAAGCTTTATCAAAATGGCGTCACTTACACTTAATTTTGATTAACAGTGACTATCGTTAAATTGTTTAAAAATTTTAATTGTGACATTATGTAAAATGTTAAATTTGTCTAACCATGCGTTTAACGTTTAAGTTAAGTTATGTGCAATTTTAGCTTCGATTAAACTTACTAGATCAGCCCTGCAGATGATAATAAAGTTTTTCGAAAACTTGGCACTCTTCAGTTAGTTATTGTAATTCCTAAGCATTAAGTCTGTTTCATTTTCTCAAAAGAAAATATCTTGTATTTTTCTGGGGTAGGTAACCTCTACTTGATGCTTTTCGTTACACATCATAATAGCCTAAATATCGTCTCTCTCTTTCATTAACACGTTAATTAAACGTTATTTGCATATGCTGTGATTTGATATTTGTAAGGTGTAATATCAATTTAGTTGTTCGCGAGTGCATACACGAGGAAGCTAATTTTCATTAAAATTCTATCGTTGCAGTGTCCTTATAGCACACATATTTACTATTCAATTTACAATTTATTTTTAGTAATAATAATATATTTATTGCTTCTCTTGAAATTACATTCAAATAACAAGGGTTCAGTTACAAAAAAAAACGCCTTAGAAAAAATAAAACTCAAATAAACTACAATTCGAGGTCTAAAAGAATACACAACAACTGATCTTTCGTGCAAACCAACGTATCAGCTAAATGAACATAAACCAGTCAGCGTATTAGATACATGTAATAAAAAAAAAGCATTCATAATGAAGAAAAAATAGAAGTTACATAATAATGTGGTTATGTTGGGAAGATAGTTTACTTAAAAAATATAAATGTTTTCACTCATTAATAACAAAAGTTTAAGAAAATTAATGCAAAAGTAGGCTTTCTTCTTAATTACATCTAAATTTGGACTATTTAATAGACTTATGAGTTCATCAAGATTTTGCAATTGTCTAATTTTTGGGCCTCTAATACTCTCATAAAGCTTGCGTTCAAGAAACATATGTTCCACACTTTCAGGATTAAGGGAGTTGCACATTGTGCAAATTACATTACAGTTTATGGAGTGAGATATACCATTATAGCAGAGAAATAGACGCACAATCGAAACTGAGAGAAGAGTCATTTATTGGTAGAGGACAATATAGATGATTAGGTTTGACTGAGAAAAACTTATAGAACGCGGAAAACTCTGAGAGTTTAAGTCTTTCCAAATCTTTGTCAAAAAATTTATACCGATAAAGGGATAAAATTCTATTAAAAGATGCCTTAAGGCGTCCAATAGAGAGAGTATTCCAGGTATCCAGACAATTAATTTTTGTAAAGATACCTTTCATTTGTAAGGCCCAGTTGAATTTAACGAGATTGTGTCTTGTAACTTTTATAGTTGGTTGAAAACAATTTTTGGGATCCTATTATTTTCCATTTTAAGAATTTTTAGAAGCCAGGTTAAGCACTGTTTTACAATAAGGTACTCAAGTTTAACCACACCCACTTCTAAACGAACTAAATTTTTTTGGCAACAAGAGTAATCTTTTAAAGAACGCAACTTGTGCTCTCTCAATGATGTTTAAACAACACAGACCCCAAAGAGGGATACAATTAGATGGAGCATTAATTATAAGAAAATTAATTAAAATTGTGTAACTGGCAATATAGAAAGTATTAGGAAAGAGTTTATACATGTATTTCGGCCTTATACATGTATTTCGGCCTTATTGGGCCTCAAACTTGATTTTATTAATTATAAGAGTGTTGTATAAAGTTATGCGTGCATCTCAAGAGTTTGTTTTTGATTGCGATAATAACGAAATATGGTAACTGCTTCAATTGACTTAGAAAGGGATATTTCTGCGTGATTACGAGATAGAGATGAAGAAGTGAGAGAGACCCCTACGTACACATAATTATTGACTTGTTCGATTTCGGTACTGTTAAAGAGAAAGCGGTGCTCCCGGTGGATTCTGAAATTTCCTCTAGAGAAGCAAATTATTTTTGATTTGGCGACGTTTACAAAAAGTTTGTTTTCTCTAGTGTACATCTCCAAAAGGTTTAGTTTTCGTGCCAAATCAATTTCCGAAGCAACGAGAAGCACCAAATCATCCGCGTACAACAACAGTAGTAGATCGTGTTGATTATCTATGTTGACACCGACTGCACCACGTTCGCGAAAATAGGTCTCGATATCAGCCACGAAAAGAGAAAGTAGAATTGGACCAAAGGGCTCACCCTGTAATACCCCCTCGTGTACTTCAAAAGGTTTAGTGAAGCCATTGGAAGCTTTTATGCCAAAACTCTCTTTAGAATAGAGAGACTGTGTTATTCTTAAAAGTTTCGTACTGATACCTAGTTTGAACAGTTTCTGTTATAACAATACGTGATCTTAAACGCCCGTTTAAGATCAATAAAGGCGGCGAGCACTTTTCTGCCTTTTCGGTGAAGTTGAATTTGAATTACACTGTTTAGGGTGAAAACATTGGCGAGGCAAGATCTAGATTTTCGAAACCCGGATTGATTTTCTGGTAAAATAGTGTTGGTTTCGGTCCAGAATGTCAGACGGTTTGATAGAATGGTGGTAAGTAGCTTTAAGATGCAGTTAATGCACGCAATGCCTCTATAATTGGAAGGAATATCCAAAGGTCCTTTTTTATGCAACATCGTCAATCGTTGGGGATACTTTCCGATTCCAGAACTTTGTTAAAGAGGAAAATGATGTACAACATCCAGTTTTATGGGAGATTTAAAAAAAATCGAAAGATATCCGATCAGGGCCAGGTGATTTGTTGTTTTTGCAGGCAGAAAGTACAAATTCTAATTCTTCGATTTCTATGGGCTTGTCTAAAACAGGATGACTTACATCAAAAAGTTCCGTAGGGTAAGGAGACTTTTGAACCACCAAACTGTCGTGGTAAGACTTCCAGCAATTAGCTGATAAAGTGCCGGTATTTCTAGTACCACGAAAAAATTTAAAGTTTGCCAGAAGGTTTTAGAGATAAAGGGATAAAGCCAGTCCTTTTATTTTTTTAAATTTATTTTTAAATACATAGTTTGGGTATTCAGCAACATAACTTGCATACGGTCATATTGAAAAATGGGTGTCTCTTATGTAATAACACAGCATTACTACACATCAACTTAAAAAAAAATAAATGATAAAGGATATAAAGCTAAAACATTTTTATTGATCTAGAATATATTTCATAATAGAAAATTCTTTTGACGTTCTTCACCAATCTGTATGGTTTATATTTTCGTAAAATCGCAAAAGATTAAACGCATTGTCAGTCATATGGGAAATTTAATGCAAAACAGAAGTGCTTTGTTAAATGAGTAGAATTCTTGGAATAATTTCTGCTGACGTTATTCGCATTTCACAGTGAATAGATGGAATTAAATAATTTAGTGATTGCAGCACAACACAGCAGACGTTTCTACATGCGCGCATGTTTGTGCAATACATAACTATTATGTAATGATGGTGCATGCAAACTGGAAAATCACTTGAGTAACACAAAATTCAACAAGTCTTTAAAATGAAGAAAAAAATTGTCACGGCCATGGACTTTAGATTTATTTTTATTTATCATATGTTTACATACACGCAATGGGAAGCCTCTTTTGTATATTACTCGAGATGCTTTTGAGGCAGGCAGCACGCGGAGCAGGAATGCTTTTAGCCATAAATATATAATCCACGTAAAAGCATGTAAAGCTCCGGAAAATAAGAAAAACTCGGACGTTTTGATTGATGACATCAAATGGAATATACTTTATGATCACTTCTGTTATAAATTAAAAGCCGCGATACGCAAAAAGCGGCTTCGATTGATTTATCGCCACTTAACTTTATACACTCCTGGAATAATTGAATGTTTTTTAATGATATGGTTATTGATGCGTTTGGAATTTTTGATTTCTTAAAAAAATTGTTAGAAATTCGATGAGTTATGTTTACGGATACAATCTTTCAACGAATGAAATGAAAATTGTACACTGGAAAAGAAAAGTAATATCTCCTTGATAAAATTTTGAGTCTCGATGTAAAAGGTAAATAAACACAAGTTGAATTCTATTTCATATTTTTATTTTGTGTTTCTTCACGTGCTTGTCGTTTGCTTGACCGTTGAGATTAGGCCGCAATTTAACATTCATTGGGAGAGATTACTTTTCTTGCTCAATGTACATTTCAAAAATATGAAAACAGAATTGATATTGGGTGTCTTAAAGGTGTTGGAACATCCTATAGATTTCAAAGGTACACATGAAACTTTAACTGAGTATAGATGATGTTATCACTAGACGTTCTCTCGTCTAAATTGCTACAGGCAGTTGCCAATATAAAAAAGAAATAAAAGTTCCTCACAAACTTCGTCTAATTCCTTACGAATCTTAAATTTAATGAGTTAGGCAGAAGTTAAACAAATTGTCAAATTCATTATTTACATACATTGTGGTACAATCGAAACTGATTCATTAAACTTCAGTAGAACAAAGTTCACAGAATTGCGTTAGTTATATAAGATTGGATCCACACTTGTAGTCACGCTTGTGGTTATTCTTGAAGGATCATATAATATAATCGTTTGCTTTTATCAGATTCTGAAGCGAGATAAGAGAGGCGTAAACATCTGAAACGAACATACCACATATTTCATGAATCATCTAGATCTTTCTTATGCACATCACACGTATTTGAATTTATTTAATAAACGTATAAAAAAGGCAATCGGAAAACGTTGTTGAGAGAATTCTGAAACCGATTTGAAATTCATTATTGTTTGCATGATGATCAGGACAAACGATGAAATATATTTTGTTTTAAGCATCTTAATGACAAAATAAACAATAGTCTATATGTGTTGCAGAGTTGCAAACATAACTTTAAATCCAGTTTGTACATATGATTGATATGCAGATAAAGGTTAAAAAATATTAACAGACAACAAGAATAATTCACGTACTCTCACAATCATGACGATTAACCGCCTAGTCATGCTTTATGATACTTTGCAATTTCTTTTTTACGACGAAAGTTGAATACGTACCTTAATGAAATAATGCGCACATTGGATTGTACTGGATGTAAAATGAATATGAGTATTCGTAGGTAGTGCCGGTAATGCAAATTTACATGCGGTTTCATGGGCCATAAAATTTATATTGTGCATTAATTTCTACCGTAAAATGCCCATTAAAAAGGACGGTTTATGTGTACATTTAAGCGTATTTTACAAAATGTCATTCCAGGAGATGCAACCTTGGAATTTAGTTAAAGAAATCAAAACGCTTCTGCTTCTCATGTTAAGAATAATTAAAATTTTTGTACGATATTTAGCATTTTCGAAACTTATTACAAAACACCATATTTTTGAAGCATGTGGCAACCGTGCGCGTAATAATGTTTTACGTCTTACCGGCGATCCTGTGCCCTACTTTTCTCATTCTGACGGTGATTAAGGACTGCATCCCAAACAGGCATTGTTTTCAGTGATCAGGCCGCAGGGAGTTCTCTACTCCCAACGGAAATTAATATGGAGGCCTTTTGTTTTTCGCTTTCATTAGTTTTTATTCAGCGGCAGATAATGCCTTTCGTTTGTTTGTTTTTATTGATTTAATTAACGGCTTCATTAAGTTCCTCTTTGTTTAAATCGTGCCATTACGGCCGGCGTTCGTTTTAAATTGCTATTTCTTTGAGGGACAGCGAACAAAAGCGGAGACACTCACACAGGCTCCCGTGAATTTTTAATCGCTGGCTGCGATCAGGAAGTTAAACGTGTTTTCTTATTATGAAAATTTAAACATCTCGTTGCTTAAGGAAAGCACCGAACTTTAGTACTGCAGCATAAATCAATTTGTTCAAAATATAGGGAATTGAGAAGCTCAGAAAATCTTAAAATATTAAAATTAGTTTGGCAAAGATTATTCAGAGAATCAATCAATTAATTTCTTTCCATTCACTTACATGTTTACTTCCTTATCATATCTACGAGCATTCCAATTAACATGCTTATGTGTGAGTAGTGATTTTTAGTATAAATCTATTGTGTGATGAGTTTACAGACTCAGAAATAGACCGCGTTTGATGATTGTTTACCTACGAAGTAAACCTAATTTAGTGTAACAGTTCTATTTATAAGTCAACACTCTTTTTCTTTGAACTAAATCGCCGACTTAAGTTTCATTTATTCTTTTCTATTTTCTAATTTAGAAGAAGTTGCTTAATCTTCACATGCGTAATTGTTTCAGGGAACATATAATCTACCGAAGACCCGCTGATTTTATTGTCTTATTGTTTTCTTAATTAATGCACAAGAAATAAATTATGTGAAGTTGACGAATAAAACCGGTATAAGCATGATTGATCACGCGCCAGACAAACGGCCTTACATTTTTCACTTCTCCACGGTACACTTTGACCACCATCGTCACGAAATATTTCAACATCCACGTGATTAATTGTGGTGCATCTCAGCACAATCGCATTAAATGAGGCGACACAATTTTTAATACTTACATGTATGTTGCAGTTAATGATAATGGCCGGTTTTAGATAGTAGAGCCGCATACACGACGTAACATCCCTAAGTCAGGAACAAAGAAAATTTATAGCGAGCTGCTTTTTATGCGAAAGGAAATAAAACGTACTTAACGCTAATCGTTGTTTCATTAGTATAATTTCAGCGGGTGGGAGTCACGAAAAGCTAATTAAGCAGGAGATGATATATTATATGTGCTACAATGAGATGCAAACACGCTTATCGCTGCAGTTCCTGTTTTTATTTATGAATTAATCATGTAGTACTGCATTATTATATTCCGATTTCAAACGTTCGCCTAAGTTTCAGTTTCGTAAGCTATCCTAAAGAAGTGGTATTTAAACAATGCAAAACAAAATCTATATTTGAGCAATTGAAATGAAAACTTTTTTACTTAAACAAAATTCGCTAATTTATATGAACTGTCGTGTTTGAACTTTCTCCTTAATTATGAGATTCGTTCATTTCTTCCAGTTTATCTCTACTTCAGCTTACTAATTTACTTAGTAATTCGTGAGAGTTCCTCTTTCCTTTAGGACATGTAAAGTTTTCAACGGGCATCTTCTCCCTTCAGCCCCTCCGTTCTATGTCAATCATAGCCACATCCAAGGCGTTTGGGAACATTAAGTGAGGATTTGGAAATATCTTCTCCTGTGGAAGGTCTTCTCTTACATACTTTCAACACCGTTCTCATTCAAGTACGTTTTAGGAGAATTTTCTAAACGCCCAGAGTCTTGCCGTCTCCAAGATGGTTGCTATTCAAGTCGGTTTTAATAGACACTCAAAACTTATTATTTTTCTCTTCTTGGAAATTTTCTGTACAGAAAGGGCCGATGTTGCCGCAGATTCTCGTGGAAAACGATTTATAATCAGACAGAACACCTACCCACGGCATTTTGGATAGTTTACACTCTAACTAAAACAGAAAATAACAGACGAAATTCAACAATTCTTTTGGAAGCACCTAAAAAAAAATGTATTCTAAGTTGTCGAAATAAGTAACAGTCGGAGGGTGCCAGATGTGGACTTTATGTAGGATAGTCAATTTAAGAAATCCAATGGCGTCTTCAAATCCTTAACTTCTCTTGTTTTGTGCACTTTGCAAATGTAATGCAAGAGAAAGATTCCTTTACAGAGCTTATGAGGCCGTTTATGTTCAAGGACCTATTTCAAATGTTACAGTACACTGGAGTGTAAGCTTATGCATGAATTATTGAGCCTTTTGGCATATATTCAATTAGAAAGATCTATCCCAATCAACCATCAATTTTCCTGCAGAGCTTTGTGTCCATGCCTTTTTCGGGGGTGAAGAGAAGACTTTTATATTTCCATTGCATGCATTTTTGCTTTATATGTCGGCCCAAAAATGTACTAGAGTTCTGGAACAGTCAGCAACCATTGGTTGCTGCCAAGGGTTCTAGTTCAAACTGTTGTATTACCAAAGACGCACTGT
The DNA here is from genome assembly GCA_039766575.1 of Serrognathus titanus. Classification (NCBI taxonomy): domain Eukaryota; kingdom Metazoa; phylum Arthropoda; class Insecta; order Coleoptera; family Lucanidae; genus Serrognathus; species Serrognathus titanus. Next base: position 66,750,447 of record CM077911.1, read on the forward strand.
CTTTTCAAAAGAATTGTTTGGGAATCTTTATGATATTTATTATTTGTCGATGGCACTTTTGCCGGAACTAGGACTTCAACTTATGAGTGTGGGTTGATGATTTTTTGGATTAAGTGCTGATTTTTAACTGAGCATAGTATTTCGAGTTGGATTTTATGCCTTTAGATCTTTCCAACTGTTCCAGATGGCTTAAGATACCCAGAGACCTTCAGGCGGCATTCTCCTGCTGTGCTTCTTGAAGATTCTAGTTTTGCATCCTACAACGTTATTTTATCACTGTATTCCTGCTATTTACAGATTCCTCAAGTTGTACAAGTGAATTGATAATTTACTTCACTGTTGACTTTCATATAGAGTGCGTTGTCGGAGACATATGTGCCTTAGTGAATCTAATAATAATAAATCTAATTATTTCACAAAAAAAAGCATATTATCAGGCGTACATATTTGGACGAATTGACAATATTTTTGCGCGTGTGAACAAGTAGACGCATAGAATATAGTGTTTCATCAATCAAGACAAGTTTCTTCCCTCTCTCTGATATTTCTGCGCTCGTAAGTATCAAGTCGATCCGGTTTAATTAGAATAAACAACAGGAGAAGAAGCCGTAAGTGCTGATAAAATAAATCACGAAAGTCCTAAAACGACAGTTATGTAAGTTTGACTTATCAAGACAGTGGCAGCGATGTTAGAGACGACGCAGATGACATGATTACGATTTTAAGAAATAAACTTGCTGTAAGTGACAATGCAAATATTATACTAAAAGATGAAAAAGACATTTTACGAAAAGAAATAAAAAAAATTAAAAACAAATAGACAGTTACAAACTGATTGTAGATAGCCAAGCAAAATTTATCGATAAACTAAATCTAAGCAACTTAATTCGCACCTAGTAGTAACTCAAACTAATTTCCCAGAATTAAGACATAATTAATCACAAACCACTGAGATATATCATAATAACAAAACATTGACAATTACAGGAATAATTTAACTCACTCCAAAGAAAAAGAAGGTGTTACTACTGGGGGATAGTCAGGCTATAAATGTGGTGACATTCTGCTACAGTTATTAGATCCAAAGATCTATAACATTTTAATAATTCTTAAGCCTAACGCCTTGTTCGAAGATATAATAATGACATCGAATCGTTGGTATTAGATTTCACAAAAATGATTACGTGATAATATTAGATGGTTCCAAGAATGCACTTTAAAGGTGCTCACAATCTACACAATCAAAACTTAAAAATATCCACGCACATCATACTAGTATTAGCACCCTATTGGCATGGAAGAAATGTGTTTAAAGCAGACAGTAAAATTTATGATTTAGATATCCAAGATAATTCAGAAAAATATATTGACATAAATAAAACTGTGACTTTGGAACACTTCACTTCGCATAGGTTACATGCCCAACACTCTCACGCGTACAGGGGCGTGTTCCTCTTGCAAATTGTAATAACCAACAACATCTGGAGCCTCACACCACAGCTACAAAAAAAATAATAAATAATACTCATCCTTAACTTATAAAAATACTTATACCTGCGAATAAGTTATAAAAAAACAGCTGTTCGTAAGTGTAAGAATTGAAATGCGGGATGGCCACTTGTATTTTGTTTCTTTTTTAAAGCACGGTAAGTCAAGACAACCCCCGCGTTATCAGCAATAGTTTCACCGACAGTATAAGAACTGTCAATCTACAGTGGGATGTAGCCAAAAATTTCGCTCGTATCATAAATTGTGACCACATTATCTCAAAAAATCATGTATATACAGATAATCTAATATATCTTGTTCCATCAACCTTAACCGAAAAACAGAAGAAAGTAGAAGGTGATTCTGCTACGACTTGGTGCACTTGGAATGATAAGTCTATTTTTCTGTAATCAACGACCACTAACTCTAAACTCGATGTTAGAACGCCTACACAAGACATCTTGAACTATGTGATGTTGCATAGGGCAAATTAACAATGCGTACTTAACCAATATAATTGGCCGGTTGGAGTAAGAGTTTTTTTTTTTTACAAAAGTTATTCCAAAATAACCACAACATAACCTTCACAAACTAAGACAAAAACTAATTTATTTTCATAATGGGTTATCCATGATATTAGTGACTAGTAATAAAATCTTGTTCAAAAAATTTGATTTATTTTCTGTGATAAACTGGCATGTTCAATGCATCCGAAACAAGACATTGGAAATAGATCATTTTCTATGTGGTGTTGCTGATAACATTCTACTCATTAATGAACATTGGTTATGTGAAAAAGATTATCTAAATTACAATCTTAAAATTTAAAAATTATGTACAAGGTGACATATTCTACAGAAATCAGCATAAACATGATGGTCTTACCATTTATTTATTATTTAGATCTGACATAAGATTTCAAGTAATTTCTGAAATAAAAAACTTATCTAAATATGTATGTGATTATGTTCAGTCTATTTGCACAAAGAGAATGTAATTGTAATTTCAGTGTGTCGTAGCCAGGAAGTAAGTATTTTAATGAATTTAAAGTGTTCTCTAGAAACAGCCACGAACTATAAAACTGATAATTGCAATCTCAGTATAAAAGCAAGCAGACCATATTTGAAATAACACGTGAAACATATAACTCCTAGAGTTGTGTGGACAATATATTTGTAAATTTTGATTACGAGCATTCGGCGGTGAAGAAAAGTTCAATATCGGACCATTATCCACAGTGTTTGTACTTTCAAATTAAAAATAAACATACAAACCAGCCATGAAGGTGGGTAAGATTTTTTAATTTATAAAATTTAAATTTGTTTAATTCACTATTGGAGAGTGAATGTATATAACTTAATGCTGATAAAAAGATGGAGACCTTTTTCTTTATTTTTGTGAACCATTATAAAAAATGCTTTCCACTCATGCAAGTGAGGGACAAAAGTAAACTAAATCAAATATTATTTACTTAGAGTAAGATAAATTTAAATTCTTAGTGGAATTTTTGCAAATAAAAAAGAAATGCTTCATAAAAATCAGTATAAGATAGCTTTGCAAAATACCCAAATAAATTATAATTCTCATAAAATATTTAACTTAAATGATATTATGAAAGCGTATAAATACTGAAATTGGTCGTAATTATCAAAATATTAAGATTCATGGAGAAAGTATTAGTCCTAATAATTTTAATAAACATTTTGTAGGCGCTGCAGACTCTATCATCCAGCAGATTTTAAAATCTGCTGATCCTATTCGGTTTAAGAATTCTACACAAAATAAAATTTTCTTAAGACCAATTACTGCAAATGCAAATCTCAAAAAATCAAATCAAAAATTATTCAACTTTGATTTCTGCTTCACTAGTCCAAGTTTTCAACACGTGTATATTAGAAGGAATTTCTCCATCAATTTTGAGAAAAACCAAGGTAATTACTTTATATAAAAAAGGGAGTGAAGTCGATCCAAAAAATTTTCGAATATTTCTATATTAACATGTTTCTCAAAAATTTTAGGAAAACATATACTTTTAAACTTGGTCAATTGTGTTAAAAAATATAAATTACTATGCAATGCACAACTTGGCTTTCGACATGGTCGTGGAACGGTAGCTGCAGTTCTCAGATTAATGGAGTTAGTAACAATTGCTTTTGAAAATGAAGAGAACTGTGTTGGTTTCTTCGCGGATCTCTCGACCCCATTTGACTGCATGTCGCATGAAATTTCACTGGAAAAATTGAAAAATTTTGGTATAAGAGGTAAAGGCTGGGAGCTCATGTCCTTATACCTAAGTAATAGATATCAGCATGGGAATCAGAATGGGGAATGGAGTTCGGAACTTCACTGAGGAGAGTGGTACCCCAAGGTTCAATACTTGAACCGCTCCTCTTCCTGCTGTATCTGGATGACCTCCCTTCCTCTATTTTGACACATCAAGTAATTTCGATTTTGTTTGCGGATGATTCCAACTTTTTAATTAAAGGTTCTGATTCAAAGGATAGATTAGAAAAACTTGAGCATGTAGAAGCAGAAGTAGAAACTTGGTTTTATAAAAACGAATTATAATAAAATGGCAATATCATATTCTCGAACTTAGTAAGAAATTATCTAAAAATATCTTTGCGATACGAAGAATAATCCGTTTTTCAGGAAAAGATAGTGCTCTTCTGACATACTATGGTCTGTTTCATTCTCATATGTCACTTGCATTTAAATAAAATCTGCATCTTACAAAAATCCGCAGTGCGGTCAATATATGTGGTGCTAAATATGATGACCGATGTAAACCTATCTTTATAAATCTTAGAATAATGTCTCTGTTTTCTCTGAATCTCTATGTAAATTTAAAATACATAAAACAAAACAAAAATTAATATTAGAAATTTAGAATATAAAATATTTACTTTCAAACTAAAAATGTTCTTACTGCCTTACAAAATTATAATAGTAATAACTCTATTTTAAGGAGGTACTAATTTGCTGATTTTCTTAGGATACTATGTATTCTATAATGGACAATGATGAGGTGGTGAAATTGGTGGCTCACTTGTTTTTTGGCTACCCATAGTCTTATTTGAGTTCGAATCTAGGAAAATGCTGACATCCATAGTGACAAAATCTGTGTCATATTGTGTTGTCCATTTGAAACCTTATGGAGTGCACGTTTGATACATTTGTTGATTTGTGAGGTAGCAGTTAGAACTCATTTCCATACTGTTGTCGAACGCCGGGAATGCCGTACAGCGACTTTTCTTTTGAAAAACATCGCCTATCCTTCCCATACTTACAGTCTGTCTTAATTGAAGGAAAGAGTAACGTGTTCTTGACGTGACTGGGCAAACATTGAAAACTTTTTTAGAAACTGGAGTCCGTTATGTTGACAATAAAACAATAAACGTACACATCCGGGCAGTAAAAGCTTTAGTAGAAAGATTTTAGTGTTCGATTTCTAGCTATATAGATATTTACAACATATTGAAACTCGAACCAGAGGTTATTTTTTAAACATTAATATCGTGGTAATTAAGGTCGTGAGAGATGAATGTTCCAGGAATATTTAACTCCCCAAACAATATAGAGTCATCCCTTAAAGATTTGCTGCTCCGTCAGGAATTAAACTGTATTTACTAATATTGTATCGAAAGTGTATCGAAACTGTTTTCAAAAAGAATGTACCTTTATTACTTAAAATTAATCATTGTACAAAACTAATACTAAGTAAGTACACCGCAATTTGCAATTGAAACGAGGAAGGGACTTGGAGCGTAGAGCGTACCTACTCAAATTATCACCTGCTGTTAAAACCTTAATAGCAATTATGAAGTCGTCAGACTTCCCATTATACCGACATGTAATATTGTAACTGCTCCCTTCCGTTCGCGTTAGCTCTCGCCTGTTTGATTGTAAGCATGAAAAGAGAGATTCCACTTGACACAAAGTTTAACGATTTTGAAGAACCATTGAGTGTGAGTCGAGGAATTTGTTACCTCTGTTCTTCGCAGTCCCGTGAGAATCTCGAAATAAATGGGATCGACAGACACGTGAACGGCGATCCCTTTGATTCCAAATTTAAAGACCCGAGGAGTCTCCCGGACCTGATTTCGTATGTGCATTTAAATATAAATATGTAATACGCCTTCGGATATAAATCTCGCAATTCTCTTCATCCGAGATATGAAAAACCGAACGGCTACTTCACAAAATTATATTTGGTTAGCCGTTCTCTTTAATCACGCCGTTACAATTAGAGACATGGGAGTAAAGCTTCGAAATTGCGATTCGGGTTTGAACATTTACATAATTTCTCCGAGGATCTGTTTTACTTTAGTAAAAAGGCTTAGTTATTAATGTTCAGTCCGTGGCAGCCCACTTTGATAGTAATTAGCAGCAGCAGTAGCAGCAGCCCTCGAAGGTAGTATGATATTAATCACTGATTATCTCACCTACACATGTAACTACTTGAACGCCCCCGTCCTCATTAAATAAATCAATGGAGTTCTCTAACAGTACTTTACCTTTATGAATTTCTCATATAAAAAGATGATTAATATTCAAACATAATTAATCGACAATATTAAATTAATTAATTAATTCAGGATGCAAATCCCCAAGATCTTCATAAGTTTTCACTTAACCATCTTCGCAGACTTTTCAATTAAGTGAGGTAATTCACTGAAAATTGCAGGGCAGTTGTAGAACGTTGATAATTTAAAATATTTCAGCTTTACGAAATTCTCAGACGCCAAAATTTATATCAACCCAGTCAATCACCTAAAGTGTTTCCTTATACTTCGATTTATTTCACTGCCCCCGAGGGTTTACTTGCACGAGTGTATTACAGCTAGCTCTTTCGATAACCTTCTGGGAAGCAAACTAATTCCGTTGCTGCCAACCAGCTAACCGTGGTTTCGTACATTTTCGAAACAATAGACACATTGTGTATGTTTCAGTTTGATTTAAGCCTTCCACTCGTACAATGAAGCCATCTTCGAAATGAATTCGAGGGTTGAATGTTCCTTTGCACGTGGTGCGATTAAGAAGAGCTCGAATTTATTAAAATTTATTAATACATGTAAACGTATGTATGTGAACTGAGGGAGCCGATGCAAAATTATGCAAAAATCAAAGTAGAAGCGAAAAACTTGTCTAATTCGCAGCCGAAACTAATGTGATAACCGCCTCTGTTTGCAAATTAACCCGTTTTCGATTCGCTTGATTTTGCCTATAAATATTCAAAAGCCACCCTCGGAAAATTCTCAGCCTGCATTTGTAGTGAAGGTCTCTGCGAGTTTTCTCGTGGAAATTTTTGCCAACTCCGGACCTCACGTAATAACAAAAGTTTACTCGTTTCCGAATGATAACTTTAGTTCTCTCATACACGTCAAGTGTTTTTAGTCATACTGATTGCGCACGTATAACTTTCTTATGGCGTAGAATTTTCAAACTTGAAATATATGCGACGGATTTTAATCTAAATTTGACATACTTTTGTTAAATAAATTTGATTTAATTTATATTGAAATAATGCTGTGTGTTGTGTTATCCATAGTATAAATAATAACGTCTGTATAGAAATATAGAATCTTTCATGAATATTTAGAGCAATATAATACCCCGTTTAAGTATAACTTTCAGCTGTAAAACAGATATGGGCAGACGTTCACTGACATTTCGATCATAACTCTGCCTGAAGGGTTTACGGGCTGTTCTTATCTGATCGCGTGTCTCGGCGCTAGGAACTTTCCAGGATAATAAATGCTGAAAATTCGTTAGAAGGGTGTTGTGCGTTTTAAAGAATTCCGTTGAACAAAAATGACATAGCTTACATCGGTACACGAAAAGCCTTGTCGTTTTATTGCCGCTGAAACTTACGAATTTATGTGTCTGCGTGTTCCTGCACGAGATCCTTTCATAAGTTGTTTTCTTGTCTGAATTACATGTAATTGCTACGATTTAACGCGGCTACTTCACACGCAAAAAAATAATTAGCCCGGGTTCATGTTTTACCCTTGTAAGAATTTCATTTTCGTATCTGGTCAGCACATTTCATTTCTAGACACGTAAAGTGGCGTATAAGCATGAAGAACATGTCCTTATAATGTTTAGGCACATAAATAGAATCCAAATAGAATTCTATAACAAAAAAACAATAAACACTCGTCCTTACATTTTTAAATTTGTAAAACTTGACAGCTTCAAAAATAAATTAAAAGAAGAGTGGTCGATGTAGAAGTTATAACAGAACAAAGTGACAAAATACTTTTACAAAAAAATAACGAGTTCAATTAAACTTCAATGCGAAAGAAACTTTTTTTTAATTGTGATATACCTCTTGAAAAGGTTGCTGAATAATACGTCCAACAGTTCTACTAAAACTGGTGTTGTAGCTTACAATCAACAGAGGCAATTTTTAACCTCGGCGCTCGTAAAAACATATTGGAAACCTCAACGTACGTTCCATATTTATTTATTCATTACCCAATAGACGACTTACCTGCGTGCCGTACAATAAAATAAACGAACGCGCTGGCCAGTTTTAAACATTAATCTGTAACGTTTCCTGCCGGTCGACCGTGCTCGAAAAGATATAAAATTTGATTTTTGCCCATAGGCACCGGCGTAAATTATTCACAGCTTGATCAAAAGAACAAGGACGAAATTACGTTTCTGAATACGAAATCGAGCTGGCAAAACAATATGATAAAAATTACCCGGACAGGATAAAATGACTTCCTTCTTTTCTTCTTCGACGGAGCGAGACGGGCCTGAGAACTTAACTAATTTGCTTGAGTGGGAAATTAATATAACTAATTGAATTAAAATCGTCGCTTCGTTGGCCGGCTTAATTTTTAATCTGCAGTTTATTGTATTTTTTTGCTTTAACTTATTAACACAAGATGTAATTTTCTGACAGTCCTGGAGTTAAATCGCTTATTATAACTAGAGATCGGAATCATATATTTTGACATCAGCAATATGTTATTTCAGCTGTAGTTTCTGACTAGTTCGAAACCGTCAAAAGAATTGAACGCATTCATCAATGTTGCCGCTGTTAAAATAGTTTATTATTTAGGTGGACAATCGATTCTAACAGTTCCGAACTGCTGCTGGAATAAATCTAATAAGAGAACAAGTGATTTTTTACGAAGTATTTTTAATTCGTATTTATTGCGTAGTCCTTTTCGAAATAATCTGGACTTTCAATTTAATTTAATCAAGTTTTTTATAATGCGTTATGTCATGTCACTCACATGATGATTCCAAACTCTAATTATAAAGATATTTTTTTCCAATTTATGATTTATCACAAACCATTCTAATGTGACAAATTAATGAGAAAACAAAAGAAAGTTTATCCATCATCCTTTAAATAAAGCCTCTATCATCCTAAATGCAATTTCCAAATCCTTCAATTATAATGGGTATCACTGTGAAAAAAATTAGTATGTATATCAACAGAGAAACAGTCTTAGTTTCAATGTTATTAACATAAATGTCACGTCAATAAGTTTCACTTGTTTTCAAACTCTTGCAAATTAGTTTGTGTTTTTATGTGATTCTTCTTATATCGATCACGCAAATTAACAATAACACAATTATAATTAAATAAATAGTAACAAATGAGTTTCTTGTAACTGCTGTAACCTTTAATGTTCGTTTTCTTCTCAACGAATTCCCTAGGTGCCGCTGTAAACGAGAAACGCATCAGTTTGTTGGAAAAGTGAAAACGAGAAGACGTCTACTTCATAGGTATATATCCATCGATCGTTAGGGGAACTTGAGCAGTTCTTTTCCTGGTGGACGTATTTATAGAGAGCGAAAGTGCAATCAATACATAAATCTGTCGATAAGTAATAAAAGGTAAACGTAGGCTCACGTTTCAGAGTAATATTCTGAAAGCTCCTAATGCCCAGGTTTTACCGAAACAGCCGTTTCTAATACCAGACGGGAAGTTCGTAAGGTTGTTACCAATCCCCTGAGTACCTCCGGCGTACATTCTATAAATTAATAATCTTATGTTATATTTGTTAGAGGAAATTGTTGGAAACCATTACGTTTTCAATTGGTAATTCTTGTTAACTTATACCTTTTTCTTTTACTTCTCATTACATTAATTAAAGTTTTCATTATATCTACTGAAGAATTATTGTCAATAACAAGAAATAATTAAGAACATTATAAACTTAGTTATGAGTACTAAAGGATTTGTATTTGCAAACTGCGATAATTTTAGTAACAGAGTTCGCTTTCCATCAAAGCTAGTATCGAATTACTTTGCATTTAACGTAATTCCTTTACATCTTTGAGCTTTGACCGCATAGCAAATAATTAACAACTGGAGTACATTGTTTGCAGTACAATTTGTATGTACTGAACAGACGCAGAAACAATAATTAACCCTATGAGCTAACGACATACTTCTATGGGGTATTTGCTTTATGCTCCAATCGTGGCGTACAGAAAGTGGAACTGCCTCTAACTCCGGCGTGTATTAAACTTTTAGTTGGTCGCCTAATTGTTCGAAAACGGAACAAGACTCACAATAGTACCAGGCTACAATTCAAGAAATATCGGTTTTCCCATAAACTTCACGCTCATTCAACAGAATGTTGTAAACAAGTGCCCGAAACTAAACTGACATCTTTGCGATAGTAAATGGAGAGTTTAAGTCAATAGAAATCAAAAGTACATTGAATTGGAGTTATAATTTGCAAAAAATGAAATGCTTTATTGATTCTTCAAAAACAATTTTTGAATAAAAACTTGTGTTAGTTTTCACGAGAAACAACATCTGGCGATTGTTGCACGACAAATTTTCCGGTAGAAAGCTCTGGAGAACGGGTAAAAGAAAATCTGGTATGTTTCTATTCGAAATTGAATAAAACTTAGACGTCAGCTTTTAAAAATAAGTTCATGGAAAACCAAATCCAGCCAATCTGAAATTATGAGTAGCAATGGAAGAAGTCCTAAAGAATTCTGTTTCTTTAGGACAACTAACTAACTGAAAGTGGGTTCTTCCATTTTCTAATTACGCGAACTTACGACTCATTGCGGTTGTACTTAGTCTCCTAAAGTGTCGGTGATATTGTGTAAATTTCTAATCATTAATGTTCAAAATAAATACAAACGAGACTAATGCATGTCTAAGATTCCAAAAAGATTCCCGTAATATAATTGAGTCCAAATACGAAAAAGAAACGGTAAAATCAAATCTTATGAAAGAACGACCTACATATAAGTCACATAAAATCATTAGGATGCGTCTATTTCGAGGCAATTAATATCACTTCAAAGTTATAAGACTAGACAACGTTTGTTTGATTATTAATTTAGAGCGAGCGTAGATAAATGATGTGTCCACATAAATAATTCATAATGAAATTAGAAGATATGTAATACGACCCTCTATTCCAGCTAATGTAGCAGACTTATACTTAATTATGCCGGGTGCCAGTTCGGTAAGGTCTGATGTAATTATTTCTAAATTAAATAGGATTAAGTTGTATTAAATGGCAATTAACATGTCTCTGGCGTCTAAGGAGGTGTGTTTTAATTAAGCAAAAATTAAATCACCTTGCGCCCTTCTCGTTCATTTCAATTTCAAATTGTTTTTACCCTTGAATAGCTAATGGCATTATGAATTGAGGGAATTGCTTCGAATTGAATTATTCAAACCTCGGAATAATTTGCTTATTTTGTTGCTGGTGATTTCACGTAAAGATGATGAAAAGTTAAATCATCACATTTTATTCGCATTAATTTCGGTTGAGAACTTGCGAATGCAGAGTTACAGGTGGCAGACGACAAGATTTACTGCTCTTACAAGATTTACTGCGTACAGTGGGTGGAACTTTCAAATTCTGATCTCCAAGGGTCGTCCAGACAAATTAATTAATGCCGTTGTAAAATGAGTGATGGATCCGATTGATGGAGGCAGAAATTTTTAACCTTTTTTCTTTTCTAATTGTGGAAGTGTTTCCTCAGCGATAAAATGGATCAAGCCAAGAACCTTCATAACGTGTAGAATGTCCGGATTTATTGCTTATATTTCTTGGGTTCGCAAAAGTATGGCAGGTATTTCGCTTTCGTCTCGTCCGGCTGTACACACTCAAATCCTTACCCCTCCATCAAACGTATTGAAGTGTTATCGAACTCGGCGAGGATTATTAAATATTTAATCTACGCTTTTCCCGTGATGTCTCTTCCAATACGTTTTATTTGGTTTGGCCTGGTCTAATACACGCCAGAAATTTAATTCCGGATGAAAATTTTAAAGAATTTCCGTCACGTTTGTTCAGAATAAATGAGTTGGTAACTTTTACAAGAAAAATAATTCAGTGAATGATTATTTATTTTCGACTATACCGCTTACCATTGAGAATACGACACCAAGAAGAATTAGGCGTTTTCGCTTGCGTGCTTAACAGCAAATTGTAAATGATTTATTTGAAAAAAAATTATCAACTCAAGGAGTATGAGATACTTTTTACTTTTGCGCTTATGAATTTAACGTGATCAAATCAAACTTCGTCTGTTACTGTTGTGTAAAAATGTTCAAAAAATGGTCTCAAGTAAGAATAGGTACGTCGCGATTGCAGTAACTGACGGAATTTGAAAGGGCGCACAGAGTTGAATTGTGAGAAGCTGAAATTTGCCGTGGGAAAAAAGTCAGAAATAAAAATCTCAATAACACCACGGTGAGAAGTTATGATGGGCCATTTAGAAATGGGTCGCCAAAGATACCTCACGAAATAGTTTCCCAAGAAGCACCACACAGAGGGTTTCTTCACCTTCTGGGACTGCAATTCGGAAGATAACCGATAACTGAAGTCACTGGAATTTAGTCGAATTCAGATTTTGTTTGCATATATCAAAGGAATAGAAGATGTAGGGAAAACGACTGATTTTGCAACATTCTGTGGATCGGCATGTGGCTAACATTGTGGGACTAGTGGTATGGGGTGCAAACCGGATTAATGTTTATCGACATACAAAATGTCCTAGAACAGGTGGAAATCGAAATGTTTATGTTCTGTTGGAACGAAAGATCAATAATGTACCTCATCCTCTCAAAACTTTCTTACATGAGTCCCTCATTAAAAGCATGTCTAGGCGAGTTTTGAAATATCACAATTAAATATCTTCCAAAATGACACCCCTTTCTTCTAGATCTTGCATAAGGGTTTTCCAATAGGGTTGGGCCGAAGTTGATAGGCTGTGGCGGCCATGTTGTTTTGACGGCGTCTATCAAATCTGTTATTTGTTATTCAGTCGCTGATGCCAAATCACCACAGCAAGTTACACGATTGAGCAGCACGTCCAAATAATAAAACTTTATTATCGAAATGAGTGTTCGTTTGAGCATTTGAGCATTGCGCCCATTTTACAGCAGATGCGGTGGCCCTTCAAAGTCGACTCTCCAACGTTTGGTGGCCAAATTAGAGACGACCGGTTAGGTAAACAATTAGCGAACACTCGTACGTCAAAGGAACGCCAAATTGGCCAAGAACATCGCCGCTGTCCGTGAAAGTGTGCAGGAGAATCCGAGGCAGTCAATTCCTCGCCGAACATAAGAACTCGGCATTTTGCAGATTTCAACTTGGCCGAAAAATTATCTTTAGCGACGAGGCGCACTTTTGGATGAATGGCATTGTTAACGAGCAAAATTGCATCCACAAAAGGTGGTTCCAGCAGAACGGCGCTACATGCCACACAGCGAACGCCATGATGGACATTCTGCATGAACGATTTGAGGGGTGACGTGAATTGGCCACCAAGAACGTGTAATTTCAGCCCGCTAGACTTTTTCTTGTAGGGTTTACTGAAGTCGCAGGTCTATGCCAATCGACCGATGACCTCAAAGTTAACATAACCCAGGCCATCGCTCAAATTGAGCTGGATCTATGCGGCAAAGTCATTGAAAATTGGTCCTCTAGGATTCGTGCCAGTGTGCGAAGCCGCGGCAGACATATTTGAACGATGTCATATTCCATACATAATGGCATATGGGAGCCTTTCAAATAAAAAAAAAGAATTTCGTTAATACTTCACACACAGCTTGTTATATTCCATTTCAACATCGACCCGACCTTATTGGAAAACCCTTTATATGCATTTTTCTTTAGTTAGTAACGAGGTACCCCTTTTTAATTTAAACGTATATGTATATGTATGTGTGTGTGTGTATACGTATATGTAAAAAAAACGACTCTCTATACAACAGGGCGACGTCGTAATCCCAACAAAATAAAGATAAAAAACGAGATTTTCGCATATCTCGCAAATTACCCGCTGAGTGTGTTGTGTACTTCCCCAACGCCAAGCATTCACTATGATGACGTACGCAACACACATCTTGGTTATAATGACCGTAACGAGTATTTATCTTTATTACGTCGCTGCTACGCTGATTGTAGTTTATTCATGAGCTGCGTTACGTGATTACACGATAATGACACTCGTCAGACAAAATGGGACCTGTTAGAACCGCGTGATGCCCGTAATCCTTCCTCGTCAAAACGTCAAGAGGTCAATTAAATTTTTTCTTTTCTCTCGTTCGCCTGCACATTCTTCAGCAATTTTTTTCTCTAAGTGGTGACTTGAATATATTTTGAGTTATTAAAGTTTCTTGCGACTTTGAATTGCCAGAAAAAATTTAAAATGTTAATAATTCTTTATATTAGAAAAGGTTGTACCACTTAAAAAAAAAAAATTAGCGCAATTCTTCAGGAAAATTTAAATTTAAATTTTGTTACTGATGACAATTTTAGGTCTTAGTTAATTGCTTAACGGCATTTATTTAGCACCTCAAGCTGAAGTGGTTGTTAGAAAATCATTCTGATCTTTGAGTTCTTCTTGCATTTCGATTTCTATGAAACTCTGGGTGTGTATGTTATTTCTCTTATTTTATTTAACCGTTCGCTTCTGATAAAATGTGCAAAGTAAATAAAGTCAGCGCAATTCTTGGTGTATGTTTACTATGTTTACTATCTCCTTTGTTGTACGCTAAGTAAGTTAATTTGTATTTGCAAATTAACTCTATGGCAGTCGTGTTAGGTTAGGTCGATGGTATCTGTTTGCCCTGAAGCGGTTTTAATTAGATGAAACTGCACTGGTATACACAATTAAACGATAAGTATAGGTGCACAGTTTGAAATGCGATATGGAAAATCGTTAGTGTGTTATACTATGCACGAAAATTGCATTAAAGTGATCGCACAGCTGAAGTAACGAAGTAAAATCATTTTGATGTCCTTGCCAATGAAACGCACATTCATCAGTAATGTATATTATATTAGAAATGATTTAATATTGTAATAATTTAATTCGGTTTAACATAAATGTAACGTTTGGATTAGTTAATTGTTACGCTTCATTTTCAAAACATAAATACAGCAAAATTTACTTACTAATCTCTATTGATGATTTTGGGCAATCTGTGTATTTGGAACTTACCAAAATGAATCAATCCATGTAGCATCAAACTACCAAACCGTGTTATTTCCTACCTAGTACAAAACTATTTTATATAATTTCAATTAGACCTTTAATAGAACAACGAACGAAGAGGCCCACAACTAACCCTTCGGCAGTCTGTTGTAGGCCTTAATTACGCTTTATGTTGGCACACTTCGCGCTACTTCTTGCTTCTCGAACTTTACAGCTGTTTACTTGTAAGGAGTTGTTGGCAACCCTCGTTTTTATGAGTGGAATGAAATTTCTAGTGGATATTAGAACGACAAGTTAACAGACTTGCTTGTAAACGGTGATAAATAACAAAAACACTGGGTCTTCATCGGTATAAGCGAGCAGAGTTTAAAGTTTAAAAAAATCAATTGATTATCCCTATATAGAAAAAAACTTCATTCATTAATATCTACCCACACAAAGCGTGGGTGGATGTAAATATATGAACGCTTATATTAATAACAACCCCAAATAGCTGGTACGTGAATACAAATTATCGTCGCTTTTGAGAAAATTAAGACTTCAAAGATTGATCAGCAGGGTGTGTAACAATAATAACACCCACCTACTGCGCAATTAGTTAACAGTTTCTTAACGCTATTTATGTCTTCATTGTTTTGCCTTTCGTTTCATTGAATAAATTTATGTCGAAGGGGTTGTGAGAAAGAGTGAGCAATACCGTTCAATACAACTAAAAAAAAAAGATGAAACAAATTCAAAAATTTCAATAGCTAAGGATAATGATATCAAAAGCTAGAAGAATAGAAGAAGAAGTAAAGATAGCTCCATATTCCAAAGCATTAAAGATGAAGAAATTCTAAAGCATTTAAAAAAAAGTTGTATTTTGCTCCCTTGTAAGCAGAACAGAATCATAGTCAATAAGATAAAAGAGAAAACGTAGAAAGAAGGAAAAAAAAATTTGAAGATTAAAATCAGTAAAACATTTAGACACACTCTAAAAGTGAAATCAATTGGAGAAAAAATATAAAGGCAACAGGAGAAAGAAATTGTTAAGAACATGCTCGACTTAAGAACTTCTAAGAAATAATTAACATGATATAGATCAAGAAGAACATGGCAAAAGGAACGAAAAGTGAAAACGGTGAAAAAAAAAGAAGGGGCAAATTAAGTTTTGCAAAAAAGGTGGGGACGGAAGAGAATTTGGAGGATATCAAAATCACATTCACAATTATAAGGTTAAATAGTGTAATGTAGAGCTTAATGTATATGTTATATTACTAACTAAAAACTAAACTCATTTTGTAACAAATATAATTGAATGAATTTTTCATGAAACAAATTATGCTGAAACCATACAAAAATATATATGTAATATTAAGAAATAAAAGCTAATAATTTAACCGAACTTCGATTATAATAGCCAGTAATAAAAAATGTATTTATTGCCAGTACACAACATTAAAGTCAAAATTAATTCGGCAATTAATTCCTAATGATCTACGGTAACTTTTATTTTGTGTACATTGTAGCCGTAATTTATTTACGCGCCCCACTCCAAATGAAGCAGATGCAGCTTTTTTTCCTCTTCGTCCCTCTCTCGCTACGTAACCCTAATTACACTGCAATTATTTTCAAATTGTGCTCACTAATGTATTAGCAGTGATAAAAATTTCCTATAATTTGCGGCCGAAAAACCTCATAAATCCCGGAAGTAATCCCGGAAGAATTAAAAGCTTTGTTAGATGTATTGTTATCGGAGTTCCTTTTTTCCACTCCAGATTTGTCTTTCTTTGCGTGCTCGCCACCCGCGGTAATTATTGAGCAGTTTTTTCAATTCACTTCCGCTTGTTCCAGGTTTTTCATTGGTTCAGCCGTGTATGGGAAAGTTAAGTTTAGGAAACTTTCATTAAAACGAACTTCAACTTGGGAAGTTTTCTCTATATCGGCTTTATTATCTAGCACTAGTTTAATAACTTTACATTATCGATGAAAATTGTAAGCTTTTAAGAAATAATTTATTCCATAGTTTTATCGGGATATAAGATCTATAGTTTTTATGACGTTTACCATGAAATAAAGAGAAGATGATAGGGGTATAGTCTCAGTTTAGGTATATGAATAGCGCAGAGAATTGACGATAAAAATTTTTAAGTGAGAAAGAAATACTCAACGTAAGTAGAAGTGAGAAGATGACACTTTGCAATTAATAGAAAAAAACAGAAACGATCATAATCCATAACTTCACAGTGTCGAGAATTGGGTTTGATGCCTTTACTTATTGGGTAGTGTTGGAAAATTGAAGACAGAGTTGTGACTTTGAATCATCGCTCGCAGTTTCATGAAAAGGAATATGAAAATTAAAGCCCTTAGAGAGCTTGAAGCTGCTCCTTATGCGAAAGGAAAGCGACTACTGCTTTGCAAGAAGTTAAAAGTCAAAAAAGATGAGTCGGTCGCTTATGTGGACAGCCATGAAAGTAAGTTGAATGAAATGATTACTAATAAAACTTTTTTCTTTTTACAAACATTATTTTGTAGACTTCTACCATTTAGTTTGTTTACACAAAAATGGTATGTCTTCACGAAGACATACCATTTCCTTCAGTGTTTCTTGAAATTTACATCCTAAAAATTTCTAAAGTTTGCTGTATTTAATACATAACTCTTTTCACCTCCAGTTAACTTCATGGACTTGAAGGTAGACAGGGAGATTTTTTATCTCCTTTTTCTTTTCCTTCGCTTTCCAAGATTTTCCCATAGCATTGAGTTTACTAAAGTTGGTAGTAGTTGAGGACGTTAGTAATTCGTCTTTAGTGTTAATTTTTTTTTTGGTCTGCGATTGGCACTTCACTTTTAAAACTGATCCATAAATTTCCTTTGAATATGTCCATCATTTTGGACAAGATATGTCAGTAATGACTCCAATATGGTCTTTTATAAACACAAATGTGTTTGACGTAATTTCTTTTTTTTTCTGTTAGTAGGTTTGGATTTAGTTTAACCTCTACTAGTGTACCAATTTCTTTCTAAACCAAATCTTTGGTCAGCTTACCAAATTTCCAATGGAATCCGACGTATGGTTTCAGTGACGTCAGATATCTCCTATTTTGTTAAGCTCATTGCTTTAGTGAGCTTGAATTTGACGATGCTCTTTAATCCTTCGATTCCAAATTCAAATAAATTCAAAGTCATGTCGTGCAATGAAAGGTATTGAAGCGTGGAAGTTCGAGTTAATTAAGCCTTGATTCAAGTCAAGCTATGATGTAGTTGGTGGAAGATTGTTACGGTTTTAAAACTAAATATATTTATTTCAAGTATATTGGATCACCTGTATTGTGTGGAAACTAAAAATACATTACACGTTTTACTTTCCTTTCATCAGATTTCAAAATATTGCACGAGGAGACACAAGTCATAACCTACGCTATACAGTAATACTCTATTTCTTTCTATTCTATTACTCTCCTGCGTAATCCAACTGTCTTTTCTTAACAACGCGGAAGCACCACCGAATCTTATACGAAAGTCAGTAGTTTGTTAACCACGTGCACATAATTTTATTTCTGGGCTGGAAGCTGATCGTAAATTTTTCTTCAGTGTGTTGTTTGTGAAGAAGCTCGACGGATGAATATGTTCCGTGATTTGAAAAACGTACTCTACGTGAGACTAAACCAAGGTGTGATGCTTTCCCAACACCGATTTCTTCTTACAAGTCAGCAAAGCTCTGTGCGCAGTTCTCGTCGTAACGTTGTTGTTATTTTCGTTTTCTTAATTAGGCTTTTTCAGGCATTAAACGGAGGCTTTTATTTGGGACCACATAGCTGGAATACCTGAATGCGGATGTAGAGCACTCTTGTGGTATCGTTGAGACGTACCTTTGTTTGATATCGTCGACGCAAGAAGGAACTATTCTGGGGGACATACTGATGTCACACTCCTCCGCCAGACGATGATACTTGTTGGATCTCTTCAACTTTCTGACAGCTGATGTGAAGTGAGTGTGAATGTGTTAAGGTTGGCTCTATTTAGTTTATTTTACCATAATATTTACGTTGAATCATTATATGAAATTAAGCTTATTTAATGTGGAGAATTATTTTCTTTGCAAGTGGTTCCGGGCTTGGTGTTTCATTGCAACTTAACGTAACTTAGTACGGTGTTCGTATTTAACGTGTATTTATTTTAGGTCTGTGGTGGTCTCAT
Source organism: Serrognathus titanus (assembly GCA_039766575.1). Taxonomy (NCBI): domain Eukaryota; kingdom Metazoa; phylum Arthropoda; class Insecta; order Coleoptera; family Lucanidae; genus Serrognathus; species Serrognathus titanus. The sequence continues at coordinate 66,769,566 of CM077911.1, forward strand.
TGTTGTTAAATCTTTTCTTCAGTGGCACAAATAAGGACAAATTTCCACTGGTGATTTTCTACTTCAGTTTATTATCCTCCTTTTTTTCGGGCTTACGTACGACCTCGACCTTTCCCACTGATTAGCCGACAGTAAAAAGATTTTAATTTTCCATCCTCACTTTTGCAAACCAGTGAAGGCAAGGCTTGAATGTACGACTGCGTTTGATGTAAGAAGTAGCACAAGACCAACAGTTAATATTGCAGTTCCAAATGGTGATGAAGATTTTGATGAAATTCCTCAATTTTTTAATGTAGATTAGATCTGATAGGTGTATTTTATCATGTAGAAGAGAAAGGTCTTTTAATAACGTTGATGTCTGTCTCCAGCGATTAAATTACTTGCGGTACCAGAATTTCGTACGTTGGCATCGTGATTATTTATGCGCTGTCTGACGAACACAATTAAGTGATATAATATCGCCGCTAGATGAGACACAAGATGAGCCCCAATATCTAATCCCTATCTCGGTTGTAATTTGTCATTAAATACCCAAAGTAAAGCGCAACTGAAGGACATTAATCACCCGTGACGTGAATGTAACTCGCCCGGCACATAATAAACATGCAATAAAAAACGTAATCATTCAGATACGGTTAGGGACGATTTATCGTGCGCGTCCTTTACGATGTGTATGTATACATTCGCTGATAAACGCAAAGCGGAGCTCGCATTAGCGACGATGGGGACGCCACCAGCGAGAATCCTTCGTCCTTTCGACGCCTTCCTTCGAAGAAAATCTTGAGACAAATTTTAACGAAATAAGTCGTTTCCTGAATAATAATTTTAGGCAAATTTTTGTGCTCGAAATATTTCCCGAATTCACTACAAAACGGACGGCGCACAATGAATAACCCCTCTGTAACATTAACGTCGAGTTTTGATTACATTCAGGTAAAATGAAATTCACCAACTTAGTTTCTAAAGAATATGAAGGAAGTAATTAAAGAGAAAGTAAACGTAAGAGATGCTATTGTCTTATTTATAAAAGGGGGTTTGTTTAACCAACGATAGCCAGTTTATAATTTCGTTCCTAAAATTTAAACATTTCAGATAACTTAACTGCAACAAAATTTAAAGTTAGTATATATTATTTCAAATTATATGAAGCAAAATCTCAGCACAGTTGATTACTTAGTAGGTTTGGTTTTACCGCAAACTTGGAGGACACTGCCAGAAAGTTTCCGGCAAATTGTTGCGGAGTTAACAACTGCATGTATTTTCAATTAGTTCAGGTAAATTAATATTGTTCAGCGACTAATTTAATAGTTTACTTATGTGTAGCATTTTCCCTCACATAAATTAATAATTAAACTATCTAAACTCGCGTGTGTACTCTACCAAGTTAGTCGAAATCACGGGATCCTAACTTTGCACTACTTGCTCATGCTTAATTCTCCAGAAAATGTCTAGGATGAGACTATTAATTATAAATACGGTCTGGTGTTGTATGAGCGAACCCGGTCAAAGATTTTCCATTTCAATTTTCCTCAAAAATATTGTTTGAAAGCTAAAGTAAATGCACACGACTTTTCTGTGGATAATTTAAAATAAATTTGAATATTTTTCATACTTTATTACTGTAAATATGTATGTATATTTTTGTAATCCCTTAGGATCTAAATAATTATGTGAATCAGAGCAGCAATAAAATATATTTATAGTAAAATGCAGTAATAATTTGTTTTAATGGAACCCATTCGACCAAACCCAAAATACGCAAAACAACTTTTTGCGATTTAATGTAAATCCCTTTTGAAATATTCAGCAACTAAAATATATCGTAGTTTTTCACCAAGCGCAGCTGCTAAACTGCCATTTTTTCCCTAATTTAGCAAACTGTCCCCGAACCTCTGTGAATTATGAATTCGATTTTTAAAGCCCGGTGCGTCATATAATTAATTTAGGGAAATGAAACTGTGTGCGTAAAATAATTTGATCCGAATGGATTTTGCACTGCGCTAATTAACTCGCCTGGTATTACGGAGCAGATGATTTGCGAAATTTATTGCCCAAGTGCGAAGTGGAAGTCGTTAAGGGAATGTATTACTTTCAGTGGTCTCAGAAACGGCTATAAATTTTTCACCCCCAAAAGATGATTATTAAGACGACTTGTAATAATATTTGGAGTAATATTATCGTTGCATTTCATCTCCGAATAGATTTCAAAAATGTTTTTTCTTCTTCTTAATGTTTTCTTGCTTTTCTTGTCTTTATTGTAAAATAATAATGTGTTCAACACAAAAGAAACACATTTGCTTCATTGAACCAGAAAAACTTAATACTTTTTTCCCAAAAAATGAGGTGTGCTATGAATATGACTAGCGAAAATGAACTTCATTCGACAAAAAATGAACAGGAAAAGAATGAGGTACGAATTAACCAGTTTCATTCAAGAACACTATACATCGAAATATTTGCCTAATATAAGAGATAGTCAAAATATTTCACTGTGCTCCGTTGAGAAGTAGTCAGAAAAAAAAGAAAAATAGCGATAACCGTAGCCATAATATAAATTAGAAGAAAAGGCCAATTACCCATTTAATTTTACATTGAGGGTCTATGTTCCAAAAGTATAGGTATGGTTGCCATGCAGGAGCAAGTCTTCAGTTACAAACAGCAGTTTATAGCTAACGGATTAGAAACAAGCAGTTTTAATAACAGTAAAAATCAGGTGTTCTATAACTGAGAACGCCCTACATGACACTTGGGCAACCATACCTGCACATTTGGAACGTAGACTCCCTTTGTAAAATTTAATGGGAAATTGTTCCGGAACCGACATAGCTATTCTACTACGATGTTTATCAATGATATACGGTTATTGTAGTAAATTAGAAAACGCTGTCCTACGATCTTGAAGCCAATAATTTTATGCGTGCTTAATTATTCATATTTTCCTCCCGTACTGTAATTATTTCGGTCCTGAGTAAGAGAGGTTCTAAAACCGGCTCTTTATGTGCAGTTCCGCTGCATTAAAACATTACACAAGACTATCTCCTCGTAGCGTCTGTAAAATATCGCATTCGCTACAACAGTTTACACAGGCGTGAAATTCTTAATAAATCTAATAAACGAGCGGGTCGAAATGAAGTGCTGTCGAGGATGAGGCCGACTTAGACGAACGGCACTAACATCTCTGATATGTAGCAAGTATATTTATCACCAAACTAGAACTGGCCGTCCATTGCCCGGAGTTATTAACTAACTGGAACCGGACCTACAGTCGTGGAATGATTGTCCGGAAATTCCGGAGTTTGCGGTCAGACAATTGAGCATTCTTTATGCTACTTCGCGTTGGCGCGTTGTATTATTTTTATACTATAACACTCGGCGCACTGTGAATCATTCGAATTACGTTCTCCTTTTTCTAATACATTCTTTCGTAATTGTTTTAAGCAAAGAAGATTTGATACGAATTAAATAAGACTCGTGCATTTCTTAGTAGAACTGAAAGAAATGTATTTTTTTATATTTAAGAGCTTGCTTTCAGAAGTATATTTTGCGAAACATTGGAGGGCGCATCATTTCATTACATGTTTAGCTCGTAAAAAATTCATGACCTCTTACTGTCGAATAAGTGATGAAAGCTTCCTGGAGTGGAGTAGGACTTAAATTTCCATCAACTTGCTATCGGTGAAGTCGTGTTACAAATTTATCAGCGTTAAGTGGCGTATAAATTTCAAAAACACGATAATAGATATTATTAATAATTGTGTGTAATTCAAATACTAAAACGTTTTTCTCTTTAAATTTAATCAACTGACAATGGTAGCAATTTATAAGGTTCCATAGATTGTTTTCGGTCTAAAGTCTTTTGCATCTTTATAATGGAATAACCAAATATTATTAAAATGAGATTTCAAGTTCATGAGAATGAAAAAACAACTATAATCGTAATAATTTACAATGCTTTTTAATTTTCGTATGAAAAACGGAAGTTAAGTATGTGCCTAAAATCTAACTAAATCTTAATCGATCACTTAAACAGCACTAGATGTAACTTTCGGCGGATTCAGTTCAGTTGGAGATTATAATCGAAGTGATTACACAAAAAGAAGCTCAGGGAATTCGAAAATTTCAGTTAATACATGTTTAGTTGAAAATTCCAAGAATTCGAATCCCTTAGGAATTTTCCTCTCGAATTTACTTAGTTTCTGGTAAAGCAACTTTAGCAAGTTACGAAAATTTGGAACACCTACGATCGGTACTTTAGTCAACGATTAACTCTAACTCTACAATTCTAGGGAATAAACCAAAGATTAAAGTTAATTGTTGACTAAAGGACCGACTCTTATTCAGCTAGAAAGAATAAAGAGAACATAGATGATCAATACAAGATTGTAACTCAATACCTACACTGTTCAAAATTGGTCTAATAAAGGAAATGCATCCTCCAGTTCCTATTTCAGTTGGTGCCTGAAAGCCTAGCTTAATAAGAACCACTGGTCCTTTGTGTTCGGCCATCCGTGAATAATGTCGATATATGAGCAGTTGGGGTGTTGGGGTTGTCCTTCCGAATCTTCTTGTGGAGGTGCCTAATATGACAAGCAGTAGCCAAAACATTGCCTACGATAATCATTCTATTCTGTTAATCTTGAGCTGATGATTTTTTTATCGGCCTTAAGAAATCTTTAGCGATAGAGGTTTGTATTCTTAACGTTTCGTCTGCACAATAAGACTACTTCCAATCATTTTCACCCATCCATCTTTCTACACGTTTTAAAGAATCTTGAAGTTGGCCAATTGTATCCTATACACAGTTTCCCCAGCTTTGTAGAGCAACATATTGCAAGATAGAGAGTCATCAGAAATAATAGGTTTTAAAGATGCAGTACGCAAAAGAAGAAGACTTAGGACAGATCTCTGCACTAAACCTTTTGTAGTACGCAGTGGACTGCACAATTTATCGCTGTACCTAACATAGAGCAGTCCATAATGAAGAAGTACAGCTTTCTGGATGTTCCATAATTCTTAATCGGTATTGAAGAACAATTTAATTGAAGAACAATTCAGTCAATTGCTTTAATGTCTAAAATGTCACTACCGGAAACTTCTTTCATTTAAAGAGTTAAAATAAATACACCCTACCAGAAATCCAGATTATGACGTTCATCTACTAAGTTGCACTCAAATTACAAGTCAAATGTTACATTTCATTCGATAGGTCTCATAAAGTCATCGATTAATTACATTAAAATTTAAAAAAATTTGATGCAAATCGGTTTTTATTTTTATTTTTTTACTAAGTAGTAAACTGGCTACAATTTCTCATTTCTAATACAATGTTAGGTAAAAAAGTGATCGCAGAATATCGCGATTTAAACTTTTCGTTGAAATTTCAGAGAATTATTTTAAATATCATGATTTTGCTTGTTCCAGATATATGTTCCTTTTGAACTTTTCGGAACTTAAACTCTCAATCCAAATTGGTTCAAATATTATTAAGAGGGGAAATCACCCTATGTGATATCTCATCGTAGAATTCATTTTGTAAATAAGGTATCTATCTGTAAATAAATTTGTGAAGTACCAGCTTGCATGATGAGCAAGGCAAGAGCGGAAACATACTCCAATATATTTTCTCCTTTATCTCGTCCATCAGCAAGGTGCTCTGTTATATAAATCGGATTACACATTGTATGCCACGCAGTTACTTCTGCAATTAATTAGTAGAACTCTTAGATTTCAATATTTCCAGCTTATACGTATAATGAAGAATTCCAAAAAAAAAACACAAAATAAAACAATATATATTCGTGTTTCATTCCTGGTTATCAACAATAGAAGACCCTCATTATTAAACTTGGCAAGATTTATACCTCTCATCTACGGAAAATAAATACTGACCAAGAAAAAATAACTAATACAAAAGCGGTGCTGCAAAGATTAATGTAAGAAATCCAAAACGATGATTTTTAGCTACATTAATAATTTATGAGCAAGCATTCGTTATTTTAGTAGACGCTATCTCAACAAGTAGAGTTGATTTTATCAGCGGCGTCTGTATAAATACAGGGTTGTTAAAAGCACAAGATAGAGAAGTACGTGTTTAATAATTTATGCAAATGAAACGAACGATTCGGGGCGATACGACGCGTTGTGTAATTATTTTAACTAGAGAACGCTGTATCGAGTGTTACAACGATTTCTATCGCACGATTTAATACAATGTTCTGCTTACATTAACTCACAACGAACGTAAATCTAATGCGGTTTCTTTTATTTTTGGCCGATTTCCGTGCGTTTCGCCGGGATAAATTTATTGCTCCGCCTTAAATACGGTTTCTCTTAAAGAAAAATAATGGCTCGATTTAAATTTAAAAATTATGCAGCTTGAAAGTCGTCGTCATTTCATGATGATAAATTATTTATGCCCTTGCACATTTCGAATAAACAACGTCGTTTTGCGACGTCTGTTCGTTACAATTTATGCCGAGGCATTTCGACGCAATACGTGCAGAGTACAACGTGGCCAAAACATGTCACTCCGAGATTAAAGAGATATATTACTTTGTGAGAGGAAAACTGGATTAAGAATGTCAATACGGACACAAAAGTTTCCAGCTGTTTTCGTCGACGCCACCGCAACTTCCACTTCACGAAAGCCATCTAAACTCAAACGAGGAAAGCTCACTTCTTTTACTTATTAATGAGTTTTTCTTTAAGAAATATATAACTTTAGAGAATTGGTTAAAACAAGAGAACTAAGGAAATACGTTAACAAAAATTGGAAGAAAAGTAGAAAAACAAAACTGGTTTAATTTTGAGTTCGAAACAGGACGAGCTCTGATTAATTAAACACGTTACGACGATACGTCTCGTCGTACTCTGATTATAATGATTAAACGCACGTCCTTATGAACACATTACATCCAACAAACTAGCTGCGCCGTGTTATTGCAAGCCATTTGTCACCGGAATACGAATATATTAAGGTTTGCATATTAGGTTTTCACATTGTGTCCTACGACTTCGGCGTTACGCCTTGGACACCTGGGGATGCATTCATTATATTGAGGTACCTCACTTCAAACTGCAATTTGTTATTAGTAATTGCATGGTGATTCATATAACTTGCGAAGAAGTATTCGAGCAAAAACTTTTGTTACACAATGTAGATGTATTCTAAAATGATTCTATATTTATCAGATGGACGCATTACATATATAAATACACATATTTTCAAGATACTATAAAAACGTAAATTTATTTCCTACACGTAAAAATTTTCACCCCAGCAGCGCCAATAAAAAGTGCGCAGTATCTGACATTAAGGAGAGAAAAATCGGCCCTTTCTCCTGTACCTTTCGACAGTTATTAATATTTTTATCTACGACAGCATACATTAGGTCATATAGGCCCCAGGCGGGGTATAATAATAAACTCTGGCAAAAACGTTTCACGTTCCCCGTTCGTAACTATTGCTCTGAAAAATTTGTCGTCCTCCTAGTCCGAGACTGCAGTAGACAGGGACGTAAGTTTCCCGGTTTTATTGAGACGGAATCATCAACAGATGACGGACGGTGAACAGCTTGCTGCTAATGACTATATACTCTCTCGAGAAAATATTTCTCCCGAATGATTGCCTTAAACTTGAAATATGAAGCATCTCTTAATAACTTGTTTAAATTTTATGTTCAGTTCCTCGTTTTCATTGATATTAAATTTAGTTTAAAAGATACTGTATCGTGTGGGGATAAACATCTCAAGTAATACAAAATACTTTATTAAACTCTTATAAACGTTTATATAACAAGCCTTTAAAACTTCGAGCTTTTATTATGTGTTATTATAAACATTTTAGTAGTACTAACAAAGCACTTATATGTCCAAAATGGGCACAAGTAATGAAATAACGTAGTAATGTAGACGCCTAAAAAGTAACTTACAAAGTAAGTCAACACTGTTTTCTATGGCGTATTAAGGTTTCTACAACTGTTACAAATCTAATTAAAAAATACGTTATAAAGCAATTAATCTTATTACCTACTTACTGTGTACATCATTTATAAATAATGTTTTATTACTGCATATAAGCTTTATACAGGGTTATATATAAAGTAAGTTATATATTTTTTAAAAAAGTTTGCAGTCAGATAAGCTGTCAAAGTTGTTTCGGTATTTGTAAAAAATTAACGCGCCACGTGAAATATAGGAATTTGATTTACGTAAATATTTATTCAAAAAAAATTATCATAATTTTTTTATTTAAATTATCTTGTGAATGCTTTAGATAATTTGAATGAATAATTAATTCATAAAGTACTAATTTTTATGCACAAAGATAATGATTGGATGCCGTATGTGTTTATAACAATGGTCCCTGCATCAGTTCGTATAATTCTTTATCACTATTTTTTTATATTATTCACATATTCACATTATTCGGAAGACATTTTTATAACACTATTGATACTTTGTTTATATTCTTTATCATTATTTTTAACTTTTTTGCGTAAATCTTCGGTTCCTTTAAGCTTTGTCCAATTTGCTCCGTCCATATCTTGTTTCGATAACCAGTCAACTATCACTGCAAATGCAAATACAATATCTTACTAATTCTTTTATTCGAACAATTATAAATCTATATTACTTTTGTTTTACGTTTCAAAGTATTGACGGGGTAGTACCCTTAATCCAAGAAGGTGTTGGGAAAAGAAAGTTCGATAATCATTATAGAAAAGCTTTACAGTGAGCTACTAAACAATTTATAAAAGTATTTTGTAATGAGTCCCAAGAAAAATTTTTGCCTAGTGCAGGCAAATCATGTTGGGAGAAGAAAGTTCGATAATCATTATAGAAAAGCTTTACAGTCAGCTACTAAACAATTTATAAAAGTATTTTGTAATGATGCCCAAGAAAAATTTTTGCCTAGTGCAGGCAAATCACTCTATATTTGTTATTTATTATTATTTATATTTGTTTATTATAGTAGTGTTTTTAAAGATTATTAAACGCTCTCAGAAGCAAGTGTAAACTTGTGTATAAATACGAAAAGCTACTACAAACGTTATTCTACTTATAAAAGGTACAAATGTAATACTTATAAATGCACTTTTATACATGTTTTATTATTTAGTATTATAAGCACTTTTAAACCTAATTATTATTTAAGCATTTTTACATATTAAAAACTAATAAAACTAATAAACTAATAATAAACTAAAATGGTACGAAATACAGCAAATAAACAATAATAATGCAGTAATTTAGTTGTATGCAGCAATACTTGGGATGTTAGCAAACTTAAGGCTCTGAATGCATGGTCGATGTCTACCACTAAATACATCGAATGGTTAGACAATGCAGTCAATTTGGATTTTTCTAACACACGAATGACTTGTGATCGTTTAGTGATCGTTCCTCAACATATTTAGGCGATTTAAATTTAAGAGTCTGAATGCAAGGTCCAGATTAATTACTAAAAGTTATCCGTGTATTCTGACTTTAAATGCCGTGATTATCAATGAAGATAAGGGGCTGTCTCAGAAATAAAGAGACAAAGTTGATTTTACATGAAAAATATTAGGTGGCTTTGAGTAAAATAAAACGTTATGACATTCAAGTATGTTGGTACTTGTCAGTTAACTGTGTTTGTAAGTAGTTTTACATTAACAATAATGAAACGATTAGAATACGAAAGTTTTGCAAAACGGGTCGTTCAGCACTACAATCACTACGGCAAATCGGAATGTATTCAATACTTTCTACGTGAAGGAGCCAGAAGATCCACCATACACCGAATAATAAAAAGGTACGAAATTAATGGAACTGCAAATTTTCAAAAAATTCCGGGGTGTCCAAGATCCCAAAGTACTCAGAAGAATATAAAACGAGCAGAAGCGGTCTTTACCAAGTCACCAGGAACGTCTGTGAGAAATACAACAGCAAAACTTGATCTATATAAGTCAACAGTGTCTAGGATCGAGCAAATGAAGCCCTTTTCAAAACTATCGGCGCCAAATATTTCAAAAACCAAGAAATACGTGCAAAAAAGGCTGTCGAAAAGTGGATGAAAAAACACTACGAAAGACACTCATTATTGACGACGAATCTTACGTAGTTGCCGACCCAAGCGACATTCCTGGCAAGCAACGTTTCCACGCTCGCAAGAGAATGGATGTGAAATATGCTGATAGAGTGAAGCCCTAAGCCAAATTTTTCAAAAAAATACCTTGTTTGGCAGGCAATTGATGAAAACGGCAACGTTTCCGACCCCTTCATTTCCCAGGGTTCTATGAACTCAGACGTTTACGTGAAGGAATATGTGAAGAAGCGATTAATTCCCTTTATTAATAAATTTCATAATAAGGACATTGTCATTTTCTGGCCTGATATGGCAACATGTCATTACACAGCTTCAGTTACCGAGTTTTTACTCTCTCAAGGAATCGAATTAATCGAAAAGAAAAACAATGCACCAAACTTTCCAGAAGCATGAGGTATCGAAAAATTCTGGCCTCCCTGTAAAAACGAATATCAAAAGAATTTGGAAGAACGAAAAAGTTTGCGAGCGTTCAAAAATAATAATAAATGTAATAAATAATAAAAATGTAGGTGTATGTAAAAAAAAATGTAAAAATGTAGGTGAACAGTCTCGAGTGGCTGTGATGCACACAGCAGCAATAAATTTGTGGAAAATAGCCTATGTAGAGAAGTTGCTGGAGCCAATTTAATATAATTTGTATATAATAGTATTATGTGAGTATTTACCTGTAAATTAAATTTCAATTATTTTTTTGTTAAAATTTGTATTGCAACTAAAAGTTATCTCTTTACTTCGGAGGCAGCCCCTTATTCGCGGTCACTGTTGAATTAACTACATATACAGCGTGAGTATGAAGTTAGGAATAATCAGTATAAAATGTAAATTATTGATTTTTAAGAAAATTCTAAAACATGTCAATTTTTGGTTTAATTTGCGCGTTGTTTGGCACTGCACGTGAATATACAAACTATTACAGGTAAGAGTGATGACGTGTGATAGTTTTTTTAAACTAAAGTTTCTGTGACTATCAAAATAATGCTTCAACAATTTTGATAAGACAATTTTTGAGAGAATTAATTTAATTTCAACGTTCCTAAATGCATAAAACATCCGAAAGGAAAAAAATATCCCTAAGTATATATATTGCAGTGTTAATTACTTTTCTGAAAAAATTAATTAAACGAGTACATTACGTGAGAAGAGTTAAAAACAGATACAACAGCGTCACGGTCCAGCAGAGTTCAACAACAGCTCTCGAAACAACTTGACGAGGTAGACGCAAGAGTGACGAGACGTTTCGACAGAACCACATGCATCTAAAACAATCAGACTATATGACAAATACAAAACGAAAAGGGACACTTACAAATGTAAACGCAGCAGTTATAGAAAGCATAATTGCAGCTCAACGAAACAAATTAGCATCCCAGAGGGGAGGTCCAAGGTGGTAGATCAATTTGAGTGGGCGACCAAACACTGGAATTTCGTAGCAACAATGCAGCAGAGGTTTAGCTCATTCCGGGGGCCACTAACAGCCTTACATTACTCAGTGGACGGGAGGAAGCCGGCAAAGATCAAAAGAGGGCTGATATTTAGAAGACGGCCGAAGAATGCGTCTTCGATGGGACCAAGTGCCGAACTTCTTAATTGATTATCAAGAATTATGTGACGAACATTTGTATGGAATAAATAAGACAAAGTGTAGATAATAAGAGAATAGGATATTATTATAGGTTAAGTTTGTTTTGTTGGTGATACATAGTGAATTATTTTTAGATAAGTTTGGTTTTAGAGGTTAGATAATTAGAAAATAATATATTTTAGATACTTACCTGTTGTTTAGAGGTAAGTTTGTTCCATTTTTAGTTTAATTTCCATGAAATGTAGTCATATCTAAGGCTAATTGTCAAAACGTGACGTTTGGTTACCAACTCAAATCTATTATGTAACTAGATCAGAACGCGAATGTTCCGGTAACCATAACAACGGGAAAATAAACAACGAAAAGCGCTATAAAAGGCGGGCGCTCCGCAATTTGGAGCACTCATTCTTTCTTTGACCTCCGTAGGTAACACTTCGAGAAAACAAGCAGAGAAGAAATTTTTATTAAAGGTTATTTAGAAGGAATTTTGATTAAGAAAGAAAACATTTTTATTGAATCCTGAATACCTATATACTTTTTCCTTAACCAACGACATGGGCGACGCTTCCAGGTAACACATACATGACAACACAAACAAAATTTTTTATTTGAACACCGGACAATGGCAGACGTTTAGGTATTGTCGAAGGGTGCCTCTCTCTTGTGAAATAGTTGAGACACGTGCGTGATCGGCAGTACAGAGCGTCCCCCTTTTGACAAGTATACATCGGGTAGGACAAGAGATCCACCGACCCTTGTGAAAGGCGAGGTGACATGACCGACTTGTGATACCTGGTGTTCGCTTTGTACGGACCTGTATCATCGAAGGGCGCTTCTCTCTTGTGAAAGAATTGAGGCACATGCGTGATCGGCGATACAGAGCGTCAACTTTTAACAAAATATACATCTGATAGGGCAAGAGGCCCACAGACCCTTGTGAAAGGCGAGGTGACATGACCGACTTGTGCTAACCGTGTACATTTTGGGACAGACAACAACCTTTTCGATATATTTTTTTTATTTTTTTTTCTGACATATAAGGACGCATATACATTTAACACTGACACTCCTTTCCCCTCTCTCTCACATTTCTGTGTTTGTCATTCTATGTGCCCACCACGGGGCCATAAAACGAAAAGTGGGTAATTCCGAGCGACCCAAAGAGAAACCCTGAGAGAAAGATAAAAAGAAAGTAGACACGTACCCACCAACAACATACAAAAACTCCACATATTGACACCCCAACGAGGGGTAGTTACTCAACATTACAATATGTTCAAAATTTCCTTCATACGCTTCTTCAGAATTTCCAGTTGAAAATAATCTCAATAAGTGGCAAATTTAATCTTTTCGGTTGCGTTCACACTGATGAAACAAAAACATTTTCAGACAAAACATTTTTCACTGATTTTGTTAGAGAGCGTTTTTTTCAAGGCTTGAAATAGGACAAGGCATGCACTGATACATCAAAACAAAAAGCACGCTGAAACAGTTGCAGTCAAAACGTTTTTACTCAAAATGTTTCACAATAAAGTGAAACGTTTTGTCCGAAAATGTTTTTGTTTCATCAGTGTGAACGAAACCTGAAGCTGCTCATTACCACATTCGGCGCTAGTTCTTAGTGCTTAGTTCCTTTAAAACCAATCAAATGGAACGAGAAAGAATTTAAATTTTAATAACGCTTGAGATGTGATGATGAAACAAGGATGCAAAAAGAAGTAACAACAATCACCCAAAAAGAGTACTTATTTCTCAATTAATTGCCAGAGTAGTTTTTTTTGTCGACTTAAAAACTGAGGAAACGCAGAAAATCTAGTTAGAAGGAACTGGTATGAATTTAAACTTTTTCTCCTTTGAGGATTGGTTAAAAGTCAGGCGTAAAAAGAAAACAATCGAATTAGAGCAACAATATTAGATCTATACAACCTTAACTATTCCCAATGTTCTGCAAGAGTTTCAAACTAAAATGACATATTGCCAAAGAGTTGGTGACAGACATTTTGAATATTTATTTTGAAATAATTTTATTCTCCTTGGTTTACTTATTTATTAATTGAAATGCACTTAAGAACGTTGAAATTAAAACTCGTCTTTTCAGTTTCCATTATTAATTTATTCAAAAATTTTTGTAGCCGTCGTTTTGATAGTCATGGTGTCTATTGAAATAACAACTCGAATTTGGGGACTGCCATTAAAAAAAGTGTCAGTGACGTCATTATTCTTACCTTAACACTCTGTATATTCAGACGCAATGCCAAATAACGCACAATTTAATGAGAATATAAACACGTAAAAGTATTGCGTGACTTTTTCTTTCTTTTAATTGAAACTAATGAAGGTAATTTTTATTTGATTTTTAAGAAGAAATATTGGTATTTGCGCTCAAATCTCCTCTGATTAATGAAACTTTAGTGCATTTTGATATCCCATGAATATGTTTCGAATTTCCGCCCTTTATTTATTTGCGAGTGATGGATTAACCGAACCGCGCAATTCATTTTTTATATTTATCTTAAATGTGTACCGATGCAGCTGATGTATTTATTATGCACGCGCAATTTATCATTCGCATATGGCGGCGTTTTGATCGACCAGTGCTTGGTGGTATTTCAAAATTACGTTGTTTTCTGCAGTGATAAATACACATTTGAAGCGGTAAATTTTAAAACATTATTGTCCGAATATGAGCGGATAGATAGGCACTGCCTAGACCGTATCGAATATAAATGGGAATCGATGCTATATATGAACTAATACAATTAGAAATATTTCACTATGTATAAATACTGATAGTATGTCGATGAAATAAATTTCAAATGTTCCATTTTAATTTAAAGTACGTTCATACAAACATCTCTATAAAAATAAAATGAATTCATGAACAAAAAAAATATACAGTGTGGTTAACTCACTGTATATTAATTGAGCATGAAATATACCGTAAATCAAATCCCTGCTGAATATTCATAACCGTTAGCAAGTATTAACATTACGGTAATTATATTTGTAGTAATGAATTTTTCATAAACACTGCTCGCAAAAACGTCCAACATATAACTTAGGAACGCTTTCGTTTTGCATATAAATTAGATTTTTCAGTAAATTAATCGTGAGTAGGAGGAGGTGGCGCATGCGTGAAAAGTGGCGACACCTACGATTGATAAGTATGCGCAGTCTATCCATCTTCATTTTTCATCAGTGAATGAGGTGGCACTCCGGTGTCGACCAGCTCAATAAAGGATATCTTGCTGAAGCTTCGTCTCCTACCGCGAGTCGCTTGTATATTCAAATATCTGGAATATATAATTTGAAATTCGTTCGAATTTGAAGTGGCTGGAGTCCAAGCAGTCTTCCATTTGCGCTCGTTGTTATGTTAATATACGTAAATAACTTCCTTGTGCAAACGAAGAGCCAAGCTAATATGGAAAACAACGATTTTTTAAATTATAGGAGTCATGGTTATTTTTAGAGCCACGTCGGCGGTACTTTTAACTTTTCTGTAATTTGGGATAACAATATTTACATTCTTATGACTGCAAACTGGGAAATAATCTTCCAAGCCACAATAGGCTACGACCACAAGTTTGAACCTGATGTTTTTATCCATTTTCCTTATTTCACTTGGTTTTACTAGCTGTTTTCTTCATTTTTGTGGCTGTGTACTAATTAATAGAAGAAAAGCAGCTAAAATTGATTGTTCACATCGAAAGAGTAAGTGAATTTAGCGTAACAATAGTTGATTAATAAAAAGGAAAAGTAGAAAGGAACGACGAGGGGAAAAGCAATCAGGTAATGCATAACAGGAAGGAATGAGAAGTTTTCGGGTCTTTTTCTTTTTCTTATGTCTTTTCGCCTTTGCAGGCATCGTCCTCTTTTCTTCTATCCACTACCTTCGTTGCCTCCTGCTTCTAAATACCATTTTGTCCTTCCTGATCCAGGTACGTCGTTTACTTTTTTTGTTTTTAGTCTGCGTATACAAATATACATGTAATAATGAAAAGAAAAGCCCTTGATGGTTAGGATAGTCAGTTTTTTGACATACACAGAACACTTAAAACCATTACTATTATTCAAAATGTAACTGTCAATAAGTTGAAGCTCGCATTCTTACAAGGTCGTCGTCAAACAGTTCCGACTTTATATTTCTTCCAAACTTATTCCCAAATAAATCCATTCGTATTGCTCAATCAGTATTTTATCGAGTTAAGAGGGGGATGGGCGTTATCTCCAACAACACAATATTAGGTTATTAAAACCTCGATATCACATTCCTCATTGTTGGCTGCAAACGACTTGAGCCTACCGTAATAAAACAGAACACGAACAAGAAAGTAATGTCTCCCCTTTGAATGTTAATTCGTGGTCTAATCCACTTTGACCACTGTAATAAGTAAACGGATAAGCAAATGAGCAAGCGGGTAAACAAACACAAAACAAAAACATGAAATAAATTTCTATACATGTTTATTTACTTTTAGATCGCGACTTAAAAGTTTATTGAGAAGATATTACTTTTCTATCTCATTGTACCTGCTACTTTATTTATTAAACGTTTTGTAATAAATTAGATTTAACATGACTTGTAAGTGTTCCATGTTTCTAAAAAAAAAAGAAAATGGGCAGTAGATTGCGAAATCAGTTTAACGCCTCAATATATTACAATTTCACATGCACATAAACTTAACTGCAAAATTGCATGTTTTACAAGAAACTTAACTGCTTCATTACATCGTCTGAATATTTACTGTCGTCTGGTATATTGCTATATGGCCGGCTTATCGTCTCATAACTGAAGTGTGTTTCATGTTGAAATAATAAAGTAGCCATTTATTTCAACACATTATATTTTTGAAATTTCTTTTACTCATTTGTAATCAGTTCAGCGCAAATTCGGAAAAAAACTCAGCTCAAAATGTGTCCGGTTATTGGTTATTCAAAGTATTCGCTCTAATGAATTCCCCCTTTCAATTTTCACTATTTAATAACGCCGAATTAAATTCCTAAATTAATGAAATTTCTGTGTCGGGAATGATGATTTTCTAACAGAGCAACCGCATCGAGTTCAGGTAAAGGACCTGATTGATGTGTACTTATAATTTGCTTATGTACACAAACGGCCCTTGTTTGTGTTATTTCGCTTTGGTGGCACAGGTACTTGCAGTGAATAATAATTTGTTAATCCCTATAAATATTTCAAACTGATAAGATAATAATAACTTAATTAAATGTATTTATTTAAGTAAGTTAAGTTAAATGAAGTAAAAGAAAGAGAGATTATACTTGGCGACATACCTGGTGAGATATGGCATCATAATTTCCAAAATTTTCGAAAAAGTAAAAGAGAATAATTTAAATTTTATATCTTTGAAAAAAAAACTGTGTGAGATAGACAAGAATATTAAAACTACTTATAGCATACAACATTATTGAAGTAGTTAATTTTTCCCTACAATATTGCTCTGTTCTCTCTTTTATGAATAAAATGTATTTCTTTTCATGTATTTCACTGTGAGTGAGATTAAAGCTTGCTTATGAAAGCCACGTCTGCATTTGCATCTATGTAAATTAACATTGCTTTCTGTTTTTGAAAAAGAACAAAACAAGAAAGTCTTGCTTTTCGCAAAATGTTCGCAAAACAATGATTCTTTAAGTTTTCTAAACGTTCACGTTTATTGATTTCATTCCATAACTAACTATATTTTAAGAATGCATATAAGAGAATACGTTAAGACTGTTTCATACATTTATTTTACACTGAACGAGTTCGCATGAAAATTTCGCCGTGTAATATTGATTTGAACTGTGCTGAGGATCTTAGTGTTAGGGCTTGGAGTTTGTATTCCTGGTATTGATGAAAAGAAAAGTTCTAATAAACATGTGTCCTAAGTGTTTTCGAGATACCAGATAGTATCTTCCTCTTTTAAAAATTCAGTTTTTAATATACTTTCGAACGGCTTTGATATATTTGTCAAAAAGCTCCTTAACTACACCGTGATTCAAAAGGACCGCACCATTACTTTTTCTAGGTTATTACACCCACTTATTTGTTCTCAAAAGTGTAAATAAAAATTTTCTAGATGATTTTTTTACGAAGATATAGGCCTTCAAAGTTACGAAACTGATGTTGATTTTATAGTAATTAGATAAGGTAACTTTATGTTTTTATTAATGAAAAAATTTAATTTTATTAATAAACGCTTGTAAAATTATCCTTGCTAATAAAACATAATATTTATTAAATAATAAAGCAGGAAAAGTCTTTGGAAATGTTAACATTATTTTAGAAGTAAAGCCGGCAACGATGCACCGAAATATTTAAATAATTTATTAAAACGTTACATTTTTAAGTGAACCTTATTTCCTTGCTCTTGTAGTCTGCTTCTTTTAATTTCTGATTTTTC
Source organism: Serrognathus titanus (assembly GCA_039766575.1). Taxonomy (NCBI): domain Eukaryota; kingdom Metazoa; phylum Arthropoda; class Insecta; order Coleoptera; family Lucanidae; genus Serrognathus; species Serrognathus titanus. The sequence continues at coordinate 66,787,639 of CM077911.1, forward strand.
TAAATTCTAAGTTTACCGTGTTTTTTTCTTTTTGAAAGCACGTCTCAACCAACTCTTTCATTATTTTTAATTCTATTTTTTTCCCAATCTTCATTAATAATTTTAAGTACTAATTGTTTAGAAATATTAATAAACTAAGAAGTTACATCCAATGAAATTAAAATGTAATTATCAGGAATTTTAATATTTTTAATTTTTTGTACAAACGTGAACGAATTTTTGATGTTAAAGGTAAATTCAGAGTTTAAATTTGAAAGAATTTTTGTAATGAACTTAGAAGTTGAAAGGTGGGGGCACCAATACAAGACAAGAGTCGAAGTGGTTGGTTCTGTTTGTGAATTTTTGGAAGTCCATAAATTTTTGGTGGGGTAGCTGTAAAAGTGGTGAGTTGTTTCGCTGTACTATTATTAATCCATTCATCTTTAAGAAGTTGTCTGACAATTTGATTATTCTTCATTTGAAAGCACGAAGTGGGGTCTTTTTTTAATGGTTGATACACATTAGTGTCCTGTAATAGTTGGTTCATACGTTCAACGTAGTCTTCTTTTGACGAAAGTACACTAGCGCCATCTTTGTCAGCTTTATATGTAGTAACTATGGGTCTACGCTGGGGAATAATTTTATTTATTACCTCGGAAGTATTTTTCTTCATCTCATTCTTTTGGGGATTCTTCCATAGAAGCCTTGCCCCATCAATTGATAATAATGTTAGGATGATTTTTAAGGAAAGATCTTGTTTGGTTAAACCATCTGTCAACTTCTGTAAGAAATGAATGAGTATTGTGTTGTACAAAATTAGTTAATATGTGGTGCAAGAAGACCTAAGGGAGTCCTTGTCAACATTTTCGGATTGATTTTGATTGCAGTGTTCTATATCTTTTAAAATGGTTAAAGTCGGTATTTGACGATTCGGATTTAAATTAAATCTCGGACCTAATGATAATACGTGTTTGACGTTGTCAGGAATAGTTAAATTTGTTAAATTTACAAGCCACTTGTCTGAAGGACTGATAGACGTCTTTGGTGTTAGAAATTAAAGTGTTAATCTTCTTTAAATGTTTTTTCTTTATAATGTTAAGATGTTCTTGGTAATTATCAAATGTAAAACGTTCAATTGACTGACATATGTGTGGGGGAATTCTCTGTCTCAAATAAGTTCTAATCCTACTTATGCTAGATTGAATGGATGAAATTTCATAATGAGTAACATTAATTTCTAAATTTAAAATTGATCTTCTTTGCGAGTCGGCAAGCTTGTTGACTTTATGTTCATAAGGATGTTTTTATGAACCAGTCAGTTGTAATCTTCCCATCATCACATCTTTCGAGCAACACAACAAGAAATGGAAGTTTCCTGTTATTTTCTAATTCAATAGTAAATTTTAATTTATCGCAAAAACCATTAAATTTAGCCAAAATCATGGAAAATATTCATGGAAAAAAAATTTAAAAAAATATTTGTGCTACTCTTAATGGTCTGCATTCACACCAGAACGACAGTGCGACCCTTTTGAATCACGCTGTATACCTAGACATTAAAGAAAGCCAAAAAATGGTTCTAGCCAAAGCTAATTAAAACACATCGTCTGGGTCTCGAGTAGCATATATTTATGAGGTTTTTCTAATAATTCTGTAACTTTTCCCATAGAACTTGCAATGAAGGGAATTTGTTGTTGTATAAAGTTATGTTGATTCAACTGAACATCTTCTAACTCCAATGGAGAGGATTTCTCTTCTTCAAATTGACATAAGCTGGTGCCCCAGCGAGTAAGAACTAGGACTAATTCAGTATTTGAATTTGAAGTTCATTCTTAGATGCAAAGAGCAAACTGACTCCTGTTGATCCATGCATCTCTGAGGATTCTTTTCGAATCAGAACCTCATTATGGATGGATGACGTTTCCATTTCTTTTAGACAATCTGTTACTGCTGTTTATATTGTTGTATGGGCTTCTTATTTTATAAAACATTAGTTTAATTGTACAAGAACTTACTGAAAGTTTGTATAAAAAATGTATGATTAAAAGCTTTCCTGATGGTAACAAGAATTTAATAACTGTTGTAGCATGTAGTGGTCCTTTATTCACCGACCCCGGAACATCCTATTATCCTCTCATCTAATAAATATACAAGAAGCATTTACAACATCCTTGTACTTAAGTTCACGTAATCGTAATATAATTACAAGGCCTCGTTCGAAACATTAATGACAGCTTGAAAACGTTTCAAATTTTAGACGCTTTCCGGCGGCGCAGTCACATAACAGAATTAAAGTAAGTGTGGAACATTAATTTGCGGCGGGGCGCCCATCCCCGTGATGAGATCTAATACAACGCGCGGTGGCGTCTAATTTCGAATAAAGCTACAGTAATGGCCCGGGGAATGGATGTACTTGTACAGAGAAGCAGTTATAATCAAGTGTCGTGCCTCTTGCTCGATTCTTAATGGCGAATTCTCATGTCTCGTGTTGGCGCGGTGCACGTCACTCTTTTTGCGCCGGCACACGAACGTCTAAATTGCGTCATACATTTCCAAGTGCACGACTTCCTTAATATAAAACGATTTTCTTAATCCGAACCTTGGCACGAAGTATAATGTCACTTAATTTTACCAATTTTCCGTTGCAGCACTCGATTAATACATCACTTCTCATTTTTTTTTATTGAAAGTCATAAATGATCTACCTTGATATTTATTGTATTACGTCTGCGAGTATACTGCTCTATCATTTATTGGCTTTATTGTAAATAATAGTAAATAGCAATAATATTTAAATCATATTCGGTGCTACTTAAACGATTTTTTTCCGGAGTTATTTTGCCAATATGTGTGTCATAACTTCACTCCTTTCCTTGTGTATTGTTGGTGGTAACACTAAAGTAAAGTAATTCGATTACGCTCTGTATTTGTCGATTGGTTCAATGTGTTACATTATATTTAGATTAATGTACAAGATATATTATTAGTTATATTGTGCGCAAAAGCACGTTGTTTACTTAATTACAATCTATACTACGTGCATTCATTCTTAATATATTTTTTTTTGTTTCAGGTAAGTTGAAATTTACGTGTCCACCAAGCCATTTGGAAAATGAAGTAAGAAACAACATGTTCTTTTAATAATCTCCGTATAATGTGCCCCAAATATATTTATTTTTGATATCATTTTCTGAAATTGTGTAATTCGAGTTTACTACAAAATAAGTTAAATTTCCTCAGCTGTTTTAAGTAAGATCAGCAGAAAAAAATTCCCACAAAGTCGTGCATTTTTAAGGTTCGTAAACTAATTCTCCTATCTGACGAGTGTGTAATATATTTTGTGAGTAAATTGAAAGAGAAAGTCATAAATTACGCTTATTCGATGAAACTAGGTTTTGATCGAATAAATTTTATATGAAGCTACTCCTTCTCATTAAGCCCATTCTTTTTTCGTGATATATTATTTATAATTGTATGTTCCGAGGGGTTTCATTTTTATTTAAATATTTATTTATCTAGTTCTAGATATAATTTGTTGTGTTTTTATAAATTTCTTATAGGGATAAAATATTCTTAATGGGCTTCGCGTTCAAGTAATATTGGTGTTTTATGCCGACCTGGAATTTTATATGTAATTATCCTGCAACTTTAATTCATTTTTCTAATATATCAGGAGAAAATAACGTATTGATTCGTGCGATGGTGAAATTCCACGTGGAAATGTATAATTTAGTAAAATACACCAAGTAAACTGTGCTACATGCATATTTTTGCATAGTTTAATATTAACGCTTTTAATAACGGTATGAAAATATCAAATACGTGAATAAATTTTCGTTCGTCTCTCTGTGGCCGGAGCAAAGAACAGAGAGAAAGTTTTTGTGCGCGCAATTTGCAGAAGTAGCTGACGATTAGTGAAGAAGTACCTTTCTGAATTGTACACTTAATGGAGTGCTTTTTCAATTCCATTAATTATTTTATTACAGAGGACGTTGCATGTGATAAAATAGCACGTGCACGACTGCGATTTAACTAAACACGCAAAAACGCAAACACAATTTGAAATTTTTAATTATAGTTTCAGGAGGTAACTTTTAACGATAATATTCTATTTCAGCGAGCATTTACATGTTGTAATATTATCGTTCAGAGTTATTAACAATGAGAAATGCTTATCAAGAAAACTTTTCTTACACCTGAGCAACAATTGGTCAGAAAAGACATTTCTCAAGAAAGTTTGACCGCGTTGAAAAGGTCAGAAATTTTCTTTCTCGAATTATCACTAAACGGGAGTTTCCGCAGTGGTTTCATAAAGGTCTTTCACAACCAAAAAAATTAATGGCAACAGTTTCTTGGGGTGCTGACGAAGTCTTGCTTATTGAGCCGAGTTGGGCTGACAGTCTCATCGACTAACGAGAAGTAGCACCATCAGTGGCAACAACGCCGCCAGTGGCAGCAGCTGCCCTGAGGAAGTTCTTCTGCAATGGAGAATGAAATGTTGGCAAGGAACCAGTTGTGAGGCGGTTCCAACCGGAAGCCAATTCAATTATGGACAACGGTTACGGAAGCCTCTAAGTTAAATTAAGTCTTGCTTATTGAGCCGAGTTGATCTAACATAAATGGAGAGATTTACGAAAACACAATTCGGAATTAAAAAATTGTTCTAAAGGAAAAACGTCCACATTCTTCTTCACAAAAAAAAAACTTATTGCTGCACGAAAATTGTCAGGTTCATGAAGCAAACAAACTGCAGCAGATAATCAAAGACTGTGGATACATCCACCTTATAGCCCTGACATAGTTTGGTCAAACACAGCATCTCAGAGGATAACGTTTTGAAGCATTTAAAGTAGAACAATGTTTTACGCAGTTGCCGAAGAAATTTTTTCTCAGGGTATGGGTTAATTAAAAAAAAAAGATGGAATATGTGTGTATGTAACTGTTGAAAGAAGTTATACAGCAAAATAAAAAGTTATTAATGTGATAACTTGTTTTCTTTTTCATGTTTTTGCCCTTGTAGTAAAAACGTCACGATATAATTTAAAGTAAATGGATAAAACGAAGCCAGTGACCTGATTTTTTAAATATTAAAAAATATTCTTCTTTGAACACTCTGGCAATGCATAATTTAATCCTAATTTTCCGTTACTTCAATAACAAATAATTGAACGTAACTCCAACTTTAATAAAACCATTATTTAATAACAGAGAGAAATTGCTTACCCACCGTTCCAGTGTTCTTAGTTCCGTTACAAAGTTTTTAATTGAATATCTTATTGCAATATTAAATTTCCAAGTTTACGTGACTCATGCAATGCATTCAAATACTGTACACGTATTTCTGTACGCTAGTACAAATTATGTAACATTTTATTAATTGCTCCTTAAACTACTTTTAAATCAAGAATTGTTGCGTCGTTATTATTGTTTCATTAAACGAAAAAGTTTGCGCAGGATTAACAATCAAACTAATCGATCTTGAAACAGATCAAGTACCGAAACTTTTGATTACAACCTTGCATGTTTGCGACGCATTTATTCGATGCAATAAGGTTTGTAACTAAATTTCATGCACACTCCGTAAATTTCATGCACTTGCTGCCGGTCGAAACGTCTGAAAATTGTGTGGTGTAGATCCCTGTCGGTTTCGCTTATACATATACCCACAGATGATGTGTTTATAAATGTCAAAGAAACGGAAGGTTTTATCTCAGGCGACGTAAAATATGCTTTTCGTAGTTCCAGAGCATTTTCACCAGAGAAATAAATTTCAGTTTATGAAGATATTTAAGTGTTATTCTGAAGGAAAATGGCACAATTTTAAATAGAGTAATTCGAACAGTAAGTACCACTGGAAACTATGCGTTTTTGTTCCTCGTAAAAGTAAAATTTTCATGAACCGGTGGCGAACCGGAGCCAGACAAATAAAAAGTTCTCTGTTCTCGACATATTATTTCGGAATATTGTTGAAAAGGGAATACAATTTAATTACTCCTAAGACATTTTACTATTAAGTCTAAGAATTGGTCTGACGAAAATGTTGCGAGGAGACATTTTGAAACTACTTTTGTATTGGTATTTTGGAAGAAAGTTAATTAGTTAAATAATTACGAAGTTGAAAATTATATAAATATGTGTTTTTTATTATTTATAATTTGTCTTTATGTGGTTTACCCTTTTTTTATCGGAGTTTTATTTTAAGGATTTGAGTTTGTTTTATTCGATTTATTATTTGAAATACGCGGCGAGTTTACACCAATCAAATATGTTTTTTACGCGTACCTTTTCTTCTTCCCTTTCGCGACTACAGTATTTAACAGAATTCCGAATTTTCAACTCAAAAGTTAATTTAAAGTAAGAATGGGAATCGTATTCGAACAGTCGAATATTCGAATAGTTTCAAAATAAATTATTCGAATATTCAAATAATAGAAAATTCGAATTATTCGCATCGTTTGAATATTCGAATTGTTCGAATATCTGCGCAAATGAATGAGTAGTAGTTGTACATAGAAGTAGTTATTTCGTAGTGAGTCATCATTATGAATAGTTTGAATCGCGACATCCTGCGATTACTTTTTGACAACAGAGTACAGAGGATGCTCGAGGGGTACACTGCTATTAAAACCGATTTGCAACAAAAATCTTTAAAACTTTCAATATGCTTTCACAGCATGCTTAGCCGCCTTGTGTGGGATGACTTATTAAGTAGCAAACTAGCTGCAATTTGTCATTTCCTATACAAAGTTGTGTCAAAATTCAAACTATTCATTATTATTACATCGCATTTGCGAATAACCTTGGACAGGTCGGTTTGGTTTGCAGTGGAAGCCTCGACCTACGCTCCTTCTCACCAGACCCCATATAGGACGGAAACAGTTGTACAGATGAAGCTTGAGGGATCCACTTCAATCAAAACCGATTTGCAACAAAATTTCTTGAGTCATTACAGTTTGCAACAAGATTTTACAGATGAATGAGTGAGATACAAAATTGGTTCAAGATCATGAGTAAGAAAGATGCCATCATGCGCTAAATGTTAATTTTATTTTATAGGATCATAGAAGTTTATCATGCTACACATTCTTTTTCGTTTGAAAATGAAAATATACCCATCCTGTAATCCATATCTTGTTTCACATTTATACTAGTAATGAATGGTTGTCCAAATCATGAAAAAATAAATATGAAATTACTCACTCGTACTTATTCTCATATAGGTACTCAAATTTTCAAATAGATATGTACTTAAAAAGTCGAATATCAAACATCTAGTCGAATATTCAAATAGTTGAACAAATATTCGAATAGTTTCAATAATATGAATATTTGAATAAAAACTGAAACGAATAGAGAAATAAAGAAGCCCTTTCCTCGAGCAACTTAATTTTATTATTTTAATTATACCGATAATTGTGACTTCTATGTTATAACTAATATATTCACTCGAATAGGTTCTTTTCTTTTATATTTGTACCTGGTATAGATTGACTTGGTACAGATTTTCCATCGTTTCATATCCTCTCACTGCTTCAATTTCATGTGTTGTTTCCTGTCTTGTTTTGTAATTTCTCCCGTTCATTTTATCTAGTGCAAACCTTTGTCGACCTTATTCAGGTTTTTTTTTTCGATGTCTACTTCATTTATCTAGTTAAGTTACCTATTCTTGTTCATAATTATAATGTGTCTCGGTTATCTTCAACTGTTTCGTCTTGTTTCCTACTTCCCCTTTTACTCTCGTATTTTTCATTTCTGCTCTTGATTTCTTTAATTATTTATAATCTGCCCAAGTTCCTGATCCTTTCGCGGTGCTGGTTAGAAATAATAATAATTTTTTGGCGACTGGACAAGAAAAGCTAAACAACAATATATATATATATACAGGGTGTTAGGTTATGGCTTGGACAAATTAAAATTGTAAATGAAGGGTGTCATATGGGATCAGAAAGTACTCAAGCATGCCGGATTTTCGGTACATTTTGAAAAAATGCAAAAAGAGCGTACTATTGCGAACCACTGATAGTACTTACGGAGCCAGCGCCGATTAAAGAAGATGTTCGAAATTCATGCCGTCAGCTCGAATGCATGCATCAACACGACGCTGTAAAGCTGCCCGCACACGGAAAAAGACACTGGGGATATCGCCGGCGATATCTACGCTCAGCAGCACGTGCATTGCACCTACATTCGCCATACGTCAGAATAATGTCAACAAGTTCGTGATTTTTGTACGCATTCATTTTGTCCCTGACCTGCATACTCCGAAATATGTTAAGGCACTGAACGTGCGTTATTTGCTTGTCGTAAAACAATAAACCATCTGGGAATTTATGGCAAGGGATCGCCCGCCCGGATGGCGTTCGGCACATGGGTGTAACAGTAGATAAGACAATCAGCGGTTTCGAAACAATTTTTATCGATTTTTGTTTGAATTCTTTCCGGGAAAACGAAAGCCGGAACACCTTTGAATGTAAAGGCTTTTTTACTGTACAGAGTGTTCTCCATACGTGGTTTGCAGGTGTCCAGTCAATTACCTAACACCCTGTATATATACGAGGGCTGTCCGATTTTAAAGGTACGAAATATTTCCGTCATATGCGTCTAGACAGGTTGAACCGTGGTAGTAGAGTCTGGAGCGTTGTTGTGTGTAAGATTCAATTTACTAGCTTACGGGAAGCAAACAAATATGGTGTGTGTAGTCGCAGAGTATTCCAAGTATGAAGTGCATACAGTTATACGATTTTTGCAAGCCGAAGGAGTTAACCAGAGCAAAATTCATCGCAGGTTAGAGGGCGTTTATGGTCCGAAGGTCTTAAGCCGAAAAGAAGCAGCGTTTGGTGCAAAAAATTTAAAGATGGACGAACGGACTTGATTGATGATCCGAAGAAGAACAGAGGCAGACCAAGGACGTCACACACAGATAAAAATTGTTGAAGGTTTGATTAGGGAAGATCGTCGGATTAAAGTTCGTGAAATTGTAGAAATGACTGGTATTCCTAAGAGTTGTGTCCATGAAATCATATGCGACCTAAACTTTCGCAAAGTTTCGTCTCGCTGGGTGCCGAAAATGCTCTCCGAGAACCACAAAATCAATCGAATGAGTGCCTCACTTTAACATCTCAACCGATACCAACAGGAAGGGGATTCTTTCATTGAAAGCATAATTACCGGAAATGAAACCTGGATTTATGAGTTCACCCCAGAGTCGAAACAACAGTCCATGATGTGGAAACATCCAGATTCCCCAGTTCACAAAAAATTCAAAACTCAACATCTGCCCGCAAAACCATGGCTACCGTATTCTGGGATAGTGAAGGCCTATAGCTCTGTGAATTCCTTGAACCGCGCACAACCATTAACAGCGACAGATACTGTGAAACTCTCCAGAAATTGCATACAGCCATTAAAAGGGAAAAGCCAGGACGATTACGACAAGGAGTTAAACTTTTACACGATGGCGCAAAACTGCACACGTCAAATCAAACTAAGGAGTGATTGACACGGCGGAAATGGGAGGTCCTCCAACATCTGCCATATAGTCCCGATTTGGCTCCCTCCGATTTTTATTTATTCGGACCCCTAAAGAAATTTTTGGCGGGGAAACGCTTTGCGAATGAACAGGAATTGCAAGACACAGTTGTGGACTACTTTAATCGACTAGACAGGCAACACAATCGCAAAGGGATGTTCAAACTACTGTCACGCTGGGATAAATGCCTCAATCTTTATGGAGAATATGTCGAGAAATAAACAAGAGTAGGTAGTTTTTTGTAGAATGTATTAAATATTTTCTTTAAATATGTTAGTGAAATTTTGGCTTGTACCTTTAATATCGGACAGTCCTCGTATATATGACATGGAGCGTGGAATGTTACGATAGAAATAACAACTTAAAAGTGAAGGCAGAACAGTACAAGAGTTATAAATTTGGAAGTTTTTACATATCTGAGCACCATAGTGACAAGACAAAGAGGGCAATGAACAAATCCTTACTAGTAAATTGTTTTGAAGGGCTACAAAGGCGTCTGGGGCAAAAATAAGACGACCACAAATGAGATTTGGACTCTATTAGGTACAACTAGCGCTGGTTGTTCGGGAAAGAAAGATTTTAAGAAGGATATGTGGAGAGAAAAAAAGCAGAAAGATGATGGCAAACAAGAATTCTCGAAACACAGATAGTAAAATTGTTGGCAGATAAAATAAAAATGGAATTGAAGGATACCAAACATGAAAATTCAACTGGGAAGAGGAAATAAAACTGAAAAGCAAACGCAACAGAAAGAAGGTCCTATCTACGAATAGTCCTACCTTGTTTTCTTTTCCTCTACTCGATTCAATCATGTTTTCTTCAATCTTTACCTCATTTTTTTCTTCTCTACTTTTCTATAACGTCCCTCAACTATTTCTTCTTTACTGTTTCAATTACTTCGTTATTTTGTTGTCTCTTATTTTCCTTATTCAACCCATCCCTATCTTCCTCTGATCCTCTTTCGTTCTTCTTTTCTATTTTCTTTTAATTCTATTTATCCTCAATGTTTCAATACGTCTGCACCAAGCCAGTTTTTTCTTTTTCATTTGATTTATTGCCTACGTGTTTCGTCATTCAGACTTTCTACTTATTGCTAGAATATTCTTCTCTTCTCTCTCTATCACTTTTGTTCATACCATTCATGTTACTCTTCTTCTATCCAAGTAATATTTTTTAATTCCAAAATTTGAAGGTTTAAACGGTTTCCGAAAAAATATTGTGTACACCTTGCCTGCGATATCCTTTAACGTCCTCGAGATTATCCTGCCTCGGCCGCAATTTTTCTCTCAGTACGTTAAAGAATAATTTCACGGCCTTGGTATACAAATTACTATTATTGGTTTCTTGCTTACATTCTCTACTGTCACCTGTTTACGATTTTTGCCTTTCCATTTAAACTTTGGGATTTATTTCAGATTAATGATTTTGTTACTCATATCGATCTAAACCTTTTGGCTAGTTGGGTCGAAACTTTTTCTACTTTTTCTATCTCATTTATCCTTTCATCTTGTCTTTATTCATTGCATTGTAATAGCGAATGTCAAAAGCGTTAAAGCGATGAAAATTTGCGCTAAATTGTTTGCTTGTTTTAATCTCTTGGCTTTCAGCAATACATGTAATAATTACCAAAGTAAGTTTAATCCTCCATGCGATGTGCATTTACACTGGGCTAATGTAGATCCAATGCAAATTGCCTGTGCATACATTACTCTTTCAAGAAACAATTAATGACTAATGAAACTCTTGAATTAAGTACATTCCGTCTACAGAATCCTATCTAAACACTCCGCCGACATAAATTTGGCGGGCTGGGGTGATCTGGACGACCGATCTAACTCGGTTAAACCGGCTAACAACATTGCGGTCAGCTGTAATAGCGCCTTGAGATTAACTCATTGGCGCAATCTTCAATCACCCGGCCTCATTATACCACTCTGCCCTCCTGTTAACAAGTCGGGAGAGTTCCGTTCGGAGCGATGGCACAATTAGGCGACGTTTGTGAGGATATTTCGGATCCCCAGCATCCGATTTACTCCGCCATCTACGTTTATGGCAAAACTCTAATAACCATTTAATGCAGGTGCATCGAAATTAATGGATGGTGTAGAGGTTGATAAAGCACGTGCCATTACAGTACGTTCGTTTTATAACGATGTTTACGAGTTCACCGGAAACTTGTGAAGTGCTTAAGTAAAGGTGTTTAATCTGTTTTGGTTTTCATTGACTCATAAGTTAGGAAATTGATTAAATTATTATTAACTTTGTTCTCCTTTTTTCTTACTTTTACGAGCATCAAATCTCTAGATTTACGAATTTTCAATTGAAAAACCTTTTTCTTTTGTCAAATTGGCTAGGGCATATGATATGCTGCATTATTTATAACTCTAAAAGTATTCTCTTGTAACTTTTACAATTATCTCCGCATGTTGTAGCAAAGCTCTTTGGAATGCATGAAGCGCTGTAATCATTGAATCTTCATTGTACCGGTCAGCCTGATTGCGTTTGGAACGTGACCTAATATTTAATTCGGCATTTGTGCAACTTATTATCCGGCATAGAATAGGATTTGCATGTAGCTCGGCGGAAACTCTAAAACTGCAGACTCTTTTGAATGCATTATCCGAGCTTATTTGTACTCGGTTCGGATAAAAGTACGCCTATAAATTAATAAAGTTCCGTGCAGCGTTTTCCTTAACAGTTTCTCGATTCTCTGTCGGTCTGTGATGCGATGAAGTGGCCAGAATTTGCATTTTAATTAGTATTTTCATCGAGATATAAAGTTGCAGTGAGAAACTCACTGCACTTTTAAATTCTAACCGGGCTGTTTCGAGGTTCATCTTTCAAGCTGAAATGTCAGCTTTCATTTTAGATACAATTTGTCAATGGATGGATTACTTATTTGTATTGCATTTGCAATATTACAATCGAATCTGCTTGTTAAACTGTAAGCATAGTAACAAAGAATTTTCAAATAATAATTTACTATTGGTCAAAGATTTAAGATTTTTTCCTTTTTTATTTCCAAAAATTTTCTTCTTAACACCTTTAAAAACAGCTACCTGACAAAGACTTGTTTTCTTGAGTTTTCAATTCCAAAAATATTCATCTCCTTTGTTTTGTTGGATAAGGTCTTAGTCATTCTTGAATTTCTTGTAACGAGGAGGTCCAATTTTCAAACCAACTTCTTCTTAGTAAATAACCTCTCTTTATGTTCCTTCCTTACTATATGTCCGGCAGGATTAATTCATTCATTCCACATAGTCCTTCCATCGAAAATATCTGTTTTACTGACTGATTATCTACAGGACTCCCTAGTGTTCAGCTTTCTCAGATTTTCTAGGTTTCTCTATTTCAAATCAATTTTTTTCGTCTTTTTCATGTTGTTTTGATAATGTTCTGGTCATTTGCTTGGCCTTCTTAACCAACTTTGTTTTTCTGTTTCAAATCCAAAAGTATTCATCTTTTTCGTTATATCAGGATAATGTTTTTCAATTCGAAATTTTTTATCTTTACAATCTTCTTGAAATCCTCACATTCTTTTTGTAGACTTTGGTATCATTTTAATTAGATTAACCAAGTTAATATGCTGTTCTATTTTTTAGTTTTGTTATTCGTATTTGTTTTGTGAACTTGTTTCTAAAATAAAATGTGTTCATAACGTACAATATAGTCTTGTACATTTGTGATACGGATAAAACGCAGTTGTGTAAAAGAAGGGGAAGCACCCATTATATTCGAAGTGCAGTATGTGAAAAAGGCGAGCTCAATTTGTAGGAATTTTATTCAGAAAATTAACTTTTAATTGCTGAAAATATCACGCAAAACACTCGTGCTACTATAACAAAGGAGGGAGAGCGAAAGCCGGCGCGAGCAAAACAATGGGCCGAATGAAAAGGCTTATCTAAGCGAAGCACGTATCACTATTTTATTATCGTTTCATAAGAATTTAATTAAATGCCGCTTGAAACTGTGCAATGCAAATCAGTCGAGAACAAGAGGACAAATAAAGTTTTACTGCACGTGCATCGTTGTTTGATGCGAAGGGGAGAAAAAGAGACGCCCTTTCTGCTCAATTGGGCATGGTGAGAGCATATGTATACGGTATGTAGACTGGAAACAATCGTAAAAACTCAACTGGACTGGGATGTTGTATAGCTTGAACGACTGCAGACAACGTTACATCTGCAGGACAATCGATTGCATTACAACCACAAAGCCTTTCAGTGAGTGCATACGTATGCAAGGATATTAGTCGCTTTTAGGTTCGTTACACAAGGACTATTTTCATTGTTTCTAATTTCATAAATGCACGAATGTGGTTTGTTGACAAGTTCTCGTTTTTATACATATGTAATGGATACGTATAGAAATTAGTTTAATGGATAAATTAATGGGTAGACACAAGATAGAAAGCATTTTATTTATTAGAATTCATATAAAATAGTTCTCATTAGAAGTTGTATTAACATGTTACAAGTTATTTATTTAGCTGCAGGGTTAAAGAGAGAATATACCCTCTTAAAAAAAACGAAATGTTTATTCGAACTGCTGCGAGCGTTGAAAGTTCTTTTCTTTCTTGAATATTGTTGTTTAAAATCAACTGAAAATTTTCCTTCAAGTTGTTAACCTTATTGGTAGTAGATTGGAGCGTGCTGTTCATTTGTGTTTTCTAATAAAAAAAAGGCAATATCTCCCCGTCGAGCGTCGATCTTTTTTAAACTTCCTTTGTTACTTTCAAAGGATAAAAATTTAATTTCGCAATGTTTATACATGGATTGTGATCCCTCCGGTGCAAAAAAAAAATTGCCATTATGAAACTTTCGCGGGCGAAGGCAAAGAACAAAAAACTTTCCTAATCTTTTGATGAATTTACGACGTGGTATTATGTATTATTTTCGTGAATCTCTTTTCCGACGCATTAATTGTTGATATTTATTAAACCAGACTAGAGGCGAATGTTTAAAGAGAACGAGAAGTTAATTAAAATGATAAATTGTGGGAAGCATTGCATTGTTGTATGAGTGCGTGCACTTGCACACCTAAGTGCTTTCTGATGGATGAGATCGAAATAGATACACCGCTTGATATGTAAACACACACCATTTGTTTACTTTGGGACAATATTTTAATGCCATAGTATAATCTCTTATACTTTTCTGCAGGTACAACGTTAAAGCGCGTGTTATAAATTACTGTAGTAGTAACAATGAGTGATTACCATTCTTTACATAACACCTTATCGAAAGATCCGTTTTTGTTTATCTTCTCGTTTTTCTTTCAACAATTATTTAATGCATTCCACAATGGCGTCAAGTCATATGCACACAGAATGTTAGAATCGCACTCTATATGTGTAACATCTTTTTCTTTGTTTGTATTTTTCTTCATTACGGACCTGAGGGCTAGTTGTATAAAACGTAGTTAATTGTATGGTTAAGCAATATCATTGGAGGAAAGTTTAAGTTTCCACCAATGATATTGCTCAACCACATATTTAATTTGATCGAGTGGTTAACTAAGTTTTATAATAATAATAATAATAAATATATATTCTACTATTGGATTTATTAATAAAAACCTTGAATTTTCATTAAAATTTTATTTTCCTCGCCACTTATGATATTCTGGTTTCATTTATTTATTTTATGTCCCAAATAATACTGCACTTCCCATTACGTGCTGTCAATAACGTGATGCAAATGCATCTTCGTCATAACCATTTCCTCATAACCATTCCGGGCTGTAATAAAGCCATGCAGTTTTATTATTTGAAAACAGTCACTTCTACCGAAAGCCTTTCATATCGTAACTCAGCGTAAAGTGGCACTAGATGTAAATGAAAACATCAAAGTTGCGAGCTCTAACGAAATTTAATTAAACGTCGAGAAATCTCGAGAAATACCTGTACCCTCATACTTAATAACATCTCCAGTTTACGTAAGACTACAAAGAAATCTGTTATAATATTTGAATACCGGCGCTTTTGTTACGAGGATATTATAATCCGCATGGCTCTTTGTTCCATAATGAATATTTCTAATTTTGGGGTGTACGTATAATGAAGAGATTCGTTGCAGTTTTGTTCTCAAATATATAGGAGTATATCCCACTTGATGATGGTTGGGCTAACTTTCCTTGTTTACAAATTATATTTTTTTTGTATGCCTTCTTATAGACTTTAATTTTAATGAATAGTTTGACATCCTGCGATCACTTTTTACACAACTATTATTATTACATCGTATTTGCGAATAACCTTGGACAGGTCGGTTGGGTTTGCAGTAGAAGTTATGAGCTACGCTTCTGCTGACGAGGTCCCAAATAGGCCGACGGATCCACTGCAATCAAAATCAATTTGCAACAATTTTTTTAAAATTTTAATAACATAATACTGTATATCTCAGATAACCATTTGTAACTTGTCCCTCTTTTTTTCGAAACAACCGGTATATGTATAAGTTGGCACATTCTGTATACATAATTGAATTATTTGTGCACATAATTAATTTTTAACTGAAATCAATTTGAAAATTTTTAGAAATAATTACTTCAATGTTATTTGGATTTTTTTTGGATTGTCTGAAAGACATGGCATTCCAGAACAATTATAAATTCTGTACTAACGAATCTAATTACAGAGTAAAGAGATATTATCTAACCTTCTCGTCTCCTTTTTTGTAACTTAAGCGATTTTAATCTCATTGCTTTGTATAACCTAAAGCTTCCGCCTTCACATTTAGCTTTCATTTAATCCAGGAATCATGACGACCCTCATCAACGTTTCCTCATCCAATCTTCTCCGATCGTTTCGCTATCTTAACCACTATAAATTAATTAAGTATATATACTGTTATTGCTGCTATGGCCGGACGTAAAACTTTCGGCGCAACATTTCCACCCCGCACACTATCTTTCCATTAGAATTATACCCTCCGTAAACACGTAAGCCTCGTCTTTGATCTTTAATTAATCGTTTTTATTTCACAAAAGACGACGCCCATATTTTCACAATGGTTCCCTTTTTTCGACGAGCAAAATTTGATTTATTCTCAGCGAATGGCCACGTTCGCGAAATTTGACAGTGATAGAAATATAGCTAGATAGGAAACCACTTAGTCTGTTATGCAGCTCAAAATATCCATCTCATATTCTGCGGGAACATCTGATCCGGGTTGGGAGTATCGCGCCGGATTATATTGCATCTTTACCACAATTTATCAGGAGAGTATCTCAGACGAGTTTCGATCCCCTTCGACAACATTCATTTGGAGCACATAAAAAATGATACCTCGTAATGTATTTAAATCAAAATTACATACATCTGAGTAGTTTAACTTAAACCTTCTTAAATTTCTTCAGGTTTCTTTTTCTTTTAAAGTATGATATCACCTGCAAAATAAATTTCCAAATCACACGTGTGTTCAGAAATCAGAATAAATTACAGAATACAGAATACTAGTCTTGAATTGATGAATAAACCTAGCATAATAAGTACATGTTTGCAGTTACCGTGATCTGGATTGATAAGTTCTTCGGCCACGTGATAAATAAAATGAATAACGAAAGTATGTATGTCTAATTTCTATTGAAAAACTTTCAAAATTGAAAATCAATGTAAATTTCTTCATTAATCATGATGGAGTATACTAGTTTTTCGAACATTGAACGTCAGGTGTAAGATGCAATTCATTATGTACTTTTTTTACTTTCATTAGATGAGATCCGGCGTTCGCAAGTTCGCGGTAAACATGAGTCGTCGAGAACGAGGCAATGTGTTACCCGTCCACTAATTCAGATATAATGATCGAAATTTTCATCGATCAACGTCAATCATCTTTATTAAAAACGTGAATTTTAGTTTTGTCGAATCTATTCACCGCTTTTTTATGGTATATCAAGTTTAATTAGATGTCAAGTTAATGTAGTAGTAGCAACGTAACCTCGGTGGGTGGCACATCCTGGAAAAAATATGGTTATCGATTTTTCTTGTAATTAAGAGCAGTGATTTTCTTCGTAGCTACAATTCTACAATTTCTAATAAAAAACGTATTTGAGTTTTAAACTCTAAAATGTTCTACAGTTTCATTACTTCTTCAGTAACGTTATATTTAATTATGTTTGATTAGAGGACTTTAATTTAAGGCAAGCGTTTTTATTGCGCTTCTTTTCGGGGGAAGTCGATGAATTATAAAAGTTCATTTCTCGATTGGAATTTTATATACCCATCTGTTCTATGCATTCTGCAGGATACATTGATCGCTTACATCCTTGGGGTAGATGCGCCGTCATTCCTTGTAATCTCCCGGGTGAAATATATCGCTTTGAATATAAAACGTTCCGTTATTCATTTTCGCTTGGCAAAAATTTCCTCGGAGGTTTGAGCAACGTATTTATATACGCTTCGTTTTTCGGCGGGGCATGAACTTTTAAGTCCCTAAGCGCATCCAACTAATTCCACGTTTTTCTAAAGGGGGCGTAATTATCTGGCTAATGAAGATAACTTTGTTAGCTAAGCTGTTTCCGAAACATATTTCTAAACCAGGACGATGAAGGAAAATATACAATTAATGAATAAACCGGATACATTATAAATATTTGTGTATATTTTAAATTTTTAAAAGCTAGAAAGAATGTATGTTTCATATAACCGAAAACACCATTGATGAAAGCAATGAAAGAAGATATTTTTATTACGTTCAGGACGATAGACAATAAACGTTTTGAAAGAAGAATACAACGTAGCGATTTAATTTTAATGTCTTTTGCAGAGGGAATTGAAATGATAATTTATCAAGCTAGGATAGATATAGTCTGCCTTGTGCAAACATAGATTTCCCACATTCAAACATTTCTGCTGCAATAACATTAGTAAAGACGCCATTGTTCGATGGAATAATTGGACGAAACGGATTTCTTTGTCATAAAATCGCTCTTTGTTTACTTAAGCGTCAGTTATTTTAAATCAATCGATCGGAAACATTGTTATTAAAATTCAAATTACTAAGTGTCAATATGTATGATTTTAATTAAATAAATTTCTGGTTGCGTGTAACATTGTAACGTTAACATAAATTGTAAATTTTTATAAGATGAGGTTTCAGCAGATTACATTTGCGAATTTACATTATCTTGTTGAAATGAAAAATGTATATAAGTATAAAATAGGAACAGAGAGACGAGAGCAAGAACAGGCTTTATTTCTCACCCTTGAAAGGGGTGAGTTATCAATTGATTTTTAAAGCATTCCTGACTTTAAGACGAAGCTAAGGCCAGTATATTTTAAACGTCTGAAAATACACTTCAACATGTCGTTACTTTACGTTGCCAACTTTTCATCAATTAACCTTGATGATGCCTTAACTAAAACTAATAATTGATATAAATTAAATCGATAGAATATATTATGAAATTAATTAATTAATTCATTTTCATATTTATTTACTTTTATGCTTGTCTAGCATTGTTATCACAATGTTTAAAATTTTATATTATTTTACTTATGGGCTGTAATTTAAATTGGTCAGTGAAATTAATTTATACAAGTTTTCATTGGGGCTTTGTCCACTTCCGTCTAACTGTCCATTGCAATTGACGATAGGCGACCTAAATGAGTGTTTGATTATACAGGTAGTGCAGTAGTCAGATCGATCTATCTGTGAGTAAGGAAGTTGAAGAGGACGAAACATTTATTTAAAATTACCTCGTTTAATTTTATGCTATTCAGCTATAGTTTTAAAATTTCATGGACAGTTTGAAAAAAAATAACAATTATAATTTTTTCTTTTTCGTTTACAACCTTTGCCTTTTCTAATTATCACATTTACTTATTTTCTATTGTTAGCATTGCCCTCTGTTTGCAATGATGTAAATTAGTAAATTAAGTAAATTTAAGTAAATAAGAACACGTAAAGTAACATTGATTAAGGGAGCATGTCAATTTTGCTTCGACTCGAATTAATAATCTTTTAACTCTCGGAGTAAAATGAAATTACCTGTTCCAGTTGTATAAATTATGTCAAGCTCGGTGGGTAGTACAAAAGGCCGTTTAACGTGCCCGTGGGTACAAGTGAAATTCGCAAATAGCGACTGAACTTTATCAATCACAGCCGTGCCCTTTTCCGCACTGATAACCTATATATTATTCACTGAAATTTGACCCGTGGGGTCCACACAACGGGTGGGAGAATAGCTCAGCTTGGCTGAGAGGCAGGAACGTAAAATGAACTGCCGAATCAATTGCTCAAGTTGGCAAGAGTATTTTTAGCTTTATGCCACGTCCAAAAAATGTCTTTAAGTTGTTATTATTATATTAGGATCTGCGTTTTGGCTTTAACTGTTCTTAGGATAATGTTACAGGTAAGTAATTTATGTTAAACTTAATCTCTGGACATCTGAATGCATGTTACAACCGCATCAGTATGCAAAACAGTTACTAAATAAAGAGGTAATTAAGTTAGCTTGCATTAGAAGTATTTAATTATTTAAGTGTATCTTGAGAGCCAGTACATACGACCCTAAACTGTATTTGCTGCAATCAATAACAGCATAAATAACAGTAATATCTGGTACCTTTGTATATCGTCGCACTTATAAAGAAAGGCTTCTTCATGGCAATTACATAATATTGATTCGCGCAAGGTAACAGCAAATTCAATCAATAATTCAGAATCACCACTTAGTACAAGGCGTTCATATACTTACTTATTTGCAGACTCGACGTTGAATTATTTCGTTACCACAGTGTATTCTAAGAGAAAAAAACAACTAGTATTGATTTTATAATTTAACTTTCATTAATTCAAATACTTGTATGTTTACTATTTAATAAATATATTGGATTTTCCTAAAACATGTAAATCTAATTCATAGTCTTTCCTTGTTTAAACATGAGTTTGACTTACCAATATGAAATATAAATAAACAAATTTAATTCTCACTATCGATCGTTCTTAAGGACCAAGAAGGACTTTTAACTTGTTAATTAATAGCAAAGACAAAGTATCTTTAACACACTTAAGGAGTTTACAGAAAAGGTGACGAAGAGGAAGAAAATGGATAACGAGATATATAAGCAACCACAAAATTTCCAAACGGATTATAAATTGAAGCTCTAAGGCAGAATATACCGATGATGAGTTGTGTAGAATTGCAGGAAAGTGTGGTACGTGCATTAACGAAGAAAAACTGTAGCCTGTGAAAGAGAAAATTATTACAAGTCGGTTTTGATTGAAGTGAATTCCTCGGACATCTGGTTTGGCCCTACTTGTGTCCTCTTCAACGGAAAAGTACGTCAAGAATTCCAATACAATTTTTAAGACTCTTTCAAAACTGCTTTGATAGCAAGTCTGACCGCCTTGTGTAGGATGATTTATTAAGTAGCAAACAGATTGCAATTTGTCAATGGAGATATTTACTATTTCTTTTAAAAACAAAAATAAAGTTAAAGCGTATGTAAGACTAAAAAAATTATTAAAATATTGTTACGACTTTGGGGTTCACAAATTATAATCGTCGATGAGTTTTAAAAGCACTTTAATGTCTACGATCTACACTTGTCTATCTATCAAGTAATACTTTTATAACTTAACTGCTCTACCAATCGCTATATTCACACATCGCTTTCGAAATAAAAACTGATTTGGATCGCGCGCCGCTGCTGGTTTACATAGGAAATGTACTTACTCTTTCGAGAATAGCGTGGAAGAAGTAGCGAATGTTCAAGTAAATTCTAGCGCCACCTGGGGCGAATCTGAAAAGTAGTAAATCTGTTATCACGGAATGCAACACTGCCCCCTTCTTAGTTCTGTTCGTCCCGAACAGAATACGGAGCCAGGCGATCTATGTGGATCACTGGGGTAACTTCCGTATTCTGTCATTAATTCTCTTGGTTACCTCATACGGTCTTCATTCTATCAGATTGATATTTCATCGCACAAATTGGTCTATACTCGCCAATCGATTCTCCATGTCCTCGTGCAATTCAGGCCTCTTAGCTCCTGGGCGTCCGAACTTCAAATCACATGGCTAACACATTTCTTCTCCAAATAAAACTCGATACAGCGATTGCTTAGTAGTGTCATATACTAATATGCCATTAGTATATGGGTGTGGGTGTAACGAGGTAGTGTAAGTTTTAAAAATGCCAAGCATCAGACTCAATTCTTGAAAGACGCTTCCTTCGAAATTTCTATTTTGATCAAAAGTAAGCTCCATAGGCATCCCAAATCTAATTATCCAATTCTCTACAAGAGCAGTGGCGACAGTTGTTGCTGATTAGGTAACGCCATTTAGTGAAGTGTGATGTACTTATTTCCGCGATCGCTTTCAGGAAACGGGCCCGGCTATGTCAATAGCGAATCTTTCGAAGGGGGCACCGACATTGTACAGATGAAGTTTTCGCCGAGTCTTTTTCGCAGGTCCAGACACTGCCTTGCAGGTAATACATCTGGCGCACCAATTTTTTACATCGGTCCTACATTTAATCCAGTAAAATCTCTCTCGGACTTTTCCCAATGTTTTGTTGATACTCAAGTGCCTAACTGACGTACCACATATATTTCTTCCAAAACTTCGGCAATTCTAACTTTTGGAAGAAGTAATTGCTCTTTAATTTCACTGCCATCGGGTGACTTCCATTCTTTTTTAAGAAATTCGTTGTTTAACATTAAAGAATCCCATTGTGACCAATAGGTTTTGAAAATTGAACTTTTGTCTGATATTTCAACCCAAGTTGTGCTTTTTCTTTCCAGAAGATTATATGCCATATGTCTTTCTCTTGATGCTGTTCTTGCTTTATAATCTCTGGTTGCTATTGATTGTTTGTGTTCTTTCGATGGGAATTATTCCTTCTTTGTCTTCCAGTTGTAAACAGTGGCAACAATCTTCACGACACGGTCTTCTGGAGAATGCATCTACATTGTTATGGACACGACCTGGGCGATGTTTTTTAACAGCAACAACCACTTCAACACTGCATGATCTGACGGAAGATGAAACTGTTGACTGTAATGATCCTTGTCTATCGTTTTCACCACAGCAAGAAGCTGCTTTCTGGTTATACAATAGTTCCTCTCAGCTTTCGACAAAACTTTACTAAAGTGACCAATAACATGTTCTTCTCCGTCCTGTACTTGTGATAGCACGCCTCCATTTCCATGGGTATTGGCATCACTGTCAACGAAGAACTGACCCTCTGGTCGTGGGTAGGTTAATATCGGTGCAGACAATCCTTCAGGTTTTCAAAAGCTTCTTGACAGTTTTCGCTCCAGAAACGTATGCTCATCGCACGTCGTAGAAGTTCGCTGTCCTTGCAAGGTCTTTTACAAATCGTCTGTAATATATGCATAGTCCGAGGAAACTTCTCAATTCATGCACATTTTTCGATAGAGGCCAGTTCATAACGGCTGAAATTTTGTCTGGAACCGTGGCGACTCCAGCTTCTGATATAACGTGTCCAAGAATCATTTCTTTTTGGAAGAATTGACATTTGGCAGGATCCAGGATCAATTTCGCCTCTTTTATCCTCTGGCAGACGTCTGTTAAATTTGCAAAGTGTTCTTTAAAGGTTCTTCCGATAACAATCACATCATCTAAGTATACGAGGCAAGTTTTTCAGTCCGTGCAATTTCAATTCCATATGTCGTTCAAAAGTGGCTGGGGCGTTGCACAGACAATTTCCATAAACCATTTCCTGCAGTGAAGATCATCTTTTCCTTGTCTTCGGGATGTATGCCAACTTCCCAATAACCACTTTTCAAGTCTAATGTAGAAAGCCACTTTGCACCAGATTAGGTATGTGTCATGTCATCGATCTTGGGCAAGGGAAAACTGCCCTTTCTCTCACTTGAAATTGGAACTAAATTCAAAAAAGTTAAGAAGACGATTGACAAGCAAGAAAGACGAATAATACGAATAATATCCAAAAAGTATTGAAAAAAGTAACTCCTACGAATACATCTTATACAAGTGAGCGAAGAGAGAAATTCTAAATGAAAAGAGGAATCTAAAAACTGCAAATAACAATAACAGTAACAAAAGGAATTGAAAAAAGCAACTCCTACATGTAGTACCTTAAATGACTAGAAAAAGTTGAAGAACAAAGAACGAGACAGTCAATAAAATAAAAACAAAATATACGATGATTCAAGAAAACGATTCTAAAGAAGAAGGAATTTAACGAAAAGGTAAAGATGAAATTCTACAACTCAATACAATACTGTATATTAGACAAATTTGGACACTACATTGAAAACATGACAAAAGAATGAAGGATAACAAAACATAAACTAGATAGAATGAAGAAACAATAAGGGCGAAAGAGACAAATTATGAAGAAGTACATGGGTGTAGAGAACGAATGTTAAAAATTGAAAAAGTTTAGTTTAGTTAAGTTAGGTAGTGACAATGCATTAATAGTTAAGAAAAAAGACATTTTTTTGTTAATTTAGCAATTTCCTTAAGAATCAGGACGATTTAAGTTAATTTTGAATATGCGAAATTAGAAAATTAGATTAGGCGAAGGAAGATTTGATTTTATGAAACAAATTGATTCACTTACCAACTAAAGGTAAATTCAGAAATGCCATTCAGTTTTGGTACATAGAAAACCGAAAATTTTGAAAAATTGTGGGAATGTTTGTTCAAGTAAATAAATTAGAGACAACATAACCTACAGTAACTCAGACGAGATTGCATCGTCATTTCAAACCGCCGCAGAGCCAGCGAGCGGCGAGCAATTGGCCAAAATATATTTCGTATTAAAGATATTGACATTTGATGTCCACAGTGGAATGCTTTTAAATGTTCATGTCTTATGATGGGAAGTGTCAATTTATATTTTGAAAGTAAAATTATTTTATGTTCTTTATTGTACGAATAATCTGAATAATGTTATCTTCCTCTCACTCTTAAAATACCTGAATAATGTAATCTTCCTCCTACTCTTAAAATACTTTTCTCATCTAAAAAAAGTATTGAGAGAGAGTATTGCTATTATAATAGACAGTATTACCTTTTTGTAAATTATCAATTTCTGAAGAAAAATATCTCCTTTGAGCTATTTTAATCAATTGATACAATGATTACTGTAACTCAAAATCTGATAATGGTGTAATATTTCTAATTTTTGGTGTTCGTGTAAGATTGTTTTTGAATCTAAAGCAATAAACAATAACTCTTATCAGTTCATTAAATGACGAGAATCTGTTAAATATATAAGAACATTGAAGATCGTCATTTAAAATATTTAAATTATAGATTGATTGTGATTGTGATAACTATCATCTGATAATAAATATGATGGTCCGTATCATCACAAATTATCATTAACAAGTTCTGATGGATTCATGCCACGTGAAATAATATCTGCTGGATTGTTTTGAGAAATAACATGATACCAATTTGATTGTTCTGAATTATTTTGAGTATCTGTTACTGTGTTTGCCACAAATGTAGTTTTTAAATAAGAGTTAATATTGTACAATGGTAGAATCAAACCAATATGATATTTTATGAATTTTTATGAAAATGTTTTTGTATACCTTCTTTGTTAACTGAGCAGTAAAGAGATTTTATGCAAAGGAGTTACACGTGACTTAGCACATATTAAGTGAAAGGATATGGTTCCATCAGGACTTCTGTATCTAATGTATATTTCTGCTCCATAAGCCATTTCACTAGCATCACAAAATGTATGAATTTCTTTTAAAATAGAATGATGCAAAATAATATGTCTGTTTACTTTTAATGAATTTAAATTATAAAATTGAATTTTAAGTTGATTCCACCTTGAATGAAGATTTTGAGGTATGCTTTCATCCCAGCTTAATTTAAGTTGCCATAACTCTTGATTTATTAATTTTGTTATGACCACTATGGGTCCTAAAATACCCAGTGGATCAAAAATTTGAGAAATTTCAGAGAGAATGATGGGTTTTGTAATTGTATGTTTCACTTTTTGTGTTAAAATTGTAAACTGAAAGGTATCTGGTGAAGAATTCCAAATTACACCAAGTAAGTATTTTAGCGTTTTCATATTCTCCTAATTGTAAAATATTAAATTCGATGTTTTTATTTGCTATTTGTTCTAAAACTTCAGAAGAATTAGACGAATATTTTCTTAAATCCAAAGTAGCATTACCTAATATTATTTCCAATTCTTTTTGCATGTTCATTACTTCCATGACAGTTAATAGATCATCAACATAGAAGCAATTAGCAATGATTTTATTAGTTTTGGAAAACTTTGTTTTCTTTTCTTCAGCTAATGTCTTAAGACACTCTGCAGCAACGTAAGGGGCTGAACTTGTACCGTAAGTGACCGTGTTATGAAATTGATGGCAAATTTTGCAACGAGATATTGATTCACAATCTACAATTTTATAATTAATCTTTAAACAGTTTTTACACATCTTAGTTTGTTTTGCAAATTCATATCTAGCTTTAGAATTAATTGAAGGAAATCATTAGGTTACAATATTAGCATCTGAGATTAGTAGTGAGATCACATGTGTTTGAGTTTTTCGTATAAAATGAGAATTAGAATTATGTTTGTTAGAATATGTATTAGTACTAGATGCACTGAATGTCGGTTTCTCGCTTACATGAATGTTCTCCAAAAAATTACATTGTTCTGTTAAACATTTATTAATACCTTCCCGTGTAGGAAACTCATTTGACCTTGAATCTTTACTAAAAGCATATTTGATTGAATTATGTATTTTTTCATACATTACAATAATCTACAGTTATTTCTAATCTTTTGAGTGCTCTTAAATGCTTATTTAAGTTATCAAAATATGATTCCTTCTTAATTGAAGGTATATCTAAATAGCCTGAATGTAAATTATGAATAAGAGAAACAGTGTTTTGAATGCATGATTGAAGTAAATCTCAAGCCAAAGTGTAATTTCCTGAAGTCATGTTTACGTTTTCAATGACAGCCAAAGCTTTACCTACAAGTGAACATTTTAAGTATTGTATTCGTTCAAAATCTGTAAATTCGATATTGTTATGAACCATTGCCACAAGAGAATTTTTAAACTAACCAGTTATTGTAATCTCCATTAAGTTTATGTAATTTTATTTAAGGTAATATCTTTTTTGACACTGACAGTTTGTTTGTCATAATTGGTTCCTAGAATTTAGGCTCAAAACTATCAAGCAAAACCTTTGCCTTTGAGAAATTTTGGAAATAAGTATTTTTAAAATGAAGAATTTCTTCACTAGACAACGATCTTTGATAACAGGTAAGGACTGAGACATGTTCATTGAAACTGGCCAAAAAACAGTTCTAATTTCTAACTCAAACTTATCAAGCTTTTCTACTTTTGTTTATGTTAAACTATTTATATAGTCAGCAAAAGAACCTAATTTTGATTTGATTTTATCGACTTTTGATTGTGTAATGTCAACATTTGATAATTTTAAAGACATTTTTTTTGACATTTTATTATAAGAAAGCCAATATCAAATTCAGACGGACCTTACCAAGTCAATAATTCTTGATAATATCCTCGAGATGTTGTTGAAATCCTGCAACAGTGGTTAATGTCAACTTCATAGCCAGGCAGGAATTGTGTTGCTAACTCTAGAAGTTTGTAAGATCTGCAACAAAGTGTGCTTGTATGAATAATGTGTCGTGGACTCTCTTCGTTCAGCGAATGTCTTAACTTCCACGGCCACAGTAGAACTCAGGAAGGCAGTCAAAGTCCAAAGCTTAGTGCTTAGAATCTTGATCTTTTTATCTCTAACAGACGAGCCTGATGCAGTACTCCGCAGCAAAGGCTGAAGTTCGCTACACTAATTGATTGAAGAGTCTTGAACCAGAAACCTTGATGTCGTTGTCGTCCCAAGTGAATCGTTCCTGCTCAAAACATGATAATTTTAAAAGTCTATTTCTCTGCTATTTATCGATGAATTTTAAAAAGTTTTCACCAGTTAGATTCATTTGGTGTATATTTTACTACTATTTAATAAAATATTCTATTTCGTAGATGAGGAAACTTCTCCATTCTCATACAATGTTAAGTCAAAAATTGGTCGCAGGATGTCGCGACGTAAAATATTCATAACTAGTTCTTTTTGTTCCGTAGAGCATTGACATTTTTAACTATTTAAAACTTTGGCGCCATATCACAAGCTAGATTTATCTTTAACGTTTCCCGCACGGCCATTGGAAACCACACTTTCTGCTTAGTTTCAATCTAAAAAATGATGATTTATTTGCTTTTTTGTTAATTCTCTTGAACGATGTAATACTCAGAGAGAAAGAAGCTCTATAGAACTAGGCATTTTCTGCTTTCTAGCGTTCTTTTATCCGTTCTTCTTCTCTTCTTTTTACGCTGGTGTTCATAGAGGTGTCGTGTTGAAAGAAACAGAAGATTGGTTGGTTTTATCGATGGTGACTTAATCCGGACAGACATTGTACAGCACAAAATAAACACTGGCGATTCGAATCCAATTCGACAAACCGCACGACGACTGCCCTACGCCTTTTTAGGCCTCATTGAATGAATTTCTGTGTCTGTACTTCGGAAAGCTCTTTGAAGGCTGCAGCAACGCTTTAATTTCTTCAATGATTCTTATACTTTGAAGGGGTGATTGAAATAAAACCAAAATTTAAAGATTTTTTCTTGAGCATAATGCGGACAAATTCGATAATTCGAAGGCGTAGTCAAAACAAAACTCAAACTTCATTACCTTAAGGACTGAATTGTTTTCTCACGGGCATAGTGCTGTGATTCATCTGTATGAGAATCTTCTTACCTTCTTGAACTGAATCTATGATGTACGAATAGTAGTTTATTCTTCGAAGACTGACCAGTTATTACTGAATTCTTATAAGCAACATTCTTCGAAGCCTATCTGATGCATTTTTAAACAATTTTGAGTTGATCAGATGATCTCGTGTGTTTGTTCACGGATGAAGCTTGTTTTTTTTTTTCATATATGATATGAATTATTAGTTATTGTTCATGAGATGTTATAATTAGGGTCTGATTATACTATACATGTTGTTTAAAATAAGGAACTGAGAAGTTGTTGATTGAGCACCATTGAATAGACACGCTGTGTATTGTTCTTGTGTAACAGAGCCGCTGTACGTAATTTCATTTGAAACACTTCTGCACTACGTGCATATGTTTTCCCGTGCTTCGCGAACGTGCTCGGTGGTTTTGCTTGATTTTCCTTCAAATCGTAAATATGGTATCCTTGCATTTCATTTTTCAGTCGAAAATTATTTCCGCTTTTGTTCTCTCTGGAAACATTGTGTTCTTTCATGTGTGCGTTATCAGCGATCCTGGCACGTTAAAATGCCGTATAAGTATTCTGCGCCAACGTTTCCGCATCCGGTCTCATTAAGCTGCGTCGATTCACATTTCGCCAGAAGGCGCACCAGGCATCCAACGTATAAACCGGAACTTTGCGAGTACGCAGCCATGAAATAAACACTTATGTAGAGCATGGAGACGATATAAACTCCTTTATAATCGAGCCCCGAAATTGTTGCCCCGAAGTTTATGTAAATATTTTATTCGGCGTGGATTCTCCCACCTCGCTGTTATATTTCGTGCACGGTGGTTGCGTTTATTATTATTCGTTTAACGTGCGCGTTATTTGTTATACAATATTCGTTTTGGGAATAATAATTTCTGCCCTGGGCAATTTAATTTTGTAATCAGTTTATAACATTTTTTTTTTAGAAAATCATTAAATTGGAGCGCAACTTATTTATTTCTGTTATTACAGAGTTGTGTGTTAGAATCAACTATAAATATAATTAGGTTTGGATAAAATACTGTCTTTGTTTCATATCTTGCAGTGAACGGCGCAAACTACTTTGTGGTAAATTAAATTTTACACAAGCAAGGCGAAGTTATAAAGTCTTTTTAATTTTCCGGACGCTGATGAATTACGACTGGCAAATCAACGCCACAATTTCACCGGTAATTGCATTTAAGTATGTTTCGTAAGATGATTAATGTGGCGAAACTTTTCTTCCACGAGATTAAATTTAAAATATAATTCTAAACTTGGCGCATAACTTACCCCTGCAAGAATAGAACTGGCGCTGGCTCCGCGATACCTACGTATCCAGGTGGTATTGTATATACATATCCGAAAGTTTAAATGGATAATTCCGAGTAATATGCGCCGCTTATAAATTTCGGCGAGAAATTTTTCCGGGCGAAGTTTTTAGTGGCTTTAATATTCTTTCGGTGTTCTTCTTTGTTACCGTCGGATTCTTATTCCCTGATATATTAAACGTAATTCGCCAATAATAAATTTGTTAGAACAAATTCTATCCAAAATATGTGAGCGGCAACACGTCCAAACTTTAAATTAGTTTGCGTCGTGCTCGGGGTAAATTTCAAGTTTACCCGTCTGGATATGAAACACCACTCCGTGACCGTGACACAACATGTTACAAACGCTCAAAAATGGGTTACCACAAATAACATCGCGCTTTGCAACAGTTTTGTCTCATGGAAATTAGAAACTATCATAACATCAAGCATACTATTATTTAAATTCTATGCGTTCTATCCGGCAACATATTTTTATTAAAAGTCGTAAATCATTTTATAATATATATCACTGCATGCTTGTCTTCGTTTAATAAGAGATGCAGATCTTGCAGAATTTAATATATTTTCATTCATTACATTGCAACGTACCTTTATTACACTCAACAAAAGACCGATATTAACGTATTCCCATGTCGCAAGTAATAAACACAGTCAATCTGAACAGCACTTGCATGTAGCGAGGAATATTTTCAAAGAGGAAAAATATTTCTTTTTATTAATTTCATATGGGTTACAAAACAAATATTTGCATGACTGGTTGGTAAGCGTCCTCTTCTGATTCACTCAATTAAACTTTGCACACGTTTTCTCAATTAAGATTGGATGCGAAATAAATGTTTCATGTCTGTAAACACAGTTTCTATGTAGTTCTGTTTACCAAGTTTAATTTTTATAAAAGCTCTGTTTTATTGTGCTCTCGAAGTGATCTTGTGCGTACTTAAATCCCCTTAATATCCTTCCACCCAGAAAATAAAACGGCTCCGCTAGGCTTAGCAAACAAGCATAAGATTGTTTGTTTTACATCCTTTGTTTTATATTGTTCACCTATTAAAAGTTTCATGAAAAATACCAGTTATGTATTTGTTAAATTATTGAAAAACTAAATCAATGTTATTACTAGTTTGTTTGCATTACAACACAGAGTGATCTACATACTCAGAAATTCTAATAATACTTTTATAATGTGGTCCGCGCCACGAGAAAAAATATTTTTTACAATACTTCCTAGTTTCTCAGAGTAATTTAATTTGGTTTGCCTTATAAAGGTTGTATTCCAAATTTGGATGAACACTAATTGTACGGTACTAGGTATGTGTCTTACTTTCTTAATTAATAAACTGTCTTGGCGTCAGAGAACTACTTTTTAACCATTTTGCCTGACGATGATTTAAAAAAAAATGTTTCTTGCATTACTTAAGGGTTTGATTCGATACTGAAAACAATTAAAAAAAAATAACACCACATGAAAAGTTTCTTTTATGTGAATTACGTGGAATTTTAAATTTTAGAAAAAATTCGGAGAGGATCAAGCCTCTTCTCCTTATCTACGCCATTGTATATAATAGTAAACTTCGCTCATATCCAGTGCTTCTCAAACGTTTTATGTAAAAAGTAAGTAATTTTTCCGGAGTTACTATGGAGCTTCTTTTTTTGTGCATTAAAAGTGATTACAGTTAGTGAAACTTATTCGATTACACACTGTGTATCTCCTCCATTAAATATTTGTTTTTCATTTGTTTCTTGACACTTTAAAAATTTAGTTGCCCTCAAATTGAAACGAACAAGAAAAAGAAGTTCTCTCATAAAACCGTCATTAATTCTTATTAAACATGTGCAGTAGTGGGCGACAAAATCCTGACACATCATTTGTATAACGTAAACTACATTTTAATATTTTTGACGTTTAATACGAGGGTAAAGCCGAAAAGAAAATCTAGTAGACCGTGAAAAACAAACATACAGTATTATTTAGAGCAACTCTTTATCTTTCATTTGAAATTAGTTGTTACTAATTTTTTAAAGTGATATTACGAGTAAAAACATGGAACAGGAACATCTTCGAATCATGATTTATTATGAATTTAAAGAAGGTTTAAGCGCTTATGAGTGCAAAAAGAGCTTAGATTTGGCTTCTAGTGAACAAGCATCTTCCTAGGCTACAATTTACCGATGGTATAAGGAATTTAAACGTGAAAGGAATTCTGTTCAGCATCAAAAAATAGCAGGGCGCCTTCCTACGGCTGTTACCGGCAAAAATATTGCTGCTATTAAAAAATTAATTGAAGAAGACAATAAAACCACTTAAGCACTGATAGAGCATCAACTGTTAGAATATACGATCACCTGCATTAAAAAAGTGGTTATTTGTTTTGTACCCCATTACCTTTCTGACTTCCAAAAAGCAAACCGAGTAAAAATTGCCATGAAACTTAAAATTTTTTAAATAATGGTGGACACCAAATTTTTTCCAAAATAGTGACAGTTGCGAAATTTACATTCCCTTTTTCAACATACCTACCCGCCAAGAGAGTCATGTATGGATTCACGAAGATGAGGAAAATACAACAATGACCAAGAAGCAGCGAGCTATGAAAAAAGTTATATATGCGGTACTCTTCAGAAGTACGGGCCTAGTAAAGGCAATTAAGCGAGATGGACAAAAGAAAGTTGCAGCTAAATGGTACACTGAAAAATGTTTGCCTGAAGTGTTCAGTAGAGTTCCAGGCAAGGGAATTATGTTGCACCTTGATAATGCATCGTCCCATATGGCAGGTTTTTAGCTGAAAAAAATATAAAAATAACAGAACATCAGCCGTATTCACCTGATTTAGCAATGTGTGGCTTTTGGCTATTTTTTGGACTTGAAAGTCATTTGCAAGGTAAAAGGTTTTCGTCAGAAGAAGAGATTAATGTCGCAGTTCATACTTATTTTGAAGGTATTCTGAAAGATGATTGGTTGGGAACTTTTGAACAATGGAAAGGAAGAATGGTCAAGTGCTGAAGGGCATTACTTCGAGCATATTTATAATTCATTCTCAATAAACTCAGCTTGACCTTCTTACATACAGTTTGAATTTTCCAACTAGGTGAATAGAAGTAAATTCGGACGAAGTCGTGTAGGAGTAGAGGGGATTCTTGCGCTAGTGTGTATCAGTTGACGCCTCCAATTCGAAGCGTGCAGAGTTGTTTTTGAGCTACAAATATATTTTTTATTATAATATAATATTTATTTTAATTTTTCTTTAGTTCAAAAATTCAGTATGAATTATAGTGTACCTAAGAAAGTACAAATTATAAAGTGGTATTACCGGGGTTTCAGTTGTTTATTTTGTATTTTGACAAAATGCCTCAAAAAAAGAATATTGACTGCTCGGTGAAAGTTGGACAGAAAAGAAGTGTTACTGAGAGATTTTAGTTTATTAAGTTCGACATTTCAGTTTTTTTTAAGTTTTGACAGAAATATAGCCTCAATAAAAGCCTAATTTACCAAATTTGCCTACGACATGTCAAATTTTTACCGGATTTTAATGTCCGCTATATGTTTATACCATTTTTTAATTTACTAAATAATTTACGTTTCGGATTTGCCAGGCGTTAAATCTCATCATTTTTATGGTGTTATTTTAAAAGTATTTTTAATTCACTTATTGTTCAGAAAACTAAAATGGCAATTCAAAGCAAATTATAAAATCAATCATACGGTATAAGCTGTTTATGGACTTTCTCTTATTTTTATTTAATTTTTACTAATTATTTGACTTTGATTATTGTTTTAATAATTTTAGTAATTCAATTGTCTATAAGTTTCATCAATCTAATACAATGACAATAATCATTTGAGAATTATATACAGTATGTCCCAGATTGAGTAGGCTACCATGGGTAACTTTCTTATTAGTGAAAGTAGAGGTTCGGTTAAATGGACAATATTTTGCAGTTTTATGTGCTGATTCAGATTCCGTTGAAAAAATTCGAAAATTCCGATTAGTTCAGATATTATCACAAAAAAACTAAAAATCGCCATTTCCTTTAAGTCCAATAACTTCGCTAATATAAAAAATATGAAAAAATGTTTCACATAAAAGTTTGATAAAATACAGCTGAAAATTAAATCAAAATAAAATTCAAGATGGCGGCTGTCAAGATATTGATAGCAATTTTCTTATTTTAAATAGATACGATATTGGATTTTTATACGATTAAATAGCATTTCTTTTTCTCGTTTCAACCGTATATCACAAACGTGTATCACAACCCATATTAGATTTTACATTTTTCTTTATCTGTTTAACCATCTTCCACAAGCTATATCAAAGGTTTTAGCTTTAAGAAAATTATTTTGTAGTTTTAAATCAAGTAGCCACGAATTATCAGAAAACAACAAAACATCAGATAGCAATCACCTGTCATTAAATTAAATTTTCGAGTGGTGTATTATTCACTGTTGTAATTATTGTTTTATAAAATAAATTATGAAGAGCTTTTTAATTTGGTGGTGTGTGTACTGAAGATGACAGCTTAGCTGCCGAAATACGTATCTACGGATATAAAAATTATTGTGGGCGGAGATTATTTTTTTAATTATTCTTACGTATTGTTTTATAGTTTGTATGTAATAAGTAAAGGCAACCCGCCTTTAAATAATTTCTTAGATATGGGTTGAAACGAGAAAAAAAATGCTATTTAATCACATAAAAATCCAATATGGCGTCTATTTAAAATAAGAAAATTGCTATCAATATATTGACAGCCGCCATCTTGAATTTTATTTTGACTTAATTTGGTATTTTATCAAACATAGTAACTTTTATATGAAACATTTTTTCATATTTTTTATATTTGCGAAGTTATTGGACATTAAAGAAAATAGCGATTTTCAGTTTTTCTGCGGTAATATCTGAACTACTATTTGCAGTATTATTGGGTAATAGGTCAGTAAAGGGACAGAGTTGAATAATTCCTTTATTACGTTCAATATTTCGCGTCTAACTTTGACACTTCCTCAGGAACACACTGTAAATGTATTACATAAATAGTTAAACATGTGCTCAAGTAAGTTGAGTCGATCCAAGCTTTAAACAGCTCGAGACAGAGTATTAATTAAAAAAAAAAATTGATAGGTTCATTATGGTGAGGCTAGAGACTCTAGTTGTAGTATCTGCCAAATTACAAGTCAAAACAAAGCTGGGTGTATGTATTCGTAAAATTAAATTCATTTCAAGGAAAAAATATTACATTCTTTCACTGTCGGTGCACAAAAGTTTCTATTTTTGTTTACTTTCGTAAATTCGAACCAACCTCATTTCGCACAAGGCTGTCGCTACTTAAAATGAAAAAAATAAATTAATTAAGTTAAAAAGCAAATTAACTTCTTCACGGATGAAAAGGAAATGGAAAAGACCAGAAAAACTGCTGTGTTTGCGCGAAAACAAATATTATCTAATCAACACGCGTGAGCTAATTCCGTTTTACGCCTACTTTGATACCTTTTGGCCGCCGAATTTGCATGCTGGAAGTTAAGTGTTTGTAGGCTTTGTGAAAGCAAATTAAATTTGTCTTTATACTTTCACACTATTACCATTTGAGTCAACTTACATTTACGAAGTGCGACTACAGAAGAGAAATGAATTCCTGAAACATTTTAATGATATGTGAGATAGCAGTTATTTAACCGAAACAAGATGTGAAAATGTAAACATATTTACATATTTACGTGCTTATACGTGAAAACAAATATTTATGTATGATTTTTAAATCAGAAAACTAATTATGCAATAATTATTAATTTGTGTGTGAATTATTTCTTTGTGTCCATGAATTTCTGTATTATTTAGATTCAGACACATCTCAGCCAAAATCGATCTCTTCAGTGTTTCATTTCAATTTATTCAGTAATACTTTTTTATACTATTTCCTTTTTGTATGTAGTACAGTTTCATTATTTCTAAATTTGCTACCAGAGGTATATTTTGAACAATTTAAGGTGTGGAATTGTATTGTGTGAACCGTTTTGATAGCGAAGGTTTTTATTAATAAATCTATTAATGAATTCAGCTATTTCATGTCTTAATGTTTTTAGAAGCTCTGTCGATTATTTCACATGTTTAAACCTGAATTATTCTGTATACAAGTTGAATTTATTAAAAAGTACTCTTATTGTTCGCACACTCGTAATTTGCAGAAAAAAACTACACAAGTATGTTACTTGAAATAATACAATAGTTAAATAATAATAAGGATACTTGGCATCAGACCACGACATAGAATACTAAGTTGTATGTTTTAATTTTAGTTTAAATATCTTCAGATGATCTAACTGAAAGCTAAAACCTACCAGTTTAAATAAAATTCTTAATCCCTAATGAAAAATGAATTAGAGATGGCGATGAAACCAAACATGTATGTGTGCATTAGTTCATCAAACGTTCCTTTAGTCACTTTTGACATTTCTATTCTAACAAAACGTACTTTGAAATTAAAACATCCAAAGTAGGAAAAATACTTTATCTTTAAAAAGTTAAAATAGATGCGTAAACTGACCAACGCTTGTATCAAGATACATTTAAATTATGAACAACTGAGTGACTAACGTTAAACAACATTTTCAACGCGTTATTAGTTGCTTTCAGAAAAGGGCGAAGTGTACAAAACCATATTTTTAGCATAAAACCAATGATAGAGAAAGTGAGAATAACGGATACCGAGATTTACTTAGTACTTTTAGATTTACAGAACGCATTTGATAGAGTTAGATAAAAAGATGTATGGGAAAGTTTGGAAAATAGTTTAATGTAAAATTGAGAACAGCAATAAAGAGTTTATATAAAAATAACAAAAATTACATAAGGAAAGACAACATGGAATCAGACTTTTTCGAAATAAGAGATGGATTAAGGTGGAGTGATGAGCCCAACTTTGTTCATACTGCTAATGGATGACTTAATTAAAGCGACGAGAAAGAAGACAAAAGACACGTTGGATATAAAAATTTAACACCAGTATATGTATCAGAGTGTGCATTTGCAGACGACCTAATGATATGTGCTAGTAGAGAGAAATAATTACAAGATATCATGCAGATATGGGAAAAGAGAAAGAAAGAAAGAAAGAAAAATGAAAATAAATACCAGTAAAACGAAGGCATGATAATAAGCAAAGAAAATAAAAATATAAATGTAGAAATAAATCAGGAAAAAATAGAGCAAGTAGAGGTTTTCAAATATTTAGGGGTGACAATACAAAGAGAAGGAAAAATGGAAACTGAAGTGCAAGAAAGAATCAAT
The DNA here is from genome assembly GCA_039766575.1 of Serrognathus titanus. Taxonomy (NCBI): domain Eukaryota; kingdom Metazoa; phylum Arthropoda; class Insecta; order Coleoptera; family Lucanidae; genus Serrognathus; species Serrognathus titanus. The sequence goes on from CM077911.1 coordinate 66,824,520, forward strand.
AATGCGACCAAATTATACCACAGTCTAAGTAACTCTTTTACAGGAAAGAAAGAAGTAAGTAAAGGAACAAAAATGACAATATACAAAACAGTTTTTAGACCCACATTAACTTATGGTAGTGAGAGCAGGGTATTGACGAATTCAATGAAAAGTAATATACAAGCAATCTATATGAAATATCTAAGAAAAGTCAATGGAATAACAAGGAGGAACGGAATAAGAAACGTCACAGTACGGGAAGAACTAGAAATTAAAGCAATTATAAGTATCATAGAGGAACAGCAGATGAGGTGGTTTGGTCATATGTGTAAAATGAATAAGAATAGACAAGTAAGAAGTATATGGGAAGCGGGAGTACATAAAAGTAAAGAAACGAGGAAGACCGAAGAAAACATGGAATGACGAAATAGCAACAATATTAAAAAGAAAAAATAAGAAGTGGACAGAAGCCAAAACATTAGCAACGGATAAGAAAGAATGGAAGAAATTTGTATAGCAAGACTAAGACAAATACCTTACACCTTAGGGTAAAAAGATTCCCGATTATTATATATTACTTGCTTTCTTTCGTTAACAAAATCGTGATCTAAACGCGGTATAATGCGTTTAGATTCAAAGATGGATGTTCTCTTGCAAAAAGATTAAAGTCTTCGTGAAATTTTAATCCTAATCTATCTCGTTTCCCCTTTAAATCTTCCTAATTTTAGAAATCGTTTGAATTCAAATTCATTCAGTGTCTTGTTGCAATAATCCAGAACCAGAGAAAGTAACTATAAAACTATTCGAATTACGACTTACACTATTCTAATCACGATTTAAGGTTTTCAGCGAAAGAACGCACTTATTTATGTCACAATTGATTGATAATTAGTATTAGTACGACGTTATCTAAGACACGCATTTAAATTCCAACTTCTACTTTAATTCATTTTTATATTGATCGCTGATTATGTAGGTATACAAAAAAGTGTGTTTTTATTTAACCAGAATAATTAATTTGATGAAAATATAAATGCACAAATTGAACGCACAGACTCAAATAAATGATCATCTCATAAGTAACACTGCCAAGGTTATTATGCGATTAAAGCAACGTTACATCGAGTCAGTATGCGTTTTCGGCACCGCTTAATAACGCACAATTAACTCTGAAGATGTTACTACTCGCCTCGAAATTCCTTCATAATGGTCGAACATTGTTGCTGGTATTTCACCAGACAGTTGTATGGTTGCCAGTTTGTATTTGTCCGGTATATTCCCCCGACAGAGATAGTTCGCTCTATCGGTGCTTGCGGGACATTGAGCGCGTTTCGCTGCGGAATGGACTGATTCCGGCGCATGCCCTCAAGGACTACGGAAATAGCTAGACGTCCCAACTCTAGAGAGATCCTCGTAATCTCAACTGTGATAATACTGACTTATCTGTCAGAAAACTAATGCGTCTTACAACTACTACCACATTAGTATCCATGTTGCAGGAGAACTGTCACTTAACTGTTCTATTTGTGTTCTTAATTATTATCCTTTAATAAATCGCGCTGTTTAATTTAAATAATATTGTATTAATAACATTAACAATCGTGTACTTGATTGCCAGAACATAACATATTGTATTCTGAGTATTTTAAGGTATACTTGAATTTATGATTTTAGATCACCTTCATGTTAAAACTTGTTACTTGTTTTTGAGCAATAAAATAAGTATAAATCATTTTAAATGTGGTGTACAATTCACATTTATATTTATCCCCTTTTAGTTTCAGTTAAATATTAACAATTCGATAGGGCATATAACCATTTCAAGATTAATTTTCATTGGATAAATATTTGCCGTCCTCAGTTGCTAGGGATTTTGCAATTATTGTGTAATAACCTTTGGTGGTCTTTGTGTATTTATCAGCTCGTGCAAAGCACTATACTCGGATAATAATACAAAAGCGATGTTAAATTTTAAGAGAACTTCCAGAACTGTGAAGTTCGGCATAATTACATCGCAGCATTTATGAATAATGACGGTTTTTTTAATGCAAGAATATTGCAATTAAAAGTGTTTGAAACTAGGTTGAACTTTTAATATCGGCTGAAATTAAAACTGAAAAGGTACTGTACGTGAACATGAGTACCTATGGGGAAAAGAAATAGTAGAATATAAATATTTAAATGAAAGTAGAAAAATGTTAGAGTAAGAAAACTAGGAATTGGAAAGGTTATAATGAGATAAAATTCAGATCACTTGGACTACTTATGAAAGCGTTATAACTAAAGCACCGATTTAGGTGCATTTTTAAGTCATGAGTCATTACCTTTCAAGGCGACTAAAAAGATGACTCGGGACCAAGAATCATCAGGAGTATGAAATCGAATCGTAGAGAATATTTTCATACTTAATCTTCATACTAGTGAGAAAATTAACAAAGAAATTTCTTATTAAAATATCCTCTATGTAAAACTGGATAGTTAGAGAAAAGGCGAAAGGAAATCATGTAAGTGATTTGCAGAAAATCATATACTTCAGTACAAAGAATCACCTGGAAAGCTAATATTGCACAAAAACGAAGCATTAGATGTAGCAGTTTTCGTTGAGATTATAAATTAATAAATGTCTGTCTTCATTTATCCATTTGGGCTTGTTTTGTTCTAATCAGGAAGTTAAGAATAATAACAATAATTAAAATTGTTCATTGTTATATTAAATCCAAATGAAGTCTTTGCTTTAATCCAAACGTATAAATGAGAAAGTAGAATTTCATATAATACTTACATGTCAATAGAGTTTCCAGTTTGCATCGAGTTTCAATTTTGCGTTGCTTTTTTTATAAAAGTAATTTTTGCGATCCGCAGGTGTTGTCGCTTATATTACTATTACGATTATAGCTTCTTTAAGAGTGAATATTATATTCTGGATTCTGGAATGTCGCTTGATGGATCAGGATATTTCCTATTACCCCGTTATCTGATCGGTTCGCTTAATTGGTGTTTTTATTTTGTGGCTCTGTCGCCTTTCATTAGTTGGTTGCCATCCTCGGTCTTATGGTTCTTTTGTTGTTTTTAGGATTCGTAATTTTTTGTGATTTCTAGAGTCGTGTTTGGGTGGTTGTCCACTTGGTTAAAAGTCTTGATTGCTTGTTCTCGCAGTTTGTCTTTTATGAATTTTATGCCTAGGTCCTGGTGTATTTGGCTATTTCGGATAAACCAATTGGCGTTTGCTATTTTTCTCAGCGTTATGTTTTGCTGTGTTTGTATTTGTTTTATCAGGTAGTTTGCGGAGTGGCCCCATACAGGTGATGCGTATGTTAGGATGGGTAGGATCATGGTTTTGTAAAGAAGAAGTTTGTTTTTTAAGGAAAGTTTACTCTTGCGGTGTATCAGTGGGTTTATAATGTTAATTGCGGTTTTGGATTTGTTGATTATTGTGTTTATATGTGTTTTGAATCTGAGTCATGAGTCTAGGATTACTCCTAGATATTTTGCCGTTTCTGTTTGTGGTATATTTTCTTCCGCTATGTTTAGTCTTATTTGAGGTATGGTTTTCTTCCTCGTGAAGATTACGGTGGTGCTTTTTCCTCCATTAATCATGATTCTCCATTTTTCGCACCATTCGTCTATTTGATTCAAGGATTCTTGGAGTTTTGCTTGAATCGTTTCTGCTCTTTTGGCTGCTGTTAGTATTGCGGTATCGTCTGCGAATAAAGCGAGGGTGGTGTGGTTTGTTTTGGGGATGTCGGAGGTATAGAGGTTGAAGAGTGTGAGTGATATGGGTGATCCTTGCGGGACTCCCGCAGTTATTTGTCGCGTGGTGGATATTGCATTGTTTAGTTTGACTTGAAGGTTGCGGTGTTTCAGAAATGATGATACTATTTTGATGAGGTATGTTGGAAATCGTTGTTTAATGAGTTTGTAGATAAGTCCTTCATGCCATACCTTGTCAAAGGCTTTGGCTATGTCTAAGAAGATTGCTCCAGCTATTCTTAGAGTTTGTAAGGTGGTTGAGTGTTCTTCCTTGAATCCGTATTGTTCTTGGGGTAGTATTTCTTCTGATCTTATGTGATCTTTGATGCGTTTTAGGATGATTTTTTCTAGGATTTTGGAAATGGTTGATAGGAGGCTTATTGGTTTATAGTTCTGTGGGAACTTGCTATCTTTCCCTGGTTTTGGGAAGTTGATAACGTTGGCATTTTTCCAGGCTGTTGGGAAGTGATGGAGTCGGAGGGACGCATTTATGATGTTTAGGATTGAAATAATGTGTTTGTGGGGGAGATTTTTCAGGTGGCGGTTTGTGATTTGGTCGGGTCCTGGGGCTTTGTTGTTTGGTAGTTTGCGAACTATCTGCTTGACTTCTTCCGGTGTGGCTAACGGTATTTCTGTTGGAGGTGTGTTTTGTTTTCTCATGTATTTCTTGACCGAATTTTCCACCTGGATGACGTGGTCTATATCATCTCTGGTGTAGTTTGGGGTGAATTGGTTTTCCAAGTTGGTGGCTAATGCTTCCGCCTTTTCGTATTCCGTGTATACTAGTCCTTGGGTGGTGTGCAGCGGTGGTGTTGTGCGGGATGTGTTTCTTAAAGTTTTGGCCATTTTCCAGATGGAGTTGTTGTCGGTGCTGAGGGATTTGATTTTGTTCTGCCATTGCTCGTTTCGGTGTGCCAATAGTTCGTTTCGGAGTTCCAGTTGTTTCCTATTTAGGGCTTTCTTATCTTCCGGGGCTAATGTGTTTTGGTACTTCTTTTTACAGCGGTTTTTTTCCCTCACTAGTGTTTTTAATCTTGGTGGTAGTGTTTCAGTTTGTGCTGGTTCTGTAGTTTGGACGGTGCTGTCCTCTATGGCAAGTTTGATTGTTTTTTGTAGTGATTCTACGGCTCTTTCTAGTTGTTCTGTGTCGTGCAGAAATCCGATTGTGGTAGCTTTTTGGAGTGTTTCTTTGTATTTTTTCCAGTTTGTTTTGTTTCGGGATATTGTGATGATATTGGTTTCATTTCCTAGCTCAAAGGTTACTGGATTGTGGTCTGAGCTGAGTTCTGCTAATACATTTACTGCTGGTTGGAGTTGTATGTCTTTCAGCAGTGCTATGTCAAGGACATCTGGTCTCCCTACCGGTCCGTAGTGGGTGGGTTCGTCTGGGGCTGCAATTGTAATGTCGTTTCTGTTGATGATGTATACTTGCAGTGCTTTTCCATTGGCATTATTGTTCCTTGAATTCCACAGTTGGTGTTTGCAATTTAGGTCACCGCTTAGTATGGTTGGAATGTTAGCATCGAAGAGTCTGTTCAGTTCTTCCTCTTTAATTGTATTCCTTGGTGGTTTGTAGGCTGATATAACTAGTATTGGTTCTTTGGCTGTGTTGTTCTTGATTGCTGTTTGTTCTATTTCCTCTGTTTGTATTCTTGGGTATTCTTCGTGGTTTTTGACTATTATTGCCGTGCCCCCTCCTTGGGCATCTATCCTGTCGTTTCTGTATATCTTATAGTTTGCTATTTTTAGTGGGTGGCTGGGTTTGAGGATGGTTTCTTGAAGGAGAAGGATGTCAGAGTTTATCCTGTTTATAAAGTCGCGAACTTCGTGTATTTTGTTGGATATTCCATTTGCGTTCCATGATATGATGTGAAGGTGTTTAGGTTTAGTTTTGGTGGTTGCCATTTTAGTTTTGGGTTTGTTTGAGTAATGCCTGAGTGTTGCTTAGGAATTGGTGTAGTTCTGTTTCGTTTGGATTTGTGGCGTTGTATTGCTATACTAGATTCAATCGTGGTGAATAATAGCAACAGCAGTAACAGGAGCACCTGCTCGAAATCCTGTTTTAAAAATTGAATGGTATAGAGGAAAACAGGGAATGTCCAAATTTTTAAGGAACTGACATTCTTGCGACATTTAGCAGAAAATAAACCTGGTTTCATTATGAATATTAATAAAGTTTATATGTTTTCTGATTTTAATTATTTTTTTTACAGTTGTGATGCACCACACTTCGGAATCACTAAGCATCACTAAGTTTCTAAGCAAGGAAATGCAATTATCTCAAAATAGAACAAAAGTGACACTGCTTGTTTTTTTCCTAACACCTTTCAATTCTGTATAATGATATTAATTGGTCTTTAACATGTACTACATGACCTTGAACAGTATTATATAGGAAATTAAAAGAAAATAATTTAAATTAGGAGATTTTGTTATTAAAAGAAAATGTGATTTTTAATTTGTGATATGCGAATTGGAATTGAGAAACATTCACACTTGAAACTAAATAGACAATAATGGAACGGTATTTATGCAATTTAATGTGATCAAAGCTCTAGTTTATGTTGTACATCAACTAAAATAAATTAGCATCGTTTTTCTGTGACTTACTAGTGTTCTTCGTTTGAAACGATTCTTTATGTGGTGAAATTTTTAATGACAACTTGTCATTCGATATGCCACACCCTCTCTAACAACAGTTCGATGTACCTATACTCTCTTGGGAAAACTCCGGATCACTTGGGAGAACTAAGCACATAACCTGTCGGAGGTTACGGGATTTCGCATAAACCCCAGGACTGAATAAGCTATTAGAATAGACATTAATTATTAATGCATAGACAAGAAATGTACAACACTTTTGATACATATTTTATATAACCAACAATGAACTACTTCCAGCTAATTGTTAAATAACGAAGAAAACGGTTGGACAAAGTACTTAAGTAATTAATATAATTTATATTCACGTCCGAAGAGTCTTCATATTTTGGATTTAGGAAATGTGTGTAGGGATCAGCCAATGAATGCTTTTGAATGCAAGTCTAGTTAATTCCAGAACCTGTTACAGCTAACTCATTAGCATTAGTAAATGATGTAATCATCACAACGCGTAAGGAAAATAAATATAAACACAAATCCCTCAATTTTATGCAAACCAATTTCATAGGTAAACGATTTAGTCCAAATAAAATTTCAAAGCTGCTAATAAAAATAGGAATTGGCAGGCGAGCAGAACGGCGATGACGTTTCACTCAACTCTTTATGTTACTGCCATTCAAATAATTTATCCGTGATGCAGCTCAGCTTCTATCTACGGCTGGCAAACAGCGTATTACCGCATTGTTTACTCGAAACTGACAATGTAGCGTTTGCCAAAGACAGCGCTGCTTTATTTCTTTTCATAATTGCCAAGCGGGATGAAATCCCGGACAATAAAGGAAGCGCTCCGGAGCCGTTATTTCTGTGCTACAGCGTGGAACTTTTGTGTCACACAGATTCAGCTTTTAATAAGCTTGCCCTCAATTAATCGAATCCTCCCCGCTATTTAACTAAGGGCGAGCCGTTTCAAGAAATTATTTCCGACGTATTTAAGAACTGGCTCATCAATTCGATGATTTATGAATTAAGTGCCATCCCGAGGTATATATCGTTTAACGTGAGCCATAATCCCGAATCGCTAAATGCGTTTAGACCCGCCGAATTAAGTGGATTACGTGATAGGAAACCCGAATTGAATGTGAATTACGAGCATTTTAACGTGCCGCTCCGATTCTGCTAGGCTCATAAACAAAATATTTAAAGTCCGCAGCCCCATATTTTATCACCTTGTACGATACAAATGTACAATGGACATAAATATTAATTAGCCACGCTGTTAATTGAGTTTCCGGCTTCGAACAAGATTTGTATTTTCCCAAATATGACTAAACACAAGGTAGTACTTTTGTGTACAATATATCATCAATACTTTTAGTAGACATATTACATATAACTTGTTATTTCGTGCTGAATTTATAGCGTTCTCGATTCATTGCTCTAAAGCACTCTATCTTCTATTATTACATGAGGTTAAAATGATATGAAAATACTAGAGCAGTGAATCGAAATGCTATTAGTTAATGAAACTTTATGATTTTTCAAGTTGTTAAAATGGAAATGTTCTAAATGGAAAATACCTATTTTTGCAATGAGTTAGTTGTTTCTTTAAATGTTTCTGCAAGATGCTACGGGGAAAGACTTTTACTAAATTGACATGAAAATTGTATCTGTACATAATTTGATATTATCAAGTTCAATAGAAACGAGAAACAGGCATTTGACGCTCTCAAAGTTATAAATTGAATTTTGCTTTTAAAAGGATATACTAGTGCCAGTATTTAATTGAATATAAATTAAATTACATTCACCTAGTACTTTATAACCAACTGCTGAGGTAATTTATCTCATTTGTGATGCATTCAAACATATTTAATTTGTTAGCTCTCATGCTTCATTTCACGCCGTACCGCCTCCAATTTATCCTCAAATTATTCTGACTTATTTTCCTTTTACGTTTCTACTAAATGAACTTTAAAATTCTTGAAGTTCGAGCTTTGTCAGTCTGTTTACCATTAAATTAGATTTTGCAATGCCGAAGTAATTTTCCGATAAAATCTGTGATGGCTCTTGTATTCACATACCGCCGATTAATTACGAATAGGTAATGAGTCAGTTAATTCGCGCTCGAAATTTACTAATTTTACGTGGCTAAATAAATAGCAGATTTAATGTAATGGAATATACATGGGGTTGTAATTAATATTACGCTATTTAATTATTCATTATACAGTAAAATAATGCATGCTGTAACAGCGATAATAACCATTGCCCCTAGCCAATGCAATTTCATTTAAAAGCTACATACACGCGTAGATGGATATACCTATTTGTAAATTTATTATAAGAATCATGAAAATCATGAAACACTAAGATATATATACAAGATCAGATCTGAATTCAAGAATATCAAATCAACATATTTATTGAATCAAATAATAAAGATGATTTTTAGAGAAATTGTAGTTAGACAGTCAACATGTTAAGTTTCAGTTCAGTCAGAGACGCCACTGAATTACTAAGATAGTCGAATTGGAGAAAGCTGAATCCTGAAATTTTCTAGCGGTTACTGCTGAAGTATATTCACGCATTTCGATCTTTTTTTGTGAAATCCATGAAGGGAGAGGTTGGAAGCAATTTCTATAAAAGCTCGGGAACGTGTACAGGTAATCGATGCGAAATTCACCGAAGCTGATTGAATTGATGTATGCGATGCAAATGGCATTTTCAAATAAGACTTTTATTTCATTGTGAAAGGTAAAATAAGTATAGGGGATGAAAGACGGAGATAGTTCTAAATATAGCGCGCATCCTATTTTTGAAACAGTTTTTGCAAACGAGATACACATAAGACGTTAAGGATTAATTTGTATCTCTGGATACTTTATAAATCGAGAAAAGAAAATTTATCAACATTTGCAGAAACTTCTCTTTATTCTCTTTTAAACTAACTAAACAATTAAAATGTTTATTTGGTTGTCTTTATTAAAGAATAGCCTTTTTACTTACCCGAACTTTTCACGTCTAACCGAAAATATAAATAAAAAATAGAAATAAATATCCGGGTATTGGGTCGTTATATCGAACGAAGAAGCAATATATACCTCGAGTAAACACGAAAGTCGTTTCAACGATGGCCTTCATGATTGAAATCGTCTTCACCTCGCCGTCGTAAATAATGAAAGTCATCATCGCAGATCGGAGAGGAAGCCACATCGGTTCCGTGAATAATTCATGGCGGGACGAATCCTTAAAATGGGAAAATATGACAAATTGGCGAATTATATTTGGCCATTTACCGAATCGAATAGATCTATATATTTATTCTTATAACATTTCTCTCGAAAACGTCTTGTCGAATGTGTTTCGGGTGTTTAATTTATGGAACTGGTGCACATCTGCTGGAAAATTGAGAGTAAGTAATTTAGATTTTGCACTCGCATAATTTGCCGGTTATTATTGTTATTCGTTATGTCGAACAAGCTCTGAGAAAATCTAGAAATTAATAATGCGAGAGGAACTGAATATAACGCAGCTGCGGTCGAGTTTTCGGATCGCAGTAAATTGCAATCGAATTAAAAATTAGATTATGAGCTGCCGAAAGAATTTTCGGCGAGAAATTGTTTCAACTTTCGAAGTGAAGTCCTGATAAGTTAGCGGAAAGCAAATTGAATAAACGCGAGTTTACAAGAGCGGTGAAAATGAATCGACTAACAGAAAGAATGAATTAAATTGACTCGGTGTTCGCTAATTGCGGCAACGCCTGTTTCATTGCATTTACAATTTTAAATCTATTAATTTTTCTGATTAATGAAACATTTTAAAATTTGGCGCTCATTTTTGTAAATTTTAATTTAATTTCTATTTAACAAAAAATCGTCAATACATCAGGTCAATATAAGTAATACACGTAAACCAAGCGATTCTTTATGCACAGCATTACAGCTCTCTTTTCGAACAGTGGCGTAGCTATCGTAGGGTAGTTTGGTATGACGCATTACATTTCTTGGGGTTTCAAGAACTATCAAATATTTTCACTAGATCAGTATTGTCATTTTACTTAAATAGCGTTATGTCTAATTGAGAATTGATAATTTGACAACTGAGCGTGCCAGTCAGAGCAATTATCGCATTATCCATTGACTAGCAAATGAATCCTAAATCTGCCACTGCTTTTAAATCTTGCAGGTAATTAAGAACGTAACGCATAGGTTTCACCAATAAAGAGACTGTTTCCTTTTCGGATGCAGTGTCTCGTGACTGGGTTCACTATGATTTGGTGGTTCTTGCAGTATTTTCTTTCAAAATGTCATATCCAATTGCTCTTTAATCACCACAACGTCCAAATAAACTACAACTCATTTGTTGGCGTCAATTAGGTTTTGCATAAACTTGTAATATCAGTGTAAGGACCCGGAAAAATGCTTAGAGAATTTATAAAATTAATTTATCTCTCATTTTATTTTAATCATTTCATTATCAGCTCTGGTTATTCTTAGAAAGAAGCCGGATGTTCGTATCGCTTTTATGAGCTTCGGATGCGATTTCAAATCAATCCTATCAGGTTTGATTCAGCAAAAGGTAAATCACGCCACAAAGCGTCTCTGCCCTTGAATGAGCGACGTGGGTAAAAATCAGTAAAAGCGAGACGTTTGCGCCATCTCGTATTGAATAAGTTCCGCTTAAAAGCTGCTGTGGGGACCGTCTGAATTCAAATTCTTGCTGATCTCAAAGAATTTCCCTCCTCAATTTTTCAGGAGGTGACGAGCCTTTAAGTAGCTTAAGCGAGGAAGATAAGAGGAGTTCCCGGTTTACCTTTTGTTTGGTCCGCGTTAAATCTCTCGTCGAAATTTTAATTTCTTTTTTCTAAGTTCGAGTTTTGATTTTTGTTACAAATTTTCCAAAAGTTTGTCATCGGTTTCGGTCTTGAAAAGCAAAAGCTTTTCCCGCGCAGTTTAGTGTTTTATCTAAATTAAATTCGTCGCAATCGAAATAAATCTTTTGATTCGTCGCTGGTAAGCTCAATGTAATTGTTGTCAGAAAGTTAATTAATTAAAAGCATTTTTCTGTGTGAATTATACCTCTCTCCTTTTTGTCGAATTATATATATTTTTTTGTTGTCATAAATATTTTCAGATATTTTGTATTCTGTAATTTTCTTGATATTTGTTCCTGTTGTAGTTTCATATGTTTTAATGGAAAATTTCGTTTTGATTTGATAATTTTAAAATTTATTGTAAATTCTTTGATCTTGTAAAATTTTATTTTAATATATATTTAATTTGTTAAAACTATCGAATTTTATTTAAAATCTTAAAGTAGTTTTTCTAGAGAATCTTTCATAATAGTTCGAACAAGAAGTTGGAGGAGAAAGATCCAACAAACCCAAAATAAGTAAGTCTGAGGGTAAAAAGGGCCAAAATTCAAATCAAGTCTAAAGAGAGTGGGAAGAACGATTGCTGGCTAACTTTTGGCTAAAACTGGAAACGCTACTAACAAAGGAGTCGCTTCTTGCGTCTCGATTTGGTTTGGAAAAGTTTTGGTTAAAAGGGTGGTAAAGTTTAGAAAGGGAGTTCAGAGAAGTCAGAATTTAAGACTTCCAATTTCTTTTAATTTTCAGTGTAAAGGATTTCTATTTTAGAAATCTCGTGTTCTGGTTAAGAACTGTTTTGTTTTGACTTCAAAATATAAATCACCCTTTTTCTCCCCGTACTGATCAGATTCTTACATCAGGACAAACCTCGATACACTTCCTCTATTTGGAAAACATTGATAAGTGTTTGCAAAGGTATTGAACTTGACATCATAAATCCAAAATCTAATCCTCTTTTGGAAACTGATTCATCAGTATACTAAATAAGCGAATTTCATCCAGTCATCTTCTGTGTGCCCGAAGTATCATTTTCGACAATGTTTTATGCTTAAGCACTCCAGAGTAGCGTAGCGTATAGGTCCACTCCAAAATATTTGACCTTTTCTTGAACTTGTTATCTAAAGAACAGAGGTCTCATTCTTTCTTCTCTTTGTGTATTGACCGCTTTCTATAAATTAACAGCGAATGCATTTTCAAAGCATCAATTTTCGACGAGCCTAAAAGTCCCATAATTGAATTTCACAACCACCTTAACATTAGACAAAAGCTTCTTGGGAAACACTGGAATGCATTTCCAAAGATATTAAAACCTGGATTTTGAGCCTACATTCAGAATGTAAGAAAGCTACCCCTTACCACAGCAGAAAATCAACTCTTCTACGTCTATGTAAGTTGTTACATAAAAGAAACTATGTCTTTTTCCTATAAAGAATAAGATCATAAGAATTATGACTGAACTAACTTATATTTACCTAAGTAATCTAGATCTCACCATCTCTCATAACAAAATACAGAAGTGACGGTATTTCCATATTTCTTTGTTGTAAGTAGTTGTGATCGTAAAACAAAGCGGGAATTACATGGGAACCCGATTATTTCTTACACACGTCTCCAATATCAAGTCTCACCTTACAATACATGTGATCCCATGAATATAGAGACAGGATTCTACTTTACCAAGAATTTTTCTACATGCTCATACCATAGCAGTAGCCTTCTGGATTCAGTTTTAAGCATGAGTCCTCAAAGTTATACCCTCCCTTAAGGTTCACCCTCAAATACTTGATCTCTGTTTGAGGTTTTAGGTTTTATGTACATAAAAAGCCGAGATATCAAATAACTATCCCTTTTTCTATTTATATACATATAATAATAATAATAATAATAATAATAATAATAATATTTTATTCAAACTCAAAAATACAGTTCATGTCAGGTACACAAAGGAAAAGCTAAAAGCTAAAAATATGAGATAAATTCATTGATTGTATAGAATGGATTATCTAACAGAAAATGTTTGATTGTGAATTTGAATTGTTTTAGTGTCATTTCAGTCCAAGGTTTTGGGAGCTTGTTGTATAAGTAAATATGTCTATACTGAGCGTCCGTTGTGTTGATTCTTCGGCGGGGGATATGAATTGAGTGCCCGGACCTTAGGGCGGTGTCCACCATGTCTCGCCTTTTCTGAAGGTCATCCGCTTCTCCGCGTGCTCTTATAAGTTGACGATAGAGATATGCAGAAACCATTGTCATTATTTTCAGCTTGCGGAATAATGGTTTGCAGTGGGTTTGCCTAGGAGCACCCTCAATTACACGGATGGCGTTCTTTTGGCTAAGAAGTATGTTATCGGCGTGTGCCGATTCGCCCCAAATTTGAATTCCATAACACATTCGGGAGTGAAACAGGGCGAAATAAGTTGTTATAGCTGCTTCCTTGCTTATTACCTGTTTAATTCGGCGGATGGCATACGTCGCTGAAGCAAGCTTGTTTAGCATTTCTTGTATATGGGTCCTCCAGGTCAAACGAGTGTCCAGAGTAATCCCCAGCAATTTAGTAGAGTCGGTACAGATGGTGGTTACGCTTCTTTTGGTTGTGAAGGAGATTTGTACTTTCTTCTCTTCATTTAACTGCAGCTTATTCGCACGGAACCATTCGCTGGCCAATTTGTTTGCTGCACTCATGCTCATCAGCAACTGTTCGGTATTGGTATCTTTACAGCATATTGTAGCATCGTCGGCGTACATGACCGTATGTGCTGTTAATTGTTCCGGGAGGTCGTTAATGAAGATGACGAATAGAAGCGGTCCAATGAGCGATCCTTGTGCTATTCCGTTTGAAATATTTTGTATTTTGCTAAGTTGACCATTGAAATAAACAGCTTGTCTTCTATTAGTAAAGTAGGACGCAATTAATTTGAGAGTTGTACCTCTAATCCCGTAATGTTCTAGCTTCGTGAGCAGTATCTTGTGATGCATGCAGTCAAACGCCTTTGTTAAGTCGTATAGTATAGCTTCACAGTCGCAGCGTTCTTCAAAAGCTTCCCAAATGTAGTTGAGCAGAGACAGTACCGCGGCTTCAGTATTTTTTCGTTCCGTAAAGCCAAATTGAGATTCGTTTAGCATTTTATTCTTATTAAAAAATGATCTTAAGCGGATATAGAGTGCAGCTTCAAATATTTTCGACGTTACTGGCAATACAGATATGGGTCGGTAATTGTTTGGCAAACAGCGATCTCCTTTCTTGAAAACTGGTGTGACTTTAGCAATCTTCATTCCATCAGGGACCGTACCTTCACGAAAACAGGCATTGATTATATCGACTAAAGGTTCCGCTAAGAATTCCGAAGCATTCTTAAAAAGTATTACGCTTACTCCATATATATATTCTGTAAATTAATAGTAACCCCATTTATTAAGCACTAGTACTCAAGGAATTGCCTGCCACGTTAAGAAATTTATCAATTCGGTCAGTATACCCTTATCCATAAATTCCGAACTTGTTCAGATTGTGATCTTTTAATACTGTAAAGTGTGGCTTATAAGATGCTTTCTTATTTGCACGGATTGATTATTCCCCCAGCTAATCCTTCTACATTTAGTGAATCAGTCAGTAATTTATCCCAATTAATTTGAAGGTGTTTTGAAGAGGATGGTACATTTGAGTATCAAGATGTTTAAATTAATTCTAATACTAATGGGTTGATTCCGTTCATATCCTGTAAGCCTATAACTCAAATAATAAAAAAAATATATAATATAAGTACTATGTAAAATACTCCTAGATCTCTAGGATTACTCGTAAGTCTTGGCGATATTATCTCAGATACTTACAAGAAATCGTATCTTATTGATAACTTCAGAACCCTAGTTTTTAATAATTGAGTTACTACGCTTACAGATTTGAACAGAATTAGTTATGTTTTTGATTGTAGACTGATTTGGTCTTCATTTTGTACAAGACTCAATTACATTTATATCGTACATTTATTCAAGTAGTTGAAATTATAATAAGTATTTGTACTATTTGGTTGGTGCATAGTTTAAAATATTGTCGCATTGCAGTATTTGTAGGTCCTTAGTTAATCTTGTTATTCCCACATACATATATAACATATGAAGCAGAAAATAACTTCGCCTAGGTTCCCTGCTTTCCAATAAACGTAAATTCACGACAAAGGGTAAATCAGATAAATTAGCTTCGTATAATAGTACAGCTTCATTTATTCTATATTCTTGTATGGTGCGATAGCGAGGAAACCAGGAATCCTCTTCGAGGAAATTGTCGGGAATTACAATCGGTGGTCGCACAAACCCAACTCCAGGATACAGATGTAGGTCGACTGCTACACTGAGTTATTACATTCATGGACGTACATAATAGTTTGCTATATTAGAACACCGTCTATTAACGTGTTTGTGTGCTAGCACGGAGAGATACAATATTGTGGCAGAGACAGCCAACCCATCTGCAAGCAAACTATTTTATACACAATAATGCACCGTAACCGCATTTAAATATTTAATCTGACGCCTTGCTGAATTCAACCGGCTCGTATTTAAGCTTTAATACACTTTGTCGACCAAATCTAAAATTATTTTTGCTTCTTCCAAAGTCATCATTAGAATTCTTAACAGAACAAACACCACATGTTTAAAAGTAACTGCTGACGGGTAGTTTACACAAAACTATCTCAAACTAACGCTGCTTCTCACAAAGCGAGTTTTATACACTTAACGAATTTATTTACGCACCTTCTGATCCGACCCCAGTTTACACGTCGGAGTTTATTTTTGTCAGTCGCAGATATCTTAGTTCACGTAAACTACATTAAGAAGTAACAATGCATGTTATTTAGACCCCTTGTGTATAAGGTAGATTCCGGAAATGTGTTTGGCTGGCGCATGTTCTTCTGCTAGGAAACATCACATTAGTCATCATTACACAGAGAAACGAATGTGTTTATAAAAATATACAAGACATAAAACAGGGCTATTGTCGTTACGTTACTACCTCCCATTGTGTCAAATCACGTCACGAGATGTATTTTTTCCAATGACTTACACAATCAGAATGTAGCTACCCATCTATGTCTTGAGCAGTAGAACTGTTTTCATATTAGAAAAGTAATACATAACCATGTACCGTTTCTAGAAAAAAAGAACGTTCGGGAAATACCTTATTTCAATTGTTTCGTTCATAAAGAACTATATATTAAAACTACCCTTTGCATAAATTGTTATCTATACAGGAAAGCGTAACAGTAATTAAACAAATTAAACAAAGCAGCCTGTTATGCGCGTACAAGTTACACGCTCGCATTACCATAAGATTCTAACACGAAACGAACTTTCGTTGACAATAAATTAACCAAACGTTTATTAATGGTGCGCCGCTCAGTTATCTACAGGCAGTTAAAGGTTTTCCTGTTGGTTCCCGGTTCGTCCGCGATATTTTACGGGCTCACTGATCTAATTTCGGCCGAACTTAATGGGTAGACAGTTAATATCGGTCGTTTAACGCCCGCTGTTTACGTAGTGCCGCATTTGCGTGCACGACATAAAGGCTGGGGATGGCGGACGGACGCCTGTAATAAACGCAATAATACATCACGTGACGCGCTTGCGACGTGCGGTTTATGGTCGTTACCGGGGACATATGCCGAGAACTACCGGAACCGGATACTACCGTAAGGACCATATTACATGTCATCAACTATACACCGCCGCAAGACATTACTGGAAATTAGACCCTAATTTCCAATTTGTTGTCCTTATACTTTCGAAAGAACAACGCAGCCATAGTTTTATGGTTTCGATTTCCTGCGTTCATTACTATAGACTTAATTAACAAATTTTCATCTATTTGGAGAAGTATTAAGTTGTTACTTTTTCATCAGAAAGATGAGTTAGATTGAAAAAAAAAGGAAAGACATGACAGTCTCTTTGAGGAGACGAGTGTGTATCGAAAAGATTAAACCGTACAGTTAGGCTCCATCCAGCTAGTACCATTCATAGCAAACATTGTACTGCTCCACTAAGCTTGTTAATTCCAATAAAGAAAAATATCTGAAACAACACGGGAATAACTTCCAACCCTAAATACTATATTGTTGAAGTTTTCTCCTTACCCCAACACGTATTCAATTTGCAAAAATTCGGCAAACCTTATGAGTTGCTTTGGTAGAATATTAGGTGTTATTGCCATTTTTCCCGATCTCTGATGTATTTGGTGTTCTTTCATTGCAACCGTCTAACTCATTTGGGTATGTCTTTCCTTATTTTTAACTACGCCGTCAATTTCAATTGTCTATTCCGCCATAGTACTGCTGGAAAATTTAAGCTGCCAGTATAAAAAGTAAAAGACTATGGGTTAACAACTAACGAGAACAAAACACAATACATTGTGATGAAAGGTCATGAAAGACGAGAAACGACGACAGATCTAATCATAAATCATTAAAGAAGGAAACACACCATAGAAAAGAGCAAACAACTCGAATAGCTGGGTCTAACCTTTACATGTAAAGGGTACGAAGGAAAAGAAAAATAAGAAACGGTTAGTAAAAAGAAGCAAAGCCACGGGAAGCTTAACTTAAATTTTTACAGCGAATAACATATCAACACCTGCAAAAATAAGATTCTAGCAAACAACAATAAAACCAATTGTTACTTATGCCTGCGAAACTTGGATAATAAACAAAATGGAAAGAAATTAAAGTTGTAGTATGGGAACGAAGAATGTTAAGAGAGATTTACGGGGGAATAAAAGTATATGGAGAATACAGAAGAAAGACAAATAAGTAATTTTAGGAATTCAATAAAAAAACCGAGCATCACTCAAAAGTGAAAGCACAAAGAGCTTGGTGGCATATATAGGACATATAGCTAGAATGTCTGACGACAGGTGGGTGAAGATAGTTTTATTGGGAGCAGAGGGAGGAAGAAAAAGGAGAGGAAGAAAGAAAGAAAGAGGAGGCCGGAAGAAATAGAGAACGATCTGCGGGCGGAGAAAAAGTACCTATCTAGAGGATCTTCGGGGAATCCATAGCAATCCATTCAAATTTTTAAATATCTACATTTTCAAATTTGCTGTAAAAGATTAATTGGCTGTTTTGTGTGAAATGGCTTCTATTTCTTACACAGTTTTAGGTAAAAAATCAGCCGCTAGATCTCGTGACCTAAACTGTTAAGAGGTTAAGCATAAGCACGACACATTTTATTTCTCCGTTGAAGCCGGCGAGTTACTTTTTATACCATTTTCACTTTGCACACTTTTTTTGTATTTCTTTTTGGGTTTGTCATTGATATCAACTTATTCCTTACCCTTATCTCCATACTCTTTACATAGGTTTAATTTTGTTGGTTTTCTTGTTTTGCTGAGTCATATATTCGCTTACTCTTCATTCTCTCTCTCTCTCTCGTATGCCATTCTACTGCATTCCCAAAGTCATTATTTATAATTTATTTTAATTTATAATATACAAAGTAGATCTTTCTATTTAATCATCATCAATAACTAAAGATTTGTATTTGTATATTATCATTAAGGCTTCGTATGGCTTATTTATTTTGTCCGCTTGACTTCTTATTAGAATACTTCGAAAATTGGAAAAATGTATAATAATCTTCGAAGATTATCTTCAGTTTTTTTTGTAACTTTCGTGAAACAACCTTGCGTCTCTTGTCATGTCGTGTCATTTTGTCATATGTTTTTCTAATTCAGATCTGTAGGATCGGCATATATTGGAAAATTCAACTATATATTTACTCAGTTTCAGTTCAGTTTTTAATAATTTACTTCTTTAATTGGAAATATTTCATTTTTATCGCGGCATCCTGCGACTGATTGCAGTGAATCCCTCGAGCACCCTCTGTACAGCTGTTTCGACCCTTTTTGGGGCCTCGTCAGCAGAAGCGATTTGCAACAAAAAAATTTATGTACACTCACCGGTACAAAAAGTGACTCACCATTATTTTTTAAAATAAATTATCTGATGACAATTTTGTCTATTTTTTTTTCTGTTTTTCTCGGTGAATAGGACATTTTCAACATCCGGGAGAGCCATGATCATCATGGTAACTAAATTCTCTTGTTTAAATAAATTATTGAAAGTATCTACGCCATTGTCAATATTATGTTGCAGTTGATTTTTTGTTTTCCAAACGTTTCCTAAAGACTTAATTTAATAATTTGTTTACATTTTGTCATTAATAAGTTGTTTTCATGGCTATTAATGAGGTGGACACAGCAAGAGTAATTGCTTTGATTCAGGATGGTCGGTCTCAACGTTACGTTGCACAAGTTCTTGGAACTTCTCAATCATGTGTCTCCAGAACGTGGAGGCGATTCTTGGAAACGGAATCTTACAATCGACGCCCTGGAACAGGTGGTCAAAGATGTACAAGCGCTAGAGATGACCATTTTCTTACCCTAACGATTCTTCGCAACAGGAATTTGACTGCTGTTGAAGTCAGAAATCGCCTTGCAGAGGTTCGAGATGTGCATGTAAGTGACAGAACGATCAGAAGACGCTTTAATGAAGCTAATTTAATGGCAAGAAGACCTGCACATGGCCCAGAGCTTAACACACAGCACAGAGTAAGCAGACTTGCATTTGCTCGTGAACATGTTCATTGGAATATGGGGCAGTGGAGTCAAGTACTCTTCACTGATGAGTCCCGCTTCTGCCTACGAGCTCCAGATGGTCGTGTAAGAGTGTGGAGAAGGACCGGCGAACGGTATTCTCAATGTAATATTGTTTGCAGACTATCTTTCAACGGAGGTTCGATTGTGGTGTGGGGCGGTATTTCTGTGAACGCACGTACAGACCTTGTTGTAATAAATAGGGGAGTTATTAACGCTCAGAGGTACATGGAGAATGTTCTTCAAGATCATGTGATACCCTTTTCCCCTTTTATTGGCGACAATTTTATGTTGATGCACGATAATGCACGGCCACATGTCGCCAGAGTTGTTAATGAATTTCTTGACGCCATTGGTGTTAACCGAATGCAGTGGCCCCCGAGAAGTCCCGACATGAATCCCATCGAACATGTCTGGGACATGTTAGGAAGGAACATTAGAGCTCGCGTCCCCACCCCAGCTACCCTAGAAGAATTATCAATGGCCTTTCAGCAAGAATGGGATCAACTTGACAATTTAGCGATTAGGCACTTGGTGGAGTCGATGCCACAACGTATTGTTACTTATCGCACAACTCGTAGTAAGATGCGCGAAAGAAAAACATGACTTTCCTATTTGAGTGATTGATTAATTTTTTTTTCGTATCAACAAACAAAAACTTTTCTCCTAACGACAACGTCAGCCGCCTGCGCATAAAGAAAGGAAATTCGGAGCGTACCGACGACTGACGTTGCGCTAATTACAACTGTAATGTAATAAACCGGCCGGTAACAATCCACCCATCCTAGGCGCAGCGTCAGTCTGCGGTAGCGGAGATAGCTTCTTTTGCTAATGGTTCCTGTGCTGGTCGCAGGTTGTCAACATGGACCTTGACTTGACGGTTGCCATGTTCAATGCGAAATGCGACTGGGCCGACGGCCTCGATTACCCGGTGAAGTCCAGTCCAAGTTTCGGGAAAGGTGCCGGTTATTAGCGGTCGTGCACGAGCGAAAACCCAATCGTTAGGTAGGAATCGTGGTGCTTTGGTCTGCTCGATGATGTAACGTGACCGATAGCGACTCTGGTTTTGATGTATGCGCTGAATTCACTCCCGTCGTGGCAGGTTAGGACCTTGAACATTGGCGCCTTCCAGACGTCAATCTCCTGGTTGCGGCAGCTCGTAACCAAGCAGGGCTTCACTTGGAGTGGTTCTGGTGGCCGCATTTCTCCGAGTCCGCAGGTTGTAGATCACTCTAGGTAATACTAGGTCCCAAGTGCGACGATCTTTTCCCTGTAGATGGGCGCGTAGCCCCTTTTTGGACTTCCTGGTTACGCCTCTCCTCAGGGATATGGGTGTTGTCCAGTGGTAACACCCCCAGCGGTTGATTGCCGCGTCCCAGGAGATGGACGTGAATTGGACTCCATTATCCGTTATGATGGACTTGGGGTAACCAAAACGACTGAAGATTTGGTCTTCCAACATTTCTGTAATGACTTTAGTCCCAGATCTTTTCAACGGAAACGCCTCCACCCAACGAGTACAGAGGTCGGTGACTGTAAGAATGAAACGGTTACCTTCACGACTTTCGACATAAGGGCCCATTATGTCAGTGGCGATTACTTCCCATGGTCGTGTTGCTGGATGAGGTCGGAGCGGTTCCTTGTCCTGTGGTGCCCCCCTCTTAGTGCAATTGCGTGTGAGGCAAACTCGTACTTAACGGCGTACTTCCAGTTTCATCCTCGGCCAGTAATAATTCCTTCGAATTGCCCGCTCTGTTTCTTCGACTCCAGGGTGACCGGCCGTGGGATCGTCATGGTGTGCATAGAGTACTCTTCTCCATGCACATTGTGGAACGAACAGCAGCTTCCTTCCGTCTTCTGCGATCCGCCTGAGATAGCCGGTTTCTAACGAATACTCTTGGAGAAAATCCACGTCGCCAGGTTCAGTTAATCCGTTGGTGTATATCCTATTCCAGCGAGCGTACATGATTGCAACAGTTTTATCTTCTTGCTATGCATTCTCCACTTCAGTGGAGAGTTCTCCTAGTTGAAGTCGCTGAATGGATTCCGACAGCAGTGCGGTGGTGTCGGTGATTGTTTCAGGAAAAGGAACTTCTTCAGGGCTTCGAGATAGGGCATAGAGCGAGCTGGTTCTCTCGGCCAGGACAATGCTCGATTTTGAACTTGAACTGTTGCAGCAAGAGAGACCAACGAGTCTTTGCTGTTTTCTAGCCAGCACAAAGCTCGGCTGTCCGTACGGATAGTAAATTCTTGATCTTCTAGGTAAGGGCGGTACTTGCGAATAGCCCAAATTGCTGCGAGGCATTCCTGTTCATTGGCATGATACCTCTATTCGGCGGTTGTCAGCTTGCTACTGCTACACGATATGATTTTTCGACCATTCGGTGTATCTTGATACAATACAGCGGCCACTCCTCGGGAACTGGTGTCGGTCTGTAGGATTGGTCCGATCCAGGTGTCGTAGTTTACCAAGTTCATGCTTATCGCACAACTCGTAGTAAGATGCGCCAAAGAAAAACAAGACTTTCCTTTTTGAGTGATTGATTAATTTTTTTTTTTTCGTATCAACAAACAAAAACTTTTCTCCTAACGACAACGTCAGCCGCCTGGCATAAATAAAGGAAATTCGGAGCGTGCCGACAACTGACGTTGCGCTAATTACAACTGTAATGTAATAAACCGGCCGGTAACAGTATGCAGGCTGTAATACAGGCTCGCGGAGGTAATACTCGATATTAATTAATTAGGAAGATTGAAATTTTGCATTTTTCTTAAAGTTACAATTTCATCAATTTTGCAGTTTTTATTACTTTTATTAAAATCTTGTTTGTTTTATTTATTTTTGGCCTTATTTGATGTGCTTCTTGTGCCGGTGAGTGTATTTACTGTACTAATTATTTTATGTGAATGCGTTTTTCTCAACTGTAACATTAAACTGCTTTGTTAAATTAGTGAACACAATGGTATGATTTGTATTTTAACGTTTCTTCTTGAAAAATTGCTATTTCCCAACAAAAATTTTATACCTTTCTTATTGTCCTGCATTTTAAGTGTTATCCTTTTATATTGTCAAACACATTATACCTGATTTGAGTTGCTCCTCAAATTAAGTTGAAAGTTTCTTCTGACCATGAACTCGTTCAATTTCATTAAGTG
This sequence comes from Serrognathus titanus, assembly GCA_039766575.1. Lineage (NCBI taxonomy): Eukaryota > Metazoa > Arthropoda > Insecta > Coleoptera > Lucanidae > Serrognathus > Serrognathus titanus. The sequence goes on from CM077911.1 coordinate 66,847,520, forward strand.
CTTCTAATCAATGAATTGACAAACTCCTTTAATTTTGTTTGAACAACGGCATTTTAATTAAGTTTCGTTAGCGAACTTGTAGCCAGGCGGCCAACGCTTCATTGGATATTTATAAAAAGGAAACTTCTGTAGAAGGAGTAAGAAAAACGGCCTTCCCTTCTGAAGTGTACTGATCATATAATCAATAAGTATTTAGGCTTGTAACCACGATATATATACATACAATAAAATTTGTTAGTTCTTAAGTAACAATATTAAAAGAAACGCGTTAATAATAGATCTCCGTCGAAACGGAAGAGCTCGCAGTATAATTCACCTACTTACCTACTTTCCTAATCGATGTTTTACGCAGGTCGTTTCAGTGAAAAATGCTTTTCTTAATAGGAAGAAATGAACTCGGAAGGTCGTTTCAGATCTACAGGACGCCCTGGCATATTTCAACATAGTGCAGTTAGAGTTAGTGAACTACTTTTCTCTACTTTACGACGTCCATTTGTTTATCACGTTATCTTATTAACAACAGACCAGCTTTATCTAGTAGATGTGCACTTTTGCTAGACATTTGTTTTCTCTTTATTACTTGCCGTTTCGTTCACATTTTTAATAATTTATTTTTCACCGTTCAAGAATTATGCGCAAATCAAAATAAAATTGCGGACATTAGAGCTTCTCTCTTCGTGCTTTTCTTTTAAAGCCAGGCCATCCGAATTCACTTGATTTTAGAATTTATGGTCACCGCTCGACGTGATAAATGCGATTTATTCCCACGGGAAACTTCCAAGTATTAATTCAAGCCAGGAATTACTTACGTACGAGAAAGAGCATGCGTAATTTATGCAATCTCTTTGACATTCAACAGTTTTATGTTCACCTACCAGTAATGTAGAGTTGTTAAATGACACGTGCAACGTCATATGCGTATATTTCTCTTCGCCACTCCTTTTATTTTAACGGCGAGCTTCACTTGGCAAGGACGCTAACTTTTCTGCTAGCTTGGAAAGCTTGCGCTGTTTTAACATGGAACATAAATCAGGCCGCTCAGGGGATATCTTAAGAAATAAAAAGGATGTTAGGACACAGATTTTGTGAAACATTAAATCTGAAAATAAGTGCTATGAGTTATTCCTTATTACATCTGGTGGAAAGATCAACAAATTAATTGTCAGTGCATTTAATTAATTAAAATTAATCATATTTGTATTGAGAGATTAATTGGATTTATGAACAGAGTAGTCCATAATTTTTACTCTGAAGGAAACTTGATTGATAAATTTCAAAATATTCATGGTTAAATTTGTGTTCTGTAAATACTTTGGCGCTCCAGAATGCCATCGTTTACCATTTGCTTATTACTTTAGAAAATAAATTTTAGTGAAAAATTGTTACGAATTTTGATCCGACCCAATTACAAGTTCATTTGATGACCTAAGAGGTCGATGGTTGTCTGAGATCTTTTCTTTAACTGAAATTGAAAATCTCTACCAGGTATCCATTTTAATTACGCACCATAGAAATTTCAATGCAATTTTCTTAAATTCCTGCTTCCCTATTGAAGTTAATATGAAAATTTAAAATTATTGATTAATTATTTAAAATCAAAACTCCTTGCCGCGATTTGAACGAGTTAGAGGTAGAGAGGCATTTGGTGTAGTATCTATTAATTTATAAATAAATATTTCTCAATACAAATTATGTTTGAAGTTTCTATTTTTTATCACATTTTAAAAATCTGGGAAGTTTGTCAACTAGAAGTTTGCCTGCGTGATCAAGTACAATACAATACATTTATTTTGCCAAACAGTATATACATAAATACACAGAATAAAGAATATACTTAAGATGTTTCTGGTGCATCATTATAACATAACATAAATTAGGCATCGAAATACAATAGAAGGTAATAATACTACATTACAGTAATTAAATTATATGTTATTAAGTTTTATCAAATTTTATCACACATTATGGTGAATTTATCTATTCAATACGGAACTGGTGCACTGAAAAAAAGTTTTAAAGTTTTACAAAATAGATGGTGATTCATAGACTTAACCGTGGGAAACAAATTATAATATAGTGAGAAGTTTACAGAGTTATTTTTTGTAGTTGTTAATCAATTACGGATTATTCTGCTCTCATTGCCAAAATGTGTGGGGTAACTGTGACTGGAATTTACAGTGTGATATTTATCTTTGTTTTTATGGATATGTGTATTTAAGCTCTATAGGTACAAGGCAGGAAATGTCAGTATATCTGTTTTGATAAAAGAAGGTTTGCAATGATGCCTGTTTAAGTCCACAGATAACGCGGACCATCTGCTTTTGTAGTTTAAATATGTCGATTATATGGCTATTATTTTTCCAAATTCTTATACCGTAAGTTAAGTGGCAATTCAAAAATGCATAATATTTTTATATTAAGTTACGTAACAATATTTTACTTAAATTTCTTATTATAAAAATTCCTACTGCTCATTTTTTAGATAAATCATTTATATGAGTATTCTATTTTAGTTCTTCATCTAATAAATATAAGCTCTTATCTTGCTGTATTTTATAGTTCGAAGATATGATTATATATTGGGTATTATTATCATTGAGTACTAAAGAGTCTGTCATCAACCAAACATTGGCTTTAGATTTAAGTTGATACATTTTACAGTTCTTCCAAGATGTTGCTATATGTTACCAAGTTTTTATCATCTGCGTACAAAAATTCTTTTTCCGGATATAAGTAACAACCGAAGTCGTTTACGTATAGTAAAAATAGAAGAGAACCAAATGCGGATCCTTGCGGAATTCCGTGCTTGATCCTACGAAGATTGGATAAATAATTACCTGCCCCGGTACATTGCATACCGGCCGATAGAGAGCTTTTGAACAGTACTAAAGGAATACCTTTTACACCGTAATGGTATAATTTAGACAGAAGAATCGGATATTGGACACAAACAAAAGCCTTGATCAAGTCACAGGCAATTACACCAACATATTCACCGTGATTAAGGCCCTCAACCCTGTCCGCAACAAGGTCCTCAACTATTAGGCCGAAATCCATAGTGGGTGATACTGAAAGCTTCGTGCACTTCTAGAAATTTAGTTAACGCTTATTGATTAATATTTCTATTATTTTCCCTATAACTAGAATTATAGACATTGGTGGCTAGTTTCTTCAATCTGAAGAATTTATCTTTTTGAATAATGGTACTACCATCGATACGCATGAATCTTTGGGGAAAATGCCATTTCTAAAACATAAATTAAATCTGCAATATTTTTTAAAATATTTTACATTGAAACCATAATAATCTTTTGCGTTTAAGGGTTTTAGGTTCAGTATGGTCGAATTCATTTCACGTTCATCAGTTGGTTGTATAAAAACGTACTATCTACAAAGTTGTTTTGATCCAAGTAATTGCTATAACTGAATTGATTTTGACGAATAAAATTTATGACTGTTAACCATATCTATAAAATCATTGTTTAAAATATTAGCATTGCTAGGAATTCTTGATTGTTTTTCATATGACCGTGTTCCTAGTTTATTATTCAAAGCTTTGGTACCAAAAAAATGTCTGTTTCTTTAATTATTTTATCTATTTAATTACAATACTTAAAGTAGTATTGGCTAATGTATTACACAAAGTTGCGTACTATACCTACCGTTTAATGCTTTGGGATATATTCGATAGGAAAACAGGAGTCTAGAGTTAAAAATTGCATTTAAATTTCTATGGTGCGTAATCAAAGTGGACACCTGGTATACACGGTGTATCAGGTATAAGGAGCCATACGTCATCAGTGGGTCGATGACGATCTATAATCAATATTTTGCCTCTGACAAAATAGAAAGAGTGTCACAGTATTCGAGATATCGAATTATGAAACAGTGAGTACGGCCCTGGCGCGTCTCCGCATGTACGAAACTACGCTTAGCGCCAGAAAACAGTAAAATATGTACTTAACCCTGATCTTGCAGATGTGCGCGGTTATGAATGGGCGAAAATGTTGCTTTACAGGCATATCAATAAAAGTAATTTTACGATGAGAACGCTTCAAATGGGTAGGGTGTAATTACCGTGGGGGTAATTACTCATTAAACCACCGCTACTGGCCGAAATTATATAGAATTTTTACAAAGAATATTGCCCGACGTTTTGGACGGAAAGTCCTTAAAGTTACGGCGAAACATGTAGTTCATGGACCACCGCACGTTACTCTCCCGGTCCGAACCTATCTCAATAACCAATTTCAACGCTGATGGATAGGTAGGTACGGACCTGTGGGGGGCTTTAAAACAGGAAGTCTATTCGGTGCAAATCAACACAGAAGAACTATTATTACAGCGGATTCATGCTACAGCTCGCAGGGTATCGGAGGATCCAGAATGTCTGGAGCGCGTGGACACCTGCTTACGTGCCGGTGGAAGACATTTCAACCACCTATTATAAATAAATGCCTTGATGAGGAAGCGTTCATATTATTTATTCCTTTATTCATCCAATAAATGCTAATTAGTTCGCACAAATATGACATCGTTTATGGGAGATACTCCGTACTCAGTGCAGAATTTTTTATAAATTTTTTATAAAAATTATATCGGCAGAAATCGTTTTGCAATTTTTTTCGGACTGTATATGTAACCCGCAGTTACGCCTATCACTATGGCTCCTTTAATACGATACACTCTGTATAATTGAATGCAGAAATATTCTATGAGGACTGATCTTCTCGTAATACAGATTACGACAGAAAAACATACAAACTTCACAAGAAATATAGAGCTTTCTACAATTATTTGAAAACCGATTGGTGTGACATATCACCCTACTTAATGGTCAAGACAAAGAAGCCAATATATTGAAGGAAACAAGGTAAAATATTTCGAGATATACTGGGCGCCAGTATATCTCTATTAAAACTATGATTCGAGGATCCTAAAATCCCGCATTTCAATCATCATATTATATTATCCTTCCGTTTCTTTCGTCAATGAAATACTCCTCATTGTTTCACTTATTCCATCTATTACTGTACATGAAGGTCTTCATTTCTTTTTTATATTTCTTTGGGACGTATTAGAACGCTCGTTTTGATCACCTTTCTTCTTCCATCTTCATCACGTAACCATACCAAAGAAATTGCCTAATTTTTACTTGATTGGACGCAGTGTATATTCTTATATTTGTTCATCTTCTAATCACCTCATAGGCTAATACGTTCCAATCTTTCCACTCTACATGATTGTTTAAGAAAATACATTTCTACGGCTTCTATTCTCTTTTTATTTTTCTTCGACATTTGCCAAAATTCTGATAAAATCTGTGATTCAAAAAACTTTCTAGGAAGGGTGCCATATAACGTGTATGCCTGAGATACCAATTGATGACATTTCAAAATTACATTTGTCAATTCTGTCAGATTAAGTTTTGATTATTCTCTCACATTTCAACTTTATGACTTTCACTAATCACCAAAAATGTTGTATGTTAGAACTATATATTTAGAAACCATTAAATAATTGATGTTTTGTGAATTTATGTTACACGTAACGCATTTGAGGGTTTGGTTTAGTTCCAACATTAAAACTTTCTATTCAGATATACGTATTTTTTTGTGGCACTCTTTGAAGAAAGTTCTATTAAATCACCAGTTATGAAATTGTTGGTTCTGCAATTGCTTTGTAAATTTTCATTTTCCTAGGTTCTTAGATTTTATTTGACCGCAGCAATGAATTAAGTGTCCGCACACATTTATAACCTCGTTACATTTTATTTTCTATGTCCTTAATTAACGATCCTTTGCTTGATATTAAACTTACCAGAAATTTATATTCTTTGATTATCCTTATCTTTCTTATGTTAGTAATAAATTAAGGTCTTCCCGTTCCTCTCCTATTCATAAATATTCCGTTTTCTTAATATTTATGTTCATATAAACATATAATCAAAACTTCCCTTACAATTGCAATTATCATCATCGGTGAAGAACAGTGTTGTTAAGCAATGGTTGTCAATATCTATTTCCATTCCTGGACATATTTTTCTTTTCCAATGCTTTCTGTATTGTATTTTAAACATGGTAGGTGGCAGGCAACATCCTTGTTCACAGCCCTTCTTTATCTTAAAAAGTGTTGAGATTTTATTTCCAGCCTTTATTCCATTTTAGAAGTTCTTATTAATACAATTAATAAAATATAATTCCTTGTTTGTCTTTAACATCGTGCCATTTTCTATGTATCACAAACGGGTTTCCACAGTGTATACGTAAATGTATACATGTAAAGAAAATTAAGAAATAGACTAACATCCAGTGTAGTGCCTTATATGTCGTTTGTCATCAGACGTTGTCGCTATGGCAGTAGAAAGTTTCGTGCTAATTTCACTTCTGTCATGAGCAGGTACGTATTATATTCATACGCGGGGAAGAGTTTTAAACTTTTATAAGTTTTCGAAGGTAACTCTGTGCAAGTTGAGCAGAGTTAATGCAATCTTAGCATTTCATGGAGTAAATGAAACGGAATAAATTTATGATGAAAGTTCGCGCCGCCAGTTAAATAAATATATTCCTCTGAATGAAATTCATAACTTTGCGTGAAAAATTTCGATGTCAGTGTCGGTGTCGGCGTGCATTTCACCTCGATTGCCACAGAATAAATTCTATCATGAATTTAATTCACCAAAATTTACTTAACATAAACAGTAAAATTCCTTTCTACCAAATAAATGGTCGTAAAATCAAAAATGCAAAGAAAATTAATACATTTTTGACATTAATTACAATTACGTATTTGTTTGAAAATATCTAAATAGAGTAAACAGAAATCAGTTTCAATTATGTCTGAATAAAGTTTGGTTCCACTTCCTTTTTTCTCCATTATCATCGAAAGTAAATAAAAGGGCACTACCATAAATCTAATCGGCACTTAAGCCCTTGGTGCGACAAACAATTCGATATTATATCGGGGGATTATCTGCAGTTGCTTTTTCCAGCGCTTTGGGCGTCTTGATTAAAACGACCCTAAATGAATTATTTTATTAGGCGCAGCTTTAATAAATTTCCGATATTTTATCCCCTAGAAGATAGCTGGTTTTATTTATTTTAATCTTAAGCAAGTAGAAAATCTTCTGAAATATGTTTTGACCTGCAAATGTGGTTATAAATTTGGTATTTCCGTTCTTAAGTGTTTTGTCTGTTATTATAACTTAATAAACAATAAATCGACCGATATTTTTTTGTAGTTAAACGTGTGTTATTGTAATAAATAAAACAGTTTCCTTCCGTTGAAAGAAACCGATAAATACTATTCAAGAAGCAGTAAGAAAGCGGTCGGCTGGCGGAAATTCCTACACAAAGCTCGGGTGGAAGTAGCGAAAATTTAAAAACAAAAAGACTCCCATGACGCTCATAAGATAAACAGATAACAAGCGGGGCAGGGTCGTAACTCTTCTCCTAAGCAAGTAATTGCGTTTTTCGATTTTAAAGCATCCGTCGAACTCCTTTAATTTAGTTTTATCGGCGTCCCGGGCCCTTTTTGCGTTTGTGCTATTGCTCGGCGTTTTATTTTCACGTCAGAGTTTAAGTGCGCGCCATTGCTCAGCGAGAGCATTCCCTAATTTCGGATTACGGCCTGATGGAAATACCTAAATCATGGGATACATCGACCGCGAAAAAAGCCCGTCGAGAGATATATTGTCCTTCTAAAAAGTTCGGCCTTCCTCCACTGTTTCAGCGAAAATTTACATAAATTTTATTGTAACACGATCCTGTTTTATAAATTTATCTCTTCGGCTTCACGTAAGTTTTTATTAAAAAAAATTGAATTATTTCTAAAAAATTTTGCAAATATAATTCTTCTTGCTTTAGCATTGACAATATAATCGATTTTATTAAGTGATTAGTAAATTGAAGTCTAAAAACAGTTGAAGAAAAAAATTATAAGTTCTTGCAGATTATCATAAATTTAAGAAAAGTGATTTTTTGACTGTTATAACAAAATCGTCAATTGCCTTTATATCTTCTGCAAACTGAAGAAAAATGAAAAGATAAACTCTAATTTTCATTTAAAGTTTTGCTTCTTTTAACCTGGTGTGGGGTCTGTGTAGAATGAAATCATCTGAATAGAATTTCTGAAAACGTCGCAAAGCTAACGTCTAAATACTTCGTAAGCACTACGGATGAATATTTAGATGGGACCGTTCAAGTGGTGAACAAGAACCTGTATCAGCGAATTCCGGCGCAGGCACACTCGAATTCAATTACATTACGAGTCTTTTCAATTACTGCAATGAAAGTTAACCCTATAGCGCGCTTTCAATGGAATTTAATTTGAATATTTGTTGGTGAATGCGCATTTTGTGCGGCAGAGTGCGCTAACAACAGATTTTAATTTGGCGTTATAAAGTTTTTAATTTGTTTAACCGTTTCTATGAAATGGTCGGCTAATTGCTTCGTAACATTCAGGTTACAGCTTCTGTATTTCAAATTTATTAAATGTTATTCATTTATCATACACATATTGTCTGGATCATTTGTATTTTTAATTCTTATAGGACGATTTCTTAATCTTAATGAATCATGGGAAAGAAAATTGTTATATTTTATTTTTCAATTTAGAACATCCATCTAGAGTTAATAGGTAAATAGAAAACAATAGTTTACGAGAAAAAAAGAGTAGATATGACCACACTCTTTCTGAACCTTTTACTTTCCTGTCTCCTTAAAAATATATGATATTCTTTTTCTAACACAGATTTAGGAACTATGCAGCATATTTCAAGAATATGAATGCTGTCTCCCTTAAAGTCCTCCAAGTATTGCTTACGCATACTCAGATAATTTATCTGAAAATACACTTTGTTAGTTGATTAATGCAAGACTATCTTAATATAGTTCATTTATCGAAATTTGATAAGCTGGAGCAAAAATTAACAAGAAAAGCACCTCTTTCTCGTGTCAGTGAGAGGGACGTATGACTAGCTGTAAGGACTCGGAAAATGCTTTAGAGAATTTATAAAATTAATTTATTTTAATTTTATTTTAATCATTTGATTATCAGGTATCAGGTATCAGAAAGAAACCGCTTTTATGAGTTTCGGGTGCGTTTTCAAATCAATACTAATATCAGGTTACTGAGATAAAGTTTTCCTTTCTCGTTGACTCAGCAATAGGAAATCACGCCACTGTGCGCCTCTGTCCTTGAAAGACAGACGTTGGTAAAACTCGGTAAAAGCGAGACCTTTACGCCCTCTCGTAACGAGAAAATTTTCGCTTGGAAGCTACTGTTTAGGCCGTCTGAATTCAAATTCTTGTTGATCTCGCAGAATTTCCGTCCTCACTTTTCCAGGAGGTGACAAGCCTTTAAGTAGCTTAAGCAAAGGAAGTAGGGCAGTTCCCGGTTTCCTTATGTTTGGTTCGCGTTAAATCTCTAGTTGAAATTTTGGTTTAATTTTTTTTTTCTAAGTTCGGATTTTGTTTTTTTTGTTATAAATTTTCCAATGGTTTGTTGTCGGTTTCGGAAAAACAGAAGCTTTTCCCGTTACTTAAATTAAATTCGTCGTAATCGAAACAAGTCTCGCAACTCTAACTTCGGAGTGTTTCTCCAAAAATTTTGGATAGGAGAAAAATCCTTGTTCATTCATCGCTGGTAAGCTCCATGTAATTGTTGTCGGGGAAGTTAATTAACTAAAAGCATTTTTCTATGTGAATTATACCTCTCTTCTTCCTTGTCGAAATATATATTTTTGTGGTTTTCATAAATCTTTTAAGATATCTTGTATTACCAATAATTAACTCATTATTGATTCTGTAATTTTCCTGATATTTGTTCTTGTTGTAGTTTCACGTGTTTTAATGGAGAATTTCGTTACGATATGTTAATTTTAAAATTTGTTGTAGATTTCTTTGTTTTCGTAAAATTTTATTTTAATGTATATATTATTTGTTAAAACTTTCGAATTTTATTTAAAATCTCAAAGTAGTTTTTAAAGAATCTTTAACAATAAGTCGAATAAGGAGAAGAGAAAGATCCAACAAACCCAAAATAAGTAAGTCTGCGGGTAAAAAGGGCCAAAATTCAAACCAAGTCCGAAGAGAGCGGGAAGAACGATTGCTGGCTAAAAATTAGCTAACATTGGAAACGCTACTAACAAAGGAGTCGCCTCTTGCGTCCTGATTTGGTTTGGAAAACTTTTGGTTGAAGAGGTGGTAAAGTTTAGAAAGGAGCTTCAGACAAGTCAGAATTTGAGACTTCCAATTTTTTTTTTAATTTTCCCTTTAAAAGAATTCTATTTTAGAAATCTCGGGTTCCGGTTAAGAACTGTTTTGACAAAATATAAACCACCCTTTTTCCCGTACTGATCAGGTGCTTACAAAGCCATAGATTGTGCTTACCTATGATGAACATTCTCACAAAAACAAGATTTCTTTCGTATAATAACTATTTTCGGAAAAAAATTTCTTTTAACTCTTAACTAATTTCTTTGGCTTAATGTGTTCTTCAGGAGCACAGATGTGACAGTCGCAAACAAATCTGTCTCGCTGTGTTTCTTATTATTCTTTAGGAAAATTATGCTGCACTCTTTTTTTATAATTAGTAACTAAATGACAAGTTCTCTGTGAAGTATAATTTCAACCAACAAGATAATTAAATAATAATGAAAGTCTCTTCCTTTTTCGAGTAAAAGGTCATCGTCGTTGCAGGATACACTTAGATTTATCAACCTAATATTGAGTCATTTAACCTGGAATTATCAAATATCTGAGGAAAAAACATCTTACGAAGAAAATATTCTAATTAAAAAGTCAATAATCCGCGGGGGAAATTAATTGGTGCTAAAATCAGTTCCCCACCCACCCGTGGGGATGGGGCGGGGGTAACTTTCAAATCTTGAATAGGAACCCCCACTTTTTATTACAGATTCGGATAATACGTCAAAAAGTACAAAACTTTTATGGGAAACATGTTTTTCGATAATGATAGACTGTAATTGACGAAATTTCATTTTTCTGATTTCTTCTATTGAAAACCAATAAATTCGATTCTGCAATGCATTTGCAATAAAAAAAAATACTAATTTTTCTTCTAACCACTTAAAACTTAAAAAAAATAAAACATTTATTATACAAATTTGAAATTACTGGAAATTTTAACTTTTAGAAATCCAGATGACCAGTAAATAAACTACTTTTAGCGTAACCCGGGAACAACGACGTGGACTTAGTAGTTTTCTGCTCTCTTCCGAATGCTTGACGTACGTGAATCCCCTTGCCTCTCACGATTCGGGGTGCTTGATTTACGTGAGTCCCACCTTGCCTCTCACGACTCGGGGTGCTTGATTTCTGTGGATCCCCTTCCCTCTCATTTTTCAATTAAAGTAAGTGCTCGAAATGATGTCATTCAACTTCAATGCATTTATTAATCTGTATTTCAAAAGATAGTATACAACTCAAAAGTATATCTGCTTGAATTTCGGCGCAAGCATTTCTAATTCGCTCAATCATGTTTTCACGAGTTGTTGACACTTCTCGATACACTTTATCTTTCAGATAAACCCACAAAAAAAAATCTGGCGATGTAAGATCTGGTGACCCAGCAGGCCAATTTATAGAACCAGCTCTTCCGATCCAGCGACCATTAAAATCACGATCAAGTACTTCACGTGCTACTGCCGAATAATGTGCTGGATAACCGTCATGTTGAAACCACATGTGCTGTCGCAATTCCAAGCTTAGATCTTCAAGTAATACTGGCAGTTCATTTTCCAGAATATCTTAATACCTTTAACCGTTCAAATTGGCTTCGATGATGAGTTTGTCGCCACACCACTCGTTGATATTCCAAGGACGCTGATGTTCCGTGGTTTGTAAAAGACGACTCGTCAGAGAACAATACCTGAAAAAAGAAATTCAGGTTTCCTTGTATTTGCGCCCACTGACAAAATGTTACGCATTTTGGAAATCGTTGCCGTGAAGATCTTTGCGTAGAGAGACATGACAAGGATGATACTTATGACGCTTCAAAATTCTGCAAACACTGGTCTGGGACATTCTGGAATCTCTAGCTATTTCTCGTGTACTGACGTGGAGATTATGAGCCACTGCAATTTCATTATTTTCTCCAGTGACTGTTGATGGCTCGAATGGGTTCTCTCTTTAGGCTGAACATATCCTTCGTTAGTAAGCTATTTAACAGTATGGAAAAACGAAGTGTGTGGCCGTATCTTGTTTGGAAACCGTTAAGCATAAAAGTTGACAGTATCAGTAAACAAGAACCATTTCAATTTTCTCATGTACAGCTAAATACATTTCCATAATTATCAACAGCCTTGTCGAATGATGTTTTAAACGTAATACGGTATAAGGTATTAAATGCACAACATCCCTAAAAAAAAAATTTCTCAAAGTGACCGATTGGACAAGAACAATCAACGAAATTTTAAGAAACGGTAAAATCAATAATTCTCTTTTCAACCCTAGAAAGTATATAGTCAAAGAAAAAAATATGAACCGTTTGAGTTGGGTTGGGAATTGAATTCGAAATAAAATTAGAACGGATGAATCCCGATTTAATGTTTCGCGGGTGGCCCTACTTTGTACAATGAGCCTACTACTAAAATACTAGACCACCAAAAATCCACACATAACGAACTCCGCATTTACAATATCCACAACTTAAAAAATGTTTGTCAACTTTTACTGCTTAAGGATGTGATAGATCTACCTTAAAATTATTCAAGCAGGATGACTACTTTGAGAAGCAACAACTTTTCCTGTTAGATTAGTAGAAACGAAGTAAAGTAACCAGTATGGTCTTCAAGTCTTCCACCGTTTAAAGAAATGATGAAATATCAGTGGAAAAAGTATTGGTTTGTTCCTTGCATGGACGTTTAAACTCAAAAGCCGTAACTCTCTAAATAAGACACAGATGACTTATGTTTTCTACCACAAAAACATGTTACTAATGGCAATAGAGAACGCACATGTGCCTCGTTCATAATAAAATTTCCATTTTCGATGCGTCTTATTTGGAAAACCAGAATTTTTGAATTTCAGTGCCCTCATCATTTTTTCAATAGGGAGAAGATTTGATTATCCTGATAAATGATTCCAAGATATCAAAAGGACATAAAATTAGCGAGACATGTTCTTCGAGGGAAGACCTCCAGAAATCCAAAGCAAGAAAATTGTTCCTTTTTATGGTTTCTAGTGGTTTTCATTCGAAGAACCTATTTCTGTTAATTCTGAAACTCCTAACGTACTAATGAAGACATCTACATATAAATAAGACGAAGCTGTCTTAAATAGTTTCACAGATTACGTGATTTTGTTCAAGAAATAGTAACTTATACGGAAAGGGCAAAATTAAAAGTTAGGAAAAGGTCTTATTTATATTATCAAAGAATGTTAAAAATTGTTTCATCATAACAATATTAACAATTCGCTATTTTTTGGCTGGAATTATAATACACAAAAGCAATTAGTCTTTTCGTTGACTACAGTAAATCCTTGAATTATCGTTGTCTACTTTTTCTTTAAATCTTTATTATTAGTTAGCTGCTTAAGTGGATATATTATTCAGTGGTTTAAATAGTATACATTCTTGACGATGGTATATTTAATCTTTAATTTTGTTTTTTAGATTTTAGTGTTTTATAAGTTGGCGTGCTTTCGACGTGACATGAAAGTAAAAAAAAAAAAGAATAAACAAAGGATTTTTACTGATGTGAGTGGAAAGAACATTTTGGTGTAAAGCTTGCAGTAATAACAGTTTTAAAGCAACTTAAACCCACGTCCACACCTTTCAGAAGCCTTCAGTAAGCGAACCAGCAGGTCGTTAACGGCTGCGTACATCTTAAAGGAAAAACCGACGCAACCACAGGGAGAACAATCGTCAGCAGTTTCTATTTCCGTTCCTGTTTACGTACGATGCATGTGTTTACGTTGGGCTAATTCGGTCTTTACAAGTTTATGTGCACACCATGTACCGCAATAAACGTTCAACTTAAATCAGTTTATTAGCTTGATAAAACGAGCAGCTGCCGGGGGAAAATTTATAACAATTATTGCCGTACACGATAATATGTGGTGTTTGGGAATTAAAGCAAGACAACAGTCGTAATGAGTTTAGTGCTCGTGCAGCTTAAACATTTAATGCGCGTTACTTAATTTGAGGAACTAAATCCAGGCGGCGTAAATTAATGGAAATGCGCCGAGGCTGGAATTATTCGATCCTATCTGAATTGTTACAATATTATTGCATATACAGTGTATGAATGTTATAACAAAGCTTTTATAGGTAGGCAGTAATCTAAAAAGAATTATCTGTTCTTTCTATTTTTGACATGTTAAAAATTAGGGTTTGCTAAGTACTCAATCATGCGCGTCTCTCTTTACTACTTACTTATATAATTTCTGACTAATTTCGTTAAATTATAGAAAAATAAAAGTAAACGTTTAGATTATATATATGTAGTATGTTTGTGTTATCATCCGAAATTCCAATTTATTCAGAAAGTTTATACGTCCGGCAAAATACGTCTCGCATTTCATTCTCCAGGAAATTGATATTCGCCGAATGCGATCTTAATAAATATCAGATGACGAAGATGAAAACAAATTTGTTTCCCGAAGCTATGGGAGGTATAATTATGACGGAAACCAATCGCCGACATCCAAAACCGCCGAAAATAAAAACCTAATAAGGGCAAAGGAAGGACGGAAAACTCCATCGAAAGATCGGGCCACCGAAAGAGTAAACACGACTTGAAAAAGCCGATCTAATATGGTTGGGTAAATAACGCGAAAGATTGAAACCGGTAAACACAAACTAACGAATTTCTAGTGAAGTTTGAATTTCGTCGGTGATATTATTTCTGACGTTCTATTTGCCTCCGCGGAGTGAGCTAATAACGTGCATTTGGAATTATATCCTCTATGGTATGATTAGTGACAATTAGCATTACTCTGGAAAATAAATTATGCGAATGAAAACGCAAAACGTAATTAGGCTAACAAATCTATATAAATTGCAGTTAATTTGTTTACGTGACTGCAAAATGAATGTGTAGAAACACATAAATCAAGAAACATATTAACTAAATTACATATTTAAAAAAAAAGATAATCACCAAAAATTATTATTGTTAAAATTGTGGTATAAGACATTACAATTACAATCAAAACAGCCGACTTGGAACAAGTTTTTGTAAACAAAACTTTACATCATAATTATCGCATAAATAAAATAGTTTCTTGTTCCTTGAAATTTATGAAACAAATTTGCAATAATCGTATATCTTAAAAACTCTTAAAATATCAACGAAGAACTTTGTTTAATAATTATTATTAATTAGTTGTGCAGAATTAGTTCATTAGTTCATTTGATTTTAGTTTTAATTACAAGACGGGAATAGTAATACTTTTCAAGGTCTTAAGTTACAATAGAAGTAGGGGACATCTTCCGTTTTTTTTATATCTGCATTATTTAAAATAATATAGCATCCTAGTGAATAGGCCACCCAAATGTCACTGAGGAATGAACTGGTCATATTTCTGGAAATTCCTTGGATGTTCTAGGATCATTCGAGACATAGAAATACGATTAAAAGTTGCTAAAAATAGGAAAGTTAAAAACAGTTTACGTTGAGATCGCGAGATGTGCTATTACCTTAGCGAAAAAAAAATTTTGGCATATTTTAATAATATCAATACAAGACATACAATCATAATTATAAACGCAATTTTTCACTTGTTCCTACATCGTCTTTTCCCTCTGGTTCTAAGTACGTCGTACGCCTCTTTCTCATTGTATTTATTGAATTTTGCAATTAATTCAAACATGGCCAGTTACACCAAGCCCTTAAGCATGGCTTAAGCTAAGCTTGAATTTAAGCGGTGTTTATAATGTGACATTTGACGTTATCCAACATTGTGAGCTTAGGTTGTTGATGCAACTGGCCAATAGACTCTTTATTCATCCAATGAAAAATTTAATTGCAACGACCTTGTAAATCTGTCAAAGGATATCAGTACGACAATAACATCAGTAAAAAGAGAGAATTATTTCAATGTAAATAATTTTATTTAGTTTTTCATTTCCTTGAAAATTGATTTTGTAAACACTGCCACCGTTTTTATTCCAAGCGATATGGTATTTGTTTACTACCCCCAGAGGGATAAATTGTTTGAATGAGTCACTCAAGTTTTATATTCTGTACTGATAGCTAAACACTAAGTCACCAAGACTCACTTTGATGTTCTCATTGGCTTCTTTATTCTGAGGAAACTTCTTTTTTTGAATCACTGGCAGCTCATCGGAGTGGGCACTGCTAAAGTTTATTAATGTAATTTAATATTTAAAACAATTTTGAAATATTTTTTAAATTTAATTTGTCAAATGTTGACACCTCTGTCTACCTTGAAGAGCCGCCACTGTGTTGAATAGTTACGATTTTGGCCATTCAAACATTCAATAATTTAATTCATTTTATTTCGAATTTTTTTAAACCAAAACACACCTATTTTTATTTATTAGTTCATCCATGATTTTCTGTGTTTGTTTTTCTTTTCCTTTTCCTTTGATTTTTATACTGTCTTTTAATTATTTACTTATGTATTTGTTTTTATGATTAGTTTTTAATGTAGGTACTGTTTATTATTTATTGTTTGGTAATGAGTACACTACAGGAAAATCCCAAATGGTACCATACAAGTAAGCGGATTAATTAATTTATAACACGGACACAGAAGATAATATTAACTATTATTTAAGGTAAGTTACTAACAAATTGAATGTAATAAACGCTACTAGCAAATTTTATACTATGATTAAATTAACATTTAAACTTATTTAGAAACAAATGTACACGACAAACAGTAAGAAGTTAATCTTGACTTAATCTTTCAATGCTAAGAAATTTTTGAATTTTTTTTGGTTTGTGTTAAAAGTGTCAATTTGTTGAATTCTTGGCTTCCGGTTGGAACCGCGTGTCTCGGATTTCTTCACTTAGGCAGTGAAGAAATCCGAGACACGCGGTTCCAACCGGAAGCCAAGAATTCAACAATGGACGACGGCCGCGGAAGCCTTCAAGTTAAATTAAGTGTCAATTTCTTCAGAAATTGAATTAAAATTATTACATAATCGAGTGGAAGTATTTTGTTGGCCGTCGTTCTATGAATAGGAACATGCAGTAGTACTTGAAATCTGGTATTATAGGTCGGAACATGCAGTTTAAAATCTGCTAGTACATCTGAACAATCGATTAAATTATTTAAGATCTTAAAGCAGAAAATTAGTTCGTGGTTCAATCTTCTTCTTTCAAGAGATTTAGTACTAAATTTATTTAACTTTTCTGTATAATTTAGTTCTTGGTAGGCAATATTATTTTGAAATAACACAAAATTCAAAAATTTCTTTTGTACGCGTTCAATTCGCAAAACATGACATGCATAACGAGGACACCAATTGATTCAATTATATTCTAATAAACTATGTACAAGCGAATTGAATAAATACAGAAGGCATGAGAGATTATTGAAATCTCTGCATTGCCTTTTAAGGAATCCGCACATTCTAAACGCCTTTGCTCTAATATGATCAATATGTTTATTAACCGAGAAATTTGAAGTGAAAATTATGCCGAGATCATGTACTTCATTTATTCTGAGAAGAATGTAATTATTTAACGTATAATTAAAGTTTAAGACATGCTTCGATTTGACAAACGATATAACATTACACTTAGAAATATTTAAAAACATTTTATTTGAATCGCACCAATCCTGCAATGATTGTAAATCTTTTTGTATTAAGGAACAATCCTGTACACTGTTTATGTCCGAGAACATTTTCAAGTCATCAGCGAACATTAAAATTTTACAATGTTTAAATACGTTTACAAGGTCATTTGTAAATACAAGAAATAAGAAATAACATAGGTCTAACATGTGATCCTTGCGGTACTCCGGAAGAAACAGGGAAAGAATTAGAAAGGAGTGTTTTATTTGGACAAACTGGGATCGATTAGCTAGATAGATTTTAAACCCAGTCAACAGAGGATCATTAAATCCGAAGGACTTTAGTTTGTTAAAATGTATTGTATGATCAACACGATCGAAGGCTTTTTTAAAATCAGTGTAGTTTACATCTACTTGTGCACCTCTTTCGAGTCTTTTAGAAATATAATTACAATACGAAAATAGGTTTGTGCATATAGATCTACCTGGAACAAAAGTTACATAAGTACATGTTAGCTATTACAGTTCCATTACTCGACGAAAAATTTTTGTAGTGCATTTTGCCAGGCATGCCGGCTGTATTTCTTTTGGTGTTAACATGGTTCCAAAATGATTTTAAATTATTATTTCTGTTTAATTTCGTTTGTACATTATTTACGAAAGTAGCATGATCTACATCAATGGATGCCTTTGTTTGAAGTCTCAAGTCACGGTAGACGTTCAATTTTGATTGAGATTTGGAAATTTTATATTTTTTATAAACCTTATTTTTGGATTTGAACAGCTTTAGAGTATTATTTCTATCCAAGATGGATACTTATGTCTCTGTGATGAGTAAAAATACTTTGGTGCAAAACATTATCTGGCAAAATAAACTACATCGTAAAAAATATGAACAAAATTATCGACATCATCCATTTCAAAGATATCAGACCAAGCTACAGATTCCAAATAATCATTTATTTCAATATAATGTCCTGCCCGATAATCGTATCTCCAGTGCCCATTTATATTGAAATTTTCATGATAATTTTTTATTGGTAAGCTACAATTTAGAGCTGGATTGGGAGTATCTAAAGTAAACAAGTAAACAATGAATTCTTAATAGCTAAATCAGGTCAGTTTGAGAATAATAGATCTAGACAGTTTCCCACAGTATTTACGATTTGATTTAATTGCGAAAAGTTTAGAAAATTGAACGTGTCACAAATTAATTCAGTCTTATATGTTACACTTTCATCCATTTCTAACTGACCCTCTTCACTAATTAACCATGTAATATTTGGTAAATTATAGTCACCTAGAACGCAAATAACAGCATCCGGAAATTTTTCGGTAATATACTCCACAGATTATAGATGATCTAGATATACATTTTCGTTGCTAGCTGGTGGGATATAGAGCGCTGAATATATATCACAATCATTAATTACAACAGAAACCCGTAATTCTTCAATATGAATAAACTTCTTTGGAATTTCAGCCGAAGAAAAATCTGCTTTAATTTCTATAAGTACACCACTACACTCACTTTTTACACTATTGTTCAAGCATCTGTCGTAGGGATACACACGATAATGTTCACTATCCTTAATATTTCCATTCAACCAAGTCTCAGTTAAGATAATAATATAAAAATTTGCTGACGTGACTTTATTATAAAATTCTATTAATTTGGATTTTAGGCCTCGGCAATTTTGGTAACAAATACTTAGTTCACCATAATTTCCGACCTATTGAGCGAAGACATGAAATTTCTTGTCTCGATAAACTGGTACATACGGAATGATAACACTCATAATGACGTATCGTATAAAAATGTTGCGCGCACAGTATACAAATACAAATTCCAAGAATATATAAAATACGACCGCTTCACACGAGATCAAGTAAACACTTGCATTACATCTAGAATGATGTTTAATTTGAGGTACTCACATTATCAGGCTATTTTGCATTGTTCACCAAATGCTTTTCCGTATCTCTTTTTTTATATTCATAAATTCATACATGTTTCCTCTGTCTGATATTCCTTGGTCTAGCTTCTTTCAGGTATTTTCTCGTTTATACTAACAGTGATCATCAGGCACTTTTAAACTATGAGATAACTTTAGCTTGGCTTTGTGCATTTCTCGTGGATTCGCAAATTACCTATCATATTCTATTATATTCAAAAATATTCGTTAAACACTAATTAAATTTTGTGTTTGAAGTTTATTTATTAAAAAATAAATTTGAAATTGGTGTCAATGAGACTATTAAAATTCATGGTGGGCAACTGGGAAAGCTTTCGAAAGAAATTGCAGCAAAAAGGCGGAGAAAGATTTAAATTAAATATTGAGATGTGATTCGATATCGCAGTGAAAACATCAAGACTGCGAGTAGTAATTACTTTTGGTGCACAAAGCACTTCACTTTTTAATTTTCACGCGTCAGTAACGAACGAACAGAAGCGTAATCGTCTTCGCATTCCCTGGAGGCAAATGTAACTTTACAGTTTCTCTGATAGTTTAATAAGAATTCGGATCTCCAAAGTATTGCATAAAGTTAGAAATTTGAACAGTAAGTAATAATGCAGCGCGTCTTAATTATCCCAAGACAACGCTAAAACTTGAGGTTACTGATCTTGTTGGCGTGTCTCATCCTAGGTAATGAAAGTAAAGGTAGCCCGAGGGAATAATTTGAAGCGTCAATTCCTAACCTTCATTCGTCAGGAAGACGCTTGCTTACCGGCCCATACACGCTCGTATATAATGTTGATATATTTCAGAAATTTCATCAAATTACCTTCCTTAATCTGAGGGTTACGTTTATTGTTCTTCTGTGTATAACAAAATTGAATGTTACGCGCGCATTCTTTTTAGGTCATGCCGAAATTTCATTCCTGATACATCTTTTTATTTTTTCAGTACACAAAGCAACATCGAGCTCATTCTTACTACAAGCTGAGATGAATGATGTCAACTGAGACTGACGTCATTCATTTAAACGTTCAAAACATTTTTCATCAAATTTTAAAATGAATGTTTGAAAATAGAAAAGAAACACAAATTAATATTTTAACTTTAATTTACCTATGCGTGATGAGTCAAATATTTCTGCGAACGTTCTGTAAAGCAAATAACATATCGAAACGATTTAGAATGCTTG
Organism: Serrognathus titanus; assembly: GCA_039766575.1. Lineage (NCBI taxonomy): Eukaryota > Metazoa > Arthropoda > Insecta > Coleoptera > Lucanidae > Serrognathus > Serrognathus titanus. Next base: position 66,868,405 of record CM077911.1, read on the forward strand.
TAACCCTTTTACCCATATTTCGAAGTTATAAAGCCCGTAAGCCTGAGATTTATGTGAAGTACGATGTTTTGTTCCAAGAAACTTTTAGCTTTACTTGGTCACGATCACATAGAATTTTAAGGAACTTTGAACATTTACAGTGTCATAATTGCACAAATATTGACATATGAGAATTTAGGAGTCTTGCCAGACTGCCTAATATTCGCTTGATTGGTCAGAAGAATGTTCATAATCTTTTCCGTCCATTTCACTGCATCATCGCATCGTGCTCCGCTCGAATATCTTCATGAATGTAACTTAACGATTAATAAACATCTATGCATTTTCAGTTGTGAAAATTATTCATTCAATAACCTTATTTATAGCAAAAAATGGATTGTATTTATTGGTTATTTAAATCTACTCATCCACCTCTTACATTCATGATTGGCCATTTCGTCGTCTATTATTTACAACATAGAATGTTTCATTAGAGTATCATTATTAGAAAAATGTATTTATATAGAAGTATAGTTCTTTTAGTTCAAGAATCGCCCAGTATATGCGTGATTGGTCAAAAACTAAATTTACCTGCATTGTTGGTCTCTTTTTCATACGAATGCTGATATTAGAATTGCTTAAAAGATTATTATTATGAATTATTTATATGAAAAACTGGAAGAAATCTACAAGCTCTTCCTAACTCATGCAAAATTGATTAGTAGAAATTCGATTTTCGACTTTAGCATCTATTTATCTGTCCCTCTGTATGTTGTCTCTGTTGAATATTGTTAGTAGAAACATTGATTTAAATCGATGCAATCACGTTTCGCAAAAATTTTTAATTTAATTTTGGACGTTTCCCACCATTTGTGTTAGAAATTTAGGACCGTATATTAGTATTTGCTGTTGCCATCCATTGGAAACGATTGCTTCGTCAAACATGACTAGACTGTTTATTTATTTGCTTTATTTATTTATTTGTATGTTTTGCAGGCTATTATGAAAGATCAATGCGTTTTCAGCTAAAATATTGTTAGATATAATTGTCATGTGTTCTGCCATTTAAGGAGACGTGTTCAGTCATTTATGGAAAAAGCTTGGAGCTGTATACTATTGTCCTTTTATTGACATTACTCCGCCCACTAACCCATATGATTGGCTCGAAAGATACTACCTGTTCCTCTTTATTGTTCATTTATTTACATTGCTACGTCATATATTTAACTAGAAATCTGGAATTTCATTTAAAAAGTTTAACAAATTTAACGATTTAGTTTCAGTTTCGAAAAGTAATCGATATTAACTGTCAATATATTTATTTTTATTTATGAGAAAAATTTACAAGTGTACAATTCATACTGACTATTGCCGTTAAATTGTTATGTTGAATTCTTAATTTAATTAATTAATTATTAATTTAATTTTTCATTAATATGCACGGCTGCTTCATGTATGGTAATGAAGAATAAATATTACTAATAGTAGAAAGATACCTTTTGTTATAGAAAACTGAAAGAAACTGTAATCTTGAAATCACTGTTTCGCACAATAAGTAATGCAATACTCTTGCTCAAGCAAAAAGTAAAAATAAAAAATCTAATTTTATTTTTGTAAATAATAATCATCAAAGCTTGTCACGTAACAAACAAAAATACATTGGCAGTCGTGATGTAATTTTCGTGCCTGATCAAAAGATCCCAAAACAAGTTAATAAAAGTCAATTTAACGTTCGCCTGTGTTTTAAGCGTCTGTCCCAATTTTACTTTCGATAATGAGATCGTTACGGGCGAGAAAAGAAGCCGTCGAAAAACTTTGCGAATTTCCGCCTCCGTACCAAGCCGCGCGTCGACAAAAACCGAACGGACGTGTGACAGACAAAGTTTAGAAAAGTATTGTATCGTTAGCTCACGCGATTGAAAACGTGACGCAACCGTAACCGTTTTCAATCAGCTTAAGTGTGAACGACTGAAGAGTGTTAAAAGATCGATCAGGGAAAGTTATTTACGTTACGTTTTTTTGGGTGAACTAATTCTGTGCTTCGTTATTAAATATATAATAAATGGAAAAATCTGCAATCGTTCAAATAATTTAATTTTTTTATGGACGTAGAAATTCCTTATTCCATAAAATTATCTAAGATCCAGTCAGTTTCTTACTTTAATTTTGCAATAACCATACCTAATGTGTTACTATTTATTTCAGATCACTCTCCCCAAATAAATATTATTAGCCCGCCTGAGAGATATTAATTATTAATATTATTAGCATAGTCGCGCTCTGTGATTGGCTAAAAAATTACAAGTTTATTCAAACGCTTTTGGTACTACCGTCTATTAACTCTTCCTGGCTCCACCAAACGTAATTATAATTGTCCGCAACAATTATGTTTCGTAACATTATGTGTTGGATAGAAAACTGCATTCAAATGAATCACTGATTAATGGATATAGTTCATTGTGGTTTGACTTCCGGTGTTTGTAAGCAAATTCTATTAATAATGGTCTTTACTAATTAATAATTACACCAGGTTTATGTCTTGTGTTACTGTAACTAATCTGATCTAGTATGGGGAGAAAGGGGTGGTTTATATTTTGCTCAGTCAAAACAAAACAGATTTCTAAAATAGAAATCTTTTACAATGAAAATTAAAAGAGATTAGCAGTCTCAAATACTGACTTCTCTGAACTCCCTTTCTAAACTTTACCACCCTTTTAACCAAAACTTTTCCAAACCGAATCGAGACGCAAGAAGCGACTGCTTTGTTAGTAGCGTTTCTAGTTTTAGCAAAAGTTAGCCAGCAATCGTTCTTCCCGCTCTCTTTAGACTTGATTTGAATTTTGGCCCTTTTTACCCTCAGACTTACTTATTTTGGGTTTGTTGGATCTTTCTCCTCCAGACTTCTTGTTCGAACTATTATTAAAGATTCTCTAGAAAGACTACTTTAAGATTTTAAATAAAATTCGATAGTTTTAACAAATTAAATATATATTGAAATAAAATTTTACAAGATCAAAGAATTTACAACAAATTTGGAAATTAACAAATCATAACGTAATTTTCCATTAAAACACATGAAACTACAACAAGAACAAAAATCAAGAAAATTACAGAAAACAAAATATCTAAAAATATTTATGACAACAAAAAAAATATATATAATTCGACAAGAATGAGAGAGGTATAATTTACACAGAAAAATGCTTTTAGTTAATTAACTTTTATGACAAGAATTACATTGAGCTTACCAGCGACGAATCAAAGATTTTTCTCGTATCCAAAATTTTGGGGATACACTCTAAAGTTAGCTTTGCGAGACTTATTTCGATTACGACGAATTTAATTTAGATAAAACACTAAAACTGCGCGGGAAAAGCTTCTGCTTTTCCTGACCGAAACCGATGACAAACTTTTGGAAAATTTGTAACAAAAATCAAAACTCGAACTTAGAAAAAAGAAATTAAAATTTCGACGAGAGATTTAACGCGGATCAAACAAAAGGTAAAACCGGGAACTCCTGAATCTCTCTCGCTTAAGCTACTTAAAGGCTCGTCACCTCCTAAAAAATTGAGGAGGGAAATTCTGTGAGATCAGCAAGAATTTGAATTCAGACGATCCCCTCAGCAGCTTCTAAGCAGAAGTTTTCCAATACGAGATGGCGCAAACGTCTCGTTTTTACTGATTTTTACCCACGTCGCTCATTCAAGGGCAGAGACGCTGTGTGGCGTGATTTACCTTTTGCTGAATCAAACCTGATAGGATTGATTTGAAATCGCATCCGAAGCGCATAAAAGCGATACGAGCATCCGGCTTCTTTCTAAGAACAACCAGAGCTGATAATGAAATGATTACAATAAAATGAGAGATAAATTAATTTTATAATTTCTCTAAGCATTTTTCCGGGTCCTTACATCCCTTTCCCCTTACTAAAAGAAAAAGTTGACGAACAGTCAACTTTTTCTACCAAAACAAAGAAAATAAACAAAACAAACTATGTTACCTCATGCATTTCTTTAGACAAATGGATTCCAATTTAGGAAAATTGTAATGCATGAGATGACATTTACATTCAAACTACTATTTCTATTCGGGTCTCTTTTTTACACACTTTCGACTGATTGCCCTTTTCACTCCCGCACTAACTCGTGTCAGGTTTCGCGACGCACTACCTAACAGCTCGCGAACTAACACTGGAACTGTCTATGGGACTGCCCAACCTCGTTCTGACCTGATGATCGGTTGGAGTTCGTGGTGATCCGGGGCGGATGCTGCTGGTTCCCCCAAGGTCGGATAGACTCGGCTCAGTATTGGTACCGATGATGGAGTCACGTCTGCCTGGTTTCTTTCTGGATCGGGTTCTGCCCCAGGTGGACTATCAGGAAGATTGTCCCTCCCTTTTGAATGGATGTGGACACAATACATGGTTACGCTGTCCAACAGGGCTCCAATTATTTTGAAACTCCAGCCAAATAGGTCATAAAGTAGGACTCCATGAATTATGGTATCGGCCAAAAACTTTATACCCTTAAAGATGATGTAGAGACCCATTATCCCGGAAGTGATGGACCCCAAGGTGGTGAACCAATGGAACAGCGTGTTCCATAGCTGCTTGGCCCAATTCTTTATGGTTTCTTCTCCAATAACCTGGTCGAAACTCGTTCCTTGCATGTCGGGTGACATGCCCATAGCCCCCCTGGCTAGGATGCCTTCGACAGCTTGGCGTTCTACCGGTAGGACCATCTGACGTCGTAGTTGTTCCATATTTTCTTGGGTATATAGGCCTCCAGAGAATAGATTGGTTGGATTGATATAGGCCCAGGCTGGTTCATTATTGGGTTCTAGGATTTGTGGGGAAGGAATTTCTTGGGTACGCCATGCCTTGTAATAATATTTTCGACAAATGCTTTAGCAATGGTTTCGGTCTTTTGATTTGGTAAAGGTATGGCTTCTGGGTACTTGGTAAAATAATCTTGAAATGTAAGTATGTATCGATTTCCATCATCCGTCACTGTTAACGGTCCAACAATGTCCATGGCGGTCACCTCGAATGGATAATTTACTTCTTGAAATAAGTTCAAGGGTACTGGTCTTCTATGACTGGAAGTTTTCCTTGAATTGCATGAATGACATTTGCGCACATAATCTTCAACATCACGCTTCATGTTGTTCCAAAACATTCTCTGTTGTAATAAGCTCAAAGTTTTTCGAACTCCTTGATGCCCTGCATATGGTGGATCGTGATAATCTTCAATAAATTTTGTGACTAGGGACCTTGGTACGACCACTCTATCAGGCTCGTCTTGACAAGCACACTTGAAAAGAACTCCGTCCTCGTCTTCAAAGTAATTTGCACTGCGACCTTTCTTTAAATTTTCCTTAATACTTTGAATTTCAGGATCCTCGGCTTGTCTCCTTGCGAGCTCTTGTTTATGAATATACGGGACATACGGCGCCACTTCTTGCTCTGCAGTGTCTTGTGATCCTTTAGGTCTGACCCTTCGCTTTGGATGATAATTTCCATTTGAATTTCGATCAGCAGGAACTTCGTGACACGGCTCTCCGGCGTTTCGGTTTTGTTGTTCCTTAGTGGTTTCAAACTTCAGTTCCACATCTTCCTCTAGTCCATAAACATAGTGTTTTCCTTGAACATTGAATAAAAACAAGGTTTCTTCACCTCCACCATAACGAAGCTGAATTCTTCCCTTGTGCACTACTATAGCACAATCCAATAAATCGCTGAGAGCTTTTATCTCATATTCTCCACCCCATGCTCGTGAATTTCGCATGCAAGTAACGTACGCTTCTAGTTTAAACTGTTTTAATTTATCTGGATCCTTTAACTTTTTAAGCTCTTGTTCTAATGCGTTAATATTGGGTTTACTTAAAGATTTTGGTTTTAATCTTCTTTCATTTATTTTCAAGTGAGGAAATTTGTCTCCAAATATCTCCAAAAATTTTCCATGAATAATAAAATTTGAATTTCGACTGTCTTTAAAATCTTCGATCATTATTAGATCAGGCAGTTCTTCATCTTGAATCATGACATCTGCCGTTCTATCTCGTAAAACAGTTTGGACTAGTTCTGTAAAAGTGGGTGAGAATTCTGTTTCATTCGCGCTTCTCAGAGAACGTAATTCGCGTTGAATAGCGCTAACACATGTGATGGCTCGAGTGCCAAATAAATTAATAAATCTTCTCTTAAATTCCAAATTACAGTTCACAACGGGACGTAAATAAGCGAGAGCAACAGACCAAAATAAACAATTCCCATCTCCTGGGACTTCACACTTCTTAAGATCTTTAAAATTTTCCTCTTCTAACTCTTGAGGTTTAACTTGCGCCCTTAAATTGGCTTTCATAACATCTAAATCATTTGGAACTTGGTTTATTTTTTTCGATAGGTATGCGACTTAGAGCGTCTGCATGGTTATGTTTTTTCCCTGGTTTATGATGAATTTCAAAATCATATTCGGATAATAACAAGGACCATCTAGCTAGACGTGAGGTAGGATCCTTCAATGAAAAGAGCCATTTTAAAGGTCGATGATCAGTATGAATGGTGAACTTCTTTCCATAGAGATAGCACCTGAAGTGTTTTATGGCCCATACAACCGCCAAACACTCTTGTTCCGTTACTGAATAGTTCCTTTCTGCTCGATTCATTTGTCTGCTAGCATAGGCTATAGGTTTTTCTTGTCCTCCAACTTCTTGACTGAGGATGGCTCCTATAGCTGTTCCTGATGCGTCCGTAGATATTATGAATGGTTTATTGAAATCCGGATAAATTAACACTGGTGGGGTACATAACTTTTCCTTCAAATAATCAAAAGCTCCTTGTTGCTCTTCCGTCCACTCTAACTTTGACTCTTTTTTGGTAAGGCTGGTCAATGGTATTGCCTTACGAGAAAACTCGGGTATGAACTTCCGATAAAATCCAACAAGTCCTAAAAATGCTCTTACATCCTTCACGGATTTTGGTAGTGGATAATCCTTCACTACTTGTATCTTCTCTGGATCCGGTTTAACTCCTTTCCTCGAAATAATATGACCCAGGTATTTGGCTTCCGTAGAAACAAATTTACATTTGGAAGGCTTTAACTTTAAATTCCCTTGATCTAACCTTTTAAATACCTCTTCAAGTCTCTCTAGGTGTTGCTCGAACGTTCTACTGAAGACAATTATATCGTCTAGGTAAACTAGACATTGTTCTCCTGTCATTCCTGACAACACTGAGTACATTAACCTTTGAAATGTGCTTGGGGCATTGACTAATCCAAATGGCATACGTAAACATTCGTAATGCCCATCCGGTGTCGAGAATGCCGTTTTTTCTATATCACGAGGATCGACTTCTACCTGCCAATATCCACTGGCTAAGTCAAGAGTAGAAAAATACGTAGCATTTCCAAGCTGATCAATGGTCTCTTGAAGATTAGGTAATGGAAAATAATCACGTTTTGTAATGGAATTTAAAGCGCGATAATCAATGCAAACTCGAATCTTGTTTTCACCCTCGGCAGCTTTCTTTTTCACCATGATAACTGGTGCTGACCAAGGTGAGTTGGATTCCTTAATAACTTTTTGGTCTAACATTTCTTCAATCTGTTTCTTCAGCTCCATCCGCTGACTAAATGGTACACGATACGGTGCCTTCGTAATTGGCGGTACCTCTTCTGTAATAATTCGATGTCTCACTCCCTGAGTACATCCCAATTTGCTATTACCCTTCATAAAAATATTTGAATACCTTCGGAGCAAAACTAACAACTTTCTCTTCTTCACCTCATCTAGGTGGTTTAAATCGAAGTCCTCAACTATCCCAGTTGTCTTCTTCGAACTCTTCTTGATAGCACTAATTACTTTCTCCTTTACTAGGGGAACTTCTATCTTTTCTCCATAGGCCACAACCAGATTCTTTGGCAACCTAATGGTTTCTTCAGAAACGTTAAGGATGCATATTGGAATTTTCGGCTTAGCCATGGAAACAGACCTTGCAACTGCTATTCCGTGGATTAAGATTTCTGTCGGTTCAACTAAAATTGTTTGATCAGGGTTGATGAGACCTTGTTCAACTTCGCACACGTACTGACATCTCGGAGGAATTTCGATGGACTTCTTAATGCGAATTGGGTAGCGGCCAACTACTTCCTTCGCTTTACTCTTCGTCATTGGCCGTGACGATGGTAACCTTGCATCCTTCCTCAATGTCACCTTCTTTAACTTTTCATCTTTCTCTTGTTCCGGCAGAACATTCTTATTTCCTTTATAATTATTCTCCTCCACGTTCTCCTTTCTTTTGACGTGGAATTTTCTTTCTTTTTCATTAACTTGCTCCGTATTAACCTCTACTTTCGAGCTGTCTTCCAAGCTCTTGGTATCCAAGTAGTAAATTAAAATTTCAATTTGTGTTCCACTGAACACCGCTTCAACAATTTTTCTCACTTTGGCCCAATTAAGTCGATCAAGTCCGCACCCTAACTTTGGCATTGCAAGTTTCTTAACCTTGTTACGTAGACAATGGTTTTTCAGCTGAATCAGCGCTTGCTTTAACGAGTTATAGGTGGGTTTTTGACAACTTTTCTCCTTGGTTACCAAATAATAAACAAATCTGCGGCCATCCTCGGCCCTTGACAACACAGCGACATCTCCCGTCCTGATTTGTTGTCTTTTCAACTTTTCTACACGACCATAACGTCTTCGAAATTGTACTGCGATCCCGCGTCCCATCTTAAAATCTTCGGCAACGCAATGGGCCAGACAATATTCCACTGGAGCATCAAACACATCTCCACACACTTGTAACAGGTCAACGTCCTTCTTACCATTTTGACTTTGACCTTTCGTTACTTCATAACATTTTGAGTTCTTTTTGTTCCCTTTTGTTTTCTTGGCGCGCTGTCTTTCTCTCGTTATTTTCGAAATCTCCTCCGGTTTTTTATTATAGTTGTTTTCTTCAAACTCCTGAATACCCCCTAATTCCAGTTCTAATTTTTCATTTCGGAAGGAAATTTTTACATCACATTTGTGAAAAAAATCACGTCCCAACAATCCATCTGTCGTAATGGCTATCGAATCTGAGCACACTACGAAGGGGACAAGAATTTGTTGCTCACCTATCCTGAGTTGTACTGAGACTTCTCCAAGGCAGGGCAATTCTTGGCCTGAAATTCCTCGCAGTGCAGTTCCTGTTCTGGGACCAATCTTAGCTCTAATCTTCTTTACAAAAGTTTCTTTTAAAATAGAAACTGAGGCACCAGTGTCCACTAATAACACGGCCTCTCGCCCATTCACTCGGGCTGCTATAACAACATCTCCTTCCTCGTCCTCAACAATTTCTTTACAAGTTAGGGGTATTTTACACTCTATCTTCTGTATTAATTTTGTCCTCTGTTTTTCTTCCGGAGTTTTCTTTCTAAAATTACCTTTTGGGGCTTGACTTTGACTTATTGATGCGCATCCCTTAGCAAAGTGTCCTAGTTGTCCGCATAGATGACAGGTAATTTGTTTTGTAGGTGGGCATTCATTTGCGTAATGTCCGGGGCGCCTACATTTAAAACAAATAACTTCGACATCCTTCTTAAACGGCTGTGTTGCTTGTTTAGGATATCTATTCTGCGTAAACCTTGGTGTTTGATTTGTAGAAAATTGTTTTCTAGCTTCTAGCTTAGGAAGCGTAGCAATTCTTCTATCATTCCAGGTTTGTTGCATTTGACCTTCCTTATGTCGTAACCTTTGGCTAGATTGTCCTCGAAGAGGATTCAATGCTTCGGATTTATTTAAGTCCAATTTTGGTTCCATAACATACAGGTCATTCATCCTCCTAAACTGTGCCAACATCTGACTACTAGTCTCCGCTCGTCTTGCTAGTTCGACGACCTCGTCAAAACTTTTTGCAGGAGCGCTACTGAGTTCTAGAATTATCATTTTCAATAATTCTGGGTCAAGTCCTCTCCTAAATTGTTCAATAAGATCTCGATCATGCCGAATCCTAACACCTTCAACCTGTCCTGGCTGTGCTGAATCGACATATTTTAAATTTTCTTCTAACAGTGACTTTCCTGCATTTCTAATTCTCATCGCATATTGATCTATGATTTCTTTAGGTTTTTGAATACATTTGTTTAATTCTAACTGGGGTTGACCGGGTAAATACTTCTTAGTGAAACGATTCTTCAAAATTTCTTTAAATTCCGTATAAGTTATGGTAGAAGATAATAATCGGGGATCTGATTCCAAAAATCTATAGGCTTCTCCAGATAATTGATACCTCGCAACCTCTAAAGTTTCTGCTTCAGTCCAATTATCTATATTAGAGCGTTGAGCCAATTTAGTGAAAAATAAAGTGATATCTTCATCAACTTTTCCTGAGAAATGGGGCAAATTTACTAACGTTTGGCCAATAGTTCTAGGCATAATAATTTGAATAGGGTTTTGAGTTGAAGTGCCTTGATTTGGTTCTGCCATTTTTAATCAGTTATTTAAACAGAATTTAAACAACAAAATAAACAAAAAAAAGATTAATTAGAATTTGAAAATTTATTTAAATTTGGAAAATAAATTTCTGTTAATTTAGAGCTAAAATTGATTCAATTGTTTCAATTTATTTTAATGCTATTTGAAAAAAATAAGTTTTAGAACACCCTGTAATTACAATTTCAAAAATGTGCAACTCGGCAATTATTCCTTCACAGACGCGATAAGTTTTGGCGTCGACGTTTATAATCAAGGCCAAGCTTCTCGCACAATGATTCTTTTAAAATGAATCGTTAAATAATTTTTAAATTTTTCCTTCGGATGCCTGTTTGGCATAAACCTATGGAACACAAAATTCACCAACAAACAAAAAACAAACGATGTATTCAATAAGCATGCAGTTAGTCACAAAATAGAGATCTTATATCGCAAAAAAAAATACAATTAAATAAAATACGCAATCCGACGTATCTCCGCGCTCGCTACTGTACTTAACGCAAAACTGTGTCAGCAAAATTAAATATTAATTCGTCGTATCTTAATTTAAAGTATTTAGAGCGAAGTAAGTCAAAAATAATAAAAAAAAATTAGATTTACGTTTTTCAAAACGATTAATTTTTAACTTTATCTAAAAAAAAGTTAAGTTATTGTTCAAAACAAAATTAACATAAAACAAACAAAACAAAAACTATATATAAAAAAATTATTTTGACTTCGCGATTTCAGCAAATTTTCTACTTTTTTAACAAAATTAAATTTTTCGCTCTAGACAACAATTATACTCAAACAAAACGGTTTTTTCTCGCGATTTTCTAAAAAACAAAATTTTCAACTCTGACGATTTATCATCACACAATAAAACAAAACAAAATAAAATAGATCTCAATCTATCCAACAATCCCAAAATTTCTTATTTTCAACAAAATCAAAATCAATAATTAATAATCAATTATCTAAATAAAAATATCCACAACGCTGCCACCAATTGTAACTAGGTCTGATCTAGTATGGGGAGAAAGGGGTGGTTTATATTTTGCTCAGTCAAAACAAAACAGATTTCTAAAATAGAAATCTTTTACAATGAAAATTAAAAGAGATTAGCAGTCTCAAATACTGACTTCTCTGAACTCCCTTTCTAAACTTTACCACCCTTTTAACCAAAACTTTTCCAAACCGAATCGAGACGCAAGAAGCGACTGCTTTGTTAGTAGCGTTTCTAGTTTTAGCAAAAGTTAGCCAGCAATCGTTCTTCCCGCTCTCTTTAGACTTGATTTGAATTTTGGCCCTTTTTACCCTCAGACTTACTTATTTTGGGTTTGTTGGATCTTTCTCCTCCAGACTTCTTGTTCGAACTATTATTAAAGATTCTCTAGAAAGACTACTTTAAGATTTTAAATAAAATTCGATAGTTTTAACAAATTAAATATATATTGAAATAAAATTTTACAAGATCAAAGAATTTACAACAAATTTGGAAATTAACAAATCATAACGTAATTTTCCATTAAAACACATGAAACTACAACAAGAACAAAAATCAAGAAAATTACAGAAAACAAAATATCTAAAAATATTTATGACAACAAAAAAAATATATATAATTCGACAAGAATGAGAGAGGTATAATTTACACAGAAAAATGCTTTTAGTTAATTAACTTTTATGACAAGAATTACATTGAGCTTACCAGCGACGAATCAAAGATTTTTCTCGTATCCAAAATTTTGGGGATACACTCTAAAGTTAGCTTTGCGAGACTTATTTCGATTACGACGAATTTAATTTAGATAAAACACTAAAACTGCGCGGGAAAAGCTTCTGCTTTTCCTGACCGAAACCGATGACAAACTTTTGGAAAATTTGTAACAAAAATCAAAACTCGAACTTAGAAAAAAGAAATTAAAATTTCGACGAGAGATTTAACGCGGATCAAACAAAAGGTAAAACCGGGAACTCCTGAATCTCTCTCGCTTAAGCTACTTAAAGGCTCGTCACCTCCTAAAAAATTGAGGAGGGAAATTCTGTGAGATCAGCAAGAATTTGAATTCAGACGATCCCCTCAGCAGCTTCTAAGCAGAAGTTTTCCAATACGAGATGGCGCAAACGTCTCGTTTTTACTGATTTTTACCCACGTCGCTCATTCAAGGGCAGAGACGCTGTGTGGCGTGATTTACCTTTTGCTGAATCAAACCTGATAGGATTGATTTGAAATCGCATCCGAAGCGCATAAAAGCGATACGAGCATCCGGCTTCTTTCTAAGAACAACCAGAGCTGATAATGAAATGATTACAATAAAATGAGAGATAAATTAATTTTATAATTTCTCTAAGCATTTTTCCGGGTCCTTACATCACAAAAGTACTAAATGGCGGAGTCCAATGTGGGTGGCATTGGAATGCCACCTGCTCTACTGAACCTTATTGATGTCAGTGTCTGTCGCTCTTAATGTAAACTTCGTAAACTTTCAAGTACTGTTCACACTATACTAGATAATCACTCATTAAAACTCAACTGAACTTTCATCATTCTCATTTCATTACCATTATTCAAACTGAATCATTTATACTGCAAATAATTGTTCATTATTTTCTTAAAAATGCTGTAGGTTTCTAAATTAAACAGATTGATATATATATGTATTGTATAGTTAGCATAGATTATATCGGAAGTATTGTTTGACTAACTCAGTGGAGTGAGAAGGAGGTGTTTCTTTTAACTGAAACGGTCGCGGATTTGATATTTAAAAACAAATCGGGGTTTTTGTTTGTTTAAATTGTAGATAGCCAAGAAAAGTAATTTTAAGAGGCGGAGATTGCCACCGGGAAGGGACGGTTTACAAATTTACGGTCTTTTAGAACACCCAGTTCGAAAACGGCACTTGTAGCATTACTGCTGTCTATCATAAATCAGGCCGCTTTAAAATTTTGTCGCTGTACGGTTTGGAATCTTTGAAAGAATTGGTTACGCTAGTGTTCAAGATATGTGAGTTTTAGAAAAAGGATCATTTTACATCGCCCGTAGAAAGGAATTGCTATTTAGTCTTTTGTCTGGGAAATTGTTAAACGAAAGGACGGGAAATAATAAATAAGTCAATGAATACTTGCTGCGTGGTCTGAATTAATTAGATTAATTAGCTAGAGATAGGGTTATTCCATCATCTCTGAAAAGAGTCCCTGAAAAACTAGCGGCAGTTGCTGTTAATTATCTTGCAGATTGACCGTCGAAGGCGTCCTTTTGTATCACATATTTTTCCGACCATCTGATTAATTAATAAATAATTCCCATTAATAAAGTACACTGTAGACACACTGTCACACCGTGCGCTGGTTGATTACTTATAGCTTCTTCGAGTACTATCTAAGATGACAAACACGAGTACCAAGACAAAGCTATCTTGAATAAAACTTAATTGTTAATCTAATTTAAGTCACAAAGTTGTCACTAAGTGAGCACCGAGCCACCAGCTGTGTGAATTGAAGTAAGTTAGATCGCTACGATATTCGACGTGAAATACTTTAAGCGAATCTTATTTATACTTCTTGATAAGCGTATATTTTATTGTGCTCTGTATTGGGTTTTTACTCTCAGTGGCTGGTAGAAGGAGTTTTTACCTTTTCTTTGCAATAAATAATTAATTAAATATAACGTCCCGCATTTTTATTTATACGTATTCAGTTCCTTTAATCTCTCAATTTTATTCACCGTCTCACCAAAATTAGAATCCAGTTACAACAACGTAGGGCCCGTTTTTTGATAGACGCTCACGAACCATAAACAGGAAATGTTTTAATTGTGAGAATTTCCTAAAGGGTCGCCGCAGGTAGCTTGTAGGTCAGTAGAGTAATTTTGCTTAGCGCCAGCTGTAAAAAGTAACTATAGAAGGTAGCCCGGTAGCTGGGGTCTAGGGAATTGCATGATTTATTATAATAACATTATCGACCTTTTCGAAATTTCTCAGAAGTGAACCCACGGAAACCGCGTTTACTTTTCGTTGAATTCAGTCAATAAATTTTTCGTTCCATTTAATTATCGTGTCAATAATTTGGCACGTTCGGGCGCATAACATAGTTAGTCGTTGAGACTGTCTCAACGACTAACGCGAAGCAGCAGCAAGACCAACAGCAGCAGCAGTAGCAGCATCACCACCAGCAGCAGTAGCAGCATCACCACCAGCAGCAGCCCTGATGAAGTTCTTCTGCAACGAAGAACGAAACGTCGGCAGTGAAGAAATCCGAGACACGCGGTTCCAACCGGAAGCCAAGAATTCAACAATGGACGACGGCCGCGGAAGCCTTCAAGTTGAATCAAAGACAATTAATTGTGATTTATTAGGATTTAATCGTAGACGATACTGTCCGGAAATATCCGCCAGATTCATTAGGTTTAGGTTAAATTCACTCACAGCTTGAAAGGTTTGAGACAGGTGAAATAATTTGTAAATTTCAATGTGTAGAAATGATATTTGCAACTCTGAAACAGTGATTCAAAATTACAAGTGTAAATGCTATATAAAAGTGGACTCAGAACCGACCCTTGCGGAACCCCCGTTTTTACTTGTGAGAAGTTAGGGACTCGCTCAAGATATAAAACCGTCTGCTGTCTTTTAGAAAGTAAGTTCGATAATAGCTTGGCGGAAATTGTTGGTAGTTAACATCCCTAAAGTTTAGAATAGATTTAAATTTTGGTTGAGGTTTATTGCCACTAATGTGGATTTCACAAAATATCTAATCATGATCAGGTATGTCGTGTACAGGCAGTACATCAGTTGACTGTATTACTGTACTAGAAGAATGCAAGTTGTTCGTGTTGGTGTATATAATTTGTTCTAAACCAAAATGTTTAGCAGTGATAGAAATGTTTTATGGTATTCTATTCGTAGTTTAATAGGATAATGTTAAATTCCCTAAACAAAATAGATCAGAACATGTAGGAAGAATTTCAGAAATAGTTGTTTCAAAATCATGGAAAAAGTCATTTCTGATATGATTGGGTGGCCTGCGTATAACTCCAAAAGCAAGATAATCATTCCCCAGTCTTACTGTTATCCATAATTGTTCTGCCGTGCTTACCATTACATTTATCCTCCCAAAAGAGTATCTTGTTTTTAAATAAAGACTGACTCTTCCTCTACTGAATCTGTCCGATCAAATTAATGTGTATTCATTGATATGAATGGCGTCCGAATGAATTTCGTTCGTAAGCAAGGTTTCAATAATAGCAACTAAAACATATTCTTTCTTTCTTTCCAAGACATAGTCTTTAAAGTTATTAAATTTTGGAAACAGGGACCGTACATTCAGATGAGAACATTTAAAAGAATGTATAAAAATTACGTAAGAGGCAGTAGAGTTCGTAATATGTTTCGATATAGTACTTGAAAGCTACTAAAAAAGAGAGAAAAATTTAGATTGTATCATTAATTAACTAGCAAGCGAAACATCTAGAAATTCCAGCGACGAGTTGCAGCAATCAATTCCAAAATTAGTATATACATGTGCTATTACCTTCGGCGAATGTGTTATAGGGTATTTAAAGAGTGTTATTCTATTTTACTGTCTACTTAACTCCATCTTGCTCCAACCAAATTGATTATAATTGGCTGGGATTGTATTTCGTATAGCGTCATGTGATTGGTTTCAAGTGTCATTGGCTAAAGTTAATTTTAACTTTATTAATTGAAATTTGTTCACCATGCAATCGAAGTATAATCTAATGTTAATATATTATTTCTAAACGATTCTGTAAAGTGTTACAGTTAGTTGTCACTTAAAGGCGTGAAATTTCCTTCAGTGAAACGAAGAACGTCAAGTTAAACAAATTATATTGTGAAACTACGAACGTCAAATGCTCCCCCTTGGCGCGGTAAAAACTGTGAGCAAAAAACACCACCGAAAAACTGAGCTCATAATAAATATCCTTCGCAGGGGAAGCCCCATTTGACTTGACGTGAAAAGCATTACAGTAATGAAACAAACGAAAGCACACTCTTAATTACCGCCTCTACTTCTCAGATAAAATGCAGGCCATAAACTGCGAGGAAGAAACAAATAATTAAGCTATCTGCAGAGATAAATCTTTTATCTACCCTCGATATCTTGAACGCGGGGGCGGATTCGAGGAACCCTCTTTCATTATTCATAGCGAATTAGGAAATATAATTGTTTCATTTTCATATTTGAACGAGTGGAAGGAAACGTAAATATTACGGTGACGCTTTGTTCCCGTTTCTCTCGGTATTCTAATTTAAAATGTTCGGAGAGAGACGTTTACGATGGTTATATTACACCATTTTGAGAAGAGACTACTTTGGGCACAAGAGTTCAATAAATTATTTATAAAGCAAAATAATCAATTCTTATTTTAGATAATTCACAATTTTTCTCTTTTTACCTTTTAATTTTAAGAGATTTTTATTTTAATAGAACATCAAATCTAATTATAAAGCGCTTTCTAATTCTATTGCAACTTCGAATAATGAATTAGTAGATTTAGATAGGATGTAGAACAATAACATCCGTGTTTGATTTAGTACCATCATAGTCGAAAATAACAAAATTAGTCCAACTATTCAGTTCCTAGTGCAAATGCGCTCGCCTGCGACCACAATAGGACGTCAAAAACTTCCCCTTGAACGGTTGCGCGGGCGTTTGTTTCTGTAATATAATTCAAAGGACGCTCCTGGCCCTTTGTGCGAAAGGCGATCCCGTTTAAGATAATTCAGACAAAGAAACTCAAACGGATTCCTCTGTTCAAGTGTGATGTGTATCGAACGAATATCGATAACATTCATCCGGGTTTCGCTCTGATGTTGCCTCTGTTCTGTTACAGGTTTACGTTGAACTCGTAATGTTGATTAATTAACGTTAACTGAATCGAAATACATTCTTGCTTTTTCGCGAATAAATATTGTCTTGATTATTGTGACAAATGTGTGCTTCGAAGAAATGATTTGGCTGAATTAAAAAT
Organism: Serrognathus titanus; assembly: GCA_039766575.1. NCBI lineage: Eukaryota > Metazoa > Arthropoda > Insecta > Coleoptera > Lucanidae > Serrognathus > Serrognathus titanus. Next base: position 66,885,824 of record CM077911.1, read on the forward strand.
AATTTAATTGTTCACGTCGCTTAAAACACTCAGTAAAAACCTGCAACACTATTCTACCAAACAACACTTATCGTTGTGCGGCTGTCAATTAGTGCCATTTCGTCATATGATAGAATAGTGTCTCAAATCTCGCACCTGGTTCTATTTTTATAGAGGTTGCCTCTTTCGAAAATGCTATCGAATCAGTCAAGAGCATGTTAGTCATAATCTGGAATAGAAATAGAACATTTGTTTTTAAACAAATATACTTGCATTTGTAAAATTTGCCGATCCATGATAAAAATATTTATCAGGAATCCAACAATTATTGTAGTTCTGGGTGGCTGCGGAATCAAACAATTTTAACTAATTATTGTTTCCAATTGCAATAAAACATTAAATACGTAAACAAGAATTTATCTGATATGTTTGACAATCCATATTTAAGACATCGATTCAACGATGCGAAGGAAGAATCATGTTTGATTCCACAGCAACTATGGACTACACTAATGATTCGACACATGTAGAATTATCCAAAATACGTAGCCGAGCGGATGCAAAATTGCAAGACAAAAGACACTTTTAATTCGAATAAAACATACTATTCTGTCTGCAACCGGATTCAAAATAAAGTCATTCACAGAACAAATCTTAACTAAAAATGTTAAAAGTAAAAAATTCTTAGGATTAAAAGCGCTTTTAATTCTAGGAACTAAAAGTGTTACCTTGATTTTGTTTTAGTGATAAAAACATCAACTTAAATTGCAGTTTTTAGTATTAAAAGTTACATTTACCTAATACGGTTGCAGAAAAATTAAATTTTTACCAAAAATTCGAAAAAATAAAATCACCTAGGTATTTTTGCCAGGAAACACAAGACTGCTTCCTTTAAATTTCTTCTTTCATTTTCTTTTAAAAGAAATTTCTTCTCTATTAACATTTACTAACGGGAAAAGTATATGGTAATTATCTGTACTGGACTCAAGTAATATGTAGATACTAGTTAGCTAAATGGTTTGATCGTTAGAACTTAAAATTTCACAAAAATAACATGTGTGTTTCAAAATACAGAAGACAGTGTTATGACGTCATTGTAAAGTAAGATGTAGATTTATGTGAAAGCTCGACCGGTTATTAAAGGGAAAGTTTGCTGTTGGATGTCGCCTTCATACGAGCATCTCCCCGCCCTTACACAGGCATACCAACGTCCTCGTAAAAGCATTTTGACGAGCGGCTAAAATCTACAGGCGGCTGCAAGCACCGCGCAAACTATAAATATCGGGGTGATGGTTATTTAAAATTCTTATTTCAATCATTTTTCATATGATTGTATATTTCCGATTTTTTTGTTTAAAGAAAACATTCTTCTTGATCATTCTATGCGCGATCAATTTTTGTCAATAACTAAAAGAAACAATTCTTCAATTTGCGCTTAAGATATTTTCGTATTCGTACTTTAAGAATGTACTATAATAATTCACCGAAAAAGAAGAGTAACAAACAAATGTGAATACTAAGTGGACGAAAGAAATAATTCACTGACGCGGTAAGAGATAATCAAATCACAACAGAAAAAAACTAAATAAATGTAAAAGAATAGTCTGCTTGATGTGTCACTAGTAATGAGTAAAGTTGAGAAATAAAGAAAGACATACGAAAGAAAAGTTAAACGAAAAACTAAGGAAGATCGATGATATGATTTTTCGAGTCTCAAAACTGGTAAGAAGATAAAAGAAATGGTTTCTTCTTTTGTTTTCTTATCGGTCTTGAGATTTCCGAAAAATCGTATTATCGATCTTCTTTTGTTTTCGTTCAACTTTTTCTTCATATTTCGTCCTTCTTTAACCAAGTTTTCTTCGAGAAATTTACAAAAAAAAACTTAAATAAAATTAGTTTCAGAAGCGATGTTCATCATTTAAACATTCGGTATAAAGGTCTACTAACTCCACTTCCACACAGGACTGCTTTTTTTGAAAGATCATTCAGTTGGATTATTGCAACAACTTTTAGTAAATTACCGAATAATTTGAAGATGCTAGGAACTAAGTCATTTAAATATCTGTTGAAGAGATTTTTTGTCAACAAAGCGTTTAGGTGGGTTGAACAATAAATTTGTCAAGAAAACTAGAATTGTTTTCCTTCTCTATGTTTTTTAATAGACTCGTGCTTTCTATTCTTTTCTTCTTTAGTTTATTCTATTACCATTATAATTTTTATTTGTTTTTGTAAAAGGTTGAGTGGAAGAGTAGAGAATTGTATGTGTTACGGAGAATGATGATAAACCGGACAATAACGTTAAAGTCCGGGTAAAACGTTAATGACCTACTGCGATGGTTATTAACGTCCTTTACCGGCAACTATCGTCAATAACCTCATTTAATGGCGAATGACGTTAATATAAACACAGTTCGGATATTGTCGTTACTAACAGGGTGGAGACAGTGACAATGGGATGATGTGTATCGGGTGTCGGCGCATGTGTAGTTCTGTAGAAATTTTTTTTTACATTTTCGTGGACAAATAAAAGGTTCTAATAAACACCCAAGTGATGGTGCGGTAAAGAAAAAAAAGGTAACTTACCTTTTATACAGGATGATGCTAAAGGACTGCACCATCACTTGGGTGGTTGTTAGAACCTTTTATTTGTCCTCAAAAATGTAAAGAAAAAGAAAATCCTAGTCGCTAATGCATAAACCATTTCGACAAACATTGTCTTTGTGGGTTTTCCTTTTGTAATAAGAGATGCGCTTGTAGGTCAGCTGGAAAATTGTGCAATTTCAAATGTCATGCGAGCTTATCTTGCGATAATAAAGCTAATTAATAAGTAAACCAATATATTTCTTTTTACATTTCAACATTGTCCAATAACAAATGGTCAATAACGACAATACCCGGGCGTTGTCCCAGAATTCTATTGGTTTTGTAGAAGGCAATAGTAATACTGAGTCAACCGAGGCAATAGAGATATACAGATTGCAAGCAGACCATCTGCACGCTTAGTTTACAGGGATGCACAGAGGAAGGGATGTATTAGTGAGAAACGCAAATGCAAATGCCAGGCACCATGAAGAAATTTTTATGTATGAACTACAATGTTAATTTTTTTATTGAAATACATGTTATATTATTATTTACTACATTTGTATTCTTTAGTCTCTGTTTCGTACGTACTTAAATAAATACCGATTTTGAAGAATTATTTTTACATCTCTATGAACATACCGGATGAAACAAAAAAATTCACAGCACTGCGATCTGCTTCAGCCGCTTATAGGCCACTCACTTAGCTTAATATTCTCAGCAAGACCATAAAACCGAGAGAATTCTGGGACTACTTTACAAGTAAAGTTCTAAAATAATGGTCACGGGAAAAGTTCTGAATATTTTTATTTTGTGTATTTCTGTGCAATAAAATTATGCACATTAATTATTTTATAATTTATACATTTCAAAAATAATATTTCTGTGAACTTGCAAGGCAAGACTCCGGGAGGTATAGTCTTTAGGGTACTTTTGAGGTTATTCATTTGAGTGTGTCTCGTTTTTAGATTGACAGATTTATGCTAGTTCTTTATGTCTGCTTTAAACAGTGTGCTTAATTTCATTGTGCAGAAGTGTACTATAATAGTAAGAATATATTTTTGAGAATTTTAATAATAAATTCCACTTACAAACTGTCGTAGTTATTCAATACCACACTGACTAGTTATATTAAAAAAGTGTTGAATATAATAAATTAAAATTTGCATAATTACAATGACAGCGTTTATTTTTGGTTATCTCTGCGCTTTTTGTAAAGATTAATAGTATTATTTTAGAAGTATAAACACAAGTAGTTTAGACTTTTGAGTATTTAGAAAAAAAAAGGAACCTGCCTGTTGTATGTACTTAACACAAGTATAAGTCCTAAATGAAGAACTTATAACCGTAAGTAGGCGCGTAGCTGTGCTGGATGTGTATGATATAAACATTTTAATGTTAACACAGGTCGTAACTTCACTTCCCAAAATACACTTCATTGCCTTGCGTTTTGACAGATAGGATTTTTGGAAGTACAAGTCCCATCTTAAACGCGTCTCACTTCAACAGAGACTACTAAATTGAAGTCACTTTCTACCAAGGAAGAAAACAAATAATTAAACACGCTCTTGTAATTCGTAATGCACCTAAAGAACTCTTAATTTTAAATAAAATTAACTAATTAATAATCATTGCTCTGCTTGTTTTCGTTGCAAGAGTCGAAAATTTCCGCTAATTACCGTAAAACGTAAAATTGTCGCGCATCGCCGGAGCAAGCAAATCGAGCGGCAACGTTTCGACGCTCTCTCGCACCACCTTCATCTAGAAACGGGTACACAAGGAAAAACTTTCGCCGTCGCGAACTCAATTAAGATCGCTCCGGCCGCCCAAGGCTGATTTAATTATTTTAATGCGGCGATATGCGTTCTCGTCTGATACAGCGGAGTTCTGTCCCGCGAATTTCATGTAAATTTACTTAACGTCAATTTCGTTTCGACGGGCACGAAAACAAAACGGGGAAGTACAAACATTTAATTGATTTTGTGCTCGCCGTGTTTTTCGTTCGACTAACTTAAATACACAACGGGCTCTGATAATTAACAGATATCAGCGGATAATTTTGTTTAAAGTTACGGTTAAAGTAAATATTTATTCGAAGTTACGGTATTTTTCTCAAGGTAATTACTCAACCCTAATTAATTGTGCTTTGTATAGGCTTAACAATGAATAAATAAATTCCTTTTAATTCATAAAAACATAAATGATGATGTATTTCTCTAATAACCCATTTATTTGCTTCATATTTACTATTTCATATGTAGTCTTTTTTGATTCTTGTTAATTTGCGCAGAGCATGCAAGTAAATTTAGTTTTCACTAGGAATTAAACTACCATTTTTCTACGTTTTCAGTAATTTTTTATTATTTTTTAAATAAATTTACAAATATATGAATCACTAGCCAACACCCCACCTTGACAAGCTCACAAATTTTCGGAAGTAATATAGAAATACGTATTTGTATCTCTATGTAAATGAATGTAGTTACATAACAACCACAGTGACAAAAATACGAAAATTTTGTTCTTTCTCGCCGGAAGTAAAATAATACCTTGAATCCAAACAACCAAAACAGGCATACGTTACATACACTCTGAAATAATATTTATATAACCCTGTGCTTGTATGTGAAATGCCTAAATAAATATTTGTGAATTTTGTGAAAATTGCAGAAGCTTATAATTACACATAAAAGCATATCAAACATCAAACGGATGAAATAAACCACATTATGATGTACATACGACAAGTAATAATAAATCATAACTATATGTTCATATCGTATTGATACAAAGTCTGCTAAATACTGTGATTTTATGAGGAACTTTTTAATAGGTTCTTGGGGAGCAGTAGAATACATGACACGTTCCATGCATTTATTTTAGAGATAATTTAAATTGTGACTTAATTCGGAGGAATCTACAGAAAGTTTTGTGTTGCAAGGATGCAAGGAAGGGCATACGCTAGTTAGGTAATAGGTTTAAGGAAAACAACAAACATCCGGCGTATTCGATTCAAAATTGAACTTTGTAATTACTAAATTTAATATTCTGAAAAGCTAGCAACACCTAACCTTAATATCGATCTGTAAACAGATTATCTAAATTGCTTACTTTGTAAACATTGTAATTGGAAAAGTTTATCCTTCCTTCACAATGCCAACCCTTCCTTGCAGCAGAGCTGAACTGCCAGCAAGCGAGCACTGAGAAGTCCGAGATAATACAGATTATGGAAATACGGAAATGTACGCCGCTTTTTTATTGTGGAATATTGCCCTTCTGAATTAATTAAGCTTTCTTTGTTTCGCTTTTAAAATTAAAATTTACACTGCCCGGACTAATTAGAGAATTTAAGAAATTTTTCATACAAATATATTTATAATAAATTTATTTACGTAAACTTTCAGACTGAAAATATAAATCGAGGGGAAAAAAGTTAAAAAAAAAATAATTCATCTGGTGCCTTCTGTAGATATGTAGACTAGAGCGTTGTCAAATCTGATGTAAGCTCTCCTCGTCTTTTTTCCTCGATAGATTCTCCGCGAAGCGGCCATTGTGTTATGGTAGTCCTATGCGGCAGAATTTTAAGAATACAAGAGCTGTTTTGCTTCAAAAACTTTCCAGTCTTCATTTTTGATGAGGCCTTGCTTTTTCGCTGAGTAAGTTCCATTATACAATAAAATCATTGAAATATGACCACGACCATGCTTCATCTCTCCTCATAAAACGATGAAAAATCTAGAAGATTCCTACTCAATAGCTTTAAGTTCTGAAGAGCTTTTGGAATTGTGTCACCACCCTCTCTCGTTTTGAGTTTTTGTTTGTTCAAATGCACCATTTTTTTAGATATTTGGAAAGTTTTCGTTCATCAGTTTTCAAAATTACACTTTCAACTTTTTGGCACATTTCTTAGGATGTTGTTTCCACTTGTTGCCTACGTGATATTGTCACGATTTCGAGAAATTTGGATTTTATTAATTAATTTCCGTATTAACTTAATGCTGATCTGCACACTCGGCGACCTGTATTTGCAACACTTAGACGTTGAACTTGCAAGTTTATGCAGAGTTGTCGATGTAATAAAATAACGGGAGCAATGTGTTATCAGAAAACAATAGCTTGCGATCTAAATCAAATTGGTAAACGCGTGAAAATCCTGACATCAACCTTTCCGGCTTGTAACTACTAACTAAAAATTGGTGGATTTTGGTCATGACGTCACGTACATCTTTAGTAATAGGGGATCAGTTATCAGGTCATCGTCAAGGGACACAGTGTTCTGTATTTCTGACCTTTGTCAATAAAGGTAATTTCTTTTGTTATGTGTTAGTTTGCAGCTACCCTTTTAATCCCTTCCCCCTGAGCTACGCTACCCCCGAACGGGACACCGAGGAACCCGTACGTGACAATATCTTTTTGAAATTGTGTCGGAAGATTCAGCCCCTCCTACTTTTAATATTCCCAAATGAATTCTTCGCCAGGGTTGGGCGAAGAATCACGTTAGGGTTGCATTGTCAACTGCAAATCCACCTCATTTTCTTTATTTTTCCTTACAGGACTATATCACCATCTGTATTTATTCAGTTATCCAGATGATCTTTGGTCCATCTTCTTTTTGACATATTTCTTTACATATTGCTTTCATGGATCCATGAGTCATCTTTGATAGATTTCCTTAAATTGTTTGCACCAAAATTAGACTTTGTGGTTTAAAGAAACTTCGAATTCTTCTCCTCCTTGGTCTAGTCAGTAGTTCACATGAATTAACTCATACACTTCTTTAATTATACTTGTCATAAATGATCTTTCTTATTGAGGTAGATGCATAGGATAATAATAACATGTATTTGTAATATTATCTATATTAAATATATCCTAAAGTTTTTGATGTTAATATTTCTTATTTTGAAGGTAGTTTTCCTTTTGTATTTATGTCCGGAGTAATTTCAAGTTGGTACATGACGTCGCAATCAATAGCTGCTTAAGTTTTTCGGCCCAGGAAATTTCGTTAACCTTTCTCGAAGGTAAAACATCTTGTCAGTAGCTGCTGTCCAAGTAAGCTGTCGGCTTGATTAAATTCTGCACTTGGTTGACACCTAGTGATTGATGCGAGGGATAAACAAACGGACTTAGCGGAAGAATAAAATAAGAAAACGATATTAAATGAGAAAGCAATATAGCGGCGGCTTTTATTAAAACTTTTTGCGGCCCGGAGTTTTTTAATAAAGGCGAAGGGTGGCGACGACACCTCATGACTAATAATGAGAAACATTCCCGGTGACAGGGGCATCAACTTGTACGTTCTTTTACCCGAATCGTCATCTGCTGCTGCTACTACCGCCGCCTTTTATTCGCTTTAAATTAACGAGACTTCTTTTCCCGAGTATTTTTGTGCCGCTACTCAAGATGACAGTGTTTACGCCTCTTGCGAAATAATGCAGAACTGTCTCTCTATTATTTATTACTTTTATTTATTCACTTGAGCATGAATAGATAATGATGCAACTTTTTGATAAGATTATTTGTTGGAGTTGGGAACTTCTCTTAACTTCTTTAACAAATAATTAAAAAATTTCATTGTTCAGTTTTTCTTTCCTTAATGCCTAAACTTTACGACATTAATCATGTTTTATTATTACTATTGGAATTTAAATTAATTTTACGTTAATCATACTTATGAAATTGCATTTGCTTATGGAATTATTAATAATTTCCATTCGATTCAGTTAAATAAAAGTTCTCCTTACATATGCATAAATATTCTAGTAGACCTTCTAGAATTATTTTAATAATAATTGACCATCACAAAGAAAGAGACACACGTGTGTATGTATATGATATGTTTGATATGGGCATCCGTTAACTATGCATGCGTGTCAGTGAAGACACTCAAACTGTGAGAGTCGTTTTAAAAAATTTAGATTGCGAAGTAACTAAGATTCTAGTAGGCAAAAGGACACTATAAAAGAATCACATATGAATTTAATACAGTAAAATTAAGATGTCTTAAAATTTGATTTTGATTATTTTGTAGAGACTTCGAAAAACCTTTAAATTTAATCTTGTAAATCATATGTGCTTTTGGTCACATAATTAGTGGGTCCTTTGAAAATCCAATCTGCATCAAAAATCCACGTTAATGAAATCGGAATGCGCCATGAACACGATCGATTCTCCGCAGTGCATCACCACGTGAAGCAAATTCTACCTTCTCGGCTGTTATCATTCGACAAAAACAATAGCTTTGTTCAGAACTCTGTCGTATCAAAACCGAATCAATTTATGTAGTTTCTTACGAAGGGGTTGACGCTTTAGTCGAGTCGCGGAAACCCATCTCATTCACATCCCGCTCTAACAATCTTAATCGCTGAAGTTGGCCGCTTAACTGCCGCGTTTCTCCCAGACTTCCCTAACAAGAAACCCTCATACAATGGTACTAACATGAGTTATTGTTGCAGTCCCCATGGAAGACGTCCAAGGAGTCCTTACCAAGAAGAAAGGTCTTCCATGTGACATTACTCCGAAAGATCGCGACGACGCCGTCGCTATGGTGCTGTGGTTTAAGGAATCCATTTTAGAACCACTGTATAGGTAAGTTACATTTTAAAACTAACTTTGATCTAACTTTATCCTAGCCAGTTTAGAAAGATCAGTTAAATCGATCACTTAAAAATTTTGCGAGACCAATTCGACCTGATATTTAATAGAAAGAAAAATACCTAAAAGCTACTTATGTAGACAGGTATAAAACATAAAAATAGTAAATTATTTTCTCATCGAAATGTTCGCCGAACAACAATGTATTACATAAATATATATATGTAGACTTCACCCTCGTTAACGTTTATCTTGTGGAGTGTAAACGAGCAAGTAATTTCGGATGTGCTAGTAAAATAAATCTTTCTCAGTCATATAATATATTATGTGAATTTTCCTATTGTTTGGTTTGATAACATACCTCGAAGTATTTTATTATTACGCTTCTCTCATTTTAGTAAAAAAGTGCTACCTCTCCTGTCAAGCCCGAAGCTGCAGATTTTCTCATCATACGATGATGCCAAACTTGCTCTTTCACAGCTGTATTTTACAACTTACTCGTTTATCTAATAGTTTGGTGTGTCTTCAGGTGGCTGTTCCCACATCGCTTCGCTTTGACGTTCTGAAAACTCTTATAAATTAACTTTGGTCTACAACGAACTTTTTCATGCAAGCTTTATTTATGTACTGCTAAATGGATGTATAAATCATGTCGTGAGCGTGCAGTCATTTTAAAATCGTTCCAAATTGAGCAGTTACTAATAATTTTGTTTCTAAATTACATTCGTTAATATTTTACACAGAAAAATAAATGAACTTTCTCATATTGAGTAAAAAGAAAGCGTGCTTTTATAATTACATAAATTATAGAATAAAGTACCAGCTAAGTCAATTTAATTCTAGCGGGCTCAAGTAAATTATAAGTTTTGTCAAGTGAAATAAGTTTTCCCTTTATTAAGCACAAGTTCTTTCGTTATTAATCTTTCTTAATAAAATTTGGAACAGATCATAAAATGAAAGTAGAGTGCCCGAAAATACAATTTTTTTTCTCTCGAATGTCAATGGCTTTCAGTAAAAACACTTCGCATTAGAAGTATACTAAGTGACACAGGAAATGTAACACTCAGTAACCACAATATAAAATTATTGATACTTAAAGATTAAATAATTAATTTCTTTCTGGGATATTTCATTTCAAGCAATTTGTACAACATGTTCAATAGTTTCTAGAGTTTATAAAGAACGGTGTAAATTAATCATTCTCACAGACGTTCGATGGATGATAAACCAGGTGATCTCAAAAGCCATGGTAAAAGGAAATCCATTTTCCCTCTTGCTATTTGTAGATAACAGAGTTGTTGAAGCAAGACGTTCACAAGGCCTCTAAGATGTAGCTAGTTTTAGTTGTAAAGATTAGCTGTCAACTATATTGCCCCGGATAAACATCAAAGGTGAGCGTGTGTCATTTGAAATAGCATCCCATAGATGATGATATTTTTGCCTTTCTATGGAAAATTGTATCTCCTCCTTTTCTTCCTAAGACAATCCGTTACCAAACAGAATCGGGATTCATTGTTGGGCATTTTTCCATGTCGCATCATTATTGTTCTTTATCCAGTCTTTGGCGTCTATGTTCTTCGCTCAAGATAACAACCTTGATCATGAGACTTTACTGACTATGGGTCGCATCTTTATAGTCTTACTTTGCACAATCTCAGACCTATAGTTTGCTCGCAGTTCACAGACATGAGCAATTCTAACAGCTGAATTTGATAGGGGTCAAATTATTGGGTCCAAGAGTAGAAAATGTAAATTAATCAAACAACCAAAGGCGAGGGGTGTAAAAATACAATCTATTGAGCATGGTCTCAAGAACAACTAGAGGCATTAAGATACTGCAGATCGTTTAAGACATTTGATTCTAAAGACAGGCTCATCAATACCACAAAACAAATTCCAATCAATGGTTGTATAATTAGTCTGTAACGTATAATGTTACAATATACTAAAAAGTATACATTCGTGTCTTTTATTAGCATAGTTTCTTAATGAATACTTCGGGAAACGATTTTGCATATGTAAAATAATATTGGGTAAGTTACAATATAACATAGGAGAATATTTTGACTGGTAACTCTAATGAAGTTAATCTTACTTTAAAGAGAGGAACTTCTAGATCGAAGACCGGCACGGATTCTGCTCTTAGCCAACTATGCCTGCCTCTATTATAACATCATCCAGTTGACGTATTGAGAATATTCTTAGTACAAGTTGCAGAAGTTCCGTTAAATTTAATCAGCATTGAAGTTTGTTCTTAACGATGTACGTTTACTAACTAAATTAGACTGGTTTTCCTTCCATCTGATAGGATCAAAATTACTATTTCGTGTACCTTATTTCCATGATTCTTCCACTTGCTCTCTGCTAAATATTTTAATTTCGTTATTCGTCGCTTAGAGCGAGCAACGCACTCCATGGATATTTAGTGGATAAATTACGAGGAAATGGTGTTCAAACTTGGCTGTTAAATCTCTTGTCTCTTAACTTGATTTAAGTCTCCTATTAAAACCACTACCTACCCCTCAGAAAGTTCTCGAGATCGGCTTTTATACGTGGATGAATATTCATTACGTCGTTTCGAGCCGCCTTACTAAAACAGTGAAATGTTGTTTTTCAAAGCGTAATATGTACTTAAGGCCGTTGAAATTAAAACGTTTGTCGGCTATAAATTTTCGACGGTGCGTACGCTTTTCGCGCCTCATTATGTGAAGTGATGTTATGAGGAAAACGGAATCATTTAATATTTCTGTCTTCTATGTAAAATAATTATGCTTGTTGCTTATGGATAAAAAGTCCTTGCTTTTTTCATTCTTCTATATTTTTCCAAGCATTTTCCAGTATTCTCTTACATTAGTTATTTTTTTATCAAGCTCATATTGGACCATCATCCCTTCCGTCTCCAGGTTGCCATGTATTATAGTGTCTTTCTTGATATACTTTCAGCTACTACGGTTCTAACATGTAGATCGTATTGTAAACTATTAGAGAAATGACCGAATCTTCAACAACTTTACAGAACCGTGTAAAAAGATCTTTAAGTATTCTTATTTCGATCTATCAAAGAAGAAGCTTCTTGCTTTTCAATGGCGAGTATTCGTTAAATTCTTTTGTCTGCTTTTGATTTGAAACGTTATTCCAGTAAAAGTTTTCGTCCATTAATTACTGTTTTTCTCCCTTTTCTTCTTATAAAAGGGTTTAAAAAGAAACATTTTTAATATTTCGGTCACTTGACTTCTGAACATTGGACAGCCAATGACAACTATTTTATATGGTATTCCTTTCGGCATTATGTATCCAAATGCTTTTCCAACATGTCTGGTTGCTAAAAATCCAGAATTTTAAGTTGATCTAATCTTTGTAGGTGATTTCTGAGAGCAGCAATGGAGATTACACTCATAGTCCCTATTATTACCAACGCGATAGTTTTCGTTATAATCTTCTGAAGCTGAAGACATATAAGTATTATTATTATTATTAAGGACTTACATATTCTCGTTGTCTAATACATAATAGATCATTCTGTAATCAGTTTTCAAGTCGAATCGGAGAGCTTGAACAACATTGTTTCTTTGGCACTAATTTAATGATGTATACGTTCCAATTGAGATTGTATCTAGAGTCACTCCCAGAAGTCAGTCTCCCAGAAAATTGTGTAGACTGTTCCTCTTATAAATACAATTTTCAATTTGACATAATCGTTTTATTATAATCAGAGTTTTCTTCATTAAAATTGATATGACATGCTCACATTTACCTCTAATGAAAATGAGTAGATCATCTAGGTAGTCAATTACTTAATGACCAGTCTTTGTCATTTTATTAGTTGTAAAAGTAATCTAATCATCAAACTCCTACGCTATTTCTTCTGAGTCTAAAATTACTCTTTCCCCGACGAGAGATATTTAGTGTTTTCTATAATTATTTATGGTCCTCGACTTTTATACTCTTTTTGCTATTTTTTTATTACCTAAACAATAAATACTCTTTTCATTTTGGACAATTATCACTTGGTCCTCTAAAAATTGTAATATCTTCTCTCACTGTTTTTATTCCTCAATATTTGCATTTCCACATTTCGATATTTTCCAAGTTTTTTCGATTAACATCATTTAAGTAAATTGCGATTGATTGTATCAACTTCAGACCGTTTGCCCTTTATGCAGGTTTGGTATGGTTTTGATCCATCTACATCCCTTTTAGTAATTTCCAACATTAATTTGAAATCATCTTTCTGTAGAGTTGATTGAAGTGAAGCAAGGAATGCAAGACAGGCAATTTATACTGAGTTAAACAAACAATTTCCGAATTCTCTTCTCCATTTGCGTTTGATACAGATTAATTACCAACAGAAAACATTTCCGTTGAATGTAAATACAGCGATGTATTAAACTAAATTTTCTAATTTTGTGCCAGCATAGTCGTTGTATTACAGAACACAAGGACCAATTTACTTAGTAATTACTAAATCTAATTGGCGAACTAATATCTCTTTACTTGACACTGGAACTCTTGGCAAATATCCAAGCTCTTCTCAGCTGGATAATTTAATCATTATCAGCGTGTTGGAATATTTCCTGTGGTTTTATTCGTACAGCTCACATTTCATTAACTAATGGCATACCATGTGTAGGTATTCTTATTGAAAAAAAAAAAAGTAAAATTTCGAGTTTTTTTTGTAATTATCCTAATTAAACCTTATGGCTCTCTTAATAAGTATTATTAACTAAGAGGGTGTTAATATGAAAGAAACAATACTTTCTATCGACGTGTATATATTTTCATTGAGTTTTTTAAATGAAACGTGCCTTTTTGTTCTGCGATGTTTTTGATAGATTCAAGAGAAGAAGAATCTATTCTTGGCGATTAAAATGATGTTAAATTATAGTCTGAATTAATTCTAAAGTGATTGTATTTCATCACGTTATCTGAAGTATTGAGCGCTTCAAGCTGTTAAGCTTATTATTATGCATTCTGCGTCGCGATGGCGGTTTTTATTTTCGAGCAAAGACAACAGTTTCGCAAAAATAGTGCCATTCAATAAGTGCCAGCGGCGCGCTACTTATAATTTATTCGTAACTCGGAGAGCTTAAATGGAGTTCATAACACCTCATTTGTATTCAAAATCTACGATAATCCTCACACTTAAAACTTTAAATTGCGCCCTGAAAGAAAATATCGATTTGGTGGCACCATAAAATATAACGTATTGCGGACACGCTAAATGCATAGGTTTCCACCGGCTGTCTCTTGTCCCTGTTATAGTTGAATGCAGTTTCGTGCTGTTTTGTAAGTTAATTTAAATTAGGGTGGTTCAATTAAGTCGGTGTTCGGGACTTAATAGCTTTACCTAAGTTTGCTCTGAATTAATTTGTAAGACCAAAGGTTTTTTATTTTGTTAACGTACATTCACAGTTTTTGGATGATTTAAAAAATAAAGCAGATTGGGTAAATGTCTTAACACAATTAAAAAAGGCTAAACAACACTAATTTAAATATCAATTTATTAAAAATGAAGAGAATAATGTGGGTATCAAATAAATCAAATAGTATATCTATTATAAATCTGATGAAATTCTATGAATCTTGCGTAATGAACCCTCACAATTCAAGAAATAATAAACCTACAGTGTAATATTTCAAAATGAAGTTATCAATCAAGTTGACGATGGCATGCACTATTCAAAAGAGACGGTTGTTAGCGCGGCCCGAAACGAAGCCCTCCCAAACAGCGCCGGCCTTATAAATGACAGCCACTTTGGTGAAATATTTAAATCCTATCCCCTGTCACAAAATTGATGAACGTGTCAATTTAATATTGATTTATGCGGCTGTTTTTGCTCGAGCTTTTCGTACCCACGCCTGATGCGAGTGTTTTGTTACAGCTTCGACGTGCGAGGCCGTCAGTTCAACCAGGCGAAGCTGTGGTCCTCGCCGAATGTCTTCGGGAACAGAGCTTATTTCCGCACCACCACCACGCCCGCAACTCTAGCCATAGAAAACATCCAACTTTCCGACGAGGGTGTCTACAGGTGTAGGGTTGATTTTAAGAATTCGCCGACTAGAAATAGCAAAGTCAACTTTACAGTCATAGGTGAGGTAATCATTTAACTGAAAGTATATATAAAATCGCAACCAAAGATAATGCCATAGAATAAACTACATATATAGCATTGCTATTATTTGAAGCAATAATGATGTTTACACTTTAATCTTGTAATCTTTAGTGCGACAGTTAGTTGAAGGTGTCAGTGAAGCGACTCTGAATTACTTGGCAGTTGCTGGAGTATATGATTAATTATTTATACTAAGTTCACTTCACTTTAGTATACAAGTATGTGGTATGGCCTATATTTACCTTTCTTCTGCGAATCGTATTGCTACAGAAGTAGCGCAGTCGTGATCCATTATGATCGAGGACGAAATGTCGATTAAAGATCAATCCGATTACATTCCACCAGCCAAGAAGTACATACCATCGCGAAAACCTTCAACCGATGTTCTTCTAAATTCTTTCTATTTCGTTTAAAATATTTCTTGCTTTCCAATACACTCATGCAGCAAATCAAAACAAACTTTCCTAGGCCTTCGCATTTCATCTCATTATTTACTTTCAACTACATTACGCCGAATCTTCCTCCATTAAGATAAAGTCTCGAAGAATGACTTTGAAATTTCAGCTCGTTTTATCTCCATCAGATAATAAGACACTGGCCCGATTCTGTTTAATGCCGAGCGTAATCCCCATCAAAACATCGTGGAGTAAACTTTGCACGGCGCAAGAGGCCACTTTAAACTTTATTTTATTTAAACTTGCCACGAGTGCTGGTACAGTAAATATTTTCGCAAAGTTCGACATTTTCAGGGAAAATATATAAGTCCTGTGCGGTTGCTGCCATGTACGTGATGCGATTATATGCTATGGCAGCGATTTTAAAAATTTTTCAGTAACGCAGCTTTACTACTTAGAAGAAAACTATTATTAGATTTGTGTCTGGCTAGCTCGTAGTATAATTTTTTGATTAGTAGAAATTTTTTGTGTTTAAAAAACTGAACATTAAAGACGACATATTTTGTTTATTTGTTGAAATTTTTATTATTTAATTGGACAAGTTTCTGTATTTTTTACAGCTCAACTTGGCTGGAAGATTAGTTCGCCACATAGCTTTTGAAAGTATATGTAGACAAGAAAATTATATTTAATTGTGCTGAGTAGATCATTAAAGTCACGTCAAGTTCGTAAGTCTGCAACAACCGCTCTGAAAATAAAAAAGAAAATTTACATTTTTCGTTCTTTGTAAAGCCCCTAATGCTAAACACAATGAAGAAACTTTTAATACTTTTAATTAGAGGTAATTAAAAGGGTTTCTCAAACTTAAACCATCACTTTATCGTTTTACGTTCTTTGTGAGGCTCAAACAATTAATACCTTATTTTTTTATTAAGATTGGAATTTTCAAGATGATCATGTACAGGGCACGCATTATTTGAACTTATTAGTTAATTTGCTACAGTCAATATTTTTTGGCAAAGTAAGAATTAGCTGTTGTTTATTAAAAAAAGTCCATGAATTATTAACACCTTATTAAATTATGGTAATAAGTTACCAAGAATAGATCTGCTACCATCAAATTTAGTACAAACCCAATATCCACGCTGTTTTGAAAACTTCACGATAGTGTTTACTTTTCGATTTCACATCGTATGGCTTACGCCCAGCGACCCGCTGTTTACGTAAAGGAAAACCGTACAAAAAGGTCGATTCGTTCGAGAACGATATGTCCACAATGACAATTTGTTTTTCCTCCTCATTGATATTATGGCCGGGGTCGAGAACCGGTTTTCAGATGAAATAACAACGGGCAAATACATCGACGAGTCGCGTTTTCTCGACAAGCATTTTATATTTCAGAGGGATGTTTGTTGTTTCTTGGTTAAAAATCATCGACGTGCTTAATGCTTCTATCGAATAAATTACGAAGCAGACACTCAGGATAAAAACAATAATGAAAAGTGAAGTTTTAATATGAAAAGTTGCTTGGCCTAAATTCTTTAAAAAGATTTTCACAAAAAAATTGACAATCGTTATTCTTAATGGAGAATCCCGGCTCCTTATCAAGGGATTTATTTATATTCATAGAATGCCAAAGCTGATTTGATATTTCGATCATTAAATATAAGAGTACTTATAATAGTAACGTTGTTGGATGCCCAAGAATATTCAATCGTTAAAAGACACTTAAAAGTATATTTTAAAACCTCAAGTTTACGTTCTTATCTCTTAAGTGAGGAAAAGATTCCTGTGCTTTTTCATACATTTAGAAAATTCTCCTGAAGTATCTCATTATTGTTATTATTAATTTAAAATGAATTTTTTTACAGTTTTCTTCTTACCAAGTCTTTCGTTTATAATTATTCGCCATAGTAACCCATCGTTAATAATACTGCAAACTTTCAAGATAATTTGTGGCCCATTTCTCTAAATTTGTAATAACTTCAGTTATAATCTTTAATTTACTATTTATCGCCTTATCATGCTATTTATTAAACAATTCCTCTTGGTGAGTTATGTTGTTTCACAAGGCAACATGTTTATTAGTTTTCGAATATACTTCCATAATGGAAAACGTAAACTCGCGCCGAAATTCAAATAATCCAATTAGATGTAAAGTTCCCAACAAATTGCAGGTTAAACATCTTAAATTCAAAGACGGCGTGCTATACAGGAAGAGGATGATAGAAAGGAATAAGAAATAGTAAAAAGTTCGTAGCGAGAGAGACAGGGCAACTGGTCACATTTGCATATCTAATTTACATGATTACGTTTAGGTGTCGAGCAGATGACGAAATTGAGGTTTACAAGAGAGAGAGATAGGAACGCGCCATCTGGATTAATCAACACGCCAAAAGACCAAGTTTTATGGTGCAAATTCTGAATGTATTTCGCATAAAAAGAACACAACAAAATAAATTCCGAATAAATAAAATTGTCCTCTATGCAAATGCCGTTTCGCAGATGCGCGCTGCCACCTCTTTCAACCAACCCACTCCGTAATCAACTTTAATATATTCTTTGTCGACCTCGCAATGTTTATTTTAAGTAGATTGGTGTGCATTTGAAATAACAGTGTATTGTCCTGTAAGGACATTTAACTTAATTCCTTGGTGGATTGGACAAAATTTTTGTTACTACTAAAAACATCGCCGTGTGGGTTCAGGCTCCTTTTATAAAACTTTAAATGGTGGAAAGCAATTGGAATTACCCAACATAAAATTAAAATTAAACTCGCGCGTATTCAGGAATCTGTTTGTGCATAACACCGTTGTGCTTTTCTGCGTGTATTGTTCTTGTTACTTCCAACCCATTGCCATTGAGAGAATGCGCCATTTAGAATAGAATTTCAACAAACACAGCGAATGGAGGGGAGATATTCCACCCTAAACGTATCAAAGCAAATCTGAGCTTGCTAATGCGATTAATCCGTTAATGTTTTTCATATGTTAATAATCAAATACAATCTAAAGGTTCTATCGAAAACAAAGTTGACATTTGCACATTTAAAAGAATTTTATTATTTTAGAATTTTTTAAACAATTGTTGATAAACGAAAAATTAGTAACCTACCGAATACATAGTGTAACATAAACAGAATTTGCAATGTTATCGCCAGTTGTTATTGTGCAATCATCGATTATTTTGCGGCCTTATTCCACTTTTTTTTAAAATCCCTTGAACTAGAGATACCTTCCATATTCTTTTACAGGTATTTTTTTACTATTAGCCTAGTCCTATGGGTGGAACTTCGGGGCAGTTTGGTGGATTAAATTTTTTTTCACAAAGTCAACTTAGTGCTGCTCTAGTTGATCCAGAATAATGGCATTTCGCTAAATCTGACCTTAAGAAAGTAGGTCCAGTATGTTATTTAATCAATATCAGTAGCCTTTCCTGTAAATATTTCTTTTGATATAAATTGGCATTCAGTCTTTCCTGTGTGAAAGAGAACTGGGTTCATGCCACGTGATGTAAGCCTTGCCACATCAAAACTTGCCAAACTTTTATACAAAACTGAACTTATCCTGCAAACTTATATAAATATTCTTCTTAACAGTGAAAAACTGCGCGATCAGGTAAAGTTTTATAATCGAATTTGCATTATTATTATTCATCCATTATTATGGACTGACTCATTCTCGTCATAATTTTCTCGCGTGCCTTCTTACAGAAACGTTTGTCATCTCTTTTGGATTGTTTTCTTTTTTTCTAAGTCTTTAAATTACTTATTTTCTTATCCGCCGGAACATTCCATTCCGTTCCTTATTTTTTTTTTGTGGTATCTCTAAAATAACTATTAGAATCATTTGGTGATTTTGAAACGGTAAAAAGTCTAATTCTGGTAAGAACTTGTATGTAACAGAGGGTGTGTTCTGGTGGTGAATCAGGAAATGCCTCCTAAATATAGGCTAGGATAGGAGGAAAATAGGCATAATGCTGGGCAGCGGTAGTATTATTATTTTGCAATTGAAATCCATATGGCATGGAATGAAGTGAATGATAAAATTCGTTATTGTTTGGATGCAAGTTGATTTAATTGATGGATTCAGAAGTGAAATTTGATGTATATAATGTTCTATGAAGTAAGGGCAACAACAACAGAATCCTTTGCACCTGCCAGGAATTACAAAAACAAATAGCTCTATCTATTTGGAGGAGAAAAACTACATTCGATCAATTTGCATTTAGAAAAAGTCCACAGGACCAGGACGAACGCCTCCCCAAAAGATCAAGGGTAGCATCTCTTCAAAATAACAATAGCTGATGGCTTACAAAGACTTGAAATTAAAGTCAGTATTGGAGCGTGCTTTTGCACCAGCCCAGAATCAGAATATCCGGAGGACAAATTCGAAATTCGATCAATTAGCATTTACGAAGGGTTCAAAGGACCAGGAGAAACGCCAACTTGTAAAATCAAAGGTAGCATCCTAGGCTGGACTTCACGCCACGTAACTTGTGCATTACAGACTTGAAACCAAAACATAACATGGAGCTTTTGTTGTTGACTGAATTGTGTATGCGAAGTTTAAGATTGAATTGCCACTGAACGTGTAAAGGAGCTAGAAAAACAAATTGATTTGGACAAAGTGAAAACGATGGTTGCATGAAACTATTAATGAAATGAATGTGAACCTGTGGATAGAAAGACACCGTCAGCTATGTATTTAGAATTAAACATACAGAAACGAAACAGTTCAGTCTCAACGACTAACGAGAAGTATCAGCAATACCACCAGTAGCAGCAGCAATCCCGAGGGAATTCTTCTACAATGGAAAGAGAAATGTCGGCAGTAGAGAACACCAACTTAACGCGGTTCCAATCGGAAGCCAATTCAATCATGGAAGACAGCCGCAGAAGCCTTCAAATTAAAAATACAGAAAGGCTTTGCTATTAAAAAAAGACAAAGATAACAACAATCAACAATCAGCGATCATATTATGGTAGATGTGCCAATCAAAAAACCAAGATAGACGCAGCGAAAATAAGATATTTAAAATGAATCCTGAGCGAAACAAAGGACGGAATATGAGAGTGAATGGAAAACAACAATCGAAAAGAATATGTCAGATAAGAAAACAGAATTAAACTCAGAAGAAAACTAAGAAAAAGTTGGGGTGGCAAGCCTGACATGGAACGAGAGAAGAAAAACAAATTTTACTTTTGAATAAGAGTAATTTAAAATTCGTCACTTGCTGTTATCTTTAAAATCCTTGAATTTCTTAATGGTAACTAATATGGTTGTGAGCAAGTTACATTGAATGTGAATAATTATTAACTTTTGCAAACATATGACGTCAAACTTTAGAGCAGCCACGCCATGGCCAACAAAACAAAATAATAATTTAATTCTACAGAACATTTTGATATATTTGTATGCATAATATCTTTTTACATTGAATTGGCACATATTTGAAATTAAAATATGTTAAATTTAAATGAAAATAATGACAGTGATACGGCGTGACGTATTGTTTCGGTTTTATTGAATTTAATAAAAATCTGTATGTTATTATTTAGATACAACAAAGCGAAAAATTAAATAAATATTCTGTTTTTGAGAGTATAATTAATGTGGGCCAGAACAAACGAAAAGTCATGACGTTTAAAAGTTGAAGTACATAAAGCCAATTTATAAACATATTTTTATAACGGTAAAGAGGAAATAGGAAGTACGACTATTGATATTAATATATGAGTGCCACTTTAACTAATTTAAATATTGGATTTGCAATAGTTATGATTGGATTACATAATGGCAGTTTTATTTCTGACTTTCTTGCTTACTTAAAAACGCATTAAAGAACGATGACGTCAAAGGCTAACAAACGTTGTACTTTCGTGACCGTGGTTGTTGTCCTTATTGGCGAAACAATCTAGAACGAGGGTCATAAACTGCGACATAATCTCCCTCAAACTCAAACAAATCGCGGTAATTCGATTCCCTTGAAACACACTGTCTTCTAGTGGATAAAATGATTAAGTACACGTCTCTCCTTAAACAGAGAGAAAATTGGGGCACAGAGCAAAGTTGAAATTTTCTTAATTAACCCAAGTTTGGCAAACATATTCAAAGAAAAACTCGTTACTTATTTAAAACACCGAAGGATTCTTCCTCCTCTTGTGCTCAAACCGGTGGTTTACATCGGATTATAAACTCGTCGGAATTAGAACGAGAGAGGATTTTCGTGATATAAATTTAGTTCGGAGATGTAACGATAGAGTTTAACTTACGTCTCTAGCTAACTTAAATTTAATTTCCTCCATTGTTCCGAAAGTATGAGTTTCATTTTGATGAATAATGCAAAAAAAATAATAATGTGTTCACCTTTTACACCATACTAGATTCAGTTTCTTAATAAAAGTTTCAAAACATAGGAAAATCATCTTTCATATCTTTGGACCTGTTTTATAGTAGCGAAAAATGTGTTCGTGATTTATTTGTCATGGACCATATCTCAATGAATTCGAAAATGGCCATTCAGAAAACTTATTTTCCGTGATTAATCAAAATATTGTCCACTTTCATTGTTTCAGATTTGACACTAACCAATTAGAGAGCTTGTTACTAACGTACCAACAAAGTAATGACTATTTTTACCTCCTCAAATTTGAGAGTGTTAGAAGCGCACAAAACGCCACCTTGAATTGTAGAGCAACCACTTACCAAGCTTATTTTCAGTTGGCTCTCCCTCCTGAAATATTTAGATAGTATTGGGAGGATTATACCGATATATATAAATCCTCTCTAGCTCATACCAAGAAATCTACAAATACTTTCATTATTTATTAACGAAGGTGAATCGCTGGGCTGCCATTGGACACACAGATCTGTTTTTGTTTTCTCTGTGCTTTTAATGTACCAGGAGAGAATTGTTTACTACTGCACACACAGCTCCGGATTTAGTGGTCGTCACATTATTTAACATCCATCGAGTTAAAACCAGCACGCCCATCGTCGAGCGTTGTTGATTTTAAAAAAGAGCGGAAGAGTCGGAAATTAATGAAATCACCGTCGGGATAGAGTAAATGGACCGGGACATCATTAAGTCTGATGAAATATGACATGTCGCTTTTTAAATCTCCTGTCGTAATTCATGACGATCCATTTGAATTCGAGTCCTTTAACAATTGTCGTCAATTAATTAATCAGCTCACCTGCTCAGTAATTAAGTGAGATGCATTCGTTGGAAGCTTTTAAAGAAAATAAGAATCCTCGACCTTATACAATGCTTTAATGTTTTGAACTAATAATACTCTTTTGTAAACAAAGAAAATAATATGTAAATAGAAAAAATACGTCGCAAAACAAAATCGAGTTCTTGAATGAATATTTGCTTAAGGTACTTATATTTTATTTCACCAGATATAACTTAATATCACGGCGTGTATTTAATCCATGGTTCTTAGATTTTTTTTCAAGAAATTGTTGCCTTCAAGATAGAGCAGCTACATTTTGTGAGACTCTATGTAAATACATTACTAAAATGGAATAATTGGATAGTGTAATCCATATATGAGGGAGGTTTGATAAATAGTAGGCCTAGTTTATTTCATCTTGTCAAAAACATTTCCGGTTATCATTTGACATTTGACATTTGACAAATAATTTCATCATGTTTGACAAAAATAAGTTTGTAAATTTCTAAACTGAGAAAAACTTGAGTTGTGACCAAAGTGATTTTCGAGCTGTGAGAAAATATTTTTCTTTGGATTCTCGGCAAATAAATTCACGCGGATATGCAAAATACATTAAGGGAAAATTGCCTTTCATATTCTACTATGAATAATTGGATTGTACACTTTAAAATGGAAAGAGTTTCCGCACTCATTTCTGTGACCACCCCAGAAAACATCAATGCTGTTCAAGACCTAATTCTAGTAGATCGAAGAAATTGCTTCTGCTTTAGGATTGTCTCTAGAACGAGTTTTCCATAATTTAAACATAAAATAGCTAATGGCCGATTGGATTTCAAATGCCTTAGAAAGTCAGAGGGTCATGAGTCGTGAGCTAAAGATTATTTTGCGATCGACTTGAAAGAGATACTTCCAAAATGTTGGACGAAATTGGATTGGATTCACCACTACGATCCACAGACCACAGGAAAAAGTAAAGAATGGAGGCATGCTGGTTATCCACGTCCGAAGAAATTTCGGAAATTGAAAGGAAAGGTTCTTGCATCCATTACTTGGGATAAGGATGGTATTATTCTCACCGGTTATCTAAAATCTGGAAAAACGATAACAGGAGAGAAATTCCGCGAGGAAAACATCATGGAAAATTTTTAAAGGTGTGCTATTTTTTGCAAGACAACGCACCGCTTCACAAGGCGTTAGTTGCGCTGCAGAGAATTATTGATTAATTGGAGTTTGAATTGATAAACCTCCCCTCCGTTATTCGTCTGATTTGGCCCCAGCCAATTATTTTCTCCTCCCTAAAGAAAAAAGATATCTGAAAGGACAGAGATTGATAAAACGATGAAGTGATAGATTCCACAAAGGAGTGATTTATATTCTAAGATAAAAACTATTATTTGGAAAGTTTCGAAATGTTGTAAGAGTGTTAATCTCCATGTAAATTTTTACATTTATTTTATGTTGAATAAATTGTGTTTTGTTTTGACATAAGTTACTCCTTTCTATGCCAGACCAGAACCTTCTCAGAATGTCCTCTTATAAGGGATTTCCAATGGGCCTTGCAAATTAGTTCAAGTGAATCGAGTGTCCAACTTAAGGGATTCTGAATTAATGATAAATACTCCAAAAAAATACAATATTATGTACTTTGTATTAAATGGAAAGTGCACAAGTTAATTTATATAAAAAAATCTGTTATTTTAATTATTCAATATTGTAAATGGGTTTTATTTAAATTTGAAAAAAAAAATACTAAAATTACTAAGAAGAAAAACACTATATTGTTGAAAGCTTCTTTCTGGAATTGATGATATAATTTTGGATATTCAAAGCTATCCATTTCCAATCCAAGTGATAATGAGAATTACAACTTTGACAAAGTTTTCATGAATCTATTAGTTCACTCTATTTATCATTCAGTATAATTGTACTTAAATAGTAATGAACATAGTTTTATTGAACAAAAAAGATTAACTGTTACGAATCTCTGTTCATTTTGTGGGCAACAAAAGCCAAATGGATATGAAATATACAGATTTTAAAAACACATTGATAAGGCCACAAGGGTCATATCTAAGACCTCTTCGGTTTTTGCTATTTATTAAAGACGTAAATATAATAGAATGATATTTTGCTGTAAATTGATTTTTGCGGATGATATGAAAATAGAATCTGTTTCTAACTGTCCTACTCTTCAGAGTAATCTGGATCTCATTCTTAACTGGTGCCACTGTACATTATTCAAGTTTAACTATTTTTTAGAAAAGTGAAAATTGTTAACTTTGAAGCAAAGAAATTAATAAATGTATCTGTCAGAAATTTAGACAGTAGTCTACTAAACAATCAAACTTATCACAAATAATAAAATTATCAAATGTATCGAGCTGAAAATATTCCGAATTTCCCTCGTAATCTCAAACATTTCTAAATTCAGCGACATTCACAACTATTATGTTTCCTATATAAAAGCTTTGCCCGACCTTGGTCATAAGACAACTCCACCCCTCGGATTAGCATCACTTGCACGTTCTCCACTTGAAATTTAGACAAGAGGGAACCGTCATTTGCGATAAACTAGATTCAATTTTGTCAATGTTATGCGACGACGACTAGTATTATCTGTGGCAAAACAGCAACTTTTATTTGGTTTTGTTTGTACGTGCGTATACTTATTAATTTGAGGGGGACACGGAGATCCTTGCACTTAAATTAAAGCACGAGGACTACAACGTCTACATTTTAAATATGATTTTGAAAAAACGAAAATTTTGCTTGATTTTTAACTTTAGGTTTCTATAGGGTTGCGTTCTTTTATAACCTGGATGATAGAAAGAGAAGGCAAATCGATTTCAACTTAAAAATTTATTTACTTTTCAGACTCGGATGTGGATACATTGAAATGAAATTATTAACTTGGGTTTAACAGTTAGGCGTAGCAGTAATCCATCACGGCGATGGCTTTGTCGATATTAAGTATTTAATCTGCGGCATGATTTATTTCGGTGTGTTTACGTTCCATATGGAATTTACGCCGCTATCGGTTGGAAATGCTTGCCTTTTATACACACATGCTATTGTATTAACGCATAACTTAGGTCAGGTTCGTTATTACCCCAAATTTATTATTTACAATACATTTAATATATGAAGACGTGCATTTTAGAGATCCAATATAAACAATCAACGTGATAACTGTAATTAAAAGAGTGTGTTCTCTACTGTGTGACATCTCTTCTATCAATATTTCATTTAATCTATAATTAAGAATGACACTTCTTTCATTAAAATTACATTCTGCAGGAAGCTGATTAAAATTTAATTCGTTTAATCATCAAGTTCACCTACTTAAATAGTTCATGAAGGACATCAACTCTAATTACACGGACAGATTCCACGGTAGAACGAGAATGGAATAGTGGATGTGGAAAGACGGCGAGAACGCGAAAGATGGCCGAGCAATACGAGGAAATCAGGATTCGACACCGCTGCTGTGAACTAGGGCGAAAGGCGGCAGGAAGTGAAAGAACTAACTTGTATATCGGCCGTTTCCCCTGCGGTTCGTCCCAGGTCTGGCATCCTTTATCCGCAATTTCCGAAGTCATCATTCTTCGGGGAGAAATTTTTCGCTGCCCTTAGATCACTTTGCGAAATGCGTTTCCGATAAATTGATTAGAAACTTTGCATGAGGTGTAAAGGGGAAACAAATAATACGTCTTAAAATATTTAAACGGTTTTGTTTTCAAATGAATAAATAATATTTAATGAAAATAATTTCCAAAGGAGGAAAATAAGAAATATTTAAATTCTAACCTGATACAATAATTTAGGCCCATTTTGCGAGTGTCAAGTGCCAAGCGTTGAGGATCCTTATTCTACCGATGTAATTCCCATAAAACCTGGCAATTTCATGAAATGTATCGTTCTATTTTATTATTCATTACAGTTTTCACTTAATCTATGTATCTACTTTCATTTGAAATATAAAATCATTCGGAATAGGTGTGCGTGTAGGATTCATGTATGGAAGACTGTATGTTAAAAGCTCACCATGCATTGTTAAATAGGGGGGTTAGGATAGCCCTCACTGTTAAAATTAAAGGGCAAATAATTTATCACGCCAAACTGGGCTACCTGTTTCCACCCACTTAGGCCCAGGTAAATGAAATTACGCCAGTTAGGATTTTTAGTAAAAATAAACTTCCATTGAAAAGATCAATTTTAGATTTAGTTATATTCTGGGAAAATCGATGAATTTCTTTCGTGAACTGTTTTACATTAGAAGTAGGAGATACTCCTGCCAATAATTTCCCAGGAGTTTTGTAATTCGCGCTTTGCATACCACTCTACGGACTGCAAATTTCAAAATACGAACTTCTATGTGAAATATTAAAAAGACAAGTTTTCAAAAATATTTATTAAAAATCTTGTATCTTTACAATTCGGTCAACATATTCGTTTCTCTTTACGTTAATTATAGATGAATAGTTTGAATCGCGATATCCTGCGATAAATTTTTGACGCAACATTGATTAGAAATGACAAATTGCAGCCAGTTTGCTTACTTAATAAGTCATCCTACACAAGGCAGCCAAGCTTGCTGTCAAAGCATATTGAAAGTTTAAAAAAATTTGTTGCAAATGGGTTTTGATTGCATTGGATCCCTCGAGCATCTTCTATACAGCTTTTTCGGTTCTATTTGATCGCAGGATGTCGCGATCCAAACTATTCATTATTATTACATCGCAATTGCGAATAACTTTGGACAGGTCGGTTTGGTTTGCAGTGGATGTCTCGAGCTACGCTCTTGGTGACGATGCCCCAAATAGGGCCGAAACAGCTGTACAGAAGATGCTCGAGGGATCCATTGCAATCAAAACAGAGTCAATGAGAAAGGAAAAAATCTTATGGTATTTTCTTCTCAATGTCAGTGGTTTAGTTGTTAAAGTAGAGAATGTAAGTAATATGTGGGGGGTAGTGCATAAATTAATTGGAATTTGAAGACCAACCGGCCAATATATAGTATAAACACTTAAACCTTCACGTGCCTTTGAAGCAATCTCCTTTCGATCGGATTACTCAAAAATCTTCTTCTGGGCAGTAACCACTTAACAAGAGAAGGCAACATTTTGATCGCCAAGCACATTTCTGATTTCTCAATTTTACAAGAATTTTAATGGATTTCAACGGAATTGCCTTTAAATAAGCGGATTGTTTAAGAACAAAACTGCAAGTTGGATGGATTATAATAGGGCACCGAAGCATCCTGTGTATAGTTATTTTGGTCCTAATTGGGGCCTCATCAACAGAAGAATAGCTCGAGAACTCTAAGGCAATCTTGACGACCAACAAGACTTTTGCAAATGTAGCGCGTTAATGCAAACACGCCACACTGTTGCGACTGTTGTTCTGGATTCTGGATTTGGTGATGGGGGTCAATAAGAATTCTCGTGCACTTAGACACATTGTACTATTCCCAGATTCAGCAGTGTTTGACTGTCAGCGTTCTTCGAGCCATCCAACCCTTTCGATGAAACCAAGAACGTCCGACAGAGGGGCACGGCGAATTACAGCCATGTCAGCCATGTCAGGCCAGAGCTCCCCTAACATGAGACCTCTGATCGAGGCGAGTGCGGGGCAATCGCAGAGGATATGCTCAGCTGTTTTTTCTTCAAAGTTACAGTCTCTACAGATTGGGCTGTCTGGTAAACCAATGCGATGCATATTTGTTTAGTTTACAATGTCCTGAAAGTATTCCTACGAGTAAACTTAGTCTCCTTCTAGGTAGTTGCATGCAGAATCGTGTCAGTTTGAGGGAGGGGGACGTTATAGCCTTTTTTGCTTGATGACAGTTTTCTAGATTTACCCATCTATCGATATGTCGGTCCTGAGATCTTTGTTTCAGTAAGGCATTAAATAGATTTGATGACGGTGCTATGGCTGGTTTGGGGCCCCAAAAGGACTGCCCTGCGCCCTGTCTAGCCAGTTCGTCTGCCTGCTCGTTGCCCAATTTCCAGCGTGTCCTTTACCCCAAGGGGGTTGCAGGGTATTGTATTGGGCCACTTATTCTAATGTGCCGTGGCATTGGAGTGTTAATTCTAAGGATATTTTGTTGCTATTCAGAGCCAAGAGTGCCGCCCTACTATCGCTAGCTACCCTAACGATTTTATTCTGGAAACCCTTATCCGAAATTGCTCTTGCACTTTCTATAACGGCAGCTAGCTCTGCTTCGAAAACAGTTGTCAGTTGGCCAAGTGCTATGCTCATGTGAAGATCCAGCTCGTCGGAAAAAATTCCTGTGCCTGTTCCTTCCAAAGTCTTAGATCTTTCAGTGAAGATGGATATATCGGGATTGGGTGCTCTTTCCGCGTTCAAGAGAACGTTGAAGTGCTTTTTGAATATATATGTAGGTGCGAGGGAGTTGACCACCGTTCCAAAAAGAGGAGTTTCTTGTAGAGCCTCCTCCAGGATGAGGTGGTGTCCGAGACATTTATTATTGCACACCTTTTTTGCCCGTAGCCTAAGGGTCGATCCCAATGCCATCTCCTCCACATATATGTTCAGTGGAGGGAGGCCAAAGATGGCCTCTAAGGCGGCAGTAGGTGTGGATTTCAGCGCACCGGTAGCACTCATGCATGCCAGCCTCTCTATGTGCGAAAGCTCCGATGCTGTTGTCGATAGTCTGGGCCATCAGACCAAAGCTCCATAGCAGAGCATAGGCCTGATTACTGCAGTGTACAGCCATAGGGCGCCTTTTGGTGGTGTTCTTCAAATTCCGCCCATTGCACGGCGTCGCTGCCAAAAAGCGACGCATGCCTTTGTTACTTTTACATTAACATGTTTACCACAATTCAGTTTTCGGTCAAAAATGACTCCCAGATATTTGACTTCGTCTGGAAAGGTTAGTTCAGTTTGGAAAAATTTTGAGACTCTAGGGATCTGTTCTGACCTGTAATTGTGTATGAATAGCAAAATCGCAAGAATATCGCTGCCTCTTAAGCTATCACACATTAGATGGCCAGTGCGGATAATAGCATGTCATCGCATACTTGCAAAATTGGGCTGCAAGTCGGCTGGATTGCCTAAGTCCTAACAACTTTCAGATTACTTGATATTTCGCCTCATACTAATTCGAAAAAGAAAGTGAGACATGAAAACAAACGAAAAACGGAAGGCATAAAGAAATAACCAATATGCCAGTACCATCACAGCCAACAGCTTTTGATTTTATATTAATTACAATTTAAAGGAGATCAGTTTTATTAATAGGTTGATCCGTTTCCTGTTTATTTCGGTAAAAATTTCATGAGTGGCTGATATTAATATTAGAGGGAGAGATCGATTCAATAAAGAACTTATTAATTTCACCAATGTAACAAAGATTATCTGGTAAAGAGCTTAAATTCTTTAAAAATTTGAAATTCTTCCAAAAATGGTACTATGAATTGAAATTGAAAATTTAAAATATATCGTTTTCTCCCGTCTACAAGTAACAGTGGATAAGTTAGAAATTTGCTTGTAGTACATCCAATCGTTTTGTCTTTTTGATCGTTTAAATTTTTTCAGCTCTGTTCTGTAGTTTCATCATACTTTTTAGGTTGCTAGTTAGTCAGGGTGTAGATGGTTTGGATAAACGTGCCGTGATAATCGGCGCTTGCCTATCTAATACTGACATGATTCTATCATTAAAAAAGTTTATTTTAGGATCAATGTCAGTGAAATCGTATGTAATGCGCCAAGGAATTGCTCTTAAATGATCCGAAAATCGAAAATTGTTGGTAGTTAACATCTCTAAAGTTTAGAAAATTAACTAAAATTGTGTAACTGGCAATATAGAAAGTGTTAGGAAAGAGTTTATACATGTATTTCGGCCTTATTGGGCCTCATCAGAACTCTGTACCTTAAAAAAAACTTAAAAATAAATCCCAAGAGAAACTAATTAACTGTGGTATTCTTGAAAACATGAAATAATTTTAATAAAATTTTATTATTTGAGTTTGGAATTAAAAAAAGTTTCCTCGTTTGAGAATTTGGTTACCATGTTCATAAATTTCTCATTATTTAGAAAAGGAAAAATCAAATGAAGCAATTAAAATCCTGGACACATTAATATGTACGTCAGCGCTTCTTTAACGTACTAAACCAATTATAGCTATCATATTACGCCCCGGGATGTTACTAAATATAACAAGATAATATGTATAAATGACAGGTAGACAGCATTAAAATGAAGTTTTAAGAATGAAATATGTGGTGAGTGTAATTAACAAAGGCAATGAAGCCAATCTAAACAAATAAAATATCGAAAGGAAAACTGTATACATATAAATACATTTTGATTATATTTTTCACGATAAATCATGCTAATGAAAAATTAATTGTAAGAAATAGTTGTGCTAAAAGGTCTTACTTATATGGTAATTGACAACAAATAATAATACGAAAACAAATATTTATTTGCTATACTTTATAAAAATGTTATTAAGCGAATGAAACCAAATAACTATAGCAGTAAATAAATTGAAAAGTAAAACAGGTCAAGTATTTTAATTCATTTTTGATTGTTCTAAAAGATGTTCTGTTTTTCGTGTAACACAATGTTTCATTCGCGTGTTTATAACATATTGCGAGTTTGCCTTAAGAAGAAAAAGGACGATGTTTAGTGCTATTTAATTCCACCCTAATTCTTTCTTAATAATGTCTAATATTGGTTATTATTGCTTCTGCTTAATATTCAAAAAGATAATATCTCCTACATCTACGCATTCATGTCAGAAACAGAAAATATTATACTTTGTAGCGTTGTGGCCTTTACTTGGTGAAAATCCATTATAATTATATTGAATAAATGTTCTAACATTTATTCAATATAAGAAAATATTATGTTGTTACATATGAAAGTCAAATTTTTTAAACTCCAAGCAGGAATATCTTTTCTAATATTAAACTTTTTGTTTTCTTTCTAATTAGCCCCTAATACCAAAAAGTGGCCATTATCTCTTTTTCAAAAACAATGAACTGCAGACTACTTGAAAAAGCAATTTTTACACATCATTCAATAAGTGTGGAATCCACTTATCGACTTTCCTAATTGTTTGAAATTACAAAAAGCTTATAATAACAAACTTCTACCTCTTGGTCGTTGTTCTGCGTACTTGTGACGAGTTCTATTTCTTCCTATACATTTTTATTTTTCTGATCTTGACATTCAAATTCGATTTCATCATTTTTACATTTAATTCCTCGAGCTTTGAGTGTTTTGCTTGAATCTTTTTATAAACTTATTTTAACTTATCTTTCCCCTATCTTCTTCGATTTAATTAAAGTTTGAAATTAATATTTCGCAAGTATAACCTCGAATCCTTGCGAATTCTCCGTTCGCCCTCATTAGCCCTTACGTAACTTGAAAACGTGAATTTGACGCGTTCACTCTAATTGTAGATGCACCGAAGTGGTTTTGAAATGAATTATTCATCTCGACATAACAATTACGACAGCGCGTTAATGTATCCATTATCCAAGTGTATTCGTGCTTTGTATTTAGCAGGCCAGGTTGGGGATGTCCGCATACGAGTTGATTTCGAGTATAATCGACTAATCGAACAACTGTAACCGAGTTAAACCAATATAAATCCTTCAGAGTCAATTATCTATTGCATCGGAAATATTGTTGTACAATTAAAATAATGAACGTTTATGACACATGTTTGTTTCTGCCTATGATTACCTTCGCGACATTTACACTTTATATAACGACTGAAAAGAAAATGAATGACGATACAACAGGAAAACTTCAGATGACTTTGTGACTTTTCTAGGAGACCCAAATACATCCTTAACTTTGAGCATCCTTGAACAGTACTTTGATTTTCTTAACAAGCTTTTATTGCATAAGTATTTATATTTTGTTTTGCTAAAATAAAAAGACATACAGAATATCTCAATAAAGTGCAATGATCTATGTGAATAATTTCAAAAGCTTTTCTTTATGGATACCTTTTTGATATTTGACTGTAAGTCAAAAGTTGTACACCAAGGAATAAAGTTTTAAGTGTAGCAAATCACTTCACGACAGAAATGTAAACAATCACACGTTCGGTTATCCAAGATTTCTCGCGCACGAAATGGCACAAGCACTTATTGCGTTCTCACTCGTTATTTTATTTAAATCTTGATAGGACAACGCGAACCGCGCATAAATCTCGGGCACCCTTTGTTTCGCCTTATACATATATTGATATGAAACTCGGTTTCCATAAAACTTTAAATTGGTTTTCTCAGGATGGCACGACGCGATGCGATGGCGGTTTGTGTTCTACCTGCGGGCTGCTTTTTTCAGCGCTATCGCATAATGTCGCTTAAATAAGTACACAGAAAGTTATTTACGTTCGGAGAAAGCCGGCAATATTTTCATAAATATCACCTTTTACGTGGGGGCGCAAGGATGTTTGCAAATGAAAATTATTCGCTTGAAGGAAGTTTGCCGGATGAAAAATTCACCAAACGTATATACTTGCGCAGCTAAATTTTGTCTTTTTTTAATTACAGCGCATTAAACTTTAACTAGTATATTGCAACGATATCTATACAGAGTGACACGACAAAATAGAAAAATATCACTTAGTGTATATACAGTCACTTTGGTTACTACTTGTGTTGCAAATGTACGAAATCACAAGGTGAAAGTATCTATAAAGATGCAGTTGTCCTACAGTACACATATATTTTACAAAAAACAAAGAGTCATAAATAAATTTATGCTAAAGTAGGAATGCATCTAAGGCTGCGTTGTATAAAAGGTTTAAAACAGGATTAAATTTAAGCTTAAGTTAGAATGTGACCTACAAAATGCTGTACGTCGTAATTAAGGTAGATTCTTGAGATAATTGTACGTCATAATGTTTGTCACATTCTAACTTAGGATTAAATTCAGTCCTGGCTTAAATCTTTTATACAACGCAGCCTAAACTCGATAATGAAACGGAAAAGTATAAACGCTAAAAATTGAGCATTAAAAGCTTATTAGAAAGGCAGCTCAAACTATAAAAACCTACATGATGTTAACGAAGCAGAGGTGCTCAAATTATAAAAGTCTCTGAAATATTTGCGCCAATAACCAACATTAAGTCACTCTAAAAAAAATATGTTATAAAATTATAATTTATTGTGAATCGCCCTGTAGAAACTGTGTTATTTATTAACAGCTATATGTTTTAATTATAAAACAGCCTCGAAATGTCTTAGTAGTTGCAAAATATAGTGCAGGTTCAGTATCCGTGCGGCATTAAAATGACAGCGATATTATAATTTTGTTCTATTATAAGTAATAACAAAGCTTATGTTATCATAAGTAAATTATGTTTATATTAATTGGAGGATTGGCAGGAAATAATAATATTTGCCATCTAGTTTCAGTTTAACTTGGTTGTTAGTTTTTATTGTTATCATTAACAGCAGGGATACGCTATCTTCTATTAAATATAAATTGCGAAAACATTTACAAAAATATCCAATTATTTCAGTGAACGTGGTTACGATATTTTATCCGTAGGTATATTCCAATCGTTTTTTGATTAACCACATGTAAGCATTTATTTTTGAATACAAAATGAAGCCTGGCCGCAGTTTTTAACTAACCTTAATCTCTAAAAAAAAGAATATTTATTACAACGTTAAGGTGTTAACGAGGAAATAAAGAGCTCGAATAACAAAGCACTTCTTGCATACACTGTTAAAATATGAGAAAGGCACGTGCTCTCGCCAACAACTTAAGCATCTCCACTTCGCTTTATAAATCATAGTTTATTTTTGTTGCAGTTCCTCCAGAAAGGCCAGTAATTTACGACGGGAAGAGGAGAGATAGGACTACATTATTAGAGCCTTATAATGAAGGCAGTGATGTCATCTTAATTTGTGAAGTTAGCGGAGGTAAGGAAAGGAAAAAGTTTTTTTGGGCGGGCACCCTTTACATTTGATTGCGTTTCCTCGGATTTAGAAAACCGCCACCTCCGAAGCAATAACGAGAAACCATTATTAAACAAACATATCTTGACGACGCGACGCAGATGACTTATCTCGGCTTTGTAATTCGCGAGATAAATCGGAACGCGTTATTTTTGCTGCGAGGGGGTTGAATTATTTGCCCTTCCGTGAGTTTCTCGGTCCCTGACACAAGATTTAATTAATACGTTAATTGGATATCGTAAATTTCATTTTAATATTTACATTTGCAGGAAATCTAATTTCGAAAGTATTTATTGATAGCAACGATCTGTAATCTGAGAACATAGAAAGCAAATACTCTTTTCCAGTTTAAAAGTCATAAGTACTTTAGTTTTCTTTAAGGAAATGTACGTATGATGACTTCGACCTTCTTTTGGCCTTCAAAACACCCTTTGATTTATCTAGTTCTTCGACTTGCGCTAAATGCATTTACTCTGCGTTTTTTCATTCATGGTGTACATTGAACCATAAATTGAAGTATATTTTCCTAGTCATAAAACTTCACCTGTAATTCCTTGCGAACCAAAAAACACGTGCCCCAGTTTACAATGACGATTAAATCTCTAGTGTACTGTATGAAATAGAGAACATAAACCAGTCCGTTATTAATTCAAGGCAATTCGTCTTCGTTACGTTGCAATTCAGCCTTAAGGCACACAGCTCAATCGGTATATATGTCAGCCGTAGTGCCGGCGTCCTCATTGAAGCTAGTTGCGATAATAGGATCAGGATCATTATAAATTATTTGTAATTGACAGGACAATATGCACCCTAGTCGAGGCCAGATGTTGACTGGCAACCGCTTTATCCCTCGGGTTGAAATAACATGAGATTTTTAACCTCTGTCTTCCCTGAAAATGGTGATCGATAATTTATGTATGTGTGTTATCAGTCGTACTGCACAGTCAATTGTTCATTTACCAGCCAGGAGTGTATTTCTTCTGATACCGAAGTGAAGCTCCTCGTTCAATACCTTTCCTCGAAGTATATGTAACATGCCATCTTTAATGAGTGAAACACATACATTTTTACCAGAAGTTATTACTACAAAGAGCAGACGACATTTTTTTATTCCTCATTAACTGACAATGCGCTTTATCATGAGAGACCCTGTATGTAGTCTAATAAATATATTCCAAAGACTAGTCTTATCTATCTACTGCACTCGTCACTGATTTCTTTATGTGATTATGTTATCATTAGCGTACTTTCTCTGTTTATGCTTTATTAATTAAATTAATCTCTATTTATTAGGTCGCCCTAAACCACGCGTCATCTGGTACTGGGAGAACACGGTGATAGATGACTCTTACGATAGTACAACCGACGGTGTGGTGGTCAATCATCTCACGTTCCCAAACGTTGGCCGACAACACCTCAACACAAGACTGATATGCCAGGCAATCAACACGCCTCTGGCGCCCCCTGCATCTAAATTAGTAATATTAGATATTAACTGTAAGTATTCTATTTGCGTTCTTTTTTATTGCCTTGATAAAGAATTTCTATTTTATTATTTATTAATGTGTACAGTGTGATTGATATATAATGATGTACATACATATACCGATTGTTTCACTGAAACTTTAAAAAATGCGGAGGCAGTACAGTATTGTAAAATAAAGGATACAAAACGCAAGCGTTCACTTATTTGCTAAGCCAGCATGAAATTGGAGTGCGCACAAGATGTGCGCCCATGTTTACAAATCAAAATGAAACATAAGAAGCTTTTAATAGCAGTTGCTTAGATTTTTCACAAATAACAAAAACCACTCCATCTATTGATATTACAGGTTGTATCACTAAAATTGATTTTAGTACTAAAATAGTAATCTTGACTGTATACATTCCTTCTAATGTAAATGCGGACTCCCTGGTATTATTTTTTACTTCATTGGAAGAATTTCTCTTGACAATTAATATGAATATAATAATTATGGGGGATTTTAATATTTCTACTGTTGAATTAGATATCAATGACAAAAAAATCAATTCCTTACAGACATTTATAAATATTATGAATCTAAATCAAATTAACACTGTTAAAAATTATAATAATAGAATGTTAGATTTGATACTTACCAACTTAGATAACGTTAACGTAGAGAAAGACTTATGCCCACTAGTTAACGTAGATCCGCATCATCCACCATAACGAGATTTCGACGTACTCCTAATCGTATTAAGAATAAAACTGACTTGGGTTATTTTAATTTTAGAAAAGCTGATTTTCCTACTTTATATAATGAACTTTTGTCTGTTGATTGGGATTTCTTATATAAATTTGGTGATGCAGATGAAGCTTGCGCTGCTTTTTATGAAATATTATTTGAACTAATTAAAAGATATGTTCCGTAAACAATATGTAAAAATTCAAAATATCCTAAGTGGTATTCTAAAAAAG
This sequence comes from Serrognathus titanus, assembly GCA_039766575.1. Lineage (NCBI taxonomy): Eukaryota > Metazoa > Arthropoda > Insecta > Coleoptera > Lucanidae > Serrognathus > Serrognathus titanus. The sequence continues at coordinate 66,923,069 of CM077911.1, forward strand.
TTATTAAACTTATTAAATTAAAGGTCAAAATGCGTAAACAATACATTAAAACCAAGTCTGTATTTTTCTTACACAAATTTAGAGAACTGAGAACTACTATTAAGGTTCAGCTGCGTAATGACTATCAGTATTTTTTGGATAAGTCTCAAGGCAACATTGTCAACAACAACAAGAATGTCTGGTCTTTCATTAAAATGAAATCCAACAGAAATTTCCTTCCGATTGAGATGTTCAATGGCAGTAGTAATTTCACAGGAAATGCAGAGATTGTTGAGGCATTTGCCACATATTTCAATAGTGTTTTTCATGACTCGGAATCCCAACTACATAGCGATACCCACAATACTTTATTTAATTATTCCACGTTAAACAATAATTGTAATGTAAATTGTGTTACCAATGATGAAGTCTATAGGGCGTGTAAAAGATTGAAGAATAGTTTTACTGCAGGTTGTGACAAGATTCCATCTTTCTTAGTGCAGGATTGTGCATGTATATTCGTTACACCATTAACCATTTTATTTAATTTGTGTATAAAAACAACAACTTTTCCAAATATATGGAAGGAGTCCAAAATTACTCCCATTCATAAAAAGGGCAATGTAGCTGATATTTCTAATTATCGTTCTGTGGCAATTATAAACAACTTTGCAAAGGTATGCGAAATGGTTATATATTATAACATGTATTCCTCTGTTAAGAACTTCATGAACCCTAATCAACATGGTTTTGAAGCGGGCAGGTCCACAGTCACTAATTTATGCCACTTCACGCAGTTTGTTTCAAATCAACTGGACAATGCAGGACAAGTTGATGTTATCTATACTGACTTTGAAAAAGCATTTGACCATGTAGATCATCATCTTTTACTACAAATGGGTTTTTCTCCTAATCTTGGCGCTCTACTTAAGTCGTACTTATTGAATAGAAAATCTTTGGTGGCTATTAATACTTTTAAATCAACTCCTTATGTACCTTCATCAGGAGTACCACAAGGTTCAAACTTGGGTCCGTTATTGTTTTTGATTTTTATTAACGATTTGCCGGAAATAATTACAAGCAAGATGTTGTTATTTGCTGATGATGCAAAAATTTTCAAGTGCATTAAAAATGATAATGACTGCAAGCTCTTACAACAGCGGCTTGTTAAGTTGGAAAACTGGTGCAAAGCCAATAGACTGAATATAAATGTAGATAAATGTAAAGACGTTTCTTACACTAGAAAAAAAGATGTTCTGTTCAATTATAAACTACTGTCATCTTCAATCAAAAGAGACGCGAGCTTTAAGGACTTGGGCGTAGCATTTGATCATAAATTTACTTTCGAGTCACATATTAAACATACTATTAATAAAGGCCTAAAAATGCTTGGCTTTATAATACGAAATTGTCGCGAATTTACCAGTTTAGATACTTTTGAGGTACTTTATTTTGGTTTGGTGAGATCGGTCTTAGAATACGCCTCTTTAGTTTGGTTTCCGTATTATGGTTATCAAAAGCAATTAGTTGAAAATGTTCAAAACAGATTCTTAAAATATTTATTTAAAAAAAAAAACAGCGTATATCCTTCATTCATGCCTTATTGAATTGCTGCGATTATTCACTTATGATAGTCTGGAAACAAGAAGAATTATATTATCACTGACAAATATGTATAAACTACTAATTAATAAAATTTTGATGATTTTTTGTTATCACAAATTAATTTTAGAATACCAGTTAACACTCGACTGAAGGATACCTTTACCCCGAGCGCGCACAAATCTGTTAAAACGATCTCCTGTTTACATTATGACAAATTATTACAATGTAATTTCGGAGAAAATTGATATCAATATCTGTTCTCTTAATCAATTGAAGGATGTTGCTCTGCGATGCATTCGTTAAGTTTTTTTTTTTCGTTGAACATACTCAATAATTGGCAATGCAGTTGAGTATGAATAATAATAATAATAATAAGATGACCAGATAATAAAATTTTAAGTTTGTTGTGGTTAAAATTTAATATATTAAGAAAATAGAAAGTATGATAGAAAAATAACTATCAATGATATTAAATCTTGGATTAATCTTAGAGTCCTTTCTTAAAGCAGTAAATCTTCAGATTATCGTTTGTTCGCGCTCGTTTTTCGCACGCAATTCGGGCCACCGTTTCTCTTCCTTTCATACTTACAACTTCCCAAGAAGCCGTAAATAATGTGCTCGGGTGATTATTCGACGTAAATATTTGACACACAAGCGTTCCCCATTTCTGTCTGTTGCACGCCTGAGCGGCCGATAAGGACCGCACAAATAAACTGCGTTCAGTATTTTTTCCTGTCTCACTGTTTCCTACGCCGTCCCACCATATTGTTCATAGAGCCCAACTGTAGATTCCCACTCGTACGAATTTCCACATTAAGCCCGACGTTTTGCGTCTTCCGGACTCGGAGACGTCCGCGGAAAACGAATTCGAAGTTCCTCCCTTCTTTCGCTGTGTGACTCGTCTTTCTTTCTCTCTCTCCCTTTTGTATATTTTCACATATGGCTGAGCATTATTCAACAGTTGTGTTTTCTTTGAAAGAAAGGGCAATATTATTTCAAACAGAACACGGCGCAACTTTGTTCCTCCCTTCGTGCGAATTTGTTAGCTGACGGCACAGAAAGTTTTTCTTTCCCCGAAAAAACTTTCGCGAAAAACATGGTCAATTTGATTAACTGTATTGTAGATTTTTAAATTTGCTTTCGACGCAACTAATTAAATACCCGAACGGAGAGAATCGAATCAGAAACGTAATTTGTAATGGCATTTTCATTTCAACAAACGCGAAAATTTATGTCTCTATTAGAATTCATCAATATGCACGTGTGTGACAAATCAAATGAAACGCAAAATGTAAAACGCGCGGCAATTTTTCGTTTTAATAGCCGATAATTCTGCGTACCGCTTTTAATAATAAATAAAAGTGGAATTTGAAACTGGACATGACAAGAGATTATTGCTTGATATGCATTTTATGCAATGATGTGATGTTGACAAGCGCTTTTCAGTATTCGAATTGTTCTCATCACTTCCGAATTTTTCTTTCCAAAAAAAAAAAAGTTCCCAGCGAAACAGATCACTCCCTGCTGTAAAAGCAGTAAAAAAGAATTTTTAATTAAAATCTGAAAACAAAGAAGAGGAAATACTTCCGAAGCTGCTTGTGAATATAGAGGCGAGTATAAAAAGGAACAGCTTAATATCCCGGCTCACGGGATAAATCAGGCGTACCACTACGGTGACATGAAAAGTGGAATCGCGATAACGCAGTAGTGGCTGTTGGAGATACGCCCTCCCGCGGATCAACTTGAAATATATTTATTTATAGCTCGTTTTGCCGGCAAAAAATCCGACGCTCCTAACCGTTCATATTTCTTTGTGCGTTTTAATAAATGCAACGTATTTTCCATTTGAAGTAGGAAATTATTCTGGAACTCGTTCGTTTTGTTCTATAAAAGAATAGCGGATCGCCTTAAATGACGTTTAATATCGAATAATTCTCATCTGAGGCATGGAAAAACGTGCAGAAATTAAATTCACGCTAGTCGAAAGACAATTATATTAAAAGAATAATTTTTATTATTTAAAATGTATCCAATTCTGTGAGTAAATGATTTTAATTTTTTCAAAATGTTTTACTTGAAGATAAAAACTCTTTTTGAACTTTTTCTGTGAACAATTTAATAAAATATTTAGGCAATATTATATTCTTGAACAAATACAAAATCTTCGGATTATCCTTAAAATTAATGTAACTACCAGTACTCAAATGTTATATCAATAATAATAATAATAATAATAATCTTTATTATCTTTTCAGAGCTACAGGAGCCATAAGATTAGTCATAGTACATGTATAAGTAAACAGCCTATTTAAATATATCATACTATACACATTAAAACAGTTTATTAAGAAATAAACATTTACAAGACACAAACACAAACAGTTTAAAAGTACTCGCCCTCGCAACAAATTAGGAATTTACAAAACAGATATCTTCTAAGCTATACGGACACAAGTCTATCAGGATTGTTTTAATGCGTCTTTTAAAGGGCGTAACAAATTTGATGTTTTTTATATGTTCAGGCAACGAATTAAAAGCCTTCAGGCCATAGACCATAAAGCTGTTATTGAAACAAGTAGTGTTATGAATTGGAATATTGAAATCTTCCTTATGTCTGGTATTATAAGCATGAAATTCACTGTTTTTGCTAAACTTACTTTGATTTAGAAAAAAATACTCCAAGAGCCTGAAAATAAATCATCCGTACAATGTCAATATTCTATAAAGCTTAAAATATGATTTACACGATGTTCTATTATCTATGCCAGCGATAACTCTGATCACCCTTTTTTGTGCGACAAATACATTTTTAAATCGAGATGAAGATCCCCAAAAACAAACTCCGTATGCTAACCGGCTTTCGATCTGCGTATAATAGAACGATAAAATAACATTCATGTGCAAAACTGATTTTATAATTCTTAGTTGGTAGGCCAAGGAGTTTATTTTTGATATAAGCTGATTGCAGTGTTCCTCCCATGATAAGTTCTGATCAACAATTACTCCTAAAAATTTAACAGTATCGAATCTAGCTAGCTTAGTATTATTAATGGCAATATCTAGATTCATGTCCTTCTTATTTATCTTTTGATGGAAGTGCATATAACCAGTTTTTGTGGTATTCAGGTATAATTTATTTTGAACAAACCATTCCTGCAATTTTACCAACGCACCAGCGCTATCTTGACCGTTAACAAGCACGGAGGTGTCGTCTGCGTACATAATGGAAAAATGGTCATTCAAGAAAGTTGGGAGATCGTTAACATAAAGGAGAAACAACACAGGACCCAAGACTGAGCCCTGCGGTACACCCAACGCGACATCCACTTTATCCGAAACATATTTTTGACGTACATTATTTGAATTACATAACAGTTCGACATATTGGGCCCTACCTTGGAGAAAAGAAGCGAACCATTTTCCAACGACTCCGCGTATTCCGTAACCTTCCATAGTTTCTAAAAGCAGCTCATGATCGACGCAGTCGAACGCCCTGCTGAGGTCACAAAAGAGCCCAACAACAAATGTCAACAAGCAAATATTTCTTGTTTCTTTCCCGTTTATCTTGCTAATTCTTTTTTGTTATGCAATATAGTTTCAGTTTAGGAATTTAGAATTATCCAACCAAATGTTCTTTTCTTATTTGTTATTAATTTTTCAAGAATGGTGGCAAAATACAGAGTGAAATGGATACAGATAAGTTGGGTTAATTTGTCTTATTTTGAACTCTAGTTATGTCCAAGCTTTTCAGAGACATCCTGTAATTTATACAAATCATAAATTAATAATTCTAGAGAACAATAACCACATTATTAAAAAAATTGAAATCTAAAGATTCGTAATCAATAATTAAAAAATTAATCTCCGCCTACAATAATTATTATATCCGAAGATACGTATTTCGAGAGCTAAGCTGCCATCTTCAGTACACACACTACCAATTTAAAAGCACTTCATAAAACCTAAAAGCAACAAAATCAAATAAGAGCAAATCAAATAATACAGAATAAGTAGTGGTCCATTCTCCTGAAAAAAGTTCTCATTCTACCGAATAAAGAACTTTCATAAGCATTTGATTCCCTGTTACTTGATACTGCCCTAAATATTTCAAAATATCCCTGAAAAATAATAATTATTATTATTTCTTAAACCACAGTCTCCTTTACTATATTTACGTAATAAATAAGACTTGATTTTAACTAATTTTGGCATTTTATTTATTGTTAAGTCGTTTATAGTTATCTTAAAATGCTAATTCGGAACTTTCAAACAAAAAATAATAACCGGAAACGTTACGAAAAACTGAGGCGCCTCCAAAAATTGAGGCTCAAATTGGCTTTTTTTTTTTTTCTTAAATTGGAAGCAAGTTAAGGATTTACGCCTCTCCAAAAAGTAAGTGTAAATTGTTCAAACCCATAACTTTCTGTGAACCTTCATCTTCAATAACCATAATCAATAAACAAGAATCTCTCATGAATAGTGTACCTTGTCTAGGTACACATTATTATAGACTAACGTAGACTGAATACATGCATAGAGTGGTTATGCAATAAACTCAGCGCAGTTTGTTTTGTCTTACGTAGTGTCCTTAAGACAAAACAGCCAATACACCAATACGGAAACTTTGACGCCCGTTTACTTTGCAAATTTTTACTCATACCTACAGTATGGAATTATTTTCTTTTCATACAAAAGGAAGCTATACAGATTATTTTTATATCTCTAAATTTCGCTGTAAACAAAAGATAAAGTTCTTTTGGGTAATTTTAACATTGCTAAAACACTTTTTCCAATATTCCAATTCTTTTGATGATAAATTTATTTGAAAGTGACGATCCCTTACAGTACTATCTTGCCTATATTGGCAACAATCAACTTTTATATTAATTAAAACAAAAACCATGTATAAAAATTGATGAAATTAATTAAAATCTTTGAATTTTTATTAATAATATTCAAAAAGGAAGAAAATTCTTGAGTGCCGTATAATGAAAGTGATTATTTGTAAATTAACAGGTGTTTAAATGCTTATACTTTCAAGTACCATTAAGTAGTAGACAAAGGGTTGAACTGAAATTTCTATCAATGAACAGGGCACAAAAATATGAACACAAATGAGCGGAGAACAAAACGCTAACTGTATTTCGGGAAATTGTCGTTGAGTCCCTCTGGGCTTTATTCTGAATATTGACTTAACTCCCACGTCAGCGATACTCCAGAAAACCGCTGTACTCGGTTTAGAAATGCTACGGTCTCACACATTTCGAATGAAACTCCCAAGTTAATTTCATATATAACTAACTCTTCTAGTTAAACAACCGTTCGTAACTTCCATGTACTTACTTACTTATCTTTATTGTATAACAAAAAGATACAGATATTTTTAGAATGAAAAGAAATTTTGTTCTTGAATCAAATTGAAAATTACTAGTTGGATATAATCTCACAAAATCGATAGTCCTAATTTATTTATATTGCAGCTGCAATTAATTTAATTAATTAGAATATGTAATGGATAATCTGATACTTTGCAACATTGCCGGCCAGATGATCGGCTAACTAAATTAATAATGTAACATGAGAGAGCTTACCAAACTTTTGTATTGAAAAGAAAGCCATTAACGTCTTACTTTAAATTTGAAAATCTGAAAAGTCGTGAATATTAAAAAAAGAAATTACAACAATGTATAAAACGAGGAAACAGATTACAATTTCTTGGCAAAAATATTGTTAAATACTTGCTTGATAAAAGCAGCGAATTTATTCTGAATTTTAATTTCTATAATTCTGAAACGTTCTTTTTTCCCCCAATCCGAAGAAAACGTCTTTAACACAAAACGCAAACGAATAAGAGAAATTTTCCTGTATCCCGCGAGATTTGAGCGCCTCGCAACTTATTACTTCAAATTTCGTCCTGCTTCCGCGCCGAAACGAACGCCCCCGCAAAATTTTAATGCGGAGCAGCTTTCCGACAATATTTCACAGGTCCATGTCTTTTATTTGTTGCAGTAAAACCGCAAACTGTGAATATCTTAACGAAAGAGAAGCAAATTTCGGCGGATAAACGATACGAGGTGGAATGTAGGACGTCTGGATCGAGGCCAGAAGCGGTCATAACGTGGTGGAAAGGCAGCAGACCTGTCAAAAAACTGGCGAAGAATGTAAGTATTTTGGTTTAAATTATGGGGGTCTTTGTTACATTTTACAGTGCACAGGGCGGAACCGACTAATATTTTGGCAAAATTAGCTCATACAGTAAACTTATAGTTTCCATTTTAATTCGACTGAAGCAGGGTTGATACGATTTACCTGCGTGCTTTCCAATGCCTATTTTCATACACGTCTGATACAATTTTTGTTTCTTTTACTTCCTTTGCAACATTTATGCGGAAGCAGCAACTCTGAATAATTTATCATAAATCTCATACATAGTATTATTTGCTCGCATCAATGTTGCCTCCGCTGCAGCCGCCCCTAAAACCTACACGAGCGCGAGACGCTTGAACGAGCTTGCATTTTATAGATTAGTTTTTAGCCTCGTGCGGCACAATGTGCAAAGAACCGGAAATAAGATCGCGCGGGGCGTTTCCCTAGAAATATTTGTTGCTCAAAGTGCCCTACTTATTTTTGATGGCCCTGTACGAATGTTTTTACTGCGGCCGTAAAGCAGATGCGCCGCATTTTGATATTTCATTTTAAACTTCGTCCATGTGAAGAAATCTGCGAACCATAATAAAGAATTCAAGGAGGCACGCCTAGACAAGGAGGTAAAACAATACAGTCTGTTAGTTTTTTTTTTTTTTTTTTTGTAAAGTTTTCAAATATGATACGAGGTGTAGACGGATGACTTCTCTAGGCAGACTTGGCAAAACCTGTTAAATGAATGTTAATGAAGATCGAAATCAAAAGAAATGAAAATAAAAAAAATGAGTCTTACACCATAAATCCTAATTGGGTGAGTTAGTTCATTGCTCCTTTCCTTAAAGATATGTTAAGAAACAAAAAGAAAGAAACATTGATTAATTGAATTAGAACTGAAAACGATCGAAATAGAATGAAAGTAGATATTTTATTTAATGAAGTAAAGAAGCTACTCTTTCATATATTCAGAGCATTGGCAAAAGAAGTACTTATGAGATAATCCTTAGAAAAATTAAAAAGTTAAAAATAGATAAAAAAAAAGATAAAATAGTATAAAAATCTTGATATTATTTTCATCCCGTCATGGCGAAACCGGATCTTTAATTTAGATTCCTTTTCTCTGAGACATTGTGTTTTATTTCTTCCGTATGCATAATATATTTGTGACTTGCGATTTTCTCTCCCAAATTATTGGGAGTTTTCCAATAAAATAATTTTTATTTATTTTTCCGAATGTAGCCCACCATTATATTTGTGTGGCGAATTGAAATTCCGGGTGTCGTTCGAGGTAATCGTCCCATTGCAATGTTGGCCTTACCGGGAACGTGGCCATTGAAAGTGAATAAAAGCAAAAATGCCGCAAAGGAATGCTAGGCGGGCCGCTGAATGAAAAGCTTGAGAAACGTAGGCCTGAAAAATGGCCGCAGACGCGGAAAGCATTTTCGGATTTAATGAGCCCTAAAATAATGCCTTTGTGTTCGGAATGCGTGCGTAAATTCAGCCCTACACTCACATCAGAATTAGCTCGTAAATTGCGCGCCATTAACAAGTTAAAATAAATATATCAACTTCTTTTGTTTCATTTAATCGGTGGAATAATTTAGAAGAAAAATCCTTTGTGCTATTCCAGGAAACACAAGAAATACAAAAAAGTGCAAGGAATGTATCAGGTCATTAATTTTGGATTCCTTTATGAAATCTTAGCAATCATGTTTATTTATTTCTTAAATAGTTTTGTAATTTTTTACTAGATTAGATTATCATAGGTAGTTAAATATGATATCGCCAAGAAGAGACTAACTCTGAATTTCAAGGGTTAGATTAAACAGGAACAGCCTTTCTTGGTGCAATTTGTTTATTCATTGAAACAAAAGTGTTTGCACTAACTACAATGTTTCTACATATTATGGCTCATAATGTCCTATAACCCATAACAACAACCAAGAGATTGAGGGTGACAATTCTTAATGGTCTTTTTATTTCTTTTATTTTACCTTTGGTTGCCATAGTACTTGCTATTCGTGACAATCTTGTAGAAACTTTATATTATTCTGCAGGAACAGGGAAGGTACCCAAGGCGACAGCAACCGTTTAGAATGCTCTCTGCAAGTGCAATTCTTCTATTTCTCTAAGAAAGTTTTTTTTTAATTATAGATAAATCTCACCTGAGAGACCAAAAATGTCGTAATGAATAAACTTTAATACACTTGTCCTCTCCAATAATGTATAAGAAAAATAGGATTATCAATGTTTAAAGACAATTAGAAAATATTTTACTTTTAACTTTAGTTATTGTTTATTAAAGCGGAACAAAGTTTTAATCAAATCATAACGCTTAGAAAGGAAAACTTTATAACAGAAATTATAGAGACTTTCTGTGCTTGTTTTTAGTTTATATTTGTTAATTTTTGCTCAAGATCTAAACAAACTTACGACTATACTTCCTACAAAATCAAATACGTATGCAATAGCAGTTTGTAGATGTAAGCATATGTTTTCTAACATTGTCAACCACAAGCTTTTACGAATTTCCGTATTCGATAGGAAATCCACACGTATCTAGAATTGTATTACATCTCTTTAAACCCATTACGAGTCATGGCTTTTGCTCTTTGCTATTATTTTCCTTTCCGTAAATCGAATGCATTTAAAATAATTTAATGATACTTACACATAAGTGCTAAACACTGAAAGAAGTTAAAATAATATGATTAGATTTTTTAAATGAACCCCGAAGGAAAATGCCAAGAGGAAGAAGAACCAAAAAACAATTCTATCAAATCAAATTATGACTATTTTTATGTCAAGGTATTTGTTTGATTTTGAGAGTCTATAACCGTTTAAAAAAATTAATTATCTCAGACCAGGAATTCTTTTTTCCTACTTTTCTGTATTGTGTATTTTCTTCTCTCATGTGCTGTTTTTATGTTTTTATGTATCTTTATGTCATTCTTTTTGTTCTTTTTTCTTTCCCTGCTCTCTCTCTTTTCTCCTTCTCCGTCTACTGCTGCGAACCATATCGTCAGTAATCTCTTCCAAACCATTTTCTGCGATCACCTGCAGTCACGTATAGTTCTAGTTGTACCCTCCGTCAGAATTGCTTTTCTTTATTCCATATTCTATTTTTCAATGTATTGCTTCTGTTTTGTACTTCATCAGTTTAGCCAGTTTTATATCAAGTATGAGGTCTATACTGCAGATCTTATTTTCGGTTTCGTAGATTTCTATCAAATTCATATGCAATACATTGAATACACTGGTGCACTTAGGTGCATTATTGTATGTTCTTTGAGATGTTTGAAATTATTTAAGAATCGCTGAGAAAAGTTTTCTCTATTCACTGTCTTGTTTAAATATTTTTCGCCTTTGAATGAGAATAAAAATTGTTGACAGATTCCTTCAGGTTAGTTTTCCCGACGCTTAAGTTTGTTTCTATGGACCGATACTTTAAAAGCACTGTTTTCTTTGCTAAGTTTAGACTTTGTATTTTATTTTGTAGCTAACTTATTCAAAATATCTTGCTTCAAGATAATTTTTAAACATCACACATTTGGAAGAAATTGGTGTTTAATGTGTCACTTTTGGAACGGCTTTTTGATATTTTCACTCATATCAACTCCATGTACATTTGACAACGAGGATATAGGATAATAAGCATGTGTTGCTTTTTTGTTCTTCAGTTTATAAATGAAACAACTTTAAAATATTCATTGGAGCTTTATTAAGGCTTCGGCCAAATAAAGTTCTTACAAAAAAAGCATACTTGCTTTATGTTTAGGATTATGTGTGAAGAAAATTCTAGCAAATTTTAAATTCAGAAACTCACATAAAATACTCTTTTTTATTTAGATCAGCAGATAGAATCGGTGAGGTATGCAGTGAGTAGGTCATTTGTGCTTTATTAGTGAGTATTTATTACTCCTGTAATCATAGCTTTATAAGTGTAGACAACATAGGTGTAAGACGAGTATTTACGATTTTTGTTCATTAGAAAGCATTCAGTAGGACTGTGAAATTTATAGATATATTTAGCCACATAAGATCGACTTTTTGCCTAGAGTACTCTCTCGATAGATATCGAATTACGATAGTTCTGTTTCGGATATCGATATGTCGATATTATCGATATTACCAATATTGTCGATATTACCGATATTATCTATATCATCGATAGATATTATCGACATTAGAGGTATGCTAACTTCCAGCTTTGCATTAGAAACAGCGAAATTCTTACCTCTACAACTAAAAACTCGTTCAGGTAATGTTAAATGCTACAACTTAACGCTGTGCTGCAATTGGGGCTGCGAGAATTTTTTAATATATTGATATTATCTATAATAACAATATATCAATAATATCGAATAATATTTTGGATATCGATATTATTGATAATATCGATATTATCAATTATCCATATTATCGATATTCTTAAGTTATAAGAATCAAAAGCTTGACGAGTATAGCAGGTTATATTCGTCAAGCTTTTGATTCTTATGTCTTAACAAGTACGGTGTTACTTCCCAAACGTTATTATTTTTAATTTATCGATAACCGATATTGAAAATGTGATATCGCGCAACCCTGGCATTTAGGTCACAATTTTAAAAGCCTTTCAATGTTTTAAAATCCAGATATTAATGTCGTTAATTAAATTTAATTAATTTTATTTAAGACATATTTGGAAATTTCAAACTGATTTATTTTCAAAAAGTGACATGGTACTGTGATAAATGTGTTACGAGTTTAATAAAAGTTCCTGCTTTGTGTTCACTAGTTTAAAAAATTTTGAAACATGCAATTTGGAAATTATTTTACTGTTTTTCCGCGTTGCGCTCACGGTGCGAAATCTAAACACATTTGAAATAATTGTGCCAGCAGTTAAATTATATCGATCAGTGCACATAAAAACAAAATACTTTGTTGTTTGCGGAAAATATACAACACATTTTAATCAAATTTTATCGAAAGCAGATTAAATTTTGTTTTGTATGTATTTACATTCGCCGACGAATTTGCTTTAACAGTGCTTGCATGCACGCATGCATAATAGAATGCAACAAACACGATATTTTCTTGATCACTGCACGTACTTGATGTGATTAATGGGTCAAAATTTTCTTCTAGTTTTACGAAATACTAAAGCGCCAAAACCTCCATCTAAATGGAAAATTAATTTTGTTTGAAACATAAACTGGTCGGTTAAAACTAGTACTATTTGTATTTATTTACCCAAAAAATATATTATTTAATTTTTATTTACAGGTGTTGTCTTTTCAATTTTTGAAAAAGACAACTAATATTTTTTTTTAATTTGTACACCTATACACACATATTTACTTTATTTACTTAATAGATGATTTATTATTACCCTGCTTTCGTGTTAAATATTTTCTGTAAATAGGTTTTCTGAAATGTTTTCTTTTTAAACCCAGTGTTTAAAACATTGGGATAAGTAGTTGTGCATTCTAAATTAATAATCAAGATGATTCAAATATTTTTTGCATATTAAACAAGCTACTTTACTATGAAATTTAAGCGAGCATGTTTTACATTTTTTTCTTCTAAATTCATCGCCAGTCTTCTCGCAGAGTTAATTAATTTTTTGCAGTCGTCCTTCGGTAAATTCTGCTCGAACGAAATTATAACATTTCCGCGCCGTAAAATAATTTTCCAGGGCGTATTTCCGTTTATAGTCGGGCGTTGTGCGGCGTTCGGTATTTTTCGTTAATTTTACTGACCGCGACAGTTTGACGTGCCCAAATTTACGATTTCAATGTTGTCAGACTTTATTGCATTTTGGATTTTACAACTCGAATGTGGATTGATTAAATGCCTACACCTGCAAAATTTTAACCAAAAGCAAAATCTAGAACCAACTCAAATTACATCAACAGTAGAGTACAGATCTGCATTTATAACTACATACTACATATATTATGAAATAGCTTCCTTTTACTATGCATTAATATATTTTGAGGTTTTAGAATAGCAGATAGGTTTATTATACAAAGAAATCATCTAAAAACTGCGATTTGGAAACTAAATCCATAATGTATATAAGGCTAGAACGTTCGATTTAGCAAGAAGTTGGAAACGAAGATTGGTGCTGAGAATCTCCCCAGAATTTATATATTTGCTTAAGTGGCAGGATAAATATCAAAAGGAATTTTCCTTACAAGAAAAACGTCAAAATGTCCTTGCAGCTACCTCTCCGTAGCTCCATTTTGCTCTAAATTATTGTACAATTCACATTCAATCCTTCAGCGACGTCTCTTGCAAGGAAAAGATGTATTTAGATTTAATCGAAGTTTGTGCAAACAAGTTTAACTTATAACTGCTACATACGTTGAATGAGCGACGTTTGGCGATCGTATTGCAGCATATGAAATAATTTGGGCCAATGATAAAGTTTGTTCGAAACTAACTAAACTTACAGAAAACGTATAGCCTATGGATTATATGCTCACTGTCAAAGGAATGAGAATTATTCGCGTTTTTAATATTTAAACATTTTAACTAACTGAAATCAATAATTTTATAATAAAATTTCAAATGAGGTCGAACATTATCTGAAGCGAAATAATTAATAATTTCCTCCTTGTAGAAAATAATTTATTCAAATGTTGAATAAACCATGTGTATCAACGTATCAATTAGATTTAATTCAGACGTGCAAGCTGCATCTTGATAGTTCATTCAAAATTTATAAGGGTAAGGTATCTCAGAAGTGCTACTTTAGCATATATCTATATTTATCTAGTTTAATTTATGGAGAAATATGTCTCTCACTGGAACTATTATCTTTGAATCGTAAGACAAATTAATGTTTTAGTAATGAAAGTAACGAGCGTCCGAAAAGGTTTCTCGTGCTGGCAGCCATGACGGCATTATAAAGTCTTGTCTCAGTTGAAATATTTTTAGATGGTGTTTATAAATTTACTTTAGTTATACTGATGCAAATACTGAGATTCTTATAATTGTGCTCATTTCAGTTCTCAGAGAAAAACAACCAGACATTCAGCATACTCTCGTTCGAACCTGTGATGGAAGATGACGGCAAATACTTAACCTGCAGAGCAGAAAACCCGTCCATTCCCGATAGCGCCCTCGAGGACAAGTGGAGACTTAACGTCCACTGTAAGTGCAAGCTTATTTTTCGTTCTACAGAATGCAACCATTTTTAATTCATAGCCAGAATTATCACAAGTCAAAAGCTTAATTCCATAAATACACTTTTCATTAAAAGTTATAAAATCAAGTTTTCTTGCCAGATGAAAATTATGAAAATTAACTAAAATTGTGTAACTGGCAATATAGAAAGTGTTAGGAAAAAGTTTATACATGTATTTCGCCCTTATTGGGCCTCATCAGAAGTCTGTACCTGAAAAATTTAGAAAAAAAAAATTTTTTCAATAAACAAATTTTTTTTTGTTAATTTTTAAAAGTTATAGTTGCTAACTTTTGAGGAAGGATACATTTCGTGTCACAAGTAAATTTCGACGTTTTTATTTTCAATGACGTTTCATAATAAATCTGATTAAAAAAGAGCGAGCGAATGTGCAAATCGATTAGTGCTAATTTCGTCATAAAATAGTGGCAGTCTAATTCATTTCTATGTATATACAAACTCTCTGGCAAATCGAAATGTCCAGTAATTTATTTATTCATAAAAGCGCTGACGTTAAT
Source organism: Serrognathus titanus (assembly GCA_039766575.1). NCBI lineage: Eukaryota > Metazoa > Arthropoda > Insecta > Coleoptera > Lucanidae > Serrognathus > Serrognathus titanus. The sequence goes on from CM077911.1 coordinate 66,938,483, forward strand.
TCACGTGATGTATGAGTTCAGATAAAACCAATATCTTTGGGAAAAATGGTGCGCCGCAAAATATTGACATATAATAACGAAACAAAATTGAAACCGCTTTCGAATTATGTCCCGGCGCGATAAATTTCCATTCAACACAACCAAACTCTACGGATTTTCAAATGAGTAATGGAGAGCATAACAACTGGGCTACCTTTCAATGAGATATTAAATTATTATAAATAATTGTATTTGTTGAATAATAAATTGTGAATCAATGAATTATAATTTTTCTTTAATTGTTTAAGGAGTTATAATGATGTACACATTATAATAACAATCGTGAACGATGTGCAACGCAATTATAATTTAGATATAGGGTAGTATTAACTAAGGTCTCTACCGCAGCTGTGGTTTTGCGGCTTACGAGATCAGTCCGTCCCTGGTGTGTTCAGAGCTAATTTAGTAAGCTTTTGATAAATGAAATTTGCTCGTCTCAACGTTAAATCCATTGGATGGCATAGTTTGCAACAAACGGACTTTGTTTTACGCGCGGAGTAAACTTTTAAATTATAAATTGCAATTTACCGCTTTATAAGTCGTAAAAGCGAAAAGTGTGCTCATGTTGGCCTTTTATTATCTCCGGGCCTTTTTATCCGCATTTTATTACCCTAGATAATAGAGTCTCGCGAACTTGCGCGTAAAACCAGTTACGTCAGATATCTGGAGATTACTCGCGCTATTCTTGCTTTGTCGTAGATGTGCCAATCGTATCGCTGAAAATGGGCTCAAGTTTGAATCCAGAGGACATCAAAGAAGGCGACGACGTTTACTTCGAGTGCAACATCCGGGCCAATCCCAAAGCTTACAAACTTTCCTGGTTTCACAACGTAAGTTATTCCGCAAATCTTCAAACTTCTTTTCTAAACACTATTACAAAAAAAAAACGGAAATGTGTTTCTTTCATATTTCATCTGCGCGCTAAGTTATCAATTCTTTTCTTTCTGCATTTCAGGGACTTGAAATTCACCACAATGTTTCAGCCGGTGTCATCCTGAGCGATCAGAGCTTAGTTCTACAAAGTGTGACACGAGCTACGGCTGGGGATTTCACCTGTGTAGCCGCCAACGTTGAGGGAAAAGGAACAAGCAACCCTGTCTCTCTCATCGTCAGATGTAAGTAAAAAGTTTTCCTGTAAAATCCGCGATGCGAACTCCCCAGCTTTCATATTCTACCTGCATGATTTTTGTTTGCGAAGGATTCTGTGCTTAACGAGGTCGTGCTATTAACGTGAACAAAATAATAATTCATTTTTACAATAATTCATAATCAGGTCAATGAGAATTAAATAAATATTGTTAAGAAGGAAAATAAACAGTAAATGATCGAAGATCATGAAGGTACGATCTTTAGACGAAAAAGAAAGTTATCTTAGCTGCAATTATTTATTTTCTCTGTACGATCGATTATATTTTCTTATTTATTAGAAGACAATATTTTATATAATAACGTAGTTAAATGCTTTTTGTAATATTCGGATCCTCCTACGCCTGTGCCTTAGAATTTTTTATCTCTTGCCAAAATATGTGCCTTTCTTCGTGGCTTGCGTCAAAATATACATTGGATGATCCATAATTGCACTGTGAATTCAAAAATTGAATGTTATACAGATGTATATACTATTTAAGCCACGGATGACGAGTTTTCGATTGACTGCTCTAGTGTGGACTCACAATACCTTTATCTCGCATTATTACACAAGATTAAAACAAAATGCAATTTCTATTTTAAAAATTTCTAAAATATTTTGATTTTGAGGTATCGCTAAAGGATAATAATTAATCCCAAAAATTGAAATAATGGAGTATTTCACATTGATCCAAAAAATATTGAACTTCAAATAAGTTTTAAAGACTTTGATTTATACCCTAAAACTGGTATGTTGTACGAGTGCAACAAATACAAGTGAATCTAAAACTATAAGTTATAAGAACAATACACCTTTTAGTATATTTACATGCATATTATCAGGGTTCTAGACATTCAGTCCTGCATATATTTTTTAAATTGTCAATACTGATACTAATAAAAATTTAATGACATTTAGAACGTGGCTTTTGTACATAATTACGCATCAAAGCAGCTACCACGGACAATACAAAACCAAAATCAAACGTCCAATTAGTCCGGTTGCGTTTCACAAGGAACAAACCGAAACAAATCACATTTTAACGAGCTCAATTAAAGCAGCGCCTTCGATTAAACCGAACCGGCAAAAAATAGCACGCCCTCTCGTCCTAAATTGTACCGCACAAAGGACCATCCTTTGGACGTCACGCCAAATTTAGCCGGCGAAGAAATTAAAAACTCGCCTCGACGTGCTCAAATGATATTTTGTATTTTCTATGTGTCCTGGCCAGAGCTTTGTAATCCGAAAGCGTTTCATTCATAGCATGTGGCCGTTTACAATATTCAATTTGCTCGGTCCGTGCTCCTGTATGTGGCGTTACTTTGTGAATGCGTGCGACAATTTTGGCTCACAACACACGCTGAACACGGTCAATACGACGACTTCGATTTAAACAACCGTAACAGCAAATTAATCTGGTCCTTAATAAGTTAATTTCTCGACTGAAAATTTTCTGCAGCGGACGACAGAGAAAAGTCCGCAGATTAAATTTTAATTGCTAAAATTTTGCTTTCCTACGCTAACATTGTAAGGTGCTGGCGCAAATGTTTTCCTTAATTAAATTCTTAACAGCTGAGGAAATTCCACCTAGGCATTCACAGTATTTGGCGTCTTTGAAATAACAATAAGACGGACGCTTTAAATTAATTAAATTTGACGCCCGAGGATCAGAAATTGTGCTGTGCGTAATGCAAGGTAAACTTTAGCTCATTCCAATAATTGAAATTAACACGTTCTTAAAATAAAATGCTCTAAATTTTTAATAACAAACAGTGTTTAAATGAAATCGAAAATAAAAGTATAGTTCAATATAACACAGGATGATTTTTAATGATCGAACTTTTAGTATATTTCACGCATTGAATATTGCCAGAGTGAAAAAAATATAGCACGGATAACTCGTTTTTACAATTTTTGTATTTCCTATAATTTTTTTTCTATTTCTCATTTTTATTTTTACTATTTCCTTCCCTTTTATATCGTCTAAGAACAGTAGTTATTGCAAAAATAATGTGACATATAGCCAACTTATGCTAACTTTGCATAACTGTACAATTATGTAATAAATAAATAAGTAAATAAATAAACTCTAACTACAGACAAATTGATTATGTTTATAATTAAGTTAAAATGTATGTATTAACAAAACTTCCAATTTGATTTATAGTTCTTAACCGAAATAGAACATTTACAGGAATATATTTGCCAGCTCGCTATTAATATCAGAGGTTCAAAGCTCACGCGGACAGCATTTACCAGTACTTCCATTGAACAATGCAATTTAGCCGGAAGTTCGCAGACGAATGGTGACTGAATTGGCCGGAACCAGGAATATGACAAAATTAATTTCTCTTTTTTCATTTTAACCGGGAGTGTTCGATTTCAACCTTTATAGTATACAATGCAGCACGTATTTTGTTTCGGTGACCGGCCCAGGGTAATTGATTTTCCTCCATATATACACGGTAAATGGGTCACTGCACTATCCTTATTCATCCTATGATTTTTCCACGTTATGTGATTTTCTAGTTTTGCAATATACGAGGTCTGTCACAAAGATTGGGATAATTATAGAGTACGTTCTATCCTGCCATAATGAGACATGTCTCAATTTGATTATTTTGAGTGGACTTTATTCATTGTTCAAAGTATAAGTTTTCTTACCTTTAATCGAAAAATGTAGGAGTGTTTTATATTTCAAGAAAAGTGATTAATTTAAAAGTAAGTGCATTTTTTAAATGAATTTTAGCTTCATCTTTTGTTGATCAGTTTTCAGATTTAGCGAAAATTCCGGAAAGAGAATATTTTGCTCGTAACACGTCATCAGGAATATTAATACTGACGTTATTTTTGTCCTGAAAGGACTAAAAATGTTCGCTAAAAATATCTTATTAAACGGCGGCGAGCGACAACAAAAAAGGACGCCGATTACGTGCCGGCTCACGGAACACGGGGAAACACAATTTGAAAGCATTTATGAAAACCAGAATCAAGTATTATTGACGAAACTGTCAATCTGACCTAGCTCAGGTTTCCACTTCAGTAGCAAAGCCAGCTGCTCCTTTTACGATAGCCCGCGTCCGAAACAGTAATACACTAATTGACAAGCAACAATTTTATTACTGTCAGGTATTGACGTAAATTGTTCTTTTTTTTGTTCCTGAATACCGATGATTTAAATTCATGATTAAAAGCAGTTGCCCTCATATTTGACTATTTGAAAAATGTAATGTTGTTATATTGCCGTGAAGTTCCGCACATATAATCCAATTTCTTAATGAGATAATGAAGTGCCTATCTCAACGCCAGTCGGTTCCTCGCCATTTGAACTCACACAAGTCGCGAAATTCAAAACACCAGAGCTTAACTTGTTAATTTCGTTTAAAAAGCTACAACTTCGCAAACACCTGGGAATTTTTCATAATTCAAAGTCTCGCGCTTAAATAATTTACGAGCTGCCGACGCTGCATGCCGGAGAGAAGAACACTCCACCACTCTTGCGGATAATTGCATTAGGTCTTTTTTCTGCAGCGTAATCTCGGCGAGTAATAAAGTGTTTTAAATAAGAATCGACGTGCTTCAAATTCTTGGATGTAAAATTTAGCCTAAGTTATTTTTTAAACATCATCGTTACAAAAACATAGTTCATATTTCCGCTAATTACTCTTGTTATCAAGAATGCCAAGAATAAAAGTTACTTGATAAGTTCTATTTTTTTAAATTTGTTTGTGTGTGATCTTCAGAATTCTAAAAGACCAGTGGAGCTTCAAGGATAAAATAAAACGATAATAATAAAAAATATGACATTAAAAAAATAATAATCATAAAAGTAGACTTTAACTGTTTTCAGTGGAATAGTTTATATTTTATACTTATTTTAAACTTGATTTGTCCGAGTTTCCAGTTTCATTTTTCAATTAAAAATTAATATTGAATTTAAAATACATTCTAATTTTAAGTAATTTACTGTTTTTTTGGCAACTATACAATAAATACACTGCATTTACAAATTAATAAGGTGACTAGCATCAATTTCGCTTCAAATCTTGTTAACGGTATCGATTTAAACGCAACTATACTAGATTGCAGTGACTATAAATGTATGCTAGTCATCACATCTAATTTATTTAATGCTCCTGCACATTGCACTGCACTGTAAGTGATATGAATGTGTATGTGAATTCATGTATTTCTCTTTGGAACATGTTCGCGGGTCATTATTTGAATGTTGCTAAATTTATTTCATTATTTTTTATAAGTAATATTCCTTTTGTTAATATTATATTGTTATTTTCCTAGAAATTATATTCATTTTAAAAAGAATCTAAAATCTGAAACATAAAACTATAATTTACAAAATAAAAGTGTTTAAACTTCATTAGAAAATTTAAAACGAATTAATTAACGCAGTTTCCTGTGTTAAAGATTTATCAAAGAAATTTGTAATAATTCTTTTCCAGGCACCTTTTAAAATACTTGGATTATCTACGTTTCGCTGTTAATTGACGCACTGTCAATATCATTATCGATTTTGTCGTATTTTCTTTCTTGCAATAGGCTCGGAATTTAGCGATCTAATATCATATAACTACACGTGAAAAAAAATTAAATAGATTAAACAAAAAACAAAAATTCAAAGAACTAGTATATCACATTGTTAATGAAGAAGAGTAAAAATTCTAAAATTATATAAATATTCTCTCAAAATCATACAATTTTTTTCCTTTCTAATTAATTAAAATAATGTAAACAAATTTTTTATCAATGATTCTGTACGTATTTCAAAGGAATGTTTGCAGTTATGTATCTGGTGGAGTTTCATATAAAAGCAGACCATGTTAATGAAACAAGTTCCATTTTCCACAGAATGTATTCGTTAAATTTAGTTTCGCCGTCGCACAGAACGTAATAAATTACTGCTTTCAAAATATTAAAAATTTCGTAACAACACAATGTGCGCAGTTTTCATAACATACTCCCCTAATATTTCTTTGTTAGGGAGCAGCAGTATCGGAATATGAGATTCGAATATATGTAATTTCCATACAAATGCACTGGCGCACAAATTTTCCCGCCTTACATCGGATGCTACCTCGCCTATCGTAAAAGTTTTTCGGAAAACGACGCCATACTTATCGAAATATTGTACGCTTTTTACATGCTTAAATATTTGAAGCTAATTCGTTCTTATTTTCCAATAAATTTCCTTGTACAATCCAATAAGTTTTTTTCTTAATGAAAGGATTGATTCGAATGAAATATGTGATTGTTTCAGATGCTCCAGTTTGCACACAAGAAAGGGAGGAACTATTCGGCGCTCTAAAGCAAGAAACCGTAACTCTAAAGTGTCAGGTGGACGCAAATCCCGCCATCGTGACCTTCCACTGGACTTTCAATAACTCCGGGGACATGACCGAGGTTCCGGCCACCATGTTCACGAACGAGCTCTCCGTTTCACGTCTGAATTACACCCCTGTTTCGGACATGGACTATGGTACCTTATCATGCTGGGGACATAACGAAATCGGTCATCAACGTGTGCCTTGTGTCTTCCAGGTCGTCGCCGCAGGTACGCTATAAATAACCGCAATAACATTTTGCAAGGAAATATAAATCGCCGTTTATATACGTGAATTTTCGGTTGAATAAAAATTCGAATCAGCAGTTCCGCGATACGGAACGGTTCGGTTAAACTTTACATTCATACATAAAACATACAATTTTATTATTTCCACAGAGAATCTCTATAGCGAAATCGCATGCCCTAGCACTAGCCAATAATATTAGCACATGTCGAAGCTACAGATTCATATTACCCTTGTTCTATTTAATAATTTTGTGCACCAATGCTCAACTCTCTCAAATTTAGAGGTTCTTTACCATTGAGATTTTGCTGTTTGTCCTCATACCAAAGAGAAAGAAAATGTACAACGAAACTACTTCAATTTATATTACTAACCCTGATGAGGTTTTATTGGTAATCCTAACTTAGCCGATGGTTTATTTTGATACCGAAGTTTAATTACGTTTTGTTATGGACGTGTGACAAAACTTTTTAATTAACACGTTTGATTAAAAATTGTAAAAATACTAAACAGCAAATTTCACTCACATAGAACAACATTTAACGATTGATTTATATCTGGCTCGATTTTTTTATCACAAAAACAAGCGTTCTAAATGAAAACTAACAGCGCGTCCTAATTTCATATTCGGCCAATTAGCGCGAAATTTTTCCGCCGTAAATTCCCAGTCCTGTTTTCGCTCCTAACTAATTAGCAGTCTCCGCACCACCGCAACACAATCAACAAGTTTCGTTGTAATTCCTGACAGCACAATACATCTTCGTATATTGTATACAGGCGTTGCAGTCAATTCCGTTTGAAACGGCAATAATTAGCGTGCAACCCGGAACAAAGTGAGCATTGTTCTGTGTGCGTAGGTTACTACATCTAATGGCGTAATGAGACCTAAACAAATGATCTAATCGATAAGAATTAATTAAACGTTTATTCCAGGATAATTGTTTAAAGTCTACCATAAACACAAATCTTTTAGGAATATTTTAATAAATTATTCAGCACTCGTTGCTTTTAGCTTTTACAAACGTATTCTACTTTTAGTTTTTTGGACTTAAGATATGTACTATATAAAAATCGAATAACTAATTCGACAACTTTTTTTTAATAGCAAATGAATCGAACCTTTTTGTCTGGATACAATTGCAGGAAGTTTTTATTAAGGTTTTTTGTAATTTTTTTCGGCTGTTTTTATAAAATCACCCGTCCTTTTAAAAGGACGGTGGTTTTAAACACTACTTTAACTATTAAAATTTTTTTAAATACATACACAAGTAAATACATAAATTTACACAATGTGGGAAACCAAAAAAATTAATTTTTTTGATGATACGAAAAGAAACGTATTTTTGGGCGCAAGGCAAAATCGCACTTGTCACACCTAAACTGCACTTTTTTGTGGCACTCACTACATCTGGTTTGATTTTGTTGATATACCACAAGATGATCAACTCTATCATAACGTGAGAGTGCATGCAAGTTGGTACTGGAGCGTACTGGACCTCTTTTGGTAATTTTTTTGTTCGTTTCCAACAGGGCTTGAGCGATGGATCTCCTAAATGTCAAATTTTTCCACTATGTATTCTGTGGAGTTGCCATGCGTTTTGTTGAGCCATATCTATGCACTGGCTTATACCATTTTTTGCCTCTTATGGAGATGCGATACAGGCTTATGTTTTGGTCAGCTCGATCTGCGCCTCCCATGTATTGATTATATTTTTTTTATAATATTGGGTTGTTCGATTGTAATACGTTTCTTTTTTTTTGTGAATATAGATAATGGGTAATCATATGTGGCATTTGAAGCCATAGTGACTACATTATTGTCATTCCATTTGGAAATTAATATACTTTTTGTTAGTTTTAAAGCGTATTCAAATGTACCTCTCTTAAATTTTTTCATTCCTTAGAATGACTAAGGGTACAGCTAGCAAGTCTGTTTTCACGAATAGTTCCTGTTCCTTTCAAATCTTTTTCATACAAAACTTGCAACAAATCTAAACCAGTAAAAAAATTAGTAGAATGACTAAGGGTACAATTAGCAAGTCTGTTTTCACGAATAGTTCCTGTTCCTTTCAAATCTTTTTCATACAAAACTTGCAACAAATCTAAACCAGTAAAAAAATTGTCAAAGTATAAGTGACATGGTAACTGGCCTTTATTTGATATTAGAACGTCTGAAAATTTTAAGATAATGCTGGCACCCAGATCCAAATTTTTATAACAGTCGGTAAGCTTAGTGGATGATCCTTGGTATGGTTCAAACCACTCAATGTAACCCTGTTTAGAAGTACCAGTCCACAGCTTGTATCCCCAGCGTATAGGTTTACCTCGAATGAACTGGTTGGAGCCATGACATCCAAAATAAAGCACCATAGATTCGTCAACGCTGTGGCTCTCTTTCACTGGTGCAAAGTCTCTGATTTAAGGCATGAATTAGAGGTCTGATTTTGAAAAACTTGTCATCGTTATTCAAATTATTATTGTCGTTGCAATGAAAATTTTGCATTATATGAGTAAAACGATTTCTAGATGTGGCTGAGTAAACCAATTTGTTTCCAGAATCGCTGCTACTCTCCCAGTACATAGATGGTCTTGGGAGGCAATTGTATCCAATGAGCAGAAGAAAACTCACAAAATATTTCATTTCATCCAGCGTTAAAGGTTCAGCTGTACGATTTTTTTGAGAAGCGTATATGTTGCTATAATGAACAAAGGTTTCAAAAAGATTATTATCAAAAAATGATAGAAGAGCTCCAGAGACGATAATTTGTTCTTTGGTCCATATGTATTTTTCCATGATGGCAGATCTTTATTCGATAAATCTTGTTGTGTCCACGAAAACTTCTTGGATTTCTTCTTTATTCGCTTTGTTTTCACAAAGTGGGATAGTGGTTGTTCGTCTTCTGTGTCAGTGTCATCAGGACTACTATTGTGAGTTTTCTCTTGGTTGTAAACTACTTCTACTTAAGTATTTAGATGATTACCAAGATTGTCCACTATAAACGTTTCATTATCACCTGAATCTTCGTCAGTATTGTCTGCATTGGCATTGATCGGTGGAAATAAGATAACTTACGTAGGCAATTCTGAATCATTATAAAAATTTTCGATTTCTTAGAGCAATTCATGTGTCGTCAAGGGCATTTTATAATTAAAAGAAATCCAGTTTTAGTACCAGTTTATGCCACTGTTCTTTAAAAAGTACAGCCAAAATTAGAGCGGTCAGAAAGCTATATGAAAAATAATACTGTCTTAGGATGCCTTGACACATAAAATTTGACATGTTCTTTATACGTTATGACAATTTTATAACCAAGAAATGTAAAATTGCCTCCAATTGTCCATATCTAATACGCAGTAGCAACCATTCCAAACTTTACGTTCTAAACAATATAACTTATTGTGAAAATAAAATAATCACGTGGAAACCACAGCTAGTTTGCTCGCAAACACACGTGCAGAGTTGAAACCTAGAACTGAATTACAGTATTGCCAACAGTTACAACTTTATATGGAGTCTTTTTAAAAAGACTGTGGCATAATCTAGATTATCTTTGGAATGATCATTTTGAAAGTGAGCGTTTTACTCTTTTGCCACTCAACCTCTTTCTGCTCCCCAAGCAGTTTTATCCCTTTAAAGTAATCCAAGATCTATCCTGGGAGTACAGGTTTATTTCTTGTCAATTCTTCCTGTCGAAAAGTAGGACTTTTAATGGATGTGAATTCAGATGTAAGTGCGCTTTCGTATCTTCTCCACAACCTTCACATACGGAGTCAGCTGGAAGGCTTAGAATCTTCAAAGATCCGTAAGCCTTCTTAATTCAATTAGAACAGCTATTATATCTTTCTAGGGGAAATTCTTTTAGTGTCTTTGTCCTGATGACTTCCCCCGACATTTTCCTCGCAGTCTATGCTTTTTGTCTCGTGTGGAACTCCACAAAATGGTTCTGGTCGTGTAAAAGACGTATCACTGGTTTGTTTTGAAATTTTGTGGAACATTTGGTTTCCTACAGTTCCACATGACTTCACCTTGTTGATACAATTTAAACAAGATTTATGTGCTTCTACTGGTGGCACTTGTGAGGAATACTTTAAGGTGTCTCAATCCTGATATTTTTCTTCAATTTTTTTTTTCAAAAACGTTCCCGTACAAAAAGGATTTATCATTTGTTTACCCGTGGGTCATTTTATTTAGCTTTTCACCTAAAAGAGAGAGCTGATGATTTTTTCCCGATAATTTCTGGTATAGAACTTCACGAGGTAGTTTTCAATCTGTATGGGATATTTATTTTGCAAGTTCAACCGCCATATGGTTTTCTGTAGTTTCAGAATAACCAGGAATCTATATTAACCTTAACTCTGTTACATGCACTCCAGCAGTGTGATGCCAGTATCGCCAAGACACTACTCTACTATCAAACACTTCAAATTCTTCTATACTATATACCGGGTGTCCACTTTGATTACGCACCATAGGAATTTCAATGCATTTTTTTAAATCGTAAGTTCTTGCTACCCTTTTAAATTTATTGTTAAAAAAATTTAATTTAACACATTAAAATCAAAAATCGTGATTTGAATGAGTTGAGGCGTAGAATCGTGGAAGAATGAGCAACTTCTAGAATGGTTCGTAAAAGCATGTGGGAGAGAGGTTGGCCGAGTTTGAACATTTGGTGTACGAAGAAAAAATCTTTAAGAAATCAACCTATTAATTAGTATAATATTCCCTGACATTATTTGTATTGACTTATGTATTCAAGAATTATAACTTCAGAAACCCTCATCTTGCTAGATACGTTCGTACAGGCAAATGACTATACCATCCAAACTTAGAGGTCTCCTCTTTCCAATCTTGACTCAAATGGTTTATGGTTTAATGGAAAATACCTTTCTATATATTATTCGTTTAGAAGTTCAATAAGAAAATATCAAAACCCGATAGTGCAAACATAACTTTCATAATCACTGCATCAGGGCCACTAGGGTTGGACCTTTCCGATCAAGGCAGGGAAGAAACTACAATACTTTATCTCTCCAGATTTCAGCTAGCCGCAAATATCACCATATTTCGATTAAATTAACTTGCCTTTTAGATTTGTTGCAGAAATAAAGGAAATTTAATACGAACTGCTTTTAATTACACGTTTAATTACGACACTTGCTCTTCAAGTTCTCGTAGTAGTTTTTTTCCACGATTTTAAAATTGGAGCTCATTTAAAATTGAAGGAAAGCTGCGAAGTTCGGCCATAAAAACTTTTTTCCTACGGATTGATGAAAAAGTAATGAAAAAGAATTCATAATTAAGGCAATCTCGGCACTACTTTTCTTAATGAAAGTCATTACCGTAAAGCAATTAGTATTCGAAGTTACCTCCGTCGTACTTTAGCTGATTGAAAATCCGTCCGGCTCCCGTTTATAAACACGTTCGACTTTCGCTGCAGTTTTCGTCGCCTTTCCTTCGTTTGCGCTGATTTCCTGCTCCGACGAGATCTCGAAATCGCCATAAATTCCGATTAATGTATTGAAAGACACATGGAGTTCGCTGATCGTTAGTTTGAGTTAACCCATTTTCAAGCTTCGCTACTTGTTTTGTCTTTACGGACAGTAAAGCAATCCAGAATTCTAAGCGAGGATATAAAACGAGTCGCACCACTGCACAAACTGCTTGATTCTAACATTTGTTCAGTTCAAATATTTAGAAACACTTGCGAGTCGTATTTATGACTTCGAATTCAATAGCTTTGCGATCTCCCATTTCATGTTGCCGATTCCAAAGTAGAAATTAAATCTTGTTATTGTAAATGACGACAACGACAACTATTCTTTTGTGCCATGAGATCGTGCACATAAATTTTACGTGCATGAAGTTCCAATTAGCGCATTTAGCTATTGCATTTTGCTTGAGCTTTTTTAATTTTTTTAAATTTATCTTTAGAAAATATATAGGGTTACAAGTTTGAACTATTTTAACTTTGAAAGGAGACTCTTTTATACTGTTACATTCTGATGTATAGACGGAGACGTTCTGAACCAATTGAAAAGGTATGGCATATACTTGTACCATTTTTTTTCTGATCTCAGCTAGACTTTTTTCCTCGCTGTCATGATGTAACCTGTCAAGTCATAATATTAACAGTTTCTTGAGTTTTGATATCAACCTAAGAATACGCTGGTAAGGTATTGTACAAGTAGACACTTTATAATTGAAAAGTAAATTTGAAGTATCCAAGAACGTAAAAGATTTTGTTTCATAATATTTAATATTCTATTTTATTTTACTGTAAACAGTTTTCGTAAGATATCAGAGTAACAGAGTGATTTCTATAAAAATTTAAAACAGCTCCGAATATCTCATTGGGTGCATCCATTGTGTTTCAGTTTTGTGTACTTGTTGAAAGAGCTCCTGCACGATTAGATTAAAAAGTTTTTACGAAGATATAAAATTTTATTTTCGAAGATGGCGTAATAGAGCCAATGCACCTGGTGTCTCCTGTTAGTTAAATATTTATATTAGAGTTTCCGATACAGCGATTCAGCCGTTTTACGCCTTGACTCATTGCGTTTTACTTCGTCGCTCATATTTGATTAAAAATTTCATCTTTTAGAGAGCTTCCGAGAAGTAGATCCTTGGTGAATTAATCTACAAAAAAAAATAATCGGCTATTAGATTCCAGATTTATAGTTAACCGTGAAATATTAGTCTCCGCGCGAAGAGATTACGAACCAATCTCAATAATCATTCCCTTCTAAGTCCCATTTTATTACCGGTATGTATGGACGGGCTCCAATTTACAGAATCGTTATCGATTTCAGGACGGCCGTTTCCGCTCCTCAATTGCACCATGATGAACCAGACCTCCGACTCGCTGCAGGTCGAGTGCATAGAAAGTTTCGATGGAGGCTTGCCGCAGTCCTTCCTCATGGAGATTCTTGAGATTCCGACTCTGCGCTCGAAGATGAATGTTACGGCTGAAAGGACGCCGCCTCTTTTTTATGCGCAAGGACTCGAACCGAGTGCTAGCTATCGCATCATGCTGTATGCGGTTAATGCAAAAGGACGAAGCGATCCTACAATCATAGATGCCGTAACTTTTAAAGGAGTTGCCAAATATACAGGTATGTGGTTCTTATAGTCGGAAAAATTCTAAATAAAAATTTAAAAATCTACTGTTAGGTAAGGTTGCATAATATTGGGAAATTTTTGAAATTATACACGAAATTTATAATTTAAATTTAACTTTTTAATCGTATTTTACTAAGGGTGTGTTCCATCCACAGTGTTATAATTACCAAATTATCCTCTTTATTATTATAAATCTCATCAGGAATATAAAGTTCGGATAGTAATTTAGAGCTGGGATTCATTTGTAAATTCAAAGAACTAAATTGCGGCAAGAAAGCCTGCAAATTCTCATTTAATCCGCGTATCCGCAGAAAGGAACTTTAATGCAGCTACGTGCTTCAATATTAAATTGCACTAAGCGGATTCGAGCCGTTTACTTCGTCTCCGTATAAAACATAATTACTTCATTAACATTATGTAATTCTCAGGTACTTGTTATTGTATTTACAGCTAGCTCTAATCCTATTCCGGCTTCAAATACAAATTCTGTTCACCGTGGAAGCAGTTTCTTCTTATTGTGCGGTTTCATGTTAAAATACTCACTAGAATTTATGTCTTTAGAGCACATTCGAGTTTGTTAGAGTGTGTATCAAATACCCGATATAATTAAGCATTTCGTTTCATTTCATGTAAATTAGCTCTTCGACTTTTCATGCACAGTGAAATCCCAGTCACCATTGTCTATTTCAAATACAATGAAACCTCATTTTTTGTGCAATAGGAGCAATTTCTCTAGTAATGGATAATCGAGTTTCCACTGTATTTCTGGATGTTAAGTTTATATACATAAATTTGAATGTAAGTGAGCTTGTAGAACAACTAAATTTTTGCAGGTGGCTTCTCAGAAATTATTATAAATTTAGATGTTATTGTAACGAGCAGTGGGAAGTTTAAACCTGTTTAAGAGCCGGTTAGTTGAAACAAATTTTGCGGCTTAATGTCTCTAGTGACAAATTTAAACTGTAACCACGTCCTCTACGCACGCAAACACTACCAGAAAATAACCCCCAAATTCCCCTTTTATCTCTTGACAAAATATTTTCATTGTTTCGCGCATCCCCTTGTTGTTGTTTAGAAATGTGTTCATCAAATGCGACGGGAAACATCCATCTGACGACGACGTCCCCTAACGTCAACACCTAACCACACCGAATGCAAAACGTATGTTAATATTTGTTAATTCGCCCCCGCGACGCCGGAATTTTCTGCAAATTTTATGAGAAGCGATGCCTCAGGTATTTCGCTTCACGGTTCATTAAAGCGATAATAGATAATCTGGGGAAATTATTCCTTGCGTTGCGTGTTCGATCTAATATTGAGAGTGCGTGGTGGTGTTTGTTGACTTTACAAAATCGGCTTATGCCGTGCGAGCCTTCAGCTAATGATGATAACACAGCGGGTGAAGGCAAGTCAGTTAGAATTATCTCCGTGTATACTAATTAGAAACGAATCCGTATTCAAAATGTTGAAAATAAAGCTAATTAGAATAAAACAAAGTTAGGTTTCACCCCTCATAAAATTAAAACCCTACAGGGTAGTTTACGTAATCAAATTATTCAAATTATTATTTTAATTTTTAGATTTTCATGTACTGACTGTTGCATTGAAACTTAAACAGAAAGGTTAAGTTATTCCAGACACATGGCTGGTATGAAAAGTGAAATCATTCCAGACACATCGCTACTGTAATGTCAGGAGGTTTAAGGCACTCCTTAACTAAAGGATTTCTTTATGTAAGCCCTCAAATACAGAGTGAAGTCTTAGAGTTAAGGGGTCTATTAACAAGTTTATTAATAAAAAAATATTTTAATAACATCACTTGTTTACTCTAGATTGCTTAACAATATTACATGAACTTCCCTGTATATCTGTTCATATTTTCCTAAGCACGTTTTAATAGAGATTCCTTAAATGTTTAATTATTAGAACCCGGCCTGAAGTACACAGATACTTTTTTTTGAGGACAACAGAAATATCGCGGATTTTTGTGACATACTGTGCCATACATTTATTAATATCACAGAAACTTTTCACATGTCACGGATTTGTCAATATTTTTCCCAGCAGGTTTTATATCCAATGTCTTATTTTCGTCGGTAGTTCTTCAAATAAGATTTGATACGTCGTGTCGACTTTCATGTTGGCTTATACAGCTAGCAAGTTAAAATGAATGCTACACTTTCCGTTTAATATTATAAACATTTAAAAATGAATAACGAATAAATGTTATTATTTGAAATGAAAATGTAACTGTCGAATGAAATCCGTTTTTTTGGGTGACGTGTTATTAAAAAACATGTGGAGGTCCAATATGTTCCTGAATTATGCGAGCAGGCCCTCGTGTCCTTCATCATTTCGGCGAAATTACACAGGCGAATTTCCATACAGCTAAAACATCCGATAAAAAAGCGGGGGTGACGAGCGGTGTGCGAAGCGTCGAAATTTCGCAAGGGGTCCAGCGCGATGTTCCGGAGGGAAAAGACACTTTGTGTCGTGAGAAATTCGTATTTATCTGATGCGGGATAAATGCGTGGATTTTCATTTCGAGACTGGAAAGCAGACGAGAATAATCGCTCTGACAAACGTTTTTGTGTGCCTTTGATGGAAAAATATCCATTTCAAAAATATGATAAATTGGCATATCAAGTGTAACAAATTAGGAATTCCTTTTGCGTAAAACGTAAGTCATTTTTAATAATTTTGCATAACACTTGAGATTTTGGATGTTATATTTCAAGATTTTAATCCTATATTCATTATTACCGAATTTACATGAGTTTTATGTTGGCATCGGATATGGCTCTAACAACGTACTTCATTCTCATCTTTGCTTGCTCATAGTGTGCGACCATCTCTCGAAATCGTCGCTCATTTCCATATTTTATTCGCACTCATGTATAATTCATAGCGGAGTCGTCTTGGTATCCATTGTTCCTGTCAATTCAGCGGTTAGGTAGGTTTGTCCTGATGCAGGATGCGTATAGGCAAATAACGCAGGCAATAATTCGATCGCTTTCACTTGCTCCTACTCAAACCGCTGCTTGTTCACTCTGTTTTGCCGACAAATCTTTGCAAGCGATACGTCAAGTATTCTCAAACAAGAATCACCATAAGTACTTCGGTTTTTCTTTTACTGGTTTCCCAAAAAAGACTTTGTTGTTTATTTTTTCACATGGAACGATGACAAAAATCAATTAATTTACCATTTTCAATTAATCGATTTTTAAGTGAGGAAACGCATAGATTATCTACCTAAGCCATGAAAAAGAAGAGAGGGGGTAATTTAAACATTTTCATTTTTCTATATCTTCTTCAATATTAAGGTAGATTCTTTTCCAGTGAAATTGTGTAATGAATTATCTCAAATGCACACTGAAAAATAGCACAAATATTTAACGTTTCACTATCGCTTGATAGCTTCGTCCTGACAAAACGTTGAGCATTTGTACCATTTTCAGTGTCCGTTTGAGATAATTTATTATGTATTCTCCATTTAAATCTACACACTCGTGATATAGATTTTCAAAAAAATTTCTTCGGCATCTTTCAGATAATGATCTGAAAAAAATAGCCTTTCTCACAGGTTTTTTTTTACGTTGTTGAAATAGGTAATAGTCGGAGGGTGCCAAATTTAGACTATATGGAAAATTGTCCAGTTTAATAAAGCCAGTGGCGTCGATTATTCTTTAACATTTCCTGCTATATATACTTTGCAATTATCGTATAAGAGAAAGATTTTTTACAGAGTTTATGAGGTTACTTTTGGTTAAAAGCTTTCATTAAGTTTTGAAGTGCACTGTGTATGGTTCTGCATTAATTGTTGAGCCAATTGGCATATATGCAATTAGAAGATCCTCACTAGCTCAGATCTTTGTATCCGTGTTTTTTTCAGGATTGGAAAACCCACATATATAGATTCTTTTGTCTCTGGAATATACTAAAGATCGTTAGGCGGTAACTTGTGAAAATAAGTTTGAATTCACCTCTAAAGAGGCTACATTTTGCGCTGAAATTTTCACAATTTTTATTCTGGCCTCAATAGCTTAGGAACCCAGCGTGAATACACTTTGCTAAGGCATAAATCGAAGTACAATATTTTTAAAACTAAAGTTTCAGATATTCTAACCACTGTAGCAAATGATGAGGTACTTTCAGATGTCGGTCCTTCATTACTGAATCCTCAATTTTTCACTATTACTGTATTTCGACGAATTTTTAAAAGCTTTCCATTCTTGGATCGTTCTGAATCTATTATTTACCCCAATAAAACTGCTTGGATCAAAATTTGACTTGAAAATATGTTGGGCAATCAAGGTTCCATTTATTATAAACGTCCTTATGTTTAACAATTATCATCAAAAAGCATGCCTCTCTTGTCTTTGATTTTCTTCGTCTTCATCCACGTTCGTACAATACATATATATTAATTGATCTATTAATATAGGAACGTGAATCTTCAGTTTTATCTTTTTTTTTCTCTTTGACGTTCAAACAGTTTTGTTGACGATCTGAGCTATGTATCATTATGTGTCGCGATTACATCAATATCTGTGTCTTGATCTTTACCTACCTCACATTTTTTCCTTTTATTTCTTCTTTCTATATTAAATTGCATGCTCGCCTTCCCTTGTCTTTCGTTTTCTCCTTCTTCTTTCATACCGCATCAGCAATCAGTACATTCGCAATTATCTTCTTCCTTTTCACTTTTCCATTATAATAGCTTATACGCCTTCGCCTATCATTGATTTCCTGCTTTTATTTCGTTTACATAGTCAGAATATTAGGAAAACTTAATGAAATCATAACATTTTTTTAAGACTTGTAACATTAGAATATTAGGAAAACCAAATAAAATCATAATATTTCATTGGGTTTTCCTTCTATTCTAATATTAAAATTATGTAAACAAAATAAAAGCAGGAAATCAATGATAGGCAAAGGCGTAAAAGCTGATAATGGATAAAAGAAGAATATACTGATTGCTGATACGATATGATGAAAGAAGAAGGAGAAAACGGAAGTCAAGGGAAGATATGCGAGCTGATACGGTCGTAACATGCAATTTAATAAAGTAAGAAGAAATACAAGGAGAAAGTGTAAGGAGGTAGAGAACAAGATGTGTAAGATCATAATATTTTATTGGGTTTTCCTAATATTCTTCTGCTGATTTGTAGTTTCTGATTTTGCACAATTCTTTCCACGGTCATCCTCATCATCATGTCTTTAGTAAGCTTTATTTTATTGTTTCTTTAAAGAAGCAGTTTGTTTGCATTCTTGAGCTAGTATATCATGAATATATTTCCTTCTGTTCGATTTAGAATATAATTCGAATACACATTTTTATTTACATGACCAGAAACCGTCTGCAAGGAATACACCGGAGGCACCGCAACCATTTAGGCTTATTGTGCTCGCCCTGTTTCTCTTACCGCAACCATTCAGTGAGGCATGTCCCTTGCAACAGTTGGTACAGGTTTTTCACTGATTGCGTGTGAAATATTCGGGAACTATCATGAGATGTCCGAATATGCGCTGTCTGCGATTTTCCAGCGCATCACATCTACACAAAATGTGCATTGCTGTCTCTGGTTCTTCATTGCAGAGTCTGCAGTTTAGATCCCCATTAAATTTACCGATTCTCCACAGATGCTCCTTAACAGTCAAGTGTCCTATTAGCAACCCCGTGGTGATCTTGAGTTGCGCCCTGCTTAAAAGCAAAAGTTCTGCAGCTCTCTTTTTGCAAGGAACGAAGGTCTTGCTGTGGCTATGTCCTGGCCTGCTTAGCCAGTATCTGTTATGTTCCTCGCTTATCCAGTCACTAAAAAGCCCCGAATAGCGTTCTTGGTTATACCTAGGACAGGTTGAGGGCCAAGGTATGCTATACCCGCACCCTGCCTGGCTAGTTCATCGGCCCGTTCGTTGCCGATAATATACCCCGATGACCTGGCACCCACACCAGCGTGACGCAGTTGTATTCCGCCAAGTCATTGAGCTCACTTAAGCATTCCCACACCAGCTTGGAAGAGATCCTTAGGCTTACCAAAGCCTTCTAAGCAGCCTGGCTATCGGTTAGGATAAAGATCCGCTTATTTGAGTAAGCCCTCCTTTTATTTTCCTGCGCACATTGTAATATGGCGTATATTTTTGTTTGGAATACGGAGGCAAATTGGCCCAAAGGGAAGCATAACTTCTCCTTTGGTCTATACCCATATATTCCAGACCCAGCACCAGTCTCAGTTCTGGAGCTGTCCGTGTAACAGATCAGACTTCCAGAAAGAAAGTTCTGTTAAAGTTCCCGATGCTCATCAATTAATTAATTAATTAATTAATTAATCTTAATGAGCAGGATTATGTTACCTTTTGGGGCCATATAGTCCGTCCTCATATCGAGTACAGGACCCCTTATGCTGCCAACGATATTTGTATGACCCGTACTTATATTAAGTGGGTGACATGAATGATATTAAGTGGGTGACATGAATGCTGCAATCTGTGGAGTCCTCATCTTGCCCTCTCCCATTATCACAATGTGTAGGGGAGGGAAGTCTAGAAGGGTTCCCATTGCAGCGGTGGGCGTTGTGCTCATCGCCCCCGTTATGCCTAGGCAAGCAAATCCTTGGACCCTGCTCAATCTAAGTTTGGTGGTTTCCTGCTTGACCTTGGACCACCACACCGAGACTGCATAGGTTACTGTGAGTCTAACCATTCTGATGAACAACCAATGCACCATACTTGGTTTTAAGCCCCACATACTATCACAGGCTCGTCTGACCACCGCAAAAGTGGTCATCGATCGCCTTGCTATCTTGTCTAATTGTAAGTGTTGAATCCCGGTAAGTTTGATGTCAAAAATCACTCTAAGGTACTTTACCTCCCCCGACAAGACTATCTCATTTGCACGAAGACGGAGAGGACCTACACCCTCTAGATTTCGCCTTCGAGTGAATGGCACAATGGTGTTTTTTTGAGGACTAATCCTCAGACCATCCTCGGCCCACCTTGTTACTATATTCAGGGCCACCTGCTTTCGAGCCCTGACAGTGTTATAGAATTTCCCTTGTACGGGTATGACTAGATCACCAGCATACCCTAAGGGATGAAAGCCTTCACCGCTAAGTTGTCTCAGAAGCCCGTCCATGACAAGGGTCCACAATAAGGGGGACAGTAAACCCCCCTGCGGACAGCCCCCCGCCACTGCAGCCGTTAGAGTGTCGTCCAGTAGTGATGAGTAGACCACCCTTCCTTTGAGCATGCAATCAATCCACCTGCAGCAAACTTCTTCCAACCCTCTACCCCTTAGAGCAGTGGTGATGGAGTCGAAGGATGTATTGTCAAAGGCCGCTTCAATGTCTAGAAATACAGCTAAGAGGTCCTCTTTATTTTCCAGAGGTTTCTCCACCCTCCAAGTACTGCCTCAGTAGATAGACCTGTTGAATAGGCAAACTGGTATTGGTGTAGGGGTCTAGCGACCAGAACACCACCCCTTATATGCCATCGAGTATTTTCTCTATTATCTTTAGTACAAAGGACATAAGACTAATGGGTCTAGAAACTCCACAATTTAATATCTGATTTCAAACAAAAAATAACCTGAAATGATTCTTTTTACATTTTTTCGGCACCTTACCATTTTGTAGTGCCGCCATTGTTTTAAATTACGATGCACTACTAACTTTGATAATGTCACGATTCACAGGCATGATGCAAAGCAAACTACTAACTCTTTTTCATAAAAAGATAGAATTAATCTGTTCTATATGAAAGTGGCGTTTCATATAGAACAGATTAATTTTTGTATGCACATTTATTAAATAAGTAAATAAAAGGGCAACATCACTTTCATTGACTCACCGAAAATAATATAAAATCTGCACAATCAAAAATATAGGAAAATTTCGAATATTTAATTTGTTTATAACATCCACCTCGATATGCATATTTCGCATAATATTACAATCCCGTTCGCACGTACGCTACATACATTCTATTATTTGCTTTGTGTTCGACGTACGTACTTTTAAAATGAAATTGCGCGACCGAGCTTGCGATATCACGGCATCAGTAGCTTCATAGAAGGTTTCTCCATAATTACATTTGCTTTAATGTCACAACATATACGAGCTTGTATCGCACCACATGTTTTAAGCGGGACGATAAATCCTGTTCATTAAAAATGAGATACTGCGTGTAGTTTTAGTTAGCACCAAACTTGGTTTTATATTAATTTTTTTATCAAATTTATTATTTTGTAGTTAACGTATGGTTGTTTTATATTAACACGATCTATTAAATGCATAGATCTGTTCTGATATCATTCGTTCAAGAATTTTGATTAATACCATATCGATATCCTCTCAATTCATATGTGTATTTGAAATATATTAATGTTTTTGCGTGAAATGTTAGTAGAATGTTAGTAAGTGACACATCAATTATTAAGGCAAGACGACTACAGAGAAAGTTCTTTATGGGTTAAACTGGGGCTGGCATGACGACTCTATAATTTACAAATATATTCTACGCGATTACCACGGTGGATCGGTAGTTACAAGTAGTCCTAGATTGTTGTAAAATCATACACTTCATTTAAAACTTTCTCAATTCGCCACTGATATATATGGATGTACGAAGTATACAAAACAACAGTAAATTGCTATAATTTCCTTCCTTTTCTCTTGATAAAGAATCAAAAATAAAATTTTTATTTGGACATTTTTTTAGGATTATACTTAAAAAATAAATTTCGCTTTTATTTTTCATTCTTATCGTCGTTGTTATTTCTAGGCACTTCAGGGAGTATGCCAGTTAGCCCACTTATCATTGGCTTGTTGGGCACAGCTGGTGTCTTAGCCGCCGGAGTATGCCTCGTGTTGGCCGCGCTGTGTAGAAGACATTATGCACGACCGTGCCACCGACCAGATAGTGGAAACAAACACGTTCCACTGGAGGTAATTCCCGCAGATGACCTCATCATCGACGGATCGATTACCGGAGTTCGCAGTCCAGCCACTCCGGACGCGACGCTGACCGAATCCTTTCGTAACAGTTCTTCCCAGGAAGGATCAGATCCAGATATCATCAGAAATCAATATGGTACATACATACATAGTAAGGTCAACTTGAAAATAATTGTACATTTTTTTTATAAAAATATAATTTGATGAAATATGAAATAAAATGTTTCATTTCATCGAAATTATAAATTCCCTTAATGTACAATAAACTTTTGTCTCTAGCAAGATATCTTTAATGATGGATTTGTCTTATTCCAGAACGTAGAAGTGGCTCGGGTTTTATGAAAATATATGAGCCTCCGCGCGCAAGACTAGACGAAGACAACGAGGACGACGGAGAAGAATACGATTTTCGACATGTTGCCAAAGAAACGCATATCCCTAATCAAACTGTGAGTACTATCCGCCAAATATTTTTATGTTCAAAATCAATTTGCAGAAATGAACCCTTACGATTATTTCTTTCCTGAAAGCGAAGCCCCTCGCCGCTTTTCCAATTTTCGACGGTCCCTTTCAAACGTGCAATTAAATAACGTACACGAGGCTTTCTAAAAAAAGAGAGAAAAATGTTACGTTTACGTTATTGACTCTGATACACCCGAGACTCGATTCCCGCAGTACTTACGTAATACGTGACATTTGGAACGCAGCCTAAAAAAAGTTTCCATTTCGGTTCGCAGGTATACCGGAGTCTCCAGAGAACTGGAAGGCCGCAAGTAGCTACGATTCCCGGCACTCAGACCCTCACGCACAAATATCGGGGGCCCGAAGTCGTTACCACTTCGAATCGGATACAGGAAAGCTGCATCTAAGTGTACTGTTTTTATGATGTATTATATTAATGTATTTAAACTAATAAATTTGATCAAAACACAAACTGTTTTAATAATATTTATCTTATCCAGCTAAATTTATAATAAAAGTAGCTCTGTTAATCTAATTCAAATTGAAACTAATCAAAACATTCCAAAACATGAAACTTAACAATACCAAAATGGATACATTAAAATAATTAGGCTTATATTACGAGTTTAATAAGATGATTAGATATTGAGTATTTAATGACATTGATGGGCGCTAAATATTAAACTATCCTAGAAGACAACAAACTTAAACGTATAAATAAATTGATGTATATTGAAGTAAGCAAGTTAGAATATTAACTTTCAAGAAGTAGAAAAAGAAAATATCAAATTGATCGCAATTAATAGCACTATAGAAAACACACTCCGAATAAAAGAGAACGTCCCAGAAAAAAATTTAAATAAAAATATATAAAAGTCAGCAACAGAAAAATGTAGAAACAAGATAAGTAGTACCTACAGAGATCTAACAAAAATGTTGGGTTATGCAAGAGAATTTACAAAAAGATACAAATGGTTGAGATATACAAAAGGAAGAATAGAGATGAAATTATGTAATAGGAAATCACCAAAATGGAAAATGAAAAAAGAATATAATAAAAATATGAGAACAAGTAAGCACCAAGAAGAAAAGGGGAAGATTTAAGTATAAGGACATTCGAATTAAGAAAGTGTTGTAATAAAGAAGATGAAAGCAAAAGAAATAATTGATTGGCAAAAATTTGGGGTATAAGGAAATGCCGGGAAATCATGGGTATAGTTTACACATCTTGCTAAAGATATAAAAAAAAAGATATGAATACTTTACTATTTTATAATCCTTAAAAGAATAATGAAGTAAAGAAGAAGAGAAGACAAGTAAAAAATTTCAAGGAAAGAGTATAAAATTAGAAGTAATAAATGACTAGGAGAACTGTCGAAAGAGACTAGGAAATCATGAGCAAAATCAACATATCTTGTTGAGGATATGAATAGTGGGAATCTCTATAAAAAAAAATCGAAGACTAAACAATAAACGCTAAGAAGAATTACATGAATCTTGTAAATGAATGAATGAAGCTTAGTTACTACCAGAATAATTCAAAATTGAGAATAAAAGAAAGAGAAGAAGAAAAGAAAAAATAGAATCAAGAATAAAGAAACAACAAGAGTACTTGAAAAAGCAAAACATGGACACAAAGAAAAGAGGGACTCAAAGCTGTCTTACAAACATTTTAATTTAAATTTAGAATAAATTAATTTAAAAATACTTTGATTGATTTCAATACAGCTTCTGATTTGAATCGTATCAAAATTATGAAATTCCGTTCATTGAAACAAAATACATCTTTAGGGTCCAACCTAGGCTTACTAAAAATCGGTTTCCACTTGAAGTGGATCAAAAATTTATTTTTCTTGATATTACGTTCTTCTCCGTTTCAGAAGCAATAGAAGCGGTTGCTATCTTGAAGAAATGTTTATGTAATCATAAATTTAATTGATACTGCTACCGCTACTAACGCTTCTCAAAATCTAAAAGACTCCAGAATTTCTAAAGTTCGATTTCTAGTTGAATACGATTATTAGGTTTTCTCTCTCTTATGTTCTACACTATGAAAAGACTTCTTAAGCTGCTAAAGCTAGAAATCTAAAAGACCAAAGGGTTTCTAAAAAGTCAGTGTCCACGTGAAGAAGCTATCAATCGATAGTGAAACGTAGAGCAATAGCGCCAATTTTAAATGTTCGTTAAAATAATTTATTATATATTATTTTAAAAAATTTTCTTGTTTTTTATTTGCATACATTTAATGTATAATTTCAATTAACTCTTCATTTTGCTAATAGGGCTTCAAAGTACAAAGTTATAAACATGGCCGACTTAAATAGAATACAATATTAATTTCAGTTATGAACATTGTTTTAAATATATGGATAATATAATTTAATCCAGAAACAGAGTGACATTTGATTAATTTTTTTTATTGTTACGCTTTAAATGTCAAATTGTTGATGGGTGATACGAATTCTTCAGCATAAAACAAAAGACTTGTTACAATTTCATACGCAGTTAAAACTGAAACATATCGGGCGAATCATCGTCGATTTAATGAATTAATAGAGTAAAATAATCTGTCCGGAACAGACCGAGCGGCCGAAAAAATGTTGATGAAGAGAATTGTCAAGTTCATCCCTGTGAGCCATTAATCTTGCGCTATTTAAAAGCGGTCCGGAAAATATTCACTGTTCATTTAGAATTCCTTTGATGTAAGTTTTTGCGAGACTGCACTCGCACTAACTACATTGAAGCAGAGCTTTGACAAAAAAATGCAATTTATACGCAAGCTCGAGAGCAGACACGTGTTCAACACCTCCTTCAGTCCGTGATTTGATGGCATTTGTTGAATAAACGTAATTCCGGCGGTGTTTCACTGAAAACCAAATTCGTTTTTTAAATTACCACGAGATTTATCAGAGCTTCTATTTACATAATATTAAAAAAAGACCAGGCATTGAGGCTAAACAGGTCGATACTATATTCTGTGGTTCCCAGAGTACTATGTAATTAATAACAAAGACAATAATTAACTTTTATCAAAACTCTTATAGATAGCATAATGACACTTAAAAGATTTTATTCTCCAATTTTGTATTTGGGCAATCATAGGCAATCATAGTCTAGCAATGATGAGCGTTAACGCGTTATTTACATTTATTTTGAGATAAATCTCGTCCTCTTATTCTGAATTAATTACACTTTTGTCAATTGAAATGAGACAAAAATTGCTTTTAAAAAAGCAGGTCACGTAAATAAAATTAATCAGGGCAAGGTTCATAATGTAGAATGAAAAAAAAAACAAAATTCAAAATGATTACATCGTTCACTTTTACGCAGCATGTCGAAATGAAAAAAGCAATCTGAAATTTAGCGCTTAACTTCGTGGAACGGTCCGCACATATCAATTTAATTTCCATTTGTCACAAACGGTGCCGACTTTACGACACTCGACTTTGCAAAACCACCGCCCGCCAGAAAAGCAGTAGGTATAAAAACGGACGGCAGAGTAAATTTCTGCTCAATTAAATTTTAATCTCGAAGCTGAAATACGGCTTGAGAAGTTAATATTCTAATTAAAATACTTTTAAAACTCGCGCACATCGATTAACTTCTGATACATAATCTTAATTAGCGGCCGCTGCCACTCGCTGGTTCAGACTTTGCTTCAGGAATTTTATTCGCCCGGGAGATCGGTGTGTCTCGAGTTATTTTACGGGGGCCAAACTTTTCAGACTGCTGTTAAATCGAACTATGCGAAACAAGTTTGCGATTTATCTAATCGACCATGTAGAAGCAGCAGACGTCGCTGGGAATCGTGACTATATATTATCTACTATAAGCAATCAGAGAAGTTACGATTCGACTGATTACAAATCCAAAGTCTCATTAAACTTAATTTTTCAAACTGCAACTTTTAATTCAGTACTATCAGGATCAGATATTTTATTTTTTGTTACTTGTGCTTATGTAAATTATACATCTTCTCCATGAAACAATAGGTCCATAAATCTTAATAAACGTATTCAAAAATGGAAAAAGAATTGTTTTTCTTCAGAAGCTCGAATTAATGAATGTATTCGTGTCAAACTTGGTGAATGTACACAAAATTTATAGAAGACCAAAGAAAGAGAATTGATAAGAAATGGAAAACAGGAAATAAGTTGAAAAAAGTGGCTAATACACGCAGGATAAACCAAAAAATATAACACCTTACGAAATCTTAAAAGCTTCTGAGAGCTACAAGTAAAATACTTTAATTTAGTTAAAATAAGGGCAAAGAAGGAAAAACAGTAAAAGAAAACAAAATGACTAGGAGGAGGAAGTTTTTAAGGAATTATATTAGAAGATGAAGAAGAAGTATTATACATTGAGCTGAACAAAGGAGCACATCAATACCAAAAAACAAACAAGAAACATCGAAATGGAATAAAACGAAAGAATGGAAGAGAAATATAAACTATATTAAAGGCAAAGTTAGGAAAAGCTTCAAGAAAATACAGATGTCAATGAGTAGAAAAGGGCAACTTGAATTACTGAACAGGCTGAACGATTTCAAGTTGGAAGCAAAGTCGTAAAAAAGAGAAAGAGAAAATAACACCTGCGACATAAGTTTTGGGAAAAAATGTAAATGCTCTCTGTGACATAGTAAAACCAATACATCTAGTCAACTATAGCGAAACATGGTGCTAGGGATTATGTCAATTTGTTTAACATTTCACATTTTCGTTTGTCATTTGCAAAATGGCGTGTAAGCTAGATTTGCGAAAGTCCATCTGCAACTTGGTTGGATAGCTGCTTAGACGAGATATAGTAAAAGTATTGTTTCGTGGAAAAAATGTTTCAAAAAGTACCATATATCGGACAATTCGGGAATGCGAACAGGGAATTCCATGAATAAACCTACCAAAAATAGACCGTCCACGTGTGTTAACTCATATTCAAGTCAACAGACTAGTCAACCGTTCCAGAAACACCATTGGAGTGTCTACCCGCAAGCTCTCCCGTCGTTGGGAAGCCCAAAATGAACAAGAATTGTGGCAAAGAATTCTTTAAAAAATTAGAGAAGTAGACTTAGAAAGCGTCCAAACCCTGATGGGACATGTAAGACAAAAATTACGTCTTATTGAAGATAGAGACTCCCTAGCAGCAATATAGCAACCAGATGTTAAAGTCTAAGATTTATTGGTGATTGTTATGTTATGTTTACTTAATAAAGTTCTCTTAAATTCAAAATAATACCCTCCTATATTTTTCCCAAAACTTATGTAACAGGTGTTAGCAAAGAATTCGGAAACTAGGAAGTATAAACATACAAAAACAGAAAACTTGGAAACTTCTCTAACTTGGCTTCAGGAAATGGAAAGGAAAATCAATGAAACAAATAATAAAAGGACGTTAAGCAGCGAAGGTATTAACTTACGCAAATGATGATCAGAAGAAGAAACTAAAATGAAGCACACGGCGTATCACATGAAAAATACGACCAAAAGGGCGAGCCAATTATTGAAATATGGAAAGAATTAGAGTTTGAATGAATTCACAGTCTGTATACAAAAAGAGAATAGAGGCAAGAAGCTTAGAGGTTAGGTAGAGTAAAACTTTAAATTCAAAGAGTATGTCAAAGGGACTGAACTGCAATTATAGAAGACAGTAAGAAGACCAGCAGCCTACAAAAATAACATACCAAAATAGACAAATAAAAGAAAAAAAAAAACAAGACGGATTTAAGGAGGAAGAAAACAGATAGAACTACGAATAGAAAAGACGAATCAGGAACTAAAAAGTTTGTATGTAGAATGAAAAATTAAAAACAAGAAAAATAGGATCAAAGGAGAATGCCATTATTAAAATCCAATATGGAAAAAACATAGAGTTTGAACGAATTGACAGTTTATGGATAAAAGGAGGATAAACGTAAAAAATAGAGGTAAGGTAGATAGAGTAAAAATTTACATTCAAAGATTGTGTCAAAAAGAGGTAAGTTTCAATTAAACTTTCCCTTCAAATATATTCTTGATTAAAGTAATCTCTGATTTTTTATAAAGTTGGCGACTTGCAATACAAGAGTAAGAGGAGAGTTATCAATAACTGTCAATGTCATATTATCTGTCATATTAAAGAAGATTCTCAAAATGAGTTCTTGGCTTGAATGCACAAACGTACCCTGTACCTCATATTTTCAATCGTTTTTGTTGCCAAAAATTAGAGGGTTATGTTAGCACAAACATCTGTAATACCTGCACCAAATTTTTCGATTGTGAGACAGTGCTATGAACCTTTAGAAGAATAAACTTCGAAATATAGCCTACTTTAATTAGGAATTTAATTGAATGCACATTATAAGACAATAAGAAGACCCACACTCTGTGGAAACGACCTTCTAAATAGAAAAAGAATTAGACGAAATTATGGAGAAAGAAAACACAGAGAACTATGAATAGAAAAGTCAAACTATGAACTAAAGAGTTTGTTTAGAATGAAAAATTAGTATGGTTAGGACATCGAAAAAGGATGACAAGACAAAACAAAGAATGTAGACATTGATGAGAGACGAAAGAAGAAAGCACTTAAGAACCCGAGAATACATATATTTATTATATCCGGAAAGACAAAATAAATAATCGCAAGTAATAAAGTGCTTGAATTCTTTTCGGTGATGTTGTACGTTAAAAAATTTTTTTTGAGGTCACGTTTCTGAACACTTATCTAATAAGATTATAGACCTAATTTTTCAGGTGGACTTCACAGGCTGACTTTGGAGACTTCCATACATACATACATGCACGTATCCTTACTTTCCTTGCTCTATCTTGGAGCACAATCAAGTTGTTGTGAGGGGTAGGTGAGTATTTGCACTTCTTAAGTGTCAGAGACGAGGGGGTAAATATTTAAAAAGCGGGATTTATAAACGAATTTCCACCCTCTAAGTTGGTTCCATCAATCGCCCTGACGTATTCATCCAAGGTAAATTGGTCTTATCTGCTGCGGAAGCGTTTAATCAAATTCAATTCCGAGGACCGATTGGATAATCTTTTCTGGTGTTAGATATCGGGTACTAAGTATTTTCATCAAGAAGGGATGCATGTACTTTATTTTAAAACTAAAATAAGTATTTATCATGTGATTATTCAAAAAGGTAAATGCAACATGCCGTGGGAACTCAAATTTAATGCAGACAATTCAAATGTCAATGTTGAATAAACACGTTATATGTCGCTTACATAATTAATTATTTCACAATTTCATAAATTTGTTTCCACAATAAAATGTATGCACAATAGGTAGTTTTTAGTTATAAAGTTATAAATTTTATTTTTGTTTCCCCAAAGCGCAGTGTACACCCATAAAATGCACACTTTTAAAATATTGCCTGAACGTATCGCAAAAGTGTAAGGCGTTACGCGACATTAGTTTTGCGGCAATGCAAGTAATATATACATATAAAGGGCGAAACGTATGCCAGCACGAATAAATAAGACTCCACTTAAAAGATTAAATTTGCACATATTCGAGTTCGCCGGCGAAGACAATTTTCACGGGCCATTAATAATAATGAAATTTTGTTTACTGAGACACGAAGCAGCTTTTTTTTTAATATCGCGCTTGGTGGTGATCATATCATTCGCGTGGTTTTTCTTCTGCTTCTTCTTCTACTTGTTTGGGGAATGAGCTGTTTACCCTCGCTCTTCTCCGCCGACCTATTTACATACGTGATGCAATAAAAGTCTGCATTCGTACATCCGCCGAATTTTGTTGTTGAGAAAGACAGAGAGAGAGAGAAATCGACCGCGTAAGCTTAAATTTTTAATGTAAATTCGCATTGTATTGGCATAGGGCGTCAGGGAAATACGAAAATTTCTATTAAGTTCCTCTTTTATCGTTTTATCTTCCAATAACGATTTCATTACGTAGCCACGTGTATAATAAAGGTTTCCGTTTGTGAAAATTTGAAGAACCCATAAATACACAATATAAAATTGATCTTATATTTCAGATTATTTCAACTTGTTAAATAATAAATTTCGAGCATATTCTTTCGAATACATGATTTTTAAAAAGTTATTTATGTATTTCTAAAAAATCGCATTAATTTTTTCCCAATTTATAGACAGACCTTTTCACGAAAAAAAAATCACGAGAATGCTGGTTGCTGGAACTGACCGTCTTAGTTTCAGTTCAATGCAATGTGACT
The DNA here is from genome assembly GCA_039766575.1 of Serrognathus titanus. Classification (NCBI taxonomy): domain Eukaryota; kingdom Metazoa; phylum Arthropoda; class Insecta; order Coleoptera; family Lucanidae; genus Serrognathus; species Serrognathus titanus. The sequence goes on from CM077911.1 coordinate 66,969,960, forward strand.
CTTCATAGTAACTAATGACCTCATTAGCATCAACTAAGAAATTGTTCGATGTGTAACACCTTGATGTTTTTTTTCTCACCAAAAAAAAAGAGGGAATAAGCCACCATGAACAAACACTTTTACGTTGAAGTTGCCTCTTGAAACTACTTGAGAAAATTCTGGAGCACACAATTTAACAAACTTTAAGTGAGTTATCCCCTAAAGTCTTGTCTGAGGTTGCTTTTTGGAACTCGTCATGAGGTGATACTACCTCAGTTTTAGTTGAATCCAATTTGATTCTTCATAGAGACCATGGTAAGATGGTTTTCCTTGTCATTAACTATGAAATTGTGCGATTTGGAGCACCTCAAACATTCTCTTCATCGAAAAAGAAAGCAAGTTTATTTTGCCTTGTCAAATAAAACAAAGACAAATTCCAAAGCAAATAGTTTAGCAAAGTTTAAATGAGCTATTTCTATAGTCTTGTATGATGCTGCTTTTTGGGGCTTGTCACAAGGTGACACCACCTCAGTTTCGGTTCAATGGAATTTGATTCTTCGTGGTAATCAATGGTAATATGATGTACTCGAGCATAAACTACGAAATTGTTCGTTTTGGAGTTCCTCGACAATTTTTCTCACCAATAAAGAAAATAAGCCACAATGAACTTTAATTTCGAATTTGGGCATCTGACTAATATAGTAATAAAAGTTGTAATTCAGGATTTTTACAATATTTTTCTCGATAAATTCAGATATAGTAGTTGCTCCTAAATCATTTTATAGTCAAAGAGTTAAAGTTGATAGGTTAATTCTAAATTAACAAGTTCCGTTGTAGTATTTTGGGCAACGAATTGATATTAGAATAGTTTTATCAAATAGATTATTGTGTCGTTTTGTATGTATTATTTTAGGCAACAAAATTTTAATCAGAGGTTTCCTTAAACCACGAGTAAATAAAGTTAATTTCATCTGGAAAATGAAAGCAAATCGGAAAAAGACAACAGAGAAAGAGGCCAATGTTATAAGTTCTGGCCAAATAGCGATAGTTTGATAAAGCTAACATCGCTTGTTCCGTTCTTTCAAGACAACACTTCTCATCTAAAAAGCGCAAGTTCTTAGACAATGAGCAGAACCAGAATACGGCTTTTGCCTTTCGTCTGAGGAAGGGTATGCATCAAGGAAGAAAGGTGTAGAAAGCTTTGGTTGAGTGTACTGTTTTTTCTCAATAACTCTTCATGAGAAGAGTTATTGAGAAAAAACAGTTCTTAAATGATTAAGAACACACAAGTTGCCAGATAAGAAGAATTTTCAACGCTTTTTCTCTTTCATTTGAGGGTGTGAGATCATAAAGAAAATAAAATATCGAAAACCCACATTAAGTAATCTGCTTCTTCATTATTTGTTGTATGCTTCCCGCAATCCTTTTCTTGCTTTTGTGGATTTGCTTTCCACTACTCAACTACTATATTCTTAATATGTTTTACTTTTTGTTGCCTCGAGTTTTGAAAACAGGATTTTTCCTGCGATAAACTGGTAAAGGCAGCACTGACGGACTTGTTTGTACACCAATCAAAACAATTTATCTGCGTTAAAGTATTTCGTTTTAGTTTGTTGTACTCTCCGCATTAGAGTCGGTAAATAGATTATTGGACGCTCCTTGTATAGTTTCACAACAAAATAGTTTGCTAATATTTCATCCGTTAAAGCAACGAGCGCAATTTAATATTCCAACAATATCGTACATCGCAAATAATGGAGTTACATTTTGCCACATAAATTAAATGAAAAATTTCTCTTATGGCTGCTTTTAATTTCTGAAGCTTACTCTTGCTCTCCGAAGGAAGTGAATAAGCTAAAGCTCTATTTACTTTGCTTAATTCAGCGAATTAAAAGGTCTTAATTAACGCTGAAAATTCTGCTGCACTTCCTTTCTCCTTGGAACTGAATGTAATGTACAAATTTAAAATCATCTTCAAATTATTTTAAAGAAGGTGGCGCCGTTGGAAAGAAGAAATCGTAAGGCTTCCGGTTTTTCAAGCGCGCAGTGAACAATGCGCCGGTTTGATTGCTTCCGCTACGGCCTGCAACAACAATAACAACGCCGTTGCGAAACACTTTGAATACGAAACCAAGTGAAACACCTCGGACGAAGTAATAATGTTTATTGTAAATTCGAGTTTGCGGCAATTTTCCGGCATTATCTGCAACACAGCTGGCGGTCTGCAAGCTCCCGCTTGGTCTCCTCCTATCTCACCTCGTTTCTCTTGAAGTTTACATCTGCTGCTTATGTATAATTCTCCAGGTAAGGACACAAGTTGAGAGAGATATCCAAGTTGCCGCTTGAAGTAGTAGATAGTATTTGAGCTCACCAAGTTTATCTGTTTAAGTCTTAAATCTACATAAATTTAATAAGAGAATTTCTGTACAAATTTAAAGGACAAGATGACAAATTTCTTTTTAAAAACATGCAGATTCTTCTCTTACTGAAACGTATTTATCATTATCATTAAGGTGAATCTTTTTATTTACATTTTAAAAGGATTATATCTTCTTATACTTACAATTCACAGTTTAAAAATGAAGTTATTAAATAAACCGAAAACTATGCTCCAAGTGATTTAAATTAATTTGAAGTTTAATTTTAATCTAATCGCCGTAAGCTACGTAGGAACAGCAATTTCCTCAGTTACGTAATTACGTAAAAGCAAACTTAACGATATTACACGAGCGATATCACCTCTTATCTCATAGGTCGAATGTAGCGATGCCTCTTAATGTTGCCAAACGCCGCCGTATTCGGTTTTATATGAAATGTGTTATCGTCCTCGCTACATCCACAGTAGCTAATATCTTTTGCCCCGTACAATGAAGAAGGGCGTCAGAAACAAATTCGGGGCGCATAAGAGCAAATTGCGCGGGCGTAATAAAATAATAAAACAAACGAACGCGATTATAAATAAAGTTGGCTCGGCGTTTCGCCTCCCCTGACGGTAATTACGTAAGTACGTATAGTTGAGAACAAAGTTTGTCTCATGAATTTATATGCAAATCGAATATATAGACGCAAAATTGAGTTTCTAGAGCCTAAAGCGTGGAGATTAGGAGCTAATGGATTATTTTAACTTAACGCTTAACCTCCGCTCACGTACGTTGATATCAAACCACCACCACAAACCACTTCGAAGAAACAAATATTCGCTAACACTAAAAAATCAATCTTCAACTAATTCACTCATTTTTCTCGAATTGAGTCACAAAAATGCACCTTTATACAGGCTGTTTCGCAACTTCGTGAAAAAATAATAATGGCGTGTTGGACATGAGATGTGTGCATAAATGCATCCTAAATAAAAACGGAAATAAAAACAAAATAAAACTTACCCTCAACTGATAACGCATTGACAAATGTTTAGAATCTCTGGCTCAGTGCCGGCTGAGTCACAATAAGTGTTGAAAATTCCTTTCCTCGGCCGCTCGTAAACACAAATCTGCCCGGCGAAGTAATGATTCACAAGCGCTATGAAACATGCTTTGCTGTCGAACAGAGAGAAATGCGGCGTTAATACGATCGTTCAATTTTTGGAACGTGTTGATTTCTTCTTCGTATACCAACGCTTTTACGTGTCCCCACAGATAATAATCTAGCGGATTTAGATCAGGTCAACGTACAGGCGACCTGATCGGCCCGTTTCTTCCAATCCATTTACCAGGAAAATTTCCGTCGAGATGAGCACGTACTTCTCGTCGAAAATGAAGTGGAGCCCCATCATGCGTAAACCATATCGTTTCTCTAAGATTTAAGTTCACATTCTCCAGAAGTTCCGGTAGATTAGCTCGTAGAAAATTTAAGTATTGGAGACCATCTAAACGGTTCGACAAGACGAACGGGTCGATTAAATTGCCGTTTAGAATATCTGCCGACACGTTAACAGAAAACCGTTGTTGGAAATGGCCGCGACGAATTGCATGAGGATTTTCTTCAGCCCACAAATGGACGTTGCGAAAATTGCACACCCCATCTCTGGTAAAAATAGCTTCGTCGGTAAACAGGACATTATAAACAAAATTCGCATTTGCCTGTTGTTTATGCAGTAACCAACGACAAAATCGAATGCGTAGAGCATAGTCGGCTGGTAGCAAAGCCTTAACTCTTTGAATATGGTACGGATGTAATTGTTGTTCGCGAAGAATGCGCTAAACAACGGAGGATGATAAACACGTTTGTGTAGAGATATCACATACACTTAACGAAGGATGTTGCTCGATAAGTTGTAGTATTTCTTCTTCTCTGTTTAGGATGCGTTGTGGACGCTGCCGTCCTCCACCTCTTCCGCAACGTGCCCTTAAAGTTCCAGTATCCCTCGCTCTTTATACACCAGAGAGAAATGTGACAATGGTTGACAAATGTCGGTTCGGAATATGCTGTACATACAAACGCCTTGCCGCTAATGCGTTTTGCCCACTTTCACCGTACACTAGAATTATGTCAACAGTCTCACTATTTGTAAATTCTGCCATTTTTTTCAGTAAATTTCCGTGCAACCACCTCAACGTACACCTTCAAACTACCCGGTCGGACCGGCGATGACTAACAATAAATTACATCACTCATATTCTTCGTTAAACATCATAAACTTAAACCAGAGACGTTCAAACGGTTTACCCGTTCGACAAAATTATTATTTTCTCGAAAATTTAATAACACTTTGTTCAACAAAAAAATAGTTCATTCTATTCAGTTTCATTGTTTAATTTATTTTCATGTTGTTACGAAACAGCCTGCATATTTAGTGATTTTTTTTAAGGAAATTGCGATTTTTATGAAAAACTCTCCATATCTTCACATTTCTCGTATGACAATGATACTTTCTTTGAATCTGCTTTTTTTTATAAATTCACGTTTTTAATTGTTTTGATTTTTTTAGAATTGATTGATACGCCATTATCATGTTCCTCATTAATCTATTTGGGAAACCTCATAAATTATATGTTTGCCGGAATCGAGTTTTTGTCAAAAAACTATTGCTGTGGTGGAGATTCACCGTTTGAAGGATAAACACCAACAGTTCAGCCTACTACCAGCCACCAGTTGGAAAAAAATTGTGCGCTTAATTGAGAAACCCTATTAGTTAATTCCAATTACTAAGAAAAAATTTGACGATGTAGATAAGTTGGTGAACTACATACAAACATCAGGAACTTCTACAATGAAATTGTGTTTAATTACGCAACAACAGCAACCAACGATGTTCATGAGTTCGATGATTGATAAAGGAGACGGTTAACTTTTTAAACTAAACTTATTTTGGAAATTTCTTTATTAAATTCGTTAAATATTCACAATTGACAGTAAACTAAATATTATAGCATTTCAGTTTCTCAAAAGTTTCTGACAATTAACTCATGGGGTTAATAAATAACCGATTTATTTGAAGTATGCGCATCCTCAGGCTCTAAAAGAAACCGACCCTCTGTTATAGTCTTCTTGAAATATGTGTAGCCTTAGCCAGGCTATTTAGGCCGTTAGTTACTTTTTATAATAGCTTTCCAGTTCTATTATATTTCGTGATTGTTTTTAATTATTCGATTTCCATTTTTGTCAAATATTTTGATTATAAAAATTAGTGCGTTATAATTATCATTGGAAATTAATGAACGAAGACATTTAACAGAATATTTTCCATTGTTTTCTATACCGTCTTCCTTGCAAAAGTTAGATTCTGTGACGATAGAACGTCCTGTTTTTAGAAGCAGTCCATTGATGAACCTATTTTCAGACCTTTTCGTTATTCGATCGGAAAAAGTGGTAATTCGATAGACCCAAATTCGAAAAATAAGAAGGGTTCTTATTATTATTGGAACACTACTAGTGTTTCTTTCAGTTGTAGCAAAATGAAAGCGCGCGTTGTCATGAAAAATATCGATTATTGCCTATTGGTCGCCAGTTTCACATCCATTCATCTTTCAGTGGTAGTAATCAGTCGTGACTTTCATTCGTTTCAGAAACTCCTAAAATACTTCCGCTTTCATGGTCCTACCAAATACTGAGCATTACCTTACGACCTTCATTTTGGTTTCCATGTGGATAGTTAGTCGAGAACCACCAATAGCGTTTTTCATTTTATCATCTCCAATTTGTTCTTATAATCTACCATCGTTTCTGATTGACTAATCGCCTAATAGACTTTGGCGTCACAGTGTGTAGTAAAAAAGTTGAAACGAAGGAAAGTAAGGAACCATCGTTTCGATTTTATCCTGCGAAAATTCGTGATCCATTTTTAGTTCACTTGCTAAGAGGAAACTGAAAAACAATTATGAAGGTTTTGTTGATTTTTACGAGATCTATCAATCTCATTTTGGTTCTCTTGTAATTATTTGATATTCCTTGCCTTTGTTAAGCTTTTCTTATTTCATGATTCGTTGATCCATATGTGGAAGTTAGCAGTCTCTTCCTTTCGATTATATTCTGTGTTAAAATTGACCACTGAATTCCAGCAAAATTCCATTATTGTTCTCTTCCATTATTCTTCACTATTTCACTTACCTCATTTCTCTTATTTTTTTCTCGTTTAGTTCAAATTTATTTTGAGTTCATTTTACTTAAATGGCTTTCTCTTTTTGGTCAAGTGTGATTACCAGTCTCACTTAGGTATCTACCGTTCTAGCGGCATCCCATATTTTCGCTGCTATTTCTTTTGCGTCGTTTTTATTTTTTCTAAATCATCATCACACTGTGTGGCATGCTTCGTTGATAGATATTTCGTCATATTGTTTCGAGGTTGTAACGATGAGTACGCCAATTATATAATCCCATCTAATCTAATTATGCTGAGGTATCGGTTGATCAGAATCTTTATTTTCGCATAGTCAAGATGAAGTTCTGTTTGCATTTTTTACTTAGTTTTTTCGACATTGTTTCCTATCGTAAATCACAAAAACCATATTCGGGAACTTCATACACTTTTTCTTCAAGCCTTCATACATCAGACCATAAAATAGAGCAATGAAATTTTGTATTAAATTAGCCGATTGGTTTATCAGTGTGATCCAAAAAAGTAAACTGGAAGAGATTGTTAATTTTTACAGAAAGCTCGAAATGTAATTCTGTGATTGGAAAGCATTTGTAATTCAATAACAAAGCGTGTTTCAAGTGCCTAAGGAAACTGTACATGAATTTTAGTTCATTAATCTGTTTTCGTATCAGTTATAGTTTTGACCTGTAGAACCATGTAATGACAGGAACGTGTTATAGAATATCGATTAGTGGTGTGATCGGAGATAAATTAACCAATATTAAGCCGACACAAGACGAAGTTAATTAACAGAGCAGTGAGCACATAACAGCGCCAGCTTAAACCTAAATTACTTTGGAGATTCAGCACCGATATGATCGTACAGCATCGCAGAAAGTTCGCAAGCATTCAGCTGCCTCTGGGAATAATATTGTCAGACCTAAACTGTATCGAAGAGTGACACGTGGCCCGAACGCGCATCACCGGCGTAATAAAGCTAATTAAGCTTCCGGCGCAGGTTCGCTTCCGTTTCCCGCTTCGGCAAACAGGGAACAATTTGACACAGTATCATCTATTTTACGAACATGTTCGATTTATTTGCACGCCGAAATTATACAGATTCAACAAGAATAAACAATTCTCCTGTATAATCAAAGATGTCAGAAACAGTTCGATATTATAGCATCCAAAACTGTGAAGGTGAAAACAATTAGTGCTCCCCACACGAGAGAGAAGATCGAGCCAGAAATGATTAATTATCAAGAACTAATGCAGTTGTTGGTTTCCGGAAATATAAAGAGATCGAAGCTGCAGCTTTTCTACCTCCAATTTATGATTTAGGGACAGTTTCAATTATAAGATACCTCTCAGTTTATTATTTGTAATAACTGGTGATTGCAAGCTTAATTTTGTGAAAGAAAATGCTTTGTATTATTCTGGGTCATCAAAGGGAAAGTTAATTCAAGTTAACAATGACATTTAAATGCTGCGTGATAATTGAAATTATGATTTTCTTAGCATATTACTTTAAACAAATTCTTAAAGACCAACGGGTCAAATCGATTAGCAATTAAGAATCATACATACACATTGATTGTTGATAATGTTTTTACTCTTTGTAAGAAATTTTAATTAATTACTCTCTTCAGTGTTACAGACTTATGGGCGATATGTTACATACAAATGCAGTAAATATTCCGGGTGTAAAGGTAACATTTAAGCTAGCTGACCTAGGCAGAAAGTTAGTTGGTCGTTATAGTGCTGGCTGGCGTCGAGGAGTCGAAACATTTCTGCTATAGCATTACGCGGAAGACTGACTCCCCTTAATTAATTAAATCTAATTAAAATTTAATTTAGAACTTGTCCGGATCAGCCTACCGTGCGTGTTAACATATTTTGCGTCTTTCAAGGGTCAGAATTAAATTATGAATTCATGAGTTTTGGTTCCTGTTTAATTTGCGACTACTACGACTTCAATTTGACACAAGACAGTTATAAATGTGTTTATCTTATTAATCACTTATGCTCAATTTTATAATATATTTTTATTATACGAGGTGCGTTTTATTACATGAAGAGTGCTCGTTTAAAATCGTAAATATTTCCAAAACAAAAAAGCTATATTGTTCGAAAGGTTAGAAAGTATTAATGAAAAATCTAGTCTTCTTCGATATTTAAGATAAGGTTTGTTCGAACCGCAGGTTTGGCCAGTCAGAATCGTTCGAAAAGTTGACCTCCGAAGTAGTGAATTATTTTGACGGCTTCTTTGAGAAGTACAACTCTAATGAGTGCATGTTTTCAACGGTTCGGAATTAGTCAAAACTAGCGATTCGAACATATAGTTCTAGTTCTTTGATACATTCCAGTGCTTTGTCAATCAATTATAATAACACTCTCTTCATCTGGATTTCAGAAACACTGTTTGTATTTATATTTTTTTTGAAACTTTCGACTGTCCTGTTTCCTTTTTCTCTAAAGATGTCACTTTTGTTGCTGTATTTGTTGTTAATCACATCTCACTTTTCCCCTCTATAAAACTACAAAATTTAGAAAATTTCTATCGAAGCAATTTGACATTTATTAAGAATAAGATATTATTCTGAATTCCAGGAAAAAAATGTGTTGGTATTTGTTGTTGATTGGAGTGCCTTGAACTCTCTTTAAGGTTAGATAAAGAAGTGAAGAACAGTCTTGGTGATTCTTAAGAAAAAAATAGAAAATGTTGAGACATTTTTTATACATTCCCACGTCTAAATTAACAACAATCAATTGTTATTTACACAAAAACGTTCTGATTTTCATACAAAACCAAAGTTTCTAAAACCTTCTTCCACGGTATTTTCGTAAAGTCGAAAGACAGATGTAAACATGCCATGGAATGACTTCAAAGTATTTTTCTTCCCTTCAGATTAATAAAATAAATCAATAGTTACAAAAATATTAGATAATGGAACAGGTAATGGAAAAAACTAATAAAGAATAACGGGTAAAGAAATGTAATATTATTTTCCATTTTTATAAATACTGAGATTCTAAGAAATTAAGTGAAATGGTGTGAAAATCCTAACTTATCCTAGGCCCTAAAGATGTTACAGTTTCTATATACCCAGTGTAGTATGTGCCATCTTCCGGTAAAGTTCCTAAGTCCTAAAACCAATAATCCTTGGTCAGGACGAAGTTATCCTGCGCAATTGGAATCCTGCTTTCATAGTCAAGCTACGTAAATGCGCGGGTTTGTAACCATACTACGAAGTTATACAGCGGTGTCCTCTGTTAGTTCAATTTTCGCTTTATCCTTCACCACAATCAATTTCAAAAATATAAAAACAAATCTTCATATTGTATAAAGATTCCTGTTAATGTTTACTTTCAATCTGCATATAAGCTATTCCATTCTAATTCGGTTTTTATTCGAATTATCTTAATTGCTTCTATTTCAATTTGCTTAATTAAAAATAAAATGAATTTAATTTCATTTCAAGAATTTCTTGAAATCATGCAAATTGGCAGTTGAAATTTTATAATTCAAAAATTTTCTTATTCAAGAATATTCTGCAATTAATCAGCTTAAGTAGTGTGGATTAAACATTTAAACGAAAATTTGTTCTATAACTCTTATAATTCTTGAAATGAAATGAAATTCATTTTATATATTTTATTTATAGAACAATTATTATAGTTAATAATTGTTCTATAATTTTATAAGAATCAGGCAATCATTAAAAATAAATACATTTTTATCAATCGCCCAATAGCCCGCGTCTTGAATCTTAAACCTTTGAAGCAGGTGAAATGAAATTTGATGCATTTCAATCAAGATATGTAAGAGAGAGGCAAAGAGAAACTTTTTTCATTGTAATTCGATTCAGATTAATCTTAAACTTTTCATAATCACATGTACCTGTACCGTCATCAAGTTTCTTAACACGATAATTATTTCAATGTTACTGCTGATAAAAATTAATTTTATTATAATTAGAGAGCGGCTACTTTTAGGTTTTCGATATTAGAAGTAGTCATTTTGCCTTAAATAAATAATTTACAGGTGTTGATATGTATGTATGTAAATATAAAATAATTTCCGTAAAAACTATTTTGATTCAATGGTCATTTGCTCTCTGGTTATAATAATAACGACGTAATAAAATATAGCTACAAAAATAAAAACTTTTTTTCTATTTGACTAACTTCATAATGCTTCCGTTTTACAATTTCCACCTCAGTATGAAATAACTGTATATTATAGCTTTCTCAAGCAAATTAAAAGAACTCTACAACATAAAAACGAAATTAAAAGTTTTACAATTGCAAAATTCATGAAAACATGAATTTATTTGATGGGTAATTTGCAAAAGGTTTACTAACAATATTATTGGAATATTTGTATTTTATGAACACGTAATCTTAAAAAGAGTATATATTATTTTTTAATGTCCTGCTAACGCAAGTTTCCCACTTAATTGCAGGAATGAAGGATTGTGTATACTACGTATTACAGGAATTACTAATAGTTTTGTAGTTAAAAAAAAATAAATAAAGGAAGAAAATTTATAGCTTAATGACCTTCTAGATGCTAAATTCCAAACGAAGCGTCATAAATCAAAACGTATCTGGACGAAAGCGTGCATTTCGTGTATCAAAAATTTTATTTAAACTCCGGCAGATTTTCCGGGAGATTTCAATTCGCATTTTCTGTTCGGAATATTGATGGCTAGCTTGATTAGCTATGCCGAACGCACGCGACCCCCATTATTCCAACACTCTTTCCATTTTAATTTTAATACTTTTATTAAAAATTCAGCCGATGTATTGCATATTAATCAGACTACATATTGCTACCACTTCAGTTTAGTTGCTGTTATATTATTCCAACGATTTTGTAAAGACATAACTATTTTAGATACACACTCGTATACGGCTGTCAATTAAATTAGATTTCACGACTCAATTGAGTTAATTGTTGTGTTATAAATATTTTGTAAAATAAACGTAAGAATCAGATAGAGGCATTTTTCTTTTGTGAATTTATATCAATGTCCTCTTTATAGTATCCGTTTATAGTATTCGTTCTTTTTTAATTGCTCACATGTACAAACGCATTCAACTAAAACGACACCCATATGCATTAATCACAATTCATTGATTTTAGATATAAAACCTCAAAATACAATTTTTATTTAGTTTGGCGCGAATGTACAACGTATGTTGGTATGAAAAATTGAAAGTAATTTGATAGATTCTAGGATATACGTATGGGTACATTTTGTTTTAGTAATTGTCATCCTCAAGGAAACCATTTCCGGTCGTTTGCATTTTACTTATACGATAATCGGTCAAACCAGTGAAATAGTTTTATGATAAAAAAAAAAACTAAGGTTAAAGCAAATTTACATTGATTATCGACACTGAAAGGTTTAAGACCTGAAGGATACCGCAAATAATTTTCGGGTTTAATTTCGTTTAATCCGAGCCCATCAAGATGAAATACATTATCTATCTTCATCTTTGAAAATACTGGTGCTAAGCTTTAAAACAAACAACGTCTATATTTGTAAATCCGGCTTCGTGAAACCACCTTTCAAGTGCGTCGGCTGCCTCGATGTAGTCCAAAGAATTCCTAAAGCTTACGCCTTCGCTGGCACTGCCTCTTCGTCCTTGTCGTCGTCACCCCCGGGCGGGTATTGCCATTATAGGCAAATCCGAGAGTGGCGCAACCCATTCCCAGCTGATCCTCTCGGTGAAGCTTAGATAGATTCCCGAATGAGCTCATCATCCGCTTTGACGGTATTTTATGCGCATTGCGTGAGGAAAGTGCTAATAAAAAGTGGGTGAGCATTTCGCTCAGTTTCCTCTCTGCATATGTATATTAAATCTGCCGGAGAGCAATATCGCGATACGCGTATAGGAGAGATTTGAGTGGCCGTCGAGGAAATTCACGGGGAAGCGTTTATGAAATATTTGCTCGATATTATGCAATAACTTTTCATATTTTCCAAGTGTGTGAAAAACTCGCTTGAAATACCCAGAAATTGAATATGTGCAATTCTATTAGATTGTCCTGGAAAGTTCTCGTCACAAAATACCGCTGGCGTTTTAACCAGTTAACGAGACGAGTGAATGAATGTAAAGTGAGAAGCCCTGTTCCATTATTGAGCTGGTCTAAAAATAACCCTTAATGTTTTTCTTCTTTAAGAAGGCTGTTTCAGCAGTGGACAAATATGTGTATATGTGAGTATATAGTAGATATATTCACTGAAACTAAATCAAAGCATTTATTGAGTAATATAACTCGTGAAAAGCAGAGGAACAGAGGATTTAACAGCACCAGGGCAATCACAAAATCAACTTTTAGAAGCACTTAATAGTCATCTTTTAGAAACTTTTAGAAATTTTATTATCCCACTAATAAAAATAATTATTATATGTATCTGAAGAAGACACTCTGTAGATGAAACAATTATTGTCATATCGAATAACAGAAAATATGGAAGTCGTAATATACAGAGTACAATCGATTAGGTTTCACTTATTAATACTGTAAGAAAATTAATTCTGCAAATATCAATGGTCCAGCTCAGTAATAATAAAATTACGTAGTATAAGAGTGCGCATCCTCTTTACTTCAAAACCTCGTTCATAAACTATATGTGCACTTTCGCTTTTTATAAACACATCGTAAAACAATAAAGCTCCAGCAAGATTCACGGTTACTGGCTCAATGTCGCCCATTAACAATTCCATAACAGAAGAAAATTTTAAATTTCCACTCGCCTTAGTTACTGAATCAATTAATTATAAACCAATTTTTACACATGTTAACACATTTTATAAATGCTGATCATAATAATGTAATTTAATGTGTTAAAGGATTGAAAAAGAAATTAATGTTATAAAGGGTCTTTCATTAAGAGTGATAGTAGTTTAATTTTAAATAAAACAAAGACGGTTTTACATGCCAATTTAATTTTTCCTTCATTTTTAAGAAACAAGATATCGTTAAAATATCCACCACGACTTTGTTTACATTGACACACCCGATCACTCCAATTCCAATTGATCACCCTGTCGAACATTTGCGGTCGTATGCCGGTGATAGCTCGACGAATGTGGACTTCCAAATGATCCAAAGTCTGTGGATTGTTGGCATAGACTTGCACCTTGACATAGCCCCAAAGAAAATATCTAAGGGTGTCAAATCAAACGACCGCGGGGCCAATTTACAAATCCTCGTCGTGAGATGATCCAATCACCAAACTTATCTTTCAGCAAATTGAGTGTAGCATTAGCTGTATGGCACGTAGCATCGTCTTGTTGGAACCACATCTCTTCAGTATCGATGTTCTCAAGTTCTGGCCACAGAAATTCGGCTCTACAGCGGTTGCCGTTGACGGTTACAGCTCTTCCCTCCTCATTTCATGTAGCATTTATAGGTTGTTCTCGCATCAATAACGACTGTTTTGATTGTTAACAAAGCCATTCATCCAAAAATGCGCCTCGTCTGAGAAGATGATCTTTGGCCGAAATCAGGATCATCTTCCAAATGCTCAAGGGCTCAATCAGCAAACTCCTGACGTAATCTGTGATCGTTTGGTTTCAGCTCTTGAGTCAATACGACTTTGTACGGATGTAGGCCCAAATCCTTACGCAAAATTCTCCAAGTTGACGTCTGAGAAAGCCCCCTTGTTGCAATCGTAGTGAAATAGACAAATTTGGCTCATCGCTGCAGCTGCGATATTCTCCTCATTTCGCGCTTTTCGTTGTCTTGTTGGTCGTTCAATGTCCTGTAAAATAAACTCACGCTCAAAGTTTTCCACAGTATGGCGTATAGCCTGCTCAGAGTAACGGTGATGGCAACCCAACTCTCTGGTGAATAAACGTTGAGCATCCACAATTGACCTCGAACTTCGGTAATATTTTTTAATAATTTCTAAAATTCGGGAAGTGTCAAGCGCTACATGATGAAACTGCAAACTATACTGAATATTTTGATACCCGGAAGTAAAACAAAATATATCAGGAACCTAGTGGTCTCTCTTGAAAAATCTATCACTCCTATTGAAAGACGCTTTAATTACTTAATTTGGATTACAACACGGAGTAACCTATATACTCAGAAAAAAAAATACAATTAAATACAATCAGTGCATTTATTTATTTAGATGAATACACGTTAATCTGCACGGTCTTTCGGATTTTTTGCGTAGACTAAACGTAATGAAGTAATAAAATCATAAGTTTAGAGTTGATGACTATCGGCGAGATTTCTTTTCTCAGTAATAGTTTTAAGTTTATTAATTAAGATAAAAAATTAGAATATAAGTTATTCATCATAATTTTTTTATTACTTATGTATAACTAACTGCTAATTTCCGTATTTTTCGTACGAAAGACTTAAACGACACGTTTCAACGTTTATTGTAGTACATTTATTGCTCAGGTATTTAAATTACATCCAGCGCTTCTCAATGGTTTTTTGTAAACATAGATATTTCAAGTTATTATTGATCTTTACCCCATACCCACATTTTGTTTCTTTTCTTGTGTATTAATAGTGGTTACAGTAAATTATTTTTACATACTATATTCACACGAATAACAAAGTCGACAATTGAAATAAAAGGCAGATTTTTTAAAATTATTTTATATTGTTATATGTAGCACTTTTTTTTATGAAATATGCTGACATTTTAAATAAAATTAAGCGTGCACTGAATCGTTAAATCGTAAGAGTTACAGATTTGGTTAAATGGATGAAAAGTTGCACCAATCATTGCCTAACTCTTAAGTATCTAAAACCAGAATCGATTTTCTCTTGCTAGCTTTTAAGATGTGAGAAAAGTTGATTTTTGTTTTATTTATTTTCTTTTGTTACAAATAATACTCAAATTCTGAATTAACTTTATACAGGCACTTTTTGTTACTTTATCTAATAAGTCCAGTTGAATTGCAATCAAACGTTTCGTCTCTTCAGGACCGTTTTAAATTCTGAATCGCCACCTAGCGACAAGGTGGTAATTCAAGTACACATTCTCAGACGAAATTAATATTATTACGCCACTAATTATCCTATTACTTAATTGTTTTTTTTTTTAATTTTAAGTATCGATACTAAACAGTTGAAAGCACGGTAAATGTGTCAAAAAAAATTCTGAACTCTACAAAATATCATTTAAATTGATAAAATCTGAACGCTTAACAGAATTCGGCGATATTTTAATTTCATACATTTGTGTAAACTGTTTTTTAAGATATTAAATGTAGTACAGTGAGAACCACAATAATTATTCGATTTTTAATAGGCAACGACAAAAAAACATTTCTTATTAGTCGTTTAACTATTAAAAACAATCGTTGGAGGAACGATATTCGGAATTAAAAGTAATGTCTTCTCAATAAAAAGTTAAATTTGCAGTCTAATCACTTCTGACCGCTATAACGAGTACGCGAGCATGCATTAAATTCTTTCCGATGTTTGCATGATCGCCTGTTTGTTATGGTGATCAAATGGATAAGATCATGCATATGCATTTTATTGGGATGACATTACTTTTAATTCTGACTGTACAGCAACGCATATTTTGTATTGAAACGGTGATCTTAATTGGCTCTAGAGATATTATGACTTCTTTCTTTGAAAATATTTGAAGGTATGCTTTGAATTAAAAGAGCTTAAAAGAAATCGAAGCTATTCTGTAGAACATACTTCAACAAGTTGTACGTCGTTTAGAAAAGTGTGTGCAGAAGGAAGACCTCGGATGTTTAAATCACGTTACTTTATTTTAAGTAGAACAGACAATGTTGTGAAATTTAGGTTGCATATTTTAGTATACTTATTAAAAAATCCAATTCCACTATTACATTTCAAGATACTATTTAAAAAAGCCAAAATATTTAATGACAAAAATCCTTCAACAGAGAATGCTCTGAATACATATTTGGTCAAATGTATTATTCTGTTCTTACATTTACTATTCATATAAATAAATTTACACAATTTTTATTGTTAAACATAACAATTGTTTCGACACACAGTGCCTCTTTCAAATGTGACTATACTATTGAATTTTCATCAAGTAACGGCCGATTATTGCTTTAAAATGTACACATTTCTTAAAGTTTCGTTTATCGGTTGAAACCTTCTTCACGATAGGAACAGAAGTTGAACGTAAAAGTTTCCCTTAACAACCTAACTTATTATCCTTGAAAAACAATAATAGATATAACGAAACATTGAAAAATTGATGATTTTAAACTAATCCGGAAAAATATTTATGAATTTTGTATGTACATTTTCAAGAGACAATTTTGAAGTTTATTAGTTTTGTTAGATATCTTTGGACGATTAAATTATCTGTATCATATAATTACGCCACTAGTAAAAGATAGATTTAATCCTTGAAATATATGCATTGCATGTCTACACGGTACTCTTAACACATTCACCAGCAGATAAGTTGAAAAGTGGTCACGGCATTGTAACTTCGAATGCAAATGCTCCGAACGCTATTTTATGCAGATTTACTTGTAATGCACGATTCTATCCGTTCGGCGGCGATATTCCATTAAAATTCTAGCCGTCTGTATCCCGCGGTATCGGCAGGGATTGATCCGAAATGCGAACTCGTTATTTATCGTAGTGTCCCAAGCTAAGAGTTACAAAAAGCTCTGGGGAAAGAAACAAGTAAATAAAGCGCAATCATAGACATGTATTATTTATTAATACTTTCCATTGGTTCATGAGTATTTACATAGACAAAGCATTTATAAAGAACAGTTGTCGACTAATTTTAAATCACACTTCACTCACACGGTATATTTTTTTTATGATTTTTTTTTATAAAGCGCTTTTATTTATAAAATATTATTTATTGCACAGCAATAAAGCTCTTACATATACACAAGAATAATCCTAGTATGTACAGGTTTTACATTAGTATTGTACATGTATTTATTACATTGGTAAAACAGTCGTAGAGATATCCTCCTTCAATTTAGAAATATCTACTAATAATAGCAATGTGTTTGTATTCATACTGTTTATTGTTTATATTTACTGCTTTTTGTAAAAAGAAATAATAATTTGTCTGTTTATTGACATAAGTTTGCTACTCATTTAATTTTGGCCTAATCTCGCGTTTACCAACAGTAATTTACAAATTCCATGTCCTGTTCCAATCCTGCTTTCATAATTATATATATATATTATTTTCTATATTATCATTGAGTATATGCTATTTATATGTATACTCAGTGGTATTATCGTTTGTATTTTTTTTAATTTTAATTATAGGTATTACATTAAATTTTATTTCTAACGAATTGACAAACTCCAAACTATGAAATAAATGTTTTAAATAATCACAAAAAGCAGTAATTATATTTTGTTGGAAGTAACATGAATACAATTTGCTATACAGATGTACATAAATGCCATACACGGTATGGGTTTCGTCACAGTATCGACCGATTACAATGATATTAATTCCTAATCTGACCGGTAACAAAATTATACATTTACATTTCATACAGTATTAATTTAGAAGGTAATTACAATAAATAGATTAGTTATTCACAATAGGCCTATACATGGTCATTTCGTAACATTCGTTGATCTGTTTTGTCGGCTGCGTCGGCTTACTTTCCAACCGGTAACAATTAGTATTAAGCTCTGGAGTCTTTGATTGTATCAACTATAAATATACTTTATTTATTTACTTTTAAATAACAAACACTTGGCATCCTACTCCTGTATCACAGGCGTTTTTATTTTACTGTTCCCGAACACGGCGGGATATCAGATAATTCGTGAACATATAGTATAACTTGAAACTAAACATCACGTCAGAGTGGACTCGTAAAGAAAGTGGAAATTTATTTACGGGTTCACCTATGTATTTTCAGCAAACAAACGGAATACCAAATCTAAGTCCTCTTACGCTCTACATAATTTTCATCGCAGCGGAAAATCTGCGAGACAGAAGGAAATAAAAACACTAACACCTCTGGATATGAAGCAAGCAGGCACCTAGGATACGAAATCCCATAAATCTTGGATGGCTCAGTATTGATTATTTAATGCCGGTTCGGTCGGGCGCGGAACAGATTAAAATAAAACTGAGTTTGTGTGATAAATTAGTTATAAGAAGTTGGATGAAATTACCTAAGTGCTGGATGCTTACGGTAGCGAATGAAATTTTCATAACTTTGTTGTGAACTTTTTAAAATATCTATCTTTTTTTCTTGGCCGGCTAAAACACATGTAGGCGTAAATGAAACAACAAAATGGAGTCTATTTATGCATCACTGATGTCATTGCTCATAGTAGTAGTCGTAGTAGTTTCATCAATATAATGAATGGTACGTTGTCAAAATTTCAGCTAATTCTATTGAAACGTTAACCAAGTCAAAGAATCATGAATCCATTTATTTTCAGATGTCTAATTTGATTTCCCATATTATAATATTGATTTCACAAAGGCAAATATTTCCAAAAAATTACATGAGCTTAAATTATTTCTTAAAATATGCAACGCATAGGTACTTTTCATCAAAAAATGTAAATATACAGTTCTAGTTGTGAAGCGTTGGTTGTATGTTATGGGTTAAAGATCTTAACTTCAAAATTAAATGAACATTCTGTATATTTCCAGATTTTTTCAAATCAAATCCAAAAAATTAAAAATGTAATTTACCAAATTGAACATATCGCATGAAGCTTACATCTTTGACTTCAAACTATTTTATTAAGTCAGTGGAACCCAAGGTTCAGCTAAGAGTGATATTTTAGTAATAAGCAATGTTCTCACAATAAGGAGTTAGAAGTTGGTCAACCCTCATGTACATATGAAAAAAAACTAAAGAATAGTATTTTGATTTATAAGTTTAGAAAAGTGATAGTTTTCCAGTGAGTGTAAATGTTTGAATTTACGAGTGAGCGTAGCTCACGAGTGGATCAAATTTACACGAACATGGAAATTGACTTTTCTAACGTGTAGATCATGCTATTTTTTCGTGTAGTTGACGAAAATAACGCTAACGTTATGAGAGTGTTGAAGAATAATAATATGTTATCAAAGTATGTCAAGCATTTGTTGACGTAGTAACAAAACATGAGCAAGCAAATAATTTGTGAAAAAGATGAGTCAGTCAAACGAGAATAATGAAGAAATTTTACTCTTGGTATCAGAAGCAGAGTCAAGTTTATTACCTAAAAAGTCCAAAGCAAAGTACGAGAAAACTTACCAACAGTGTGCTGTGGTTGGACAAATGAAAAAAAAAGAGGGCAAATGAAGATTTTTTAATTGCGTGCTTTTTTTGAAAAGGTTTGTTTTATATATAAGATTTATTAGCACTGATTTTTAAATATTCTTAGGTGAAAATTCTTAAAGCTTCAACACTATGGTCAGTGTACCCGATACTGAGAAATACTTTACAAATAAATGAAAATGTGGATATTTCTGCATATGAAAAATTTCTGGCTTACCTGAAATGTCAAAGTGGTGGTTATGTGGCAAAAAAATCGAGAATTCTATCGATGGATAGGAGTGAATAGGAGTGAAGGAGTGAAGGAGTTTTTAGGAAAAGCCCCTGATGACAGTTTTCTGCTTGTGAAGGTAGTGATGGTAATTGCTTTGTGTGGATCATGTCGGGCGGAAGAATTACGTTTACTAAAAGTGGATGATATAGAAGATTGCGGCCATATTTTGGTCATAACATTACATGACACGAAAACAAAGAAAAAACGAGTCTTTACAGTTCCATCGCAAGGTGGAATAAACGGAATTGAGCTTTCCAAAAGGATTGGAATTTGAGACCCAAAAATGTGGACCATCGCAGACTATTTATATTTTATAGACGAGGCAAATGCACAAAGCAAGCAACACCTTCTACAATTTACCAAAGAAAATTGCTGCATATTTAAGGATACCGGTTCCTACCAACTTCACAGGACATTGTTTCCGAAGAACATCGGCGATCTTTTTGGCTGACAGTGGAGCTGACATCCAAGTTTTGAAGAGACACGGCGTAGTAGTGCTGTTGCAGAAGCCTAAGTCGAACATAGTATCGAAAATAAAGTAAAAATTTCAAAGAAAATTTTTTGTAATTCAACTGAAATGCAATCTTCGACCTCTGAAACGTCGAGATCAACAGCAGTCAACAGTAGCAGCAACTGAAGTAATAAATTCTAATTTGTCAGTGTCTGCGTTGCGGTCAGTTTCCTCATCTTCTGGCGTAATATTTAATAATTTAACAAATTGTTCATTTACAATTTACGCTAATAAATAAAGTGAATGAAAAAAAGTGTTGCTAACGAGGAAAGTCCCACTTTTCTTTACGATTTTTGATTAAACAATGTATCACTCGTCTGTCAACCACACGAAAAACCATTTTTCTTGCTTCCAATTAGTTTGTTTAATAATTATTTTGTTATTAATAAATGTATTTAAGAAATAATGCATGAAGTTTTATGGTGGTTTCAAATTTTAATTCAAGGGGTCTTTCAGATATGAATGCGGGAATCATTTTGACCGAAGTTTCAAGTAATTATATAGCTATATTGCTTGAGGTGGTCATTCTAATTTATACTTGTAACCTAACGACTCCTAAGTAACGGTATCTCCTAAGTAACATGGTAACTAGTTGCAATCTTGTTGTTTTGGTATTCTAATCGTAACAGATCAGTCGCAAAGCGCATATAAAATTGCAACCATTTTAAAGCAGTGGTAAAATTGCTCTCGTCAGTATGCTCATGAGCGTGTAAGGAATAACGTTTTAATGAAAGTTTTAATTAAAATGGCAGGTTAAGAATTCAATCAAAATAGCAATGATAGTGACGAAGAACCTTTTCAAATGTTTATTTCCTATTTGTTGGCTGCAACCGTTCTCATTTTACTGCACGTCTTTGATAAATTATATACTTACAATTTCTTACTAATTTACAACATTTTTGATATAACAAATTATAAGTTAATAAATTAAATAAACTAGTTATTGCGTCGGTGTTTATTCCGTTAAATTCATAATTTGCGCATAACACTTTTGAGAAAACAATGTTGCACAAGGACCAGATTTTTTTTTATTGTATATGATTTTCAAATTAACAAAGCGCGGCATAGCGGGAGACGTGCGTTCAGAAGCGCACATTACGACAATGTATGTCGTTTTACCACTAAAGTACCACCATGCATTAGAATGCGAAAATAATTAGATGGTACCACTAAAGCAGAGTGCTAGGTAGTAGCAGGATACAACGTTGTATCTTGCAACTCCGATTAGAATGACCCCCTGAGATTGCAACTAGTTACTACGTTGCTACGATGGAACTCCAGTTAGAATACAACCCACCCCCTCCTCAATAAACAAAAATCCTTGAAATTAACCTCATACGACATTAAATATATATTTTTGATTAGTATTTGTATGTACATATACCTAAATATATGAGGTATATGTAATAAAATCGGGCAAATAATTCTCCACTTTCTTTAATATCCAAGGGAATGTTTAGAGGAATGCGCTATGAAACCTTTATAAAAATGGAAACACAGTCTCTTTAAGATAAGTATTATTAAACGCAACTTTCCGGTCCAGGTATGGAATCCGCAATAATGTGATCTCTCCGCATAGTCGCGAACGAAGAAAAAGGAGCCGCCTCTCTGGACCGCGAACGTACCCTGCCCAAAGTAGTTGACGTTTGCGATCCGCATACTTCACGAGGTGACGTCGACGCCTCCGTCGCGTGGGACTGAAACATACTCCGCGTTGAGACGTCTAAATCCCGTTTTAATAAAGACGTCGCTGCGCCGTCTTCAAGGGAAAGCATACTTACATAATTGCCGAAAGTTGGATTGTATCTGCTGCGGTCTCCTGGAGGGGTGAAAAGAGCGTCTGGTCGTGGTAGAGGACCGCCTGCACCCGGAGGGGTGGTAGAATCATTGCCTAGAAAATATTCTAATCATTGGTACAAAAAACTGCATTCTAAAAGCATTCTTTTCTCAGTCAATTACATTTTACATGTTTTTGAGGGATTTTGCAAAAACAAGAAGTAATTACTTACCTCGAGGTGTATTTAGGATATCTGGTTGATGGTCCGTATTAGCAGTTATTGGACTTGTGCAGTCAGTAACAGGCTTCAACGTGTAGGCCACAACATATCGATGGTCTCCCGTGTTTATCTCTAACATGGAGCCAGGTCTCGATGTCTGCGGTGTGATTTTGGGTTGTTTAGATGTATCCAGCTGATAATTACAATGTGCCCCTGCACAGTGTCTATGACGTCTTCGCACTGCTAAGACAATTATAAGTAAGATGGCTATTCCGACTGTCAGGAGAGCCCCAGTAAGAAGAGCTGCAAGCGGAAGTATGCTGATGCTAGAACTGCCATCTGCAAAGAAATTAAAAGAGACATTTGAGACATAAATAATAAGATTTTGATATAAATCCAGGCAGAAACTAAATTAAATATATACGTTATGTAGCTGTATAATCTTGTAAACTGTTATAACTTTAAAAGCAATTTCAAATTTAGATATCCACTTTTATTTCGCAGGTCCAATAACAAATGCTATGATAGTAGAAACTTTGTTGTTCTCGTGGATTAACTAAATAGTCAAAGTTTTAAAGTTGAAGGAAAAACTAAAATAAAATTGTCGGGTTACGTGCACTGCATCTCCCGCCGGTACAAACTAGCGTTGACTTTTCGACGTGTCCCGAAAAAAGTAAAAAAGTGTGACACAGTTTCACAACGCACGAACTAACAGCGAAGCGGAACAAGCACACCACAAGCAAACACAACACAGGGTTGGGCTCGTTAATAATCTCAGATAAATTAATTGTGGTGATGTCTACTTTGAAATTTGCAAACGCCGTTCCCATTGCCATTTCGCAAGGTTCCCGAACGCAAACAAATGAAATTAGGGGCGCTAGTTGCATTACCATTAACGCGACTAAAATGTGGTGGTGCACTGTTACGCAAACGCGCGCCCTTAATCTTGCACGGTATATTAACTCCCGCGTGATCTATAACAGCGTTTTGCTTTAGGGTGAATAACAGACATCGGGTTTACTGCATAGCTTTAGCCTATTTACTATTATTTAGAAATCAAGTTAGGGAAGCATAATATAGTTGCTTTGAAATTGCATTCGAATCTGCATTCATGCACCAGAACAATTAATAATAATAATTCATGGTTTAGCGTCGAACTTCCTCCATTTAATGGAAGATACAATTTGTAGAAACATTCTCACTATAATAATGAATTATTATTTATTATAAATTTATTGCTCATGTCATAAGCTACAGAAACCATTAACATTTAACTACGTATACATAAACAAATTTTTTATAAAGAAATTTACCATTTTAAAATAAGACTCATTCAAAGTTTAAACAATTTTTAGTAACTGTAATATGCAGAGTATTTTAGAAGGAAACTTTAATATTTTAGGAAGTGTTAGTGTGGACCATTTTGAGAAAAAAAGTTCAGATAATCATGGAGAAATATCAATATCCAAAAGGTGGGAAGTTTAAAACAACAGACAAGCATCGAGCCCTCTAAATATCTCATTATGACATGACGCTGTTTGGTGTTTACAAATGTTTTTAGTTTTTAATTGAAATGGGTTTTATAGCAGCAATGCTCTTGCTGCTTGTTGAGGATTTTCAATCGGTAACAATCTGTGTCTCCCTAACCATTTAGGATTGGACACAGGTTTATACATTTTTTCATTAAAATCGTTCATTCTACCATCTTTTAAAATATTAATCCTTTCTCTTGAAACACCTTGTGTAATTAATAATTAGGTGTATATTATTAACTAGGCTATGCAAACGAAGGTAAAATAGTAATCAGTGATATTCCAAAACTAACCTGTACGTTTTTCCGCGTCATTAAGCGTAATATCCTCAAGTACAACCTTTTCACTGCGTCCTTTCGCATTTTGTGCGTAGATGTGTATCCGAAGGGTGGGCGGAAGTGCATCTCCGTTTGGAAGCAGTAGCTCTCCCAACTCCAACCGGAACATCGGATACTCCGTGTTGGAGCTACTGAGGTTGAGACGCATACGCATTGTACGGGAGTCGTAAGCTTCAAGGATGAACCTCTGGGGAAGACCCCCATCGTATCCTGCCCGACATTCCACCTCCAGGGCGTCTGAGGTATGATTAGTTGCCGTCCGGAGAGTACAGTTGCTCAATGGGCTCGGCTTTGCTGCAAAGTTGTGTAAATCCGGTTAGTCACGATCATATTTCTGTGCGAAACTTGTAGGTCTTGGGCAAATTTTAAGTTTCCTGGTGTAAGTATTATAAAAAGAAATTCTTTGGGGGATTATTTATTTCAAGTTGTAACTTCAACTTAAAGGAATTGTTTTATTTAAAAAAAGATTTTGTTGAATCCGGCGCAATTATAGTTCTCAGAGTGTAATTTGAAACAACACTGGATAAGCAACGCAATTTCATTCTACCACGAAAAATATAAGTATCACTCCTGTAAATATGACAGAACTTATCTTCGTGTATTAAAATATAGATTTATTTACTTATCTTCTTAGTACATACTTGAATATATAAAGTTAAAATAGCTGCACATTTTCTTCATGAATATTTAGGGCAAACCAATAAAACTGTGTCTATATTGGGATCGGAAAAAATAATTTGTCATTCGACTGAATTTAAAACTGGAAAATAAAAAGAGAAAAAGGTCTTTCGGGTCCGGATTTATTTAGATCCAGCCCTGGGCGTTTCGAAGATACATCAGGTTAGCGAATAGGTACCTTGCAGGAATTTATTTTTGCACAATATTACGGTAGGTATGCTTTGAGACCGGCCATTAAAGCCGCTCCAGCTGGTGGCATAAATACCGTGATTACAGATCAAAGCAATTGCAGAATAATTTTTGATTAAACACACATTTCAAACGGTATCATGTTCGGATAAAAACATAAAACACTCCGAAATGGGCGGCGCAACCTAGCGAACGCATTTATATTTATTTCCATTATTTGCGAAATGGGTATTTTACTGGACCTAATGCACTATCCGACTGCATTGCGAGTGTGTTCTACTGGTTGTAAATTTAATAATCGCTGTAGCATCTGTTGCGTTTATCATGAAAATTTCCGTGAAAATTTTGTTCGGATATTGAAATTATTTATTTCGATTCGGAACACTGAATGAACTTTTGTGCGGATCTCCGACCTGATATATATAAATTTTTGACAATACAACTCATTTGGTTCATGTTTTTGATTCTCTTTTACATGCATTTAATTAAAACCATTCAACTCGTTGTTTGGTCAAATTTATCGAAAGCATAAACGCATTTTATTTGCTGATTACAAACTATGTAAAATTCTATTTCATTTCCTACGTAATTTCTCCCAATTGAATAATTTCATACCTGAACCATAAATAACAATAATTAAATGTTTGCATGAAGTTGGAAAAGATAAAGAAGAAGTTTAGGCACGATTTAATTTTGTTTGGGATTTGTGCACATTCTGCAAAACATATAGTAAGGAAACTACATTCATAAATCAAGTATGTAAGGTATATTTAATTTTTTTATCTGGAAGAGCAAATAACAAAAATTGCTCCAAAGGATTATTATTATCATCTTTTAATTAAAGCAGTAATGAAAAATATCTTACATGCGGGAACAACTTGAAAGAGACAGGGTTCGGTCTGACGTCCTATGGAATTGCTTCCCCAGCAGGTGAGCGTCCCGTAGTCCCTCTGGGAGGCAGGAATGTACATGAGCTCGCTCATATTACTGGTGGTGGTGGCGAAGTGTGTTGGGGAAACGTCGAAGCTTTCGCCGCTGTTGTTGAACTGCCATACGAACGTAACGTCGCTGGGGTCAGCCGCCACGTGACACCTGACCTTTAGTACTTCATCCAACGATGCTCCAATAACCGTCATTTCGGAATCCCTGCACACCGGGGCAACTGAAATATAAATAATGCATTGTCACAACGCGCTCCCTTTTTATTACGCTTTATCGATGCGTCGCCGAAGAACAGGTTTATTTTTTTCTAACAAGAAAATTCCAGGAGCCTAACCTTGAAAATAAATTGAAAATAAATGTGGAGAGTTTTCGAGATTTTATTTATAAAGAAATATTGCATGCTCTCATAGGAACATTATTAAAAAAGAATCATATTAGGTAGCTGGAAATTTTGAAATTATTTATTACCTCTATTACAAACAAGAGCTTACATTAAAATAACAATTTCTAATATGTTTTAGCAGTCGAAATGTGCGACTGGTTGAATGGTTGAGCAGTATGGCCAAGATATTTCATATGCAACTCTGCAAATCTGTCATTTTTAACATTAACAACATGAGAACTACTACAGTTGTTCCTCACCAAAAATCATTGCGATTTATATTTGTTGGTCTGATACATGAACTACTTTCAATCGTTTCGATAGACTTTTGTTACTCTCTGGGTCGAAACAAAGTACAGTTCGGTCACCTACTATTTACAATCACAAGTAGTGAAATAGAAGTCGATATTGGTCATTTCCGAACCATTTTAATAGTTGACGTCGACTGCTAAAATGGACTGTTTGCGTAAACGCATATTTTTGGAATTTCATTCAAAAAATATATAATTAGTCTAGAAGCTAGCAACGTTGAAACATACTGAATTTTTAAATGGAAAATTCGAGTTCCTCCTTGCTACAAACTCGGTCTCAGTCACTGACGTTAGGGACGACTCGGTTGGAGCTGGTAGCGAAACTTCCTTTGAAAAGGTTAAATAAACATCATAGTGTCAAAGACCCTTCTTTTTTAATTCAATATCTATTGCCATTCGCAAATATTTTAATCATATTGGCAAACCATTTTGAACTAGCTATGACGTCGGAAGATTGACGTAAAGTTGTAAGGGTGCGCATTCACATTCAGATTATAATTTCAACTATGGTTTCTTTATGCATTATTTTACACCGTGATTCAAAAGGACCGCACCATCACTTAGGTGGTTTTTAGACCCACTTATTTGTTCTCAAAAGTGTAAATAAAAATTTTCCAGATGATTTTTTTACGAAGATGTAGGCCTTCGAAGTTACGAAATTGATGCTGATTTTACAGTAATTAGATAATGTAACTTTATGTTTTTATTAATGAAAGATGTAGATAAACGCCTGTAAAATTATCCTTGCTAATAAAACATAATATTTATTAAGTAATAAAGCAGGAAAAGTCTTTGGAAATGTTAACATTATTTTAGAAGTAGAGCCGGCAACGGTGCACCGAAAATTTGGTTTTACTATGGCTACCATAGTGTGACCTGACAAGTAAAATTTATCAATGATATTCACTTTATGAAAATCAAATTTTTTGATTGATTTCAAGAATTGAATTCAAAATGTTTACTTTAAATGAATATTGTGATATGTATCTTCTTCTGGGAGAGTGGTGGGAACTGCCGACGCGTTGCAGCAGCTTATGTTGAACGATATGGTGAACGTAGATATCCAGACAAAAGTGTTTTTCAACGGCTTGATCAGCGTGTGAGGGAAACAGGTCGATTGGATGTAATCCATGAAGATAGGTAGGCCACGCTCCGCCAGAACTCCCCCAGTCGAGGAAGCTGTTCTACAACTCGTTGAAGACAATCCTAGTGTCAGCATTCGAGATATTGGACGAAATTTAAACGTAAATTACAAAGTTGTTCAGCGTGTATTAAAAACTGAAGGTTACCATTTTTTCCACTATACAAAAGTGCAAGCTCTGTGTGAAGCTGATTTTCCTCTTCGTATTAACTTTTGCCATTGGATGCTGAATCAATGCAATTTGAATTCAAATTTTCAAAATCTGATTTTGTGGATGGATGAATCTTCATCATTGGGCAATAGAAAACTCCCATGTAATACATCGACGAGCATTTCAACAATGTGTTTCTCCGCTGGCATTATCAACGACACGTACTTTTTACCAAATCGCCTCAATGGGCATAATTTCTTGAATTTCTTGAGAGGCGATTTTCAAGAACTGCTAGAAAATATTCCCTTGGCGGTTTTAGTCAACCCAATATGGTTGCAATTAGACGGTGCACCTGCGCATTTTGCTAGACCTGTAAGGCAGTGGTTAAATGTAAACTATCCAGGAAGGTGGATCGGACGCGGAGATAATATCGCTTGGCCTCCGCGGTCTTGTGATATTACTCCGCTAGAATTTTTTTATGGGGACATATTAAACAAATTGTTTATCGCACTGTCCCCAACACTTAGCAAGAATTTCGTCAGAGAATTCTAGATGCTTCACATACAATAACGCCTCAAATGTTAAGAAATGTTCAAGAGAGCACTAGAAGAAGGTTAGAAAAATGTATTGAGGCAAATGGGCAAAATTTCGAACATTTATTGTAGCTATTTAGTTTTAGTTTAGAATTTAGATTGCTTTTGTTTGATTTTCAGTTAGTTTTACATAATATTTGAATAATTTATTAAAACGTTACATTTTGAAGTGAACCTTATTGTCCTTGCTCTTGCAGTCTGCATGTTTGCTTCTTTTAATTTCTGATTTTTCTAAATTCTAAATTTACCGTGATTTTTTCTTCTTGAAAGCACGACTCAACCAACTCTTTCATTATTTTTTTACTTGAGAACTTTAGAATAGCTGAAGAAAGTAGGATATTAAGAACCACAGTTAAGAATTGACATTTATTATTATGTCAAATTTTATTTCCAAAGGTTTTGACAAACCAGCGCATATGTAGTTGTCAACAAAATGATCTATGATTTCAAATTTGTAAGTGCATCTACAAGGTGCAGCGTTGCCTATTTGCATTATTTTTAAACATTCATATCTTAAAAACTATTCATGGAAAAAAATTTAAAAACATATTTGTGCTCCTGTTAATGGTCTGTATTTACACCAAAGCGATGGTGCGACCCTTTTAAATCACGCTGTATATACCAAATATAGAATATATTTAGAATGAACAAAAATTCTGTTGTTATCATGTCAACAGATCGTAAAAAGACTTGTTTTATAATTACGATATACAGGCGGTCGCCAAAATACGTGATTATGGCCATAGATTTCTGAAAATAAGATAATTTAACCCAACTTCTTCTGCTTCGAAGTTCTTGAAAAAAATTGGTAATTTTTTCTTATAATAATATAACGCTTGAATCAATTTGAATGATATTTAGTTTGACGACCCACGGGAAATTAAATCACATTTTTGGATAGTTTCAATAATTTACAGGATTGCAATTACACAATCGTGCAATAACTTTCTTGAGATTAGGAAATTACTTTAATTAATTAGTTTTTTTAAAGAGGCATTCAATAAGAAAATTTTTCGCATCGTTATAATTTTTGATATTTCTTACGGTTTAGACACAAAATAGAAAAATGTATACTCTAGTGTGCTACATCAATTTTTCATGGTCATAGCAAGTTCAAAATGATCTGGCAATATGATTACAATAGATATTCAATTAAAAAAGTAATATCTATGATACTGTAATGTTTGTTTAACCTATTTCAAGGGAAGTTTCGACACCTGCCCCTTAGATGATAAACAGACGACATATTGAATTTACTTTTAAACTTTTACAGAGATCATTATTTGATACAGAAACGTTTTAAAATACTGTTATTTTACCAGGGCATTTTAAATATAAAATAACTCCATGAAAATTTTCTATTTTTTTATAATTAAATTAATAAATGTAATATTTTTTTTGTAAACTGTAAGAATTTTACAGTTCCACGTGATATTTTTTACACCCCACGAACAAAAGAAAAAAACTTGCAGTTCTTTCTAAAACTAGGCGTATGTAAGGCTAAATATATTGGACAAGGGGACGCGTTCGGAATAAGCAATCTGTATAGATGAGGCGACCTGCTCGCTGGCTTAGCGGGCACAAGTTGTAATCCCGGTGCGGTCGGGCTAAACGGGACTCGTCTGGATTGACATGTGAGCCCTAGGGAACAGACCGCGCCAGTGCCGTACCTTCCATCATAATTTACTACGCTGCCGAACTGACAGCGCAACGTACGCATCTTTACGTTTATTTTTGCAAAAATAAAAGAAATCGGATAAATCAAATTTTTATCCGAAGTTATAACTTTATTAGGAAATAAATAATTTACTATTAGAATACTTTACCTATGCAATTCATTTATATACTGACAATGATTAATATCGGGATACTGAGGCACAAACTATAAAAAGAGGACATATAAATAACGAACCCTTAAGAAAGATAAATACACTTCTACAGTTAGTACCAAACTTACAACGTTAAAATTATAATCCGTTTTAAACCTAAGTAAAGACTTCCACCAAATATATTTAAACATTAAACCTCAAAATGTCAGCGAGAGACGTACAGAGAAAATGAATTGCATAACTGTTTTTAAAATAAAAATCTTCAATTTCCATGTTTCGATCAACCGTGCACTAAACAGGTACATTGCGAAACTTAACACATGTCGAAACTTGGTTTAACATAGATACTGATTTACTCTCAAAGACACTCTCTAAAGGTGAATAGAAATTGGAGGCATCAACAGAAAACAGCCACAGCCACAGAGCTGCGGACAGTAAAGAAACACGAGTAAACTAAAGAAATAGAAATAGGAAATTGTCTTTTCAATCTAGAAAAAAGAATTAATTTATTTTGACGAGTATTAACGCAAGTGTATGCGTGTTTATTCTGAAGCCCCTTTGAGGTTAGAACCCTTTCGAAAATTTGTGGAACTCTGCTAGTCACGCCACTGCCTAGTATGGTTAATGTGACCAGTATTTGCACTTGGACGAACCTTATTTCCACGCATACGGATTTACGAGGTTTGCTCAACTGGAACGAAGGATTAACTCATCAAGAACG
Source organism: Serrognathus titanus (assembly GCA_039766575.1). NCBI lineage: Eukaryota > Metazoa > Arthropoda > Insecta > Coleoptera > Lucanidae > Serrognathus > Serrognathus titanus. The sequence continues at coordinate 67,001,305 of CM077911.1, forward strand.
TACATTTACAGATTAAAACAACTCGAAACTTTTCATCTTGCGTTTCATATTTTTCGTAAAAACATTTTATTAAACGTCTATATCAATTATCTTCTTTAGATATACAAGATGAGTTTCAATTAGAAAACCTTTTTACTTATAATAAATGTTTTTTAAACTTTTTTTCACAAGGTATTACTTAATTAGAGTTGTAGCTTATTTATTTATATCATTTTTCATTGATTGTCATGAAAACACGAGAAATTAGGTCAACGCCTCCGCAACATCATCAAATATTTACCATCAAGAAAAATCGCCTAACACATACCAGCTGTATGTATGAATTTCTGATTGGTGTCATATTGAAGCGGGCGAAACTGATTTCCTTGCATCAATACAGACAACACTTTAATGTAGACGCATGTGGGTAGTATATCGACGAATTGATGGAAAGAAATGCAAAACTCTGAGCGAGGATTTCATTTTGCGCTGAATACAGGGAATTGCCAGTTGAATGCGTGCGAATCCGTTAAATTTCTAATTAGAAAAATAAATTGGATTTAAAGGGAGTGAGTATAAGCGTGGGCGGGTGGGTGGACGTAGGTGGGTTTTTACGTACTGAGGATCAGAATAACAATTAGTATCAACAGCAAGTTTTCAGTTTACTTCACATTTCAGTAGGAGGAAGTCGAGAATAGAAATACTAGAATTAATTTTTTTAACAAATACAGGATGTTTCGCAACTTCGTGAAAAAAATAATGGCATATTGGACATGAGATGTGTGCATAAATGCATCTAAATAAAAACGGAAATAGAAACAAAATAAAACTTACTCTCGACTGATAACGTATTGACAAATGTTTAGAATCTTTGGCTCAGTACCGGCTGAGTCACAATAAGTATTCAAAATCCCTTCCCTCGGCCACTCGTAAACACATATTTGTCCGGCAAAGTAATGATTCACAAGCGTTATAAAACATGTTTTGTTGTCGAACAGAGAGAAATGCGGCGTTAATACGATCGTGCAATTCTTGGAACGTATTGATTTCTTCTTCGTATACCAACGCTTTTACGTGTCTCCACAGATAATAATCTAGCGGATTTAGATCAGGTGAATGTGCAGACCGCCTGATCAGCCCGTTTCTTTCAATCCATCTACCAGGAAAAATTTCGTTGAGGTGAGCACGTATTTCTCGTCGAAAATGCGGTGGAGCCCCATCGTGCATAAACCACATCGTTGCTCTAAGATTTAAGTTCACATTATCGAGAAGTTCCAGTAGATTAATTCGTAGAAAATTTAAGTATTGGAGACCATCTAAACGGTTCGACAAGACGAACGGGGCGATTAAATTGCTGTTTAGAATACCTTCCACACGTTAACAGAAAACCGTTGTTAGATATGGCCGCGACGAATTGCGTGAGGGTTTTCCTCAGCCCACAAATGCATGTTGCGAAAATTACACACCCCATCTCTGGTTAAAATAGCTTCGTCGGTAAACAGGACATTGCCTGTTGTTTATGCAGTAACCAACGACAAAATCGTATGCGTAGAGCATAGTCGGCTGGTAGCAAAGCCTTAACTCTTTGAATATGGTACGGATATAATTGTTGTTCGCGAAGAATGCGCTAAACAACGGAGGACGATAAATACGTTTGTCTAGAGATATCACATACACTTAACGAAGGATTTTCCTCGATAATTTGTAGTATTTCTTCTTCTCTGTTTAGGATGCGTTATGGACGCTGCCGTCCTCCACGTCTTCCGCGACGTGCCCTTAAAGTTCCAGTATCCCTCGCTCTTTGCATAACAGAGAGAAATGTGGCACTGGTTGGCAAATATCGGTTTGGAAAATGCTGTACATACAAACGCCTTGCCCACTTTCACCGTACACTAGAATCATGTCAACAATCTCACCATTGTAAATTCTGCCATTATTTTCAGTAAATTTCCGTGCAACCACCTCAACGTTCAACTTCAAACTATCCGGCCCGGCCGGCGATGACTAACAATAAATTACATCACTCATATCTTCGTGAACATCATAAACTTAGACCAGAGACGTTCAAACGGTTTACCCGTTCGACAAAATTATTTACTTTCTGGAAAATTTAATAACACTTTGTTCAAACTTTCATTGTTTAATTTATTTTTAAGAAGTTACGAAACAACCTGTATAATATACAAACAATATTTTTTAGTATTCCTTGTATTTACGAACTAAAGGTCTTGATGTACAGTGGTTGTGGTGTGTATATGATGTCGATGTTTTTTTTTTTTAATTAATTTTTGCTAAATTCCGAAGCTTTTGATCAGTAACGAGTTTAACAAGATTGGGTTACGTGTTTGCAAGAAAATGGATTCGGCTCGCACGACACGTATTTCCACAGCTGGTTGTACTAATACCGAGTGATTTTTTTAATCATTGCATTACAGTAAACCTAAGGCATGTCGTCCAAATTTCATGGCAAGAGTTGATAAAAAAATTTAAAAATCACTTAGTATATACCACATAGTAGTCGACTTAGAAAAACATGATATTATTAAAACGTATCAAAATTGGGTGTCTATGTATACTTACATACTTCATTTAGTGTGTGTGCTCTCAAATTGAATGCAATAATTTTTGAAGGCACATTTCTTAAATGAAAGAAAAATTAATTTAATTAGCACATTATCTTCATGTGCAATCGCGCAAGTGTTTAGCCTCGTTCTAACGTTATAAGTGTTAGACACGCATCGTTGAGCATCGTAAGTCCCGCAGTAACAACGTTGTTGACGACATTTGTGACGCCACAAACTCCCTGTTCCAATAACGCCGACCCCAAAACAATTTACGAAATGCACTTCAGATAGGCATTACTGACAGGTGCTTCTGCTTTACGGATGTCACGCAACCACCACCCCGAGGGAAAGGAACATTAGCTTAGCCTTAAATTGATCTTCATTCTATATGTTAGGAAACTATTATTAATATTTTCAACGAATTTTTATTTTGAACTGATAAATTGTAAGGGTAACGAACCGAAATTATGCTTTTATGCCAAAATTATTCCTCTAATACTTGTGGTGATTTATTGTTAGCCCTGAAGTTATCTGTTATTGAAATTCGGCTGGGAATAGTAAATCGTTCGCCACCCATCGACGAACTCTATTCATAATTAATTCCGGCCTGCGCTCCGGTGGGGCGCCTCCACCTCGCCCTCTTGCGTTTGACTTATACGAGGCATGAATCTCGGGCCCCAATTCAAGAGGATGCCCTGAAAGTGATAGCTCAACGATGATGATGACCTCAGGAGTTGCCTTCTCTACAACTTATGAGATACATTTTTTACGACAGTGGATATAAGGAATTCCGTCCATACAACGGGGGAATATGTTTTACGGTTATATTATCCGAGGTATTTTTACTGGCTACATAAGATTTAATTAAACGCGGAAGGAGAAGGAAGACAGTTTCTCAAGGTGGACCTCGAATTTATGAAAAATTACGTGCTTTTTTCTAAAGTGATTTATTCTGTGATACTGCATTCAGAACCACGAACGCGATCAAAATTCAGAAAACGTATTTGCCTAAGCGAATATTTTAATAGATCTTCTGTTTTCAGTCAGCCGGTGGAGCTCGACTTCCTGCGAGCGCGAACATTAATTGTAGTGCACATAATAGCACGTGCTCTGCCTTCTCGACAACTTTAAACAAAGTGAATGTACTTTAAACAACTGTTGGCATATGTTTTAAGAAGTTTAATCCAATCGTGGGAACGTGTACATATCTCTATAATAGATGCTAGAATTTAAGAACGATTTTTTTAAACGAGAACACTTTTCTAATTCAAATGATTAATTAAAAATTCCGGATATTCTAAATAGAAATCATGAGCTTTCAACTTCAAACTTTTATAGTTTGTTTGGGTTTCATGCTCTACTTTATTTTCACAAAGTTTTCTTTCTCATTAAGCTCCATGGTTTGTTTTAGGGAATGGAAATCCAATCCCGGTTTATTAGTCCCCATGCAGTGTCTTTCCCTAGATGTGATAGGTAGCAGAAAAATAATTTGGTGCTAGTTTACCAAAAGGTAAAAGGGGTATATTTTATTTTGGCAAAATTAAGGGATGAGAAATTCTAGTTAAGATGGGTCTGGGATTGAAATCTTAAAGATCATGTGAGTGAAATAGGTAACGCTTCCGGCGGTAGCTTACGCTACGAAAGGTAATTAATGAATAGAGTTGCTTGTACGAAATTCCATAGATTTCAGAAGCATTAATTCATATACATAAATATACATCATGTCCATGATTTAGATTTAATGCTTATTTAATATAGGAAAGTCATTTTATTTCAGAAAACTGTTCGAAACTACAGAGTTCGGTAATCGACTTGTCAGACGTAGTATTTCTCACTTAGTATTGGGCACACGAACTCTCCGCACACGAGATTTATGTAGCATGCAATTAAATGCATATTTGAGGTGTCAGATACAAGATCTGGATATGTTACAGCACACCTGACTAGCATTACATATCCAAGCGTATAGCTTCGAGCATCCCACTGAAACAGTACTCTGCCTGAGAACTCTAAATTTTATTTTAAGGACATCTGTCACCTTACAAATATGTAGCAAGAAATAGCAATTATTATAAACGTGATAATTTGGCACCCTTTCGAAACATCTATTTGAAAAAGCATCTGATATTGAATTTCACTAATCAATTCGAATAGTATTTGATATAACATCAAATTTTTGATAATTGAGTATACCTGAACGTATGTATAGTTTGTTCTTTCATTATATGCCGATCGATCATTTATACTTTCATATAGATATCTCTTTCCACGTGTCACGTCACGTCATTTTATTATACAGGGTGTTAGGTTATTGCTTGGACAAATTAAAACTGTAAATGAAGGGTGTCGTATGGGATCAGAAAGTACTCAAACATGCCGGATTTTCGGTACATTTTGAAAAAATGCAAAAAGAGCGAACTATTGAGAACCGCTGATAGTACTTACGGAGCCAGCGCCGATTAAAGAAGATGTTCGAAATTCATGCCGTCAGCTCGAATGCATGCATCAGCACGACGCTGTAAAACTGCCCGCACACGGAAAAAGAGCGCCCGCGATATCTACGCTCTGCAGCACGTGCATTGCACCTACATTCGCCATACATCAGAATAATATCAACAAGTTCGTAATTTGTGTATGCATTCATTTTGTCCCCGACCTGCACACTCCGAAATATGTTAAGACACTGAACGTGCGTTATTTGCTTGTCATAAAATAATAAACCATCTGGGATTTTATGGCAAGGGGATCGCCCGCCCGGATGGCGTTCGGCACATGGGTGTAACAGTAGATAAGACAATCAGTGGTTTCGAAACAATTTTTATCGATTTTTGTTTGAATTTTTTCCGAGAAAACGAAAGCCGGAACACCCTCGAATGTAAAGGCTTTTTTACTGTACAGAGTGTTCTCCATACGTGGTTTGCAGGTGTCCAGTCAGTAACTCATGTAACATGTAAATAAAAAATAAACTTTACTACAAGTTTTTTTTAATCAAAATAGACTTCTGTTTATATTTTATTCGGCTAGTACGAGATAGAGTTAGTAATTAATTAACGCAGTCTACCATTTGTCAGGATGATGCTCCTAAAATAAGTTTCCTATTATCTGAGTTATGGACTTAGATACAATGAACAGATTAGGGATGTCTACTTGTTATGCTCGATAATATGAATAATCAAGCGCAGCAGCAGCGCCACAGAAAGGTTACGAACAATCGTTTACTGAACAATAGAGAAAGCGCCTTTGCGATTACAGATTACTCCGCTCGTGCAGGAAATTATTGCTGCCGCCTTATTTGCATCTCTAACGAGTGAGAAAGACGAGTTAGGTTTGTGTTCTATGTATACATTCGATGTTGACGTATCGCAGAATATAAGTGTGATTAATGTTGACATTTATATTTTCTTTTATCTTTTGTGCTGTTTAATTAATGTTTCTATTTTCTTGCATTGTTCGGATTCGTTTTTAAGGCAATCAATGTTGTGGTAGCATGCAGACGATGGATAATAATTTTTATTATATTCCATAACCAAAATGAATCAACTGTAGATCGTAACGGTCGCATATGGTGTAACTATTATGATCTAAAATTTTTGAGTTTGCCCAATAATTTGATTGATTATAATCTTTTACTTTAATATTAATGATAAAATGTAGTGAAAATAAAAAAAGACATTATTGAGATTGGTTCCCACTTGAAAGTTTTCATTTGATTTGAGTAGAATTTCGAAAATTGCTTTCGGCTTTACAAGGACGCTTCGATACACAAAGCACAGAACTTAATTAAATTTAGTGCAACGCCTACGAAACAATTTTTCTCATCCGCGACTCCTTATTGGATAAACATAAACGCGCCCGGGTCGTAAATAATATCGAGTTTAATTTCGAGTATTCGCGGAATGATGGGGAATGTTATAAAGCAACCGGAATAAATTTTATTATCTATTCTTCAGGATATAAGACAGCTGGAAACGCGCAGCGGAAGGGTAAATACAATGGAAGTTTTTAAGCCCGGAGGCTTATTTACATACCCTATCGATATCTGTTCTAATATAACTTTTATGTTTGCGCTTGTATTTGAAAATTTAATAAAGCGCTAAGGAAATACAATCAAGTGGAAGTTTCGGATTAACTTTTGTTACGTGTTACAGAGTTTAAAGAGGAAACCAGTTAAAACAAATTTCACTGGAAATAAATGTTGAATAAACACACAGTATTCATAAATAAAGTACACGATAACATTTTAGAAACTATTTACAATAAAGAAATACTCGAAAGATTTTATTATTCTATTCGGATAATGCAAACAAATATTCTAAGCTGAAGTGTTATTTTATCTGATTGATTGCAGTTGCGATCCTCCTGACTCTCTCGATCGATAGAATCGCCTTATTGTATAGGCAAACCGAACGATGTGCCAGTGACGAAATTATCTATCCAACTCTGGAAAGGCCTTGTGGATTCCAGAGCTGTTTTGTACAACTACAATTGATTTTCCGATAGGAGATTTAAACAGACTGTGAAAGTAAGAACCAGTATACCTAAAAACTTTAAAAAAATGAATGGATCAGTTTTGTTCCTTGTTTGATAATTTGAAACATGGATGTGGAAGTATTTTTCATATTTGGTATATGCATGTATCAATTTTTATCTTCCACGATATAATAAAACATTTACTAAATACATCGTGTACTTTTAATATAAGTGAACGTACTCTGAGGGTACTTACGAAATTTTTCAATTTTGTCTGAGTTTACACTCAGCTGAAATTGAAAACACGGATCCGGATATATTATCTTATGTTTAGTATTATGTCAGCCTTAAAATTTTATTAAAAGTGTTTCGTAAGGCCTTGAAGGGCGAAATATCGAATTCAATAAAACGTAAGTATTCCTTCTATTCTAATTCATTTGAATAATCAATATCGAATCCAATATAGGCAAAATTTTAGCGGCAATATTTACAACTTGCGGAATTCTCCGGGGCGAAAGAGGGAGAGAGAGAGATAGGGAGAAATAGAGAGTATTACGAACTAATGTAAATACGCAGACTAGCAGAGTCTCAGAGCGACTTTGCAACCGCGAAGTTAGTCCTTCCGAAAACAATTTCGACAGCATTGTTGTACAGTCTTTACGCTAGGTTGGTTCATAAACTGAACCCCCGGGATTTCAAATGCGATCACGTCTTAGGGAATCAAGTGATGGTGTTACCGGGAAGTCGTACGATCGATCGTATTTTACCTAACCGGAAAGTTTTGTTTCGCAGCCGCTAAAGGCAACACTTCTCCCTGCCACCACACGTGACGAACTTTCCTAAACTATACCCGGTCTAATTTTACTGGAATTGTCTTTTGTCGTCTTCCATACTGATTGTTTCTTTTACTCCCTAAGTTGTGGATTTAGCACTTTTTATATTGTCTTCATGAAATTGGTTCCCGTTGTCCCTTCTTTTCATTTATAAATACGTAGGTTGTATTGGTTTCTCTGGAGCTTTTTTTTCCGAGCGCCGTGTGAGATACAACTTCTATTTCTCCTTTTCGTACAAACTCCTACGTCTTTAGAAACGCAGGATTAATTCACTCTTATCTACGAAACTCATAATACAATGGCACATTTAATTTGAAAATTCCAAGAGGCCTCTCTACTGTTGACAAGATTGTTATACACTGTTGGTTTCGCAAAGACTATCTATTAATTTATAGTAAGTAAATAAAAGATAGAGCAATAGAAACCGCATGAGTAAACGAAATACCGTTGTCAATAGATAGCATCTATTGTAAGAATATTGGAATATCTCAGAGTATTTTGATTGTGTTTTAACCTCTTGTGATAATGAGGGATGGAGATACTCTGAGTACTCTAGAACAATGAATCGAAAACGCTAGAAATAAACACAATAAACATGAAACAAATAATACTTACATCTCACACGAAGTATAACAGGTTTGCTCATTGTCTCACCCCTGGGGTTGACAGCGAGACATGTGTAGGCTCCACCTTGCCACTTGGTAACCCTTTGTAGAACTAAACTGTGGGTGCTTATAATCACGCCAGATGACATGTTCTGACTAACCAGAATGCCCTGTAAATAAATTTCATTAAATATATGTTATCACAAAAGAACAAATATCACATAAAAAATAACTAAATTTGAAACGAACAAGAACAATTCAATTCTTGCATATCTTAATCAAGCGTATAATAAAATATATAGTAATTTGAAATTCAAGTGTAGAATAGAAACCTTCAGGTGTGCGTGTGAAATATTTCTGAATATCTTGCAATGTAAGGCATAATGAATCGCATGTCACTTTTTCGTGACAACGCCAGTTATTTAGTTCGCAATTTCGTAGCATGTACGATTCACTCTGGCCTCATAATATATTACACCGTGTTAAAAAGCCCTGTTTACGCAACGGCACGACATGTGAACAACTTGAAGAGCAAAACTTAATAAAGAAATAAATTGTTTGCGAACGGACCACTTTTTTCTTGCTTTCTTTTTAATAGAGGAAGTAAATAAAATTACTTAAACCAGTTTGAACTTAAACGCCCCGCTTGTGTAAATCCAGTTTTACTATTATGAATTCCCAGTTTAAATTTAAATTCACCTTCTTTAATATTATCACATCCGCAATCATTCGTTAGATTTACTTTTGATCATTGTTTTCCTCTTCAATCTTTGATTTTCATTTTTCTGGGTTTTGCAAATTTTAGTCCCTCCTTTTTCTTGGTTTTTCTCTTCTTCTAATAACGCGGGCATTCTTCCTCAGTTAAACCTCCCTCAGTATCCCAGCCATCTTGCTTGCATTTCACAAATATTATTTTCATTTCTTTATATATTGCCTGTAGTTCTGAGTTGTTTCTTATCGTGAAACTTTCATCTACACCCTTGCATTCTATTTATGTATTGTAACAATTGTATAGATCTATTTTTGTTTTCTTTGATCTCCTCGATTTTTTCAACCTCGTTCTCCTTTTATGTCTTTAGCTCTTAAGCACGCGAAGTTTTTTTCTCATATTAGAACTTCAAAGTACAATGATTTCTTAATTTTCTCGAATCAGTTTGTCTTTCCTATTCTATTTCTTACCACGTCCTTCCATTCCATGTCGGTTCTCTTTTAATGTTCGAGACCCTTACACTTACCTAGATCCTCCTGCGCAAAATCCAATAATTGTTAATTTATTCGTTAGTAACATCGATTTATTCGATTAAGTGTAGAATGCAAATAACAGCCAATTGGTTTTTAAAACTGAATACAAGTAAAGTTGAAACTTTTCCCGCTTGAGCTGTACAAGCACAGAAAATATCCAGGAAGGACTGTTCAACAAAACCGGGGAAACTTTAGCTGTCAAGTGTATTCATAACTTTACGACGCAAATGCATATTTCAGGGCGTATAACAACGGGAAGTTTTCGCGCCTATAAAATCGTAATCACTCTTCTGATGCGCAAGATTCAAATTACTGGCGTGAAGACACTGAAAAATTTAATATAAGCAATTCACAATAAAATTCAGGATTAAATCACTGCACACAAGCCTGTAAACTTGCTAGTCAAATTTTGAAGTGTTCACAGACTTGAAAGGACGTTACACAATTTTAGAAATAGTCCTCATACAATGTTGCTTCGAAACAATAAACAATAAAGATCTGAAATTACACAATTATTAAAAATTACAAAAGTCTTAAATATTTAGCGTCTTTGTTCAAATTCATCACCACAGTCTCCTCAGATAAATAAGATAACTTGTGTATATGGAAAAAATTTGCTTAGAATTTTTTTTTGCCTTAGTTGTTTCTATGAAAGCTAACTTTAAACACGAGCTACGATACTTAAGCCAGCGCATTCCTAAGATACGCGTCTCAAGAGACGTCGAAAACTTGCGCCCCTGGGGTAAATTACCTGTGTCCAGGCATTAAATTTGCCTACTCGTCTTCCTTTTTACCGTCCATTTCCCTCGCATTCACAGAGCTGCCTGTAAGTTTGTTTATTTTTAATGTCGTTCCTACTAGTTTTAGAAGCCCATCTTTTTCCACTCGCCCAATAAGAAAGATGGTAAACGCAATGCAAGACGGGAGCGCAGAAGCGGGGGGTGGGGGTATTAAAGGCCTTCAGATTGGTCAAACTGCCGTAACTTTTGGCCAAGTATAAATGGCTCGAGAAACTTTGCTCATGTATGAAGTTCGGCTGCAAAAGACGAACTAATCACTCCCGGATTAAGTTTTTAGTCGTTTCCTTAGATAATTTTTTCTTCGTTTCGAGCGCTTTAGAAAGTCGTTTTTCTCTTTAAATTTTAATGTACTGGGTGAGTAATAATCGGTTAAGACAAGAGGGGGCATAAATTTTGAACTTTCGTTTATACAACGACTCCATTTTCGCATTTATTTTTCACTTTCATTTTGAAATGAATAATAATCCAAAGTCTGAAACACGTAATACTTTTTTTTATCATACACGATATCATAATGTATCGTAATGTGTTCGCTTGTTCGCCTCTGTCGTGGGACCCCTAGGTTGCCTCTAAAGCTGGGCGCCAATCTTATGCAATTGTTTCCGTATTTTGTGTAGAATTTTTGTTTAGGGAATGTGATATTCTTATGCGCTGCGTAATAGTATTCGTGTTTTGTGTGGAATTTATGTTTAGGGAATGTGAGTTAATACTTGTGCCCCATGTTGAGCACCAATTTCTATGTAATGGTATTGGTGTTGTTGCTCCTAACGTTGGGCACCGATTTCATTTAATGCTTTTCAAGTTTCGTCTAGCATTTAAGTTTAGGGAATATGCCATTCTTGTCACACACGTTTGCGTGCCAATTTTTTGGGTTTGCGTATATCTCTTGTTGGTCTATCTTATTATATTCTGTTGTGTGGAGTAAATGTAAATTTTGCTTTAAACTTTGTTAGTAGTGTTAAGTTGATTTTGGTTTCTAATGGCGATAAGTTTTTTTAGCCTTTGAGTCAGAAAGCTTTTTTTGCCTCTGTTTATTTTAGTCTTTCTTTGAATTTGGTTTTAGTCTCTCGTGTGTATGTGTGTGTGTGTAATTTCAATTAGTTATGACCTTACTAGTGTCAATTCTCACGAATCCTACAGAATCTCAGTCTTGTCATTGATAAGAATATTTTGTGGATTTGCGTATTTTGCTGAGTAACGATGGTTGTTGTCAAAAAAAAACTCTAAAAGTCTTACATCATCGGCGTGAAACATAATTCTCAACGAGGGTTATTCTTTCTCGTTGCTGTTACGTGTGCTCATTACGATTTAAACGTTTTAAATTGTGCCTTTGTGCCCTCAATTTGGTAATGTTACAGCTGTATGTGATTTCCCTGCAGCATCTAATTAGTCTCATCGCCTTGTCTCTCTACAGTATGGTTTACTTTCACTGGCTAAAAGTAGCTTTCATATTTACACTGAATATTCTAAATTGATTTCTAAAAAAGTTTTTTTTCAAAATATCCTCCTTTAATATCCTTTTTAATTCCGTGGCATGAATCAAATGAAAGAAAATGTAAAAACTGATATATTTTTTACACAAGCTCTTTTGTGAAAGGTACTTTATCAGAGAGTTCAATATCATACATTTAAAAAAATTGATGCAGTATATCATTTGTCAATCACAGCCTCCTATATTTAGAGACAATAAATGATGTACAGCCCTCGTAACACACATCGTCATTTTGTCATTGCTATAACATCCGATCAATACGAATACCATGTGTAATTAATTTATGCGACAGTATTTTGGTAAAGCGTCACAAATCGATTTTGTGGTTATCAAATCCGGCTAATATTACTTTATTGTACGTACATACATACGAACGCATACGTGACGCAAACTATTTATCACTGCAACCATTTATCAAACTGTAACATAATATAGGTAATTATATGTAATATAATTGCTGTGCAGATTGCATCGTTTCGATGTTTTACTGGGCATAAAGTTACAAATACAGCCGGTGACAGTCACAGTGAGCCTCCCACAGATCACACGGTCGAAACAAGAAGCTGATATTACACGATACACCGCGTGATCACGCGAAGGTAATTTTCGTTAATTATATATTTTACATTAGCATTAATAATTACGAAGCTCGAACGAACATGACGCAAGGAAATGCATTCCGTTCGATTTTATCTCGTTTATGTTTCGGTATTCATGAGTTCTCCTGCGTATGCAAATTCCGGAAAAAAGAAAACTTCCTGGTTGGTTTTTTAAACTTTTCTAGTTTGCCGGGCAGATTTACTAACGCTTTTAACAAAGTGTCGAATAAATATTCTGTTGCACCTACATACATCGAATCCCCGGGGTGATCGTTTCTTTGATATGTAACGGTACCTACTTTAAATAAATATATTTGACTTTCACAAATTTTTCTATTCTATATTTAAGAATCAAATAAATCTTAACAGAAAAATAATAATAAAATTTGTTGAAAATGAAATATTGTCAGATTTGTCAAAAAATTATTCTTTTATTTCTCTTTCTCTCTCCTTTTTTTATATGTAAAATATTAGTCCTTCAAATCAATCACCAAGTGTATAATCGACTTTAATTTGTAAAGTCTTGTAGTTATAATGTAGTTATAATGAACGTTTAAATAAGATTACTAAAGTAAATTGGATTTGGTTGTTCATAACACATATATCGCATAAAAGGGTGCGAAGGTAAAAGCAAAACCGTATTCATAAATTTTAATAACTTTGGAGCTTTTCAAAAGCGCACACAAATAAGACAGACCAGCCCTTTGATGTAGGAAGGCACATTTTATTATCGTCTACGGCAAACTTCGCGGTGCTCTTCAGCGTATGCACGATAATAACAGGCGCTCATAAAGAATGTATTAAAAATATGTCCGATAAGAAACGCAGAATCTCATTTCGGCGAAAGGCAGAGGCGGCGCGTCCCGAGCAAACAAAAACGCCGAGAATGAATGAACGCACGTGCTTTTTAAGACGTTCGTGTAATAAGCAGATCAACATCTGCAATTACAACGTAAAGTACGATAATGTTCTACAAACATGCAATTTAAAAACTCCACTTCGGTAGAATTACAATTTCTCGGCAAATATTTGCACTTGGCTGAACTCCGCCATGCTGTTCGTACAATATTGATACCCGAGGATTCTTTTGATGTTTGCCTTTGATTATAAAGCTTTTCACATAAGCTTTTAATTATGATTTGGGGTCCGTCTAATTTAGATGGTAATTTTTCCAATTTGTCTCTCGTTTTTATTTGTTTAAGTGCGCCGAAAGAGATATCGTTTTCAGCTCGTCCATTTGATGTTTCCGGTGCGTTTTCGCCTTGAGGAATTAAATCTAACCGTAAGAGAAGAAAACGAAATATATTTACGTTGCTACAATACTTGACAGTTAAAGTAGAACGCAAGGAAATTTGCTTAGCACTAATACATAATCGAGGTAAGGTTGAATTTGGCATAGTTTTAAAACTTTTTGTTATCTTTTTACTGTCGACTTCTATACAGAAATCATTGATTCATTTGTTTGTAAGGCTATGTTTTGATAAAAAGATACCACTGACTATGATCCTCTTCATTGTTCACTACAGCAGCTAGACTTGCAATAATAATCAGGGAAAGTGGGATCAGAAGAACAATTATAGAATCAGTGAATAACACACACGTTGGCATATTCCAGTGGCTAGAACAAAAGTAAGGTTAGATAATAAAAACAATAAGAGTTGGCAAACGATAAAAGGTAAAGATCAGTGGAATAAAAATAAAATATTGGAACCACGAAATTGTAAATAGAAGAAAACTTTAAACTCAAAATTATTAAATTAAGATAAAATCGCCTTTAGTCGTATCTAACAATAAAGACCCTTAAACCACCTCGGTGACCTAAATAAACGGGACCAAAAAGAGAACACGACTAGATGTCGCTAGCGCCCGAGTTGATTCGAGCGTGAGCTTTGAATGTAAACAATGAGTTACTGCAGAAAATTTAAAATTAATTAAAGTTATTCGAAGTATTTTCGCGAATGATAGTGGACCCTCCCTTCTTCTTTTGTTTGATTTTTTTATTATTGTAGGATTGGATGTTATGTGTTTTTTCCTATAATTTGTATGAAATTTGTTAAATGTACTCATGTAATTAATTTCGTATTAAGTAGGTCAAAAAAAAAAGAAGAAAAGTAAGTAAGTTTTCTTTTGCCCTAGACAAACACAAAAAAGCCTATAAATTGGGGGCTCGTCCGGGATAAAGTGATAGTTTGGTAGAGGAAGATAACAAGAAGGTAGCACATACAATTTATTTTTTGAATCACGCGTGACAGATTTGAGTTCACGTACGGTCTTGCAATTAAAAACAGTTTTGCAGAGAAAGGGGTATTCAATGACCGAGAAAATAAGCACGAGCTGTTGGGTTGAATACTAGAGCTAGATCCGGAAGGTACGTGGTTGACAGTTTTTACACAAACTAAAGAGATAGTGCAGGAAACCGAGTTCCAAGATAACACTATGGAAGAGACACAACGAACAACATTAGCACCGAATAAAACAGCGTTGGGTGATACTATGGTACATTCCAGGGCACAGCGAAACATCAACGACAGGCGATTAACAAAAGAATTCGCATTAGAAAGAGAAGTTGGACTGGTTCGACAGGAGTTGGTGTTACTACAGACCCACTAATCTGTAGCAGGCAGTGTGCCAACGGAGAGCAACCTGCAAGGAGCAAGACGTCGGTAGGGCTGGCGAAAAAGCAGCACGTGGAGAACTGGCGAAACTGGTAGGAACTGACCTGTTAAGTAACAACTATAAGCAAGCGAGGAGCAGAATTTAAATGTTAGGTGAAAATAATGTAAATACAGGTCATCACGTTGTAAGTTTTATGAAACGTCTCTTGTTAACATAAATGTAGTTACGGTTTTGATAAATTATTTTGTAAAGCAGAATCATACGATTGGATTGGATCTATGCTTTTTAAAAGACATTTATAAATTAGACGATAACTCAGCAAAGCTTCTGTTAAATATGAAGCTCAAAGGACGCGCGTCAGAATGACTAAACTCTAGACATGAATTTGCTCTTATGTCATTTGAAGTGTCAGAATTGCGGAAAATGTTTTCGCACAGAGCATGTATATTAATCGCGAGAGAAAGATTCCAACAGCGGACTTGGAAACCCTCTGAAGCGTTTAGGAAATACGCACATGATAAAATTATTCTGGCAAACGCTATGCCGATCACTGATCGGGAAGAGGTACGCGAGTATATAATAGCGGGAGAAAATTTGACAATACAATCCCTAAACAGAGCCGTCTCAGAATATAAAAATAGACCGGATGTATATAAAATTGGTACGGAGTCTTTATTGTCCGAGAATGTATTCAGTATCGAATATCAGAGATAAACAAAACGTGTGTGATATGGTTTCGCAATATAATCCGCAAAATGAATACGATATTGGAATTGAGATGAATATTGTTTTAAAAGAAGATAAATCGATTTACCAAAGGGCGAAGTGGTAAGTAAACAAATTAATAAGTGATTAGAACAGGAAATAATTAATCTTTCTATGGCAAAGTATGCTAATCCAATAGTATTAGTTAAGAAAAAAGACGGAAAAATAGATTACGTGTCGATTATAGAGCACTAAATAAAATAAAGTATCTATTACCATTAATTGATGACTTATTGGATAAGTTTCAGGGAGTCAAGGTATTTAACACTCTGGATCTGGAAAATGTTTTTTTCACGTACCGATTGCAAAGCGAATTTACATCCTTTGTGGTTCCGGATGGTCAATATAAACTTATACGGATGCCTTTCAGATTGTGTAACTCACCTAATGTGTTTCAGCGATATATTAATTTCGTTTTCAGAGATCTGATTGGAGAAGGCAACGTATTGGTTTACATGGATGACCTTATCGTTCCATCCGTGGACCATGGGGAAGGTATCGAAAAATTGAGTGAAGTGTTTTGCTTTCAGAGATCTATTTAGGAAAGGCAACGTATTGGTTCATATGGATGACCTTTCCGTTTCGTCCGTCGATCATAGGGAAGATATCGAAGAATTGAGGGAAGTGTTTCAAGTAATTGCAAAAGCGAGCTTGCCTAGGTAATATAGTTAGTCCATCGCCACATAAAATTAAGGCGGTTGTGAAATCTCCATAGCCAAAGAAAATACACAAGCTCCAAAGCTTCTTTCTTAAGAAGCTTTAATCCAGTATCCAGATAATCTTTTAACTGGATACTTCCGTAAATTTATACCTAATCACACGGTAGCTCAACCGTTGACTGACTTATTGCGTGGGAAATGCGATTTCAATTTTGGGTCCGAACAGCGGGAAGTATTTGTACATCTGAAGTCGAAGTTGATGTCCGAACCAGTACCAACTTTTGTACAAGATAGGAGCGGAGACAGAACTGCATACCGTCGCATCAAAAATAGGTATTGGAGCTATCTTGTTATAGAGAGATACCGACGATGATAAAATGCACCCTGTGTACTATGCCAGCAAGAAAATTAGCCACGGAGAAGGGAAGTACACTAGTTACGAGTTAGAGCTGTTGGTGATCATCAAGGCTCTGAAGAAATTTCGTGTCTGATTGTTAGGAAACCGTTCACTATCGTGACAGACTGTAAAGCATTTACAATGACCATGAACAAGAAAGATTTATGTGTGAGGTTGGCAAGATAGGCACTACAACTGGAAGAATTTCAGTGTATTCTATTCTATTCAAGCGGAGTGAAAGATGGAAGAAAAGGAAGCCTCGCTAAACACATTGGATAAAAGTTCAGTAGCACTGAATACTTACCATTTCGACCATTTAAGTCCATTGCAAACCACCAGTAAGCGTTATCACCACCTTTTCGTAGTAGTGGACGCATACAGTAAGTTATGTGGCTTTATGCCACAACGACGACAAATACAGCAGAGGTTACAAAAGCAGGCAGCAATCTTTGGGAATCCGAGGAGAATAATATATGATAGAATAACCGCATTCACCTCTGCTGAATTCAGAAAGTATTGCGACAAACAAGGTATTCAGCATCAGCTGATAACGACAGGAAAACCACGATGTAATTGACAAGTAGAACGGGTAAACCGTACTATAATTCCGTTACTTGCCAAGTTGTCATCATCAAAACCTGATGAATGATACGAGTATTTCGAAACTGATTAGCAATGTTCGAATACTATTGTTTACCGGAGCATTGGAATGTCTCCTTTCAGAGCGATGTTTGGAACATCACGTCGATTAAAAAGTTTGTCCAATATTGCTGATGACATCTATAAGGAGTTGCTACAAGAATTCCTAGAAGAACGTGATAAACTACGAGACCGGGCTGCTCAACAAATGTCTAAGGCGCAAGCAGAGAATAGAGAGAGTTTTAATAAAAAGAGGAAGGAACCACAACAATATCAAGTTGGTGATTTAGTTGTAATCAGAGGAACACAACAGAGTCCAGGATTAAAGTTGCACTTCAAATATCAAGGGACCATACGAAGTGACAATGGTATTGGGTCACAAGAGATTATGGGTAGCCAAGGTTGGACGGTCCCTGGAAAATTCGATCTACTGCCAATTCCATGATGATGTGGACAGAGGAATTACATCACGAAGAGTCAGAACTAGATAAGCCAGAGAAGAAAGATGAGTGTTGTCATATTTTCGAGGAAGGAAAACTTTCAGGACGGCCGAATGTAAAAATTGGGTCCGGAAAACGTGGTGGGATTTAGTTAGACAACCGTTGATCTATAAACGTTATGTGCTTTCGTATAATTTGTATGCAATTTATTATATGTACTCATGTAATTAATGTTGTATCAAGTGGGTCAAAAAAAGAAGAATAATAAATAACTTGAAAGAATAAGAGTGTCTTTACTTTCCTTCTACCCTAGATGAACATAAACTTATTATTAATTTTTTTGTTCATCGTCAAAAGTTTTTAGTTTATGGGGCTTACACGTTGCTTAAGGATCAACAAATCATATGACGACGATAGTCGTCAAGAAACGTCAACATAACAAACGTCAAAATGACAATCGTCAAGAAACGTCAGATTGACAAAGAAAGCAATGTAATACAGACAGATACAAGCGAAATAATACGTTGAGATCTACGTATCAGAGCATGAGGACGATCGTCAAAATAAACAGAGTTAACGAATTAAAGTGAAACCACATTCGTTTCTGATTGGCCAGCTAATAAAATCGCCACCTCATTTTAGTCGCTAAGAAAACTGACGCAAACACAAAAAGACTCTACCCTTACAAATAGGATGCATCTAATGAAGCAAAGTTATCTAATCCAGAATTTGTTGAAAGAACGGTGACAGAATGGGGATATCTTGAAGGAATTCTTATATCGAGTTCATCTACCGCGACCAGTTTCCCTACTATTCACAACACCGCCACCTAAGAGCAAGAGACCAACTGCGTTAACTGAGAATCAAGCAATTTCACGATACTTCTGATCGCCATCGATTGTGACCAGCCAGAACTTTACCAGAGAGTGAACCCCTTCTGAATTCAACTGTAAGATATCAAGTGATTTTCTGTGGGCAGAACATATTTGAGAACACATTGTTAAATGCTGTATTAAATGTGTTACCTGTTACTTTAATCAAAAGCAACGAAACAGGTAAATATTAGAATCGTAGTGGGAATCGTAAACTGTAACAATTCCTCCAGCAGTTACAATACCTAGTAGGAATAATAGTTCCAGAAGCACTCCTGAGATCAACTTGGATAAACACACTGCCTTCCAACATTCAGGTCATTCTGGCAACGCAAGTCAAAGCAGCGCTAGAAGAAGCAGCCGAAATAGCAGACACCATAGCCAACAATGCATAACCATAAGTCTACAAGGAGAAAAATAAACTGCAGACGGCAAAATACAAAACATGATAAATGAAATAGCAAACATTAAAAAGCAATTCAACGAAAATAATGTCAGCAGAACATGCTGGTATGAACAAAGTAAAGACTGGCCAAAAAAAAACTTTTAATACCTGTTGGTACCATTTTAAATTCAGGGACGATCAATAATACGCCGACGAAGGAGGTACTCTGCTGCGACGTCTCATCCTCTTTAAAGGTAGGAACCATTAATTTATACCTCCATTGTATGGAGTTTTTTTTAGATAATACGCTCTGTTACTGTCCTCAACATCATTCTTTTATTTTGTTTTTTTTTTGTATTTTAATTCAGCTTTTGAATCCAAGGACAATGCTCTCCGACAATAAAATTATAATGAAGGTAGCTTCTTGCCCGGTGAAATTGTTTGATAAATTATCTCAAACGGACACTGGAAAACAGCACAAATGCTCGACGTTTCACTATCGCTTGATAGTTTCTTCAGGAGTGAAAATGTCAAATTAAATAAACAAGTTGTCAAGTAAAAAAAATAAATAAAGTTGTTAAGGGAAACTAAAACTGAAAAAACTTTTTTTTTTTTTTTTATAATATAATATTAAAAATTGACAGATCTATATCTTACTTAACGAATCTAAAAAACTACAAAATATGTCATTTAAATTATCAAAATCCGTACGTTTATTAACAGAGTTCGATGACATTTTAATTTTACACATTTCTATAAAACGTCTTTTAAAAATATTAGACTCAAAATATAAAATATTAGAAAATAGCCATAATTTTGATTTTGAAAATGCTAATATTTTATATTTTGAGTCTAATATTTTTAAAAGACGTTTTATAGAAATGTGTAAAATTAAAATGTCATCGAACTCTGTTAATAAACGTACGGATTTTGATAATTTAAATGACATATTTTGTAGTTTTTTAGATTCGTTAAGTAAGATATAGATCTGTCAATTTTTAATATTATATTATAAAAAAAAAAAAAAAAGTTTTTTCAGTTTTAGTTTCCCTTAACAACTTTATTTATTTTTTTTACTTGACAACTTGTTTATTTAATTTGACATTTTCACTCCTGAAGAAACTATCAAGCGATAGTGAAACGTCGAGCATTTGTGCTGTTTTCCAGTGTCCGTTTGAGATAATTTATCAAATAAAATTATAAATGAATAAATGAGGTTAGCAAATATGTAAGGGTGAGTATCCCTTAAAATCACCCCATCCCTACAAAACAAAGGAAAAGAAAACATGATTGATAACAAAATACATCTTAAAGTAAAGGACGGGATAGTCTACAGGAAAAAATAGTTATTGTAGAAAGATGCTTGAATTAAAATAGGTATTAGAATCGAAGAACGGGATCAAAAACAACGGATGACACTAAGTCCTGACAGCTAAATTTAAAAAAGGAAGCTTCAATAATTTGAGAGCGAAAATTATTCAGCGAGATATACAGATGATGACACATACTTTTGAGAAAGGAAAACCAACCAAAAAATTAAGAGTTATATAGTCAAAGGAGTAAACGAATATTGTTAGAACGCCAGACATGAGATATGTAAATTGACCAACATTTTCTCGTTAATAAAAGGGACGCCTACACAAGCGTTGATAGACGGCGTGGAGGATGCGAAGTAGAGGATTCAACAGAAATAAGAAATTGAAGTCAAATGACCGAAAACTGTGGAAAACTACTTTTTAAAAAGTACAAGTCAACCATTCTAGCTCATTTCATTCAAAAAGAGAGAAAGTTTATAGGTCTACGCTTTGCGAAGTATACTCCTTGTAC
Source organism: Serrognathus titanus (assembly GCA_039766575.1). NCBI lineage: Eukaryota > Metazoa > Arthropoda > Insecta > Coleoptera > Lucanidae > Serrognathus > Serrognathus titanus. Next base: position 67,022,489 of record CM077911.1, read on the forward strand.
CTCTATTTAAATCAAATCTGTTTAAAGGCCCAGTATTAACCTAATTGACAGATCTGTATAAAAGATCTTTGTTCATGAATTCAACTAATTTCACAAAATTAAAGAACTTGAAGGAATTGTCTCAATGTATAACTAATACCAGCCAGAGAATGGCCAGTTTTAAGTTTCTTATATCAGAAGTAAGTCGCTTGTCTTGAATAAGTCATTAAAGAAGTGTTGAATAAGGGCGAAAAAATAAATATAACAAAAGTTTAGTTTTAATCAATAATTATGGTTTGGATCACATTATTTAAAACACTCTTTGATAATAACAATACATTTTATACAATACAACGAATCTCTTTTATTTTTTTTGTTAAACAATGATGACATGACATAATTTAAAAGGTACGTTCTGAATATAACGATCATTATATTTAAAATTCCGATCACAAAGCTTCATTTAAGAATGGAAAGCTCAATAACTGCTTACGTATAACAGGCAATAAATTAAGTTCCAGACGTCTAATATACGAGTTGCTGAGGGAACAAATAGCGCCGCATTGGCCATGTTATTATAACGGCAGCTGTAACGTTCCCTATGCATGTTGTGGCTGTATTCCTTCTGGTTATTCTCTGTTTTATTGTTCGTGTCCTGTGCAAACGCTGTCGTAAATTCTCGCCACTGAAGCCTGGAAGGGTTCCGAATTTAATCGATAAATATAAACATTTACACCTCAGTGCGAAACTCAAAGCAATTGGAAAAAGGACCATATTTCTTAAATAAAGCAACATAAGTGTAAATTTCTATTATAAATGTTTTGTTTTCTGCCTTCTGTGAATGATCAACATTGTCGTAGTTTTATTAAAAATCTTGTACTATATTGTGCCTTATGTCGTGATGTCTTAAGAATAGCCAGATTTCAGTCAGTATTTAGTCAACATTAAATTTTACATGAGGATGGAATCCTGAAGCAATTAATCTAGCGTAATCTACGTAGGATACCGGAACTACAACATGATATTAAATCCGGTTCTAATATGTAATATGTGGAAGCGATGCCTTAAGGCGCATAGGATTTACTTACATCATGAAACCAAGTGATCTTGTGCTGCTTGGGATTCGCTCGGATGTTGCATTCGAAGTAGACGTCATCCCCTTCCTTGATATCCTCAGGATTCAAAGTATTGCCCAGGTGGAGGGTCACTTGAGGCGGGTCTGAAACACAAACAAGAGGCTTGGTTTTTATTTTTTTAGGACTCCAATCCGAATCAAAGACGAACACGTAACTATGTTAGCGCCAAGAGATAAATATTGTTGCGCTCACTACTAAAACGATTCGCTCATGTAGGAACGGTGTGAATTATTTCGGGGACAGATATCAACGAATTATTTCTAAATCCGTTCGGTGATGGCGCTGATACCGGCGGCGTATTGAATAAATAAATTTTATGCGGGTTCGGTTTATCAGTGACTGGCAGGGTGGCTGTTAACGGGGTTTATTCTGCGTTGCTGTCAATCCATCTGTATACGAATTATCAATTTTTTATTTGGAGCTTCGGTCCAACAAGATATCAGATGAATTGAAAACGGTGAATATCGAAAAATTATATGAATAATTTCAACAGACAAGTGAACCGAAAAATACACATTTTGAGGCCACATAAATATTAAACATAGACAAAGTGACAAACTACGTTCATTAGCTTCAAACCTGTGAAGTATTGACGTTATTAGAAGCTTGTATGTATATGAGTAGCACAAGTTTTAAAATAATGGGGTACCTGTATAGAATATAAAAAAGTCGAAATTTTACCCCGTTTTGAATTAGAGCACTAATAATATAATAACTACTAATCTGAGAAAAAACGAAAGAAATAAGGAAAGATTCGCAATTAAATCCTTATACAAAAAAAAAACGTTTGCTTCAAAGGCAATGTTTTCGAAGTTAAAAAAGTAATTCCTTTGTGCAGAATGAGCCAGAAAGGAAAAATGTATTTGGTACAGAAATTATATATAAGCTGAAGGCCCGCCATCTTGTTAATTAGTAGCGTTTCTTCGACGCTCAAAAGGACTTATTAAGGACGGAATAATATTTTAAAAGTGTCGACGTAACTACTGCCGCACCGCAGATGTTATTAATATGAAATTATGAGAGGCCGGCGCTTAATTTAATTTCGAAACTTCTCCTCCGGCCGTGCTTTTTCCTTTTAGTCAAATCTGATACGTTTCCTCAACAGCGACGGTGTTATTTCTTCATTAAGCAATTCACACGACGCGCGCTCTTCTTCCTACCGAGCCGCAGCTGCACTTCGTTTTAACCTATATTTATTCTTTGCTTTAGTGCCACTACAGAATCCAAGAAAACACTCAGAGATTCGGTGAAATGAGGACGTACGGTCGGTCGCTCACTCGCTTCGGCAAGGTTCAAAGAAAATATTTATGTAATACACCAGCTTTTAATTCAAAAACGAAGCAGTATTTTTAAAAGAAAATTATAATAAGGGAAAACGTTTATGTTATTTTCATATTTACCACCACAAATTTTAATTTGAAGTCGAAAACGTTTGGATTTTTAAATAAAAGCTCTATTTCATACAGTTATCCTCTGCCTTTTAACTATTTTCTAGAAAACTTTAAAAACCTCTTTACTGTAGAATCCATTTAGAATGCATTCTAGTTATTAGATTTTACATGTAAACAAAATTCCTTTTCAAATGACCAGTACACCTCATTCTTTTTAATTTCTGTATTTACTCAATATTTCTGTCAATACAAGAAATTATCGCATACCATTTCCGCAGTAAGATTCTTACGTTAGGACTTTCTTTGTTCTTGTTTCTTTGTGTATGTAGACTGCTTGCCTTCTAATTTCCTGATTAGACATTCTAGAGTAAATTAGGATTATATTATTTATTAACGAAGTTAAGAAGAAAGACATCCGTTATACATGAAATTTTCTCCTACAATATTAAACAATGTCGTGCTGTTATTCCATTCTTTTTAATTTCGTAAATTTTATTAAGACAGTGGCGTTATTAAAACGGCAAAACTCTAAGAGATATATAATCATTTAATTCAACATAAAGTCCGTGATGTACGGATAACAGACACGCTATTAAGACCCAGAACATTGCGGCCTCTGTTCACGTTAGCTGCCAAGTAAAATACGTTCGCCCGGAGCACGGTTTCGAAATTGTGTGCCGTTAATAGTACGTCATTTCGTCGATTTCGGATTACGATTAACAAAGCGATTGTTCGAAATCACGTTCTGGCCGCCTTTAATAACCAACCGCCGAAATTTAATTTTCATATGCGAGCCGGAGTTTACGCGACTCAAATTCGTTATTAATTATAAACTCCGTCTCATTAACTTTCAATTAACCGCCACAATTGGGAAATTGTTGTAAAGGAATATTATTTATACACAAAAGTAGACTCGACATTATTCCTGAATACTATAGAAACGTTTTGCTTAATCATGGAATTACTAGCAAATCAATCCACAAGATGGTGTATTTCAGAAGAAATCTTTTTCAGTTGAACCTTAAAGCAGCGCCCACACTGATGAAACAAAAACGTTTTCAGATAAAAGTTTCACTTTATTGTAAAACAGTTTGAGTAAAAACGTTTTGATTACAATTATTTTAGCGTGTTTTGATGTATCGGTGCGTGCCTCTAACGCTCTCTAACAAAATTAGTCAAAAATGTTTTATCTGAAAACGTTTTGCTTCTCAGCGTGAGCGCAGCCTAATGAATATAATTCCCATTTTATTTTAAACAAAATATTTTTAAAATGTGATGCCGAGAAAGTTGCATATTATTATAATATGGATAGTGTTACTATTTTAAATTTTATTTTTTGTCAGTTCCTAAGTATTCTAAATTTAGTTTGTAAACAACAGGCGTTAGATTTGAAAACGCAATAATTCCACAAACAGGATATCGAATAAACATCGCGCATAAATTAAATTTGCTGAAGTGTACACACAATTAATCACAACGCAAATAAACACAAATATTAATCGAAGCTTGGCACTAGTGCAAAACAGATATAACTGAAACAATAATTATTTTATCGAGATCAGAATTTCGAGAAATTCGAACATTTATATTAATCATTAGCGATGCAGCACCGAAACAAACGTTTCACTATTTATTTCTCAAATTCGAATACTACAATGTTTCATTTGATAATTTAAATCGTTTTCAGAGTCACTATTAATCACGTGGAGAAAATTGCAGTCTCAGGGCATGGAATATCTGATTCGCTACGAAAACTAAAATCAATCTTTTCTGATTTACCCCATCTTTATTGCATTTCCGCCGTTTACATCAGCAGACGAGGACAACGAATGATGAACGCCGAGGGAGAGACGGAAAAGTCTGCAATCGGAGCAACTGCAAGGGTAGCAACTTCGTGTGCCAAAACGTGCAAAACAAATCAAATTTATTGTGCTAATTTTAAACTGCATAATTCGAATTACAGGTTCGACTGTAAATTTTTAGAGCGATTTGGAATATCTGCCACATTAATACGTAATTTTTCTTGGATATTTCTAAAAACGATAAAGTAAAATGTTATTTAATATTACAGATAGAAATATTGTTTGCTCATCTTGCATTTTCTATCTGAATTATCTTAATTTATTTTAGAGTGCTCAGAGACATTGAGTATATAAATTTTTGAAAAAGTACGAGTGATTTTTAATGATTAAAAATAGTTTGAATTTGGCACTATACTTTTTAGTGCATTTAGCGTTTAAGTGTTTGTAGATGGATTTCGTCATTACCATTGTAATTGCTTCTCTTTTGTACGAAAAAATCATCCTGCACTCCAACAATGAACGTTGTGAAAAGATTGCAACCTGAGAATTGTCTTTCTGAACGGACCATGATTATAGGAATTTAATCTTTTGACATCACTCAAATTGAGTTGATGTACTTTAATTAGAATAAATAATAATACTTTTAACATTCCTAATTTGTAGGTTTCTTTAAAATTAAAATATAATATGAAAAGTGGAGTGGGTTCAAGGAGCCCATGTACCACTTACATGCATGTATTATTCATCGTTTTCTCACATCCGCCGTGTTCTCATATGCAGCAGTGTTAAAGGGAAGCGTAATTTCGTGCCACCCTCTTCGTGCAAGTATCTGAATATACAGCTCATTTTCGTATGACATATTGCATTCCGTGCCATAGAGAATCTCGGTTAGGACGAGATTACAGACCTTAATTAGGGGATCGATGTGAACCCCTGACCCCATTTCTTTATCTTGGCGCATGACATCACGTTTGAAAAAATCTGATTAGAGACTGATATAAAATTGAGGCAAGAAATATTGTGTCTTGAAAGGGTATGTAACTCTACATATTTTTTATGAATCAATGTTAGGTTAAAGGATCTAAAAAGAAATCTAAACGGAATATAAATAGACAAGGCAATAAGTCACTATACCCAGAAGGACCAAACTACGAATGGTTAGGCCAAAAACTTAAAAAAATTATTTCGTGCATATTTAATCTAGGAATTTTTTGTTTTTATTTGGTACGCATCATAAAAGAAACACTTTTATTATAAACGTATTCTATTATAATTTGGCCAGTTTTAACTTCTTTGAAAATTGTTCTGGTTTATTTGAGAATAAATCTTGATATACCCAAACATAAATTAGTGGAGAAATACGGGTCATAATTTGCAAATAGCTCGAACACGGGATATAATAATTAGCATAATAAATTTGCAGGAGAAGAATAATCATGCGGTGAGGGACGAATTATCGCCGGGGCCCTTTCGTAAGTAAAACGTGAGCATTAAGAGTTCCCTGCCTAATTTATCGCCGGTGAAATATTTACACACACATATATAATATATTTGTAGCCCTTCCACGGGTGTTGCCATAAAATTTTGAATTTAATCTAATTTTCGGGCCGACACCTTAATTATTCAAACGTTATAACCCGGCCCTGTTATATTTGCGTTTCCGACATTTCACGGCGCGTTCCGCGTGCTGTATTTTGTTATGCTGTTGTGTGGCAGTACATTAAACAAAACGGAATTTAAACTTAACATCTTCCGACTTCGCGTAATAAAAGGATTAGTGCGCTTCATGTTGAACGTAACGGTATAACTGCCTTGTTTAAATAATGTCGGAACGTAACAAGGAATTTTATGTAATATTCTCTTTTACAAACAAATTTCAAAGGCATTGTTTTTTTACCGGATGTACAAATTGAATTGTAAATTGTTTTGGAAAAAAAAAACACCTGCTGTATGTATATGAAAATTTGAAATGAGATCTGAAATTACATTTTCAAGTTCAACTAGTAGTTAATTCTCAGTCACAAAATGTTTGCCAATTGAGAAAAGCAATTCGGTATCATGTGGAATAACTCCTTGGAGCTATTTGAAGATGAAAAACTAGTACCGATATAAACAATACGAGATCTAAATATATGGCTCTCCTTTTCATTCTTGTAGTAGACTCTTGGAAACAGTTTTAAACATCATCTTAAATTTATACCATTTTCAGAAACCATCGCGTCGCCTTCAATCTTCTTCTCTTGTTATTTTCAGTTAAAGCCAATCGTTGTCATACAATATCTAAATATCTTTATTAAATTTGTATTTGCGAAGTCTTTTCTGTGCAATGTTTATTCAAGATAAGAAAATAAGTGAAGTGAGAGACGGTGTTTTAGTTGCATGCTTTCCTTTCTAGTTGGCTACTTTTTTAAATAAATTATGACTGTTAGATTTGAAGGACGCTTTTAAAATGCACCCTGAATTTCATACGTATTGAACTGCGACGACGGCAGTTAAGCTTCCGTCGATTCGGACCACTTTTCTTGCAAATTAACTGAAAATCGAACTTCCAACGTCAGCACCATCTGCTCTGCAAAGCCACAATATTACGGGTTACGTTAGTATTCAAGATTTCGACATTAACAGGCATGCGTCAGTAAGAATTCGGAACGAACATGCCCGGTAATATATTCTCTTAATGGCTTCGCGAAATAAATTCTGATGTAAATTTGATTATTTATTGAGGTCTGTGGGAGGGTGGTTGCCGCTACGTGAGGAGGCACCGCGGTGGGAAAATTTTTACCGAACGTTTCCATCGACCTGAAAAGGACCCTTTAATTAGCTAGATGCGTATCCGCTTTATTTAGTGTCGTTCTGTAAAATTATTATAAAATTACCCAGCGTCGATTTAATCGTTTGATGTTCGGATGTGACACGAAATATAACGATAATTAAAATTTTGTATATTTTACATACCTCCAATATTAAAAATTTAAAAATATTTCCCATAATAAAGACATTTTATATACGTTATGAAAACCTATGAATTCGCTTTTGAATGTATAATATTATTTAAAAAAAACTTCAACGTTCAACACATAACAATTAACAAAATTATGCAATATAAAATTAATTCCAAATTAAATGTAGTTTGTGCCCATGGAATCCGCAAGAAGTGCTGAACCCTGTCAAAAACCAAACAGAGAAAGATACTCGTCTCAACAGGATAAAGAATACTGTAGAAGAACGCAGAATAGTTCTAAAGGTAATGAAAGAACAGCAACAGCTGGAATCGTTTGAACAGCAAAGTGAGTTGGAAGAGAAATCACTGTACCCGTTTTGGAAGAAAATTAGGACTATTGTTTCGCAGCCTACTGAAGTCTTGCCTCTGGATAAAGCTACTACTCCTACACAGTTGTATCACGAAAACGTGGATAGTCCTGATCCAGTAATAACTGAAAACAATAACGACGGTATGGAGAGCCCTTCAGTCACAACTGAGAACAATAATGACAGTGTGGTGAGTCCTAATTCACCGAACAATTATCCTAGCACGTCCACCAGCACAAACCAGCCGACAGTTCCCAGTTCATTTAAAAAGGCCTTGAACTGGAACCCCCCTGAACTACCTTGAAAGTAAACCCAGAAAGAGTAGGGGAATAGGTCCAGGTGCTACTGACATCTAAACAATGACAGGAAGAATACATGAAGAAGATAGAGAAGAAGCAGGAGGTTGAAGAAAACAAGAAACGATAAGCGGAAGAAAGGAATCGGAAAAGGGAAGAACGAGAAGCGTTGAAGAGAAGAAAAAATGAAGAAGTGAAAAACAGGAAGCAGGTCAAGCTCAGTACCAAGACAAAGCATCTTAAGGTATCAGTTCCAACGAAAGTTCTTCAGAAGAGGAGTGGCAGCCTTCTCAGGAATCAGAAGTTGGAAGTGAAGTGGACGAAAACGCCAATGAGCTGGAAGAGACTGATATGATTGAAAGGAACATGGGCGTGATGACGGGTGTGAATATGGGTGTGAATTAGAAGAAAACAATAAGGAAGGAGATCTGTCAAACGAAGAGGAAAGTCGCAGTGTATTAGAAGAAAACCATACAGAAAACGTTATTCCAAAAGAAAATGTGAGATCTCTGCTGAACTGTGATACAAACAATGACTAAATAGGAGTAGTTAGGGAGATTTCGTCAACTGAACAAGATCTGCATGTCCCATCGATTTTCAACCAATCCAATCTTTTCCTTTGTGTAACATCAACTAAGACGAAATGGTAAATGGAAGACCCGATCTGCATTAAAAAAAAAACTGAATAACCAACGCGCCAATTTGTCATGGATTATTCTTCAAAGAAAAAGAACATTGAAGTTCTTTACAAGATTGATGAAGTTATTGTTTACCCTATTAAACCTTGGAACAGGTTTAGAACTGTGTTCACGAAAAATACTCTTGACGTCAATATAATTAGTGTTAGTAACTTGATTGTAGACAGCGAAATGCTTCAACCTTTAGTCTGTGGTAACAATGACAACAGGCGTTACCAATTCTCCAAGCCTATTGATGCTCAGTGGTGATCCCACTTTTTAAATTTGAAATGTTTTAAAGTCAACAAGATAATGCGTACGATTGTGATGGTATTCCGTTGCCTTGCCCTACCTTTTGGTTTATTAATCTGTGATTTTAGTGATAATAAGTAGGTATCTAGGCACTTCTAAGTCAACAACAAAAAGACTGTGTTACTAAGTAGTTACTAAAAGACTGTGGTACTTAGTTACCTATTAATCAAGTGCCTTACTTACCTATAAGTTGAAGAAAAAAAAATGCAACCAATAAGGCATAATTATTATGTTCCACGATTTAATAACAAGTTTGATACCAAATTTACACGGTAAAATACTATTTTTGTGTTCAATTAAAAAGTTTTGAAATTTTTTTAAACGTGTCTATTACTGGTCCCCAAACCTGTCTGTAATTGGAAATTTCGATTTTCAGGGTGTCTGTCACTGGGTTAAAAAGGGCCATTCGGAAAACTTGAATTATTATTATAAGAAAGCTGATTTTTACAAATATGAAAATTCAGGCAATCACCAGGAGATCCTGGAGTTGGAGTTGGATCCTTGGGAAAAGTTTCTAACTAGGCTAACATGGCACCAACTTGAAAAAAACGGAATAATTCTTTAGACTTGTCTGTAACTGGTGCCTCTACTCTATTATAGGCAAGAAAAAAGTGGCAAATGACGACGAGGTAGCCCCATCTATGGACAAAATATAAGGTATTAAATATAAGAGAGGAAGAGCAGAGAGGAATTGACAACGTATAAAATAAATAAGCAAAAACAGAAAAAAAAATAAATCGATTAATCAAAAACTTCAACATGGTGAATTGTATAAAAATTATGAAATAAGAACAATCCTTTGTTGAACTCAACAGGAATGTTATTGGGTATACGAAATACCGGCATAGCAACTGATGTTTCAACGCTTTCTTTGAGACTTTACAATTTCTATTTTCCAAGGTTGATGGAAATCACGAAATGGTTGGAATCACGAAAAAACTAGAAAAGAGAAAATCACGATGTTACGGATACGTTATTAGAATGGATTGGTAAATAATTGTTACAGGAGTATTCGACGCAAGGAAATGACAAAAAAGGAGGAAGCGATTCATCGGCGAACAGAATAGGAATGACTGAACGTAAGAGAGGAAAGGCAGAAAAGAAATCAGAAAAGAAATACCAACAACAGTAATAAATAGCAAGAAAACCCCACGTCGTAAGTGGTATGAAAATTAGAGAAGAAGAATCCATTGTCTCATGAACACCTAAACAAAGGCGCACCCACTGAAGTTTCACTGCTTCCTTAAAGTCTTTACAATCGTGTTTTTCGGTATTGATTATTCTTTATTTGTCAAACCTAACATTTTTCTGCTGTACTTCATTTGCGTATCTACTCCGTCATTCCTCCTGTTATACTCTCTGGTCCCAGACAAATCAATAATTATTTTGCTCTTCTTTTTGTTTTATGATCATCGTCTCTGTTGCAATACAGTTATGTTATTATTATGTTACAGTTTTTTGTCTGTAACTATTCGTGAAAGCAAGAAAATTACTTTCAAATGCATATTTTCTATCCCAAATTTATATGTTTGCACTTTTCTTAGCCTTTATTCCCAGTGCCATTTTTCTTATTTATGTGCCTCTTATTATTAAAGTATTTTTCCTTGTTTGGTTAATTTTATTAAAAAGTCTCCTCTGCCCTCCTCTTGTTTCAAAATGTTCCAAAAATTGTTTATTTTTCTTATCACAAATTCTAGTACCGGCTAAAAAGTGTTGCAGATGTTTCTTTCTATACATCCCTCTCACTATCGCTTGTCTGAAACCTGTTGGTTTTTCCATATTTTGGTTCGCGCTCCTTCAGTTTTTGGACTAACCGTTTCAATTTTGTGGTATTTGTAACTATTTTGGTACACCGTACTATTTCTTTTTTTGCAAAGAGCATTTCAACTCTAATTTTGGTCATATCTTCTCTATCTTTTGCTTCATCTTCTTTGGACAAGTTTACATTGATGAAATATTTTTTTAACATCTTCGGAAGGTCTATTATGTATTATTATCGCTGCACTTTTGTAATGTAATTCGATAATTGTATCTTTTAAGTGTATTCTTTCAATTTTTGTCCTAATTTGTTTTCTCTTAGTTATTCTACTACTCGTCCTACACGTGCACTTGCTATTTTATTGCTGTTTTTATTTACCTCTAAGATTAAACTACTTCATCAAAGATGATGGAGTAAGATCAAAGGATCCACATCTGTAATAAAATACTTTATATGCTGGTGATACGTATAGTGTTTTTCAAACGAATTTCATTCCGCCCCCGTATGATACGTAGTAAATTACAGGCCAGAAATGCACATTAAATTTGCATGTTGGTTCTTCGAGGAAATTAAGGCGTGCCGCTGAAAGTTGCTCGCCGCGAGCGAGGAAAAATGCACTCAAATATTCATTAAAGGGCGAAGGGAAAAAATCGCCGCTTATTTTCAGTATAGTGCGAATTCTTGCACGGTGTGACAACGAAAGCTTTCGTGACATTGGACAAACGGGGATTATGCAAACACGGAGATTAATCTTTTTCAGCTGAGGATACATAGCAGCTTATGCTGAATTATGCCTTTAGGTTGTGTATTTTGGCTGCGGCAAACAACTCGAGTTGCCTTCATGCTTCAATCAAATCCATTCATTTATTTATATTACACTTCCGTACAATTTATTTACTTCTTTATTTATAATTGATTACTCTCATTACAGTATTTCGTTTTGATATAAAAAATCTCTTTTTGAAACTTATTAGGTTAGATTTTACCCATGGTTAATTTTGTTAGCATGTAAGAGGTAATTAATAATATATAATATTTTTATTGCTTTGGAAATCGTGTATAAATGGAATTTAAAGATAAACAAGGAAACGATGGATCAGTTAATGTGGTTATAAACTATTAAGAAATTATGATCAAAGTTTTCACTAAAGTTCTAAATGATGATGAATTAGCAGTAAAATTCAGTTTCCTTATAGAAACTTCAAGCTACCTGACTTTCCAAGGTGCTACGATGTCTATGTCAAACTCTGGTAAATTCCATGTACGATTTGCACATATTGACAATTACTTTGCTGTTGAAATGTCCCAGTTCAGTGCAGAAGACGGAATCTCTACCCTGTCGTCGAAGATGTGCCGGGGCAAATGCAAATCGCATTCTCCGCTTAGTCGAGTTTAAAATTTCAAATTCTCCGCCAGACTTATATGCATTAGTCTGTGCTTATGCATATAAATGTTAGGGATCGAAGTTATTTTCAGGAACGAGATTATAAACGTAAATATTTCCCTAGGTATGTAGAATAACAGAAATAATCAAATATTCCTGATATTGATACAATAAGTTACAAATGAATTAGGAGATTCTACTATTTTTACGTCTCATTGAAATTCTGAATAAATAAGCTTTTCAAAAGAACGAAAAAGAAATGCGATCAAAAGCTAATTCATTTTCTATTTAAAATACCTTTTCGTCGTGTTAATAAAAAATAAGCTACATAAAGAATTTTCATTTCACGTTCAAGACATTAAAATTATGGGGCGAACTGGGAGAATAAAATTCATAAGTAGGACGAAAAAAAGGAACAAGAAAAGGAGGTATAAATTGAATGATATGCAAAACTGAAAGGAGAAATTACGAGCAGAAGGACACAATATTAAGGCTATAAATGTTTTATTTTTCTCCCTCGGATGGAACGCGAGCGCCCTCCAGCAAGAATAGCGCAATTCCTAGCGCAGGTAGAATTTAGGACGACGATTTGAACAAATATCTGTCAGCGCTGAAGTTATTACAGACCTGGAACACAATTCTACGCATTCTTAATAAGATGAGAATCGTTGTTGCGCTGTACCAAAGGAACGTAATGAAAAAGCCGCGATACGCGTTTTATGTAAATGTGCTTGCTCTCCCTGGGCGAAATTCCCGGCGAAATAAATATTGCTACGTTTTCATATACGTGAGTTTTGGATCTCAGATGTACCACGGTATAGATTAAAGGTTATACGTTTAAAGTGGTGACTTACAGACAACGTTTAGCTTGAAAGAATCCTCTTGACCGCCACCCGGAAGTTGGGGGTTGTCACCGACGCATTTCAAGAATGTACCGTCGTCTTCTGGAACTGGAGCAAACGTGACAGAACTCGTCACGAAGGTTTCATTTCCATTCTCTTCTACCTATAACACATTGTTTACAGAAAAGAAATTTTATGCAGTACAAAAGTACAAAGTTTTATTATTTTGTACATCGAATTATTTTAGAACGACATTAAAATGCAAAAATACAAATTTTGAACACAAAAACTCACTATCATAGTTCTTTAATGGTTATAGCTAATAATCAATTAAATAAATAAATTTTTTGTTTCTTTTAAATAGTTTGGTTTGAAAAGTAAATACGCGGGGAAAAAGCTTTCTCGCGTGTGTAAATCTCAAATAAAGAAACAAACATTTCTTCTAAATTAGTTCTCAATTAAGGTTTCCGGAATATACTGACAAGTAGGGACTTCTTGAAAACTCTTGGTTTCAAGAGTTCATTTTACCTTATTTAAGACTCTTGGAATTTCATTAATTACTGTGACTTTTTTAGAATAAGAAAAGAAATATTGAAGTCTACGTATTTCAATCATTGTTTGTGTGTGCGCGTGAACTTTTAAACTATTAATTTTTTATTTTATTTTTATTATAGAGTCCGTCAAAATAATTTAATCAAAAATATTCTGATAAAGTGTAAAATTAAATTCATGCCTCGAAGATTTTAACAAAGCTTGTGGCCCTGCGGGGTTCGGCACATTTTTTTTTATTAACTGTTACGAAGTAAACGTACAATTTCTCGCTTTTTAGCCGCCAATGCTCTCGCATAATATGTTAAAGCATCTTGACATAATGTTTTTCAACAGCAACGGATCGCCTTTGTCTGCCCGCTTAATGCATTCAAATGTATGTGCAATATTCGCGCGGAATGTATGCAAAAAGCAGAGGCTTCCTGTCACGGCCTCGGCTTATTATTATTACTTTTGACGTTGTTGAATTTACATTAAACGCTTATTTCACATCGCGTGATGTTTTGCAAACGCGGTGGTCGGAGAGTTTGTGGAAACGTTGTTGCTCGGATGTGGACGTCTGAGTGCAAAAATGTAATGATTTCTTTTTAAGTATGAGTGAGCTCTTTCTACTTCAGTGACTTTGAATGATGATATTGACACTTCGAATTGAAAAGTGTAATACCGTGCAGCGATTCGACGCCTAGGCTATTGGGAAATACGTCAAATACGAAGCGTATCTAAAGAGATTTTCTTTTCGAAAACACATAGATGCAATACAATGCACCAGGGAATCATAAAGTTAATAAACACCTCGAAACGAAAATTATAATTAATGAAAAAGTTCTTTCTCCAACGCATTTACCTTAAATCCAGGATGAACACACTGTTAACTTAAGCCTAGTTTCAATTAAAATTCCAACAAGTTAAAGCGTCTCGATTATCAATAGTGTTCATCGATGGTTTTAGATAACACATAAACCGGCAGACAATTGAGATACGAAGTATACTGATGAATCTAATATACCGATTGTTCCTTGAAACTGAAAAAAGGCTGAAGGCTTACGTTGGCGTGCTACCTACCACTTTACATATATTTCTTGTGCACACATATAGAGAATTTCTACATTTCCAACTAAAAATGAAAACTGAATAAAGGTGTGAGAAAAGATAGGTGCAAATGAAACTGGTCAATCCAGAATATGCATTCCACGTCCTCGACAGATTTACGCAGAAATATAATATTTAAACAATATATTTTTGCAGCAGAGTCTAACGACGTAGTAAAATCTCTATCAAAATTCTGGAATAGATAGTCCTATAAAAGTTTATGACCTTTGAAAAACCATCTGTTAAAAATAGTGAAGGCCATTAATTTGCGAATGGCTTGGCGGACTCGATGGCTCGGTTTTATTTGCTTCGTCGGGAACAAGCTTTCATTCCGTTTTTATGTTTACCTATTAAGCGAGGAAAAACGGAAAATTGTGTGGAACGCTCCTAGGTAGGACGTGACAAGTTATTAAATGCTGCGCAGGAATATTTTAACGAACGAGTATTTTTTTATGTGAAGTCAAAAGAATTGCATTTCCCCAAAAAATTGGAAACAAAACAAAAAATGTAATTAAGAGAAACTGTCTTATCCCCAATCATTAAATCATATGTTCGCGTTTAGTTTACCGATAAGGAAAAATCAACATTTGTTTTTCATCACGTCAATATTTATCAGTTTAATGCGACGCGCTTTCATAAGTACCGAACAAATATTTATTTGGATGGCGCTTTGAATCTACAGCAAAAAAAAAATACAAATTAATAAAATCAAACGCAAACATTCTGCTTTGCTCGCGGCAATAAAATTTTTAAAATTAAATTAGAGTAGAATCGAACAATCCGCATTCACGACAAAAGAAAATATTAGTTAAATGAAGTTTTAATGTTATTGTACTCGACCTTAAATTACTCGCAGTTTACATTTTAAATAGAAAATTAAATAACGTAGCGTGAATACATGACGAGTTTCCTAAAATTTAAGACAAATACAAAGCGAGCGAGCGAGCGAAAAATGTTTCAAACCTGTAACACATGATATCATTTGATCCTGCTTTATTTATTTCGTTTTTTTTGCAAGTCCTTAGGGGTAATATTTTATTTTGTTCTCGCTTTACGCGCCGCTTATTCTCGTTTATCCTGAGCGAATGTCATTTATCTTTTATCGTCTGTTTGTGTTGCGCAACGATATTAAGTGGGAATACAATCCACAAAAAGCACATTGTTTCCAGACCGAATGAATATCGGATTTCATATAATAATACTCAACAAATCAAGCAAATGTTTAATTATAAACAAATATTTTTGTCTTAAATAAGGGTTCGTAATTGAAGTTACAGTTGGGAATTAGATTGAATGATTGTTTTCATTTACTTCCAAACTGTTTCTAAATGAATTCATTTAGAAGCGAATAAATTTTGCTTTATTATAATAACCTACCTTCCCTCTCCTGAAGACTCGATTATCCCTCGTCCATGTGATGACCGCCCTAGGTCTGGAGCCCTCGACTTCGCACCGTATCAAATATTCCTGGTCTGCGACCATCTCCCGAGGTTTCTCCAATATCTTCGTAGAGAGAGGTTTTACTGCAAAACAGAGCAGGTAATTGGTTAGTTATGTTGTACCGTTTATCTCGGAGCGAACTTACGTAACATCTCCAGTCTAACGGTCCTCTCGATGGGCATCATAAGTTTCGTGTTACTGGCCTGGCATTTGTAACTCGAATTAAGTTGCGCTCTAGTTACGTGCGGAACCGCCAGACGGCTAACCAAGTAACTGCCGGCCGTGCCCAATTCACCTTCCACAAGGCGGTCGTTAACGAACCAGGACACGGTCGGTGTCGGATGCCCTGAAAGGGAAAATAACTGTCGTTTCGGTTTTGTTGGTTATTCTATTTATTTTCAAGACACTCCCACTTCAGAACCTATTTCAGTCAATTTGAATAACTTAGTTTTTAAATTTCATAACCATAAATAACTAAGGACTATTAATTTAGTAGTTTATAAATAACAGGTTGCAGTGTATAAGTAACAGATATCTACAAAGTCACTATACGAAACCATACATGCAAGTTTGATACATCCATGTAAAAACTTTATAAGAGAGTGAGCTAGAAAATCCATAATATATCTACTTGCAATTTATTTTATAAGTCTTTTACATAGTTCCTGAAATCATGCACGACCCAAACTATTTATAAAATTTGTCGACATCCAATTCATCAAACGAACTGCTCGTCAAGTTTAAATCACGTGCTGCTGTGGTATATAATTCACGTCAGCAGCCCTGATCCGTATTTAAACTTACTCGTACCGATTTATTCGTTTTTCACTGACGCCAATAAATTGTTGTTATTACAATAGATACGTGGTCCGCTGATATGATGTATATTTATACAAATAGTTCACTTCATATGTATCGATTTTGAATTTGCGCGCAATTTATATTTGATGGCGAAATCCAATGAACATTTTAGGATCGCCACGGTTTATTCATGTGCTTGCATCAGAGTCACTAGTAATTGAGGATTGATTTAATTTTAGCTGTACTAGTAGTGTTCCAACCAGTGTTAGCAAATAAATGAAAAATTTACTTCATCTATGAATATTTCATTTATTCTTGAAGATATATCGACAATTTTTGAATATCTTGAATATTATCTTCAAGTCTTTAAATCTTGGAAATCTTTGCCTCAGTAATAACCTAACTTCCTTCTAAGTAGCTAAAAATATTAATTAAGAACCTTTGCTACAAGACTACGTATTGTTCTTTTCTCCAAGTTGCGGTGCCAATTGTAGTAATGTGTTCGCTCCACGTTGGGCGCCAATATTGTAATGATGTTCTTTTCTCCAAGTTGCGCTGCCAATTGTAGTAATGTGTTCGCCCCACGTTGGGGTGTCAATTTGTAGAGTTTTTGTATGTAGTTTGTGGATACGTGTCTACTTTCTTTTTATCTTTCTCTCAGGGTATCTCTTTGGGTCGCTCGGAATTACCCACTTCTCGTTTTATGGCCCTATGGTGGGCACATACAAGGACAAACACAGAAATGTGAGGGGGAGGGGAGGGGAGTGTAAGTATTAAATGTATATGCGTCCGTATGTGTCAGAAAAAGAAATAAGAAAAAAATTTATCGAAAAGGTTGTTGTCGGTCCCAAAATGTACACCGGCTAGCAGCTCGCCTCTTACCCTATCAGATGTATATTTTGTTAAAAGTGGACTCTGTATCGCTGATCACGCATGTGCCTCAATTCTTTCACAAGAGAGAGGCGCCCTTCGACGATATAGATCCGTACAAAGCGAACACCAGGTATCACAAGTTGGTCATGTCACCTCGCCTTTCACAAGGGTCGGTGGACCTCTTGTCCTACCCGATGTATACTTGTCAAAAGGGGGACGTTCTGTACTGCCAGTCACGCATGTGCCTCAACTCTTTCACAAGAGAGAGGCGCTTTTCGACAATATCTAAACGTCTCCCGCTGTCCGGTGTTCAAATAAAAAAACTTTGTTTGTGTTGTCATGTATGTGCTACCTGGAAGCGTCGCCCTTGTCGTTGGTTAAGGAAAAAGGATACAGGTATTCAGGATCCAATAAAAATGTTTCCTTTTTTAATGAAAATACCTGGTACTAAATAACCTTTAATAAAAATTTCTGCTCTGCTGTTTTCTCGAAGTGTTGCCTACGGAGGTCGAAGAAGGAATCTCCAAAATCGCGGAGCGCTTCCCTTTTATAGCGCTTTTCATTATTTATTTTCCCGTTGTTACCGAAACATCCGCGCTCTGACTTAGTTACATACTAGATTTAAGTTGGTAACCAACGTCACGTTTTGACAATTAGCGTTTACCTTAGATATGACTACATTTCATGGAAATTAAACTAAAAATTGAACTAAAAATGGAACAAACTTAACTCTAAACAACAGGTAAGTATCTAAAATACATTATTTCCTAATTATCTAACCTCTAAAACTTAACTTATCTAAAAATAATTCACTATGTATCACCAACAAAACAAACTTAACGTATAATAATATCCTATTCTCTTATTATCTACACTTTGTCTTTTTTAGCACTTCCATATAAGTGTTCGTCACATAATTCTTGATATTCAATCAAGAAGTCCGGCACTTGATCCCTTCGAAGACGCATTCTTCGGCCGTCTTCTAAATATATCAGCCTTCTCTTGTTTTTGGTCGGCTTTCTCCCGTCCACTGGGTAATGTAAGGCTGTTAGTGAGCCAAACCTCTGCTGCATTGTTGCTACGAAATCCCAGCATTTGGTCGCCCACTCAAATTGATCTACCACCTTGGAGCTCTCCTCTGGGATGCTAATTTGATTCGTTGAGCTGCAATTATGCTTTCTATAACTGCTGCGTTTACATTTGTAAGTGTCCCTTTTCGTTTTGTATTTGTCATATAGTCTGTTTGTTTGTTTTAGATGCATTTCGTTCTGTCGAAACGTCTCGTCACACTTGTCTCTACCTCGTCAAGTTGTTTCGAAAGCTGTTGTTGAACGTTTGCTGGACCGTGGCACTGTTGCATATGTGTTATTAACTCTTCTTACTTAATATACTTGTTTAATTAATTTTTTCAAAAAGGTAATTAACACTGCAGTATGTATCTGACAAATTATTCGCCTCAGAATGTGTTAAGTTCGTTTCAATTGCAATCTTGTACTAATTGAAAATGTTCATAATGGACTTGAATTTTATTCTTCGTCAGTTTATAACCAAGTTACCAATTTGGGACTCTTGATCTTGGATATCGCACCGAAGCATCAGTAAATAACATAACTTGACAGTCAGCATTTGTAAGAAAATCTCAAATCAATTAGCGAACAGTACAGTATTTAAAACTGACTCCTAAGTGACACCTATGTTACTTCCGCCGCCGAGTCTGAGTCTTGAAATCGGAGCTTAGCGTTGCTGATCGGAAGAGCCGAGCCATTGATATAAGAAGGAGAAGAAGGAGGTCATAAATAAAAATAGACATTAGTTTTTGAATGGTAAGGGGATAGGAGTGGATGATTTGAGGCGTGTTGGTATCGGTAGTCTTATGCTCTCGTAAATAAATACATAGCTTAAAGCCCCTAGACAGCTCAGAACTGTGCTTTAAAAGAAAACGGCTTATGTGAAAAGAAAACAACTATTCCAAGTATAAAAAACAGGATACATTTTTACTGTCTTCTCTTACAAATTGTATAAATGCCTGTCAAAAAAGTGAAACCAAGGGAATTGGGAAAATAGATCACGAAGTTGACAATTTATTGAACTCTGCCCAAATTAGGCGTTTTCATTTCATAAGTGATCCGGAACTGATTTGAACCTGAAGTGATCCTGAACTGATCTCATCCTATTTGATCCCAGCCACGGTGGTATGAAAAGAGCCGCTTTACGTGCGGATCAGGTGTGTTCTACTGAGTGCTGCTCAGAGTTATTCCACTGATTGAAGAGAAACCAGCTATTATTTACAAAATTGGCAATCAACTTTCTCCTTTTTGAGTATTCTTCTCTTCCGACATATCACAAGCGTTTGTTAAGCAACTCTCCTCATATAGACTTTGGATAAATCGTACAACTGCATGGTTGTTGTATTTCGTTTCTTCATTTTTATAGCTCTTTGAAGAACAATTAGCATATACAGTATTCATATTAGGATGGAGTCCAAGTTGATAAATTAAGTGTAAGTCATTAAATTCTAGGAAATCGTAAAACCTGATCAGTAGGACATTCGCAATTTCTTTTTAAAAAACGGGGTGACTGAAATCTTTAATTATTATTATCTCAATAATTTTCAGGGAATCAGAGAAAATACCTGGCTCTGTCCTTGATAGATCCATTAAATATATTTGCCACAGGACCAGATGACAAAGCAAATTTCTTTCTTTGAAGTTGGACATGTGGAAATGATCTTAGGATTAGAAAAAAATATATTGATGATATTTCAGGAGATCAAGTAGCAAAAGCATATTCCTAACTCTATTACAAACTAAGTCTGAACAAATTGCAAAAACCGTTAATTTTTTTCTGGTCCTGTTAATGTCAGTGATAGACATATTTTTGAGATTATCACTTACAAACTTCTCCTTTATTGATAAAACGGCGTAGATACTGGATAAGTTGTATGTAGATAAGTTGGATTGGTTACATGAGTAAACTATCATTGTAATGTTCCATCTTTCAACGCAGAAGAACTAATATTGATGATGCCACAACTTTCTTTTTTGAATCAAGTGCCTTAGAAGTTTGGAATATTTCATTCATTATTAGAAATATTGAACAAATATATTAGATTAATATAATAATTACAAACATATAAAACAGATAGTGAAAACAATTGGAAGTGAAATTTGATTTCGGAGCTTTGAAATGTGCTTACTTTCCCACGTGCAAATTAAACTTTCCGAAATAACAAATCGAGAATGATCCGATACTGATGCGTTCGTATTCGGAGAACAACAAGCAATAAATAAGTGCGAAAAAAAGGCCTCACTTAGGCTCCCCACGCTGGACACCCTCCATTAGTCTCGCTTTCGGGAGGGTCAATTTAAATGAGGCCACGAATAAATAAATGCAAATCGTTCTTGCGACAAGAGAGAGAGAAAAAAAGAAACGTCGAAAACGTGGCGAGCTGCACTCATCTGTATACATTATTTGACGCTTCCGAAGCGTTTTCATAAAGTACGGAATCCAGTTCTTCATTGGAACTGTGCTTCCAAACTTTTTTCATATTTCTCACGATATCACTGATGAATTATAAATAGTTGACTGTTCACATTGTCGTATTCAATACAATTACAAACTCTTTATAAAATCATTGAAACTAAATAATATAAATCTAATTTATATTGCTTTACCAATTTATTTCTTTTCTTTATTTAAAGTTATGTCACACATTAAATTGTTTTCGAATTGAATTTCCTGCCGTTGTTATCATATATTTTCCTTCTTTAGTAATTATTGATTTAAATGAATCGAAATTGTATTTTCCTTGCACTAGATGTGTTAAAAAGGCATAACTGTTAAATTATGTGCTTTTGAGATAAGCACGTGATAAAACCTGCGACGCTCCGTCGCGTCGTTTGTTGGTTAACACATTCACTAGGTGGCAAAGAGCGTCATATATCAGTCTCCTTAATAATGGATGCGCTTAAGTGAGATGGAAACAAAAGACTTCATGGTCATTCTTTGGATGTAATTAGTCAGAATAAAAGCCTGAAATCTCGATGGACACATGTCTGTACTTAATATCTCCTGAGGGTGCAGTTAATAGAGGGCACTTTTTTTACGGTAATCTTACCCCCCCAGAAAACCATTTGTTTTCATACTCTGGACGGAATAAGTTATAAGTTTTCATTATACTTACAGAGGCAATTCATTTTTAATTGCTCGTTTTTCAGTAGTTGCTCGGGAACTGCTTGCTGCCGCCGCCGCCGCCGGCCTCTCGCAATCGATTTCGCTCTTACATTATTGAAGAATAAATTTACTTGGCAAACTATTTGTGCATTAATAGTTGATTTATGTGCTTTATTAAATTTTCCCCTGCGCTATTTATTGGTGGCGCACGAACAAATATTCGCATATTACTGCCTGAAGTCATTAAATTGAAACGCGTCAGCTGAAGCTGTTTTCCATTATTATTTTCGTCGGTTCTTCAAATTTTCGTAAATTATTGATTTGATTTTATAAGCCAACAAAATAATTACACTTTTGCTTTTTAAGAAACTAAATTATGAACAAAAGTACTACCTCCAAATATGAAAGCGAATGCATTCTTTTTAGCCTCTGAGTTTTATTATGTTTATGTTTGTTTCAATTTGGAATGGAATGAAATAACTAATTTACTTTTTATTTACAAAAAAAGTGTTTTGTAAAAAAAACGGCGAAACAAATGGAATATAAATATGTTTCAAAGCAGAAAAACTCCTTCGTAAAACGACAACACGAATGTCAGCAGAAAGTGTGAAACAAGGGATGCCTGCAAATCTGCAAACAAAACAAAGCAATAGAACGGTTGTCCTCATCTTTGCTTTAGTAGTCCCGTGCCGGTCACATCCCGACACCCGCCCCCGATTTTTCCCCGCAACGTTTTTAAACTCCCATCATCGTATATCCGAACCTCCCTACAATTTACATCAGCTTTTTTTACGCGGCTATAAGTATATAATTTATGCATTCCGTGCGACTGACCTACAAAACCGAATTCGAACCGCATTAGAATCCCTCCGGTCGATAACGACCACCGGCACGCGAAGATTCAGGTGCGCGAACACGAATTTTTCACCTGCCTGTGTGTACATGGGAATCCCGGGTGCTGGGAGTTCGGCTCAGAAAATTTATGACCGGCCCCATGGACTTTGTAACAAACATATTATGATTTCCTATATTGCCGCTGGAAGTTTGAATTGTAGTCGCTTAAACTTGCTGGCGCATGCCATAAATCATTTGTGCTTTATATGGTTATTGCAATATTCACCTCCGAGAGATATGAAACCCCTGAAAGTACGGCATAAAATCGCTTATCGAAGTAGAAAATCCACTTCTGTGCAACGCATCTACATACTTCCACTCAATATTGAACAGTAATTTTAAATCAAAAAAATTCCCTAAAATCAGTATTTTTCTTCTATTTAGTAAGTAATTTAGTGACGAATTTAGAATAAACGAAAAAAAATGCAAAACTGAACGACTTTAAAAACTTTATCTGCAACACGAAAAAAAAAGAAAGAAAGATATAAAGCGGTAGCAAGCTCGAATGGAAATTACTTTAAAAACTGGAATAAATCGCCGATCTGCTTCAAATTACGACACGTTCTTTTTATAGCGCCGTGGCACGAACGCCTTTGAAAATTATGTGCCATTTAACGTTATGCCTTCAGAAATTTTAACGCTTATTTGATTAAATCATTCACAAAATACGAGTATAACTTGCCTCGCATTTATAGGAGATTATATCCGAGTTACACTAGAAAACAGGAACAATTAATGGAAATAAACTATTACTTACAAATGTATCAGCTTTTAAAGACTTTAGCGTATTTTTATTTAAAGACGATCCTTTTTTAAATGTAAAACCAAATATCCCCAGTAATTAAGTAAAGCATTGGAAAACTAAAATAAAATAATAATAAAGTTAAGCAGATAATTGTGAAGAAGTAAAATCATTAAATAACCAGCAATACAATTAAAAAAATATAAGTGGAAATATTTTGATTTGGGCATAATCAAGTTATATTTTTTGTTAAATATTATACAGACGTTCTTTTTTTGAGTATATTAAGAGTGACTTTACACCATTTTAAACATTTTTACTCAAAACAAATGTGCTCATGTGCTTACATGTTACATTACAGAAAAAAGAAATGAATAACCTAAAATGGAACTTGAAAACTTGAAAACCGCATTAATTGACACGGTCGATCGATTAGGACAGTTTTCATTTAAATAATCGTTTGGCACTTTACTTTGGAACCCAGTTTCTCGAGAGAATTAGAAGAACTTCGTTTAAAATTACTTTCGGGAAACTTCTTAGAAACTGAACGTTACAACCACTACCAAATGCTCCTTCCCTTCATAAATAATGCGTAATTAGATAATTATTTTCTTTCAAGAATTTTAGTCAATTTTTGCTATTGTTTCAGTTTATGCAAATATATACATATATAAATAATATTCAAAAATTATATCGTATTATAGGTGAATGAGTTTGTTAATAAGAAAATTAAAATTTCCAGTAATCTTCTAAACTGAGTATAAAACAAAAATTGATGTATTGCTTCACGTACATAGAGAAAATGAGTAACGTGATTATAATCTTTATAACACAATTACGGTCTCACACATGCGAGCACTTTGTAAATGAACCACCGCTAAAACACAATTCATAACAAACTTTAGTTCACATTTCGCCTAGAAATTTATAAGCACTTCGTTATAATAACTTCTAATTTCGCGAGTCACATAAATTCCGTAGTTGCGCTTAATATTAGTAAGGGATTTTATTGCCGGCCCTCGGAATTAATTAAAAATACAAACACTTGCGGCTAATTAAAGTAGGCACGCTCTCAACAATATTTTAAAAGTTTGAAGTTTCAGCACTACACCCATAAAGCTTTACAATATCTCTCTCCACCGGTCGCTTTCCCCGCCGCCTTCGGAGCTCAGGGGCAATTTGAGGAGTTTATAATTAATTCGCTTAACCTGCACGTGAAACTGAAAGAAACCCTTAATATAACTGGAGCGCAATAAGCTCGTTCGGTCGCACCGACTCTTAGTTTGTCGTAAATTTCGCGATATTACTTTAGCACCTGTTGTCTTTGTAGACATGTCTTTTAATATTTTAATTAAATTGGTACGTCTCTACTAGAGTTACGGGCAAATTAAGAAATTATGTCCGAATTAAGAAATTATGGGTTTTGGCTCTGTAATTTTATTTCTACATATTTCAAACGCAGATTCAGGAGACACTTTTAAATATAATTAATACTTGTCTGACATATTCAACAGATTAAGGCTTGTGTGTTCGAAATGCTGGTGACCTATTTCCGTAGCGGTAATTGAATGTTTCTCTTATATTTTGTTTGTTCCATACATTTACGTATCATACAGTTATTCCCTAGTATATGGGCCTAATAGATCCTCAGAATTTACTCGCTTTAGGAACAAAATAAAAGAAGAAGCACTAGATTAACATGACTATTGTTTCTTCAAATCTCATTTAATTTTCTTTCTTTTGGAATTTAATGACAATGAGTTAACTTTATAACTATATTGCATAATACTAAATCATAAATTATTGAAGCGAAAGGAACTCTTTAGGATAAAACTCAAGTAACGTAGTATGCAATGCTACGAGAAGAGATTAAATAAGCATCTATTTAGTCATGAAGCCAAAAGGCTACGTTGTTGTTTTTTAACAGTTATTAAAATTAAAATTATTGACTAAAGAAGGGAATACCCCAAAGATATTTATGAGAGAATAGCGCCGTATAACCATGATTATCTATCATATTTTCAAGTCAAATTTTGGTCATAGTAGTTTCATTGGGGTAGAAAATCATCCAGGACGACCGAAGAAGTGGAAGGCCTTAGAAATTCGTAATATAGAAATGGTAAAAAAAATTGAGGATTTAGTGAACGACGTCAGAAATTGCTATTGGAATTGGAATGTCTGAAGCCTCAGATTTAAAAATATTGCAACTAGATTTAAGCTATTGACGACAACACAAAAATTCTGCCCTAAGAAAGTTTCAGTGCAAGATTTAGCCTCTTTAGAGGCGAATCAAACCTACTTTCTCAAATTATCACAGGCGATGAAATGTTTTTGGCAATGGATGCATAAAGATTCCACACCACCGAAAAAGGCAAGGAGAGAATTTTTTATAGGAAAATAAATTTTTGGGATAATAAATGTCACTAAAGTCGATAATTAATGTAGGAGGACTGAAACTAAAAAGCTCTTCAACAAAAACAACCTCGAAACTATGTAAAGAAATCTCTCTCTTACACGACAGTTGCAAGGTGCATAAAGCAAGAGGAGGAATTTTTGGACGCTACAAGTTTTATTGAACTGAATCGTCCTCTATATAGTCCAGATCTGGCACCCTCTGACCATTGGTTTTTTCGACAATAATAAAAACAAAGGATTAAGGAAGGTGATTTTCTTCATGTCGGCATCTAAAAGATGCTGTAAGTTAGAACTGGAAAAAAGTTTCACAAGTATGCTCACTTAAATGGAGATTATATAGAAATTTAAAAATATTTAAATTGCCTCCTCTCTTTGTTTTCATGGATAGATATAAATAATTTCTGAATTTCCCATCATATCTTGAAAAACAAGGCGGGGAGCAGAGTCTGGCCATGACTGAAAATCACCTTTCTTGCTGTTCTTGCTCTCCTACTTTATCACCTCTAGCATCAAAAATCGAAATAACTTAGTTTTTCTGTAAACAAAAGTATCTGAACCTCTTCTCTGAACTAAAATGGGTTATTACAGTTATCAAAATATAGATTCCAGATTTTACTTAAAGAAGATAGTTGCTGCAGAAACCTATCAGAAATCAGGGTCGTAAGTTCTTCACTCAGAGAATGGTATGAGCAATGACGAAGAGGTTTTCAAGTGATTTCTTGACACGTGCAAACAATACCAGAAAGTTTTACGAACGGACAATATCCAGAAGAGATAAGCTATTGTAAGGCAAAGATTATTTCTGTTGTGGAGAATTGGAATAGGTACAACATTTTTAATATCTTGGTTCTAGTGGTGTAAGTCGAAGTATCTATGTGGTATAGTTTCTTATTTATGAATCTCCGTGGATTTAAGACACAAATTTCCGAAGTGGGAGTTCATAAAGTTCTAGGTCAAATTTTATCTCAACATGGTTCTTAAGAGTTAATAATAAATTAATAAAAGCAGAAAATTTATCACAATGATTTTTATTATCGTGCAATTCTATATAGTTGATGTATTATTAATCTAAATACTCACCTCCTCGAACTTCACATGTTAACACTAAGTCAGATCCTTCCTCCAGAGGTCCAACAGTTCCAGTAATGTTTCGTCCGGAATTATCAAATAAGATCAGCTGATATGGAGGCACTGGAAATAAAACAGATCGTAAATAAAGTTAAACATCTAATAAGATCAGTCAGATGATGAACGATAGCATTCTCCCAATAACCAAAAACGAGTCTTAATAGAAAATAATACTGTAAAGTTATGTTTCTCGTCGTTAAGAAGTCATGGCCAATTCATGACATTTGTTGCATGGAATTAAGACCGAAAAAGAGGCCTTTTCTTTCTATAATAATTTTATTTCTCGGCAAGTTGCTCCATTTTGATATTAAACCAAAATTAATAAACGAAAAAGTAGGATATGTCGTAGGTTGTTATAAGTTGAAACCATAAAAGTTCGTAAACTATTTATTAACAGGCCAACATGTTTCAATCACAGTAGTGATCACCTTCGGGGCGATTTAAAAAGGTATTAGTTACATAGGCTTTTTTTTGGTCTATTTAAGCCTCATGTGACTAAGACCTTTTTAAGTCGCCTCGAAGATGATCACTATTGTGATGGAAACATGTTGGCCTGTTAATAAATAGTTTATGAACTTTTATGGTTTCGACTTATAACAACCTACGACATATCCTACTCTTTTGTTTAATACTTTTATTTTTTAATATGTTCTCAACCAATAATTTAATGTTAGTCTAAAAAAATGATGATAATACATTTTTATTTTATTCCGATACTTGTTTGACAATTTCACAGATTTTCTTTTAACATAAATCATTGCTTAAAAATATCAGTATCCATGCAGAAGACAATAAAATGATTGGAGCAAATGACCAAACATGTTTGAAAGAAAATTCATCCATAACAGAAGAAAATAAAAGCAAAACCTTTTTCTTATGAGCGCTTAGGAAGGCGAAGACTATTTGAACAAGGTGCTAATTAATTTAATATCAAGAACGGTATTTGATTAATTATTCCTCCCTTAAACCGAATGACTTAAGAATTACCTGGTCCATTATGAAAAAAATATCTTTACAGCTTTATTCTTGATTACATTATTATTATAACGCCTGATCTTCACTTAATTAAAAAGAAAGCAGACGCCAAGTACATATACGCAGCCGCAACTAAATCTAGTGCAATAATGTATATGTATATATATATGTATGTATTTGAATAAAAATTATGTTTATTTTATTTATTTATGTTCAAACTTAGTTGAAGATAAGACGTCAAATGAATACAACGAAAACTAGGTTCACAGAAGGTGCATAAAATATCTCACGTTTTCTTGCAACCATAAGCGAATTGTACGTTTTAAATTACTAATAATATTCTCTAGTGTTACTGGATTTAACTATTCACAATGTAACAATAAACTTTCATGTACAAGTCACAAAGTTCTTTAAGCGTGTTCAGATATAGTAACTGAGCTCTCTGCTTTTTGCTAAGCATGACAAGTAGACATGCTGAGCTCAATGGAAAGTACATTTCGTACATTTTTTTGCTCCAATATTTCAACATATTATACTTTTTTTTCTCGCTACCAAAAAGAATTTCTTTCAACCTCTGAATCCAAAGCACCACGAACTCATAAATAATAGCTAAACAATTATGAAATATCCATAGGTCAATCTTCCCAATTCTTTTTTGCCCATCCTTCTCATTTGTAAGAGATTTCTCAAAAGTACATTCTTTGACGACTGTTTTGATGGTAGTGGTATACATTAGTGACTGTGTTGATGGTATATTCACATTATAGTCGCTCTTGGAAATCCATACAAAGAATTTTCAAATGAAGATCACGTTATAATGCCTCCTCCTGAAGGGTCGTTATTGTGTGACATAACCGACGTGCTTTCAAAAGGGTATTAAATTAAACTCAGTGAACATGTGAATAGAGTCATAGATATGTTTCCGTTGCTTTTACATTTAAATGTGAGATAGCCGGGGCCAGTTGCTTTTTTTTTTCATTAAATCTTTCTCGTCTTTATTAATTTATACATACATATACAAAATGTGATTACGTAAACGACGATAAAGAAAGAAATGTATTCATTCAGTAAAGTTTAACTTTTCTTGTTAGACATGTCTGCAGTTCTAGCAAAACAAAGGAAACAACTTTTACAATTTGCTTCAATCAGACTTCGCTTTTTTCATCCAAAACAAAGCATTTAAGCAAACACAACACGATATTTTTTCCTTCATTTCGCGTCCCCGTTCTTAAAACACGCGCTCGCTCAGTCTCGATACATTTCTTCTTTGATACCTAACCAAACGTTTGTTCTGTAGAGCAAGTCGTCGTCGTACTGCGAACAAAAGCATCGCTGACTCCTTTGTGCTGTTCGACTTTACGAGCTGAAAGAGAAGTCGTCGCTGTCTTCGTTCCCGCCGCTATTATAAAACTCCGAACACTAGTCAATTGGAAGCTAACTGGAGCTATTTCATGCAGGAACTTGCAAGTATTAATAAAATTAAAAATCGATGCACAAGTCTCCATGGTAACATTGAGGAAGCCGCTTGAATCCAAAGCCGTATTAGAAATTCTTTGAAACCTACACCCACTAAACAATTACAATTTTTAGAATGAAAATGTCAACTGAAAACAGTTTGATTAACTGAATTATATCAAGAGTGCGTTAATGATTTGATTGTTCAAAAGTTTCCAACCATAAGAGGGAATTAGGTTGGATATTAGAAAAGATTGAAGATGTGAAGACTCGTTATTTAGATATATAATTGAGTGACTTGTAAACTTCTAGTATTAAAGTCTGTTTATCAAACCATGAACATTTCACTAGATGATCTGAAATTACAAAGCATTTGTTACTGCACGAAAGACTGGAAATTTAAATAGGTATTGTGAGAGGTGTGCAATTAACCGTGTCGCATTACGAGAGTTAAACGCATATGCAAATACGCCGCTAATACGGCTTATCGGTTGCAGAAGGCTTTGGCAGTGCAACTGTGCATTAAAGGCTTAAAACGATCCGATCAAGGCGGATCAATATTACTACCTGTTTAAAATCGCTTCATGCTTAATTTCAAATAATCCAATCTATAACAACATAGTATATCATCTTATACAGTGATTCAATCACTTATTCACAATAGTAACATTATTAAAAAGCTTTAAATGAACTGCAGAGACAACAATTTTAATCTCAGAAGGTAACTTTCGCTTTATGAATACACAAATTCTCATTTATGTATTCTTGCCATTGCAAAAGTTATTCAGACTTATTATAAACTAACGTAATTAAACAACTTGCTAATTGGAATTACGTTAATTCTGGCATGAAAACCGCAAAACCTACTAACTAGAAATTGTTGCATCGCATTTTAAATTATGGAGGTAGGTAGTGCATATGTGCGCGGCGAGGTTTCTGGAACTCTCTAAAACTTCTCTTCTGCGTCGGAACTACAACGTATGCATAAGTATCAACGAATTAAACGAACGCTTGCTTTGCTGAGATGAAGGCTCGTCGATGTCGAGCAAATCGAGTTTAATTGCCGGTGCTAAATTCAGGTAACATCAAAGCTAGAAGGCGCTTGCCGAGGCGGAAATTGCAGACTAGATCTGCGAACGGAAATTAAGTGGCCGCATGCTGAAAATTCCTAGGCGAAACTGAAAGGAAGAACATAATGACTCTCGAGTTTATGATTATGTCGAAAATAAGGACTTCATATCTGCAGTATTTAAAGTATACAATAAAGTGAGTACTGAGAGGCTTCCATACAAATCTCTCCTCTGTTATAAGTTGTACTATAACAATTACATTTTTATTTCATAATTTCGCAATGGCAAGCTTTTATATAGTTAGGGAGCTTTTATATAGTTAGGGAGTCGACTTACGATAATTTACGAGAGAAAAATAGTTCACAGTTATCCAGATTAAACTAAGTTTCGACGGGTTATGCTTCGCAATGCACCTGGTTATCGTACGGAACGTGGGAACTCGAGGTCTTTTTGCGCCGTGTCTTTTTGTTTATGTTAGGCGCTGTTTGTAGATATTTTCTGGGATACATATTTCCTGTTGTAATATCAAGAATGTGAAGCTCTGATCCATCTTGCCATTTTGACAGGTTTAATGAAATAATGGGTATACAGAAGAAATTATTTAAATTTTAATTATGGAATTAAGGAGACGACAGGCGATGTCAAAATACTTCCAATAACTGCAATATTAACTTGAAAAACCTTTCCGGTGAATTATTTACTTCTTCAACCTGACATTTAAATTTAATGCAACGCTATCTCAGAATATGTTAAAAACTCCAGTACTTAATTCTTAATTTAAAACACAATGCTCTGATATAAAATTCCCCAAATTTTATACAAAATAATATAAAAATTGCTGAACAATTATGGAATGTAAATACTCTGAGGTCGAAATTTGGTGTTTGCTCCGATGCGGACACATAAAGATATCATTAAATTATTAAAACTCATTACCGAGTGCAAAACCACTTTTCTAAAAACAATTACCGGACTACGTGCGGACCGAACGGCGACAATCTCGCTTAATTTAATTTGCAATTACAGGGCATTACCGGCGAAGAGGTCGATTATAAGACTTCGACCCAACAGGTTGTGCAATTACTGCCACTTATGATCCGAATGTCTAACCATTAGGGGAGCCAGATAACACTGCGGTGGTGGCTTCGATTTGTTTAATGCGTATGTGGAGACAGTTTTAACAACGAAAATAACTGGAAGTAAAAATTAATGTACTGTATTTACTCCATGCATTATCATCGGGGAAGTACTAAGTTTTCAATTATTAATGGTTTTGTAAGTGGAAGTAATAGCATTAAATTAATGCTGCAAGTTTTATGCAGCAAGCTGCAACGAACTAATGGACCAATCCATCTAAAGCTGTTCCTTAATCTATAACTAATTGATTAGAATTATTTCAAAATTCTTATAGCCTTCATTATAGTATTATATTCAATATCTCCTTTGTCTACAATAGGACATAACCATAATTTTCATTGGAGAACTTTTACATGCTTCCTCATTTCAAATTACTATTTCATTATCCTGCTTTAGTTAGAATACAATATTGAAAGAAACAAGAACGATCAAAAAATCCTTGATTGTACTGAATATAATTACCTAAGATACAGTGTTACAAGTGACAAGCTACTGTTTTGAAATCAGAACCCAGAGATTAATCTAATTATTTTATTTAATAACAGTCGATATGTCTACTGGCGTAAATGTACCGATTTAACCTGAACTGACTTTAAGTTAATCTGCGTGCAGCACTTTTAAACTGAAAATCTAAAATGAGGGAGATTGGTAAATAATATCACCCTGCATTTACCCTTCCGCGAAGTAGCAAAACAGCGAAGTGACACCACCCTGCATTCATCCTTCCGCGAAGTAATGAAACAGTGGAATAAAGAAAGTGCGTTTCACAAAATTACGGGATGTTATGATGAAACCAGGCTATGCTTATCACCAATAAACAATTGAAATAATGCAACTCGAAGTCTCCGAAAAAGGGACCATAGAGCGATATTTAAGAAAGCAAATTGTATGAGTAATAAACACGTGGTTATGTGGCCTGTAAGATTTTGGGCAGTTTTGCGTCGTATTTATGTCTCTGTAAAGAATAACAAGTGAAAGATTTCTACATTGGGACCTATCTTAACATTACACAAAAGCATGCAATAATAACTGAAATAAACGCTAAAACTAACACTAACACTGGTACTTTGTATGGATCTCAGTTTTTATGCTTAATTGCATTTAATTAGGACAGTTCTATAACACTAGTAATATCAGCTGTAGTTTCTATTTTCTGTACAAAATGATTTAACAGGGGTCCTTAATTCAATATCATAGGCTATTTAATATGACATTTTGTTATTCAGAAGGTCTGTACACTCCAGACCTAAAAGTCTCTTTGGAATATATATTTTTCTTCTTCTTAATTGACATATAAAAAACTAGCAAAAATTACTTCAGGTTCCGACAGAGATCGATCAAAATATCCACAGGTTAGTAGACGCTTAACAATCCATTGCATTTTTGAAGGGATTCAGGATACAATCGATACGTCAGTCCTTAAGCCATGTCTTTTTTTAGTATAACCCATTGATCAGGTCATTTTTACTGAAAGACTGACGGCTGGTATTCATTTTATATCCATAGTAAACCCGGAAGAGCGCCTCATTGAATATATTGGTTTTCTTTCAAAGTCACTGCTTGAACGTGGTAAACGTTACACTGGGTGTTCAATTTCTTGATAAGAAACCACGTCTTGAACTTATTCAAAGTAAAACAACTCTCCAACTGGATTCTAACGAGGCGCTTCAGATTTTAAACTACAACTTAACAATTTAAATTGCAAATGGAGACTCTTATGGTTTGATAGAAGAATTGCACTTGATAGATTAGATTCTTGAATGAAATCTCTTGGTGGTGATATCGTCTTAAGACATCACTTGGGAGAAACAAATTCTTGCTTGTCTAGTTATGCAATTTCACCTCACGCTCCAATATTCCGACGCTTATACGTCTTCAAGCATGACTCTAATGCCTGTACTCATAGATAAGTCAAAGTTCAACTTCAATCTCAATTCTCACTTAATCCTGTTTCATAGTTGATCAGATACAACATAAGTTGTAGTTTATCTTAGGATAGCTTCATATGTATCCTGAAGCTTTCCGAAATAGCGCGCTTCGAATCGAATCGGTATTATTTTAACTAGACTGGTCTTAGTTTGGAAAATAACCGAGAATAACCGACTAGTTGTTTATGAAACAGACCCTAGTTGTAAATTACACTTTGAACATAACTGAACTTTGACGTAGGCATAACTTAAGACGGAATTACGAATACCGGCGTAAGTCAACGTTGTTTGAAATTCATTCATCATTCATTTGATTTGCCAATTGTTTCTTAATCACGAACTGTATCAAAGCATTTGTAATTTTATATTTATAAAAAGAAGTAAATCAACTTGTGTTACACACAATTGAAAATTGTGTATATCACATATATTTTGCTGGATATTCCACAAATTAATTGAAAAATCTGTTTTGAAATGAATATGAGTTTGAAGGGTTTTCAAAATCATTTACTAGCGCTAGCATATCTGTTAAACAAAAACTCGTAATATAGACATATTCTGTTCCTCGTTCAGTTGAAATGTGGAATTATTGGCAAACTATAGGCATGTATATAGTTTGATGGGAGCGTTTGTACGCTCTCGTTACTGATCTCTGATTACAAATACAAAAATACGAGTTTTTAAATAAATTACAAATAAATTCATCCAAAAACTAGGTTGTCATTAAGAACATATCAAACCAATTAACTTACATAAGGTAAACACATTGATTTACTTTAATATATAGTCTGTTTTATTGCCAGTTTATATAAGTTTGAAGATTTCGAGTTTCTAGTTTTAAAATAGGTATTCCAGTGACTTTAACAATAATAATTGTCGTGCTTCCATTTCCTGGTTTATTTTCTACTGCTAGGCATTTTAAAAATAAAAACTTGTAAATATTATGAAGCATACTTACGGGATGCGTTTTCTTTGATATTTCCTACAAACTAATTTAGATGAGGCGTTTACCTTCACTTTAATGAGAAACGAGTTTACAAAAACAAGCTACACCAAAAGCAGGTTTCAAGTGTTTATAGAATTGTTGTGCAATAAAACAAATGTTTTTCTCTGAAACTGAAATACTTGTATAATGAAAAGCATTTAATTAACAGCGTGACTCTCGCAAATTATCTAAATTTAGCGAATGTCGTGCGGCATCGATGAAAAAGGAACCGGAAAAGGAAAATATTTACCTTCGAACATAATTAAAAAAGAGAGGAAAAAAAACTTATTAAGTATGCTCGAGGGAACAAAGTTGAGGAACAAAGTCCTAAAAGCAACATTGGACTAGCACCTCCCATGCCCCAGTCCTTTATGCGAGACGAAATTAACGGGCCAATTAAAAATAAAAACGAGGCCGCCAATTGAAGTGCCTCCTCAAATTTCGCGTTCTGTCCCTCTCGTTACGTGAGAGTAATTCGTCGGGAGATTACCTATTTCGTTTGAGGAAGGTAGCGACCCGCTGTTTTGTATTTACGACCGCTTTTAATATTTCACAAACAATTTTGTGCTGGAGAGAAATTTATTTTTTTGTTTGCCTTGTTAAAATTGGGTATTACAACAAAATGAAATCGAAAATGTTGTCTTTCGCAACTCAAAACAATTTCAGTTTAGCTCCACGTATGACATATTCTCAGTGTCTTAGACTTAATCAGTGTTGCTTTAAAACTTAATAAAAAAGGTGTTTCTTATTCTTCTACTTACACATCGCATTGCATTTGTAAAATGAAAAAGAAAAAGTGTTTGGTAATATTGTTTCTGTATCTATTATTCGTACAATACAATTTGATT
Organism: Serrognathus titanus; assembly: GCA_039766575.1. Taxonomy (NCBI): domain Eukaryota; kingdom Metazoa; phylum Arthropoda; class Insecta; order Coleoptera; family Lucanidae; genus Serrognathus; species Serrognathus titanus. Next base: position 67,057,878 of record CM077911.1, read on the forward strand.
GGACATTATTTTAGAAACTGTCGTTGCATCCTTATAAGAGCTTATGTCATGTATGTATGTAGGGTGATGTGACATTTAGTTTGCAGTTATATTTTATGTGTGGATCTTTCGAGAGAATCAGTATTTAAATACTATAAAGTTCGAAACCATTCTGATTCTTTTAGCGAACTGAGTATCAGAATGATCTTCTTGTCAATTATGTCCATCCTCTTTTAGCTAAACTTTTATTAGTTTTTAAAGAAAGAAGTTGGAAGGTTTCGCCTCAAAAGACGAAAATAGTACATTACCCCTATTTACATACGATGGTTTAATTTCCGGTTGTTCGTTCTCATTTCTTTTTATAAACAGACGTTAGAAATCCATAAATATCTGAAATAAATAACAACCAAAAAACAAAATACCCCACGAGACGGTTTACAAAAGCGTTTACTTCCCTCGCTGGTACAATTGAATAAGTTTTTGATTAACGGGGCGGCGGTAATAATTATTACTTTATGTTTACACTGTAGCCCAGTAAATCTCCGTACAAATCCGACTCGCTAGATATAGGTCGTGAGGGAACGATGCGTTAAAATACTCCAATTATTTTGTCGCCGCGGGACGAAAACGCGGGATTATTCCGCAATATGTTAAGTTTCCGACAAAGGTCCGAAGCACCGCTACACTTTATTCCTGTAGCAAATTGTTTTTAAATCCGCGCGCGATTCATCCGGTTCGGACTTGGTACTAATTAAAACTGTGGATGAAACGCGCCTTTTTATATGTTCGTTTATACAAATACGACAGTTCCATTCATACTCTTAACTTTAATAATTTATAGCGTAGAAGTGGATATGAATTTATTTTTAGCTACAACAGGGGCGGTGTAGCAAAGTGAAAAATATTTTACAGTGAATGTAACCAACCCTTTCTCCAGAAATTTGCAAGAAAACATTCTCAAACCTGTTCTCTTTCACAAACAATTGTACAGGAAGAGCCCTTTATTAAATCTTCCCCCACGCTACCATGAATAAGAGAAAATATACTAAAAAGATAATAAACATAACATCCTGCTTACTATAAAAAAGATCTAATACTCGTAGAAATTGAGGACGATGATTACACTTGCTATAAAAAATGAAAACAAGTATGGGAAAATCTAATAATAATAAATGTTTATTAAATCAAAAGCAAGATCAGATCACATAATGTATTATGGACTTTAAAAACCGCTGTCTTATAGACTTAACATTAATTAACATTCTGTCAAATGTGCACGTATTGTTGCCAGGCTTGACGGTAGCATGTCGTATGAGAGAGCAAGAAACGTGTAAACATGCGCTACAGGATTAATTGATAATTGCTACCTGTTCTACCTATTATTTATAAACTGCTGCTTAACATTTAGCTGTTATTTATAAGCTCCTACCTGTTACTTGAGTGCTACTATCTGTTTCTATTTGTTATTATAAAACTGCTACCTGTTTTGAATTTAAATTTCACCTAAGAAAAAATTGCAAAGTCGCTTAAACTATACAATTAAATTAATTTTGAAATCTTTTTTTTAATATATCAAAACCGTAGACGAAATTCAAAACACTCGCAGTTTATAAATAGCTGCTGCTAAATAACAGCTAGCAATTTTAGTTTTCTTTCTAATATTCTATTTTGTTAAAAAGGAGGTATTAATAGACATCGTTTTTGTTGTGTTAAACCTATCTTATTGAATAATTCTTTGCTCCAGAGCGCGTAAAATATCCGTATTGGTATTTTTTCATGTACATAATTTGTTGGGAGTGTGTACATTCACACTAATGTAAGAAATTTATCTTTTCAAATAGTGGTCTACGACTTTTCTGATTTGATGCACGGATTGGATTGAAAAAGTGCAAAATAAGTAGTTCAGCCTCCTAAGTGATTGTTTGTATTCTTCAAATACATATTAATTTGGAAAGTTATTTACATAATAGTCATTCTATGAGTATATAATTAAAATATAGTACAAATCAGAGATCTTATCATTGAAGTGCAAGCTGTAATTGCAGACCACAATTCGGCATTTACATCGGATTGATTAAAGGTCGTTAAGATTAATAGAGCGATGTGATTAGAAGTTATGAATGCAGTATTATCGCCGTATAAAACCGACATGTATTCCAAGTTGTTTGGCAAATCCTTAATGAAAAGTAATAAAAATAACGGAACAAATAAGGATCCTTGCGCGATTGCATAAGTTACATTCGTAGGTTCATAGCATAATTCCTTTCTCTTTTCTAGGGTGTGATCTTGGTAGTAGCAAAGGAGTACTTATAATTATGTATGGTTCACTCATTTCCAGAAAAACCTTAATTCGCAAATTGAGCCTTTCATTTTCTAAGCTTTACAGTCGCATGTGATGAAAGATATAGCAGTATCAGTGGTGGGAAAACATGAATATGTGTCTAATGAGATCGAATTGTGAACGCGTTAAAGGCTAGTTTAAAGTTATACATTTTGAAACTTATTCAAATCGATTAAAATTTTAAAAACAGCCTGTATAAGCCAGACTACTCGAGAGAAACTCGTGTCAATAACTCAATCTGAAGTCATGAATACATCAGAGGTTTGCTTTCAATGTCCATTGAATTACCGTAATCCCTTCCCACGTATTACATATTCCATTGCGACAACCGCTGTCTGTACTAAGACTTCAGACATATAAGATCAATTTGCCCTAAAGTACATCTGAAACTAACCCCATTTCTTTACTGTTTGGGAGCACACTGTGTTACCCTAACTCGGATAGGTAGGTTTTAGGACTTTCCATTCTATGCTTACTTTATAACACAAGACATAGTAAAATAAACAAGGAGTGGCAAAAAAGATCCGAACGAACGTTGGGATGTAATATAGCATAGAAGCGACATACCTACTAAAAGATATTTGCGGAACCTAATAATATATATAGGACCAGCACATTCATAATAACCTGGAAAATCTTTAGAGGTAGAACCTTCTTCATCTCTTACTTAAATAGATGGCTTATTTAGTTCACCATACGTAAAGAGTCGCTCCTTCCTCTCATGGATTTCATTCTACTTCTTCCTACCTACTTTCATTCATTCTACCACTGAAGTACCAGCAGACGGCCTATGAGACAATATTAAACGAATAAATTTCGACTAGAGTATTTTGGCCTAATGGAGCTAATCAGAAACAGTTTGCGCCAAATACTTCCATAGCCTTATAAACACCATAATTTTACTGAAAATTAAGAAAGTTTCACTAATTTTGGGAAAATTACAGGATGGTGTAAGCCTCTTGGTAAGTTAAAGAGAACTAAAATGATACAAGTATGCAGGAAGTGGGTTAAAAAAATCAATACATTCAGAGGATATAAAAAAAAAATTGTCCACATCATAAAATATTTGTTACTCAAAAATTATACAAAATAAATATTTGGCTGTTGTGAAAAATAAATTCCTGGTAATTCATCAACTTTAAAATATCCCTTCCTTATTTCAGCCTCTCTTAAATTTATTATTCTATCAAGGGAAATCATAAACAGCACTGCATTATAAAAATTGTATATATTTGTCATTCTTTGTATGATGGATATAATAAGCCGTCCTTTTAATTATTCATCTTTAAAAAATTCTAGATGGCGTTTCAATTATGATTCACTTCTTGCGATTAGCGAAAGAGGAAACGGTTAGATCGTAATTGGACAATATCTTAATTAATCTCGCCATTGATAAAAATATCTGCTGTGCATCAGAGCAGCAATTAGGAGAGCGTAATTAAAACGTCTCCGACGAATTTATGGCCCCCCCGCTTTAAACTTTCAGACAATAACAACGTCTTAAATTATATCGCCTCATCCACCTTCCCTAATTTTCGGTTTTCATCGCCGATTCTCATCTATCTGATAAAGCTATTGATTTATTAGTACATCTCACGCGGCCGACCCAGTCGTCGTAAATTTTCTGTGAATCAAAAGAACAACTCACTGTTTGCCAATAAGGTACATTCCGCATAATCCTAAGGAAGGACTTTACTTCACGGCTCCGCAGAGACGATTTCAGTATATTTACTGTTAGTGCAGATTTGGAGTTCGTCGAATCCTGGGAGTGAGCGGAAGTGATTCTTTGGATTCGTCCGTCGGTGCTACATAAGCGGGACGCTTCCAATTTACAATTTTCTCCAGATTTCCGTCGCAAGTGACAATTACAAAACATAATAAAGGAAATCTCCTTGCTAGAAAGCTTAATCTCGTTTCTTTGCGCCTGTCGTGTTCGTAATTATATTAGTTTTGGAACGTAAAATGAACTGAAAGTTACTTAAAAAAACGAAATGAAATTAAACTTGTCGACCGGATGAAACGGGGTTTTTTAATTGTTAGTTCGATTTTTTTTTCAAATGACATAAAGAAAGAAATGTTTGCACATGTTTCAATTAATAATTTCAGAATGTTTATCGATATTCGTGTTTGCAAGAAATTTGCATCTCCAGATATGTGTACACCAAATGTCAACTTGTGGATTTAACATAACAAAGCAGACACGTTTTGTCATGTATATATCAGATCTGTCAATATGAATGCATTCGGTTTACAAACAAGCCAAGCACCTCCACTGACGTTCGTCATTACGAGACTAATTTAGATCGGCATACTTATGCGTCAAACCGCCGATGACCATATAGACTGGAACTCGATAAGCTAGAGATGTGCTGGCCTAGATCGAGTTCCGAACTAAAACATGAACCGGTTGATTGACGCAGCAGACATTTACACTCACCAATAACTGTCAGGTTGATGGCAAAATTCCGGGTCGGCGATGTACGAAAATCCACCCTGCAACGATAGACACCCTCATCGTCCAATTGGACTCCATCCAAGTTCAGGGACGCCGGCTTTGATACCGTAACGAAGTAAGCTCTTGGACCGAATATTTTCGGATCAGACCAATGTAATGCTTTACTGAAGGCCCTTCCACGCACGTCAAAGCTGAAAATAAAAACAAAATTTTACTATTATTTTTTTTAATTTAAAACGTTAAACTGGATTGTACTTTCGAAATGAATTCTATTTTAATTATCCTCGGCAATATAATAATTATGTAATATTTATCATATTGAATACAATCCACTATATAAAATAATTATCTGCACACCATGTGTCATGCATGGAAGTAATTTGTATACACACATCTAGGAGAAATGTTTAGCTCGTGTCGTAACATCGTGAAATTAAAGCAGAATTCTTGATTAAATATCGATCCTGGTAATAAATTACCCATCGTTTTCCGCACGTCAATCGGAAAAAAAAAGTGTGTAACGTCGCACCTAGAGGCGTCAAACACACTCGACTCCCTTTACAACCGGACACAATGTAATAACCAGTACATTCTATTAGGGTTTTGAATTGTAAAAGCCCAGGTCGTAATTACACACAATTAAAGTTAGCGCAATCTATCATGACGTAATCTAATGAAACAGACAGCGGGGGTCTTCGGCGCACCTGGTATCCACTAACAATGACTAATGATTTTTTATCGCTACCTAGGCGCAAGCTTGCAAAGGCACCAAAATTAAATTTGCTTCCTTTCGAACACAGCCAAGCACAAAACATTTATGAAAAGTAATAAAATCATCAATCGTGCAACTGCAATTATTGAATGTACTATTGTATTGATAGCTTTAATCAATCAAAGTTTTCGTCTTCCAGGAGTGATGAAAACATCCAAACTTCTAAAAGAAGCAAACCTATGTGTGTAAAAGAGCAAAACGTCTGACACGTTTACCTCGAGCACCTGATCCCTATACAAATTTTACGGATGCAGCACGTCAGGAGCCTTCTTTACGATAAACACCAACAAGATTTGGCATGTGCACGGCACTCATGATGCAAATGATACTTTTCAGTGCGGATATGTCGTATTCAACTAAAACGTTTTACTTCCTTATCGAGGCAGGGAAAGCGCTTTGACACCGGAAAATATATATTCACGATACACATAACCCAAATTGCACTTGAGAAGTTGACGGTTAAGAAAAAATGTTTTCTTCGTTAGGGCTATATCGAATAATTCCCTAAGTGTCGTAGTTAATGATATCATTTGGAACTTTGCAAGTTAATTAAAATACTCTTGTAGAAGTAGCATTAGATTAGAAATAATAATGCTTAGTTTTAGTTTCCATACTATTCCATTCTTTCAAATCATTTCTTCGTTTGTTGTTTTTTTCACCTTTCTCTTCCATTTTCTTATCCATCCATACCTATCTAACTGTCATAATTTCAAGTTCCAAGTGATTAAGTATTTACTATGGCGAAATGGGAAAGAAAAACATACGAAACATTCATCTGAAGCAATTCAAATACTTAATCCAATATTATACTCACGTATCTTATTCCTTCATACAGACACCAGAAATAAACCAGAAATTCAGACTCTTAACAGCTCTACGTGTAAATACTTATTTAAGTGAACAAGTTCGTTCTAGCTGCTTCTATGCTCACCGTTATCTTGAATATTCTCATATAGGTGTGCAGTAATGACGTGGCGACTTAACATCCCTGACGGCAATAAAGGTATAATGCAGTAGCATTATGCAGTTCTAGGTAGTATGAGAACAAAAGATGCGACGTGCCAGCATACGTTCACTTCATGGGATTTACTTATTCATTTCTCCACGGTGAAATTTGTGAGTAATCTTGTTCTGTAGTTACGCGAAGTCAGATAAAGCGTTTTCCGGTTACGACGATGCTGCGACGAAATGAGCCAAAGTTTCACGAAAAATATCATAAGTCGTTAATAAATGCGGCGTGAGGATTCCCGGAGGACCAACCAACGCTATCCTGCATTGTTGTTGGTCGAGTCTATGAAATATGTATTTGTTTGGAGCTGGCGCCCCCGAACTAAACTCATAACTTGATTACAAATTGCAAAAAGTACAAAGCGATTCGCTTCGCTTCGCCTATTAGAAAATCATTAGCGGATTAATCGGAGTAAAACACTTTCTGCGTATAAAGCCGAACTCAAAAACTTATATATCGGAGACGCGAAGTTTAATTCACTGCAGAGCAAATATAATTAGGCATGACTGTAACATGTTCCATTAGAACACAGTACGTTGGATTTGATTCCTAATACTCAAGTTCATTCTCTTAATCTCGATATATTACTTACAAGATTTTAATGTGTTTCAAATGAGATTAAAACTAAAATGTTTAGTCTTTATTCTTAGATTATAATTTATTATTTATTATTTTAGAAAAGGGTATTTTTTATTAGTCCAATATGTATGAACAACTGAGGAGAAATTTAATATATCGAAAGGGAAGGCACGCCGTAATCAAAATCAAATAGTCCACTTCAACTTTAATTTTTGTTGTAAAGGCCTAAAAACAAAATCGAAATTGGAGAAGTATAAACGATAAAGGTAAATTTTGTAATAAGTCAATTACAAATTAGATAAGACATGTACCACTTCGGATAACTGCTTGCCTATTAGTGGCAATAAATAAATTATGTCGGATAATTTCCGGTAATTACATTGCGGAAGGCCTTCGTTAATTTAGAAATCAATTTGCCGAGTCTGGTGAAGTTTATTAAAGTGTAATTTAAACTTTTTGCTTTTACTACAGAAAAGGTGTAAATCTGTAATTTCAGATGGAAAAATAGACTCTACAAAATATGTACAGCATGTTACAGGACTACTGTCATTTATTGAAACCACAAATAGGACTCATGAAAACAAGAAAAAAAAGTTATATAATCGAGGGTGCACTATTAACACTAACGGCGTAAATAATGAATATTTGTTTATACATAAATTGTTCGGGTGTCACTAGTATCGAATGGAATGCACAACTGTGCGAATCGGTTATTACAAATCCCGTCATATACTCATAAATTTTGATATGATGTTAGGGTAGGTCTGATTGGAGCACTTAAACACGCAGCCTTCAGTTTGCAATCTGGATACGTAAGCGTTGGACGCATTGTTTCGCATTCTCAGTACTCGTGCAGTGTGTAGGTTTTACCTGAAGAATTTTTAATTTGTTTTTGCCAAATAAATCTCTATTTTTTGTCGTTTATGTAAATAAATTTGTGTAAAAACTTGGGTAAATAAATTATTATAAAACTCGTTTGTTTATGGTACAACGAGAAAAATTATTTTATCATGGCTCACGTATTTACTATGACATACACTTTTTTTTGTAAGTAGATTCTTACCTGTTTTGTTGCCATAACTCAGTTTAGTCGGAGGCTGAAGTGAATTCAAACTCAAACAAACTCAAAAAGGGCCAAGTAATCTCTTTAAAGTGTAATTACTAAAACAGTCCGGTAAAATAACAAAATGAAATCGATACAGATTATGAAAATTTATTTTAGAAAAATGTTTAACCATATCAATCAATGAAACAGAAAAAGTGTAAATGAAATATAATTTTTACTTGGATTCAGTCAGTAAAAATATAACAAAATGATAAATTGGCAAATAACTATACCTAACGTATATACAATTATATATAAGATGATAAATATTAAAGAAAATATTATCAAAATTATTTAAGATATGGGTAAAGTTTGCCCAGATTAAAAATAATTGAACATTTCGTTGGTTTATACAAGTGACCCAATATGCTACAAAATATTGTCCAATGACAATAAAAAAAATAAACTTTAATATGGCACGTTACGATGTTTTGTCGTTGCGATATGATGCAAAGACATATGTCGATACGATACGATAATATGTTTGTCAATAACAATAATAGTGATCGGTTGTCTTACGCAATCCAGGCGGGTAGTAAGTATCTTCAAACGACCACGCAGAAATTGTAGCTTCAACGACACCGCAGAAAAGGTAGCTTTAACAACAACGCAGGAAAGGTAGCTTCGACGACAACGCAGAAAAAAAGGAATTTTCCGTTAAGAAAAAAGCTCTACATAAAAGAAAACCGGTCTTAGAAAATACATTTCTAATCAACAAACTAAAAATACAAAGTACTTACAGTCTTCCGCTAGTTTTTTTCCCAACGATAACGATAACGAAACACGTCGTACAAACAGGTATTAAACGAAAAACGCAGTTGAAGATAAAATTCACGAAAACGATGACAGTGGGGCTTTCGACTCAAATTAATCTAGCCAAACTGGAACATCTCGAAGCCGTTCATCTTCAAGCAAAACTGCAAAAATCGGAAACGCCAGAAACACGTCTGCAATGGCGACAGCTACGCTCTAGAAAGTTCTCGAGAGATTTTTCCAAGAAGAAGGAAATACGTCACTACGCAATTTCCTCATACGTCAGCAAGAAGTATTGATTAAATTATTGATTTTCCTGATTATGGACGACATCTACAGATGAATTTCTGAAACTAAAATTAAGGGGCTTAAAGAGGATAATTGTCCGCATACTATGTGAAACTAAAACAAAAAGATAAAGGGGCGTTGGGATACGAAAAAAATGATCGTTACATTACAAATGAAGAATTAATGGACATGGTGCTTTGCTGGTGAAGCCAGACAAAATGCTGCTGCTGGAGCTCGTTTGTATGCCAAAAAAATTTCCTGGTAGGGTAGTGCCGACCTCCAGAGCATTTGTGGCAGTAGTGCAACGGGGACGGTCTATTAAAGATTTGAAATCTTGTCCTGAGCGAAACAGAGGTGGACAACGACCTGTCCGCGTATTGGATGGAGAAGAAGCAATCCTCGACATCATGACTCAAAGTCCTTCCGCAAGCATCCGGGAAATCGCACGTCATTCGTCTGTATCAAATCACGTTGTGTGGCGTACATTACGAGAAGCACAGTTGTACCATTAGTATGTGCAGAGAGTGCTGGCAATGATTGCCACGGATTATCTTCTTCGACAGACATTTTGTAATTGGTTGTTGAAACGCCATCAAGAAAACCCAGCTTTTCCAACGAATGTGTTATGCACTGACGAGGCTACCTACACGCGGAATGGCATATTAAATTTCCGAAATACACACGTGTAGGCAATGGAAAATCCACACGTTACGCGACATACTAATTTCCAACAACAGTTTTCCATAAATTTATGGGCAAGAATTGTAAATAACATGCTCATGGGACCGTACGAATTACCATCTCGTTTATCTGGGGCAGACTATCTTCAGTTGTTGCAGAATGTTCTTCTAGAACTTTTAGAAGTTGTATCGTTAGACATCTGTGTTCTACCTCATTACAGCTGTACTGTACGTGAACATTTACACACTGTGTTTCTGGATTGTTGGATAGGTCGCGGAAATGCTACACCTTGGCCTCCTCGTAGTCCTGATTTTAATCCTTTAGACTTTTTTTATGGGAGTGCCTAAAGCAAGGTGTTTATGCAACAGAAATAAATATTATTGAGGATTTACGTCAGCGAATTCATGACTGTGTTACGGAATTACGGAATAATTTTCTTCAATAACTGAAAACTTGCTACAACGAGCAGAATTATGTTTTATAAACGGTGGGCAAAATTTGGAACATCTTTTATAATACTCGAAGGCTTGTAAAACAGCTGATACAGCGTTTTTATCATTTAAGAAATAATAACAATAAAATCCATTCATTTCGTATTTTTTCAACGGTTACACATTGCCGACCTTGGCCTTTATTGCAGCCGATTACTTGGGTTAATGCGCTCGAATTTTATTGTTTTATGAACGGTCCGAAGACAAACTAAATTGCATGAACACCGTAAAATGAATTAGAGGTTTTAAAGCAGTGTAACTTTTTGATGTTACGCAGCTCAGTTTTTCAATTTTTAGCTAGCTTTTGAGATTTGCAGAATGAAACCATTTTATGGTAAGGAATGTACAATATTAATAAATGACAATTGTGTTACAACACCCTGTACATTGTATTTGTGACATGTTCATAATTTGTTCGTTAAAAAATTGCGCTGTCCTACACACATACAGGATTGTGATAAAATAACGGATCAAGACGATATTTTTTACTACAGTTGTTTGCAAAAGGTTACTAGCTATTTCATGCTCAGTCCTGCTTTTATAATCGGATTTCTTCGTCTCGAACGATCTAACGCAGACCAGCAAGTCCCTGAAGCCTCTAGAAATAAGTAGGCAATTCTAGATATGTATATTTCCGTGTGGCGTGCGTGGCCTATAATTAGGATGCGACACTTTTTCACCACAATCTCTCTTCCCTTTTCAGAAAACGAAGCTTAATATTTAATTTACATTTTTTATTCAAGTGAAAGAATAAAATTGTTCATATTATTATGGTTTGCAATATCTTTTGAATATACCGTTCTTAATAAGAGGTGAGAAAGTGTGTACACAAGCGGGTAACTGAAGATAAATACCCCATTACCCCGTTAAATGCATTACGTTATTCTGGCCATTCTGAATGGAGCGGACACAGCACCGCACGGAGACCAGTACAAATTGAACTGTGGTGAGGGTTCACCTCCCGACGTCCAAATTATTTAACCAAGTTGGTACAAAGTTCAAATATGTGTCAATGTGTCAATTATAGTGCGCCGAATTAACCGCTCGGTAGTTTACTAGCTATTGTTTTATTACAAGCGGAATTGGTGCGGAATCTATTGTGTGTACGTGCATTACATCTTATTAGAAAATGAATGAGGGTCTGCGAGCTGGAATAGCAGCCGGGTAATATAATATGAAAGTTTAGATTAACCAGGATACAGCAGCGCTGGCTAAGATTTCCCCCGGAATTTAATGGCCCCTGTGCTATAGTAATTGCATACGTACGCCTGCTTAGCGATGAGAACGTATATTGATGGCTTCGTGATAACTATAAAACTTTTAATTTTGTTGTCTGTCAACGAATTAAGTTCAACGTGCCGGAGGGAGTTATGACCTCGTAAAATAAGCACGTCCTCCGTCGACGAGCTTTTTAATTGTTCCGTGCTTCATTGGAAAGTTGATTGATATTAATTGTGCCAGGCTTTTACGACACGTGTAATTTTATTTTATACGTGTATACGTAGCTCGACTACATAAATTATGTTTGCCCATCGTAAAAATAGTTTGGCCTTTGTGAGGCGCAACTTTACGTTAATATCGGCGGAAAGGAAAATGTGGCGTCGACGGAGGACGAAATTGGTCATATATTTTTACGGTCGAATCTGCACGTACATACATACTACACACATCATACGAGATGAACGATTTTCGAATGGTAGATAAATGCTGATGTGATGATGATTTATTTCAACCGTAAAATTATACATCGCCATTTTGCATTTCGAAAGCATTTTATGGGTGCTAAACTCATCGAATAAATGAAATCCTCGAAGTACTTTTTAACATTCAAATTATTTTAATTAAAAACATATAAACATATAATTACTTGTATTCTATATCTAGCTGATCTATAGTTCATAATAAAATTGATTTTTTGCACCCTCTACAAATTAGTTTATACCAGAAACGTAGACTTCATGGAATGGATCTCAGTAATATTATTTATTTATGAAATATTTATATGAAATATGAAGAACAGCACTAAGATTATTTACCATAACGATATAGGCAAAAAACACTTATCCGTATACTCCTCCGAATCTGGAATTTAATATAGCGCATTCGGGTCGGAAAACAGTCAAGGAAACGAAACAAAACGAAACGAGATAAAATATTCAAATTATCCCGGGACAATGGAGTAACATTGTATATTTTATTCCAATCCGCTTCGAGTAAGAAAAGCCGCTGCTGCACACAATCCGTCGATATTGCTGCTGCACATATTAAGCGTCGATAACGTATGCTCATGGAATTCCAGCTGCACACATACATGTGTATGGTGGTAACACTATGTATATCTCAGCCATATATTCGTCACCGGACAAACCAGTGCATTTCCTGCAACCGCTCACCGGAACCAAGATTGAACAGCGCACCATTTAGTTTTCAGCTTCCTGCTTTTACATTTATGTGTGCTCTTTCAACTTCTGTAAGCAAGCAGATAGCAAAATAAAAAAACCAATCCCTGATACGAAGACACGATGAAAGAATGCTTCTTTTTAGATCTTTCGTAATTTAAAAGTGTAATTCCTGTACCTTTTTCTAAATTGCTGCTCACAGACGGCTTTAATTTTCGACAAAACATTGAAGTATTTTCATCTCTTGAAGGTATATGTAACAATAACTTTCTTGGAAAAGTGCAATTTAGAGTTTTTATAAATAACATCAAATGAATCAATCTCTTTGAATAGAAGTCAAATCCCTCTGTAATTGCTACATTTTATAAGTACAACCTTTATATCAAAGAGGATAATTATTGTTGCTTGCTCCCGGTTCTGTGCTATTTATTTCGATTTCTATGCCCTATTCACCATCTAAAGTAATACCTCATTACTATCCTTGTCCCAGATACTTTAACAATTCATCGTTCTACTTCGAGTTTCTTTAGGCTTTTCAATTGTACATCGAATGCGTTATTTGCATCACGTTCTTTGGGTTCGACATTTGAATAGATCATTCCTACCATTAGCTCCTTTTTCTGATATTAATATTTATCCCTCGTTACTTCTAATGTTTTAAATATAGTATCAGAATGGAAAATTAAAAGACAAAATAAACAAATATTGAGATACAACCGGAAGACTTCTTCATACAATGAAGAACCAATTTTTGGCAAAAAACAGAAATATTTACTATGATCCAATTTTGATGTTTGGTTTCGAAACTTAAACACAAAGACTGAAAAGTAAAATTCAAGTATAAAATATAAATATCAGAGAAGAGCTGACAAACCCAACCCAACATGTAATCGAAGTGCGACAACAAAGATGGTTAGAACTGAGAAGAAGAAAGAACAGTGTGAAGGGTACATGAAGCAAGGTTATACAGAAAGAAGGAAAAGTAAGTAAGTAAAACAGCAATTAAGGAGAGAGACGTGAAATAACAGGAAGCGTAACAAACGGCGGAAGACAGAAGATGGAAACAAGCATGAAAGGAAAAAAACCTATACTTACAATAGCTCAGTTCCAATAGGCCTTACCGCAAACAGAATAAAAAAGTAGGGTATGAAGTAGGTCTGATGCACCCTTGCCTTGTCTTCTTCTATTTTTTTTATTTTTTCAGTGAACTACTTCATAGTTTACAGTTTCCTTTACCTTAAGCTTTCCTTTTCTTTCCGAAATCTTTCTAGGTTTCGAAACGTTATTTGTCTGTTTATCTTTTTGTTTGTAAATTTGGTAATTACTGTCATTTCCGCCCCGACAATATTTTTCCGTTTTCTTATTTCTCTTTCAATATCATCTTAACTTACGCATTAAACTATAATGTATGTTCCTTTATCTTTATGTATTACAGCACTATTCCACGTTATTCATCTTTGGATATTTTCCTTAGATTTCCGAGATTTGGGCTTCATTCTGTATTTCTCGTACGGTTTTCTTTCTTTTAATAATAATAATAATAATATTGTCTTTATTTCCATCAAATACATAACCAGTAATAGCAATTAAAAGAAAATAGAAATGACATTATGACAGAAAACAAAGCGAGGCGAAGTTCAGAATATATATACACCAATGAAGGTGTACACTTCTGCTTTTACACCCAACCCCACAATACCCAATCAAATACGATTTAACGCTGTGATATATACAAATTTAATTCAACGATTAAAGGAGTAGTAACTTTAAAAAATTTTTAGGGAAGACAAAAAGAAAAAAGAAAAATACAAATTAGTCGATATGTTTCAGAAAGTCAATCATACATCTTCTCAACTCAGAGGAATATTATTATAAATTTTGACAATGTTAAACGAAAAAGATCTTTCAAATAATGAAATTCGATGAAAAGGAGAAGTGAGTGAGCCTTTGTAACGAATATTTAAATGATGAACGTCCGATCTGAACGAAATTTTGTTGTATAAGTAATTAGGGCATTTATTTAGAATTATTAGCAGGTTGAGTGAAGAAGTCTGCGTTGAGACATATGAAGCCAACCAGTGTCCACGAGGGTATGAGAAATTCTCTGCTTTTTTTTAATGCAGTGAAGAAGTTCTGTACCAACTGAATCCGATTACGGTTAATCGCGTCAATGCAGGGACCATAAACAACGTCGCAGTGGTTGAAGTATGAAAGGACTAGACAACACAACATAATTTTTAATTTTTTGGACAAGTAATGTCTGCTTTTATATAAGAGCTTTAAATTACAATGTGTTTTACACGTAGAAATATAGCTAGTAAACATTAATTTAGGGTCCAATAATAAACCCAAATCTTTCGCTTCCTTAGCAAATTGCAGAGAACAATTGTCGATACGAAGTGGCAAATCGCCAAAGGCTAAAGTCTTACTGAACAAAATAGCGACAGTTTTGCTGCATGTATATGTAATCAATGTTTTTTGGACGCTGAAAACTAAAATGGATCCCTGAGGAATACTTTGAGAAATAATAGTGGGTAAGGAGTTACGAGTATTTTGAGGAATAAAATACTGGAATCAGACAAACCTACGAAATGCATAACAGCTAGCAAAACATCATGATTGAGAGTGTCGAACGTTTTACTGTAATCAAGAAGAATGAGAACACTATCAAGACCTTTGTCAGCAGCAGTAATTATATTATCTGTCATGTCAAGTAAGGCGGCAGCACAACTATGAGACACAATGCTCCCGTAAGAGTGTATCAACTTTTTTTCTAAAATTTTGGATAGAGTGGGTAAGATACTGATGGGCGATAGTGACTAAAACTGGTGGGTTGTGAAATCTTAGCAACTGGGATGACAATAGCTTTCTTCCAGGAGCTAGGGAAATAATTACACAGTAAACAAGGATAATATAATATATATATAAACAAGGATAATATAATATATATATATATAATATAGGGCAAAATAATAGGGCAGCAGAGTTTAAACATAAAAGCATTAATAACATCAGAGTTAGTAGCCGGGGATTTGATTGTGCGCAAAGTTGTAAGTATGCAATCGGTGTCAACTAAGGAAAAGGAAAATTTATTTCCAATGTTGAATTTGACATTATTTAAGTAAAACTGTATAACATCATCATTGGATGGACGATTATGAGTCCCAGTTCATAAAGTAATTATTAAATAAATCTGGGTGCAACAAATTCGTAGGTATGGAAAGAGTAGATATATGTCCTAAGTTAAATTGTTTTAGAATTCTCCAAAGATCTCTAGGAGTTTTGTTATTTATTTTCTAATCGTATTTTGATTTTCTTTCTGAATTTCTCTCACAACATTATATAATTCTTAATTCCTAACTCGTGAAGACTATTGAAAGTAATTGATCTCTTCCTTTGGTTTATGGTTATTGCTAAAAAAATATTTTATTGTAATTATCGTCATCCAACCCTAACATTTCCAAAAAACCCAAAAACTGTTTATTGCCGGAGGAATTCGTATTCGGTAAATAAGCTTTAAGAAGTAACCTTATGGTATTATATCCCTTAAAGCAGTCTCTTGGAGATTTCTTGGACATGTCTATACCTTTTCCACATCGCGTTTTGTTTGGTCTCTACGAATTTAATTCTTCAGTAAGAGTACAGCAACCAAATGAGTTGCTTAAACATTAAAGCTCATATCGCCTTTAATATTCATACACATTTAGGCATAATTGGGATAATTTATTATTCATTTGAAAAGAAAAACTTCATGGGCCGTGGAACAATAAATATATGCTCGCTAATGAGTGTTTCAGAACTCGTTACGGCACGCATCCATTATTCATAGTTAAGTCGTAATATCAGATGAAGCAATTCAGAACCAGAAACCAATAGAGTGTGTGCTTATGTAAATCTGCTGGGTAATGATCAACAAGTTCATGAAATCAATAGAGAAGCGCTTCTAAAATTGCGCCATCTCTGCCGTCTTATTTTCCAACGAAATTAGAGGAGATTTTAATGAGAAAATCAGTTGTAATTTGTAAATAACTTTGAAGTACAATAAAACATAAAAAGAAGTTATTCCCAAATACATCTTTTTGTTGGAACTTAAACTGTCTCTGGTCCAAGGGAGCAAGGCCCCAGAACAAAAACCGCGTATTTCACCCACAAAGAGAGAAAGAGAGGGCAGCCGAGTTCGAACATGTGTTTCGCGACCTGATATATTACGGTCAGCGCAGTCTTTGAAAGAACGGCGATCGCCGAGAATGTCAGAAATATGTCAGAGGTCTCAAGAATACACAGCCTTTTGTATCGCGAATACAATTGAATTTCGGTATACCTAGACAGCCATATTTTTCACGAAAGAATGGACTTCATCACCGCACATACACTACCAAAGCTCCAGGATTAATACAATAAACTTAATAATACGTTGCTATTTCAGCTACAATGTACTCCCGTGTATTTCATAAATCATTTTGTGATTGAAGTAAAGGACGTGATTTAATTCCAGGATGGTCGCTTAATTGCGAGTTGTTTCTTTGATAACTTGATAAATTAGAATTAAAAAAGAATCATTTATTTAAATATTTTGAACATCAACAAAGTTATTGATTGGAATATGTAAATTTATTGTTTTTATTTGTCACAAATTTTTCATTTTACATTCGGAAGATGATTGATATGTTGTCTGTGCACTAATCAGTGACAACAATCCTCTTAGGTGCAATAACGTGTCCCTAGCTTGCAGTTTGAACTAATTTAATTATATGCGCATATTGACAGGGACTAATGATTATTGTGATAAATTTCCTGCTGATTATATTCCCAGCATAATCGAATGTCGGAAAAGTGAAATTTATTGTTAAGGTTGACTATGCATTTTCGAACTCTACCTTTAAGGGCGTTCAGCTGGTAATACATATTGCGATGTATTGTCGTTGATAGTGGGTTTTGTTTAAATTATTTTTAAATGTAAAATTTATCAACAAATAACAAATTCACGCATAATTATTTAGCATTAAGACTAATTTCTCTTTTTAATTGTTTAAATAAACTGCTATATCAGGGTTACCAATTGTCTAGCTAACAAATGAGGATTACGTGCTTCTGTTTAGTCTTTAATTTGTTTATAATAATTGACTATTTTTAGTTGATAATTTCGTCTCGTTACGTGAATTGCAATAGGTAAGTAAAAGACAATTTTTAATCGTATAAATGTTTATTAATTAAATATTTTATTTACGATCAAATTGTAATTGCACATTATTTTGCTTTTGTTGGCAAAATAAGTTGTCAAATAGCAATTTGTCAGACACAATACAGGAAATGTTTATTTTGTTTTTAAATAATTATTATTAACTATGAATTTGATAACACGTTAATAATAATTGTTTTAGTCAAATCATACATGGACTTATAACCAAAAATGCAATAACAGCCCTTCTTACGAACAGAAGTAACTATGGTTATGAAAATTGTTACAATAGGTATGTTTTTGATTTTATTATTAATTAACAAACATTAATTAAATTTATTTATCAGAATTGCATAATTAATATTTATTTAATGATACTATATGTATTATTGTTTAAAGGAATTGATTAATTCAAGCTTTAAATTAAACAAATAGCCACGATACAGACAAGATTATAATCCTCCGGTCTATTCACATGGTATTTGTTTAGAAATTCATTGATAATAACGCCTTTAAATAACTTAGACAAAAATTTTGCATGCGGCCAAAATTAAAATAATTCTTATTAATTTTCACACAATACAAAATTTTGCCAAGCTGTTAACAAAGAAATAAATTTAATCATAAATTTTAAGAAAATTAATTAAAATTGTGTAAACTGGCAGTATAGAAAGTGTTAGGCAAGAGTTTATACATGTATTTCGGACTTATTGGGCTTCATCAGAACTCTGTACCTTAAAAAATTTTTGGTTTATTGAAAAATTTAGAAAAACTTACCCCTTTTTTGAATTTCTAAATTCCCAAGACACAAAAACAGGAATTAATGATAAAAATATGAAATTCTTTTGCAAATTATACAAGGAAGCGATTGCATTCTCTAGTAAAACCACAAAAGTGACATTTTTAAAATATTTGTTTGATGTTACTAAGACAACAATTGACAATTATAAAATCAAATTTTCTTGCCAGATGAAAATTATGAAAATTAATTAAAATTGTGTAAACTGGCAGTATAGAAAGTGTTAGGAAAGAGTTTATACATGTATTTCGGCCTTATTGGGCTTCATCAGAACTCTGTACCTTAAAAAATTTTTGGTTTATTGAAAAATTGATTTCATAAATTTTAAAGTAACTCTACTTTAAAATTCGAATTAAATTACATAGACAATTAAATTCAAATCAATATGCATTTTCAATCAAAGTTATTAAACAATAGGTTTACTTCTTTCACAACTCACTACTTATTAAAGACTGATCTGTTCAGCTTGAAGAGCTAAGCATGACTTCTCAAATCACACAGGATTTCTCCCTTTTATAGCAAAATAAATAGGCAAAAACTGTATAACCTTAAATTTAAAAACATGTAAAACCTTTAAATGAATGAATTTCAAAATTTAAAGTTTCAAATAAATTAGACATTCTCTATCTGATTCTAATTATATGATTACATTTAAAATAAACCTAGCCGTACGGCTTCTATTTTGAAATGTCTTAATTTATTTTGAAATTTCAGTTTTACAACTATACGGCGCCTTCCACCGTTTTTTTTTTTTGAAGAAGTACTCTTGAGGCTTGTCCCTGATGGCATCTTCAAGTGACGTTGAAAGTTGTGAACAGCTTCACTGTGTTGCGTCATCGGCCTGGAATGGTTCTTTGAAGCGTTGGGACTGTTTTTCAAGACAAAGGGGCTCAGAAGTCAATTCTGAACCCTTGAGATTGCAGCCTTAGAAGTTCTTCACATCATTGAAGACTTCGTTGAACTTCTTATGAAACCAAGTCTCTGTTGTTGGTGAGACTTCTAGTACTTCATTTGACATTTTCTAAGTAAAACAGAAATTTGAATTAAATATTTGCAAGTAATTAATTTCTATTTGAGTTCTGGAAGTTTATAAGGTAATGTACATTGTTTTTAACAAATTTTAATACAAAGTAAATACAAATTATTTATAACCTAACAATTTCTCTTATATATATAAGTAGCTTTAAAACAGGCCTTTCAGGCCCCGAGCTCTACTAGTTTATTCCATAATTTCTTGTTCCGAGCTTTACTTTTCCAATTTCTTATCTTCCTCTCGTTCAAGTCCGTTTGCACTACCTCTCTCCATCTTTTCCGTGGTCTTCCTTTTTTCCTTTTATTGTCGGGTTTTTTCCATGCCACTTGCTTCGCTGTTCGGTCCTCTGACATTCTTTCCAAATGTCCTAGCCATTGCAGCCTCCTCGTTTTCACTGTTTCCGCAATGTTTTGTTCTTTATATAGGCCATACACTTCCTCGTTTGTTCTCCTTACATAGTCATCTTCTGTCAGTCTTCCGCCAAATATTCGTCTCAATATTTTTCTCTTCCATCTTAATATAATATCTTGAGCCTTTTTGTTCAGTACCCAGGTTTCGGATCCATATAATAAAGTTGGCCTTAAAATTGTCTTGTACAACCTTAATTTTGTCTTTCTAGATATGAATTTGGACATTATTAAATAATTTATTGCACCAGCACATTTGTTTGCTTTCATGGTTCTCCAATTCACTTCTCTTTCTTCGTCCGCTTTGTTGGTGATTATCGTCCCTAAATACACATACTCTTCCACCTCTGTAAAGGATATACTTCTTAAATTCGTATTTATATTTAAGGTACTTCCTGTTGTATTGGCTCCTATTCTCATAAACTGGCTCTTCTTTTGGTTAACCTGGAGTCCCACTTCCCTGGCAGCTTCCACTAGTCTTGTTGTGATTTCTTCTAGCGTTTTCATATTTCTAGCTATTAAGGCAACGTCGTCCGCATATGCTACTACTTGATGACTTTTGCGCATGATATCTCCTGATCTATTCAAATAACT
Organism: Serrognathus titanus; assembly: GCA_039766575.1. Taxonomy (NCBI): domain Eukaryota; kingdom Metazoa; phylum Arthropoda; class Insecta; order Coleoptera; family Lucanidae; genus Serrognathus; species Serrognathus titanus. The sequence continues at coordinate 67,078,742 of CM077911.1, forward strand.
CTGCCTCATAATTTTTTCCAGTACTAAGTTAAACAGCATCGTTGAAAGGGGATCTCCTTGTCTGAGTCCTGTTCTGACTTCAAACTCATCTGATAACTCACCTTTTATTTTCACTGTATTTACGGTGTTTGTTATTGTCATCCTAGTCAAGTTTACCAGTTTTTGTGGTATCTGAAACTCTTTCATTAGTCGTAACAGTTTGTTTCTTTGGATTGAATCATACGCCTTTTTGAAATCTACAAACAGGATCACCGCTGGGATTTTGTATTCATAACAGGTCGTTACTACTTCTTTCATAATAAATATTTGGTCTGTCGTTGCTCTTCCTTTTCTGAAACCTGCCTGGTAGTCTCCTAGCTGTGGGTCCAGAATTTGCTCTAGTCTTATTTTTAACACTGATGCAAACACTTTGTATGTAATATCCAGTAACGATATACCCCTGTAATTATTGCAGTCTGTAGCATCGCCCTTTTTTAATATTGGTGTGATGGTTGCTTGTTGCCAGATTTTCGGTATCTTTTCTTGTTCCCATATTTTTACGATTAGTTCATGTATCTTTCGTCTCAGTGTCACTCCTCCGTATTTTATGTTTTCGGCTGTTATCCCATTCCTGCCTGGGCTCTTGTTATTTTTCATTTTCTCAATAACTAAGTCAACTTCTTCTATTGTAGGTTCTGGTACTTTTTCTGGCTCTATCTGTTTTTGACTCTCCTCTTCTTCGTCCTCTTCGCCTTCGTTTAGCATTTCGTAAAAATTTCTCTTATTTTACTAAAATAACACATCAATACGTACGTTAAATGCCTCTGAGCCAACGAAGAAAGTATTTTAATAAATAAAATGATGTTTCTTTGAAAGTTGTTGGAGATAAAGACCTATTAAGAAATTGTGAGCTCTGAAAGTCATGCAGCAAAAAAACATCACTTTTTCAATTTATCAAATGGTATCAATAATTATGGCAAATTGCTTCTATAATGAGGAAAGGACACTCATGTATCAGAGCTTCATAATTAATTAGGTAATTAGCTAATATCGACCGATTACCTCTAGGGAAATATGCAACGGCAGTGACGATCGGAATCTTTAAATTATTATATACATGTTATTTATAAGTTTATATAGGGCAACCCGGAATATATATAATTTCTTTTTTCATTACTTGTATCTACAGTAGAGTTCAATTACACCAAGGTATAATGTTGGGATATTAGGGATTAAAGTTTGACGTCCTTTATTTCTGAAATATAATAACTCGCGTTATTAATTCTAAGAAATTTTATCACTATAAAAATTGTATATTGTTTATTTTCTTTTTTACCTAATAAATATATAAAAGAAAATAGCACAAATATTGAATATTTCAATGTTATCTTTCTGTCATAATTTTGAAGAACGCAAGAGTCAGTTTAAGTGATCGTATCTTCAATTCCTTCGTTCTTCTGCACAGTTATTTCAACAAATGCAATAAAAGTAAAGCCATTTCCTCTTCGACAAGGACGATAAACCACCCATGTATTCAATTCGCAATGAGTTATGTTATAAAGTACCTTTGATTTGGAAACATGACCACTTAGATTGAAGCAGGTTAATTTGGGTAAATGGAAAAATAATTTTAATTTGAACAATAGAGTTAAATATTTATCGTAAAATGACTAAATTCTATTTGGCATAAATTAAAAGAGATTGAATTTTGTTAGTCTGATATCTTCCAATGAGGCGAAGATACATGAAAGCTGATTTCAGAAAAAGATAAAACGCGTCGAATACTACTTTAAGTAAAATTGTCAATTGGAACCTTTCCATTCTAAATTGAGAAAGTCATGTCATCGAAGCATAATTATTATTCTTCCTCAGTATATTTGAAATTACTTGCTTTTCATTTCTCCTAATTAACGAAAATAGACCGTTACTAACTTTGACTTATTTGAAGATATTATTTACTATTTATAAATGTTAATTTATTGGTCTGTATTCGTACTGGAATAAATCCTATTTGACGATGTACAGTCTCACACAACTAAATCAATATTAGACATTAAATAATACTGATCGTAATCTATGCGATTGTGATGTTACTTTAAATTATGCAGTTTGGCCGTTTTTTGCCTTTCAGTGTAGTTTTATAAGGACCTAAGTCAGTCATTACAATATCCTTCTTATGATAAGTCAATAAATAAGTTTGCGTTGAAACTAAAAAAAAAGATTGCTATATATCTTTCATGCTCACAAATTTATTTACAACAAAGACAAGTTGAAGACAACAAGTTCAATTTGCTTCGTTTTATGTTACTTAAATCATTTATTTGATTTATTAAAGTTTTATTTATTTTGTTAGCGATCTACATGGATTTAACATTCTAGTCTGCCTTTTATATATCGTTGGTTAATTAGATTAGATTAATAAAAGTTCTATTGCATTTCACAACTAAAATGCTCGCTGAGAAAATGATGAATAACCGTTTAGATTGCTGCAATGTTTACATTACTTTTTGCTCATACCGTTTTATCTTTCGTCCGCATCGATTTTTAGTGCGCTTTTCTCAACAAAACATGCTCCGACGAAGTTTTCCTCTGGAGATACTTTTACTTCTGGATAATGAAATCGATAAGAAAAAAAAAAGAAAAACCTCGGAATATTAATTTATAAGACCGTTAATTGTGTAATTGGGGAAGCTTAAGAATTGGACGGTATTTTTTGATTATTTTAAACAATTTACTAAACCACAATGGATTTTAAACTTAAGCTTACGTCAAGAAAATAAGCGTGAGTAACAATATGTTATCCATAAGTTTAAGATTAAATATTTTCTTTTAAATACATAATTCATTTCTGTCCGGAACTTAAAGAAATTTATCCTATTTTCTAAAAAGTCTTTTTCTAGTTATAAATTGAGTAACACATTCATAGAACCGGTGGTTCTCAATTTGGTTCAACCTTTCCAATAATCTCCCACGGTTTGATCCCGTTCAGTACTCATCCCCACTTTATACAGAATAATATTCTCAAGGTACCAGAAACATCCAGAAAGAGGCGTTCCAGGTGAACTTTCTTTACTACGAAAAATGAAGCCTACTTTCACCTAAAAAACTTTGCAAAACGCACGATTTTGGGGCACCAAACTCACTACTAGCGTAAGTTGTATCTCATAAAGATTATTGTACAGTGTGTTTCATCTAAAAGGGTTAATAATCGCCATTTACACCAAACATTTAAGCTAAGCTAAGCTTAAATGGAACTTATATCGTGACATTTTTCAGTTACATAGCATTAGCTAAATCATATTCTAAGGTACATTTAAATTTAAGTTAAGCTTAAGTGTTTAGTGCAAATGGCCATAAGTCTCTTAAAAAACATGTCAACAATGTCATTTATAATAATAGGTAACATAAAGATCAACATAACACTGTTTATACAAAATTGAACGAAGTTTACATTTTGCGTCAGGTGACGCAGAAAAAGTCAGTGATTTAAAGAAATCAAGTTATTCATTGTTGAAAACTCTCAACTTTTGTGGATCCTCTGTAAGCTGTATGTAAAGTATAGAATTTATCTTTTATCAGAAAAGCATTATTTCATCTTCATGATCAAATACAATTCTCTAGCTTTGTTAGTTTTTGAAACATTCCAATTTATTTTATTTATAGCTATCGTCAAAACCTTTTACAAAAGATTGAATATCATCAAAACAATGCATTTTACCGCTGATGTATATGAACGGGGTAATCCATTTAAAATAAGAAAGTATCGATCTCCGATAGAATCGGAAGTACGCTGTAACTGATTTCAAATTATTTAAATAGTTCGTTATCGATTATTACCACGTGCAACATTTCAACGGACTATAAGCTGCAGTTTCTAATATATTTTAATAGGCCACTCACTGTGAATATCCTTGTATAACAAATGCGAAAACTTTGGTGACCTAGGTTCAGTTTCAATTAGTTATAATACTGCTCTGAAAGACAAAAAGTGGCCAAACTACAAGAAACTATACTTTAGCGAAGAATGCCAAAAAGGATGATCATCCTGTTGGTTCTTAAATTATTCTTTCTTTTAATGTACGTTTTACGAAGAAAAGTTAAATTTAATTTATAAATTGCTTGAAATTTACTATAAAAAGGTTTTGATATTTTAGTTTTTATTTATCTTCTCTGAATATACAAAGAACATAATAAGTTAATAAATCTAAGCTAATAAATCGTTTACATGCAGTTTGACTTGGCCTTTTTTTCAAACATAATAAGTTAATTAACTTCATACGTATGCACATACATAATTACATAATATACCAACGCATGTACAGTCGAAATCATAATTCATAACAAAACCTTTACAGAAGAACTCATTGTGGATATTTTATTTGTGATTTCCAAACAAAAAATTATTTACGTTATCTGGATTTAATTGTAAGTAGTAAAATTAGAACGCATTCGAAATTCATCATTTTGAAGGAAATGGGGACGATGTTTTGTAAGCGTCATGAATTTTGATTGCAACTGTACATATACGTAAATACATATAATGTAAAGAAGTTATATTTCGCGTTATTTTGGTATCCAACTCTATTTGCGTTAAGTAACACGTTTTGAATGAAGTGTATGTCACGGCCCACAAACGTTAATTGATTTATTTTATAACACGTTAATAATTCGAAGCAGCACTTTGCTTCATGAAATCCGCGACGTAAAGCGACGTACTGTCATTCTAATGTAAATAGAACTTAATCTGAGAGTTCATATCCCATTTCATTTCGTTTAGCCTCACGGATATGACGTACGTTTTACCGTTTCGTATAGCTTTAAAATATTATTCTTTTTTATAATGAACGTTAAAGTGTGCTTTGTCCAACTCAAAACAGTCGATAAAACGGAATTTTAACAGCAAGGGTAGACAAAGTACTTTAATATTGTTATTAAATTAACAATGGTGAAGTCATTGCCATGGGGATTGATGTCCAGCGCGAAGTCCAAGGTTCAGGAACAATGTATGCGCAATGGTTAGTGAATGATGAATGGTTGAATGTAAAGTTTGAAAATGTGCTATACGTCCCAAACTTTAAGAGAAATCTATTTTCTGTTGGTTGTTTCACAAAGAAGGGTTATGAAGTCAAATTACGTGGTAACCACATCTACATGGAATCCAAAAATTAAGTCATTCTCAAGGACGCCAAACTAAACAATCAATTGCACAGACTGTTAGTCAAGCCAGCAACGAAACAAGAGGCACATGTAACGTCATTTGAAACATGGCACAAAAGATTAGGACACGTAAATAAAGATTCGATTTGCAACATGGACCATAAGGGATTAGCAACAGGACTTCACCTATCAGAAAAAAGGGCTTCTTTTGCGAAAATTGTCACGTTGGAAAGATGCATCGAGGATCCTTCAAGAAACTTCAGAAAGTCAGTAAGGCAGAAGCCGGAGAGTACATCCATAGTGATGTATGCGGACCCTTTAAAATAGAATCATTGGGTGGAGCCAGATTCTATGTGCTATTCAAGGATAATTACAGAGTGATCTACTTCATTCAACACATATCAGATGTACTCGATAAATTCAAAGAATTTGAAAGAATGTTACGAAACAAATTCAATCACCCAATAAAAAGAGTTTTGCAATAAGGAAATGACTCAGTATCTCGCGAATCAGGGAATCAGCCTTGAAAGAACAGCACCCTTCACACCCTTCACACCCTTCACACCGGAGCAAAATGGCAGATCAGAAAGGGAAAACCGTACCGTAGTTCAAAGTGTTCGGACAATAATCCATGTAAAGGAATTGCCACTCTTGCTTTGGGCAGAGGCCACAAATACCGCCGTGTACATCCTTAATCGAACATCTAACAGTAGATTAAATGAAACCACTCCATACGAGATTTAGACAAGCAAACGACCGGACTTGTCACACATTAGGAAGTGATGCATTCGCCCGCATACCCAAAATTCAGAGGAAGAAACTAGAACAGGAAGCTAAGAAACTAATATTAGTCGGGTACCAAGGAGGTCTTCCAACTATGGTCTTTATGATCTTACTACCAAACGAGTCTCCGTTAGTCAGGATGTCACTTTCAACGAAAATATTCCTTATAACTCATCTTCATCAGAAGAGGGCTTTGATGTAGCAAACATATATGACCGGAAAACTCGAATCGAAATGCCAAATCTAAGGAACAAAAAAACAATCCGCAAACCTGCAAGATTTGAGGTAAATTTCTCACAATATGATGAGCCACAATCATATCAGGAAGCAGTTAGTGGACCATACGCCGATACCTGAAAGCAAGCCATAAGAGAGGAGTTGGCAGCTCATCAGAAAAATGATACATGTTAAATAACTACACTTCTTCCAAGCAAGAAGACCCTTAGTGCTAAGTGGACTTTCAAGGTAAAGCAACAGTCATCGGGAGATGTTGAACTTTTCAAAGCACGACTTTGTGTAAAAGGATTTGCCTAAAAGGATGGAATCAACTACACTGAGACATTTCACCAGTTGTGAGGTACGACTCCGCGAGAACTCTTCTAGCTGTAGCCACGAAAGAAACCTTGAGATGTGTCAATTCGACGTCAAAACCGCCTTCCTCCAAGGTGATCTAGATGAAGAAGTATACATGGACATCCCAGAAGGCAAAATAGTGACGAGAAAGTGTATAAGTTAGTTAAATCACTTAACGGTCTTAAACAAGCCTCTCGCTGCTGGAGTCTAAAATTTGACACTGGAATTGTGAATTCCAGTAATCCTCAGCTGATCAGTGCATTTACATTAGACTGCTTCATGACTTGGTTACTTACATCATTTTGTACGTTGATGATGGTTTCATCCTATCAGAATTACAAGAAGCGTTAAAAATAATCTTACATAAACTGTCAGAAGTTTGAAATTACTATATGTGATGGTAATATGTTTACAGATCGAAAGAGTTCGCAACGCGAAAAATATGTTAATACATCAGCACCTTTATAATAAAATTCTCTCTAAATTTAACATGGCCAACGCGAGAACTGTTAGCACGCCAATTGAAACCGGAATTCACTCTAATCTGATTGAAGTCACTTCTTTTAGAAGTCCTGACTTCCCCTAGCGCAAAGCCGTTGGCTTACTAATGTTTTTCGCTATATTCAGTCGCCTAGATATATCATTTGCGGTGAACATTGTAAGTCGCTACTTCGAAAATTATAATGGCTATCATGTAAGTCTGTCAAGCGTATCTTGAAGTATCTCAAAGGTACCACAAAGTTGGAAATACTCTACACAAGCGGTGGGAGTAATTTAGAATATATTGGTTTCTCGCATGCTGACTTCGCTGCGGATCCTGAAACAAGAAGATCCAACACTGGATACTTATTTCAGCTAGCCGATGGACCCATAACGTGGTTATCACAGCGTCAAAAGCTTGTGACGCTCAGCACCACAGAGGCTGAATATGTACCAGCTTGTGCTGCAGTCAAAGAAAGAATCTGGCTTAGCAAATTGTTGCATAGTCTCAATCACGAGTGTACAAGTCCCATAAAACTCAATGTCGATAATCAAAGTGCAATACGTTTGGTGCATAATCCGAAATTTCATGTTAGAACCAAGCACATTGACATAAGGCATACGTGAACAGTACCAACTTGGTGAAATTGACGTGATCTATATATGTACCAAGCGAACCACAAAAAGCTGATACACTAACAAAGGCCATTTCGTTAGTTAGATTTAAGCAACTTGTAACAATAATTGGAATGGCAGAGATACCGGAAAATACTCAAAGGGTTGGAGTGCTGACAAAGTAGACTTTTTCATATTTTTTATATTGGCAACACCTTCTGCCTGAATATAGATACACACGTAAACCATCTTCTTGTAAGCAAGTGTACTTTACTAATTCACGTAATCAATAAATAATCAACCCCACACCGAAAGGTAGAGAGGATATGATTATATATATAATAAATAATCAAGTATCAATTCGCATCCTGTGCAAACAACTAAATATTCAATATTTTATGGTAATTTAAAATTATTATTATTATCGGGCACATACCGAATTTTGGGTAACATCGGGTACCCGAGTACTTAGAGAGTAACTGGTAGTTATCTAGTAACGGGTATTCATAAAGGGGACTAGTTCCATTTATCATCCATAGTATCCTGTATAATAGAATATAATAATAATGTAGATGACATGGCACGAATCACATGTGTTTTTTTCCTATAAACTATTGTAAAATCTGTAACCATTTTTAAAAGTTACCTTTTCGAGTGGATAAAATCTCTATATGAAAAAAAAAAATAATTAAAGCTAGCAAATTAAAAAGCAAAATGGAAAAATAAAAGTGCCACAAACTAAATTGCAAATGAGGATGAATTTTGCAAGTGAACGAGCCAGAATGCCCACCACCATCAACATGTATTCTTTCATTAAGTCCGAGCAAATAATAAATGGAAAACGTACGCCCGCACTATCGCGGCATATCTACCGCTGAAACAGAACGGCTTGATGAATAACGCGGCGTTTCATTTCCGTCTGCTTTCCCGGCCACTCCAAATCGCCACTGAGTATCGAGAGAGACGGAGGCGATACATTCGCTTTTATCACTCGACCGCAATAAATTACTGTTGAAAAAAAGATTAGATTATAACTTGCACATAAAGAATATCCGCGGAGGGTTTGATGTTATTACTTCCGTTCTAAATAGTCGGTATGTTTATATCTACTTTCCGTACGTGGTATGTGGATGTGATAAATTCGTATTTCCCTTCTTTTAAAATATTTATTACGGAATATGCAGGGTAATACTTAATTGATTCGCCAAATCCAAATCAATAGTAAATCGTATTCGAACTGTTCTATTTATTGTATGACCAATTATATTATCATCCGCTGTTACGAATGAATGACCATTTCAATTCAACAGGTCCTTCACTCAACATCATTCCGCCAACGTTAGGTAACAAGTACAATCATTACAATAACAGATGTAAAAAGTGGATGAGATGGCGTTGAGTAGAGGATTTGGAAAGTTGTACTCGAAGCCATAAAGGTGGTTTAATAGAATGCATTTTAACGTAAATAGATGTATTGCATTCAATATTTTTTTTATTATTTTATGATTGTAATTATTGGTCCAACCTTGACAAAGGAGTGGAATTTTACATAGTCAGACGTAATTAGAAACTAGGTTTTCTACCTAGTTTTGTATTTACGTAAAGCATTGTTGTCTTTCATACACAGTGAAGTTTGAGTAGGCATTGGTTATATTTTTTCGTAGCATAGCAGTTAAGAGTCGTGTGCAGAAATTGGCAGCATCTGATATCATTCGTTGCTCAGCGTAGTTGACGTTATATAAAACACTTAAGGAGGCCGACGACACTGTGCAATGTGTTATTCGTGAGAGGAATGAGCGAGCACAAGGTGCAACGTTAGCGCGGAAAAGAGCATCCATAATAATTAAATGTCTACAAAAGGAAGGTGTTACACCATTCAAAATCTAAGCATAGTATAAACAAAACTTATTAAAATTTCTCACAAAGTACTTTATGGAACAATCTTTGTGAAACAATGGTATACACGTTATCCTGTCAGCAGTTAGATTGAAACTTCTAAAGTCAAAGTAAAATAGTTGATGATTTTATCGACTCAGTCGAATCTAGTGTTGAAGCACCAAATTGTCCGACCACAATCAACCCTATAAACGCACCTTTGGACAATTGTAAACACGTTTTTCCAAGTTGCAGTATAAATACCGCTACGAGAAGTCAGATTTTTGATTACTAGTCAAATCCTCTTAACCCGAATAAGATTGAGGCCTTATGTAGACGAATAAAAAGGTTTTGCATTACTTTAAATCACAAAAGACAGTATGTTTAAATTTGTTACATTTGGATTACTCAGTAAAAGAAAGATTATGTGGAGTTTAATTATTCTCTGCTTGAGTTGTTGCTTATAATTGTATTGCAGCACGAATTCTTGTTCTATTTTTTTTGTCGAATAACTTAGAAATCGTTACGCGCATCTACAAAGCACGGGCAATTGTTGTATTGTGCACTTAATTGAATGTAATTAAACAAGAGAAGATTTCGTAGGAGTAAAGGACTTCATTAATTTAGAAAGCATAGTTCGCGTAATCCGGTGTAGGAATGCCGCAGAATCTGAAGCAGTCACAAGTCTGAGTCCTCGCCAAAGTTCGCCTGCCTCCGTTTAAGCTGAACTATGCGCCGCCATGCACATGAATGCCAATTCACGGAGAGACTTCGCCATCTGGTTATTTGTGTAGAACACCCAGACCTGGCTCAATGAGCACGGTAACTTCAAAGGAAAGGTTCACGTTATTGTTAATTTCCTTGCATCTTGTTGGAGTATTGTCAACCGTTTTCTTGCAGCAAAAGGCAATTTCCTTTATTTTTCTGTGAACGCTTAGATGTAAGGAAAGCATAAAATGCAATATAAAAATTAAGTAATTACTCATTATATGCTTATAGTTTTAGTTGGCCCATAACCGCTGCCAGCTATTTCTGTCAAGTTTTCAATACCCTTTTTGTGATCGTCCTAGATATAATCTTCTTCTAATTAGGTCCATTACCACAAGCTTCCATTAATCCTGTACATCCCAATTTTCGTATCCTTTACTATTTTACTTTCGAATATTTCCATGACTCCTACAAGGTCGGTTTAAGTTCTTCACATGAAGTTCCATAATTCAAAATTTATTACTCCCCAAATTCATATTCAGGAGGTTTTAAGGTTGGACTCAAAAGTTAGTTGACGACTTCTTATGATTAATACCTACTCCTCTTTCCTACCCAAAAACATTTAAGAGAACTAAATTGCTAAATCAATAAAAACAACTGGACACTTTTACAGATGTAGACTGATAAGTTTCCCAATCTTCTTAAAAGATACCTCATGTTACACATATTATTAGGAAGTCTTTTTTTTTTGGTGTGAAATGGTTCATCAACTTAATTTTCGAACCAATTTAATTATAAATGTAAATAAATAATGCCCCAAACAAATATTTGAACTCCACTTATGCGTTAGTAATTTCCCACCGCTCGAATTTTGTACGTTCCGTGTTCCATCGCGTAAAAGGACACATTTCAAAGCTATTACATACGGTGACTGCGCCAACGTATTCATCAGATTTAATTGTATTTATTACATAAACGTTCTCTGTCTAATAATGCGGGTTTCAGACGGAATACTAATTAGCAGGTGGAGGTGCGCTCTCCCAAAGTCTTATTTTCCGAAGCGTCTTCGTTCGCGTGGAATTCGCTGGAGCGGAGGAAGCGGTTGGAATTTCAATGGATCCGTTTTGAAAGCGGTAATGATCGGTTTTCATCAAAGATTTTATTTGATGTGTAACCAGCAACAAGTAGCTTTCAAAGGGGGTACATTTTTAATATGAAGTTTCGAGTAAAGCCTGATCCGTTTCGCTTCAAATGGAAATCTATGAACGATAAAGTTCGTTACAAAACTAGTTTGATAACATTCACAAAAAAGAGAAATTGTTCACTTGATGTCCAAAATAAAACCTATAATTCCATTCTGCCATGCAGATAAAAATAGGTAACGGAAAGTTAAAAGGTTTTCCCTTTGCTTTCTTTTGCTCTTATTGCAGAAGAAGAAAAATTTTAGGAAACTGGAATGAAGAAAACAGTAATTTTAGAAAATCGACCTAAAGAATAAGAGACATTTGGGGGAATACAAACGCTATCAAGTGACTAAAACTTAAAAGACAAAATGAAGACCAGATCAAAATTACTTTTGGAGGGAGTGACCCAAAAAGTCTAGTTAAAGGAAATTTGTAAAAGATAGAATTTCAGAACTTGAAAGATCAAGAAAAAAAAGGTATGCAAAAAGACTTAAGTGGAGAAATCAGAGCCCAATAAGAAATTGGAAAAGACATGCATACTTTGAGGAAAAAGGAGAGAGGAAACGGAAAAAAATTAATTAGAAAAGAAGTGATTACAGGTAGTCAGGTAGTTAAATTATGAGGCATCCAGAACTGTAAACGTCAAACAAGAAATAAGAACTAATTTAAAAGGAAACTTGGAAGAAAATGGCATGAAAAACCAATTTCGATTCATTTATTTCATCAACGACTTCAAAAGCTAATTTAGTTTTGGAAGGTGTTCTGAATCACGTTTTTGTCTGCAGAAAGATACTGGACCATTCGAAATTTTTCTTCATCAAATGTCGCAAAACACGAAGCCATAAAGTTGTACCGTGCACGCTATCTGTCAAGTACGTGCATGGCTCTTCAATGCGCGTCTTTTCACTGCAACACGGAAGCGTCACCTCTGGGTTACAGTCCGCCAACCGACCTGTAAATGCACCAGAAGGCCACGCGAAAAGGAGTGCAAACGCGACAGATTCCCGTAAAACTTTATAAGATTCGCATTTGCAATTTAAACCGAAGAGTACGAGGCACGTGGCCAGCTCGCGTGGAATACGTATCAGTATTTTATATACGAAACGCCCAGTACGTGAGTTCGACCCAAGGAAGAGCGAACCCCTCTGATAAAATATAAATACGGAAGACTAATTAGAGCTTGTTATATGTTTCATGCGTTGAACCTATGTTGTCCGGAAATTAATTAACTTCCCTTAGTTGCCGGAGCGAGTTAAGAAACAATTAAAAGTTGCTCAACATTTAATAAGATTCGAGATATTTAATGCAACAAAGAGAATGACAGCAACTCATTATGTGAATTTCAATTTTCAAGTTTTTCTTATTCCTCTAAAATCAATGTAACGGTGATAATAATCTGAATTAATTTAGATTTGCCTTTGCAAATTTTACCCCAGTTTTTTAAGTAGGAAAAGAAAGAATATTTTTTATGAGAAAAAAAGATTCTAGAAATCAGTTGTTTTTTAAACTACATCTTGGTCCTAAGATATGCTCTGTAGAAACATGTCTGATGATAATATTTTGTTCTTGCCTGCCGCATGGTTTTCAGTAGAACCATGTTATTGCATTCTTCTTCGTTCTTTGTTCGTACTTCTCACTTCTTGGTGCCATCCAGTTCTTCCCGCCAAGTAATAAATAATTAAGTTTATAAATGTTGAAAGGATATGCCTTAAGTCATATCCTTATGACTTAAGGCATATCCTTTCAACATTTATTTTCTTAGTCACTAATACAAATGGATAATCCTTTAAATTTAATTAAGTTTATGTTCACTTTATACATCTGAGCTTTGGGAAAGGTAACAGTGTCGACCAGTTTTCTACATACTATAATGCTGAATCCGAAAGGTGATGATGTGAGTTAGGGGCAGCTCTATGGTAGACACCGTTTTGTCTTTTACTATAAAGAATCATTTGATGAGTAACCATTGTTCTTACTGGAGGAAACATCGCAGAGTGCAGGTTTCTGGATCGTCCCATTACTGCTTACGCAATGACTATACGAGGCAAAGTCAAATTAAAACCTTAAAAGTGCCCTAAAAATGAACCGAACGGAACCTTGTCTTACAAATTGGCAGAAAAGTTATTTTTGAGATGTAGAATGTCTTGATAACGACATATCGTAGGAACACAATGAAAATTTCAAAATGGCAACTCCACCAGGGCGGAACAGAGTTCTATTATTCGCTTCTTGCACAGTGAAAGAGTGAAACTCATTGATATTCATCGTAGAATGAAACTTTAATATGGAAATTTTTCCTTGTCACTCCTGGAAATGTATGAATGGAGCAACAAATTCAAAAACAGAGTGATATCAGTAGCTGAGTCTCACCGACCAAAGCAAATCGTGTTGTGACGCCTGAGTCAATTTCGGCAGTTGAAGTCTTAATGGAAAAAAATCGTCGGTTTACCCCTGATGAAATCCCTGAAACGTTAAGTAAGAGTCACGGTCCTGTTCACCACATTATGCACGACATATTCCAATTCCATAAAGTGTCAACAAGGTGGGTGCCAAAACAATTGATCCCAGAATTGAAACAATGGCGTATTAATGCTTCTGAAGAACTTTTGTTTCAGTATGAAGCAGACAGAAGGTTGTGACTGGGGAAACCAAGAGAGCAAACAAAGAATGGCGTCATACATTTTCGTCAAAACCCAGAAAATTTCGCACACAGCTCTCGGTAGGTTATGCTGAGCCTTTTTTGGAAAGTAAAAGGTGTAATTTTTGAGGACTACCTGCCTAATGGGGTTACTGTTACTAGTGCTACATACTCCTGAAGAACCACCTCAAGCCTGCAATCAGAACCAAGATTTGAAGTTTGAGTATCTACCACATCCTCGTTATTCCCCTGACCTCGCCCCAAGCGATTATCATGTCTTTGATCCTCTTAAACAGGCATTAGTTGGCAAGAAATGAAGTGATTCAAGTGGTGCACGAGTGGCTGTACACATGACCAAAGAAATGTTTTTCTTTGGGTATTAAAGCACTTGCAAAACAGTGGAGGAAGTGCATAGAACATATTGGGGACAAGGTTGAAAAATTACATATCGTTTTTCACATTGTTCTAATAAACGATGTTTAGCAACGTTTTTAATGTATCGTGCGTAAAATGATTTGTGTGACGTGGCATGAAAAGACAAAGAACATAAACTGGGTCGACTCCACGTAGTCAATGCATTACATCTTTTGTGTTGCTTACAAATTCACAAATTACGTGTGTAAGCAATATGATTAAAAGCCTATGGGCTTGGGCTTACTCACCAACCGAGGGAATTGGTTGGGAGGGTGAACTAAATACTAAATTTATCTCAAAATAATTGTTCAACTGTTGTCACACAAATCGGTTTACACTTTGTATAATGGACATAGATTTTTTATTACATGAAATTCACGTAAGTGAATATATGGATACAAAATTAAATAAAAAGGATTTTCTTTCTGGGAACCCTAGATTACAGTGAGTATGAAGAGATTATGAGGTTTAATTCTAAAATGTTTCTATATGGAATAATTTGCGTTTATGCACCGTTATTCTCACTTTTATACAAAACTGTATAATAAACAGTAGTTAAATGTGCCATGTGCAACGAGTGTTACAAAATGTTCGCGTGGTGAACGAGAAAGGTTAATAATGCAGGGACAACAAAGTGGAGCACTTAGAGCTCGGTATGAGCACATGTACTCGCGTCCTGTTATGAACGCACAAAAACATTCAATTAGTTCCAGCGAAAAAAAAAATCCTGTGCTTACCCCATTTGGAGCAGCAGCGTTCTTATGCTGTCCCGTACAAACGTATTTGCTGTTGTGTATGCGCGCCGCAGGATACGTGAAATTTATTGAATAGTGGGGAAGCGTGACCTGACACTCAACGCCATTTACGAAACGAGATTATTTTTTTGTAATTTCTTTTTTGCTGGTGTTGCGTGCGTGCATCAGAAATGTAATTGAATGTTCTTTCGCCCGGAATTTAATATTATTTTTTTAATCTCTGTGCTGATGTTCCCAACGGTATTATGTATTAACGTGACAAATACAAATTAATTCAAGGAAAAAAAGACATTTTTCCGAGAAATCTGAGTTTTCCAGGAATAGAATAGAAACTAGTCAACGCCGGAATCTAAAATGGTAAAAATTCATTACAGTCAGCTTTAAAAGGAGAAGAAATTAAAGTAAGCCACATCTAAATATACCTTTACCAGTCTTTTTTCAGTCCTAAAGTATCATAAGAAAATTAAGTTTTCAATTTCAAATAACCCGCATAAAAAAATGCGTTCGTAAACATTTCATAACAATCAGTTTGGTCGTGAGCTGTCGAAGTAGTTACTCATTGAAGACACTTCCCGTCTTCCCGTTCTTTAGGAAACCCATACTCTATTTTCATCTCATAAGTTTTTATATTTCATAAAACTCAATCGATTAGAAGTAGACTTACCATTTTTCTCTTTAAACTTGGGGTGTAGCCTAAAATATGTACGTCGTGTTCCTCGATCTGGATTCCAATACATAAGTAATTATTCGAAACAGACCCTATTTGCTCTCGTGAAGCGCATAAAATACATATATATACATACTCCAATATTGATTCCACATTTTAGCAGTTGAAACCGCGGAAGCGAGGTGTTTTTGCATCGCAATAGAGCGCCATCATTAATTTCGATTGTGCGGAGCGGCGTTTGAGCGAACGCAAAATTGAATTCTGGCTTGTATAAATTATTGCCCAGATTATTACTACTTTGTAACAATTGAGTTCGACGCGTACCAAACGAGATTAATTAAAGTAACTACGATTGATGTCACATGTTCGTTTGTACGTAATGAAGTACAGCCGTGTGTTAAATGAACGCTATCGCTTTATGGCGATAAACAAGCACGGTTTTCATAATCATGGGTCAGTTGAATAACATTACTATAGTCTATTTTTAAACTAGGAGGAGTCATTTGAATTTTGCCCACCAAAAACTGACCAAGTTATTGGATGCTTGACAGTCGGTTTTACACAAGCCTTCAATTTAAACGAAAAAATTAACATTTTTCATAATTAATGTGACAGTTTCAGTTAGTTTTCAACTTGTAAGCAAATCTGTTGATAAAATTGGTTATTTGAAGAATTTGTAAACCTTCTCAGCAAGCCAAATTAATTTCTGATTTAATATTACAGTATCAATCTATCTACGACAGGCCGACAACTGTTACTCCTCCTAGTTTAAAAATAGACTATAATGAATATTGTACACATACAAAAGAAGTACATAAAGTAATGAGCAATCTACTGTAAGTAGTTCCTATGATTAGTAATCAATAAAGTTCAATAGAACCACTGACATGCACAACTTACTGAAAAGAATCTTCAATTAAAGAAGGCAGCCAATTATTAAGGGAGAAAGCTATACACTGCTGAAAAAGCTGTGTTAAAATTAACACAATTGCAGTGTTATTTGGGGTCGACACTGATGTTTGTGTGATAATTAATACAGGCTTTAGGGTAAATAATAGCACACGCGCACTGTATGAAAAAGTTTTTATATGCGTGTGTAAATTTTGACATAAAGTGTGAATTACTTTGTACGGACAGCTTAAAATCCGCACATTTTTTTAATGTTTTGCTATTGATTGATTGCTTCAACCTCGTAATATTGAGAAAGTGCATGTACGAATTTTAAGCTGTGCCTGATAAGTTACTCAAAAATTGTGAAATGTCTCATCATCAATGTGAAGTATCTCGTACACATTCCTCCAGTGTAACAACTACGTTCTGAATAGCAGTGTGTTTAAGCAACTCAATTAAAATACTGGGCAACTGAGCTGTTCCCCTTCTTTCGCGGTTGGTTAGCCGATCTTGGAGGGCAAGTAAAATCTTCGGAAATTTCGCAACTGCAACGTCTTCTAGTTACTTTACAGTCGAGGAATGAGTTTACAATTAAATTTCTTCCGTAAAACTCGTCCGTTTTGATTTAAAAATATCTTTAAAAACAATTATTCCTCTCAGAACTTTCAAATATTACTTGTAGCACGTTAACTACCTTAAAAAGCAAATGTGCTTTTCACATATTGAGATTACTGCCTCCACGAGTATCAGTCCTGAATCTCACGCATTTTGTGTATTGTAGGCTGTGTGATAAAGCAACGCTTCTCAGTATCCACTCATACATACGGAATATGTTTTCTCGTTGGCCTGGTGAACTCCTATATATCTTTTGCTCACATTTTTACGATACTAGTGTCTAAAAATACACCAATACACTATTTGGTAGATAGATGTAAGTATGTTGCATAAATATGACGTAAGCAACTAATTCTTTATTTTTTAAACACTAAGGATAAATAATAATTAACAAAACATATTTGTGATAAAAAATTAAACGAATAAACAAATACCTATATACTAACATTTATACACATGACTACAGATTACATGCATGAACCTTACAAAAATACTTAATAAAAATTTATTACATTGAATGCATTTGGAACGGGGAAAAGTTGTTTTATTTTGAGCAAATTTTCTATCATTCTCAGCTGAATTTTTTGCGTAGCATGTAACACAGCTTCTTCTGGCCGAACTTTGCATTTCTTCCAAATAGTGAGTTTCATGAACTCCTGAACACTGTCGTCGCTGTTTTTGTCTGACAAAAACTCATCTAAATGTTTTTGTACTCGTACAAGGCACTAATGAATAAATGTACAAGTTGACAGGTTCATTCTTGCCTTACGAGAAGCAAGTACGCGTCTCACCGTCTTCTGGTTTCAAACGTTTATTGTGGAGCCATGAAATGCTTACGTGCTTCTCAGTTTCAAGAATTCACAAAATTAACGAAAGTGCAAAATTGTGTATATAAATATTACGGATAAATGATTTTGAACTTTAATGATCTCCATTTACTGTTAGTGTGGAACTTAAGCAATTCCACAGAGTATGAACATCTTAATAAGGAAATGTACAATATCGTAAAAAGAAACTATGAAAATTAATTAAAATTGTGTAACTGGCAATATGGAAAGTGTTAGGAAAGAGTTTATACATATATTTCGGCCTTATTGGGCCTCAAATTCAAAAAAAGGGGTAAGTTTTTCTAAATTTTTCAATAAACCGAATTTTTTTAAGGTACAGAGTTCTGATGAGGCCCAATAAGGCCGAAATACATGTATAAACTCTTTCCTAACACTTTCCATATTGCCAGTTACACAATTTTAATTAATTTTCATAATTTTCGGCTGGCAAGAAAACTTGATTTTGTAAAAAGAAACATTGACAAAAATATACTAAATTTTGAACTTTAAGTGCCTCCACCAACAGTTACGACACATTTTGTAACAGTTAGTGTTTCATTCAGGGCCAAAAAGGAAGTAAATAATCTCATAAATTTCGAATTAAAGATCTGAGTACTTACTCTGGTACCTATAACAACAAAAATGATATAATAAGGACAGTATATATTCTAAGGTGGATTAATGTTCGGTATATGATATCCATTGTACTAGATTTCAACTTCTTTTATGATATCTTGTACAAGCTTTCCATTCTTGAAGGCACGTCTATAAATCACATGTCTCACTTCATCCTGTGGAAATCCAAAATGTGTGTAATAATTGCGCTCCTCGCTCAAGCGTTATATATATATGTTTTATATTATTTGCGCCTAAAGGCACTGGTGCTTCTAGTGGTATTACAGAGAAAATTAATGACCGTTTCAATTTCCTGTCACTCTCCTCACCTTTGAATTTCTCTCCAGTTAAGTTTCGCAGAAACTGGCAAATATATTTTAACCTGTGAGTTAGTCGCTTCGCCCAATATTGTCTTGTTAACAGGTGTGCCATATTCATCGATAAACAAAAGCACACCTTACTAGTTTTTGCCGTTTCAAAATGGGTTGATAAAAGATCATTTCAGTGTGTCCCAAGACTTTATCCAAACTGGTGCCTGGTAACCTCTAAAAATCCATAGAAATTACTGGTGTTATTCGCAAAGTATTTTGAAGAAATACTAACAATAGAACAAGAACAAGAAACAGTAACCGTGGAGCAACAGGAACCAAAGAGTACGGAACATAATCAAGAACAAGAAGAAATAACGATGGATGAGGTGAAGGAGGCTATAAAGAAATTAAAAAGAGGAAAAACGGCCGGACATGATGGAATAACGGCAGAAATGGTCAAGAATCTGGGAGACAAGGGACTATACATAATTACTACACTGTTCAACAAGGCATGGCAAGAAGAGAGGATACCGAAAGAGTAGGAATTGGGAATCATTTTACCAATACATAAAAAAGGGGATAAACGGGAGTGTAATAACTACAGAGGAATTACACTGTTATCGGTAGTAGCAAAAGTATACGAAAGAATCCTTGAAAGACGATTAATGGAGATACTTGAACATAAGCTGGAAGACTCACAATGTGGATTTAGAAAAGAAAGAGGAGTACAAGACCATATTTTTGTTATTAAACAGCTAATAGAGAAACTCCAAACAGATAAGGTAATCGTGGCATTTATTGACCTAGAAAAAGCGTTTGATAGAGTTAAAAGAAACACAATATGGGAAAGTTTGAAACAGAGGATGTTTTGTTAAATTGACCCAATGTATAAAGAGCTTCTACAAAAACACAAGAACTTATGTAAGAACCGGGAATTTACAATCCGAAGAAATTACAATGACGGATGGTCTAAGACAAGGAGGAGTCCTCAGCCCAACGCTATTTAACCTAGTAATGGATGACGTTCTAAAAGAAATTAAAGGAAAAGTAAAAAAACTGAAGGTGGATTACAGGAATATGGAACAAATAGAAGTATCCGAGAGCATATTCGCCGATGATTTGCTGATCTACGCAAAGAACGAACAAGATCTACCACACAACTTGCGGATATGGACGAACGTGCTACATACTAAAAACCTAAAGATAAATGCTACAAAAACTAAGGTGATGGTACTAGGTAAAGAAGACCGAGGATACAGAAATAAAGATAGACGATATACAGATTAAGAAAGTACAATCATTCAAGTACTTGGGTGTGAAAATATAAAGCAATAGAAAAATAGAAGCGGAAATAAATGAGAGAATGGAGAATGCGACCAAAGTCTATTAAGCCTTGAAAAATGCAGTCATCAGGAAAAAGGAGATATCGAGAAAAACAAAAATAACAGTTTTTAAACCGATATTGTTATATGGATGTGAGAGCTGGATTTTATCAAAACAGCAAGAAAGCAAAATTCAGGCCTTGGAAATGAGATTCTTAAGAGACATAAAAGGAGTAACTCGAAGGGATAGAATTAGAAATGATATAATAAGAGAAGAACTAGAAGTGGAATCGATCCTGAAGACGAAACCAACTGAGATGGTTTGGACACGTAGTACGAATGAGAGAAGAAAGAACAACAAAAAGAATCTGGGAAACAAGAACGCAACAAAAAAAAAGGAAGAGGGAGACCAAGAAAGACCTGGGATATGGAAATTGCAAATAACCTAAAAGAAAGAGGACTAATATGGATAGAAGGAAAACAAGTAGCAAAAAACAAAAAAGAATGGGCAAAGAAAATATACTGAGTAATGAAAGTGACGAAGAATAGTTTTAAAGATGAGTAGTAATAAGTTTAAACCTTACAATGTAATGGTACCATAAGGTTTTTGATTATATATATATATATATATATTCGCAAAGTTCATAAAACCAAATTCTATTATTTCAGGTGAGCACTTGTAGATTGAGTTTTCTATCCCTAAACATTCTTGTAATTCTCTTGTGGCACATATTTTCCGTTTTCTATTTCTTGTATTGTTAAGTTACTTTCCTTTTCCATCGTATTTCAGTGCGCTGATATTAAGTGATTTACCAAATCAGGCCGCAGTAGATATTAATAACCGTGCAGACTTATCAAAATAAAATTCCTACGCCAACTATGTCTTGTCCACGAAAGTTTCTGGATTTACTACTATCATGAAATTCTGAGAAGAGTCATATACTTATTTAGCCTTAAAAGGACTATGTCTAGCATTACCGCTAAGACATTCTGATTGTTTTTTGGTATTCTGATGTCTTCAAGTGCTGCTTCCATTGTGTTTTCATAGTGGTACCTCTCGCATATTCTAAGCGAAAGGTATTGCTATGTAAAAACTATAGAAGCATGCTAAGCGAGATGTACCGGGATTCGATGCCCGGCGCCTCCACCAACTATTACGATATTTTCCGTATATACAAAGTTAGATGGTAGAGCTAAAGTACATATTTATTATAATCAAGATAAACTTACATATTGAACAGGTGATGTGATTACACTTACCTATTACTACGGATTCGTACGCTACGTCGGCAGCTCTGTCTTTCTATCGGAGTGTATATATATACTCAAAGCAAGATATATAATAAGATCGTCTATTGGAAATATTCGATTTTCCCTGACTTAAGAAACACTAAATGGGTTGGAAAAAGCCTTAAGTGTACCAACAGTATTTACATGAGCCACTGTAACAATCGTGACAGGCGGTGTCAAGTATAGTGAATTTTGTCAAAAAAAAACTTCGCTATTTATTGATATTTTTTGATCAAATTGTGCATTAATGAAAACGAGGTAAGATTTTACGTGTGCAATGAAAAATCACAGAATTGTGAGTAATTTATTGAAAAGGAAATAAAGATTTGGGGAAATATAATTAGTTACAAATGCTATATGCAGAAGATGTAAATCATTATTAAAATTATAATATGCAAAGTAATATTAATTAGAGATGTAATAATTATAGTAATACGTTATACAATAAAAAATGAAAATGTGCACAAAGACTAAACGAAAAAAAATGAATATAATTATCCTGGAAGAATAAGTTCGCTCTAGATACTTTTAGTTTTCCAGTGCTAGGATTATCAGATTGCATTAAACTTGATCTTGTACAAAGAACTGAAGCATTTTCAAGCATTGAAGTAAATTTAAGTTCTATCGAAGAAAAGAAAAATAACTTTATTAATGAAAACAAAAAAAGATATTTCCTGGATTAGGAAAAATAGGTAAAAATTAAATTAAATTAAAAGAGGGTACACAACCAGTAATAAAACAAATTATAAGAATATCCGAAAATATAACATGTAAATTAATAGAATGTTTAGATAATTTAGAAGTTAAGGAAATAATAGCTAAAGTTAGCGAACCAACCGATTGGTGACATAATCTTGTAATTGTAGAGGAACCAAAAAAACGTTCCAGATAAACTTTTTATTAGTATAAAGTGTCAACTGATTTAGAAAAGTTCAAGTAAAGTATGTGAAAAATTTAGCAACTCGAGTACTAACGAACCTATTACGTTTCATGAAAAAACGTTCATAAACTAAAATTTTACGTGGAATCAACATTTTTCAAGTTCGTCTATGACAGTATCGTATTTTTTACGACCACCGTCAAATAAGTCAAAAGTACTGAAGATATTTAAAGCATCTTCGTCAACAACATTAAGGAAAAAAGCTACCTTATATTCGTCGTTTTTCTTATCATAACCAGTAGCTTTTAAAAATATTTCAAATTGCTATTTGAACTTCAATTTGCTAATCTTCTTGGCTCATCAAACGACTAGACGGGTTAAATATTCCATTCATTTCTATTCTTACACTCTATTCTTCTAATTTTTTATTATTTTGGTACACTTTCTCAGCAATTTAAATGCCTATTCATGTTCTCTTTTCCACTCCCAAGCTGTATCCTATTTAAGTAGATTCGTAAATGCATAGGACTTGTGAATGTTGAGGAATACATTTGCTTAAATAATTGGTCATTTCTAAAAATATTTGCAATGTTTTGACGTTGCTATTTGAATTTATATTTAAAATAGTGTCCACTGTTTTATTTCACGTTATGAAATTAACATGCCTTGACAAGTGTATATAGTTATTTATTAGAATTGAATTTTACGTCATATTGTACTGCTCCTTTAATTAATTTCTCCATTATCTATCATGGTCTTCGTCATTATTCCCTGCTACTATAATATCATCAAAATGTACCTCTACTCCTGGTTACGATAAACCGCAGGTAAATTTCATAATAATGAAAAATATAAAATAAACTATTTATTCTTATCATTAGAATATATATATTTACGTATAAATGTTTAAAAATGTAAATTACGAACAATTACGTTCCGCGTTCGAAAACAGTAATCCAACCCTTATTCAAACTTTTCCCGTTTTCGCATAGATATGCATCGAAATGCAGTATAAATTTTATTGCATTTTATAGACAGACAAATTAGCTTCTATATGTGTTAGAAAAATTAGCTGCGACAAACTCTGCTAATAGTTAAAAGTTTAATCAAAGTTATATTTTTATTTTAATAATGAGTTTAATTAAATAATTATATCAAATTAATTAATACATATTAAATATGAAACATTTGTTTTTATATAGTAGAAAGAGTAGCCATTTTAGTGCTATAAAATACATTGCAAAAGATAACGCAATATTAACGTATATTTATGAAATGAAATATAATTCATTGCATTAGCGAAGCATATGAGTGATGATCCTTCACCAGTAACCGAAATGGCCAACTTTGAGAGTGTATAACTTAATTGTTTAAACTTCGAACCCTAAACTAACTATTTGGTTATTATTCCCAAAATGTATTTTTGGCAAATGGTTACGTGGAGCGGGACCACAGTGGAGTGTACAGAGAAACTTAGTTACGGGTAAAATTTTAGACTGACGGGCTCCAAAGTCCAAGCGAAATTCAACTTGCCAACGCTTATCGTACTTACAATTTCGTTGCTTTTCACAATATTCTGTCAATATTGTTTTAAAGTAAATCAGTGATTCCACAAAAATATCCTGTCTTTCAAAGAATTTCCTGAATAAGTAGACGCAGCTATAAATCATTTTGTGAATCATTACAAAATATGTATGTAATTATCCAAGATATTCAACCTTTGTATAATTTACGTAATTTTTTTCTATAAATGATTGTCTCGTAAGATTTCAAAGTTAAAAAATCGCAGTAAGCTTAGAGAACATTGAAGCGAAAAATTCTCAGCAAAGAATTAACCCCTCGCCTTAAACTCAACGATTTCAGTTGTCGTTGGAAGTATAAAAATGGCGCAAGTTTGCGCGCGATTCTCATTTCCTAAAGTGGAATATAATAACGGAGGTAGTTCCAACTTAGAACTAGTTTCGCAAAGTTCGGTTTCTCTGGCTTACATTATAAATGTAATGCAGTTTATTCCTAGTTTTATCACGAGAGAAAATTAAGACGAAGTGCTGCACGGGGAAAACCGGAATACTAAGCAACACAGGTAAAAGATAATTCCGATAACAAATTCAGGCTTTAACAACATTTACTGCAGGCGTTTGAATAAAATATTACAAGAGGAACGGAAGGTGAATTTTTCACACATAAGTCACAGGAAATAGAACAATGTTTTCGTTGTTAAAGTAAAACTTAATTTACAAACTAATAAATAAGATTTATTCTTAACTTGTATAAACAAAATCTAAATTAACATTTATTTCTTATGAAAATCAATAGATTTTCCAAGTAGAAAAGTTTATGGCCTTCAACAACGTTTACTTTGCATATTTTATGACAAGAGTATAAAGGTTTTAAAAGATGCGTGCAAAAGTGAGATGACGTACAAAATCTTCTGGTTCCTCTGGAAAAAAGATGTCTCTTACGACTGATTCAAACTGAATTATTTTTCCATCTTCATACATTAAATCCTAACTCTTGATTTTTATCAATGGTTTTATATCGAAGGGTGCTTTCAAATAAGAAAGAAATAAGTGAAATCAAAATGATGAAACAGTGAAAGACATATCGAGTTCATATAGATATAAATAATGTAGAAAGCGAAGCGCTCAGCTTATTTTTTTCTTTTGGGAAGAATTTTTACTTTGTTTTATCTCATCGGGCAACAAAGGCGAACAACACTTGAAGTTCCAGCCGATATTATGTCAGGCCAACGACACATCGACGCAGCATTCGAAGTTTCCCCCGGAGCCGATAATCCCGCTATCTTGTTCTCCCTAAGAGGGTCTGTTCTCGAAAGTAGGCATAATCAATTCCTAGGTAAGTGGCCCGAACTTCCATCTATACGGCGTGCGTGTACTTTGGAGACAGGTCAGCTTTTCTCTTGCAACCAGAATCGCGATCTCCAACTTTTCGGCGGGGAAAGTTTCCCGTGAAAGTAGATTACGAAAAATTATGTTTAGTCAAAACAGGGACGCCATAAATTTATTACATTTTAAAAACTTCCGCGAGATAACATAAATTTTTAACTGACGTTACGTGAGAGTGATTAACCGAAATATCCCCAGAAAATAAGTGTGGTTTAGTGCGCTTCATAAACTGCAAAGAACGTCAGCATTGATTGATAAATAACTCTTTCGTCGAGAAAAACACAACGTGTAAAAAGCTCGCAACAAAGAAATTGACAAAAATCTGTTCAATAGCGTCGAAAACTATTAAATAATGAAGATATATGTGACACAAAACTTACGTTCATCTTTATTTCAGGTGCTGGTGTACGTCAAGTTCGGCATTGCAATGATGTGGCTGGAATTATTTAATACCTGGATTGTGTTTCGATGTTGTTTAGCGTGGGCGTATTCACTCACCTATTTAGAGACAGGTCGGAAGTTTATGACCGATTGGGGACAACCACCTACCACGGAGGGTAGATAATATATTAAATATTAAAGTTACTTCAATAAAACTGTTCTGATGGCTATCACCAAAGCCAGACCCTGTAGTTGGGAGTTGTAACCAACTTTGTGATCTAAAATTGTTTTATGAACTTGTAGGAAATAAAAACATTTTGTAAAATTAAAGTTAAAGTAAATTACTTCCAGGTAATAAAAAATATGCCATAAAGATAGTAAAAACTTTAATAGCGATTTAGATTCATTATGATTCTTATGTGTCCTTGAATAAATATATAACATTATTCCGTGCTTTTTCGTAGGACCCTTAATTTATTCAGTTTATGAGAAATTAATAAAAATTATTTAATCTTTCTGTCAAACAAATTCCAAATACGTTCAATTTGCGATAACCTGAAGATCTACATAGAAGGCCAAGGTTTAAAAGCGCTCCAAACTTGATGTATGAGGACTGCTTTATTTTATTGATAGTAAAGTAAAGAGTATTCAATAGGGCCTGGTATGAAAACTGAAGGAGTACGACCTGGTATTGCATTACGACTTTAATTGGCCATAGGTGACAACTTCAAGTTGATTGATCATCTTTGGATGTACACTGACTTGATAATGATGTACGATTCCTTCGTTAGACAATACTCTTCGACCACTTGATTGCAACTACCGGTTAGCAACTTCCTAAAACGATAAAGTTTGTATATTTTTTTTTTGGCCTTCGTTTTCGGTTTGCTAAACATACCTCAAACCTCCCTAAACAACGCCCATCTATTCTGCGGACCTAATTATTATCATTTCTCAGTTCCCCAGTGTAATCCGATAGTAAGATGTTTTCTCTTCAAGTGAAGAGTAAGATTAAAATCCAAATTTGACAAGAAATCTCTCAATTCAGAGTAATTTTTGTAAGTTAAAAAAGAAACCAAATTCATATGGCCATATCTTATTTAACTAATAACAAATTTGTACACTTTAAAAGCTGATGTAAGTCTTTATTTTTGTTTGGCTTTAACTAAAATTAAATTTCTTTCTGCGCTCACTAAATTCAAATTTAACGCAAAAATTTTAACTTTCATTCTAAGTGACTACAAAGCCTCCCCTTCACGTTAACAAATTAAAGAATAATTTGAGGCACCTTACTTCGTTCAGTATAGAGAAACACTAGTCCAACCTTTTGCTTTGCTTTGTTTTGCAAACTTTCGGCTAAGTGATATAGTGAAGAGCCTGTGTTCCGGGTTTGTATCTCGGTAAAGGGTGTGACGCATGTCAGGGCGATTTATTTTAACGTTCATCGCCTGACAACCCTCCTCTGTGTACATCGTCGTCGTGCCTTGTTTTAAACTTATTATATACATCGCTTGCAACTAAGATGGATGCTGTAAACGCGGAAAACCCTAATCGCACCCCGTGGAAGAAGGAACGTTCCCTGCAGCCCAAATTTATTCGCCAAATTCCATCTCAAATAGTCGTGATTATATAAAATAATACAAACTGTTCTTTTCAAAATTAAAAAAAGAAAATATATAAGACATTATGGTATTTAGAAACAAGAACTAAGTTTAAATAGAAATCCAGGACTTCCTAAAGCCATCACATCTTCAGGAATACGTTAACACTGGTGTCTTAACCGTAAGAGGAAGTGAATCGTCACATACTTAAAAATTTGTGAAACTTATGAGTCACGAGTAAAATTAATCAAATCCGTTTCATAGACCTTCTTAATTTGAGTCGTCTTTCGACATTCTCGAAAACGCCCCTCCCACACGGGTTACCTATGATATCGACCGTGCGTTTCGGTGCACATATAACATGCGCAGGTGGAAATGAACGTCGTAAAACAAGAAACGCTTTGTCCTTTTTACGAGCAAAATTTGATACATCGCCCTGCATACGGGTAACCTGTTCCATCGAACTCGGCTGGCTCGTTACCTGGATTCCAATGAATAAAAAAAAAGTTTTTATTTACAAATACAGGTAACTTGTCGATTTTTTTGTGAATGAATCCTTTCGGCTTTAACTAATCGATACAGTTTGATCGAACTAAAACAAACAGTCGATTATAGCGTGAGGGTGGTTTCTGTAATGTGCAAAGATTGAATGTACTGATAGATTAACCCGCTGCACGATCGCTTTATACAGCGAATGTGCTGAAAATGTATTAAAATTTAACACTTTGTGGAACACTAGAAACATACATAAATTATTTTTTGGTTGAAAATTATTGACCCCGTGTGTTATACAGGGTTTTACAAAATGTTACATTTGAAGACCGAATAAAATTAATCGATCCGTATGAACTAGTTCCTTCTAGTTACTTGTTCTATTCAAATAGAATAAACTTAATGTAGTTAACCGTAAAATTAATAATAACACTTATCAACTATACTACCTATGACTTTATTATTTGTGTTCTCATCTCCTGATAGGTTTAAATAGTATAGTCCGTGTAAGCTCGTGGTATTCGTAATTTCCATTGCATAATTTACTTTCCACAACGAGGGGTGTAAAATCTAAAATCGCTCCTGCTAACACCCTATCTACCCACCACCGCTAACGAAGGTGACTCTTGTCTAACCTGTTTGGTCGAGATTAAAAGATACGGCACGCTGTCAAGCTAAGCGGAGACTTACAAGCTTTTGAGAATAGCAAAACAGGCGATAAATTACGCATTATCGCCCCGTGACTCCTAATATGTACACCAGCATCCTATTATATAAATATCAGAGCTTCCTGATTGCTTATCTGAAACGTGGCTCGGAAAAATGTCGGATAACCTAGCGCTTTCAGCCAAGCTACATGTAGTAACTGCAAGTATTTTATGAGTATAAAGAGTTAAAAATGCGCGATTTCATGAGCTGATAGGGCTGACGTGTTTTATTGACTTCCCGGATGGATTAAGCGACGAAAAAATTAATGGCGAATGAAGTAAATAATAATTATTACAGCTACTTTCGTTATTTTCTTTTTACCTGTACTTTATCACTCTGAATAATTACAAGAAAAAAAGCCATTAGATATAATTTACGGCAGTTCTTGGCTCTAAATCAAAGTGACTGCCTTTTGAATTATACAAATTAACTTTTGATCAATAATTACATTGTCAACACCACCATTCTTTTTCACATTTTATAAATTTACATTTAGTCTATAAAAGGTATATAAAAAAAAAAAATAGCTCAAGTTGGAACAGTGGGATAATGATAAATAAACGTAATACTACACAGAGGTTTACGGTAGAAGAGAATTATGTTCAAGACGCTTAGAAGGTTTAGCTCCTCTGCGTCTTCGTGCAAACGAGATAGTCTTGTCGAGGGAGTGATTTTTGACTCCAAACTTACCTGGAACTAACGCTTAGACAAGATGGTCATGCGATCGGTGACCAATTTCGCGGTGGCCAGACGAGGCTATGACAGAACGTGGGGCTTAAAACCAAGTATGGTGTATTGGTTGTTTATCGAGAATGGTCAAACCCACAATAACCTATGCGGTTCGGTGGGGTGGCCCAAGGTCAAGGTGGAAATCACCAAACTTAGACTGAACAGGGACAAAGACTTGCTTGTCTAGACATAACGGGAGCGATGAGCACAATGTCCACCGCCGCAATGAAAACACTTCTAGACTTCCCTTCCTTACACATGGTGATAATGGGAGAGGCAAGACGAGGACTCCACAGATTGCAGCATTCATGTCACCCACTTAATACAAGTACGGGTCATACAAATATCATTGGCAACATAAAAGGTCCTTTACTCGGTATGAGGACGGACTATATGCCTCGCAAAGGCAACATAAACCTGCTCATTAAGACAGAAATTAATGAATCTGCTGAGCATCGGGAACCTGAACAGAACTTTCTTGCTGGAAGTTTGATCTGGTATGCGGACGACTCCAGAACTGAGACTAGTGCCGAGACTGGAATATACGGGCATAGACCAAAGGAGAATTTATGCTTCTCGTTGGGTCAATTTGCCTCCGTATTCCAAACAGAAATATACACCATATTACAATGTGCGCGGGAGGGCTTAGACAAATAATAAGCGGATCTTTATCATAACCGACAGCCAGGCGGTTTTGAAGGCTGTAGTAAGCTCAAACTGATATGGGAATGTTTGAGTGAGCTCAATGACCTGGCGGAATACAAATGCGCCACGCTGGTGAGGGTGCCAGGTCATCGGGGTATTATCGGCAACGAACGGGCCGATGAACTAGCCAGGCAGGATGGGCGTATGGCATACTCTGGTCCTGATCCTGTCCTAGGTATCACCAAGAACGCTATTCGGGACTTTTTTAGTGACTGGATAAGCGAGAAACACAACAGATACTGGCTAAACAGGCCAGGACATCGCCACAGTAAGACCTTCGTTAGAGGTCCTTGCAAAAAGAGAGCTGCAGAACTTTTGCTTTTAAGGAGGGCGCAACTCAAGATCACCACGGGGTTACTAAGAGGACACCTGATCGTTAAGGAGCATCTGTGAAGAATCGGTAAATTTAATGGGGATCTAAACTGCAGACTCTGCAATGGAGAACCAGAGACAGCAATGCACATTTTGTGTAGATGTGATGTGCTGGGAAATCGCAGCACATATTCAGACATATCATAATAGTTCCCGAAAATTTCAACACGCAATCAGTGAAAAACCTGTACCAGTTGGTGCAAGGGACATGCCTCACTGAATGGCTGCGGGAAGAGAACCAGGGCGAGCACAATAAACCTAAATGGCTGTCGTACCTCCGGTGCATCTTTTGCAGACGGCTTCTGGTCATAATAATAATTAAAAAAAAGTAAATGAAACTAAGCAAGAAAATCAGTAGCAGAGATGGAATCTCTAGAAAAGAGCTGTAATTTTCGATGTTACCAATGCTAAGTAAAAAAGAATGAATGGTCATGGACAGTTACATAATGAACGTTGTGGCAATATAAAAAATGGAGAAAACGCGTTAACAACAAAAAATACGGGATTATATACTATGGAAACGTGCAAGAAAAGTAGATCACAAGTAATATATTGCGCAAATATTATATTTAGTAGGTAACTGAGGAAGAAGAGAAGAGGGGCAAATGAAATATGTTTAAATGGCGACTGATTAAATTTATTCGCAGTATCCCCAAGTACACGTATGTGTGAATAAGATATGTTTCTTTCTAGTCCCTTTTTTTTATAAAATTGCTTTATCTTCTTTGGGAATCGTTCGCTACTCTATAAAAATGCTGAAAATATTTCTGATTAGTACCTAAGTTTTGAAGCCAGGCATCAGACTTTCTTCCTTTCTCCCTCCGCCATTCACTCAAATAATTATCCCTTAAAGCTGTTTTTCTATAATTCTTTGAAGCTGTTAAGCTGTTGGTTTCATCCGGTTCAGTCAAATCATTTCTCGCCACTTACCTCCACCCCCCATCTGCTTACTCGGTAAATTGATTGTTCTTTCATAACTTTGCAAATATATTACTTTTTTACGACTTTCTCGAAAACTTTCATCCACTTAAAGTTAAAATTGGAAAAAAAATATATTTTTTTGTAATTTACTATGCAATGCTTATAATAAATGCTTTATATATAATTCAAATTTTTATTAGTATGATAGAGAACAAATTATTATGTACAAAAACTCTTCTGCGCTAGTTGACTGTTAAAGTGTTTTTTAATAATAATTATTTTGAAATTTTTAGTGCAGTCCATTGAATTAAATGATGATAATAACTCGCAAATGAGCCATGTATTAACAATAAATGAATTAGTGTCATTATCTATAACTGCACATGAGTTCCTACATTTAAACAATATACAACAACACAAAATCCGGTCGATCTATATAGCAGTAAATATTTTGCCATAAAATATTATTATTATGAGGGGAAATCCATTTGTATCATATTTCGTGAAGCGTTAAAGCGCGAAATATTTTTTTAATAAAAAATAGAAATCGATCATTTAATATTCTCGTGCAGGTTACCAGATAAAAGGATAGTATTTAGAAAAACAATAGTTTTCAGAAGAACACTCAGGCCAATATTTAGTGTGTTCTTCTTATATTATCCAGAAAAAAGAATAAATAAGGCCTTGACCTATTAATTAATTACGAGGATTAGTGAAAGCGTTCGCTTCCTAATCTCCCTTAATATCAGGACTAAGAGGATTTCGATATTTCATTTTGTAATGGCACATCGAGATTAATATGAAATTCCTGGATTATTTTTTTATCTCTCGTGTTGGTTTACAGTATTAAAACACGAATTGCACGCGTACTACTCCCTCTTCGAAACTAAACATCATCAGTAAAGCTCCTTATCAAAACAAGCACTTACGTTTAAGTTATCTTCGATAAGCAGAATTATTCCACCTCGAAGCAAATTCGAAACATAATTCGATTCACCGCTCACATAAACATGCATAATTAATGTCCGGGCACTTGTGCGGCGATGGCCTTTATCTGAAATTGCTGTAATAATAAAAGCACCGTACCCGATAAAGTTAAATAAAAGGTATCACGTAAGCCCGCCTTGAATCGATAGGTGGTGTGCAGATACATTGTTTTATTTTTACCCCCCGTTTAATGTTCCATATTGCGATTATTTTAGGGCGTCGTAATAACTCTATCGCATGTCGCTTGTGCGGCAATTTTACTACCAACCATCATGAATAGAGTTACACCATTTTAAGAGACGACTTCGTATTACAATAAAAGAAAATATCACGTCATTACATTACAATGATATAGTACATAAAAGAAAATTCTTATTTCTCCTCAAAAGGTATTCTACTTAAGGTATTTGGGATTCGTTTAGGAATATATGAAAAAGAAAACAGTACTTTAAACCTACCTGCTTACAGGATGATTTAATAAGGGCAAAAACAAATTTCTTCCATCGAATTATATTAATTCTTGCATACATACTTGCTTTTAAAGCTCAGCGGTGCCCACCTAAAAGAGTACTCCTTCATGAAAATCGCGCTCTTGTGACTATTGCTATAAGGTCAATGAAATTGCCAGACGATATCATTTGGGTAAGAGCTGGGCATTATGGGACATGCTTAAGAGTATTAAGAGATCAATCGTTAAATTTTGGGACCCCACATACACACATATACATATGCTCACGGACGTGCACGATCCTCTAGTTATTCTTTAATGCAGTTGTAAGTTTGAATGCATATCAGTGAAGACTTGTTTGTTTGTTTATTTAAATTGTATTTGTAGATGCTGCTTAAGATGAGGACATAAGTCACGTCAGAAATATTCATTTCTTTTCAAGAGGCGCCCACTTTGATACATTTGATATACCTTTCTCTTGTTATTCCCCTAGATATGTAAACTCGTTTTCATTGTCTGTATCAGTTTTTATATATTTTTTGAAACGAAAAATGCATTAGCTTCATCGTTTCCTTTATCGTCATTAATGCAATGTGGAGTATTCGAAACCACCCAACAGAAAATCTGCGAAACGCACCCATATTCAACAGTATGCAGAATTCCTACTGTTATCGATCCAAATTACAGTTGGAGTTCTCCGCCAATAAATCATGCCCAGACAGGTACGCCGGCATAAATTACGGGCAAAATATAAATCTAGCAAACTAATCCGTATTGTTGGCGTAGTTCGGGCAACGGCTCAATACTGCTAGTTTAAATATTGACAAAACGAGACTCCAGCTAGCATGTCAGGCCTTATTACGCAGATAGTTAAATATAATGCCGTATTCATAACAAAATTAGACCGCGGTAATTCAATTTGTGCCGAGCCGGGTCGCACGCTAGTCGAAACGCGTGATTTTGAGGAATGAATAATAACATTTTGTCATAGTTGAATGTGTTTTTGTTCACAGATGTTGAGTTTAGCTTTCTTTTCAAACTTTAACATTGTACAACATATTTTTAAACCACTCGCCTAGATAATCAATTAAATTTACTTGTAGATCATTGTATATAACGAATAGAATACAGTCCTTTTTTTCTGGCGAATAACAAAACAATATTCATCATATGCTATGTTTTCTTCAAGTAACTTTCTTGTTCTTGAGGTATTTTCATTGCAAACTTCCTAGTCTTAATTGTTGTTTTTCTCAAAGGATTTCAATATTCAATGTCCGCCATTAGAATTTTTCCTTGTTTCCACATCCTCTTAGCGGTGCCCAACTCACCTGTCTGCGATTTTCCAGCGCATCATATCTGTACAAAATATACATTGCTGTTTCTGGTTCGTCACTGCAGAGTCTGCAATTTAGGTCACCATTGAATTTACCGATCCTCTACAGTTGCTCCTTAACAGTCAAGATTCTATTAGTAACCCTTGAGTTGCACCCTGCTAAAGAGCAAAAGTTCCGCAGCTCACGTTTTGCAAGGACCTCTAATGAAGGTTTTGCTATGACGGTGTCCTGTCTATTTATCCACTATCTGTTGCGTTCCTCGCCTTTCCAATCACTGAAAAGGCCCCGAATAGCGCTCCTAGTTACATCTAGGGCAGATTCAGAACTGAGGTATACCATGCCCGCACTCTGTCTGGCCATTTCATCGGTTCGCTCGTTGACGATAATGCCCCGCTGGCCTGGAACCCGCACCTTCTTAACGCAGTGTGCGCAGCCAGATCATTAAATTCACTTAAACATTCCCACAGCAGTTTGAATGAAACCTATGAGCTTAATAAAATATTGAAAGCTGCCTGGTTGTCGGTTAGAACAATGATCCGCTTGTTAGTGTAACCCCTACTAATATTTTCCCTCGCACGCTGCAATACAGCGTGTATTTTTGTTTTGAAAACAGAGTCAAATTGTCCCAACGGCAAACATAACTTCTCCTTTGACCTATCCTCGTATATTCCAGACCCGGCACCCAGTCTCGGTTCTTGAAGCCATCCGTTTAGCAGATCAAACTGCCAGGAGGAATATCCTCTTCAGGTTCACGTTGCTCAGTAGCTTCATTAATCGTTACCTTGAAAAGCAAGTTTGCGTTTCCTTTGGAAGCCTTATAGTCCGGACCCCTTATACTTATGCTGTCAACGATACTTATGTGACCCATGCCCATATTAAATAGGTGACGTAAATTCTTCTATGTATGAAGTCCTTGTCTTCTCTCCCAGTATTACGATGTGTAAAGGAAAAAGGTGTACGGCGGTGGGCGTTGTACACATCGCCCCGTTTTGCTTAGACGGGCAAGTCTTTGTACCTTGCTCAATCTAAGTTTGGTAGTTTTGTACTTACCCAAGGGCCACCCCGGTTGGCGGATGTCGTCACTGGCGACGGCGGTCAGTCGCTAGAGGTGTCGGATGAAAAGCAGGTGGTACTAGTGTCCGAGCTGAGTCGTAGGGGGCCATCCTTTGAGGTGTCGGGCCACTTGTTCGGAAGCCTAGAATCCGAGACGAAAACCGGTGCAGACCATACGCCGACCACCCTTAAAACTAGCCTGCCTAGCTACCCAGTTCGTGGGGAACGGATGCTGGGGCTAGTATGAGATGTGTGGTAGAGGTCTGCATAAGCGATCTCGACGGATACTCATCAAACGTTGCGAGGGAAGCCTTGCTAACATGAGTGCTAGCCAGGGGGTGGCTCGGACCGGTCCCTCCTCATGCTCATGTGCAGGAAGGCGGGCTGATGCCCGGAGGCCGGGTAATCAGTAAAGCGACCATACCTACCGTCATCCTGCCGGGTAAACGGATATCGCCTCGGATTTAGAGTCGATGCGGAGCAGTCGCTTGAGGTGTCGGGCGGAAAGCATGGGGTACTAATATCCAAGATGAGCCTGTAGGGGGCCATCGTTTGAGGTGTCGGGCCCCCATGTACGGAAGCCTAGGATCCGAGACGAGATTCGATGCAGACCACACGCCGTTTACCCTTAAAACTAACCTGTCTAGCTACCCTATCCCACGTATGTGGGTAACAGAAGCTGTGGTTAGAACGATATGTGTGGTAGAGACTCGCGCAAGTGGTCTCGAACTGTGACTCATCAAGCCTTGGTAACGTGAGTACTAGGGGGAAGGGGAGCCCACCGGCTTAGCCGGTACCCCTCAATTGATGTTGGACTCTTAGGGTGGTGGTACCTCGCTAGAGGCAATTCAGATTATGGGCGGAAGCCTGGGTGCCGAGATGTGCGAAAGCGCATCGACCAAATTGGATGACCATGAGCCACAGCAGGGTATGGGCTGACGCCCGGGTACCCGAGTTACCTTACCCATCAGTGAAGTGGCTGCCCATGGGCCATCCTAGTCTACAATCAATGCACCACATTTGGCTTTAGTCTTCATGTTCTGTAATAGGCTTGTCTGACCTTCGCAAGAGTGGTACCCCACCCATTAGACCTAACCATAACCGGACCGATACATGCAAAAAATATTAGGGAGCTTTTGCAATCACGTTTTCACATACCCCTCATTCTTAACGTTAACTTTATTAACCGCGTTGCAGGAATTTACGTAATATATAACGTAATATATACATTGAAAGTTCTTGCGTTATATTACGTCGACGTAAACGTGAATATATTAAGTGGGTGATTTTGGTAGAGTTCCTGAACGTGGCCAATACAGACAGGAAATTGCTTGATAGTTTCGTGAGAATCTATCTCTTTTGTTTCATTAATTCTCATTGTCTCAGTAGTTCTTCCTCCCGTCATTATGTGACGTTAAGATGCAAAGTGTCTTATGGGCTCCGCATTCGTGTGAACGGTACACTATGGTTTTATGAGGACTGATCCTCAGACTTGCCTCTTCAGTCCACTTTGTTATTACATTTATAGCAACTTGCACTCAATTCATGACAATATTATTGAATTCATTTGTACGAGTATGGCTAAACTCTGCGCTAAGTCATCTCAAAAGCCCGTCCCTGACGAGATTCCACAGCAGAGGGGGCAGCACGATTCTCTGTGGACAGCCTCTCATCAGCTGCGCCACCAGAGTGTCATCCAGAAGTGATATTATAGAGTATAGACCATCCGCTTTCCAGCATTCAGTCAATCCATCTGCAACAGATTTCATCACTCTCTACTCCTCAGAGCCTAGGTAATGGAGTCGAAGGAGCCTTCGATGTCTAGAAAAGCAGCTAAAAGGACTTCTGTATTTTCCAGAGATTTCTTTAACCTCCAAGCAAGATGATGGAGTGCTATCTCTGTAGATAGACTTGTTGAGTAGGCAAACTGGTATTAGCGTAATAATCTATCAACCGGAACACCACCCCTCATATGCCCATCGAATATTTTTTCTATTGCCTTTAGTACAAAAGTCTGATAGATCTTTTAGGAAACGTCTTCGCAAGCACCTATGAATTCTGTGCACTCTAGATTGTAAGACACACCAATTCCTCAGCTCTGCTGCATAGGTAGACCCTACCTGTTCCCCATTCGAGCTTGTAATCGTCTACGAAGTCATTTGTGAAGACTAAATTAATTCTGCCATATGACTTCAATATTTCTATTACTTGTCGTTGCAGAATTTATGACGCTCCGTACCCGCTAACGAACTTGTACGCGTGTCTGGATATTTCGTAAGAACTACAACGTAGAAAATTAATAATATTCAAGTTAACTTTTTAATTGTCAACCAAATTAATAACAAAGAAACTTGGTAAACATCAACAGAATTAATTGTACGAAAACTAGAACCGAAAGTCATCAGTTCAAACTTAATTCAGACCTCATTTGTAACACGGACGGGGCATAATAAATTTTGGCTCAGGCCTCGAGATTAGCAGTCTCCGGCAACGGTATTCGAAAATTTGCACGAACTTCGCAACAACAACAAACAAATTGTTGAGCTTACGCGGTATTGCGCTGCGCTTATGTACACGCGTCAAATATTGTGTTACATGACACCAGTCAGATACTTAGTGTACACATTTTGAGCGCCATACCGCTGATAAATTGTACACACCGCTGACGTTCAAATATTCGTTCGGGGTTTTGCTTAGCAAAACACAAAGTCTGAGGGGAGGAAGGCGATTTAGCGTCATATTTTCAAGACAAGATTTGTAAAATATCATGGTTTATAAAACGATTTTACAACCATGTTATTTAAAAAACGGATTGAAATAAATTAAAAATTAGAGCTATACCTGTAGTAGTGGTTTAGCTACATTATCTTACTCAAAACCAAATTACAACTTTCACTAAGTTTGTCTTGAAAGAAAATTAAAAAAACATTTCCTAAAGAGTAAGTATTACAATTTCAATATTATGTATCAATAACTTCTTTTTCTTTTTAGTTGAGGTGATCGTTTTTTATACTATTGAGCAGATAAAATATTGATTTAGTGTTAACGTGAAGCAATTCGAGTTGCTTTTTTTCGAAATCAAGTAAGTTCAATTTTTTTTTCTTTTTCAATAAGTCATTTCAGCAGATTTATCTCTACGAAAATCTAAGGCCTAAAAGTTAGTCGACATGTGGAGTTATTAATTTTATTAAGCTGAGTGAATAAACGTGCGACCTCAACGTAAATTTACTTTGCCTTAGACAAGCCACGCAAAGTTTCCCGTCGTCCACTTTACCTCCCTAATTGGCCACTTTCGTCCCTTTTTGTTAGCGGGATGCGAAAAGAATTTCTGGCAACCGCCTAACATTTACGTCTCTTTGTCACCCAACTTGAGTTCGGCGTACACAAAGGAAAACCTTTAGACTGGCAGTAGTAGAAAGGAAATTTTAATTAGTGTTTTGGTAGAAGAAAGACATCTTTTGAGTATAATATCTAAAATCAACTTGTAAACTTGTGTAATTTTTGTAAAAGCACAGGAGAAGTTCCGGATGAGTTACCGCGTAAACATCACAGTTTAACATGTTCGGGTCCTGAGGGTTCCTTAGGGATCACATGTCGAGTCTGCTGCTATGTATACATAAAATTGTTTGTGTCCGTTATTCTTGATTACTGTAAGATCTTCCAGAGTTATGTTAGATATAACCACTTACTCAAGTTCTTCACTGATAAAGAAATAAAATTCGACAAAATAATAACAACGTTTCACTTATTATGTCGAATACAAATTAGCTTTAATCCTACGAGATCATTTCTTAATTATTTCTATGTCGAATAATTAATAATTTTCGGGGAAAAAAACTGTGAATTTCGTTTTTTATCTGTGTTGACTCTCTTTCGAAAAACATTCTCGTCGACAATAGCAGTTTCACGTGATTCTTCAGAATCG
The DNA here is from genome assembly GCA_039766575.1 of Serrognathus titanus. NCBI lineage: Eukaryota > Metazoa > Arthropoda > Insecta > Coleoptera > Lucanidae > Serrognathus > Serrognathus titanus. Next base: position 67,117,883 of record CM077911.1, read on the forward strand.
ACCCACGCTAATAACACGGAATAGAGATCGCACGATACTCGAGTGAAACGTGACCCCGTTCTATACCCGTGTGCCCGGAAAACTATGCAATACCTGTCTCGAGTTATTAAAACCGAAGAATTTAATTTGACGGAGATAAGTTCGTGTTCAGGAGGGCTAAATATTTAACACACGCTGAGGGCATGTAGAAGCGAACCTTAGATGGGTCTCTATCACCAAAATCACGCCGTGCAATTATTTTCGCATTTGTAAGTTTCGTTTCCTACGGTTTTCAACGCCTCCACCTAAATCGATGTATATCCAAGAGCGTGGAAGGTCTATAATTAGCGCCGTTTTACATAATGTTACCGTGACGAAGACAAATTATATTTGCAAATTCAATTTTCTCTTATTTTTTGAATAATCCAGAATTTTATTTTTAATTTGTGCTTCGGTTTTTGCAAGTTCTCAAAGGTTTTAAATGCCTGCTGATAATGTTTTAATATGAGTAAAGTTCTTAGATTAAGGAGAGTATTTACTTCTGAGGTAAAAAGTCTACCATTCTAAGATATTGGAGAATTAAAGACTCTCTCGACATAGAAATCAAAACCACATAAAATATTAAAAATCGGATTACATGGTATAATGAAAAATGGATTTCCTTACATTTTATTGCTATTTAATATTAAATGAAATTGTATCACCGATTACACGTGGTGCAGGTAATTGCAAGAATGTATTTTTCTGACGTTATCTTCAAAGAAGTCGTTCAAAATCGCATGTACACAGCTCGCTGTTAAATTTGCTTGAAAAACGGAAGAAATGGGTCTTTACGTTTCCTGTGAAGAGGTAGAGTCAAGAAATGATTTCTTTCGAATAATTTCCTTGCAACGATTGTTGATTCTCACTCCTATTGTTAGGCACTATAGTTTTGTGTGTAACGTTTATTGAGAATTAAGATTAAGAGATCTAAAAATTCTTTTAAAATGCTTTGCTGCAGCCATTACATGAATATTTCCAAAAGGACTGAAGTTTCTCGTAAATTAAAAAGTCCATGCCATTTATAAACTACCACCAACCAGATTCTAAAGTAAATTGAGATACACATAAATTCGATGCAGAAGAATCGGGTCTACTATTGCAATTTGAGATAAATTTTCTGCCAGAACCAACAGGGTAGCTAATTTAGACGTCACTTACTTAGATACTTAGTTAAGTATACATATAAATAGTACTTTAATAAAAACGTAACTGCTTATACGTCTAGTATAACAAGAAACTATAGCATGCGAACGATTGCCATAATATTTTTACGAGCTAGTCTATGATTTTGTGGACTATAAAATATTATATGTATGTTTTTCGTGCTTTCCGTGTTAATTCTATTTACGATCAGATAATATTACCAATCTTGAGGTAATGTGAAACAAATTCTTAAAATTTTTGTTATGTACAAGAGTGGTGGAAGAATTATTACATATATATTAAAGAAACATATGGAAAAGATGATCCAAGGTCGACTATTGTAAATGGACAACCTATGATAGAAAAAAGTAATGTAAGCACGCTGTGTCTTTTTTCATACTTTCATCGGATAACATCGGATAACTGGATCACACCAGGTATTAGAAAGTCGAGTAAGACAAAAAGGGAGTTATACTATTTGCAAAAAAAATTTCCAAATCCAGTAATTCGTCAACATTATCTTCGATACAAAAAATTATTTTTTCAAGTTATTACCTCTGCCAAACGATTATACAATGAACGTTTAATCAAGAAATCTGTAAACGTTCCGAAAACAACTTGGCGCTTAGTAAAAGAAGCTATTAATAAATCACCTACTTTTGAAAATATAGAACTTTTAGTTGGAAATAATCAAGAATCTGATGGGCAAGTAATAGCTGATCAATTCAATAAGTATTTTTCAAACATTTCTGACAATCTACTTAAAAAAGTGCCTAAAACACAAAATAATTTTAATATTACCGTGAACTCTACATTTTTTCTAAAACCAGTGACAGAAGCTGAAATAATAGATATCGTAAGTAAATTAAGCAATACTGATGCAGTAGGAGTAGATGAGGTACCAATTAAAATTATAAAGGATTCAGTTTATATACTGGCGAAACCGTTAGCATATATAATTAATGAGTCTTTCGTTAATGGTCAGTTTCCAGACGACTTGAAAATTTCTAAAGTGATTCCATTACATAAAGGTAAAAGCAAGTTAGATATTAAAAACTATCGTCCGATTTCTATCTTAATCACCTTTTCGAAGATTTATGAATACGCCATAAAAGTAAGAATAGTAAATTACTTTGAAAGTTTTAATTATTTTAATACATCACAGCATGGATACAGATCGAATGCCTCCACATTAACTGCATTACAGCAAACCTTTCAGTTCATTTATGAAAATGTAAATCAAGATAAAATAACAGCGCTAGTGAATTGTGATCTGTCAAAGGCATTCGACTTAGTTGATCACTCCTTACTCTTTAAAAAATTAGAAGGTTACGGCATAAGAGGTAATCAGTTGTTGCTTTTTAAATCTTATTTAACTAATCGCAGTCAAGCGGTATATATCAATAAGAAAAGTGATGTTGGAGAAATCAAACAATATGTATCACACTTTCAACGGGTAACTAGCGGAGTACCACAGGGGTCCATATTAGGCCCCATATTATTTATAATATTTTGTAATGATTTATTTACTAGTTGCAATTTTAAATTAATTTCATATGCGGACGATGCAAGTATATGTCTCTCCCATAACAATTTAGATAATCTCTTAATTGATATAGAGCAAGCTTTGAATGATATTACTGTCTGGTATCATTCAAATAAACTAGTAATAAATACAAACAAAACAAATGTAACCATTTTTAAAAATTCTAATGTTGTTAATATAAACATTGCCGATGGGACTTCTATTAAGAACTGCAGCTCCGTTAAATTGTTAGGCCTATATATCGATGGTAATCTTAAATGGGAAACTCATATTAATGGTCTGAAAAAGACCTTGAACAGAGTAGTGTTTTATTTGAGAACCTGCAAGAAATTATGCAATAAAAATACACTTCGGTGTATCTATTTTGGTTACTTTAACTCAGTAATGACTTATGGTATTCTTTTCTGGGGCTCTTATAGCTACGTGTCAGATATTCTCCTAATCCAAAAAAAAGCACTTCGTGTCTTAGCAGGTCTCGGTCCGAGGGAATCATGTAGGCAGGCTTTTCTCGAGCTAGGTATAATGACGGTAATTAATCAATACATATATCAATGTTTATTATATATGTATGACAATCATAGAACTGCACCACGCGTTTCTGATAATCATAGTTATGATATTAGATCTAATAATATGTTAAAAATACCCTATTCTAAAAATACCATTCACCAAAAATCATTTTTAATCATGTCTGTAAAATTTTACAATGCCATTCCAGACGAACTCAAAAACATTAATAACAGAAAAACATTTAAAATAGAATTAAAAAAATTTATGTTACAACGTGTTTATTACAACATTTCAGAATTCTATGAGTAGGTCTAGTCTAGGCCGTCTAGGGTCATTATATCTGTGACTATTAGGACTGTAATCATTTTATGTTTTTTGTGATATTTGTATATGTACCTATATGACTGTGATATCATTTATGATTTTCGTATTTGTTGATTCTTGTTTTTGTATTTCGTTTTCAAATTTTATTTTGTTATTCACATAACGTCTGTTATTATTGAATAAAGCACTACTACTACTACTACGTGCGAGACTAGTGAATGCTATATAGCTAGAGGGCATAGCTATCTATACACAACTGGAAGTTCTCTAAGGCATGAGTGTAAGAGGCCTAATCCTTCAGTGTGACGATAACCCTTCCCACCCCGCTGTAGTAACCTTTAAGGTTTCTAAGAAAAAGTGCGTCAAAGTAAGGTTGGACTACTGTTTTTTTTTAATCGTGAATCTGAAACGGATCAATAATATAAAGTCGATAAATTGAACTAAACTTGCTCGACGCTGTGAACTAGTCTAAACTGATTTTAAAAGAAAAATGTAAAAAAGTGATTTGACGTGATTTGCCTCTTAGCGTAAAAGTTTGCAAAGTATATATGTGACCTTCATAAGGGCACACAACACTTTTTAGGTAATAAAATACCAAACACAAAATATTTACTATTTAAATACATTTATAAAGTTAGCTTTGTTGGTTCTAATGAACGTAAAATAGATTCCTATTGGCTTTGCCTAAAAATGCAGACAATTGGGTACTGTATTACCTAATCTAGAAACCATTTACAGTAAAAAAGCAGTTTGAAAAGTTTCGACAAGAATATTATCAAAAATGAATTCTGTTAATTTTAGAAAGAGATTAATTTTCTTTCTAAAATACTAGCAAAACTGTATAAAATATATATATAAAATTTATCAGCCAGGATTTCTTAAAAACAGTAGAAAACCTCATCCAACATAACAGATTTTAATTTATTTCTAAGTTATTCACATTCAATTCCTTATATGATTTTGACAAATGATAGAAAATTTTTAGTGCGGTATAAATTACGCTCTATATAACTGCGTTCTGTGTTGTGGTAAAGTTTTTTTCACATATACCACACAGGATAGCATGCAGAGTGATGAAAGAGTTAAAAACTGCAAACGCTTGAAGAGTGAGCTGCAGCACTTTATCCTAGGGACTCCCAACATTGTTTGAATGCTTAATTATTGGGTTACAAATACTTCTGCAACATGTAATATATAAGCTTAAAAATGTCTAGTTGATAATGTATAAAGTACGATTGGTAATACACAAACCTTATGGAAGGAAATTCATAAATTAAATATTGGGAATGGCCCGAAGTGCCATTTTCAGAGACGTTACAAGATCCTGATCAATTTAATAATTATTTTCAAAACTGTGTACCTAATGTTAACGCTGACAATACTGATATTCTACAATTTTCAGTAATACTTATAAAACTGTATTGAACACTTCTGAAGTGGACAATATTAATATGCATATGTTAAAATTATGTTATCCCCATGTTGTACCTTTCATTACACCTATTGTCAATTCGTGTTTATTGGAAAACTATTTTCCAATATGTTGGCGTCAATCGCTAGTAACGCCAATCAACAAAATACCAAATCCCACGTCCGTATCTGATTATCGTCCAATCAGTATCTTGCCTACGATTTCGAAAATATTAGAAAAAATCGTCGCCAAACAACTGTGTTTACATTTAGATAATTTTCATATTTTACCTGAACATCGGGCTTTAGATCGCATCACAGCTGCGAGACTACTTTGCTAAATATAACTGATGATATCTTTCGTGCAAGTGATAATGGTAAAAGAAGTATTCTAATATTGCTCGACTTTAGCAAGGCCTTTGACACCGTAAACCATGAACTTCTATTAGCTATATTGCATTATGGCGGCCTATCAGAAAATGCAATTCACTTTTTCCGATCATATCTTTATGATCGTGTTCAGAAAGTTATCGTACAAAATAATGTAACACGAGGCGTGCCGCAAGGATTTGTTTCGGGACCCTTGCTTTACACTATTTATACTTGTAATATTGGCAATTATATAAGTCATTGTAAACTCTATATGTATGCCGACGACACCCAATTATTTATTATTATTATTCATTTGATAGTGAGAATATTGAAAACGTTAATAATGTATAATGAAAATCTCCTCTCTCTTAATCCTTTAAAAACTAGTGCTATATTATTCAGTAAAAAAATTGAACCTAACCATTTTCATCTTAATTTTGACAATGTTCAAATAGAATTTGTTAACGAAATCAAAAGTTTAGGACTAATTTTGGATTCTCAGTTACGATTTAAATCACATATATCCAAATGCGTTCGTTTGGCATACGTCTATGCTAACAGATGCTATTTATCAAACGATGTCAAGGCCATGCTATGTAATAGCTTGGTTCTCTCGCACTTCAACTTCTGTGATGTGGTGTATGGTTTTTGCATTGATGTCTCTACTCAGAGTAGAATACAAATCATTCAGAATTCATGTCTCAGGCTGATCCACGGCATAAGAAAATTTGACAGAATATCATACACTTTAAGGTTCTCTAACTGGATTAATATGGCCGCAAGGAGATACCTTCATGCATCTTGCCAGCTTCATAAAATCATAAAGTACAAGTGTCCTACTTATTTATTCAACAAAACTCTGTTTCGCTCTGATGTTCATCATATTAATCTGAGATGTAGAGGTATGTTAACTCCACCTTCTCATAGAACCAGTTTCTTCGAAAGGAGTTTCACTTATAATGCCGTGAAAATCTATAATGGTGTTCCATCAGAGTATAAATTTTTTGAAATCAATAATTTTAAATATAAAATTTCACAACATCTGAAATGTAATCGCTAATGCAAGGAGCAATCAATAAGACTTATATAAGTTTATTTAATTTTTATTGTGTTATCTCGCATCGCAAATTTTTGGGTTGAAATTACGCGGGCAGGGTTTAAAATCAGAAGCACCCTTAGCAGTGCTATTATCTGAACTCCACTCACGGATTTTCCACTGGGATTTATTATTAATTTTATAATAAATATTTACAAATACATATATTGTACACTGTGGAAATAAAACTATTATTATTATTAATGCTGTCTGCTGACATTTTCCTGATAAGAAAACAATAGGAATTAAGTTTTTTAATTAAATCGAAATAATGATTAGGCAATTTTAATTTATTATCGAATAAAAAAGAATAAGAATATTGCACTATTTACAAAACTAAGAGCAAAATTGTGTAGGTCTATAGAATAGTACATTAAACTGGTTTATGAAATATTTAGCTTTATTTATGAGGCACCATGATTTCTTCTTAGTAAAAATATTCGTTACTTCTAATACTAAATTCGTCCCTAATGAATTCGACACGATCACTGATGTGTCGTCCGTATAACAGAATATATTACCTCGGAGTTCTTGTAAGCAAACCGTTAAAATATATAATAAATAAAAAGAACCTAATATGCCTCCCTGGGGTATTTTATGTTTATTTTGCATTTTTTGAGATCCATTGCCGGCCCAATTAACTATTTGCGATTTGTTGCTTACATAACTCTTCAACCAATCCAATGCACTACCACGCACTCCATAAGCAAGTAACTTACTTAGCAGTGTTATATGATTACAGTATCCAATGCCTAAGATAGATTAAAATAAATACCCATAGCTCTTTAATGTAGTTCTCTACCCTTGAGGATGCTATTAAATGCATTAGACTAAGGCATCTTGTGTTGACAACCCTATCCTAAACCCAAACTGAGTTGCTTAATAAGTTATTTTTGGCAAAAAAACCGTACTTTACATAACGTTTTCAAATATTTTAGAAAAAACAGATATTCGTCTATTCACCCAATCTCTAAACAAGCTTTAATTATTTTTGCCCCAAAAAAGAAATCGCTTGTCTGCTTCAGAAAGAGAGCGGTACTGTACTTCCTTAATGTAAAGATCTTAAGATAACAAAACGTAAGATTGGATAACTACTGCCATAAAAGAGCATTTTGACTATATTCAAGAAACGAATGGCTTGATGCCTTTTATTTATGGAAAATATGCGTTAAAAAATACATTGATGTTGGAAGGGACTACTCTGAACAAGTTTTGTCCACTACCGTAAATGGTGAAAATTTTAGTAGTTTTTTTTTTAATTAAAAAAATTACTTATGTAATAATGCCAATAATATTTTAGCTTATACAAGGATCGTATGTAATTTCTCGAAAAGTATGAGCTTTTAGCATACACAAAATTTACCGTAAATGGTGAAAATTTTAGTAGTTTTTTTTTTAATTAAAAAAATTACTTATGTAATAATGCCAATAATATTTTAGCTTATACAAGGATCGTATGTAATTTCTCGAAAAGTATGAGCTTTTAGCATACACAAAATTTGGACGGTAAGAATAGCGTGTTAAGGTTTACTGCTGGCACAAGTTATGAATAAGCCTTCCTTGATGAAGTTCGCATTTAATTCGGGGCCATTTATTCCCATTTTTTGGACCTAAACACTTTTTAGCGTTGCTCGTTCGCTTACCGCGTTTCACCTCGCCCTGAAAATTAGACGTAATATATCGCGCTCTGTTCGAGCTACGGTATTTATTACGTCGTTGCTTAAAACCCTAATTAACTTTATGAAAATAAAAAAAAAGGAGCAAGCTTTCCATCCTCGCCTGCGACGTGTGAATTACAGTTAAACGAAAGCGGTTGTTTCAAAGAAAAATTCGTTTAAAATTTTATGGCGTGGTACGTTAACACCAGTCTTGTTTTTCGTTTGCTAAAGCGAAAATACTGAGTATTTTACGCAACAAAAGTTAAAAGAAGCAATAAAAAATGTTACGTAGTGATAAGTGTGTAATTCTACAAGTACTTTGGTTATGCACTATAATTTTCCTATAAAAGCGAAAGAAAATTTTATTAGTCTGTGGAGGTTCGCACGCTTATCGACCAAAGAAGCACGTTAAGATGATAGATGACGACAAATGTCAAAATGGCAGACAACAAGAAGCGTCAGATTGACAACGTCAGGCAATTTCGTATAAACATGGGCCACCCCTTGACAAATTAAAGTGAAATCGCATTCTTTTATGACTGACCCGCAAATATGATCGCATCTTCAAATTTGGTCACCTCCGAAGTAAACAGAAAAAGTCTGCCCCCTGAATGAGATGCAGCTCTGGTCATCTGTGATTCGATTACACATTTAGACCAACGAAACAGAGTTACTTCATCCCTGCTACGAAAAAGTCTTATAAAAACGAGAGCGCTAACCGGTCCAGTCTCAGTGCGTTCCGTGTAGACATTGTCATCAAGCGTGCAGGCATTGTCAGAAGCAACCCATAGCCTGCTGTACAGTCATTGTCGGAAGCACACACATACACAAGCCTTCTGTGCAGCTATTGCCAGAACCATCCACCAACACACACATTTTGTGCAACCATTGTCGAGAGATAACTCACATTCATTACCATCATCGAAGCCAGCTGTTGTAGAAAAGGAGAAGAGGGACATCGCCAGAAACACATCAACCTGAAAGAGTTCCCACGCACTCCACGCTCTACCAACATCGTCGATGCCCGTCGTTAAAGAGAGCAGAATAAGAGTTTCCATGACAACTTGACATCTCAGTACAAAAAACCTTGGTAAGTAGTTCAGCATGCACATCGCTACCACCATCTCCAAGAAAAAGAAGTTTAATCAATAGTTTCGATGCTGATATGAATTGAATTATTCTGTACAAGGCAATCAACCTCTTAAAGTTGTCCTTGCAAGACTCTAGGCGATTTGAAGTACGAGGATTAGATAAATTAATGTCACAGCAGTTGGATTCGAAAAATATATCCCCTATCACTAAAACTTGAAAAACGACAAGATAGAGCAGGTTACATTATGGAGATACAAGTTTTATATAAAGATTTAAGACAAGACAAAATATGCGCGTACATTTTCAGGTTGAAATGAAACATACGGTATATAACTGTAGTAACCTAATTGCGATCGAATCATTTTATACTCGGCTGTGCGTATACTCGACTGAGTTCTACAATAATGATTGTTTACATAACATTTATAGAATTTTTGACGAAGATTTATGCTTTTGAATTAGTGTGTAGTCAATAGAAATTTGAAAAATTACTTTGGCTAGAATTGTTAGACAAAACAATAAGGATTCTAAGTTGTTTCCTTTTTTTGTCAAAGGTGATTAACTATGCAAATAACTATCGCACTTGTGGTCAGGCCACCGTTGGCTTATTGCTTTAGCCTTTGTTCAAATTGTTTACATTGTGTTTTTAAAGCCTTCGCTGGGGATAAATCAAACGGATAAAATTAGCAAAGTTTCGTTTGTAATAGCAGCACCAGCGCCAAGGTTTTATTGGGTTTACATACAGTGAGGAACAGCGGTTCCCGCCGCTTTTATGAGGTATTTACTGCAGTTTTATCGTTGATTAAATGGCCCAGGATATACTATTTCCCGCTGCGGTCCGACCCCGAAACTTGCCGAATGTAACCACCTAGTTTATTTTCCGGCCGCTCTCTTTTTTGTTCACCCCGGATTTATTGTGTTCGTTGGACGAACGAATGCGCGAATTTATTCGCGTTGCTCCTCCTCATTGTTTTGAACGCCCAAGTGAATGAATTCTCTATTTTTTTTATTTTTTTTATTTATATGTATTTCTTTGAATATATTTCATTTCATGAATGAAGGTGAGGAACTAGATCAATTAATTAATTTAACATAAATTATTTACAGGAATTATAAGATAAAGGAAGTAAAAACAGTTAACATAAATTCAATGCAGTAAAAGTGATTTAAAAAGAAGTAATTATAAAAAATTTCAATATCACATCTTGAGTGAAAAAAGTTAATGACGGGTGGGTGGGTATAATCTATGAGAGATCGTTCACGTTACTGGCATTTCTATAGGGAATTCAATATCATACCCTTTTGCACGTACTCGTCAAACCCCATTTTAATTATAAATCCCTAATTCAACCGCAGCTGACAAGAGACCAAACTTTTGCTCGTCGAGGTTTTGGTATGCAATTAAAATGTGGCAGACTTCCTATTGTATCACGTAAGCGCGCAGTTATACACACAAAAATGGCACGAAATTAAAAACCTCCTCTTGTTCAAACATCCAAATTTAATTTCTACGGTATAATTAAAACTACGTTTTGCCATGTCCGGAGAGATGGGGGCCGCACAGAGACAATCCACTGCGAATAAGTAAGTAAGGCGTTTGCCCGGACACAGCTTGCAGTTATTCCCGTCTTCAAAACTTTCTAATTACTTTTGTTATTATCAGATACTTCCCGCCTCTGCTGCTAGCTGCTGCATTTTGATCTTATTTATTTATCTCATCAGACGAGTTACAAAGTCGACTCTCTCTCGTCTTAACACAATCCACTCGAGTCAATATTTGAGATCACGTCTCAAGATGAACAAAGAAATTTAATTATTTTTAATTTGCATTGGATTATACTCCAGGATGTTTAAAATCTTCCTTTTATATTAATTAAATGAAAGGAACTAAATGTTTTTCTTCCTTAACAAAACTCTATTTATACTCTATTTACGTTTGTTCCCTTCTTGGCATTATGGTATTTCGAACTTATTATCTTCAACTTTTCAACTTAATTTTCTCTATGTGGTTTTTCCTTCGTTCCTTTTCTTCTTTGTTTTTAATTTTCATCAAGTTTGAAATAAATTTTATTAATGGCTGATAAATTTATTCCATCCACTAATTAGATACCTCATTTCGTAACGGCTAAATGCAATGTGTAATAGGAAACGGCTCCTCTAATCAACGTTGTAGTTTACCTAAATAATTAGTTGAAATGAAATAAACTTCACTGCCGTCTACTAAGCCATCAAAAAGTTTCCAGTTACACGCTCATTTAAAAGAATAAATTCTGATGTTTAATTAAAAATTTCAGGCAGTAAATGAGAAATACTTTTCGGAGCAAGGGCGTGGAAGGTGGGGGGAGAGAAAGTCGGGGGGAGATTATTTGTTTTATACGAACTTTGCTTTTCGGAAGATCAGGGATGCAATAGGATTAGAGTCAATAAAGATTATTAAAATTTCGCTGATCTTAGCTTTGTCTTATCTTTATTAAATCGATTCGTACTCGTTTTACGGCCGATTTCGCCCGCCGCTGAACGCTGAATATTTAAATGAAATTAAACTCGTTAAGGGCCTTCGTTTTAATTACAGCCGCTTTGAAGTCGGTCGGTACTACTCCGGGGCGTGTAAATATTTTCAGTAATCATTCCGCTGAACATTGCCAACGGATCATTGTTATACACGGGTATCGAAATCGACTCATTACGTAATCAATTTATATTAAAAGCTACGTTGCAGTTTAATCGAGCACAAAACAGATTGCATCCTCGATACCATGAATATATAACCGGCATTCAATTAATTTGAGAACTGAGAACCTATGTTTAATAAACACGACATCAAAGCACTACGGAATTCATTATTAAATGCCAATGAAAACAATTTTACAAACCATCATGATGTAACACGATGTTTTTATCCAGACCATGTACTTCTATCGTCTTTCAATTTTCGAATGTTCATCTTATCCATAAAATATTTTAAAATACTGAAAACATTTTTTTAACTAAAATTTTCGCTCTTTCTGTGAATTCATACATTCTATTTTTATTCGAGAATAATACTTTTAGAAAAATTCTGAATAGAATTAAATAAGAACATATAATAGTAGGCTTGCTAATAACAGGCTGGTGGGTTTAATTTATTTCCTGCACACAGTTTAAAGCATCGCCTTCCAAAATTATTTTGTACTCTTCTCGCAAACAAATTCCCGAGCATATTAATTAACACAGGCTGACCTTAAAATATTAGAAACGAACGTGCACTGATGAGAATGCGACAACATTGCCAATTAAAATTGTACAGCAGGAAATGTTGCCGCCGTAACTGTCACGAGTAATGTCCCACTACATTCCATCTGAACTGCTGTACAACATATATCTAAGGCGTCTGCTTCAAATTTATTTTATAATGCTATGCCGAGCAAACACAGTCCGAAAGCGAATGCACGCACATCGGAATTTCATAATACTTGCTGCATATTAAAACTTCATATGTCAGACATATGAAGTATTACATAAAATCTGAACGAAAGCTAAGGCTAATATACAAATGGAAAGGCGAAACATTAATTCTTTAAAGCATGTATTTGCTGTCTAGGCTGCAAAAGCCGTGACAACTACTTTAAAGGACTCAAATATTTCAAACAGTATAAACCTAAATCATTTATTTTTAAACAGTAATCGTTTATAAAACGTATTTCATTTATAAAACATTTGTAATTATAAAAAGCAGCATAGTGAATGCAATTGTTTTATTGATTAATATATGTATACGTCGCAGATAACGTCCGCTGTGAATAAAACAGGCATAAAGTTGTAAATTATTTATGAAATTAAGTTGAAATCAAATTTACAATTATGTATGTATATATGTTATTGATCGGTATAAACATGTAAATGCACGTCCGCTTTTGAAGACGATTTATTTACGTCAGTTCACAACATTAATTCGATTTAGGTTTTTACAAACGATTTTTACGGAAGCGTCCGGTTACTAATTTTTGTAAAATTACTTTCTCGGTATTTGACTACCAAAACAGCAGCAGCGCCGAAATGAAAAAATCCGCCTGCGAGCCTTAGTTGTTTTAAGTTATTCTTTATGAATTATTTATGAAAAAGAAAGCACGAGGTAATCATTTTTATATGGTAATAAATCTTCCACCTTCATAAATTTAATTCTTACGTAGCGATTTTATTGTTCAAGGACCTTCATTTTTATTGCAGTTTTTTTATTTTTCTTTCGGTATTAGCGCCAGTAGTGATTTACGACGGATTATGGAAGCTAAGCCCAAATGAGGCACTAAAACGGATCTACTCAGAAACGAATATTGTCTTTAACACACTGTATAGTAAATTTTGAAATAAGATAAGTTCACATAGTGTGTACACTCTTTTTAGAAGAAATTTAATTCTTTTCATACATACTTTTTAATTCATTTTTTTATTGACTCATCGTGACATGAGACCCCCAACAAATAGTCAATGATTACGTAATTATTAAAATGTTTAAACAGGAAAATTGAACGGGTTGTAATTAATATTATAACGGATTGTGTACTTGACGGTTTATAGATAATTGAAAGCTGTACCGAGCGTTTCCAATGGAAACTCGTCGTTGTTCAGACATTGTTAGGAACAAGATTTTGAGGAGTTTAATTACCTGGACAACCCGAGCACCGTGCTATTACACACTGCATGTGCATGTAAACACACTTGTAATCCGAAAGTAAAAACAATTTAAGCTGGTTATCCATGTTCACAGCACGTAAGCAATGCTTTCCAATTTTTTATCTTAATCCACAACTAGAAGTGATAATTACATTTCTTGCTACCTTTTTTAATTTCTATTATTAAAAAAATAAGTAAATTATAGCTATTGTGCCACTATCTTTAGAAAATATATTTTTAAAATTATAAATATGTCCAATTAGGAATTATCTTTTTTAGATATAGGTTCTATTTTTGTTGTATTTCTAATTTCGCGGTGTTTATACAATAATAGTATCACTTACCTGTAAATTGGTTTGGTCTGTTTATCCCTAAACCAAAGTACCATATACACTCTGTCCCCGCTAAGGTAAGGCTCCACATCGCAAGGAAGTGAAGCACTCTTATCCAAGACGGCGTCGACAGACGCATGCCCAACTGAAACCAAACCAAACAAGAAGACATGAAACTCGACTGCTGTGCATCCAGATCAGAAATCTCAATTTAACAAATTTAAATTCAGCGGAACATCAATTCGATTAAGGACGCTCGAATCCATTTTTCCAGTCATTGATTACGTGACGACTTACCCGCACTGCGACAAACATCCTCAAATTGACGAATTTATATTCTCATTAGCCACATATTCATTATAAGCTGCGGAACGCCGCCGGCTCCTTTGTAATAATACGCATGTAAAAGCTGAATAAACGTTGCTCTTCAGCGACCCTACTATGACTGCCATTACGCCCTATATATTATGCTTTAATTGCGTCGACGAAATGATGCATCCATTCGGATCCAGTTTAAAACAATTCCCGGCTAATTCCCGGATGTCGAATTAAAGAAGGAATAAAGACGATCTTTTGTCATCGCTTCCAGACTGCATTGTAACAGGAAATTGCGCGAGATATTGCGAAATACAATGGCGTCGTAATTAGTGGAGCCAGTCAAAGATTGTGTCGTTTTCAAGCAAAGTTTTCACAAGAAATGAAGAAATAACAGCTGTGCATCTTCAAGATATATCACAAGTCTATTCTTGTCATAATTAAAACCAAATAACTCTATACAATTTTAAGTGTTTCCCTGAGACAAGGAACTCAATGCAACTTCAATGAAATTTTTATTTTTATTTTTGTGTTAAAAAGCTTTTTACTTTACATAGGAGTTGTTTGTTTCGTGTGTACAACTGCAAAAGTGAAAGATAATTCGTCTCGAAAGATTTATGCATTACCTTCCTTTGATTTCAAACAAACGCATTTGTTTAACAAGTTTCCAACCGTAATCCTGCGACACGAAAATGGCGCTTTTAAAGCCCGACAGAAAATAAGAAAAATGTATTCATTTTTTTCATTTCCAGTCGCTTGTTGTGGCAGATAACCTTCGGGGCGAGTATCATTGAACTTTTATCAGATTTCTCGAAAGGGAAAGAAGCCCTTGACTTTATGCTTTTTATTCGCGAGAAAGTTACCGTCTCCATTCTTGAGAATATTACGCGAGCACCTAAGGCGTCTTTGGACGTAATAAAATATTTTTTGCCGCCGTTAAAGGTACGCGACGTTTTTCCTCCTTGAAGACTCCCCCGCTAACGTTCGCCCGTACAAAACATTCTTTTATACAAAAAAAAATATTTAATTTAAATTCAAGGAAACGTAATTTAAGCAGCGCTTGCTGTCACATCGGATTTAATACTTCTCTTTTTTTATTCAAAAATAAATAACGTAAATTAAAATGTAAAAAATATTTTTTGTTTATATGGAAACTTTGTTTTTAAACAATATATCATTTAAACTAAACCAAAAATACTAAACACAAAAATCAGTAATGACTACTACTCTTTTCAGAAGCAAAGCATTGCACCCTTGCAGTATAAATTGAACTTAAGAGTTGTCAGACTGAAATTCATTAAAAAAATATATGATCATGACATTCCATATCAAAAACTTAAATAATCGCACGGCATATTAATTGCCTCTCATCGACTAAATAATTAATGTTAATAGATAATAAATGGCTGATGGTTACACAAACCATAACTTTTTTGAACTCAGAAAAAAAAATTTAATAGCAAACACAGTCGCCCTTATATTACGAAGCAGAGAAGAGGAATCGTCGAAAGCTTATGTCAGAAATTCTCGTAATTCGTGCACGTCTTAAGCATGATGATGATGATCATCAGAGACTTGGCGTTTGAACGTGCATAATTTAGGTATACACGACGGCGTAAACAATAACGAACGCGTTTAATAAACGTATTAAGCCTTCTAGTAGCAAACGATTCGTTAAATAATTTAAGGTCGCCCTCATTGTAAGAGGAAAGAGCTGTTATTATTTCTCTGGAAATTAATTAAACTCAGGAAGACTGTAATTATAATAGCATAAGTTGCACAGTTGCTCAAAACGTGAAGGTAAAAAAAACTTGTAGATCTATGTAAAGTACGAAAGAAATAAGCAATGAATTGAATCACTTAATTCAAGTAACTAACATCATCGAGTTTGCACACAGAGTCTGAGGATAGACTGACTGATTGTGAGTCATAATTGATAAAAAGAAGAGCTACTAAGAGAATCTCAAAGCCAAAATAAATTGGTGAAAATAGTCAAGGACGTCAAAAAAATACGACATGATATGAAAAAGCGACAGAGAAAAAAACTCAAAAGATTATCAAGGGTTTGACTGAATGTGGAAGAAAAGGTTTATTTAAGGAATTGCAAAACGGAAAAAAGATGAATTATTCATTTATTTGCTCATCATAACATATTCATACACGTTAATGTAAAAGTAGCAAAGGTATGCGTCGCTTTTTGGCAGTGTCGCCGTGCAATGGGCGGAATTTAGGGACCATCACCATAGCTATACCGAGCGTTGGTCTGGTGGCTCAGAGTCCGACTAATGACAACAGCATCGGAACTTTCGCACGTACAGAGGTTGGCATCAGTGCTACCGGTACGCTACCACCGCCTTAGAGGCCATCCTTGGCCTCCCTCCACTTAACATATATGTAGAGGAGATGGCACTGGGATCGGCCCTTAGGCTGCGGGCAAATAAAGTGTGGAATAATAAAGGTCTCGGACGTAGGCACTATCTCATCCCGGAGGAGGCTCTACAAAAAACTCCTCTTTCTGGGGCGGTGGTCGACTCCCTCGCACCTACATATATATTCAAAAAGTACTTCGACGTTTTTTTCATTGATGGATCTAAGACTTTGGAAGGAACAGGCGCAGGAATTTTCTCCGACGACCTGGACTTTCACATGAGCATAGCCATCATTGGCCAATTGATAACTGTTTCTCAAGCAGAGCTAATTACCATTATAGAAGGTGCAAGAGCAATTCTGGACCGAGGTGTTCAGAATAAAATCATTAGAAGCGATAGCAGGGCGGCACTCTTGGCTCTAAACAGCAACAAAACATCCTCAGGAATAACACTCCAATGACACGACACACTAGAACAAGTGACCAAACACAACACCCTGCAACTCATTTGGGTTAAAGGACACGTTGGAACATTTGGCAACGAACAGGCAGACGTATTGGCTAGACATAGCTCGGAGCGGTCCCTTTTGGGGACCCGAACCGGCCATAGCACTGTCTTTAAGCCTGTTTAATGCCTTATTGAAACAAGGAACCCAAGACCGACATATCGACAGATGGGTAAATCTAGACAAGTGTCACCAAGCAAAAAAGGCTATAACGGCTCCCTCGCTCAAACTGACACGATTCTGTATGCAACTACCTAGAAGAAGACAACGTCTTCTCGTAGGAATACTTTCAGGACATTGCAAACTAAACAAACATATGCATCGCATTGGTTTAACAGACAGCCCAATTTGTAGAGGTTGCAACTTAGAGGAAGAAACAGCTGGGCATATCCTCTGTGATTCCCCTGCACCCGCCTCAATCAGAGGTTCCATGTTAGGGGATTTCTGGCTTGACATGGCTGGAATTCGCAGTGCCCCTCTGTCGGACGTTCTTAGCTTCATCGAAAGGGTGGGATGGCTCGTAGAACGCTAACAGTCAAGCACTGCTCAACAAGGGTGTAGCACAATGGGTCCAATTGTGGCCTAAGTGCATGTGAATTCTTATTCACCCCCCTCACCAATCCAGAATCCAGAATCACATAATCATGGAATTCATCTTTGCTGTTGTCTTTTTTGTCTTCGTGAAGGAAAGTCTTCTAGTTTTTTCTATCTTGTGCAGTAATAACAAAATCTCACCATTCTTGTCTCCATTAATTGTTGTACCCTATTCCAAAAATCCAAACCTTGAACAGGCTTTTCCTGCCCAAAAAGCAGTAGTCAACTTATGTTATGACTCATAAACTATCGGTTATGGAACATTTGTGTGAAATTTATGGGGTTGAGATATTTGATGTTAGAATCCTTTTCATTCCTTTTGCTCATTTTTAAGGTTTTAGAAGGCAGAGTGACGTTTCATTAGGTCAGCTTGGCACATAGTGGCACATGTGGTAGTTGATGATGATTCGGCGGAAATATTCTAACTGCCCTTGATTTGTGACTAACCCTCGTATATATGGATTTTATTTATAGGTCTTAAAATATTAAATTATTTATCAAAAATATCGCATGCGAGTCCTGTAAAGTGGTTGTATATTTTTATATTTTGAACAAGTTAAAATGTCCGTTAAAATTATTCACTACATAAATTTAATGAAAATAATTATTAATGATGAATTATTTGCAAATTTCAAACAATGACAGGCCACATTAAAAAAAATTGTGTGATTTGTGAAATTAAAAATTTGTTCTCTGTAGATTTTGCACGGAATTTGCGTTTTAGCAATGTTTTATAATTACCACTAACCGAAAGTATTTCCGAGATAAAGAAGTACCTTATTTTCTTTTGCTAACCGAGAGTATTTCCGAGAAAAACAAGTACCTTATTTCCTTTTACTCAATAAAGAGCTGTAGAAAACTGGCGATCGTTATGTGATGTAAAATTATTTCAAAAGCATTTTATTAACTTCTACCCCACAAAAATGTTAATTAGATTTGTTTCAAACGCTAAATTGAAAAGTGGGACGCCGTAACTGTTTCTAAGGTAACCGCTTTTAATTTACTTTCAGTATACTCGACATTATTTGTCCTTTTTTGTGGGGCGATTTTACCGCAGCTTTTTAATAAACTTTCATTTCTGAACCGAACGAAGATTGCCCGAAACATTTTAAGGTAATTAATTAATTTTAAAATTACACGATGCAGAGAGGATTCTTCGTGTTATAGGAGTATGAATGAGGGGGGTTAAAAAAAGGACGTGCCCACGTGGGAGAAAAAGCGCTGGATCTGGGTGATCGATTTGCACCCCACCGTCGAAATAGTATCAGTCGAAGGAAGGCGTAATTTCGAGCCGAAACGGATTTTCAGCGGTTTCGTTCTGCCCCCTTCCTTTCTCGAGATTGCAGGATATACTCGTGCTGACTTATTGGTTGACAGCTGTTTGCAGTGGCATTCCTGAAGCACATTCCTTTTGTTCACTCTACAGTGTTATTTGTTGCGAAATGTGTATCGACCTTGTGGTGCACTCACATATTACATTACAGCGGGGGTTTTTGAAACGTTGGTCGGCGAAACGTGGAAATAAGATTTTGCGATTTTTCGAACGTATTGTATTAAGTGTGATACAGACATCAAAGGTATTTTTCTTTCAGTTTGAAAGTAATTCGTTCCACATGAGGTACGCTTATCAACGTTGGTGAAAGCTTTCTTTAGAAAGAATTCAAAAAAACGTTATTTTCATGCAAATCTAACTTAACAACAATTTTATGAGCACATTAATTGTACGAAAAGCTGAAAAAAGAATAGGACTTTTCAGAATCGTTCTGTTTTGTGATCCTTAAATAAATTTAAAACTTAAATCTCTTTACACGATTATGAAATTCAAATTTATTCACAATTATTAAGATCAGAGCAACGTCGCTCAATGTTGCTTACCAAAAATGGTAATTACCTAGGCTTGTTTATAGACTCTTCCAATCTATTTAAGCTGTTGGTAAACTCACTCGATTTACTTAATTCCGAAAATAAATATATAGAAAAGGATCACGAAACAAATCCTCCTCAAATAATATCAAAGAAGATAACGATAGAAAATAGAGTGCTTTTAAATCCAGAATACAAATATGTAGTAAGTTTCACGAATATAAACTTCTTTCTGCTCTTTAAGTAAGAGCATTTCATTATAAAACAAAGTTTATTACTCTGTTTTATTATATTTTTCTTCAAATGTAGCTGACAATTTTTTTCTTAAGGGCAAATGACAATCTACTTAAATCTCTTCTTACCATTGGTAATTATATGCCTCCACCTTCTTACTGAGTACAGTTTTAAAAGATTTAAAAGTTATGAATGGGCGGAGACAAGACAACAAATGGTTATAAAACAAAAGCTTCGTCAATAAAATACAGCAAAGATTAGTAACTTAGCAAGTCACTCTTATGATTACCAAAAAAGTGAAGCAAATTTTATGAATAAGTGCATTTGTGAATTGAAATTTCAACCCCACCCCTTGGAACGCCCTATTTACCGAATCACATATTTCACTGGCAGGTGCAAACTGCACTACGATTCAATGAAAAGATTCACACCAATTGTCTCTTTGAAACTTGGAAAAAGGCGAAAATATGATACGAAAAATAGCAAATGAAAGACGTAAAACCCAAATTTAGGCTTGCTTGTTAAGCTACGTCACTGATTTAACCGCGTACACATTTTCAACTAAACATAAAATATATAGAGAACGAATTTATAATTGCTGAGAGCAATTTTTACTGTAAGTATATGAGGTAAACACCTCCCTCTTCCTTCACTTGTTTTATTCCGTAGTTGTAACATAATTGATACTTAAGTACCCCTTAGTCGTTTTTTATACGGTTGTGAAATATAATCTAATATAAACACCTCCCTCTTCCCTCTCTTTCACTTGTCTTAATCCATAGCTGCAACATAATTGGTTGCCTTAAGTAATGCCGACTTTACAGAGTCCTTTATTTTAGTACGGTTCAATAGAATAGCTCGTACACGTACATTAGGTGTAGTATAATTGGCACTGTCTTTTAATACGTTCTACAGTAACTGCAATCTAATTAGCTATTTTTAATAGGTGGTAAATGCAAGCAGAGAATAAAATGTATTAAAAAATGGAATTAGTACTGGTGCTGTACTGGTGTACATTAATAACATGAACGTTATTATTGTGCAATAACTTGTCTGACCACAGTAATAACGTACACATCGTAATGCGGCCGACGTGCCAATTTATCAATGAAAATGAATTATATGTACGTGCCCGGATGAACTAAGTCTATTTGGCGCGGGACGCGCAAAGGGGCAGAGCCTCTGAAGTGAGGTCTGGCGCTATTGTGCGAAGACTCTTCACGGTAATTGCTCGGAACGTTGTCTTCTTTGTATTCCCTCGATTGCCCAATTCCTGAATGCAATAGATTGAATAGGCCCTACTAAGTGTTCTATTTACTACCGAATTGTTCAAGTGGTGCGCCGATCTCGGGTTTTGTGATTTTAAATAGTTGTTACTCGCCGAATTGCCACTCGTAATCGCCGTGTTTATCTAAACGACCTCTCTTCGGAAGGAATCTCGCCAGATTTAATCTTTAGAATGTATTATTGGATTAGGTGCCCAGATAAAATAGTTTGTCGCGCTTGAAAACATAAATCTTCTATCCGTGCAAGAAGTATTGCTCGATTTAAATTCATTCGTTGCGAAATCGGTTTTCTTAAATTTGGAAAAACTTTTTCAAACTCACAATTCGTTTGTGCTTTTTCGAATTCGAAGTCTGAGTATCTTTTCTTTTTTTTTAGAATTTCATGTTCCGAGCATATCCAAAAGGTACATCCATCTGTTTTCTCTTTCCACAATCGATCAGTTTATATGATACCCTCAAGCAGCCTTAGTTCACTCGTATAGGTGCCCTTTGTTTCTTCTCGATCTCTGAGGAGAAAAATAAGTTTTATGATTCTTCAAACAAGTTTGCAAATATGTCTATGCTTGAATTGAAGCTTTTATGCGCTATTAGCACCAGACATTGAGTGGTCCATGACAAACAAAAAACATGATCAATACGTGCAACTATGAAAATTTATTTAGCTGTCTGTAAACGATACTTATTACAATATTGCATGCAAGTTGAATTATAAATTCGTGCAAAACTTCTGCGAAATATTTTCCCCAGGAAACGAAGAAACAACGCAAATAGAAAAGTTTGAAATAGGAATATGGTACGTGTTAGATTCAATCCAATTACATATGAGAATTGAAAATGTATCACGCATACCAATCGTAGGTTAGTTTAACCGAGCTATACAAGACAAGAAAGCGGCAATTACTGCAACATTAAAAATAACATGAACATTTTATTTTAACCTCAATTAAGTTTTATTAACGCTCGATTTAATTATGCGCATTTTAAGTAGGGTTTTCATGCAATACACCCGACTTTGCATAAGATAATGTTTGGCCATGAGTAGTATCGACTTTTATTAAGCATTTAAGGATCCCTCGTACTTTCCTCCGTTTTTTACAGATATTACAGAGCAATTATGTTTCAAACTCCATCAAAGTCTTATTTCCCAGTGAATTTTTATAATAAAATTGGCGGACGTGTTGTTTTTATCGTTTTGGAACACTACGAGGTATTGATTACCTGTTAATATTTCACACCTACACAGTTGGAAATAAATCATCGTTGAAGAAACATTACATACTTTTAAGTTTTCATATACATGGTGATTGACTTCAAGTGTAATAACTGGCGAACGATTCCCATCTTGTATTTTGAATTTCATAAGTGAACGCATGCACGTGTTTTAGTATCTAATTAGCAAACGTAATGAAGCGTATTTTCTTAATTGAAATTAGATTTGTTTCTTAAGACGACGAAATGAGAGTCGAGGAGCGACGACCGGTGCCCGGATAGGAATCAATCTGTCGGCTTCCGTGCCTTTCCGCTGGAGGCAAACGGCGTAATTAACTAACTCGGTTACAATAATTAAATTTATAGTAAGGAATATACCAAAAATAGCTTTCGGCGCTCCACGCTTTGCGGAAATTACAGAGTCGGTTGGTTAGCCCGGGACGCTTAAATGAAACCTCCACGAGCCTCTCGGTCTCAAATATTAATATTTAACAAAAATATTTTGTTCACTTAGCCTAGAGGCACACCGCGAATTCTCGTGTACGGACTGTCTTTTACAATCTCCAAATTTGATACTTATAAATACATACTCTTATTTGGTTTAGGAGGAAATTTGCTGGAGTTTTGCCAGGCGCCTCCGCCAGAAATTAATTGTGTTAGATAGTAAAATCTCTCATTGTAAAATAATAATATTAAATAACAATAAACTAAAATCATTGAGAAGACGATCGAAATAAAAAAACGTAGAAATAGTT
Source organism: Serrognathus titanus (assembly GCA_039766575.1). NCBI lineage: Eukaryota > Metazoa > Arthropoda > Insecta > Coleoptera > Lucanidae > Serrognathus > Serrognathus titanus. Next base: position 67,141,167 of record CM077911.1, read on the forward strand.
CTGACAGAAAATAGAGAAAAATATAATGGCAGAGGTAAAAGGAGGTATGATCGAACCATAAAAGAACAAATTTAAAATTTATAAAATTTGCCTTGAGTATGAGTGGCCCCAAGGTACATTAATATTATAAGAATTAAGAAAATAGTTTGCTCACGCTTTATTTAAACTAAACTTACTTCATAATTTATTCAAAATTTGCTTTGCTAGGTTCAAACTTTCCTACCGCAGTAATGTATTTAAATTGTTATACCACAAAGTCGATTTTGGTTACATTTTTTTAACTCTCAAATTTTAATTACTTGCTTTACAATTCTTAAAATGTTCCATTTTTCGCGTGTTTAAAAAGGAGTAATTAAACTTCAGAACTTAAAATTACTTGTGAATAAGCGCGCTGAATATAGGATGGAAGTAATTTAGCATGTTATCTATTTATTCCCAAACGTTCTCAATTCGCAGCCATTACACGGTCGCTGGATACGTTTATCATTTCTGTTTACTCGTGGTCTGTGTACATTTAAAATGTACATTATAGTTCTGATTTCCATTTTGATTCGTGCGCACACGACCGCAATATTATGACATGTCCTGATGAATGTGTAATGAAATTATTAAAGTACCGCATTCTAGATACATCTGTGACAGCATAAATCAAACTCTACGAGCACCGGACACCATAAACAGGCAGAAGCAAACGTCCACAAGTTGCTTATCAATAGAAAACGTATCCCTGATTGTTCCGCAAGCGTGAATTGCAAACGGAAAGACGGCAGATGTGGCACGAGGTGAGGAGCCGCAGAATTATGTAGATTTTTTTCGGCGATGTCACAATGCAAGGGAAAGTTTTCCTGTGCAAATATTTACGCTTTTTGTCCTAAATAAACGTTAGATTTATATGTCGGTGCGGACGTGAAATTTTCCTGTTTACCGCCGCAGCTGAATGTCCTCGGTTCTGCGAATCGAACGTAAACAAAGTTCCAATAATATCAACAAACTCCGAGTTCCATTAATGCTTATCATGATGATATATTGTGGTATTTTCTTGTCGCAGAGAGAAAAAAAGGAACAAAGAATCCTCTGGTATCATTAATTGACTCCGGATGCATAAGAAAAGTACACCCGGACATGAAACCTACGATATTCATAGAATACGGAAGAAAACAAAGTGCGCCGACCTTTTACTTTTAAAAAACATTTCATATTTTGCGACGAATCTATAAGGTCTAAGAATATTTTTTTCTGTGAATTTCTTTTCCAATCATCAGTCGTGATGCAGGTGACATACATACATCATTGAATTTTTAATATTTAAAACAAGAATAAATCATAGCCGTACTTGGTTTTATCGATCCTATAGTAAAGAAATAATCTGGTGGCCTCAAAATTCTTACAAAAAAACCACTTAATACAGAGAAGGCAGCCAGGCAGTGAGGTATATTTAAGTCCTCTGCTGTTTCTTTTGGTAGTAGATAATACCATAAAAAATGACATAACATGAAGAAATACTGTCCAGTGTATATGGGTTTTCTGACGTTCTCTTACTTATGATGAAAAGTGAAGAAAACTTCTGAACTGACATATTCAGAAAATATAACATTTGCAAAAAGACTAAAGTTATGGTCGTATGTTGAAATAACTACGACGTATTTTTGAACAATAATAATATCTTAATCTGAGGCTGCATTCCAAAATTAAGGAAAAATCGAAACCGACAGGAAAAAGAACGACCAAGGTTTGAACTTATTAAATTCGGAACTAAATTATTCCTAAACTTGTAACTGTACATACAATATTAAGCAAGAAGCACTTTTAAATTTACCTTCGGAATAGTCAAAATGTTGGTGGTATCTCGAAATACTATCCAAACTGTTTGAAAAAAATTGCAATTTCAAATTTATGCTATAGAGAAAAAGAGAGAACATGTGACACTATTACTACATCTGCAAACAAACAGTTTGACAAGAAAAGAAAAAGAAAAATCAGTGAAGAATGAATTGTAGTCATCGAAGGTCACTACAGTTGGGCTGGATGAAGGCAAAATTTGTGATGTTGGAACTCGCTCCTTCAAGCAGAGATCTGAGTGCTTACGTTGCGTGCTTAGGAGATACGATTCTCTTTTTATTATACACATTATTAAACGGTTACGTGTCTTTAAGGTATCGCCATTAACCGCCAACAAGTTCTCCTCCTCTCCTTCTCTCTCGTCCAAAGGTAAGAAATTTCGAAAATCCGTTAAGGAAGTAACCAGATTTATCAAGATCTTTTTCTTTTTTAACTAATGCTCGCGAACGTTGGCTGATGTGGGGGGTATCCAATTTTTTCAGTTTCTCTTATCTCCTGTCATCTATTTTGGTTCATTGACTGATTTTTTTCTTTTTTTACCTAATTCTTCAATTATTTGTTCCATTGTTCTTTCTTGATTTTCCTACTCGTCTCTTTCCATATTTCTTTAATTCTCTTGGTTAAAGTATCGGAAGACATTCTTTGCACATGCTCACATCGTTCACATTGATTCTCGTCTGCTGTCAGGGTAATTGATTCTTGTTTTATATTTGCTTTTATGTCATTGTTCCTACGTTTATACCTTAAGGATTTTCCTGTTAGTTTCCTGAGATATTTCATTTTCGTGGTTGTTAGCCTGCTTTCTTGTTAGTTAACACGCATCCTAGATCCTTCTTTTAGTACTTGGGTTTATTTCCTTCTTGCCCGGTTGTCTAGTATTGTCTTACTTAGCCGATAGTAGAGTTGTGTAGATTTTTTTGTTGTGTTTAGGATTTCTGTATCCATTTTTCCATTACCACTAACTTTTGTTCCTATGTACATATTCTATCGTCGAGACTTCTTCCACTACATTTTTTCCGCATCTAATTTTAGTATTTCCAGTTCTTAATTTCATGTCCATTTGTTGTATTACATTATTCTACTGATTTAATGTCTTTTGCATGTCTTTGCCCACAATCAATAGGTCATCGGCGTATAATAGGCTCTGTAGTTGAATTGGGTGCAGATCTCTGTATCTTTGTGTTATTTCTGGCATGTTTCTTTTACAAAGTTTCAGTAAATCTATGCATGTATATGTTGAACAAAGGGGACCCAGACTGTCGTTCTGTTTGATATTCCTTTGAGTCTCAAATTCTCTGAAGCATTTATCCTTTTACCGTCCCTCTCCTTTAACTTTTTATTTATATTTTTAATGATTTGATTAAGTTTTTCGATACTTAGCTCTCTCCATGCAGTTCTCTCTGGAATGTGTCGAGGACAGCTTTCCACAAATACAAGGTGCAATTCCTTCTCTGATTCATTTGCCCTTTCTATTACTTTTCTTAAAATGCTCGTATGGTCCTGTTCAAAATCTTAAATGCGGAGATATCTAGAAACTCTGGCTACATAAAAAATAGCAGGATTGAACGCGTAAACAGAATGGACAATGAAACTATAGAAATGTAAGTGTGTGGAAAAGACAGAAGGAGCCCTAATATTTGGAATAACATTTTAATAAAATAGCAAAATAATAATTTGAATTGACAAGAAGAAAGATCTAATACAAAAGACAGTAAATATTTACAATTCAAAGAAGAAGAAAAAGAAGATGAAGAAAATGTGTTTTTGGTAACTTTGTATTCATTGTGTTCTTTTGTATTCGTTGTGGTTTCCTTTCTTTCAAACAGGGTTATTGTTTTCTTTTTTTTTAATTTTGTGTCCTTATTTTCTGTTTGTTAAGTAGTTTATTTATCAAACATAAACGAATTTCTATTCTTATATCATTCTTTTATACGTCGAATTTCTCCTTTTATTAATGAATCCATAAACTTGCATCAAAGTTTTTGACCTTTCTAAAGAAATTACGCAAATTTATTCAAAATCTCCAGAAAAAATAAAACAAAACAAAATTTCCATAACCAAACATTGAAAAACTTAATTTAGTTTAATTAATTCTGTTTACATTTTTTTATTGAATTCAAGTTACCAATTAAAGACATGCAAAAATTAACGTGACAGCCTGCTCGTGGTATTGGTTGAAGAATCACAAATCTTTAATTCTGTAAAATCTAATGGAGTACACAAACAGAACATATTCGGATAATCTGATTTCCGTAATCTGATCGCCGGGCGACCGAATTGCTTCAATATCGCTACAGAATTTGCAGCAGCGATGAGACTGTCGGCGCTATTTTGATCGCCAACCAATTTTTCTCGTAAGCACTTGATGAGGCCCCTTTTATTTTAGCGATTTGCGGGCAATTTCCGAGCGATCAGATTGTTACAACCAGATTCCCCGAATATCCTTACGTCTGTGTGCTCCTTAAACCAATGCAAAGGGTGTAAGGGTCCTACACATGTAATTAGAGTACAGAGAGAAGTTAATCTCCAGGTTCTGGTGTCCATATGAAGAAATATTTGTGTTTATATCCCTGCTTTCAAATTTGAAAATTAGCACCTTGAACCGGTGCATGTATATCCTACCCGTAAATTTTTGATCTAGATTATCACTTCGATGATTTGCGATTCCAAAGGCGCATTTAGACCAAACGAGCGAATCCCACTTCGTCAAATTTTACTTGAATCGAGCATCCTATTATCGTTATTTGATGAGTGGGGGTAGAATGAGCATTTGCTAGCTTGTTCTAAATGCACCTTAAGGATATACTTATATTCCTCATCTCTGAGATTTCTCTGGCGCCTCCTCGATTTTAGTATTGTTTACAGTTTTTGTACATTAAAGTGCAATTAAAGTGCCAACGCTTTCAGAAATGAAAGAAATAACAGAAGCGTTTCCTGCTTTTCAACCTCAATCTTTTTTGGCACGTGCCATATTTCACGACCGAGATAATCACCACATGTTTTCATTTGCGCTACTAAAAATAATTTTGTTGGTGCTTCTCGACTTTAATGGATTTCTGGCACGTGCCTGTTTATGTTTTTTATTGTCAAGGAAAAGTTTAATTTGACGTCATTATATCTACCTTATTGTTATTATTTTTCTTTGTCTATTAATTGTATTGGTAATAAAAATAAATTTAAAATAAATTCCACATTATCGATTCTTTAAGAATAAAATTCATTTAGATTAAATAATAGATAATTAACTTAAATGAAACTTATCATTCTTAACATCCACTGTACTTCTACACTATTACCTTCTTTTTTAACATTTTTTAACGTCATTAATCGAGACGTACGTCAATGTTTCTACTTTTTTTTTTAATATTCACTATACTTAATAATAATATACCTAAATTCTTTCTCTTAATTATTTCATAATCAATTTATCGATATTTACTTAAAGACAAATATTTTGTTTAATATTTTATTTAAGAAAATAATTTTTATTGCTGTTTCTTCATGTGCACTTAAAGTTTCTCAAATTAAATTTAATAAAATTGTAAACTAGTTATTTTCCTAAGTACCACATACACAGTGTGATGCAATTACAATACAAGACTTCCGCGAAATTAGACAATCTCCCAAAGGAATCCACATCCAAGTCGTGGTTTCCGAGTGTTTCGTCCAGGCAAAACGCCAGCTGCAGTCTAGGAAGTGTCCTTTTTGTCCTCCTTTGTTCAAGCCAGCGTTCAGCAAAAACTAATATTACCCAATACTCTGCATCACTTAACTACCAGCATATGGCCAAAGTTTCTGCGGAATAAGTCCGTCGGTGTAAGTTAGTCCACGGCTTCGGCGAAACAAAGTTCTGCGTTTAACGAATATTTACGTAACTAACTCTTGGCCGTCGCTGAAGCAACTAGAACTTATTCACGGTTTCACCACATACGTACAACAATTGCTTCACAACGGAGTTTTTTAAATCAAAATTGTTTGATGTACAAAAACTTGAAAAATAAAATGCGTGATAAACAGATGACATAAATTGATAATGTAGACTCTAAACTACATATGAAATTCGGATACGTCAAACACTACTCGAGTTGTTAAACCGGTTCCATACTTTTCCCCTTACCTATATAAGTGTTTTTGCTTGTGGCACGTGATACGCAACAGCATATTTTTTGTGAATTTTTATGAACAAAGACCTACGACATTACTTTGATTACATAAAACGGAGAGAGAAGTGCACTAGGTAGATTTTGTGGAATTTATTTATAGAACGAAAATAAACAGTGTCCAAATCCCGAAACGCTATCTTTATTACATTTTATGACGATCAAAATTTTTGCTCTTTGTATCGATTTCCCAAAAATATAATTACTTGGTCAACCATAAAGTCTATCAAACTACTTAAAATTTCTTAGCATAAAACCTAACACCTATCAAATTCACCAAAGTGTCACATCCATTGTAATATTGTTTACTACTTGACCGACCATTCACGAAGGTTACACTATAGGTTGGCTCAAATATTCTTAGCTGAAATCGTTCTCCGCCAAATAGATCTCAAGCACGAAGCCAAGTATTCACTATAGTTATAGTCCTGAATGACTTAACAGTAAATATTGACAACACCGCCAGTATTTGAGCTAATCGCGACATACTAAAGCGAACACAAGAATCCTTCTTCGCCGTGCTCGCCTGTGTCTCGCTAAGGATGGACGTCACTTCAAACACTTGTTATGTTACAATATTTTTAAATTGCTGTGGTGAACGTTTGTTTGAGCGTACAGTTTAGTAATCAACCCCACAGATAATATTCGGCGAATGTACCTACTTGTGCGTGTCCACAACCTGCGACATTTACTACATTTACTACTATCATGAGCTCCACATAAGGGGTGATTACAGTAATTTTCTGTTTGTGATATTATTTTGTATTTTTCCTTGTATGTACGTACGTACTCTTGCGGTAATATGGTCCGAATTTATTTAAAAAGTACACAATATATTCAAATATATATAACAAAATTTAATTATTATAAATGCGAACTTTTGGTACGTGGCGATAAACTCTTAACTATTTTTACCAGTGTGATAAATGATAAAAGAAATTACTACAGCAAAAAAATATATATAAAATAAAGAAAAATATTTGATTTACACCCTCTCCCTGAGGAGACTTTCGTCTTTGATTTACAGGGCTCTCACGCACTTTATATAAGATTTAATCAGCAACTGTAATGTTACGACGTAGGTATTCGTCCCTTCTCTCACAAATAATAAAAGCCAGCGGCAATATAATGCACATGTGAATGCGGAGTAAATGTCATTTCCAGTAAAATAGGATTTGTACAGTGGTGCCTTACGCACGTGTAATCCACTTTATTCCCAGCTTTATTGCACTGCTGTGGCTCGGACGATAAATATCCAGTTGTAAACGACGTCTCACCTAAGGGATACACCGTTAGGTAAATTCTGCGCGCGGAGGGTTGAGCAAGAAACATTAATAAAATCACGTGCTTGCAACTAAACAACATGTTCGAGATACCAAGAGATTTGAATTGTCAAATAATTTCACGGTTAATTTACATAAAACATTTGCATCTAAATCAGCCACGTTTACTATTGTAGACTTATTAGTGTTATAGGTGGACAGAGTGAAGCCAGCCAGTCTTCCGTGCAACACATGGACGTCATGAAGATTAAGCCCAATATTGACACATACTGGCAATTAATATCTGTGTAATTTGACTAGGGTAGAAAGCACTATTATACTGCATCGTTGATTAAAGGTACAGACTGCATCACAGCTGACTTATTACTGCATTAGTGATATATGATTATTCATGAAGAGCAGTATTAGTTATACAGGATGTTACATGAAGTACACCGTAAACTGAAAAATAATATTCCTGAAGCCATTTTTACTAGAATCAATTGTTAATGATCACACCCAACTTTGAAAACTCAATTTTTAGAAATTATTATTTAAATTAAAACATATCGCTTTAATTTAATAGATGTGTCAAAAAGTATAAGATTCCTTCAAGTATGTAAAAGTTAAGAAGAATTTCATGTTGTGATAGAAATTCGTAGGGAGTTACCAAATAAGTAGCAGGGTATCAAATCAATAGATACTTATTTTTTAGCTTTGACATTTTTGAAGGCTTGATTTCTTAGCAATTGTATCCATAGAATCTCGATATTATTAAATAATATCCTCAAATTCTGAAGGAAACTTAAAAAATAACATTTCACCTTACTCTAGTTAATCTCAAAGCATTTATTTCATTATTTGATGTGAATTACCAACTTTCATGTGGTGAACACAACAATTAGAGCAACTAGTTGTTTTAGTAATTGTAAGCTGATGAAATTCTGTATTACAATTTAGTATTAAAATTACGAGTCGCTATAAAATTTCTGTATTAACAGCACGTAACCCTCGTTTTAATTAAAACTCGTGCAATTACGGATACAAACGTACAACATTTACTTAAGAAAATTACAAGATCAGCGAAGCAATTGTGCTACATCTGTTGAATAGTTTTTGATGTTCAGGCTTAGCGCGAAGTTAGGAACATGTTGTAATAAAATGTGGATGAAATATGCGTGCACGAATGAGCGTGCTCATGTCTCGTAGGGTTGTTCTCATCACCAGCACCGGCTTTGATGTGAGAAAGGCACGGAACTGTACAAGCCACCCCATATTGGATTTGAGATTAAAATGCCAAAAATTGCTTTAATATTTCGTAGAAGAGAGCGCGCGCGTGCGTGAAACTTTCGTTAAATTTTGAATGCCACATTAAATTTGAAACACGTAAAACGCGGAGGACGTTCTTCGCGTGCTTTACTTCATGAAGCAATTTGCTGGGTGCCGTGGATGCAACGACCGGTTGATTTTACCTCAAACGTCGCTTTGTGCGCTGTGTTATTATTTAAATTTTGTTTAAATAGTGGAGCGTGACTCGGAACACTTGTCTTCAGAGAGGCGGTCATTAATTTCAATCTTTGTAATTCGCATTTCTCTAGCTTTTAATTATGTTAAATAATACTGTGGGTTTAAATTTATAACTCCTTGGAAATTTTTAATATTAATGTTGGTAATTCATTGTGCACGTAATTTATTAACCTGCTAGAATGTATATTACCCAATAAGTTTATTATATTTTAGGATTAAGAAGTATTCAAACGTCACGATAGATGTGGAGTGGGTACACCTGTACTTTATGGTGTTCATAAAAAAATAAACTTTTGACTAGCTAGATAACGACAATCAAGAACAACGACATGGACGTCAAAGATGTTGTAAACCGCTTACATGTCTACGTACATGTTGTTGTGTTTAGTGTGACCTTCTGGAATTCATATATTAACATGAAATGAAGTACTAGACATACGTTATTATAATAATTACATTAGTCATGTCAAGTGTAACATCAGTGATATTAGCACTACCTTTAGCAACCACCCGGACCGAGAAGTTTTATGGAGTGCCGTAACAAAGAATGAAGTTTAAGCTCCCTTTTACGATTTGCGCTAAATCGCAGGCGTATGGTCGTCGAAGGTAATTTTCTCGTGTGCCTGAATTACAGGAAATAGTCGGAGCGTAAAATACGACGAGGAGCGATTTTTCAGTCTCGAAACCCGGAGCCGGCCGCCAGTGAAATTTCCTCCGAGTTCGTTCTCTTAACGCGAAATTAATTTGCTTCATGTACCTGAAAGTTGCTGCTGCAAGTCTCGGTTATTTTTTATGAGTGTCCCAACAATGCTCCCGTTCTCGTTCCTCTCCCATCCGCCGGCACTCTCCTTTATTATTGGATATCCCGTTGCGAGATGAAGCCTACGCACTCGAGCGCGCAAAATTTTAATTTGCTTCCGTTTTTAAATTAAAAGACGCGCTTTAAGCACAATAAACTGCGTTTCGTAATACAAATAAAATGCTATAACAATTTATAAACGAGTTCTTTACCCTTCATATTTAATATCGCGTCATAATGCGACGCGAAATTCACATCACAAAAGCTTCAAATTTTCTACATCTGCTATAATGAAAAAAATTCTCTTGGTTAATAGCATTTCCTTTACAAAGTGGTGCGCAAAAGAAAGGTTTTTTTATTGAATACATTCTTTTGTGCCAAGGAATTACTAGAAAATTTTCAGAGAAATATAATTTCAGAATCTTTTTATAATTTGAAGAATTACTTACTTCAATTTTACTGTAATATAAATATTACAGGGAATTAAACACTATTTCCGTAAATAAAGCCAGATTTACATTAGTTTATGGAGCACAATGTGCTAATTAGTTCATTAGAGTAGCCGCTACTTTTAATTACTATTGTTATCTAAATAATTGGGCAAGCATTTCCAATGTAGTAATTTCTCTTTGAAAATAAAAAGCCCAAATTTCTTGTAAATTAAAACATTGGTTTACGATGATTTTTTGTGTTTTGCAATTAAATAAGGAATTACTACAGCGTTCCAGGAACAACTTCATATATAATTACGATGGGCTTCTACTAATGAACAACAGAATGCAATTATTACTTGGCCAAAGTTTTATTGCTTTGTGTTTAGGTATCAAGTGATTTGATACTAGTTTAGCGTAAACTTGTCAACTAACTGCATGCGGTATGAGCTGGACACAATATTCAAGTTTACAACTCCGTAACAAACTATCTGTTTCCCATAAATTGGAATAATCATTTTGCCCCGGTCATTTCCGGTTTAAGCAACTTTGATTACACATTTATAATCTACGAAACGATATAAATAATTTAATTAAGAAAAGATTTTATGAGGCAGAAACATTCATAAAATATTTTATTGTAAATATCGCCGTGGAAAGACTTTTATGTCAGGGAAATGATTCAGTTTCTGCACACCCTGTGTGTGAATAAAAAAGCTTATACATGAGTAGGATGTATTGATGGACTTGCTAGAAATTTCTAAGGAAGAAAGTCGCATTTTAATTTTAGTCATCATTGAATTGTGCCTTCTGTATCAACAAAAAGAATTTTAATTACAAATTTCACGAGCAAGTTTTTTTTTCATAATGGGAAAGAAATTTTCTGAACAGTTATTTCAAAGATTGCATTCAAGTTAAGAAAAGAAAAAAAGACTACGCGCAATAAATCCTGCGAAATCCAAGTGAACTTTCGAAAATGTTTTACTTCCGGTAATATTTACAGAGGGTGTATTTGATTTGCTCTTATCGCACTGCAAAATAATCGCTTCACCTCGTAATTTATATAAAGTCCTTAAAACTAACTTCTCAAATCCACTTCAATTCGTCGTGACGAATAAAAACGAATAAACCGCGGCTGCTGAACTGCTAGCTAAAATAACTTCCGAGCGACGCGGAATCTGAAATAATGCTCTTTAACTGGCAGCTGTCATTTTCATTCTACATTTTATATCCAGCACCGACGACTGAAAATCGATAAGCCTTAAGCCGAGTACACGACTTTGTGGCCTTCCAGTTAACGAAATTAGGGCTTATGAATTGTCCATCACACATAGATAAAATTCGAATAAGTGCATTTCTTTTATTTACGTCAGTAATTTAAAGAATGAATAGAGTATACCTATAAAAAACATATTGAAAAATAATTGTTACTGGTTGAAAGTAATTTGAAACAAATCAATAAAAGTAAGTCTCAATCCATGAGGTGTGTCCGTAAAGTAAAGATACAACAGCAACCAAAACGTATAATTATATTGAAGATGACTTACTGTTACACATTTGTGCTTTTATACAGGGTGTTTCGCAACTTCGTGAAAAAAATAATGGCGTGTTGGATATGAGATGAGTGCATAAATCTAAATAAAAACGGAAATAAAGCAAAATAAAACTTACCCTCAACTGATAACGCATTGACAAATGTTTAGAATCTCTATCTCAGTGCCGGCTGAGTCACAATAAGTGTTCAAAATTCCTTCCCTCGGCCGCTCGTAAATACAAATCTGCCCGGCGAAATAATGATTCACAAGCGTTATGAAACATGTTTTGTTGTCGAACAGAGAGAAATGCGATGTTAATACGATCGTTCAATTCTTGAAAAGTGTTGATTTCTTCTTCGTATACCAACGCTTTTATGTGCCCCACAGATAATAATCTAGCGGATTTAGATCAGGTGAACGTGAAGGCCACCTGATCGGCCGGTTTCTTCCAATCCATCTAACAGGAAAGATTTCGTTGAGGTGAGCACGTACTTTTCGTCGAAAATGAGGTGGAGCCTCATCGTGCATAAACCACATCGTTGCTCTAAGATTTAAGTTCACATTCTCGAGAAGTTCCAGTAGATTAGTTCGTAGAAAATTTAAGTATTAGAGACCATCTAAACGGTTCGGTAAGACGAACGGGCCGATTAAATTTCGTTTAGAATACCTGCCCACACGTTAACAGAAAACCGTTGTTAGAAATAGACGTGACGAATTGCGTAAGGGTTTTCCTCAGCCCACAAATGCATGTTGTGAAAATTGCACACCCCATCTCTGGTAAAAATAGCTTCGTCGGTAAACAGGACATTATAAACAAAATTCGCATTTTCCTGTTGTATGCAGTAACCAACGACAAAATCGTATGCGTAGAGCATAGTCGGCTGGTAGCAAAGCCTGAACTCTTTGAATATGGTACGTATGTAATTGTTGTTCACGAAGAATACGCCAAACAACGGAGGACGATAAACGCGTTTGTCTTGAGATATCACGTACACTTAACGAAGGATATTCCTCGATAAGTTGTAGTGTTTCTTCTTCTCTGTTTAGGATGCGTTGTGGACGCTGCCGTCCTCCACCTCTTCCGCGACGTGCCCTTAAAGTTCCAGTATCCCTCGCTCTTTGCACAACAGAGAGAAATGTGTCACCGGTTGCCAAATGTCGGTTTGGAAAATGCTGTGCATACAAACGCCTTGCCGCTAATGCGTTTTGCCCACTTTCACCGTACACTAGAATCATGTCAACAATCTCACTATTTGTAAATTCTGCCATTTTTTTCAGTAAATTTCCACGTAACCACCTCAATGTACACCTTCAAACTATCCGGCCCGGCCGACGATGACTAACAATAAATTACATTACTCATATTCTTCGTAAACATCATAAACTTAAACCAGAGACGTTCAAACGGTTTACCCGTTCGACAAAATTATTTATTTTCTCGAAAGTTTAATAACATTTTGTTCAACAAAAATGGTTCATTCTATACATTTTCATGCAAACTTTCATTGTATAATTTATTTTCATAATGTTACGAAGCACCCTGTATATTTCTTACCCCAAATTTTTGCAATTCTATTATTTCTTTTGTTTTCATCTTCTTCTTTATTGCAACACTTTCTTGAGATATCCATTCGAATATCCTTATACTTAAATCAATTTTTCTTCTTGGTGCTTAGTTGTTCTCATATTTATTATTTATTTTCATGAAGTTACGAAACACCCTGTATAAAAAACAGTAATGCCCAAACTTTTATTGACTGTAAGAGTTAACCCTCGAAGTTTGTACTAAATATTTTAACCATATTACGAAATTTTTTCCTCTACATTATCATGAGACTTTTTACCTAAAAAATGTTTCTTTAGGTGAAGAAACTGGTAAGTAGTTAAGAGTTTTACAGTAAGTCTCAGTAGAAACTCCTATTTAGAATGTGTCAAACCGTCTGTGGAGTCGTTCGTTGCCATGTAAATGAAATATCAATAAATTTTTATTAGGTAGGATCTTCAATCGACTTTTCCTGTGTGCAACCTCGTCACTAAGTCTCAGTTTGAACAACATATATTCTGGCACTGGCGAGAACAGTGATTTGGTTACAGTTGTCTCCCTATTGGCCTGGACGAAATGTCTCTTTACTTTTCGGAGACACATCATATTTTTTTACAGATGTAGTTTATTTCATAATTAGAAGTGTCCTATTTGATTATGAAACGTAGTACCAATCGTACTATTACTTTTTCTTGAGAGTGTATTGATTGATCACTGTTTGAAAATTCACTCAAAACGTGTAACATTATAATACCGAGTTTATAGCTGAAGTCCTTGCATAATCAATTAACTCAAAAGAAAATTAGTAATTTCACTCTGCCTTTTATCTACGGCATTTCAGCATTCGGAGAAATTAAATTAATGGTCTTCGGTTGCCAGCCGCAAGGTTTAAAAGCGGCGGCGGCGGTGGCGGCGTCGTCTTTAATTAATTATTTCTTAAAGTCTCGGAATTAATTAGTCATAGTTTTAATGCGGAAATGATATGTCACGGTTTTCGTGGCCTGCGCGAAAACCAGCGAGGGGACGACAGAGGTAGGAAGAAATCTTTAATAATAATTAATTGGAACGGTCACGCGATACTTTTGAAGCACGCTAGTTTTTTTTCGGTCTTCATTTTCGAGAGAACATTAACGCTGTCGTTAGTTGCCGGTTCCGGTCTTTGTTTCTACTGACGTATAATCGGTTTCGCAGTGCGAACTTCGACGCCGAGCAAATAAGGAGTAGTGGGTTTCTATGTTTTTTTTTCTTTCTGCAGGCAGTAAATCGTACGCCACCTCAAAAAGAAAAGAGACAAAACACTCGAACAGTGACAAATGACCTCCTTCTTTGCACTCCCTGCGTCTCCTCTTTTTTTTTCCTTGAGGCCGAAGAACTTAGCGTGTGCCCTTGCAAAGAGAATCAATTTCCTAGGCACTGAAAGGATTGTCCCGAGCGGGTCAGTTTTAAGAGGAAAACCGTTATGACAAACACGGCAAATTTATTGCGGCAACGGTAACATTAAGCAAACAAGTTTTGTTTTCAATTGTTATATGTTCGGCGGAGTGTTTGGATGAATTACGAGCGGTTCTCGAACGACATACTTTACATAATTTTGAGGGGGTCGCAAGTTCGATAAAGTATTGGTTTCAGAGGGCTTTTCAGAGTTCGCCCTAATTCGAGGATGTCGGGACAAAATAAATGACCGATGCATAAATGCGTGCCTGGCAAAACTTGTTCAATGATCATAAAACCACACGAGGCAGTGCTACTGCAAATGGCTTTATATGTGCAAATTATTACAGTAATTAAAATGGTTTTAATGAGTGACAGTCCTTCCTGTAAGAGTAGGAATGACCTGGAACATAACAAGCTACGAATGGGAATGCAAGCCAGAAAAATAACGAGCACAACCAACTCTATTAGATCATTAATTAAATTTTAAGTTTAGTCAAGGATTATTTAATTTGTTATAGCTGCATACATAAAATTCAGTGATGACTGTTCCGATTTCTGGAGAATCTCATTTTATGAGCACTGTAAAACATTTGATACCAATTTTGAAACATATAAAAATAATACATAAAAAAATTCAATAATTTTTCATTGGTTTCATAAATTATCAAATAATTCAATCATAATTTTATGTATTGGTTTATTGTGTATTGTTTGTCCGGAAAATTATATAGCAATGAAATAGTAGGATTGAATTTATTGGACCACAACGGTAATCCAAATATTGATTTGGAAGCTAATCTGTCTGCGATCAAACATTGCACACACAACTGTTAATTCTCCATGGCGTTGGGATTTCCTAGAATTGTGCTGAAATAGAACCATCTCGGCGCACGTCTCGCTCATACAGGAAACGGCACGCGCATTCGGTGTGAGAAGGAAACCATACGAGGTGGAAGTTCGAAAATTATAGTATAGTTTGAATGTTGTGGTCAGCGGGAGGAAGTAATCAGACTGCATGTAGAAGCGCTCTTTGAGGAACTTCCGGCCTGAGCACACAACTCATTGTGTCTCCGGGGTGTTTGGTCACAAAGGACTATAAAATATCACCCGGACAAACACTTATCAACTACAATGTGTACTTTCTACTTACGTTTGCGTTTGTATTAGTGAGCACCTTCTCGCTTTGTTAATAATAAGTAGTCTCACATTTTATACGCAAACGTCTATATTTATTTAAACTTATGAACTATTTTCATCAACTTTGTTATTAATTAACTTACTGTTTAATTACTTTTCTTAGATACACCATACGTAAATTCTACTCCTACTAAGAAAGAAAACAGGTGTGTTTCAAAATGCATTCTGAACTAATTATTTCGTGGACGGTAGAAATCAATGATGGTGACGAAGCCATGTTTGGACAATAATCTAATTTAATAGTTAATGGAGAAACTGAAATAGTTAATCATGTTCTATTGTTGCCGAAAATGATTTATTGCCTTCAAAAATTATTAAGTTTATGATCAATACGAAGAGGAATTATTGCATGATTACCGATTTATTTGGCTTTACATTGTGATTTTTAAGAAACAGGATAATAATAACTGAGACATTTTATTGTATTTTAAACTAATTTTAAATTTTATCCTTTCTTTCACATACTGTGGCACAAACCAAACAGACACTAATTATTTCACATATATAATTAAGTAAAAATTATGTTAACTTAATGTATAAATAATTTTTGGTTATTTTAATGGCACATGACAATAACAACTGCAACTAATTCATTCCCCATTTAGTTAAGCCTGAAATCTAATACAGATCTTTCTCAATGCAACTGCTTTGCAGATTTTAAAAAATCCCATTCCTCTTATGGAAAATGATGGTTTGGAAAAGATCTAGGCAGGCACAGCTCCAAAAATCGTTTTAAACTTCAAGCTAATCCATATCAAGCGAATATTACCATGAAAAGATTTGGCTTTTATTAATTATTAGAAGCCGGTGATTCAATGCCGGTGATTCAATTTATCATTACTACATATCTAATGATAAATTACTGAATTGCTCCATGCAATTTGTTTCTATTACCAAAAGGCCAAATATTTAGTATTTCCTTTAATTTTCGTAAATTTTCTTCCTTTTTCTCCCTTATCTTATGGGTAAAAACTCTACGATTCAAGAACAACAAAAAGGACTAATCAAAACAAAATTTGCCAGAAAATTGTTCATGGTAATGTCGATCTTCCACATTCGTCTGTAATTGTCTTGTGTCCATTGGTAAGTGTTATAAAACATTACTGATTTGTTAATAAGAAAGCTTTTGGTTTGGAATATACCCAATTCACACCCCAGTTCAAAATCAATTTCTACGAACGTCCACATCTGAGCAGATTGATACAAGTAGACAAATAAACCCAAAACGTTCACTAAAACAAATGTTGTAGTGTGTTTAATTTTAGTATGTCCAAAATATGCCCCCTCTTTTGTGGGAAGTGATTAGCTTTCAATCTGAGTTTTAAAACTTGATTCTAAGCTCAGATGTTTCCACAACTGAGTCTCGACAATTAACAGATGATTGATTTGATGATTTCGTATTGTTTTCGTATTTTGTTCAACCTTTTCTTCATATTTTCTTTTCATCTTCCTCTAGTTCATTTTTTCTTACAGCAATGCAATTTTCATATGAGTTTTTATTCCGTCTTCTATTTCTTCCTAATTCACGGCTTTCTTTTCTTTTTCGTGTTTTCTTAACCAAAATAAGTATGCATCTTTTTTCTGAAAAATGATCAATCCTGTAATTTCTTGGTATTGACTATCGTTTCCTTTAAATAAGTGTTCTTTAAACACCTTAGGCCCGATTTTACAATTGTCGGATAAACTGTGTATAATGCTATTCTTGGAATATGTGGCATAGATATGGAGGAAGATTTAAAGATATTCGACGTTTAGTTATTCTCTTTTTATTTCACGATTATAAAACTCAGTCTAAATCTACAAATGTAGTAGAAAAAATTCCTTTCTTATTTCTTGTTATACCGGTGAATGGAATATCTTTTTCTAGGAAGACAAGGTTTTTAAAATTTTTATGTGCATGCACTTAGCTTTAGTGGTACTCTCATTAACTATCTCACAAGCTTGAGTATAGCAATTTAAGTAATTAAGAAAGGAATACTTAATTTAAACCTTATTGACTTAATGATACTTTGGATTTTAAACTTAACTTTAATTTGTAGTTCTGTGTATCTGTATGTAACTTAATATACATATTTAGAAAGTAGTTTGATTTGCAATATTGTTAACGAATTCTTGGAATCATATCTCGCACATGGGAGCACTGTATTTGTTCGGGCGATGAACATAGATAATTAAAGCGACTAAGTTCTAGATCATTTAACCGTGACGCCCGGACTAGTCCGGGTGGGACCGCGGCCAGGAGCAGCTAACAAGTCAAGCCGTCACCTCGCAACAAACGACTCCGGGAACATCATTTATTCCAAGCCTAGCGTGTAGATGCACCCGCTGCTAAATGGACATCATTATTTACTGACCCACTAGTTGATGCTGAAGCGGAATAACGCTGACACGGATCCCCAATTAGTTTTAGCTTTTAGAGGTCCTTGCAAAAACGGATTTTTTTGCATTTTTACCTAAATATCTCCCAGTTGCAGCGAAGTCATTTATGCACACTCTTAATATTAACGAATGAAACTTTATTATTGTTTAAATAAATTAACTTCTTGGCTGCAATGCAAAGTTTCATGTTGTCAAGTTGCTTCATTTATTTTATTGAAAATAAGTCAGGACTTTCTGAGCTTTGAATTACTAATAATTGAAAACTTGATTATTTAATTTCTAGTTTGTTAATTAGGATACTGTTATTCCTAGTTACCCTCGGCGTGCACCGAAACAAGAAAGATATATAGGGATTGCCGATTTCATTACGTTTCGAGTTAATTCAGCGCCGTGCTAATTAAATTTATTGTATTACTCGCGGAACATAGAGCCGAAGGAAGTTTGAGATATTAATGCCTAAATTTTATGTACGTGTCTGGAAACTTTCCTTGGCATTAGCCTGTCGCAATTACTTTTGTTTGAGCTCTCTATTTAGACGGAATATAGGTTAGCTTTGTAGCACAAACTAGTGCTTTATTAAATTATTAGTCTTTGTACTAGTTTGATAATATTTTTCAATATTTTTATTAAGCTATTAAATACATATTTGTCATTACATAAACTAGATAGAATACGATCTCAATGAGTTTGACTCACAAATTTTATTGTAAGAGAAATAATTTATTACCTGAAAATATATACATGTACATACCCTCATTTTCTTTACTTGCTATTGTAGTTCCTTGTGGTAGAATAGAAGCCACTACAGAGGATAGCAAAATCATTACTGATAAGCCCATGACAACGTACAAGAACTTGACCCATGGCATTATTAAAGCCAGTCGCAGCAGTCCACCGTACCGTACTTTACACAGTTATACATTCAAGTCAACACTAAAGAAGACTAATGTTTGCAATCTGAATAAGCACACTCAAAAACATTTTAATGACTTGTCGTCATCATTAAACGATAATTTAATTCAAAACTCTCAGATAAAACAAGTATGATAAATCCACAATTGCGCACAGAATTTTTGCAAATCATTTACAATCTAAATATTTATGTTTCTTTCTGCATTTCTTATGCAGTCTTTTATGCATCATACTGTATCTAGTAATCAAACGTTTCTTAACGCAAAAACGCCCGGGGGTGAGAGGGTTATGCACTGGACTAATGAGTGCATCGGGACAGTGTGTTTGCCCGGAGTTGGGGTGTGTAATTGTTTCCATTTGTTATTCAATGCGCTAATGTATACACAGGTGCCTTATTGCAGCCAAAACAAACAAAGTCGGCCACGTTTGTGAGCAGAAATATGCATTCAGTAATTACTAAATGTGCCTACAGTGTGAAGTACATTAGCAAATACCCTGCGTTTGGCGTTTTATAATTTATCATGTACGTAAGAAAAGTTATTTTGCAATTGATGGACTACAACGAAATAGTTCGTATTTATAAGTTATTAACAGAAAACGTTAATGGTTTTGAAACAATGCATTTAGAATACTTGAACCTTGTCACAAAATGCTTGCAATAGACATTATTTTTTGCTTTACACGGCCAAGTCTTATGTTATTATTTTCTGAACACATGATATAATTACAATCTCATGATTAAGCAAAGAACCAACGAAAATTTCTCTAGCATTAAAAAATGAACAAACAACGACAATGCAGAATTAATTCTTTCTGATTTACTCAAAAACTTTCCTGATTAAAGGTAGATACGTTGAAAAACGCTCATAGCATACAGAACGCATCTTCTTTAATTCGATATATCGAATCGTCTTTTTTTACTTCTTCCCAATTTTCTTCAACCCTCTCTCAGGTTTAAGTTACTTTTAGATCCTTCTGTATCTCTCAGTCTGACTTCTTCTATTCTATGATACTCCTGCGAACCGTTTTGTGCTGTTTCCCATCTTTGTAGTGGCCTGCTACCCTAATCTCGTTAATGCACTGTTATTATGTTTGTCTTGCAATATGGTCTCCATTTAAATTTTGCCCGATTTCTGATGTCATTCATATATAACTCTTTCTGCTTTACTTCTCGTGTTGGTTGTTGCTAACTTGTCCATATTTAAGTACTCTAACAACAATCAGTTCTCGAGCACTACAAGGGTATTCAGCATTTGATCTTTGCTGTTCGGTCTCTTCATATGATTTTATTTCATGTTATAGGTATTTGTTATTTGTTCGATCTGAAATCCATAAAGTCTTCTGTCCATCAAAAGTTTAATTATCGCTTTGTTTATTTGAAGGCCAACTCCAGCAGGGTTGTTGGTGACTGCTCTTGTCATAGACTGAAGTTTTCTTAACTATCAACTATCGTCAGCGTACTTAAAATTTCCATTTCAATTTAATTTCCTGAATGACTTCGAGTGTCATGACGGAAAACATCCTCCTCTTATCGATTGGAATGACATTTTTATAATTTTGTCACTGGTTTGGGAACATAAACTTCATTGCAGTTTATTTTTTTCTTCCGCGTTGAGTTTTTTATATGCCTTCTGGCTGAATGAAAAGGATGAAAAAGACTTAGTATCCTTGTCATACACCTCTTCCAATTAGAATTGCATATGTCTTCTGTATTTCCATTGTATTTTTCGATTAATCTCTGCAGTTTGAATCTGTTTATTTTTTATTTTTCGTCGTCCACTGTGACGTACCTTGATGACATCGGGTCGTGTTGACGTCATCTCTTTCAAATGAAATCGCTCTGATCTCCTCTTATTCTTCTTCAAAACGATTGTATCTACCGCTTTAAGTTTGTAACAAATCGAAGGCCTTTTCGAAAACCAGGTGTAGAAGGAAATGGCATTCATCTAATATTTTGGCCGTTAATGACAAATAAACTGTTTTTAGAGATTTTCTTCAATGTCTTACGAGCAATGATAAATACGGAGATGTAAAACACATTCATGTAGATATGAATGAATCAATGTAGTGAAGCATAACATAAATGTGAAAGTGGGAATGTTTGTATGTCTTTTTTTATGGAAACGCGTAGTTGAAACGACGTAGAACTTATCTCAAATTGTTCCAGATTAAGTAGAATAGAAAGAAGTGTTAAATATAAGTTTATGCGTCGTCATGATTCGTACACTATTAAGTTTACGTCTTGATTCATGGACTGGGCTGGTAATTTATCCATCGACTGTCAAAAGCGGTCGCCTAACCTTTATCTGTCTTAATCCGTCCGTCGCGGTCAGAACGTCTTATCTGGTCGTATTCCCGTCGAGATAAGTCCTGAGAGATGACTGTGGAGGCCAAAGTTCGACGTGGCACTCTTTAAATAACGATAAAGCCGCCCGGCTGTCCGAACGACGTCGCTGATATTTTTCCGTGTTCGAAATGCGGCTTTGGCAGTCGATAAATGAGGAAACAATAGATGATACCCGAATTCGGGGACAAAAACCGACGGGAATTTATCGTTCCATATTAGATTGGTTATCCAATATTTAATGGGTTGATCTGTGATGCGACCGCGCAATGCAGGACATTGGCCTTTCCTGAATGTGTAATTAATAAAATATTCAAAGATTAGGGTCACGACGTAATGTGGCAGATTTTAATAAATTATTCAATAATTGTAGTCCATTTACATGTAAATAAAAGCTTTTTATTAAGGCCCTTTATACTTATTGATATGGAAATAAGAATGTGCATTATCATTGTTAAGATAACTAAAATGCATCAATCATATCAAAATCACATATACAATTTTGTTAAAAATTATATATAGGGTTTGCGTATATTTATGACATGTTTTGTGGTTTATCATAGTTTTACATAGTTTTTTAAGGCGATTTATATGTTAAACATTAAATAAAGAGTCAAGTGAATTTTTGAAGTTACACATTAAGTGTGAAATCTTTTGTTATATATGATCCAGCTAGTATACGAAGTTTCGAGGACAAGAGAGTCAGTAATAATGAATGACCCTAGAATGCAAAAACGTCACATTCCGTGCACTACATTACTATGTTGGAAGATTTATATTGACGTAAGGGTTTACTCAATTTAACAGATAACTCCCAGAGGCTATAAAATTGTATTTAGTGCTCGTTACTGTGCAATTAATAGTGTTGGTTACCTCAGAGGGAATAATTAATAGTTAATGTGCAGGTATAGTTGCGTATAAACTTAAGACTAAAAGAGGAAGATAGTTACATGTACTCGTACATATTTACATAGAGAATATTCCACATATCAGTTTTATTTCTATAAGTAAAATATCAAAATGATATTTTCCTGAAACTACTCCATATATTTTAAACAAAGTCAATAGTTTCAGCATGGCTTTCAGTTTTTATGAATCAATCATTTAACATTTTTGAATAAGTTATATGTGCGTGGTAGTGCAGGGAATGTTTAGAGCATTATTTAAACAACAGATTGCAAATATTTGGGCCGATATCAGATCTCAAAAAAGGAATACCACAGGGAAGGATATTAGATCCTTTTTTATTTAGTATATACATTAGCGATTTGCGTACACAACTCCGAGGTAATATATTCTGTTATGCGAACAACACATCAGTAATTGTGTCGAATTCATCAGGCGAGGATTTAAAACATAATCATTCTAACTATGTTGAGAGTCCCTAGGACAAATTTCTGTACATCACTCTTTAAGCATTTGCATTTTTAACTCTTCCATCACTGTATGTACATGCTATCTGTGTGATATATGTGAAAAAAGATATTAATCAATCGTTTGCCAAAATCATATAGGGAATTGAATGTGAATAACTTAAAAAATAAATTCAAATATGTGATGTTGGATGAAGTTTTCACTTGATGTATTAAACATGTTTTACATTACAGCTGTACATGTCTGGTCTTGTAAAACATGGTACTGGACGTCATATTGGACCCTGCAGTTATTGGACATAAGCACATTATTTTTGACTACTAAGATCCCTGTTGCAATGCGGTTGGTTCTGCATAACTTCTGCAGTTATCTATATTATCCACGATCTAAACCCGTCCCTATAATGCTCGAACGGTACGATTATTTATGAGTCAGTATTATAAAAAGGCGATATACTTAACAATGTCTTAAGAGGTGTGTTACACAAAAAATAAATTTCTTAAAGTTATTTTATCATTATCCGAACCAAATTATGCTTTCTTGCACTGTTCAATGACTGTAAAAGAATTTGACGGAATTTTCAGTTATTGGACAACCGTCCAATAACTGTTTTCAAGGCTATCCCTATGTTTTTTCATCTCTCTCGTCTATGTGGACTTCAACATATACCCTTCGTTTTCTCACTCTATTCTGGTGTATCTATACAGTTATAGGTCGAGGTGTCAAATAATTATCAGCAAATATCCGATAACTGGATTGAAAATATACCTAAAAGGAAAAATTATTCTCCGTCGGTAATCGAAGAAGCCGTGAAGCAAATCAGTCTGCCCTTTCCTACAAAAAGATTGAAAATGAATACGGGATGGCAAAATCTACTGTAGAGTTTAAACTAAAACATCCAGGGCACAAAGAAACATGTGGATCTCCCCCCATTCTAACCGAAATTGAGGAAAACTCGTTAGAAAAGTAGATTTTGGGAGTGGCTAAGAAAGTTTTCAAGGAAGAAAGAAAACATCCAATCAAGCGTTCAATCATTTTTGCAGAACAACCCTCGACCAAACCCGTTTAAGGAAAATCGTCATGGCGATGGTTGGTTTAATGGCGACGAGTCGGGATTTCAGATTTGCCCGAGAACAGGCAAGGTATATGCCCCAAAAGGCTCCAAAAATGTCTACAGTAGGGCCCAGCAAGAGAATGATTATTTACCTGTATAAACGAATCCCGGAAAAGATCGCAAATTCAGTCGGGTCTTGGCCGCAGTGATTCAGGGTGAATGACGGCTGAAACTTTCTATGAGTGTATAGCTGATGTCTTCTACCCTTATTTGGTCAAAAATAATCAACATTCTCAGTTGTTCTCTTCGTTGATGGGCACAACTCTCATTTGTCATATCAGCTGAGTGTGCTTTGTGACAAGCTTAGAATAGAAATGATAACACTCTGTTCCAACGCTACCAGAATCCTGCTGATGTTGCTGCCTTCTTTCCACTGAAAACTGCTTGCGAAAAGATATCCAAAAGTGGCACACAGAACGCCGAAATTCTTAAGAAACTATCCTTTGCCCCATTACTTGAAAATGCTATTAAGAACGACGGAATAAAAGCTAAAAATTTGGTTAATGGTTTTGCAGTTTTCGGTTTATGCCCATTTAACCCAAATGCCGTTGATTACAGCAAGCAAGTGTTTGGGGAAAGAAAATAAAAATGAAGAAGAAAATTTAGAACATTCAGAGAAATTAATGAATTACAATGATTTTATGGAGAAATGGAGAAAATAAAAGAGATCATCGGTGATGACAATAACATTGACGAAAATTTTTTAGTCCTCTATCGAATTTGGCTTTATTTCACAAATCCAAGTCAACGTATTAAACCTGATTGCGTACCGAATGCCATCGTAAACCAGAGGAATGAGAATAACACAATAAAAAATGTTGGATCGCCTAATCGTGCCGAAATAAGTGAATATAATAATTGTGGGGTAATCAATGCTGAGCCCAAAATTATTGTAATTCAAAACGAAGTTCTCGTACCTCCTACAAACCTAAATGAATCTAGAACGCTTCGTGAAAGTCCTGGTACACCCTCACGAATAGAAGAGCACTTATTTTATCCAGTCACACCAGAAAGGAAAGGTAAGAAGCAAACGGAAGGTTGCCATATCCAATCACATCTCGGAAATATCGAGACCCCTTAGCTGAGAAAAAGAAAATTAAAGACAACTTGGAACAACAAAAAGAAGAAAGAAAACGAAAGCGAGAAGAGGCGAAAACGAGAAAACGAAAAAGTTGACGGGGTCATGCTCGGTTTGTAATACGTTTATTCAAGAATGAAGAGAATAGTTTTGAGGAAGACAATATTGTCCAATAACTGTATGTTTTGCATATATTTCCGGAAAAAAACCAGTTTGGTAATCAACATAAATAATAACTGCTTTAATTTCATATAATCGGGAAGAGCACATTTAAGCTACGTTTTAGGTGCGGTCGGGTTTCTAAAAATATTTAGATATTTTCCATATTTGTATTGTAAGATTTCATTAACTGTCCAATAACTGTACAGTTTACCCTATAAGAAGTGTGTAAACATTTCAATATTAACAAATTATTTGGATGATAGTGACGTTTTAGATATTTACTTGTAAATCCAATACTGACACTAAATATTATTATTTATTTTTGGATACCTCGAATATTCATTCATATTCTTGATGGACTTATTATATTAGTCTTTCAGTAATAATTAATCTCTTTTCTAGAATAAACAATGCATACAAATTATATGCTTCCTTATCAGCATAAATAACAAAACAAATGTAGAAATGATATAATAATTCTGTATACAGTATAGTTACCTACGTAAGTAAGTATAGATTACACGTAATTGTAGCTACTCCGGAATAAAAACTCTCATAAAGCGAATAGCTTCTAATTATTGTAAGTGACAGGATGTTATGGAAGCTCTAATTGTTAAATGGTAGAGAATGGTAGTATCGAGCAAAATGTCATATCAGTTCTGCAATTAGTTAGTAACGAACGCATTTTATCGAAGTGTTTAAATGAATGCTTACCACAAGCACATTCCATTTTCGTCAACATATCCAACATATGAGTCTTGATTATTGAGGAAGTTTTGCAATTAATATTTAAAAAATAAAGTAATGAAAGTAAAAATTAATTCAAACACCTTCTAATCTCTGCTGATTGGTTTGATCAGAATCTGATCTTCCTCAATAATATGAGGTCATCAAATTTTTTTTTCACATTCACCACCAATATGCATATCGATATGTCCTTATATGTATGTAACGAGTGTTCAACAAGAACCTTCCTCGAGTTAGCCTTGGAAACAAAAGTATCTATCGTAGGTTGAACTATACAGGTGTGATTGTCAAAATATAAAATTAAGAGACTGAATTCAGCCAATTTCTTTTAATATATTCTTTTAAAAGCGAACATGTTACGCACTTTGAAAATATCTTTTTGTACTTCCCAATATGTGTCGTCCAACAACTGAAATTGATGAGTAAAACTCTTGTCCTCATACGAACGCTTTGATGTTGATAGAATCAATTTTTGACAAATAAAACATCGATTATGCAAGCTACGACATACGATCTTTTCCAAGGCTAACTCGAAGTATTTTTTGTCGAACACTCGTTATAAGAACTTATTGTCATCGGTCGCTGTATACTTTTATGACGAGTAGTCGATGGAGAACGGAAAAAGTTAAAAATAAAAATAAAAATTAATTATATTTTCTACGCTTTATTATACATACATGTTTTTAATTTGTTTCCAATGCAAGTTGTTTATTTCTCACGTTTCTGAAAATTAAAATTGATTGCCCCTCTAAAGTTACTCAAACTGGTGATACTCGCTAAATTAATTACGTGAAAAATATTGCAGTGTAATGAAACAAGAGAGCAGCAAAAAAAACTGTAAATTGTTTAACGCCAGCAATACGATCCCTCGCACTATTAGTTCAATCACCCAAAGCCACGAATCTGATAATGACTTTATCTAGATTGATAACGACCGCCTTTATCGGTTTTCCGCTGAGGCAGCGTTAGAACAGTGTGGCAGATATCAAGTGCGCAGAAATCAGATACCCAGGCCATAACAGGGGTTAAATCTTCCATTGTCGTCGAGGCCGGAGAGACCATCATTATCATCGTAGAACGAGCAGCAGCATGAAGGCTGTGCGTTCTGCCGGACATTGCTTTAATTAACTAACATGCGACATTTGGTGGGCAGGGAGGTTTTCTGCGCAAAGTTCAAAGGACGACACGCGAACGGGATAAAGCACCTTCCTAAAGGGTTGTTTGCGAGCGGTTGAAACTCAACTTAATTTGAATGCTTCGCATCTCTGTGGTTACTTGATCAATTTATACGATATTTGATAATTTTAAACTCACTGGAATAAGTACTTCTTTTGTTTGCATCAAAAACGACATGGAAGGTTTAATTCCTCCAAATTCTTGGCATAATTTTGCAAGTTCTTATATAGTACGTACGTGAACATTTAGTTCAAGAGAAACACTCCGAAAGGTGTTCGAGAATCCCTAACCGAAAATAATCTTTCACATTCATTTACTGGTCGAGTTTAATATCACGGGACAACTACCCCTGAAGCGAAGTTCCCCGCATCGTTTCACGCATACATAAAACCTTTGTGTCGTGAATAAGTGCAATTACTTTCACCGTCTTGTTCAGCTCCTTCCCGAAGCTCCGGCATTAAGCTCGCTGCTAATAACGATGATCTTTATTACCTCTATAAAAGAGACTGAATCGCTGAACTGCTGAAGATTTAACGCAATATTAAAATATTTGCCCTTAATCCCGTTGTAATTGCCTCGATATCCTTTAAGTAAATCGGCCCTTTCGTAAAACTAATTTGCATTTTGTACCCTAAATTTCAGGAATAATTTTCTGTAAATTATGGAGTTAAGATTATAATAATTTAATGTAGTGCACTTCCTTTCCGTTCTCTTCTCAAGCATCCTGTATTTGCTGATTCTCAAGAAAACAAAACGTACAAAAAATTCGGACAGCACAAACCGCCTCAGTCTGCAAAGCGTCAGAAAGTAATTATGACTTTGCCTTCCGTCCCGTTCAAAGTTAAACCTGACGCCGTTAAAGTAAATTGCATCTTTAGGAATGCAAACTCTTAATGCACTCGTGTAAAGAAGAAACTAAAACTGGAAGCGGGTGGACGGGATGGTGTCGGCGGCAACTTGAGGGAGTACGGGTAATCAACGTCCTGGAAGTTGGCTGATGCCGGGATACCCGCAGGGAGTCTGGCACAAATTGAACACCGAAAATAGTGGATCTGCCTAATACCGGTGAATAAAATTCCGAACGGCGAGCACATCTTCGACCTCAACACCCTAAAGAGTTTTCAGGCGAAGCCAAGTACCAAGATTCGCTCTAACTACGCCATAGCGCTGTTAAAATCAGTTCATGTTCAATAAAAATGATTTAATATAAAACAAGTCAATATTGATTGTTTCAATGAAATAGTTTGATCTTACAGTACTAAAAATAATGTCAATATATATAGGGTGTTTATGGAAGTTATTTTTACAGAATAATTTCAAGTAAGTTTTAATTTGTTGGATTTATTCTGTTAATTAGAATTTATCTAAACCACAGATATAAAAACATACTAAAAGTAGATCATTTTTGCTTTTACATTCCACTATTTACTTGTGTTTCAAATGTTAAGACCAAAGTATTTTGAAATTAAACCAACAGGTATGAACGGTTATGATAATCTACAGAAAACGTGAATTAATAGCTGAAATAAATCCATTTAAATACAGTGTTTAATTTTGGGCAACTAGTTGCTTGAATTAAAAAATTCTCCATAAATCTATCTCTGTAGGCAATTGACTTTGAAGTATACTGTTGAATAAGTGGAATTTTCATGTTTCATTAATTTGCTCATTTCAAAACCAAATAAAAAATAACTCTGGAAATATATACACACATGTCTGCATTTGACGATCATTTATGTATTTTCATATACCAGTAATTAAAAGCTCGTTAAATCAAATCGAATGGAAGCTTAAACATTAATCAGCGCAATTTTGTATGCCATGAATAAATAATTGCGTTTCTAATTATATACATGGAGTGGGCCAAAGAGTGTAGGTGTAAGACATGGTTTAAACATTTTAAAAATCCATTTGGGTATTAATGTCTACATGGATTAGATGATTTTTTTGCAATGGAACATTTTACATAGAATTAAATTAAATCAAAGAAACAACTGAAGAAAATCAGAATTACTTTTGCACTAAACGCATACGCATTTAATATTTAAATTTGCAAAGTTATTTTCTTAACTAGTAGGAATAATTTATTTGAATTGTCTTTAATTTAATTATTTAAATTTAAATAAACTAAAAACGCTAAACACTTTTGGCTACCCTGTATATTTATTTACACATTATTTTCGTTAAACTTCGTAAGCAATATTAAGTCAAATTTGATAAATGAGCTAATGACGGACGAATTGAATTCACTAATTAACACGCTAGTTTATCAACTAATTCATTTTGCAACGCACAAATGGAATTCTATGTTTAATTAATGCGATTTTAATTATTACATTTATCTTTACTCGTTTGTGAAATTTGTAACAAATTTGCATAGAATTAACAGCGGAACATCTCCTCGGCATTTAATTTATCTAAATTTTAACTTGCACTCCTGCCTACATAACGTCAAATAGTGCATAAAAGAAGTAAGAAAAAGGAGGAGGTAATTATAAAAATCTGTTTTTAAAGCAAAACAAAAGCAAGCATCAAACATAAATGAAAATATTATGATATATTAATTAAAATACTTTGTTTTCCCTTAAAAATTATAACAAAATTTGTGAATATAATTTAATGGACAGATGAAAAAATTAATTTTATCCTTTTAAATTCTGAAAAGCATTGTCACATTTGAAAACAAATACGTCTTCTTCTTCTTTGGAATCCATTTAATATTTGTCTTCGCCAATGGAAGCGAACAATTCGAAACGAAGGAATTATATAGTCTCAAACGATAGTTCCTATAACGATATGGTATTATTCACGAGGCACGAATTCTCTGTAATTGTGTGTACTTCCAGTAAATTCCATTACAATAATTAAAGTCGCTATTGCCACGCCAAACCGCATTGTGGTAATTTCTTCGACGTCAACAATGTGGTAAGCCGCGCTCCAAAGCTCTGCCCTCGCCTGTCGCACGGCCCTCGTGTTCAACTAACGTTGTTAACCGAGTTCGATAGAGGCGCAACATTTTGGTACTTGAATTGACTGCATACTCTCTCTCTGAGCAGTCCCAATTCAAGAGACACTTAACGCCTCGAGTGGAAAGGGCTCTGAGGTTATTACGTTATTAATTATTTTATGACAGATTGTTATGTACAACACCCACAACAGTTCTAAAGGCATTTGAATATTCTGTGAGTTACTAGAATAACAAAATTGTTTACCTTCAAATACACATAAACGTACTTGTAGACAGACCACATTGTTAAAACTGTACCTTCTGGTGAGATACAAGAAAAAAATATCATACATGGCTCGCTGGAGATAAATTGAAATGTTCGTAGTAGAGAATGTTACAGAAAATATTATCTATACATCTAAATCTCATTCCTCGAGTATGCCTACGAGCATGTATACATGTGTTAAGAGGCATTAAAGAAAGCCAGCGATAAATAATAATGTGAATAATTTCTTGAATTTTTCATCTTAATTACTCACTTTTTCTCTAATTTAAAACGTAAAAATTTGTATAATTTATTGGGCCAGGCCGCAAATGAAGAGGGCTTTGCGAAGTTTGTTTCTGTCAACAATACGTCTTTTTAAAAAGCACGCTCGTTCTCCACTCGGGGTGACTTAGTAAGAATGCAGCAATTTAACATCGCGACCCTCCGCGATTAACACTCCGACTCAAATTTGGAACTGTATATTTCAGGGAATAATTTCCTGCTGGGTGAGATGACAAATAGTCCAAGTTTAAATGGCTTCAGTAAGATAGGGTACTAGGTTAAGTAATAACTTTATGTAGCAACGATGGAAATTTATTACTGCCCGTGGAAGAAAAAATACCATCATCCTTATTCTGTAGTTTATAATATTATCGATAAATTAGTTTTGTTACGATTTCAGATACTAAAATGATCGACTCCAATCATACTTGTCACAGCAAAAATAATTAACTAAGAGCACTTTATCACTCTATGCAGTCTTCCGTATAAATTGTTTTTAAATTCACATCCATCATTCTTTTATAATAAAATTGCTTTGTGTTGAGCGACGTGGCGTCCTGAAAAGTCGGCGAAAACTTCTGAGAACGTGTAGATTATTCTAGTCAAGCCATCACCCCTACTTATGGGAATGGCCTATACAATAGGGTATAACATTGCTTCCTCCTTAGTTCTATTAATCCCCAGATTTTTTTTATGTAGGACTAAACGGTCCCTATAATGTAACGATATATCCTGTAGCCGTTTCACTAGTCTTCTTCAATACTTCTTAAGGTTTGTACAGTTTCGATCTTCCAAAGCTTTGAAGTTTAATTTCAAGTAAATTGAGGATTCGTGGATTGTTGTTTCTAAGCTGTTTCCATGATGATAAAGCATTTAACGCATTTTGCCCCTGATACTCACATTTTTAAAAAGAAAAACATTTTCTATGTGATTTAATGCTTTCAGAACGTACTGAAATAAATTCTGTGTGTACCTTCATGTTAGAGGAGATTAATCAAATAATTTGAGAAAAAGGAGCACCGAAAATTATAAAGTTTGCTTTTGAAATTGCTTACGAAACTTATTTAATAAATATTTGTGTTTATAGAACTCCGTAAATTTCAGAAATTAATTACCGGAAATATCTGAGGCGTGACCTCGTGAAGAATTCTGCGAAAATTAGAATAGACCACGGAGCTGCTAGGGTTCAGATCGTTAACGTGTTAACAGCCAACCTCTTCTTATTTCCTTGTGTAAGATTCTCGGCGTAAACTCGGGGTATTAACAATTTTATCTATAATAATGTGGATTAAGAATTCTGAAACCAATTATCCGAAAACACTAATTACGGCGGGATAATTCTCGGGTTTATTTTCGGATTCGGGTTGAATCGTTAAAAGGGGATTTATTTTGGAATTGGAAAAGCTAGTGTAATGATATAAACGGTTCCGTAGGATCTAAATATATAAATTACTTCCCTGTTCAAAAATCGCATTTCTCACATTTCCGTTTTTAAAATCTTCAGGAATAAGTATTATAAGCACGCACATCGAAAGCTCGAAGCTGATGATGATACGTTTTTTTTTTTGAACAGTTTTATTAGAATATTTATAAATAACTGCAATTTAAAGTTTAATAATATAGAAAACATTTGCTCCGAGTTTTTATTATCATCCAACGCTAATTTGTTGTAAACTTTAAACTGTTATGTTGCAAAAATAAACATCCACTCAGAAAGACTACAGTGGCAGCAGAACGTGTATTTTAGATCTTTACAATTACCTCTATCTGCTGACTGGATTCGACTCAGTCGGATCAGTTGAGGATTTCAAGTTTGTTACAAAGTCGAGATGATAGCATTTTTGAACGTTATTATTACATATAAATTGCCAGTTGAAGAGGAAACTTAAATAATACGAAACTCACTAACTATGTACTTTAGGTACATGTCAGAAGAATGTTACTTATGTTTGTATATTACTAACTACATTTATTTACTTTAGAGCTTCACAAGAAACTTCTACGATTCATTAAAAATCGTCAAAGTTAAATTTTCTTCTTGCTTTAAAACGTCGTCCTAAACAAATTAATTTAGAAAACTAGAAATTATTTAAAAAGTAAAGCAATTTAATTTGTTCTTTCTTAGTTCTCTGCGATTTCGCCGTTATAGATGCTTCCCCGGGGTAGACTGAGGGTGAGTTTAGAAAGGTGCGATAGGAGAGGGCTATTAGCAGTCAGATTCTAATTCTGTTGCCTTAATTACATTGTCGCCGGATTCAGCCGTGCATCGGTACAACCTTAATGCGACCTTTCACATGTAATTAGAAGGTCCCATTAGTGATGTAATTACATACCTATATGTCGATATTTAACCCTACCGCCCCCATAAAATAACAAAAGCTGCACTCGACTTGTTTATCTATTGGTTTGTTATTTTTGCAAATCAGTTTTAATTTATTTATATCTTGCGTAACAATAGATAAAAAAAAGAATTGATTGAAATCATATTATTTAGTGTTGGAAATAAAGTTGAAGTGAAGTCAGTTTCAACATTTACACAACAAGGCAGCAAGTCATAAGCAATTCTCAAAAATATTGGATTTGTTTCGCGAGTGCTAAGCTTTCCCTGCATTTGCAGAATATATCTGGGATACATTTTTCTTCGGATGCAATAACGTGTTAATATTTCCATTCCTGTTATTACAGAACTTGTAATACAGAAACTTTACGTTTCGAAAACTAATTGGATTTCATAACATATTGTTTAATATGAAAGTCACTAGATTACAAAATGTAATTCACTTAATATAAGATTTCACGTAAGTTAATTGTAAATATGTTCCTGGTATGATTTTTAAATAAAGATAAACATGGTGCTTAAAACTATCTCTGTGTCAATAAATAATAAAAAATTAAGTACCTCAAAATAAAGTGCAAGGAAGTAAAAGGAGAACAATTTCGGTATAAATCCCCTTTGATTCAATATTTCACCCTTACGAATCAATGAAAAAAATCGCCGAGCTCTAATCGGCTTTCAAAGCATGATTTATCTGAATGTTTATACGTCGTACTGACGTGTACATAAATCTCGCAAATCCCCTTTTCCCCTGACTTTTTCGGCGTTTTTTACAAATTGAAAGGATAACAATACGATTCCACAACCTATAGAAATTTCTCGTAAGGCTATAATGTAATAGAGGAACGCAGCATTTTATTTTATTACACTAATGATATTTGCTCCGTATTAATAATTCCTGGTTACCACGACCGAAATTTTCCCTTCATATCGATTAATAAATGCACTATAATTATTGCTACGCATATATCCGGTCTAATGACGTTTACATATATCTTCTGCATATTTCATTGCCTCCTATATTTACACAGACAGAGTAAATACGTAGGGATGGTTTACTCAGTGAAATCGACCCCGTCGCAGCGATACACCGTCGTCGTGGCGAAGTGTACAAAATCAAACATTCATGCGAAACGTTGTCACTCAAAGTGGAAGCCCTGAAAACTGAATCAAAATTTCAGTTAACAGTTTATATGTAAATTAATGCAGATCTGTTTCTGAATCTAACAAGCGCACATACATATTCAAGAGGTGGGACAGCCTTTGCCATGTAAAAAATCGCCAAGCCTACGTGTGCATATATTTATAGGTGGTTTACATTTTTACCTCCTCAGGGGCAGGCAGGACGTTTTTTTATTGTGCTCAGTGTTTATGTTACTGTCACATATATCCGCTCATTATGCTGTTGTTGCCCAAATGTGAAAATCACTATTACTGTCAAATCGTAAAACTCTTTCTTCAATTAAGATACTTGTTTTCAATTTCATTTTTGAATTTATTAAAACTTTGATATATCAATCGTTCCTCAGGTACCGATGTCGCCCATCAAAGAATATGATTTGTAGTGGGTATTCTTGTTTTACGCAAGTAACTCCATTTTAATTAGCCCAAAACATTAAGGAAACCATTGTAAACGTAGGTAATGAAAATATCGGTATAAGAAATCGGTCTTCTGTAGAGGAGAAATATTTAATATTTGAAATATTAGATAGAGAATAAATTATAATTATAACATTGACGTAAAGCGATTGACGAAGCGTCAGTGCACTAGACCTTCAAACACCGAAAGTCACCTGCATGCGATTGGTGAAACACGTGTACGATAAAATTGCATATTAAACTTGTTAAAATTTGCGCACTTTACTTAACGGGACATACTGCTACTACAATAATTTGATCAGCAAAATCCAATTTAATTGACAAATAATCACTAGAAACTAAAGCCCGTTTTAGATGGACGATAATTCTCTAGAGAATTCGCGATAGAATTCTATCTGTAAATTTTATAGACCGTGTAATACAGCTAAAGTTTTGTCGGCAGATTTATCTCAATAAAATTGCGGAACAGCGCATGCGCCTGATTCGAATTATAGCCATGATTTGCATTTCTTCTATAATTCCATGCATAATTATGAGAATAATTCTCTCTACAATTACCGGCAGAATTCTATCGCGAATTCTCAATAGAATTATGTCCCTTGTAAAATGGGCTTAACAAACTACTTTATTTATTTATTACACAAAATACCATTCTTTCTCTTTATCAAAACCTTTTAAATATTCTTTATACAGGCTGTTCTTCAACTTGATGCAAAAAAATTAATGGCGTATGTGGTACGAAAGCATCAAAATTAAAAGGAAAAAAAAATAAAATTCATACCGACATCCGGCAATTCCCTGTGAAATGTTTAGAACCGCTGGACGCAACGGACGGTGACCTTCATTCACAATAAGTGTTCGAAGTTCCCCCCCCCCCTGCGCGAAACATAAACATACGTCGGCTCGACGAAGCAGGGATTCACATGTGTTACGGAATTGGTTTTCGGATATTTTCCATTGCGTGCGTTGAGTTCGCCTATTGTATTTGCTTCTTCGGCGTATACTGGATTTTTTAAATGTCCCCACTTATAAAAATCTAATGGATTAAGGTCTAATATTTTCTAATATTTAAATTTACATCCTCTAGGAGTTCCGGCAAATTAGTTTGCAAGAAACTTAAATACACCATTTCGTCCAAGAGATTAGGTAAAACAAATTGACCAATTAAGGTGCTGTTTAACACACCTGGACACAGATTGACCGAAAAGCGTTGTTGAAAACTACGGCGCCACATTGCATGAGGATTTTTTCTACCCACACTGCATCCCTTGTAAACACTGATTCGTCGTAACAGTGTGCATACAAACCTCTTGCAGCCTACGCATTTTGACACATTCGCCGTAAATTAAAATCATGTCCACAAGAACAGTATTGGAAAATTCAGCCATGTTTTTAACGCGACAGCTGACAACTGACCCACTTAACAGCCGATGCTGATATCAACAAATTTCTCCGAGGACGTAATTACATCATAAAAATAAACCAGGAACTATCAAACTGTTTCATCGTTCGCCAAAAACGTTTATTATCTCTAATATTTATTAATCAATTGTTATACAAAAACTGCTTCATTCTATCACTTTTAATGTAAGCTTTCACTGGTTTCATTTTGCACAGTTTGATTAGAAAAAAAATTGGTAAAAAAAAGGCACATAAAATAGTTTGTATACTGTGTGTAACATTTAGCAAATTTAGCAAAAGATTTTGGACGTAGAATTTCGAATCTCTTTCTTACTCTCGTCGTGACTTCCAGAAGCAAAGGTTGTACCTGACGAACCCTTGTAAATTAATAAACTGAAGAACATTGGATAGTTAATCCAATTTCCTGTAATCATTAACTCTCGTCCGTTAGATCGTTAACAGTCAGTTTTCTGTTTCGATTCGATTCAGAAATTCGTGGAATATGACGTAGTCCATGATTATTTACAGGCGCACTGCACTTCTGTATAACGTTACATTTTCCGAATGAGACGAATGGCTGCAATCTATTAAACCTCTTAGAAAAGCGAATCGTGATGCAGCAGCATTAAAGTTCTTGGCAATAAATAACTGCACGTCTGGGATTGTCTAATAATACTCTTTCTTTAAAGTGGATCAAATGGAGAAGTCTGATCTGGGAAATAGACTTCCCTAATATGAAGAAAAACGAACTAACTCATTTTCAGAAAGATACTAACAGGAACTAACAGATCCAGAGCCGGCTTTGCCGTAGCGAAAATTCAATTGGGAACCAAGTGGAAGCTGAGAAGTCTCTAACGTTCTTAATTGTTTTGGAAAAATTAGGTTTGGAAAGTGAAAAATAGCAAAGTCTGTGCATTTTAACCGTCCGATTTACATATTATGTATTGTAATGATCGCCCCACGTTGGGGTGCCAATATTTATTATATTGAGTAGTTGCGGTTAATATGTTGTGGACGTGCTTTTTACGTGTCCGTGAGCCTTTTTTTCTCATTTTTGTCAATTACTGTCTTTATGTATGTGGGTACGTGTACTGCTTTCTTTTTGTCTTTCTCTCAGGGGTTTCTTGGGTTGCTCGGGATTACCCACGTTTCGTATTATGGCCCCACGGCGGACACATATAATGACGAACACAGAAAAATGAAAGGGAGAGTCAGTGTCAAATGTGTATACGTCAGTGCGTGTAAGAAAAAGAAATGAAGAAAAGGCTTTATCAAAAACTGACCAAACTGTATACCTGTTAGCACAAGTTGGCCAAATCACCTTTCACAAGGTTCGATGGGCCTCTTGCCCTACAGATGTATACTTTGTCAAAGGGGGACGCTCTGTACTGCCGATCACGCATGTGTCTCAACTCTTTCTCAAGAGAGAGGCGCCCTTCGACAATACCTAAACGTCTCCCGTTGTCCGGTGTTTATTTATATATATAAAAAAAATTGTTTGTGTTGTCACGTATGCCCTACCTGGAAGCGCTCTCCATGTTGGTAGTGAAGCAATAAGGATACAGAGGGTATTCAGGATCCAGTGAAAGTTCTTTGGTTCTTATTAATGAAAAGATCTCGTTGTATTTTAATAAATTTTTTTGTCTTTTACCGAAATGTTACCTGCAGAGGTCGAGGAATCAATCCGTAAATCGCGAAACGCTCGACACTTCTATACAAGTGTTCGTTACACAAAGCTTCATAATCTATTAAGAAGACTGGAACCTGATCCCAACGAAGGCGTACTCGTCGGCCGTCTTCAAAATAGACTAGCCTCCTCTTATTCTTGCTGGGCTTTTTCCCGTCCACTGGATAATGTGTGGCTGTGAGTGGCCCCCGGAACAAGCCAAACCTTCGCTGAATGGTTATTTGATTCGTCGTGCTGCAATTATACTTTCTATAACTGCTGCGTTTGCATTCGTAAGTATCCCTTTTCGTTTTGTATTTGTCATCTAGTCTGTTAGATGCATGTCGTTCTGTCGAAACGTCTCGTCACCTCGTTAAGTTGTTTCGTAAGCTGTTGTTGAACATCTGCTGGATCGTAGCACTGTTGTAAATGTTTTAATTCTTATCACGTAATGTAATTGTTTAAATAAAAATTTTCAAAAATGTAATTAACACAGCAGTATGTTTTCAGAGTTTGGGAAAGCAGAGCTATGATAAATGGAGCTGCAGTCTCTGGCATTCTTGACTTTTTTGGGAAATATGGATTTGGAAGACATATCTTAGATCAAAACCACAACAATTTTCTCGCTCGCAGTGAACAGTAGAGGGCATCAAACAAATCGAACAACTCTTAATCTTAACCAACCTTAGGATTATTAACTATATTTACACCAAACAATGGATGTCTAAGGTGAAAGATTGCGAGGACTCGACCTCTAACTGCCCGATTTATATATTATATTATAGATTCTCAGAATTTGAGAAAGCACAGCTGCAACCAATGGAAGTTTCTAACGCTCTTGACTTTTTTGGAAAAGATGGATTTCAAGGGTGTAAAATATCTTAGTTATGAACCACAATAGATTTCTTAGGGCTCGCAGTTAATAGTAGAGAGTTGAGAGCATCAGATGAATCAACCACTTTCAATCTTAACTAAATTTATTTAACAACTGTACAAAGTTCTACTAATAAATGCGAGCAGTAACGATACGAATATACTTTGGTACCTTTTTTTTTTTTTTTAATTTAGGCATGAATTTAATTATTATACTCCTAGAAATTTGAATTTGTTTTCTCAAGTCTCCTTGATCTTAACGAATTTGATTTTAAAAATTTGAGGCCCATTAAGACAATATGTTCATTGTAAAATAACTCGGTAACCATAAAAACTCCCCCATCGTTTTACGATTTGCACACGTAGCGCACATTAAATGAAATAAATTCCTCATTATGATGACTGGGGCACTTCTCCCGCCCGCTAAATCATCTAAATTTGCTTGTCGTTGCGTGAGACTGGGGTCGGCAGGAGCTGGCGAAATCAATATTTATATTTAGCAGGTAATTAAGAGGTGCAAAAGTTGCTCCCTTGTTACTTGCGCTAATTCCTGTGTCAGCTCTCAATCATCACGTGATTAATTCCTCCTCCTGGTAGAAGGGCCTCATCGGGAGCGACAAACTCAAAATCGATAGCAACGCCAACTTTTACCTTCGAGTGTTGAGTTCAAGGGCGTCGTGAGTGGTAAATTAGATTTTCGTGCGACGCGTGTGTGTGCAATTATAACAGAGTTTGAACTGTGCATGCGGTTTTGTTGGGGATTGCGGTAACAATTTGTTAAAAAATTCATGCTCTCCTCAATCGGGAATTAATTTGTTACAGAGGCTTTTGTGGCATATCACGCACGCCGTGTAAAGGTTAATAAACGTGCTTCCTGGTATCAATTCATGGTAAAAAATGGAGTGCAATAATTTGGAATGCTTTAAAATGATTCTTGATGTCAACCCTTTCGTTATTATTTTGGTCACGCAGTTGACAGGCATGGAGTTACCGTGGACAACTATTGCAAGCTTTTTAACTCTCATCAGCAAGATTTGACAGAATTGTCAAATAAAAGTAATTTTATGAATAATTCTGCTGCTTTTAATCCCGCAGAGGAGAATTAGTTTTCATAAAACATCTGAGAAAAAGTAGTCTAAAGTCAAGTTCGTCCAAGCCCAAGCACTTCCGGCATTAATATCCATCGGGAAGACAATTTAACGTAATAAAATTTAAAACAGTGAAAGTAAATTTAGGCGTTCATAACTGCCACGGCGGTGTGTTACCAGGCATCTCTAGAGAAATTTCAGTCTTTAAATAAATCATAGAGCGCGAATGAAAATGAGTTTTTGCTCTTAGGACTTCAGCGCGCTAGGATCTTGATTTACGTCCTATTACAAAGACACGCGGACCTATTTAAAAGGACGATGATCATTTAGTTAAGGTATTTTTCCTAATAGTAAGCGGTTACGAAATTAGTCCATATCAAGATACTTAAAAGATTCTTTTTCGGTTCTAATGTGCAGGAAATAACCTGAAATCTATTCTAAAAGAGTTTGCAATAAATTGAAACGAGATTATCACACTTCTTGATTAACTTTCTTCTATTCTATCACGGGAAGATTCGACTGTGGAATATTCTCTGTCTATAAAAGCAGAACAGAGACCAGAATTTAAAGAATTTTGAGCGTGACAGGCAACCATGAGCAAATAAATTAGTTTTTAATTAATAAACAATAATTTATTTTGAATCCCAATTAATAATAGCTTTTTACTTTGCAACCACTGGAATATAGGTACATTTGAATTCCGGAAATACGTCGTTATCGAAGTTGACGACCATCCTACATATATAGTCGTTTAATTAATTTTCAGATGTTTTGATTTAATTTATTAAATGAACGTCAGAAAAAAATTAAAATTTATAACGCCCATAACAGTGAACGTTTAAAATGCCCGCTCGCAATATTAATATCGATTTTAAATTTGAATATTTTTCAATGAAAATCGAAATCCTATTTACGGTGGGCTCGTGATGGTGCAAAGTATGATGAATGCTTAATAGAAATTGGGAAATTAATAATCGACCTGAAAATTTGTGCTGCCTCCCGTCGTGCCGACCTTCCGAAACGTTCGAGGTGGTTAGTATTTATGACATAATTTAAGACGGGGGAGATTTATTTTAAACAAGATACACCTCATTTTCTGCTTAATTTAATTTCCCGTTCGCATTCAATTTGTGGTTATTTGTGCTAGCTCCCGAAGTTTTTGAATTAATTCCGTGATGCAGGATTATTTAAATTCGCTTTTTTATACCGCGGAAGATTAATGTTACTTAAACTACATTATTCGCATCATTTCGCAACGAATCGTTCCTGGAAGAGGACACAGAAAATTATTTGTTCCTTAATATATAATTTGTATTAAATACAAAATGAAATTAAATTCTACCTCATGCCTCTGTATTCTAATTTAATTCGAGTTAAGTAAAAATGTTTGTTGTTGAAATATTAACTTCACCAACCCTTTTAGCTCAAAAAATATCATTGTCGCATTAAAACATATTTAATCGAATCGTTACCTGTTCGAAACTGTATACAAAAACTAATTTCATTTGCAAATGTTCATGGACATTAAATGGATTTCTCGTGTACCTATTTTTGTAAAAACAGCTTTTCAGTCAGTTAAAAAAATGTGCCGAATGAAATATTAGTTTTTTTCTCCGCTTTAATGTTGTAATATACACCTGACACGGGTAAATTAAATTCCGCCCAAAAATATTTGAATGCGTTGCATGCATAAAAAAGCGAATCGGTCCGGTACTTTAGGTCCAGTAATTATTGTACAAAAGCTGAAATTCATCCGCATTTTTTTATTATTATTCGTGCGAAAATTGGTGAAATTCAAGTGTGTGCTGAACAAGCTGAGCATTTATTGCCGTGATCCATAAATTTAAATGTAATTTGAATTGTTCGAAATTTATGTTTGCAAATGTGCTTTTGTGTATTCATTATTTCTTCTTTTCGACGTTGCACAATTTAATGAAGCTGCAGAAGGAAATACCAAGTACTGTTTTCAAAAACGAGTGACAATTATAAATAAAGGATTTTAAAATAAATTTGTTTTTTATTTTGAAGTACAGTCGATTACATTATGTTCTGAGCCATTATTTAAGTGAGTACTCGGCTTCGTTTACGATGATGAACCCAGTTTTTAAATTTGGCCTAATTTGATGCATAGTTTGTTTGTACAGTTCATTGATTACAGATAATCTCACAATCCAAATTCAAAGGAATTAAATCACAACTTCTTGGAGGCAAACTAGCAGTTGCATTTCTTGAAATTACCACTTCACCAAATTTTTCTTGAAATAAGTTGATAATGACATTTGCAGCTTCAGTTCTTAGACCAACACAATCTTATGAGGGTATAAATTCAAGTTCTTTCGCAATATACGCCGAGTTTTTGTTCTTGAGGACGGCGAGGAATCCATAAATTAGCAATTTAGCTACTATCTCTTCACTCCTTGCATTTTGATGTTTTGTTGGTGCTTAATCCTATAGCTTGATGGATTTAACACAACTTTGGATGGTCGTGTGGTACAAGAATTTTCCCAAAACCGAAATCAAAACCTTCCCATGAGCAAGCACCCTAACGAGTTTTATTTGGAAGAGAAATACGTTTGCCATTTTGCTTCAAAGAGATCTGCGCTTTCTGTAGGACTTGAAACAAACTCGCTTGGAAGCCATTTGGCCTCCCCTACAACCGACGATCCAAGAATCCGAAATTGCAGATAACTTAAAAAGAAGATCATGAAGTTAATGAACGATTTTCGAGCAATTTATGTATATTCAGAAGCATCACCCTCTCATCCAACCGTTTATATTATTAAACTTGTTTCTCCAACTTCAAAATAAATTTCCTTTTAACGATTCAACACGAATCCGAAAATAAACCGGCGTAATTAGAGTTTTCGGATAATTGGTTTCAGAATTCCTGATCCACATTATTATAGATAAAATTATTAATACTTCGAGTATAGGCCGAGGGTCTTACAA
Organism: Serrognathus titanus; assembly: GCA_039766575.1. Classification (NCBI taxonomy): domain Eukaryota; kingdom Metazoa; phylum Arthropoda; class Insecta; order Coleoptera; family Lucanidae; genus Serrognathus; species Serrognathus titanus. Next base: position 67,183,585 of record CM077911.1, read on the forward strand.
GGAAATAAGAAGATGTTGACTGTTAACACGTTAACGATCTGAACCCCAGCAGCTCTATTCTGGGAGCTCGAATTTTCGCAGAATTCTTCACGAGGTCACGCCTCAGATATTTCCGGTAATTAATTTCTGAAATTTACGGAGTTCTGTAAACACAAATATTTATTAATTAAGTTTCCCGTGCCAGTCCTGTAAGCAAACTTTATAATTTTCGGTGCTCCTTTTTATCCAAGTTTCATATTCGTTTAAAAATAGGTACAAAATTATTACATATCAGTGAAGCGAAATATCCGCGCATTCTAAAAGCATTCGATTAAAAATTACAGATCAACTTTTTTGGGAATATAAGAAATGAGTTTCTAGAGAATGCGTTAACCTCCATTATTATGGAAATATATGGGAATATACGAAGCCATTTATATAATAATCGACAAATATTTACTTCCTTATTCAATAATACAGATAATGATTTTCTTATTGCCTGGTCGTTGAAAACATCGTAGACTACTATCAGAACTAAAAGGAATCATTTTGATATCTTTGTTAAAAAATCAACTGTGATATAACTTTGTAGGAGCGCTACAATAGAACTATCTTTACGAATCGATTTCACTGATATTTTCCGTCGTATTTAGGGAGAGCTATTGTGGTTTCTTGCGTTTTACCGTAAAAATTGAAGGAGCTAGACGAAACCAAGACCAAAGAAGCGGTACAAAAGATGTTGCCAAAAAAAAACATGATCTTAATAGAGAAGATCCAAAAAAATATATTCCAAAAGGAGAAAAATAAGGCATCACTTAACAAACAACAATAAACGAATTTTCAGTTTACCTAAGGTGAAACTTCAGGCCTTTTTAACAAATGAAATTAATTACACTTTCATACTTAAAAGATTCTTCATCAGTTCTAATGTTGTGCAAAAGTTAAATCGTATATTTTCAGAATCCATTCTAAAAGATTTTTCTAAAAATTGAATTGAAATCCTCATTTAATATTATTCATGGGAAACACAATCATTCATCCCTTTCACTAATTGGGTGGTCTAAATATCAGCTGACATTACAGAATATTTAACGTGAATTTGACGCTAAAGTACTGCACAGTAACAGTCACCAGATCTATAATTGCAGTAAACTTCAAATATTAGTAAGTAGTTGAATGAATGGGAAAAACTATTCACCACATTTTCTCTTCCTCAAAGTAGGATGATTTTTCTTTATTAGGGAATGTGCAAGTACTTTGATAATACGTGAAAATCTGGGACAAAGTATTAAAATATTTACTGCGTTTTCAATCTATTTCTCTAGATTTAGAGCACTCACGGAATATCTTCATCATCTATTATTGCATGAGGTTAATTAAAGTAGGATAAAAATACTCTGAGATTGCTCTAAAATCGTAAATCGAAGACGCTATACTAACTAAAAAAAAATAAATCTGTGTCGTAGTCTGATTAATTAAAAAAACACAATTAAAACAAATACATTCGGCGTAGCTAGCCTTCATCAATTGAACTCATTAAGGCAAGTCATTCTGAGCTAACTCGATTAATATGATCTGATTTCTTGTACACAGATAGTTCTCTGCATTCAATCAACTCTCGGTTAGAGTTCGAGCAGACATACCGCACAAACATGACAAATTTAGCAACAAACTTCGGTGCATTAAACAAATTATCATAAAGAGTAAACTTTAATTAATCGTTCGCAAATTACGACCAGCCGTGTTTGCGTTATCCGTATGCAAAGCGGCGGATGAGACTTGGTATCAAACACGAAATTAGAAAGCACATGCATCAGACATTAACTCCGCATCGGCGACAACTATTAGTTCCTAATTAAAAGTTGAACTGTCAGATCGTTTGCCAAATTGATCGTAAACATTTAACGTTCCCCGTCAAAGCGGATACGTACGGTGTCATTAAAGTTTGGCGTGCATTTGTTGTGTTTCGTTTAATTGCAGGCCTCCTGTCAGGTAAAGTTTAATTTAATTTTCTTAGGGATTATGGCGCGCACACCGGAACTGGAAATTTAACTCGCGATGCTGTATCTCCGTCTCTATCTGTCGCTTTCTTAACTCCTTCGCGCTCTTCGCATGTATGGTGTAAAAGCTTTCCAAGTTTAAGTGAATTAGAGCGTTAGGTGTACGAGATTTACAATCATCCGAAAACAGTTTCAATTAAGAACAGGAAATCATAATCTATTAGTTAAAATTTAGGGGTTATTTTTTTCTAAAATTTATACACTTTTGGCATGAGATATATATTTGTTGTGTATATGTTTTTCTCCTTCTCTTGATCAATACTATGTGGTACAAATCGGTTCTCTAAATTGCACACAGTAATAAAAATATGTTTTGCTAAAGCAACTCATTAATTTCAGCAATTTCATTAACAAAATTAATTAAATTTACATCTCGTCAACAGCAAAAGAAATCTTTGTCGTGCTATATTGAAAATTTGTCTTTGTTGTATTAGAATAAATGTCCAGATTAATCATACAATGAGGAACCGACGAGGAACTTTTAAATACTCGAAAAGCCGCTTGCGAGACAATGGGCGTTTAAAATTCTCTGCCCTACGCCAGACTGCTTCAACAAGGGAAAGTGTCCGCTTAATTGTAAAAAAAATCAATTAGTTCCTGGAACCTACTCATCAAAATGTATACAATTAAACCGAAGTTTTCCATTTAATAAACGCAAACACATATGAGTTTCATTAAATTATGGGAAAACATGCAATATCAATTAGAGTATGTCAAGAGAATATCGAATTCAGGCTTAAGGAAATTCAGGGATATAATTTTTGAACCACTCTATTTTCTTTAGAATATAATCAGATTAAATTTAAATAATTAAATAATAATTTTAACAGATTTAATTAAATATACTATATACTAAAATATAGTCAGAATTATATTTTGTGAGAAACTAGGTTTTATTTATTTGTATGCCAACAATGAATACGTTGTACTATTAATTATATGAAATATATCACGTAGATCAGGTGGGATGATAGCAAGCATTGTATTTACAACCACTTAGTATAAACCAAGAATATAATATAAATAAATGTAAAAGTAATTTAGTTTAGGTAATGAAAGAGAACATTAACACTTTTTATTCATTGACGATTTAGAATTTGCTTTACGCACATTTTTGTAATATGGAGGAGAAATTACTTTTACAATGTAAAGCATGGATTTATGTGCACTTTTAGGTTACGAGTCATCACTCTATAACGCGTACGCCTGACTACTTAAAAAGATTACTCATGACCTAAAAATGCATCTAATTACGTGCTTTAGTCATATGTAAATGAGTTTCTAGAAGAAAATGTATAGTGGACTGTAACTTTTTATAAAACAATAATAAATTAGTTACGAAGAAAATCTGTTAGCATTTTACAAAATGAAAATGATTTCTATGTGCATACTGCACCTTGTAGTACAGAATACGTAGATTTACTGAGAAAGAAAAGTAATACCTCCCCAATAGACTTTTAAGTCGCGATCTAAAAGGTAAACAAACATGTACTGAATTTTATTTCATGTTTTTATATTGTGTTTATTTACCTACTTGCTCGTTTGTTAATTTATATCAGGCTTCACCATAATAAAAATTATCAATCACATTAATTAGTACACATAGCAAATAATTAACAGTTTCATCGAACGTAATTAGAAAATACTCATAAATATCGATAATAAATAACAAAACATCAGAATAAATATGAACTAAAATTGAAAATATTTACTCATTATAAAATGCAACGACTGTTAAAATTTAGTTCGATTCGTAATTAACAAATATTAACCTAAACTCGCATATATTACTGTAAACACTATTTATTTTTACACTGAATTTCGGGAAATGTATGTACATAATTAAATATGGTGACTTTTAAATTGAACCTTTTCTATTCTGATGGTATTTAAATACTTATAAACAGAACGTTACCATCTTGATTTGGGTTTGTTTCATCTTTCATTATTCTCTTGATTTTAATTGCAAGGTTAAATTGTTATTAATTTGTTTCGACTCTTCATATATAGACCTAAGCGTGTTTGCTCTATAGGAATTCAATGAGAACAAATAGCGCAGCAGAGAAAATTGAAAAGTGAACTTTATGCGAATGAGGTAGTATTACGTTAAGGGCAAGGAAGCACATACAAAGGCCTCTTTAGCATGCCTATACCGCTTTTTGTCTGTCATATTGCCTATGTTCTCACTTAACAACAACGAACGTTATGAAATCCTGTGTAATGTAAAAGTTTCACAGATTGACCACTAATACACACAGGTTGCCCTAATTTAGATAAACGCAATAATGTTACGTTTGATGAACAAAAGTTAAATTCCTTCTCACATTTTCAAAATAAAGAAATTTTATCAGCACCCGTACAATGCAACTATGATTTTATTGCCATAGTTATTACTTTTAAATTAGTTTATGGACTTAAACTCCATCTATAAAGTTTCGACATATTTTAGATCATGCTAAATGTTATGTGTAACTACTAAATGCTAAATGCTATGTGTTGCTACTACCTTGTAAACTTTATTAAATACTAGGGAAGACGAGTAGGGTAAACAGGACAGTTGTTGGCCACCAGATAGTTATTGGCCATTTAATTTTATATATATAAAAATAAGCAATTAGCTTGCCCTACTAACTTTTAAAATATATGGTCAAAAAATGGCAGACAAGATTTCATATTGTTTAGTTGGCAGCATTTTCTACAGTAGCTCTTAACGTGTCTACGCTTTCCATGTTGTTCAGTTCTTAGACAAATTTTATCGTTTGTTTAAGGTAGGTTCGCTATTCTAATTTTTAAATTACTTTCAATAGTAATTGCATACAAAGGTGTTTTTTTATAATTGTCAATTATCAATTTTGATGTTTTTCATCTCAAATTAAAAGAGGTTAATTGCTTTTCTCTTTTTTTTAGTATAACAATAACAATATAGTCAAATTATGTAGGAGAGAGTAATTGGCCAGGGTGGCTAATAACTATAAGCCGGACTAAAATAAATAATCATACAAGTTTCTGTTTTAAATGATGTTTTAAGTAACATAGTACAAGCGCAATTCAACTTTTTTGTTTTATAAGAATATTACATAGTTATTGGCCGGTGGCCAATAATAGCTTTTTAATTAGGCCAATCACTATCAGAAGTATTTCGCAAAACCACTGGGAGTTAAATATTTAATTTTTTTATAGATCTTTATAACTTAAAATGCCAAAAGTGCGAGAAGGCGCTTTATATAAAAAACATCATAAACAAGAAGACGTTGCTAAAGACGTCGAGGCAATTAAAAACGGAATGAGCCAGAGACATGCTACAGCCCAGTTTAAAGTACCTAGAGCTACACTTCAATTTAGGTTTGGTCCCAACTTCAAAGAAAAAACTACGCGCGGACCAAATCCTGTACTGAGCTTACAAGAAGAAAGTTTGTTGGAAAAATGGATTATCAGTGCACACAGAAAAGGGTTCCCTCTAAGAATAGAGGACGTACAACTATCTGTCAAAAAGTTTATAGATGACAATCCGAGAAAAAATCAATAATAATCCAGGGGAAGGGTGGTACAAATCATTTTTAAGAAGACATCCAAACATAGCTCTAAGGACATCAGAAGGAATAACAGCAGCTAGTTCTGTTATTTCTGAGGCGCACATCCGCAAGTGGTTCGAAGATAATGAAATTTGCTTAAAAGAAAAAAAATCTTTTTAATATCCTGCAAGACCCAACACGTGTATTTAACGGTGATGTCCCAAAAATAAAAAAGTTTTGGCACCCAAAGGGACAAAAACTGTGTATGAAATAGAACACCATACTAAAGTCAACTTAACAGTCACGTGCAAACGGGGAAATAACATCGTATCAGAGAATGTATTACCCGTTCTGTACCAGATTCATGGGGTGTCGCAAACAGCGATAACGGCTAGATGAAGATTGAAATATTTTTTGAATACATTGCGAATATTTTTTACCCACATCTCAAAAAAACAGGAACTGCATTTCTCATTTTACTCTTCGTCGATGGGCACAGCACTCACTTAACTTACGAGTTCAGAATTACAAATCGTTCTTATTGCCCTCTATCCTAATGCTGCAAGAATTCTCCAACCGGCGGATGTAGCAGTTTTTAAACCGTTGAAAGGTGGCTGGAAACAAGAATTACTGGAATTTAGAAGACACAATCCTTACGACATAGTTACGAAGGAAAAATTTGCATCTCTACTACAGATAATCATCTTAAAATGGATATCGTTAAAAGTGCATTTAATGCCTGCGGTACCTGTCCGTGGTCAGCTGTTTCTGTACATTATTCAAAGTGTTTAAGGAGAATAAGTAAAAATAAAATAATTGCTAATAACATGGACATTAGTGATGATGACTCTATAACATTCAGACAATTTCGTCAAATCTTCGGAAACGAAATAAATAGCTGATTGAATAACATGTCCCTAGATGGCATTAACGCATACGAAAGTTTGCTGAAAAGAATATTAGAAACTTTTAAAAGAAAATGTAATAATGAAAACAGTGAAGATATTATAAATGATAGTGATATTGTCAGTAATGGACCTATAGAAGAAGGTAACAATAACATAAGTGAGCTACACCAATTTGTAAACGAGAAACATCTGTTGTCTGTTCAAGATTTGGATATGTTGAACTCAACTGAAACTAAAACAAATTCAAGCACACAACTCGATACCTCGTTAACAAAGTAAAAGGGAAAAAGCAAAGTGAAATCTTTTGTTCTTACTTCAAATGCTAGAAAAAGAGATCATTTAAAAAAATTGAAAAAAAAGAAGGAAGTTGAGTTATTGAAAGAACAAAGAAAACAAAAAGATTAGAAGCAAAACAAAACAAGGAAAAAGAAACACAATTAAAAAGACAAATTCAACAAGAGGAAAAAAAACAACATAAAACGTCGTACAAACAAAATGAAAGAGTCCTTGGAGAAACAATAACAGTAGAGCCCTGAACAGAAATATCAGCTAGAAATATGTGATGAAAATATGGTCAAGAAAAATATTTATAACAGATCTGAAGCTATACTCTCTAAAAAAAAGCGTAGAAATAAATTTTCAGAACCTAACAGAAACAAGATGCAACCAAGATAGAGTTTTGAATCTAAAAGATGACCTATGGTTTGATGTGAAAAGAGAAGAGAATCAAGCAGAAGAAGAAGATTTCACATTTTAAAACGTAGTACCAGATACAGCTAAACGCGTACTAAATCTCGGAGCAGATTATTATCAAAAAATTAAAATTATTTCAAATATTGTCGTCAAGCCATGCCAGAAGAATTTGACTATGTACAAATGAATTTATTATTCTTGTGCAGAAAATATATCCGCTAAATTTATTGGAGTAAAATGTATTTTTTGTATAAGAACTTACCACGTTAAATATATTTTTAAATATTTTGAAATAAAAAGTGAATCGTTTTGTTGCGCTCTATGCTCAAAGTTAAAATAATTGAAGGGTTCAGGAAATTTACCATCATTCCTCTGAGTTCCTGAGATGTATGTATTTTATAATTAAATTATTTAAACTCGAATTTCAAATTTTAAGTTTTAATTACAAAGGAAAAAATTATTAATCTGACAAGTAGGTACATAAGTATGTTCTAACAAGCTGCCAATGACTATTTAGAATGATATGACAATAACTGTCACGAGTTGGCTTATAGCTGTAAATTTTCAATTAATTCACAAAATATACTTTCATACATTTTTATATAATTTATAAAGCATCTTACTCGTATCCTTATGGTTGCCTGCTATTCTCTGAAGATGCTTGCATTTTGGTAGACTCCTTTATCTGTACCAATAAAATAAAATCTTGAAATAAGTCTCACGTATATCCTTAAGAGGCCAATAACTGTACGGTTTACCCTATTACCCGTATAAATGTTACTCGGGAACCATATTTTTTATCCGAGTAGAAGTGGGAAACTAAGGATGACTTTGGGTACCCGAGTAACCGGTTCTACCCGTATAATTATTACCCGGGTATAATTTTTTACTCAAATACCCGTTATTATTCGTATAATTTGTCAACGGAAAAACATCTGTTATTAATTATTGATTATTTTTAACATTAACTCAATAACATTTGTGTATTATTTTCAATTAAAATATCCACGAGTAGTCGAATTTGCACAAGTATTCGAACGTATACGGGTCCTCGAACTTCTTTGGCTACCGGAGCTCATATGATTACCCCAGTACTATACGGGTACCTGATTAAAGGGTACCCGGATAGCTCAAACCTATGGGTGCGTCAACCCTAGTAAATACATTTATCTGAGTGAGTTAATATATGTATGTGAAATTAATTTGTATGTATGTCGTTTTTCTTAATACTATAATGCATGTAATCTTAATAAACAGTATTATGCTAGTGTTAGAGAAAATGAAGTGCAGAATATTCCACTTTAAGTTGAAGCAATCTATAGTATTTAAATCGTAGGTATAAAATAAAGTCACTTTAAATTTAACTTTTTATCCTTAATAAGTTAAATACAAATTGTAAGTTGAAGAAAATACTACATATCGTAGAAGGGGTATAACCCTAAAAGACCATCCAATCGATTATCGCAGGTGGACACAATCGACGTCGCTCGGGGATGGCCACGTTATGAGAGGTGGTCAGGTGGAATATAAAATTTTCTAGGGTGCACACACTTGCATAAGCAGGATCTCCGATATGCACGGCCATGGGAGTTGTTGAACTGCGGTGAAATATGATGTATCTTGATATTCATGTCCGAGTTCGGGTTACAACACGCCGGAATATCAGATTTAAATTTTATGTATCAAGTTTATAAAGTTTTATGGGCGTGTATTTTAAGCGGTTGAATTAACTTTAAACTCCAATAAAATGTTTCCTGAATGCTGCCATGGCTTTATAACTTTTAATGCTCTTTTTCCTGACTTTCTTATTTATTTGATTAACCATAAAACTAGAAGATGAGGTATTTTATTATGTGTTTAAGTAACTATTAACTATAACAGTTTTTAATAATTTGCAGGTAAAAATAAAAATATAAATGTGTTCCAAAAGCATTTACAGTTTATGATAATACAACAATAGTTATTTGTATCATTAGGTCAGAAACTGTCATTTTGCAAGTGCGAGCACGGTTTTGCGAAGGTGAGACGTTAGCCGAGACTTCGCAGAGCAGTTTCGGGCCGTGTGAGATACACTATTTTTTGGTCCGACCAATTTTAAATTGTCTCAAAAGTTCAAAAAAATTCAAATTGTTTGCGCTAGGAATGTATTCAGGTTGGCAACACAAAGTCTAACGCGATGATTTCGGATTTGAAATTAAAAATCAAGTTACAGTTTTTACTGTTTTGACATTTAATAAAGAAGTCATAGTCACGTTTGATGAAACAAGCTGCAACGTATTATATACATATATATATATAAGTTTTCAGCTAAACTTAACTCCAAATTTAAAAAAATTATTCAATACATCAAGTATTTACTAGGAAATCAAACCTCTTGTCATTTAAGAAATGGCAACCATAGATGTCAATATTGCCAACATTTGGTAAATTTTTTGATGACCAAGGCCTTCAATAGGACTGTTTCCGGTCGATTTTGTCGAATGCAATACCAACATTTCTCGCCGGAGGACCAAAAAACTTAATTTTGGTCAAGGATAATGCTATCCATGATTAAGTGAATAATCATTATTCACGGCGGTGTCTGGTAAACGATATTGTCATATTTCAATCACAGAAATATCTTTATAATATGTTTTACAATACAGTTCCGGAACTATTTCGAGGAAACATAAGATATTTCAAAAATATGAAATTTGCAGGTAGTACCTTTTTGCTTCCGGCGGCACTTTGTTTAACATAAAATCTTACCACATGGTTTTAGTAGCGTTGTTATTTAAATTGCAATTAAAATTCGTAGTATTTGTAGTCGTGGACAAGGTATAGTATAGCACTCGTTATAATGGTTAATCTTATATTTTATTATATAATAGCATTAATTATAGCATCATATACTATTACATTAAATTTTTTGTTTGTCAAAATAGTTGTCAAAGTGACAGACTGTCATTAACGTGTCGTATTTAAATTTTGCCGAAAAAACGCAAGTAATTGCATTACAAAAGGAAAGTTTAATTATGCTAGTGTCATTTAAGATTTAATTGTTAGCGTTTATGTCAAGCAGACAGAGATTAATTTACACTACTCTAATATTCCAAAATATAGCCTAAAGACTTGCATGCTTTTTTAAATTCCACAACTGAACCAACACTTTTAAAGCCTGCAGCAAGGGATTTTATGATCGCATGATATATGAGTACCATAAAAAATTAAATTTGTAAATTTAACGCCGGTTTCATCGATTCACTATGCAGGCTGGTTTTTAGCTAACAATTTCATATACATGGCAATGTTACAAATGTTTCCCGGAAAGTTAGAATTTAATTAATTTAGTAAGTGTTTGGGTATACTTAGTTACAACGTTATCACAAAACGGAAACAATTTCGTTAAATGACATAAAACAAGTCGAAAATTTACTGACGTTGTAAAAGAGGCCGAACAGTTTCGAAGCGAATTAATATTTCTGCGTAATACAATTTAGTAACTTCCTCCTCCTGTGGGGAGAAACAGAAGCCGTCGAGATTGCGAACAAAATCCGCTTAATTATTTGGGAAATGTAAGCAGATGAAATAAACGTTTATTTGCAGCAATTAAAGCAAGAAATAAGGACGAACGGAAATGGAAGGAATCTATCGCCGCCGCGCAAAAATAGAGCACAACGAAAGGAATTAGTTCCTTAATCGGAGAAATAGAGCCGCTTAACAAGATTTATAGTGTCGAAGGAGAGGATTTTTTAGCGAAGCTAATCAAGTTGCGATACAGCGCTTAATTCCTATGTAAATATCGACAAGAAAATATCCCCTTTTTGATTAACAAAGAGGGACTTTCTTCCCGTCTTTGTTCCGAGAGTTCTAAACACGATTTACGTCTCCTCCGCATCACATATATTTCTGGTAATCTAGCCCTCGTCAGATGCCATTTTTCTCAATATATCTTGGAGCCCACTAAACATCTGTGATATATTCCATTAAACTTTTGGCTAATAACCATCTGGCTCTCTAGATTTATAAGACGGTCGTTTCCTCTCTCACTTCGGTGTCAGTAGACATATTACAGCGAGCATTCAAGGCGGCTGGCACATCGTTTCTATTTTTGAAGGCTGTTTCGCCTGCCGCGATGATTATTATTATCTCTCTCGTATTTTTCATAAAACCAAAGAAAAATTTCACATTTTATATTTAAAATCGGAGTCTCTGCTTTTAATGTAGATAAACTACTTTACACCATCAGCAGTAATTTAATACATAAAATATGAAATGGCGAAGCGCATCAAAGGAGTTTGCGATATTAAAATTTCCACTGTGAATAAAAAATGTAATAACTACTAGATTGTAAAAGTTTGACACTCAGTTTTCTTCAGTCAAGAAAATTTGCTCCTTCGAAATTTTTATAGTTTTAGTTGATATTTAGAACAAGTAGTCCTAGATACATTAGATACGCACTAGTTGTTCTAGAGACTGTTAGTCCGAAACAAAAAGTTCTTGTAGAAGAAATCCTTTTTCTGTAGTCATCGCTCTATCTTCCTAATTTTAAAAAAGGTCTGCTAAACGAACGACATCAACCAGTTGTTCTCAAACCAGTGGCTATACATTTAAATTTTAAGGTGTAGCCTAATCATTGTTATTTTTTATATTATTTAATAAAGAATGCTTTAAACCCGTAATCTGAAAAAATAGTTTTATCAAATTAGTCGTATTGTGTGCGTCCACAACTCGATTTTCTGTATTCATCACTTACAAGTCAGTTCAATTGTATTTCATGTCAAAAATAGCCTTTTGATGATACCGTTAGTGAATAAATGATGGGCTGTTTATGATATATGACTTCATTACGGCCTCAAATATCATCATCGAGTTACATCGTCCTACCACCAGCGATAACATTATTCTTCTCGACCATTTGCGTAAACTAACGATAAAACTAGAATCGAACGAATTTTACGTTTCTACTATGACATCGTAGAACCCACTAAATCAAGCGGCGAAAGCGTGTTTCATCGCGTGTTCGCTCGAATTGGTACTCGCTAATATGTCTTCTGGATGTATGGTTCAATATTTCAATATTTATCTCCGCTGCCATCACTTTATAGTCCGAGCATTCTGCTTCTTTTATCGCGTATGCAATAAATTGAAATTCGAATGCGCCATCAATAACGAACAAACGTCCAAATTTTTCCAGTCTCGGTTCAGTTCGATTTTATGGACTCACTAGCATTTGATATTATGACACTCTCTTGACATAAACGTGTACATTGTGATACTTATTTCAAATGATACTAATTTCCTAATTATTTGTAAAACAGAATTTCTTAATGCACGTCATTTTTTGTTTATCCTTAAGAAATCAGTAATTGGATGCAAGGTTATTCGCAGCAACCGTTCGGTTGATTTCTTGAGGAGGAGACACTCCAATATTCATTTATGGCAACTGATTCTACGAATTATGGATTTTTGGCATCCTACTATTTACCTCTATTTCTTCCTATGTATCTACGACTTGTTTCCTCCATCCCTGTATGGCTGTGATCATCTAATCTCTTCACACTTGATCTTTCCATCTGCTTTTTGACCCTTTGCTATCCGATTTCCACTTTGTGCTCCATTTCAGATCTAAACGTTTTTATATTTTTCTTTATGTTCATATTCTTTTATGGCTTTCACCAACTCTTCTCGCTTTAGAAAATGTAGAGTTTAAAAATTCATTAGCTTTCAATGCCCATCGTCTTGAACTTCCTTGAATACAAACATTTTTCTTTGGTATATTCCTAGGCGTTCGTCGTTTCCATTAGTAGAGATATGTCCCTTATGTCTGCTTATTCTTTTGCTTTACATGAGTTTTTTTTATTTATTATATCTCTACATCTCCACGTTATTTCTATACTTTCTATTGTTATTTATCATTCCCTTGAAAATTTAAACTTATTTAATATTTCTTCTTAATTATTTCTTTCCTTACCTATCGCCATGAATTTTGTATCTTCCTGATTTCTTTCTAATCCTCTTTTACTTGCTTCATTTATATTCATATTAATGTCTCGTTTAGGCTTCTTCTGTCCCTTACAATTATTGCTAAATCATCTACGTATGCAACTATCTGAACTGCTTTATATGTAATTGTTCCTCAAAGATTACAATTCTTCATTATTCCAATCAAAACTACGATATTAAATAATATAGTTGACAATCTTGAATTTATATATAACACCATTTCATCGTACGTGCTATTTAAAAGTTTTCCATTTCATCAGCACAACTCATTCGTGTAAAACAACATTTTTTCGTGCTGGAATCTCTTTTTATAATGTCAAGTCAAAAAAGGAACGTGCTGTATATTTCTATTATTTTCATCGGTGGCCCCAAAGAAAATGATTACGCACTGTATACATTTTTTTCGAACTCATACGTAATATGGGTGTCCGGAGAAAATGAAGGTATGTATTTCCAGTTTATTATTTCAATGAAACTTAATAATATTGATGGCTTCAGAGAAAGTGGGAATAAATCGGATTTGGTAAGTAGGAATTTGACAAATTTTGCTTCCAGGTAGTATGACTGATCACGTCCGACTGGAGGATATTAGTGGATCGTCTTCCTTTCGTTTTCTTCTCATTTCAATCTTACTCTAAAGCTTATATATGTACATATACGTTTTGTTTTAGATTACTATTTGTCATAAACTTTATTTACGTTGGTTTTCGTTACCATACGATTTTTGATTTTCAGTAGTACGTACGTAAATAAACAATCTAACGTCACATGTCAGAGATAACGAATATTTACCACACCGACAACTTTTTAGAGCAGCACACTCTGGTGTGAATACTCACGGTCTACGAATATTTCAAATCTATGTCAGCTCGGTACACTGATGTATTATTTAATTACGAATGGACCGCGCTGGCGTTGCTCGACGAAGTCGAACCCAATTTAAACTGTTGCCGGACTAACCACAAATATCCGGCAAAATAACAACGGGTTAATCAAGTCGAATTCGCTGAAATTGTAGCGAGTTCTGTGTTGCTCAAAGATTTAAGGTCGATGTCAGGTTTCCTCTCCTGTAATCTTTCAAATATCATCAGTGCATATTCTAGTTTTCAAATTAATTCCCAGGGACGAATAAAATAAATTCACAAGTTTATGATATCTCTAAACAAAACTATGATTAAATTTTGCATTTAAATATATTTTTTCTATTTATCTGATACATACATACGTGGTGATAGATTTTTCGTAATTAAACTTGCACACTTCTTTTTTCTGTATGTATTCCTTCGACTTAAGTTCGAATCGCATTATTTATGTGCACCACTGCGCATATACATATATAGTATAGTATGTACGTATGCAGTTTTCTCAGTGCAAATGTATAGTAATAAATCAGTCTTATAATATACTGCAAAAAAATAACATATTACTCTTCAAGAAAACTGCAGCATAATATTTTGTTGTTGCATGTCATAACAAAATTCCGTATTTTTGGAACTCCGAAAATAAGACCTGATACCTTATTCGCATGTGACATGGCGTCCAAATGGGGTTGTATATTAAAATCCCAAGTAGAACACCACCGTTCTGTCAATATACTGCATTACAACATCTGGGTACAGCATATGCGAAACATATTGTGCTACATTCCCGTGAACCTAAAATAACATACCCACGACTGACCCGTCCGCAGGAGCGAACATGCACTGTGGATAAAATCCCTATTTTCCTTTTTTGTTTATGTTCTGGAGAGCTTAAAAGAGCTTAAACATTCGAGTGACACGAGCGGACGCAGCGGATGGCCATCGATCGGTGGAAATTGTACGCCGAAAATGCAATTTTTAATTTGCTCTATTTGCCAACGGAATATGCCATTGCAGATGGTTTTAGATACACTTCAAATTCCACTGTCCGAACAATAATTAACGAATATTTAATGATTTTTCGTTTGAATTTGGCTGAAGGGGAGGCAGTTTTAACTATGTTACATCGCGTAAACCTGCAATTAAACCTTATACAAGAACTCGCTAATGTTCATTTTTTAGTTTTTAATAACAAAAGTAATCTACAAGACTGAATAATTCAAAGTCATTCAAGTTATAGTGAATTCAACAATGATGTAGCTTTTGACATTAAAAACACAACACCTTCTATATGAATATATATTTTTGCTATTTAAAAACCACTAGTTCATCTGCATCAAAAAACGCCGATAACATTTGGTGTGTAGATTTCATTTTCACTATTTCACATATTATTATATTATTGTATTAATCAAAAGGTTGTTTAAAGGAATGATCAGTGCTCGCCTCCTTTACTTTATAAGAATGAATTGGTAAATGATGTGTGTGTGTGTAGCGGCAAAAGAAAGGACGGAACGTACTTTAAAGTTGTTTCAATCGATTTAACGTCACTACGCTTCAAAATCCACTTATCATACAAGAATAAATACCGCAAAGTTTAAGGCGTACGATTAAACTTCAGCCTCAGGTTGCAGCCAGTTGCGAAACGCGTGGAACGCATAATGACTGCTGTCGGGATGTATTTCACCACTGGGAATTTAACCCTCGCGGTGTATATAAAAATGATCGAGATAAGCGCGATTGATTCGCCCAGAAGTGGTGCGGCCCATGTAAATTGCGAAAATGAGATTTACGGTTCACTTAGCAAGTGCGCGTTAAGATAATGAAGGCGAATAGATGAGAAAGCACAGGGCGCGGAAGAGTTTATGTGTAAATTCATAAAATGAGCAGAGTTCTGCCAGCAAAAGTTCAGCGATAAATATATAATATCAATTTTGTTTAAATTTACTTTCCAAAAAATACAGCAATACAATACACTGATTGTGTCATCGTATGTTTAAAAAAAGAACAGAAATGGCTACACTGTAAAACAAAAGATTCACATAAAACGCAAGGATTTACTTGTTCACTAAGCCTCGCCTAGTTTGATCTACTTTATAGACATATAAGTTCTCTACAGACAGGGCATTTAAAATAAGTACGTATTTCTCTCTACGTTGACAACAATATCAGCTGCACTCACATGCTATCTAGATTTGCATTGTTATTTTATTTGCAAGTGTAAGAAACCGGAACTCTGTACAAAAATTAATCATTTCAAAATTGTAAAATAAATTATATAATATCGCAATCATAAGATTCAAACGTAAAAATCAAAGGGACAATTTGTTAGTCAAATCAACAAAATATGTCACATTGAGCAATGATTTGCAACTAACTCGAACAAGTGATCATTGTGTATTACTCTTATTACAATACTTATTCGAAGAATTGCAGCAGCAAACTTCAAAAACTTGCTGAGATTGCAACTGAACACAAGTGCGATAAACACGTGCCTCACTGCGCAGGCGTAATTTTAATAAGCCCATGATTTAAACGGCCAGAAAAATATTAAAATTTTTCTTATCAATAAATTACAATGTAACGACAAAATTATTGATTAAGGGGGGGCATCCTTCACTGTTATTGTGAAGGTCTACGCGTTCAAGTTTTCTGATCTTACTTGGCTATCAAATCACTTGCAGTAAAAAGTATTTTGAAGTAAACACTGTAATCTAGGGGCGTTCAGAGCCCGTTTCTCGAAAAAGTTTTATTGATATAAAGAAAATTACGTGTCAATATACGCTATGTTTGATACACGATTAAACTAAATTTTTTTCTAAAACTAAATTTTTTTCTCAAAAACCGCCTCTGTTTATTTATAACCATAAGTGCAATAGATTTTGTAAAAAACTCGAACAGCGAGTGACGGATTTGCACTTTTTCCGCATACATCTGCCTATATTTGAGACGCAATGAGTCGGACTTATGTAGTGTAATTTAATGTGGAATAGAGATTCTGAACGTGAGAAGGCAACTGCGCTGACGTGAAGATAGTTAGAAGGACTCTTCCTCTTACACCGAAACAGATACTGAATCGCTAGTTTTGCGTGTTGAAAATATACGCCGTGTCCACAGTTTGGGTTCACTATAGGAAAAACTTTTTTATTTTTCACTTTTCGAAAAAAAATCATTCTTTATAAAAGTTTTTGCTTGACCTAAAAACGTAATAAATATTACAGAAAATAATTAATTCCCATTAATAACTGAAGAAGTTAGGAAATTTATCTTTTAATTTTCGCAAAATGTGACAAAGGTTAAATTAATTATTAAAAATTATGTCAGCTAGGGGCGGGCAGTATTAAGAATTTGATATATATTATCACAAAGTAATTATTTTTTACTAAATTTCTTGCAGGTTCTTAAAATTTAAAAAATCAAATAAAAAAAATAAAACTTAATTTTAATAGCGCACGTAATCATAAAGTAAATAATACATTGTTCAGCGACATTGTTTATCATTTTCCTTTAAATACTTAGCTTTAGTGAAATCATAATCAATCAACTGTGTAATAAATCCAAACCCTAAAAATCTTAAAGGAATTATAAAAATTAAAGAAAATAAAATCTAACCGTAAAATAAGTTATTAGAACTAAGTAGTTATAATTAATTAATGTATTAAAGATGACGAATAATTGATATTATTTTTTAAAACTCTTAATAATTTTGAACACCTAGAATACATGAAATAATTAAAGAGAAAAGGACAGAATTTGTTAGTACATTCACAACTGAATGCAAAACTTGTCTGAAAACACAAACTTTGACGCTATTTCATCCGGGACATGTTGTCAGATAGAAGAGTTCTTT
This sequence comes from Serrognathus titanus, assembly GCA_039766575.1. Classification (NCBI taxonomy): domain Eukaryota; kingdom Metazoa; phylum Arthropoda; class Insecta; order Coleoptera; family Lucanidae; genus Serrognathus; species Serrognathus titanus. The sequence goes on from CM077911.1 coordinate 67,201,432, forward strand.
GGGTAATGCAATTTACCCGTTATGTCAGCTAACATGTATTACAGTTATTTGCATAAAGCAAAATTTGTAGAACCTAAATTACATACATGTTTTAAAAACTGGGATAAATCTTCCACCAGAATGGATTCTGACATTACAGTAGAGGGTTTCCTTAAAAGCATAGAAATGCATGGAATTAAATAGGGGAAGGCGACAGCAGTGTCACAAAAAAAAATAATAGAAAATGGTCTATATCATTCACGATTGGTACAAAAAATTGAGTGTCGAAACCACTTACTATGAAATTTCTGCTCAAAACTAAGAGAACTCTGTAAGAAGACAACAAGCAAAAGGAACTTTGCTCTGGAAAGAAGAACGCCATAAAAGGTTAACCGCTTCGATTTTTGGAAGTGTCTGTACTATGAGGGATAGTACACATGGAGACTCGTTAGTAAAAAAATCTAATATATTCAAATTTTAAGGAAAGTGTACCGACCAGGTGGGGCAATGAACACGAAACAATTGCACTTTCATAGTTTAAACAAATGCTGCCAGATACAGAGCGGTCAAAAATTATATGTGATTGTGGTTTATTCTGCGACGAAGATTTTCCTTACCTAGGGGCAACACCAGACGGGTTGTTTGATGAAGATGGCGTAATTGAAGTGAAATGTCCCTACAAGGCAGCTGCTTTATCACCTATTGAAGCAATTAATAATGAGGAAATTAAGTTTGCCAAGATTATTGACGGTAAAATTTCAGTAAAGAGGAATCAGTGAAGAGGAATATTATTATCAGGTGCAAGGACAATTGCACATAACTAAACGTAATTACTGCATTTTTATTTTCTGGATACTTTTAGGATTGAAAGAAGAAATAATTGCAAGAGATTTTGGCTTGAGGATATGTTACTCAAACTAAAACTATTCTACGAAAATAGTTTTTATTAAAAGAGAAGAAACAATTTAGGAATAATAGTTTTTATTAAAAGAAAAGAAACAATTTACGAAATGCACCGTGTCCACGGATTTTCTGCAAAAGATATATTTTTTTTTAATTTTACGTTTTAGAAAAAAAATTCTTTATGAAAGTTGTTGCTTGCATTAAAACCTTTAAAAATTCTCGAAATGCCTTGTTTATGGCTTTACATTAAACAAAAAACACATGCTTACTTACTCTCACAAATTTGCTTAAATGAAATTCAGAATTATCGCAGTAGATACTCGGAATTGTCAAAGTGATTCATTAAACTTATTCCTTAAGTGCTTGTCGGTAATTAACACTCTACGGTCACGTTGCAGCAGTGGATTTATTTAGTAAAATGTCACGCAATCGGAGAAACTACTTACTAATTACGACCTTTGATAAATTTAATGCAAAATATACTGACATTCTTGTTAAAATTAATACGTTAAAAAGCACAGTACGGAAATTGGACGAGAATGGTTTTTTCTTGACGAGAATGGTTATAATCCAAATTAATTACGATTTCAATTTTTTAATAAATGAAACACTTAAAACAAAAGAAACAATAAAAAATTTATCAAAATCATATGTCGCTCGATTATTGCGGAATATCCGTGGACGCACTGTATGAACTCTGGATAAGCCCGTTTGACCTATGTTTTATCCGCAGGTGAATCGAATTAATTGCTGTTGAAACATATCATCTAGCAAACGAACTAATATTATTGCTACTTGAATGGATTTTGTGAGGAGTTTATACTTTCATTTTGCTTATCATAATCTGTTGTTTGTACTTTTAATTGACTACCTATAAATATTATGTTGTAAAAATAATAATTTCGCTTACTTGTCTTACTTGTCTCTCTAAATAGCAATTCATATAATTACTTCTCTTTTAGTAATATAATATAACATTTAAATACCCTAGTATGCAAAGAAGAGTCATTTCCTATTGTGAGTGTCTGTTTTAACTTTGTCAGAGTTTTCCATCTTTTCTGTGCGTGTTGGTTTCTCGTCGCGAAACCTTCTACAAGTTTAGTTTCGCGAAAAATTATTCGGTAGAAAGGAACAACTCTTTTCGTAAGTGTTGTTTTCTGGTTTTCTTTTAACTGTTTAAGTAAATCATAAGCGTAGTCGTTATCAAATTAAAACCAAAATTTTGAATTGTAAGAAGATAATCAGACTCATCGTTTGGTGAGCTAAAATCAATCTATCTGCTTAGAATTTAGAAATTCTCAAAAACTTAAATGTGGTACAGACTACCGTTTCTTCTCTCTTGAATTTTTGTTTGTGTTAATATATATTTATATAATTTTAGTATTTTATTGAAAGCAATAATTCGTAATAAATAAGAAAAAGACAAGAATTATGTATACAGTACGGTAAAAAACGGCCCAAATTCAATCTTTATGAAAAGGGCACTGGCTATCAGAAAACTAACTCCAGAGACGCTAAAACAAAGGAATTGTAATTTGGATTCTTTATGGTTTCGCCAAAATTTTGGCAAAAAGAATGAGAGAAAGTGAAAGAAAATCATTGGTTATTGAATAAAAGTTTTGTATGAAGACATTATTTGAACTTCTATCTCTTGGTCCCCCTTTGAACATTTCTTTGCAACCCTTTCTAATCCGTATAAAAGAAAGAGACCCGGTTTTTTGTTTGTTTTAAGTGAGTTTTGTGACTGTAAATATTTCTCACTAACGTGATAACAACTCTAATTGCCCTCACACGCTAACCAACTAAATAATCGGTAAACTTTACTGTGCTTGTTATTAAAACCTCAATCAATTGTGCTGCAACTATAATTGCACACACTAATTACCATCATTTTAAATATAATTGACCACAGAGTTTGTATCTTGTATTTCTGTAGTGTGGAAAAGAAAACTTTAGGAGGAACAAAAGTATTTTAAGTACTTGACATTTCGCGAGCTGGTTTATTCGCTTCATCATTTAATTTACGCTCACGTTTTATTATCATAAAGTAGTCGCCCAACAAGAAAATTCCCATTAACAGGACGAAATAAAAAGAGAACAGAACAAAATAATATAAGTACATACAACAATAAGAAAATATAAATTAAGTAAGATGAGATCCACTGGGAGCCAAACATAATGCATAATAAAATATGACACCATATAGTACATCAGCATTACGACACACAGAGTAAACAGGTGCTTTGATTCATATGTTACTTTTAGGTGTAGGCAATTTGAACGTTGTAGACCATCCAAAGTTGAAACGCGGTACCAAGAAATTTAAAGAGCCCAAAACTTCAAAACAATCAACTTTCCATATAAATCGGGCACCATGTATGTCACGACTATGACTAAGGGACTGAAATTTATGTGTGCGTAGCAAAAGGTCATAGTCAACACCTCTTGGAGGATATTGGCCAGATTTTAAACGAAAGAAATTTAAGAAACCTACGCTGTACGCGCTCAACATCCAAACGATAGCAAACGTAACAAGGTGACCATATTCTAATTTACTTACAAATAAAGAGTTAAAAAGGCATTTAAATTTATCTATGTTATCAAAATATTTAGCTATACGTAGGACGAAGCCAAGGGTTTTAGAGGCCGTGGTGACAATATTTTCTGTTTGGCGAGTAAAGCTTAAGTTAGAATCGAAAAGTACTCCAATATCTACTGCAGTGATCTTCCTTGCAAGTAATTGACCATTTAATTCGTAGTTATAGTTTATGGGATTGAGCTTTTTAGTGTACGTTACAATACAACATTTATTGACATTTAACTTAAGATAATTATTATTACACCAACGGTCAATAACATCAAGACACTGCTGCAGTTGGGCAGTTTCGCGAACAGAATAAACTGAGTCATATATTTTTAATTCGTCAGCGTATACAAGCACTTGATATTCAAGAGAAACTAACAAATCATTTATAAATAATATAAATAGCAAGGGTCCCAGATTAGAGCCCTGAGGAATACTAGAGGTTGCTCGATACTCAAATGATTTGTAGCCCTTATAAAATACGTAACTCACTCTGTTAGACAAATACGATTTTATTAGATGTAATAAGGAAGGAGACATGCCGTAAGAACTAAGTTTTGCAGTAAGCGTGTCTTCACTATACTTTTCTACTGTTTCCAAGTATATCGAACTTTCTTGAGTTTAAGGAAGCCCTGTCAATAGTTGAGTTAGTTTCTCATCATATTTTTGTAAATACTCGCAAAGTTCTGCCTCTCTTACAAATATCTCTATCCATTCTAACTTTTCGTCTTGGATATGTACCTCAGCACTTTCACCATTTCTTTTAAACAAGCAATAAAAATAGTTAAAATGTCGAGAGTAAGGAGAACAATTTCTTAATGGTGTTTTTTGTAGTAGGTGAAATGTAACCCTAATAGCCCTGTCAATCTCTCCATGAAGTCTGGCTCTATGAAGAATAATTCAACATAACCTTGATGAATGTTTGAATGGCCGAAACTATCCAAACTGGCTGTTTTCATTCCTGTTGCATGTATATTTTTTATTATTGTCAAAGAAAGTTGAACTCGAACATTTTGGGTTTTGATAATATCACAGCAATATGCTATGTCCAAGAGGTTAGAAGAGAACAATGAAATACAGAAATAAAAATGTTTATATTTTTATATGCGATTTAATTTTTTTTCTCATTTAAACTACAACACTAAACATTTTGTAAAAGAAAAGGTATTCATTTAATGCTTCTCTAACAAAACAATAGTTTGCGGCCGCACTGTAATTTGCATCAACGCACTTAAATTTAGTTAGCAATTAAACAACTAATAATTTTGAAATTCGATTCAAGTTAAATAATACTGTATTTCCGGTTGACAGCTTGCGCTTAATTGAAATATAGGGATATATTTGATTACGTTGCTATCCGGAGAGCCGGACCAAAACGTATAATACCCGAACGTTAAATAATTCCATTCGGTCGTGTTACTTTATTTTGCTAATTTAGTTTCTGATTCCCAGTGAATTATTAACAAGCACAGTTTTGTCTCTTATTATTATAGCAACGTGATTTATACGTTTCAAATGAGAATCTAGTTGAAAACGATGAAAATAATCCATCTAGAAATTCTCGAAATTAAATCAGGAGTAAGACTGATAAATAATAATTAAATTAATTAAAAAGAAATGCTATTTATGTTATTACAACAACTCACTGTAACATTTGTTGAGCGGTTTGTGACTTTTACAACTATTACACCTTGTATACTACTCACTCACCAAACAGTAACGTGCAGATAAGTTTTATAAGTAATATAGCTGTGTTGTGTTTTTGTAACAAACAAAATATTATCAACTAGAAGTTACTAAAAAGTAAAAAATCACATATTTATCCCATATATTTTCTGAGGTCAACTTAAGATACGCATTCGCTCCAATAAAACTGCAATTATTTCCATCTTTCCAGCCGCCGTAATTCTCGTTCCATTATTTCATTATTCCGGGATATAATTAGAGTTTAACTTCCCCAATGACTATAACTCTAGGAGCGATATGGGGGCACGTCTCCTCAGGCTATTACGAATGACAGAACGTTCGAGGCAGCTCGCTATACCGTCACCGTATACTTATGGGTGCGTATTAGTGTCACATATACATGTTTAATAAAATTCAAACGCACACGCGCACCGTGAATTATTTACCACATCATTTAACAGGGAGATGGGGTGCTTAATTGTGCAAATTAAAAAAAAAAAACAAGATTATCACTTAGCTTGAGTTGTCGGATTGATGAAACGAATTTCAATTTTCTTTTTTCATAAGTATATTATTAATTATGAAGATGTTTAAACAAGTATATTTATGTAATTCTTTCCAAATATTTATTCATAAATACAAGGACTCCAAAATTGAGGTCCAATGGAGAAGGAAATGTAGATGATTCATATTGATAAAACATTTTCTTCTTTACAATTTTTCGAATGTATTCTTTTTATCCTTTTAACATTAAAAGATAACCCTTTTTTCCGGGTTTGAATCCGGAGTTAAAAACTGCTATGAATGAAATAAATCATACTATAATTTAATTTCGACAACTGGTTTCACTTATCTAATTTTTTTGTATTCCAACGTTATTTTTTTATCATTTAGTAATGCTTTCCATTTTTCCAACTGTTTTTAACATTTCTGTCTACATATCCAATGATTTTTGTAATCATGTTAATTTCATCTGAAAAATGCAAGTTTCACTTCCGCATAAAATCTTATTTTTAAAACATTCGCAATTAGCAAAAATGTAAATTAGGTTGAATTTAAATTTAATGCATGTTCCGTGTTTATCTCCTGCAGTTGCATGTTATGCTGCAGTCGGCTGTTCTTTCCAGTAAAAGATATGAATGTTTAATCATTTCTACTATACAAACAATTTACTATACTATTATACCATATCCTGACTTGTTGATCATTTTCCAAATACATATTTATAACCATAAAAGTATCATTTTAATATTTGATGAATTCGGTCTTTACATCTTCCAGCTGCATGTGATCATTTACGTTCAATATTGTTCCAGAACTATAGTTTTGTGATCTTATTAATATCACTTCCGTTCTATTACTTTTTAGATGAAAGATCTCATGAATTAATTAACATTCCAATCATTAAAATTGAAAATGTCATATTTTTCTGTGAAACATCATTTGTATGGTATACATATACAATTATCTCAGAAGCCAAACCGAAAATGCATTTTAATAAAACGCAAAAAAATCAAATTTTATCGCATCTTTCAACACAGACACATTCTGTTGTATTCCTTCGGCAAGAATTCGCGGAATTTCACTTTGCTGACGTCATGCATATATTTTCGACGTATCTTTGACTTTCGTACAACATAACTGACTAGCAGCGCGCCAATAAAACTCAAAGAATTCACTTCAGGCCTCGATACCTGCAGACGCCATATAAAGCTGATGATACAAGGTCCCTACAGGGACACACGATGTTTGTATGAAGATGTATCTTGGAAATGTCGCTTATGCTATAACGATTCGATTGAAGTTCGGTTTTTATATTAATCTAAAACACAAATTAGTAATCATCAATAAATTTTACATCTCGTGCAAGGAAAAAATAAATTTTGATATCGTTTGTACAGAAGCGTGTGTATTTGAGATAGAAAATTGTATTGCGTAAAGTAAGGGATTCAGTACTAATCCTTGTGGTACACCAGACACACTGATAATCGGATAATATAATACAATAAGTACTAGTTACAAGAATGCAAGTAACTTATTGTTGGACAAGAAAAGGACGATTTACAAATGTTCTTCCAAATTCATTAATATTCTGGCCATTTCGACTGTGTCATCGCAACACTCGCCGGTCTTTAAAGAATATAATTTATTTCGTCTACGCTACAGAGAAGAATTAGCTAATTAAGTATACAATAAAATGCCCCGGGCGAATTTTTTACCCGAAACATGCGCCTGAACGTACAGAGAGAAAACAAATTACGTTCACAAATTTGACAGTGAATAAATTAAATTACGAAATTGGAAAAGAGTGACAAATTTAATTAAAATCAATTAATCATCTGCGAAACAAATTTCCAGTTATCTCCGCGCTTTACCTGCGTGCGCAAAAAAGGGGGAATTTTAATACATTGTTGCGCGCTAAAAAAAAAAAAGAAGCGACCGGCCATATTTCATTTCATAAAGGCGACCGAAGTATAACGAGTAAACGCGCCTGAGGTGGCCGGTAATTGTGTTTGGCTTCTGAAGGCGTTCGTATATAATTAACGGCCAGCCAGGATCACAGGTCATTCTTTATGAGTTGGCTGGCGTGGTGCATTATCCTGGCCACAGTTCCGGCACCATCCGAGTTATTGTCTCGGCTTCGCGCGTCTTCACTCCCTCTTCTTTTGTGCACTTTTAACTTTACGACAGATTTAAATAATATATATTCCCTACTATTTATCGCTTAAAACATTTCAGCACAAAGAGGGTGCATTCATTCCTCCGTGTGGTACCCTCAAACGTCCCTTCACGTTTCATAAACAGTCGAGCTTTATAACAACGAGGAGTCCTTGTGTAACGATGCTGTAAAGCATTACGGTGCAGTTAGCTGCATCTAAAAGCGCGCGTTATAATTATCACTGCGGTAAATTTTTTAATGCGGAAGTGAAATTTTGTGAACGGCGAGCTGAGCAAACTAAATTTGCACTGCGAAGCGGGAAGTACTTTGCTGCAAATGTTGCTTATTATCTGCTAGTACCACGAGAGGAAACAATGATGGTGTTCAACTTTAATACGCACAAATAAATGAAAAAGCTTTACGGCAACGGACGCAAATGAAATTACTCTTTGAAATAAAAAAAAATCAATTATATTATTTATCGTTTAAGGCAAGGCAAAATTGTAAAAAATTGTTTTTGATTCGTTACGCAAAATATACGGGATATTTATAACTAGGGCGCGGAAATTCGAAAAGAAAAGCCTCTGATCAAAACACACGAACAATTAATTTGTATTCACACAAACACATGAAGAGTGTAGTTGATTTCAGCATCTAGAAGAATTTTGAATTGCAGAAGCTAACCAGTCAAATTAAAAGAAAATATCAAGGGCTTCTCGACTTAATTGCACAATTATTGAAGATAAGGGCATCTTCCCTCTGCCGCTTAGATAAATTACTTTCTAGCTTCAGTCATCATTCAGCAACTACACTGAAAGCTTTTCATATTTAAAAGTCCTTTGGCTACAAGCATCAAACATAAAGCCAGATATTCTTCTATTTTGTTGTGGAAATGATGGTGTATGAAATTTGAATTGGAAATAAAAAAAATTAACAGGCCCTCTGTCAGACTTTTCATTCAAGATTTTTGTGGTACTCCGAACCGGATCGGCTTTCGTCCGACTTTCCCTGAATTCATCTGTGAGTAATCGTGTCTCTGGACATCGCAAAATTTTATTCCTCCTCGCGTCGCTTACACATGAACGTAGCTGTTGCCTGCCTCATTCCATATTGTAGTGTCCCGGCTTATGGTTTTCCCGGTTCAGATCTTTTTGACAATTTCACAGATCAGTGAAAGTGTTTCGCTTCTACTTTTCAACTTGGACATTTCAACAGCCACACGATGGCGACATCAAACGTTAATGTGTATAGAGGTCTATGCTCGTATTTCGTCATTACCAAACGAAATAGAAGAGAAAATAGACAGCGTAAAACTCTCCAGAACCAAAAAAACTTGTCGACAGTTCTTACGTCTCCCTCACTACCTCTGTCAAGTATAAAAATATTTTTTTAAAAAACTACAGACACTGGGGCAAGGTTATAATTTTTATGTAGTATCAATAATCATGTATCTGCAAAGTATTATGTCCAATAGCGTAACATATTCTTAATCCTTAACTGGTGTGGCTAAATAAATTTACATTCAATGTACGGTAGGGTCAAATTTGACCGCTTTTTCCATTTTGATGTGAAAGTTTAAATCATTTTGTCTTTTTACCTGACTGACATGTTATATTGGAGTGAAAACCATAGATGAAATGTAGCGGTTTTATTAATGAGAAATTAACGAAAATTAAGGAAGACAATACATAAAGTAGCGCTTCCTCATTTTTTCACTTTCTAAAGGTACTTAATCTGTATTAAAAAAAAGCAATCAAATTACTTCATTTATATCAAAACTGGCAAATAATGTGTATAGATCTTATTGCTTTTCACAAATTTGATAGTTATAGTAGGTTTTACAAACGGACACAGAACTTACATAAAAGGCATTCCTTTTTTGGGAAAACGGACAAATATGACACCTGCCTTCCAACAAACACTACGTATGACTATCTCAACTATGTCCCTAATTGAGATTAAGTTATATTGTCATGTTTTATGATTATAAACAAGTCGACAGATTCCCATCTGAATAGAAAATACATAGAATCATAGCGAGCGATACCTAAATTCCAGAAGTTAAATCTCGATTTTAACATATATGGGGTCAAATATGACCCAGCCATAAAAGTACAGGTTAAATTTCAGATTCCGAATAATTATAAAAAAATAACCAATCAATAAACCCTATAGTAATTCAATAAACGTTCGCACTTAAAATATTTCGCCGTATTAGACCGCATATTCATATTCGCGTGAAAGTATTCAAATTTCGCGCTCCTTCTGATTTTATAAGTGAATACGTTCATTTCAAATTTTCGCAAAGCGAACCAGGAGTGGTCAGAAGGAGGAAGAGAAAAATGACTACAATATTTTATTTAAGAAAATCTTTCTAAGGTGTTTCTATTCCGTCAAGTTTCAGTTAGATTTTTTTTGGAATCTTTTAACTACAATTTACATGAATAACATACATAATCGCACAAGAAAATCTCAGATGCTAAATAAAACTTTACTCCGGTTTTACTTTTTTCATTAACGTCATCGTAATAAGAAGTTATCAAATGAAAATGAATTAGAGTTGGTGATGCAACTAAACACGCGTGTCTGCATTTAGTTCATCGAACGTTCCTTCAATCATTTTGACGTTTCTACAAAGTAAGAAAAACATTTTACTTTTTAAAAACAGATGCGTTAAATGACCATTGCCTGCATCGACATACTTTTGAACTCTGTGAACCAATACGTGATTAACGTTAAACAACATATTCAGAGTGTTATTTATGTTACAAAGTTGATTGATAATTAGTATTAATATGACGTTATCCAAAACATGCATTTAAATTCCAACGTCTACTCTAATTCATTTTTCTATTGATCACAGGTTATTTAAATGATGGGATGTTTGGACAGAAGTACAAATCCAGTTTTCGCCACTTTGAATCAGCAAAGCAATGACTAACTAACTATATAGTTAGCTTAAGCATTCATTGAGTTACGCAGTTGAATATATAGCAAATTATGGCATATGAAAATAACCGAGTCTCTAGTTTTGATCTTCTCAAAAGCACACATATGTACGTGAACGTTGTACTTAACATACAGATAAGGTTGAAACATTGTAATCACAGTGAAGCTTTAATACCTAGCTAGAATTATTACATAGTCACAATATGAAATAAATAATATGTATATTGTGAACTGAAACTCGACAGAAACTTGTAAGACTAGTGTAACGAACATGTGCTTAAAATAGTTTTGGTTATTAAAGTTAGGACAAGGATAATGTAATTTCGTAGTAGGAGTTCCAAACTGGATTTATAAGACGTTCCTTGACCTGATAAAAATTATTTTATTTCATCTGACAACCATAATATAATTTGTATAACAATTTCTTTTTAATTTTTAGTGGACGCTTTAAAAAATCGCACAATTGCTCAACGTTTCTCAGTGTTGATAATGACGTCATTCCCCTAAAGATAAATACGAAACTGTTAAATAGATTTTATCAAAAATTGTCTACAAAATATTTTGAAAAGCAGTACATAAATAATTGCTCCCCTTAACGTATGGAATTGCTCCTTTTTAACTTAAGCACCAGAGTTCATACCGTTAATTAACAAATCGCGCAATCTTGTGCTCATAACTTGAACGGAGCTGGAAATATATTAGCGCATTAATTAAGACATTCCGCGTTAATCTTCATTATATTAAAAGGCAATAAATCTAGCATTTTTCGCGGCGCCATTAAGCTCGAGGAGTCTGGCATTTTTTTCCGGCCCCCTCAAGATAAGTGAATGTGGCACGAATAGTTCTCGAACAAATTACTGTTAAGAATGACAAATACGCTAAGCAGATTTAAAACTCTCTGAAAAATATTTTCATTTAAAATTATAATTTATTTCTCGAAAAAGAAGAGTGTTTTTACATTAATCAAGTAAATGTACTGCGCCGCCTTTCTTTTTCCGTTCTTATTTTCGAAGTTCCGTTGGGTACGACGCAGTTAATGTAATGAAAAATAAAAGTAATCACGGTGCGATGTTGTATGAATAACGTGATACACGTAAAAGCATTCTTTACTTCGTCTAGACTCATGCATATGATTAATATTAATTTTTAAATAATGTCATTCAAACAAGTGAAAGGAACTAAATTTTTTAAATGTCATGTACTAGTATCTATCAGAATTGATCACGGATCTTCATTAAATTAAAAGACAAATATTTCTTATAATTACATCTCTTTATATGAACGTAAATGAGAGGAAGCAAACTTTTAACGTTATGGCATGGTCATAGTATCTAGTACCTGAAAGAGGACAAGAATTCAGGTATTACCAATGCAGCAATCAGAATCTAATTTACAAAATAACGCGCTCAAATCCAACCAGTCTGATAGAAATTAACGTGAACAAGGTTGCGTGGCATGTTCACGCGCAGGATTATTATTCAGTCATAACCTAAAACAACAGGCCGTCCTGTGCAAAGCAGCTGCTGCGGCGATAATCAGCCCTGGACATGTTTAATCCCAGCTAAGTCCTTCCAACACCTGGGGTTCTCCTGCCTGCTTACCAGTTTACAAACAATAATCAACTCATTACGCTTAACTTACGCACACACGTAGATGTTACGCGCCCTATCGATTGATTTCAGTTAGCAAACTGGATTAACTGACTAATCCTGTAAATTATTATGTTTGCGTTGGGGCAATTCCAAAAAAAAGCTCCTGTTCTTTGTAAGCCATAAACAATAAAATGGTTAAGGCAAAATTGAATTCGATGATAATTTAATTAAAAATAACAAGATAAATTTTCGTTTCAATTGAATCTGTTGTGGTCTTTTGTCCACAGGTAATGTTTGCATAAGCCTTCGCCATGATCCAGATTGGCCAGTTTAAACTGAGAGTGTCAATGAGGCATAAACCTCCGGAGAGAGATAATTCACTGTGCGTCATAATAGCCGTTATTAAGCCATCAAATATTTATCGGTGAATGCCAATTAGCTAACTATATTCACGTAATTTAGTCCCACGTGCCCTAATTAATCAATAACTGTAATTTACCCCACGGATTCGTGAGAGTAAATAAATTACGCCCCCGTAATCAGTGCGTAAGTTCCAAGTAAGTGACGAATTTCAATTATCATCCCTGCAAATGCATTCCATTATTTCCTGTATATTGTAATGCAGGTATTAAATCAAATCCAACGTATTGAAAATGAAGAAAAGGCAAATATAAAAACGTGGCAGATTCAACAAAAATTGGGCAACAAGTGCGTCAAGAGATAGCAATAACAAAAGGATGCGCTATTGTCCAACATACATTATTCAATATCTATCTAAAGGGAATATTGAAAAAATGAAAGAAGAACTGTGGACTATGGGTACAATATTTGGAGGTCAAAGGCGCTATACGATAATTGAAAAAGTAAAAAAGGTAATCAGGTAATACATTTCTCGGAACACTAAAATAAGGATCTATTATATATAATAGGAATCCTTGCGACTTGGAAAGCTAAACTGTTGACAGAAAATACTCATATTCACAAGTGAATGGTGCTTTTTTTCAGTGACAAGAAAAAAGAAACCAAATAAGAAACGCAGAAGCCACGTGAGTGCAAAGAAATGGACAGTTAAACGAAAATTGAAATGGATTCCAACACAATAAAAAGACAGAATTAAAACGAAGTGATTAAATTGATGTATCTTAACAGCTAAAAGTTAAGAGGATTTAGAAGGATGAAGCCTGCTTTACCATGGAAAAGAGGAGATTAAAACAAGATGACCAAACGGATGGATCATATAAGCGTCGGATTTGGAAAAATTAACTAAACCTTACCATGAAAAAGAAAGGTTTGAAATGACATAATTAAATGAATGAGTCATAAGCACTGGAAGCTAAGAACTGAGAGATGGCAACAGCCATAGAAACACCCTTATTATTTCGCACATAAGTTATCGTTTTAATAGTATCTAGAAGATAGCTCATAAATAATATCACCTGAAATATAAAAATAAGCTGTCACAGAAAACATGTGTAATGAAACTGAGGACAATTAATAAAAAAGATGTCCAGTGGAAAGGAATTCCATATGCAGAATAAGAAAAGAGAATACTAGAAGGGATTGACTGCAAATGCGGGAACTGGACATATTGGAACATTCACTAAGCATGATTAATTTAGACATCCTGTTATCAAGATCTGACTGTTTTCAATGCTAATTCTGTATGTTTTTATTTATCTTAAAGAATTCCTTCTGAGACTTCTTATTCAACATAGCCAGCCAGCCTACGTCTCGATCAAAATACTCTCTGATAGTGGTGCGGAGGAAGACAACATTCGGGTGTATGGACCTGCGAATTTTATATTGGGACTTTTAGGAGGCCAGAAGTCCTTTAAAAAGACATATCGACGTTGTGAATGAGTACATTTTTGATTAGAACAGATGTTGGAAGGTTTTACGGGCGCTTACCTCCAAGGCGGTATCCAATTTCCAAAGCGAGGTAGATCCCAGAGTCTTCTGCAAGTAAATCTTGAGCTCTTTGGATGACTTCTTTGGTATTCCTGCAGAGGTGGAGGAGCCCTCCTCGAACTTCTCTGAAGCCGCATTCCTCTTCGCTATATAGTCGATCTTGAGTATCCAAAAAGAAGCGTTTTCGATTCGTTAGTCATTCACTCTGCCGAAGACATTTTATAACCGCCACTCTTCTCCTCATATTCTGAGCTTATCTTGACGAAGTTGGCCATTTTGAAATTATGAATGCCTTACTGCTTTCGTACCAATTTATTAGCAATAACTCTGCGTTTTAATACACCAGGAATTTCATATTAAATTTTGTCTGGATTTAAACAACGCACAGTAGGAAATCTTTCGCGTGAAGCTTCTAATTTATAATTAGAGAATTTTCTAAAAATCAGCATTGATAAGACTCCAACAGTAACTATGTTTTCATATTTCATGCAAAACGGAATTTACTAAATCCAATTGTAACCAACCCAACCCAACCCAGTCTTTCCTGCAAATATGGCATAAATCAAATTCCCGTGTTGTTGTTATTTGTGGCCTAAAGAGTTACAATTGCGACATTTTTTTTAGCTTATTTGTGACCACCGTCCAGGATTTACAGCTAATAAGACATTAAGTTTGACAAAAGAGTTATAGTGCCTAATTATATCAAGGATAATACGATATGTTAAATCACAATTACGTGTTATATGTGAAACTCATTCATAAGTTTCTTTTAGTTAAGATTGAATGAAATTAGAGATATCTGTCTTTAACAGAAAGGTATTCAATTAGACTGCGCGAATAATTTAGCGAGCTCTCTTTTCCTGTCGAGTTAATCGGGTGAAGAGATTGGATGTATTGAAATTTACGTAATTTAATAGAATTGCTCGATATGAAGCATCAAAGAAAATCTCCCTTTTTTGGTGATCATAGGAATACGTAGATGAAAAACCAACACGCCTCTTCACTTCTTTAATGGTTATTTATTGCAACATTTTATAACGACTACGCATGTATAACCAATAAATAGAAATGTTCGTTTAACTTTTGAATAAAATGCCGTCATGTAAAGTGACTTCGTAATTTGAAAGCACATTCCCGACATTTCTTCACAAAATGTTAAAATGCTCATGTAAAATACTTCATCTTTTGAAGTCAACTTGTGCGCTTTCGTCGACGTGATACGTCCACGTAAATAAAATATTCAATGCATATGCAAGCGCGAGGTTCAGAATAAAATTAAATTTGAGAGGAAGTCATAACCGTTTGGAGCGTCCGAAGAATGGCCTGCATTTCGCGCTCTCCTTTTTGCCTTCCTCCGAGTGCACTCCGAGACGCGACATCGGATAATGTACCCTCATGCGATATCGTGCATTATTTCTCTTTTAATGGATCCTTACGTTCTTTTATTTCGTTCGCGATTTCCTTTAATGGCTCCGCCAAGAATCGATACTAAAGGTTACGTGTAACGTTCTTCGGCCGATTCGTGAAGTGTATGTGCAAGCAAACTCCACAACTTCAATTAAATTCAGTTATCGTAATTCTGTTCTGTTCGTAAATTTTTAATGCAGTCAAGTCTAAGCAATTAGTCTTGTTTAGTACTAAAGGAAATAAGGTTTTCAATAAAACAATGATTATACATACTAAGGCCTTTCTAACGAATTATTAGAAATTGTTAATGACAATAAATATGAATATTATTTCCTTTCTTACTTATAAACGAATCAAAAGTTTCTCCGTACCATAACGTACTTGCACAGAATATGACCACATCTGTACATAACTTTCTTGCTTTGAATTTTCTATTAACTAAGAAGATAACTTAGTGTATGGATCATAATTAAAGGTTTAATGAAATTTATTGAGAGAAGATTATAAAAATGGAACAAGAACATCAATCCAACAAACTCCAACAGTGATGAATCTCATTTGCAGAATATTATCAGATGAACCCCCAAAACTGTGGGAAGAAAGTGAGGCACTTTCCTCAAACATTATAAAAAAAGAAATGGAAAAAGAGAAGACCACAAAAAGATAGAAGAGGGAAAAGGAAAACAACTTAAGAAGAAATACAAAAGTCTAAACAAAACAGAAAGAGAAACAGTAAAAGAGGCAAAAACACAGAAGGAGCACAGTTAAAAGGAAATGGACAAAAGTCTAAAAAAAGAAGAAAAGAGTAAATTTTCCTAAAGTAAATGTTTTATTTTTAAAATGGGAAAAGAAAAAGAAAAAAGATGTAGAAGAGAAAAAGGGCGGAAATCTTAATAATAAAGAAATCACAACGACTTCTAGAAGTAACATTTTCACTTTCTAAACTGGAAAAGGAAAAGAGGGAGAAAAGGGAAATAAAAGTAGTTTACTATAAAAATTGTTGAGAAATTTTAATAAACATACTCTACTGAGTGATTTTTATTATGAAGTAAAAGGTTTGATATTGGAGATTTAGTTGTCTACATGCAACAATGTTATAATCATCAGATTGTAGATCTTGTAGAAATTCGCCGGAGCTTTAACGTAATCCCAGCAAGTTTAAACATTCAAAACCTCCGAAGTTCCGTCAGCTTTTGCTCGAAAGCACCGTTCAATGCAGTTATCTAAGATGCCCTCCAATTATTTACCGAAAGCTTTCTATTACCCTCTGCGTTGTGCGACTTTAACTCGACCGTTTCAATCTGACGAGCAGTACTCTTATAAAAACCCTATAAACTCGAGGGAGAGAGAGAGTTAGAGAATGTGAGAATTTTGCATGGCTTACGTGATAGCTTTTTACGTACTGATCGATTTTTCTTCTTGAAAAGCGCAGCTTTTTAGATCAATCCATAAATCTTTTTATAAATAATTGTTTTCTCTGCTTTTCTTTTTATTTTGAAAATAAGAAATAAAATAACAGAATTTTTAACTAATTTTACCTCTCTCCTTTCTATTGTTGATACTATAGGGTCGATACACTCAGACTCACCTGAAAAGAAAAAAATATTAGAAAGTTAAAGAAATTAAACACTTTTTTATTACTAGTGCGAATGCGTGCTTCCATCTAACCTAAGCATTTTATTTATTAGTTTTAATCCAAGACATTCAAGTTAAACATAATTTTATAAAGTACCTACTAGTTGAGGCTTTCAACTACGAAGAAATAGGTTTTCTAGTGAGCGTATATTCAATTAATTTAAAGACCATTTTCAATTTCCTATGCACTGCAAGTGCTTGCAGCAATTTAAAAGCAACGGATCGTATAACCGTAACCGCCAAGCAAAACAATAATTTAAAAGTCGTTACTGTAGAATTGCCGGGACGCATTAGACGCAACTGCTGCCGTCGATCCCTTCTCAAAAACGAATTATACTTAGAAAGAATGCCGCGTTTTATGTGGTGACGGCGCTTTTTGCATTCGTTCTTGGCATATTTTTTCTTTGGCTACTACTTTCAGGCGTGGAGAAAGCATTTATAATTTTTTCTATGTAATGAAATCGCCTTCACGTTTTATTTTCATGACGACGTCGAATGAATCTATTTTTATGTCACATATTCCAGAAGGCTCGGTGCGCACTCTACATGGAACTGGAAAGTTCTCAAGAGATGAAAGCAAGTTTTCTATTCGTAAAGTGAAGTGTGCGGTAAACAGAAATTCATAGAATAATAAATAACATAAGTGTCAATTAATGAAAAGGTTATTTATCCACTATCGTCAATTAAGCTATTTTTAGTATTATGAAACAATTATTCCTTCAAACCCCGAATTCGTTTGCTTTATCTAAATTTTCTAAAAACATTTTTGCAATCCTTGATTTTATATTTTAAAACAAATTAATCTCATTTGTAATCACCTCTATCATCACTGTGAACATTTTAGTTGTGTGGTCATTCTCTGCTTTATAACATTACGTAAATATAACTTTTAACATTATTGTGACAGGGCAGTTACGTTCATCTAAATATAGGCCTATAATTATAAATCAACCTTTTAGAACGGCAAGACCTATTTATAATATTTATTGATTTAAACGACGTTCTATATATGTGAATTTATGGTCATCATTTCTAGTTAATTCTAGTTATTTATAGTGCTTTCGAGTTACATACCGATTTTCTACTTTATGACTAACATCCTTTTATAACTAGGAGTTCAAATGTGTATTGACTTTTATCCTAGATGAAAAGTATAATACAAGTATTTTTAAATTCGTAAAACTTCAAGCTTTGATTCAGTGGAACCTTTTCCAGGACTATTGCCTAAAGCAAGAATTTTAAACTTTGGCTCTTGATTTTTGATCATTTTGATTGTAATGTAGAACTAATTTTCTTACGCCATCTTAAATATTTAAAAATGTTATCGCAAATCGGTTTTGATTGCAGTGAATACCTCAAGTATTTTCTGTACAGCTGTTTCGGCCCTATTTGGTTCCTCGTCAGCAGAAGCGTAGCTCGAGACTTCCACTGCAAACAAACCAACCTGTCCCAGATTATTTGCTTTTGCGATATAATAGTAATGAGTTGTTTGAATCGCGACATCCTGCGTTCACTTTCTGACACAACATTGTATTTGCAATGATAAATTGCAACCGATTTGCTTCTTAATATGTCATCCTATGCAAGAGGGCCAAGCCTGCTGTCAAAGCATATGGAAAGTTTTAAAAATTTTATCGCAAATCGGTTTTGATTGCAGTGGATCTTCTGTCTAGCTGTTTCGGCCCTATTTGGGGCCTCGTCAGCAGAATGATGACTTATTAAGTAGCACACCGGCTGCAATTGTGATTCAAAATGCAATGTTGTGTCAAAAAGTAATCGTAGGATGTCGCGATTCAAACCATTCATTAAATATTTAACTTTTACGCTTTTCATGATGTGGAAGAGTTTTCGATATGCCGCTTTTATCTGTCGCCTTCCTTTCGGAATAATTTATATCCTCTTGTATATAATAATAATAATTTATTGATCACTCAATTTACAAAATAACCAAGTTGAAGAAATTAAATAAAAATCTTGATAAATTTTTTGAGGACCAAAGGTTCTGAATCAGCAATTCCTAAAGAATATGCTGTTCTACCTTCAGAACCCGCAAGTCAGCGTCAAGAAGTACCTATTCTTACAGATAAGGCGACAGAGTTACAACGGGAGGAATATTATTAGTGAATATTATACATAATTGTCGAAAGAGTAAATTAATATAACAATTATAATAAGATTAAAAGATACTGATCATACTAAATCAATCGATGAAGAATAAATGATAATCTGAGACTTACATTCTGAGTAAATAAGTTTTCATTAAATGCTTTAATAGGGAAGCTTTACCACAAAATTTTAACCTGTCAGGGATATTATTGTAAAATTTATTTTTATGTTTTTGTTAAATCTATCTAATTTTATCTTTCTTTAACATGCTTATCTAAATTTCTTAGTAAAGAACCAATGAAACTATTCATACCCTTTATTCATCCTGCTAACGATAGGTGGCGCACTCATTCCAAATTCCTTGAATTTAAAACATGTAGAGTAAACAGTTCATGCTTTATTATTCACCTCTCCAATTATTGTCTATTCCCAATTCCTCCTAGTCCTATAGTAAATGGATTTTCAATCTTTTGGCAAATTATAGTAGTAGTTTAACCTCATTATCTTTTTTAATAAAATTTTCAATACATATAATCAGCTGTTCTTCTACCGTTAAGTATAGAGATTTCTTTTCGCTTTTCTTATTTTCTTCTTGATTTACAATTTTTTTCCATTTCCTTTTTTCTCTTGTCAATCTTTCTGCTTCATCCGTTTTATTTTCCTTTTGTTTCACTCACTTCTCCATCCCAGGTTTTGCTTGGCTTTTCCCTTTGTCTTTTGCTTTTTCAGCGATCATCTAGTCGGTTAAGTTGTACCAACCATCTCAATCGTGATCTTTGTATGTATGGTTACCGACGAAAGAAAATGGTACAAGATTTAAAATTCATAAAATACCATATAATCCATGAAAATTTATATTTTCAATGGATCAATCAAATTTTCTGTTAGCCATTCGAAAATTAATTGTTTTCTAATTTATTTAAATGAGGTAGCATACCTCTCTTTCTACACACTAACGAAAACTAAAGAAAATACTTTTACATTACAAATTTGTTGTACCATTTTTTTTAGGCAGCAACCGTACTTCCTTATACTATCTACTTTGAATTTTTATTTTATTTAATTATTCCTTATATTATCCATCAAGTAACATTTGTTATTCTCCGAAGATATTTCATCTCCGTTCCCTGTAGTTTTTTTTTATAATTTTTCTGTGGTTACCAATGACTCACTTCCATATAACAGTGCAGGAAGATATATTTTTTAATCAATAGTCATCTTTGTTTTCGGTGTTATTACTTTCCTATTTCTAAATCGGTTCTTCACAGCGTGCTACAATTTAAATGTTACTTCTATTCTTTTAATGATATCTGCATCATATTTTCTCTACTTGTGTATGACTGTTACCAAATATTTAATATCGTTAACCTGCTCCACTACTTTCCTACTTATTCGTATGTTGGCTTGCTTGCCTTCTTAGATACGATCACAGTTTTTCTCTTGTTTGTACGTTTATTCCTATTTTTGTCCATATGTTGACATTGTATTGTAATGTTTCTTCACTTTTTGCAATTAATATAACATTATCGACAAAAATACATAACATAGTACATGGATCGCAACATAATCTGGGTTTTAAATCTTTTGGCAAATTATAGTAATGGTAATACTAAATTATAGTAATAGTATTTTTTATTAATTAAAAACAGCATAGTTTCCTCATTAACTTTTTCTTTGACCTCTTTCTAAAATTTTCAAGAGAATCTTTATTGCCAGCATCTCCACGTCTACTTACAAGGCACATCCTCAGTTTCCATTGTTCAATCTTGACATCATTTGATAAGATTCTCAACCCTCATTGTCTTTTTTTCTCAAAGTAACTTCCACTTTCGTTATCCTAATTCCTAAATATGTGACACCCTTCGAGTTCTCTACTTTTATCTGTTTTTCTCCTACCAGGCTAGCTTTTCCTGTAGCTCGGTAACGTTAATTTGTACATATTTTATTTTATCTTTATTTCCGGTTCCACTTCTCCTCTACTTAATTATTTTTCTATTTAAAATCCTAACACGCCGCAGCTCTCATTATAATTACACGCCGCGCATTACATCACGAAATTATTTCTTGGCGCTTCCCATTCATACATTCGGAACGATTATAAATCTTTTCTAATTACATGCCATTAGCGAGACACGTATCAGACTTTGTTCGCCACCAACAAATCGTGATATTCTGATATAGTCATAAATTAAAAGGAATTCATTACAGCCAATGTTATCTTAGGCAAAGTTCACCGCGCTACGTGCTTGGCGAGATAAGTTTCATAAGCTCACCCTAAGATCCAAATGATTTAGATATACGTACCTATAAAACATACCACAGTACACATTATGCCGCAAATGAGGCAAAAATAACATTTTTACGTTAGTATTTAAAGTCTAACAATACATGACCTAGCTACATGAATATAATTGATCAGCTCCATCTCACTGACCTTTTAAATAATTATAATTATTATAATTTTTATCACTTTAAAATAGGCCTTTATTGGCTTACCAAGATTTAAGGTTTGAGTTCGAGCCTTTATACCCCATCCTTCCTATAACTCTTCGACTATATTTCCTTTCATAAGACCCTCCCTAACTCTGATAGTAACCAAGATATTGTTATTGCTCTTGGGGGTTCATCATCAAGATCAACAGATTCAAATCTACCACATTCTATTTTTTTCATTTGTTTTTAATTTGAAAACAACTTCTTTTGTTAGGTAGACTTGAAAATCTTCGCAGCCTTCTCCATGTATTATGGCGGAACCGCATTAGTATGCTCTAATTGGCTACCACCTCTTTCACTAAGCCTTTCAGCTCGTTCTATCTTCTCTGAATTTATTTCACTGCCTTACTCTGGTTTTTGACAATTAGAACTTATTCATTAATAGATTCAATATTAGCGGAGAAAAGAAATTACCTTCACACCTCTTTTGATATTTATCTAGATTTAGCTTCATGTTTCTCTGTTTGGTTGGTAGTTTTGTAGTCTGTGTGTATGTTATGTTTCTCCTAGCTTTTTTAGACTACGTTTTGTTGCTATGCTAAGAACAGGCTTTGAAAGTGTCAATGATTGCGAAGACTTTTCTCTTCTCAATTTGCCGCAATGAGGCAAAGAAAAGAGCGAATGTTATACCAACTTCCATTTTTCTGCCTATTTAGGCCGATCCTCGCCTTCAGTCTTTTCTACAGCGCAGCCAAGTATATCCTGTTCATTACCATACCAATTATAACGGACCAATTTTCTACTTTTGCTGGATCCTTGCCTCGCTTGGAGATTGATTCTGGTTGTTCTCTATTACCTAGAAAAATTTTGTTTTAGAAACAAAATGTTCTTTGACTTCCCCAGACCTATAAACACCTGCTCTTTATCTGCATTCTCTGAATTAATATTGTCTATTTCTCTTGCGGTAAACTTTTTAATTTTCTTTTCAGTATTTTTTTTATCTCGTTTACAGTTGTGGATTCTACTTCCGATATAATCTCACCTACTTCCTCATTTTGTCTCCCCACAACTTGTTCATAAATTTATTGCAATTTTGTCTTTCTTACGAATCTACGTATCTTTAGTACTAGTCGTTAATTAAAGTTAAACTCTGATGAGATGGCATTGAGTGAAAAATAAAATTAAACTATCATGTAACCACGTCGATGAATGTTATTTAAAATATAAAAGAAATAGTGAATTTAGAACATCTTATTTGTATTTAAATAGTTTGACAGTTCAACAATTTCTTATTTGCCATATGAAGAAATACCTACTGATTGAGAAGTAAATAAAGAAAATTCTATTCAGTTTATGTGAAGTACTGCAGTAATATAAAATATACTAAATTTGTACGAAAGAAACTCTTTTCCCTATCTGCCTTTCTAAAAAACATCAAAAGATCAAAGTCGATTCCTTATCAACTCCAAACTCCAGGTTAGTATTTGTATAAACTTACAGTAACGCTCTCTTTTATTGCAAGCGTGTAGCGTTACGATAGGCCGGGAATTTTGGAATCTGAATCCATTCCTTAGGGCGTGCATTCGTTTAGAATATCTCATCCATTCGCTGTCTTTCCCATTCCATTTCATTTGTAAGTAAACATACATCTCAATAAGAATAAAGTAACTCGTTATTTAGTTTTGCAAAGAAAAATAAATAACTGACGCACCTCCTTCAAATTAGCAATAAATTAATCTGACAAGCACAAATTAAGCATAAATGAAACGTTAATACGCAGAAGAAAAATTCTGCGTCTCACTGGGCCGAATAAAAATTTCCATTAAAAGAAACGGCATGCTTCTTTCTCCGGCGATAGCATCTGCGTATTTCACATTCATTCCGAGCGGAAACGCTTAAATATTTTCACAAAGATTTTAATTTCCGATGAACTTGAACAAACTTAACGTCTCCGTCAAACTTCTTCTCAAAACAGAAAGCGTGCCACAGTATCTCGAGGGGGATGGATCGTCGCGTCTCGTGGGGCATTTAAATGCGTTTACGAATGCCGAAGGATTTATAATTTCGAAAACGGAATTTTTCTTCGAACTTCCGGAACGATGTGAGGTGGTACAACGTTTCCCTCCCAAACGCATGCGAAATCTCTGAGCCGTTGAATTAAGATTTTCGTAAGACGTTTACGTCCGCCCCTTAATTTTATTTCCAGTATTCACTTCGGTAGACTTCAATTTCGTTCGATGATGAAATCAACACATCAGAAGTATAAACTTGTATGCGCAATGCAAATGCGCAAATGAAAAATTTCCTGTTCTAGAGAAAGAAGGATCGATTTTTTTTTGTTAACGCGAAGTAAACGCGTTGAAAAAAAACTTAATTAGGTTAAAAGGAAAAGGCTTTTCTACGTAATTATACGATCATTAGAGCGAGGAACATTAACGATCTATAATACATAATAATGTTGGATTGAAATCTCGAATTCGACAAACTTAGCTTATAATATATGAATAAATACTTCTTTCAGTTATCAGTTTCAGAGTGATTGATTTTGGTTAGAATGTGCGTTCCTTAATTGAACCATTTCGTACCAGATCTTCGGAAATCTCTCTCTCTCTCCTCTACTGTTTTCTATTTCCTCTATTTTGTCCCCAGATCTTTTCCTTTTTTACTTAATTTCTGCTTCAATTATTTTTTATCCTCTTCTTTATTCTCATGGATATTTTTATAAATATTTATTCCTGTTCTATATTTTTTCTTTTCCCACTTTTTCATACATGTACAATTTCCCTGTTCATGATAATTTCTAATTAACTTGTTTGAGTGTTTTATCGAATGCAATTTGTACAGAATTTCATCATTTATACTTCATGGATACAAATATACTTTTAATTATTTGTACGTCATTAAACTGAAGTCTTTTACGGAAGGTCTTCATATCCTCTAAAAATAAAATTACACAAGTTTATGGGAGCGTATAAGTTAAACGTTGAAACTTTCTAAAACGATACTCAAACGTTAAACAATCTTCGTGATATATTGGATACAGAAAACACTAATTACGTGGGAACTATTTTAATGGGACTGATCCTGCTCTATTATTAAGTATTCTTGTAAATAACTTAACTGACCTTTATCGACACTGTCATGGCATTTAAATATTCTCGTTGACCTGGACAACGTCGGGAACTGAAACACGCAGGCACCGGAGATCCTTATCGAGGAAAATTGGTGGCCGTCATTTTTTATATTACGCTGGTAAATAGGCGATCTCATGTTACGTCGGTGGAATAATTTTGCGCTTTCCGGCTAGTTTTTAACTCGGAGCAACTCCGTGAAATGACCTTCCGTCATTTCACCGAAACTTTTTATCCGCTTTTCCTCAGATTAGCGTTCTTTGTTTTAGTCGTGGCTTCTTCCTCTGTAAAACTCCTGGAATAACTTTTGTTCGCCGCGGATATACTTTCTCTATTATAAACTTTATTATTATAAGTTTTCACTGGCGATTTGTTTGGGCAGATAGTTTTAATTGCTTCAAAATTAAATTACATGTCTGTGTTTTGGACTATTTTATTAAGCTTACCTTATTTAGATGAAAATCGTATTGCGTTATTCCCGATATAGCAATAAACCGTACATTTAACGAGTGAAAAAGTTCTATATTATTTTCCCGTTGTTTCAAAAAATTAAATGCCAAACGATATATTTACGTGTGAAGTTAATAACTACCCAAACACCAACAAGGTTTTATTGCCCAAGTGCAGCGTTTACTGTTATCTTTGCTTAATTTGAAATCAGGAGCGATTCTTTGTTTTTGCCAAGATCCATGATTGTTCAGTTACTAAGTTTACAATAAATTTTCAAACAGACTTGAAAAGATCCTATACCGTGTACGCTTAATTTACAAAATTCATAAATTACGGTTTATAAGTGGAAAATTTGAAATCAAATTAAACCAACCCTCTATGTCGTACTCTTACTTTAAGGAATGACTTAAATATCGGTCGCCTCTAGGCTCAACATTGTATTGATTGGCTCGGTGAAATTGCGGGGTATTTTCCATGCACAAGTAAGAAGCAGAGGTGGTGGTTTTCGCCTTATCTTCGGCCACGTGACCTCAAAACAGCTCGCCATCTCGCCTGGAACGAGGTGAACGTGACTTCCAGACTAACGCTATCTATGCTGCACAGCCTAAGGGCATAAACTCACGACTTGATTTTTTCGTCGTATAGTACCTGCTTTTGATCGAATGAATTTCGAATATTTCAATGAAATATTTTGCATGAGGGAAAGATGCCGCCGCTCTCGAGCTGAAAAATAGTAGAGTTTGTCTTGCGTGTTTGTGATTAGAAGTATTAATAGCGTTTATTGATCGGGTAAACTTTCCTGCAGAGTAATGGTAATTCTATTCCAATTAAAATGCGATTACGGGTATTTTCTTTGTGTATCTGTGCACTTTAATTTATACGAATAAACTTCTAGCAATTACATTGATTTCATCAACGATCAAAATTTCCCTGAATAAATCGTTCCATAAATCCGAAACATTTGCCTTCCCATCAAGGTCAATACAGAATTTATTTTGATAAATTTATTGAGCTTTATCTTTTATGCGTTACATGTTGCCTCAGTGGAATCTCGTCTTTAAATTTCCTCAGTTCTATCTAAGCTAAAAACGATGAAGTTTGATTAATCTAAAATATTGACAAAAACCAAAAGGTATTTTTATGGTGTACTGAGCGAATAAAATGTGCACTTGAAGTTTGGAATATTGCACAGCTTTTCATTTTTCATTGTCACTTTCTACAGCAAAAACAGTCTCGTCCCTCCTAAAAATTTTCATACTTGACGTTGACATATTAGCCGGTACTTGATGCTCTTAAGGTGCCAAAAAATGCGAACGCAAAACAAAATTTGTTGCACGTTATTGTCGTCGATAAAACGGTGCTTACCAGCAATGAGATGAGTGATGAAACGTTAAGCTTCTCTCTCTGTATTACACGTAAACACTAATCGTCCCATCATAAAAGTTTATCGAGACTAATTCGCTGTGCTTAAGCAAAATGTCAGTATTATTGTCTATAACGAGTTTCGTTTAGAGGCAAACATAAATCATATGCTGACACATTACTTTAGAGCAATTTGCTTTTTACGAAACGTCGCGTCGATACTGATAAAAACGCGAATCTCGTTTATTTCTTTACGTTTAGAGAGCATAATCGCAAGTTATTTTCCTGAAAACTCGAGGCTGGTAGCCACCGTGCAGACGCATTTTCACAACATATGATAAGAGTACATACTGTAGATGCAATAGCCGGTTATTGCCCCTTAACTTTTATCGCGTGTGCATCTTTATGAAAAATAGTTCAGCATTTCCACGTGAAACATCCATGACGATGTAAATTTACATTAACTTCCTGCATTTTGCTTGGTAAAATATAATAGGGAGGGAAAGGCGCCGTTACTTCCGTTTCATTCGAAATGAATTACGTACTTTTCGAAATTTAAGGGAAGTTTCCCATTGAAGAAACTCTTCTCTTTTACAAAGAATCTATAGGGAGATCAATATTAATGATAGAGAACTTTATGAGGAATCAATATTAATAATAAAGAACTTTATGAGGAAAAGTACTTGGTTTGGATGGTTTGTTATCATAAACGATGAAGTGTCTGGAGATGGGTTACCAGAGAAAATGCATATAGTGTATTTAATGGACATTTGCCTAAGAATGTATTTCAAATCTTATGGAAAAGGACAAGAATGGTTGTTCTAATGAAATCATCAAAAATTTGGTTAATCCTAAATCTCTAAATGTAAGTTATTTTAAAAATTTTGTCGCAAGTCGGTTTTCATCGCAATGGATTTGTTGATCATCCTCTGTTTCGACCCCATTAGAGGCCTTTCAGCGTAGCTCGAGAATTCCAAACAATATTGAGTAAAAAAAATCGACCGTTGAATGTCGCGATCTAAACTAATTTTTAGAAAGAATGGTGAGAGATTGGAATCTATTCAATATCTGAGAAACATTTGATTTTAGAAGGTGCGAACGAGAAAAGAATAGTGGTAAATAGTCACTCAAAACCAACTAGTTTCAGATTAAGAAGAAGAAAGTTGGCAACTAAAACTAAATCATGAGTCAGTTTAAAGTAGCAACATACACATCTTTTTACCTAGTATCTATGCTCTCAATGCTGAATAACTGGTCGTATTCAATAACGATGCATCGGATTAACCTCGGTATTTGAAATTTGATTAGAAACTTAGTTTTGGATAGATTAACTGATACTGAACGTAGTGTAGCCGCGTATTGAA
Source organism: Serrognathus titanus (assembly GCA_039766575.1). Taxonomy (NCBI): domain Eukaryota; kingdom Metazoa; phylum Arthropoda; class Insecta; order Coleoptera; family Lucanidae; genus Serrognathus; species Serrognathus titanus. Next base: position 67,229,580 of record CM077911.1, read on the forward strand.
ATGAAATATTAGATAAAACTGGATATGAAATGACCATTCTACAAATCCGTGGCAAGATGTGGTAAATTATACATGGTGTATCAGATATAAGGGGCCACACGTCATCAGTGGATCGATGCCGCTCTATAAACAATACTTTGTCTTTGATAAAGTAGAAAAAGTGCCAGTTTTCGAGATATCGAATTATGAAGCAGTGAGTACGGCCCCGTCGCGTCTCCGAATGTACGAAACTATGCTTAGCGCCAGAGCACAGTAAAATACTTTACCCTGACCTTGCAGATGTGCGCGGTTAAGAGTGGGCGAAAATGTTGCTTTACAGGCATATCAATAAAAGTAATTTTACGATGAGAACACTTCGAATGGGTAGGGTGCAATTATCGTGGGGGTAATTACTCATTAAACCACCGCTACTGGCCGAAATTATTTACAATTTTTGCAAAGAATATTGCCCGATGTTTTGGACGAAATAGCTACGGCGAAACATGTGGTTCATGCACCACCGCACGTTACTATCCCGGTCCGAACCTATCTCAATAACCAATTTCAACGCCAATGGATAGTGTCGTGACCTGCTCGTAGCCCCGACATGAATCCGCTGGATTTCTTTCTATGAGGGGCTTTAAAACAGGAAATCTATTCGATGCAAATCAACACAGAAGAACAATTATTACAGCGGATTCATGCTGCAGCTCACCGAGCATCGGAGGATCAAGCAGAACTTTCGTCGTCGTGTGGACGCCTACTTACGTGTCGGTAGAAGACATTTCGAACACCTGTTATAAATAAATGCCTTGATGAGAAAGCGTTCATATTATTTATTCCTTTATTTATCCAATAAATGGTAATTAGTTCGCACAAATACCACATCGTTTATGGTACATATCGTAAATGCTTTTTTAGCAACTTTTATGACTATAGTGGGCCGCTTAAGTATTAGAATGTATTTGATAGTGTAGCAGCTTTTTTTGCACAATTGGTTCGCTTTTTATGACATCCCAGTTGTACGAGATGACCTTATCCAAAATATCGATACGTTTTCAAAAGCACAGGTCCGTACTCTGTGCAGAATTTTTTATTAAATTTTCATAAAAATTATATCGTTTTGCAACACTTTTTTCGGACTGTACATGTAACCCCTAGTTACGCCTATCACTATGGCTTCTTTAATACGATATACCCTGTATAATGATTGGTAAATGAAATGTTGTAATAAGGTATCTAGAGATAAAGCATTATGTGTGCTATTGAACAGATGTTTAGTCTCCATCTACAAGACTAAATGCAAGGAGTTGCCTTCGATATGTAAAAAAGGTAAAACAATTGTGTTTGTTATGGTTGAAAAGTGGCCATTTTGCTTTCCTGCTATAACAATCCAATTGTTTCCTTAAGTTCGCTAAGTTCGCAGTCATGATCAAAAAATATGTATTTTAAATAAGGGAAGTAACCAGAGCAAATAATAGATTTATTAAATAACAAAGTTAAATTAAGCAAACATGGTAGGGTAGCCTCACACGTACACTCTGATACGCCACAATTTGGAAATAGCGAATTTCTAAATAGTTTGGGAATCGAACAATTCCAATTATTGACGAGAGAAATATACCGAATGACTTTTAAAAATTTTTATCAACTCTTGCCATGAAATCTGGACGGCATGTCTTAACTTGAGTGAAAAGTATGTTATTGCACTCTTTGATGCTGTTTTATAGTAAGGCTAAGGCGTCCAAATTCCATGGCAAGTGATAAAAAATTACTCGATATGATGCATTTCATAAGACAAGTTTCGACAGGGTAGGTTTCCTGATCCACCTGATACCCACACGTGCTCATCGTGGCCAATGTAAATGGTATCATCACATCAAACTTTCGTGCTACGAATTCATGCTGGCACGAAATTGTAAATGTAACTTAAATGGGGGAGTAATCAGGCTTATGTAACGCCAGGTATTGCTAACTCATATCTCAAAGTGCAAATTTTTGGATAACATTTGATGACTCTTAATTATGAAAGTCAACTAATGAATCACTCACAAGAATGCTTCGCATGCGTTTGACAGTTCAGGACATTTGCCATTAAAGAACGGTTACCGTAGAATTTAGGTTGCAAAGATAACTATGAAATGGAAGTATCATGAAATTAAATGGTTTGTATGTTAACGAATAAAACATTCATCTAACATCTAAAGTGATTGGTCCTCAGGTATGAAAAAACGTAAAATATTTGAGCATGATCTGAGAAAACCAATTAATTTTAAATTGACATCTGGAGAGTTGACTAATCATGTATTAGTGAGGTCAAAATAGGTTATCAGATGTGAATGGTAACTTTAAACGAGAGCACTTGGAGTTACAACTGGCTCGCGTGTCTTACTAGAAGTGTATGGGTGTGATCTAATATCATTTGGACATGAAAGCCAACTGATGAATAGACAACAGGAAATTGATCCATCGAAACAACACAAGAAGTTTACCACGGGATCTAAAGGTTGTGAAGAGAGGAGTTAAAGACGGGTATCATTGGAATTAGTAATGAATTAATTTAGAGAAGAGAGATTCAAAAATTGCGCCTTAGAATATGGTAAAAGGCAGACTTGATTGAATAAAGATGAACGAACGAACTACAAGGTTTGCTGAAGAAAACGATACATTTTTGCAATCCATTCAATAGACATTTAATACCCACTGGGTTTGTTGATTATGTTCGTTTGAGGCAAAGAACTGGAAACATGTATGCTTACTTCAACGCAAGTTGTATGAGAAACTGCGAAAGTTGAGCGAAGATGTAAACAGAAAAGAACTGTATTTGATTGAGAGTTAACTAATAAATGAGAAATAAAAGCAGCTAATATCCCTAAATATTATTGACATTTAAATGTCCTAATACAGCGCCCTTATCATTAGACTGTATTTTCTTTTCACGTTGCTAGATTGGAGTAGAATAATATATTATCCAGATTAAGCAAAATATTAATAATATAGAGATTTTGAAGCATTTTGCTGACCCGGCTGAATAGAGTACCTAATTTTAAAGAGATTTACCCTGAATGTTCCAGTGATGATGATGGTGTGTGATTTCGAGAAGTGCTTCAAGGTCTTGTTATTCTTGACTCCTGAAGTGAAGTAACCCTGATTTGGTTGGGCTAATAGTCCTAATGAATCATTAGTACTATTAACCCAACCAAATCAAGGTTATCATTAGTAATGATTTAAAGAAAGCAAAGTTAACGTGCTTTTTACAGTTTGGACGTTACTCAATGGTTTTGCCTTGAATATCCCACCGATAATACTTGTGTTTAATTCAGAGAAGTGCTTCAAGATTTTATATTTCTTGGCTCTGAAGTAATTCTACTGTCTGATTTGGTTGAGTAATTAACCAATACGCTTAGCTAAAATAATTTGGATAATACCCAATGTAGTTAGTAAACAGTATGTGTAATCTCTCATTTATACCAGAATGGTAAGGAGGTAATATCTAATCTGGAAGTGTAACGCTTACTGGTACTTTAGGAGGTGCTTCCAAATCTTATTATTCGGGATCCTTGAGATGAAGTATTCCTTTCGTTTTTGGATTGTATTCGTAATGGCAGAGAATTAAAGGCCAGTTAATCATTTAGTGCTCATTTAGACAATAATTGTATAGATTGTATGCTGCTGAATTGTAGTATATGAAACTTTTTAGGAATTTAAATCCGATCTTTTTTTCTTCAAATTTGAAAGAACGTTAAAGTCAACGACCAAATAATTTAAGACGGAATTCACCGGGTTCGCCGGTGGTATAATTAAGCAGAATAAATACATCTTTCACGGACGAACTAGTAATCTGTGAAAGCAAAGAATCGCAGCGGAAAGGAAGTGCCGCTCTGCTCGCACGCGAAATGTGCATCTAGTTTAAATTTATAATGGCAGCGCCGATCGCAAAATGGCCAGCGGTGAGTTTGCATATCGTTACGAACCGACGGACGTAACTCATTTTATTGCCAACCCCGTAAAACAAACAGGCACGGTGTTATAATAATACAAGTCTATTCTCCCTCTGACGGAGATGTATTATGGTCATTTTTATTTAACGACTTGGACGACGGCTTACAGCGTATTCTACTAAATTTATATAGGTCGCAGATACAACTTTACGAGGAGTTTATATCTACAAACCAAGTATTCTTCACGTTCGCATATGAATTTAAACTACATCATAAAATATCTACTAAAGCTGCTAATTAAAATATATTACGTATATGCATTCAGTTTTTTTTTGTATCTAGAAAAGCGAAACATAGCATCCCTTTTAAATCTGGTTTGTTAGCTAGCTGAATGGTACACTGGTGTCAGTAACACTTTTCAGGCCAATTATACTTTTGCTGGATGGAACAATAATTATCAAACGAATTGTAACAGCGAATGAACATGTTCTTAAAATTATGTCTTATTATGTCATGAAATTTTAACAATCATTAATAAATTAATGTCGAAAGCGAAATACTGATACATAACCAATCAAGTATATGAAACGGAGCGATGGAATTAAATTTATGCCAACAGCATAAATTAAAAATTATGTCACAAATAATACAACTTGCTCATAATTTTCAAAATTAATCAGCAGAGAAAGAAAACACAGCTCGTCTAAAATTAATATGCTACAGTAAACTTCCATTTTGCCAACTTTAACTTTTTATTTGAATTATGCTATTTACCCTGTGAATATGCAGCGTAGCCGTTACCATATATGTACGTTCTTATTTACGTATAGAACAGAGTCGTTATCATTCACATACATATTTTAAAACAAGAGGAATATCTGAGCTCAGAGAGTTTATAAAGTTTAAAATATTACTCTAGTTTTATCTGCGAAAGCAACGTTGTATATCAAAACATAGCTGCGCATGTAAAACGTCTTCTAACTAAATTTTTAGTTTATTACCGTCTTTATTTATCACGGAACATGTTTGCTAGTTTTGTTAACTTTGGAAAATGATTGTCCAAAAAAACTTTAATTTTTCAAAATTTTACTTGAACAGAAAGGGATTGAAAAGAATAGACGTTTTCTGTTTTCATATAATTGTCTACTCTCAGTGAGTTTAGTTTTTTTTAATCAGCAAATTCATGCTCTATCCTTGCAATCAGAAAAAAATATTTCATTAGATAATTTTAAAGTTCAAAAGTAAGAAAACTGACTAGGACAATCTTAAGAATTGAAAAATATAGAAAAAAAGGTCTCCGTCTATTATTGTATAAGAATGTATTGAAAAATAAAATAATGAATATTATACAGAGGAAAGAATTGAATCTGAAACAGGAAGGTATGAAAACGTTGGAACGAGAATGTTAACGAAAAAGACTAGCGAAACTACATCTGCGACAGGTAATTGCAAAAATGTAATTTTAGATACGATCGGATTTAAATTGCACGTAACAGATCCGACTTTACGAGGAACGTATTGTTTGCATAAGATTCGTAAATCACGCGCAGCTATTCGCAGAATTGGAGATACCAATTAAAGTTTCCTTTCCTTAATAAATCGCAGCTGTAGGATGATTTAGAAGATGGGAATAGAAATATGGTGAATGGAAATAAACCGGCGGATATTCATGAATTTTCAATTTGCAGTAGAAAATTTATTTTTACTGGTGTACGTTAATAAAAGACAAGCGTATAATTATTTTTCTTGATATTGCGTCGAGGTATATCGATGTCACTTAAACATGTGCAATTATCGAATCATCATAATAAATAGCATGAAGTATCAATTTACCTGAATGCTGCTCTATATTTTTCACCTGCATTCATTGAAATCCAACTAACATATATCATGTAAAAAATAGCTCCGTTGAACAATTCTCCAACTTAATTACCATTAACTTATCGCAGAACCACTATAGATTTTACATACATATAACAAAGCATATACAGAATATTGTGTAAACAGCAGTAAATGAAATTAGTTCATATACAGGTGTTTCAGTAATGATGCACCAATCTTTCTGCCATTATTTAGAACAAAATATTTTAATACAATTTTGCAATCGGAGCAACTTGAAATTTGCATTAATTGGAGTCGATGTTTTTAGAAATACTGTAGCGATTTAAATCTCTGTGTCCGTGAAACAAAACGAGCGATTTAAATTTATTTATGAATGGCACACGGCTGCAAGAAGGCAATAAATCTATCGTAAACGAAAGAATTTATGAGAGGCTTTTAATTCTGCCCTTGACCGCAAGACATGTACATGATGTATACAATTAAGTAATTGAACAGTTGACTAAAATCGGTACAATTAATAAATTGGGACAATTAGTAACTAGAATTAGTGCTTCAGCCGGTCTGTCAAATTATTTGGCTAACTATCAGACTGAACTTGGTCACATGAGGTAGAAACAAATTCGAAAGCGGGTGAATTATGAAAACGGCAATTACCTTACAACATGTGTTCAAATATGCCTCCTTCTAGTTGAATACACAAAGCCACCCGCCGTTCCAACGCATGCCACACATGATTCCACACATTGCGTTCCCTGATTTGCTCAGCAGATTCAATAATTCGGCCTCGAAGTTCTTGTGCAGTGTCCACGGGCTGATTATAAACTGGTTCCTTCATGTAGCCCCATAAATGAAAATCAAGAGAATTCATATCAGGAGAGCGCGGTGGCCATGCTACAGGACCGCCACGGCCAATCCACCAGTGAGGAAAAAGCTCGTCTAAATATCCTCGAACCGCATGTCCCTTCTAGTGGCTAGCGATACATCTTCCAACAATGTTGGCAAATCGTTTTGCAGAAATGCGAGGTATGCATCGCCATGCATACGATCAGGTGAAATGCATTGTCCTATTAAATGGTTACCAATTACTGCTGTCCACACATTAATTGTAAAACGGCATTGAAAATTGTGTCTTCTGGTTGCATGCGGGTTTTCAGTGGCCCAGTAGTGATAATTATGAAAATTTACTACCCCATTTCGTGTAAAAAGTGCCTCGCTCGTGAAAATAAGTCGACGCATGAAATTGTTAACATTAATGTGGGCTTCCTGCAACCAGTTACAAAATAGCAGTCTAGCACCATAATCTGGCGGCTCCAAAGCATAAACGCGTTGGTAGTGGTACGGATAAAGCTGTTGCTCCCTCCATATTGTATTTGCAAGTCCTGTACGTCGAGTAGCCTCCTGTGTGCTTATGTTGGGGTTATTTTCAATCATATTGAGAAGCTCTTCTTCTACGCTTGCAACGTGAGGTGGCCGCACCGCACCCCTGACTCCTTGTTCAGGTAAAAGAGAGCCGGCGTCGTGTAGTCGCTGAGCAACCCTGATAAACGTATGATGATGCGGATGTCGTTCACGATTAGGAAACCGTTCCACGTACAGACGTGCTGCCAATCGCGCATTTCCCCGATATTCCCCATATAACAAATGCATATCTGCGTATTCTCGAAACGTGAAATCGCTCATCGCAAACACACCAACACATATACAAATACACTTACATACACTAGTAAACTTAAAAATACAAAGTATAAAGTATACCAAATTGACGGAAATTATGCTTCGCTCCTCACTACAACGTTAATAAGAACGGACTAAATGTGTTTCATATCATCTGAGGCGCGACATTTTATGGGGCAATAAAGCAACAAACCGATTCTTTGGACGAGGGTTAAGGCAGGTTAAGAATTCTGTTCGTCCTCATCTATTGTACGTTTTAAAAATATACGATTCTCATCTCCCTTCGTTTTTCTCAAAATTTATTCGATTAAAAAAGAATGTATAGAGAACTTTTGTTTCTTTTCACGATATCTACCGTCATACCGAATTTGGTGCATCTTCAATAAAACCGGCTATATATTCAGTATCTAGTCTTCTATCTCTGCCTATCGCCACGCATTTGTACGGCTTAACTCCATTATAGATTTTTCCTCCTGTATGCTGTCATTTCAACTCTTCCTAGGTCTGTCTCTTACCCTTCTTCTTTTAACTTTTGTATTCATTATTTTTTGTTAGTTAGAATGTGATAAAACAGATTACCAAGTGTCCAAAACTGTCCCTGTTTAATAGTTTCTGTTGGTGCGGTCACCTGAGTTCTTCTTCTTATTCTATTTTTTCTAGTGATGCCATCAAACGTCCATGATTTGGAGTAAACTTTGATGAGTTGGGATGCATATTGTCTTGTATACTTACCTGTAACTTGGTGGTTTTGGATATTTCTCTTTCGTTTAATAGATCCTTCCCCACCACATTTTTTTTTCTGTATTTAGTATTCTAGTGGAAATTTCTTCGGCCATTTGCAAGTTTCTCCTGTATTATCGCACCCAGTTATTTGAAATTATCCATTTGTTCTATTTTATTATTTCCTTTTAGCATACCCAACATTAGCTGATGTTTTGGTTTAGAGTAGATTTCAAGAGTGCTATTACTAAGTCATCTGCGTAAGCTAGAATTTTGTGGACCATTTTACCGCATAAGTAGTTATTTTCGGACGACACTTGAATAATATTGCCCATCTCCAAAATAAATAGTACTGCCCTGTCGCACTTCATTTGGACTTTTATCTTTGATCTGATTCTGATATCTTAGCGCCTTCATATACAGGATTTTAATTCATCCAATTAGCATCCTCTTAGTCCCCGTGCAAGAACTTTTTCAAGTACTTTACTGGCAACGAGCTTCCTCTGTAATTTGTGGATCTTCTAGGGTCACCTTTCTTTAGAATAGACATTGCTTTCCCCTTTTTTGACAGAAATTTGATTACCTCTGCTTTACCTCATTTAATTTGGCGGAGGCTAGGGCTCTTTGGTTACATCCTATCTTGGTCTTGTTCTACTCTCTTTTTTTTTAATCAATTCCCTCAAGTTTTCCGAATATGTTTTCAAAATACTCACTCCAAAATTCTACTTTCCTCGTATAATCGTAGGTTACCTTCTTTAACGAGTTTCTTTATTATTGCCCCTCTTACTTTCCTTAAAACATCCCACTTTCGACAAATAAAATGTAAGTATGCGGTGGTCAAGCGTATTGCTACGGGGGGAAGTGCTACCTCGGCTGAGAGAGTTCCAGGCTTTAAGTTTAACTTCCTTAAATTTGTTTCAGATCACCAGGGTGTGGATCTGGTTACTCCACACACCTTAGCAACAACAAAAAGATGTTTTCTCGCCTAATGTTGTCGTCTGAGATACATGTTCCCAATCCTCTAAATTTCTTTGCTGCAAGCTTGAAATTATTCTGAAATGCAGTCGACTTAACTTTATGCAAGATGATCTTGATTTGGGTCGTCAGTTCTTCTTTATCTGTATTACCATTAACTTTGTTATAATAATAATACGTAATTATACCGACTGTGCAAATAAATTTCTGATAAAGGTTCATTTTACAAATTGATTTAATTTGTTAACTAACGAGGTGTCTCTTGGCCTCTAATTTATAGACAGCACTGTAGATATATATTTTTCACTAATAAATTATCGAGCAATTTTAAAAGGGAAGTTTTAAATAACGTTGAGGTATAAAGTGCATTCATTGTTTGTTTATTACGGTTGGAAATTTTTACAAGAAAAACAGGTCGCGACAGCGATAATTCGGAGTCAATACAGTAAAAATATTTTCACAGTGAAGGGAGTGAGTGCAAAGCCGAAGGCACATAAATCACCAGGTATGAAATATCGGGCCGCTATTATGGCGGCGCCTCGACTCTATGGGTGTCATTTAGTTAATATTGGTCTGGAAATAAAATATACGAGTCCGATACTTAATAACCCGGGCAATCTGTTATTTTCTAAACCAAAAGAGTACGCGCCATTGATATTACGGACGGGAAATTGATTTTATAAATTGACTGCGATATATTTTTACAATACGTGCACTTTTCCAGCCCAATAAAATAACGGAACTTTATCTCATTTATCTGCTGTTTCATCTGTGAACCGATACTACTGGATTTTCGTTACTCACAATCAGTTTTGCTTTATTTCATTTATTTCGGTATGTTTGTCTTTGACGTCTACCTTTTTTTTTTACTTCAGCCTCTCGACTGTTACAATACGAAATTAAGGAAAACCATTTTCAATTTTGCAGAAACATGCAGTTTTCTCTGTTAACCACAAATAATGTTTAATTAAATATACTATCACGAGCAAGAACTTTATTAAAATCAATAAAGAAGAATAGTTTACCTCGTGACATTCTGCGGCCGATTTTTGACCTAACATCAAAACAATGAAAACCGATTTTCGAGAAATTAATAAAAAAGAAGTTATCCAAATGATTAGTTGAGAGTTTCTATATTTAAATAACGTGTCGTGAAACGTTCTTAAATCCGGGCAAACTGAGTTCTCGTTTCCATCGTAAGAGCGACTCGTGTTTTATTCCGCAAGTGATCAGTCTGTATTAAGTGCTTATAATAAAGCATAAAGATATTAGGCGAAGTTTGTCTGCTTGCTGGTGCTGATAAAGTTTTAAACAAAGCAGATATTTACATTGTGTAGGAGCGGAGTTTTACGAGAATTGGAGGGGAGCCGGCGGCTATTTAACCTCAACGGAAACAGGAAACTCTTTCGGAATCTACGAACAACGAGCTTCTTCTTCGAGTTTTGCCACTCCGATTGTGCGAGAATTTCGACTCTTGCCCCTCGAAATTCGCCCGGAATTGACTCGCTCGCTCGGTTATGATTGCGTCCGAAATAAACTTGCAGCAATTCGGCAGTTTTGATGGGAGAGAATTAATCGAGTCGCAGTTACCCGAATTTTTCTCGGTCGACAACAAGAAAATGGAGGGAAAGGCAACGCAATAAAATTAGAGAAATTTTAATTAAGATAAAAAATTAATTTCGCGTTTTATTTCACGCGCGGAACGCTTCGGTCCCGTTTTAATCTGCCGGCATCGCTTCCACTCGGGAAATGGGTTTCTGTAAACCACCACCTGCATAAATGAATTTTGCATTGCCCATCAGAATAAAAGTAGTCTGATCAATACTGTCTGAACAAAGTAAAAACTCTGCTCTTATTACAAATATTAAATCCTAGCTTTATTAAATTATAACACAAATAACAGATATTTCTATTTATGGTGAAATATTAAAAAAACGTCCAATTAAATTATTAAAAAAAAGTATTTAATATGAAATTTGATAAAAATATGAACTTTTCAATTTCAAAACATCAAAATCAAATAAAATATACACATATAATATTTAGAGTAAAAATTTCACTTGTGTATGTGCATTTTAAAAGTGAATAATAAAATTGTGTGCCTTTACAAGACTACTAACTTGAAAGCAATATACTGCAAACCGCTTCAGCAAATTAAAGAATATGCAAAGATTCACATCACTCTAAAAATTTAAACATACCAAATACTTGTCACGATTATACAAACCTGAAATTTAGGGATTACCTAATAAAAATGTACAATATATTACGATTCTAATAGTAAATATGAAACAAGAAATAGATTACGATGTACAATACTGAAAGAAAAATTAATTATTGAAAACAGAACTAGGAAACTAATCATTCAAAAGTTAACTCGTTGTTCATCTTCTTTATGGTTTTCGGTGGAACCGCTTCACTACATTGGAATCCGCTGAATATTAAATGAATTCTCTATTAAAAATCTTCAAGTTCTCCACAAGCGCAATGCTCGTAGATTTATTGTTTCATCATTCTCAATTGATTTTGTATCACAATAATAATAATTGTGGCTACAAGTAAAAGGCAATAACGCGGTTTTAAGAACAGTAAACTTACATTAAAATGGCAAGTATGATATTTATTATATTATTTATTTATATTTATAAATTATTTGATATTTTGTGTATTCGACAGCAAAACAGCTTTGAAGAGATGAAATTGGAAGAGAAAAATAGCTTCATTTCGGACCTCTTTTGGTAGAACTCCTTTTGGAATATCGACAGCACCAGAAAAGTTCCAAAGAAGACAACATGAATTATTAGTTCAAGTGATTGCAGATGACATATTAGTATATAGTAAAGGTGGAACAGTAGAAAAGGTAAGTCTAAATCATAACGAAAACATTAGAAACCTATTTAAAATGGTAAGAGTGAAGAATAAAATATGAAATTCAATAAGAATATATTTTGACATTTCATTAAGGACAAATTTTGACATTGTATTTTTACTGTTTGCACACATGTAACAAGTACTGTTGGGCATAAATATTTTTGTATTTTATTAAAAATGGAAGATGCAAAACATTCATTAACGGAACATCGCAATGAAAAGAAAATAAACGAATTACCAGAGCAATCAAAAATTCAAGAATAAGAAACTAAATATAGTAAAGGAGACTGTGGTTTAAGAAATAATAAAAAAATTAATCTCCGCCCACAATAATTTTTATATCCGTAGATCCGTATTTCGGCAGCTAAACTGCTATCTTCAGTACAAACAATACCAATTTAAAAGCACTTCATAAAATCTAAAAGCAACTAATAATACAAAATAAGTATTGGTCCATTCTCCTGAAAAAAGTTCTCATTCTACCGAATAAAGAATTTTCATAAACATTTGGTTCCCTGTTATTTGATACTGCTTTAAATATTTAAAAATATCCCTGAAAAATAATAAAATATATAAATATATACTGGGTGTTTCATTGAAGTTGCATCAAACTTGGTATGCGGATAGATGTCGGGAAAAGAAAGAAAAGTTTCGTTATAAAATTTTCTCTGAAATGAATAAATTTAGAGAAAACCGAAGGGAAAGCAAAGTTCAAAGGGAAAGCAAAGTACTTTTAGGATAGACTTTAAATGAGAATGAATGGATTGTTACTTATTCACATACGAAATCGGTTTATTGGTTAATTGCATCTAGAATGTCACCCCAGTCGATTCGGCAAAACACATTTAAAACATCATGGTTGTTGGCAATCAATAAAAATAATAATTAGCCGTATATTTTCTGTTCTGTTTTCTAATTGTCAGTTGAAGAATTTTAGGATTGTTCAAACATTTAGTAGTTTGCGCTTATTTAAGAATTTATTATTCATATCCACCGTTTCATGAAATCGTTCGTAGAAATTTAACGCCCAAGTACCTGATTTTACCCAAAACATTTCGTTCGCCGTACTACCCAATTAAGGACTTTATGGTATTAGATTTAATACTTTAATAATTAAATTAATTATAATTAATAATTAATGATTTATTTTTAAATGAAATAAGTTTAAATATCCACGCGATTTCACATCGCTGCTGCATTCAACGTGTGCCCCCTTATATATAATTTAGGTCGCGACATCTTGCGGCCGATTTTTGACCTAAAAAAACGACATATTGCGGTCGATTTTAATTCATTAAAAAAAATTCGTATATTTCTAAATATGAACCGTCAAAAAGCAACCTACAAATTAGAGTAAATCAAATAATACTGAACAGGTATTGGTCCATTATCTGAATTCATTAAATAATTTTTATTTTTTCGAATAAAAATACTTTCGTAAGCATTTAATTCCCTGTTATTTGATACCTCCTTAATGAGTTTTAAATTATCCTTAATAATACCGTGTCCAGTATTGTAAATATGTTGGGCAACACTTGATTTCTCAAACCTATTATACCGGTAGTGACTTAAATGTTCCTTAAAGCGTGCTAATATATTTCTTTTTGTTTGACCAATATATTTATTAGCACATTCATTACAGTTAATTTCATAAATTCCAGATTTCTGTTCAACTTCAACTTTATCTTTCGGGTTTCCCAATAAATTCTTATGGTATTGTTAGTGGAAAAAGCTAATCGTAAGTTTTGAGTTTTAAAAATATGGTTTAAACCTTTAATGCAAACCGCATCGAAAGGCATTTTTACAAATTTTCCTATAGATGAAATTGATGTTAGAGTGCTAGAATTTTGGACCCGTTTCCTATAGCTAATCTTCCTAAATATATTATCTACTATTTGCGGAGTCTAACCATTATGAACCGCAACATTCTTAATATATTTAAGTTCTTTATCATATCGGGCTTTAGTAAGTGGAAATGTAATCTGTTTACTAAGAAATTTAGAGCCGCGAGTTTGTGTTGTACTGAAAGTTGTAATTCGTTAATTATAAACCAGCTTGTATTTGTATCTTTACAATAAATGTCAATTTCTAATTCATTTTTGCTAAGTTTCTAATTATACGAGTATCTAAAAAGCGAATCGCACCATTGCCATAAAATTTTGAATTTAATTTATCTAAAAAATCTTCCAAATTACATTTCTTGGTATCAACAATAGCAAAAATGTCATCAACATAACGCAACCAAATTCTTTGAAAATACTGATTATCTTCTCTTACGTCATTTTCTAATTTACTCATAAATAAATTGGCCAAAAACGGAGACAAACAGTTTCCCATTGCGGTCCCTTGAACTTGTTCAAAAAACTCGCCATTTATTTGAAAGCAATTCTGAGACATGCAAAGAGATGTAAGCCTGACGTATTCTTCCAACCATCTTTATCTACATTATTAAGTGTCAGTAGTTCCCGCAACTTAGTGTTTCAGGTATGGGCACACTGGGAAATAAAGATTGCACAACAAAAGAGACCAGGATTTCCCCTTCTTCTAAAGAAATATTTTTAATCTTTAACTCCATTGAGTTCTTTACTGAAAAACTTTCTTGAGGATTGGGAAGCGCACTGAGCTCACTATTCAACCATTTGAAAAGAGAGTAAGTGGGTGAGTTTATACCGGCCACGATTGGTCTCACCGATTTACCTGCCTTGTGTATTTTGGGAGAGATGTACAATTTGGGTATAGTGGGATTAGATACATTAATCTTAGATTTATTTTGTTTGGTAATAAGATTGGGACATTCTTTAATCGTGTCTTTGACAGCTTTAATTAACTTTGGCAAAGGGTTTCGGGGTGAAGAAGTGAAGGCAAAATCATTAAACTAAGAGAATAAAAAGATTATGATACAAACAGATAGAGAAAGAGAAAAACTATTAAATCAAGAAGACATAAAGATAGTGTCTCAAAGAAGAAAATATATTGGAAGGCCCAAAAGACTAAATGATTTGTGAAAGAAATTTAGTTTGCAAAAAATCTTGTGTTGTATTGTGTACTGCTTAAAAAGAAAAGAAAATTTGTATGTTATATGATAAAGGAGATGTTAGGCAGATAATAATAATTAAGCTAGCAGCATAAAGAGATATACAAACAAATGAAGTTGTCATTAATTATTATTAATTATTCTCAATCGATTTTGTATCACTAAAGAATAATAAACGCAATAAAACACATACTAGCCTCAAAAATAAGTTAAAGTACTTCTGAGTAGGTTTCAAATTCTCAAGACTCAAGTTAACGATTTAGATCCTAAGAGGTCATGATAGAAGAAATATTGAATTCTCTACCTGAAATATTTTCTTCCAGAGGAAATTGTAATTCTCCTACATCTTACACAGTGTAACTATCTTGTTACGAAACTTTTAACCTCTGCATATTTTTTTTGACAAAATGACATTACAAAAGCATAATCAAACACTTGGCAGGCCAAATAAATATATAAAAGCAAGAGATTATAGAAGCATGATGTTAAAAATATCTGTCTAAAAACTTTACTTCTAAAAACGTATTCCTCAAGACTAAAGCGTTTCGAATGCTTGGCCGAAGACTAATAATTTCAGAATAAACATGTCACCAACAACAGTTAGCAACAATTCTGAAGCAACCAACTTAATTCAATAAGGCACAAAAGAAGAACTTTAATTATTTTTTTTTAATTATAACAACCACCAGGAAATAGTGCTTAACAAACCTGTGAAGTGCGATGACTTAGTTTAGGAAAAGAAAAGTTATGAAATTTGCCAACCTCCACATCCCCTCGGTAGTACTATCAATCACTTAGCTCTCTCGCTAAGGACACAAACCTCCTTTTGTGATGACGAAGCGCAAATGGATATAAACGAATTCTAATAATTCTAATAATAAGAGTGCAAATGCGACGCATTCATTTTGAAAACAAAGATTCCAGAATATCAGAAGTTAAATGGAACTTTAACGCACCAAATTGATTATACTCAAAACGAGATGAATTTCTATATAAATAAAATCTTAATAACAAATTGTTCGCAGCAAAGTAGAAGGCTAATTAGGAAATGTTATTCATATTGCGTAGCAGGATGGAGGCAACGCCAGCGAGCAGATTATTTCAATCACTTACTAGACATTTTCTTAACCACAGGGTTGTTAGTAAACAAAGTTGGTAGTCTACAAAACTATATTTGACAGTATAAAATCGGACACTTACTAAAAAGCAAACTCAAAGACTGCTGGCGACAGAAATGAGATTCTTGAGAAGAAGTTTGGGAGTAAAAAGAACCAATATTGAATTGAAAAATTGAAGAATACAGAAGTAAGAAGGCAACTCAGTGTACGACGCTTAAACACACAAACTAAGAGGTTTGGGCACCTACGTACGATTAACTTTGAATAAGTCAAAAGTGATTGGGCGACTAAACCATTTAAGCTTTGTTAAAAATATGTAAAAAGTAAAACTTGCAAATCAATTTCGTTTTTAAAGCAGAATAGCGCGATATACATTATTATTGCTCAAAAACATCATGATCTGATACTGAATTAATCGATGCCTTTGGCTATTTTCGTTTTGAAGAGTACTGCAAAAAACTTCAAACCACACAGCCTTGCCCTATCTAAATTTCTCCTTTCCTGGATTTTCCATGCATGGCCATTTGCAGAAGACTCTCTTGATTATTTCTACAGACTTTTTTAACTTATTCTTCTCAAAACTATGACATGTGACAAAATCCTTTCACGATATTTTGAAGATCCTTCTGCTAAACCTTAAGTTTTATGAGATAGTGATCCATTTAAAATCTGTATCTCTAGAGAAGAACCTATAATCGAACAGAACAATCGAAGTTCCAACTATTTCCACTTTGACAAAATTTTCTTTCTTTCATCTTTATCCGCTATACTATAAGCAATTATTTTCGTTTATATTTCTTGAATTATTCATTCTATATAAATAATAGCTACTAAAATTAGAAAGGCACGTATTCTTTGTTTAATACTATCATATACCGATTATTTCATGGAAACTTGGAAAAGACAAAGAAAGGACTAGATTATAAAATAAAGAAATGTTAACTTACACTTCCAATCCAAATGAAACAAGTGATATATTATTAAACTTTCTCGATAGCGGTCATTACATCACAAGTCAGTATTTTGTGAAATAATGAATGAAACACACGATTATCTTAATTGCAAAAAAATGAATCGCCCTCAATTACCTAATAAAAACAATTTACCCGACAAAGTGATTAATTTGGAACGTTTAAATGAATTTATCTTAACTGCGAAGATAATTGGCCCGGACTAGCAAGCACAATTGCGGTGAGCAACAGGATCAATATCAGAATCAGTATTTTATTTCGTGGCCGCGGTCGTAATTCCATTACTGCCTGGTATTGTAAGCGCGTTATATAAAACTGCTCAGACGAATAATCGCGTTTCTTCCTGTTCTGTGTTTTTCAGAACTGACGCAGTACGTGAACCTATATAAAAAGAATTACGTCTGCCTGCGACGAAGCATGAACGCCTTCCAATAACAAATCCGAAATTGCAGGGGCTTTATATATATTTTTAAAGTTTTCCGAAGCAAAGTTTTCCAAGCGAGTTAACAACCAAATACCTCACCTTCAAGACCATGCAATTATAAAAGCATTACTGTAAGAAAACTCATATTATGCCAAATAAAAACAAAAGCGCTGTGTATGTATTATGTACGTAAATGTCATAAGTTATCTTTATCATCGTTTATCTAAAGTCGACTTTACACGCGTTGACATGTTTGCTGTGATGTTCGATGAATTTTAAACCCAATCTTGTCAATCTTCCTTCAACTCATGTTAAATGAAACTTCCTTTGGATTGTATAAATTTTTGAGCATCACCATAAACATCACTACGGGAGGCCTCATATTTTTGAAACATTCACTCTTAAGATCTATATGATGTTCTTAAAGTCGGGTAAAAAGATCAAACCTTACACACTACATCATGTCTTCCTAATATTTCTATGGGGTGTTTCCTAATAAAAAATAAGAATGCGGTAAAGACATTGCCACTTACATAAAATTCTCCTTTATTGTTTAGGGAATGGATTTGAAATATCCCGAGCACAATAAAAGCTTCCCTGGAATTTTTGCACGGCATAAAATCCCCCATTTAAGGAAATAAATTGCGTGAAATATTCCTCGCGTAAAAATAGTTTGGAGTGCACATTGTGCCACAATGAACATCCGGGCGTTAAAGCCTCATAAAGAGAGAAGTTTCGCAATTCAGATGATTGGAATTACGAGGAATTATCCCGGATATTTCTGACTCGAGAGAACAGAATGCATTATTCGCGATTGAGACGTAACAGTGTAGAGGAAAAGTTTTACTTCGACCTGAGTGTAAGAACTGAGCGGAAGCGCTCGCATACTACACATTTTATGGCGTTAGAGTTACGTCATCGGAATAGAAATGCCTTTTACTTGCAGCCAAATCTGGAGTATATGGGGTATGTGATATTCTTCCAACATGTAAGTCTGAATTATACAGACGAACGGGAAATTCTCCACACTCTTTCACAAACAGTTTTACCTCAATCAGAAACTCGAAAGAATAAAGAAGGAATCATGTTCGATTCTCACACCCTGATTCATCGTCTACAGTTTCAATTAAAAATGATCCATTCGTTAATTTCTATAGTAACAAATCACCTATGCAGTTGATTACTGTAATTTCTAGCAAAATACACAGCGAAGAAGAAAAATATTATTGATTGGAATGTTCTAAAACAATGTAGATATACTCACCAACATTTTACCTTTAAAAACTACAATACCCCACCAATTACAGACGTCTGATTTTATCTTCGGGTACCTAATTAGGGAAAGTGTAGAGGAAACATTACTTAACTTATTTTGTAAAAAAAAGCTATAAGTAGTCTAGTCCTTGTCTTAATCCACTATGAATTCCAAAGGTTTTTTCTCTAATACAAATCAAAGTCAACAAAATGGTTCTGATTGTATTATTAAAACCAGATGGTATATTAATTTGTTACAAATTCTTGTATTTAACAGAGTAAATACAAAACCGTCTGCGTAAACATATACATACAAACATGCATCTAAAATTAACGAATTTTATGTTCACCAACCTTCTCGTTCTTCCTGTCCTTCGCGCGTTCAAAGGGAAAAATTATTTCACCGGTCTCTCTCATCACATAATAAATGTTTGCATGTTTCATAAATTGCATGCTTGCGGGTCATATGTAAAGGTTAACATCTGTGTGTAATTTTTTACATTATATTCCGTTTTTAAACTCGCATATTATGCGTGATGATGAGATAATAGAGGAACGGCATAGGAATGGAATCAGCAATATTAAAATGAAGTACGTATTTGAAAATAATTATCTTAGAAGACTATTTCTAAGTTATTTTTATCTAAAAGAAAAGCATTAATAGCTGAAACAAATATAATTATGTTCGTCTTGTTCGAATGAGTCTATATTTAAGTAATTAGAATGTTTATTTATTTAGGACTTGAAATAACATAATAAAAGACGGCCAAGAATGTAAACTACTAGACAGGTAAAACACAAACACCTAATTTCATCGCGTCAACACTCCCTGAAGGTATCGCCCGTGTTTAATATTTTCTATAAATATTTTAAGAGGCGCGCCGGTATTTCATTCGCATCACAAAAGGAATACGTAATATGTTTTTATTGCGGCGTAAAATTTTCAGGCCCCATTCGTCCTCGTAAATATCACTTAAAAGATCAAATTGCAAATATGCTCCGTTTCGCAAGCCGAAATGGTTTATGTCCGAATGAATACACCTATCGCGATAAAAACCGCCATGGCGAACGCAAATACACCCACGTCAGATAACTCCGGCGGGCTTTGAATTTTTCGGCTTTATGTTCGGTGGATAATACGGAAAGTTTGCGACCGCAGCACTGGACACGTATGTGTGTGCTCTGTAAATGTCCTTTCAAAAAAAAAAAAAAGCGTCCCGGATTCTGCGGGCGAAATTTTACAGTATTTGAATAAACGTTTGTGAATTGCGATCTTTTAAAATAATTTTTATAATAATTTCTGTTTCTTTTTCATCAGTTTTCATTCGTTTAACAAATTCGCTTGCGTACACAAAACCAAAGCTCTGATTAATATAATTACTAACTAACAACTTGAATAACTTTAAAACTACCCCACGAAAGCTGTTAGATTGTTTCAGTATAAAAAAACAGAAAATTGATTTAGATCCTTTAAATAAATCCACCTGTGTTAAAAAAAAATAAGTAAAAAGAATAACATATTTATTTCTTACCCTATATATTGACGTCAATCAAATATTTACTCCCTCGTTAGACATTAAAAAATAAACAGACTGAAAAAGAATCATTTAATTTCGTTCTATCTATCTGAAAAGTTATTTCTATCCCGAGGTGGTCGTATCTATTTATTTTTAAGGCAATATGTGCAGCTACCTAATTCAGCGAAACGATGTTTTAGTAGCACGAGTTCGGGTCCTTTAATCAGTTTCTGCTGTGAAGTTCCGCTCGTACCGAGATACGAAGCTACAGTTTAAGGATTCACGTTCGAATCATTTGATGAACTGATTTGTAAAGTTAAATTAGAACAGTCGACCGATGTGTTTCCGCTGTCTCTTTATTATAAAATTTGGTGGAAGGAAAAACCGAGCGCAAAGAAGTTAAAAATTAATTGCTCTTCGTTAATGGTACGAGATAAAGAAAAGGAGCTTCAATGCCAATTTCCCACAATTTTCAGATATATTAACTAGATTTAATTTGTGTAACCAACGACGAAAAAATTGTGATATTCAAAAATAATTTATATCTAAGCAGTTATTTTCTGAACCTATCACGGTTACGCTTTGTTTTCAAGAGAATTATAAAAGGAACAGGAATTAGAGTAAAAATAATTAGATTTTACTAAAAGGTATTAAAATTAAGAAAAAAACATTTGTTTTCTTCATAACACTTCTGCAATATATTTTGAAAATTGAAGCAAAATAATCCCTGTCTTCTTAATAACATAATAAAAACTTATAAAAAGAATTAATTTTTTATGTATTTATATTTTAAATATTATTTGCTTATAGCAATTTAATTAGATTTTAAATACGCTTTGACTAGTATCCAACAATCCTTAAGTATCTTAAAATGTTATTAAATGTGGTCGACATCAATAAAAGAACATCTTTGCTTGATGAACGACGACGCAATCCAATAGAAAAGAAAGCAAAGACCCGCAACATTAAATTGTCCGTTCAATATCAAATTTCGCCGCTGGGCGCTGCAAAAAGAATTACGCCACAAAGTGGTGCTAAAAATGAAAATCGTATTCCCAACGTTATTAACAGCGAAATCATATATGGGCGCAATGCACAAAATTGCATGTGTCACTTTTTTTTAATAATTAATCTGCACAACTTCAAATACGGTCACATGCATGCTGTTTGTTGCTATTACCTGAGTCATAAAAAAAAGTATAAATCTGTGTGTTCAAAATTGGACGCTCTGCAATAATATGGAATTATTGCCATAACCTAACTGCATTTTATGATCTGTTTACCATTGTGCCAAGCAGAAATATTTTTTTATTGCCTTTAAATATCGGACGGACTGTTTTGTGATCTATTCGCAATTTGATAAACGGGAGCAAAATATGATACCCGGTGATAAAAAAGTGCATATTCAGTCGATAGACATTTTCTATTATTAATGAAAATGTAATTCTAAATTTATTCAAAAAATTATTTTAAGATCTATTATTTCTAATTTTACGCACCACACGTACACACATGTTCGCTGTAATGCTGGAAAAGGCAGACATGTTCGCGGTCATGCTGGAAAACAGGAAAGAATTGCGCAGACATCTGCTTTGCTTCAGACATCTACGCATCTCATACTTGTTACAAAATTTGAAATTTTAGCATTATTCCTCGTCACTACGAGTTTGGTTATAATCGTGTACAAATTTGTATTATTCTAATAAACAAAGCGAAGCGATTAATAATAGAAGTAATAAAGACATCTAAAATACGTAGGTAGAGGTAGACCAATTTGGTTTAATTGATTTATTTACTATATGAAACTGTATATACAAATATTGTTTTCTGTGGATCTGAGTAAATCAAAATTCTTTTTCAATTTCTCCTGTACTTTCTTCAGTTTGAGAGAAAATTTAGGCACAAAACAAAATTTCGAACGTGGTTTGTATATGAGGCATTAAGAATTGAGTTTTCCGTCTATTCCAGGAAGAATTTTCTTTTGCGTGTATTTTATCTTGAACGGGAACAGCAATCGTAATGGAGCATGCAAAACGCAATGGATCCACGAAAGGAGACCGCTTTACAGCGAGCGTTATAAAACGCGACGAGGAGACGTAGCAATATATAAATATTGCTTGAGAGTTTTAGAATAAGGCCAATTCACGCGAACTCGCTGGTTGAAATCTTGTTGAGGATCTAAACCTCCCCAATATCGCAGGAAATGCGGCGTTAAGCTTCTCATTTATTTCGAACGAGCCTCGGTAAAATCTTAACGAAAGCCGCAATTAGTCAAGAAATTTCCAGGTCAGCGGCGGAAACTCTGCGCCTAAATTGTTATCTAAGGAGCGATTAAACTAGAAACAAACAGGCTATCACCACCGACCTGGTTCTTCCTCTTCCGGCGTGTCGGTTTGTGCGTAGACACTTAAAAATAGAATAGCCATTGCGAACACGAAAGTGTGAGGCATTTCACTTCACAGAATGTAACAACAAGAACAACAACAATGCCACAGTTGCACTCGCCCTAGTCACGAGCCTTGCTGTTTATTTTCTGGCAGTCAATCAAGTTTTTTTTGCCCGTTTCACCCAAGTGTGAAATTTTCTACCGGTGACTCGAGACAATCGCGTAAGCTTCGTGACTCGAGTCAAAAACCCACCCCCTCGCAAAACCGGAACGCTACTGACGCCGAGCTTTCTGCTATAATGGGGAGGAGATCCCGTTTCGTGAAAGCTCCGAACTGGCGCGATCGCGCACGAAATAAGTTGAATCGCACCTGAAGACAAGTTTTAATATCAATTCAGAAACATATAACTATGAAGCGGTGCATTATATGAAGCTTTGGATGACTCCTCTTCATGTTCATGGAGATACGCCATGGATGTACACGTAATAAAAGTTGAAAGGAGCGCCATTTATGAACGACCACGCTAACTACGTGTGTGTAGGAAATATACTTAATCGCCAAGTTTTTTTTTCCATACCGAGCAGATGGTCGATTCGTTGGCACGTAACCAAAAATTTATCCTTGGGGGAGTTTTATTTCAATCTTTTCGCATTATCCACCGAAATACGCGCGTAATTAAAATGGTTCCGTCTGGAATATTTCCAACTTGTTCGTAACTTCTTAATTTAATTTTTACTTTAATCACCACAACTATCAAGTGATTCTGTTCTATATTGTCTGCAATTGTTTCGCTTCTACGGAAAGTACTAGGAACTCAAAGTATAAGGATAATTAAATTTGCTGCGCAAAAATAATAGGACACGAAACTCCATTCAATTTTTTTTTTCTGGCAAGACATGATTAAAAATTTAATGAACTTGTAAGTTGCGACGTTTTTCTTACTGTCAGAAAAAAATTACATTTGATTAATTTGTAAACCTTTCTACATTGTTCCTCTTAGAGCCTTGGTGGATGCGCCGGTTATTTCACGGTATAATACAATTCAAATTAAGCTTCGTAACTTTTATATTATCGTGATGAACCTGTTATTATACTGTATGTTAACTTTCGTGTGCAAGTTTCAAAAACTATGATTTAAATTTGATCAGCCCTATCACACTTGTGATTTATTTTATCATGCTTGCTTTTGGGTCAAATTTATCTTGACATCAGTGCACAGGAACTGCATGTTTCTAGAGCTGTTAAATCTCAGTGGCGTGTCGGAGTATGTTTAGCAAGTCTGTAAAATCGATTTCTCGCATGGTAGCTCACAAATGGCAAAAGAATAAGTTTTATTAAGAATATAAGGGAAAATTTTCTACAAGACTACATCAATTCTAAAATTGGGTTAATGTAATACTGTCGTGAACAGCTTCACTTGTTCCCTCAGTACTAGGACAACAATAGATTTGTGGTATACACTCTATTACAATTTAATTGTCTCTTTGTTTTCAATTTTACAAACTTTAAAGACAGGAAAATTAGTCAGGCAAAAGAAAAAGCAAATAATTAATCCTACACGTGACATTTCGCGAAATGATAAAACGTAATTTGTTAATAACTTCAGCCTAAGACGTGTTGCCTTCGTGTGTTTTAATATTTTCATGCGTTCATGCGTGAACGAAAAGAGATTAGAAGCTGATTAATTGAAGTTCATTAGCGAGAAACATTACACTTACTTTTTCTGTGTTAGTAGTTCCTTCACAAGTTGAGTTGTAAACAGAACACTCGTTCGAACTACCCAGCTACCATACACATTCACAATTTAAAAAATTATCCATGTAGTTACCGAGTTTCCTTGTGTAAAAGAATAAGATATTTAAAGATATTATAAAAGTGTAAGTTTTCTCCTATGTATCATCCAAATTGCATATTGAAATTTTTGATTTACGAAGGTAATTTATGCATGCAGAAATTATCATTCTAAGTTCTAATCTAACGCCACAATGTCCCCTTGATCTTGTGTATGTAATCCCGTAATCAAATCACGAGGGTTAACATATCATAACAGCGGATCATGATATATGTATCGTTTGCGGCGAACATGCGTGTAATTACTAATTACTAATGTCGCATCCCCGCCTATCAGACAACAGGGGCAGCAGACGCTCCTCGTGCGGGTACATTCACGCACACACCCGACAAACAAACAGCACAAAGCATCCATTGCTTCGAACCGATACCTATCACCTACCCCTATACACGTCGACCATGATATCTGTTTGGTTGATCTGATGTTGCCTGCTCATCGTCGTCGTGGCTGTTCAAACTAAAACTGTACAAATTAATCGAAGGCCATTTCGTTAAATTGTCTGCTATAATTTTGGGGGGTAAACATGTTTTAATTATTCCAATTTTAAAAACGACCATCAATTTAATTACTGTCACTGTTAATTTGTTAAAAACAGCGGTAACATAACAATATATTTACGTATTCACAAAGAACAAAGAAATCTGTAACGGGTTTAATTCAGCATAATGTGTGAGTCAATTTTGACAATTATATTTTGTCGCTGTTAGAATTTATGTGCCTTAGAGTAAATATCTAATTGTAAAATAATAATATACTTGTTACAGAGCATGAACGCCACTGAACAAAAAAAAGATTTAAAACAGACTCTTAGAAATTCTGATATATTTAGAAGAAGTGAAATAATGATTCTTTGTTGATTCTTATAGCACATTCAGGAAGATTTATTTTAATTTATTTGTACCACTGTTAAATTTTAGAACGAACAGATTCATAAAATCTTTATTGAAAACTAATTAAATAGCCTCGATTGTTCCCATAGACATTTCGTATCCTATAATGAAGCGATGAATACATAAAGAGGCAATCAACAAGTCGTCAGCCATCGAATAACGCATAGCATTTCGGTGCTGTTCCCCTGACCTCTTGCATTCGTCCCCATGGTAGCCAAAACTGAAACTAATGAAGTGGGTTCGAAACAGGTCGTCCCGACAGCGAGATGTGCCATCAAATTTCGCCCAGATTTGCCTCATCCATCCGAAACGATGCGGATGCGATTCAACTCTAGCACACATGCTCGAAAATCAAATAGATTTCTCCGCGCGTAAAGAGTGGAAGCTGTAAATCACATCTTTCTGAGCATTACTTTTACGTATACGTTCCATATTCCGGGCATTCTGCGGAATACTAAAAAGGTTAATATTATGAGTAACCCTCCCGGATTCGTACGGTCGTGAGGGTATGTATTTTGATGTGCGCCTCGCATCCAAATGCGGTTATGGATGATGATCCTTAGTGCTGTATTAAATAAGCAATTAGAAGTGAAGTATAAGGTTACGAGGAATCTCATTATTTATCTAACCCCGGTTGAGCACTGTTTTGTATTTCCAGAAACGTACAAACGTCTCGTACATAAATAGTTAACTAAAATAACTTGCATTAATTTTTAGAACCCTTCTTAGGCTTAAAATCGATAATTAATTTAAATAATTCTTTTTCTGAGAGTACGTGAAATATCTCCTGTTCCTTGGGTGTCAGTTTTCCCTAATCAAATCTTCAGTTGGTTCCAATGCTAATTTCCTGCGTTTTCTTTAAAAGTATAGAAATAAAGATACTTTCACGGCTGTCTTTTATGGATCATTCAAATCTAAAAGGAGATTATTTTCCACTGAGTTCTCTGTATATGATCGCATGATCGCAAGAAAAGTCGAAAGGAAGTTAGTGGTCCATTGCAAAAGGGTGCTATGTCACATGCGCCCGTAGGCCCAAAAACAATTTAAAACTGGAAAAAAATATGTGTTTTCAATATATTTAGTTAACCGAACTATTTTTTTTTTACCAGAACACGTTTGTAAAAGGATACACTGGAGGCACCGCTTAGGCTTATTGTGCTCGTCTTGGTTATCTTACCACAACCATTCAGTGAGGCGTGTTCCCTGCACCAGCTGGTATAGGTTTATCACTGATTGCGTGTTGAAATCTTCGAAAACTATCATGAGATATCCGAATATACGCTACCTGTGATTTGCCAGAGCACCACATCTATACAAAATGAGCATTGCTGTCTCTGGTTCTCCATTGCAGAGTCTGCAGTATAGATCCCTATTGAATTTACCGATCCTCCACAGATGCTCCTTAACAGTCATGTGTCCTCTTAGTAATCCCGTGGTGATCTTGAGTTGCGCCCTGCTTAAAAGCAAAAGTTCTGTAGGTCTCTTTTTGCAAGGACCTCTAAGGAAGGTCTTGCTGTGGCGATATCCTGGCCTGCTTAGCCAGTATCTGTTATGTGCCTTGCTTATAGAGTCACTAAAAAGCCCCGAATACCGTTCTTGGTTATACCTAGGACAGGTTTAGGGCCAAGGTATGCCATACCTGCACCCTGCTTTACTAGTTCATCGGCCAGTTCGTTGCCGATAATATCCCGATGGCACCCACAACAGCGTCACGCAGATATATTCCGCCAGGTCACTGAGCTCACTTGAGCATTCCCACACCAGTTTGGAAGAGATCTTTGGGTTTACCAAAGCCTTCAAAGCCGCCTGGCTATCGGTTAGGATAAAGATCCGCTTATTTGTGTAAACCTTCCTTTTGTTTTCCCGCGCACATTGTAATATGGCGTATATTTCTGTTTGGAATACGGAGACAAATTGGCCCAACGGGAAGCATAACTTCTTCTTTGGTCTTTGCCCATATATTCCAGACCCGGCACCAGTCTCAGTTCTGGAGCCATCCGTATACCAGATCAGACTTCCAGGAGGAAAGTTCTGTTCAGGTTCCTGGTGCTCAGCAAATTCTTTAATTTCTATCTTAATGAGCGGGTTTATGTTGCGTTTGGGAGCCATATAGTCCGTCCTCCCTTATGCTGCCAACGATACTTGTATGACTCGTACTTGTATTAAGTGGGTGACATGAATGGTGCAATCTGTGGAGTCCTCGTCTTGCCTCTCCCATTATCACAATGTCTAAAGGAGGGAGATCTAGAAGGGTTTACCCGCAGCGGTGGGCGCTGTGCTCATCGCCCACGTTATGCCTAGACAAGCAAGTCTTTGCACCCTGCTCAGTCTAAGTTTGGTAGTTTCCTGCTTGACCTTGGGCCACCACACCGAGACCGCGTAGGTTATTGTGAGTCTGACTATTCTGGTGAACAACCAATGTACCATACTTGGTTTTAAGCCCCACGTACTATCATAGGCTCGTCTGGCCACCGCGAAAGTGGTCATCGATCGCCTGACTATCTTGTCTAAGTTGGTTCCAGGTAAGTGTGGAGTCAAAAATCACTCCAAGGTACTTTACCTTCCCCGACAAGACTATCTCATTTGCACGAAGACACAGAGGACCTAAATCCTCTAGGTTTCGCCTTCGAGTGAATGGCACAATGGTAGTTTTTTGAGGACTGATCCTCAGACCTTCCTCCTCGGCCCACCTTAGTACTATATTCAGGGCCACCTGCATTCGGTCCTGACAGTGTTATTGAACTTCCGTTGTACGGATATGACTAAATCATCGGCATACTCTAAGGGATCAAAGCCTTCACCGCTAGTCGCCTCAGAAGTCCGTCCATGTTGTTCCACAACAGGGGGGACAGTACACCCCCCTGCGGACATTAGCCATCAGAGTGTTGTCCAGTAGTGATGTGTAGACCACCCTTCCTGAGAATGCAGTCAATCCATCTGCACCAAATTTCTTCCACCCCTCTACCCCTTAGAGCAGTGGTGATGGAGTCGAAGGATGTACTGTATATATATAACCGAACTATATTATAAATTTATTTATGAGTGGCCATAGGGATTTACATATCGAAGAAAATCAAGGTAGTTGAAATGTCATTAAGAAAAATGTTTCGTTAAAGTCTATTTATTGCAAATTATCAAGCAAGACCTTAAAAATATTTTTTATGTACGTTACAACTTCCACAAAAATTTGCTTAAAATTGTCCCATAAAATAAATTAACATGATGTCAAATTTTTAGCACGTAAATCCTTATGACAACACTTGATAGATAGTGGCGCGATATTAACAGGGCACACTAATTAACCTACTTCAAAATAGAAAAATAGTAGATTGCCAATACGTCGCCATTAGAATTTTTACCGAAGGCTTTTTTATTATCGTAAGAAATCTCTTCCATTTTGAAACTTTGCCATGTTGATACTTAATCAGTTGGCTACGCAATTAAATAAAAATAACATCTTTCCGCCAATTTCTTGAAATAAAATAAATATCTCCAAAGTAGTTTAATTATCATGCAGTTTCAATTTCAGCGAAGTTTATTTCTCGGTTACGCCTTTTTACCCGCTGCATAAACAGAGCCAGACAGCTTTTACGTTACAGAAATAAAATTCTAAGTCCGTTTTAATTCCATTAAGGGTCCTCCTTCATTAATTAAACACGGCCACGTCGTCTCCTAATGTTTCATCAAGATTCGGTTTTATTGTATCAGTGCAGTGCGTTAAATTATTTACGCTTTTAATTAAGTGTTCGGAAAAGGCTTGAATTTCTAAGCCAGAGTGTAATTGATTTGATAATATTAAAATAATAGAAATCGTGACACCTGAAATAAAACCCAAGACTCAATTGACATTGGGCAGATCCCATTAGTTATATGCAACCAGAGGATGAAGAACCAATTTCAAAAAAGTTGGTTTTCTTTTGAAACATATACGATTAATAATATTGGACCAGTTTAGAAATCCTGTTGATATGAATACTGTCACAAAATCAGCGACCTGGCACAATAATTTATTAAACTAACCTGCACGGTAGCAAAAGCTGATTGATTTTGCTTAATTTGTTTGGCTTCCTTATTTACATTCATTTAGCGCAATCAACATGCAAAGCGACGGGCATATAATTCGCACCAACATATCCAACGATGATATGTGACAAGGCGCGCACACGTGCCAACTTTTTTTTTATAATTTGTGAAATATATTTTAATTTATTGCGCGGAACCTGTGCCCGCCTATTAATTTATGCGTATTTTATTGCAGCAATAAATCTGATAAATAATATGAACAGCTAATAAATTTTATTTAAATACGTTGTTTATAAATTGTTAATGTTTGCACTGACGTTACATGCAGTCGTTAACTGCGTAATTGAAACGTTAGCACAGTTTTATCAGGCACTTTTCCTGGGGTGAGATCGCAGATAAATTAAAACATGTCGACATAGAATACTTTAATTTTTTTTAAAAGAAAATTATGAGGCAAATAAGGATTAATTAAATGTGCACGTATCAACTTACAAGTTTATTGTTTATTTTAGAAAGTATTCATTCCGTTTGCTCAGATTTAAAGATTGTTACCTCTAACTTTTGCTAGTTACGCTTGTTATTTAAAATTATAAATACAGAAAGCTCAAGTTTGAAACTCGCCGACTTTATCTTTTAACCTTCAAATATTTATTTGTATCATTTTATTTTCCACGTGCACTTTATTTCTGTTCTTGCTATGAATTCATGATTCAAAATTATACACATATGTTTAAGCAAGCTTATGCAATATGTGAATTTATTCACATTAATATCTGTCATTAGGGCACATTTTACTAAGAAATATACACCAATAAACTAAGGAATTAAACGGCTTGAGTGTAGTCTTGTAAAAATGTTTAATTATAAAGGGATTCTATATTTTGTATTACGTGTTACACCACTGGCTCATTTTGATCCATCTTATCAGTTGCTATTGTGTAAATAACACTTCACGTTTTTGCTTTTTACGTGGCTGCATTGAATGCTTTCAGTGTAAATGACGTCAAGTTCAATAACTCTTTCTCTTTCAACCTTTTATCGTGAACATCAAGGTTTCATCATTTTAAGTGCTGAAGCCTTACTGCAATTTCTTGTTTGTTTTGTGCGTGTTCGTTTATAATATTAATCAGAAATGAAACACATTATGTTATCATCAATATTTACTTTTTGAAACTAACGTAACATTAAAGATTATTATTAAAATAAAATTCCTTGAGATGATCAGACTCGCATATTTTACGATAATATGAAACAAGATGATTATCGCAGTGAAGCTTAAAATGGCATAAATAATGCTAATGCGGCGATATTTTAAAATCGCCGTCCAGTGCGCATCCCTTAATGGAGCAATTATTGGTCCGGAACGGGGAATCCTTGATTTATTTTCATAGACATTCCGCTTAACTTAATTTGAATCAAATTAACAGTGAGTTTGTAAATTAGTTTTCTAACTGCGAGTAAGTTACCAAGTGAAGCGTAAAGAATTCAGTCCTAATCTGATTAGATGGATAATTAAGTATTGTTTGATAATTTAATTAATTTTGTACATTCCTGTTTCTCACGTTAATTCCAGTTAAAGTTTGTTTTCTACTGAGCGCAGTCGGTTAACGAGCTCGTTGTTAAAATTACAAGCAATTTTTAATTACTCAGCCAAGCAGGGAAATTGCTGAAATAAAAACATAATAACAAGAAGTACTTGGCAGTAAACTATTGTTGTTGAAAGTTTTCTCTTCGACTTATTCGACAACTCCCTTGTGCCGCCGTGAGGGTAAGTAAGACATGTCATTCAAAAACTTTATTGAAAATGAAAGTCTAGAGAGATTGAAATTGTAAGTTCAGACTGAAATTTGCGAAACTAAAAATTATTTCACCTTCCTACTAGATTTGACTCATCTCTTTAGCTTTAACTTCTACAGTATTTAAACACATAATTGAAGAACTTGGTAATAAAGATAATCATCTGAGCATTCTATATAATAAAGTTGTTAATGTACCCCAAATAAATAAGATTTTTGGGGCTACCATTAGAAGTTTGGCTCTCGCCATTTCCTTTCATCACCTCCATTTTGTGTTATCTCCATCACTTTGGTGTGGTTGTTACTTTTGATCTAGTTTTCCTATAATATTGAACATCTCACCAAACTATTTTTTTTTTGAACAAGTCCTGGAATATCACATGAATTCATTTGAGGGACTTTAATATAATATTTCCATAGAATGACGAATCAATGAGTAACGAAGGGTAGAGCATGATATTATTTTATGACTATGTATATGTACAAGGAAAGGACGGGCGAGTTAATTACACAAAACTAATGGATTGGTTCCCTCCCATACACGCATTCGTAAAAGACACCCGAGAACACCTGTACTTTTTGACAGCAAAATTAGTCACGTCTCACTGTTTGAATATTCGGAGCTGGGAAAAAAGGGCAGCGGTTATCTCATTCTGTTTTAATAAACACATAATGTAGTCCATATGGCACGAGCAAATATTGAAACTGGTAAAAATCGTGTGCTCCGAAACGAGTCCGAAGCCGTCGGCGGTTTCGTACGCTACGTAATTTAATTACATCTTTAATTTGTATTTGTATGGGGTGCAACGCGTTTATAAAAGGAGAACCTACAAACAAACAGCGATGAAAAGCGAACGAGAAACGGCAAATATTTGCTGAGTATGCTTCATTTCGATTTTATTGATATTATTGAATGTACAACATTTGCAGTGTTCCACCGAAACAATACGTAATAATTTTTGCGATTGTTACACTTTTGGGAAAACAATATTCTGTCTGTATGAATATCATTAAATTATGCTGCGTTTTCGTCAACTGACAGTTATTATTATATAATTTCATTTAAGCATACTTGTACTCACATGGAAACTAATTGTAATTTTGCAATTAAAAGATAAATATATATCAGTAAATACAGCCTTCATATTGTCATACTTGTTTTATCTATGAAGGTCAGTTTTGTTATTTGTTATTGTTTTTTTAAACGTCGCAGCTACAATAATGCTCTGTTCAAGTTATTTTGAATCACAATCATTGATTCGCTTTAGACTTAAACAATAACCTTCCATGTGTGTAGCTTTCTAACAAGTCCACAAATATGTCCAGGTGCATGTATTAGCCTGCAGCAAGTCTACGAACATGTCTACGTGTGTATAGGAAGTATCAATTGCTCTCTTACATCTGCACAATGTTATTAATTATAAAGTTAAAAAAAATACAATCAATAATATTACAATATATACTTTAATTCAATGCAATTGTTCGGCTCTCACGTATTCCTTTTTTGTTTCAACGAAGGCTATATCAGCTTCAGAGAATAGATAACAGATACTGTGGAATGGTAGCTCCTTTGAAACACGCTAATTAAAACCTGTTTCTTTTTAACCTCTTTTCGAATTTTTATAATTCATTGTTACGCAGCGCTTCTTTGTTCGGTGCCGTTAAGTCAGCGAAAACGTTTAATTAAGTTTTTGCGCTTCTCGTTTCGACTAGCAAAACGTTTCCTAGTATTGCTTGACGTTAAAACTCACAGTCTTCCTTTACAATTTGTTTCGGTGAATATTATTAATAACTTTAAAATCAGAGGAACAGACATTTTAAATAATTGCAACAAATGTAAATAAACAATTCTCTCAAATTTGTACGAGAAATAATTTATATATTTGTTGATTAATGTAACCAACTATTTTATAAAAATGTAATTTCGACTTTTATTTTTTAATTATGCAATAAACCGATGTTACCAGAAGATACTGTAGTGATGATTTTTTGCCTTTAACATAAATGTATGCAGCTCGTGCATGATCACAAAGGAAATTTTCCCGAAAATCTACAAAATTGCATTACGTCTAATGCATAATTTAGTTTCTATTTGTTCTGCACTTACGTGTTACTCGCGCAGTGTTTTCAACCACTCGGTCACGAAAACCAAATTTACCAAGGCTTCAGAGTATACCGGAGTTGCTAAATATTTACTAGTTGGAAACATACTGGCTTTCACCGAACATTCAACTTAAAATTTACACCAATTCTAGACGTATTTAAAACAAGCATTTAAAATTAAAATTAGAACCAAACCTAACTTGGTAGTCACTCGTATATTCATTTGAAAATCAATTTTAAATCAAAATCAATAACAAAAAGCATTAATTTCACATGCAGTAATAAATCTTTAATCTGAGACAATTGCACACATTAGTAAAATAAAATATGTATTTGTTTTGTCCTTGCAATATATATAATTCACCCTGTTGAGTTAATGATCCTGTTCTCCACTGAAAAGAGAAGAAATGTATTATAAGGATGAACTTGAATTCTGAACTTTCATTCTTGTTACTGTTAATGATCTGGACTTAACGAATCCTGTCGCCACAAATCTAAACTAACAGGATTCATGTCAACTTTTAGCTGTGCTACGTTTTAAACATTTCGTGCACTCCGGCAACTGTTTGCCATCGTTAAAGTACGGCATCTTCAGAATAATTAATGCAATTATTGCACGCTTATCCTGCTCGCAGGATCTGGGTTCATGCAAAAGTGCAGCAGCACCGCCGCTCGATGCCGTGCTCGCCATATCGCATCTGCAGTGTTTCATTTTGCTTGGAGTCCGTCCAATATTTTAGTAACGCTCCAGACTAATGCGATTACTGGATCCCTCTCAAAAGTCCATGTGGCTCATGCAATAATGCTTAATGATATAAGCGGTCAATTTTAATGCACCTAGACTAGTTAGTTTGCTAATCTTTTTAGAATTGTTTGGGAAGTTGATTATTTAATTGCGAAATTCTCTGCGATTGAGGTTTTATAATCCGACCACAGGGTTGGCTTTCTCGTTTATTACAAACTCTGTAATAGTAATGGACTTTCACTTCTAATTATAAAGCTCCGCATTACGGTAAGGATATTTTTATTTCATGTTATATTTATCTTCGAATTCAAATTATTTTCACATTATAATTTATTTAAATAAATACAAATTACTAAATATGAAATCATTTATTTAATTGCCTAATTACTTTTTGCTTCCTTTAAAGGTGCATTCGCCTTGAATTGTTTGCGCTTACTTTTGTTTACACTTCATGTTATTGTATTCTAATAAATAAGCCTTTAAAATGAATCAACTGCCTTCATACATCTAGAAATTTCACGGTATTCTAATTGGAACTAGATTCTTCGAGATGAAGAAATATATGTGACATGTGCGACAATATACCAAAAAAAACTGCAAGAATATTTGGCGAGTGTAGATAATTAAATTACTTTAATTAATTGAATTCAAATTCCTCACAATGTTATCATGTTTTCTGTACAAGTTTTTAAGTGACTTCATTGTTTGTTGTGATATCGTTTCTTGCATTATCAAATAATGTCGATGATATTGAGATTCCTTTTCGCATTTCAGATTGTTCTCTGTTAATTCTTCATACTGTTGTGTGTTCATGCTGTATCATACTTGTTAACTTCTTTCCCCTCAATGTTAACTCATTTCTGTTCATTTTTGTTTGAATTTAAAGATCAGTTTCACGAACACATTGAAAGTTTCCCTGTTACCGAATCCGATTATGTGCGTAAGTCATCCAGAAGAGCAAACTATCTACTGCAGAAATGTATGCTCTGTACGAAGAGATGTGCAAAGAAAGAAAGGATAAAACTCCAAGCTTTTCCACATACAGAAGAATTTTGGGGAGAAATTATAACTAATACTTTTTTAAGCCAGAAAAAGACCAGTGTATCTCACAAACAGCATGTGTTAGATACCTCTCTGGGAAGGGGGAATAGAAAGAAAATTTGCAAGAACAGTTTGGTAATCGTATGGCTAGAAATGGCAAAACTTTTTTAACAGCAACATATGACCTTAAAGTTTACTACAACTACCTCAGTGAAGTATCACCCATGTATTATGCTAGTAAGATTTGTTGTTACAATTTAACAATCTATAAAGGAGCAACGCCAAATAATGCGTGGACAGAAATCAATGGCAAACGTGAAAGCATAGAAATTGGACCATGTCTGTATGTTATCTTTAGCAGTTACAAGAAGACGTCACGGAAGTGTCGTTATTTTCAGGTACATGTGGCGGCCAGAATAAAAATCAGAACGTTGCGGCAATGCTCACATATATTGTGCAAAACACACATCTAAATATTATGGAAGAAAAATTTCTATAATCTGGCTACATTATGATAGCATGCATAATACAACATGCATTATTTTCTCGAATTTCTTTGACGCTTTTTATAGATTCCTTTTTGTCTTCTTAACAATCCTTTGGATTTTCGGTTGTACCTTTCACTTGGATTTCTTTACTTTTGTTCTTAGTTCATCTTAGTTTTCGTATTACCTTTTCAATTATTTCAGTTCTATTTTATTTCATTTAGTTAAATATTTTTTTGTTTTTTTTTTTTTGATGTGATAGTTTCCTCATTCATCTTCTTTTCAATCCTTTGATTTTCAGGAAATCGTCAGTTCTCTTCCTTTTTTATTCATCTTCTTCGTATTTTGTTGTTCTTTATTCGTCTTCTTAATGTCCTATTATCGAATTAAAGTTTCGTATTTTTTTGCTTTCCATTAGTTTCTGTATTGTTTAGTATTTCGCCAGAAATCGGCGATCATGTTTTTTTGTTTTTCAATGAACACCTGTTACATAAGTTTTGGAAAAAATATAGAAGGATATTTAATTTAAATTTAAGAGAACTTTATTAAGTAAACATAACATAACAATTACCAATAAACCTTAGACTTTAACACCTGGTTGTTATATTGCTGCTAGGGGACCTCTATCTTCAATTAGATGTAATTTTTGTCTTATATGTCACATCAGGGTTTGGACGCTTTCTAAGTCCACTTCTCTAATTTTTTGAAGAATTCTTTGCCACAACTGTTAATTTTAGGCTTCCCAACCAACCAACCACCTTTCTTGCTAATGGAACGCAAAAATATTCAATTGGCCTTGCCTGAGGGACATTTACAGGGACATATGGCACATGGTGGGCTTCTAATTAGTTGGGCGTATCTTTGTCATAATGCGATGTTGTAAGGTCAGGCCAAAACATGTAATCATCATTAGCATGATAATGATTAATAAAAATAATCAATTTTGATAGGCAATTTCGGATGTGTATTTCAGCATTCACTGCCTGGCGTCATATATGGCCTACAAAGGGCCTAGAATGCCCTCCGCAGAAATAGCGCACCACACCAAAATTTTGTCAGAAAATTTTGCTTTCTTTTTGTATCTTACGTTAATGGAGTGTTTTCAATATTATCCGTATACAAGCCTGCATTTCCAGGAAGTTCTGCATAGTCAAGGGTAAAATATTTCACATCGTCCATGATTATGATCCGGTTGTGGGCGAAATGACGACGTCTCAAAGCTGGACAACAACCAGGGATTCTGGCCAATTGTGCGGGAGTATACTTGGGGTATTGCTTGGGTTTCTTTGTATTTTAGGCCTGTTTTTACAATGCACCGAGAAATTGTAGCTTTTGAAACACGGAAACGACGGGAAAGCTTGCGGGTAGACACTCCAATGGTGTTTCTGGAACGGTTTAGTAGTCTGTTGACTTGAATATCAGTTAATGCAGGTGGACGGCCTGTTTTTTGTGGGTTTTTACATGGAATTCCCTTTTCGCATTCCCGAATTGTCCGATATATGTTATTTTCTGAAATATTAATAAGTTTACTATATCTCGTCTAGGCAGCTGTCCAACCAGGTTGTAGATGGACTTTCGCAAATCTAGCTTATACGCCATTTCGCAAATGACAAACGAAAATGCGAAATGTTAAACAAATTGACATAACCCCTAGCAAT
Organism: Serrognathus titanus; assembly: GCA_039766575.1. Classification (NCBI taxonomy): domain Eukaryota; kingdom Metazoa; phylum Arthropoda; class Insecta; order Coleoptera; family Lucanidae; genus Serrognathus; species Serrognathus titanus. The sequence continues at coordinate 67,266,880 of CM077911.1, forward strand.
ATGTTTCGCCATAGTTGATTAGATGTATTGGTTTTATTATGTCACAGAGAGCATTTAAATTTTTTCCCAAAACTTATGTAACAAGTGTGATGTTTGATTTTTTTTTATTTGACCATCAGATGTTATATTTATAGATTTATGTTTACCTCGTTTATCTTTTCCTACATATGATTCGCTTGAATTTTTGTTTCGAAAGGCATTGAGAAGAGGACCGTTACTTATGGCAAGAGTTTTAAGAAAAAATGCCTAGCAGATACAAATTTTCTTTCCACCCTTTTCAAAAGACAAATATCTCACAATATGGCGTTCTTTGGCCTCAGTTTTGCGTGCTCTTCGTCTTTGTGGCTCAGCGCATTTACATTTGGCAAAATAAAATATTTGTGTCTAGTGTACTCTTTACAAGTCGTGGCAAATTTTTTTGCGATTTTCTTTGGTGAAACTTCACGAACGCTTAAATCTACACTTCACAATCCAAAGGTTTGGGTTTTTTTTTTCTAAAAACTTTCTATTCTTTACTACGAACTCCTGCCCTGAGGTGTGCGCATCTATTTAACAACGGTGCACTGTCACATCGATGGATCAGCCTTTCTCCAACTGCACCTTTCATTGTTTACTAAATATTTTGAGAATAATAAGTTAGGTTGATTATTTTTGTGTAATAGTAAATTCCATTTGTGTTTCGGATGGTATGTAGTTGCTATCTTTTATATATCATCATCATAATCAGCTAAAGTTTCACTATTTTCGTTATTAAACTATCAATTTGGTACACTTTTATCAAAAACAAAGAACATAATATACTAAAACAGATGGATCCATGTCCATTCCCATATCAAAATCTTGGCGAAGTGTTATATTACTAGTGGATTGCTCCAGTGTTAACTTCCGAGTTCCATTATTACTTACTAAATCGTGCTCTACGTTAGTCTACAAAATAAATTATATAACTTGCTAGTATAAGGTGTACTTACTCATTGTTTTATGATATCATGGAATATTTATTATTTACTTACTTCTTTTGTAAATATCGGAATTACCGAATTAATTACGAAACATCACCAAAAGTGAACACAAAAACACATTACAACTTTGTGATTATGTCGATCAAGTGTATGCAACAAAATCATTAAGTCCAATAGCCGCTTTACTTAGTTTATGAAATAAATCAATATAGTTACTTTTGCATCAAGTACTTATGCACAGCCAATAAAGTTTGAACCGAATAATTAAGTCCATATAATGACTTTTACCTGTTAAACTTCAGAACTTAGTGACTTAGTGAATAATACCCTTATCCATACATTGTCTTCTATATAATTTTGGACTTTTTTTTAGATATAAAGAGAAATAATAGATTATGGATGTAAATGCGTTACAAGAAAAGTACGAAAATTTTGGACTTGGTGACTTCTGCCATAAGGGTGACGATTTGTAATTTTATTATTTATTTCGATAGCAAAATATATGTACGATTAATAGCGAATCGCAGAAAGAAAAACGAATTGTTTAGTTGGTAGAAAACCATAGCAGTTCCTTCGTCGAATAACATATTAAGTAAACAAATTAGGAGTTGAGTGGACAATTAAATTAAATAAATATGCAATTATAGTGTTTTGGTTAGAATATTACTTAAAACCTACTTCTACTATTATTCTATTATTGATTAAGAATAGAGAACCTCTACATTAATTTAGCTGCAAAAAAAAACGAAATTGGTTCCAGGTGACGAACGATTTCGATTTTTATTTTCGTTTGGGAGCGTTGTTCTCATTAACTTCCCTGCAATCAAACAAAATTAAATACCCCGGAGCTAGTGCGGCTGTAGTCAATGGATACGAAATCAGTCGAAATAGTGTATTCTAATGATGCTGGCGTTTTAGGCAGGGATCAGAAAAAGGAAGTATGTAAATCAGACGAACGGCGGAATTAAAGTGAAATTTCGTCGGTTCCTTTTCTATTTACATCGAGTACTCTTTGGTTTTATTAGATCGCTTTTACTAAGGTGGAATGTCTTTTTACAATTGAACTCGTTTTATTTTATGGCCCTTGATAATTACAATAAAGAAAAAAAAATATTTCCAAAGATTTACCTTCATTCAGTTATTGTCTTACAACGATGCGGATTCTGAACAGCAAATTGTCAGAGATTTAAATCTTCCAAATTCTGAGTCCTGTAAATCTAAATACATCTTGAAGACGCCTAAATTCGTTGCTGGCGTCCAGCGTAATCGAGCACGAAGAGAAATACCGATATGGCGATATTTTAACGATACATTCCGCGCCGTCTTCGATCCGCGAAGAAACTCATAAGCACATTCATGCCGAATTGGAAAGCGAAATTTCATTACGACAGCGAGCGCGCATTTCGGAATTCACACGGAGCAGGAAGATTTATATAAATATAAGTTTTATTATATCGAGGAACGGAGGAGAAATGAGAATTGTGTTTGTTCCTTTAACATTTCGTCGCCCGTTGTTTACTACCGTGAATATTGCCGGCGCAAAAATATTTAACAATAGGATGGGAATGTTCGCGTAAATCGGGATTTAAAATCTCCAGGGTGAGCCTGTCTCAAAAGAGAATGAACTCTATAATCTAAAACATTTTCGAACTTAATATTATCACTCATCGAAATATAATCGTGGTAAAGTAGCAACATATTAAAATGGAAACTAAAATTTCCTATATAAAAATTCACTGGCAAACATAACTGTGGAGGATCCGTCTCTTTAATGTTGATTTAGGACTTCCGGTAATGACCAGGGGATAATTATACTAGCTCAAACATAAACGATGGAACATAGTGAATAAACACGGCTTCCACCCGTTTATAACCTTTCGGAAATATTATTGTCCTCATTGGGGTGGTTCTAGATGCAAATATTAATTAACAGAAGTGAATCGAATACGCTGTCTCGTGTTAATGCGAAATTATTTTCTACTTCTCCCATCCTCCACAGAGAAAGAGCATACACAGAATATCAGAAAAGACGACTCTAATGTGAAAATCTATTACGAAACAAAAGTAACATTTGACTTTTCGAGAATTCCCCAAACAATCAATAGAGTAATTGAATGAGTTTCAGGTTAGTCATTAGTGATTAATTCACTTTATAGAAGGCAAAGAGAATCCTTACCCTACAGCAAAGGGCCCCGAAAAAACTTTGGGCTCGGAGCCTGGCTGCATCTACCGCTACAAAATGTACACCAGGCAAATAGCAAAAGATAAAAGATGGACGAATATCCCATTCGAGATTAAACATGTGTCATAGTGATGAAGAATCTTTTTAAATAACCTAACATACTATACCTCGTTAAATTTAATTTTTTTATACAGTAAGTACATTGACAAGAGCAATTTCGAACACAAAAGAGCTTCGCGCCCAAAGCTTCAAACTTACGTTTTAATAAGCGCGGAAGTAGAGAACCAAATGAGTATGGGTATACTAAGATCAAAGGAATTGCAAGCGAATACGGTTTATAAATACGTCCACCTTTTGCAGAAGCGTGAATAACTAAAACTGTCTTATAATACAATTTGTAAATAACCAGCAAATTTTAATTTCTAATACTAGTAGGTATACATACTAATTTTTTGTTGTGAATTGTAATATTTTTATTCTATTTTTTTCCGTGTGTGACCTTCCTAGTACGAATATGTGTAACAGGAAACAAATCTGAAACTTCTAACCGACACCCTTGATAAATAATTTATGTTAATACAGGCCCTCGCAATAATCTTTACCTAGTAAAGGTCTGCTGAGAGATGAAAGCATAAACATAAAAGCTCCACCCGTACAGATGCGCTTTCTCTTAGCTTAAAACGTGCAATCGCTGCGCCGCAAAAAGTTCGTCCATTTCATCTTTCAACCAACTCTGGCTTTTCCTTCTGTACCGTACAAACGCCTATAAGCTCACAGGAGGGTCCCCTTGAATATTAAATTACATTGCCTGTTTACATGAGTAGGTTTGGTCATAGTAAAATATTTCTCAAAGTATTTGTTTCTATTTTGATAATTAATAAATAGCGGGTGTAGAATTACGTAGCTTCACCTTGGGAATTGTTCAAAAATTATGTCTACATACATATACACAGGCCAACATGTGATGGAAATAAAAGCTTGTAATCGAGTACGTAACGCCGAACAAGAACGTAAAACCGTATAATATCAAGGAGACCGGCCAACTGTTTTCTAATAAAGTGGCCATTAAAAGACGGAACCCGGAGAAATATATGAATATTGTTGGAATACCGTCGTTATATAGCGTCACGACATGAAGTATCGCGGAAACATAAAAGTGGAGCGACCAAGAAAGAGTGATGGTAATAATGCGTTAGCGGAATTAAACGACAATGTTGACGGCAATGCGAAAATATTGCAGCTTTGCGGCAAATGGTGGAAATCTTCGCAACGGGAAATAGAATCCAGTTTTGTAATTCATCATATTTAGACTTATAAATGTTATGGAAATTGTGACGCGGGATAAATTAGAGTTCCTACATATATTTTAGTTTGTATTGTGACATAGCGTATTATATATTTAAATAACATTTAAAAAATATATATAAAAACAAACACAATTATCACAACTAAAAGAAAATCACAAGTATAACAAATGTGTGCGTTCGATGTGTTATTTTTAAAGCGACGAATTACCTGTCGTAAATTATTGTTTGCTTCACCTTTCAAAATGTAATTGATTTTAATTAATCTCATAGGAGTCAATTCTGTGTAATACCATAAACTTCTACTGCACGCTTTTAATGACGTAAAGTTTTGGTTCTCGTTTTATGCTTTTCGAGTTAATTTTTAATCAATTACAAATTGTACAGTTTTTTCCCATATTCTGGGAAGTCTCTACGTCAGTATTTTTTGTCGGTCTATTCAAGAAACACCTTTCATTATAAGGCCATCACACACGACATGACATGGATGTACAGGCTGTCGCTAAATTACGTAGAGAAGGCTTAACTATAGATTCCTGGGCTCAAAATAAGATGATTGAACCCAACATACCTATATCCAAAAGTGCTTCGTTAAGCCAGTATGCTGCTTCAAAATTCTTGAAAAAAAAGTAATTTTTCTAATAACAAGAGAACGCTTGAACTAATTTTGATGATATTTGGTATGAGGACCGCCAGGAAGGCAAGTCACCTTTCCAGATGGTTTTAATAATTTGAAGTGAACAGGTAGTGTGAAAGACAGGGTTACCACAACACAGATTTTGCAATAACTTTTTTGAGATTAAAAAAATAACTACAACTAATAAGTTTTTAGAAATAAGCATTCCTTAGGAAAATTTTTCGTGTTGTAATTGTTAATAATTCTTACAGTTTTGTGAAAAAAATAGGAAAATATAAGTACTTATTGGAAAAAGTAGGAAATACATGAAGAACACATGTCTCTTACATGCATAACTAATTTATTTTTAGAAAGAGTCATTCCTTACTTTTCCCGTCTTTACAAATTTTGTTTAGTCAAAAACACAGAAAAATTAAAATAGATATGGCATGTTTTTTGCACACAGTTTTGATTAAACCATAATCATAACAGGTATCAAAAGTTTACTAAGAAATGAGTCTAAAAATAAATGATTTATACATTTGTTCTTCATGTATTTTCTACTTTTCCCAACAAGCAGTTAGATTTTGCTATTTTGTGACTAAACTGTAAGAATCATCAACAATTATAAAGACACTAATTTCCCCTTATGAATGCAATGAACACCGACTAGCAACAAAATTTTTAAAAACTTTCAATATGCTTTGACAACACGCTTGGCCGGCTTGTATTGGATGACTTATTAAGTAACAAACTGGCTGCTATTTGTCAATCCTCATACAATGACAGATAAAAAGCGATCGCAAAATGTCGCGCCTTAGATTTTTCGTTATTAATTACAGTTATTTTCTTAACCTCAAACAAGTTATTGCAAAGTCTGCTTTTCACATTAGCCTTTCACTTGGAATTACTGCTTTTCACACTAGCCATTCACTCGGAATTACTAGGTTTGTTCATACAGCATCTTCTGAGTAGTCATAAACTATCAGAAGCATGCGCCGATCTAAATTTCACATTTAACACAGCACTTGAAAGCGGTGATTAATTCGACGGGCGAATATATTTGACAGTTTCAAACTAGTCACAAATGCTGTACGAGCAGACCTACTAAAACCATCTGGAAAGGTAACTTGCCAGGCTGTGGGTCCTCTTACCAAATATCATTTAAATTGGTTCAACCGTCCTTTTGTTTTAGGAAAAGTTACTTTTTTTTCAAGAATTTTGAAACACAATACTGGCTTAACAAAGCACTTTTTGATATAGATACATTGGGTTCAATCGTCTTATTTTGAGCCCAGGAATCTGTGGTTAAGTTATGTCCACGTAATTTAGTGACATGCTATAAAGTAGCTCTTGCTATGCTTGTTAACTTCTATTTATATCAACAATATTTCGTTCATGGTTCCTTTCTATGTCTGAAACCTTCATATTGTCCTCTTAGTCTACACTTTGATTTTCAAACGTTCCTTATCATTCTACTGTCAGGGTTGAGTCTATGTCCTATTCCTCTCTCGTTATTGCGTTTCTTCTCCTATCACTCCTGGTTAAGTACCTTTTTCTCGTAGTTAAAGCTCCATTCTTTGATGGGGAGGTCTTAAGCTTTCATGGGATTAGATATAGTCCCTTATACACTTTGAGTTTGATTGTTTCCTTTTTGTTATAATGTCAATAAGTAAAAACTTGTAAAATTAACATTTTATAATTAACAGAAATTTAAACAAGATCAACTGGTAAGAACAACAACAAGAACAATTTTTAACAATGTGTATAACATCCAATTGCCCTGTAAGTGAACCTGAACAGTAGGGGAGAAAGGGGTGATTTATATTTTGTCAAAGCAGTTCTTAATCAGAACACGAGATTTCTAAAAATAGAGATCTTTTACAAGGAAAATTAAAAGAGTTTGGAAGTCTCAAATTCTGACTTCTCTGAACTCCCTTTCTAAACTTTACCACCCTTTTAACCAAAACTTTTCCAAACCAAATCGAGACGCAAGAAGCGACTGCTTTGTTAGTAGCGTTTCCAGTTTTAGCCAAAAGTTAGCCAGCAATCGTTCTTCCCGCTCTCTTTGGACTTAGTTTGAATTTTGGCCCTTTTTACCCTCAGACTTACTTATTTTGGGTTTGTTGGATCTTTCTCCTCCAACTTGTTCGAATTACTATTAAAGGTTCTCTAAAACTATTTTGAGATTTTAAATAAAATACGAAAGTTTTAACAAACAAAATGTATATTAAAATAAAACTATAACAAGAACAAATATCAAGAAACTACAACAAGAACAAATATCAAGAAAATTACAGAATCAACAATGAGTTAATTTTAGGCAATACAAAATATCTGAAAATATTTATGACAACAAAAAAAATATATAATTCGACAAGAAGGGGAGAGGTATAATTCACACAGAAAAATGCTTTTAGTTAATTAACTTTTCTGACAACAATTACATTGAGCTTACCAGCGACGAATCGAAAGATTTTTCTCGTATCCGATATTTTTGGGGATACACTCTAAAGTTAGCTTCGCGAGACTTATTTCGATTACGACGAACTTAATTTAGATAAAACACTAAAACTGCGCGGGAAAAGCTTCTTCGGAACCGATGACAAACTTTTGGAAAATTTATAACAAAAAGAATCAAAATTCGAACTTAGAAAAAAAGAAATTTAAATTAAAATTTCGACTAGAGATTTAACGCGGACCAGACAAAAGAAAACCGGGAACTCCCTTATCTCCCTCGCTTAAGTTTCTTAAAGGCTCGTCACCTCCTGGAAAAGTGAGGAGGGAAATTCTGCGAGATCAGCAAGAATTTGAATTCAGACGGTTCCCACAGCGAAACTTTTCTCGTTACGAGAGGGCGTAAACGTCTCGTTTTTACTGAGTTTTACCCACGTCGCTCATTCAAGAGCAGAGACGCTTTGTGGCGTGATTTATCTTTTACTGAATCAAACCTGATAGGATTGATTTGAAAACGCATCCGAAGCTCATAAAAGCGATACAAACATCCAGCTTCTTTCTAAGAACAAGCAGAGCTGATAATGAAATGATTAAAATAAAATAAGAGATAAATTAATTTTATAAATTCTTTAAGCATTTTTCCGGGTCCTTACAGCCCTAATAACATCCCGTAGACGATTAGGCATAAACCTAATTAAATTAAATATTGTTTCTTGTGAATGTTGCTTCACTCTTTTTCTCCTGTAACAATAACATTTGGAATTGACATTGGCGCAGGAACACTGGTTCGAACGCTTCACCTTAGCGTGTCCCACAAATGCTCAATGGGGTTTTGGTCGGCGCCGCATGCTGACCACTTCATTATCCGTAAACTAACTTGAGCATTATAATCTTGCCTACAAGATATACCGAAATTTTGGTACGTATACCAAAATTTCGGTATACGGTCTCTGGCGACCACGGTCATCTCCAGCCATGACAACAAGATCCGTTTGTGCTTCTGCAGAAATTGCACATGAGGTCGTCGCATGAATCACCACCGTAGCTGATCCGCTCTTCAATGCAGCACTCAACAATCGCTCCATGAATCGCCAGTACACTCTCTTTCTTCGGTCGCTGCTTTGGAGACAATTCTGGTCTCATCGGAAAACAAAGCAGACCCCCATTCCTTCAACCTTCATTTCAAATGTGCGAAACGTAGGCATACTTCATGATGAGCTGGCTTTAGTTTTGGACCAGTTTCAGATTTATGAGGGTCAAGAATCTTTCCTGTTGTCTTTGCTTCACTAATAACTATGCCTGGGGCTTCATGAAGCTGTTGTTGCACTTGAACCGTTTTAAGTGGAAGGTTTCTTAATATCGTTGATGTATTAAAGCGGACAGATGTGCATCGGCTTTTAGCTGTTCCTAGTCGCCTATGAGAGAAACGAGTTTCTTCATAATTTGCACACTTTTAGAACCGCTGAGCGGGACATTTGCAATCGTGGTGCAGCACCTAACTGAATATTCCCGTTTTCGATAAAAACAGCAACTTGGATAACAATTTCCGTAGTAGTATCTTTTTTACAGATGCTGTAAAGCAACTATTTTTGATTTATTAAAGCTTTTAATAAGTAAAAATGCTTAAATAACAATTAAATTTAAAAACAAGCTGTAAAAGTGCTTATAACATTTGAGTCATGGTTTGAATTTATTCTTTATTTTATTTCCATAGTAACAATTATAAAAACGAATGTTCCTATGGGAATAAATAAAATAAGTAAAACATTTATAAAAATGCATTTATAAATATTAAATTTGTACCTTATATAAGAAGAATTACATTCGTGGTAACTTTTTGTATTTATACAAATTTTATTTGCTTCTGAGAGTGTTTAATAGAGTCTTTAAAAAACAGTACTATTGTTTTTATTATTGTTTTATAATGTGGTTTAAGCACTATAAAATAACAAATTTATGATTTGTCTGCGGTAGGGAAAAATTTTTGTTACACTCCATTAATTAATTGTTCGAATAAAATATTGAATAAGATATAGTATTTGCATTTGCTGACAAAGCTTAATAGAACCGGAGGTTTTGGCAAAAATGTTAAATAATATGTGAGTAATATAAAAAATAGTGATAGAGTCTTCACAGCAGCAGCAGCGACTACATCAGCAGCTACAGCCTCCAACGAAGCCCTGAAAAAGTCCACGGCCTGATGTACGAAACGTCGGCAAGACGAAGAATTGACAGGGTTCCCAACTCGGAAACCAAGATTGTGATGGACAACGGCCGCGGAAGCCTTCAAACCGAGCTAGTGATAAAAAATTAGGTGAACTACCGAAGACATCAGAATTTGAAAATATGTATTTCATACTCAAATACTGCAGAGCATACTTAATGCCCGTAGTCTCATAGGACTTCCTTGAGGCTTCCTTCAATAAGGAACACCTTAGATTGGGTATTTAGAATGCAACTACCATTCGACGATCCCATTCTAAGGGGTCCCTCATTTACATAACGTAAATTTCGTCAGTATTTATAAAGAATGTATTCTTTTACATAATATTAAATCTTACTAAGAGTATTAATATAGTAATGTACACTTATAAAGTGTGCATTTGTGTCGCTCAATAAATAACTTAAAAAACTTTTTTGTATTCCATCTTTTTAAAGTTCCGAAACAAACTTTCAGAATCAATTTTTATTTGCATGAGAAACTAAGTCATCAATGCCTGCTAACAACAATTCCAATATTTCATATTATATTGAAGAATACAACAGGTGTACATAAGATGGAAATATGACAGATAATATTGTACAACTGTTCATGTCTTCATGTCCATAAAAAAATAAAATTCCACTATTAACAACTGTTATCGGACTGAAAAGTTTTTTTTTGATATTTATAAACTTATATAAAGTTTGCTTTATAACAAATTTATTAATTATATTTGTAACATTTTAGAAACAGCATAGGAAACGATGTTGATATTACTTTGTAAGCTACTTTTTAGCACTTCTATATCACTGTATTACTTTATTACTTGTGCCCACTTTGTACATGTAAGTGCTTTATTAGTGCTGAAAAAAATGTTTATAATACCAAATTATAAAGTTCAAAGTTTTAAAGATTTGCCGTATGAACATTTATAAGAGCTTAATAAAGCATTTTGTGTTACTTGGGATGGGCTCATATTAAAGTTTATTAAGTCAGTTATACAATACCAGTTTAAATTTAAGCAGAAGCTTATATCTATAACAATGATTATTTCAATTGTTGTTAAGGATTTACGCCTTGGCTTAAATTTAAGCTGATAATATACAACTAAGGCCCATTTATACAATACCAGCTTAACTTTAACCCAAGCTTAAACCCGTAACAACAATTGTTGAAATAATCTTTATGCTTCAACTTAAATTTATACTAGTATTGTACATACAACTGGACCCTAGCATAAATGACCTTTTAAGCAACATAAGTTTTTTTTTAATCTGATATCTAGTTTCACTAAAAAAATATCAAAGTGAAAATTGTGAAGTGGGTCGATTTCTTTACTCGTAAGTATAGTTCTACTTCTACTTCTCTTCGCTTTATATTTCCAGATATTTAAACAACCTAACCTATTCAGATATTTCTTTACACTTTTATGCCCACGTTCTCTTGATCCTTTCTTAATATTATTATTATTATCGTAAGAGTGTGCTTTTATGTACTCTTATTATTGTTCAATCTCATTCACTTTACTCATCTCTATCATTCCTTTTAGAACCCAGGCACACTGCATTTTTTATGGGCCATGGAACAAATTACAAAATCGATTTGTCTCCAGCTAAATAATTTAATGGACAGCCACATCTCGTAGCTCAAACCAGAATATATTATCGGCCGACAAAAATATGGAATGTCTCTTAATCTGAAATCTAGTTTTTAAAAACCTTTTACTATTATGTTATGAAGGTTAGACATAATTCTAACTAATCTCTTAATTCTTCGATTCTAACTCTGCACCTTCTTATAATATAACAATCTCTAAATTCTTCTCTTTATAAATAGCCCTCAACAATTTTTCCATATATTTGAATTATTTACGATTGCATCGAACGTTCGAATTTACACTAGCGATTTTAATAGGTTTTAGTTAGCTAATTTTTACATTATTTCCGCTCCACCACATTTTTTTAAAACTCATTATAAACTCCAGATTTCCAAAACTTGTGGGGACGCAAAATTCGTCTAGTTAATCAATACAGTCGCTGTGACGGCGACTTCAACTTACATATTAGATGATCTTTTCCTTCGACATTTACCTTTTAAGCCAAGTAAACTTTGGAAACACAGTTTGAAGCAGGCGGTGTGAATCTAGTTATCACAATTCAATTGCTACTGGTTTTTGAAGCGTGTATACTGAAATTATTTTTTACGTATCTTCCAGTCTTTAAGCATTATTATTATTTCTTATAGAAATTATTGAAATTAAAATCTTAAAATAAAAATAAAGACAGCAAATAAAAGAAAAGAGATAGAAAGTAATAAAAACTAGCTATTTAATGTTCGTTAATAACTTCCAGAAACAATACAGAACGATATATGTACAGCATCCAGGGCTTCGCTTATCAACTGAAAAAATAATTCTCTGATAATGCGGATACGGTGTCCCTTAAATAGTTTAATCCGACATTCCAATTCGTGAAATTAGCAAAGGGACGTGGCTGCTTTATTTTGGCCTTGACCTTCGCTCAAGTCATTTTAACTTTTCAAATAAGCCTTTTTTAATTGCTCGTGTTGACCCTGCATCAATTTACAGAGCTTGAAAATCGACTTTGCGAAATTAGTGAGCTGCGAAATGACGCATAAAGTACGCAAAGGGAATTCCTAAAATACATTCAGTTATTACAGACGCAATTACTACTTTTTGTAGTTAAAAAGATTTAAAATAATTTTAAACCATTTAAACTGCTTTCGGGGACTTTGTTTAAAACTGAAGAGAAGAACATTTAATAATTTTTAATCATAAAATGTTAAATAATTATATTTTAGTTTGGTTATAATTTTTTATACTTCAAAGTATGGTATAAAATTTATTGTAAATAAAGAGGAATATGCAATAACAGTTCAATCAAGAAAGAATATGCTCTCTGATTTAGAAAAATATTTTAGACGGTGAATTCCAATATTTGTCCTCTTTGTATTCTCAATTTTGTATTTTTTACATAATTTGTAGTACAAGTCCGGAAAATATTTCACGACATCGAATGTCGTACAAGGGCACAGGCATTATCCGGAAATTTCCAATATGTTTATCAATTACTTTCCTACAAAACGAAACCAATTTTAAAAATGTACCGCCGTAAAGTTGAAACATCAAACGGCAAAAGTATACGGAAACTTACAACGGATTCCGTTCTACCGAAAACGGAAATCTGTTCACGCGGGTGTAAAAATACCCTGAAGTATTTATAGAATTCAATATTCCTCCTCCGGAGATAATTTACGACTGGATCATTGAGAGCTTTTTTTTTCTAATGTCTTTTCATGTTAAAACATCTCGCGTTTTTATTAACAAAATTTAATTTCGTTTGTAGCGGTCCCTCAGACGGGAATCATTTCAGACGGAATGGAGAATGTTTTATATTTGAATGCAAATAATGAATTCACGGAAAATGTTAATGGGAAAATAGGAAATAAGAAGAGAGAATACGTGACAAAGTTCATCAGAATATCCTTCTTAATGATTTTTTTAAGTGAATCCCTTTCTGCCACACTTTTTCAATTAAAAATAAACCATACTACATAATAACGTATTTTAAGTAATTATAAACCATTAAACATATTAAATGGATTGCAAACCAATGATATTTTCCTGAAAATACATTTATCTTACTCTCTCCAATTCATTGCAATTTTTTTTCTTAATTTATTATTATCTTGTCTTTTCTTCCTTTGATAATTTTTGTAATTTGTTGAACTCCGATTTTATTTCTTTTGGTTTCTTTAGTATTCTGCTCAGCAAAGTTTCTTATTCATTTCTGGAAACTGTGAAACCGAACTACTTGGATAAGAAAAAGAAAAGAAAGGCCATGTCGGCGCACTTAAAGATAAACCACTCTATGAGTAAGAAATTGAGATAATTGGTAAGGATTTCATGAAATCAATAAAAGAGAGACGAAAACAATTTTGAATTTCATTTTGAAATGTTGAAATTTTTGTACTTAGTACTCAGAATAAAAAAAATGTTATCATTTGGATATTTCTTTAACTAATTCACATAACGTTACAGGTTTCGGCAATTTATTTTCAATTTCCTCTTGAATTAAATCTTCATCATAAAAATGTACAATTCTAAATTCGTAACTTTCAAAAATATGAATGCCTTGTAAATACGGATTTTCTTTCATCTTCGTCCTAAATATTCATGATTCCATAATACACTTTCACTGTATATGTCATGTCAAACAAGGCAAACGAACAAAACATTTTGAGATGTAGAAAGCAAGCAAACGAATCCAGTTTCAAACAATGCAACAACGAGCCACATTTCAACCGTGAACGGCGAATTCCGGTCGGATGCACAATTGGCCCTGTCAAAATACTTTTCGTTTTTATACGGAAAATTCAAATCAGATCCGCCTGTCATGGATAGTTTCGAGTTGACGTTGTTAGCCAACGGAAACGCTCACAAAGTCACGAAAGCCACAAGCGTACTGCCGATATTTGTACGTTTGTGCAAATATATTAAGTCCGGAAATTTATTTGCTTTTTGTCCTTTAATACGAAAGTCTTTGCGAAGCGGAACACATTATGTCCATCCTCTTTATATCAATACTTTTGAATACGTAATTATTAAAGTCAATTTTTATTAAATATTTTCGGTAATTGTCGTTATCAAGTATGATAAATCAGTGCTGTTTGTTCTTACTAATCTAAAGCAGTTGATGGTACTGAATATTATCGAAGGTTTGGTATCCAAACCCCTCTCCATCATATCCTGCGACACCCGACCTGACATTTTCACTTCACTCCCTAGCATTCCTTTCTTACTTGGACTCTTTGCTTTTCTTTTTTCTACTGATTTTGCGTGTTAGACTCTGTTCATTATTCTTACATTTTTACATTTTATTCATTTTTTCCTGAAGTACTCAAATTATTTTGTTTGACTTTCTTCTTTTTTCCTTCTTAACACTTTCCCTATGAAGGATCTGTCTTGTTGGCCCTGGTCTTCCTATTCGTATCGCAGCTTCCATATCATGTTTCACAAATCATTTTTCTTTGATGCGTTGTATTCGTTGCCGTAGTAAACATAGCTCCAATTGCTACTATCCAAACTTGAGGTACATATCTTTATTATCTTTCAGCTCTAATCTTCTCCTTTCATCATTTATTGTCCATAGCATGACACGTCATCCATGAGGAGATTCCACACGTAGACTTCTAGCTCTTTTGAAGTAACTCCATTCGCAACTGAAAGAGACTGCTAGACCACAGTCACTCGTTCAAGTTATATCCTTCGTATTTTGATGGAAGCATGATAGGCATAGGCCTTATTTTGAAAATTTAAGATTAGATTTGGCTGAAGTTATGTCTTCCAGCTAGTCGAGTTGGACTCTTCAAAGTAATGACCGAAAACCAATATGGGAAGCATGGTTGGTTTTAAATTGAGGAGTGAGCTACGGAATTTAGCTTGCGCATTTGTTTTCAAAGCACCAGAGAGGGCAATGGGGCGTACCATGCATAATTCTTTTAAGCAAATTTAATTCTCTAGTGAATTAATATCATAAAGCCTTGCCATCTCTTAAAATATTTTGAGGTTGGTAATACATAGGAGATTAAGAATTTGCAAGAATCATTACGAGCATATCTTTCCGTGTATAGGCGGCCTTATTACTCGACTGCTACAATTACGGAAATAAAAATTGTTTCAGCAGTAAAACTGCAATCGCATACCTTTTTGCATATTCTCATCCGCACGCTGTATCGGTAATCAGAGAGCTACCTGCTGTGCAATCCCGAGCACGTGCCACGTTTTCCATGCCATTTGGCGGGCGCATTACCATGCGAGGCGCGTCCTACTACATGGTATTTGAATATATCAATTAGGACCGCTCTGCGCCGCGCTAATTCACTTACGCGCTACACATGTCTTAACGAATCTGTGTAATGCATGTTCGTGTACCGCTAATGTTCGACGCGAAGGGACCGAATCCGCTAAATACAGTGGCGGGATGCGCCAAGAATCGAAAGCTCGGAGCTTTCCTTTCAATTTTCTTCTCGCGGGAGTATCATGCGAACGTGATTAATTTTTAATTATTCATAGTGTAATAGGATTATTTCAAGAGGTTCCGGGATGAATTTTAGCCTCGGAATAATTAAACGTTCCCCAAAAAGTGGAACAAAAGTCTTCCTAGTGATATCACTAATAAAATGATAATCACATAATTCTTAATAAAATATTTTAATAACTTACAATTTTACCTTATCTTCTATGTTAGAGGTTTCATTAGTAGAGTACCACGCAAACTTTCTAATAAACATTGTATTTTTACTAAGAGATTACTTTTTTGATTCAATTTGATGTTCATCCTCCACAAACTCCTTTTGTTTATTTTCAACTGTTCGTCGTTCTGATTCCAGGTTCCCAAAACTCACACACATTATCATAGTACAAACCGGATGGTGCTTTTCCTTATATTTCTATTCCTGTTTGAAAATCACCGAATGAAATGTATCCAAACAGATGAACCGGAAGAAGATGGCATTTAGAGTGATCGCCAAGCTTGATCGACCTTCTCTGAAAGGTAGGGTTTACGGAAAGAAACCTGATATAGACAAGAGAAGCTAAAAATAACATTGGATTGCAAATATAATAGTACCACAATGATTAATAAAGACCTTCACGTATGTTGCCAAACCATTCCCCATGAAGCTGCTATTAAAAAAAAATTTCTGTATGGCTTTTCAGAGTTATCATCTCTTTTCATTTCTCAAGAGTTTCCTATAGTCTTCTCATTACTTTACTTTAGTTCTTTCTAAAATTATCGAAGCATTTTCTAGTATTCTTTTTTCTTCTCACCAAGGCACGAGTTCGGTTTTAGAATGAGTAGGTAAGTGATAAGAACATAAAATAAGATATGATTAAGGTCCAATATCAAATAGTAGGAAAACTGAAAAAAAAAGAAAGGCAAACAATGCAGCTACTAGGAGTCATCTCTTCTTCTCCAAAGCGATTCTTTCCACTACTTTAATTTCTCTTGTAATTGCTCAACCAATTTTCTTTTTCTTCACTTTGAAAAGACATAATGAGATAGCAGATAAAGGAATAAAAAGAAGAAATAAATTTGATAGAAACCTCTGTATAAACGTCTTTCAGTACTTCTTTTCTTTCTTGTTAGACAAGATTTGAGGCAAATAGTTTAAAGATGAGAGGAGAGAAGATAAATAAAATGGAAATGAAATGAGTTTAAAGTCGCAATAGCAAGAAAGTCAATGGAAAATATCAAAAAATAAGGACCTATCACGAGAAGGAAGAAAAAAAAAGATCAAAGACAGTATTTACCAAAATCAATGAAGTGCAAGTGAAACTTGTGAGACGGGATGTAGAATGGCATTTTTACAGATTTTCTGAAATAACTTCAAAAACAAAATCAAACAAATCCATAAGCATAAAATGGAATTTCTAGTAAAAGAAGCTCAATTGGAAAAAAGAAGTAAGACAAGAAATTACAAAACTTCTCTCCACAGCTTTACGAGTTTACGTTTCCCTAGAAGCTTTCCTTCTTCTTTATACATATACGTTCAACAACTTGACGCGATAGACGCAACAGTGACGAGACGTTTCGACAGAACAACATGCATCTAAAACAAAGAGACTATATGACAAATATAAAACGAAAAGGGACACTTACAAATATAAACGCAGCAGTTATGGAAAGCATAATTGCAACTCAATAAATCAAATTAGCATCGCAGAGGGGAGTTCCAAGGTGGGCGATCAAGCACTGGGACTTTGTAGCAACAATGCAGCAGAGGTTTGGCTCATTCCAGGGGCCACTAACAGCATTACATTATCCAGTGAACGGGAGGAAGCCACCCAAGAACAAGAAAAGGCTGATATAATTAGAAGACGGCCGAAGATTACGTCTTCGATGGGACCAAGTTGATTATCAAAAATTATGTGACGAACACTTATAAGGAAGTGCTAAAAAAGACAAAGTGTAGATAATAAGAGAATAGGATATTATTATTATAGGTTAAGTTTGTTTTGTTGGTGATACGTTGAAAATTATTTTAGATAAGTAAGGTTTAGAGGTTATATAAATAGGAAATAATGTATTTTAGATACTTACCTGTTGTTTAGAGTTAAGTTTGTTCCATTATTAGTTCAATTTTTAGTTTAATTTCCATGCAATGTAGTCATATCTAAGGTAAAACGCTAATTGTCAAAAACGTGACGTCTGGTTACCAACTCAAATCTAGCATGTAACTAGACCAGAAAGCGGATGTTCCGGTAATCATGACAACGGGAAAATAAACAACGAAAAGCGCTCCGCGATTTGGGCATTGATTCCTTCTTCGACCTCCGTAGGCAACACTTCGAGAAAACAAGCAGAGAAGAAATTTTTATTAAAGGTTATTTAGTACAAGGTATTTTCATTATCCTTTCAGTGGTCGCGCGCGGACTCTCGCTCCGCGCCAATCTCTGTTCGACAATAATATCAATTGTACCACCCCCCAAGAATCGCACCATGTTACCTTCGGGCAAGAGTGTGTCCTAGTGTATACTTGATTGCGCAGGTGGTTACTTTTACGCTTTAACGAATAATTCGGCATTGCGGACTGAGAGTTCGCAGCGACCAGTGAAGTGACAAAATATTCATTTATTTTTCAGAGTTTTTTTTTGTTAAGGTTTGTTCTTTTCGCTATTTTTGTGTTAACTGTTTCACCCATATTTATAAGTATTTTTATATTCTTAGTATGGGATCATATGATAAAGAACAAGCACGGCTACAGATATTAATGGAAGAATGTTTAGCATTATCTGATGAAGAAGAACGACCCATAGATGACTCCGATGAAGGTGAAGAGGATGCCATTGAATTGCAAGTGCAAGAAACGGATAGTGAACACGATATTTCAGAGAATGAGGAATATGTTATTCAAGAAGCTGTTGGTCCATTTTTTGTCGGAAAGGATAAAATTACCATATGGAAGAAACACTGCACTCCAAAAAATGTGAGAACATGATCCGAAAATTTGGTTACCCACTTACCCGGTAAAAAGGAAATATCAAAACTCTAAAAACCGCAGTGGCAATATGGCAGTACTTCTTTCCTGAAAATGTTCTTCAAATTATTATAGAGAATACGAATAAACATATCCAGACTGCTCAAGATCAGTATTCGCGAGAACGTGATGCGAAAACAACAGGCATCGTCGAACTACAAGCACTAATGGGGCTCTTATATTTGAGTGGGGTAATGAAAAGCAATCACATGAATGCAGAAGATCTCTGGAGAGTCGGCGGCACTGGTGTTGAAATATTTAGGCTAATCATGTCTCTACAAAGATTTTAATTTTTACTGCGACACTTGCGGTTTGATGATCTTGAAACACGCGAATCTAAAAAATGTTTGGATAAATTAGCACCGATTCGAGATGTCTTTGACATGTTTGTAGAGAAATGTAAAAACGGATTTACACCTTACCATTACGTTACAGTTGATGAAAAGTTGGAAGCTTTTAGAGGTAGATGTATTTTCCGTCAGTACGTACCCAATAAACCCAATAAATATGGAATTAAGATTTAAACCCTTTGTGACTCAAAAGTTTTTTATACTTGCAATATGGAAGTATATGTTGGCAAACAACCAACTGGTCCTTTTGAAGTAAGTAATTCTCCAGAAGCTGTTGTGGAAAGGATGTGTGAGCCTGTAAGAGGAACTGGACGAAATGTAACCACTGATAATTGGTTCACTAGTTTTAATTTAATTAATTTAAGAATTTCACGATGACTCTTGTAGGAACGGTTAGAAAAAATAAAAAGGAGCTTCCCATTGAGTTTTCTTGCCCAGTAAATCGTCCTGAAAAGTCGTCAATGTTTGCGTTTCACGATAATTGCACACTCGTATCCCATATTCCAAAAAAAAGGAAAAAAACACGTAAGAATTCGGTCTACTTTATCGAATATACCGAAATTGATAAAACTGAGGATTAGGGAGATTCTTGGAATAGAAACTGTTGAACAGCCACCAGAACCTTTAATAAACCAAAGAGGTCGATATGTTATGTGCGACAGAAAAAAAAATCGCCCTACCCGATATTTCTGCAAAAAGTGTCACGCCTATATATGTTTGGAACACGCTTTAAAAATTTACCCAGAATATTTTGAAACAGCACATTGGGATAATTAAGCTTATAAAGTCTGTTGTTTTTAGATTTTTTATAAATATTTTTTTGAGTTATAAATACGTTCTTTGCTGTGGATCTTAAGTGTGTGTATTAGAATGTTGGCCAATATCATTTTTTAAAAATTGTATTTTATAACATCCTTTTTTTTACAAAACTATGTAATATAGTTGTTTATACTTATTAGGTGTTTTAATAATGTGAACTGTCAATTTCAATCCCATACAATACCAAAAATGGACGTTTGTTTAATGCGGACTGGGAGTCCGCAGCGACCACTAGTGCTTTAATATTTAGCGCGACAACTGAAAGGTTAAGAAAGAAAACATTTTCATTGGATCCTGAATACCTATATCCTTTTTCCTTAACCAACGACATGAGTGACGCTTCCAGGTAAGACATACAAGACAATACAAAGAAAAATTTTTAGTTGAACACCGGACAGCGAGAGACGTTTAGGTAAGGGCGCCTCTGTTTTGTGAAAGAGTTGAAACACATGCGTGATCGGCAGTACAGAGCGTACCCCTTTTGACAAGTATACATTGGGTAGGACAAGAGGTCCACCGAACCTTGTGAAAGGCGAGGTGACATGACCGACTTGTGCTAACCGGTGTATATTTTTAGGACAGACAACAACCTTTTCGATAATTTTTTTTATTTCTTTTTCTGACACATACGGACGCATATACATTTAACACTGACACTAACTTCCCCTCCCCCTCACATTTCTGTGTTTGTCACCATGGGGCCATAAAACGAAAAGTGGGTAATTCCGAGCGACCTAAAAAGAAACCCTGAGAGAAAGATAAAAAAGAAAGTAGACACTTGCCCACAAACAACAAAATCATTACAACAACATACAAAAACTTTGCAAATTGGTACCGCAACTTGGAGAACAGAATTTTACTACAATTGACACCCCAACGTGGGACACTTATATACAACAATACTATAATATGTCTAAACATTTTTTAGTATTCCTTTTCTTTTGTTATTATTGTTATTTTGTTATTCTTGCTATTTTGTCATTCTTATTATTTTGTTATTCCTTTTCTTCTGTTCTTCTCTCCATTTGTTATTCTCTTCATTCAGCTTCATTTCTTCCCACATCATTTCCATCCAGCTCATTCTGAGCTTCCTCTTTCCCGACATACATTTTTCACTTAGTCTTTTCATATTATACGAATTGTTTTCTTTCTATATCAACTAAGAAACTGTCTTTTTTACTTTTTTTTGCTCTTGAAATTCTTGTTTCCTTGAGTTGTCTCCTCGTCATCCGAATATGTGTTTTTCTTAGGCATCATTTTTGATTCTCTTTGTTTCTGAAGTTCTTCCGTTTATTTCCTTGGTCAGTATTTGTTACTTATTCCTTTCGATTAACGATCCAGAGCTGCACTTTGAGTCTTAAGTTTTCTCATTCATATTTCTGTCCTTATCAAAAATTGGTATGTTTAAAAATAGCAAGAAACTCTGCATCTAATTTCCCTCCCAATTTATATTTTTTGCGGATACTTAAGTTGTAAAAACTTTTAAATACAGATATACGGATAAAATTCATACGAAAACGTTCGTTCGAGCAAAATTGGATACACGAGACCTTCGAAGGTTAACTTCATCTATTTAATATTAAATTCATTGTTACGTGTCAACGTAGAAGTGACTGCTTCATTAAAGTGAGTAGCAACGCGACAAACAAACTTTAAATTAAATTTTCTATTCGAGGCACACAGTTACAATTCATTTCGGCCCGCGATTTATACAAAACGAAATTCATACGTTTATTAATTGGATTTATATTGTATGAAAAGTACGTTTCCGAAACCGATGGAAAACAATTTTACTGCCCCGGATTTTAACGCGGTTTTATAAATTCATTCATATGCTAAATTATTTCGGGCTACACTCTCAAAATGGTTTAATTTATACTATTATTGGTTCGTACTAATAATTTCGAATAATAAAAATTAATATATAGAATATTAATATATATATTGAATATAACAGTATAATTTTATATTAAAATGAAGCAAATAAAGTATTATTAATTTATATTATTACAAAAAAGAATGTATTTTATGGAATTTTCTTGCAGAGCTGACAAAGGTTTGCTCTTGTAACACAGGGTGTTTTCACATTTACTGACCAAAAATGGGTAATCTTAAGGATGAAAGTAAATCGCATTCCACAACTTAAAAAAATCAGTGTTATAATTGAAATTATCCTGATTTCATTTAGTTTAGGGCTTTCGGGCTAAATGTTTAATACGTCTGTCATCTGGTAACTACCGTCTATTGGCATTAGTTGCCGTTTTACTTCACATGCCAGAGCAAATCGAGGTAATCTGTCGTAACTTCCAATTTATTTAATGGACGATCGCTCGCAGAAGACCCCGCTGCGCCGTTTGAATTTAATTTGCCCCAATGCCGTGCTAATGAATTATCGGCTTCTCTTTATTTGCGACGAGTGTGTCTAACCGGTTGCATTTACGTATCGGTGTTAGTGATTACACAAGCACTAACACATAGCTCGTTGACACAATTGATGTAGCACTAAATGCCTCGACTAGTTAGCGCGTAACGATGATGGGTATGTGTCAATGAAATCGTGAAGTTCCGAATTAATCAGCTAAATTTAGATCTATGAACGAAGTGTGTTTACTGATTTCTTGTTAAATATTATTTTTATTGATTTTTACTCTCGTACAAGCAAACTTTTTACTTTTATAAAAGAAGCAAACGAAATTCCTAGGATAGAAACGAGAAAACTTAATACTTAGTATAGATACTAGTAACAGTAATAGATTACCAAATGATCATTTATAAAAACTACATGTTCCAGGTAACTCTTTAAAAAAAAATTTTACAGGAGGGTCAATTTATTCTTTCCAAACTTGACTATGCATGACAAATTTGCCCCCTTGCTTCTCAATGTCAGACATCCTCAATTCCTATAGCGTAAAAGCAAGCATCCCTCTTAAATGCAGATTTCTGAAAAGATTAACTTTACTTTTGCCGATAATCTTTTAATCGTTTTATTAATATTCTATCTTTAAATACGTCGATCATCAGCTCTTAATTAATCATAATATGTGTGGTCACCTTTCTTTATATCGATGGTTTTAAATTTATTTCTGGTTGGATTTTCTTGTATTTCTTCTTTCCATCACGTACATACTTTGGTCTATGAGTTACAATCAATTTTATTCGTCCCATTCTCTTCTTTCAATATCAACGAAAAAGATCATAATCTAAAAATTAGTTCAATAAACTAATCCCATTTGAGTTTTAGGTGCCTAACAAATTTACGTTCAGCTGCGCTTCGAAAGACGGCGGTGGTAACACTTTCGTTAATTACATCAGCATGGTAAGTATATTAATAATTGAAACAGACTTAATATAAAGTGCGCGAATCGGAGGAAGGAAGGTGGTTTCACTAATGCAATTACCGAATTTCTGACAGTCATTCGTCCCGACGTCGAGCCGAAAATGTAAAAGTTTGACATGGCGCCGGCGTCGCGACGGAACCGAACGGTTTTTGAACGCGTTACTGATCCACGACTTGTATTTCAGAACGCCCGGCAACGGTTTATCACTAGCGACGATCGTTAACTGCGTTTAGGTACCTGGAAGTGATTCATGGTGTTAGTTGCCTAAGAGTATCCTAATGCGATGATTTAAACTGAAACAGGGAGAAACTTTCAGTTATCTTCGGCATAAAAGCGCGCCGAACTTCAACGAATCCATTTATGGTAGAAGCTAACCAAATATTGCGTTTTTCTGATACATTGTTTAGTTAACGCAGCTGAATTTACTGTTTTTTGTATTAAAAAAAAAATATGTAAGTTCAGTGTCAGCAGACAATAACGATTTAACTCCCCCAGCTTATTCGGAGAAAATAATTTCATTGGTTTATGCCTACCATCCGAACAAACCTCAGCAATAAATATGAAAGGGGGAGATAAGAGCTCTGGATGTTTGATATTAAATTATCATTAATGAATTTGCTTACCGTCATTAATAACTCATGTTTAAGGTACTCGAAGTTATTAACCAATTCAGAGATAAATAAATTATCCACTTTAGAAATATATTTCATTTCATCGACACTAGAGCGCGGTTTAATTTAATATTTTAATTAAATATATTTGTGGTAAATGAATAACTCATAGCAGTCGTCCTGGTTGTGTCACTCACATCGTTTGGTTAATTGGTGTGTAAGGGCGATTTCTCAAGGAAGGTATTATATAGATGTATGTGTCACGTCACTTTAACGTTAGGTATCAATAATGGTAGAAATGCAGAACACACTGTTTTGACTCTATTTAATTCTTACAGACAGCAAGCCAAGTGGAAGTCAGTATTTTCTCATAAAGAACACGGCACTAATTCACGAAATTTATATATAAAATTATGTATACTTTAAGTTTAATTATTAAAATACTGCGGTGATGCCCGAATGTTCATGAAAAATAAAGAAAGACTAATTTCGGTGACTGAATAAAATGCAATAATTATAAACCGCGTTTTTGAATTAACTGGACCGTTCTCGGCTGAAGAAAGTTTTCGACTACTGATTCCTCTTGTGGAATCTCTAATCATGACTGAACCCAAAGTAAGGGTAAGGGTTATGATTTCTCCTTTTTTTGTAACTTAGAAATGAAATGAAATTTATTATATTGTTTACGAAAGTGCCGAAAAGGATGGTTGATTGAATCTAACAAATTGCAAATTCTTTCGTCGTGAGCAGACATTTAGACAGCTTAAATGAAAAGGCTAAACAAGGCTGTAAACGAATACTGAGGAGTTCTTGTAAATATTTGCGGCGCAAGTGCTAAGAAATGCAAAATCTGCAGCTGCGGGCCGTAAAAGCATGTCGAACTCTACGATTTAAATTTCAGGGAAATTATAATATGCGGAGAAATTGCTCGTGGTAAAGGAAACTAAATAACTGAAACTTAATCTATCATACAATCTAAGTTACAATTAAATCAAAAATAGCACTATGAATCCTAAACACACATCTTTGAATATTTTAACTTGTTTTCCTCATTAATATCCAATTCACGTCATATAATTCGTTCAAGTATTGATTTTTATAAAAATTTTAATAATAGCAGTAGTATACATAATATGTTCTTTTCGTCCCCGTGTAACACTTTTTAATTATCAACTTGATGAATAATTAAAAGAGTTTCCCCAAAATTGTTTTACGTTAACGAAGCGAGCGAGCATCTTTATTTCTTTCGGCGATTGTTACGCATTTTAACAGCCTGCTTAAAACAATGTGGACGAAATAAATCAAAGTTTAATCGGGAAGGGATCTAAAGAGGCGAAAATGTAGAACACCGTTCGTTATCGCAGCCGGAGCTACTTAAAAGATTTTGCAAACTTAAATATTTGCACACGGCTTGTAGTAAGTACGGTTAAACAGCGGCGAGGAACAGATAACTGGGCGAATTTATTCTACACATTAGCTCTGCTCTTCTGCTACGTCAAAAGGGAGTGTTCATTTAAGTAACGAATTACGGGGCTGCCGGACAGGTTGATTTCAATCAACGCGGGAGAAAAACGAGGTAAAGTTTTGTTTACATGCTAAGTCACTCAGAAAGATTTTTTCTTGTCACTTTCCAAATAATTAAGTATGCATACTTATACATATTTAATACTGTCAGAAAAACATGCTGCCTCGAACCACCAGAGTATTAAATAAATGCATCAAATGGCCAAATCTTTTTCCTCATTAAATAATGAAATTAATTATGACGTTCTAGATTATTTACATAGACGCAAGGATATTGATTGCACACTACTACCGTTCACTAATTTTAGACGTAATTAGTCTTGATGATCATAAAGTTAGCTTTAATGCAGTTTCACTGTAAACAACCACCATTGAATAACCATTTATTTATTTACTCAGTAACACAGGCATATTTCACCTGCAGCTTAACGTTGAAAGGAGATTCTAATAAGATAGGTAATTATAAATTAACGTATTTCTAGGTGAAAAGCATTAAATATATAACAAAAAAGGTTTTTCCCTTTAGTGATGACGGTAAATATGAACTTTTACAGATATGTTATTTTCGAAGAAATAAGTGACACATTTAAATTTTTTTCGGGTTATAAATTTCATAATTTGATCCCTGCAGTGTTGCCAGAAACCAAAATTTTCTATTATACAGGATGATCTTAATAATACTGAAAAAATAAAACCATGAACAAAATCAATGTCACAGATCACGTAAATTCTTAACTTGTCATTTGTTTAACTAAGAAACATTTATATTATTTTTACTAAAATACATGTCAACATAAAAAATAATACAAAATTTTACTCATTATAGTAGTTATCGTAAAAAACAAAATGTTCTCTGCACACGTTATTACTGCATGTTTTACATACAGTTTTATTTTTTTTTCCATCTAGGAATGGTGGATACATTGACCACCGTATTCTTTTTACCACCGGTTCAGCGACTTGAACTTCTTCAATTGGGTTAGCATGTTCCTTTACTCCACTTAATATGAATTCGCAACGCTGCATGTTTTTGGAAAACAGATTTCCACTGCATGAAAGAATTTAGAACACTGACATCAACCAGTGTTACATCTTCTCATTTGGTCCATCGTGTCCACTCCACTTTTAATTGCAATGTAAGAAAGTATTCGGTTTCTATTTTTCTTTTAGTTCACTTTCTTTTCGTGATACATTGTATTTAACTTTCCTTTTTTAGAACAATATGATACAGCAGTTACATTATTTCTAAATCCGTTTCTGCTTGAGTTCACTTTACAACCTGCTCGCTTAGCCGGAGACTACAATCTTCCCATCCCACACCCCCTGTGGGATGAGAAGATTGTGGCATGGAAAGATTGTGGGATGGGGAGCTCTACACCTTTCGAGTTGATCAACAACATCACAATCTTTGCAATATATATCTGATTCCGAGGACCTCGAATCATCATCGCCATTGATTAGCGTACTGGTGGTCCGAACACATTGCAGACAAGTGCGAAATTACACAAGGAAGCAAAGAGCTCTGATCCTCGCGAACTGAAAGCAGCTGGACATAAAGTCACTGCATTTAGAAGGTACCGTCATTCATTTCCACGGCTTTCGTCCCCCAAGTTAAAAAAAACGCGATGAAACGCTAAGAAGAAAAAAGATAGATACATAACAAGTTACTGTTGTAGCGAAGTATATGAATTAATTTAACCCCAAATTAAAAAAAAAAAGATAGTAGAGAGTAAGATAAAAAGTTAGCGCCGCCTTCAATGCAATAACCTTAGCTGGACAGGAGATATACTGCCATCTTTCTGCAGTCGTATAAGATTATAAAGAAAAATTCAACAAAGCCATTAAACAGAATTCCCGAGACCAGACAAAGAAAATATAATTCCGTTCTTACAGGTAAAGAATGACTACCTGGAAGGCAAACATGTGGCAGAAGGTGACGCTGGCACTGATGGAAAAACCTAAAACTACTCGCAACGACCAGCCTACCACAGACTCATCTATCTTTTACAAAAAATGTTGGAGATTCTAATCAAACAAGACCTAATCGAAGAACACTAAAACGGCTTCAAATGTGGTAAATCTACTATAGATGACCTGAATAAGGTGACTGAAATAGTGAAATCAGAAAAGTCGCCTACTAACACCGACAATTCTGTCTAAGCTGATACTGGACGTTGAAACCGCACTTGATTTAGCATTTTGAACGCACATAATAGAAGCACGAAAAAACGCGAACAAAAGGAAATACATTAGGACCGACTTTATGGAACATACTATATGATGACCTATGCAACACATGCAACTGAGCCAAGGGATAACCACATTCGCACATGTCGACGGTCTGGCAATAATAATTACAGCCAAAAAAACTACTATCCTAGAAGAAAAAGCCAAAAAGCCTTCTACTCTATGAGCGGGATACAAAATTGGCTTCATAATCACAAACTAAAACTAGCTACTGACTACAAAGCATGACGCTTAAAATAGAAGATAACGCAATACAAAGCAAGAACGAGCTGAAATACTTAGGAGACTACCTCAACCGAGGTTTCAAGATGACTACGCATGTAAGAGAACATAAGAAAGTGCTAGTGACCCAGGCAAGATTAGTATGAAACGCAGAAGGCCCCAGACCAAAAAAAAAAGGAGGGTGCTAGCAGGAGTTGTATTATCAACGATCCTGTAGTACTCATATGGAAAAATACACTATGAGGATCTGTTAGAATCTGTCAACAGGGAAATAACCGTTCGAATAACCTCTATTTATACAAAAGTAGTCACGGATCCTGTACTGGTAATCGCAGAGGTAGCAGAGGTAGCAGAGGCAAGGTAGAAACGTTACCAACAGCGGGGGACGTCCACCACGGAAGGCCAAGAACAATTAGTAGACAAATGGAAATCATCTTGGTACTCCTATCGAGATTGGACAAAAGTTTTCAATAAATGTTGAAAAGATATGCCTTAAGTCACTATGAATAGTAACTTAGTGACTTAAGGCATATCTTTTCAACATTTATTTTTTTAGTCACTAATACAAATGGATAATCCTTTAAATTTAAAAGTTTTCAAGATTGTGTGGCTGAAAACCCGGAGGCGTAGATTATGTCATCGCCCAGACGTTGACAGTACATGGCGCTTTCACCAGCTGTTTGCATAGAATAGAGAAAATACAGAGCGATTCTTATTGGTATTGCGATTTATCAAACACTCCATAACTCACATTTTTTAATGTGTGAGGTGGAAAGAGTACAGACACGAAGTTAGACAGAAATATAGAACAATTACCAGAGAAAATGTGGCAGATATTTTATTACAAAACGAAACACAATCGAAAATGTAACAAATATGGTTAGAAATATGATGAGAACCAAAGTAAGAACCAAAGCTACAGAGGAAAGAGAATTATACAGTGACCAATAAAACAACAACTGGAAATCAAAGCAGTACGAAATTTCTGATGAAATATCTTACGGCAGATTCCAGAAATCAATACCTTGAGAAGAGCCTAAGCGGTTTAATTGGTAGGCGCCTGTGACAACACGGGCGAATCCAATACGTCTGATCTTACTTGGAACTACCGTTGAAGATGTCTTTCGAAGATTCTCCAAACCTCTATAAAAAAAAGTTTTGGTGGGTTCCATTGGCAACTTTGGTTTATTAAAACGACTTGTACCAACAAGTGTCAAAAAATATTCTTCCCGTAAAGAAGTTATCACAAGTTATATTCCATCCACTTTCTCCAATTTCTATTACCTTTCCTTCCTGTTTGACAATTCTTTCTCATTTGCCTACTTTTCCAGTATATAGATTCATTCTCCGAGCAAGAAATGTTTCGCCATCACAAATTGTCCAATATTTTAAACCACGTATTGCTGGTTTTGAAGGAATTCACTGTAGAAATGTCTACAATACCTAAATATTTTTTTATAATTATTTAGTCAATAATACATTTTATTCGTTACTCAGAATAAGAATATTTTGCAAAGATTTTTTTTATATTTCCCCTGGCTCCGAGGTAACGGCGATATGCGCAAGGCTAGAGGTAATAGTATTTAAACTGCTGACGTCGTTTGGAAATCGTCACATTTTTCCAAGGAATCGGTCGAACCTAGTTCGTCATTTACTTCCATAATTTTATTTTCAATTTTCAACTGCAATTTTCTCGGAAAAGTATTAATTTTTAATGAAGGTCATATTAACTAAATCGTTACAATTGATTATGAAATATTGCAGATTTCAAACATTACCGAACTATTACAATCACTCGGTATGTAGGTGCAGACGCGTAAACGAACTCGAAGTATAAACAGTGACTGATTATTATTTATGAGAATTAATTTCGTACTTTACGGCGGATATAAATTAAGAGACGAAAATAAATTTAATGGATATTGGGCTTTCCAAGCCATTACGGTGCGAAAACAATCCGGAGACTTCGTAATTTATATTTTTATTAAGCAACGTAAAACGCGAACATATCCGACGTGTTGAAACCGCCGTCTGAGAAACCTATTGTCGGGGGG
This sequence comes from Serrognathus titanus, assembly GCA_039766575.1. Taxonomy (NCBI): domain Eukaryota; kingdom Metazoa; phylum Arthropoda; class Insecta; order Coleoptera; family Lucanidae; genus Serrognathus; species Serrognathus titanus. The sequence continues at coordinate 67,296,829 of CM077911.1, forward strand.
CATTTGAATCGTAAAACAAACGTAAAACCAACCCTCGCCATTTTCATAACGAGAGAAATTGCAGTAGCTATGAAAATGCTCCGCTGATCGATACGACCACGTCGATGATTAACTTATAAATTACGGATTGTTGCTTTTAAATTACGAAATTGGCTGGAAAAAGATTGCAAGATGGGAAGATTGTAATAAAATGTGCTCGTTATCGGGAACTTCTGGTCTGGCGTGCTTAAAATTTTACGGCGTCGTAAATTTCATAATTTTTTCGCGCAAATTTAAATCATTAATTGAATAACTTTGTGTTCATAAAAATTCGAAAAGAATTAAGAACAAGCATTGTTTATTACCACCAAGAGTTATCGGGAAAATTCTGAATTCATTATTTCAGTAAGGAATGCGGCAATATTGTTTCGCATATCCAATAAATAAGTCGGATGGTAAAAGCACATTACAACGTTATTAGGAAATGTAGGTTTAAAGCTTGTACAAATGCCGAGATACATTCGAAACTATAACTCGTCAGTCTCCTTTCGTAGTATAAGTCGCGAGAGACAAAGGAAGAAACATATTATATTAAGCATATTAATAAAATAACAAAGTGACTTTTACGTCACACAAACCGGTGTACACATTGTATATAAGCTACAGTTAACATTCATACTCGGAATCATTCGAAATGAACCCAAACATTTAATCGCCCAGCATTAATCAAGACATTGAATTGCACCTCCGTTTATTTTGTGCGCCCGTCTTTGCGATAAATTCCCACGAATACATTCCTTTTGTTCATTAGCGAGAGGTGCCTTGAAGTTTTTTTTAAGCGCTCCCAGTCCGAGATAAAACACTTTGTGAATTTTCAGGTTAATTAAGTAACGTTCGGGGATTAAACGGAAGTCGAAAAACAAAAAATAAACTTCCGCAAAGAATTTCAAAGCACATGCTGCATCTCGAAGCCGAAATTAATATTTAATTAAGAAAAACGGCGAGCTTATTAAAGTCTTTGCTTGCATTTAAAGGGGGTTAAAACTTTTTCATCATAGCTAAAGCAAATCATATTGTACGTTTACACTTCAAGAAACTGCTCTTGTTAACAAGGAGAAAGATGTCCCCAAATTACTTCTCTACCTTCTCCAATTGCAAATTCAGGCCACCCACATTAACATAATCCGATTAAAGTTTTGCGTACGCACATGTCTGCGCTGTCGTGCATGGTGAAACTGTGTTATGTCTTGCCCTTGGAGAATAACATAGTCATATCGATCCCCATAGATTACGGAGCACCACCTCGAGAAACAATGAGTACCTGTTATACCGCGAAGAGAAACAGAAGCGGGCACGTACGTGACCTACGCTTGTACGGTTGATCTTTATGTATGTATGTATGTATGTATATGTATTCGCCTGTAACACACATTTTAATGAGATGCGTTTCTAGATCAACTCAGGTGAGAAAAACCACTGAATATTGATGCGACAAGAAACTTAGCATAATCGTATACATGCATGGATAAGTTTAATGTGATTTACTTAGTAACAATAAAGTTTTTTTAAGTCATGGAAAGTGTACGTCATAAGTAAAGTACTAGTTTCTTTTTACGTAAGTACTACGTGCGGTTTCAATAAATGACTCAGTTTTAGTAACACTCTGTATATTACACTGCCGTGTACATCTTAAAGCAATTTTACTCGGTGTACAATGAGGTGATGTTTAATGCATCTACAAAAATGCTTATATTACTTCTTGACAACACAATTATATTTACCCAGTTTTATGAAATAATCTTCGAAATAAAGTGTAGCAAATAAATTTTACGTGTTTCAATTTGGTAAATTGCATGCTGCTACTTTGAATAAATAACACCTGAGGAGTTTCTAATTTTCAAAAATGGTTTTCAAGTCGTCGCCTATAAAAGAGTACAAAAGTAACATAATTTAAATAACAAAACTTGCTCGCCGCCAACAGTAGTCAGAAAAGGAAATAAAATCCGTAGGAACGTACAGAATAAAATTATGTAATAGTGACGGTCCCGGCGCGAACGAACGAACGAATCGGTGTTCTTTATGAAACTAGAATTCTATACGAAGCCAATTATTACGATATTTGAATCATAAAACAGGAATAAAACAAAGCCCTCCAATTTTTGGGACACAACGAATAATAAAAGCGACGAACACTCGAATGGGAGTTCAGATATATATGTTTTATTTCCGCGTTCACAGAGTTTTATGCCGATTTTCATTCGATTGCGCCGTAAAAAAGGGAATCAAAAATGCTCTAAGGGAATATATATGGGGAGAGGTGAAAAACCAGAACAGGGGTTCGATATTCTTGTCCACTTGACAGATGGGTCCATTCTCTCGAATATATTTAGACGTAAAAACTTCCTTTCATATTCTTTGAAGAATCTTTAAAGCTTATAGGAACAAAAAAGACAATAGAAAGGCCCTCATCATATATAATTCAGACTTTTGTTTTGTCGCACATAAATATAAATGACACTTGAATATGACGAATAACATACGTTGCCCTTCTTTACTACAAACTTGTAGCTCGTTCGTTTTAATGCAATGTTTTATTCCATCTTTTATTATTTCCAAATATTCATCTTCTTTTATAGGCATGCCTTCTATATTTCGACTCTGCAATTTTACAATTCTGGGTAACAATCAACCTCAACCTGAATTATGTACATATACCGTAAAAAAATCAACACTGAATTTTAATGACACTTTTATATGCGAACATTCAAAAACATATACAAATATAATATTAATAATAGTAAAATATCTACGTAAAGTTTTAGTGGCACTATGTTTAAAGTGGTGTTAATAATATAAAAAACAAGTCACCCATAACTTAGATTTTGTTGTTAAGTGTTTCAACAGGGTGTTATAACGCTATTGTCATTATTAATACTATACATTCCATAGCATAAAATGGATTCATTATGCAAATCTCAAAAATCTAGCAAAACATTGAAAAACTGACCTGCGTAACATCAAAAAGTTCCACTGTTGTAAAACCTCTAATTCATTTCACGGTGTTCATGTAATTCAGTTTGTCTTCGGACCATTCATAAAAAAATAAAATTCGAGCGCATTAACCCAAGTAATCGGCTGGATAGATGCGATAAAGGCCAAGGTCGGCAATGTGTAACCGTTGAAAAAATATGAAATGAATGGATTTTATTGTTATTATTTCTTAAAAGATAAAAACGCATTTAGGTACCAGCTGTTGTACGTACCTTCGAGTATTCGAAATGTTGCCCACCATTTATGAAACATAATTCTGCTCAATGTAGCCAGTTTTCAGTTATTTGGGGAAAATTATTCTGTAACTTCGTAGCACAGTCATAAACTCGCTGACGCAAATCCTCAATAATATTTACTTCTATTGCATAAATACGCTGCTTTAGGCACCCCCATATAAAAAGTCTAAAGGATTTAAATCAGGACTATGAGGAGGCCATGGTGTAGCAGTTCCGCAACCTATCCAACAATCCGGAAACACAGTAGATCTGTTCGTTACCTCTGCATTTTCAACACTTTCAACACCTTTACTCTATTTTCCTCACTCCTACTTACATTATATTATATACATCTCACTCTCTCAGGAACGTGCACAGCTAACGAACAAATGAGCATGTTATTAAGAATTCCTGTGCATAAATTTATGGAAAACCGTTGTTGGAAATTAGTACGTCGCGTAACGTGTGGGTTTTCCATTGCCCACACATGTGTATTTCGAAAATTTAGTATGCCGCTCCGCGTAAAATTAGCCTCATTAGTGCATAACACCTTCATTCCAACAACCAATTACAAAATGTCTGTCGAAGGGGATAATCTGTTGCAATGATTGCCTGCACTCTCTGCACATAGTAAAGGTACAACTGTGCTTCTCGTAATGTACGCCACACAACGTGATTTGGTACAGGCAAATAACGTGCGATTTCTCGGGTGCTGGCGAAAGGATTTTCAGTCACCATATCGAGGATTGTTTCTTCTGCATCCAAGACGCAGTCATGTCGTTGTCCACCTCCGTTTCGCCAAAATCTCCAGTAGACCCTCCCCGTTGCACTACTGCCACAAATGCTCTGGGAGTCGACACTACTCTACCAGGAAATTTTTCGGCATATAAACGAGCTGCAGCAGCAGCATTTTGTCTGGCTTCACCGCAGCAAAGCACCGTGTCCATTAATTCATCGTTTCTAAATACATAAGCCATAATTTTTCTCGCTATATCATAAACAAATGAGTTTTATAATCATTTATTTACCCAAGTTTTTACACAAATTTATTTACATAAATGACAAAAAATAAAAATTTATTTGGCAAAAACAAATTTAAAATTCTTTAGGTAAAACTTCCATTCGATACCAGTGACATCCGAACAATTTTTATATGAACAAATATTCATCATTTACGCCGTCATTGTTAATAGTGCACCCTTGATTATATAACTTCTTTTGTTGTTTTCATAAGTAGGAAAGAGTGGGCCACCTTGAAACATTTTTCGGTTATTTTAAACTACAAGTAATATCTTACGGATTATTGAAATTTCAAATATGCATGTTGATGTAATTATTTGTTACACAAGTGCATCAAGTAGCAAATTTAAATTATTTCAAACAGATTCTGTTTTCTTGACATCTAAAAAAAAGTTGACTTTGTCTCATGGTTGCCCATTATTGGCTACCTTGAGACTTGATCAGGTTACCTTGAGACATACTTATAAGAAATTCGAACTATTTCATTTATTGGAAATATATTGAAAATGTATAAAAACAATAAATCTATATTTATCGTATTTCAATATTATCAAATTTGATACTAAAAGTGATTTATGACTGCCGTCTTTTAGTGCCTCTGCAATTTTGGGGCTGCATTTGATACTTCTTTTTTTATTATCGAAATATCCTCCACTACGAGAAACACAAATTTGTTTGGAATTTTAGCACTATGGCGCAAAAAAGTGACTTCAAAGCCATTGTTTTTTATACTGGTAATTTTGGCTACGTAAAACCTTATTTTTAAACTCTACTAACATGTAAGAATTGACTTGAGGAATATCTAGATGTTTCCCAAATTTGAGTTCATCAAAAGACTCTATGTCTGAAGAATCCGAAACGAAGAAATCATTTTCCTAAGTATGAGAAGATGATGATGATAATACCTCAGGCTTTTTGGAAGCAACTATTTTTTTGTTCCTTTAGACAACTGGAGAGATGTCTTACGCTTCCTCTCATTTTCTTTCTCTTCTATTTCCAACTTTTCAGCCAGAATCTTGCTTCTTCCTTTCTTTATTTGTGCCTTCCTTTCTTTCTTTGTGGCTTTAGTTTTATTTTTGAATTGTTATCTTAGCTTATACAATTGAGAATTTTATTTTTTTATGGCTTTTACACTTTCTTGCTTTTGCTTTGGGATAGCCAAATAATTGTTCCGGGCCTTTGAATGCAGTTCTTTGTATTATAACATTTTCCTTGTTTTCTGAAGACTGGTTAGTGGAGCTCTCATCCAAACTCTCCATTTGTGTCTCGCTAGAATTCTGTTCGTTATTCACTGTGAAGGAGGTGCTCGGGCCGGCATCTTCTTGCTCAACTTCTCGAACAACAGTATCTTCTTTGTTTACTACGGGATCATCTCTGTCAGTTACGCTACTCATTAAAAAATCATTTTCGTTGAATATATGCTGATCGAAAGGCATTATGCCGCACTTCTTGAAGCCTGACTTGATATTGCTTGGGGTTATAGATTTGTCAAAATGCATAGCCAAGATATTCAGCAATTTGAAAAATGGTAATATGTACCCCCTGATTCCTCATCATCCACGAGTCTATTGCACTATTATAATAGGACTTGAATGGTGCAAAGACAGATATATCTAAAGGCTGTAGTTTATTAGAACTGTGAGGAGGCAATGTTAGCATAGTAACCCCGTTGTCTTTTGCTAAAGTCAAAGTTTCGAAATGGCTATCATGATTGTCTAAAATGAGAAGACTTGGATTTGATCTCGAACTGCATGATTGCTGTATGAAATGTTTCATAATAGACACGAAAAGTTCACTGTTCATCCAACCTGATGGATTTGCTAAGCCTAAAGTTGCGGTGGGAGCGCCAATTAACATGTGTTTTTTTTTTAAATTCACTCTAGGAAAGACCATAACTGGTGGTAAAGCTACCCCTAAAAAAATTTCTGTTATTTATTGAGAAAACGGTAATACTCACCTGCCGAACTGATCATACAGCATGTTGTTATTAATATGACTCGTTCACCACTTGTTACTTTATTGATTTGTTTTACTCCTTTTAAAGCTAAAATTCTCGAGGACTTTTGTGCTGTGGTTGTGGATATTTCATCTATGCCCTCTGAGAATCCATCAAACCGCTTCATAACGTCCTCTAAATTATTGAAGAATAAGTCAATATTGGTACGATAGAAAGACGTTACTCTAGATAAGCTACAGCTTTCAGGCTGATGTACACTGATATCTGGGTACCTTTTCATGAAGCCATGTAGCCAGTTAAGACCAGCACTTTTGTTTTCTATCCACTTTCTAGGCATATTAATATTATTGTGGACACAAAGCTCATAAGCCAGTTGTCTTACATCCTTGGTGGACTTGCCGTAGTGCATTTGGCTACATTGTAGGACATAGGTTTTCAATAATAATTCTTGATCATCATTAAAAACTCTCCTGGTATTATACTGAGGTTTGTAAGACAATTTTTCATCAGGATTTTCTTTTCTTCTTTTCACATAACTAGTCAATGTTTGGTACTTAACATTAGTTATATCTGCTGCTTTTCTGAGACTGAATTTATTCTCGATTACATCTTTTATTGCTTTTTCCATGGATTCTGGACTAAACAATCCTTTATTCGACTTTCGCTTTCGTCCTCGTGTCATTCTGAAAATGTCATCTTATAATAATCATGGGACATGGATCACCTTGAGACATGTATCATTGCAGCCCATCGGGACTGTCTCTAGGAGGCCCATTTTTCAATCATGAATTTAAAAAAGTGATAAATTCAAAACAATAAGTATAATAGTACTATAACCTCAAAATATGTTGAGAACAATAACAGTTTAATCAATCTCACCTTATGAAATTATAATGTGATGTGCTCTCTGGTAATTTACACTCAGTGCCGGCCTTAGCCTCTAGGCGCCCCGGTGCGACTTCCTAAAGAGCGCCTTTAAAAATTACAAAAAAATTTTATGGGGTAAAATTTAGGTTTATTAATTATATATAATTTAACATGGCCATAGGCTGTGGGCGGGTATTAGGTATTTAACTTTTTTTTAAGTAATAATTTTGTAATATTACTATTTTGGCTATTTGTTTGTTTTTATTCGGACGATTTATTTTTCTCTTTTCGACTCGAGTCTGCGGCGCCCTTTTGCCTCGGCGCCCCGGTGCAGTGCACACCCTAGCGCCGCCCTAAGGGCGGCACTGTTTACACTATAAGTAGATAAAGTGATGAAAAAGCTTACCTGTATTCGAAACAAATTAACCACGATAAATAAAAACCTTGAAGATATACACTCACTCCCAAAACACGAGGAAGGCTGCTGATTATATTTGTTCAAATTCATGGAGTCGAATGATCGATTTAGCGCGTTATTCAAAAATTAAACCACTGTCTCATGGTGCATGTGTCTCTAAGTGGCCCACTCTCCCTACTATTTGTGGTATCAATTAATGGTAGTAGTCCTGTAACACGCTGTATACTACTTACTTACTCAAGAACGTACAAGATATTTAAAATAATTCACTGTTGATTTGTCTAGGTATCACAGTTCGTTCTGTAAACGCAAATGAATCGTTATTATCTTTCCAATATGCTTTTGATAGAGTGTTTGATACATCTGATGTGGCTTTATTGACGAAAAATAGTGATCTAAGACCGTCAATATTTTATGCATTAACTATATATTAATAAGTAAATTTATTTTTAAATGAAATTACTCTTAATAAACTAATGATCATGCAATTTTAAAATATGTGAAACCCGTACTGAACAAACACGAGAGAAAAAAAAATCAATGCTGTTTCCCAGTCACTTGTCCTTTATATTCGCCAATTATTAGATTTCCGTTCCGATTCGACATGTTGATAGATTGACAGCTATCGAAACTACCATTTATAATCCTACACTCCTATTAACGGAACAAAGGTAATTTGACACACATCGCGTTTGTTGCGCAGAAAAATATGAAATAAGAGGCATGAAAAATAGTTGGGGGAATTGCTCATGCCTGCGTATCGAGTTTTACGTGTATTAATGTGAGAGTTTTATACTAGATCGCTGTCGACGTGGTTATTTATACCGTTTCTGGTTCGGAGAAAAATGTGCGCCGATTATAATCATAGGAGCGCGATTTTAATGAACGCGTGGGTTTCTTATGAAGGCATTGCGCATTGCACGTGGCTGTACGCAAAAGTGAGCTGCGTAGTGATGCATGCAAAATTTCTGTGAACGGAAAATAATAATTTAATATTCACCGGTTTAACACAATTGTATGCAAATAATAACACCCACACTATACATTTCTCAGTAAAAATAAATTATTTATGAAACTTTTTCAATTCCTTCAAAGTAATCTGACATTAATGTAATAATTAATTATTCAGATGATTAATTATTAATATAGTAAATTAAATATGTAGATGGTGTTATGATAATTTTGGAATCTTTTGAATTTTAAATTATTTTGTTTGTACCAGATGTAACTTATTGATTGCAAGAAATTGCTTCGTTTTCAATATACAGAAGAATAATTTTTTTCATAATTGCAGCATGCGAAATTTTTTTTAGTTCAACAGTCAAGACGAAGGAGAACCTTGTTTCAAAATCTAACCACAATTGGTGAGCAATGGGCATTTCAATAGTTACTGAATTCTCAGTCCACGAAGAAATTTTCGCTGACGCTGATTACCATCTCTCAACCTGTTTTTGTATTACTACGAATTATTGATTCCATTGAGATTGTTTTAATTCAATATGGGGCAACTTCCTTTACTTAATTTCTAAAGGTACTGACCAACAAAGAACGACCATCCTTATTTACTAGGTTCCTCCAGTAAGGTTCTCATGATTTTCAGCATTTGAACAGTTTAAGTTACATTTTTTTTATCGTGAATTGATTGCAGTGGATACCTCAAGCTTCTTCTATACAGCTGTTTCCGTCCTATTTGGGGCCTCGTCAGCAAAAGCAGGAAACTGGCTGCAATTTATCATTCCTAATGCAACGTTGTGTCGAAAAGTATTCGCAGGATGTCGCGATTCAAACTATTCAAGTTTAAGTAACATAATTTCCTCTGCCCAATCAAATGATCGAATATATGAAAATATTTTTGTGAAAATATGGATGATTGCACATAAAAAAAATAAAAAATTATTTTGTATTTATACGGGGTGATTCTTGAATAGACCAACAAAGATACGGACGAAAGAAGAGACTTTCCAAGAGCAAGGAAAAATATTCGATACCTCAAGATACGCCGAGTATTAGAGCCGTTCAATCTAAAACTTGACCGTGAATTAGTTTCACATAGTTACACAGCAGATCATGAATACGTCATACCAGTGTATTAACTGCTACGAGAATAATTAATAACAATTACATTTTCAAAGGGGTACAAAAGTGAAATACATAGAAGCGACCAATAATTTATTGCAGGTAATTCCGTCGCTTTAAAAAATAACACACCGAACGGGCGTACTGAATTTTGTTAAATTTTCTACAAATTTGTGTTAATAATTCTGTCCTTGTAATAATAAAGTTCGCGTTTCATTTGTAGAACGCCATAAACAAAACAAATAGAAGTAAATACGACAATAAAGTCTGATAATAAAGATTTAGAAAAAAATGGAATGGAGCTACAGTAACTTATGTAGGGAAAAAGCAAACTATTATAACATTGTCGGGGTGTTCGGTTGAAATTAAATCCTTGAAACCTGTATGAGTCTGAGTAATAAATTCTGTATTTAAAAGCCATTTGCAGTATCGCGTAAATTTTTAACTAATCCTGCAAGAGCAAGGCCACTAGGCCACCTGAATAATGGAGATTTTGCCCGGTATATTATAAAATTTATGAATGCCTTATATTATGTAAATATCGACAAGAATATATGTGAATATACTCGTTTATATAATGTGGTTATAAAACATTCTTTCATAAATGTATTTCTTTTGTTCATCATCTATCGTACAATGGGGTACAATATTTCATTATTGTTTCTAGAAAACTACAACACAGCAATCGTGCATTTTATTGCCTTTTATTCTTGTTATTTTCAAAGTTGAACCCGTAGCAAGAGCTTGAGTATAATACGCTGCCGCCATAGTGAAAGATGTAGAAGTCTTCTGACATCACATTCGAGTACGGTAGGCGAACATAAGAGTCAGTGTGCGAGAGGAAAAGCATAAAGCGTGGCGAAATTTCAATTAAAAGCGAGAGAGACAGCACAAAACAGACCGAGAATTTAATTACTCGCATTGTCTTTCACTCGAACGCCACCAGGTTCATCGTCTACCGTGGCTGCCACTGAAAAGAAAAGAAACAAGTCATACTGAAAAGTTACTTCCAAAATAGTCAACAGGACTAGCAAAAATTCATTTCAGTTAAGGGAGTTAAGCCGGCGTTAAATTTCGATTAATGGAATTGTCAATGTTTATCAATTTTTGTAGATACTTCTTTAAGTTCTTATATGAGACAGAATTTTATGTATCGTATCCTCTAAACATTGAGAATCTACAGAGTTCTAAACTCTCATGGAAAAGCTCGACATTCCACAATTTGATCGATTTTGTGATTAGTTTAAATGTTTAAAGAAATAATGTGCACGGTGTATTATTTCTTAAGTCTTAAGTTTAAATCTTAATTCAAAAACATAACAAACCGTTTAAGATTTTGACGAAACATTTTTTAGAATTATAATCGCATCATTTTACACATGAAACTAATTACTGCAAGTGCTAGGTTTGTTGTTAACTTTAAATGAGTAAATATGCCAGGTCTTTCTTAATCTTCGGAAAGCCTCTACATGTTGAAGGTCATTATCCTAATACCTTGAGATTTCTTTACGTTTCCGATATTAATAATAAGATGCGTGGGGAATTTTTAACGACCGATGATGTTGTAGAAAGTTTTCCAAAGTTCTGAAGTCACCCTGCAAGTAAGAAATCGAATGTAGTATGAGGGAGAATATTTTTAAAAAGGTAGTAGTAATGATAAAGTTTTTTAATAGAAGTATAAATTAAAAATAGTCAGTTTTAATTAAAAAAATATTTATTAACGAGATAAATTATTAAACAAACATTAAGGCCCTATTTTTTCATCTCCAATTAACTTTATCTGGCGATTAATTCCTATAGTAACGATTGTAACCACAATTGTTATTATAGGAATAAACCGTCACATAAAGATAACTGGAAGTGAAAAAACCGGGCCTTAGTACTATATACGAGAGCGTTCCGATAAGTACTTAGCCTCACCGCCCGATAGCACTACTATCGCAAGAGCAATTTTTAATCGCGTAGTACATTATCGTAGACAGCTACTGTCAAAACTTCAGCCGAATCAGACGCGTAGTTTTGTTTTGACTGCGTGTGGAAGCGAGCGTGTCCGCGGATTTGAGAAAAATGGAAAAAGAGCAATATCGGTCGGTGATTCGATTCTTGTTTTTGGAAGGGAAATCACGCAGCGAAATCAAAGAGCGCTTGGATGCTGTATACGGTGACTCTTCTCCTTCGATGGCGACCGTCAAAAATTGGTTTAACGAGTTTCAACGTGGTCGCAAGTCGGTTTTTGATGAGCCACGCCCAGGTGCCCCAAAACGGCTACCAAGGACAAAAATCCAAGATCTCGTATTGGCAGACCGCCGATTGAAGTGCGCGAGATAGCTGAGACAGTAGGCATCTCAAAAGACCGTGTGGGTCATATCCTGCATGAAGTATTGGGCATGAGAAAGCTGTCGGCGCAATGGGTGCCGCGTTTGCTCACTTCGGACAACAAGCGCAACCGTGAGACCACTTCAGAGCAGTGTTTGACGATGTTTAAGCGCAATCCGAAGGAATTTCTGCGTCGTTTCGTGACCGTCGACGAAACACACCAGAGACCAAGGAACAGTCGAAACAGTGGACTTCACCCGGCGAACGTGCTCCGAAGAAGGCGAAGACTGTTCTATCGGCCGGAAAGGTGATGGCCACCGTTTTCTGGGATTCAAAAGGTGTGATCTACATCGACTTCCTGGAGAAGGGCAAAACGGTCACGGGCTCTACTATGACGAATTATTGGGCCGATTCGACGCCGAATTAAAGAAAAAACGGCCCCATTTGGCGAAGAAAAAAGTGCTCTTCCATCATGACAACGTGTTATACGAGCCTCCTTTAAAACGCTAGACGCGACACCCAAGCAAGCGGAACTCGTACGCAAACGTTACACTTTGTAACAATTAATTAGTTAGGCGTTAAGATCGAATCCGTATGCCTGAATTATCCTGATTGGCCGAGCTTTCCAAGTCAGGCAAACGGTCTAAAAGAGAAGCAAGGGTTCCAGGGAAATCGCAACAGGAGCAGAGAAATGCCTAGTAAAATTAATAATATATATTAAAGTTACTTACTCATAATTACACTAAACATACTTAACACTAAAATTTAACTAAAGATAAGGGCACTGATGCCTAACTACTTGTTGTTAAATCACTACCGCATTCTCCTGGGTCAAAAGTTTTTCATTTTTAAAACGTCGGATCCCCACCTACGCTAATTATTGCAAGTCGCATCACTTAATTGAACTATGATCAAACATGTTACCAAGTGACCGAATTAACGCGGTTGTCGTACTGTAAAGAATGATCGGAATTTACATGATCAACTAAAACGTTTGTGACTCAATATAAGTCGATAATTTAAGTTTTTCTTTTATGCAATTCGACTTGCAACAAACGCACCGGCTCACACCTCCGCCGTCGCCAAATTGGTAGAATTAGGCTACCAACTGCTGCCCCATCCACCGTATTCTCCGGATTTGGCCGCGTGCGACTTCTTTTTGTTTCCAAATTTGAAAAAGTCACTCGCCGGGCAGAAATTTGAGTCGAATGAGGAGGTTATCGCCGCCACGGAGGCCTACTTTGCAGACCTCCAGAAAACGTATTTTTCAGACGGGTTAAAGAAGTTGGAGTATCGTGACACCCTTGTAATGTTTATTTCTTGATTGATCACCTTTATTTTGAAAGTATGTGTGTTCAGAATGATTACATATACAGTGTGCCTATTTAGTGCCTTAACTAAATCAGTGCAGGCAATCCGGCTTATAATACACGTTTCACGTTTAAGTTCAATAATCATTATATAAAGGCTGTATCGCAAGTTCGCGAACAAAAATAATGGCGTGTTGGACATGAGATGTGTGCATAAATGCATCTAAATAAAAACGGAAATAAAAACAAAATAAAACTTACCCTCAGGGGGTAACGCATTGACAAATTTCTTCCCTCGGCCGCTCGTAAATACAAATCTGCCCGGCGAAGTAATGATTCACAAGCATTATGAAACATGTTTTGTTGTCGAGCAGAGAGAAATGCGGAGTTAATACGATCGTTCAATTCTTGGAACGTGTTGATTTCTTCTTCGTATACCGATGCTTTTACGTGTCCCCAAAGATAATAATATAGCGGATGTAGATCAGGTGAAAGTACAAGCCACCTGATCGGCCCGTTTCTTCCAATCCATCTACCAGGAAAAATTTCATCGAGGTGACTACGTACTTCTCGTCGAAAATGAGGTGGAGCCCCATCGTGCATAAACCACATAGTTGCTCTAAGATTTAAGTTCACATTCTCGAGAAGTTTCGGTAGATTAGTTCGTAGAAAATTTAAGTATTGGAGACCATCTAAACGGTTCGGGAAAACGAACGGGCCAATTAAATTGCGTTTAGAATATCTGCCCACACGTTAAGAGAAAACCGTTGTTGGAAATGGCCACGACGAATTGCGTGAGAGTTTTCCTCAGCCCACAAATGCATATTGCGAAAATTTCACACCCCATCTCTGGTAAAAATAGCTTCGTCGGTAAACAGGACATTATGAACAAAATTCGCATTTGCCTGTTGTTTATGCAGTAACCAACGACAAAATCGTATGCGTAGAGCATAGTCGGCTGGTAGCAAAACCTGAACTCTTTGAATATGGTACGGATGTAATTGTTATTCGCGAAGAATGCGCCAAACAACGGAGGACGAAGGATGTTCCTCGACAAGTTGTAGTATTTCTTCTTCTCTGTTTAGGATAAGTTGTGGACGCTGCCGTCCTCCACCTCTTCCGCGACGTGCCCTTAAAGTTCCAGTATTCCTCCTTGTGGCACTAGTTGGCAAATGTCGGTTTGGAAAATGCTGTACATACAAACGCCTTGCCGCTAATGCATTCTGCCCACTTTCACCGTACACTAAAATCATGTCAACAATCTTACTATTTGTAAATTCTGCCGTTTATTTTCACGAAGTAACGAAACACCCTGTCTATCATTGGTGTAAAAGATTAAAATGCTGTTATCTGAGTAATGATTTTAACAATAATTCACATGATGTGTCATTGTAACTTAACTTGTGCACTGCATTTTGTGACCGTTGAATATTATTTTAACACCCATAATACATCATAGGTCTGAATAAATTGTGTCTATTTTATCTAAAACTTTTTCGGATGGTGGTTTAAATAAAGTAGGAAGAATATTAAAATTTTTGTCTGTATTGAATACGATAATCTGTATGTTCGGTACCTCAAAGTTACATATTAATTTTAAGGTGGTGGATAAATGTTTGTTTTTCCTGTTGATTTAGAAATAAGTAAACATGCACGGTAGTGCGGTTAAAACAAAGCCACTCTATTTGTAGGTCATAACGTACCTCAGGTGGCAACTTCGGTGGCGTAATTCCTATTAAATGCGGTTGGCTTGCATTCTATTGAGCTAGCGCAAGCAATGCAGCGATGCCGGAAAAGTAAGAAAATGATTTTTTTTCTGTAAATTTACCTGCAACAACATGCAAAATTTTATGTAGCGGCCGAAAGTAACTGCGTTATCGTAATAATGCAGTGATGTGCTCGAAGAATTTCTACGGTAATTCTCCTTTGTTATTAAATTATCTGGCAACTTTTCCCTACCTACCGAACTTCATTTTATCTGCGTTTTCCAGTTGACTTGAGTTGTCGGCGGGTCGAGTACTGCCGTCGATGCCGCCTCTCGGAAGCGACGCCGTTCTTTTGCCGGCGACGCCCAGGTGAATGAGCGCAGACGAGATCAACGCAGAATAATTGTCTTTCACTCTCTTCCAATTTCTATTATGGATTGCTATTCCGTTCATTATCTTATTCGACATCCATTACTCCCGGCTGCCTGCCTTAATGTGAAAAGTTATCGCAAATTAACGATTAGGGCCACAGGAATGTATTATTACACGTTTCGATTGTGCAATAGGATTAAGAAGGCCCGCGCTGTTTTGCGAATTTGCATAAAATAACGCGGCGGACGCAAATTATTAAAGACTTCGTTACGATAATATGATTTCGTTCGTTAATTTTAATCGTATTAGGGACAGGAGAAAGAAAATTTCAGCAGATTTTCGTAATTAATGGGCTAATTCAATCACGAGATTATATCTCGTGCGTATATTGCTTACATCAGACAATAAAATATCATAATTCATCCTTGATTAATATTTTTATTTTCTTTGTATAATGGCTTGCTTTTCTGTTTGATTTGATTTATTTATTATTTATTGTTAATATTTAAATAAACAAAAAATTGTTATAAAATTATCAAATTTTCACATAAAAGAATAACTGCAGGTACTACAACAGTAAGACCTTCACCAAAAATATCAGTATTTAGCATATACGACTGTTAATGTTCACCAATTAATTGAATTTTAAGCCTTCACTTTTAAAATAATAGATTGGTTTTAATTTAGCAACGTTATTAAGAAAGTTCTGAGAATATTAGTGAGAGACATAGAAAATAAGGCAATGTGATGTTTCGCGTTTTGAGCATGTAAATACGCAAATTCCTTCTGCGTAAAATTTCATCCGGAGACGAGAAGTCATCCGAAGAGAGAGGCGCTTGAGAGAAGCGCGCCGTTTGTTTTGTATACAGTCGATTGCCATCAAAGTAAAAGTTAGTGAGAATAACGTCCCGCTTAATTGTATAAGACGCGTCTCGCAGTTAAGCACGTTTTGCTTGACGAACGAACGCTCCTTCGGAAAGTAGGGAAACTTTTTTTAACTTAATTATAAACTTAAATATTGCACGTGACAGATTCGAAATTACGCAAACAACAAACTTAATTTGCAGAAGGCGATTGACACAGCCGGGAAAATTAATGATGCATCGTTCCCGGTTTAAGCTTTCCCGGCTTCATCCGCTTCGTCGCACAATGGCAAGACAACGAAAGTACTTTTTGTCGGCATCGCGGATAGGCGTTGCTGTTCTATTACATCTATCAATTTTCCCGCACAATGGAAATGCCGTAGGGACAGTTTCAGTCAGGCGCTGGCCTCTATTTAATCGAACTCATGCAAATACTTTGCTACAATTTCTCGAACAAAATTATCCTTTAGACACCAAAAATTGAACTTTTTATAATTTAATCCCTTTATACAAATTACATTCAAATAAAATTCAAAAAAATATTCTTTTTAGTTACAAGGGAAATTACAAAATAAAAATAAAATGCAGGTGCAAAGAATTAATCCTTACTGATAAAACTATGTTTAAATAATTACTAAAAGGACAAAATATACTGGTAAACTGGTATACGACAGAGTAACAGAGTACCCAAATTAAGAAAAATCATCAGTAGGTATACCGAATAAGTTATTATACTCCATTTACGATCTTTTTGCATTCAAGTTAGGCCGTGTTAGGATGACATTTTTGTTGGTACCACAAAAAAATATGCTTGTCAGAAATTTGATTGACGTTCGTTTTTAATTTTGTGGTTACGTTTTTGAATATTGAAACTGCCAATGTTGCCACTTCAATTGTGCTGTACAAAGTATTCCATGAAAACGAGAAATATCGTCTCGAACAAACGTTTAATGATTAATTATTTTTTTCATTGAGAAAGTTTGGGGTGAGGTGTGTTGTTTGCGTGCTCTTAGTTAACAATTGTCCCACAAAACGAAGTGTTCTCTATTAACAAATGTGACTCCAGATATGATAATAAAAAATAATGTTTGTTTGTGTTTTCATAGAATCCTGTGCACAGTGCTGTGGCTAAATGGATCTTGCTATTTGTGCAGCGAGTCGAAAGGTGTATCGGCTTGTCCAACCCGTGAGGATGGCTTGTTCGTTTTTTTCGGACTTCTTCAGACCGAAGAACTGTCGTTCTCAGGCCCTGGATGGTCTTATTATAGGACTCGTGGAAATTTTCGCCTCGCTGTCGCAGAAGGGGTGAATACTCGAAGCCGGGGTAAATTTCTGAAAGCGATTCGAGTTTGGTGCCTGGCAATGGTGTAGAGGTGCGCAGGAGGTGGCACAAAAGCATTATATGAAAGGATATTTAAGTAACAGGATCTTCTTGCTGTTGCCGGTGTCTCAGAACCTTTTCCATGGCCATATTTATGTAAAATATCTTATCATTTTTCCTGAGAAGACCATAAACTAGATCTCATTTAAAATTCTGTTTACTTTCACTACCTTCTCCAATACGCAGACCATCAGATTCTTCTGGTAACACTAGAATTCTGCAAATCTGCTTATATTTGTGCATATTCGTGGCTATTAGTTTTGACTGCTAAAAGGAGCGTCGCAGTCTATTTATAAGTTTTACATATATACATGCATTTTCTACACTATAAAATGTTGATGGCAAATTAAATGTTTTCTATTCCCCTTCCATTGATTCCATAGAAGAATCTGATTCATCATCAATTTCTGATTCTGAATCAGATTCTCCTAATGTAATAACGAAAGGAGGAATATTTTCAAACGAAAAATTTCCCATATGTTTTGTCCAGTCTTCCGATATTAATTTTTCACAATGATTACAAAAATTTTGCCACATGTCGGGAGTACATTTTGAAAGAGCCTCACGCCATAAATTTGCAACCTTATCTTTCGATACTGGTTGCGAATTTATGTGCTTAATGTAAAAGCCTTTGCACTGCCCCATGCAATCTCAATAGGATTATACTGACAATGGTATGGAGGCAATCTAAGACCGTGCTCCTTCAAAATTACGTCAATCGGCGTATCGTTTTGTTGTTCCGTCTATTCTAAAAGGCTTAATTAATTCCCATAATTGTTTTTTCTGTAATTTTGCCTTCAATTTCGACATCGTGTTTAACCAACCACTCCTGCATTTGACTTTTTTTGCAGGAAAATGTATGTGGCTTGTCTAACTGCACCAAGTGATATGGTGCATTGTCCATCACCACCACACATTTTCGTTGCAACTTGCCTAGTGCAGGAATAAGCTGATTAACCACCCAATTTTGAAAAATTTCTGCATTCATGTTTTTATGGTAGTCTCTGTCGTTGGTCGTCGAGTCAAGTAACAAGTCACACCCTTCCAAAAAACCAAGTTTTGTTCCCGCATGCAAAATTGTAAAACGTTTTCCTTCACTTTTAATTTTGGCTGGGTTACTTTTCAAATGTGTTTCGTATATCCTTCGACGAACTGCAGACCCATTTTGGTAGATCCACGTTTCATCGAGATACACGAATATTATATTTTCACTAGAATTTTGAAACTGTAAGAGTTTGTTCAAAAAAGAAATTTTGGATGCAACGACGTGTTTTTGTTCACATAAAATTTTGCGTCCGTTAACCATTTTGTGTTTGTAACCCATAGATTTCATAATTTTGAATAAAGTTTTTCTTCCCCCTTTAAATTCCAAAGTATCGCGAGCGTTTGTAATTTGTCCAAAGTGAAATATTCATTTTTCAAATTATATTGCCAAATTAGTCGTTGCAAATCTTTCCGAAACATGTAATTTGTAAATATATCCGTCTTTTTACGTCTGCCAGATGAAGATGTTTTCAAATCGTCAGGTCCTGCTTTCAAAATTTTAGTTATTGTTCTTTGCGAAATCTAAAATATATATATATATGTACTTACATTAGAAAAAGGGGCTCATTTAATTTACGTAAGCCTTAGTTCATGTTTTTCTATCAATTTCATCTTGTGTGAAATCCGGACGATCCTTTTTATAATAATTTTAGGCTTAGGATTAAAAAATTTAATGAAATAATGAGTTATTTATTTTAAGTTACTTTGATTATGGCATTGTAATTCAAGTTTATTCAAATATTGGCAACATAGTCAATACAGCTAACGTGACAATTTTTTTCACGTCAGATTTTGACTACCTTCAAAATACATGCACCTAACATAACGAAGAAAAAAACATGGCCTACTAGAATGCAAAAAGATCGTGAATGGATATTATATGCAAAGTGTGTGCTACCACCCAAACTTACGTTAACAAATTAAGAAGGGAATACATCCTCTTGCTCAAGCTAACTAGTCGTTACTAGTGCATCAATGGTACACTTTTGTTTTGTGGATGAAAAATACTCGTTTTATTTAAATTAAATAATAATAGTTTATTGACCCGTGTAAGAAAACAATAATGTACGTGAAACAAGATTATATTGGTACTTTTGGTCCCCAAAAACTTTACAATTTAAAATTAACAAAAATAAAATGTACAAACTGTTTCAATTCGAAAAGAGGTATTAAACGCGAAATAACTCAAATATTCAATTCACCAAGTGCCTAAAAATTTGAACTAACTCACGCCTGTCTCTCTGGAGATGCGCTCCACTTAGTTCAGCCCTCTGGAGGAACCACGTTTCATGGGTTCGGTTGATCCAGAGAATCAGACTTCGAAGAATTAGAAATCTAGTCTGACGTCTTCTTCATCAAGTAGCGGTAGCTTGGAATCGTGTCCCAAGGTGGCCCGTTAAACGAGAGTTGCCAGCAAAAAAATTGTAACCAAAAATTAAATTATCAAAGATATAAAAGAGAAAAAAAAAGCCTAAACGAGAAGCAACGCATATTACTTATGGCGCCCCATAATTCGACAATTATGTTTCGTTTTAGAATGTATGTCATTTCTTATTCCTTGTATCCCCTTGCCTGAGGATGGTCTCGCACTCTAAAGATCAAAACTGGTCGCAGAGAACCTAGGAATTCCAATAAATTTATTTGTGCTTTTGACGTATCTTCTCACTTGTCGATTAAGGCTCGGTATTTCAGTCACAGATTAACTTTAAGCTTCAGTTTATTCACATAGTAACAATTATAATAACAATTGTTACTATGGCAATAAACTGATGATTAAAGTTAATCTGTGATTGAAATATCGGACCTAAAACTGGTACAAATTAAGGTACTGTATTGATAAGGTACCTTTATTCCATTCTGTGTCCCCAAATTAAAAAGGACGCTACAAAGAAAAAGATTGTTACTGTTTGCATGGAATTTACGATGACATCGCAAGTGACATTAACCCCAAACTAAAAGAGACAAATAAATGTAAAGAAGAAAAGATTGTCCTTTTGTAGACCACTGACGCCATTCAGAATATTTTCGCAGAATTTATCAGTAAGTCTTGTTTTATACTTTTTTGTGTGAAAATACTACCGTAAATCATTTAAAGAAACAACATAAATTATATTAAAACCATAATAGTGGTTTTATTGTGATGTATTACTTTCAACCTTATGAACAAGTATTTGTGCTTGTAATTCTTAACAAAGAAGAGTACTTCTTGCTCTACAAAGTAAAGACTCGAGCGGGTGTTGCAACTTTAATGCTCTCTAAATTAAAAGACGAGCAATTGGGAAACATTATTGTGCAAGAAAGCACCACGGCTGCCAACATTAGCTTAGCAGTAATTGTTTGCAAACATACATTCTCTATATTTAGTTTTATACTGGACGTTACAAATCCTAACAGCTAGACATTTAGAAAAAGCATCATCAATTAAGCTCTGCTTATAACAAGTGATTTCTTTTTTTATTTTTGCTCCTTTATTTACGTTATTATTCTGCTCAACAAATGTACTGGACCACTTAACGATATGCATTAAACTTAAGTGAGATAAGAAAATAAAATAGAAGTAACTTAGCATAAAGGACAAATTTAGAAAATTTGCTTTGCTTCAAGTGTTATTTTCTTTAGTATTTATTCTGTCCAATTTGACTACTTTCTGTTGAGGTGTGTCGACTTGGTTGGGCTTGACAGTACGACAGTTGTCTCTCCCAAGGGTAAATGTAAAATGGGCTAATTTTAACTCGCTAACCTTGACTTTCTATAATTTCACCCATTTTCCAATAAGATTTGTGTGCTTTTTTCGTTAAGATTAAGGAAATCTCATCTCTATCTATGATATTTATCGCCAAATAAAAATTAGAAGAAAATATGAAAGCAAGGTGATAAAGAAATGGGAAAAACAACTTTGTATTAAAGTGAAAGCCTCAAGAAAAAACTTAGCGTAATAAAGAATCAATATATAATGAAAAACAGCATTAAATCAACTCACAAGAAAAACAAATATAGAAGGGCAATAAATACGTACAAAGGATGGAATGAAGGGCTAATCTCTAACAAATGCCCTACTGGATGGCCTATAAAGAGTGAAAGGAACTAGAAGGAAACTGTGTTTCGAATTTTAAGAAATCCATTTGTTAATTTAACCTAAAATATGGGATGTTAGGAAAAGGTTCACCGAGAGATATTACATTCTGGTTAAACAAATGGATATTTCGCGAAGAAAAATGCGAGAGAAAGGTCACATTACTAAACATTTTCTTATATGTTGTGGTGACTGGTCGTGTATCGAACGTCTACCGCCGGATAAAAGCCGCCGTTGTTTTAGTCCTATACCAAATTTATCACTCTTTTATAAAGAATTACCCAACGTCGCGCAGACCCGGAAAGTGCATTTGCTAAAATGATCGTAGGATGTTATTATCTCTGAAAGAATTGCCGCTCAAAGAAGCTTTTCTTTATGTAAACAATTCGTTTCCAGTATTTTCGGCATGTTCACGAACTTTCTAAAATTACAATAAATCATTTGTGTTTAATTTATGTAGATATTTCGCAAAAGGGTACTTCTTTCAAGTCATCTTAATTTCATTTTAAAATCCTATTATTATAAACTTCGTTTGTTTATATTATCTTACTTGTTTCGGAAATTATTCCTTTCGCTCGCTTTTCCCAGTAAATAACTTTATCTGAGATCTGAACAAAAGATCAAAAAAGACAAGTAAAATGAATTGAATTGAAAAGAAACGGTAAAGTGACATGAACGACAACACGTCATCAAAGACAAACCAAGAAGATATTTCAATTTAATTTACTACCTGTTTGAATTTGCCAAACGAACACTCGGCTTCATGTTAATAATTCGCTATAACACATCAGCTAATTACGTTTTAATTACGTTGGTATTTAATTTTTCATCTGTGCCTCAGTGAATGCAGTAAACGGGGCTCGGTTGACAAATTGCAAAGCGCTAACTTGATTTGAAGCAATCTAACACTCACGGACGACGGGTGCATTCATTATGAACATCAGGGCTAAATTCCCTTTGACGGTTTATGATAGGTCGATTAATTGACGATGATGATGATAATCACATGTGGTTCGTGATATTTAAATTCGATGATGGATTAGCGCGCGCGCGTGCCCTTAATTTAATTAAGATGCGTTTTAATCAAAATTCACTTCGTGTTTCACTAAATTCGAATGCGTTCAGTAAATACACACATACACAGGCGAAATGCTGGGCGGTATTCTTCTGCAGTAAATGGCGAAGCAAACAAGTCACAAAGAGTTTTGTCTTGAATAAAAAAATAAAAAGAAAAACAAATTGGGATATTTTACGATAGTTATAAATCCATAAACTAGAAAGAACTTAACTATGGTTATGAGGAAGCCCCACATAAAATTAAAATAAGAATGTAGAATTAGGAGCAACAGTTGATAAAAGAAGGTGAAATGTATTGTAAGTCAAGTACTGTGGTAACGAAATGTGGCAGAGATTAAAATGAGCCATATACAGCGTGTCACATTGAAGATGCATAAAACTTGAGGGACACGTTTCTGACAGAATTTCAACCAAAATATCTTAATAAAAAAATTTAATCTGAGCAAGTTGAAATTTACATAATTTGGAGTCGACGTTTTTTGAAATTCTGTAGCTCGCGGAATCATGAAACAAAACCGGCGATTTAAATAGCATTTATGAATGGCACACAGCTGCAGGGGGGTAATAAATCCATAAACAGACTAAATTTTATTTTGCCCTTGACCAAAAGCTCGGTGTATTGAATTTTGCCACATGTCGAATGCAGCAGCGATCTGAAATCGCGTGGATATTTAAACTTATTTAATTTAATATAATAAATTACAAATGTGAGGCTATGCAGAAATAAGCATTTAGTATGTATGTTGTCGCACATTACAAATTGTTATTAATATAAAATTTGTCGAATCTTTTAACTAAAAACATTTATTTTTATAGCATTATTATTATTACAAGAAATGTTCAAAAATGCCTCCTTCTTGCAGTACACACACAATTATTCGTCGCTCCAGTGCACGCCACACATTATCTCACAGGTTGCGTTCCCTGATGTGTGCAGCAGCTTCGAATATTCGGCCCTGTAATTCCATTCATTCTCGTCCTAAAAATATGCGACTTTGCTTTCCCTTCAATTTTCTCTAAATTTATTCATTACAGAGAAAATTTTACAAAGAAACTTTTCTTTTTTTCCCGACATCTACCCGCATACCAAGTTTGATGCAACACCCAGTATAAATCGACATTTTCCTAAAACAATCAAGAAACTAGTATTATGTGCAGTAAGGAGTGGGAAGGAAAGAGGGAGATGAATGAGTAGAGAGTGAAATGTGATAGAAGCAAATTTAGAATTTTGAAAAACTGAAAAGAGAAGGCGCAGTAGTAAGTAAACCTCACCCAAAAAATGGGGAAGAATGGAAAAGAAAACAAAAGAAGAGGCGATAGATAGGAAAGAAGGTAATTGAAGAAAGAAAATGTACGAAAATCAACACTATGGCAGTCGAGAAGTCACAGAAATTAAGATGGGCAAACCATATGGAGATACTCATCCAAGGAAAAGCCAAAAAGTTTGTACCGACGTCTAATGTAAGCGGTAAGAAGAGAGCAGAAAGGAAGAAACTCAGAAAGAAAATTTAAAACAGTCGAATCCAAAAACTGCAAAGAGAAATGTGGCAGAGATTAATAAATTGAGTACGCCATATATAAGTCGACATTTCCCCAAAAACAATCTAAAAGCTAGTATTGTTATGTGCGGTAAGGAGTGAGAAGGAAAGAAGGAGGTGAATGAGTAGAGAGTGAAATGTCATAGAAGCAAATTTATATTCTTGAAAAACTGAAAAGAGAAAGCGCAGTAGTAAGTAAATCTCACACAAAAAAAGGAGGAGAATGGAAAAGAAAACAAAAGAAGAGGCGATAGATAGGAAAGAAAGTAATTGAAGAACGAAAGAAAATGTACGCAAAATCAACACTATGGTGGTCGAGAAGTCACAGAAATTAAGATGGGCAAACTATATGGAGATACTTACCCAAGGAAAAGCCAAAAAGTTTGTGCCGACGTCTAATGTAAGCGGTAAGAAGAGAGCAGAAAGGAAGACACTCTGGAAGAAAATTTAAAACAGTAGAATCCAAAAACTGCAAAGAGAAGGCGCAGTAGTGAAAAAATCACATAAAAGAAAAGGGAAAACGGAGGTTAAAAAAAAGATGGGGCCATAGATGAGAAAGAAGATAATTGAAGAAAAAATAAAAATATACGGAAACTTAAACTTTGTTTAATAGGAAATAATTTGAACGCAACTTAAGTTTGAACTTTTTAATATAATTAGTTGTAGTTGTAATTTTAGTGTTAGGTCAGAGGTTAAGTGTTAAGAGTTAAGAGCTTTAGCTGAACTTCGCCTCCATTTACTTATTTTTGGGTTTATATTGTTGAATTGTCATTACTAATAAAGACCCTATTATTATTATTATTATTATTATTATCTAACACTGGCGTTCTAAACGGAAAGCATGTGGAAACACTCAACCAAGGCAAAGCCAAAAAAATTGTGCTAACAAGTAAACTAAGAGATATAAAGAGATGAGGGAGATCAAAGAACAGAAAGTGAGATATGATGGAAGAAAATTGCAGACAATTAAATCCAAAAATTGAAAAAAAAACACGCAATCATAAATAAATCTCATACAGAAAGAAGAATAATGGAAAGGAAAATAAAGAAAGTGGCGATAGGTGGGAGAGAACGTAATTGAAGAAAAAAATGCAAACATACAGAAGAACAAACACTGTGGCATTCGAAAAGCCATAGAGATTTGGATGGACAGGCCATGTAGAACCATTCCCTCGACAATGCTAAAAATAATGTGTAAAGTAAATTGTAAGAAGAGCTGAGGAAAGTCAAAGAACAGAAGGAGCGCCAAGAACAGATCGGGGAGACCAAGGAGCGGAAGGAAAAATATTCTGGAAATAATTCAGTACAGTTAAATCCCAAAACTTTGATGAGTAGTAAATCTCATACAAGAAAAGAAGAATAAATTAAAAAAATAAACAAAGGAACGATAGATGGGCAAGAAGGTAATTGAAGATAAAATGCAAATGTACGAAAGAGCAAATTCAGTGGCAAGCCATGTGGAGACACTTTTCCAACACAAAACCGTTGACGTATTTCCCGTATATGCTATAAACCAAAACTCATTTCAATTGACGTTTAATAATAATTAAAGACAAATGCATTTATACATTACCATAGCAACCACGTATATTCACCAATGGCGCTTCAACATGCCAATAAATTGAAGAGTATAGTAATAGAAACAGCAGTATAGGCCCAATAGTAAGATGCTAGAGGAAGTGAGAGGCGCCAAGAATCTGAAGAAGATCTAGTTGAGTTCAAAAACTGCAAAGAATTTTATGCTGGTGTGTAAACATAGTAAGAGATAAGAAGGAATGAAGAAAGCCAAGGAGGAGATAAAAGAAAATTTAGGACAATTAAATCGAAAAACCACAGAGAAAAGGTGCAACACTCTCATAAAAGAAGAGGAAGAACGTAAAAACAGAAGAAGAACTAATAGTTCGAAAGTCAAGGACCGATGAAGAAATATGCTGAAAGTAGATTTAAGAGAGTTAAATCGACAAACAGGAAAGACAAAGGTATAATTTTGGATAATGCATAAAGCCTTCTCAAAAGAAAAGAGATAAAATGAAAATTTATAAAAGATCAAACACTGTGAGACTGGTTGGAAAGTAGCTATAATTAAAATAAACAGGCCATGTTGAGATGCTTTCTTAAGTCAGAGCCATAAAATTGTTGTAAAAAAAGGGTCAAGGAAAAAAAATTTGGAATCCACACACTGGAAAGGCAAGAAAAAGGAGAGAACAATATACCTTGGTCTTGTATGACACTTTGAGCTGCACAATATCACTGAGCAACATTATTTCCAAAAAAATGTAATGTTTTGATCGAATTAAGCTTAACAAGAATTACCCACGTCGTTGATTTACTAATTTATAGAATAATTACTTTGCGCATTTTCAATATATTATCCAATTTTGTAAAAACCAAATTAATTTACATTTGAGGCAAGACCTGTAAAAAGCATCTCCGAGCGGTTTAGATGTCCCCGATGAAAGAAAAATCTTGGAAATGAAGGTAACGTGAATTCGGCTAGTCACAGTAGACTCACATATTCTGCTTAGAGGCGGGCACTAGCAAATTAGGCAAAAAATTTCCTCCCCATACAGCACTTCGTGCAGATGGGGCTGCCTCTTCTGTTCACGTTACACTGATAATAAATAACCATAAAATTAATTGATACGTACGTCGAAAAGAATACCCCAAGTTGTATGCTGAGACAATCTATATTCGTTCACTCTTGTACTTATAATTAGTTATTTATGACCTAAACATTTGGTGGATGCGCCGCGCAGTCTTCTCCATCTTTACATGTTTTGACTTAATTGACAAATCTTTACGTTTATCATTTTGCAATGTAAATAAACTCTAATTTATAATTGGTACTTTATAAGGTTGTACAAATTACACGCCGATAAAATGAAAATAATTAAAAGGGTAATTACGGTTCACTCTGACGAATTAAAGCTACCACGGGCGACTAGATTATGATAAGGCATAAAGGGGAGTAAGACACAGCCTCGTGTGTGTGCTATTAATCATTCATGTGTTGTAGTTTTTGCATGCGATACAGGCTTGTTTATCTAACGAGGAATGATTGATGTTTCCTGTTGGCTTTTGTCGGCCCGTGATAATGACAATGCCAATAGACATATCATGTGATACGTTCTGTGACTGCTGCGGTGTTTTATAGCGATATTATACAATTGTTATGTTGATCTCGATGTATATCTAGAGCGCTGATACCTTGTTTGTTACATCATTTCACAGACGTCGCTTCAGAGTGAATCCTGACAAATCGAATGTTTCAGAGCATTCCAAATTCACTCTGGGTTACGTATACACTGCTGAATACATAACATAATGCTCGTTCGATGTAAATACTGGTATTATAAATTATTAAAATGTCTGGAGTTGTTGCTACGTTGTTAGTTTAAAAATTTTACATGGACATGTGAGATAGATGTAATTACTAAGAAATTTCTTTTTCCATTCATTCTGCCGACGAGTGACGTCATTCACTTAGATTTCTAAATTAAATTTGTATTTACTTATTTGCATTTTACTGTACATACGGTGTGTTTCACTTGAGTTGAGTTGTTGATTTTGTCTTAAATTCCTTAATTGCGTGCCCAAAATAATACAGCAAAGTAAGGGTGGTTCAACGAGAAAGCGAACACTTGAAATTAGCTACATATATCTTTTATTTTACAGTATAGCTATGTTTATCCTATTTTCACATTTTTTTATGTTTTAATGGAACATTCGGTATGCACAATATTAGGTCATATACATCACTGCATAATGTAACGAATAAAAAAATCCAAAGGATAATATAAACTTAATAATTATCGCGCAGTAAATTCTATTTTTACTTAAATAAATATCCATGTATTTCGTTGCGTGCAACCTTCGCCGATGTAAAATTGATGGTCAGCACGTTTACTAATTACTCGTATTCACTCTCACAAAGGTATCAAATACATGAAGCTGAACAAATTCAGTGATATTTCAACATCCCGTGTGCCCAATTCACCGTAATTGGAAATATAAGGCCTACGTCATTTTGATTTTTTATGCGTCATTAACCCATTATATTAACGATTTACCACAATATACATATATTCCATCGGTTATATCAACTTTGCTTATGATAAGACACTACCACTCAAGTTGATGTAATTTAAGTTACTGAAAGCACTATGATTGTTTTTTTATATAAGAGTGCTACTTCCTTAGAATTTAATTGGTTTGGAAATCAGAGAAAATCGAGTATTTTTTTTTAGAAATTTTGTTGATTTGGAGCAAAGAAAAGAGCTAAGTAAATTTAATTGGCCTTGCATCGCGAATAAAAAAGAATGAGTGATTACATTATGGATCTCTCTTTTTAGGATCTCAAAGACCCAATAATTAAAAAATTTCATAAAATTTGGATTCGTTTGGTATCGTAGGGAATGCCAGATTTCGAATCACAGAAAGGTTTCCCTCCAAGGTTTGAGTTTTTCGGTTATTTTTTTTGGAATTTTAATTTTCTAAGATTCATAAGTATTGGTGCAATTTTAAACCAAAACACTTTTCGATTCTTGCAGGCCTCGTCTCATTTTTGCATACCATAAACAATCCACAAACAGTGAATATAATGAGACCTAAAAGAACTAAATTTTTATGCGTACATGCCTAGTTTGAGGATATTTTTGGTGTTCAATTACCTTGATTGATTATACATTTACTTTTCGATTATTATTCTGTGATTGATTAGCACAATATTGATTTTG
Organism: Serrognathus titanus; assembly: GCA_039766575.1. Classification (NCBI taxonomy): domain Eukaryota; kingdom Metazoa; phylum Arthropoda; class Insecta; order Coleoptera; family Lucanidae; genus Serrognathus; species Serrognathus titanus. The sequence goes on from CM077911.1 coordinate 67,325,828, forward strand.
ACAAGAGCTAATTAGGTATCCGATAACTGAAATCCTTTATTCATTGATTGAAATAGGCAGAACATAACGAACTTAATGGTTATATTGCGTTACCTGTTAATTGTCGTTACAGAACGTCATGGAAGGTAAACATAATCAGATACACAGCCTAACTTATCGAGTTTCAAATAATTATTCATTTCAAATTACACCCGCTTTACACAAAAGGGCTTTCGATATTTTATACGCTAAACGAAAGAAAAAAAACTGGATACCACATTAATATGGTAAACAATAATTCTTCTGTTAGGAAATATATATAATAAAATATCGTGAAAGATTATATCTTATATTTCTGTGCTTGTTGCTTATCTTGTTCACAAACACCCGAAATATATGAAACATATTTCATATTATATATATATGGTGTCTCAGAGCCTATGTCTTTAATTTAAACCACAGATAGTAATCAAAAAAAGAAACAGAATTTGTTATACAACAATAGAAGTTGTTTTAGTAACGCTGGTTGGCGATTTAAATGGATTTAAATGTCTCAGCTATGCAGAATTGGTGTTTTTTTGTGGCCATAAACGAATAAACGTCGGGATATGTCTGTTGGGCTGGGTCATGTTTGTCCTTCATAAAAAAAATTCGCCAGGATTTTAAAGAAAAACGTTTTCATGCGTGCTGCCGAGAGGTTTTCTGCGACAATTGCAATTACTTATTACTGCTTGATTTATGCTTATTTATTTAAAGTAAAATTTAAAAGTAAACTGAATTCGTAGCACAATTATGTACTTCAGTTTTATTTGTTTCATTTTCATGACAGTATATCGACCTTAACAGTGTAAACTGCAAAATGTTATGTTTATGTTCATTAATAAGACGAAAATAAAAGTTTACTAAAAATGTTGATAAATATTAATTAAATCCAAGAAACGAATTGCTCAATTAGTTTTTGTGATGAAAATTTGATTTTGGTTTAAAGTAATTCGGAATTTTCAGGGACCTTTACCTACATTGGCCTTGGCAATTTATTGGTAACAATTGCACTGTCATATAATAAAATTCAGCGGCTCAGTTTCGTTACTCGTACCTTATTGTTTGTTTTTATTATTAACATCCTGTCATAAATTCTGCTGCTTACATTAGGGATAAGGTTAGAATGAAAGACGAGGCGCTGAGTAATAGTTTTTGAGAAAGTTCAGTCTGAGCGAGTGCGCTTTGTATTTTATAAAAAATTGAGCTTAAAATAAATTTTAAAAACATTTTGGCCCTGTTCTAGCGTGATTCTAAGGAGTATTGAATAAATTTTGTGAAAAACTAAAAGTCTACGACGTCTTGTTCTAATTGTTATTTGTGTTTGCTCTGAATCAAGTTTAGTCAGAGATGACAACACATGAAGAATTCCGTGTTCCTCTATTGACAAAGTCAAATTATCCTAGATGGAAATTTGAAGTGACTGCTTGTTTGGAAAGCGTTGGAGTCTACGAGGTTATATCGGGAGAAGAATTATGTCCAGAAAAGATAAAGAAAGATGAATTTAAAGCATGGCGAAAGTTAGATGCAAAAACAAAGCGCGTACTGTCAGGGGGTCTTAACGATAATGATCACGCAAGCAGTCGTGATTGTTTGACTTCAAATGAAATTTGGTTAAAAATAAAATCACTTTATGAACCAAAAAGCACAAGCTTTACATTCTTTGAAATTTAATGATGGTCAGTCAGTATCAAGTTACTGTGCTGAGCTTTCAGTTATTGTTGAACGTCTCAAGACAGCTGGTGAAAAGATCGCAGATACATTACTTGTGTCAAAGCTCATAACAGATCTACCATCAAAATTCAATTCGTTTCGTGAGCAGTATCTTCTACAGGCAGCCCAAGGAGCAACGTTCAAATTCAATGATTTACGGAAGCAATTGCTATTGTTGGAAGCTTCGCGTAATAATACGACCGAAGATGATGTGAAGAAGGATAATGTGCTGTACACTAAGGCAAAAGACGTTCAAACAAAGAAGTCAAATTCTAAAAGAAATTCTCGCTGCTACAACTGTGACGAACTTGGCCACTTCAGTCACGATTGTCCAAAGAAAAAGGATCGACGTGAAAAATCAAAGCCAAGACACGAAGTAAATACAACTACAGGTAGCTCGTTGATGTTTGCAAGTGAAAAAAGCTTGTCAGTTTGTTGTGACAAAGACGTTTGGATTGGTGACAGTGGTGCGACACATCACATGACATTTGATCGTTCCTTATTTTTGTCGATGGATGAAATTGAAGACGGCACTTCTCCGATTACTGTCGGCAATGAGGACACGATTTATGCAAGAGGTCGAGGTATTGTAAAAGTCCATTCGTTATCTGGAGGACCAGTTACCTTGACAGATGTTCTTGTCGTTCCGAAGTTGAGTCGTCACTAGGCTCCGCAACTACGAAGAATATCGAAATTAAATTTGTAAAGAATTCGCTGACGAAGTTCCAGAATGGTAGGAAAATTGCAAATGGAGATGGATTTTGTAAAGAATATTGACAGTAGTGAATATGCAAATAATGTCATTTCTGAATTAACTTTACAAACATGGCATGAACGTCTTGGACATGTGAATTATCGTTCGGTACGTGAATTGGCAAAAGGAACAGCAGTTACTGGAATGAATGTTGTGTAGCAATTGAGCGGTGAAATTGATAATTGTTGGTGTGAAGATGATTCGAGCAAAAATGTCACAGCCATCTTTTAACAAGAATGAAAAACGTGCAACGAAACCTGGAGAATTGGTCCACTACGATATTTGCGGTCCAATGAAAGTGGAATCATTCGGAGGTGCTAGAGTAATGGCAGTCTTTGTTGATGATTATTCTGGAATGTTGCATGTTAAACCACTAAAGCTAAAATCACAAATTCTGGAAGCTGTTCATGACGTCATTACGGAGTATAAGTCAGCAGCTCACGAAATTCTTCATCTTCGTTCAGATAATGCAAAAGAATTTAAATCTGCTGCAATGGTTGATCTTATGCGGAGAAATATGATCAAGTATAAGTTCAGTGCACCATATACACCTCAACAAATGGGTCGAGTGGAGCGACAGAATCGAACAAGATGGAAATGGCCACAGCGATGCTGGAAGGAGCTGATTTGCCTCGAGGTTTATGGGTAGAAGCTTGTTCAACAGCAGCACAGATTCGAAATGTAATTCCATTAAAAAGACTCAATGATCGAACTCCATATGAGATGTTTTATGGAAATAAGAATTTATGGGAGCAAAGCATTTGTTCTGGTTCATAGTTCAAAACGCCATAAATTTGAACCGAAGTCTGAAAGATTTGTTGTTGTTGGCTACGACGGTGCTGGCTACAGATTATGGCAACCGCAAACAGGACGTTTTGTAATAAGTACAAATATTGTAATTCAAGAATCAATACCATTGAATTGTCACTTCTAGTAATGAAGCAGAGAAAAATCTGATGGATGATAAGGCTTCTAAAGAAATTAGCAGTGATGACAAAACTGATTCTTCTGATATCGTTGTGATTGAGTCTCAAGATGATTTGCGAAATTTAGAAGAAGCTGAATCTACTGATTGTATTGCTCAACGAACGAGATCAGAACAGCAAGCTGGATTAATTGTTCAATGGTAGTGCACTTATTGCTAATGTTACTATTCCAACGACAGTCCAAAAGGCAAGAGCTCCCGATGATGCTAATCAGTGGGAGTATGCCATGGAAGACGAGATGAAATCACTTGCTTGTAATAACACCTGGACATGGGTGGATTGTCCGAAAAACCGGAATATTATTCGTAATAAATGGGTGTTTCGTCTTAAAATGAAACAATGAATGCGATTGACCGATATAAGGCACGATTAGTCGTCAAGGGATGTTTTTAGAAGTTCGGAGTTGATTATTCTGAAACGTTTTCGCCTGTTGCAAAGTTTGATTCAGTTCGAACATTGTTAGCAGTGGCAGCTGTAAAGGATTATGAAATTGTTCAATTAGATGTAAAAAACTGCCTTCCTTTATGGTGGTCTTGATGAAATAATTTATATGGAACAGCCTGAAGGTTTTAGTGATGACACAGGTCGACTTTGTCGCTTGAATAAGAGTCTTTATGGTCTTAAGCAAGCTCCTCGACAGTGGAATTCAAAAATCGATGCATTTCTGCAAAAATTTGGCTTAACACCGACGAAAGCTGATCCTTGTATTTATACATCGAAAGAAGGAAAGCTGATGGTAGGATTGTATGTTGACAATGGATTAGTCATTGGTGAATCAAAAGAAGACATTCAACAATTAATTGACACCATGCGTAAGGAATTTGAAATCACAAGTTGGCATAAAAATCATTCGAAATCGCAAGAATAAAACAATTCGACTTGTACAGAACGCATATGTAAAAACTATTCTTGAGAAGTTTGGTATGTCTAAAGCACATTCAATTGCAACGCCCTCAGTACCTGGAATAACGTTAGTTACCGAAGGAAAGAGAGTTGATGTTCCTTACAGACAACTTGTTGGGTCTCTAATGTATTTGGCAGTAGCTACACGACCTGACTTGGCATATTCAGTTGCACAGTTATCCAAATACTTGGATATACCAACTCAACAGCATTGGGAAGCTGGTAAACGCGTTCTGCGTTACCTAGTGGGTACTGTAGACATTGGAATTATGTATGGTTGTGAAGCTACAAATAAATTTAGCATATTCCGATGCTGATCATGCGTCATGCCAAGATACTAGACGAAGTATCAGTGGTGCTGTGATCATCCTGAATGGAGGACCTGTATCATGGTTGTCACGCAAACAAGGAGTAATTGCTGATTCTACCACATACCCAGAGTATGTTGCAATTCACGATGCAACTCGAGAAGTTGTTTCGTTACGTCGATTACTGGAGGACATCAGTTGTGAGCAAAAAGAACCTACAATAATATATTGTGATATAATAATAATGCTTGTCACATTGTACCTAATTTCTTAAGAAAGCTGCAATTTATTTTTTCATAAGCTGCACAAACACCGTGATATGAACAAAGTAAACTGCAAACTTTTCAATTAAATAAATTAAAAGTTTGTGTTTAAAATACAAATTATGACTAAGTGTTAATTATGTCGTCTCTTTAATAAGTCATTAGAAGAATTACCGAACAAGTTAAGAAATAACTACCATGTAACGTAACGAAAACCGCATTTCGTTATGCCAATAATTGTCGATGGATCACAGATGGATCTAAAAAAATTTCCGATGACGCGCGCGCGGCATCTGAAACGTTGATCTAATTCTTTCAAAAGTTTTTGCTTTTTAACAACAAGTCATAAAGTAAGCAAAGGTTTCAAAACAAAGGAACTCCACACGCTTGTGATAGGTTAGTATTTCATTTTTGAGCAATACCGTTTAAATTTGGAAAATCTCTTTTATAATGAGATACCTACCGTTTTAATTAAAGACATAGGTTTTGAGACTCCCTGTATGCACATGTTCTTTTTAATGCTAATTCATTAAAATATTTCTTTTTTTTGCAAAATTCGTGTAAAATGTCGTATAAATTGTTAAATCGTATTAGTGTGGGCCGAAAATTCGATACTATGACAAGTAAAACCATTCACGCAAGTGAAATAATGTTGCAATTAGGTGAAACATTGCAGAAAGAGAAGGTAGAGGAAGAAAAAGCAAAACCCGCCCCCATACAAATTGCATTCGGGTCGGAATTCGGGGGGATAAAAGGTACAAATCAAGCTTATAATTGTGGGTTTCAGATGGCATACTGTTTTAATGAAGTTGTAGAGGCATTCCGTGGTTGAATACACATCGCAAAGTCAATCTGAATCCCTATAATCCTATCAGGATTCGATGGCTTCAATCATTGGATCCGCCGGAGACTGGGGCGATCGTGTTATATTGCGGGAAATGGACCGATCAGGAACTTCTATTCAGCCGCTCATTATCGTGGTAATACAAAACAGTCCTCATAACACGAATAGTTATGGCCGGTAGCTCTCAGTAAATTAGACAGTACGTCAGATATTTTTCTTCCATTTACTAAATTCATCCATCGACAATAAACTATACATTTAGTGAATTATTTGCAATCCCTCGATGATTATTTGACGATTTTATTTAACAGCACATCATTAGTAAAGAGCACACAAATTTTGTCTGGTGTTGATTCATCAGTTCAACACCGATGAATAGCCTACCAATTTAATGGACTACATGCGGTCACGCAATTATTTTATCCACTCTTTGATCGAGGGGAGTTGGAATTTTATATTTTCCACGGATCAAATTCTAAAGGACCAACGCTTTGCCGCGCACACCTTTTGTAATTGACGTTTTATCTCAAAGCGGATAGATTTTTAAACTGATATATCTGATCAGTTGCATCTCGAACTTCAAATTCGCCTACATGAGTGTATCGTAACGAGAAAGACTAACGAAAATGATTACCCTATACACGCGAATTTAATTAAGGCATGTGTTGTGCTAATGATATGACGTTGAAAAATATTTTTTTGATCTCTAATTATAGGCTACAGTAGATTACAGTAGTGTCCTGAAAAGTAATGCGATTCGTTCCGTCAATTTTAACTAATTATTGAATTCTGCAGAAGCAAGTCCACTAGACGATCTAAATGGCGGGATTTTGCTGGGTGTATCATAAAATTTATTAACGCTTTACATTATGTAAACATCGACCTTTTTTCCCATGTTCTGTGATGTCTATTCTTTCAACATATTTTCTTTGTCGGTCTATTCAAGAATCGCCCTGTGCTTTTTGTAATATTTTTTTCTGTTTTACGTATGAGATCTTTTTTATGTACTTGATGTAAGCACGTAACTAAAAAAAAACATCATTTTAGTAAATTCACAATTTCTAAATAAAGTTAGCAAGATAAAAGCGAGTAACGTAAAAAAATCGAGAAAGATGTCGAGGATTTAATAATCTCGATCCTTATCCTAACTGAAATTAATATTCTTTGAAGTACCTACAGAAAGTTTTTAGAAGTCGCGCAAAAAAAGAAAGTAAGGAGACTGGTTATTTTACATTAAGAAGTTGATCGCATAATAACAATAAATTGGTCTCCGGCGAACTCAATTTATTCTCATAAACCAGACCTGCTAAATGCACTTTGCTTCCATCAATCTGTGTTTCGAAGCGTTCCCTTAAATCTTCGCAACGGCTAGCTGCGCTTTTATTTATAAGCGTCGGATAAATTCCGACCCTTAACTTTCATTACCGGATAAAAGTTTAACAAATATGTAAACTTGAGGCATCAATTTTTTAAAAGGGAATCCTTTGTGAAAGTTTCAGTTTGTTTTGATTATAACTTTCACGTGAAATATTTTATAAATAACTCGTAATCTTAAAATTTAGAATAAATTTGATTAATCTTCAAATATACTGCGCCCATTTTCTATTTTAATAAACACGTTAGGTGTAATTTAAGAAAAAGAAGTCGGTCGTTTTCGGGACGCACTAACGACGCACTTCATTGTAATCGTCCTCCTTCAGTTTTCGTCGTACTTCGAAAAAGAACAAGGGGAAAGAGAAACAGCGCCAAGCAAATCTGTTTCTGGAAAGCTGTAGAAACTTATGAATTTAGAATTATTCCGTATAAAAGCGCGAATGCAACGAACGTGAAAGGGAGCAAGGGGCAATGAATACTTCTACACTCGCACGTATTATTACCCCATCATTTCTTTTCTTTCTCCCTTTTTGGTGGAAATAAATGCGAATGAAATATCTTTATTGTGACGCTATTGTTAGCAGATTTTGTATATAACAAAATTCCGCACTTTAGGTTCTAGAACAGCTCCTCGTGTGTAACTCTTACGTTACTCTAATGAATACCATAATTTAAATAATATTTTCTGAATATGCAATCAATATTGAAATGCAAATGCAGACATGTATTACATTCCCGTGACAGCCATTGCATTTTCATATTGAATTCACAGCGTGTCAGCCTTACAGAAAGAGCTGATTTTACATTTGCCTTGCAGAAGAGAGAAAGTGTTTTTCGCGAGCTACAAAGGAGATTGTGATCGATTGTATTAAATTTACCTTTATATATTTACGCCGTATTTGCGAGCGACGTAACTTTATACGGTATGGCGTGAAACATCGACGAGGGAAATTGGCGTGTGATCAGATAAAACGAGAAAAAATTGAGAGGAATGAGATTCGATTGTCGAATGGTTTTGAAAGATAGGAATCCGAGAACAAAGTATTTTACAATTATTGTAAGGAATGCAAGAAATAAAGAATAAGAATTTGAAATAAATTGTACCGGCGACTTGATACTATTACTCAAAAATTAAGAAATATTAAACGGAAAATATGTAGAAAAGCCCTTAGGCATAAGACACAAATGATGACGTATTAAAGAAAGAAGAAAGAGTCTAAGAAGCGAAGGTTAAAAGATAAAAAAAGAGACTAAACTAACAATTCAAAGCTTCCGAATTTATTAAATGATTTACAGGCCTCGTTGCGGCACCATGTTCCTCTGGATTTTTACACTCACAGTCTATGCGTCATTTTTTTAGTTTAATTTAGTTTATTTTGCAACATCACAGTTACAAAAAGTCAAACATAATCAAATATTAGTAAGTGCAAAATAAATAACAATATAAAATACAAATATAATACATAAAACATAAGAATTCCTGAACTGTAGAAAGCATTCTCCAGGAGGAAGTTGATGGCCCATTTCTTGAATTGGAAGGAGTTTTCTGCCTTGATTTCGGGTATAAGATGGTTGAAGAGTTTCACGCATAGGTGATTTGTACTCATTTGTGCTCGTGGTATGGGATGCTGTACGTGTTTTGCTGCCTTGTGTCGTAGTAGTGGAATTTTTTATTCAATTTGAATTTCTCTGGATCATGGTGTATGTACTTAAGACAGGTGAGTATAAATGTTGATAGAATAGTGAGTATGCGGTGTTGCTTGAAGAGTTCTTTGCAACTTTTTTGAATGGGAGCCCCAGACAAGATTCTGACCGCTTCCTTTTGTTGTAGAAAGATTTTTCTTGCCTCTGCAGAATATCCCCATATTAGGATGCTAAAATTTAAGGTTGCACGAGAGTGGAAATTTGCAAAATACGCCATTCTAGTCGCTTGGTAAGTAGTACTTTATTTTAATCTCCGCATTGTATATATTGCCGTTGCTAGCTGTTTTTGCAATTTAGATATGTGAGTCTGCAAGCCAGCGTACTATCTAAGTGTAGTCCTAAAAACTTGATGTCCTTTTTCTCATACTGGTTTGTGTGGCTAGTACAAGTTGCTGAGTTTTCCTCTGATTTAGCTAGAGTGGATTGCTGTTGAACCACTCCGTAGCCTCCGATATATCTCTAACTAATTTACATTGCAGTTCCATTCTTGTATTGGCCGTTACTAGGATTGATGTATCATTGGCGAATAAACATTTTTTTCTGCACTTATGTTATGTGGCAAATCATTCATATAGATTAGGAAAAGTATGGGTCCTAGTATCTATCCTTGTGGGTACACCTTGATGAATAATTTTAGTTGCTGAAGTTTCACTATTCTAATAAACTGCTTGTTACAAACTTTACAACAAATCTACCCAAAAATAAACAAACTATTTCTATTCCTTCACTATTTTACCAAGATTTAAGTCAAAACCTAAAAATCCAAGACGGAATTCCTTTGTGCGTATGTTTCTGGTTTGAGGTTTGAGTAGCCAGAAGTTATTCTCAGTGCCCTTTTTATTGGTTTTTATTGGACTTAAATTTTAGCCCTTGCCCTCCACGGCATATATTTTTCGGGATTGAAGAAACTACGCCTCGTCTTCTCTCTTTGTATATTCTTTCTTTTATAAGAATTTTAGTTGAAGATGAAAAATTTGTATACATACAGTGTGTCTACGGATTTTCTGTAATAGTCGAGTGACATATAACTAATATATTTTTCATTGTTTCTTTTGTTTTATGTCTTTCATTTATTAAAAAATTGACACCTCATTTAATTGGGCCTTATACATTACATGTTTCTTACTATGAGAATTTTTATTAATTTTAAATATGGAAAAATTATTCAATGCAATACCCACTCACCTCTGCGCACATCTACCTTGTATCTAAATTCCCTTTACACGTTAAAGCTATAAAAATTATTTTAAAGCGAACACTAAAAATTATTTTAAAGCGAACACTAAAATTGGCACTGACGTTCTACGTTTCGCTATTGCTTGATAGCTTCGTCAGGAATGAAAGTAAATTAATTTATTTACCAATTTTAGTGTGTTTTAAAATAATTTATTACGAAATTTCGTCGGACTGAAGCATTCCGTGAAAACGAGAAGTATCGTGCCGAACAATTGATAATTGTTTATTTTTTCATTAAGAAAGTATTACATGTAGGTATTTAAATAACAGAATCTTCTTGCTGTCTTATAATTTGCCCCGACCAAACCATGCACTGAACCTCATTTAGAATTCTGTCTACTTTCGCTAACACCTCCAATACGCACACCTTCAGACTCTTCTGCTAATACCAGAGTTCTTTAAATCTGCTTATATTTGCAGCGCATATACGTGGTATTAATTTGGGTTGGGAGATCCTCTCCGCAGTTTGCACATAAGTTTTACATATATTCTACACTATAAACTTTTGATGCCAAATTAAATGTTCCCTTTCCTCTTCTATTAGTTCCATAGAAGAACCTGATTCATCATCAATTTCTGATTCTGAATTAGATTCTCCTAATGCAATAATGGAAGGAGAAATATTTTCAAACGAAAAATTTCCCATACGTTTCGTCCAGTCTTCCAAAATTAATTTTTCACAATGATTACAGAAATTATGTACTTATTGTAAAAGCCTTTGCATTACTCTCATCCCATCTCAATGGGATTGTATTGACAATGGTATGGAGGCAATCTAAGAAATTCATTGCCATGCTCCTTCAAAATTTCGTCAGTTGCGTATCGTTTTGTTGTTCCGTCTGGTCTAAAAAACTTAATTAATTCCCATAATTGTTTTTTTTGTAATTTTGCCCTCAATTTCGACATTGTGTTTAACCAACCACTCCTGCATTTGACTTTTTTTACAGGAAAATGTGGTGGTTTGTCCAACTGCACCGACTGATACGGTGCATTGTCCACTACCACCACACATTTTCTTGCAAATTGCCTAGTGCAGAAATAAGCTGATTAACCACACAATTTTGAAAAATTTCTGCATTCATGTTTTTGTAGTAGTCTCTACCGTCGAGTCACACCCTTCCAAAAAGCCAAGTTTTGTTCCCGCGTGCAAAATTGTAAAACGTTTCCCTTCACTTTTAATTTTGGCTGGATTACTTTTCAAATCTGTTTCGTGTATCCATCGACGAATCGCAGACCCATTTTGGTAGATCCAGGTTTCGTTTAGATACACATATATTATATTTTACCAGAATTTGTAAGAATTTGCTCAAAAAAGACATTTTGGATGCAACGACGTGTTTTTGTTTACATAAAATTTTGCGTGCGTTAACCATTTTGTGTTTGTAATCCAAAAATTTCATAATTATTATTGTTCTCCCTCCTTTAAAGTATCGCAAGCGTCTATAAGTAATTTGTGAAATATATATTTTTTAAATTACATTCCCAAATTAATCGTTGCAAATTTTTCCGAAACATATAATTTGTAAATATGTCCATATGTTTACGTCTGCCTAAAAGAGAAATTTTCAAGTTGTCAGGTCCTCTTTTTAAAATTTTAATTATATATATTAATAATATAATAAAGCTGATTTAAATACGAGGTGTGATCAAAAACTACGGTGAATAATTTTATTATAAGTAAAATAATAGGTTTACATGAAAACGGAATTAATCTTCTTCAAAGTACTCTCCTTGGCGAAAAATGCACTTGTCCCAACGTTGAATCCATGACTGGAAACATTTCTGGAACGCTTCTTTCGAAAGGGCTTTCAGCTGCTCTTTCGTGGCTATCTGAATGTCGGGAATGGTATCGAAACGTTTTCCTTTTAGCAGAGTTTTAATTTTTGGGAAGAGCCAGAAATCGCATGGTGCCAAATCTGGTGAGTAAGGCGGATGTGGACACACAGGAAGATTTTTCTTGGCCAAAAACTCGCGACGTGTGACACGGCGCATTATCGTGGTACAGAAGGAAGCCATTGGCCCATTTTTCTGATCTCTTTCTTCGAATATCGTTTCTCAAACGTTGCAGTAGGCCTTTGTAAAATTCAGAGTTTACGGTTGTTCCCCTTGGAACGAACTCTGACCGCACTATGCCCTCACTATCGAAAAAAAAACAATGAGCATTGTCTTGATTTGCGATTTTGATTGACGTGCCTTTTTAGGGCGAGGGGAGTCAGGGGTTTTCCATTGGGAGCTCTGCATTTTTGTCTCAGGGTCATAGCCATAGACCCAAGTTTCATCCCCAGTTACAATTTTGGTTATAAAGTTTGGATCTGCTTGAAGACGATCCTTCAATTCCGTGCAAACTGAAACACGATTTGCCTTCTGTTCGTCAGTCAAAAGTCGGGGAACAAATTTGGCACTCACTCGTCTCATGTGCAAATTATCAGTTAAAATACTTTGCACAGACCCGTAAGAGATGTTAAGTTCTTCAGCAAGCTCTCGAATAGTGATTCTTCTGTTTGCACGAACAATTTGTGCCACATTTTGCACGTTTTCGTGTGTTTTTGAGGTCGATGGACGTCCCGATCGTTGCTCGTCTTCAACCGACTCATGTCCGTTTTTAAATCGCTCATACCATTTGTAAACAGTCTTCAGAGTCACCACTTTATCTCCATACACCGACTTTAACATTTCATGAGCCTCTTTGGCAGGTTTTTTCAACTTAAAGCAAAATTTAATGTTAATGCGTTGTTCGAAATCCATGATAAGCGACAAGACGATAAACACGGTCTCACTCTATCGACTCTGGATACTGAGTTGAGTTCAAACTCAACACGGTCTGTCACAACGGATCAGGCTATCGCACATTTGACATGAAATGGATATAACATCAGCAGTTTCGGCTCTAAAAATTCATTCACCGTAGTTTTTAATCATACATCGTATGTAAAAACTTACTTCATGTATAATATCCGCCAACCTGCTTATTATATCTTCATTTCTTAAATCTGGGCGATCCTTTTTGTAATTACTGAACGCCTTGCCTATTGAGCGCTTAGTTCCTCCGCTTATGATTTTTGGAATTTGACAGGATTATAAATAAAAGACATATTTGTTTTAAGTTACTTTTTACATTAATCATACTACCGTAGCCCACGTTATTTATGAATTGGCAACACAGCCAGTATAGCTGACGTGACACTGTCATTATTTTCTTCATGTCAGATTTTGACTTCCATCAAAAAACATGCATGTAACGAAAGAAAAAAGCATAGCTCTCTAGAGTCTAAAGGAATCATGAATGGAATATAGAAAACAACACAAAACAGATTCAAAATAATTTGAGAATAGTGATATTAATAATAAAAATGGTAGTTGGTAGCCGAGCGAGTCATTCGCTGGCAACGAGCTTAACACTTGACGAGGCAATTAGGTGTAGGTTCGAATCCTCTCCGAGTGCGTGTGGGTTCTATGTGAAAGGTAGAATTCTTATTTGTAGGACCGTGTTCGGATTCATAACGGCTCCGGCTTCGAACTGGGTTTTCTACGTTTCCACAGTTTGTAAGACGAATGCCGTAAAGAAAAATAACGTCAAAGTCGGTTGCAGCCGCCAACTCCTCCCCCTCTCAACGACAAGCTCTGGGAGCTTGGTGAATAGAGTAGAAAAAAAGAGAAGAAACAGCATTCTGTACATCAATTAAATTAGTTATTAATTTCTAATAACATAACTAGTGGAAATAAATTGATTCTTTGGTCATCGACCCATGCTTCTGGATAAAGAGAGAAAAATAGAACCTGGAACTTATCACGATTACACTAAGGAACTTCTGTCGATGAGTTTTTGACCACGCACACGTCTTCTGACTGTGTTAATTCATGATAACAGCCGTCTTTTATTTAGTTTGTAAAAAAATTATTATATGTATTTATTTTGTTTCTTTTCTTTTGTTTCCTTAATATGATTTTGTAATTGATTTTAGCTATTTTGAATATATACTTCTATATGTACTTTTTATTTTATTTACAACTAAAAAGAACAAAATGAGGTGTAATTTCGTGAATCCTGAAAAGTATGTGTAATGGCGGGTAAGAACTTCATTTCATTCCATATAAAAGAAACATTCGAGAGCAATTTCTGACTATAATAAATAATTATTTATATTTGAATTAAGACATGAGTTTGGGCGTAATAATAGAATTTCTTCTCACTCTCGTCGTGTCTCGACGATGCCAAGTAAAAATTGATCAAATTGAAAAATAATTCATCCCCCTTTCCTTTATCATTTTTTAACCAACGTCCTTCACAAGTTATAAGGAAATAAAAATATTTGAATTAAAATATTCCGATGACCTGATGCTAATATTTAAAGATTAAAAAACATCACTCAGAAAAGTTCTTGGAAATAAGACAAATGTGATGATAGATATAAGAGGAAGAATTAGATTAAGATCTGTAAGACAAAAGGGAACAAAATTGTTCTTGGAAATAAACGACGGGAGATTAGAATAAGAAACAAATGAACGAACAGCAGTCAGAGGAAGATTAAATGATACAATATAATCTCGAACACAGATAGAAATACTCACTACATACGAACGAAAAAAAATTATGACAAAAGATAAGAAATGAGACAAGGAGATTTGGAGATGTTATAAAGAAGGGACAATTGGGCAACCTAAGAAAAAGCGTAGTAAGGAAAATAGAATAAAATGCAGATTACCTCGACTTACATTTTCTTTTTAATAAAATTTTCAATTTGACAATCATATTTCAATTTTGTTTTCTAATTCTTTGACACTTCTTTCCCCTAATACGTTTTCTGTTTTTATGTGAATAGAAATCATTTTTCATAGAGAAAGAGATCGCAGTGAATTCGCTCCTTTATTGTCCTACTTTTAACAGATGGTGCGCTGAATGACAAAATGTGTTTATAACTAAATTGATAAAAACAATGATGCATTAATAATTATGGTTGCGACTGTACATGAACAGTTAAATTTGATTGTCAGTCTTCAATATACAATATATTTTTTCGTTATTACTTTACAGTTTTTAATCAAACTTTTAAATTTGTTTCCGAAAAAGTCAAAGTTTCCTTCCGCTTCACCTCCGGTACACAGTGGATGGCCTTTTGGTTTTGACACAACTTTAATGTTCGTTCCTTCTATCGTCAGTACGTCTAAATATATTAATTCATATCTCTTCGTAATAATTCGAGTTTTCTAAATAAACGTTAAAATTATTTTGATGTAAGGTTTACCAGGATGATTTTTTTGGTTATTTTCACATCAAGCGCGCAAACAAAACTGGCAACATTTTATTTATGAATTAATTTAAAAGTGCCAGAAACAACTGTTAATCGAATAACACATCAAAGATTGTCTCGAATGAAAATGGAGCTACCGACAAATTGTATACAGAAAATAATTTTCGATATCTCGCTTTGTGCCTTGGTCGTCAAAGGACGGGGGAATTAATTAAAATTATATCTAGATATTTAAGGTAGATAAAATCAAACAACGACATGAACAAATCGTTTTATTACCGGAGCACCGCAAACGTTTCAGCGGTACATAATTGAAACGTCAAAAGCACAAGCCTGTGATATAAACCTGCCTCTGCATATTTCGCTCCACCGTTTGAGTGGCAGAATAGGAAATGCATCCAATCCCGATGAATGTGCTGAGATTGCGGCATTCTGTATGAATTACATACCTCTTACCGTTTTAGGGTAATGCGTTTTCGTGAGAATACTAATGAAGACTATTTTTTTCACTTACTACCTTTATTGTTGTAATCATTGTTATTACTCTAGACTCGAGGATATCTTGTGCAAAGACCTTCCTTTGTGTGTTTGCAATACATTTGCTAGGAAATGTATGTATGTATATGCGCTGCTTTGAAACTATATCAGAAGCAATAACTGGCAATATATCAGCGCGTGCCGGCTTCCATTGCTAATCGAGGATTGCGGAATCTAGCCTATTATCACTACTTATCAACCACTATTGTTATGCGACCTACTTGTGTGTTACCGATAGCGATCTTAATTCAACACATATATTAGTTTTATCTTGTGACATCAGCAGCAACGTCAAGGGGTTGCGTATTAAGTTAAATCTACCTTTCAAATTATTAAATAAATAAATTGAGTTTGAGTGTGCACTATAAAGATAAAACACGTCGACTTGATAATAAAATAGTACTTTCGTTACAGCTGTGCCCATTGCCAATAAAAGAAATTAATCGAAGAAAGGAAGTAAGAAATTGTTATCCTTACAGACGCTGGACGCAAGTAAATCATAAAGATAAAAATAAACTCGCCGGAAGCAAGGAAAAATAAGGATGATATATAATACTTCGTTTTATAGTACAGGGATTAAAACTCGTATATATTTTAAGGCATTGTTTAACTTTACGATGATCCTACTTTCACACTTAACAACTTGGTTTAAAAGTGTATATATTAAAAGTGGAGCGGGTATTAAAATTTTTTTTTTGTTCGAACCCCTCCGAGCTCTGAAAACATCTTAAACAAGCGCTTTTTTATTACGGCCATTTTCATTGGAACAAAGTATTAAAATTTAATCATAAACAAGAATAAGGGTTGAGCAATATACTTAGTCGCAACGAGGCTACATAATGACAAGTTTAGAAAAGCTGTTAAGAAGCAGAGGAAGAAGAAGTGGAGAGAAGGGCTGCGGAGAAAGAGGGATCTCCATGTGGGATTTAATTTTCAACGGTACCGTGATGAAAACATGCAATGAGCTCAGGTGATGAGATGTTAACTTCGTTTACGGTATTTGCAATCATAAAAGTCTAAGGCTTAAACCGTTGGAAAAATTGCGACGTTCACATTATTCGCTTGGATTAGAAAAGTTTAGTCTTGCGTTCAATTTTTATGGACATATTTTATGTACGGTGAAAGACATTCAATAATAATGTATAACCTTGTAACTAGGATTTAAATAGAATTTAAGGCAGATTCTTTTACATAAACAACATAAAATGATGAACGTCCAGAAGCTTTTATCTACTGCGTTACGTATAAATATCAGTTAAGTTAATATAGTAAAACTAATTTCCTGAAATGTAGGTAGATGTTTTGCGTAGTTAATTTTTTGCGAGAAAATATTTTCACTTCTATATTTCACGAAATAAATCTTATAGAACACATTCTACTTTTTCCCTTTACATAAATAATTGATTCAATTTATATCTATTTACCTTTTTTTAGCACAATAATTAAAATTGATAGATAGGGTACTTGTTGGATGTATGTATGTAAAAAATGAGTTTATCTACCGAGTGTGAAAATTTTGTGCACTTCTTTTAAATTATGTTGTTACAACTTTTCTGTTGGCTCGTTCTAAATATATTAAAAGAAAACACAATAATTCATATTCGTGCTCTGAGAAACATAAAGACCGAAGCACAACCCAAAGGCAAGCGAGTGAGGTTTCCATTGTTACGACGTAGTCATTTGTCACCAGCGTAACGCGCAGTGCAGTTTCCTTTCACGTCAGGACCGGGACTTCCCCCGCTATCCAGCCACCTACCATATTATATAATAGCTGCTGCACCACCTCACAGCAGCAGCAGCAGCACGAGAGGAAGTTCGTAATCTGGATTTGCCAGGCCAAGAAAGCGTATCGCTTGCAATCCTGCCGCTCGCTCCACGCTCACTATCGGGTTCCTTTATCTTCATTAGCATACTACAAGATAATTATAATATTATGAATTATAAATATCTATTCATTTATTCATCGCCGTTGTTTATGTGTTCATACATACATAATTGTGAACAGGATGCCTGGCATTGAATGCCTTGTTGGGGGATATATTTCTATAAACACTTGTGAGGATAATAGAACAATTACTTCATTATACACACGTGAGCGTTTCATTTACTAAGACATTAAGAACAGTTAATTTTGATTTATTTTTAAAATGTAGGTATAATTTTATACAATTTAACTCAAACCCCATCTCTGAATGAAGAACTCCCATTACAATTTTACGTAAAATTATGTGTACTTTAACAAAGATTTTTTTTACTTCGACAACTACAACCAAGTAACGATAGTTATGATAATAATCGTTAAAACTGAATAAATGACATGACCCCATATTTATATCGAACATTCATTATAAATTATTTTTATAAAATATTATACCATGGCTGTTTTTAGTTATAATTACAGAAATGTTGCAAATTAATTTTGAATGAATAACTTTTCGCATTTCAATTAAAACTGGCTTTGCTATAACATAATCAATTCTGAAAACAAATTGTATTTTATGAATTCGATGTTAATAAATTGCGTCGGAATTAATTCCCCGCTCTGACTTCTGGACAAACGCAAATTCTTTTTTATATTTTTGTTTTTTTTTAATAGACGGTTTAATTAAACGCTGCAATCAAAATTCAATTTCGAAATAATAAAATTTTCCCTGTGGTCAGTGCGTAACGCAATCTAGCTTTGAACAATGTGCTGGCAGGAGCACTATGAGGTTTTTCCAAAAAATAATAAACGTGTTGAATTAATATGTTGATGAATAGGTTTGAAATCCTTGCAGGAATAAGAGCTAAAACCCAGCATGTAGCACGTTAACTCGTGACGTATCAGCCACATACATCTCGGTAATGGACTTATTCGAGGACCGCTGACTGCGCAACTCGCACTTCTTCATAGCATCTACCATTTTTTATCCGGAATGTAACCCCTTACAATTCCTGAGGGTGTTAATACTTGATGTCCCTTAAAAAGCCTCTAAAGGATTTTCTATTAATTATTTAGGAAAGCAGCTTTCAAGCGGGAAAGGACTAGAACTAAATTAATGCCGTCTGTTGCTCATTTTCATTTACTTTGTTTCGCATAAAATTATGAACGCTTTACACCTAGAAAATCTTGAGGCAAAACTCGTGATGTTACAGTACAAGAAAAATAAATAAACTTTTAGTTTAGTATCACTTAATTCAATCCAGATAAAAGTAATTAAAAAAAAAAAACAGAAAAAACTTCCGTCGTAATTTATCGAGAATACAAACAACGCGCTTTATATTCGCAAAACAGGCAGAACTGGAAAGATTTATAAAGCAAGCCGGAAGATTTAGTGATGAAAGGGCTTCATTGGCTTTAAATGTTTACAGTAAAAGACGGCGTTTTAGTTTTGTATAACCCAAGCACCGGAATGAATGGCTCGTATATCGCGTAAATCCCATTGGACGTGCGAAATTTATTAGCTAATGCGAATTTGACTCGACCGTTTGTATTTTTTTCATCGCGTTATTACTGGCAGCACGTATACACGACAAACGAATGGTTCTGTTATTTATACGTTTTGAAATCTATGTGGGTCTCTGAGCTGAATTTAATGACAGTATTTCCTAATCATTTCCAATACAAACCTCATAACCTCAGTTTTTATCATTATTATGAAAGTAAACCTTCCAAACTGATTCCAATAATGCCCATTTCTTATCTTAATTTTTCCAACAGCTCAAACATTGCTAACAAATTTATTTATTTCTTTTAAGAAAACAAAACACAATGTCTCATTTGTCTAATCTCAGAGTTTCCAGAGTACAATGCAGAGGAATTAAAGATCATCTTTCTTTCCTCGAACTCAAATTCTTTCTAACTAATTGTCTCCTTCAATTCGATCTCAAGATGCTTCCGTTGGATCGTTTCCTCTGTCGAAATCTCGAGATCTTTCTGATCAATTATATTATCAAACTTTTCAAATTTCTATCGAATCACCTTCTCTATTTCCATCTCAAAATTTTTGTTATAAACTGCCTTTTCGATTTTCTCAAGGTCTTTATGATGATTTGCCTTTGCCATCATTCTTTTTTCCATTTCAATCTCATTCTGATGAATTACCTTTTCTATATCATCAATTATTTGATGATTTGTCTTCTACGTCAACTCAAAGTCTCTCCTTTACTTTTCGGTCCCAAGATATAATTACGTAATTATTTACAAAACGGAAATGAGGGGCATAGCTCGAATAAATATTGACTTTTTTATGAATAATGATAATAACAAGCAATAAACTTACGTGGTTCAGTGTACACTATAATACAACAAAAGAAAACTTCCATCTGACCAGATTGATACTCTAATGTTCTCTCCAATGGGTTTCGCCAGTATATGTAAAAAGTTCCTTTTTCAACCCGTTTTATTAGGAAAGCTTTATGTAATTCTATCGTTTAACATGATTCATTGGAAAATCATATGTGAATCATGTTTGTTTTCGTCATGTTAAGATCGCATTTGTTTATTTATTCATATATACCTAGAAGCAGTTATAATATCGAAGGTCTTACATTTGGAAGCGTTCCCATTCCTTGTTACAATATTTTTAATAAATAATGTACACCAGTCTCCCAATATCATTCTAACGAATTGCCTTCTCCATTTCAACCTCAAAGACTTTAACAAATTATCTTTTCTATCGCAATCTGAAATTGTTGACTCTTCCATTTAAATCTCAAACTTTTGTTATAAATACCTTCGCCATTTTCTTCAGGCCCTTTTGATAAATTACTTTTTCCACCTTTCTTTTTTCAGTCAATCTCAATATTCTATTGATGCATTACAATTTCCATTTCATTTATATGACGATGTCTTCTCCATCATTTCAAACTCTCACTGCACATCAGTCTCAAGATACTTCTGATGAAAAGTCTTTTACATTTCTCAACACTTTTTAGACAAATTGCCTTCTCCATCTCAATTTCAAAGTCAATTGCCTCCTCCATCATCTGAAATTCTTTTGTTTCAAGATCTCTCTTTCTCAAACAAGTTTTTTTCTAATAAACTGCCTTATCCATTTAGATATCAAAATGTTTTCATCGCATCTTTTTCTATAGCAATCTTGAGGTCATTCGAATAGCTTAGCTTTTCTATCTCAACCTTAAAATATGTATCACTGATGAATTGTCTTCCTTCCTCGATTTCAATCTCAATACCTTTTTGATTAATTGGATTTTCCATTTCAGTTACGTGATGATTTGTTTTCTTCGTCACCTCAAACTCTTTCCTTCTCGTACTCAGTCTCAAGTGTTTCCCAATGAATAGTATTCTCCATTCTCTCAAAGTATTTTTTAACAAATTTCCTTTTCCATTATTTCAAATTCTTTCTTCTTCCATCTTAACCTCAATAGCTTTCTGATTAGGGAAAGAATCAAAGTAAAAAACATGAATCTTTGTTGAAGGAGGCCGAACGAATTCTATTACAGAAATAGTTTTTAGAGAAAGTGAAACTATAACAATAAAAACATTTAATTTAGTAATAATTTTTCACAGGACGTCTTTTAAAATCAATTTAAATATCGACGTTTCACTATATGCTATTAATAGAAATGGATCGACTTGAATAGTTTATTTCAGTTTTGTGAACGATTACATCGTTTCGCTGGTCGTGCAACTTGTAATTACAAAATTCGTAAGCTCCGATAATATCTGATGTTTGTTTACCTCGATGACGACGCTTAGCGAAACTTTATTTTTCCACGAAACTCAGCCTTAATCCGTTATTTTGCTTGAGTCGTGGCCGTGAAGTAAGCCCGATTCTCAGCCGGCCTAAGTGGATTTTCAATGGCACATCGGCACGTAATTGCATTGGAACAACACGCCATCATTAATTACTTCGCCCTATGTATGCCGAGCACTTAGCCCGCTTGCAAAGGCGCGCAAACCCTGCTTCATAAACTCCGCGGCCCTTCTCCTTCGCTTAAGAAAATCATACACCGTAAAATATGTTAAAGAGTTGTTTGTTTCCAGGTTTCCATTTTCTTTACGCTTTACTGCTAACAAGATCTTTCAATTACTGCATCTATTTTCCGGAAACGATTAATCAACGGAAGGGCTGAGGAAAACTTTCGGGTTTCCAGATGAGTTAGTCACAGAAGAAATTTAGGTCAGTGTTGGGAAGTATTCATGCAAAATTAACTTACAATTAGTATGTATTTATGATGTTTGTATGAAGGTGTAATTTATTTATAGCATAGAAGCGTTTATAGACAGGAGATCAATTGCAAGTTTAAAATGGAAAGTTAATGTTCTTGTACCCAAACTAACTTATCCGTATAAAATTTTAAGATAAACATAAATACTTCATCACACTAGCAACAAATAATCATCAAGAATTGCAAGAATACAAAAATTCAAATGACGGTGAATATAAATGCATCAATCAAAAAAAAAGTAATTGAAGCCAGAGGAAAGACCTTGGAGGCACAGAAAAGGATGTCTCAAGATGCAGAAGAAATGGTTCCAAATAGATAAAATACAGTGAAGAAAGAAGAAGTAGAAGAAGAGATTCTTATAGATACATTTATAATCGGTTTATAATTGTATCTATAAGAATCTCTTCTTCTACTTCACTGTGCTTTATCTATTTGGAACCACATCTTCTACATCTTGGAACTTCGCTTTGCTTCCAAGATCATTTCCCTAATATCTACCCACTTCATTCATTTATCATAAAATTTTCACAAATTTTTTTTCTTTTCTCTTGCTTCAATTACTTTTTCTTTGAATCATGCATCTACATATATTAACTATCATTTGAATTTTTGTATTTTTGCAGTTCTTGATTAATATTTGTGGCTGTTCGGATGTAACAAGGAATCTATTATTGTTGAAATAGTTTTCTCTTTTCGTCGTGTTCGTGTAATAATCTCATTTCAAGCTGTTTCAAACCAGGAATATATATTAACAGTTTTACTTTTCCACACAAATATATTGGTAAATAGGCGCTGCCTAAGCAAGAGACAAACTGATTTTTACAAGAAACCCTAAGACGGTAATCGTGTAAAACTGATTAATTAATTAAGGCCGCAGGACCAAAGCGTTTAATTAACAATTACAATTTCCAACTGCATTAATCAGACTGTGAATTCGATGTTGACTCGGGGCGATGTAGATGCCATAATTCGGTTCGCACGATTAATTAGATTGTTATCAATTATTCACGTATTCAAGAGGTGTACTTTCTTCAAAGTGAGAATAAGGATTTAAACACACATTTCTAAAATAATATGTGAGCTCTCTGAAGAAAAATACTAATTCCTCTCATTTTAAAATTTGTGGTCACATATTTCATAAAAATCATAAATGCAAAAGTTTATTTTCACATGAATTACTTAATGAAACTAAATCGCTTGGGCCAAAAAGATGTGCGATTTTAAAAGCACTACTGTATCCGAACGGTACATGATAGTGAGGCGCGTGTAGTGGGGATAAGTAGTTTGGTTCTTGGAAAGTTGGTCATAATGGAGCGTTTTACGGGTGAGCAACGTGCGTTCTGCGTGAAAAATTATTACAAAAATGGCGATTCGTGCACTATTGTGAGCCGTTTATTTCGCTCCCAGTACAGATTACATGACTTAAATCAGTGTTCCAGTGAAAGTGTGATCAGGTCGTGGGTCAGGAAATTCGAGGCTACGGGTTCCACACTTAACTAGATGCCTCCGGGACGCCTCAGGTCAAAACGCACAGAGGAAACATCTCGCGAAGTTAGCACTTCCGTACAACGCGATCCCGGGTTATCAACTCAAAAGAGATCAGCTGGACTTGCCGTATCAAGAACATCTTTGCGGCGTATTTCGGTAAAAGATCTAAAATTCAATTAGTGCAGGAATTAAAGCCCAATGATCTCAATCTACGCCACGATTTTGTCGAAACAATGTTGGAGCGCTTTCAAAGTTTGAGCAATATTTTCCTTTCAGACGAGGCCCATTTTCGCCTAAATGGGCATGTAAAAAAACAGAGTTGTCGTTATTGGGCCGCACACAATCCCAAATCAAAACACCAAAAGCCCCTGCATTCGCCCAAAGTTACAGTTTTGGTGGCTATTTTGGCATATGGAATCAGCGGTCCCTATTTCTTTAAGAATGAACGAGGCCAGACTGTAAAAGTAAATTCTGACCGCTACCAAACAATGTTACGAGATTTTTTCTTCTCGCAACAAGCATTTAATACGCGGATATGGTTTCAACAAGATGGCGCGACATGCCATACATCTAATGAGTCATTGGCAGTCATAAACGAGATGTTTGAAGGAAAATTGATATCGTGCCGAGGAGATATTCCGTGGCCTCTCAGGAGATCAGACCTGACCCCATGAGATTTCTTTCTCTGGGGATACTTGAAGAGTCGCGTTTACACCAATAAGCCAACCACGGTGGCCCAATTGAAGATGAATATTCATGAGGAAAAGACTGCTATTCCACGTGTAATGTGCCAGCGAGTTTTCGCAAATTTAAGGTCCAGATTCGAGGAGTGTTTGCGTCAAGATGGCGTACATCTGGATGGTGTTATTTTCAAAAATTAAATATTAATATTAATTATAATAATAATTTCCCGTCTGTCTACTTCAATTTAAATATATATTTGTTACGATACTGCTTTTTGTTTTTTTTTATTAATCATATCCACTCAACTTAATGGCCCACTCTAAAATATTATCTTCCAAAAAAAAAAACTACCCCCGAGGTTGTAACTCTCTCACTTTCACTTTGAGACCGGGTTATGTACTAAGGTTGTCTGAACTTTGATGTTCTCAAACTATTTTCCTGAATATTATCAAGTAGCTTTACTGAGTTTTATATTTTCACAACAGTTTTTTCCTTTAATTTAAGAAATCTTGATGTTCAAAGGGCAGGCTGTGTTCGTACATTCATTACAAGAATGAAACTTTTCTTCTTTTCTTCTCTATACCATTTACTCTTATGGATGGATTTTGGTACGTTTTTATTATTTTCTCCATTTCTTCTCTCATTTCTTTCATTTCTTCTACTGTCATTTCTTTTTTACCAACTTCAATTATCCTCTTACTTATACTTGGCAAGTGAAATTCTTGCCCTATACCTCAAGGGTTATAAATTGGACAGTGACAAAATGCTACAATAAAAGCAGTTTTTAAGCAAAATAGTACCAGGCTAGTTTGATTTTTCTTAATTGAAATGTCCTCATTGTTACGCATGATTCCGTAGCTCTTTCTTGGCGTCATTAAAATCTCTTATCTATTTCACTTCCTATTCCCAAGTTGACTTTAGCTTCCTCAATCTACGTGTTTTAGAATTTTTACCTTGCAAGCAAAGCTCGCATCTAATCTTGCTCGTAATATTTGAGTTCTTAAACGTTGTCTTGGGCCTCCTCTTACTCTCCATACTCCATTTTATTGCAATAGCGCAAATATTTTCATAAATATTTATTTTCCAATGTATCTAAAAGTAAGGACAGGCTTGAGCCCGAAAAGGAAAAGACAAGCTGGGGCTACATCGAATTTTTTGTCCTGAAGACGATTGAAGCTATGTTCGTGTTTGAAGATGTAAAAATGAAAACTATCGAAAGTACTCTGAACGTTAAAAATAACATCTTCCCAATAAAGAAGTATTTTAAGTCGCGATCTGGAAAGTAAACAAACACGTGTTGAATTTTATTTCATGTTTTTATTTTGTGTTTGTTTGCCTGCAGCTTGCTCGGTTGCTTTTCAGGAGAGATTAGGTCGCAATTTAACATTTATTTGATTGATTGATACCCCCATATTGGGCGCAAACTTATTTTGATATACCGACCGAGTTCTGATCGAAATGAGGCTTCGTCTTTCTTTATTGAGTAAATCTTGCCTCTGATTTCTTCCAGAACTGTCTTCACTTATCACGCTCTCTGCGAGTCCGCTGTAACTTCAGTTGCGGGTGTAATCGTAGCTTACGGTAGAGGGTGCGGCTCCTAAGGTAAAGACACTACGGGGTAGTTTCCCACCCAACAAACGAGGGAAGGTCCCCTTCAGAAAAATTACCGGTTCACTTCTCGACTATATTGAGCACTTTACAATTTGAACCACCTTACCTAGCTGCCACGTTTCCCCAATCGATTTCCCCGCGTAATTATCCGTAGCTCAGAAAGTAACCCCGTTAGTAATTATATACATCTATCCCGTGCCAATATATGTAGTTTACTCGTTTTATACACGTTAATTACTTTATTATGGGTTACAAAATTAAATGTTCTATAATACGAAAGCTTTTTCTTTAAGAAAATCGATGGGTTCTGAACAGATTATCACCAAATTAAAAAAAAAACAATCCTTGGCAAGTAACCTTGCAATTAAAGTTCAAGTTTCTTTTCTTATATGTATGTGCATGCATAGGTGTGCATAACACGTAACGTAAAAATATTTACAGCATACGAAAATACTCAAGCCACCCATTCAATAGTCTTTATCTTTTATGCACGATAAAAGTGTATATTGTATTTACATCATTCTTGCGGATACTTCTATCGTTATATGTATAAGGAGAGTTTAATAATGTCTACATCGATATATCCGCAGCATCATAAAATTGGTGCAGTTGTAATGTACCTGTATTTTTGGCGATCTTTCATAAGATAAACATAACTAAAAATATAAAGTAATATGTAATCATATTTTGTGGTGTACGAAACAGAATCGAATATTAAATAAAATCAAAAAAACTTATGTATTGCTTGATAAAGCTAAGAAAAACATATTACTGAACCAATAGTACTTAGATTAAAGTTTTGTAACGTGATTTTGAAATTATAATGTCAGGTTCAAACAAATTTGAATGCCGTGACTTATTTCCAAGAACCAAAAACAATAAAATAAAAATCTCAAACCGTTATACTGTTTAAACTTAATCGCACTCGAAAACTTAATGAAAGGACCGACCGCGCGAAAGTTGCGACAAGGTAAAATAAATGAAATTATTAATAGTTTTCCGCCTTCGAGTTGAAGTAGTACTTCCACCGAAGAAGTCCCGCCACCGCTTTTTACACGACTCTCCACTTTACATTTTTCCAGTATTATGCAAATAAGAAAACATTAATGCAAATATCGGGCCGCAACTACAGAATATTTTAAAACTTCCTGCTTTCTTGTTGTATGTAAATAAAGTGACGAAAGTACAGATATGAAATTTATACTAAAACAACACCCTGTTCCCGTTCGTATTGTTATTAAATTGAAAGTGGGAGTTTCACACAACTTAATTAAAAAATAATAACGAAGCTTCGCAAAATCGGAATTAGATGACAATTTATTTTACAAGCGAAACGCCCGCAAGTACAAAAACATTAATGTCTGTGTATGTCACTGTGACTGCAATAACTTACTTCTCCTGTCTGATCAGTTTATCATCATCATCATCCCCTAAATATACTAAAAAATAGGCAGATTGTGGCCTAAGCGAAGACTCATTTCTTTTTAATTGTTGAGAAAAGCTAAAACAACACAGAAGAAACGTTGAATTAAGTCAATAGTATACCCATACTAATTTTTATAAATACTTAAAGACAGTTGAGGGCCCAGTCTAAGTCTATAAATGTAACGTGAGAACTTAAACTCTTATCCATAATAATATTTTCCACAGCTCACTCTATACTTTTATAATTAAAAAAATGAATCATTAAACGAATAGTTAATATTAAGTCGATAGTTACAATGCAACTAGCATATATTTTCGGCGTGTGACTTACATCAACGAAGATGTCAGCCAACGTATACGTGTGATTTTTATAAAGCCGATCAGTAAGCTGGAAAACACTGCTGGACAAACTCGGGATTACAGGCAGTGATTTATGTCCTACAAAAGTGTCAGCGTATGAAACTCATCCTTGTATCTCTCTATTTTTGGGCAAGGAGATCAAATAGAATACACAATTTCGGCTTACTTCATGCGAGGACGCCTTCGCACACATCATTACGAGGACATCACGTAGGCGTCTATGTTTCGAACTAAATTTGCAATTAAAACCTGTTGCCAGCGATATTGCTTTCGAATTAATCACGTTATCAAGACGGCCTGCGTTCTGAAGGGGTCGAATTTGTAACCGTTGCCCTGTTTATTTGGCTTGCCGCGGTCGGAGCTCAAGGATCAAAGGACTTAAGCCGGATTCGGTGTCCCGATTATCTGCAGCACAAAGTCGGGGATAATTGGCATTGATTAGCGAGACAGCGATATCTTAAGCGAAACCAATACTGATATACTACTTGCATGCGAGACCCTTTAGTCCGAAAGCAATTTTGGTTAGTCCTACACAGGTCATAAAATAAATGATGGGAGTGAGTCAAGTGAAAGGGAAACTTTGCGGCCTTACCTATAGGAGAGTCGTCCCTGCATGCGCAAATCATCTGTTTGCGTGCCAGACATCCCTTGTGTGAATCACCACATACAAGGGAAGCAGCTGAAACGCATAACTGCCCTTGATTCATTGGGCGTAACGAAACTAATAACACGTATGTAGAGTGAGTAATAATATCACAGTTAACAATCTTTAAGTGACTAATTCAATTTTCTTTATGTGAATCTATTCTACTTTCAGTTAAAAAGACGATAATTTAATTTAAACTTAATCATATCAAACTCCAAGCAATGAGTACAAATTAGATAGTTATCACAAATGATAAAAGAAAAGATAAACGCAGCTTCTCATGCAAATAAAAAAATATTAGAAAGTAACAGCTTTATTTATAAGGAACATAGAACAAACAAAGGATAAGGAATTGCAGACGAAGATATAATTAAAGCAAGGAAGAATTTACCCTTGAGAAAAGTGGCAACACCAACACACAAAATATGAATACAATTAAATAGCTATGCCTACATGAACTTGTACTTTAAATTAAAAAACAAAATAAAATTTTCTTTTTTCTTCTTTTTTTTTAAAGTCATGCTTAAATGAAAAATAATTCATGAGTAAATGAAACCTTCTTATCAAATCTGGTATTCCTCAAGGCAGAGTCACGAGACGAGCCCTGCTCTTTTTATACTCGTATACTGCCACAAATGATGCTAAGGTGCATGGTTTATTTCTTTATTTATACTTATTGATACCATGTGATAATTAGTATGTATGGGGTAGAATGATTTGCTGACTTCAGCAGACAGGAGTAATAAAACCTCGAGTGGCGAGTAAAGCGGGGAGTCCGTGCCCGATTCTCGTGGAAGATAGTTACGTGGGGGGATCGGAGAAAAAAGCGGCCACTGAGGGTAAAGATCTGATCCTGTCTGCTGAAGAGACGCAAGGAGGTTTTAGATTAATAAAGGGCAAAACAGGTACGCACTTTTTATTTACTTTGTCGCCCTTAAGGTACCTCCGCTGTTAATTAGCAAGTGCTCCCTCTGAGCAACCCCCCAGCGACCCTTCAAAAAGGGTTTACTACTAGAAGAAATAATTTCATAGGCGCATGTGCAGCTGATGAGTTTCTTCTGGTATTTTAGAGTACTTTACAAAAGGGAATTCACATTTAAGGAAGATCTAGTTTTTATCACCGAATCTCAAGAAGAAATCCAAGATTGAGCATAAACATACTTACACAAGGTGTTCATTTAAAATTAGGTTCTCCAGTTTCAAAACATTAAGGATACCTCAAACGGTATTGATTTCGATGAAGAAAAACTTCATGGCATCTTAGAAGCATATGACCGTTCTTTTCAGCGTCTTGGACGTGTATATAATTTGGAAATCGATCAGTGTCTCAATCGTGTTAAAAGTGTACCCGGTGCAGATAATAAAAGTAGTAAAATGGAAAATGCTCAGAAAAATAATTGTTTTCATTGTTCTCTATAATCATCGTTCCTAAGTACTTGAAACTTGACCTGTTCCATCATTTTTCCATCTCTTTTAATGTTGTGTTTTCCTTCTTCCCTTGAAATAAGCATGTTTCTCGTCTTCGCAAGATTTATCTTCATGTTTTCGTGTTTTAGTTTTTCTTTGAAAATATTTATGTCGTTTTATAATTTCTGCAGTTCTTGAACATAATATTTGTCACAACATTTGTCATTGAATTTCTTATAAATGATAGGCATGGTTTAGAAATAATTTTATCATGTAATTTTGTATATCAAAAAATATCAGTAATTTTGTATTTAAACGAAAAACATTTCATTAAATCAAAGCTGATAAATTCGTTAAATTCACGCATGTCTACACCAGTGATGTCGATGGAACAGAATTGGCTTTAACAGCTAACTTTGAATTTATATTATTTTTATTAACATCAATCATACGAGTATGTAAACGTTTCACGCTTTTTTTAAATTAAATAATAATAATTTGCATTTCGAAATGAAGTTGTAGTATAATCAATATACATCTAGTGTACACGCATGTCATTATACAGAGTAGTTTTATGTAAAATTCAAAATAAAATTAAATAAATGTATAAGATTACTATGGTGGAGTTTCGTTCTGAAAATAAATTTATTTAAAAGTGTGTGTCCAAAATATGAAATATATGAAATCAAGGATATCGAATTTGGTATAAGAGGTGCGTCTTCAGTATATGAACTCCAACCTAATTTTCAATACCTTATTCATATCGCAGACCCGTGCCTGGGCAACATAATAATCCGGATTCATTCTGTCCGTTCCGTGGGGTGACTGAAATTCGCGTACCCGGTCACTGTATTCTTCTTATCGCGATACGTCTTACCAGCCCTTGTCACCGCCTAACGTAATAAATTTACTGCCTGAATACCTTGCTCTGACTCAGGAAGTCTTTCCAATAGCCGAGCTCTTTCAGCGGGAATTTACACCCGCCATCGTTTATTTTCCTTACTCTGCCATTATCTAAAATTGCATGTTCTGTTGGTGCGCTGCTCTTCAATTAAATATACGTTGCACACACGCGACTTCATCCCGTCGCACTATTTAAGCAAATGACATGTTTCTACTTGACTTATACTGTCAGAATTTCGATGTTAATTCTGAAGACATACATGTATTCTACTAATAGTTTCCTGAGAAATTACACTTCGCACATTAAAGATGATAAAAGAAATAAGAGTGTCATATGAGCTTGAAGTTCTATCAAATAACTTTGGACACATAAAAAAGAAAGAAGAACATTCCGGGCAAAAGTTAAAAGTAACATTTTAGGCGCCTTCAAGATCGACGTCGATAATTTTTTAAACGAGAGGATAGATCGAAGCCGACGATAAATGGACGGCCCCAATTCTCAGCAAATCTGTCGCCCGGCAACATTCGTGCGACTTTTCTGTAAGTCAAATCCGCTTTAATATTTCAGGTCGATGTAATAATCCGGAGCATCGTAACCCCCTCGGGGGCATTCACAGCCCCCGTTACAATCTTGTTAATGGACCGGTCTCACAATTGGGTGTTTATTAATTGCACTCCTCCCGAGAAACGTTACGCTGTTAATTGGTTACGAGTTCTAAATTATAAAGAAGTTCATTTTTTTGCGATCTACAAAACGGAAAAATTGAAGTGCTGCGCCTCGCCTTTCATTTTAAGAGGCAATGTGTAGACAATACACAATGAGACATAGATTTCCTATGAGAGGCTATGTATCCTATCTCGGAAACGTGGCTTCCTGCTGCTGTCTTCGCGGAAAATGTCGGCCTGTTTTAAGTATAATAGAGGGAATTTCCTTTTGTTGGGAATCACGCTCTGTTTCACTCTTTGCGCCGGAAGATTTAAAAATGAAATAAATTACTTGTTGAAACAGGTAATCTTTAACACGGAAGTAAGAAAGGAAAACGGTTACAAAAATCAATTAATGAGGAGACTATGAAACGAATAAGTTCTAAAAATAATAACCTATTGAAATATGTTTTGAACGAATTACCAATTACTTGAGGCGAAACTTTAGGCTTTTTGAATAAGTGGAATTATACTTCACTGGAAAGTAAAAACATTACAGGCCAATAATAAGCACTGCGAACAAAGTGTAGTGATCGAGTTAAAACATCACAATTGGTTAGGATTAAGTGATTGTGTCGGTAACAGTCACAGACATGCAATGTACACTCAGAGTCAACAATTCCGTAATCTCTTAGTCTAAGATAAATAAAATAAAATATGGTATATTGCTATAAAACTCGCCTTCGACAATGTCTAAGTCTGTAAGTCAATTTTACATTACAAATTAGGATGTAATAAAATCTCCCAGTAGGTGTCAAAAGGAAGACAACGAAAAGTAAAAGAAATTAACTCTTTTCAATATGTAAACCTCCACCTAGACGATTCTTCTTCTGGTCGTGTGAAATATAAAAGAAAATATGGGGGTGATATAGCCGCACGAAATGTGTTGGAAAGACAAATTTTCTTGATGACATTTCCATCTGTACGAGTCCTTTGAACGCTAACGTTGAATGATGGCGGTCCGCATGCATCACAGGACATAGGAAGGAAGCTGAAATTCCTTGGTCGCATGTGTTTGAGCCTCCTACACTTACATTTGAATATAATAAATGCGTAGGAGCTTTCCGATATGTATTTCCAGACGTTGCCTTCCTCACTTTTACAGATCGCTCAATCCAAATGTTTCAGGCCAAGTAAGAAATTAATACCTATGTCGCAGCTTTAAATTAAATAAATAATTGGGCACTATCAAAGGGACAATTTTAGAGTTTCTTAAGGAATGTAAACTGTAAAGCGTGTGTTTAATTAATTTCATTGTTGTTTTACTAATGTAACTATTCTCGTTTCGCAAATGGAAGTTTGAGGTTACTGTGATAAGATACAAACAAGCCCGAGCTCTGTTTAAGTTTTCTCGAGTGCCGTTCGTACCTGTACCTACGAGAACATAAATTTCAGAAATTATACCTCGTATCTTGGTAAATGGACTTTGTTATACTGTTAAAGTTAGCAGCTGTTTTATATCCATATCTTGTAAACGATTGTTTAAAAAATAAATAAATATTGAATTTTATTTTTAAGATGCCTTTACTAGAAGCGAAATTAAATAATTAAAAACACATGAAAGATGTTCAAAAAGTTTCCAACTTTCCAACAAATTTATTTATATTTAAAATAATAAATAACCGAATGAGAACTTTCGTGCTATACACGAATACATTATTATGTAGAAAAAAAAACTCAAATAATCATTTGATAAACAATAAAAAAATGTACGTTTCGTAATTATAATGTTTAAATAGAACGAGACGATGATTTTCCACTGAGAAAACGCAAGGACTTCCGGCCTCTGAATTAAATTCACGAAATCCTGCTAATGAGGAAGTTTTAAGGAATTATTTGTCTTAGTTATGCTTTGAGAGTGTTTTTTAAAGAAGATTTTCATTTTAATCAGCTTACCAAGTTCACGCTGCCTATTGTCAACACAAAATATGATTCAACCAACAATGGATCATTCTGCCTTTCGGTTTGCTGTGTCTTTAACACGTGTAAGATAATTAGGGAAATGAAGTCTGAAAATTTACTGCGCTGAAATTATTTTATTATCACCGCCCGCTTTCGGAGAAACAGAACATTTTAAGGACACAAAACGAGCGCGAAAGAGACAGAAAACGTGATTAATACAGTTGGTCAAGTTCTGCCGCGAACAAAGCCATTAGTAGCAGAAAAAGTATATTTTGAACGATTTATTTAGCCTTCTTTGGTACTTTTCTTTAGGTTACAGAAAGCCGAAGTCTGCAAGTAATGTAAAATAAGATTTACAAGGGTATTTACACGGGAGAAAAACTTTTCAAAATATTCGATAAATCGAACTTAAAAAGTGGATTCTATAATCTCATGTGATTTGAGTCCTCTTTAAATAATTTCTGATTTACTGCATTTAAAAACCTGGTTATCATTATTTTAATTTATCACCTATGTAAAATTTGAATTCTTAATTAAAAAAAGCTTCAATATCTGAACTTTTCAAATACAATCATTTATTAGCTTAATCATCAATTGCCACGTTCGAACGGTCCAAATGAAACGCCATCACGTAACATCCAGCAGACGCAGTAAATTTTGTGTAAATATTTGCAAAGGATAAAAAGTATTCGTCAGCTCTCTTTTAACAGTATTTATTTGTATAATACCCTCATGGCTCCTGCGGGAAATCACTTCTGCCGGTGGCGCATCATCAAGGAATAAATGGATCAATCCAAACTGCGACTGTATGTTAAAACCGTTCATTAACGAGTGGCTGATTGTTATGCGAACCACTAGCATTGATTTCGAATTTCTTCGCGAATTTTTCATTGGCAATAAAAATATTTTCCAGCAATTCCTGATATAGAGATTGTATTCCAAGAGCTTCTGGCATAAATAATTTGAATGCATTCTATTTTAATTTGGATCTATTCGTTCTTAGATTGCAATTTCTTTTGAAAACAAATTAAAAAAATCTAGATGCAATTTTGCTGTGCATAAAAAGCAACCTGCTTCAATTTCCTTCTTGTTTGATGTGCCTTCTAATCTACCCCCAAATTTATAGCTTTCATCCAAAGCGAACCATAGATAGTTTCAGCTCATTTTACCTGGTTTCACGATGACATAAAGTACACGTGAATTGAATTAATTTATTATACACAGTAAAAGCGCTTTACGTGTGCATTTGTGTACTGTAAATAACGAGGTGAAAAAATGACCGGCTGGAAACGTTTTTTAAGTGACACACGGGTATTGTGTTTGATGAATATTCGATGGACTCAGTTTATATGGTGCATTATCGGCGAACAAAATATATGTGTGAAATATTCCAAGTGGAGTAAATAACTTTTTAAACCGGAATATTAAAAGCTTTTTTTTGTAATACCGTTTAATACTGATACAAATTTAAAATTTTTCAGCTTCGAGTAAAATCAATAGGACAATCAGATGAATCTTGGCTATGAAATTGTTTGTTTCAGAAAGCAAACTATCTGTCTGCGTATACCATTTGACGACGCCACTGTGGTTTGATGAAGAGCAACAGAGAGTGTATTCTGGATTCTTGATTTGGTGAGAGGGTGAATAAGTATTCACGTGCACTTAGGCCCCAATTAGGCCCATTGTACTACACCCAGGTTCAGCGGTGTTTGACTGTCAGCGTTCCTCGAGCCATCCCAACCTTTCGATGAAGCCAAGAACGTCCGACAGAGGGGCACTGCATATTCCAGCCATGTCAGGCCAGAGCTCCCCTAACGTGGGACCTCTGATCAAGGCGAGTGCGGGGCAATCACAGAGGAATGCTCAGCTGTTTGTTGCTTTAAGTTACAGCCTCTACAGATTGGATTATCTGCTAAACCAATGCGATGCATATGTTTGTTTAGTTTACAATGTCCTGTTACAATTCCTACGAGTAGACATAGTCTTCTTCTAGGTAGTTGCATGCAGAATAGTAGGGTAGTTTTTGGTAATGATTACCAAATTCCGCCCATTGCACGGTGACATTGCCAAAAACCGACGCATGCCTTTGCTACTTTTACATATACATTACATTAAGATGTTTAGCCCAATTCAGTTTCCGGTCAAAAATGACTCCCAGATATTTGACTTCGTCTGAAAAGGTTAGTTCAGTTTGAAAAAGTTTGGGGACTCTACGAATCTCAACTTTCTTCTTTTTTGTGAACAGAATCATTTCCGTTTTCGGTCAGTGTGACTGCTGTTTGCACTTGTTCATGTTTTCCATTAAGCAAGATAGTTATGTCATCTGCAAATCCTACTGTGTAGAAGCCTGCTCCATTAAGTCGACGGAGGAGGCTGTCTACTACTATGTTCCACAGTAGGGGTGACAGAACGCCACCTTGAGGAAAGTCTTTAATCTATATAGGTCTCTTATTGCATGTTGCCATTTAAGTATCTCCTGATAAACACATAAGTAGTGGGTCGTTAATTATGTTTCTAGATAATTCTGAAAAGTGAGGAACTTTTAAGTCATCTTATTTACATGTATGTTTCCATTAACATAGATATCGTCACGCAAAATGGGTCAGCTATCTATATTACAGCTTGTAATTTGTAATACGGATATCCTTTCGCGTGCAAGTAGCACAGATGTCGAAATTTTATTCGGCGAATGTGCTGTCAGGATGCGTGTAAGCCGAGTCCGACAATAAAAAACAACAAACCCTTCATGCAGGAGGACGTTGCTGACCCTTTCAAGCTCAAGCAACGAATGAATCGATAGCGTAGCTCTCGATTATCTTACCGCACTAAAAGCACGCTGACCGCTGAATGTAATTTACATTGATTTGGAGTTTAATGAAAGTTTAAGTAACGCTCGCTTTGTTTGGCCGAATCGTGAACTGGCCCGCAATATTATCTAATAACACCGGAACGCCGCTTTAAGCCCAGATTATATACGGATCGCCACGGATAATTAAAGAAAAGCTGCACTTTGCATTTTACTTGCCAACTCGAATCACAGTTATTTGCTCTAAACCCCAATTAGCAGCGACCCCCGAGGCTGATTTACTCAGCACTTTGCACCTGGACCAGGAAGTTTTATCCCTTCCTGCCTACGCTCGATGGTCGGCAAATTTCGCCGTTGATTCTAATCGCGTTTGTCTACCAAATTAATTGTTCACCGATGAGAATTGCAGCTTCTTAATCATTGTTGCCAGTGATCGTAACTAATAAATTGCTTATTTCAATCAATAATATCTAACTAATCTTCGTATTTTCTTGCTTTTTCGTTTTCCACTCCGCACTTTTATTATTTGACCACAGACACTATTTTCCGCCGGCGAGATTATCTGTACCACTTAAATTCTAAGCGGAAATTGGTAATTTAAACCACACAATAAATATAAGAACTATAAACACGCTGCTTGTCTGCAGACACAACTACTCTGTGATTGGAATCGGGAAAATAGTGGGACGATTTCTTTTCAAGGAATTACAGCTTATTATCGTCGTATCAACGAAATAAAGCAGCTATTATTCTTTTATTGTCAACAAGCGTGTACTCTATGTTTTGTTCTTTCATCATTCAATGTCATCATAATAATAGCAAACATTTACTTGAAAAAAATATTTTTAAAATGAATTTGAATTGAATTTGAATGAAAGATATTGGATAAGGATGCAAGTAAAAATTAACTTATTAGATCTTATAATAAAAACAAAACATAAATGTTCAAATACAGAATTCTTTATTATTTTTTAATTTATTTGTAATAACTGGAACATAGAGTGTTCCGTCTAAGTAAATCGCTTTCTATTGATGTTGGGCAGAAAAATCAAGTAGTATTGACCTGGACATGAGTATATCTTGACCTTATACATGGTGTCGTCTCATAAAAGAGAACAACAGTGGATAGGTGACAGCCTATACTTGTTGTAAACTTTCAGCCAACTTTCATCATTAATGACAACGAATCAGCACCAACAGAACCGAACATACTATGTTGTTGCCTTTGCGACAATAAAAAGTTTTTTTTAAGTTTAAATAAAAACTTTAATATTTCTCAATGACAAATTATGCAAGTTTACATGAAACTATTGTTTTAAATATTAAGTAACAAACATAATTAAACAAATGAAAGGAATTGCCAATTGTGTGAACAATTTAGTCTAGTGAGTTCTGACAAATTCATAGTATAAAGGTTCAGATGTCTACCATTACTTTTATATAAGAAATTATGTGTTTTCCTAATTATGCCATCTTCTATAACTGATGGTGTTGGTGAAGTTATGGTTGTTACAGCGAGAGCTTGTTTTTGAAATGTTGGATTCTAGTTGTCGACTGTAAACCTCCCGCAATCAACTCTGGTGATCACACCCCTTGTTCCAGAAGTTCCAGTTTCTCATCCTCCAGAACTTCATTGAACTTGTTTTGAAACCAACTTTCGATTCTGGGAGAGAGCAAATCTTCAAAGAGTGTCATCATACGAATCCAAATCAAAAAGAAACATAACTTAGAAATTTATTTGTGAAAAGGTGAATATTGCTTTTCTAAAGGATTATAAATGTATACATTTTTTTGTATTAATAATAATTTACTTCGTGATTTGTTATACTTCAATTAAATTTTGCACATTAAAGGAAAATTATGATCTCCAGGTACTTCATCATAAATGGTGCTATTAGTGAAAAATATTTTTTTGTTAAGAAAAACATGACGGGAACGATTAAAAAATGTAATCGTCACCACCAGACTGACACACATACCAGTCCCAAAGCACTTCCGATGTGCAACATCCTGGAGGTTTTGAAATTCTTTGAAGGCACCTCCAAAGCCAAACTTCTTAGACCAGGAACAAGTCTATTTTAGCCAATTTGATAACATGTACGGTTTCATTTGTTTGACAACTGGAATCAGAATTACGTGGGGAATCATTTGAGATCAAGCACGAATGGGAGAGGCAAAGGATTAAATTTAAATACGTGTTGTCACAAAAACTTATGTATCCATATTCATTTGTATGACACGTTCAAGTTTTTTTTTTGACACAGCTTATAAAACATAAGCAAGGTTGAATTGGGTGGAGTCGAAGCAAATATACGCGTTCGAAAGTTTCTAAGCGACATTAAACTTTTGTATTTCGCGCGTCCCTTTTTTACCTTGAATAATTCTGCGCTCCCTGCATAATATAAGGTAGATGAGAATAACCCAGGAATTAGCTCGATTTGGCAATATTTGCTTTGATCGCGGAGACGATCCGGGACTAGTCCTTGACAAATAAATTAAAAATACACGACTATAAAAGCAGCGACATCTCGTCAGCTGTTAGTTGTCTTGTTGTGAGTGTGTTATATAAGGCTTAACTCACACGTAACGCTTACATTAGGCTTAACTCACACGTAACGCTTAAATTAGGCTTAACTCACACGTAATACTTTGTTGCGATTTTCTTGTGGTTATTTTGTGGTTAGTTATTCACGGCATCAACCACTGCGCCAATCACCGTATAAAATTGACATCAACCACAAAGAACCATTTTAATTTTAGTTATAGTTAATGCTTTTGTTGTGATTATACGTTTTTAAATTTAAATTTGAAATAAAAATGTAAATATTTAAAAAATCAAGTTTTCTTGCCAGATGAAAATTATGAAAATTAATTAAAATTGTGTAACTGGCAGTATAGAAAAAAAAAAAAAAAAAAAAAAAAAAAAAAAAAAAAAAAAAAAAAAAGAAAGGTAAGTTTTTCTAAATTTTTCAATAAACCAAAATTTTTTAAGGTACAGAGTTCTGATGAAGCCCAATAAGGCCGAAATACATGTATAAACTCTTTCTATACTGCCAGTTACACAATTTTAATTAATTTTCGTAAATATTTAAGTTGATGTCTTGTTCATTTATTCAACGCTCTCCCTGTATAGCTTCGGGGGGCGCACCACAGTTTGAGAACCGCTGCGCTAGTGAAGTGTTCGTAAATATTAGTTTGGTGTACACAAAATCGCAAAAAATTCGACAGATTATTAATTTTATAGTAAATAAACATTTTAGAACTTATTTTTAAATAACAATAAAAATAATTATGTCTTCAATTGTTTTAAACTGATTTGTGAATTTAATCAAACAAATAGTCATATTGTTGCGCACAGAATTATTATTATTTTTTTTTATTTACTTGTATACATAAGTAATTATCTACGAACGTGCAAAGAATCCAAGAACGTTCAAAGAGAAAAAGGTTACGCCCTGAACCTAAAGAAATTTCATGTTTATAGACAAATATGTACAGTATAAGCAAATACATTTGTTCTTAACAAATAACGTAGCAATATATAACTTTTAACAAAATTAAAGCCAATAAGAGGAACACCCTATATAAGAATCTTCACTGTTTGGAACAAAAATTGTACACACGAGGAATCAAGACTTTAACTAAAATTTCCTCGAAACTAAAAATAATAAAAATTCACGTACGCAATAAGATTTTCTTTTAGTCGAAATTAAGCATTAAACTTATGTGAAACTTTGCCCTAGGCGCGAACACCAGCGGAAGTGCTGAACAGTTATTTAAATGAGTTCTTTTCCGCAAAAGCAGAGCGCCTTCTTAATTAACTCAAAGCCGAGATGTTTATTCTGTAGGTAAACGCAACAAAAACACTTGAGCTAAACTTCGGCCGGCAGACGAGAGGAATTAATCATTAGCCATTCGGCAAAACTACATTTCTCTGGAGTGCTTTATGATTTATTTTTTTGCCTCCCTCCGCGGAAAATCAAGAGCTGCAACGTTCGCAATTAAAAGCGGCTAATTATTCCGGCCGAAACTGCAACGCTTTCGTGGCGTTTCGAACGTGCAGACTTCACAGAATCGTGAAATATTTGTTCGGATTAAATTATTGTTGCGTAACGACGGAAAAGGGCAACCCCCTCAATCAGTAAATACATAAATTTAAAACGAAGCGCAGACATTATTATTTGATACTTTCATATTCCTATCAAATCTACTACTTGTGGAAAAAAATGTTCATTTTAACGTATGTACTTTTAATATAGACCAAGTTGATGAAAGAAGCTTTTATGTACTAGCTGATTGAGAGTTACAAAACTTCTTTTAGATACACATGTAGTAAGTTACTTTTAGATGTAACTCCGCAATATCTTGGTATTTCGAACGAACAGATAGATGTGTGTACAGCTCCACAATACTCCCGATCGAACATTATTCAGATGTAGGGACTTATCGCGGAAATGTTTGTATATTACACTGTCGGTGTAGCTCGATACAAGACGAGATATTTTCTCACTTCGTTATTTCACGAGCAAATAGGTGAAACATTTTTAAATTTATTCGGTGCACGTTACAGTAAATCTTTGTATGGCCACGCTTCAAAAGACATGCATGTAATCTTAAAAGCTTCCACTTGATCCAGCAACTCACGGTTTGTCCAGAGTTATCGCACGGTTGATACCTTTACGGCAGAACATATGTTTGGATCTCGCTTTCCAACTTACTTCCGTAATGGATTTTTTCCTCGCTAATTGGTATGCATGAAAAGTTGTTGATTTGTATAAAATATAATGTGGGGTGTGAAGCAGAAGACTAATTGTAATCAAAGCTCTCGAATGTCAGTCTAGAATAAGCGGAAGGACGTGTACCATTTCTTCAGTAATTTTCTGCCGGCACAATGGCAGAGCTTGTTTGTTTAACATGGATAGCTCGGCACTTAGCGAAATGACTCCAACAGCTCTAACAATGCGCTATTCAACAGTTTACTTCGTCCTTATATCTGCTCTTCATATCCTGTTTACGGCGGAGATGTGCACGGTGATTACTCGCGCGTCTCCAGGAAGACGCTCCGTTTTCTATGGGTAATGGCGTTCGATGCACGTTTTGTTTGCCTGCCTGATATCGTAGCTCATGTTAAATCTTTGCACGTGTATAAACGGATGTAGTTTCTAATTTAAAACAACGCGAAAACCTGCTAAAACACATTAAAAGATTATACTCATGTCTATTATTATTATATTCTGTACTTTTAGTTTACTTACTATTAAAATAATGTGTTTTAGGCAAAGTTCTAAATCATACAGTGATACAAGAAACTGCCGCCATGAAATTTTATAGTCGTACGTTGATATAAACAAAACTGGATAAAGGGAAACTTTTATAAATTCAAACTACTATTACTCGGCCCATTCCTTGGAAAGTTAAAAAGAAATGCTCCCCCTATTTTTTAAAGCTATTGGTGGTAGATATGAGAAAATCTAAGAACTAATATTTTACTGTAATGCGATTGCTCAAAGCCGATTACCGATAAAAATACAATAAATCACTTCACGCTCAATCACATCCACCGCATTTCCCATTCGCCACAAGCAATAAAAATGTAAAAAAAATCAGTTTGTATGTGAACTGTATGCACGTTCACCGACGCAGTAATCAAGTTATTCAAAAAGTTGGGCGAAGTTTCTACACCGAACTATAATACTCCGAAAGATTGCTACTAGATATTTTCGATTCGACGGTTTTGTTTGTGTAAAAGTTTGAACGATTTGTTTTGAATTGTGTGTTGAGCCAGCAGATCGGTTCTTATAAAGTTCGCCCCAAACTCATATATTGCTAGCACGCGTGTGTCA
Source organism: Serrognathus titanus (assembly GCA_039766575.1). Taxonomy (NCBI): domain Eukaryota; kingdom Metazoa; phylum Arthropoda; class Insecta; order Coleoptera; family Lucanidae; genus Serrognathus; species Serrognathus titanus. The sequence goes on from CM077911.1 coordinate 67,367,671, forward strand.
GTGTGTGTGTGTGTGTGTGTGCACGCTCTGCGAATCTGTTTCAACTTTTATGTTATATCAAGTTTACTTTTGCTCTTGGATATTTATAAAGACTATCTAATTTCCATGAGAATAAATACAAAGGAATATTTAACGTATTTAGACTTGCATACGTAGAATTTAATATTTGCCGAAACAAATGTTTGCTTTGTACGGAATATTTAAAAATTAAAGGGAACTGAAGCGTAGATCATTTTCAGTCGGCCTGAGAATTCTGAGAGTTCTGAATTTACCAAAAAAAGAGAAAAGTCAGAAGATTCCGAAAATTGAAAAATATAAAAGAATTGACAGAATTCTAAATCAAGTAAATCCAGCAAGAACATAACCCAAACTGCCTTAAATTAGAACTAAAAAAGAAACTTTAATTTTATTTTTCAGTTAATTAATATGATTATTAATGAAGTACATATTGGATAAACGTCCTTTAAAAAAGATTTTCCCAAAAAAAAATTAAATATAAATGTTCAACACTTTTAAGTAATGGTTTCCCCAGTATAACAAACAATGGAAACAAACAATTTGATGCGTTATCTTCCTCATCATCGCGCAGTAACTGTGGGCTCTGAAATACAAACGACGTTGATAAATCCACTTGCCTAATTTACAACCGCCGATGTCCTTTTAGCGAAGTTTTATCACAGAATTTATGTCCATGTTCGCAGCAAGGTGAGTGACTGTGTTGCGAGGCAGAGGCAAAAGAAGCGCGTCGGCCAATCAAGGAGAAGTTTATTTAACGAATTCGTTTGATTAAATTTGATGGATTTCGTTTCCAGTTAACCGAATCTAGGTCATGCGGAGGGCGCACTCGGCACATGAAGTTTCGCTCATACACAGACGCAGACGTTTTCGAGTTCTGGATATTAGCTCGGGATTAATGGAACACGTATTGATGGAGCTTTAAAATTATGTTTCCAAGTTAAATTTGAATTAAAATTAGGACATTTTCTGAGACATACCACATCTGATAAAATTAAAAAGATGAATTCACGAAATTTGTTTATCTTTAAACCATCCAAATGGTCATATGGGAATATAATTCTTTTTAGCATTTAAATACTTTTCAGTTTGCATATTTTTCACTTTCTTTTCATTACGAACATAAGCACATTCTAATTGATTCATACGAACACCTCGCTATTAATCCCTATGATTTTTCTTTTCGAAATCATTCTAGAATGTACTTGCCTAGAGAAACCAGTTGATCTTTTAATTACGTGAAGTGAAACCAGTTGAATTATTTTTCGTGCAACAGTTGTAAAATACCTAATTTAATATGATACCTCTTATTATATACTGACTGTTTGAAACTGAAGTTAATTATTACACAACAAATTGGCCCCGTGGCGATAAAAACAGACAATGAATTAGTTCTAATGCATTAGCGTCAATGGATATCCGATAACGAACCGAATTTAATACGTTAACGTCAAGATTTCTGCGCAGATACTCGTTAATAATGGCTTAATAAATTATGATATTTTGCCATAGCGCGGTCTAGAGCCGAGAAAAATAAGAAATCAATTTCAATGGGAGGCGGAATTGACAGCCGCGCGCTATATATCATAGTAAATTGCAACTATCTGCTGTTCCGTCTAGCAGTTTATTCATTTGTAAATGTCGAAAAGTTGTTTACTGAAATTCCTCGACTTTGTAAAGACTTGCTGAATTAAAATTACACGAAGTTCTGTTGTACACGTATAACTATGCTACTGAAAGGAAATACATGACCACGTTATAAATGAATCCCTGGCAACATGTTTAATAATTTTGTTTAAAACTTAAAATTGTGTGTTTCAAAATAACCAACGGTATGTTAAGTTAACTTCTCTTTTGCTCAGAAAATGTTATTAAAATAATCCACTATTATTATTTGAGCCTAATAAAATATGCTAAAGCAAACATTTTACTTCATTAACTTCGACAGAATTTTGTTAATCATTAGAATGAAGTCGTTTTTTTTTTGTTCTGAAGAAGATATTAATCGATACAGCGTTACATTAAAAAGTTAAAGATATAATAATTTAGTTATTACAAGCAATGTTTAATAACAATATTTTTATTGTTAATTTGTTATTCAGATATGGACATTGTTTAATAAATGAATTTGGCGTAGAAAAATGACATTTTTGATGTATTTCTTTCTATCGGCTGAATATTTGAACATTTTACATCGCAATGCAGTGTCCACCTTTGTTTGTCGTGAATAGAATAGCGTCTCAAATCACCGGTCCAGACCGATGATTTTAATCTCATCTGAATGCGGAAGATCAAATTTTATTTCGCTGGGGACAATATAAGTTTCAACCTAAACGTTGTTCCAGTTTCGAACTTATCGAGATGAAACTACATATGACTACCAGGCGAAAGGAAACCGATAATAGAGAAGACATTTCTGTTTGACACAGTTAATTAAGCATCAGGGTAAACAGTTTCTAAAAATACATAAATTAACAAAATATTTATATTCGAATGTACAGCCGCGAGCGCAGAAATCGAAATATTATTTTATAGTATTCAACTTTAAACAACAATTCTAAACGCTGTACATCTTACGTTTAGATTATAATCTCATAATAACAATAATAACATTTCAACGATTATTACATTCTTTTGAGATCGAAAAGTACCACCACCTAGCTAGATTGTGAGCATTTTATCTTCAAGACGTGCTCACGGCTGTATCTTTATTTTCGTGTGTTAATTTATTTTGACAAGCTTTATTAATAAGATGTTTTGCTTACATTTATGGAAACATTTAAGGATAACCTGTCACCAATTTCAGTGTGCAGTGGCTATAACATTTGATTTTCTCCATATTTCTTTTTGTGGACGTTTTGCTACTTTCGATAATACCTGACTGTTAAGATTAACTTCTTCTGACTATCCACAAAGATTGCAATCCATTTCCAAAGCACCGTATTCATGCATGGCAATAATTACCTTCTGTCTTCAAGGGCAATGTCACAGTCCACAAACTGAGACTTCACTCCTTCCATTTTTCTATTACTCCATATGGTCAAAAATTGTATATTGTTTATAAATATAATTAACCTTATTACGTCAAGTGAAGTAACGGGTTTAATTTAATTTAAAATTTATTCAAAACCAGCTAAGAAGTGGAATTAAAATTAGTAAAGTTGGAGGCAATTGGGTTTCATTACGTTAACAAATGACATTACCTGTGGAAGCTTTTTTTAAAAGCTAATTCCAGAATGTCTACATGTTAGATTTTGGATTTACCTTCCACCAAAATAAAACCTTTGCCGAACGGAAAATTTCAAAGAGAATAAAGTCGAGTTGAAATGGCATACCTTCTTGCTCCAAAATGTTTTAAATTCCATAGGTCATTAGGATTGTCCTACTAAAGTAAAAATCGATGCAGTGTATAAAGATTCTCGTCTTTCCAAAAAAGGGCAAAATGCAATAATCTGCAAGCTGAAATCTGATGGGCGAGAGTGTTCACCATGGACCAATTTTTCTTTTTTTGGAAGGACGTATACTCGATCTAAAAGCCTTTAATAATTAATATATGCATGCACATGTTTTTGTCTTCAATACTTTAATTGATTTACTAAATTATTTTTTGTAATGTTGAAATAAAAATGCAATTTAGTCTGATGTACAATACCTTGTACCTTGGACCAAATCTGATTTTTCCTTGCTCTTACAGAGTAAATAAATTAGACATAAATTTTTGTGCAACAACTTTTATTATATTTGACTCACTACAACAACAAAAATGCAAACAAACTCTTTGATAGAACCCCTCAACTAAGAGAAGTATTCTTAGAAAACTACTCCTATATGAATATTATTTTTAAATAATATTAAAGTTACAGAAAAATGGAACTGATTTTCTAGTCGGTTTGATAATCCTGCTGATGTAGGTAAAGGAAGATGTAATATCGGAACATTATTATTTATGAAGGAAATACCTTAGTCCTCAGAAACAAAGTTTTTGAAAGCTAATGTCCCGAGTATCTTCTTGTGGAATTTCACTTGAATTTCATTTGAATGTTTTCGTGTAAATGTTCAGGATATCATCTCAAACAGAGGAATCATCCAACTCCACATTTTCTATGCTTGAATCTTCACTACTTTCCTTGGTTAATGTTTCTTAGACTCCTCGCATTCATCGTCAGCAAACGCTTTTATCTTCGCACTCGTTTTTAAATAATTATTCTTCTTTTTATTTTCTGTTGACTTGTATTGCCCCATTTCTTCTTTCACGGGCGTATCAGTTAAAATCCGTGTTGATCCCTTCCTTCACTTTTTACCTGCTTCCTTTCTAATACCAGCTTTAGGAAAGTGTAGAAATCATATATTGCGGATGGTTCGGCTACTATTTGCTTACGTTGCCAAAGATTACCGTTTGAATCTTTATAACCAAGATAACTCCTTTACTTATAAATCGAATGTTGCTGGTCACAATGAAATGCTATATTTAACAATGCGACTAAACTACGTTATGGTCTTCCTAAAAAACTAGCCTACGCGCTTAAGAAAGAAAGGCTATTAGGAACTGGGTTCGCCAATTTCTTTCTAAATATCCATCGCTGTTATTTCGGAACAAGAAGTCACCAGTTTCACGTCCTACTGCTTAAAAAAATATAAGTAGACTGGGGCAATAGAAGGTGTAAATTTGGCTTTCTAATGACCATATATTTAGTGACGAGAAAACTACGAGGAGATAGATTGCTCGTCACTAAATACAGCCTTAGCCAAAAGTATTAGGCACCTTACATTAACTCCTATATCATGAAAATCTGTTGGAGTGGGGTAAAATAAAATTTCCTAAGTACACAATAATAACAACTTATTAAAGTAATTAGTATTTTGTTGGGCCACCTCCTGCCTTAATCACTGTAACTATTCTTTTCGGCAGGTTACTTATAAGTTTATGACATTCCTCTGCGATAATATTGTTCCATTCTTTCAATAACACTTTTTTTAAAATTGCTTTAGATGTAATTGGATGCTTTCTAATATTACGCTTTAGAATCCCCCACAAATAACCTATAGGACTTAGGTCTGGGGATTGTGCAGGCCAATCCAGGAGGTTAATATTGTTTTCCTAAAAACACTTTATGGTAACTACAGATTTGTGTCAGGGTGCATTATCTTGTTGATACAACATTTCTTTCATATTTCTATCACCAAACATCTTGGAAAATGATTGCCGCAATGTCGTTCCCAATACGTTTATGTAAGTGTGGGAGTTCATTCAACCTTCACAAACAAACATTTCGCCTACACTGTTGGCTGCCATATAACCCCAGATCATTACACTGCCTCCCCCGTGTTTCACTGTTGGTACCACGCATTCCGGAAGGTATTCTTCACCGATTCTCCGCTTCACGTAAGCTAGCTACACCAGGAGTTCCAAATACCATACAGTTAATTAAAAAAAACGTGATTTTAAACACCGTATAACTTTTTACTGACGAAGTGTAGAAGATGCAAACGAATTCAAAATTACAAGTGATATAAAGCAAATATTACCTCAAAATTTCGTTGGACCACACAACATTTGCCCAATCCTTCTCTGTAAAGTGTTGGTACTTTATAGCCCATTCCAAACGAGACTTTTTATTTTTTTCTGAAAGCCAAGGCTTCTTTCTTGCTTTACAGCCCTTCAAACCAGCTTCATTAAGTCTTCTTCTGGTCGTTCTGGCACTGATCGGTCTCCCGATTTCCTCGGATAAACTGGCAGCGAGCTCGGAGAAAGTTTTCTTTCAATTTTTAAGTGACTCTCGAATTAAATTTCTATCCTCACGGTCCGAAGTTATCCGTTTTCTACATGTTCTTGTTCGGTTCGCATGTGATCCAGTATCCGCGTAACGTTTCAAGGCAGATTGCACCGCACAACGCGAACGTTTAATACTTTTGTCTATTTCTGTCTGTGAGTTGACTTGTTCGTACAAGAACTGAATTCGTAAACGTAAGTGCTCATTAAGTTCGTTCTTTTTAGGTATTTTTTACAGCAATAATAACAATATTCAAAATTAGAATGAAATAAACATTATACAGGAAAGATCGTTCTTACTACAAGCGTTTATACAAGACTGACTACCTATTCATGGAACCACAATTGCGAACTATCATCTGCCACATGTTTTACAACCACTGTAAAGTACTGTGCATTATTTCGTTCATTGTTGCCGACCATATGATAATAAAATTCTAAAGATTTCTGAGTAATATTTTCGGAGATAAATTAGAAAATTAAGGATGCCTAATACTTTTGGCCAAGGCTGTATATGGTCATTAGAATGCTAAATTCTAGTCACTGCTAATCCTTATATAATATTATTGATTGTAAAAGCTCTTAGATAAGCCGCACCAACTATTTCCTACACTCGTAAATAGTGATGGGTTTCCTGGTTTATTTGTAAACCATTGATTTAATGCTCGCTTATAAAATATCTTATAGTGTCCAAATACAGTTCGTTTTAGTAACTGCAGCTTATAGTATGTATAAGGTGCCGTTGTTAGTAATAGATTAGCCGTCGTTATCAAATAGCATTTCATCGTGACCAGGAAATATTTTCTTGAGAGTAATATTCGATTTATAGGCAAAGGAGTCGTAATGGTTCTTATAGTTATTAAGTCTCTATTAACCTAGAACGCTTTCATTGCTAAGCAACATTACATCTTCAGGGTTGTCAATAGAAGAGAGAAGGGCGGCGAGGTGACGAGTTAGATAAAATAGAGGAAGGATAAAATCAGAAGTTGAAAGGAATTAAACAAGGGTACAAAATTCTCCCGGCATTGGAACTTGAAAGAAAAGTAGCACATAGACAGACAGACATAGCCTCTATTCCTGAGGCATATTTATTCTTTGCCCTGGGTGTTCAAAGCAATAGTTAACTGCTACAGGAAAGAGTTATTACTACAAAAAGCGGATAATTTATTTGAAATTATACTAAACTGAAATCACCTTAGATTTAGATTAATATTTTCTTTATTAAGGCTGGGTTGCATAAAAGTTTTAAGTGAGGATTAAATTGAAGCCTAAGTTAGAATGTGACACATAATATGCTGTACGTCATTTGTCTGTCAGATTCTAACTTAGACTTAAATTTAGTCCTTTCTTAAAAGTTTGATGCAAACCAGCCTAAGTCTTTTAAGAGAATAATATTGTAGAATGGAAATATTCTTAAGATAAGTATGCATATATGTGTGTATGTTTACCAGGATATTTGTTCTCCTTCAACTTAGTTTTTGCTTGTGCCAAGAAACTTACTGGAAAGTTTTATCTTCGCTGTTATTTCCCCAGCAGTTAAATTAAGCGACGTAAACGTAAATACACAAAACTCATAATACCGCTTGATCTGATAACGTTTCGGTGTATGGCGGGCGGCGACTGCGTTTTATCTGCCCGTTTTCCGATACCTGCACGAATTCGGAATCGGATAATTCGCGTAATAAAGAGAACCATCTCCGGAAAGTTACGTCCGAATTGAAGAGTCCGGGTAACGACCGGTGGCGCCGCCGAAGCTGTAAACAAAGTGATCAATATCAGCTACCTGCGATCCATAATTCAACGAAAACACATAAAACATAGTTCGGCGTCAGCGTTTTTCCACTCGCGTTAACATATCAGACCTTTTTGACATTCGACCGAGAGAAATGTTCCGATCTTGCAAAAATATTAGATGAAATCAACATCTTAGTATTAATTCCATGTGCTACAAAGTTTTTTGGTCTAATTACAAAATCCCATTCACAATTCACAATTTATTGGTTGATTCTGCATCGCTGAATTACATTTTTAATAATTTTTTGTAATTTGAATTGAAAAGGAATAGGGACCATAAAAAAAAACTAGTTTTCATCTAATTTAACACGACTAAAGTTGGTAAACAATAAAACCAAAAAAAAGCACGAATAAAACACAACAGCCAATGCAACAAACTTATTTATGGTGAGCTTCTGTGCAGAGCTGATTGCCACCAGAGTACGGTAAACTACATTGTTAATTTACAGGTGGCGCTTTTCAGCTAGCGCTTCCAGTATTTGTGTTTTAGTTTGAAATTTGGGTCAATAAATTTTTAACAAGTGCCGAATGGAAAAGGACGACTTAAGAAATTTCGCTAATGAAAATAATTTCATTGAATACGTAGCACATCGATTAATAAACTATTTTTTTCAACAGGAAAGCCCACAAAATTCTTATTGATTGAAGAAAATCACGAAAGAAAAATTACTTTTATTATAACCTTATTATTATTTGTTTGATTATAATTGCTAAATTTTTAACTAAATTACTTCAGTCGAGCATTTTAAGAAACTGCGATACACAGTAAAAATAAGAATTCTATTTGCATAAAGGCGTTTTGAGTTTTATAATGACAATTTATTCGTGAATTAATTCATGAAGTTCTTCATGAAGAAGTTGGACTAGCGTAATACACCAACTTTTGATTTCAAGTAAATTCATTAATTTCTTTGTCGATTTATTCACGAATTATAGTAAGTTCTATTTTTCGTCAATATTTGCAATTTCAGGCGTACCAACAGTGGAAAACTAAGTTATGTTATTTGTTTAGGTGTAGTGGTATAAATTACCAGCAAATTCTTTCGCTATGTTGGTAATACCTATAAACGGCCATTAGGATCAAAGAAATTCATCAATTTCTTCACTAATGTAATACGAATGTGTTCGCGAGTAAATTCATGAAGAAATTTATGAAGAACTTTCATGAATCAATTCATGAATAAATTGCCAATGTAAAGCAGCCTTAATATCTTCCTACTGCGCCTTATTCCTTAATTAGCAGTAATCACATCAGACCCAGAATACAAACAAAATCTTCGTCGAGGGTCGGCCATTTAAATTCGTAAAAAGAACGCACATACATAAAGCGGAGCTCGTTTGCTACTATAAATTACAGCTCCGTTCATAAAACCATGGCCGGGAATTTTTACGATCCCAATTGCACAAGTCACATTTACACTTTTTTATTTCTGCGCACTTTTGCTTTACGCCCGCGAATTAACATAAAAAGCAGGGCGATACATGTAATAATCATAAATATTTCCAAATTAAGCGTTTTACATACAGTCCGCACGGTTTACGGGGGCTGTTATTGCTTTGCATATTGTAATGAAACGGAATCATTGCGTGTGAATTAAGAGGGGTGACAGTAAAAGAAAGAGGGCGAAGAAGTGACTCTTGAAAATTAAATTGGCATCGGTTAATAAATTCTATAAATTATTCATGTTTCATGGAAAAAAAATAAACAAAATTAATTCTTTCTCACTCAATATAATAAGGAGATATCTTAGATAGATTACATAGTCGAAAACGATAACTTTCCATAACTTTCCGAATTAATTCTTCCACATTCTGCTCTCTCGACCTGTTGGAGTGCCTGTGGTAGTATTAGTCAAACAGTACTTCTTATTCTCAATTCATGTTCAATACCAAATAGTTTACCTAGAGACCTAGTTTATTATATTGTGAAGTTCGCTTTGAAGGGTAGCTGCGATTTACTTAAATAGATGAGTAGGTGGCTCAGTGACAAAGCTAACGCCATTTCGTCTTCTGGACTGAGGATCCTCCTATGGAAGGAAACACGAAAAGTTTCCTCATTATTAACCGAATCGTAACGGTCTCTTGAATAAAGAAGAGTCAATATTTTGGCTAGGCACCTTCCGCTCGAGTTCTCTGTGTTATAAGAAAGTTATGATCAATGTTTGAATTTCTTTTGAGGATATGTCCTAAGGCGATTTTTATTAGTCACACTTTAGTGGAGGATCGCCTATGAACACCTTCCTTAGGCACCACCACCCACACAATTATCAACTCAATCAGTTTGGAAAGTTGACAATTTCCGCCATGTAATAGAATGTATTTCGCCCACTACACACAACCAAATAAAGTGTTTCCAATTTTCTGATAGATAAACAAAACTGATTAAATACAACACTTAAAAGATGACTAATTTTTTTAAAGGTGTATTTTAGTTATAGTTTAGTGGAAAATAATTTTGACAGAAAAATGGTTATTTTTTCTGGATTGAAGTTTAGTATTTACTAGGGAAGATTAAACTTACAGTACAATTTTCTCCATCCCAAATTAATGGACAATCGCATACTCTTCTTCCGGCTCTGATCTTACAAACTCCATCATTATGACATGGACAATTATCAGCATCTCTGCATTCTGGTGGTGGATTGGGGCTGTTGCATAGATCAATTCTGCAACGCCTACCACCAAATCTTGTGGACGCTTGCATTCCAGTTGTTTCATTCCCATAATACAAGTGCCTCCGTTTAAGTAGTTCTGCACACAAGTTTCTTGCTCGCATCGAGAACCTGTATACCCCGGATTACAGCGACATTTTGGCCCGGTAGAGCTCAAATTGCAGGTGCCGTGTTTGGTGCAATAATTTTCGCATTGCTCGGATATTTCGCAGTTCACACTTCGGAAGGCAATCGGGCACTTGCAACTTTCCTTTTCCCCATCCTTAATGCAGTAAAACAGGCCTGGTACTGTAACAAGTCCCCCCATTGAAGCAGTGCCCATCGCACATATTAACGGAAATCTCGCAGTGTTTTCCTGACCATTGTCGGGGGTAGTTACAACTAATGCTGCTTCTGGCTTAGTTTTTGTGGAAAGCAAATCTACGTAACACATGCCTTTGTTTTTGCAAAACTATGAACATCAGTTTGTGCCTGTGTAATGAGGGGGGCAAATGCATTGTGGACCTTGGCCTTCGATAATTTTGCAAGTTCCAGTGTTACAATGTAGAGGACAGGATGGTTGTTTTGCTCGACAGGTCTGTAATATAAATGGCCTTACACTTAGCAAATAGTTAATGTTGTTTACTTACCAGAATGTCTTTTATTAAATTATCAGCGCACGTGCTGGGGGTCAGTAAGCAAAACTCAGATGTGTGGCAAAAGTCCTGACAACGATTTACAATGTAACGTTTCTGTTTCTGCTCTTGCACAATTAAAATGTCATGAATCCTCAATAATCCTTGAGCAAGATGTGAATAGTTCCCCTTACCAAATTTGTTCATTTTTAAAACATTGTGAGTATGATAAGTAGACACGTATAAATAGTCTTCGAAAACATCCAACTTCTCATCTGCAAAAAAAAAACACATCCTCAGTTGGTGTGTAGCCAAAGCAATATAAGATCCATACTTTCAGTGAAACTATATATAATCCGCTTGTCGGATCCATCGAATTTAATTGATCCAATTATGAGTGATTTGGGATCAGCCCAATACAATCGTTAAGTGGGGTTATCGATTGTGAGACTCGTGGGCCAAACAAGAACCGACGGATTTAATTAATTTTTTTCTTACCAACACCCGCCTTTTGTTTCCGTCCATATACGCTGTTTCAATAACCGTAGGTGATCCCCAGTCCGTCCAGAAAAGTAAAACTTGCGAAGGAGCTAGAACGATGTCCCTAGGTTGCTTCATGTCACCCCCACTAATCAAAGTGTAAGACTGTGATCCGTCAAATGTCGAAACTAATATACGGTCTGAATCGGTTATGTATAGCTTGCGTGTCACCCAATCAACGGCGAGGCCACAAGGGCCTCTTAAATCGACCAAAACGGTGTGTATGTTGGAACTTACAGTTGATCTGCTCGTTTCGTTCAAGAGTACTTGCATGTTTTCGACTGTTTTGTTTTGATGGTTCGTCTAGCCTAGCGTGACTTGTCTGTAGTCGTAGAAGACTGCGATTGCATCCACTTTGTATCTTGTAGTTAATACTGATTTACTTAACAGTTCGTTTACGGTGCCTGGCTTATAGGGCGACATTAATCTCAGTTCTGCTTCGACTGCAAGAACTAGGGTAGCTGGCTGCCCCACAGCTTGACAACCTCCATCTGCTGTAACCGTGTACCCCAAAATGCATTCACAATTTTGCGCTTGGTATTTGTGTTTATCGACGTAACAGAACTGCGAGCACGTGTTCCAATTACAAACTGCGTTATTACAGTTTTCTTTATCACTGTTATCACCGCAATCATTTTCACCATCACAGCGATACTCTGTGTCAATGCGGTGGCCAATTGTGCATCGAAATTGATCTGGTCTGCAGATACTATTATTCCTCATTTCACACAATTCAGATCGCTCATACTGGAGGATCGCCTATGAACAGCTTCCTCAGGCACCACCAGCCACACAATAATCAACTCAATCACTTTGAAGAATTGACAACGTCCGCCATGTAATGAAATGTATTCAAACACTTTGATTTCGCCCACTGTACACAACCAAATAAAATGTTTCCAACTTTGTGATGTTTTGATTCAATCTATGGATTACGGTCCACTTATAGACTAAAAGTTTACAAACTTTTCGTAATTATTATATTTGTAAAAAAAAGTAGTTATTTGGCAATTTATGATGACAGAGTAACATTTATGTATTACTTTTAATTTTTTTTGAGAATTTGAAACAATTAATTGTCAAGAATAAAAGGTGGAAAAGAAAAGTTGATAAATATCTATAACACTGTCTATATTTGTTCAGTTTGAAAATAAAGTCAATTATGAAACGAATTCCTAAAATTTGGTTAATTTATTAGAAGGTAAATAAATTTGAATGGGAAAGGTAAGCACCAGGTGGGTTTCGAAAAATTCACATGCGCAAAGTTCATTTAATCAAAAGCGCAGTGCAAAGCACAATTTATACAGGCAAATATATGATTTCCGGGAATATAAAACAAACTATTCAGCGCCGGCGAGGCTAATTACATCAGTTTTATTTATGTTCGCCCCGAGCAACAAACTTCAGCACTCCTGCAGCTGTGGGTTTTTGAGGTCGCGTTATGTTCCGAGGCCCGAACTCGAAATTCGAAACCTCTCCTCCTTGGTCTATTACAAGACGTAATTAGCAGCAAAGAATATGCGGAGCGTGTAATGCTGTATTCATAGCTTACCTTGATGTGTGTTTATGCAGTGGCTGCTCTGTAAACCGTTTACAAGTCGCTTAGTGGTGCGATTATGTGAGCTTAGAGTTGGCCATGAATCATCCTTCTCACGGTTCACTTGCTCTCCGGGCTTTGGCCATTTCCCAAGTTTTACTGAAGGTGCTATATTAGGAATTAGCTGCCGTAACACCGAGTTTACAGAGCCTTGACGCCACCCAGATTTCTCGATGTTATCGCTCAGGTCACAAAATCGAATTGTTCGACTTGCCCGACTAACATTCTATCCTGATTCCAAACGAACCAAGTTATGAATAAAAATCATAAACTGCGAAATTTATGAAAGCTAATAAGAGAACCCGGCTATAAATTTCCAACGTTTAATAAGAATTTATATCCGTAAACTCATAAATTCACAACTGCGTATGCTTCCCTTCTAACACGTGTGAATAAGCCATTGTTACATTAACAAATCCAAATACTGGTTTGACGTAAGTCACCTGGCGATTTACATACATCCAGTTGTAATTATAAAACGAACAAAGTGAGTCAATATCCAATCCAATCCAATAAATCTATCCAATATATCTAATCTAAGTAGGGAAACATACAAACGACCAAAACAAAAGTGAAATTTGCAACAAAACTAAAGTGATGTCACCTGATGAAATGGAGGTGCTTGGAAGAAGGACCATACAAATAACTAGTCAATCAGAAGCAAAGCTCATGCAATGCAGAAGTTTCAAAAATACAAAAAAAGCGCATCTCCAATTGGTGATTGGAGAAGCTGTACATTACGTTTCTTTTAGAAAGGCATTTAAAATAAATAAATATAAAATATTTCTTGAGGACCAAATGGTGGGTGGATAGGATTATTTAAACAACTGTGCGGAAAAGTAAATTTGCCTTCGAATATGGCTTCAGACTTGTAATCTAAAAATCTTCTTCCCTTATTCTTTCCAAGTAAGTAAAACAATGTTCATTACTTTCATGATAAGTTGGAGTACGAGTATTCAACCCCAATAAAATTAGAATCAAATCAAGAATCAGAAATGTAATTGATTCCCAGGTGTTTTTTACTTGGTAAATTAGAGGAAAATAATAATAAATAATAAGACAAAGGAGTCTCTTAATAAGACAAAGGAGGCTCATCCACAACTATGAGGCTATTGTTTTTGGTTTAAGGGGGCTACTTCATTAGGAGCTCATAAGGCTGATTTTCACACCACTGCAAGTAAATAGTTAAACGCATTGCTGCAAGCGTCGTAGAGAATAAAATGGCACAAGATTACACGAGATTAAGAATGTGGAAATTAAAGCGAAAGTAAAAATCGAGAAATTTTTATACGTAAGATGAATATCAAAAGAAAAATATCCTCAAAAACCATGGAAATGGTAGCTGGTGAAGAGAGAAAAGAGAGTAACAATAGATAATAGGTAGTTTTAGCAAGACATTTAGTTAAAAATCGATTTCTGATTGACCAAATCCGTAAGGTTGCTAAGCTTGTTTTTACGTTCGATATTTTTGTCGTAACGTCTTTCTAAAACTCTCTAATATTTATGAAATTTATGTACAGGGAAGGATTAAATGCAAATGCCAACGTTAAAAAACAAACTGATTTTGAAAAAGGATACGAATTCTGTATTAATTCAATTGAGCTGCCTAAATTTAATTTAACTGGCTTTGACGAGAACTAACCATCTCTATAACTTCCAAATATTTTCAATTCACACAAATTTAATTTAAATCGTTTATTTATAACCGAACTGCGCCTGCCAATACTTTTCAACGAAATCTATAAAATTAATTTTGCATTCGTGGATAAGCGGCCGGCCGCCGTTCGATTAAAATTCTAAAAATTGCCGCTTTAATTAGCCTCGAAAATGGCAAATAATTAGCGGATTTGCATATAATAAACTGAAAATGAATATTTATTGCGAGCAAAAACCAATGCGATGATAAAATAATGCCGCCAGAACGCGTTGCGTTCTACGCTTCGCGTAAAATGCAGGTTACAATTGTATGCAAAATTAAATTCTGTTTAAATACGCTCGCGAATTACGGTAGCATTTGAATGTATTACACTTTTAGAGTTACAACTAAAATATGATGGGTTGCAAAAGGCTAAATAGAAATAATTTGAAGCATTTACACCAATTCTGTAAGTATTTTTGAAAACTATACGATTTCCTGATTAGTCTTTAATTTTGGAAAGTCATTTTGTTCATTAAATCACACGTTTAAATAGAAAAGCTCAGGACATAAATTTCCCTTAATTTTCTTTACTGTTTCCTGTACATTTAAATTTTTTTATTGCGTTTATTCTTTTCTTTGTGTCTCATAAACTAACTTGATCTTCCTTCTACAGAAATTAAACCACGTTGAATCCTACATTCATCATTTTGCTCATTTTTTTTTAAGTTTTAGTCCCTGGAATAACCCAGTGGAGCTTTAGCTTAAAAGATATAATCAATCTAGAGGAACATACCTTAATCAAAGATCTTTGCCTTTAAGTGGAAATGAAGGGCGTAACGAAAAAATATATCAAAATTTTTCTGTTTTAAAATGACTGCAAATCATTAGAACTATTATTAAACGACGCAAATTTTGACAATAATTAATTTTTATTCCTAAATTACGACATAAATACTTAGCACAATAGGGCGGTTCAAGTTGGGGCATTCAAATAACAAATTGGTAATTCGCCGGATGATAACGCTCGGCAAAACAAAGACGATGAAGTAAAGCGAGCGGGCAGAGCGGTAGATAAAACTACAGATTTGGAGGGAATTGTGTGTGTATGTTAAAAAGGAACAAATGGGGGCGAGTTATGGGCTCGGATTTTAATCCGCGAGCCGCGAACACCTGGTAATATAGATTGGGGGAATTTAGCAGTATCAAGAGTGTAATTGAAATGAAATACGACCACTAGTCGGCGTTACTCCGGCTCGTATTAGCTTGCGTTAAATATTTATTTGAAATTTATATTAAAATGTCTATTATTTATTGTTGGCGCGAGAACGCCGCAGAAATTTAGCAACCCTCCTATTAAGGTACATTAACCTAGTAGAGTTAGGAAGTATTACACAGAGTGACATGTAAAGAAGCAATTAAAAATATTTAACCATCTCTAGAATGTATTCGATTTCGTTTCTTTTAGTTTATAGCAAAAGTCATTAGAAAACATTTCAATAAAAACATAAGCAACTGAAGGCAATTCAGTGTATAATGCTCTTCTACCTCTGCTGCATATTGTGATTTCCCCATTTTGGCAATATATGATAGGCCCTGGCGCCGAAGGAGTGCCGCAGTGTTCCAGTGTAAAACCCTTATTTTTGTTTTTTCAGTAGAAGTTATTTTATGAAAAACATCTACTACATGCATTAATATTATGTTAAAAATAATAATAACATGAAACTAAAGTGTTGAGAAAAATAAAGACTTTTGAGTTTTTTTTTTATAATTTTGCTTTCAACATTGGATTTTCTTCCATTAAATGACGTATGACATAAACAAGTTCGAATAATTTGTCATGTACACACGTGTTGAACACGCTCCGTCGGTGCGAAATTACGGCAAGGATCGTCGAAGTAATATTAAGCCTTTGAAAGTCCTATTAAGATGTCACCTTGGTAAGGTAGGCAAGTATATCGGGCCAATGTCGGGTTCGGGAGAGACGGAGAACGGCAACTTCTAAAATGATAGTTTGTCTTTAAGGAAGACAGGACGTGAACTCACAAACGCCTAATTACGGACCTGTCTCCGCTCGTGTAAGTGACGTGCGTCGGGGACAAGTTTAATCACGCCGACCTGTCCGATTGCTAATCCTCGCTCCGTAATCGCCGATCTCATTTCGGCTTCTCCTGCCGGACGGAAATCTGAGAACGTCTCACTTTAAGTTATCCGCTAAAATCAACTAGAATTTCTCTCAGCGTCAACAACTTTCCCCTGAGAATTATGGAAGAAAGTTTAAAACAACATTCTTAGAGTAACTTAAAATGTAATAGTGTACACTACCGCTTATAAGTCTTCGCCCATCTTTATTTATTCGTACATACAAACAAAATAAGAGAAGTGTACAGAAAAGTAACTTTGTGGCTTCAACTTTTCTCTATAAAATTTTAACACCTAATGACCGATGAGAAATTAACAATAAACAAGCAAAAAGATTTCAAGATTTGAATTACCCAATTACAACAGAATTATAATTGGAACAGCATTGTCAAGATCATTAACTGTAGTTTGATCCTATGTATCACAATTGAGAAAAACGAAATCAAATTATTGGCAGTAATTAATGCCTAATACCTAATTACATAAATAACTCTTTAAAAAAAGTATTTACAATCAAAACTTTCAGGCAGATGATTAAATATATCGAATATATATATACAGGATGTATCGTATTAAAGGAGCCATAGTGATAGGCGTAACTGAGGATTACATGTACAGTCCGAAAGAAGTGTTGCAAAACGATTTCTGCCGATATAATTTTTATAAAAATTTTATAAAAAATTCTGCACTGAGTACGGATAAGGTCATATCGTACAACTGGGATATCATAAAAAAGCGAACCAATTGTGTAAACAAGACTGTTACACTATCAAATGAATTTTAATATTTAAGCGGCCCACTATAACCATAAAAGTTGCTAGAAAAGCATTTACGATGTGTACCATAAATGATGTCGTATTTGTGCGAACTAATTAGCATTTATTGGATGAATAAAGGAATAAATAATATGAACGCTTCCTCATCAGATGTTCGAAATGTCTTCCACCGGCACGTAAACAGGCGTCCACACGACGACGAAAGTTCTTCTGGACTCGCTCCAGACATTCTGGATCCTCCGATACTCGGCGAGCTGCAGCATGAATTCGCTGTAATAATTGTTCTTCTGTGTTGATTTGCACCGAATAGACTTCCTGTTTTAAAGCCCCCTACAGAAATAAATCCAGCGGATTCATATCGGGGCTACGAGCGACACTGGTCCGTACCTACCTATCCATCGGCGTTGAAATTGGTTACTGAGATAGGTTCGGACCGGAAGAGTAATGTGCGGTGGTGCACCGTCGTGCATGAACCACATGTTTCGCCGTAGCTCTAAGGACCTCTCGTCCAAAACATCAGGCAATATTCTTTGTAAACAAATAATAAATACTTCCGGCCAGTAGCGGTGGTTTAATGAGTAATTACCCCCACGGTAATTGCACCCTACCCATTCGAAGCGTTCTCATCGTAAAATTACTTTTATTGATATGCCTGTAAAGCAATATTTTCGCCCATTCATAACCGCGTACATCTGCAAGGTCAGGGTTAAGTATTTTACTGTGCTTCGTACATGCGGAGACGCGCCAGGGCCGTACTCACTGCTTCATAATTCGATATCTTGAAAACTGTGGCACTTTTTCTTTTTTGTCAGAGGCAAAGTTTTGTTTATAGAACGTCATCGACCCACTGATGACGTATGGCCCCTTATACCTGATACACCGTGTATATATATTATCAAAATTAAATAAAATTTTACTTAATTTTCATAATTTTCATCTGGCAAGAAATCTTGATTATATATTTTATCATTTTCAGTCCGATTTTCTGAAAGTTTTCACTGTAAATACTCTCTTTAAAGAGTTATTTAAATATTTTGGTACTAGGCATTAATTATTGCCAATAATTTGAATTTCGTTTCTCCTCAATTATGATACATCAGGGACAAACTACATTTAATGATCTTCACAGTTCTGTGCAAATTTTAGTTCTGTGATAATTAGGACGGCTTTGGCAACCAATTTAAATTTTGTAATTTTGTTGCTGGAGGTTTGTTTTTCACCGGTCACCAGTCACATAATGAATGACGTACATGATTTAGACAAAAATTATGTTATTTCAGCCTCAAATGATTCTAACAATCCTCTTTGACAATAAATTTGTTTTCTTGTAATGACAATAATAATGATTTTTAATAATTATTATTTGCGAATAAAAAATGCCTTATCTCCCTTTCTAAAACAATAAAGTAAGAGTGTTTTTTCAGACTTAGGCAAAAATGTGACGCATTTAAATCGAATTCTTGCCGCACTCGAGTTTAATTGATAATACTTTCCGAACCTACAGCCGCTTTATCTTTCCCGCCGCTAGACAAACAACTTCGTGTGGTTTTAGCTGAATTGACATCTGGGCCTTTATTATGTCCCAAGTTTGTAATTAGAAACTTCCAAGAAAAATCATCTGCTCCGAGAAATTGTTTCCGCATGAGTTAAAGTGAACAGCAATATTATCATTTTCATCTCGCTGCCTTATCGATTCGAACGTTCCCAGAGAATTGTCAGGCGGCTTCTGCACTTCGTATCTCCATCTTCATTATTTAGCGATTTATTTAATATTTCGCAGCGTTTAATCTAGGCTATTATTGTACCAACTATTTTTGTTAGATGTCATGTCGTTTGTAAATTGTAAATACTTAAGTTAAATCTAAATTTGTTCAAAGACAAACATTTCGTCAGTTTGAAATCTGTATACAAAACAAATTTTAAATAGATTTTAAATAGATTTTAAATTTGAAAAGGGAGATCCGGAAATTTATGTGGGAAGAGATGGTTCTTTGGAAGCATTTCTGGGCGGTCACTGAAGATGCGAACAATGAGATAAATAAAATGGAACACCTACAGAGTCAACATCAATTCAGGAGATCACACAATCTAATACACGCTGATTTAATTGACAAAGAATGTCAATACAACGTAAAGTTTTGCACCAACAATCTCAATGTTCTTCAGTGTTGTAATCGCTTTAAAGGTGGTGGTTAATGCACTGTTTCAAAATGTTGCATAAGAAATATGGACACCAAACTACTAGTTAGAAGAAACTAGTAACTCTTGCAAATGGGCAAAATGAAGAATTAGAAAGTTTATTTTCAATTAACTACGTTTAAAGGAAGCTATTAAAGCATCCTGGCGTTTCCTAGGTTACTAGTGAGACCAATTCTCTGCGACAAGAAAATCTAGAGAAAGAACTAGGAATCTACACTTATCGGAATGGCTTCACCAGAAGGGAAACATTAAGTATCGTTTAGGGATTACAAGAAATAATGTTTTTCTGTTAAAAAAATATGGAATCAAGAAGCCAGGAACCATTTCCTATATCCTGCAATTTCAACCATGGTGGATTTAAATGAAGTAGCATCATCAAACGTGTCAAGTTCTAATCTTCGTCTTTTTCAAACACCTACACAAATCGTTAGGAAACAGAAGACCACAAACAATTTCTCTTGCCCTACAACTTGGATTATAAAGGATTCAGGTACTATTCTACTCTCCTTTTCCTAGAACATATTCCCAGACAATGAGAAGTCGCTATTAATCGGAAAACCATTAACCGTTTCTTATGTCATACAATTTGGATTATAAAGGGTTTAAATATTAACATCAATAATCTCGTTAGGTTCTAATTTACTCTTCTTTTCCTCTAACAAATACCCAGACAATAAGAAATCGCTAGGAAGTAGAAGACCACGGCCCATTTTTAATATCCTACAATTTGGACAGTCAAGAATTTAAATAATAAAATTAATAACCTTATCAGTTTCTAATCTACTCTTCCTTTCCTCTAAAGAATACCCAGACAATAATAAATCGCTAGGAATTAGAAGACGACGGCCTATTTCTAATATCCTACAACTTGGACAGTCAAGGATTTAAATAGTACCTTGTCAGGTTAT
This sequence comes from Serrognathus titanus, assembly GCA_039766575.1. NCBI lineage: Eukaryota > Metazoa > Arthropoda > Insecta > Coleoptera > Lucanidae > Serrognathus > Serrognathus titanus. The sequence goes on from CM077911.1 coordinate 67,388,334, forward strand.
AATCTACTCTTCTTTTTCTCTAAAAAATATCCAGACAATAATAAATCGCTGGAAATCAAAAGACCACGGGTCATTTCTTATATCCTACAGCTCGAACTATCAACGGATTTGAATGAAGTAACGTTAAATGCCTTAAACTTAGCAGGTTCTATCAACTCTCTGCTCTGACAAATATCCAAACAATAAAAAAATTGTTAGATTTTACTATTGAGTATGGAGGAAAGGGATGATGATTTATTTAGATTTAATTTTACGATTGAACGATCTGATTTAATTTTGAAAATTAATTAATGTAGTAGTAATAATAGTACGTATGACACAGTATTAAACAAATATCTTTATTGACGAAATTTTCTCATAATTTTTATTTTAATTTTGTTAATGCCATCATTCTATATTTAATTGTTTGTTTATAAAATCTAGTATTAATAATTTTATTGTAATTTGTCTTATGACACGTTCATTAAGCCTTTACGAATAAAGAAATTTACTTATTTATTAGTAATTACATTATCCTCCAAGCGAACTCCTTGTTATTTATTTATTCTTTTCATTTAAAGATTAGATATTTACTTCTCTCAGAATTCATTCCTACATAATCTAAAGGTCAAGCAAATTTAAAGACAAAGTTCTTGGTTACCAATTTATATTTATTTATTTTCAATAGTATTGATAAGATTATTTGGAGCATTGCAGATAAAAGAAATAATTTTAATAGCAATATTAGTAACAAAGTGTGGTTTTATCAACAGGAACTGGTTTGCATGTACAAAAGGTAAATAAAGTTTATTTTTATTGTTGTTTATGTTTATTTAAGTTTATTAAAATCATTCATCACGCCATTTGGATTTTGGCGCTTATAAAACGTTCACAAAGTAATTTTTTAATTGTTATATTATTGTTTTGAAATGATAATATCAATCAATCAAACACATTTTTTTCTTATCAAAAATGTAAATGACCTTATTTCAGGTAATTCCAAGTTATTACCCGATGATGACGATTAACAAAACCGAATTATTCTCAGCCGAGAAATTTGTTGAAGATCTCAAGAATGAAGGTTCCAAAATACTCGTCACAAACACAAACTTCAGTAAAAAGAATGAATTACCGCCATATTACAACGAAAATCTTTTCAAAAAGTAAGTTTGCACTGCAATATTTTATTTTTTGCAAACGTTTCATTTCAATTATATATCAGAGGCCAGTTATTCTATCGTAAACATCGGTGGGCAATAACTTTTTCGAAACTATATGGACTACTCTCACTTCTATCGGATCCGATAGCAATAAAAATATTGGAAATGACAAAAAGATGTAGTGAACCGAAAACAGCGTACCGGAGATATATGGAAACGATACTACACGTGGTAGTTTGGTATGAAGACGACTTTCAACCCGGTTCAAGGTTAGTATCATCTTCGAAAGCATCGCCAAAATTTTGTTCCCTGGCTTTTAGATTATGGAAGTCCATTAAATGCGTAAATATTCAGCATGGAGCAGCGACGAAACGAGCTAGCAACTTAGGATTAGATGGAATAAATCAGTACCAACTAGCTGGAACACAGTTTGGTTTCATGGGATATATTTTAATCAGATCCAAGAAAATAGGTATACATAAAACCTCGCAGGAAGAACTGGAGGCCTTCTTTCATTTTTGGAGAATTATAGGATATTGTATTGGAATAGAAGATAGGTGAGAATCATTTACATGTACTAACACGTTTAATATTACCCGTTTTGAAATTGTAGGTTTAATTTGTGCCGAGAGTCTCTAAAAGAAACGAAAGAAGTTTGTGAAGCGTTGTTGAATACTGTGATAAGACCTTTTCTGTTACTGAAGGATCCGCACTCTCTGCAATTGCAGTTCACATTTGCAAGGGCATTTAACATAATAAGTCCTAATTTATCCGGCAGAGCTTGGTTAAATTTCCTTTATAAATTAGTCGGATTACCTGACGACAATGAAAACGGCGTGTATTTTAAGCTTTCATTTTCACAGCAATTAATTTTACAACGCTATATACTTTATTTAAGTATGTTGAGGTATAATTTAGTAAGAATTTTGAGCAACCTTTTTGTTAGGTTAGTGCTGTGGATGATCGAGTTTTACCCAGTTTTTCCAAGGTATAAAATTGGAAAAACTTATGCAGATGTAAAAATTTTAAGAAACTAAAAAAATAATGCACTTGCTGAATACAGACCTTTCTAGAAAACTTTTATTTCTAACTCCATGCGTTACAATTTCTCAGAAAGCCCTGGGCTATTCTTTTTTTCAATTTGTATCCAATTACATTGAAGTTATTTCTCGCCCAAAAACAATTTTCAGAAAAAAATCACACTATTGTAACAATTCACTTACACTTGTATTTACGCAAAATAGGTATGTATTCATTTTCTTATAATAAATCTGCGATAATTTAGTTATTAATTTGTATATAAATGATGAAACTAAGCTTTTTGATCACTCGTCTTAAAAAATAATAGAAATTCGAAAGTATCTTTCCTTGTAATTTCATAAACTGCTTTCCGTAAAAGTTGCGAACCTTCCGAATGAATTTTAATTTCTTTTAATGCGTCAAAATGAAGTGTAGAAAGCTTTTTAATAAGATTTCCGACCGATGTGAAATCGATGCTCGTCCAAAAGAAGTAATCTGAATTATGAGAGCGAGAAGCAAAAGCATCTGTGCTGAGGAAACAAAATTCCATTTGTGCTTCTATAATTTATCAGCAGCTAGTTATAGATTTCGTGAATAAGGCATGAGGCCAAACAAATGAAGCAAAGTGCCTGTCGTTGTAAAGAATGAATGGAAAATGAGCGTGGGAATCGCGGAGCGGTTCTCCCGTTCAATGGAAATTTTAATTCGCCGTTTATTAATTCCGAATGAGGCTCATTATGGGATCCCGATTGAAAATAAGCGATTACCCTCTCTCCATCTGAGACGAGCCTTCACCCCACCGACCCCAAGGACCAATTACTTCCTCCGTTGAATGGCCCACGTTCGGCTCATCAAAACTTGTACTCATACATGATATATAGCGCGAAGGCGATGTATAGATACAAAGGATCTCGATGAGTTCAAAGAGATTCGATGATAACGATGAAGCCAAATTACTCGCCTTTATATTCGTGCGTTGCGTTGCCTCCCATAATTCTATTGTTCCAAAGAGACGCGCGCTCCTTTCTCTAGTCGTACACGACAGAAAGGAATCCTGTGCCTCATTCTCGGCTTCATTACCTATTATAATGCGAGCTTTAAGGTCATTCATGCCAACCTTTGCAGGGTTATTACGTTACCATTTGTTCGACTGCTCAACGAGGGTTCTACTTGCAATAGACTAAACCTCACTGCGCCTCATTTTATTCAAATTAATTAATTACACTTCAAGAAAACGCATTTCTCTAACAAATAAAAATATTTAATTCTTTACTGATTTAAACTAGACAGGAAAAGAAAAGAGGATACACTTTCAACCCTCGTTTCACAGTAATAAGTAAACAATGAGTGAGAATTGACCTTCATACACACTTCGCATAATCGCTCTGTAGACGTCGAGGAGACGACAAAATCATTCGCAGAAGACTAGATACACCGAAGGTATCACAAATTCGATAAGATTTCTTTTCCAGTCTTCATGTAAACAGATGCAATATTTAATGAAACCTTTATTAGGTTTATCTGTTTACGTGAAAATTTGCAAAAAAGCTACTACGTGTTAAATGACTATCTGAAACATTGCATTAGTAAAAGTTAAATATTTAAATTATTGTAACAGGAATGATGTATCACGAAAAATTTCTGCAGTTTCTCGAGTTCCCACGTTACTATGAACATTTATGTTTATTAAGTACATCATAACTTATCTTGTCGAAACTTGTCTTATCATAGATACTGTGATACGTCTTTCCCTCGTTCGATTCCAAAAATATATAAAAACTCGTCATTTTCAAATTTTAGCATAATAAATGCACTCTTTATTAGAGTTATAGGAGCTTAAGATCCTATTTCTAAAGTGTAAATGTAAGGCTACCCAACGAGGTAGCTTAACTTTGTTGCATTATTAAATGTATTATACCGTTAGTAATTGTTAGTCATCCATGTCCTTAATGTATCGTTTGCCCCTTTCCTTTTATTTGTCCTATTTGACTTCAACTTTTACTTTCTTCTTCACGTTTCTTCCCTTAACCAGCCTTCCTCTCCAATCCAGTTTCATATATCTTACATACGTATACCTTAATCTAAAGGATTTCCATACTGTTTTTCTTTACAAAATTTGTTTTCTTCCAATCCTTACTGCGTGTCTAGACCGTTTCATCCATTCGAATCTTATGTATCATGCTAAACCTTCTTCTTTGATCACTTCTCTAGTTCATTTCCTTTATAATTTATGCCACAGTTTAATCAGAACTAGCACAATTCTTATTACTTTCTTTCAAACCTACTCAATTTTTTTTTGATAAAAATGGATCTCTTTATTTACATAAAAAAGACTATTGTTTGTATTATTTTCTTTTCCTCAACGCTCTTCATCAAATATAATTGTTGTTCCATAATAGTTAAGCTTTGACACTTCTTGGAGACATTCACTTTCTACATGCAACCCAACTTCTTAATCTGGGAACTTTTCATTCAGTACCTCTATAAGAACTTCATTTCCTTCTTTTCTGATCGAATGGCCAGACCAATTGTTACTCTTTCTTTCCATTACCAGAAGCTGTCTGCATAAGTTGTACCGGAGACTTATTAGCTCGCCCTGGTTCAGTTAACGCTACCAATCAATGAGGAAAATCCCTTGTACCAGCCGGTACAGGTCTTTCCCTGGTTGCAGTCTTCAGAAGCCATCACAAGATGTCCGCATATACGCTGTCCGCGATTGTTATCTCTGGTTCTCCATTGCAGAGTCTGCGGTTTAGGTCACCATTTAATTTACCGATCCTTCACAGATGTGGTGATTTTGAAATGCACTCTTTTTGCAAAGACATCTAAGGAAGTTTTGCTATATCGATATCCCGGTTTACTTATCCAGTATCTGTTGTGTTCCTTGCTTTTCCAGTCACTCCAGCCCTGAATAGCGCTCGTAGTTACACCTAGGGTAGGGACTAATACCTGCACCTTGCTTGGCTACTTCATAGGCCTGTTCGTTGCTCTAAGATAATGGGACTTTAAAATCCCTTATCCATTCTTTACCACTCTTCTTATCGGGTGGCCAAACCTATTGTTGCTCCAAGATAATGAGACCTTGAAACCACTTATTAGAAACAGTAATGTTCTACATTCTAGAAAGTCCTCGTTAAAAGAATTTAATTTCTCTCTCTTCTCAACGATTGCCCAAACCAATTGTTAAGATAATGGGATCTTGAAACTGGTTGATAACTGTGATCTCCCAACTTCTTATTGTGGAGAATGTTCATTCTCTCTCAAAAAATTATTTCTTCCTTTTTCATCGCATGACCAAATCACTGGAATTTAATGCATCGCCCTCCATCTTCCTTTCGTTAAAGGATACAGTTTTTGGAGCTGATTTTCTGCTTCTTAAAAAAATTGAAATGTTCTGACAATATTCGTCGTTTGATTGTTGGCAAACGTAAATGAATATAAACGTGACTCCTTGGTGAGAAATTGCCGTCACTCAAATCAAATATAGAGATACTTTTTGGTACATATAAAACACGTCCTCGAAATTGCCGCGAAATAAGATGCGAATATTTATTTATCCGTGAAGCACCTTCATTTTCCGAAAGCCTGTTCAAATCGTAAATCAATCTCGCATAAATACATCGGATCCGGCATCCGTGCCCGATAAAGCTGGAATTTGCCCGTCGAGTTTTTCAGAATCTCTGCGACATCGTCGGGGGCGCAGCCAGAGATGGAGCAATCAATAATAATACAGCCAGAACTGCCGGCTCTGATTAGGTATGTATATCGCACGGATAAAAACAGACTGCAGGTAATGATTAAATCTTTTCGCGGTATAAAAAGAAACCAATCCGGAACGTGAGCTGGGAACGTGAGGACTCGATGGGTCGACGGCGGAAGAAGTGGTGGAGGAGGAAGAGGCGCTGTATTGATAGGTTATTTCCGTGTTGCAAAGCGAAGACGTGTCGCCAAATACATCTTCGCTACGTAAAGGCACGCACTGTAACTTTATTTTATGGAAATTGTTATTTCACATCTTACACAATTCGAATGGTTTGGTTTTTTTTACTTAAAAAATGTATCTGTACTTTTTATTTCAATAAAAGAACATGCTGCTATTCCTTATTTGTCTACTTTCTCAACACCCTGTATTTTATTCCATTTAAAAAATAAAATATCTAATAAAAATTTAAATAGTTAAACAAAATTCAAAATGTATTTTTTTTTCGGTTAACTCCGAATGTTGCACCTACAATTTCTAAACGTTTTATTTCTCAGGTCAAACTGATTAAAATCTAATTAAGAAAGAAAAATAATGAATCTCAATTTGTGAAACGATTCAATACAGAGCTACCACCTAACTGTATAATCTAATACTACATGACATGAATTAGGGATATTTCAATAGCCTCCCAATTATTATGGAAATTTGATAATTAAGGAATTTTAGATAATAATAAAGCAAGCAACTACTAGTGTAATAATCTGTTTTTGTTAATTATTATAATTAGTTTCCCATTCAAGTAAAACAGAAATTTAGAATCCTTGGTATTGTCCCTTGCTTTCGCGCTTTCCTTCAAACATGTAAATAAAAAGGACTCCATCGTCTCTCCCTCATTGAAGAAGGGTGGTAGATGCTATGAGCTTAATGTAAACTGAAACCGCATCCATCCTTGCTTACTTACCATTTTAAATTAAAATTTCACTTTGTATTTGGTGCTATCAAATCCGGGTGCCTAAAGACCGAGGAAGGAACTCAGTAGGACGACCGGCGGGATCAGAACCGTACACTCCCAATTCAATATTAAAATATTTCGCAAATGAGCGAAAGAGTTGAAAGAGTCCTTGTTAGCAGATGCTAAGGGCTCTATTAAAATTTTCACAGTTCAGTTCCAAAATTAAAATTATTAATTTTCAGAGGGGGATTATTTATACGGCGTAATTAAAAGCTCTTGTCCTTTGGAGAAACCTCGGTCGCCTAATAAAATTTATTAAATTTGTTATAAACTTTGTTAGAAAATGTCTTTGATGAATACTTTGATTATAAAGGAGGTGCGTAATATAAAGCTTGCGCGTTTTAAATCGCAATTTTTTACCCCTGTTTATTCGAGCGAACTAATTAACAAAGCATCCACTGAGTTGACACATTTTGAGTCACTAATTGTAAGATATGACAAACTGTACAGGGTGACTTAATAAATGTGAACATATTTTAAGGGTAGATTAATCGTATTTTTTCCTAAGATGTTGCTATTTTTTCTTGTCTTACATATTTCTTAGAAACGTACACACATAAAAATGTGGAGTTAATTGTAACATTTTTTATCAACGTTTCGGTGTTCCCTCGCGTCCATCCAGTGTTTTTTCTATAGTTTTTGAAAAGATTATGTATAACAGGTTAACATAAATTTTAGCCACATGTGATCTTTCAAGTATTCCTAATATGGTTTCAGGGGAGGCAATTCGACAGAGGCCGAAAGTTATAGATTTCATTCACAGCAAGGTGTCTCGACATCCAATTTATTTGCAAAAAGTATTGAGAATCAGGGGTACCATTCTAAACTGGTTCGAATGTTGTCTAAGCTCTCGAAAACTTTGCGTTAGGTTGCAAAATTCAATTCCCCTGAATATGGGATAGAATATGGATTTTCCCAGGGGTCTGTACTAGAACCGTTGATTTTTTAACTTTTTATAAATGACATGGTTGAACATGTTGAAGCTGAAAAGCTTATATTATTCGCGTATAACACGTCCTTGGTTATTGTTCACTTTTCTTTAGGAGGGAAAAATAAGCTGTTCACATAGTGAAACATTATTATCTATAGTCAATGTTGTGGACAACTTACTGGAAGAAAAGGTAAAGGTCACTGCTTAAAGGTTTTTACACCAAAAAAAGACTGCGCCTCCAGAAGAGGTCTAACCTTCTAGCTTCATTAACCTTTCTCCTCAAAACCTTAAGGGAAATTTAAGAAAAATCACATTACAAGTGTATTTTTAAGGCACTCCCTTCAGTGAAAACAATTTAGTAAAAACCGCAGTCGGCCATCCATACTATCCGGGAAATTGAGGAAAAAATACAGTTTTAATCACTGCCAAGGGAAGTTCACATTATAGGACATTAGGATATTAAAATCCTTCCCATGATCAATGTTGTGGACAATCTACTGGAAAAAGACATGAACAAAGGTCACTGGTTACAAGTGGTTTTCATGCACAAAAAAGGGCAACGACTCCAGAGAGGATAAATCATAACGCATTATTACCTAGACTTCCTTCTCCTCAAAACCTTGGAGAGATTTATAGAAAACCACTTCACAAATTAACTTTTTAAGGACCTTCCTTAATTTAAAATAATTTTGTAAGAAGTGTTAACAATTGCAACGTGTTATCATCCACAAGGTTATCACCCCTGCTAATTGAATTTTTGACTGGTTTCATTGGAATGTAACCAATTTGTTTTTGACCACCTCTAGAAGATCTTCTTGAAACGTGACCATTATTAGTATAAATAGATGTATGTTAGAGATAATTAAGCGCGTTTTCACTGGAAATTTGGCGAGGAAAATATCCTCTGGTACATACCAACCAAAGATATCATGAAGTGCTCTTAATTTCTGAGCGTGTATGTGTCAAGATGGAAGAGTAGCTGTCGAAAAACGTAACTACAGATATTAGCATATTGTGGTAAGAGATTATATTATCCATGATATTTTTTTTCAGCTTGCTTCGGAAATAGCATTAAGTTTGGCAACTGGTGTCCCAGAAACAAACTTATTTTAAATTTGCAAAATAGTAGTAATAAGTTTCTTCAATAGGAAAAACCCCATAAGTGAAACATTTATGATAAATGGAGGAAAATATGAAAAAAAATTTTTTCGGGAAATGTATATGCTACTTTATTAAATTAAGTAATTATTAACAGAATTAACAATGATTAATTTGAAATCACAAAATTCAACAAAACGACATATTGATTTTGCGAAAAAATTTAAATTAAAGAATAACGTTTTGCATATTTTGCAAGCTCTGAATCATCATCCGGATCTACCATATTTCTAGGACTTAAGATTGACAAACATTTGAACAGGCAGGATCAAATAACCACAATACGCAAAAGGCGCTTACTTTCCTATTTTCCAGTTGAAGAATATTCTCACTGTTGAAAAATTAATTGGTCTGTACTATGATATGGCTTATTATCATCTGTCCATCACGCAACTTTATAAGGTAATGCCACTAATGTCAAAAGAGTATACCTGATGTAAATGCGGATAATAAGATTAATTTTTAATGTTCGTCCAAGGAACTCTTATAGAGAAATCTTTGTAGGGGATTGTTGACATTCTCTGCTTTCTATATATTTAAATGCTTATTGTATATTACACGTTAAAGCCAATTTTCACGTATATAGTAAATATTCCCATTATCAGAACTATGACACTCGTACAAAAATTTATTTGTAACTCTCGCGTAATTCAAAAAAAATTAAAGAATCACCATCCTACATCGGCAAAAAATTCTTTAATATATTGCTCGAAACAGTGAGGATTAAAATCTCTCAAACACTCGGTTACGCAAGGGTTACTATACTATTTCTGAATTCTTGAATGACGATGTTCATCACATGTTTTTTAAGTAGATTAAGTTTCGTATGTTTATATGTATGTTTATTCTAAGTAATGTGGATTTTCTTGACACTGCCGCTCATATTAGTTTAGACACATAAAATTTCATAAATCTTTCTGGAAAAACCTTAATATTGTTTGCAGATGTAAATACAGATGTAAACAATATTATGAAACAAATTTTTAATGCATTTCATAGCCCGCAACTACATAAATACGTTAATAAATTCTTCCTAAAAGAATGTGTAATTATAAGATGTTTTCGAGAAAAACTTATAACCCCCGAAATAAATTTATTTAAGGGATTAGAATATTTGTAATACGTATAAGATATTTACCGATCCCTCATGGAAGGGATATCGCAACGTTTGAATACAGTATCTATCTTCAATTGTTTGACAAACTTGCGTGAGTGTGCTTCAATCATATCCGACCAAAACAACTGAAAAATGCCAAGAGGAAAACCTACGAATGAAGAAAAGCGTGCAGTAATAATTGCTTTTCATCAGGAAGGCCATTCTGTGCGCCAAATTGCAGAAAAAACGCACGTGAATAAATCGACAGTCAGTGACATCATTCGGAGATTTCAACGTTCGAGTACGACACAGGTCAGTGCACGTCCAGGACGTTCCAGGATAACAACTTAAGCAGATGATCAACGTTTAAAACTGTTAAGCAAACGAAATAGAAGACTAACAGCACCCGAAATTGCTGCAGAAATGAATCGCGATCGTGAAAGTCAAATGTCTGTTAGTAGGCAAAACGGCGATTAAAAGCTGCAAATCTTCACGGCCGCATTGCTGTACGAAAACCTGTACTGCATCGTGAAAATCGTCAAAAACATCTTCAGTGGGCACAAAGCCATCGTAACTAGACAACAGAAGAGTTCAAACGCGTACTTTGGCTCGAAGTGTTTAACAGGCAAGACGGGAGTTCGTGAGGAGGTCCAAGGAAGAAAAAACGTTGCGGAATTATATTGTATCGACCGTCAAACAAAGAAAGAGGGAAGATTTTCCTACGACGGCACAGGAGATTTGCGGAGAATTGAAGGTATCATGCGGAAAGAAAATTATTTAGAAATATTGGAAGAAAATGCAATTCCATCAGGGTTGCGTTTAATAGGCGACAATTTTATTTTCATGCGCGTTAATGATCCTAAACATACTGCCTTAGCATGCAAAACTTATTTAAATAATGCCGAGGCTGATAATACTTTACAAATGATGATACGGCCACCCCATAGTCCTGACTTGAACCCCATTGAGTTGTTGTGGAACGAGCTTGACAGACGAGTTCGAAAAGTCTGCCCTACTTCCGCAGTACATTTGTGGAATATCCTGCAAGAAGAATGGACCAATATTCCACATGAAGTTCTCCACAAACTGGTGGCACGGATGCCGAGAGTTGTGCAAGCCATTCTTCGTAAAGGAGGTTTCTTTGATGAGAAAAAAAATTAATAAATTATTTATACATTTAATATTAGAAATACTTTCATTTTAGTTGCTGTATGTAATTAATATAACTTAATCAAAATACAATATAAGATACGTTTCTCAGTTCAATTAAGTCAAATATTTCAGAATTTCATAAATTTCTTTAAGTGTCCGAACTAATATGAGCGGCAGTGTACATCCATTATATGATAGCTACGTATGAAAGAACAACAAACAAACAACGTATATAGAACGCTTAACTTTAAAAAATGTTAATGTTATCTTCAAAAATGGCGTTCTAATCCTTGCGGTAGTTATTTCTATGTTTCAAGGAGTTAATGTTATCCAGGAGAAGGCAGAGAAAAAGAGAGACTTATCTTGTAGTAGTTTGTTTCCCTAAGGTAATTAATATTATCTAGAAAATATTAAATATTTCTATCTTTATATTTGAATTCCTTATTGTACTAGAATATTAAGCTTATCTGGCGGAAGTAGAATAAAGAGATTTATAAGACCTTGCCAACATTTCCAAATAAAAAGGGCTTCTATCATCTATGGTGTTATCTGTTATTATGTCATTATTTTTATCCACTTTTTATTGCTATTATATTTATTGCGCAAATAAAATGACGGTTCCATTCGAAAACAAGCATTCACCGCAGTTCGTAGGTATATACTAGTCATAACTTGTAATGAGAACGTCAATCAATGCCTTCCCTCATGCATCAGAATTTACCTCAATAGACGAAAATTAAATAAATATGAACTAACACCTTTAGGATAACATTTTTACTTTTTTGGATTAAATGCGGTGATATATTATTTTACTATTTAGTGTAACTTATCTCCTACTTATTAAATCAACAAATTATGGATATTGTGTTTACTGTACGATGTTAAACAGGAGTCGAGCTTATCCTTGTTGGAATAAAATTATTTCACCTTTTTCTAACACTTATTTTTAGAAGCATTTTAATCGGGAAAAGATAACAATAACATTAAATTTGTTAAGCATTACAACCTTTCAGGTAAAATTTTCTCCATACTGTAACACTGATTAGGAGGATAACAATTTATCCCAAAAAATTATTATGTGTAGAAATGCTAACATAAATCCTTTCATTACTTCAATGCACTTGAATTCAAGCTAAATGTGCTTTTGCATCAGCAATTTTTTAAATAATCGAATGCCTGTAGACTGGAAATATAGTGGGTAGATATGTTAAGCCGTCTATTTTTAATCTCAATGTGGTGGATTCTCCAGCGAATTTCTAACAGATTATAAGAATTTCAAAGCAATAAACACCGCGAAATATAAAATTGATTTTGCTAATACCTTATGAATGCTCAAGTTTAATTCGAACGGGATTTAGTTGCCTTTTAATATTCACGTCCGAGAAACAATTTAATCCATATTAAATTCCTGCATCGACGATTAAATTATACTTGAAATTTATTTTCTTGTTCTTTTCATCAAAACACAAAAGCTGATTTAACAATAAAAAAATAATTAAAAGAAGAGTCTTGGCTTGGAAAAAGCGTCGAAGCTAAGTAAACAGCGTAACTGCTAACTAGGGAACTTTGCAACTTATTGAATGGAGGTCGAAATGGCCATCCTTGTTAACTGTAACCAAGCACACACTCGAAATTCCAGGGCATTCGTAAATCAAAGCATTCTCTGATTACAATTCCGGATTTAATTGTTACGACCGAGATTCCATTTCTAACTTGTTTTGATATAATAATGAGGAATCCTCGCCGCTATACACGCTACGGTCGTTCAGAAACTGCGAATTTGTTTCGAATTAATTATATTCCATTGAGCGCGCACATACATTTCGGTCACGCGAACTTGACCGGTCTTCGAATTTAGTCAAACCACAGAACGCTCCCTTTTCGATGAAGAAACACGGTCATTATAAGAACCATATCCCCGAATGTATCGATTAATTTCATTACAAAAATCACTGAAAACATCGTTTGATGTAATTCTCGATTTTTTTTAGATCATTCCAACCTACATAAGCATTAACGTTTAGATGGTAAGATTCTGTATTCAGTTCACTAGTTATTAATTTTTAATCTCGTACGGGAAGCCCTTAAAATTTTGTAATGAGTTTTAATTAACTTATACTTTAACCTAGCTCAAGCACAAGCGTTTAGATGGTAAGATTCTTTCGTTATTAATTTTTAATCTCGTACGGAAAGCCCTCAAAAAGTTTGTAACAAAAAAATTATATCCTTTCTTATATTTTTTGGCATACATTCGCTAACTACTACTTATATGTATATTATCTTAAGCCTGTTTACATTACGCTAATTTTTATTACGAAAAAATATTAATAAAAATGTCATGGTTCTATTTTTCTACTATTTTTGGTAACATAACTTATTTTACTGTTTTATACTATCCTAAAACTTAATGCACCTTTTTCTAGTGTCATTTTCTATAATAAAGTGAAACAGGCTTTACAATTTTTTTTCATTGAACAAAACATGCATTTTTTCGCACAATAAAGAATAGGAACCCTTGACAGTGATAGTATTTATAAACTATTAAAAAATACTTACAAATCTCATACAATCCAGCAAACTGACACAATTGTGTCACGTTTAATTCCCCGCGCATGGTTGCGCTAATTCACGTCAAATTGTCTTGATAAATTGTCATCGAATTTTTTTCACTCGCGTTGTCCGGTGCATAATAAACACGTGTTAGCATTTCACGTCACGAAAATTTTAATTATCCGGAAGACAACTGATTGGTACGGAATAAACTGGACAAGGTCAATGTAATATTTTAGGCTCAAACCAGTAATAGCATAAACCAAAATTTAAAATTATGCTGAGTGACGAATCTTTTATAAAAATACAATTATATATGTATACACCATGCCCGGCAGTATAAACGAAAATACGAAAATCAATTTTAAGAACGATTACAATGAGCGTGTTTTCAAAACTTGTATTTCAATGCCTTGACGTTATTCTTGCTTTGACTTTGTCCCAAGTTACTTTAAGTCTTCCTTTTTCCTTATTTTCCTGAATTTTCGCTTCTTGTCACATTGGTTTGACTCGTCTTTTATTCGTTGTAAGTGTTGCCAGAAATTCAATTATCCTTCCTTTATTAATTCAGGTTGGAGTAAATTGTATTCCTAATTCTCAACAGCTTCTATTTTCCATTTAATCTCGTGATCCAATAGTCACAGAATACGTATAAGGACATATAAGTCGCCATTAATATTTGCTTTTTTACGCTTTTTTTTCTAATTTGTGAGTGCAATTTATTTATTATGTGACGCAAATTTAAAATTTTTCTTTATTCCGTTGTTGATTCATGCTACTTATGTTTGTTTTTCATTTATTGGCAATTCTAGAAATTGAAATATTATTTTTTTTCCAGTTTCTGCATTTAAATGTTTTATTCTTCTCCTATTTTCCTTAACTTTCGTTTCTACAGAATAGAATTCTTCTCTGAGATATTCTATCCCAATTCTTTTACAAAACTAAATTTAAGCAATGAATTATAATTAATATTATTATTATCTTATTATAAAAGTATAAAAAAAATATATTTTTAGAATAGTTTGAATCGTTACATCGTGCGATCACTTTTTGACACAACATAATAATAATATAAAATTTTTGTTGCTAATCGGTTTTGATTGCAGTGGATTCCTCGAGCATACTCTGTACAGCTGTTTCAGCCCTATTTGGAGTCTCGTCAGCAGAAGCGTAGTTCGAGACTTCCACTGCAAATTAAACCGACCTGTCCAAGGTTATTCGCAATTGCGATGTAATAATAATGAATAGTTTGAATCGCGACATCCTGCGATCACATTTTGACACAACATTGTATAGGAAATGACAAATTACAGCCAGTGGCAAGCGTGCTGTCAAAGCATATTAAAAGTTTTAAAAATTTTATTGCAAATCGATTTTGATTTTGATGCTCGAGGGATCCACTACCAATCAAAACCGATTTACAACAAAATTTTTAAAACTTTTAGTATGCTTTGACGGCACGCATGGCCGCCTTGTATGGGATGACTTATTAAATAGCAAACTGGATGCTATTTGTCATTTCCTATACAATGTTGTGTCAAAAAATGATCACAGGATGTCGCGATTCAAACTATTCATTATTATTACATCGCAATTGCGAATAACCTTGGACAAGTCGGTTTGGTTTGCAGTGGAAGTCTCAAGTTACGCTTCTGCTGACAAGGCCCCATATAGGGCTGAAACAGCTGTACAGAGGATGCTCGAGGGATCCATCGCAATCAAAACCCATTTACAACAAAATTTTTATATTTTTAGAGCGTTAAATATTCCTTCTGAAAAGAAAATGTAATTATTTGTTCACACTTCTCTTATTCGAGCAATTTTTAGGAAACAAGCAATAAAAGTAGAAAACATGAGGACAAATTCAGTCATCTAAATGTGGTAATTAAAAAAATGCAATAGAACTAAAAATGTAATATGGAATGTAAATCTTGCGACCGATTACTAATACGCTGGATTTCGAGATAACTACTACAGGTCTGTTTAATTCTAGTGTAGTTCTCGAATTACTCTTCCGTTGACGAAGCTCCAAGTAGGGCCGAAACGGAGGATAATCGAGGAATCCATTTCAATCAAAACCGACTTACAACAAATTTCTATAAATGTAAAGTTTAATAAATACATACATACTTTTAGAGAGAAGACGAAAAACCTAGTAACACTAGAATATATTTTACAAAAACACGAAATTAGTGCCAAAATACAATAATGATTGAACTTTTTGAAATAAACATTGAATAAATAAGTAAAGATCAAAAATAAAACAACGAAATAAAGATAAAAGCGAACCCATGCAAAAATAAGCTAACAGGAAGGAAGTTTATGTTAATAAGGCAGAGAGAAAATACCTTCAAATAAGATAAAACCAAACGTGTAATAAAAGAAGCCATATAAGGAAGAGTAAAATGAATGACAAAAAAATAATAATAAAAATAACGAAGAATAAGAAAAAGATAAACAACTAAAAGCTTACTTTGCATAAAAATATTAAAAATTATAAATAAAAAAATGAAAATATTACAAGACAGGAAAATAATGTACACCTTTGAAAACATACTGTGTGTGCCTTCATGTACTTTTAAATGATAGATGGAAAAAATTAAAAAGAAAATGGCAAGGAGAGCTTTAATAACTAACAATATGGAGAAGTAAAGTTATAATTAAATAAAATTAAAAATTCTACAGTAAGATATATAAATTCAAGAAGAAAAGTTGTAATTTAAATTTAAAAGTCAATGTGTTTCACTTGAAACGTTAACAGCTTTTCTAGGAAAAAGAACGTACAGCGAAACGTCGCGTCGTCTTTTAAATTATACTTATAATTCTTGGAATAACTTAAATTTCTTTTTCAAAAATATAAGAAATTAAAAGTAAAGAAAATCAAAACATCACAGAAATACAAATGAGAGGAAAATTTTGAATCGATTAGAAAAATGGGGTAAATATAAAAAGATGTGAAATCCAATAGAAAATACGATTTGTGTGAAAACCCTAATGAGAATACACTCTTTTTTCCTATTTAGTACCACTAGATCATTCTTATTTGACATTTGCATTACATAAACAAAAATATTATTATCAATGTTGGCAGTTTTCTCAAAATTGTTTAATCCTAAACGTACAGCGACACATCGACGTCGCGTCGGTTAATTTATTATTACAAGTGTATTTATTATTACAAGTTTATTTCATAAATTCAGACTCGTTTTTATTAAATAATTTACTACGTTTCTAGCAGGCAAGTTTTATGTCACCACTACTTTTTGCACGTTGGTGGTTTTATCTCTGTATTCTATTGATTGGGGAGAGAAAAAAATAGCGTAAAGTCGCAGCCTCTGCCTACACGTACTTTTCAAATTGCACCAGAGACAATCCCTTGTATTTCATCAAGTAAATCACCCTTAACCTTACAACATTGATCTTCTTGTGATTCTATTGGCAGTAGGTGATTCAATCTAGTAGAGTGTGTTTTATCTCCTGGGCCGTTACCGGAGACGCATCTCTGTATTCGTTTAGAATTCGCTTAAATATTACTGGTTGTGAGGATATATTTTTCGAAACTATGGCCTGAATTCCATAAACATAATTAAATTCAACAAAAGCAAAATATTTAAATTATGTTTTAAGGAAATTAATTAGCTTGAATACTTACAAAACAAATATTTTATGAAAATATTTTTGACTGAGGGCTCATTTATTGGGCTTGAATATTTTAAAATTATAACTTTTCCAGCCTCTAAATGTTTTACCAACTCCCCCACAGTCGGTAAATATTTCTATAAACTTCTCATAGATTTCTACGTGAAAAAAGAGGTGCATAAAACACGCTCTATTAAACAGTGGTTATTTAGAAGACAGAATTACAAAAATACAAAGGATTCCAAATCTGCATACTAAGCATTCGCCTTGCAATGATCACCTAAATCGAATTGTCTCGGAAGTTTTCCTGCATTCTTCGCTCTTCGATCGCTTTCTTTATTGTTTTCATCTCATTTAACTGCGTGCACTATTTTCCGCCGTGCTTGTAATATATGGATTAGCTTTGTCAAATAAATGTCAGTGTCGATGGAACTAAATATTTCACGAAACGTTCGGTGTCATATAAACTACATCCATCAAAAAATATTAAATTGCAGAATGGAACACGTTGCAAAATTCGAAACGCACTTGTATGCATAATGCAAAAGTACAAACAGTATATATTTGATTTCGGTCATTAGTGATATTGAATTTGTCTGCTAAAAAATCTAGTAGGTATTTCTGTATAGTGTAAACGGTCGTTTCTTTCAAATAAAAAGTAGTTTTCACTACAAACCTGTGCAATTAAGCGTCTCGTTAAGCAAATGAAATAAGTCTACGACTCGTGAAACTAATCAAGATAATACAGCTTATTACAATCAAGCTTTAATTCTCGATCGTGTTTAGGGTCGCAAACTTGTTAGGACGGCGAAAGGAATTGCACCCTAGAGCTTAGTTGATGATCCAGCCCGACTAATACGACTTTTTGTTAAATTGTTTTTCATTTCTTCGATAAATTGTCTCCATGTTCCCCGATGAGCTCTCAAGTGACTCTTCGTGGACGAACAGCTTAAATACTTCTTTTCGTATTCTTCAAGGACATTTTCACATAGACTTCCATTTACCAAGCTTTCACGTACAGTATACAACGGATGCTACCAATAATTAAATCTAGAGAACTAGAGAGTGGAGGACATCATTCATGGACGTAGTTGATCCATTTTGTTTGCTAATTTAGAGTGTATACGAGAATTGGTTGAAAATTACGATGTTTAATAAATAAGGCCCTAAGCCTTAAAATTGATTGGCATCTCGAGCGATTTTCTAAACAAAATGTTGAAAGCACAAATAAAATACTTCCAATTTCGAGGTATTTATTTATTTGCAGAAATTATTCTAATTTCTCTATTAATACGTTTTAATGTATTAGCCACCCAGTGACTTCCTAATATAAATTAATGCAGTTTCCAAAAGTGAAACTTCCGCTTACCAAACTTGTATGTTCCCAAAGTGATGCCACAAGCCGCATCGCTGTATCAGCTAGGGTACTGATAAACTTCTCGGACATCACCTAGCCACACAACTGAGTTGTACATAGTGTTCCCCACTAGACTAGTTTATAAACATTTTAAAACTTTTAATATAAACGTTTCAGTATATTGCAAAAAAAGGAAATCATCATATGTTTCGTAACCAAATTCAATTCGACAATAAAAAAATATCATTTCTGTTATTTATAAATCATTCCCAATCAGTTATTTTATTACTTGCTTAGTAATACTAAAAATTGTTTAAAATTGGAAGAGATCCTTTTCACTTATATTTTTAAGAGCACTTTGAATCGGTTTACATTTCGTGTTTTTTCAAGTTTAATAATTTCAACGATACACCAGTTTTGTTAATTTGAAACTCCCTCGCAATCAAAGAGAAAATATTGTGGTTTCTGATTCGAGGTAGATCCCTATGAAGGCTATCGTCTAAATTCTCGAAGCGCGTGAGAGCCGTACCAGACGTGTCCTCCGATTTACTACGTTCGGTAAATACGCTGATGAACCCTCATTGCCTTGAACTCCTCTGATTGCTATACATACATTCCCTCTTCATGTGCATCGGTTCGTATTTTCTCATTGCATGGGTTTTATTTCGTTCTCCGATCAGCGATCATATCTTACGCTCGGAATTGATTCGATTCTGCGGGTCCATCTCCTTCAAATAAATCAGGAAAATTTTATAATTATGATTATTACGGTTTATAAAAACATTATTTTGTATTACGCAGCTGCATAAGGAATCGTGAAACGCAATTGCTTCTTCCGCTTCGATTTTCAAGTCTGAAAATTGTGCTTTGGAAATTGGAACACGTATAAACTATAAACTTAAGATATTCAGCGATCTGTGAACTTGTTCTGCTGTAATTATTATCATCTTCTTTGTCTGCTACGTGATGATTTAATTAAGAGATGCTGAAGCTGTGACGGCCCACTGCATGCGATAGAGTCATTCTATTATAATTCTTTTTTAATTTTTAATTAAATTTACAGATATTTATTTTATATTCGAGTCGTAATAAGGAAGATCAAGAGTCACCCCAAGAAAATGAGTATTTATTTTGTGCCAACTAATCAAACTTTTGTCAAGAGTTGACCTATTTACATAATGCATCAATAGGCAACATAAGAATTGCAATAAAAACTGATGGTCATAATGAATAATAATAATTGTGATAATCCGGAGAACGCAGAGGAACTAACGTTAATAATATCGGTAATACGGTCCTTATCCGCGTGTATACGACACGATCTCAGTCGTCCTCAGCCATTTACACTTGAAACAGTCTCGCTGAAAAAGATTTATCTGGAAGCAACGCAGCAGCCGCCTTTAATACAACCAGATTACCATATTTCCTCTATAAAATGAACGCACTGCCGCCTGGCGGTGGCGAGATCCGCTAAATTATACCATCTTCCTTTAAGGTGGTTAGTAAAAAAATGGCCTCATTCATTGCTTATGTATCCGACCTGCATCATAACGATACACGCACCCTTTACGTGAACTCCTTACTGAAGGTTCAAAGAAATATAATAATGCTTTCATCTTGCTTGTCGCATATAATTTAAAGCAAGGCTGATGTTGAAATTTCAAAATGAGGGAGAACAAATTATATAGAATTACATAATTACAATTAAGTTTCACGCGAATATTCATTAACTAATTATAAACTTTTGCTTTTTTACGTTTTTTTTTTATTTGACGTATTACAAACTTGTTCATATCTGAAAATTAGAGATCAAGATGGCTGGCAATAAAAAGTTCAGTTCAAATTTTGACAGCAAAAATTTAAAATTGTTCATTTTTTCAAAAAAACACTCAGGTGCAATAAATTCGAACCATACTTATGAATATTTATATTTTATTTCTTCGACTTCTGATTTTCTTGTTATATTACTTGACAGTAAATAATTGATACATAAAAATGGTCGTGGTAACAGATAATAGTTAATATCCATTCACGACCTTTTTGCATAGGCCATGTTTTTTTTTCGTTATGTTACGTACTTGTATTTTGAAGGTAGTCAAAATCTAATGTGAAAAAAATTATGACATTATCACATCAGCTATATTGACCATGTGCCAATACTTAAATAAACTTGAACTACAATGCCATGATCAAAGACCAAAGTAACTTAAAACAAATAACTAATTATTTAATTATATTTCTTAATCCTGCCAAAATGCCGAAAATTATAAGCTAGCAAACCAAACAAGCCATAAAAAGGCCTACAATTATTATAAAAAGGATCGTCCAGATTTCACACAAGATGAAATTAAAAGCAGGTTGATAGATATACCTGGAGTAAGGCTTACATAAATTAAATGAGCCCCATTTTCTAATGCAGGTATATGTATGTTTTAGATTTCGCAAAGAACAATAACTAAAATTTTGAAAGAAGGACCTGACAATTTAAAAACATCTTCATCTGGCAGACGTAAAAAGACGGATATATTTACAAATTACATGTTTCGGAAAGATTTGTAACGACTAATTTGGCAATATAATTTGAAAAATGAATATTTCACTTTGGACAAATTACTTACACACGCTCGCGATACTTTGGAATTTAAAGGGGAAGGAACAACTTTATTCAAAATTATGAAATCTATGGGTTACAAACACAAAATGGTTAACGGACGCAAAATTTTATGTGAACAAAAACACGTCGCTGCATCCAAAATTTCTTTTTTGAGTAAATTATTACAGTTTCAAAATTCTAGTGAAAATATAATATTCGTGTACCTCGATGAAACGTGGATCTACCAAAATGCGTTTGCGGTTCGTCGATAGATAGACGAAACAGATTTGAAAAGTAATCCAGCCAAAATTAAAAGTGAAGGGAAACGTTTTACAATTTTGCATGCGGGAACAAAACGTGGCTTTTTAGAAGGGTATGACTTGTTACTTGACTCGACGAACAATGACAGAGACTACCATAAAAACATGAATGCAGAAATTTTTCAAAATTGGATGGTTAATCAGCTTATTCCTGCATTAGGCAAGTTGCAACGAAAATGTGTGGTGATGATGGACAATGCACTCGGTGCAGTTGGACAAACCACCTATATTTTCCTGTAAAAAAAGTCAATTATGAGAATTAATTAAGCCTTTTAGAATAGACGGAACAACAAAACGATACGCGACTGACGTAATTTTGAAGGAGCACGGTTATGAAGTTCTTAAATTGCCTCCAAACAATGTTAATGTCAATACAATCCTCAAGATAATTTTTCAGTAAAAAACTCAATGGAGTTTATAGATAAGATTAATGATATTTCTTTAGAAGAAGGAGAATTCCTGGTCTCTTTTGATGTTCAGTCGCTATTTCCCAGTGTGCCCATACCTGAAACACTAACTCATTTGCGAGAACTGCTAACACTTAATAATGCATCGCAATAGGAAACTGTTTGTCTCCGTTAATCAGTATTTTCAAAGAATTTGGTTGCGTTATGTTGATGACATTTTTGCTATTTTTGATACCAAGAAATGTAATTTGGAGGATTTTTAAATAAATTAAATTCAAGATTTAATAGCATTAAATTTACATACGAAAAGGAAGAAAATGGTGCGATTCCCTTTTTAGATACTCGTATAATTAGAAACAGAAAAAATTGAATTAGAAATTGACATTTATCGTAAAGGTACAAATACAAGCCGGTTTATAATTAACGAATCACAACTTTCAGTACAACACAAACTCGCGGCTCTAAATTTCTTAGTAAATAGATTAGTAGTTATAGGAAACGGGTCCAATATTCTAGCACTCTAACATCAATTTCACCTCTAGGAAAATTTGTAAAAATGCCTTTCGATGCGGTTTGCACTAAAGGTTTAAATCATATTTTTAAAACCCGAAACTTACGATTAGCTTTTTCCACTAACAAAACCATAAAGAATTTATTGGGAAATCCGAAAGATAAAGTTGAAGCTGAGCAGAAATCTGGAATTTATGAAATTAAATGTAATGAATGTGCTAATAAATATATTGGACAAACAAAAAGGAATATATTAACACGTTTTAAGGAACATTTAAGTCATTACCGGTATAATAGGTTTGAGAAATCAAGTGTTGCCCAACATATTTATAATACTGGACACTGTATTATTAAGGATAATTTAAAACTCATTAAGGAAGTATCAAATAACAGGGAATTAAATGCTTACGAAAGTATTTTTATTCGAAAAAATAAAAATTCATTAATGAATTCAGAAAATGGACCAATACCTAGTTCCGTATTTTTTGAACTCTAGTTTGTAGGTTGCTTTTTGACGGACCATATTTAGAAATATACGAATTTATTTTATTTATTTATTTTTTATGTAAATTAAAATCGACCGCAATATGTCGTTTTTGTTAGGTCAAAAATCAGCCGCTAGATGTCGCTACCTAAATTATATATAAAGGGGTGCTAGAGACAGTTAAGCGCATTTGCACTGGATATTTGATGAGCGGATTCTCCGAGATAGATTTCCTGAAGTGCTCTTAACTTGTGATGGGTGGGTGTGATCTCCTCTAATCTGTAGGTTGTTTTTTGACACGATTTATATATATATTTTATTTTTCAGCGATATATATATAATTTTTTTTTTTAATATTTAAGGCAGTATCAAGTAATAGGGAATCAGATGTTTATGAATGTTCTTTATTCGGTAGAATGAGAACTTTTTCAGGAGAATGGACCAATACTTATTCTGTGTTATTTCATTTGCTCTTATTTGATTATAATTAGTTGTTTGTAGGTTTTTGAAGTGCTTTTTAAATTGATAGTGTTCGTACTGAAAATGGCAGCTTAGCTGCCGAAATACGTATCTACGGATATAAAAATTATTGTGGCCGGAGATTAATTTTTAATTAATCCTATTGAGATTGCATGGGGGCAGATTTGCAGAATTCTAGTGTTAGCAGAAGAATCTGATAATGTGCGTATTGGAGGAGGTAGTGAAAGTAGACAGCATTTTAAATGAGATCTAGCTTATGGTCCTCTCGGGAAAAATGATAAGATATTTTACATAAATATGGCCATGGAAAAGGTTCTGAGACACCGGCAACAGCAAGAAGATCCTGTTATTTAAATACCCCTTCATATAATGCTTTTGCGCCACCTGCAGTGCACCTCTACACCATTGCCAGGCACCAAACTCCCATCCCTTTCAGAAATTCATCCCGACCTCGAGTATTTATCCCTTCTGAGACAGCGAGGCGAAAATGGCCGCGAGCCCTACTATAAGATCATCCAGGGCCTGAGGACGACAGTTCTTCGATCTGAACATGTCCGAAAAAAACTCCTGGCTGAACAAGCTATCCTCATTGGTTGCACAAGCTGATACACCTCTCAACCCGCTGCACAAGTAGCAAGATCCATTTAGCCACACCACTGTGCACAAAATTCATTGAAAACACAAACAAACATTCTATCATTATTTTTTATTAACATATCTGGAGTCATATTTGTTAATAAAGAAACACTTCTTTGCTTTGTGACACAATTGTTGACTAAGAACACGCAAACAACACACCTCACCCCAAACTTTCTCAATGAAAAAAATAATTAATCATTAAACGTCTGTTCGAGGCGATATTTCTCGTTTTCATGGAATACTTTGTACAGCACAATTTAACTGGCAACATTGGCAGTGGCAGTTTTCAAAAACGTAACCACAAAACTAAAAACGAACGTCAATCAAATTTCTGACAAGTATATTTTTTGTGAAAATTAATTAAAATTGTGTAACTGGCAGTATAGAAAGTATTAGGAAAGAGTTTATACATGTATTTCGGCCTTATTGGACTTCATCAGAACTCTGTACCTTAAAAAAATTTTGGTTTATTGAAAAATTCAAAACAAAAGGGGTACGTTTTTCTAAATTTTTCAATAAACCAAAATTTTTTTAAGGTACAGAGTTCTGATGAAGTCCAATAAGGCCGAAATACATGTATAAACTCTTTCCTAACACTTTCTATACTGCCAGTTACACAATTTTAATTAATTTTCATAATTTTCATCCGGCAAGAAAACTTGATTTTATATTTTTTGTGGTACCAACAAAAATGTCACCCTATCACGGCCTACTCTGAATGCAAAAAGATCGTGAACAGAGTATATATAACTGATTCAAGATGGCCGGATCTACTACTATACGGCTGATATTCCCGGTATATCAAGCACTGCAGTTAAGGAGCTGCCCAACATTTCGATTAAACCAGTACTCATATGCGGAGCTCGGAATCCGGTCGAAGAAGGTCAACGTCAACGTGACAATCGATAATATCGCAGCAAATTGGCTGGATGAGATCAAGAGTTGAACTGAACAATGAAGATAAAGATTAGACTAAACTGCTTTGAAAGTCTGGAAATCAACACATGATCCGAAATTGTTGGCAAAGCACCGTAAAACACTTAGCGTTTGCACGAGATCATGAAAATTGGAATATCGGACACCGGGGGAACGTTTTATTTTCAGATGACCCAAAATTTTATTTGAAATCATCAACGTAAACGTGTAGAAAAGATGCAGAGATCGGTTTGCCCAATGCAATATTCAGGAAAGGTTTATCTACCTAGGAGGTTCCATTATAGTCTCTAATGGTATAAATATGGAATTGATGCCAATTGGTGGAGATGTGTTGAATCCAGAAAGATTGATTTATTTCATTTCGCAAGATCATGTAACTGTATTTGAACCGTTTGCAGGTTTCCGCTAGAACATGTCTGGCACGGCAAAACCGAGCACGAGTGCATCGTCTAAGAAACTTCAACGAACTTGGCTCGAAAAGAATTGAGCTAAATCTGGTCCCTTCAAATTGAACGCTAAATGATCCATATTGGCTATAACATCATTTTTCTCCAAAATGAGAATACCCGACAGTAATTCACTTTTCTTTATTTATTGGAATCGATTTATTTATTTCAAAGGGAAATTTGCCGTATGAGCCAGTACTTATGTTCTCTTACATCTCACATTACAATAAGATTCATGAAAAGCGAAAGTTATGTTTAAGCTTCAAACATATTAGTGGTTTGAACTTTTATCCCCTGAGTGTATGAAAATACCATATTAGCTTCATATAATGTTGTACATTTCCAATGATTTGCAGTTAACTTAGGACCTAACGTACTCGTATATAGAATAAACTAGAACCAACCTAATATACTGTCTTGAGAAACACCTTCTAAATATGTATAGGTCTCGAGAGAAGCCCTATCTCCTACCATGACTCTTTACGATCAGTTACATAAATAAGAAAGAAAGAAAGAAAAACTTATTTCATCAAGTCGTACATACTTTACATTACGACAGGAATAGTCAACTAGAGCTGTGTTTTAGCTATGTTTTAATCATTTTTAATAGTTTATGAAAACTGAAAAGCAAAATGCAAATTGAAATTTATTTTCCCGCTGAAAAATTCCGGTTTTCTTAAAGTGAATGCTTCACCCTCGGCGAACGGTCGGCCGAAAACAATTTAATGAAATACAGGCATCATTAAATTAAAATTTCGTCGTCGGTGTCGAAATTATTTCCGGCTCGATATAACACGGAGCGCCTTGTAGGAAGGCAAAAAATAAACTACACAGCGTCGGGAAAATTGAATTCATCATCGAAAAACAACTCCCGCGCGCCATTCGCAGCGAGGATTCACTTTTAATAAAAGCCGGATAATGATCGACAAACAAGTATAAGTGCAGGAAGTTTCAGCCGGATACTGAACAAATGTTTAACAATGCCTGGCGACGTGGCAATTTCGAATTGTGTGCCCTGACTTTTCTCTCGTCATCCCGGTACGAAAAACAATTAACACGATCATGAGTAATTGGCTGACGCGGCAACTTTTTATTAGGTAGCGTGCTGAAAACAATCTAAATTGTGCAGGGCGAACGCCTGAAACATAAAACTGAATTGACTGGCTAATGTAGTTTTAAAAATAAATGGATGTAGGTATTCCGGAAATTGATTTTTAAGTTTCAACTTATTTGCATAACGTAATTAAATTGTATTCGTTACGTGCATATATAACATCCAACATTTTTGTATTACATTTCTTCAGTCTGAACACAAAAAAAGGAATTTGCTTGACGGGTTTTATAACTAAAATTTTAAAGAAGACCTCGATTTCTGAATAACTTATAAAACAATTATCAAGACTAAACAAAAGTATCATTTTGCATTTAATTTGTTTCTGTAAAATTCCACAATGCTCTCGTTAAACCATTATGAAAACTTTTCTAGTAATAGATACTATGGTCATGAATGTAATAACAATGTAGAAGAGGGTAATGTTCTAACTATCAAGAACTTTCGAATTATCCACAGAGAAAAAGTAAACGCCATTCCTCTAGACCGAATATAAACACATTAAGAACAGCTATAACTCTAAAATAAATGAAACTTTAAAAAAATTAAATTAGACACGCGCGGGTAAAGTATTATTTTTATTGGCATTATGTAGTATGTATATTAAGTTTGTCTGGATTATACAGAATGTATTGCAACCGTTGGCAAAGATTAGCATTACCCGATTTTAAATTAAGAAATACAACAAAATATAGTAGAAATATGAATAGTATGACAAATATTATTATACAAATTATATAAAACATTGCAATTGATGGGTTAACTAAATAGAGCTTTCACGTTTTTCCCGGTTTACTTGTAAGTTTTATTAAAGTAAATTATTTTCCTTTTGTTGCAAGGATGTTGTATATCTTTAGTTCTTATATGTAATATTATATAGTTTCACATCTTTCAAGAAAACACACCATAACTCATCATATAATGAGAACACATAATCGTCTAACATTAGATACAGAAAGCGAGATTAATCTTACAACGCTGTTTAAGATGAGGTAATTTGATATGACCTTTTGCAGTAATAATAAGACAAAATAAGTAAGTACCTGAAATTTATTTAACATAAATAACTGGGATGAATTGAAATATCTTACCTACATATAGAGGGTGTTATCGATTAAGATTGCAATAATTATATTACGTACCTATATAAATTTGAATGACAATGGCATGTTCTTTGCACATAGCTTCTTGTTTAAATCATAACTGGCAACTTATAATTATTTTCTTAACCTCAAAAAAGTTATCTGTATCGTGGTAATCCTGTTTTTCGCATTATCTGTCTACTCAATTTACTAAAACAATCTGAAAAGATGACTTGCCTGACTGTTGGTTCTCATACCAAATATCATCCAAATTGCTTCAAGCGTTCTTTTATTATTAGAAAAATTACTTTTTTTCCAAGAATCTTGAAGGAGAATACTAGCTTAACGAAGCATTTTTGGAGATAGATAAGTTGACTTCAATCATCTTATTTTGAGACATTCTGTACATAAATTGTCGGAAATGTCAGAAAGTCATACTCAATAAAAAAAATCCTAACAGAGTTTCTGGGAAGTACATTAGAAATAAGCCCTACAATACGTTTCTGCGTTAAAAAATTATATTATTGTTAGTGGCCATTCCCCACAATATAATATTGTAAGATAGATGGCAGTATGCCATAGCATAGTACAAATCTATTAATTTGTCCACTATAAGGACTGTCTTTAGTTGTAAAGTGGCATAGTATGGTCGGCTGAGTTGTTTACTTAATTTGTTGTTGTCATAACAGCTGTTCAGCAATTATTAATCCATGAAATTTCGTGGACGAAGAGGTTGTAATGTTACCATTGTTTAATGTGAAGACTTCTTTTCCGGGATTCTTTCTGTTAAAAAAATTGATGACTACTGTTTTGTACATATTTAAGATTACTTTATTTTTATTACTCCAGTCCTCCAATCTGCTAGACAAGTCTAGTGCTTTCTGTTTTATTTCTTCAAGGGCCTGCGCAGAGATGGCTATAGACATATCGTCTGCAAACATTATTACTTTTTCAGCTTGACTAATCAACTATGTCATTAATGAATAATAGAAAAATCAGTGGTAATAATAGAAAAATCAGTGGTCCCAGCACAGATCTCGGGGAACTCCATAATCTACAGTTTGTTCAGGAGATTTTGTATTTTGCGTTTTGACATGAAATCTACGAGCGCTCACGTATGATCTAAACCATGCCAAGACCGTACCTCTAATACCCAATGTATATAGCTCATTATAAATTACGTTTACATCAAGAGTGCCAAATACGCGAGACAAATCGAAAAAGAAATCCGCTACTAAGTAACCCTCATCAATTTTGTGGTAAAGATTCAGTTATATTTGTTACGGCTCCCTCCGTCAATCTGCTTGCACGGACGTCACATAAAATAGTATAGTATAAAGTAGTATATAGTAAGAGTCTAGAAATTGCGTTGGCCATTATTTTTTCAAACACTTTTGATAGCGCATTTAGAACTGCAATGGGGCGGTAGTTGTTCAGATCATGGGCATCGTTCTTCTTGTAGATCGGAATCACTAGACCTGCTTTTAGTAGAGTGGGACAGATCGATTTATTATATACGACACAGTAAGTTTTAATTACCCCCTTCTTTGACTGCTATCGTTCTAAAACTGGTTCTGAAAATTGAATATATATATACAAATAATGTTTTAAAAAGCATCAATAATATCATTAAACTTTCTTAATATTATGAAAATTAATTAAAATTGTGTAACTGACAATATAGAAAGTGTTAGGAAAGAGTTTATACATGTATTTCGGCCTTATTGGGCCTCATCAGAACTCTGTACCTTAAAAAAAATTGGTTTATTAAAAATTTGGTTTATTGAAAAATTTAGAAAAACTTACTCCTTTTTTGAAATTTCTAAAATCCCAAAAAACAAGAACAGGAATTAATGATAATATTAATATTAACAGTACAGCAACAATGTTCTGGAAGCTTTTAATCTAAAGCAAATCATTAATCAACCTCCTAGGCTTACATTTAATTCTTCCTCTTTAATTGATCTGCTAATTATTTCTGACAATATCTTAATTGCGGATAGTGGAGTTATATCGTGTCAGCTAGATAGGTGTTGTTAGTACAGGACCTCGTGTAATGCCAGTACCTCGTTTATGCAGATCTCTTAAGAACATTGATTTAATTAAGTTCAATTACGATTTACAACTTCTGCCTCTACAGAAAATCTTTAATATTACTGATATTAATGAAAAAGTCCTGTTTTTGAATAATTGCATGCTAAAACTTATTGATGTACACGCACCGCTGGTGATGCGAAAATTTACAAAATCTTACAAGCCTTGGCTTACGCCTAACTTGAGACTTTTAATGCAACTTCGTGATAAAGCGAAAGCCAAATTTAGAACAACAAAACAGTAGGCACATTGGGACTACTATAAATCTTTAAGGAACCTTACTATAACTTATCAAAATGAACGTAAAGCTTATTTTAATTTTATCGCTAACCATTCAAACAGTAAATCTTTGTGGAAAGAGTTGAATTCATTAAAACTTAGCAATAGGCATGAATCTGTTTCTGCTCACTTAAGTAATGTGGACGCTATCAATAGCTACTACATTAAGTGTGCTTCCAAATCCAACAGTCAACATATTCCCTACATCTATGATGCGAATGTTGATAATTTGAATTTTAACTTTTTGCCCACTGATAGTGTGCTTAAATTAATTTATCAATTCCAATCTAATGCTGCTGGTTATGATGAAATTGATATCAATATGATTAGGCTGTGTTTGCCATTTATAATTCCTTATATTACCCACTTTTCTAACTCATGTATTGCTGACAGTACCTTCCCTTCAGTTTGGAAATTAGCACTTGTACGTCCTATACCCAAAATTAAGCAACCTGCCCAGTACAAGGACTTACGTCCCATCAGTCTACTTCCTGTGCTGTCTAAAATATTTGAAAAAATTATCAACAAACAATTAACAACATTCCTGAATGAATTTCAAGTACTTCCTCAGTCAGGTTTTCGATCAGGTTTCAGCTTCACAACAGCATTGATGCATGATACTGATGATATCTTGGCCGCCTGTGATCAGGGTAATATCACTGTGCTTGTTTTACTAGACTATAGCAAACCCTTCGACACCGTTGACCATCTTGCTCTTACCTCATTACTGTCTCACATTGGTCTTAGTCCTAATGCAGTCTCTTTGTTAAGTAGTTACCTTCAGAATAGGACACAAATCATCAAGATTTCTCATTTTCTAAACTGCTGCATGTCTTACAAGGTGTCCCTCAAGGGTCTATATTGGGCCCTACGTTATTTACTATTTATACCTCGAAGTTCACGGAGCACATTGACTATTCTAAATCACACATGTATGCTGACGACTTTCAACTTTACCATAGTTTTATGCCTGCTGACTGGCAGCTAGCAGAATCAAAAATTAATGCTGATCTAAATAGTTTGAATAATATTTCTCTTAACCACTGTTTATATATTAAATCAGCGGTTCTTCTTTTTGGTAATAAGACAACCTGTGACTCTCTTCTGAAAGTCTTGAATATTAGAATTAATAATGTTAAAATCCCAATTGCTACAAAAGCTAGAAGTCTTGGATTAATATTAGATAATTCTTTTAGGTATAGGGAACAGATTACAAAGTACGTAAGCAACGCTTACATTAGCTTAAAAAATCTTTATCCACATAGATTTTATTTAAGCATAGAGTTGAAAAAAAGATTATGTGATGCATTTGCCCTGTCTCAGTTTGTGTATTGCGCACCAATTTACAAAAATTACAAAATGCCTCCCTTAGGTTCACATACGGCATCAGAAAATTTGAACATATTTCGCATAAGCTCGTTGATGCTGGTTGGTTAATTATGTATAATCGCAGAGAACTTCTCTCTCTCTCTCTCTGCACTTACCACAAAATTTTAACTTCTCAACATCCCCCCTATCTCTATAATAAGATTAGGTTTCGTTCGGACATACATAATATCACCACTAGATTTAGGGGACTTATTTCACCTCCAGCTCATGTTACGACACTCTTTGAAAGATCTTTCTCCTTCCAGATTTACTACAAATATAATAATTTACCTGACCACTTTAAACATCTCTCATCGTCTTTGTTTAGACTTAAGTTGCGCCAATCGCTATTTCTGAAGCAAAATGCCACTTAATAATAATAATAATAAAAGATTGTTATTCCTCAGAGTGTATATATCTAGTATTTTTGCCCTTATTTTCTTGAAGTATCATCTGCGCCCAACATCACGGAAGTTTAATTTTTAAGTTTAACTTTTAAGTTTAATTTTTAAGCCCAATTTTTGAGTCAGTTTAGAGGCAGTTCCTCTTATTTTGTCTTTCGTTCATTTATACAAGGTTTAGATGGTAGAACAGGTTTAGGATTTTCCTACAATTCTGAATCTCACCTTGAGATTATACTCTGGCAAATAAAAAAAGTAGCTTACTTATTTAGTTTTCTATGTTTTCCATGTTTTGTAGTTTATACTTTGTGAGTTCAATAAAGACAACTTATTATATTAATAAAACGAACTTTGATAATTGAGTTGTACTCACAGTTCAGGTGAAATTCTAATTAAAACAATTCAGAAGCAGTAAATTATTAAAAAAAAAACAGATTTAAATCTGTCCACTATTATTCCATTACTGCAGCAAGAAATACGACTTAATTTTATAAATGTCGATTGTTTACAACTTAAGAATAAATTTAAAGTGTATTTGCAAAATGAAAAATCAAAGCAGAAGATTTCTTATTTTAAGTTGTTTTAAAACAGTCGGAGTCTTTCAATGTTATTTTGTATTGCTGAAACATCAGAGATAAAATAAAGAGAATATGTTACTAAATATCATGTATATCATAATATCGTGCAAGGAATAAGAGTAAATAAAAGCCACAGAGATGAATGCACCAAGAAAGTTAACAAAACCTTCAGGAAATAGAGAGTTAGAAATAAACGTATAAAAGAAATTTGGGAAAAGGAAAAATTAGTATGAATGAAATTGGATATGTTAGAAGGATAACAGCTGAAAGAAAAGAATTTAGAATTGAGTATCAAGCGAAAGACGGAAGAGAAGATGAGTTGAATGAAAGTAGAAATAGCATACGGACGGATATAATAAGGAAATTAGTGTAAGCAATGCAACTTTTAATTCTCGTCTCACCTAGATAGTACGCAACTTTGATTGCTTTGATATATTCTTGAAAGTACCCGTACACTTGTCAATTGTTAATCAAATTACGAAATAAAACTAGCTATAAGGGTCAATCACGTAACATGTAACAGTGCAAGTTGTCCAATTGATCTATGGTTTTAAACGGAATCAAAATATCTGTTAAATCATGGTATCAAACTTGCCTTTTCACTTCTAGTTTAACTGGAAGTATATACAACTGAAATAGTATATTTTCTAAATTTCTATTTAAGAGCAATTTCTCTCGTGCATTCAGAAATGTAAAACGTAAAGAGAATCCTATTAAGTTCCCTTGAAAAAAAAATGAAACATTAAGATGTTGAAATACTGAATGTCTCTATATCGTCGACCTATTATCAAAATTCGTAACTCCCAAAAATTCAATTTTTGGGTTTTGATATCCTGTAACGGAAAATTTTGTAACGAATCCGATAGAATATTCCGCAAGAAATTGTAAAAAATATGTAACATTATAAGAATCCCTTAGATATAACAAATAAAAGAGTTTTTCTTCCTCCTCTAAAATTTGTCCAATGGACTTACGAATTCTGATCATTCTAATATTCAAGTTTAATGGTATGTCATAAAAATAACTGAAATAATTGTCACATTGCAGATTTCCGGATCCGATGCCTATAGACTATTTTTTGTGGACTGCTCTGAAAAACACAGTCTATCAGAAACCGTCACAAAAACTTGAAAGAACTAAAAACCAAAATAAAAACTGCTTGTCGAGATTACTTCTGAAAGTACGTATATCTGCGGCCACTGGAACGACACTTTTACGATGTGTGACATTTGAGAAAGAAAAACTGAAAGTACTTCCTGTTAAATCGGAAATAGCTATAACTGATATTGTAATTCTATAATGACAGTATACAAGGTATACCAAGTTGAGTGGCCTATTAGAAGTTTTCGGGTAAGGGTGTGTGAAAATTATTACACTGCCCTAAAGAAAAGTTGTCTTTCAGATTAAAATATTTTTACTTTTATATTACTTCCTGTTATACCGGAAGTCGCCATTTAAACTTATTTTAAACTTTAAATGAAGTGCTTTACGTTTTATTACAAAATCTGATTCCACAAATTATTCAAATTCTAAACTAAAAGAAATAAGTACAGGGAATACTACTACTAATCTATCTAAAATTTGATGTATAGGGTGTTTACAAAAATGAGTTTTGGGCAGCTAAACATAATGAAGTTCGACACCATATTGTGATAGTCTATGAATTTTTCAGGGATAATTAGGATATGGTTTGACAGTCTGGGCATTATCCTTTCTAACGACATATCACCTGAATCTTGAAATTTAAAAGTGTCTAAAATACATTCTCTTAAATGAAA
Organism: Serrognathus titanus; assembly: GCA_039766575.1. Classification (NCBI taxonomy): domain Eukaryota; kingdom Metazoa; phylum Arthropoda; class Insecta; order Coleoptera; family Lucanidae; genus Serrognathus; species Serrognathus titanus. The sequence continues at coordinate 67,422,597 of CM077911.1, forward strand.
GAACACCAAAATAATTTTTTTAATAAACTTGAAGATATTTTAAAATCGGATTGCATTTAGGTATAGGGAAGTATTAATACTTCTTATTTAGAATAATGTGTAGAATCAGAATTTACAATAAAAAGTACAGCATTATATTTAAAATTGGAAAATATCGTAGTCTGAAAGATGCATGTAAGTTTTAAGACTGCATTATTTTATGGATGTGATTTCAACTTCAACTAAGAATAGTAAAAGAGACAATAGCCTAGAAATAATAAATCAAAAAATAAGCTCTTATCACAATAAGCTTTTATTCGTAGATACATATTTCGGCTGCCATCTTCAGCACACACAGACACTTCATGAAATCAGGATATTCTCCCCACCAAACTTCTAGTGGAAATACTTTTCCACTGGAAATTTGAAGTGCTTTTAACTTGAGAGTATATGTGTGTACTGAAGATGGCAATGTAGCTACCAAAATACTTATCTAGAGATAAAAACGAATACATATTGCTGTGTTTTTTTTAGTAAAATAAGAGAACCTTGTATATATATATTTGTTAGGTTAGAAATATTTTGTATTTATTTTATTATTATTATTTGTTAAAAACAATGTACATTACCTTATAAACTTCCAGAACTCAAATGGAAATTAATTACTTACAAATATTCAATTCAAATTTCTGTTTTACTTAGAAAATGTCGAATGAAGTACAAGAAGTTCCGCTATCGCCAACGACAGAGACATGGTTTCATGAGAAGTTCAACGAAGTCTTCAATGATGTGGAGAACTTCTGGGGCTGCAATCTCAAGACTCCAAAACTAATTTCTGAGCCCCTTTGTCTTGAAAAACAGTCCCATCACTTCAAGGAACCATTCCAGGCCGATGATGCAACACAAGGAAGCTGTTCACATTCTTCCACATTACTAGAAGATGCCAAGCCTCGAGAGTACTTCTTCAAAAAGAACGGTGGAAAGCGCCGTATTGTAGTAAAACTGAAAAATCAAACAAAAGTAAGACTTTTCAAAATAGAAGCCTAACGACTAGGTTTATTTAAAATGTAATCATATAATTAGAATCAGATAGAGAATGTCTAATTTATTTGGAACTAATTTATTTGAAACAATTTAAATTTTGAAATTCATTCATTTAAAGGTTTTACATTTTTTTTATTTAAGGTTATAAAAGGGAGAAATCTTGTGTGGTTTGGGAAGTCATGCTCGACTCTTCAAACTGAACAGATCAGTCTTTAATAAGTAGTGAGCTGTGAAAGATGTAAGACCTATTGTTGAAATAACTTTGATTGAAAATGCATATTGATTTGAATTTAATTCTCTATGTAATTTAATTCAAATTTTAAAGTAAATTTACTTTAAAATTTATGATTAAATTTCATTGTTAACAGTTTGGCAAAATTTTGTATTGTGTGAAAACTAATAAGAATTATTTTAATTTTGGCCGCATACAAAATTTTTCTCTAAGTTATTTAAAGGCATTGTTATCAATGGATTTCTAAACAAATACTGTGTGAATAGACCGGAGGATTATAATCTTGTCTGTATCGTGGGCTATTTGTTTAGTTTAAAGCTTGAATTAATCAGTTCCTTTAAACAACACTACAGATTGTATCATTCATTTAAATAAATGTTAATGATACTTAATCAATAATAAAATCAAAAGCTTATCTATTGTAACAATTTTCATAACCATAGTTATTTCTGTGCGTAAGAAGGGCTTTCATTGCATTCTTGGTTATAAGTCCATGTATGATTTAACTGAAACAATTATTATTAACGTGTTATCAAATTCATAGTTAATGATAATTATTTAAAAACAAAAACAAACTTTTCTTGTATATTTGTGTGTCTGACAAATTGCCATTTGACAACTTATTTTGCCAACAAAAGCAAAATAATGTGCAATTATAATTTGATTGTAAATGAAATATTTAATTAATAAATATTTATATGATTAAAATTTGTCTTGTACTTACCTATTGCAATTCACGTAACCAAAGATAGTCAATTATTATAAACAAATTAAAAACAAAGCAAAACGACGTAATCCCAATTTGTTAGCTAGACAATTGGCAACCCTGAGATACTAGTTTATTTAAACAAATAAAAGAGAGAAGAATCTTAATGCTAAATAATTATGCATGAACTTGTTATTTGTTGATAAATTTTACTTTTAAAAATAATTTAAACAAAACCCACTATCAACGACAATACATCGCAAATATGCTGCCAAACACTTAAGCGAAACGTGGAATCCATCCACACTTGAGAGTGTGCACCTGCAAAGAATTTAACAAAGAACTCAATGTACGACCACGTTAAAATTAGCTTACATTATGTCAACTCCTTCACCAATATATACGTTGTTTTTTTAATAATCAAAGCTATAAAACTATTGAGACGTTCTTTCAATATTGGTCTAACTCTTTCAATCTCAGTTCTCTGTCAAACTAATTTGCTGTTTAATCTTTTTTAATCTTTTTTTGCTTTAAACCCCATTTAAAACTCTGATCTTGGTCTAAACCAATTTTGAGAAATTGCCCTTATGATACGTTTTCTTGTTCCAGAGCTGTTGTTACTCTTTTCCATTTTGGCTAGCCCAGATTCTTTAAATTCACTAGGATATTTTATGGAACCCAAGTGACTTCCTGAAAAGAAATAAACGTAGAAGTTTTACTAGGACGCCGTTAATTGCAACCCTTCCCGAGTTTTATTGTTATAGCTAAATTTATTACGCGAACTTTCAATTCAAAGGTTGGCCTTTAATAAAAATAGAATGCGCCGTGGCTGCAAGCAACGCTATAAATAAAGCATTTGAACCCGAAAGCATGTTGTGTAACATGAAACACATTTACATATTTCATGCAAAATGACAAAGTCTGCAACAAGCGCGTGTGAAATTTAATCATGGCGAAATAGTGATTGTTATACCTGAGGCTTCGAGTGTCTCTCTTATATGCCCGTTACGCTGCTCTTCTGTGACCCCTCGTTTCATTACGAGTGTTATTTTAATAACGCGCACTACAAACGCCGCGCTATAAATTCCAAAAAATGTAATTTAGGCCCACTCTAAAATTTTTCATAAAGCAGCTTGTTTTAAACACAAAGCACACAAAGTAAAACAAGGGATGATTCGCACGCATGTGTTATACAATTTGGTTTCGACTAGTTCTCGTCATTTTATAGTTTCGCAACTTGTGCACCGCAACTCGGCCCTTTTTGCCCGAATTGCTTCAAGTTGCACCGAGAGAGAAACAGAAATTTGCCGTGCTCCAGACCGCTCTAGACTAACTAAAACTTGGCAAGTCATTTGTTTCGGTGAAATGTCTGTCTGGGCAGATAATTCTTTTGTGTAATCTTTAAGTCAATACTCATTACTTGCTTTTAACAGAAAAACTTTTAGTTTCACAGTTTCTGCTAGATTTCCTTTCCAGGACAATAAGTCTTCTAAATAAACAATGAAAACTTTTGTTTCGCGATTCCTAAAGTAAAAATATCTCATCTATTAATAGTTAAGCTACGATTTTGGATAATTTTCGTGAATCATTTAATCTGAATATTCCTTTACAGAATAATGTCATTCTGTCATATTGGAAAACAACCGATCAACAGGTTTGTTTTCCGTACGACTACAAAGTAACGCCGATTTTGGTTCGCTCAAATTCGAACAATTTAAGAAACAAATAACTTCGCGCTCACTTCAGCTTCTATAATTTGATATCTCTGCCTAGAACCTTTCGAGACCATCGGCTAAAACCTTCACATTGCTACAGACAACAGACAAGTTGAAGAAATTGCTTTATAGAAAAATCACTAACAAATATAGGACATTTTTCTAAAATGACAACCTGTTCTTTAGAAATAAAAATTTTACACAGACGAACCAGAAATTTACCTTAAAAATTAAAAAAATAACACAAATCATCACTCAAATACATGGTGATTCCTAAGTTAAGTCTATTTTTTAACTCGTTAAAAGTAACTGGAAGCTTTTGAAAATCAAATCACGCTTTCATTTGTTTTTGTATTTCATTATTTATTTTTCGGTTCAAGCAAAAATAATCACCACTTTCCCAGGGAAGTTTAGTTTCTTTGTATTTCATTATTTTTGTTCCATTTTGCAAACAACAAAGAACAAATGAAAAGTCAACTATTTCCAGCGCAAAGCTTCTGAAAATCATATCAAGCTTTTATTTCCTTCCATTCCATTGTTTTGTTGCTTTTTGTTACATTAACGTTTCGTGTCGTAATGTAACACTCCATCCATAGTTTCTTCTTTTGTTTTCTGTTGGTGATTTGACTTTCTTAAATTTCGCTCCAGAAACGTCAATTTTTTTTGTTCGTCTTATTCTTCCACGTTGTTTCTTTCAATCCTTTTTTGCCGAAGTGGCTCTTTCGTTCGTCTTCTTGTCAGTCTTGATTTTCGAACAAATGACTTTTGTTCGTACTTTGTGGTTCATTATTCGAGTTTCTTTTGGTTTCTTATAATTCAATTATTTTTTCATATTTCATTCAATACTTCATACAGAATATTCTTGTTTCTTTTTCTGTTAGAGATTTGATTATCTTACACTTCGCCTGGGAGAATTGTCAATCTTCTTTGGTTCCAGAAATCAAAATATCCCCGGCGTCTGCGCAGTGCACGCATCCTCTCGGAAATTTTGACTCCTCCTCCTTTTCAGGACAGTCACAAAGTTTACTGGAACGTGATGGTAACCATTAGCAGACCTATGTTTCAGTTGTGGCCTATTCACCAAAATCTAACAATAATATACTGACTTGGCACCCCGTCATAACCTTACCCAAACTTCTACAGTTCTACCTTTCGCTAATCTCAATATATTTTTTTTATTTTTCGAAGCCTACTACTTGAAATTTGTTATTAAGAAAAACTTTTGAATATTAAATGTAAGAGACAGGAGTTAAAAGATAAAAGAAAGTGAGAGTACTTTCAAGCCTAAAATCCATGACTTTACGTTTCTGATTTGAGTTCTAAATAGCAAGAAATTGCTCTCAAACGTCCTTTTTATATGGAATGAAATTTTAGCCCTTGCCATCGGCTATATATATTTTTCGGGATTGTTGAAATAATGTCTCTTTCTTCTCTTTTCGTATTTTCTTTCTTTTGTAAGAAAATAGTTGGAAATAAAAAAATAGAAATATTTTTCTGAGAAAAAATATACATAACACATATCAGGGAGTATTCTGTAACTTCTCAGGCTGTTAAAAGTTAAGAATACGTTAAAATTCAAAATAAATTTAACATCTTCGTTTCAGAATGCACCCTAGTGTAGGGTAAAATTCGAGACAGTGTTAAAAAAGAACTCAAAATCATGTATAACAATTAAGAAAAACATAAGAAAATATAAAATAATAATAGTAACAATTTAGACAAATTATGAAAGAGAATAATTTAGAGAACTGTAAAATTCAAACAAAAGATGATATCTTACAAAACACTTCTCGGGTAAGAAGAAAAGCCGTAGGCCCCGTATCTATACGATGTTTGGCACGCTAAAAATCCCTACTGGGGATGGAATTCCCCTAGATTCTAGTTGGGTTGGTAGTTAAAGCCTAAAGACACGAGAAGTATTTTGCATACGATACCCTACCTACTAAAGAAAAAAGAAGCAAGAAACAAATTTTATAAAAAGGAGAAACGGCATTCTGTACATTAATTGAAGCTTTTATTAGTTACTAATAACCAGTTGGCAATTAAATTGGATTTTGCTCATCAAATATTTATTCTGGATATACGTGTGCAATGAACAAAATTACTCGTTTCAACTCTGTGATATCATTTCTCAATAACAACCGTCTTTTATTTAGTTATTAGAGCGAAAAGTTCGAATAATTACGATCAAAACCAGAAGGTTGAATCTAGCAGTTTACTCATCGCACACCTGTTCCAAAATGGACACAGGTAATTTGCGATCATTTACTCGAGCGAATTAGTTCGCTTGTGACTTATTTTGTTTACAATTTAATTACTTTTAAAATAAACAAATCTCTTATGTCAATGATCTTTAAACAAATATAGAATCTCTTACTTTGAAGAATTATGTTATATATTTTGAAGATATTTGAATAAGACAGGAATTGTAAAGTGACATTCTAATGTGAAATCATAGTTCAATTTATTGATTTTTTTTAAATATATACCAATATTATCAAACATTTACAAATGATATCAAAAAGTGGTAAAAAATGAAACAAATTATTAAGGTCCTGTTTCATAAAAACAAAATAAATTTACGCTTCAGTTCATCGCTACTCCACACCAAAATAATTAATTCAAAGATTCATCCTTTAAAAATTAATAAAATTTTGTTAGTAGATGGCAATTGTTTCCACAATTATTACTAAAGGAATAATTCTGTAATGTACAATTACACTGAACCACAAAGTTTAACTTTTTGTTTGTTTCTTGATTTATAATGGTATATTTCTACTGGTCTTTGCTTACTAATCACCAAAAAGCAAACAATTTGCTTCTATCACGTCTGATTCAAAATAAATAAATATTTTTTAAATGTCAAGGTTTTTATTAAATATTAAAATTAAATTTGAGTATAAAAGGTATTAACAACGTTACAACACAAATGCGGGGTCCAAGATTTGTCCTGATATCAAATTTCGAAACTAAAACAAGATTCATACGTTTTTTTTTGCTATAAATAGTGCAATTTTTTTCCTGTGTTGACGAACTGATGAGCTTCTTGGAAAAACTTCATATGTCCATTTTTGCCGAGGTCGCCATTTCACTGCCATCTTCGCTTATAACTGTAGAGCTATCAATACCTATGCTGAGCTTCTGTAAATATCTCATAGTAGCCGGAATATAACTTAGCAAAATCTGTGGGTTTCTGTAAAAACCTCACATGTCCGCTCGAATTCTAGCAAAAACATCACATGTCCAGGACATGTGAGATTTTTTCTAGAAACTTTTTGAGAGGTGGAATAGTTAGTTGTATTGTTTGTGCTCTCTAACATGGATTCGGATGTGGATAAGCTATAAGCTGAATTCTTACAATAGGCACAGTATTAATACATTAAAAAAAGATAAGGGTGGTTTTTACAATGTTTCAAGTAAAAACCTCACATGTCCAGTGGTTTTTTATTATTTTTTCAAAAACAATTCACAAAGCAACAGACACTCCTATAGCAATATATTATGTCTACAGGTACATTTTTTAGTTTTTCCAAAAAAATTGTTTTTGGACAAATGAGGTTTTTACAAGAAGCTCGTCAATAGTAAATGAACCACACACAACAGAAACTATTTTGTTTATTGGTACAGGCTCGAGACATTTCGATAAGGTTTATAACTTATTCTGTTATATTTTAATTTATTTTATTTAATTAGGCTTTTTATATACAAACATAAAAAGCCCTTTGATGGTTTATTAAAACTGATTGGTTCTGAAAGAAAAAGAAGAGTAGCCCGCGAACCGCGGTTTACAGACAGATCTCGACTTCTAAGAACACTTTTTACTATTAGTGTGCAATAATTCGCTGGATAATAAAAGATATTTATAAATTAAGCCAATCCTTAGGGAATATTTGATGATAAGGTTTATTAAAATGTTCTCAAAAATGTGAAGTGACGAGAAAGTTTTAATAATGTTTTTAGAAATAAAACGCGCCCATTAGTATAAAGGAAAAGTATTTTTTGTTGCGCAGTGTTATTATTCAATGTTTCTCTCTAAATAAGAATAAAAATAAGCTGTCGTTTGAATTCATTTTAAGCATAACGCGGAGCCATTCTTAAACAAATTTTACGAAATAAAAATCAACTTAATCCAGCGAAACGCTAACCGTTACTGTTATTTCATTGGGATCAATTAAATCAGGTTCGCTTAGCAAAATCGCTGAAATGCCATCGTTCCAAAGTAAATCTGAGATGTCGACGTATTAACATGAATAGACCATTTGCGAGAGGGCAATGCAAAATTAGTCGGCCGTTTTCAGGACTTGCTCGCACAATTAGGTCGATGTATGGGACGCACTTCCGAGCTAATTAAACGCACAATTCCTGCTAGTACGCGTCCTTTTATTTTGTGTTACGTATTCCCGTTTCTAAAGTATGCCAAATAAAATCTGAATAAAGCAAATTAAGTGTTGCCTAATGCCAACCTATTAAACACATCCCCTTCGGTTTAGATACTTTTGAACGAAACAAAACGAAAAGGAAAAGAAGGAACTTTTAATTGTTTTATTTTTGTTCTTGGATTTGAGTTCTTAAATAATCATTTGTTAAATTTGAATATTTCTAAACGTACTGTGAGGTCCCATTTTGCTTCAGTTTTCTCCTCCTTTGCATAAGAATCGATTTTCTATAACGAACCGGCGTCGTAAAACTGCATTTACAGCCACAGTAAAGGTCGAAAGAGGCAGTGTATCCTGATTTTAGCTAAAATAAACTGTGTGTAGGGCGAATGACGAGGGCGACTTGCCCTCGTATAGGAAAAGTCGTACGATCGACGCCTCCGTAGACTCATCTATCGCATGACCGCAGCCAGCAAATATTTGCCCCCATCGTACCCGGTTTAAAATTAATCGGCAATTCTTGCCCCGTTCATCGATCATATACGTATGTAATCTACGTACACCATTTTACTACTTACTGCACGATTTTTACTGAAATACTCATTTTATAGTTTAAGTTTATTTAAAGTTTTTACTAACTTAGCGAAGAACAAAAATATTTATTGTTTAGAATTTTATTTACTTTAGTTAATTTAGATCTCCTCTGAAATGATGTTTAGAATGAAACTAGCAGAGCGGCACGTACATTTATGCAAGCAGGAAGACTCTTCGAATGAATTTAGGAGCTAATAACATCGCTTAACATTAAGTTGTACCTCTTTTATAATCAACGTCAAGATATACGAGTTTTCAAGATTCAAGCTTTCTCTCTGATTTTTCAAAGGAAGAGCTAGTGCAAGCTTTTGACCGAAGGGCACATCTAGCAAACAGAGATTTAAAACATGAAGTATTTATAAATAATGCCGGTATATATTAGTTACTAAGTAGGTACATATATTGTTTCTAATTTTCAATTCATATGGTGAAATCTTGCTTATTAATTATGCATCATTGTCAGAAATTATGCACCCCTGTTGAAATTATAATATCATATTTATTATTCATATTAGCTGCAAGTATTTACATTATTTAACACATTCTCAAATTATTCATATCCACGTCATCTAAATGATTGACATTTTCTAATAACATTAAAATAAGACCCGGGAAAACTCGTTTTACATTATGAAGGTATGAAAACAAACAAACAATAATGTATTCAGTGTTTAAATTTTAACAGAAAGAAATATTCCACGAGTGAGAAAAACGGGACAAAAACAAAGCATTCGAGTTTGTTATTGTAATTTATGTCATGCCTATAAGAAAAACATTAGGATGAAATATTTAGATGTTAAACCGGAGCCAGAAAAAAATGGCAAGGAAAACGCGACTCGTTTAGCACAAAAAATCATCGGATTTTTGTTGATGGGCTGACCCGGTAATAAATAAAAGCCAGTCTGCATTATATTTCTCATTCCCTTCGAATACATTATGCATGAGTTTTTACATGAGGAAAATAAAAAGGAATTGGAAATCGTTTAAATTATTGTTGCATGTTGTTTCAAGTTTTATAATAATTAAAATCCTCTTGGTGTAACTAGCGCACGCAAAAAGAAATCCTTCAGGACTTCTTCTATAACCGAGGCGTCACTGACGAAGCTCGTTCCCATTAGTTCATATAACTGTCACGGCGAGGCATTGTCGCTTCATCATGGTCACCAATGATGGATGGATGGTCACTTACTACGTTGTAATTCTACTAGTCGCTCCTATTTATATTATAATACTACAAGGTTTCTGACCATACATCATGTGTGAAGTGACAATTAATTATTAAAACTTTCATTCCGCTGGATGGAAAAAGTAGTTTCGAAACCGAAGGTACATAATAAATATTAATGGATAATTTAATTTGCGGCTTGTTTCCGTATTTGTTTGGAAATACTAAAATACATTGTCGTGACATTTACGTGATGAATGAAGCAAACAAGAAAAGCATCAGCATTAGATTTTTGTTCCGCAAATCCTACACGTAAACTAATCCCACTAGAAAAACAACAAAGAAGTTCTAGCCTATATATTTTTTATTTGCAAGAACTTTCGGATTGGGTCTGACCTTTTAAAATAGAAATATACGCAAAGTCACCCTAACTTTTGGTCCTTCTTCCCTGTCCTGCGATCTGAGCAATCCAGGATACGACATTTGTCATGAATTCCCGGCCTAAAATAGACTTTATGGGGCAATAACAGGAAATCGCATTTATCGTAAAGATGTAGGTCCATTAAAGTTGTTCCCTAGTACTTTTACGACGTTCCAATGTACACTACATATTCAAGCTGACCGAGGAGCAAAATAAAACTTTTAACTTTGCGGGACTTGGCGGGCACTTCTACTCCGGATTTTTACATTTATGACGCACATTTAGTTTGTTCGTTCGTTAGCTTTGAGCACGCAGACGAAATTCGAGTTCGTACCGAAAAGTCGGTTACACCGTCGGTAATTGGAAACATTACACGGGTTGCCAGTGCTTTATTGTTCCACCAAGGAGAACTATTTACCGTCCTTAAAATGTGTAAAAAAATCTAATTTATACAGCCTGTCAGGAACCCGCATATAATAATTTCGCAAGGTGGATCGAAAGAATTAAAAGCAATTAATTTGGATTAAGAGATATGACTCAAGTCACTATAATTTTTTTAAAATGACTTTAAGTCGGATCTTCGTCTCTAATATCTTTAAATTTAAGAAACGTTATATGTAAAGGATTATCCATAATGAAATAATAAAATTTAATAGAAAGCATATATTTTAAGCCACTATAAACTCTGTCTTTATGAGAACTATTTATTTTTCATTGATCATATTGCTGTGTTATTTACCTGGGCTGGGTATATAAAAAAATCAAAAGGATACACATTTTTCAAATTTTTGTCTACTTCTTAAAAACAAGAAAAATTTCCCAATTTCTGAATTTTATTTTCAAAAATCATACAACTCGTTCTAGAATGCCGGAACCTAAAAAGAAATTTAATGTATTTAATTATCTAAAGATGTTTTGTTTATGTATTAGAGTTGCCATAACCTTGTTCCGGAGGAGTTTCTCGACATCGAGGGCATTACAATGAAGAACTGGCTCAAGGCCAAGTTCAGAGAACTCTTCGGAGATGACTCTGACACGGAGACAATGCCGGACGAGTTATTCCGCTCCAAAACTCCTGACATCGAGATCCCAATGGAGGTCGAGGGGAACGTCAGCTCTTGTCAAGAGATTTCATCATCTCCACCTTTGCCCAAGGACCCTATTGACTTGGAGGAGGCCATTCAGAAGCTGCCCAGGAGTTTCCTAAGGAACATGCGACGTTTTGAACTGAAGTTGCCTGATGGGGGCAAGATAAAAATGACTAAGCTTAATGCGCTCCGGCTTGGGCTAATTTCTTTACCAGGGAAGAAATAAAAATTCAGAATCATTTTTCTTTTGTTAGAGTTAGGATTTATTTAGTCAATTTGGAGAAATTTTAATTTTAATTTTGTATTTTGAGGTTATGTTTTATTTTCTGACAAGTTTTTTTGAAAGATTTTGGGTATAAAAATGCGACGCAAACGCGTTCAATTTAGTTTTCTTTGATCCAGTTAAGAGTTAAGTTCAGCTTCAAATATGGTAATTATAAGTGTATTTATTAATATTTACAAATTTGTTTAAATTTTGTAAAATTTTGGTGTTCAAATCATCACACAATTAATTTGTTAGAAGGCAGTAGAAACGAGTATAATTATCGTGACTTTGTCTTAAAACAGATTCAAAATTATTGAAAAGACAGCAAGAACGAGTTTGTATCGTTTTTCTGTGTTTTTAAAACTTTAATTAATCACCACACAATTAATTTGTTAGAAGGCAATAGTAACGAGTATAATTATCGTGACTTTGTCTTAAAACAGATTTAAAATTATTAAAAGGACAGACAAGAACGAGTCTTTATCGTTTTTCCTGTATTTTTAAAACTACAATAAACAATTACACATTTCATCTGTTGGAGGGCATTACCCACGAGGATAATTATCGTGCCTTTTGACTGAAAACAGATTGAAATTTATTAAAAGGGTACCGAAGAACAAGTTTTATTATTTTTCTGCGTTTTTAATAATTTTTGCATTTCAAAACACTTACACATTTGCCCTGACACTATTAAAACGTGAATAACTTACGTATTTGTTGTTTTCGATTTGTATTTTATTAAAAATTTTCCATGAAATTGTTAGAATCTGTTTATGCGTCGTATTGAGGTTATTTTTGACATTGCATGTATTGTGTGAAGTTGCCACATTCAGAAATAAACAATTTTAACGTTGACTGAGTTTTACTTACCTGTTCATGAGTCAGAAAAGCATTGTTTAAAATATATTTTCACATTCACATTTCACTTATATTTTCACCATTTACAATTCAATTCAAGCCGGTATCACTTTTGAATACGATATATGGACCTCGTATCGTATTACCAATTTCACAAAAATCAAAGTTTTCAGGCCCTGAGAAAATTTTTCGTAAATAAATAAATTTTCATCGGCATTTAAGCCCGTACACAGCAATACGTAAGGATGACATGTTTCGGTGAGACACCATTTTCGAATCTACAATTTTGGAAAAGTACAGCCTAAATACTTTCTTCCAAATTTTATTAAAACGTTACATGGTGTCCTAAATGTAACTATAGAGTGTTTCGTAACTTCATGAAAATAAATTAAACAATGAAAGTTTGCATGGAAATGAATAGAATTAACCATTTTTTGTTGAACAAAATGTTATTAAATTTTCGAGAAAATAAATAGTTTTGTCAAATGGGTAAACAATTTGAACGTCTCTGGTTTAAGTTTATGATGTTTACGAATAATATGAGTGATGTAATTTATTGTTAGTCATCACCGGCTGGGCCGGGTAGTTTGAAGGTGTACGTTGAGGTGGTTGCATGGAAATTTACTGAAAAAAATGGCAGAATTTACAAATAGTGAGATTGTTGACATGATTCTAGTGTACGGTGAAAGTGGGCATTAGCGGCAAGGCGTTTGTATGCACAGCATTTTCCAAACAAACATTTGCCAACCAGTGCCACATTTCTCTCTGTTGTGCAAAGAGCAAGAATTACTGGAACTTTAAGGGCACATCGCGGAAGAGGTGGAGGACGGCAGCGTCCACAACGCATCCTAAACAGAGAAGAAGAAATACTACAACTTATCGAGAAAAATCCTTCGTTAAGTGTACGTGATATCTCAACACAAACGCGTTTATCGTCCTCCGTTGTTTGGCGCATTCTTCACGAACAACAATTACATCCGTACCGTATTCAAAGACCTTAGGCTTTGCTATGAGCCGACTGTGCTCTACATATACGATTTTGTCGTTGGTTACTGCATAAACAACAGGCAAATGCGAATTTTATTCATAATGTCCTTTTAACCGACGAAGCTATTTTTACCAGAGATGGGGTGTGCAATTTTCACAACTTGCATTTGTGGGCTGAGGAAAACCCTCACGCAATTCGTCGCGGCCATTTCCAACAACGGTTTTCTGTTAACGTGTGGGCAGGTGTTCTAGGCGGCAATTTAATCGGCCCGTTCGTCTTGCCGAACCGTTTAGATAGTCTCCAATACTTAAATTTTCTACGAACTAATCTACCGGAACTTCTCGAGAATGTGAACTTAAATCTTAGAGCAACGATGTGGTTTATGCACGATGGGACTCCATCTTATTTTCGACAAGAACTACGTGCTCACCTCGACGAAATTTTTCTGGTAGATGGATTAGAAGAAACGGGCCGATCAAGTAGCCTGCACGTTCACCTGATCTAAATCTGTGGGGACACGTAAAAGCGTTGGTATACGAAAAATAAATCAACACGTTCCAAGAATTAAACGATCGTATTAACGCCTCATTTCTCTCTGTTTGACAACAAAACATGTTTCTAACACTTGTGAATCATTACTTCGCTGGACAGATTTGTGTTTACGAGCGGCCAACGGAAGGAATTTTGAACACTTATTGTAACTCAGCCAGCATTGAGCCAGAGATTCTAAACATTTGTCTATGCGTTATCAGTTGAGGGTAAGTTTCATTTTGTTTTTATTTCCGTTTTTAATTAGATGAATTTATGCACACATCTCATGTCCAACACACCATTATTATTTTTCACGAAGTTGTGAAATAGCCCTGTATAACGATTTTTATGACAATTCGTAAACATTTCGTAACAATTAGATTGATCTAGAGCTGTTGAAGTAGTTAGTCACAGAGGGCTCATATCTGATAATTATTGTATATATTTACAGACAATTTAATTTGTTTAATGTTTAGTTATGTCTATGTTTTTAAGGAACTCATACTTCACTTCATTAAGTTTTTACATTTCAGAAAACTCAATCAGCGATAATGTCAATGTCTCCTTTGCTATTAATGTAGGAAGAAAAATGATTTCGGAAAATTTCAATGCAGTTCTAAAATCAGTAATCACAGAATGAGAATGAAGTTAAAGATTGTCCTACTTCAACTATGATAATTAGATCAAAATCATCTAGTTTATATTTTCATCAATTGCTTATTATTGTTTCTTTGTCTGCCTACGGCTTTTGTAAATCGCAATAGATATAAAATTCAGTGTAATATAGACACATTTGATAAAAAAGAATTAAATTGAAAATAATTACTACAAGCTGAGTTCTTTTCATATATATTTCATAAAAATACAAAGCGACGGCAGAAATTCGTCATCCCTCACTTAAACGTGACAGAATAAAAATTTGCCGGAAAATTGTATCTTCTGCAGATTTATTATACTCTTAATTTACTCCCCTCAAAAAAAAGTTATCCATCTTACTTAAATTTTATTTTATTTATGATACTAACGGCGGTGGCGCGCGCGTTCCATTTGACGGCGACGCTCGCGCCGCAGCGGCATAGATTTTATTAAAAGAAAAGTTAATACGTTTTTATTTACTTCGCATTTACCTTAACTCAGTATTAAGTAATACGATTTATTTCTCATGAATTTAAAATCGTAAATTGTAAAGTTTTAATATATTCCTCGCTGCTGCTCTTGCCTCCGCCAAGGCGGAATGATTTAGCTTAGGTGCGAAATGCTTCTGTCGTAGGAAGAAGAGGAAGAACAACGAATGAAAGCGCACAGAAATTTAATAATAAAACCTTAACGGCGGGTGATTAAATAAAATTTTAATTTTAATAGTTATTGAGTGCGGTTAATAATTCTAAACGAGCAACGTGATCTTCATGGAAATAATTGGAAGCGTCGAATCTCTGGCGGTGCCGGTGTACGTTCCTGAAATATGTAATTACTTCCATATTTCATTTAAATCTCGTACGGCGAAAACCGAACGTCGGAAGTTCACTAGCACTATCTGCATTCGGGTAAGCAGACAAAACGAAGTGAACTTGGGAAAACTAGCGATAAGTTTATGAAATACTGCTTTAATTAAGCGATACGTTATCGGCGCCCTGTAATCGTAAGAATCAAATTTCGTTGGTCTCTCTCTTTTGGGGATGGAGGAAAGAAAAGGTCGCTCTCGAATTACATCGAACGTCTAATGACAGATTGGGGTTGCGATAACGACGTGGTGCATTACCTAAACTGGGGATTGAAAATTATATTCAATGCAAATGCGGTGCCCTCTCGCGCTCCCGCGCATAAAGGATGTAATGAGACTCTCTAATTTAATTGCCATCCACTGCGGAAGAGCATCCAAGTGATCCAGTTTTCTGTGGAAGTGAAATGAATGGAGCCGTGTAAACGCAATTACAGCAAAAATCCGGTTTTTATTCTCCTGAAAGAGCGTAATAGAAAAGCAAATTACCCCTTAATTTTCCATTAATATTTATTTGCCGCGAACCCATAAACAATCTGTAATCAATGGAAAATTTATGATTGCGTACTTAAATATTTATTACGTACTTTATATTTTACACTCTGCATTCATTTCAACAAAATATTTCCGGGAGAAAAATTTAATTTTCAAATGTATATAACTTCAAGCTCAGTGGGTTTAACGTTACTATTCTATTTAAGTTCTAAACGAACGTTACATCCAAAGAAAATCGAAGTTTTTGAACCCTATCAATAAAAGAATTCGTTTGCAAGGAAACTTTGTAATTTTATCAATAATACAATCAGTTACAATTGCGCAAAAAAGTTTTGTTAAAATGTTAACAAGCATAAATATTTTAACAAATACATATTGTTGTGTAAAAATCTTATTTTGTTTTCCTGGGTTGTTTTTTTTTATTATCCCCTAGAAATGGTTGTTTGTTTTTCAAAATTAAAATTATTATTATTCTTAATTTTTCTTTATTTTGTTATGTCGTCATTCAGGGAATATGTCTAATGTAAATGACGAATGTTTGCACATTCACTGTCATGCTACGGAAATCTGGATCGAGGAAAAGCTGCAGGAGCTTATGGTACAGTCCAGTCCTTCGTCCGTGGGGTGCGTCGAAAATGGTAATTCTGGTATAGCGGCGACCGACCATGTTTCAAATGATACAACTCCTGTCATTCCAAGAAATTATTTATTTCGGGAAAATGGCAGCAGAAGAAAGGTACGCATCCGGCTTCAGGGCGGAAAAAGGGTCCGCATCTGTAAGGAGGACGCCATACGTTTGGGTTACCTAAAAATGAAAAATATTTAATTTTAAAATTTTATTCAAAGTTTATTTAAATTTACGGACGAGGAGGTGACGTCAAGGGAGAGATTCAGACAGCGGCCGGCAGGAGTGAGCACGTGGAAAGAGGTGCACAAAAGTGGAGTTTTTCGAAAAGTGAATTTTGGTTTTAATTTTCGGGTTTTGTGTAAAACACAGCTGAAAAAAAAAGGTATTCTTTTAATTTTTTTATTATTAATTTTTTTTTAAGTTAATTGCTGGGGTTTCGCTGCTGGACAGATTCAGCAGTTCAAAGCTTTTTCTTAAGCTGACTGAGGGGGTTTGTTCAGCAGTGGGCCGCCTGAAGGAGGAAAATTAATGGGTGTTTAAGGTTT
The DNA here is from genome assembly GCA_039766575.1 of Serrognathus titanus. NCBI lineage: Eukaryota > Metazoa > Arthropoda > Insecta > Coleoptera > Lucanidae > Serrognathus > Serrognathus titanus. Next base: position 67,439,725 of record CM077911.1, read on the forward strand.
GTTCTTTTGTTTGACTAATTTTGAATGTACTTACCGTTGATTAGTTTTTTTTTTGTATCACCTGGTTCACTCTACAAATAAACAATTTATTTTAATTTTTTTTGTTTATTTCAACAATACAAAAGTGCAGAGCAGTGAGGACCCACTCTGCTCTGTAACAGGAGCGTTTGTTGAAATGGAGTCTTGATGCGTAATAATGAACAATCACCACGGGCAATAACACAACATAATTATTTGGCGCTGGTCAACGTTGGGCCTTTTAAAAAGGTTAAAGTTTTTTTTTAACGTTGTAAACTCGTGAAATACATATTTAAAATTTTTGAAAACGCATTCCGGAAAACGTTTGAATGTAAATAACGTCAATTCTACATTTTGTAAACATTAGTGGGGTAGACAACCAAGGGTACATCATTGTTTGTAAATGATCAAATCTTTAATTAATTGATTATTTATATTAAATATAATTTTTAAAATTTTTTTTTCTTCCCTGGTTTGTTTAATAAAAAAAAAGGTAAATTTATTAAATGAATTATCTGGAACGTTTAATGGAATTCAAAAACAAAATGGACAAGGTACAAGATAATGCTGGGGAAGATATATCTGAACAACAAAGAAAAGAACAGAAAAAGAAAATGAGACAAAGGAGAGATACCGAGGTTGATGAAAAAAGAGCAATAGCCACTACAGAAGAGTTGGAGAAAGATCAGGAAAAAGATACAGAAGACGATGAAATGGAATTTGATGAAACACTCAAATATGAAAAAACTGAACCAAAAACATCTGAGATTAAAATGATGTTTAAATTTATGCAGGATATGCAAGAAAATTTGTGCAGAAAAATGGACGAACAGAAACAAGAGTTGAGAGCTTTGGAAAGACAAAGTAAACATTTAAAGGATAATGTGAAAATTTTGAAAGAAGACGTACAACAGAACATAAAGGAAAGTTTGGAAAAGCAAAGTAAAGATCTACGGGGTGACATGAAGCAATTGTGGGGAGAAATGCAAAAACAGTTGAAAGATCATAAGGAAGTGACTGGAAAACAAATAGATGATCTGAAATTAGAAATGCGTCAGGCATGGACCGAGAGACAGGAGATTAAAGCAGAAATTCACACGGAAAAAATGAATTGTCAAACAGAAACGAAGAAGGTCATACAGGACGCAATAGAAGAAGAAAGATGGTTTGTGGATACAAATTTTATGAAAATTAAAGATGTTGAAACGAAGATAATTACCGAAATTAACAATGTAAATAATAAAACTACTTCCAAAGACATCAACAATTTTATGTTATTGCAAGAGTTTAACAAAATGTGTAGTGGTTTGACTTTGCAATATGAAAATATTTCAAAAAAACTTGACGCAGTTTTAAGTGAAAACCTAGTTTTGAAGAATGAAATCATGGCGCTGAAAGGACAACTATTTTCTTTTCAGATCAATCAAATAAAACAGAATGAAATCACTGATAAAATGAACCCTGACACTTGCATACAGCTTAAATTAACAAAAACTAACAGTTTGAATACTGGTACCTCATCGTCGAAAATGCCAGATAAAACTGACGGCGCATCTAAAGCAAATAAGCAACTTTCAGGTAAGCGGGATAAACAAGATGTTAAAATTACTGCTGAAGATTTGTCAATTGGACTCAAACAAATAGATTCAACGTCATCATCGACAGCTGATTTAAATCGTAAGGAATATGCTATTGAAGAAATAAATGAAGGAAAGGACTGGACTTTGGTGTCTAAAAGGAAAAATAAAAACAAGTCTGTTGTTGGCACTATGGGTGACACATGTATTTTGAAGGCAGTTCCACAAAGCAGTTCTCTACATGTCTGTAAACTCGATCCGAAAACAAATATCGATGACATCTTACAATATCTAAAACCTATTTTTCCGGAAGTTAAATGTACTAGTCTGACTTCAAAACACCCTGAATACTATTCGTCGTTTAAGATTGACATCGACAAAAATAATTTGGAAGCAGCTATGAACCCTGCATTGTGGCCCATTGGTACGAAAATAAACAAATTTTTTTACCTGCGCAACAAAACCAGGAGCATGACATAGTTGCCCACGTTCATGTGAGTACAGATTCTAGATTTATCTTTAATACTAAACAGCACACCTACAAATTGTTACATGTCAATGCCCAATCAATCGCCAATAAGATAGAGCAGCTAGAGGTCATATCTGCTATTTTGAAGCCCTCTTTTATCTGCATTAGTGAGCACTGGTGCAGTGAAACTGCTATTGAATCACAAGTTTTCCCTGGTTATAAAATAGCTTCATATTACTGTAGAAAGGAACACAAGCATGGTGGAGTACTGATTTATGCTCAAGAGGATTTGTGTACGAATGTTTTAAGTATATTTAATAAGTTCAATGTTGAGCGGCATATTGAGACATGTGCTACAACCTTCATCACTTCCAAAGACTTAAACTTAGTTATTGTGACTATTTATCGACCGCCCTCGGGTGACTTTGATTGTTTTATCAATAATTTGTCTGCATTTTTAAACATGTTAGTTAATAAACGTGTCATTATCTGTGGTGACTTTAACATTGATGCTATGAAAGAAACTTATCAATCAAGAATTTTAAATGACTTACTCAATTCATTTAACCTGAAATCGACAGTGTTAGGACCCACAAGAATATCTACCAATTCTAATGGCCATGCTACTTGTACGTCTATTGATTACATCATTACTAATCTCTCTGAAGATGAGCATACAACTCAGATAATCAACTTGGATTTTTCGGATCACTTGGCACAAGTATTTAACTTCAACCTTTATAGAGTCATCTCTACAAATAAAGCTACTTCTTACGAAAAGAGAAGTATATCTCAAAAATCTCTGCTTTCTATCCAAGAGAACTTGAAAACACTAAAGTGGGAGGAACTACTTTCGTCAAATAATGTTAATTCGGCATTTCCAATGTTCGTCGAAACAATAACTAACGTCATGAAGAAGTCAGGTGTCCTTTTCAATACTAAGTTGACTAAAAAAATAACCCATAAAGAATGGATGTCCACTGAACTCAAGGAAATGAGTAAGAAACTTCAAGATCTATATTGGCTTAAGACGAAATTTTTTTGTCCTACCCTGATTGCTCAATACCGGTTACAAAAAACCTATTATAGACAGAAAGTAAAGCTTGCCAAGCAAAACTATTACAGGAATCTACTACTTAAAAATCATAACATTACAAAAAATATTTGGTCATTGGTTAATAATGAATTGGGTAAAACTGCTACGAAGCATAGAAAAATTATTTTGAAAACGAGTGAGGATAATTTATTAACAGACACCAAGTTAATTGCAAAAAAATTTGCTGTCCAGTTTTCAGTAGGACCGCAAAACAAAATTCGTGAAACTTTTGGAGACAGTGTTAGTCTAGGTTCCGCATGTACTGCGTGCCCAAATTCAATGGCCTTAATTGAAGCTGATTCTAATGAGATAAGAAATATTGTGTTTGCAATTAAATCAAATTCAGCAGGATGTGATGATATTTCACCTTTAGTCATAAAACACTGTAGTGATCAATTGGTGCCGGTCTTAACTTTTTTGTGTAACTTGTCGTTAGAAACTGCTAAATTCCCGTCCATCCTGAAGATTGGTTCGGTTTTACCGGTATTCAAAAAGGGCGACTGTCTCAACATAAATAATTACAGACCAATCACAGTTTTAAGTGTAGTTTCAAAAATAATTGAAAAACTTGTGCATGCAAGAATAATGTCTTATTTAGACAAAAACAACATCATATCTAATAATCAACATGGCTTCTTAAGAAACAAGTCGACGGAGTCTGCTTTTGTGAGCTTTATAGACCTTGTTTATAGTGAACTTGACTCAGGAAATTGTGTAGTAGGCATATTTTTCGATCTGTCAAAAGCGTTTGACTCTATTGACTTTGAAATTTTGTTAAATAAGTTAAATTATTACGGTATCAGAGGTCAAATTTCCAAATGGTTAAAATCTTTTCTAACTGAAAGGCAAATTATTGTTAAATTAAATGCAGAATGTTCAAGTGCTTACGATATCAATCTGGGTGTTCCTCAGGGTTCGGTGTTGGGACCACTGCTGTTTTTGCTTTTCATTAATGATTTACCCATGCACATTAAATCTGGTCACACTTGTATGTTCGCTGACGACACTTCAGTGGTGGTTTCAGCACCGACACCTGAGCTGGTTATCAGTAAAACTAAGTTAGTTGTTAACGAAATGTCAAATTGGTGTTACAAAAATCGCCTAATTTTGAATTCAGAAAAGACTGTGTTCATTAACTTTTTCAACAAAAAATGTTTACCTCCAGAAATCATGGTGGAATCTAATATTAAATTTGTGACAAATACTAAGTTTTTAGGTATTTTTGTTGATAACAGACTAACTTGGCAGAACAATGTGGATGCTGTTTGCAATAAAATAAACAAAGCCTATTATGCTATATTAAAGCTAAAACACTATTTAGATACCAAAACTTTAATAACAATGTACTATTCATTAGTTTATTGTCATTTACAGTACAATGTCATTGCCTGGGGTGGAACGTCATCTTTACTTCGACTATTTATTACTCAAAAAAGGGTTATCAGACTCATCTTTAACATTAAATCTCTGGATTCATGTAGGGAAGCTTTTGTTACTAATAAGATTTTAACTGTACCTTGTATTTTCATCTATAGTTGTGCGTTATATGTAAAAAAGAACTACCATAAGTTCAGCCAGGTTGGTAATGATCACAATTATGACACAAGATTCAGTTGTCATCTACGGCAACCATCTCATTCTACAACATTGTACGAACGTCAACCTCGTTATATTTGTGCAAAAGTGTTTAATCATATGCCTACTAATGTAAAAAATATCATGTCAATCACTGCTTTTAAAAACCAATTAAAACTATTTTTGTGCACTAATTGCTTTTACAATGTTAATGATTTTTTTAATAGTAGCTGGAAGTAGCTGATGTCAAGTTTAACCATATATTATGCCATGTAAACTTAGGCGTAGAATATATTGTTATTTATCTACATTTATTCCATGATATTATGTTATATGCTGTGTTACTTAAATTACTTTTTTACATGTTTTTATCAACTTCAATTGACTTATTCCATCCTGTATTTTCTTGGCAACGGAATCAATAAACATTATTATTATTATTATTATTATTATTATTATTATTAATAAGAAAACAACCGAAAATTCAACGCAGGAGCAGTCGTTTAATTACGAAAAACTAACCCTACCGAAATTTTATGGTGATTTTAGAATGAATCCTATACAATTTTTAAATAATATCAAGGATGTGCTGGTCGATATTACAGATAATAGGAAGAAACTTCTAATCGTAAAAGGGTGCATGAAGGACGACGCAGAAACTTGGTTAAATATGGTTTCAGAAAACATCCTTAATTTTCCGCAATTTGAAGAAGCTTTTATTCGTCAGTATTGGGGTCGAAATGAGCAGCAGAGGATAAGAGACGATCTTCTTATGGGCAAATTTAAGCCAGGGGGACGTCTGTCCAGAGAAAAATACACAATAAAAAAATATAGCGTAATAAAATACTTAACCCCCAAGCTACAAGAAGAAGATTTGGTCGCTCAATTGGTGAGACATTTTGACCAAGAGATAACGCACATGGTTGCATTGCAAGGTATTTGCACGATGCCTGATCTTATAAATTTATTAAAAAGGATAGACAATTGTGAGGAGAGAAATAAACAGGACAGACGCTTTAACATAAATAATATACAACCAAACCAACACAGTCAAATGGGAACAAATAACAAATTTAAAAATGAAAATCGACGTACAGACACATGGACTAAACGTACTAACGACAATTTTAAAAGAGAAAATTACATTAAACGATTTTCAGAAGAGAAAGAGGAGAATACGAATAACGCAAGAGAAAGTCACAACGGAAAACAGGAGTACAATTACAATTTTCCCAGAAAAAGCACAGAAAAAAACAAGACAACCTACAAACAACAAGGAAGACCAAGCAATTCAAATAGAGAGGAACGAGGAATAAGACAGATCAATAACATCAATACAGACCTTGATGAAATAACCGTAGCTGAGGTTCATGCTACGGATACTAATCAGGATTTTTGGGAGGCGCATCAATCAAAATGGAAAGTATAACGTTACAGATTGCAAAATATTTAAATAATCTAATATTTCAAGAGGAAGAAGAAGAACATGTAATAAATTTAAATTTACCTCATATTAGAATTCAGTTACAGAATATTAATTTATTGGCGTTATTAGACACGGGTGCAGAGGTTTCACTTCTGAGCAAAAGTTTTATCGAAAATAACAATTTAGCTTGTAAGGGCAACATTTTTTCAATAAAGAAAACAAATTTAGTTACTGCAACTAATAAGAAACTACTGGTTATTGATAAAATGATAATACTTAAAATGCGTATTAGAAACATGAGTTTGAATTCAGAATTTATTGTGGTGCCAGAGTTAAGAAACACGTGTATTATCGGCATAGATCTGATGAATAAAATGGATTTAATCATAAATGTAGAAAGAAGTACATGCATCTTTAAGGGCGAAGAAATTCCTTGGGAACAAAATCTAAGTGAAGAGGATAAAATAATAAATAATATAAATAAATATGATTTAAAGAAAAATGGGGAAGATAAATTATTAAAATTAAATTGTGATGAGAGTTATAAAATAATTCTTAATAACATAATAGCTAATAACATGCAATTAATTAATAACGTGCCATCAAAAGCATCGAAGTATGAACATTATTTAGAGGTAATGGATAACGCACCATTCTATCATAAAACATATCCTATTCCTCGTTTATATGAAAGGCAAGTGCAAGAAGAAATTAAAAAGATGTTAGATGATGAAATTATAGAAAGAGCGAGGACACCCTATATTAGCCCAGTTGTGGTAGTAAGGAAAAAGGATGGAAGCTTACGCTTGTGTCTTGATGCTAGAAAAATTAATACAATTACTAAGCCACAACATGAATCGCCGCCAGCTATCGAAGCACTGCTAAGCAAATGTAATGAATCTACAATTTTCTCAAAATTAGATCTGAAAAATTCATTTTGGTTAATACCTCTACACAAGGACTCTAGAAAATATACCGGATTTATTGTAAACGGTCAAGTTTTCCAATTTAAAGTTGTGCCTTTCGGTTTGTCAAGTTCTTCCGCAGCACTTATTCGAGCTATGCAGATGATTTTAGCAGAACATGAAAATTTTTGCATGCATTATGTAGATGACGTTTTAATTTTCAGCAAAAATTGTGACGAACATTATGAACACTTAAGATTGGTCTTAAATAGTTTGAGTAAAGCAGGAATGAAGATTAACTTGGAAAAATGTGACTTTATCAAGGATGAAGTTGAATATTTAGGGTACAAAATAAGTCATCATGGAGTTCATGTACACGAATCGAGGTTAGAGACTCTCAAGAATTTTCCGCTGCCGAAAAATTTAAAACAATTAAGAAGATTTTTGGGTCTATTAAATTATTACAAACGATTTATACCGAATCTAGCAAAAAAATCTGTTCCGCTATACGAACTTCTTAAGAAACAAACCAAGTGGAAGTGGGATGCTGAAAGAATACAAGCATTTCAGGATTTGAAGCAAGAATTTTACAATAATTTAAACCTGGTGCATCCAGATTTCAACAAAAAGTTTATATTGAGAACTGATGCCTCGGATTACGCAATAGCTGGGGAACTAGTTCAAATGGATGACGAGTTAGAGTTACCAATTTGTTTTGTCTCTAGAATTCTAAAAGGATACGAGCAAAATTATTCTGTTTCAGAAAAAGAAATGCTTGCAATAGTTTTTGCAATTACAAAATTAAAATTTTATTTGCTCGGCAATAGTTTCATCGTAGAAACAGATCATTCATCTCTTACTTCTATCTATAAATCACGTTTTGCTAACAGCAGAATCTACCGTTGGAGCCTAATATTGCAAGAGTATGATTTTATTCTCAAATACAGGAAAGGTGAACACAACGTGACTGCTGACACACTTAGTCGGATGTTTGAGAAGAAAAAGTTGACAAATGAAATCGAAATTAATAGTTACGACCTCAGGAACACTACAGGAATTTATTCGCATCAAAACATTTTGAACGCACAGCAAGATGAAAATATAATGAATATCAAGGCTGATATAATGAATGATATTTCACATCATAATTTTCTGATTGAAGATCAAATTTTGTACAAGTTAATTCAAAACAAGAAATTAATATTGATCAACAGAGATTTGGCTGAAGAAATAATAAATGACATACACGTTAAATACGGTCATATTGGCATCCAGAAAACCTGGTTACTATTTAGAGAGGTTTTTTGCACAAAAAAGGATAGAAGTCTAATTAAAACACTGATTAACTACTGTGATTTGTGTATTTTGGGGAAGAGTAAAAATCGCGTGTCTAAAAATCTGATTAAAAGTATCAGTGTAAATAATCCTTTAGATTTAGTTGCAATGGACTTTTTAGGTAATTTAATACCTGGACAATACGGCTATAGAAACATTTTAGTCATCGTTGATGTTTTCACTAAATACGTACGGTTATTCCCGACTAGAGAATACAATACTCTCACGGCTGTGAATCTTATACATACTTTTACAGAGGAAGAGGGCACTCCAATTAGACTACTCGCCGATAATGCCTCTTACTTCAACAATGCTCGTTTTGTACAGGCAATGGAAGTCATGGGTATAAGAGTAACGTTCTGTAGTATAAGACATCCTCAGGGGAACCCCTGTGAACGGTACATCCAAGAAGTCATAAAATACCTCAGAATCTTGACTTATAATAAACATGCTGGATGGGTGGCATACGTGGAAAAAGTCCAAGATTTTATAAATTTAACACCTAACACCGTAACACAACAAACTCCATACACGTTGATGAAGGGAAAGAAACCAACAAGACCTTGGAGAAATCAAGAAGAAAAAGAAGATGACATGGAAGAGATTTTGGAAAAATGCAGACAGAGGATAAGAAAAAGATCTGATAAATATGTGGAAAAGGAAAATCGAAACATAAAGAGGAAAACAACAATTAGAATAGGGGATTTAGTTGTCGTTCGTAATTGTAAACCAGGAAGGAGAGAGAAAAACCTGTGTGCAAAATTGCATTTGCCTTATGAAGGTCCCTATAGGGTAAGAAGAAGTTTTGACCATGTTACTTTTGAACTGGAAACTCTCGATGGAGTTTCCGTACGTGGAAAGTTCCACATTAGTGCCATTCACCCCTACAAAGGATTAGTAAATGAAAACATCTAGTAAAAGGTTCAATGGTTGTACGAGGTATTTTTAAAAATACTGAACAATTTTCTTGGGGTAAGAAAATTATTAACTATTTTTAGGGGATTATGTTGTGTAAAAATCTTATTTTGTTTTCCTGGGTTGTTTTTTTTTATTATCCCCTAGAAATGGTTGTTTGTTTTTCAAAATTAAAATTATTATTATTCTTAATTTTTCTTTATTTTGTTATGTCGTCATTCAGGGAATATGTCTAATGTAAATGACGAATGTTTGCACATTCACTGTCATGCTACGGAAATCTGGATCGAGGAAAAGCTGCAGGAGCTTATGGTACAGTCCAGTCCTTCGTCCGTGGGGTGCGTCGAAAATGGTAATTCTGGTATAGCGGCGACCGACCATGTTTCAAATGATACAACTCCTGTCATTCCAAGAAATTATTTATTTCGGGAAAATGGCAGCAGAAGAAAGGTACGCATCCGGCTTCAGGGCGGAAAAAGGGTCCGCATCTGTAAGGAGGACGCCATACGTTTGGGTTACCTAAAAATGAAAAATATTTAATTTTAAAATTTTATTCAAAGTTTATTTAAATTTACGGACGAGGAGGTGACGTCAAGGGAGAGATTCAGACAGCGGCCGGCAGGAGTGAGCACGTGGAAAGAGGTGCACAAAAGTGGAGTTTTTCGAAAAGTGAATTTTGGTTTTAATTTTCGGGTTTTGTGTAAAACACAGCTGAAAAAAAAAGGTATTCTTTTAATTTTTTTATTATTAATTTTTTTTTAAGTTAATTGCTGGGGTTTCGCTGCTGGACAGATTCAGCAGTTCAAAGCTTTTTCTTAAGCTGACTGAGGGGGTTTGTTCAGCAGTGGGCCGCCTGAAGGAGGAAAATTAATGGGTGTTTAAGGTTTGTTCTTTTGTTTGACTAATTTTGAATGTACTTACCGTTGATTAGTTTTTTTTTTGTATCACCTGGTTCACTCTACAAATAAACAATTTATTTTAATTTTTTTTGTTTATTTCAACAATACAAAAGTGCAGAGCAGTGAGGACCCACTCTGCTCTGTAACAGGAGCGTTTGTTGAAATGGAGTCTTGATGCGTAATAATGAACAATCACCACGGGCAATAACACAGCGAATGCAATAAAGAAAATTTCATACTGATTCCAGTGTTAAAAAAAAAATTGGCGAAAATAAATAAATAACAATAAAGTCATACCTTGCACTTGAAGCAATAAAAATCGATATCTACTAATCCACCTATGTAGCCAGTCGTTCTAGTACTTTCCAGTCTCGCCCCAGGTGGCGCTAGAATTTGCCGGAATATTCACAAGTATGATATTCTCGAAAGAGATGTACTCTTATATAAACCAGCAGCGGCGCGCGATTCAAATCAATTATTATTTCGAAAGCGATGTGTGAATATTGCAATTGGTAGAACAGTTAAGTTATAAAAATCTTACTTGATAGACAAGTGTGGCAGCTCGTTATTATTGTGAATTCAATTATGTTAAGCGATCGTAGATATTAAAGCGCTTTAAAAATTCATCGACGATTATAATTTGTAAACTCCGAAGTCTGGATTCTGGATTCTGGATTGGTGAGGGGGGTCAATAAGAATTCACACGCACTTAGACCACAATTGGGTCCATTATACTACCCCCATATTCAGCAGTGTTTGACTGTCAGCATTCTTCGAGTCATTCCATCCTTTCGATGAAGCCAAGAACGTCTGACAGAGGGGCATTGCGAATTTCAGCCATGTCAGGCGAGAACTGCCCTAACATGGGACCTCTGATCGAGGCAAGTGCAGAGGATATGATCAGCTGTTTCTTCCTTCCAAAGTCTTAGATCTGTCAGTGAAGATGGGTATGTTGAGTTTGGGTGCGTCTTCAGCGTTCAAGAAAACGTCGAAGTGCTTCTTGAATATATATGTAGGTACGAGAGAGTCGACCACCGCCCCAAAAAGAGGATTTTCTTGTAGAGCCTCCTCCAGGATGATGTGGTATCTACCTCCGAGACCTTTATTTTCCACACCTTTTTTGCCCACAGTCTAAGGGCCGATCCCAGTGCCATCTCCTCCACATATATGTTCAATGGAGGGAGGCCAAGGATGGCCTTTAAGGCGGCGGTGGGGGTGGATTTCAGCGCACCGGTAGTACTCCTGCATGCCAGCCTCCGAAGTCGTAACAATACTTTTATGTTTCCCATTTCTATCTGTTTGAATCCAAAATTATATTTATAATGTTAGTGTTTAATACTGCTGAATAATGCTTTGGGTAACTGTCGAGTTGAACAACTGGAATAAGCTTTACATTTCATTAATGCGCTTATACTTACAGTACTTAATTATTAAATTTGTTAATTTCGAAATCGCTTCTACTCTTCTTTACAACTTCATGTTTTCATATAACCGAACGGAGACCTACTAATTATTTTTGTACTAAAATTTTCGAATTAGAATTACACATCCTGTATATGTATATACATTCCCCTGCAGAATTAGAATCACTCATATATACGTTTTATTAGAAATGATGAACCAGATAATACTATACTATACTATTTATTAGATGATTGCATAAGTTTGTGTCCGATTTGCGTATAAACAAGGATGATTAAAAAAATAATTTTTTCTATTAATCAATAATGTAGTCCCTATTCGTTTCTACAATTGATCTCCAATGAGAAATTAGCTTGGTAATTACTTTTTGATAAAAGGAGCTTGGTTTACGATTGAAATGGTCAGTCAAGTGGTTTTCGACAACTTCCACGGAGTTCAACTTTTTTCTATTCAAACTATTCTGGAGAGATCGGAGCAAATGGAAATCGATAGGAGCGATATCTGGAGAACATAGAATTTCCTATTGCAATTCCTGTAACTTCCTTGGTGTCTGTTGGGCGACGTGCGGCCTAGCATTATCGTGGTGGAAAATGATTCCTTTTCGGTTAACCAAAACCTGCCGCTTTTCACGATCTGCTGCGGCTAGACTTGTGAGTTTCTCACAATACTTATCCGCCTGAATTGTTTCACCGCGTCGAAATTATTCCTCTGTAATCCCACCAAACACACAGTAACACTTTCATAGGGTGCAACCAGCTTTTGCGATGGGTTCTCAGCCTCCGTTTGCCTTTTTCCAACTCTTTTTTGTTGTACGTTGTCATGAGGAATCCATTTTCCTTTTCCAGTTACGAAACGGTCCAAAAAGGATTCACATTGATTACGGGCAAGAAGAGAAACGGCCACATTCACCCTATTCAGCTTATTAATGTCAGTCAAGTTAGGGGACCCACATATCAAGTTTGGCAATGTACCCGACGTTTATTAAATGACGAAAATCAATTTTAATCCAACATCGAGGTCGCAAACTAATTTATCAATAAGAACTCTCCAAATTAATAACGCTGTTATCCGAAAAGCGGTTGAATTAACATTACTCAATCTCTCAGAAATTTCTTCAGTCATAATTCGTGGGTTTTCTTGCAGCAATGCATGGATATTGTCGTCATCAATAATGAACGAGGTTGGTTTTTCAAATTAAAATATCCGTTTCGAAATCGACTAAACCCACTTTTTTACCGCTGTAAGAGCACGGTCCAAATAAACATTTTGAATGCTTTTTTGAGCAGTTCCAGCAATAACGCCTTTTCGGAATTTGTGCAGCATTAAATGCCGTAAATGTATATTTGCTCAAGCTTCTACCACAGTCTGTATTCTATATATATATTCTATAGACTGTGCTTCTACTTTCTAATAGTGACCTACTATATCCATCACTTCTGAGTATTTGAAGCTTTCTATATTTTCCCAACTCCCTTCTTTTATTATAATTTTATTTTTTGTCTTTCTCTTATGTATAGTTGCTTATTCTATAGTCAGGTTTGTGTCCTCACTCCAAATTTGATATTAAAAACATCAAAGGTTTGCTGTTACTACAAGTTCTCATCTTTACTAATCTGCTCAAATTTTAAGGGTTAGTCTAATCACGATTTTCATTAGTTCGTCAACAGCTTATCTATGTCTAGAATGATGGATACTATGTTCTATCTATAGCATTTTTATAATACTCGTACAACAGTTGGGGCATTAATCTTTTTCTTGTTGACACTAGCAATCCTCTTCTCAATTGATAAGGAAAATTTTCTTCTTTTCATATTCTTGTAATTAACTTATCTATTATTTGTATCATGTCACGGTTATGCCGTTTTCTTGTACCTCTCGTCTTATTTCTTTGTCTGTCTACAGCTCAGTGAAACATTTTATGCCTAATTTTTTTAAATATTTTGCTCCAATTTATTCATTGTATCTATTAATCTATTGTTTGTTTTTATTCCTTCAAACTCTTGTTTACATTACATTGGCTTAGTTCTTGTACGAGTAGTCCTCGTACATTTTTTTTGCTTTATTTTAGCATTCATGTATTTCAAATATTCTTCGCCAAAACATTGGTTTTCACTCTTTTTAATATCTTTAAAATATTGCCGTTCTTCAATTTCTTTTTCGTAATTTTCCAGTTCTTTTTATGTGCCCATGATTTGCTCTTACTTGTAGGTTGTGTTTAACGGTCTAATTTTAGATAATTACATATTATTTTCTTTCGTTATTATTTTTATTCGTTTAATTATATTTTTTTATAAATTATGAGTAGGATTAGGTGGTTGTTAAATTTCATGAAGTGCTATTAACTTGGTTGTGTGCATACTGAAGATGTCAGCTGCCGAAATATGTATCTACGAATATAAAAATTATTGTCGGTGGAGATTAATTAATTATCGTTATTCACTTTGACAAAACAAACAAACTGGTTAGCGAAATGTCAGTGTAAGTTATAAAAATATATATAAACTCGTTATAAATATGTTTTCTTTTTCACACGAAATTAATTTAGATGTAAACAGCACATTGTCAAATATGAGAAGGCTACTTCCAATAAATTTAAATAATTTTTTTTCTGGGCCTTGGAGAGTTAAATAAATGAAATTTTAAATGAAGCTATTCTGGATTTATTTATTTTATTTTTCGAGATCTTATCTCTTATCTAAATCTATTTTCATTTCATTTACTTTGATTTACAATGGAGACCAAACAAATAATTTTAATTACTGTGAACAGTAATATTCCTATATTGGAATATAAATTTTAATTTGTTAATTTGTTGTATCCTTCGTAGAATATATATGAAATGATATCTTTTATTTATCTATTTACGTCTTTGTTGTTTGCTTGTTTTGTAGCGTGTATATTTGAGTTTTACAAATTACAAATACGTTTATCCAAATTGCAAAATTAAATGCGCAAACATTTCTTAAAAACATACAAATTAATTGGAAAGTTGAAAAATTATAAAGTTTCACAATTTAGCTTTAATTTCGAGCGCGGCGTACGTGAACACTCGAAACTCGATTTCGTTTTTAATTTACATTTTTCGCACGAACCTTTGAAACTCGTAATTAACGGCGCACGTTTAATTTGCTCTCAATTTGCCATCGTGCTTCCAGTTTTACGTCATTAAATCACCAGCACATTTTGATTATCTTTCTTTCTGCAGTAAAGTTAACGGCGACGACATGAATTTTGCTCAAGCACAAAGATGCTATGCGGAATCACAACTGGAAACGTTTTAGATCTCGCAGATAAATGCATGAAATTGTCCAAATTCTCATATTATGTATATATCTTTAACAAAAAATAAAGTTTTCCTTTGTAAATTGTATTCAAAAATTGTCATATTTTCAACACCATACAATAAACTTTATTTTTTAATATTTGGCTTCACGTTTTTTATCATTTCACTATTCTTTTTTTTTTCTGGAGAAAGAGTTGATAAGGAACTAAGCCAAACGTTTAACTTCCCAAGTGTATCTTTTCCGGAAATAAATGTATACAAGAGAAATTGATTTTCGGGGCTGATTTAAGCGTTGCCAACGCAAAACAACGCAATACAAATTAGCGAAAAATTATTATGCAGTAGTTATTTTACGTCCGGGCCGTAAAAGGGAACATAATCTCGCAATAAATTACACCGAAGTTCTTGTATAATTTTCCTTTCCAAATAAAACTTCCTAACACGCAAATCCCCAGGAACGCAGTTTAGGATTTTTACAGGACAATGCCGGGCTAAAATCACATTTGGGAACGCTTCCTTTTATTACCGGCTACCACGCTTTTGAAACTTTGGATGGCGTTAATAACATTAGACAATTAACGAGCATTTCGGTACAATTCTAGTAACTGTTATTTTTTTTCTTCGTTCGCAGTACTATAGCAGATAAACACGTGCAAACAATAACGTGTAATAACTGTTTAGGAACCACAACTTAATAATAAAAAATATCACTCACCTCCTGTTACACACCTAAAACTTTGAAGTTAATTTTAACACTTTCAACTCAATAAACGGAATTAGGACGTTTAACTTAAATAATAGATATTAAAAGTTATGTTTTTCTGCACCATGAGAGGTGTAACTTTGGGATGCATTAAAAGCAGTTGTGTACAAGTGGTGGGCTCAAGGGATTCCTAGGTGTAATCTGTAGAAAAATATCAAACTACTTTAGCCGATTGATTACGTACATAAAAAATCACGTGGAGCATAGAAAGAAATGAAGGTGATTATGTCTTGTACGTCGCATGTGTGCACTTTATTACACCCTATCAATAAACTTAATTTGCGCATTAAATTCAACGTGTTCTTTCTAAGTACATCGTTTATTTCACTTACACTCGACTATTGAAAGTAAAGAATCTGCAAATCCTGTTTATTGTTTGTCTAAATCTGGAAATAAGAGGGATATTAACTGAGAATATATGATCATGATGCATATTTAAGATCTTCTCCACAAAACTGCCAGTCAGAAAACCATATATCAAGCACCTTGACATGAAACGGTAAACTTTATTTATCTAGTTAAAGGATACGCATCGTTAGTACCGTTCGGTCAACACGAACAAGTTATGGTCAGTTAGTTGACGACGCAAATTCGGGCATTTGATGAATTATAAGTCTGGCAGATATAAATCGTTCGAACTTGAAATTAATTTTGTCCGTGAACAGTCTCGAGTGGAGGAATTTGTTTAATGTATTCCCCGGAAAAACGCAATCGTAAATAAAAGCCGATAAATCACGCGTACACATAATATTTAATGGAAATGATGTAATTGGTATACGTCTGCATTGTATGAGAACTGTGGGCGGCAAATTCGCTATCTATTCATAAGTTAAGGAATGATTAGCATACAGAATCTGGATGCTTTCAGCAACATAAATAATGGATTAACTACTTCACCTGGAAGAGGGAACGCTTCGCGGTGGCGAAGGGGCGCAAGGTCGGCTTCACGAAAACAATACCCCACACGAAGAAGACGTTCGCAGCTATAAATAAAATATATTGTGCTTTCCCAAATATTAATACTTAAGGAAAGTTATGCGAGACGCGTTTTCTTTATTAAACTTTATCTAAATGACCTTATAAAATTTTAATAAAAAGTTTGAAATTGATGAGAAAATTTGTGCAATAAAATCTTAATCAACGAGCACATATTTCAACAACACAAAGCAACTGAAAATTATATTGAAATTCCGATGAACCCAAATTTTACTTTTTTTTTATTTTTTACCTAAGAACCAATAGCAGATTATAATAAAATTGAACTAAAAAGTTAATATGAAAAGAAAACAAAGGTAGACCTCCACAAAATGAAATATTATAGTAATAATATATGTCTGACAACACTATAAGCAATTAAAAGTTGAGAGTATCCATGGAAGGAATGAAAAACTAAAAATAGTCATTTACGAGGGGATATTAATATATAAAATATTGCAGTGTTAATTACCTTGTTGAAAAGAATTAATTAAACAAATACAGCACGTGAGAGGAGTTAAAAAAACATGTACACCAGTGCCACGGTCCAGCAGACGTTCAATAATAGCTTCCGAAAAGACTTGACGAGATAGACGCAAGAGTGACGAGACGTTTCGACATAACGACATGCACCTAATACAAAACAGACTATATCACAAATACAAAACGAAAAGGCACACTTACAAAAGTGAATATAGCAGCTATAGAAAGCATAATTGCAGCTCAACAAATCAAATAAGGATAGCAGAGAGAAGTCCCAAGGTCGTCGATCAATTCGAATGGACGATGAAGCACTGGAGTTTTGTAGAAGTAATGAACCAAAGGTTTGGCTCATTCCGGGGGCCACTGACGGCAAAACACTACCAGTGGACGGAAATAAGCCGCCAAAAAAACAGAAAAAGATTGATTTATTTGGAAGACGGCCGAAGGATACGCCGAAGATGCGAGCCAGTGCCAGACTTCTTAATCAACTACCAAAGTTTATGTGATGAACACTTACATGGCAAACCTAAAAAGGTACAAAGTGAAAATTAGAAAGTGAGAACATTATTATAGGTTAAGTTGTATTGTCGAAAAATATTTTTGGATAAGTTGTGCTTTATAGGTTAGATAATTAGGGAATAAGGTGTTTAGATACTTACATATTGTTTAGAATTAAGTTGTTCCATTTTCAGTCGAATTTTTAGTTTAACTTCAATGAAATGTACTCATATTTAAGATAAAACGTTAATTGTCAAACGTGACGTTTTGGTTACCAACTCAAATCTAGTATGTAACTAGATCAGAACGCGAATGTTCCGGTAACCAAGACAACGGGAAAAAATAACAACGAAAGACGCTATAAATAGCGAGCGCTCCGCGAGGAATTCATTCTTGCTCCGACCACCGAGAATAACATTCCTTCTCCGACCACCAGATAAGAAAATTTTATTAAAAGGGTTATAAATTATAACAAGGTATTTTAATGAAAAATTAAACCTTATATCGGATACCGAATACCTATATCCTCTTTTTTTTAACGACATGGACGACTCTTCAAGGTAGGCGCATACGTGACAAATAAACAAAATTTTCATTTAAACACCGGACAACGGAAGACGTTTTGTATTGTTGAAGGGCGCCTCTCTCTTGTGAAAGAGTTGAGGCATATGCGTGATCGGCAATACCGAGCGTCCCTCTTTTAAACAAGGATACATCAGGTAGGACAAGAGGTACACCTGTCTTGTGAAGGGAGTGGTGATATTGCCGACTTGTGATACCTGGTGTTCGCTGTGTACGGATCTGTATCGTCGAAGGGCGCCTCTCTCTTGTGAAGGAGTTGAGGCACAGGCCTGATCGGTGATACGGACCGTCCACTTTTAACAAGATATACATCGGATAGGACAAGAGGTACACCTGCCTTGTGAAGGGTGTGGTGACACGACCGACTTGTACTAGCCGGTGTACATTTTTGGGACAGACAACAACTTTTTCGATAATTTTTATATTTTTCTTAACACTACGGACGCATACATTTAACACTGACACTCCCTTCCCCTCTCCCCTCACATTTTCTGTGTTTTGTCATTGTATGTGCCCACCATGAGGCCATAAAAACAAGAAGTGGATAATTCCGAGCGACCCAAAGAGAAACCCTGAGAAAAAGATAAAAGGAGAATAGATACGCACCCACAACATCATTACAAATATTGAACCCCAAATGAGGCACTTACATCAACATTATAAATATGTATGTTGTTTGACAAATAGTTTCTCTAATTTTGGTGTTCAAAAGTTTAGGAAATTCATAACATTGAGCATCCGATTGGTGATAAAATATTTATTTTTTATCTTATGCCACTGTAAAAAATTGGATTGCAGAATTTAACAGGGGAAGAATAGAGTTGAGGCATGCAGAATGACGCTTTTCAGTGTCCCTTCCGTGCCATCATTTGGAAAGATCGAAAAATTGCGCTCAAATTTATATTAGAGACAATGAATATTTCCTATGAACATGTTTTTCACGTAGTACATCATGGTTTGGGCAAGAGAAAAATTTCTAATAAATAGATGAATTTTAAAATTGTAACGCTGGACGAAACATGGATCCATCACTATGATCCAAGAACGAAAGAATAGTTAAGAAAATGGAATCACATTGGTTCGGCCCGCCCGAGGAAATTTCGTGTCCAAAAATCGGTAGGACAAGAATGGAATAATTGTGACGAGGAATAGCGTAAAATTGTAATGGGAACGCGTTATTCTGTGTTATTAATTAAGCTTCGAGAGGCTGTGGAAAATTTTCCAAATGTGTTCTTTTCTTATAGGACAATGCGTCCGTTTACAAGTTCCTAGTTACATTACAAAAAAATGGACGAACAGAACTTAAAAAGGAAGAAGTTTTCATCGAAAGAAGCAGGAGGAGTGGTTTGCAGACCAAGCTCTAAGTAATTTCTTTTGAAAGCTTTAGAAATATTTTATGAGTGTTATACTAGGTATTTATATTTCAGAGGTGATTATGTTCAATTTGTTTTGAAATACAGTAACATTTTCTATGTTAAAAACTTGTCAATACCTCCTCGTATTTTTGATTCATACAAATCCGATTCCACTTTTAAAGTCGATAGTTTTTAGTCGAAATTGACCTCCTCCCTTTTCCTTCTTAAACTTTTCCACTTGCTATTTTTAACACTTAAGATCTTTATCATTTAGTTATCTTATGTTCCTTTTGGTCTTTCTGTTCTCTTTTTCTTGCCATAGTTTTTAAGGTTGCTTTTATTCCCATTATTTTAATCATATTTCGCACAAATGTCACTATTTTTTCTGATTATTTATTTAAACGATTTCAGTCCAAATTCTTTCTCGTATTTGTATTCCTTCTAAGTATTCTCATCTGACATACAATTAGCATAATTCTATGCCTTTCTGTCAGGTTCTAGAAAATAATTTTTTGAACTTTTAATTTTAAGACGCCATTCCTATACTTACCTCAGACAATCCAAAATTATCTTGGAGTAATATTGGCTATACAGGATCGTCTCTTATTTGAGAAACATAAACTGGTAACTCAAGTTGACTAAAGGAAAAAGCACTTTGCCCTAACACTTTTACTTTTAAGAAAAACTAATCATGAATATTGCTATGAATGCACTGTAAAGACGTAAATACAAATATTAGTGTGGCAAATTTAAAAGATTGTAGCGATCACAGGCCACCTGCGACCCATCTCTAGACCACCGTCACGCACCAAGCTCTAATACCCTTCCACACCACACTCAGCCTCTCTACAAGATGGCTGCCGGGGCTATATAAACTCGAGCAAAGCAACAAGAAATTCACTCTGTCCCATCCAGCTGCAAAGTTGGAACTCCTTGCCAGCCGTAAGGTCGGACATTCCTCACCAGCTGCAAAGTTGGGCATTCCTCACCAGCTGCAAGTTGGGCCTTCCTCACCAGCAGAAAGGTCGGAAACTCCTTGCCAGCCGAAAGGTTTCACACTCCTCGCCAGCCGAAAGGTCGGAGATTCCTAACCAAAGTCAAACCGCTCCGTCCACCCAGCAGACCCCAGTTGCAGCTAGTGCGATGCGCATACGAGACTTTGAGGGAACACAACGGATTCCCTGAATCAAAGAAGTTGGACGGTTGTCCAAGAAGAAGAATAAGCACCCACCGAACGAGACAGCCCACCGTCTACATAATCACCAGACGTTCCGACGTATTAACACTTTGTATTATTGTTATTAATAATAAAGACATTCTTGTTGTTTGTGACAATGAATTGTTTGGCTCAAGAATACGTTACTACTCCCAAAAGATAATTCCTACAGCAACAGTACCACAATTGCAATTTCTTTAACATCGACACCTGTAGCCAATTTTGTCAAAAATCGGCCACAGGATACCTGTAACGTTTATGACAATTGATGAAAAGTTAATTAGACTTTAGAGTTGTCTCGAAGAATAAATGGAGATTAGTTTTCTATGCAATGATCTTTCCAACTTGTTACCATTCTAGAAAGACGCGATCAAATTTAGTTTCTACGTGATAAATAACATCCTCGTTTCAGCCGAAATGTGTGCGACTATTTAAATCACATTTTTCAAAATCGCTAATTGGCCATAATCTGGACTATTAAGGCCAATCCAGCGATTTAGAAAAATATGTTGGCCATCCCGAACCTAGGACAACCTCTTTGAATTCTTATTTTTGGGGCCATACGAAAGAAGTAGTACCTATATGAAATTGAAATAAATAGCGAGCATCAACTCCGGAAACGCATAGCCGACCGACACTGCGAACCAAGTTCACAATAATCCAGCAACACTGAATTTTGTACACAAAAATTTATATCGGCGTACTCAAACGTATATAAATGTCAAATATAAATATAAATAATTTATTCAAGATTTGACCGATTTCTGGAAGAACTGTTCAGCGATTCTAAAACATTTTACTATCTTTAGTTTTTCATAAACTAACGGTGGAATCCAAAAATTGAATTAAACTTTTTCACTCGTTTTGACAACGTGAATTACTCTCTTGACCTTACAAATGAGGAACACGAAAAATCTCAGTTCAAAGAAGCTGGTATAATCTTCATATAAGAGTCTATCTTCCTCACGTAAGGTACCTGAGCCAAATGACACTATGTTCCACGTTGAGGCCTCGTCAGCAGAAACATAGCTCCAAATAGGACCAAAGCAGCTGTAGAAGGGATGTTCGAGGAAACCACAATGTCGCAAACTGATCTTTTCATTACTGTTCTTTTCTTCCTACATGACCAGAACCCGTCCGCAAAGAATGCACCGGAGGCACCGCAGCCATTTAGGCTTATTGTGCTCGCCCTGGTTCTCTTACCGCAACCATTCAGTAAGGCATGTCTCCTGCACCACTGATTGGGTGTTGAAATTTTCGGGAACTATCATGAGATGTCCGAATATACGCTGTCTGCGATTTGCCAGCGTATCACATCTACACAAAATATGCATTGCTGTCTCTGGTTCTCCATTGCAGAGTCTGCAGTTTAGATCCCCATTGAATTTATCTTCCTCCACAGATGCTCCTTAACAGTCAGGTGTCCTATGGTGATCTTGAGTTGCGCCCTGCTTAAAAGCAAAAGTTCTGCAGCTCTCCTTTTGCAAGGACCTCTAATGAAGGTCTTGCTGTGGCGATGTCCTGGCCTGCTTAGCCAGTATCTGTTATGCTCCTCGCTTATACAGTCACTAAAAAAGCTCCGAATAACGTTCTTGATTATACCTAGGACAGGTTCAGGGTCAAGGTATGCCACACCCGCACCCTGCCTGGCTAGTTCATCGGCCCGTTCATTGCCGATAATACCCCGATGACCTAGCACCCACACCAGCGTGACGCAATTGTATTCCGCCAGGTCATTGAGCTCATTTAAGCATTCCCACACCAGTTTGGAAGAAATCTCTGGGTTCACCAAAGCCCTCAAAGCCGCCTGGCTATCGGTTAGGATAAAGATCCGCTTATTTGTGTAAACCCTCCTTTTATTTTCCCGCGCACATTGTAATATGGCGTATATTTCTGTTTGGAATACGGAGGCAAATCGGCCTAAAGGAAAGCATAACTTCGCCTCTGGTCTATGCCCATATATTCCAGACCCAACACCAGTCTCAGTTCTGGAGCCGTCCATATACCAGATCAAACTTCCGGGAGGAAAGTTCTATTCAGGTTCCCGATGCTCAGCAGATTCATTAATTTATATCTTAATGGGCAGGTTTATGTTACCTTTGGGGGCCATATAGTCCGTCCTCATATCGAGTAATGGACCTCTTATGCTACCAACGATACTTGTATGACCCGTGCTTATATTAAGTAGGTGATATGAATGCTGCAATCTGTGGAATCCTCGTCTTGTCTCTCCCATTATCACTATGTGTAAGCGAGGGAGGTCTAGAAGGGTTTCCATTGCAGCGGTAGGCGTTGTACTCATCGCCCCCGTTATGCCTAGACAAGCAAGTCTTTGAACCCTGCTCAGTCTAAGTTTGGTGGTTTCCTGCTTGACCTTGGACCACCACACCGCGGCCGCATAAGTTATTGTGGGTCTAAGCATTCTGGTGAACAACCAATGCACCAAGTATGGTTTTAAGCCCCAAGTACTATCATAGGCTCGTCTGGCCACCGCGAAAGTGGTCATCGATCGCCTGACTATCTTGTCTAAGTGTTGGTTTCAGGTAAGTTTGGAGTTAAAAATCACTCCAAGGTACTTTACCTCCCCCGACAAGACTATCTCATTTACACGAAGACGCAGAGGGCCTAAACCCTCATTATTGTTACATCGCAATTGCGAATAACAGGTCGGTTTGGTTTGCAGTGGCATTCTCAAGCTTCGCTTCTGCTGACGAGGCCCCAAGTAGGGTCGAAATAGCTGTACAGAGGATGCTCGATTAACCGATTTGCAACAATTTTTTTAAATATTTTTATAAATTTAAAAAAACTGTAAATACACAATTTCTTTAAAATTATAAAAATATTTAAAAGAAAGGAAAGAAAGGATATTGAAAATTTACGCCTGGTAATTTCTTAAAATAACGGAAGCAATGTGACGAAAGCGATGATCGAGGGAGCGGAGTCTGACGAAGGCAGAAAATAATTTTTTAGGGAACGCGCCGGGATGCATCAAAACAAAATGAGCATTAATCACGCGCAGGCGGAGTTATAGATACTGTTTCATCTGAAATTCCCATGGGCTGTTTTAAGAATTTTTGTATTAGAGATTCTTTGGTGTTCTAAGAACTGATAATTGACGCTATGTTCCATGCAAGAAATCATGAAGAGAAACGCAACAAAAATTTAAACATGAATAAATATTACTTACATAGAAAAAATATTCACGAAATTCAAGAAAAAAAGTAAGTAATAAATCCAAAAAGTAACTATTACTCCAGTTTAAAACAAATAAATAAATTTAAAAAATTTTTAGCTGGTAAAGTATAGATTTTTTCCAGTGCATTTAAAGAGCTTATTGTAGGAGTAGGAATCTACTCTACAATAATTTGTTTGTAAAATAAACACTCGTTGATGAATTTATATTCAATTTAATGAAGTGAATTATTTACTGAATTCAATTGCATTTCAATATATATACAACCGATTATCTGATACAAATTTGTAATCAATATCCAATATGAAAAATTCACTACTTTATTTAATCATAACAATTATAAAATAAGTGCTGCTTATTTTCAATTGTTTTTAGTTTTAAATAGCTGACTAATAAAATGATGAAAACAAAAATGTATATACTGGGTGTTTCATTGAAGATGCATCAAAGTTGGTATGCGGGTAAATGTCGGGAAAAGAAAGAAAAGTTTCTTTGTAAAATTTTCTCTGTAATGAATAAATTTAGAGAAAATCGAAGGGAAAACAAAGTCGCATATTTTTAAAATGGACTTTAAATGAGAATGAATGGATTATTACTCATACACATACGAAAGCGGTTTATTGGTTAATTGCCTTTAGAATGTCGCCCCAGTCGCTTCGGCAAAACACATTTAAAACGTCATGTTGTTGGCAATCAATAAAAATAATAATTATTCGTTTATTTTCTGTTCTCCATTTAATACGAATTTTCTAATTGTTAGTTGAAGAATTTTAGGATTGTTCAAACATTTAGTAGTTTGCGTTTATTTAAGAATTTATTGCTCACATTCACCGTTTAATGAAATCGTTCGTAGAAATTTAGCGTCCAGGTACCTGGTTTTATCCAAAATATTTCGTTCGCCGTACTACCCCAATTAAGGACTTTATGGTATTAGATTTAATACTTTAATAATTAATAATAATTAATAATTAATAATTTATTATTAAATTAAATAAGTTTAAATATTCACGCGATTTCACATCGCTGCTGCATTCGACGTGTGGCATTAATTTCTTCGCTGTTTATGGATTTATTACCCCCCTGCAGCTGTGTACCATTCATAAATGCAATTTAGATCGCCGGTTTTGTTTCATGATTCCGCGCGCTACAAACATCGACTCCAAATTTTACAAATTTCAACTCCAATTAAAATTTTTTATTAAGATATTTTCTTTGAAATAATGTCAAACACGTGTCCCTCAAGTTTTATGCATCTTCAATGAAGCAGGCTGTACATATGACTAAAAATCTAGTAAAGGTACGTTCACGAAAGAAATTAATGTTTCAAAAAAAAATGTAGACAAAAAAGTGGTAATAAAGAATAAATATGGACAAATTTAAAGTAAAAACAAGAAGATGCGAAAAGAAAGCACTTGGACTTAAAAAAGAAAAATAATACTAAATAAAACATGTATAATATAATAATTTAACTTATACTTATATATACGTATGGTTACGTTAAATGAAAAAGTAATCTAACTCTATCTTACAAAAGTAAAAAACATTAACCTGTTAATAATAATAATAATTTATTAGGTCCCAAGTACATACGCACGTAAATTTGAGAGGATATCTCAATAGAAGTCTGGAGTTAATTTAAAATTTACATAAGTCAAAAAGAAATCTAAAATTGAACAAACTACATAAATGCAGTGTATAAAACATTAACACTAACTAACTAACTAACTAACTAACTAACTTAACTAAGTGGAAACCTTTGTGTGATTACACATGTCGGTAAATTCAGTAATTGAGTAACTGCCATCTTTTAATATGTTTTTAATCTATTTTTTTAAATATTAATATTTTCTAAAGTTTGTTATTATTCAGTATCAAGTAAAAAAATTGAGAGCAGATGTGCGTACACAAAACCCACTGACTGCTTGAATGCTTGCCAAGGACTCGTGATCAATAAGTTCAAAAATATGATAACACGCTCTTCCTTTTATCATCCTTTTAAAATAGGACCCTAAAAAGTATAAAATTATGTCAGGGGTTCCTGCTGGTTACATACACTATATTCTTGCAGCGTTGTCTTAAATTGCAGTTGGCGATATGAAAGATGAATATTTGTGGACGTAAGTCTTAAGTTCATGACTGTACATTAATTTACTATGATTAATTTTTCTCATCCGTATTTTAAAGTATAGTTTTCCGTATGATTTAAGTACTGCAACCATATTTCTAACTTCCCTGCGTTCTTCTCATTTATTTGTTATTTTTTCAAAGGGAAACAAAAAGAAATTAAACTAAATAAGGTAAACAGTAACAGATTACATACTTAAAAAATTCTCAGATACGAGTCTCTTCTAGAAACTAATTACATAAGAAAAGGTTTCACAAATTTAAATCCGGGCTAGATATACAGGGTCTTCATTGTTCCAGTACCTCACATGTTCCGTGACGTTAATCTTGAAAATTAAAAAAGAGATTGAAAAATTTAAAAACAAAATGAAGAATTTTGGTACATTACCAAGTATTTAGCAGTTAGAAAAAATCAATCAATATTGTTTAAATTCGGTCCACAGCAGCGTAGGTAATTCTATCAAAATGTACAATATATTTTGGAGAGTGTTGAATTATCTATGTCGATTTGACAAACCTACGAATAATAAAGTGACATGTTTCATGATTTCTAAGTACCTACATGAGTATCTGAAATTAAATTAAATAATTAATATGGTTTTTGCTATACAATCGCTCTCCAAGCAAACCATTTGAATATCGCACCCCATCGTCTCTTCTGTAATCGAATTGCTTCACTCGGAATCGGCGAACATCGAGAAAACTTTGGAAGCACATAGATTATTCTGTACTCTGTTCTGTAGATAGCCTCAATGGCTAAAATTAGCGCTGTATCTATATTAAAATCGTAGCATGTCGTATTATGTTAACACCTGTTACATAAGTTTTGGGAAAATTTTTAAATGCTTTCTGTGACATAGTAAAACGAATACATCTAGTCAACTATGGCGAAATATGTTGCTAGGGGTTATGTCAATTTGTTTAACATTTCACATTTTCGTTTGTCATTTGCGTATAAACTACATTTGTGAAAGTCCATCTGCAACCTGGTTGGACAGCTGCCTAGACGAGATATAATAAACTTGTTTCGGGGACAAAATATTTCAAAAAGTACTATATATCGGGCAATTTGGGAATGCGAAGAGGGAATTCCATATATAAACCCATCAAAAACAGGCGTCCACGTGCGTTAACTGAAGTTTAAGTCAACAGACTAGTCAACCGTTCCAGAAACACCATTGGAGTGTCTACCCGCAAGCTTTCCCATCGTTTCCGCGTTTCAAAAGCTACAATTTCTCATTACATTGCAAGAACAGACCTAAAATACAGAAAACGCAAGAAATGCCCCAAGTATACTCCCGCACAATTGGCCAGAATCCCTGGTTGTTGCCGAGCTTTGAGACGTCGTCATTTCGTCCACAACCGGATCATAATCATGGACGACCTATGACTATTTGGACTTCCTGGAAGTGCAGGCTTCTATACGGATAATATTGATGACACTCCCATTAACGTAAGATATAAAAAGAAAACAAAATTTTCTGATAAAATTTTGGTGTGGTGCGCCATTTCTGAGGCGGGCACATTTAGCCCCTATATAGGCCATGTAAGAAGCCAGGCAGTGAATGCTATATATATCCGAAATTGCCTATCAAAATTGACTATTTTTATCAATCAGCATCATGCTAATGATGATTACATGTTTTGGCCTGACCTTGCAACATCGCATTATGCCAGAGATATAAACTAATTAGAAATCCACCATGTGCCTTATGTCCCCAGAAATGATAAGCCTCCAAATATCCCTCAGGCAAGGCCAATTGAAAATTTTTGGACCCTATTGGCAAGAAAGGTGTATGATAATGGTTGGGAAGCCCAAAATGAATAACAATTACGGCAAAGAATTCTTCAAAAAATTAGAGAAGTAGACTTAGAAAGCGTCCAAACCCTGATGCGACATGAAAGACAAAAATTACGTCTTATTGAAGATAGAGGCCCCCTAGCAGCAATATAGCAACCAGATGTTAAAGTCTAAGATTTATTGGTGATTGTTATGTTAAGTTTACTTAATAAAGTTCTCTTACATTTAAAATAATACCCTTCTATATTTTCCTCAAAACTTATGTAACAGATGTTATCTTAAATTAATTCACAGTTGACAATCAAAAGAATTCAATTTAAAGGAAAAAACGATGTTGCAATTTAAGTTCACCAATTGATAGATAACTCTGCCCAAATATTCCAAAATACTTACTTATCTTTACAAAATACTTACTTATTTTTACAAGTCATCAAAATGAACTAAAATACAAGTGAGACTAAAATAAAAAATAACTACCGACACTGTGCTCAATAAACGTTTTCATGAAGCTTTATTGTGCGTTAGCTTTCAAAAGTCAAACGCCACTTTCATTACGTAAATAACAGGAATAAAGCAATTGCGGCAAAAAACGCATTAATCCCGTTATTTATTCATTTACTCTGTGCATCAAATGATTGCGTTTCTGTATTGAATTCATTTGCTAATACTCCATTTACCAGTTAACTGAATTCGCATGAATAATACTGTATTTTTCATGTGTAAATTAGAGATGTTTTTCTACCAAAAAAAAATTTTTCTTCCATAATTAAAAAATATTTTAATTTTGGGCTAAGAAGTTATTCAAATGTTGTAATAATTCAGTGTTTTGCTCTTAAATGAGGTAAATTATTATACTTTATTATACTTCATTATTAAAAAAAAATGTATTTATTTTAATACTTTTATTCTCAATCTATAAACAAAATTTTCATTTTTGACCTAAAGTCGAATTTCAATTAAAAAGATTATCGGGAAAAGATTTGATATACTCCTACTATAAATAAAGGTAAACATTGCTTATAAATAAACATATTCAAGAAGCTTAGTTTGGTTGGTTGGGCAAAAGACAGTTGAAAATGGAATGGAAAAGTAATACAGCAGTTAAACGTAAAAGGAGAAGACCAAGAATGGAAAGAGCCCAAATATTTGTAGAAAGGGTATGACGTAGAAAGGTGCGCAGATGGCTCAAGACAGGAAAAAATGGCGTAAATTTGTAAAAACTAGTAAGTTAACGAAATGTCTCAACTCCAAAAAATATCAGAGGTGTAGAAGTTATATTTTGCTTTCAGTATATTTCATTTTCAGTTTCCAAATAGAAGGTATCCTCTGTTTACAATACGTGCAAATCTATAAGTATCCTAACTATATTGGGTAGTTCACTCATTCCATAAAAGTTTAAGCATTTGACTTGATTATTTTTCTCTCAAAATTTGTACGCTCCCCATAGCCACTAGTGCACTTTTTAATGAAAATATTTTCAAAGTATTTGTGGTGTAGGTACCTTAAATTGTATTAAATGTTTAAGTTTCATATACAGTGTGTGTAAATTTCAGTATCGTCAAGACTAAATCATAACTGCTGCTCTATAGTACAGCGCATCTAACTACATAGTGAGGGGGCAGCTGGATTTACAAAACGTCGGGCGTATTGTAATCTCATTAGTTCCTGTCCCACACAGCACAAGTGTAGCCATTAGATATCCACTACATGTAATTTATGGATATCGATGATATCCATTGGATGTCTAGAGACATCCTTTAATTTTCTAATGGATTTTGTAGTCGAGATACCTAATCTGAAAGATATCTAATGGATATTCACTGTGGACTGGATACGATATAGATTTTATGGACATATGTATGTCCAGTTATGTATATCTAAAAGATATCTAATGCATATTCATCATGGTTTGGATGTAATATGGATGTATTGTACATCTAATATATATACAATGGTCATTTTGTGCTGTGTGGGTATAACATGTAATGAGCATCAATCAATGGGAATACAGAACGTCCGATGTTTTGACGCGCTCAACGCTCCATGTAAATCCTGCTTAACGGTCGTCCTCCCTCGCCTTATAATAGTTCTGTTTACGGTACTGTATTACAACATTTTCATTTTTCACTGACGAACTAAAAGTTACACGGACTGTATATTTTTATTCATGTAAGTAATGTACATTAATTTTTGTATTAAAAAAAAACTTTCCATTTTATTTATTACAATTAAAATGAATAGTCAAAAAGTGATCGCAAGATGCCGCGATTCAAACAATTCATTATTATTACATCGTAATTGCGAATAACCTTGAACAGGTCGGTTTGGTTTGCAGTGGAAGTCTCGAACTACGCTTCTGCTGACAAGGCCCCAAATAGGGCCGAAACAGCTGTACAGAAGGTGCTCGAGGGATCCACTGCAATCAAAACTGATTTACAACAAAATTTTTACAACTAAAATGTAAATTAAATTCTTATGACTCTAAAATACTCTAAAAATCTAATCTGGAATTAAATGGAAAATGTAAATAATAGTACAAATACTTAAATCTTATTGATTTTAAGAAGAGAGGTGAATTTCATTTCAGGTTTAAACCGAAAGTTTTATAGTTTTGGCAAGGTAATAATTTTATAAAAAAAACTTCAATGCAATTTCTCCGTAGTTAATTCCATAAAATTGATTATTATCTCATAGCAAAGAAAACCACTGAATTAAAATTTAATTTTAAGTTCAAACCCTCGACTACATGATAATTGAATATTAACTTTACAGACAAATTTTTATGAACATCTAAGGTGTCCTCTAGTATAAATGATTCAAAGCAATCAAGTTTTAACCTTCAAACTATAAAAAGATATAACTCTCGGTTCACTTATGATAATAGATAGATTTGATACGGTCTACAGAAAACTGAATTATGTAAATCCCAATATCAGAAGAATCCTTTTCTTCTGTAACGAGAGTTTGAAGAAGAGCACCTACAGTTAACTACTTTTACTAACAGCACCAGTTGGTTAGAGCAGCCAATCGCAATGAAGCAAAAACGTCAAAGACTGCTGCTACCTCAACTTTTAAAATCACAAATTCAGTAATAACGCTGTAACAAGATTTACTTCAAACCCCCCTTAAAAGAAAAAATAAACTTAGAAATATTTCTTCAAGATGTAATTTTCTGTATTCCAATGTTTCCAAATTTACTGTTTTATAATTAATTAAAAAATAACGTCCGCCCACAATAATTTTTATATAGTAGCACAGAAAATTAGAAAAGTGGAAAATGAAACAAATTTTATGATATTTAGAAAATAAATAGAATACTTCTCGTTGTTCGTCTAATAAATGAGTTGAAAAATCCCAATTCATATTGCCAATGCGAAAGTAAATATACGCTTACTTTTCTGAATCATTTTATATAATGTTAGTACTCAATACTCTCAGTTTTTTAACAAAAATGTAAGAAATACTACTACTGCTACTGCTGCAGGAACATCCAAAGATTTCTGTAATACATTGCTGAGTTATAGGAATCTGTAAGCGGGTTCCCGCATTCCCGCATAAACTATTCGTTTATTATTAATACAAAATAATTAAAATTTCTATACGGAATTTATCAAATTCAGAACAAAATCCTTTTATGAATCATACTCTCGGTAAAATAATATTTTATACAAATATTTGCAGTTTTTGTTCATAAAATATTATGTTTTTTACAAATGTAAATCATGTGTCCATATGGCAACTTGTATTGTTTTCTGTTAATAAAAAGATCGCAAAAATTAAATGTATTTATTATTTATAATGATACACCACTAGTCAAGAAATTGAATATGTATACATATGTTTAGAGTCTATACATGTAACAAAACCTTAAGGAAAAATACAGGAAACAAATCAACAAACAAAAATAAAGGCATTCAAAATTTTGCTGCCCAACAGAAAGAAAAACATCGCGCACTTTTTTGTTTGTTAATTTGTCTCACCAAAAAACAAATCCAAACTATTATACAGTTATTCAAGAAAAAGAACATTCAAAAACAAGGAACTTAAAACATTTCATTTTAGTAAAGTACTCATTTTTGTTCGCACGATCTTGTTTTCAAATTAATGTTTGTTTTAAGATATTTTATACATTCGTAGATTTATTTACAATATGTAACCTACCAACAACAGAAATAAAAATACAATATAAACAGTAAATTTACAAACACTAGCTGTGACTTAATAACAGAACGTGTTAGTCGTTTCGAAACACCCGGTATAAATATACGCAATTAAATATATTAGCACATAGCCATTGGCCTGATTGTAATTACGTTTTTTTTTAGCTTGCATATTTTACATATAGTCTTTAATTAGAACGTTTTAATTGGCAAATTTTTTAATATAATTTGTAGAGTAAGTTATGTAAGTTCTTAGTCACTGGATAATTAGAACTCGAGGTGTCTTCAAGGTTGATTCCGAGGGCAACTTAAACTATTCGACATGCGCTTTTCAAAACATTCCTCTTCTTTTTGTGCTTGCTGGGTCTCAAGATAATCGTTCCATTTTGATTTTTGGACGTTTGACTAGGATTAAAGGCACCTGGAAAAAGAAACCCAATAAAATTGGAATCAATTTTATAAACATGTTAATTAATTTATGTACATTTAATTCAACCTCTCAGTCTATGTATTTGAATAACATGGTATTATTTAATTTAGATAAACAAAATATAAAAGAGTTTTGTAAATTCAAGTGAAAGGAAAATAATTTTTTTTTACTAATTATTTCAAATGCAGCTAAATTAATGTATTTCTGATTTTTTTTTGTAGTCCACGTGATTATGTCTGAAATTGAATCACAGTGTTAGCAGATCGAGAGTTGTATTTCAATTTTTACGATTCCTATTTCAATTTTTACGATTCCAACAAACACTTTATGCAATCAAGTCTTCAAAAAGATACAATAACAAAGTTTATTCATTAAAGAAGTGTACTTTCGAAAATACACTCGCCGGCACAAAAAGCGACTCACTATTATTTTTTAAAATAAATTATCCGAGGACACTTTTCGTCTATCTTTTTTCTACTCATCAGTGAATAGGACATTTTTAATAATCGGGAGAACCATGATCATCATGGTAACTAAATTCTCTTCTTTAAATAAATTATTGAAAGTATCTACGCCTTTGTCAATATTGTGTTGCAATTGATTTTTTGTTTTCCAAACGTTTCCTAAAGACTTAGTTTAATAATTTATTTACATTTTGTCATTAATAGTTGTTTTCATGGCTATTAATGCAGTGGATGCAGCAAGAGTAATTGCTTTGATTGAGGATGGTCGGTCTCAACGTTACGTTGCACAAGTTCTTGGAACTTCTCAATCATGTGTCTCCAGAGCATGGAGGCGATTCTTGGAAACTGAATCTTACAATCGACGCCCTGAAACAGGTCGTCAAAGATGTACAAGCGCTAGAGATGACCATTTTCTTACCCTAACGATTCTTCGCAACAGGAATTTGACTGATGTTCGAGTCAGAAATCGCCTTGCAGAGGTTCGAGATGTGCATGTAAGTGACAGAACGATCAAAAGACGCTTTAATGAAGCTAATTTAATGGCAAGAAGACCTGCACATGGCCCAGAGTTTAACACACAACATAGAGTCAGCAGACTTGTATTTGCTCGTGAACATACTCATTGGAATATGGAGCAGTGGAGTCAAGTACTCTTCACTGATGAGTCTAGCTTCTGTCTACGAGCGCCAGATGGTCGTGGAAGATTGTGAAGAAGGACCGGCGAACGGTATTCTCAATGTAATATTGTTTCCAAACTATCCTTCAACGGAGGTTCGATTATGGTGTGGGGCGGTATTTCTGCGAACGCACGTACTGACCTTGTTGTAATAAATAAGGGAGTTATTAACGCTCAGAGGTTCATTGAAAATGTTCTTCAAGATCATGTGATACCCTTTGCCCCTTTTATTGACGACAATTTTATGTTGATGCACGATAATGCACGGCCACATGTCACCAGAGTTGTTAATGAATTTCTTGTCGCTGTTGGTATTAACCGAACGCAATGACCCCCGAGAAGTTCCGACATGAATCCCATCGAACATGTCTGGGACATGTTAGGAAGAAATATTAGAGCTCGCGTCCCCACCCCTGCTACCCTAGAAGAATTATCAATAGCGCTTCAGCAAGAATGGGATCAACTTGACAATTTAGCAATTAGGCACTTGGGGGAGTCGATGCCACAACGTATGCAGGCTGTAATTAGGTAGATTGAAATTTTGCATTTTTCTTTAAGTTACAATTTCATCAATTTTGCAGTTTTTATTACTTTTATTAAAATCTTGTTTGTTTTATTTATTTTTAGCCTTATTTGATGTACATCAACCAAGAAAACTATAAATAACAATGATCAGTCGAAAATTATATAAAAAAAAATTATTGTCGTAATGAATTACACAAACTTCAAAGTGAGTCGCTTTTTGTGCCGGTAAGTGTATATCATACTTCCAAAACGCTGTCATTTTAGTCAACTGTTACGTACGTCTTAGGTCACATGAGATTCAAAATTATATGAAGACCAGACATCTATCTCTGTAATCAATTAAACCAACAACTATTTGTCTTAAAATGCGTTAACCCGGATAATTATTTACTTGAAGAATTCCTTTGCAAAACAACAAAATCATTGATACAACATTAAAACTGTGTTTTAATAATCAAACTACGCAATTTAATCGTATTCCCGTTGCGGTTAACCATTCAGAAGTAATTACGGTCAGACAGTGTGTTTACAATAAATAAACAATAATATAACATTCTCGACCTGTCTAAAGTCTACCAGATTCTTCCCAAAACCCCAGAAAATATTCTTTCTTTTCCCCTTTCTTTTATTCTTCGTTTACGACTAACTTAAGATAAAGTCATTTCGCAGACAAAGCAATAAAAAATATTTTGAATAATTAAAATTAAATAACATCTCTTTACTAAAGGATCGCCTCTTCCTTGAATTAAACTTCAAAGATTATAAGCTCCTCTGCTAAATCTTATCTTTAGTAATGACTCCCTAAGATATGATCAATAATTATATGTGACCTATATTTCCTAACATATTTTCATATAAAATTAATATAAGATACCTTATGCATCATATCTCAGAGACTTCAACGGAAACAACAAATATTCTGGCATCTATTTTTTTAAGCAAGACTTACATTTTGTAATTGCACGTTCACGTAAATTTTTATTCAGTGCTTTCTAATTTTTTGCTTTGCTGTCATATGGCACTGTGAATAGAATTGTCCTCTTTCTTGTTATATCTTAAACGCCAGTTATCAATGTCGACTTCCACTTGCACTATTTCTCCCATTTCTTCCTATATGTTCAAAGAATTGATCTTGCAGCATAGATTCTTGAACGGTTATTTCAAATAAGTACAACAATAGTTCTTCAACTTTAATATGTTTTTTCTTTTATATTTTTATTTCAGTCATGTGAGTGAGTTTGGTCAGTAGAAGTTGCAATAAATTCAAAGTCTAGTCTCATCCTGAGAGAACCAAAATACTAATACCTGCAATGTGTAAACAATAGACGTTCTATTTGTAAACGTGCCATAACAAACACAGCATCTGTAGCATTTTCATTTAATTTAGTCGACTTTAACAACTATTCGGCCATTAATCTTCGATTAGCACAGCTTAATTAACTTCGTTCCAAAGCAATTATAACACAAAAATATTGGACGTATCCTCTCGAACTCGCCAACTTGCGGATTTAATGTTGCAGAAAATTTTGAGCGTCAGAGATAAAAGCCAAGCTCAGACCGTGTGATTTATTTACGGGCCCCCCTACATTCATCTGCAATTAATTAAATGCGTTCGTATATTTAGAACGACTTCATCTCCAATGTGCATTTATGTACGTGAACGTGGAGCGCATATTTTGAATAGCCTCCACGCGTCATTTACATTACAAAGTAACATACTAATTTTTGTCTTGACGTAATTTGTTAATTAATTAAAATGCTTGCACATAATAATAATAATCGGTGCATGATTTAAATTATTTAGGGGAAGCATTACGAGCTAAATTGCGAAAAAAATGGGTGATTTAAAACAAATTTTGAATGAAAGCTTACCAGTGAAAAAAGGTTGGACAGGCAATGAAAGCGAGAGGAATATAGGAAGAAAATGTCCTGAACGAGGAAACTAATGAATAAGATTGAGAAAAATCAGGTAGTATGGCAAGCAATAAAAATAAGAGGAACAGAGAAAGAAGAAGTCTTGAATGAAAATACATAGTAGCTAAGAACAATGAGGATCGTAGAACTAGGAACTGAAAGAGGCAATTAAAGAAAGAAAAGCAGAAGAAAATACAAAGAACAAGGAACATTATAAAATTAGGAAGTATAATAGAAAAACATTATGACTAAGAACAAGGGAACAACCGTTGATTTAATTTATAATAAAAATAAGAGACTCCATGTCATGGAATCACTTTTTTTGTGAAATTCATAAATTTCTAAAAAACTGGAAAATCTATCTTCATGAAAATGTTTCAATTTATAGCAACTGTCAACTATTATAGAAAAAATTAAACAAAAACAATTTGACTCTTTTGTAGACTGATTACACGTACTTAATGCTTACATATAGTTGGTTTTCGAAAGAGTTGTTTAAAAAATGCAAATCCTGCAAACGTTCTGAAGGCTATTTAGTAGCTTTTAAAATAGTTCTATATTTGTATTAAATGACTGGTGATGGCAAAGATACTTACCGATGGTTGCAGGAAGATGACCATTCGGAGACGGATAATAATCATCGCGGGGCTCTCTCATCTCCTGAAGACATCGTGCTGCTAGATGCCGAAAGACTGCAGCAACATTGACATCTTCCTTGACCGAAGTTCGGATCAATTTGCAGCCGAAAGCCCTCGCTAGAAGTTCCGCCTCCTCTCTTGAAACAAAAATAATTTTTTGAAGAGTCTAGGTATTTTCAAAGCGAAGAACAAACAAGAAAGATTTTCTTTAATATTAAAATTTTTTAAAAACTTGTCAAAAATGATAATATTTAGGTAAAACAACGAAAGATTATAGAACGTCTTGCTTGAAACCCGCTCTAGAGCTTAAAGCATCCAGGCATAAGTTATTATATTGTTATTACAAATTTTAAGCATCGTCGTAAATTTCTAGTGGCACATTTATTGACAATTTATTTTTAGGTGGGTTCA
This sequence comes from Serrognathus titanus, assembly GCA_039766575.1. Taxonomy (NCBI): domain Eukaryota; kingdom Metazoa; phylum Arthropoda; class Insecta; order Coleoptera; family Lucanidae; genus Serrognathus; species Serrognathus titanus. Next base: position 67,476,853 of record CM077911.1, read on the forward strand.
TCGTCATTATAAAGAACGCCAGCGTGGGATTATACTAATGCGAAGTTACTTTGAGAAATTGATCCCAAAATATAAATCGGGTTAAACGTCTAATAAATTCACATTTTTGCATTTCGCTTATGCATGTTGATGCACTTCCAAAATTAGGTCGCTACATTAAAAACGTCTGAAGGCCGCGTTTGAATTACGAGTTGTGGTCATTTCAACACAAAAATTTAAATCAATAAATCAAATATACATATTTTGTAGGCAGTATTAGCACACCGATGATCATTGATCATCGACTCCTCTGTTATAAACATAGCACAACTGCGTGTTCAAATGAATTAAATTATACGTTATTTAAAACTTTAAAGCGTAGAATTTTCCAAGAACTTCATGCAGAAGGTACTGTGAAAGGTTTTCTAAATAACCATAGATTTTTAATGCAGAAGGAAAATTTGGTGTTTGCGATGACACAACCTCTACAAATGCAGCACACTATTAATCTTAATTACGGATTTGAGCTATTCCCCAAGCAATAAATATTCTATATACAGGGTGTTTCGCAACATCGTGAAAAAAAAGTAATGGCGTGTTGGACATGAGATGTGCGCATAAATGCATCTAAATAAAATCGGAAATAAAAACGAATTAAAACTGATAACGCATTGACAAATGTTTAGAATCTCTGGCTCAGTCACAATAAGTGTTCAAAATTTCTTCCCTCAGCCGATCATAAACACAAATCTGCCCGGCGAAGTAATGATTTACAAGCGTTATGAAATATGTTTTGTTGTCGAACAGAGAGAAATGCGGCGTTAATACGATCGTTCAATTCTTAGAACGTGTTGATTTCTTCTTCGTATACCAACGCTTTTACGTGTCCTCATAGATAATAATCTAGCGGATTTAGATTAGATGAACGTGTAGGCCACCTGATCGACCCGTTTCTTCCAATCCATCTACCAGGAAAAATTTCGTCGAGGTGAGCACGTACTTCTCGTCGAAAATGAGGTGGAGCTCCATCGGACATAAACCACATCATTGCTCTGAGACTTAAATTCACATTCTCGAAAAGTTCCGGTAGATTAGTTCGTAGATAATTTAAGTATTGGAGACCATCTAAACGGTTCGGGAAAACGAACGGGCCGATTAAATTGCCGTTTAGAATACCTGCCCACACGTTAACAGAAAACCGTTGTTGGAAATGACCGCGACGAATTGCGTGAGGGTTTTCCTTAGCCCACAAATGCATGTTGCGAAAATTGCACACCCCATCTCTGGTAAAAATAGCTTCATCGGTAAACAGAACATTATGAACAAAATTCGCATTTGCCTGTTGTTTATGCAGTAACCAACGACAAAATCGTATGCGTAGAGCACAGTCAGCTGGTAGCAAGGCCTGAGCTCTTTCAATATGGTATTGATGTAATTCTTGTTCGCGAAGAATTTGCTAAACAACGGAGGACGATAAACGCGTTTGTCTAGAGATATCACATACACTTAATGAAGGATTTTCCTCGATAAGTTGTAGTATTTCTTCATCTCTGTTTAGGATGCATTGTGGACGCTGCCGTCCTCCACCTCTTCCGCGACGTGCCCTTAAAATTCCAGTATCCCTCGCTCTTTGCACAACAGAGAGAAATGTGGCACTGTCGGTTTGGAAAATGCTGTACATACAAATGCCTTGCCGCTAATTCGTTTTGCCCACTTTCACCGTACACTAGAATCATGTCAACAATCTCACTATTTGTAAATTCTGCCATTTTTTTCAGTAAATTTCCGTGCAACCACCTCAATCGGCCCTGCGGCGATGACTAACAATAAATTACATCACTCATATTCTTCTTAAACATCACAAACTTAAACCAGAGACGTTCAAACGGTTTACCCGTTCGACAAAATTATTTATTTTCTCGAAAATTTAATAACACTTTGTTCAACAATTTTCATGCAAACTTTCATTGTTTAATTTATTTTCATGAAGTTACGAAACACCCTGTATATTAAGAAATATAGAATAATATCACCACTCTTTATTTTCAATACTGAGCGGATTTCAGATGACATAAAATACAAAACTTTTTCGCTGATCCGTGAAACTAAACAAGTTCGAAGAAGGATGAAAGGGGCTACGCATAATAAATTCTAAATCTACGATTTCTTGTGATTAATCTTCCATTTCTTTTCTTCTTGATCTAATTGTCTAGGCAGATTAATTATAATTGATCAGACACTTTCTAAAATCAGCTTAAAAGTGACATTTCGCTTATCCGTTTTCAAATAGAATGAAAATCGAAGCTGCTATGAACAATTCGATACGTGCGTTGCATACTTATAGTTGCAGACATTCAGTCGACTAAAGAAAATAAGTTAAATTTACAACTGGCAGACATACACGAAGACATTCGCACCCAATTATAGTATGGTCGCGTGTTTGTTTCCGGTCTGTGTCGTGATAGACCTGCGACATGTTCCCATTCTCACACACACGCACACACACACATCTCCGGTCATTCATTAATTTTTTTGACAATTTACGTTTTACTGAAGACATCTAATTTTTAGAAACGTGGGCTGAACATAAATACTCGAAAATAAACGACGTCGACGGCGTTTGTAAGTAAGAAGAACGCATTTACACTTATAAACATTTCGAAATGGACGACAGCTATTAATAGCACCGGATTTAGTTAAAAATAGGCCTGCAAGTTTTGTAGTGTACGCGGATTTCAAAGGAAGTTAATTTTAGAACACTCTGAATTAGAGGTAAGATGTAAAAGACGTCGGAAACACTTCTATATAAATTTATTGTAAACTACAATTTTGAAAATCAAGTTTATATAACGAAGATTTTTTTTATTTGAATATAAGTAACTGATTTTCCAACTTATTTTTTTATTAATTTACTTTCGAAAAATCATCGTTAAAAAAAGTCCCACGCAAACCTAAATTTTCACAAACTATATGTATAAGGGTGTCTAAAAATCTAAAATAGCATAAACGAGTGGGTACAATGAGCTTTTTCTCATCACCACATCTTAAAGTAGTGACTTAACGAGTTCTTTACGTAAAACAGGATTTTAAAACGATCTGGCTTCGTTTATCGTATACATATTTTTATTTCGGAAAATTAAGTTTAAGATAATTGGGCTTCGCGAAGCCAGAACGCCATAATTTACTTTGTCTGAATAAACGTGGAAAGATCGTTGCCAAATATTTTGGCTGACGCAGCGTAAATACACAGATATGATGGATGGTGTATATAGATCATTTTTGGACCAACTTTCTGTGACTCAGATTAGGAATTGAAAAATAAATCTGCCGATTGATGGATTGCTTTTCGCTCATCGCGGGCGGATACATTTTAAACAACTTAAGTTTGAGAAACAGAATGTAATAACAAACTAAATTAAAATTTTACGTAATTAATTATTAAAACCAAAAAAATATATGTAGGTAGGTATATCTTGTAAGCGAAAGAAATATAAAAGCGTTACTCTTATTATATTGGCGACATAATGGATTCCAGAAATCTTAATCGCGAACACAATGGATAAAAGGCAATTCAGACAGTTTGATTACAGAGTTTGTTCGTAAGAGACGTATAATTATAATTTTTTTTAATAACGATTTATTTTCTTAGAATGGTATTTATGGAAACGATTACAGTCGACACCTAATGAATACCTGACTTGTTTGGCTAATACATGCAGCAATACAACGAAATCCTTGTAAATGTTTTAGTTTTGTTCATATATTATTTATTTCTTTTCAAAATGTTAATTCCTTCCTTAATTTAACAAGTAAAGCATTCTTTGTGAAACTTTCCAATCAGTTTTTTGTGCCTTACTTTCGACATCAATATATTTTGCTTCCAGTCATTTCCTGTTCCAGTTCATAATTTTTTCTGGGTTATTTCATTTTTGTGAAAACATTTTGTCTTTATACTGGAAGAGTATATGTTTGCAATTTTAAAACGAAACTTTTAGAAAAAAGTAGACCTAGATTTTCAATTCAAATAGAAGACTTGCAAGTTTTCGGGGAGATTAAAAACAAATTATAATTACTAATAAATTCGTCATAGATTAATCAATTTAAATAAAGTAATACTTACGGACTGACGAGACATTGATCTATTAAATCTATTTTATTTTGAACTATGACAGTGGGAATTTCTCCGCACTCATTCTCGACCTGAAACAAAACGTAAAATCAGATACTGTAGTTACGCATTCCTACAGATTAGAAAACTGATTTTAAACGAAGCTTATAATTTACAGTAATTATTAGTTTGCTGCAGTGGTTAATGCCACTTTGTGTAAATTACACTGTAACAACATGATAAAAATCTTACAATACTTTCTTACCTTTACAATTTCAAATTTTCGAAAAATTTCAAAATCATTAACGTTTAATTAATTTATTGGTTCAATTTATTTCTGAAGCGATTCAGTTAGTTATTCTAATTATGGGAGATCTGGCCATTAATTATAATAAACGTGCATAATCGAGCAAGCGTTACAGCAATAGAAAATACTCATAATTAACGTGGTTCGCAGTGTAATATAATTGAAGTACGTAATAAATAAATACACCAATGTGAAATACATTAATTAGGGTTATCGATGGTAATTTCAAGAATATCTCCTTCTGTGATTGTATACGGCATTTGCTTTCAATTAAAACCAGAAAAATTCCTTTGCGAAATAAATTGTTTTCTTCTTAGGTGTTACTTACCTTAAGTTTCCACGAATGAGCAGCTTCAAATGAATCCCTGTCCGTGGTTGAAAAGGCCAAGACGCACGCTTGAGCTCCTCTGTAATAGGCTTTCGTAATGGCATCGAATTCTTCTTGGCCCGCCGTATCCCACAACATTAATCTAACATCTTCACCATCCACTCTGAAAAATATACTTAATTATATTATTTAAGTCATTTTTAAAATATAACTAAACTACCCAATTTATAAGTTTATAAATTAGGACACTACAATATTTTGTTCCACTTAATAAATTCTGCAAACGAAGCAACTTTCAAAACTAGTCTATTATCGACTTTGATCAGGTCTAATTTGCATATTTTTTAAGGATATCATATTTCGTTCTTAACCGACTTTAAGTATTTTTTTAAGATTCTAATTTCCTCTAAAGCAAAGTCGATTTTCCGAAAACATATTCTCATCTAAATTTAATTTAGAAGATAATAATTCTGCAGTTTACTCACATATGATTTGTAACATTATCATTAGCTTGTAGATACAATATATTTTCTAAGAAATTAATTTAGGAAATCTGGCTTTGTAAATCCTCTAACGAAACTATAATAGTTGCTGTGAAAGTTAGTCGTAGAAATAAATTAGTTTCTATATTCTAAGTATGCTAATAAGGTAATAAATAATGCGTGAATTAGCAAAAGAAACTTGTCAAAAAATTATTCATAAAACAATCCATCTTTAAAGTTTTTCATTATTACAACTACCTAATCAATTTTTTTAATCAAAAATAAATAAAATTAGACAACAGTGTTAAAGGCTAAGATAACATATTTATGAAATAATTGAGTTCAATTGAGAAGAAGAAAGTAACGAAAAAATTATCTGATTGTTATTAATAATATTATTATTGTACATATATATTTTTTTTTGTAACATTAATGGATATTTTCTCATGAACAACTAAAATAAGACGATAAATGGCACTCATCATCCGCCAACAGCAAAATGATTATGGCCATTTGGCTGCTCCTCTTTGAAAACGTTGCCAAATTTCTTTCTATTTATCAAATTTCTTTTCATACCTCTTTGTTTCGTAAGATGTAGTATGGTTATGATACATCATCCTAAATTATATCATTACCTTTTTAAAATGCCATAATAAGAAATATAGTATGTTACATTCTCACAAAAAAAAATTAAATACTACGAATAAATTAAAAGCTAATAGCATCCCTGGTGGAGCAATTTGTGCAATACGTGGTCTTATTTTACTTCTAACGAGCATCGGCTCAACTTCCGCTGTAATTGGTAAGTTATTACGATAATAATTTCATGTGAGAAAGCTCCTTTTTTATCAAGATATGATACCAGGAAGCAGCTGTGGGAAAAAAAGCAAAAAAGTACGAACTTGCTCAACAACGGTTTCACGTATTTCACAAAATTTGTTCGCCTTATTCCTAACACTTACTCAATCTGTCGTTCTAAAAAATCCACTCCAATGGTTTTCTTGTAGTCCTTAGTGAAGGTGCCTTTACAGTAGCGCTGTATCATACTAGATTTTCCAACTCCGCCGTTGCCCACGATAACCACCTATAAATAAAAATTTACTCAGTTGAGCAATATGTAAGTAATAAAGAGTGTGTTTTAACTATCGGATGTATTATAAACAGCGATTTTCTAAGTTATTGTATTATTTGTACAGTTACAAAACGTACAACTTCACAGCCAGAAAACTATTATAATTTAATGTATAGTTTATAACTTAGAATCGCGTGGTACAAATATACCAGGGGGAGTAATACTCCCTCTACCTCTACCTCTTGTACTTTTTCAATTATGTTCATAACCTTGTACCATTTTTATAAGATCATACAATTTACTATAAAAGTTTATATTTCCAAAGAGAAATAAAAGAGGCAACGAAATGTATACAAGTGAAAACCACAAGAAAAAAGACTAGAATACAAGACAAAATGAACGCAAAAAACACAAGAGCTTCGCTCGAAGGACAAAAAATAGACTCCAAAAGGTATAGGAGAACTCAGTCGAAAGATAAAAAAATGTTTGTGAAAATGTAACTAAATCGCGAAGACATAAGAAAGATAACGAAAGCGAAAGGTAAGATATTCCTGCGATAAAAGAAAATGCATACGAGAAATAAAGAGAATATCGTTTACTAAAACTCTTGGAGATGATGACAATGATGAAACGCAAACGTATAAAGATCGTGTCTAAAAAAAACTCGTAATTACCTATGATCAAAGAGATGTAGATAAGATCAGAAAAAATATATTCATATGAAAAAGCACGTCAGAAAAAGAAGGGCTATAAATAAATATGTGAACGACAGAAGAAAATGGAATGACCAGGCATAGTAGATGAACACTGGCTGGAGAAAGGAGATCTTACATTATCTCTTTCGTTCTACTATAAGTGTTTTTTTTTCATTTGCCTTGTTCATATTTGTCATCTTTTGTTTCAGGTAGGAAACAGAAGATAAATCGCAAAGGTATAAGAAAGATAATAAATATGAACCAGGCAAAAGCAGAAGAGATTCTTACAGTAGAACAAAAGCCTGCAGAGATTATGTGCCTCACAGGTGAGAAAAAAGAGATCAAAAAGATCAAAAAGTTCATTCCATCATAAAGAAAGTGAAAAGAAGAGGTCTACATAAAAAATCGAGAGTGCTTAGAATGAAACCCTATTATGTGCTTATGTGGAATAAGAGGTCACGATTTAGAAAACAATTGTGATGGGCCCTGCTCACGAAGAGAATTAGAGAAAGTCATATCTAAATGAATAACCACGTCAAAAAGAAATAATTGTTGATGATGATGTATTCATAAAAGATAAAGAAGGTTCACCCAAACGTAAAGATTAAAGATTTCCTTTAAGATAAGCGAGTGGAAAAAGAGATTTACAAATATGAAGAAGATGGGAACTCGATATGTCCTATACAGGCGAGAAAAAAGAGGCCGCAGGTTAGAAAACGATTTTATTAGGCCTTCCTCACGAAGAGACATAGAGAAAGGTTTATTTAGAACCACGTCAAAAAAAAAGAGATAAGGATGATGATGATGCTTTAGCAAAAGATGAAGAAGATTCGCCCAAATATAAAGATTAAAGATTACCTTAAAGATAAGTACTGAGACATAGAGAAAGACGTATTCAGATGAAGAACCACATCAAAATGATGTATTGGCAAAAGCTGAAGAATATTTCCATAAGTATGGCGAAAGCTGAAGAATATTGCCATAAACGTAAAGATTAAAGATTGCCTTAGAAGTGATAAATCGAAAAATAACAAAGATGAAACGTTTTAACGAAAGAAAGACATGGAGGAAGACGAGAAAAAAAAATCGCGATTAGAAAAGGCATGATAACTCGTATCTCAAGGAGTACTGATAAAGTTTCATGTCAAAAAAGAAGAAAGGTGATGAAGCAAAGTAAAAAAAGCAAGGAAAGAAGAATGATGAAGAAGGAAACGGAAAAATCTTTGGAAACGTGAGCAGAGAAAGCAGAAAAATCTAGACAAGGAAACATGAATCAAAATCTCATATGAAAGTGAGGAAGGAGAATACAAAAAAAATTTTAAATAACGAGAATTTTTAAGAAAATATGTCTATTTATAATTAAGTCATAATTAATTAACTCATTTTTGTTCTAAAATTATTTAAATGTTCTTCTATTTGTAAAATATAATAATTTTTGAATTCGTTCATCTGTATTTAAATAAAGTAAGTTCATCTCTCCTTAATATTCTAGCAGTAGCATATTTTTAACGAAAATTTGATGATATGAAATTTGACTGGTAAATCGATAAATGAAGAGTTTTTTGGGGATTCAGTTAGAAAAGGTCTTTAATTTGTGTTGAACTTTCGGGAATAGTTATTCCTTTCATCGGGACGAAATAGTGTAGTTACAGGTAGAGCAAAAAAAAGTCTTACAAATGGAGGAAGGTCAATCCAGAGCACCGTCCTTCCACTTGTTAGACTTGCCTTTGTCCTACCTAAGTTAAGGTAGTATGTTCTAGATTGATCTTCCTTCATTTGTTAGACATGCCTTTGTTCTACCTTTAACTTCATTATTTCGTCCTGCTGAAATAAAACTTCATTATTTCGTCCCGAAAGCTCGACATAAATTAAAGAAGTCTTATTTAAATCTTTTCTGAAAATTAATACTGGCGGCCACTACTTTATGGAAGTGTAACATGATGGAAATTCTTTGCTTAAAATACTTGAACTTTGTTATTCCACTAATTTTATTGAGACGTGACTAGTTTCGACATAACGTTGTCATTTTCAAACTAACTGTAATTTACGTTTATTTTCGCTTAAGTATTAAGGGTAAGTCATAAATAGCAGCTTATTTTAATTTGCAAAGATGGCCTTTTCTGATTGCATCCCCAATAAAATTCTTCATAAATTTTTTTTTATATTAAATGAAAAGAATTACTTATTACATATTTATTTTTAATTTTTTTATACCTTTAGGGCCACCTCTAGTTCCTCTTCCCGCATGATGTTAGGCCCTAGGCCCGTGTAAACCCCTAGTGAACGGGGTCATTGGCAGCGGTTCCCTGCTACTTCCGGAATATCTCTGCAACAACAAAATAAAACAGCTTAAGTATAAAGACTAACTTTAAGAGAAATAATAGACGGACAACGGTGCACGTCATCATAAATGAATTACTTTTTTTAATTGACCTTCATAAAGGAAAATTAAAACAGTTCACCGAAGTTTGACTTTCAACAGATTTCTGAACTTCGCAAGAAATTATGAGTGATGTGGAAAAATTACACATTCGGAACCTGTTTCTGCAATACCTATTAAGCGAAGCTCTTAAATGCGTGCCAAATAACTCGACCGGGTTTTAACTTTCGTCGCGTCTGTTCCAAATGCAAAAGAATCTGGGCGAATTCTCCATTGGCATCGCGGATATATTTATTTAAATACTAAATGAAGATTTACTATAATCGCACAAAAATAAATGATTACATCAACGATATTAAGTATCATGCAAGCAGAGTGCAGTTATATTAACAGTTAACATGCGTTTTTCCATAAAACATATTTCAGCTGCCTCTTACACACATTTCTCTCTCATAATTTGTCTGCTAGTGAAATAAATTCTAGAATTTACCATGTACCTACTTTTTTTTGTCATCCAATGGGGCCGACAGCATTTTAGAAATATCGTTAGTTTATTCTCGATAATTAATAGCGTCCATTAGCGCTGTAGAGCTGTTAACCTTTTACATAATTTATTATGCATCATCATTGCAAAAATCGAGTACGTTTACATAAACATAAAAGAATTCAATTTAAATGAAACCTTACAAATGCTCGTTTTTAATTAAATTCAAAGTGACTTCCTCGTGGTGAGTCCTGTTCAAGGAGTTAGAATAATTCGACTTTTGCCAAGTAGGTAAAACTGTATACCTAATTAAATTAATGTTAAAGTCAACTAGATCAAGCAATATAATGGGACGTAAGCAACACGTCGATGTTTATCTTTAAAGATCGTAACCATAACATGCATTCAATTTGTAACGGAGATAATCGCATCGCCACATACAAGTTCGATGTATTTATGAAATAGGAAGCGGCTCCAGTCGTGAACAGCTAGTCCGGACCACATTCCAGGTCAGGTTGATTGTTATTGTAGGATGTTCACCCGATATTTTTAAAAGTGCGCTGCCAAAACGTACCGCTCTCATTTTGACTTTTTTTTTTCTTTTGCACGTCGTTACTAAAGGGGGCCATCGATCACTCGCTCACTTGGCACACATTTCTCTATATGGGTTCCAAAAACAGGTTTTAAAGTTCAAAAGTATCACCACGGAACAACAAAAAGTTTTGGCGTAATAAGAAAGCGCACTGTGCACCTGACAACATGATATCATGCAGCTGTTTTTAATTAAGTTTTTTTCGCCAGTGGCGATTGGCTGCATTAATCATTCTGAAATTTATTATTTCCTATAGGTGCCATTTTGAGTGGTTTTAATATTTGCAATTTAATACATACCTGTAATTTGTTAAGCTCGAATAATAATTAATAATATTTATGTTTTTATGATTAATTAAAACTAAAGAATTTGCTTCTCCTTACACATAATTTATCAAAATGTATGATAAAATACAAGAATTTACAGCACTGAAACGGTACTTAATTTAATAATTAATCACCATGTAACTAACCAGACTCCTACGTAAATTGAGTCAGGTTTTACAATTTAAAAAACAAGTGGGAAAATTTATCTAATAAAAAAAATATAAAAGTTTGATATTTACATAGTTTTTAATGTACTTCTAATGCAAAATGCCAATTAACTCTTGCGTGCTTTAAAACTTTAAAACTTAAAAAAAAGTATGTATTAGAAGAAATTAATTTGGTACGAAATTGAAATTTCATAAAACTGCATTAGAACACTCTAATAGTTTCTATTTTACCATCTGCCAGACTCTTTATTAATCCAAGGGCAAATCTATATCATAAATTCAAATGATGTTAAGATTCCCTTTTCGAATTTGATGTTTCCTAGAACTTTTCGCTTATCCTTTCTCTGACAATTGTTAAGTTCACAACACTTATGTAAAAGGTAATACAATAGTCGTTTTGCTTTCACATAGAAGAGCAACATAGGTACACTGCTGGGCAGTTAAAAGAGAATGAAAAACATGAAAATATCTATTATACTTTACGCATTAATGCTAAACGAAATGCAGAGTGATCTCTTTTAACTGTCCACTATTAATTGTATTCATAAGAGATAAGTCCTGCGTCATGAATTATACTCGTCAGGCGTTAAAGTAAACTTGAACTCTATCCTTTTCTTACTCACCATTGAAAAGGAAACAAAACTGAAATATTTGTTGGTTTTAAATTCGGTGATAAATTCGGTAGGGTTCATATTTCGTGAATTTCATAATACAGTACTTTAAGCTTCACACTGCTCTTCACGATCAGCAACAGCAGATATCCTTGCCACTTTTTTATTTTGACTATCTTTTAATTACTTATTTAAGTTGACATCTAATTTGAGAAACTCCACACGTATGCTACGCTATAATCTTGAATGTCACTCAATTTTAGATTCGCGTGAAACATTAGATGTGTTCGTTTTACTTCAAAACTTAGAATTACTTAACGTCACTCAGTAACCTTAAAAATTTGTTCCTTTTTTTACGGGATCGCCGTTGAAATTTTTTGAGAAGATCTCAGTTCCTCTCGCACCGATCAAATAAAATTAGTGGAAATACAAATGCAATTAAGACCAAAACATCAACTGATGCTTTCAAACTCCACAGGAAAATAAACAATTCCATAATACGCGGCATACAAACCAACCAATGCCTCTGAGTAGGAATGCGTAAAAATGCAAAATCATCAAATCACAACTGTATACTCGTGAAAGATCACGTGGCTTTCAACTATTTCTGAAGGCGCTGTATTTTTTAATCATAAATGCAATTTATTATGGTTGTCATTGTTTGTTCAGTTAATAGCAAATATTTTTATTAAACCAGTTTTTTTTGTAAAAATATTTTAATGAAATCTCAGAAATTATGTGGCGTATCAAATATTCTTATTTCAAAATTTAATAGAAACCATTCTAAAAAAAAAACCAGTCGCCATTGCAACTCATAAACATAAATAACTAAACATATTTGCAAGTTATTTTAATGAAGATAAGCAGTGACTTCCACGATTAATTTATTTTTATCAAGGTTTTTAAAATTAAAAAAAGAACTACATTCATTAAAATGACGTTTAACATCCAGTTTCTAATCGTGTCCAAATTAACGTCATTCCTATATAAAAAGAGAAAGGATATTTATGGAATATACAAAATTATTTAAATTTATTCATATAGATTTAGCTGGGAAAGTCCGTGAACGTTTCGCATAATTTATAGAATCCAATTGATTTTTGCACCTAGCCATATGCATCTTTCACTCAAAGACGAATTTGAATCCATCAATCACCAGAGACAAACATAATTTGCAAAAACAGACGATCAGGAAACGTTTCGTGCCTCAATTAGGTTTTTTCTCTCGATTTACCGGTTTTCTCCGTTATCTATCGTGTGTTAAGTCTATTTTAATCAATCCTGATCAAGTCACGCACTTTCACTATCACACTTTTAACCGTTTCGTACAAATAAAAATTTAATACGAGTTGCCCTATTTTTATTAAAAAAAAAACTATTATTTTAATTCACTTCTGAAGATTTATTTTAGAAATTCAGTGTGTGAACCGCGTCTTTATTTCACGTAAGTAATAAAGTAAGAGTTCATTACGCAGTAGCATTCTCATCCACTCAAAATTAATCGAATATGTTCTCCTTTATCTCTAAAATCTTGATGAGAACCAACTCAATTGAATCTTAGCCTCCCAACTCTCCTAATTAACTAATAGTTAGGTCATTAGCCTTCACAACCCAGGAGGTATTTCTATATTACTTACACAACATACGTTTTTGATACGACAACCAGAACTTGCATTAGATGCACGAGCTAAATACAAGCGAACTCCTTTGGGTTTATGGTTAAATCATAACATTTCATTTGACATACTACATGGACGTAACAATAAAATCAATTTTCTAGAGCTCGTCGACGTTTGACGAAACAGTTATGCCGAAAGTTACGCTAAATCGCTTGATGTGTGAAACACTTCATCTTCCAACTCATTTACATACAATACTTCTGACGAATCACCCGCACTAAAATATTTCCGTGGTTTTCCCCGAGTGTTATCTTTGAGTCTTAACTGTTCTTTAATAAACTGTGTCGAACTATGTTCCATTTAAAGAGCTACAACTGTACCAGAATTTTTATTGGCTATGCAAATTAACAACGATTTACGTCAAAGCAGAGATGTGAAGATACAATTTATTTTAAAGAAGCTGGAACGCATATCTCGTGGTTCATTTTAAACTAAACAGTTGTCTAACAATTTTGATGACCATGAAATGATACTTAACATTAGTGAAATTTAAATACTTTTTTGGAGGAGAAATCGTAGAAGAAAGTTCATTGAATTAGAATGCCTGTTAGAAATTTAGAACATCTTCTTTCCACAGCTTTTGTACCTGTTTATGCGTATAGAATTCGCCGAAGCAAGTTTTTTCGTTCGTTTCAACCGATTCGTGTATTTTCTACTTCCTCTTGCATTATCTATTCATCGATCTCTCTGTCTGATTGACATAAACCATGGTGGAAATATATAAGGTGAAACATTAAAACGGATACGCAATAGTTAGTCAAATTTAGTTAATGGGGAATTAGCCAATTTGAGGCAGCACGACGCTTTTTGGCAGACACTTCATTGGCTACTACCCCCCGCCGGTCAAATTTCATGCACAACGTTTCACCTAAAATACCACGATGACAAAGCGACCCAACTTATTGTTACAAAAGTATTTTAAAAAGAAAACGCCAACAAAAATAAAATTGTAAAAAAATTAAATCTAATTATCTAATCTGTTTTGTGAGATAATGTGATCTGTTAATTTTTTTTATCTTCAAATCCATAATCTGAATTACCAAAGAAAATGTATCTTAATTGTTATCATTAATTAAAAATAACAAGTGTTTTATCAATCAGTTCCTCTCTCCTTGCTTTTGTTGGTAGCATTAGTAATCGATGAAGGCTCGGACGATGGGTTCCTTCCTTTCAAGATTTTTGAAATCCTTGCTCTTTTCGTTTGATTTTTCTTTCTTCACTTAGCCAATAAGTGTGTATTTATTTCTTCTACCTCCATTGAAGTCTCATTGTCTTTATTGCTGTTATTAATAACGAATAACAAATTCGCAGTAATTTCTTCTTTCATGCTTCTTTATTCTTCAATCACTTCCCTTTTTATAATACATCTATTAATTCCAGGAAAATTATAATAATTTCTTCTCTTCTCGTTTGGTTTCCCTTTCTTCACGTAGTAAAGTAAAGTGTGTACTTATTTCTTCTCTCTCCAAGGAGGTCTCATTGTCTTTGATGCTATCGTTAATAATAAATAACAAATTTAATGTAATTTCTTCTTTTATGCTCCTTTATTTTTCAACAGTGTCCTTTTTATAATGTATCTATCAGTTTCAGGTAAGCTTCCTATCTCATTGTTTTTGTTGTTAACATTAGTAATCGATGAAGAATCGGACAATGAGCTTCTTTTATCAAGATTTTTTAAATTCCTTCCCTTTTCGTTTGGTTCTTCTTTGTTCACTTAGTGAATAAGTACGTATTTATTTCCATTGTCTTTATTGCTTATGTTAATAACGAATAACAAATTCTAAGTAATTTCTTCTTTTATACTCCTTTATTTATCGAACAATTTCCTTTTTATAATACATCTATTAATTCCAGGAAAGCTTTGTATTTCATTGTTCATTTTGTTAGCATTAGTCATCGACGAAAATTATAGTAATTTCTTTCTTCTCAGTTCGGGGAAAGCTTCCTATATCTTGTGACGGTTTCGTCACGTGCTCTGCTAATATTATTAATTATAAGTAGAATTAAGTTAGTTGTAAGTCGTCAGTGTTCAGATTGAGAAAGTTTCTTTTCTGTTATAATTTTCCACCCAATACATTATGGAGTTTTCTACCCCTTTTGCTTTAGGCCACTTCTTAAGCACCTATTTAATTCACCACAATTGCGTTTACGCACAATTTCAAAACTTCTCCAAGAAAAACTAGAACCGGTCCAGATGAATTCCATCGAGCACGCGCTCGTTTTTGGCATTTTCGCTGCCCACGTACAGCATCGTTGATTTAATAATTAATCTCGTGGTTTAAATAAAAAAATAAGAATGTAAGTAATTTTCTTTTCAATTTTATTCTCTAATCTCTTTACATTTCATCAATATCTACAGAACCAAGATATTTTAAAAGGACAGACCTTTAAGAGGCCATTTAATTCATTTTGAATTGCCGTGGCGACCTTGAAACCACCACGTGTTTCGTCAAGGAAGAATTTACCACCTCATGCTCCTCTTGAATCCTTGATCAAGAGTGACTGAAGTTCATTCCTTATTTCTTCAAGAATGTTCTTCTTTCGGAAGCCAAGCCACAAGCAACCACCTGGCAGCCTAAGGACAGGGCAGTGAGTCTACTTTATTATATCTTCGTCAGTCATAATCAGTCCTTTCTGAACACTTAATTTTAGTTAGCTTAGATACAATTTAGCTCGTAAGCATATCATTTCATCTATCACTAGATTAATTTAGTTAAAGAATAGTAACGTTAATAATTTTTTTTGCTAATTTGCTAAAGTGAACTCACTATTAAATTTGATGAATGGTACTCTCTTTTTTTGTCACCAACCCGAGCCTTGGCCTAGCTCATCGACTGGCATAAAACGCAGAGCTTAGCCCCCGTAGTATTGTTCACGTGTTTTCTCTTCAAAAAAAAAAAAAAAAGAACAATCAGCACGTGACAATCTATCAGCATTAGTAACCGATGAGGAACCAGACAATGAATTTCTTCTTTCAAGATTTTGATAATTTCTGTTTTTTCTTTTGGTTTTTCTTCACCTAGTGAAGTGAAGTACGTATTTATGTCTTCTACTTCCATGGAAGTCTCATTGTCTTTATTGCTTATGTTAATAACGAATAATAAGTTCTAAGTAATTTCTTCTTTTATACTCCTTTATTTTTCTATCAATTTCCTTTATATAATACGTCTATTAATTCCAGGAAAGCTTCGTATTTCATTGTTCATTTGTTAGCATTAGTCATCGACGAAAATTATAGTAATTTCTTTCTTCTCAGTTCGGGGAAAGCTTTCTATATCTATCAGCATTAGTAATCGATGAAGAATCAGACAATGAATTTCTTCTTTCAAGATTTTTATAATCTCTGTTTTTTCTTTTGGTTTTTCTTCACCTAGTGAAGTGAAGTACGTATTTATGTCTTCTACTTCCATGGAAGTCCCATTGTCTTTGTTGCTATCATTAATAACGTATAACAAGTTCGAAATAATTTCTTCTTTTATGCTCCCTTATTTTTCAAGCAGTTTCCTTTTTATGATATTCTATAAGTTTCAGGAAAACTTCCTATCTCATTGTTTTTGTTGTTAACATTAGTAAACGGTGAAGAATCGGACGATGAGTTTCTTCTCTCAAGATTTTTGTAATTCCTTCTCTTTTCGTTTGATTTTCACTTAATCAATGAATGCGTATTTATTTCCGCTAGCTACAAGGAGGTCTCGTTGCCTTCCTTGCTATAATTAATAGCAAATAATAAATTTCAAGTAATTTCTTCTTTATTTTTTTTTGTTAGCATTAGTAATCGATGAAAAATCAGATGATGAGTTTCTTCTTTCAATATTTTTATCATTCCTACTCTTTTTGTTTGGTGTTCTTTCTTCACTTAGGGTATGGGTGTACTTATATTTATTTTAAATATCTTCATAGAGTTTAGTGCCTCATGACTTTGTTGTTAGCAATAATAACCAAAGTCAAATCCGAAGAAAAATTCTCCTTAAATAGCTTCTGTCCTTTACCATGCAGTTTTCTTTCTTTTTCACTTAATCAAAATTGAGCTTCATTTATATAAATATTTGGCGTCTCATTGTCTTCTTTGCTAATAATAGTAACCAATGACAAATCAGGAAAAGATTTTTTATTTCCTGTTCTTTTACAAAGTACTTGCTTTCTTTACTTCATCAATGGGTTTCAGCTATCTCCAGAAAAGTTATCTCATCGCCCTTGTTATTGTTACCGTCTCTAAACTGATTCACAGAAGAGCTTTTCCACGCCTACCTCATGATTTTTTAAATAGTTTTCTTATTCTTTTCATTAAACAATATGCTGGGTAATGGGTGAATCATCTCAGCTGAAAAAGACATCATGAAGGTCTTGTGTTTCTTGTTGCTACCTGTAACAATCAGTTGCAAAACTAAGCAAGACTTCGTATTTTTCCTTCTTTACGTTGCCATTTCTTTTCAATTTGACGTCTAACTTTTATTCTAATTCTCATAACCTCACCCAAGTAATATATATAGTCTGTACATTCCTGATGAAATTAGAGCTGCTCAAAGTTGAGCTCTTCTGACCTTGGCTGCTTTTAGTGGGTGATAGGTCACTCCTCTCCACTTTTCCTTTCTTCCTGTCTATAGATTTTTGTGTTTCTTTGCTTCATCTATTACCTTCTTCCGTTCCTTTCTGTTTATGATCTTCTTTCTTCATTCTACAATTTTCATTCTTTTAATGTCCTTAATAACCTGGTATTCCCAAATCATTAGCCCATGGAATAATAAACTTCAAATTTTCGATTTGGTGCTCTGATTTTACGACATTCAAAACTCGATGTTTCACTGCCAAATGTTCTTCTCAACTGTTGAAGGCAAAACACTTACTTTTTACTAGTGGTTCCTGCAAATGTGAATTAAATCAACCTTATCCTATAACAACGTAAACGTTAATAAAATAAGAAAAAAAATATTATTAACTTCAGAACAACTTTTTGCGACACCATCAATCGTTGTAGAATGAACAGTTTCTCAAAATGAACACGAGACATAAACTTGCAAAGTTAAATGGAAGAAAAATTCTTCTGCTCACGAGGAATAATAGGGAAGAAAACAATCAAGAACTAGAAGATTTAGTTACATTTTAAACTTTTTGGAAAATTAACAGAATATTACCAAGTCGTTTCTCCTTCACTACATCTCTTACATCATGATGGGTCTACTTACATATAAGAAACCTAAGTAGACCTATCGTGGTATAAAAATTCTTCAATATCCTCAGTTTTTTAGAAAGCCATATTTCCATCGGAAGATTTAGTATTTATTTCGAATGCTTTTTTCATGATTTACAACCGCGGTTTTCATGATTTACAAACGCGGTGAATCATCTCAACTGGCAATAAAGTCTTATTCGCGGTTTGAAAGACCTCGGCGTCGCGGCTGGCTGGCAACGTTAATAAAACGCTAATCTCGACTTGCGGAATCTTCCGAGCGCAATGCATACAACGCAATGTCTTTGATAGGTGCTTGGTAGTAAGTAAGAGTAGTAGAAGACATCCACATTGCTTACTCGACCTTGCCATCAGGTTACTGACCCATGCATGCATTTCTCCGCTCAATTGCAACATTCTCGCGATTTACACCAAGAGTTTTAAACAAAGTAATAAAAATGATTTTTAATTGTTAATGTTAAAGAGTGAGAAATAATACTGTAGCTACAAGATATTCGACAAAAGTATGTCGCCGAAAACATTTTATTACCGTCCATAAATTTAGATGCATGCAAGGAAATTACTATCAACGGATTTATGAGAAATTGAAGAATTCAGTAGAATACCTACGATTCAATTCTTTATCAATATTATTGTCACATCTTGGTGAATTCTTCTTTCATAGTTTTAGTCTTATACATTACATTAATCAAAAAGTTAATTTATTCTCCAATGAATCCGAGGCTAAATCAGGTAACCAGCGCGTACGTTAATAAACACGTTCCAATTTGAAACTTAATCTTCACGAAAATGAAATAAATTGTTCAATTCATTAACACCCCGACATGTGGTGGTCTGTGCGAAGCTGTAGAACGAGGCCAATCTGGTTTCATAAATTATCGGTACGGTGACGTATTCGTTAACCCAGCTAAAAATCTCGCGAGATTACGTGCACTCATTCTACCTATCGGAGGTCTTTACAACTTAATACAAATGCTTCTCTTTCGTGAGAAGGTCAATTTGATCTTAACCTCGATTATTTCCGTTATGTTTGCGGTAGCCTACATACATACACTGTCTTACTTATTTAACAAATTGAATTCTAAAAAATGGATTTTTTGAGAAGTTGATATAGATATATAGTTAAATACTGATGAAAAATACCTTACATAACAACTTACTTTCATATGGTTCGACCAAAATAGCAATTAAATGAAAAGTAAGTCTAATTCCATAGAGGAATAAGAAGGGAGTAGCAGCGCGAAAATCAGCAACAGCGACTCTGAAGAAGTCCTTCTGAAACTAGAAATGAAACGCCTACAAAGAGATGATTCAACCGGAAACCCTAATGTAAATGAAGGAAGAGACAATACATTTCGTTTTCTAAATGGCAGCACAAATTCTCATCCCTTCCCCTCCCCTGAAAACGATGATACATGAGTTTAGGTTCCCTCCTTGTTAGGACAGAAATTCTATAATGAAGGTATTCTATCTAGGATTTGAACGTACAGCCAAATAACATTTGAAATGACATATCGTTTCAGTCTATTAGTAACAAATTCTTGTTACATCGTAAAAAAAATGTTAGGGGTAGAACGTTAATATTTACTTCACAGGTTCGACGAGCTCTCTTGCAACTCTCATCCATACACTTCCCGAACTTTTTTCTTTTCAAAAAGCAAGCAGTTTCGTAACACGACTGCAAACGCGTTTGGCGTATAAACTTTCAATCGCCTGCGCTCATACCTTCCATATTTGCCGACAGCTGCTGGAACGTTTAATTTTAATGAATTCAACGGGCAATAAACATTATTTGCTATAATTTACGAGCATTTCCATGCCTTGCACGTTTGTTTGTCTGGAGGCTGTTAATATTTCGCATTCCGTAACGAACTTGGCTTATGAGTCGACTGCTAATTCAAAACAAAACTGACGGCCTTCCCAATGTAAAGAAGACCTCCTAATGGGTTTATAAGTTTTATTATGCATGGCAAAAGTAATTAACTTAATTAATTAAAATGTTTTGAGTTAAGAATCAATTTATTAGTTCAACTAAATGACTTTTTTCGTTTGCTCCTTTTTCTTCTTCTTCTTCTTCTTCAAATAAAATCTCGAACGGTCATCAGAATATGAAAAGTTTTCCACCCAGATATTCCAACCCTTTGAATATCCTGCCCTGCCCATAATTTCGTTACCATGTACTCTTTATTACCCTTTGTTTCCTTGCCCTTTATTTCTGTGGACCTCTTTTCCTTCAATTTCCAGTCTGAACTATCATGGTCCATTTTGATTATATTGTGTGTATCAATTTAACTTTATTTCCCGGCACGTTTTTCCTCTCTGTCTTTTTGCTTCCATTAGCTAATCTATCCTAATCCATTTTAATTACATGTCCGAACCAATTTAATTATCTTTGTTTGCCAATCCTTTCTCCTCCTGAGCTCCCTTTTCGCGTCCATCGCCTAAAGTATCATGGTTCATTCTATCTGTATCAGTTTCACTTTCTTTCCAAGTCACTTTATTATATCTGAATCTTCTCCCATCTGCTTTTTCTATTTTAATTCTTTCTTTCGATTCCTTCCAGTTAATTCTTCGATACAGTTTTAGTCTTTTGACAATCCGTTTGTTACTTCTAACTATGCCTCAAAGCGTTCTTCCTTTCCTCCACATTTATCTTACACAGCCTTCCTTTCATACTCTAAAATTGGTCGCTTCTACGTTTATTTCTTTTCTTTCTACACTTGTGCTAATCTGTGTTCCAGAATTCTTTTTCCACCAAGTTATCACATTAATACATCTAGAGTAAGAACTATTATTGAACAATTATTGAAGGTGACGTAATCTTTCATTTATATGTATTTTATTCAAAAAGAAGATAAGTGTGGACAAACGAAAGGTCGCGTATCTTTAAATCATTGTTGATTGCCCGTTGCATCTTTAAGAGTCGACTTGAAAGGTTGTTTAGAGCATGAAAAGAAAGAAGTTCGTTAAAATTCAACCTGTAAAATAATGCTCAGATTAAACGAAATATACTGTATGCATTTTTAAAATCTTCACCATACATTTTTCATTCGAAATTTTTTTTTTCTAAAATGAAAAAATAGAAAAGAGAACTGTCTTGAGTGGAACATCAGATATACTTTCCATCAGCTAATAAATAAGGATGCAAAAAGTGAATTGTTAACAAATTTGTTAATAAAATGTACATACACTATTTAAGAGAAATGTATTAAGTACTAATTGAAGTGTTTGCCATTTTTAGTAACCATAGGTGACCGAGAACTGTATTAGACAAACACATGCTTTGAAAATATTCAATTCACACGTACTTTATACTACATTAACTCGTTCACATACAACTGCATGATGTTTTATTGAACCTAACCAATTAACACATACGAGCTCGAAATAGCTCACATGTTAATTGTGTTAAAACGAAAAAGGTGCCGGTTTATAGTAAAGCACTTTTAAACTATATATACGAGTTAAAATTCCTACGTTTTCACCATTCATATTTCTTCTTAAAGAATTCATTTTCTAATGTTTACTTAAATTTTCCAAAAGTAAAATTGGTTGCATCTTGAAGAAAGAATTTATTACTAAAATAAAACTATGTGTGTTTACAATATTTTGAAAAATCTGTCAATTAAACAGGGAAGAAGGACACATATTTATTATTTTTTCTGCACAGTAATTTCAGAATTTATTTTATTATTTCAAAATAACAAGATCTATAAATCAGTTCTTAAAATAAATATGATTTCGTTCAGGCTTTTGAAAATGTAAGTAATTGTGCAGTTACTGTCATTTAATTTCATGTAAGCATGTAACTTTAAATAATCTTTTCAATGAAATTATTACCAAATCGGAATTTATTTACATCATTCTGCAAACACATTTTTTTATTTACTTTCTTAAACGAAAATATACTAATCATTCATCATCATGTACGTAAATAAACCTAATGGACTTCGTTTAGTTTTATATACATAAGTAAACACAGTTTTGTATAATTCTAAAAACCGCGAAACTAAAAATTATTCTCATTAATTTAATTCCCCCGCAAGTTATAAAGTGAAGGAATTTTTCGGCGTCATCTACCTACAAAATCTCCGAAAAATTCACTTGCGTTTCAAAGTTCGCGTTCCTCATCAAATATACTGCCGGCGTCACACAATAAAAACGTACTATTTCTAAAAGTATTTTCAGGAAAAATACGTTTTACAGGCGTGATGTTTTCAAAATCACCTGGTACTATTCTTGCATTTTATTTTATAAGCGTCTATTAATAAACATTTGTGAATTTCGACAAGGACGTTGAATATTTTGCTTCTGTAAATATCTGGAGTTTATTAGTAAACTTAAAGCACTTCTCAAATATTTGAGAATTATAGTAGATTGTAGGGTGCATATCAAATAATTTCAAAGTGTCCAAAATAGTTATGTACTCATACTTCTGTTTTGTAGAAGAATTTGTTATTAATGACTGGTTACATTGTATTTTGAAAAATAATGGGCATGATAGAAAGAATGATAGAGCGATAAGTCATTCACAAAATAATAATAAAGTACCTAAAACATGTTTGCTTGTAATTTTTATTTTTAAAAAGTTTCTCTCTTTTTTTTATTTTAATGGACATCGACTGCAATGGTCATTGCCCAGGGTATCATGGGATCAATATGTTCCACAGAATATGGTTAGGTAGGACATCAAGTAACATATCACAGAGGGAGTATCACAGAGCAATTTATCACAAGTAGTGTAAGCATCACAAGTTATGAGTAATAACGCTGATACTATAATCAGTGGGGGGTGCGTGATAACTAGATGGGTCCGTCATTCAGCTGGATAACTAGATGGGTCCGTCATTCAGAAGGCCGCTTTGATGAAGGAGACAACCGATCTTACTCGTTCAGTCGAATTTTCAAAGATCTCCGAGTGTGTCCCCTAATGCGGTGCACTCTACGGAGTCGGTCGAGAGAAGGGAATTGTAAAAAGATGTGCTCAACAGTACAGGGAAGTCCACATGTGGTACAGTATATTTGGGGCTCACCGGTCAGCAAGTGAGTAAATGAAAATTTAGTATGGCCGATTCTAAGACCTGTGATTGTGACTTGCTCTCTTCTCGTTAGTATTAAGGGAAAGTACCAGGATCTCGTAGACGGTTTAATTAGTCGGAAGGTGTTCACAGCCTCTGCCAGGATTGTACAATTTGGGTTTTTAGATATGCTCTTATGTCTTCTCGCTTGACTGGGAGGTTGGGTAGTAGCTTGATGGGCAGTTACGTCAGCCAGCTCATTTCCCGGAATGCCCATATGGCCCGGAACCCAAATGAACAGACATTTCCGGGTGTATTGACTCGAGGTAAGTAATATCCTTCGAGCTAGTGGATCAAGCGAAAAAGGATTGGAAATCCCTTGAATTGGGCTTAAAGAATCTGTGCAGATAATGATCTCCCGTGGAGAATCAGGAGTATTATTTTCGAGCGCATTGTATATCGATACAATTTTTGGGATTGCAATAGCATATTGTTCCTTCGCTGTAACAAACGCCGCACCCACACCTA
This sequence comes from Serrognathus titanus, assembly GCA_039766575.1. Taxonomy (NCBI): domain Eukaryota; kingdom Metazoa; phylum Arthropoda; class Insecta; order Coleoptera; family Lucanidae; genus Serrognathus; species Serrognathus titanus. The sequence continues at coordinate 67,500,797 of CM077911.1, forward strand.
TATTTGTCTTGGACCCATCTGTGCAGATGACGTCGTCATTCGGGAAGGGTCAAGTATAGAGGCGAGGCCCTTACGAAGGATGTCTGAATTCCTTAGTCCCTCGGGAATTTTTTTTAATAAAAAATTTTGTTGCAAATCGGTTTCAATTTGCGAATAACTAGGACAGGTCGGTTTGGTTTGCAGTGGAATTCTCGTGCTACACTTCTGCTGACGAGGTCCAAAAGAGGGCCGAAACGGCTGTACAGAAGATGCTCTAGGAATCCACAGTAATTAAAACCGATTTGCAACAAAGTTTTCTTTAACTTTCATTATGCTTTGCTTGTATGGGGTGACTTATTAAGTAGCAAACTGGCTGCAATTTGTCAATCCTAAAGCAATACTACGTCAGAAAGCGATCGCAGAACGTCGCGAACTAATTTTTTATTTTACCAAATTAATGTTGGTTTGAGTACCTATAACAAAAGCGTAAAATATTTGAAACCATTACGTGGAGGGAGGTCTAAAGGATATTATTGCAAACGTCTGTAGACCACTTTTCTGAAATGAAACCACTTTAGTACGTGAAATGAATAAGTAACATACATGGTTAGCAGACCGTGCAAATGTATTCGTGCTAACAGACTGAGGGGTTATTCACTGTGTGCAGTGATTTGTGCACCCCTTGTCTAGTTTATTTTTGAGATTGTGCAGTTATTTAAAAGTTATTAAATTGCTTGATTATATAAGGTTTTTAGGTGTAGTATTTGATCTCGAGGCCAACAATATCGTTAAATCAGCAGATATTGATCTTAATTTTTTATAGAATTTTAAATAATTATATTCCAATACAATTTTTTAAAAGATTTTTAATAACAATAAGTTTATTCGTCTCTAAAGAATATTAGTTAATCGTTTGAGACATGTCAAAAGCTAGAAAAAAAGTAGTATGGCTTCTGTGTGTTGAAATCGTTGCGGACGTCTTTCCATATACATTGCGACACCTATGTGGTTCCTGGATGTGGAAAATCAATTTCCATTTGAAGGCACGCACTTTTGAAGTCTCGTTATAGAAATTGATAGAAAAAAATCTAGCTAATCTAACTCTGATAACAAAAAAGATATTTAAAAAATACAACATTGCTCTGTGTGAAAGAAACCTTTTCAATCGAACAAAAATGTTCGCTTCACTTGGCAAAAGTAAATAAATTTACTATCGACAAGTCAAGTGTAAGTATTTTAATAATTTTTTCCCCAATTGAAACTGTTTTTCTTTTCACCCAGAGTAATATATAGGGTGATAATAATTTTTGTAGAGAAGAGAAATGCCACAAACAACAAGGGTCGAAATAATTAATAAAGTAATCAGGCCCACTGAGCAAGATTCAGAAAGTCGCATGAATAATAAGCGGGGACAGACAAAACACAAAAAAAACTACAGAGAAAAAAAATAATGAAGATACTTGCAGACACAACTCACATCTAACAATAGAAACACTTAAAATTAAGTAAATTTTTTAAAAACAAAAGCATACATCGCTATGTGTATTTGTTACCGTTTTTATTACTAACAAAGAATAAAGAAACCGGGCCCGTTTTGTCCAAAATAAAATAAATATAAATCTTAAAGAATACCTATAACTCTACTTGACTCTGTCCATATCTGTTGCAGATCGGTAACATCAATAAAGTTATTATTATTATTACTATAACAATATATCAGCTACTTCAAATTGAGTGTGTACTGAAGGGATCTCCACGGCTGTTTCTGCGGCCCGCGGAGCGAGCCTCTAAATGTGTCAATTACCCTCATATACGAAATATGCACAATTCTTACATTAACGATAAAATATAAAATACAAACAAAAACACGTGTGACGCCACTGGCAACGGATAGAAGGTCGCAGCGAAGTTACTGGAAATTGGACCGATCTTTTTCGATCACTCTCGAATATTCGAGAAGCCACGCGCACGTATATAAGAAGATTGAGTCAAGCGGGACGGGCAGAGTTAATTAATAATTGTTCTAGTGTGCGTTACGCACCAAATCTAAAGCCTTTTTAAGTGAAATACTCGGTGAAATATGTCTTCGCAGAAAAGAAAAATAACGAACGAACATCGAGTTTATAATGACCGTTAGGAATCAGACTATTTAATCACAAACAACAATAACAACCATCAGTGCATTGTTTGTATGCAAGTACTATCGGTTCCCAAAGAATATAATATGAAACGACATTACATTACGTTACACGAGAAAAAGTTTCAGCAATATACAGGGGAGTCAAGAAAGACTATCATTACGGATTATAAGAAAAAACTAAAACAACAAGCAACATTTTTTAAAAAATCTGACACTGATAACAAGTGCAGTATTGCCGCTTCTTACGAAGTAGCACTGGAAATTGTCAAAGCGAAGAAACCTTTTAGTGATGGAGTACTTATTAAAAATTGTGCAATCAAAATGGTAAAACAATTCAATGAAACAAAAATTGCCGAAAAATTCGAAACAATCTCAGTTCGCATCAAACAATTGCAAGATGGGTGGACCATATTAATCAATATGTGTCCAAAAAAACTGCATGCCACGGTTGAAAAATGTAAATATTTTTCGCTATGCCTAGAGGAAAGCACTGATCTGTCCGACATTAGCTAGCTTGTAATTTTTATCCGAACTATTCAAAACGACTTCAGTGTAGTAGAGGAGATGCTTGATCTTATTCCTCTCCACGGTATAACAAATAAGGTGGTGTCAGACTACGGGGGATTCGATAAATGTTCCTGTATTGTCACTGATGGAGCCAAAGCTATGATAGGAACTGAAATTGGATTTGCAGGACTCTTGAAACAAAAAGCATCAACTGTCCTGTGATACATTGTATTGTTCACTAAGAGGCCGTATGTGGAAAATCCTTACGTCAAGTGAATGTCATGAAAGTGGTTGTTAAAATAACTAATATTATTAGAGGGGGGCAATCGTGCTTTGACTCACAGAAAGTTTCATGATTTTTTAGCCGAAGTAGATGCTACATATGGGGACTCGTTACTTCACACCGATATTCGTTGGTTAAGCGCCGGAAACTGTTTGCAACGATTCTTCGCTCTACGCAAGGAGATTCCTATTTTCCTTAAGATGAAGTCAAGTCGAACATTACGGAACTGGAAAATCAAATGGTAGATGCACAACTTTTAGCAGACCTTGCATTTTTAACAGACTTTAACGAATTGAATTTGAAGCTACAAGGAAAGCAGCAGAATATTGCCAACTTACTAGGACACATAAATGGATTTAAGAATAAAATTAGCTCTTCAAGTCTTCATTAGAAAAAAATGATTTTTCATTTTTTCCAAGTTGTAAAGAGCATTTTGAAGAAATGAAGGATTTTGAGGAAGTTTCAAATTTACCTCACATAAAATACATTGACACAATTGCAGAAGAATTCGAAAATCGATTTAGCGACTTTAAAAAAATCGAAAGAGAGATTTCAGTTTTTACTCAGTCCCTTACAATTTCAGTTGAGAATGTAAGCAGAGCAGACATTCAACTGGAATTCTGTGGATTGAACTTTTTCAAGTTGCTGCCAGAAGAACGATACCCCAACTTGCGAAACTTAGGACTTACACTGGGCTCAATGCTGGGAAGCACGTATCTTTGCGAAAGCAGCTTTTCCAACATGAAATTTATAAAGTCAAAATATAGATGTGCCCTATCTGATAAGTCACTTACTCAGTTGCTTCGTTTATCAACAATAAATATTAAAGTTAATATTGATGCATTACTTAGTGAAAACCAACATCCTCAAATTTCCCACTATTTTTTTTGTAATTTGATATTTTTTGAATAAATTAAAATAATAATACGAACGCGTTTTTTCTTTGTATACTATACCTATCAAAACTCACTGATAAAGTTGCATACGAAGTATTTAATAATGCGGCCCTCCAAACCGTTTTTTTTTAAGCGGTTCTTGGGGCACTTGCAGATGGACAGCCCTGTCCTAAACCGTAAAAGATACAGATTCCGCTAAATAGATTAACAGCTGCCTTAACCAACGCTTAATTCGCATCCTAAAACATAACTGATTTTCCCTTACTTATCTTAAGTTTTAAACGAAAATGTTTTTCCTCTGTGTTTCGCTTATTACAAATAATATTAAAATTAATTTTGTAATGAGAAACTAAAATAAAACATAATTATAATACATCAACGTAAACAGAATACAGGAAGCTATTAAACGCTTTATAACTCGTAAGAATTCTATTTAGAAATCAAGGTTGAAGATGGTCATGGAGAAACGATAATCTACTCAATGCAGAAACAAAGAGTGTCTGTAGAAAGTTCAGTCCCATTTTAATGTTATTTATAATTAAAGAGATAGGAGAGGAAAAAAACGAAATCAAATGTTTAACTTTTAACTTGCGTATATCTTAATAAAAAGCAGGAGATAATAGATTATGTTGTTGGATATAAAAGTTAGGCATTGATTATTGCAACTATTCTCCTATTTAACCAAATCTGTAACTCTTACGATTTAGGAGATTCCTTCAGTGCATACTCAATTTAAAACAGCTGGTATAATATAAATAAAAAGCATGCAATTGTGAAGAAACCTATATAATGTCCTGCATATTATTGAAAACCCTTACTTACCTCAGAATAATATCGCTTGCTTTTTTAATATGCGCGAATAATTTGCCTAGCAGTAAACACATTGTTATTGTTATAGAAGAAACACAAAAATACTACAAATTTTCTTCATAAAACTGATTTACTTAATGATCATGATGTCCACAAATATCACGTTCAGATAAATTGAAGATAATCCATAATATTCAAGCAAACTGAATTTTAAAAACCATAAAAATGCAACAAATTGCAAAAATTCATAGAATTTGACTTGAAGGATGAGATTCTACAAAAATTTTAAGTGTTCTCAGTAATCTCAGTAAGTACCGTTTTATTTAGCGCTTCACTTCACTAAGTAGTTATTTATATTCATTCACCATTTTAACTGTACATAGAGCTTTCATTATACGAAAATAATTTGCACTTATTGTTATTATTAATTATTAATAAGACGATGTGCTTAATTGCATATGAAATTACTTTCATTCATATCTGTCCATATCATATTAATAACGTTTTAATTCACAATTAAACATGAATACCTGAACTAAAGTATTTCATAAAATAGAATGGAAAACTTTGAATAATGAACTAAGTTGAAGTAACGGAAAGTATTAATAAGTTCACACTGTAACTTTCATCAGGTCTGAAATACGAATTTCAATTAGATGTTAATCTGATCTGAGATTATTGTGATCAGCAAAGTGAACCGTCCATTTTTAGGCGTGCACATAATGGTTTATTAAAAACTTCGAATTAGGAAGAGGCGGTATAAATTTAATATTGTAAGCGAACATTGATTGACCTAATGAATTTACTGTTAGTCAATCTTTGGAGTTAATTGCTTTATTTATGGGATCGCAAAGATAAATCCACACAATGTTGATTGTGTTTCCTTCCAACACACATTGCTATTAACTTGAAGGCTTTTAGGTATACTGACAACCGTTATAAATTGTTAAATTTTAAAAATCTAACGGATTGCCAAAAGGAGTATTAAACTAAGCCCAAGTTGGTTTACATAGTGGGATTCCTTTTAAAGTCTTGCTAGCTACACTATCCTTCAGAAAACTATGTATTTAAAAATTTAGTTTTGTCAAAATTGAGACAATCAACTTCAATCTCAACTTTTGAAAGAAAAGGATTTAAGCGAATTCATAAAGCTGAATTCATATCTTGAGATAAAATGTTCCCAGCTTCGATTGGTGATGCAACTTTGTTTGCGGCTTAGAAAATTTGATCAAATGAAGGTCTTAACAATGATTTCTACGTTTTGATCTTCGCAAACTTATAATTTTTGTTTCACCAAAAGAAATATCGCCAAGAAAATAAAGAATCCATAATAGCATAATCACGGTAAGCTGATTGATAGAACCGAAGTCTGTGGACGGTTCGGACTTATTAGACTCATCAGGAAAATGCATACAGCCAAGAAGAAAAATGACCATAACTCGGTGATAAAATCGATGTCAGTTATTGAATACTATTTTTTAAGTATTTCCAATAAATGTTTTGCAAACCATTTTAAGATTTTCTAGGATTACAAGCGAATGTATTGTTTGTGTAGTAATAAAAAGATTTATGAGATTTTTGACCCAGGCCATATGTTTTTGAAGTTATATTTAGATCAGAAACATACACAAAGATATATCATTATTGACGCAAGATCCTTTTTGTAATTTTTTTATCAGATTGTACAACATTTACTGACGTGTGTCACTCGTCGACAAAAATAACATATTCTACTACCATCCATCTACGCGCCCATTGCAGTAATATGCGGAAGTATTATGTCTTGCAGTGTTTTCCGTCATAAATAACTTCGTTCGCCGTGCACACGTCGGTGGTGACACGTTTTTCACTAAAATTAAACATAGAGTACAACAAACACTACACGCGTACGTACAAGTACAAACGCATGTCATAAATTACGTCCGCCCAAATTGGATCCGCAATGTTTATAATTCTCCCATCCAAATAGGTGTAGAAGATGTATGTACAATTCATGTTTTCGTTTTATTATGCAAGAGAATAAAATCAAAATATCCAAAAAAAAGTCATACGAGGCAAAACAAAACAGAAAATGAATAAAGAAATATTCTTATGATTATGATTTATTCAACACTAGGAACTTAAACTCTGTTTTCCATATTTCTCAACCGTTAATGATTATACAAAGTATTGTCACAAGATCTAGTGGTACCAGTATAATTAATGTATCGCATCTGCGGAAAAATCAAGCATGCAACGATATTTATAGCTCACCCAGTACGTACATATGAAGTTATTAGTTAAGATTTTTGTAAGAACATAGATTATAACAAAATCTGTCAATTTTTCAACCAAAGTAATCTAATTTCAACAAAAATTTATTTATAAAGGTACACTAAGGTTTATAGGTCATGTTGAAGTTTTTTATGTTATATTACACACAACTGATATGAAGTGGTACCGTTACATACCATCTGCTGAAAAATTCGCGACTTATCTTGCGTTGCCTCAATCTTTAACCGACTGCACATAAATAAAGAGTATTTAAAATCGAATCAAATAAATAAATAAATAAAAATAAGTTTTATTCTCTCAAGCATCCACATAGCATTCTTTTCTAATTCGAGTTTTCTAATGCATAACAATCTTTCGCCGATACACTTAGCTTTCACATTAAAATAATTTCTTCTCATTTGCTTTACTCCGAAGACAAGTTTCTCAACAAGTATTCGAAAAAACGATGTAAGTAATGTCAGTAATCCGAACAGCATGAATAACAGTAACGCCGTTCAATTCTTAAGCTCTTGTTTATTGCAATTAAAACCGGTAAACAACGCCTACTACATACAACCAACGAACTGAACACATGGACGGATGCATTTATAAACTGGCATAAATTGCAAGTGTCTGGAATAAAGTCCTTTCGTTACATATCGTCGAACATGTGTTCAACTAAATTTAAGTCAAACCGAAATAGATTTGTCTGGAAGATTGTCTTTCTGTGATCTGGAAATGAATTTCTTTTGTTGATGGACGTTACCAAAATATTTATAGACAGACTTCATGGAAGAAGAATAGATAGAAATATACGTCAATTTTCCTTCAAAAATGAGTTCTGTTAAAACTACAATGCAATCACTAACTACACTCTATGTATTATTACCAATAATTTTAATATAGTCAAGCATATTCTGCATACGCCGCTCTACACTCTAGGCCTTAGGTCTCTAATCTGAAATTGTCACACAAGTGCGCACACGATATGCTCATACGTTTTCATCTCAAGAAGAAACACGCGATATTTTTAGCTAATATAGAATAATTGTTTCTTGCTTAGAGAAAACCCTGAAAATTTCTGAACGATTGAATTAACAAGTTTCTTAATTGGATAAAATAGTTATTTGTTATACAAGACGGTACAATTGATTTTTATCGATGAGTGAAAGGGTTTAATTCACGAGCGGCGAAGGAGGGAGTGAATTATTTTCACGAGTCGATAATTAAATTTTACCGTCGTGTATAACATTGTATTTTTTTACAGCGAACGTTAAAAACAAAATTTAAACAATTTCGCAGAAAAATAAAAAAGAAATCATGTGTCAAAATCGCGTTGTATGATCATGATACCAGTAACTAGTGTGGGTTGTTGCTATGGTTAAGTTGTAATATTTATTAATTTAAATAACAAAATTAAAGTACTTTATCTACCCTTGCTGTTAAAGTGTTACTTTATCTACCATACTTTATCTATTCCGTTTTATCGACCATTTTGAGTTGGATAAAGCACACTTTAACATTCGCTATAAAAAATTTAAATTTAATTAATTAAATTCTAAACATTATTTTATCCTCGCGATTAAATATAATTAAATAACACTTAAACAAAACAATTGTCTGTCGAGCATTAACAAGAAAGTAATTAACGTACAAGGATTCATTTGGACACAACTTTATGGTATTTAAGGAATTTTATGTTTATTGAGTATTATATTTTTAGCTTTTTAAATTTGTTTTTCAATTTTTTATTTTTAATACAAAAATGTAACTGTATCGTAATATTAACGAGAATTGGCAAGAATTTTTTTTTGTTTAATATAGCAGTAATGATTATATCAAACAGATCAAACATAAGTTATGGCTTTTAAACGCCAATTTCAATTAGATCATAATATACTAATCGTGAAATGTCAGACATTTAGTTAATTTTCTAGCAGCTTTTCACTGTTATTCTCGCTTAATTTTCTGCGTCAACTTTAATATACGTCTGCTACGAAAAACGACTAACCCCCCTATTCTATCACTTTTAACGACACGGCACAGTGGGCGAATTGAGCAGTTTAAGTGGACAAAAATATAAAAATTCATAACTCAGTAATTTTCTAAACGGTTCTAATTTAAAAATGATAATGTACAATAAATTCTTTAATTAAAACCAAATAATTTTGGGAATATTATTTTCTTAATACATTCCGAGAAGAAGTACACGTCTGTAAATTCCAAAAATGTTCTCCACTAATTATTCTCAGTTACGTAATTATGTAGATTGCTCCTATAAATTGAATGGTCATTTTAATCCCTTTATCAGTGGTATTTAGTATGTGAAGTTTTTGTTGATTGTTTTGTGATTGTGTTACCATTGGCTGGAGTGCCACGATTCCATCAGTAGAAGATATTTATAGTTCTTATTTTGTACATGTTATAATATTTATATTTCATTTGGAACAGCACGTCAATATTGCGAAAGAGCTTAAAAAATATTTAACTAGACGATCGTAGATAATAAAGAATATCTTTTTTGTCCAACCTTTGTAAACCATGAAATAAAGACTATTAGTGTAAAATTAATTTATTAACGTTGTCATACATAAATTATTGTCATATTGTATTATTTCATTTTTAGTACTGATGTCCCATATTAACCGAAGAGTATTATTTGATATGTGGCGACAAGAAGATAACGAGAATAGAATTTCTACTATCTATCAAAACATTTGCCACATTCTGAATTTAGATGAATATGAAATTAATATTAAAGACATTTTAATGAAGAAAGTTATAAACATATGTAAATTATTTCAACTGAAGTGAAAAAATTGTCGTTCAAGTTTGTAAAACTTCGAACATAAACATAGTGAATGGTTAAATGAAGATGTAGACTTTCATGATGTAACGAATTATGTACCTTCTTCACCATCTAGTAGCCGGAAAAGAGGTCGTCCTAACAAAAAATTTGAATAAGTTTCTGACAAAAGTAAGAAAATGAAACTACAATCTCTTTTGCGGCACAGTACAGAAAAACTTTTACGTGCAACACATTAGAGTTTTTTATCTGAAGGAAAACGTTCTGTGGTGCAAATAATACGAAAAGTTGCAGAATCCCCTCAAGAAATAGTACAAGTTCACAAATCTGTAATTAACATTAAAGAGAAGGCCCCAATTAAATTAACTGCAGATGAAGCGCTGGCATCGTTAATTTCTAACATGTTAACAGAGCAACAATATAAAAATATAAAGATGGAGACAAAGTCACATAATGCTACCGTTTATCCATCTTACGATAACTTGGTTTTAGCAAAAAAACGTTGTTATCCAGAAAATATTGACTTACGCAGAAATTAAATTACAGTCACTGGTGAACCACACGGCTGAACGCTTATTTTGTGCTTTAGAAGAACTTCCTGATCGAAGGCAAGTGTGTGATCCTGTGCAACTTATTATTACTTATAAATGAGGTTGTGATGGTGCCGCTGGTTGTAGCCAATACAAGCAACAATTTGCAGAAGAAAATCAAGATCAGTTATACGTTGATTCATACCTTTTATGGTTCGATTGACAATAGCAGATAAAAGTAAAGAACTTATCTGGTCTAGCCTTCGTCCATCGTCCACAAAATATTGTCGACCTATTAAAATTATAATGAAAAAAGGAAATGAAGGTCTTGTACGAGAAGAAGTTTCGAAAATTGCAAATCAAATTGCAAAACTTTCACAAACTACAATTAATATGGGTGGAAAGACAATCTTCATAGAACATAATTTGACTGGAAAGCATGTATCAACTTGCTACATATGTGGTGCAAAAGTTAAAGACATGAACAACCTTGAAAGTTGCAGACAAAAAATTACTGATACATCTGCACTTTTATACGGACCTCCAAGTTTACATGCTTGGATTAAATGCTTTCAATGCATTCTTCATATTTCATACAGGCTTGATTTTAAGCAGTAACAGGTGAGAGGAGAAGAAAATAAAGAAAAATGTCAAAAAAAGAAAAACCAGGTGCAAAATCGACTTCGAAAGGAATTAGGATTACTTGTGGATATACCAAAACCGGGTTTTGGGTCAACTAACGATGGTAACACGACCCGAAGATTTTTTTCCAATCCCTCTGTTATGTCTGAAATAACCTGGCGTAAGCAAGAGTTTAATTCATCAGTTGCCAATTATACTGAAAACAATCGCCTCCGGTTACCCGATAAATCCAGAAGCTTTTGATAATTTTGCAATTGAAACAGCAAAGGAATACGAAACAAATTATCAGTGGTACAACATGCCACCAATATTACATAAACTGGTTTTACATGGAGCTGAAATAATTAAACAATTTACAGTACCTATAGGACAGTTATCAGAAGAAGCGCATAAAGATAACAAACGCTTTCGGGAGGACCATAGTAGAAAGTTTTCCAGAAGAGATACGATGGAAGATCTTATCCACATGTCACTAATATCTTCAGATCTTGTAATCTGTAATTTACGAGATGTGAAATACAGAAATTCTAAAAAACTTCCAAAAGAAGTTATAAATTTATTGCAACCTGACACATTTGTTTATAACACTGATAGTGACTCAGATAATTAATATGTATAAAAGTTATGTAAATATGTATATGTACATAGATACAGTTATAACGGAAACTTCTTTTCTGTTTTATTTACTTCGGAATATGCGTTTTTGAAGAATAATAGTTATTTATCAGTAGTGTATGGCGTACCTAATTTGTAGTAAATGCAAATGCCTTCTTTATGACTGGCGTTCATAATTTAATAAATATATTTCCCTGTTCTCCCATGAAATTATTTTTGTCTACCTAAATTGCTCATTTCGACCACTGTGCGACATCGTTAAAAAGCGACAATTGTTAAGTGACATATTTGGACCAATCACCACAAAGAAATGAGTTGCATATTTGCACTGATTGATCAAAACACGTCACTTAACGATATGGTTATGAGTTATAGAATTGGGGGGTTAGTTACCCAAGTATTCTGTAATTAATAAGGACATCGTTAAAGAACGAGTATTATTAAGTGACATAATATATTGACCAATCACCACAAAGAAATGCGTTGCATTTTTACACTGTTTGATCACTTAACGATACTCGTTATTTAACGATGTCCTTATTAATTACAGAATACTTATAACGACAGCGTTAAGTGACGTGTTTTAACCATTCAGTGCAAACATGCAACGTATTTCTCTGTGGTGATTGGTCAAAATATTTTTATTCTGTTTAGTATTCATTATCTAGTAGACGTCCGCCATAAGCGAATATTTCTTTATTTTTGTTTTTTGAAATATTTAATGGTAATTAATTTATCATTTCCTAACAGAAAAAATTGTTATTTTAATAATTCTGAGCTTTCAAATAGAGTTTCTGAGAAAACGTTATCTGATATTGATTTAAAGCAAGCGAACAAAAATAGAGGAAAGAAATTTATTTTACCATTTAAATAATTTGTACACGACTTGTACGAATATTTAGATGCTCTGTCTATATTTTTTTAAATAGTCTCCACTTTCTTATTCTTTCTTACGTTCTTAATCACATTACTGAGAATAAAATATAACAAATAAAAGGCAGTAGAAAACGAGAACTGAGAAGTGATTCAAAAAAAAAAAACAATAGATGAAAAGATCTAAAAACAGGATGAAATTAAAATAAAACTGAAGAAAGTCTCAAGCGCCATACTAAATGTTTCTTTGAAATGTTCCCAGCCTAATTATGAAGAATTAACATTGATGCAAAGACCTTCACGTTAAATGATGGCAAAAATCACACGTAACCAAATTTGGTAAATTAAAAAAAAAAAAACAAGTAATCACCCAAACAATACTTGCCCTTAAACAGCCAGTTTGTCAGAAACTTCAGTCATAACACCTACTTGTTTCAAAACGTAAAACTAAGGAAGTATCAAAAACGAATAATCTCCTCCCCGTCACATTCTTTAATGTCAGAGTATCGAGCAGAAATATGGTAAGTTTATTGAGTATTAAATTTATATACGCAACTATAAATACCGGCGGTATCTTAAAATACACTTTCCATTTACATGTTTTAAGCCGCATAAATAACAGAAACCGCCGATACGTGCTTGTCTATTCGCAAAAGCATCTTCATTTTTACCATTCAGCAACCTGTTCGACGTGAAGACGTTAACCAATAGAGATGTCATTAACAAGTGTTCAACCGAATTTAGTCTGTTAATTGACCGAACGAAACATTCATAATTACAAGCAGTCCGCTGCCCATATGTTCTCGACTTACCTTGAAAATCATCAATATAATTCGAATCTAATTCTGAGCCTGGTATTTGGTCTCGCAATAATTTGAATCTTTTGTAATTACACGTTCAATATACCTGCATACCTGTTTTCTCTGCATTGAAATCTCAATTTAAAAATTTACTTATACACTTTAATATCACGGTAAGACACATAATCAATATTTTAGGTTGGGCAATTAATAAGAACGTTTTGAAATAAACTTTAACATTCGCTGAGGATTTTCATAGGTTGGCAGATAATCTAAACTCAATTTTTTAATCTGATCGTCGTTAAACTGAATTATTGAGTGTACATTTATTTTTGTAAATGACTGTAATGTTGCAATTGAAACGTATGCCAAGAAGAAATGAATTGGTTTTGCTGCAGGTCAACGCGTGACTGAACTTAAATAATTTCTTTATTACTCACCGTGCTCAAACTAAAAAAAAATAACAAAAATCGGCAAGTTAAAATTTGTACCATGATCTAATCCTATTATTAATTATTTGTAGATTAATGGATTCGAGTCCAGCTAAAAACAACTTATTTATTATGTTGATTATTCAGCTGCGTTGTCTCAGGAACTGATAAGAGCGCTTGCTTCAACACGTTGTGTTTACTGATTCAATATTTTCGTTCTTCATCTGTATACGAGTCACATTGGAAACATAAAAATTCAAATTGGATGAATTTAACTCCCAGTTGACAACTGAGAAATTAAAAAATGCGTGAAAGTTAATAGGAAATAAAGTTTTATGGTTAATTAAAATTTTCTTCGTCTGTCAATGTAATTACCATAAGAAGTATGGAAAGGTTGCGCAGGATTTAATTCAAATATTTTATGATATTGAAGAAGAAATTAAATAGAAAAGCTAATTCATTCGCAAGCCGTTTCTCCACGAGAAATTTAATAGGAATACAAATTTTCTATTTCATGTAATCAGTAATTACCACGAGAAAGAATATAGAATTGTTGTAGAGAATTTATAACGCCCTACAGAATGAGAAAAGTTAATTTATTCGCATGTCATTTCTTCGGAGAAATCATTCAATAAAAGTACTCCTGCTCCGTCCAATCAGTAATAAGGAAATTAATAACCCTTGTCAGTCACGTACTTACATTCACGTACTTTATTTATACAACGCTTTATATAATACTTCTGGTTGTATGTAAACACCGAAAATGAGAACGTTACTTCTCGAATAAGGCATTTACAGTTAAACTAATTCTTTTCAATGGACTAGAGAAACTGTTGTTCAGATTACGGCGATTGTGAAAGTAGAAACACTCCATTACAAATAACCTGCGTTAAGATTCAGTGCGAGAGTCCACGTTAAAACTTTCCGGGACCATTACAAGAACTTATCTGATCATAAAATTCATTTCTATGTATTTCCAAGAACCTTTGTTATCGTTATTGATGAAACGATTTATTTAATTTTGTGTATAATCATACTGACGAATAACTTATCAATTGTTGAGGGGTTCTACTGTGTCAATTTAATTTAAACAGGCATTACGTACATTTCAAAAATTTTTCTCCAAATAATAATTCCTTTTTATTTATTATATTAATGTAAATGACAATGCAATGTTTTAAACCAAATCCCATGAATTCAAATACAAACTAATTTTGGATATATCTATGCAGGCGAATCACGCTTCGAACGGTTTGCTAACAATGTTAAATGAAAATGACATTCATAATTATTTAAATGCGATCGTACAATGCGACACTCATGCTTAGTAATGATTAAGAATCAGTTATAAACAAATGAAAGAAATATGTTAATGCGCAGTGAAATTACTTATTTGCTGTTTTGCTTTGCAAATTAAAATACGTGAATAACCTCGCATTCCAAGAAGGCTCAAACAATTACAAATCATTTTTTATTGCAATTGTTTGTTTGATTATGCAGCTTTCACTTTTACAGTTTCTTTAATACAATTTTGAATTTTGAAGAAATGTGTACATGATAAGAAAAATCTTCCGAATCTATTCCATTAAAGCTAAACTTGTAGAGCATTTTCGTGTTTAATTAAGTAGACATCGTATTACATACTTGTGTTATATAATTTGATGTACGTCGTGACGAAACAAGTGGGTATTGTTTAATATTCAAACGGTTGTTTATCAAACGGACAAGTATTTTTAATTGAGCGAAGACTTGTTTCTATTGTTCCACGAACGGTTACAATACATAGAAATAATAGTTCACGTTATATAATATTGTAACGCTTAAAAATAATCGACGTTGGAGTGGGCGCAACTGGCTAATATCATGCCTAAAGGTCGCAGAGAAAAGTGAAATAAAACGGTTACATAATGAACCTTTTATACATACAGGGTGTTTCGTAACTTCATGAAAATAAATTAAACAATGAAAGTTTGCATGAAAATGAATAGAATGAACCATTTTTTGTTGAACAAAGTGTTATTAAGTTTTCGAGAAAATAAATAATTTCGTCGAACGAGTAAACCGTTTGAATGTCTCTGGTTTAAGTTTATGATGTTTACGAAGAATATGAGTATTGTATTGAATATGAATATTGTTAGTCATTGCCGGCCGGGCCGGGTAGTTTGAGGGTGTACGTTGAGGTGGTTGTACGGAAATTTACTGAATAAAATGGCAGAATTTACAAATAGTGTGATTGTTGACATGATTCTAGTGTACGGTGAAAGTGGGCAAAACGCATTAGCGGCAAGGCGTTTGTATATACAGCATTTTCCAAACCGATAATTTGCCAACCAGTGCCACATTTCTCTCTGTTGTGCAAAGAGCGCGGGATACTGGAACTTTAAGGGCACGTGGCGGAAGAGGTGGAGAAAGGAGCGTCCACAATGCATCCTAAACAGAGAAGAAGAAATACTACAACTTGAGGAACGTCCTTGTTAAGTGTACGTGATATCTCAAGACAAACGCGTTTATCGTCCTCCGTTATTTGGCGCATTCTTCCGAACAACAATCACATCCGTACCATATTCAAAGAATTCAGGCTTTGCTACCAGCCAACTATGCTCTACGCATACGATTTTGTCGTTGGTTACTGCATAAACAACAGGCAAATGCGAATTTTGTTCATAATGTCCTGTTTACCGACAAAGCTGTTTTTACCAAAGATGGGGTGTGCAATTTTCGCAACATGCATTTGTGGGCTGAGGAAAACCCTCACCTATTAACGTGTGGGCAAGTATTCTAAACGGCAATTTAATCGGCCCGTTCGTTTTGCCGAACCGTTTAGATGGTCTCCAATACTTGAATTTTCCACGAACTAATCTACCGGAACTTCTCGAGAATGTGAACTTAAATCTTAAAGCAACGATATGGTTTATGCGCGACGGGACTCTACCTCATTTTGGACGAGAAGTACGTGCTTACCTCGACGAAATTTTTCCTGGTAGATGGATTGGAACAAACGGGTCGATCAGGTGGCCTACACGTTCATCTAATCTAAATCCGCTAGATTATTACCTATGGGGACACGTAAAAGCGTTGGTATACGAAGAAGAAGTCAACACGTTCTAAGAATTGAACGATCGTATTAACGCCGCATTTCTCTCTGTTCGACAACAAAACATGTTTCATAACGCTTATGAACATTACTTCGCCGGGCAGATTTTGTGTTTACGAGCGGGTGAGGGAAGGAATTTGGAACATATGTTGTGAATTAGCCTGCACTGAGCCAGAGATTCTAAACATTTGTCAATACGTTGAGGGTAAGTTTTATTTTGTATTTATTTCCGTTTTTATTTAGATACTTTTATGCACATATCTCTTGTCCAACACGAAATTATTTTTTTAGAAAGTTGCGAAACAACCTGTATATAACAATATATGAGGGACCTAGTTCCAAAGTGTACAATCTACAGTATCATTTTTGATTTCTCAAGAAACATAATACATGTATAATTTAAATAATTAATATTTTTCTTAATTTTTTTAATTTATCATATTTGTGTTGTTGTTAAGAGATTATGTGTTAGTGTTTTCACTTAAAAAAATTAGCGATTAAGAAAGTAATACAAAAAGGAGTAGAGCTGCACGTTCAAGTAACAAATGGAGATTGTTCACTTTGAAGCTAGGCTCCTCATATACGTATATAAGGACATGAAAATTATTAATTTTAAATTAATTAAAATTGTGTGACTGGCAATATAGAAAGTGTTAGGAAAGAGTTTATACATGTATTTCGGCCTTATTGGGCCTCATCAGAACTCTGTACCTTAAAAAAATTTTCATCTGGCAAGAAAACTTGATTTTATAATTGTCAATTTGTTGTCTTAGTAACATCAAATTAATATTTTTAAAATGTCACTTTTGTGGTTTTACTAGAGAATGCAATCGCTTCCTTGTACAATTTGCAAAAGATTTTCATATTTTTATCATTAATTCCTGTTCTTGTGTTTTGGGATTTTAGAAATTCAAAAAAGGGGTAAGTTTTTCTAAATTTTTCAATAAACCAAATTTTTTTAAGGTACAGAGTTCTGATGAGGCCCAATAAGGCCGAAATACATGTATAAACTCTTTCCTAACACTTTCTATATTGCCAGTTACACAATTTTAATTAATTTTCATAATTTTCATCTGGCAAGAAAACTTGATTGTGTATAAGGACATTATTTCTACTGAAAAGATTTTGTAATTTTTGATAGATTCGTAAAACAAAAAATGTATTGTGTATTGAAAAAGTTTTAAAATATTTAACAATAATGTGTACTATTAACAGGTGATTTCAGAGTAATTGTTAATTTTCTTTATCTGAGCAATGCTAACTGTACGCTTGGAACAACTCAGAATGGACAGTTTCGCTTTTCATCTATTTTTGTCTTTTCCTGAGATGGGTAGTATTAAAATTGTTTATACACTGTACAATAAAATTAACTAAAATGTCAAATAAAGTTGTGATTATAACTAAACAAGAAATTAGGCATTAATTTAATAATAATTTCACGTATTTTGTCTGTTGAGTTTTGCTTCTAACCTTAATATCAAAACCAATTTATTCTGTGCAATAAATGTTAACTGAATTTGTCATTAATCTGAAATTTTACGATTCTTGACCCATTTTCCACGTTTTCTCCGATTATATTGCAATTTTAACATAATTTTACTATATTAATTGCCATTCGAATCTACATAAAATATTTGCAAAGTTTAGATTAGTTAGTAAACATTTTCATTTTATTATTTTAATAGTAAAAAGATAAAATTTTGAGTGTGGGTAGATAACAATTAACTTCTACAATTCTGTAATTTTTTTATAAGAAACCAAATTTGTCAACGTTGTACTTAAAATTGAGAAAGAAAGATGTAAATATGAGTACTTTACAAATCTATTAAATTAAAAATTCTTAGTTTTTTATCATTTTAATTCTTCACGAGAACTATTGGACAAGCTTTTTTATTTATTATTTTTTAATTGATTCGACAAAGAAAATAATTATTTATATAATGTACAACTACCTATTGATTTTAATTTTCCTTTGCATGAATGAGTGTAATTGAAACGAAACGTATACGTAAAGCTTTGTTATCACATCTCTACAATTATTTTTTATACAGTGTGTTCAGAAATTACTAAAAGGCATTTGAATGTCCTGCTCGCTAGATTATTTTTACAAGTTGGTACTAAATTCTGTACTGTTGTACCATGGGCGGAACATGAAATTATTTATTTAATATTTTATCATTTCCACATGTTTATGTGGCGCTTTTTCGTTGATCAGTAGTGATGTGAGTGTTGAACTTTTCATTTTAGAACTTTCAAAATAACATTGAAAATTTCGACTTTTCAAAAGGCTTTTTATAAATTTAAAAAATATTTGAATATTACGGCTGTAGACGCTGTCATATTCAATTCGATCTATTCACTGAATCTGTATTCAGTATCTACAGTAGACAGTATCGACAATAGAATCTGATACTGATGTTGATGATACTGGCGACAAAGAAAACAATAGAGCAAGGAAAAAAAGAAGATATGAAGAAATATATGTTTATAACATGTGTTTTTTTAATTGTGTTTAAATGTGTTTTTTTTAATTAAAAATTTAATTTTATTTGATTTGTGTATTTAGTATTTATTATTAATAAATGTTAGAAATCAAACATTTCTTTTTATAAATTTGCTACAACGGTTATACCATATCGTGATTGTAAATGTCTTAAAAGAATTGTATTTTACGATAGCGATCATCTGTTAGTGAAATCGATTAAAATTAACATAACACAATCTACAAATTCAAAAGAAAATGGTATCTACCTAATATTTCAAGAAATTACTTCATTTTAAATTAAACAAAATACAAAATTATTTCCCATACACTATTAAACAGTGATCTAGCTGCGAAACAAATGCATTTTGGACATTTCTGGACATTTTGTTAGCCACAATATACTTGCATCGAATTTATCTTTAATGATGTATCTTTTAAGAGAGTGAAAATGTTTCACTTTTAGTGATACGGAGTATTGCTGTGGTAAACTTGATTCAATATTTCTCAACTACTTATTTGGTTACCATTAAAAAAAATTAAAATTATTTTTGTACCCCAACGGTATGCCACTGTAGAAATGAATATGAACCACTCCAAAATGTGACAAATTTATAGTAATAATGACATGTCCCAGCGATTTTACAAAAAGAAAATATTTTAGGAAATGTATAAGGTGTTCCAGATTTTCTATCCAGACTATATTTATTCTCAACAGTTAACGTTTCTATTACTATAATACTGATACATTGTCTATCTGAGCATGCTGTTTTATGATTCCAATAGTGCTGCAGCAGCAGTGATATCGTTTTCCGCTTTTATCAATTGTATTTCACTATTTCTCAAAACTATTTCCTATCTCTATTAAACAGAGAGCAGTGTTTGTTTCCTTTTTTGGCAGAAGCGTTTCCTTATTTGTCAAATCAATTTCACAATCTCCAACGAGGTACGTATTCTAATTATCAGAGCAATGAATGATGGTACTTCGACAGTCCAAATAGGACGGCAATTTAATATATTGCCAAACACTTTAAGAAAAATTTTTCCTGGCATACAAAATAACCAACGAGATGAATAAGAGAAGAGTTGGACATCGCCCCAAAAAATTTACTCAAGAGGAGTAAGAAGAAATCTGTAATTTGATTGATGACGATACAACTTGACACTAAAATAAATAAAAACCAAATTGTTGGAGCAAAATCCACAACTAGTGGTAAGCTTATCGACCATTGATAGAGCGATAAAGGAATTTCACTATTCTGTAAAACGCGTTTCATTTGTGCCAGAAAGGCGTAACACTCCAGATGCTATCCAAAATAGAAACAGACAAAAAAAATATTTTTTATAGATGAATTTGGAATTGAATTCTAAAAAATCATATGGAAGATCACAGAAAAATACAAGAGCCAACAAAGTGCAATTAAGAAGCCGTAATTATTCGGTTGCTGCTACAATGTGTATTAATTCATTATATGTATTTACTCACCGTTTAAGATAGGCCATACAATGCAGACACTTTGGAGAATTCTTGACAATTTTAATTAGCCATTTAGGCGCATATTTTGTATTGGATGTCAGATTTCAAAGAACGTACGAAATTCAACAACTGATAAGAGCTCATGGACATGTTTCAGTTTTTCTGCTCCCGTACAGTCCTTTTTAAATCCCATTGAAGAGCTATTTAGCCAATGAAAAAATAACATAAAGAGAAGTTAGCTCACGAATGAAGAACAACTGTATCCAATAATTCATAATACTTCTGAAGCTGTAATGCAAGGACATTGCCAAAATTATATTCGACATATAGAGACACATTTGGGAGATTGCCTCAACAGAAATGAAATTTTGAACTAATTCAATTTTTTTTATACATAAGTATATGTTGTTGTATCTCTGATAAGTTGTGTCTTCACCTGTTTGTGTTCTTATATATTTAAATTTTCAAAAAGGAAGAAAATCATTTCCAATAACGTGAAGGAGTTTTCACAAATAGTGAATTTCATTTGACATATTAATGTCAACGTGACGTAAATATGAAATAGTTTTGAGAAGTAGTGAAATACAATTGACAAAAGAGAAAAACCAAAAGAAAACACTGTAACATACCACCTTAAAAACAACTTAAAATAAAGCGTAAGTCGAATTCATCATACTCAGTAGAAACACCAACGTTGAAAGGGGAAAATTACTAATGTAACAGTGCGCTAATTTCAAGCGCCATTCAATCATTTCTGAACAGACTATATTATAAATACAAACGTAAAAGTACTTTTAAGTGACGTGAAATGAACACGAAAAATTAAGAAAAGAGTTATATACAGTTGTTATCTTTAGGAAAATAAAATTCCTTTCTTTTAACTTCTAATCTTCATCTAGGGAAAGTCGATCAAAAATTAAAAGAGATAACATTTGCAGGAAATAAATTAATATAACCTTCTCTCATCATTTTCTATCAGTCTTATCAGTAACAGTAGTTTTCTCTATTGCTTCTGACGCTCTGGTTATTTTTTAGCTTCTGGTCCTTTCCTTTTTTGTTATTCTTTTAATTTAGATAGCTTTTCATTCTTAGATCTTTTCTTAGATTTTTCTTTTGTGGTTTTCCTTGGTTTCTGCATGTGTTTTTCTTTTCATTTCATTTGCTTGCAGAACCTTTAAATACAAAAAGTGATCGCAGGATGTCGTGATTCAAACTATTGATTTTAATTAGAATGTTTATTCTTAGCTAGTTTTTTATTTATTCTTTCTACTTTTTAATATTTTAGAATGTCCAAAGCTGCAACAATATTATATTTTTATATGATTTTTTCTTTTTTCTTTATCTTCATGTAAACGACACGTTCTTTTTATCTTGCCTATTACGTCCACCTAATTTTTGTAGGCTTTATTTTTTCTTATTGTCATAATACTTCTTTTTCTTTTCATCATCAAAATATGAATTGTCAGATTAACTGAAAGTTTCTCAATTAATCTCTTTACGTTAAGATCATTCCAGATCACTGCAATTATAAGTTATCTACATCTATTGACATATTTTCGACACGTTCTAATTAACTGGCAGCTTTGTAGTTAATCGCTTGAAATTAAATTCTTGAAGATTTTTCTTAAATGGATATATTAATGAAAAAAGAGAAGATTTTCGTGTTTGATTTTATTCAGTTTTTGAATTAATGTGTTCGACAATAGTTTCATATCATCGTCAGATTCATTACTGCAAAATTTGTCTTACAAATGCAAAATAAATAAAAATCAATAATGAATCTGAAGACGACATGAACTTATTTTTTATACTGAAATTCCAAATTATCAAATTGAAATAATTGCATATTAACTTTTGATTTTCTACAATTAGAATTTCTACTGGAGATGTCCTCTGTCAAAAAGGCAATTTCTTAAACCCAAACCATCTATCTATCCAAAATACACATACTTTCAACAGTTCATATTTGTTTAATATTTAAGAAATATTTAAAGAAAAGACAAAGCTTTAATTAGACTGCAGTTAACAACTCCTATTATAATTACAAGAATAAACAGTATTGAAGCTCGCGTATATCAATCGAAATGTCGAAATTTACGCTACGAAGCGATTCACAATGAATGCAGGAAGTACCCGGAGCTCGCTCGAATTCAAAACAACGCTCGCACTCAGACCGGAAATCTCTCATTCGCATCAATAACGGACTTACTGTTTCATTCAGAAAGAGAATCCAAGAGAGCCGCCGTAATCCATCCACATCAGAAGAGATCGCACTTCCAAATCAGTAAATAAATAATAAGTTGAACGCGCACCAACGCGCAGTGACAGTGTGCAATTTAGTCGAACGGAAAACGAAGGCAACACCAAAACACGTCGTCCAAGAACTAACGCTGAAGCAACACTGGCCGCATGTTCACCTGTCATGGCGGCAAACACCTGCTGTTACCTGTGTGAACGTTCCTCATAGGTGCGCCGATTAAGAAAGGGATGATTCGAACAGGCTTTCTATAGAGTATACCCAGAACTCAAAGAAAAAATTAGTTGAAGTTTCTTGCAAAAAATGTAGAAATTTAGAACTAACCAAAAATAAGTAATAATTTCGAAAATTAAGCAAATAGAGAAAGGAAAATTGTTTTATAATCAGTAAATATCCGGAGAATAGATTCTCTAGGTATTTAAACACGTAGAGTAAAATATAGAACGAGTACTCTAAGATGAAAATATGGAAGAAATATATATGTATGTATGAAGATAGTTAAAAGTAAAGACAAGTTTGGTATAGTTCTTGTTTGTGATATGGCAAAGAATGGATGATAAAATTTAAAAAACAGTTTAAGAAGCAAGAAACTTTGAAAAAATCAAAACAATTTTATGTTCTTCACTAAAATTATCTTTAAGTTTTATTTGTTTTTAATAAAACAATTTTCTTTTTGTTTTAATTTAACTTGCATTTGCACTTAATTGAATCATGTTTCGTTCTAAAATATTCTCACTATTTTACGCGTACTTCCAATAAGTTAAAAAAACAACGAATTGCCCTATCTCAAAAAACTGTTAATTTACTGTAAATAGTCAAATAAATGTTAATAAAGTAACAGTCATGCAGTGAAGACAACTCACAGAAGAGAAACATAAAAATATATGCTAACCCGAGGTGATTTGCAAGTCATTTAAGATAATTATAAAACTTCAAATGCAAGAAATACCGAAGGCAATTGGCCTGATAAAAATCATAAATAGAGAAAGTTTCCGCAGATGCCTAAAACCACTACACCTATATAGGTACTGAAAAAAGTGCAGACCTAGTTTTTAGTTTTACACGGAAGTCCTTTTATGTAGACGGCCGGTTACATACATTTACATAAATTTGATTAAAAACCAGACGCGCAGAAATAAAAAACGAAATGGCTGCTGTTAATACCTTTCAGCAATGCACACACGTTTGTAGGCGCACACCGACCAGATTAGATTAATATTCATTACATGTAGTCGTCTGCATGTGCTCGATAATTGCCCTCCTCTACTACTAAATCACTCACGAAGATTATTTACTGTCCCATTTTGTGTTAGCAAATGGTCGCAATTAAAAATGCGATCGCGTAACTGTTTCTTCGTAAAGGAATTAATCAAATGCCGTCCACATTCTAGTGACTCCAGCGTGAGACACAAAAGTTGCTGCTGCTTGAAAGCAAGAACTTCTGAGAAGGATTAATTAAATAGGTTATCACTTTAAAACCATTTCTTATTATAGACATGTCGATTAATACTCGTTTTAACACGGCTATTGAAATGACGCGTTTCATTTCTTACTTTTAACATTTAACCAAGCACAACTGAATTTAGATTTAAGTAGCACACATTAATTAATAAACTTACACCAAAAATCCCTCTAGTACTGACATCCTGAGATATAAACCGCCTCCTGTATCCCAAACTCTTTCTTTCCTTCTTCTCCAAAAACCTTTGATGAGCCCCTACAATTGGGTATTCACCATATTTATCCCTTTCCTTCCTATTCAACTTCAAAGCGCAGAAAACATGCTTAGGAGAAAATCTCGTAACGCCTGTATCATCTGCGAAGTAGTACGCTACTTTTCCGGTTAGGACCTTCCGCGTTGCTTCGTGGGGGTAAACGATCCTGCAATCCTTTTTGCAAATTAGCACCGGCAAAGGCCCATCTTCATCTTCATCGGCGTCGAGACCGTCAGAATCGAAGGAGGCTCCTTGCGGAGGTGGAATGGGGGGTAAAGGTGGAGGTACTTCGCCTTCAGGTAGCTGCGGTGGCCTTGGAGGTCTCATAGGAATTTTAGCTTGGGCCATAGCTTTGCCTTTCAGATATACAGGTTTGAACAACATTTTAGATTCTAGAAGAGAAAGATGGCTATTAAAACACCTAAAAAATTCAACGCAAGAAAGAATTCACTATATCAACGAAACTTGGCACACAGTTTACTCAGTACAAGAGGTTAATTATATTTGCAAAATTTTTGTTTACTTAGGTGTTTATCAATTTAATAGGTTTTTGACTTCGTTTGTTGTGAAACTACTTCGGTTATTACATTTTTACCAAAGGAGTTCTTCGAATATAATGTGTCGTCGTTTTCATCAAAATTCTTTTAGGAAAACTGTCAAAAGATCAACGCAACATCATCGCAATTAGCGGAAATAAACACGTCAACGGCTATTTGCGATCCACATCCTCAAAGAGGATTCACCAACCTTTCTGAGGGTGAATCCCATATACTTCCAGATATTGGGGGTAACTATTTTTAACATTGTATCGCTTGTCCTCATATAACTAGAATCGAATTTATCACATTGTGAAACGGATGATATGGTGTGTTATTAGCTTAGGAGGCAGGTTTCCTTTACTGTTCATTCGGGACACCATGACACCAAAGCGTATGTATAAGAAAACGCAAGAGTAAACACTTCCAAATACTAGGGGCAACTTTTTCGACTGGGTAACACATGTTCTCTCTTAACTCGAATAGACTTGATGGCTTTATTAGAAGGATACCTAGATACCACTTAGATCGGATAACTTCCTGGAAAGTCAGAAAAAAACATGCTTCAAGGGTCTTCAAGTGGTTTACCACCCATTATGTATCTATAGGATGCAAAGGTTTACATCATCCTCTCCAAACTTTGGTATCTCTTCGACATAAAATCCAAGTTGCTTAAGATTTTCTGCCCCAAGAATGAATTAACCCCTTATTAGAAGTTTGCGTAGGTTAATAGAAGAGTGCACAGCACTCCTGAAAAATTGTTATTTGCTATACATTAACAATCCTGAACTTTTGCCTTTCGAATGGTATAGAATATGACGAGTCGATAATGAGTCGAAGGCTCAATAATTATTGAGCCTTTAGCGACTCTTAAATTGATCACCTCTTGTATTCTTCATGTGTTCTTCCAATAAGACATCACACTTAGATTGAATGGCTTTTTAAAAGTCAGAAGTAGCCATACTTCAATAACCCCAAAAAATTCTGACTTACGATCCGTTGAGCATCTATAAGGTGTAAAGGGTCCAAAAATTACGTCGTCCTGCTCAGACTTTTTAATTAATTTGAAATCCAAGTTGCTAGGAATTCTTTGCCCCAATAGAAAATTGACAAGGAAATTCAGGATTATTTTAGACTTTTGTTGCTTTGTACCAAAAGTAAACATGTTCGACAGTTTCATTGAAAAATATCCATTTTTTTAAATAACTAATATATTAAAATTGCACACGTGGTTCTTTCTCACAATCAATTAAAAAGCAAAGTCTGAAACTTTTAGAAATCTCAATTCGACGTTTTGGAAAAAAATATAGTCTTAAAAACCTTCGGTAATGGAAGCAAGTAAATTTATTCAACGAATGAATATATCTAAGGATAAAAGTAAGAGTGACCTCAAGCAAAGAAACAGAATTAAAGGACTTGTCCCCGATATAATCATCGCCACGATACAAAGTAATGACTTATTAACGAGTAGGTTATTCAGGGCTGTTCATTTCATGGCTTTCGTTTTACCAGGTGTACCAACGGCCCAGACTGGATGACAGAAAAATTCGTGTGATAATCACACACATTATTGCTGCTGCATGTATTATTATCTCACAAATGGAACAACAGTTCGCTTCCATGTAAATTAAAACTAATCGATTGTGCCATCGGCGAATTTCTTGCGCGGGCAAGTTTACTAGATAACACATTATTTTATTGTTCGGCACCTACACTTACAGATTTGATCGATTACTACGGCTTACTAGTTTAGAAAAAAATGAAAGGAAAAACAGTGTAGAGCCGTTTCTTATTCGTCAGGTGTAAGGAAGACATTTCTTAAGCCTAGTATGCACTTGGGAACATTTTCCGAAAACTTCATAGGTAAGTGATATTGGTTCATGTTTCTGGAACGTTTTTAGGAAACAATTACAAACACAAATACGTTTCCGCTTAAATTTGAAAACGTCCAGAAGAATTAGTGTATATTACGCTTTAATTTTATAACACATATTTTAATATTGTTTCAACTACTCGCTTCCATCACAAAGTTGTAAAAGTAATAAATAATTTAAGTAAAGAACAAAGGAAATAATTACAATTTTTCCACCTTAATAGAGCAAACCTTGCATGGCAAAGAATTTTAAAATAACAAAGAATGCAACAAAATTTACGGAATCTGAAAGAGTTTTCAACGTCTAACACAGCAAAATAAAACACAGAAAAAAAAAACAGAAAGGCTAAGCTAAACTACGTACATCGTCGCTTCTTGACTTGATTAACTGTGCACCAAAAATAAAAAATGAAATCTCTGGCGACGGTCGCTCGACATGAAATGACAATTAAGGAGGATATAATTGCCATCGTTTCCACAGCCAAATTTTGTTTAGGTCATACATCAAATAAACGTCCGGACTTGTTCTATAAATACACAAAAGACGATAGGGTCACCCTGTTGAATTATATTCGAAATTGAAGCAGTTATTTTAATCAGAAAGAACAAATAGAATAGAATTTTGTTGCAGTGAGAAAAGCCTAATTAATGAGAAGAGTGGACACCAGAACGCAAAATTAAAACGAAAGACAAAATATTTAAAAAAAATAATCAGAAAAAATTCTAATATGAAATTGATTGATAATTTGCGTTTCATATTATCAAAGAATCAAGTTTTTTAATTCTCAACAGTCACATAAAGAAAAATGAAAGTTTATTTAAAATCTAATTTTGCCAAGTTAAATGAATACATATTTCATGAGAAGCTCTCACTTTCGTACATCCTCTGTAAACTTGAACGTCAGCTTATGAATTAAAAACAAAGAGGATGTGCAATTTAACGACATGCCACGTAATTTAGTGACAAAATATAAGTTCACTTTGAGTGAGACGCTGCCAAAACAGTGCGTGAATTACGTGCTATTTCGAATTTTGTTTACGTTAACAAAGCAATCGTATGTTTGCTGAGGCTTTTAACACCAATTAATGGATCGTTTGAATGGTAATAAAAACCGTTACCCATTCTCTTATGAGACATTTATGTAAGAGAGTAAAGATATTTATAATCCAACGAGTGCGATTTTCCTCATCAAAATCGTTCTTAATTTCAAATGAAAGCCCCACATGACCAAAGTATTTACCACTCTACAGGTATTCAGTTTCTTGAGTTCGGAATACATCGATTTAGTTTTTAAGGTAACATCCTGGCTCTATTTAATAGAACAAGTAACTTATTAAATAAAAAAAATTAATATTCTTCCAAATATATTGAATAAATTATTCTTAAAGGCGCAACATCAATATCAATTAGAAAATTATTTTTCTCTCTATTTTTAAAGATATTTTTACACAGTATTTTCAAATGCCAAAAAATCTGATATTTGTTTAACAACGTAGAACATTTTCCGTTTTATTACTTGACCAGATTCGACGAGCGGAGTTAAGAACGGTAAAAGTGACCATATCAGGCGAACTGTAAATTTTGTTTAACACAATTAGCTGTGCCCTTTTAAGAATTTAAACAATTCGGAAAATATGTAAATGAAATTAACCAGACATCACGTATAAACGCACTATATTCTAGTTCTAGTTTTTCCACAAATTTTCAGAGTTGCTTCATGATCTCAAACAAATACAAGAATGGAAAATATCTGAGTTTCATTTCATTTTTCCAGTTTTTATATAAATACAAGAATGTCAAATACGAAAATATCGCATATCTCATCTTCTGAAACTAATAGAGTCGACCATCATTATAAAAAAAAAACGTGGAAGTGAACAAGTTAGATCATAACTCATTGATTAAAGCACACCATATTATAAAAATAGAAATAATTTTTATTTTCATGGAAAGAATGTAGATTTTGACGTTTTCATTCTGCCTGCTCTACAAAATCCCGACACAATCTTCGAAAATATGTAACTCCCTGTATGAAAAAATTCTAAAAATTACTGAATTCAAAATAATTTTACGTAAAGTTTGAAATTTTGTTAGTAATCAGGAATTCGCACGCTCTGAAATAAAATTGATTGACGTATGCGGTGAATCACGTAAAAATTTCGAAAATACATAACTGAAGGTACACAGGTCAGTTAAAGAACGTCTAGAAAAATGCGTCGTGTACTCAATTCTATAAATAAGCAGGACACAAAGAGACACATACGTAGTTACCTCCTTTAAGAACGCATCCCAAAATATTCTAACTATCCGCGAAGTATTAATAAAATGACTCACCGTTTTAAGACGGACGCCAATGAGTAGGTGGCACGTTCCAGACATTTTAAAAAGTACAGTTTCTTATGAATGTTACAATACAAAAATGTGTTTAATTACATGTACACACGACATAAATCAAACAAAACACAAGTTTACATTAAAAAAATTGGTGGCAGGCACATCACATATTTAGTCTAGGAGGAAATGTAACGTCCACATTTATTACGCCACCATTCTGTTATTCACAGACATTCTACGCACACGGTTTCTTACTTCTGACGGGGTTCGTTTCGCAGGGCTTAAACTGTAGGCCCTAGTTTCCTGTCGCATTTTAGGTTCGTACTCCAAAGCACGTCCATGTCCACCGATACACGGATAGTTTTCGATACGTCTTTCGCGACTTTTATGTAACTTCAACGCCGAAAACATGTGCATCGGTTTGAAATTGGTAACACCACTCTCATCGATTAAGATATGCGGCACCCGACCCGCAAGTACGCCCCTGGCAGCTTCTTTAGGAACAACTGCCTGAATGCCTTTCCTACTAATCAAAATCGGATGATCCACTCTTGAGCGTTGAATCAAGTAATCCTCGATGGCCAAGAAATTCTGTGTCTGGAATAACTTGAGAGGGATCTCTTTCGAATTTTTAATCGGATTGGGGTGGCTGATTAAAGCTGCGCTCTCCCTAACCAACTGTCGAATTCTTGGGTCGGCCCTACCACAATCCGGATTCTTTTTAATTCTTTGCAGTGCCGTTTTTAAAGAATAATCCCTTTCTGCCAGTTTTCTTATTATAATCAGTCGTTTTAATAAATCTAAGGATGCGCTATCGCTTGCCATGATGCTCACTTGCGATTCCAACATCAAAGCCATCAAGTTTTCGGAAACTTCCTGTAATCCTAAAGCCTTGGCCAAACCAACTGCTTCGGCCACAAAGTCTTTAACTTCATAATCCTGCGAATTCAAAACGAATTCTTCTAAAGATTCTTCAGCCAGTTCTTTGATCGCATAAATTATGCACGCCTGAAGAGATTCTATGGAAGCTATCTCAGTCTTGACATGGTCGATTTCGTCTTTTGCGTACTCAATTACTGTATAGACGAAATCAGGGCAGACTTTGCATATTTTCTTGAACGGCGGGCTCATAATGTCCCCGTCCCTTTCTAATACTTCCAGCATTTTATCTACTATAACGCTATCATCCTCCTTCCCAATCAGATTAATAGCCGACTTTAATGTTTCAATTTTGTTCTCCCTTACGATTTGCGTTAATTCCTTAAAAATCGACGTACAAATCTCATTTCTATCAGCTGGGGTGTTCATAAGCGTGCAAAGCTCTTCTAACAGAAAATCGTTGTCTTTTACTATCTCACAGAGAATTTGCCCCATGGCATTTAGTACAAGGGCTTGATCCCTAGGTCTTTTCTTGAAGATGTTGTTGGCAGCGACCACCGCACTCTTTAATGTTATTTTTAAAGTTTCACTGCATTTGAAAAACCTCTCATCTGCCTCAGTTACAAAAGTTGTCCCATAAATCATAGTAGGGTTGCTTATGTTCTGAACGTTGATGCTATTTCTTTCTCGAAACACGGATGCTCTGCGCGTTAATGTCAGAAGTATTTCGGAAAGTTTGTAAACTTTATCCTCGTCGCCGGTTATTGTCAAGGACACTTCGTTTGCGTCAGCTAAATTTACGTATGTCACTGAGTCATCCTCTAAACAAATCGTCAACTTACGCAACTCCTCCAACTTCTGTTGAAGTGAGAACTTCTTTTTTTCTACGTTTTCGATGACCTCATCCATGCCGTCGTCAATGCGCTTCATGTCAAGTCTCTCCGATTCATTTTGCATCTCCTTCATCTCTTCAACTTCAAGGTTTTCTTTCGATATTTCCACTGCCGGTTCTGTCTCGATGCAATTTGCATTAATTAAAGTGACCTGCGTGTCCTCTGCAATGACTTGAGGCTCTTCTTTTTCTTCTGTTTTCTGTTCCTTCTGCGCCTCAGCGTCGTTCTTTACGACCTTTTTAACTTTCTTCTTTTTAACTTTTTTCGGTTTCGGTTCTTCGTTGTGAATTCCATTTTCCTGCGAACTTATTTTAGGCACGGGTTTTGGTCTCTCCTCGGGATTCGTAGTGAATGTTAACTGTCCATCAGCAGTAATCGTTGAATCTGTTGGCAGAAACATTGGTTTTTGTTTATCGTCATCGCCCATGATTAACCCTGTTATTAAAGTCGGTTTATTATTCATGTTGATGGTTATGCCCGGTGCATATTCCAAACCAAATTCGTTTTCTACAGTTTGGCCTGGTACAAAGACCTCACCATCATCTGTTTTAATCATTTGGCCTGCTATGAAGCATTCCTTGCCCGATGAAAGTGTTACTTTGACGCCGGAAACGAAGCATTTCGTTTTGTCTTCGTTATCACTCGCTTTAATTTCACAAGGCGTTGCGTTACCCATGCATTTTATTATTTCTGGTATTTCCGTCATCGTCGGTAATTGATTAATCGCCTCCGGGCCGTTTTTCATAATCCGCTCGGATACATTCTTAGTTATTTCAAAATCTTCAACTTCCATACCTATATGTTCTTCACTTACGGGTTCAAATATGGTTGAAATCACTTTCTTTGCGTCCACTTCAAACTTCTTCCAATCAAGATTCTGAATGCTCTCACTTACCATGTCATTCCACTCCACTGTGCCTTCCCCGTGTTGCTTCTTGCGCTTAGAGATAATATTCATTAATTCTATCTCCCATTCGTCGAGCTCTCGTTCTTTCGCCTCGAAGATTTGGGCAAGACTCATGGTATACTTGCCATGGTGATGAAACTTTTCTTCTTCCTCGGACGTTTCTCCTTCGCCATTATATAAAGGTCCATCTGGTGTATACGTTTGCAGTTCGACTGGGATCTTTTTGAAATTCTTTAGTTTTATCAAAATTTTGTTATTCGTCTGCGAAATTAAAACATCTATAATATCACCGTTGCGTATAGCCAATTCATATTCGGCAGCTAAAACTAAGTTATTCTTTTTGTGTTCGATCGTGTAAACAAATTTACCGCCGTTGGTTTTCGTCTTTAAAACATCCCCTAAAATTTTATGGTTTTCATTTTCCGGATCTAAAACTGGCGTAAGGTAATTGTAACCTTTCATTGGGACGTGTTGAACTTGACCGTAATCCTTCGCTTTTTTCGAACGTTTTCTTTTGTGATTGAACAAGACGGGTATGTACCGTTGTATTTTGGGGCCCAAGAGCCATTTCCCCGTGATTTTAAATGTTCGCAGGGCATCTTTCGGCGTTTGTGGTTTCAGCAACGGTAAATAAAAGTTCCTGGTGAATATTCTACTAGCACCGGTAATTTTACAGAATGACAATATGTAATTCATTTTTAATTGATTTTTTTTTCTGTAATGAAACAATTGGTTTATTTATTTTTCTTTATTAATTTTAATAATTAAATTCTACACAGTTCCACAATTAATAGTAACTAAATTACTATTCTACAAATAGTTACTGTTTAACAATTTGTTTTTAGTTTCGTTTACAATTTAATTTTTTGTTTGGTTACAGCTTAATATCTAAGAAAATTAGAGCCGCCGATATTTTTATTGCAGTTAACTAATTTTTATTATCGATTTAATTGAACTAAAACAGAATTAAGTTCGTTTTCGTATCGAATCGACCGTAGTACGCGCGCTTAACCGACGCACACTACACTACTGAGCCGCCGTCGCGACGCCTCACACGCGGCCAAAACCGATACTGCCCGACTTGAAGTCATTGAAACCGAATGCACTGAGCGCGTTCATAACCTTAAGCTTCCTGGTGCTGTTCCTCGCGTTCTCCAAAATACGTTTCGTTTGTTCATTATCGAAAAACGTACCCTTATTAATGCTGTCCTCGAATTCTATCAATTTGGAGCTCTTAACTACGGGTTCCATGGGCGTGTAAGGGGCTGGAGTTTCAAATACCATGCTCCTGCATTTTCTCCGAATATTCAAGCGCAACGAATCCACCTGACGTTCTTCCTCGCGAATCTTGGACTCCATTCTATCTTTAGCCCGTTTCTTCTCCATCTCCTCCATTTCGCGCATTTTTTCCTGGAACAAAATCAAAGGATCTTCCCGTGGTTGTCGCTGTGGTCTAAACTGCTCCCCGCCTTTCTTTTCTTTCTTCTTTTCCTTCTTTTTCACCACTTTTTTCTTTGTAATTGTAGTTTCTTCCGTCTTCGATTCCATTCCTAACGAGACTTTTTCGGTATTAGATCGTACACAGGCTTCTAACTCTTTGGATGCTCCAAAACTGGACCTCTGTAATATTACACTCGTCTATCAGAATTAGATCGATCAACGATAGCCCCCCCACGACCAATCCTGTAGTGTAGGCGGGTTCGTTATCACCAAAAACGGTGATATCTGGCATTCACCCAGACCTCCTGATTCGTCCTCCTCTACCTGCCTGGAACGAAAGCTTCATTCCCTTCGATCTTGACTGATTGCCCAGTTACGAAGTACATTCCGCCGTTGATATTTTTACCGTCGACCCAGATATATTTTGCAACTTGCATTACTTGACGACGATAAAAATTTCTATTACCACACTATCGCAATTGGCAACGCTTTTTTAACTTGTTTACGCCTTCGTCTATATAACACCTGAATGATTAAAAAAGAAAAACTTTCCGAATTATCAGAATCTCTTAGCTTCACATATATACATTTGCTTTGGCCTAACACATTCCGTTCCTAAAGTGACCCTTCGAGTAAGTATCAAAGAACAAAAAAAGACTAAAATAATATACTGATCAGTTTTCATAAATGAATCAATAAGTGCCAATATGTCACATGAAATTTAAGTGCTCTGATATGTATGAGTTGACTAGGACAATCATGACGTAGAAAAAGTACGATACAATTAAATGATAGGGCTAGAAAAAGATGCATTGAAGACATGTAAAAATGGGAGACTAGTTATCTAAGATGCGTGATACAAAATTATACCTAATTATTTTTTTTTATCAAGTGCCGTTTGAAGATGAGTTCTAATACACGGATCTCCAACTTCTATACCGACTAAACCCTAGTCTGCTAAAAGAAGACGAGTAGTAAGAGGAAGTCGTTCTGTAAGTGTTTTTGTACTGCAACGATTCTAACCAATTTATTTTGGGTCGAGGATTATGTAGATACCGTTTGTAATCTACAAAGAAATTTCCGTTTTTAATACTTTTCTCCCATTCTGCTAATTTGTCGCTTTTTTTAACTGGCTCTAAGGGTACGTACTTAGGAGGAGGTGGTATATTGGCGAATATTTTTTTGGCTAGCATAATAATTTCTCTTCGCTTCCGATTGATCCCCATTTCTTCTTGCGCCTTCTTATCCGCCATCTTTTTCACTCTCTCCTTTTCTTGTTGTATAGTATCTTTTTCCTGTATAATTGGAGCTTCGATTATTCTAGGTTTTCTGGGCACTCTAGGAACTGAGGGAGGTTTTTCCGCGGGAGCTGGCGTTGGAGCTGGCTCCACGGCCTTTCTCCTTGATGCCCTTTCTCTTCTTTTAATCATCATTTCAGGTGGTGGTTGTGGACGTTTCGGTCGTTCATATTTAAATTCAGGCTCTTTTCGAGGAGGCGGTTTTACAACTGGTTGCTCCACTACCACTTCCT
The DNA here is from genome assembly GCA_039766575.1 of Serrognathus titanus. Classification (NCBI taxonomy): domain Eukaryota; kingdom Metazoa; phylum Arthropoda; class Insecta; order Coleoptera; family Lucanidae; genus Serrognathus; species Serrognathus titanus. The sequence continues at coordinate 67,535,781 of CM077911.1, forward strand.
CTTCTTCCTCCTCTTCTTCTTCCTCTTCTTCCTCTTCTTCCTCTTCTTCCTCCTTCTCCTCCTTCTTCTCTTCCTCCTCCTTCTCCTCCTCCTCCTCCTCCTCTTCCTCCTCCTCCTCTTCCTCCTTCTTCTCCTCCTTCTTCTCTTCCTCTACTGCTACTTTCGCTTCTTTTTTTACTACAGCTACTTTCGGCTTTACCTCCACCTCTTCTTCTACCTCTTCTTCGGATTCCGTTGTTTCCTCGGACTCTGTTGTTTCTTCAGACTCTGTTGTTTCTTCGGATTCTGTTGAAGATGTTGATGGAGTACGACCTACAACTACATCGTCTTCCATTTCCGTGAATTGTAATTCTCCTTTATCAGTTATCGCTGCTTCTCCTGGCAAAAACATTGGTTTTTCAGGATCGTCGCCCATAACCAGCCCAGGAAGGAGAGTAGGTTCACCGTCCATCATTATAGTAAATCCAGGTGTATATTCATATTCTCCTTTGTCATTGAGAATGGTTTGACCTGGAACAAAGATTTCACCTTCGTCACCTTTGACCATCTGACCAGTAACGAAGCGTTCTTTTCCACTTTCTAGCTGTAGAGTCACACCAGAGACTTCTGCTAATTCTCCAAATTTTCCTTGGGGCATAATTTTTACAAGTTCTGGAATTTCAGCCATGACAGGTAATTTATCGAGTACCTCCGGACCTGCGTTTTTCAACTTGTCAATAACATTCTTCGTTTTATCCATATCATCAACAGCCATTGGAATTGGTTCATCTTCGACCGGTTGGTTTACTTCCTCCACGATTTGTTTGGCGTCTTCTTCAAATCTATCCCAATCCATATTTTCAGCAGCAGCTGCCATTATAGCCTTCCAGTCTAAAGTACCTTCACCCTTATGTTTTCTCCTGCGCCTATTCGCCAAACGCATCATTTCAAGTTCCCATTCTTCTACTCCCGATTCTTTAGCTTCAAAAAGTCTAGCTAGGGACATAGTCTCTTTACCGTGATGATGATATTCTTCTACTTCTTTCTTTGTCCAACCTTCACCCCTGTACATAGGTGCTTGACCATCGTAATTTACAAGAGGAAGAGTAACTTTCACGCCGTTTGAGAGCACCACGACGATTTTTTCACTTCTTTGCGCCATTATTACATCCACAATATTTCGTTCTCTTATAGCTCTTTCCATTTCGTGCGTAACAACCAACGTGCAATCTTTATCTGGTATGTAATATGAATAGACTTGGCCTTTTCCTGGAGATTTTGTGTTCAGTAATTCCTGTAGTTCAATATGGTACTCCATATCAACATCGAAAAACGGCATTAAATATTTCCCATTGGCACGTCTCCTCTGCCTCTTCTTCACGAGCCCTCTGATCCTATATTTTCGACGTTGCACACGCACAGAATGTTCCTCCAAAACGGGGATGTAGTGCTCGATTCTGGAACCGAGTAAATTCTTTCCGGTGATGATATATCTGCGTAAAGCATCTTTCGGGGAAAGCGGTTTGAGCAAAGGTAGATAAAAATTCCTTTGAAAAAGTTTGCTGGCCCTTGTGATCCGGCACAGCTGTAACATAGCATTCAAGGGCATTTTGAAAAAATTTCACTTTTTAATGGCGAGAGTGGAATTAACCAAGGAAACGCACTTTTGTGTATCTACTGCGGAACAGCACAACTACTAGGTTCACTAAGTTCTTACTTTCGCACTGAGAGTTATTTTCGACAAAAATTTACGCGTAAAAACTCACAAAACGACCGCGATGGAAGGAAAATCCATAGGGTCAAGACTCGTTCGTTCGTGGACGTCTCGGAGCACTTTGGGCGCGCCTACAAAGAACAAAAAATAAAACGGTGGGGGATTTGTCATTCAGTGATTTATTCAGGATGAATTTCGCTCCGGTGATGCATGAAATGTCAGAGCTCGAAGCATCTGACTGACAAACAACTAAATTACCGCTGAATGTTAAAACTCTATTGATACAAGTGGTTACCTAACGGCCAAGAAGCTTTTTTTATTCATGACGACATATTCGAGTTGCTATGAAAAGATTTATGTACTTAATTTTGTTTCATATGGAATTAGCCTAGCCTTAAAGTTCCTAGATGTGTTGTTACGTAAAAGCAAAATTAACTATATTCTAATAATGACCTAGTGACAGTTCCTGCGTACAAGTTACGTAAGTAGTTACACAAAAATCCACGCATACATGTTTATCATGAATTGTGTTAATCTGAAAAGGCAAATTTTATTAAGCCAAAAGTAATGCAAGAGAATTGTCCGATATTTATGGGTTAACCCTCGTAATACTTATTAATGTTTACAGTCAATGCTTCATAAATTAGATAACGACAAGTAATTTAAAAAGTGGAATAAATAGTTAATATATACTGTAGAATTACCGCTAGTTTTTCGATTATAATGTACTGATTGCGTTATAATCACAAAACGCGTGGAGGGGCGGTGTTAAAACTATTATAAACCACTTTTATTAATCACTATTTCAGGAGACTATCCATATATTCGGAAGTGGATGCTTTTTGAAATCGGGAGGCTTAAAAAAAATATGTTATTATTGAAGTTAATGTTAAGATGAACTGTTCTAACTAGAACGATCAGTTAAGTACGTGTCTGATCTAATTATTGAAATAAGCAAACTAAATACTTCCTCCTGCTCCGTTGACCCAAATTTAATTAACCCGTTTTTTCTAACTTTTAAAAGCCTACGCAATGTCTGATTTATTTTTGAAGCGTCCTTAACATTTTCGCCGGACATGCCTTAAATGACTCTATGGAAAGTATCTGGACAAGTTCCAGGATAAAGTAAGCATCATTTATCATTCAGCATTTAACATTGTTAACTGTTTAAAGCGATTAATTAATAAATTTCAGCAAAGTTGCAAAGTGTCGGAGTGATCGTTCTCATATGTATTTTCAAAAATGTAGCAAATTTTATTGCGTAGCAGGAAACAAAGATATTGATGGAAAGAAAATGATGTGTTTACAACCTTTTATATTCGTACTTTTAATAGCAGCAGTTCATAGTTTTCTTGAAATAAATTTAAAAAAAATAGTCAAATCTCTGGGCTTGTCTTCATTTGATTTTAATGTAATCCATTGCTGGAGCTTCCCAAAATTGTGTTCTGTTGCGCATAATTTTTTAAGTAAAAATGAACTAATACAAAAGTGTTTTTGTTGCTTAAAATTTTATGTATGTACACCGAGAAAGAAAAACACTGTCTCATCAATGCACTTTTAAGTCACGATGTAAAGGGTGAACAAACAGGTGCTGAATTTTATTTCATGTTTTTATTTTGTGTTTGTTTATCTGCTTACTGGTTTGATTGTCCGTTTACTTTTTTTTATAATGATAGAATTTAACATTTACAGGAAGACATTACCTTTCTTTCTCTGTATACTTTCACTAGGAATAAGTTCCAGATCAACCACGAAGAGAAGTTTTACGTTTTATATTTAGTATTAAAAAAGAGAATCAAATAGAAACAAACAACCGTACAAAAAAGATATGAAACAATTCTGCAAGATAAAATTATTGACATGATTATCAGAGAGGAAATTTTTCTAGACCACGCAGAATGAGAGTGGCAGAGGCAGCACCAATGAATTCATACTTTCTCAACGCAGCATTTTTGGCGCTATGTTGCTGGACGATCGACATTGGATGTCGAATTCTGGGCGGGATATATCTGCTAGTCGTCTAAATTCCTTTCGTAATTATGAATTCCTATTTAAAATACAAGGAAATATAAAGGAACTTGGAAAGGTCCAATTGGAAGAACTGTAAACCAAATTAATCACGTTGTCATGCAAGACTGTTACAAGAAACATATCATAAATATGGGAGCATACAGAGTAGCGGAAATGGATACTGATCATTATTATAAACAAAAACCTTATACAGCTGCGGACAAAAAGTAAAGTCATACAAACATGTCATTTGGAATGACGCAATGTCCAGAATTTTCTATCCGCAACTGTACATTGTTATAGCCTTTAAATGGTATCGATTATCTTATTGGAAAGTTATTTTTAAATTGATAAGAAACAAATCACTTAAATCTCTTGTTAAAGTTACACAGAATTAAAACATATCTTAAGTAGATGCAATTTACAGCGTGATGCGTGAGATTTCATGAATTTCACAGAGTGAATGTAAGATTTCATGCACAAACGTGCTTCAGAGCGAATCCTGCTTTCAATTTTTGTATGGTTGGCACAAAGTTGCCAATCTTCTGAGTCCGAAATTGATTGGTAAAAAAGTGCCTTTTGATTATCAAAAGTCCCGTTTGTAAAATGGAATTTAATTTTACTAGAAAGAATAAAACCTTAAAACCTTTACTAGAATTAACAAAAATATTTCATTTAAAAAAAACAAGAAATATTTATTAATAAGATTATTAGGGCGGTTGTTCTTACCTCCGACATAAATTTATAAATCTTTCAATGTGGTAACAACAAATAAATAAATATGCATATAACTAAAATATAACTTAAACTTCATTGCTTATTTTTGGGAAATTCCTTCAAATGAATAAGAATTTCCTTTCTCCAACGTCAAATAAAAATAGAAATGGTTAATTTCCTCTGATTGACAATATTGCCTTATAGCAATAGATTTATCTTGTAGATGGCAATTGGCACTGTTCATTTCTTCGCTATTCTTGGTCTTTTTAGAACAATAGTTATACTTTACTTATTACCTTTTTATCTTTTGATATTTTGTTTTTACAGAGCTGTCTAAATTTCTCAAAATTTTATGTAAATTCCATTTAACGATTAGATAGCAAGAATGACAAAATGAAGCCAAAAGAATCAAAATTTTATTTTTGGGTTTGGAAGTAGGATTCGGACGCATGAAGAAGTTCCTATTCGATTGATTGGTACTCGAGGACTTATTGAAAGGCCAACAAGATCTCCCGATTTAGCCCCTTTGGATTATTTCCTCTAGGGTTATTTAAAAGCCAAAATTTATTTTAATAAACCTCAAAAAATTGAGGAGCTAAAGCAGAGAATTCGACAAGAAATTCACTCAATCACCCCTGAATCAATATTCCACAAGCGTTTGCCTCAACGTTAATGGACAGCAATTTGAACATTTAATTTAATTTTACTATTGTTTTACTTAAAAAGAAAATTCTTCAGTTTGATGATACTTCGTTCGAATACATTCCTGTTGAATATTTCAGTTATTTATTGACCGATTTTAAAAAAGTTCTATTTATTATATTCAGCATAGAAAAGGCTATTAAACGAAATATCACATTTGCTATTTAAATTTATAAAATTGGAGTTGCTAACGCTTAGGGATTGAGGGGTAAGGGGTTGAAAATTACATCTTTAAATGATAATTTAAAAATAAGAATTCGACGTGTCCGTGCATTTTTCTGAAACATTTTTCTGAACCATTTTACAGAATTTATCCGTTACTTTCTGGTAATACTCTATACAGCGTACTCATTTTAGCAAGAATACTAATCATTACCACTTAAATGGTTTTATCAGAAATCTGGTTATTTTCTGTAAAAATTTAGGATAATTGAAAATTCACGCGGTGCAAGCAAGAAGTAAAAAGTAAAATGACAGTGCAACTATTTTGATTACATCACGTGTGTAAAAGTAAGACAAAAGTGCGCGGTGAGTGAATAGAGTGAGCGCGCAGAAATTACCGAATTCAGCAAGATATTCTAATTCTATGATGATGATGATTAGTAGGCATACCAACCGTTGGTGTAAATTTAATGATTTTGTTTATCAAATTCGATGACTTCGAGTTAAAATTTCAGGCGATTTTTAGTAAATTCATGCATACCGTTTATTATTATTGTTTATTATTATTGTTTATTATTATTATATTATTAATTTAGTAATTTCGTAGGGCTGTCGAATGGCTTAGCGGTTAGCATAGTCTTGTTTGGAAGTCGTGTCGCTCGACAATGTGGGTTAGAATCCCACCAGGTCCATGAATGTGTTTGTGCGGTTTAATGACTTAAGCCTAGTTCTCTTTACATCCGATATCCGACATCTGATGTATCTCAAACGGAGGTAAAAAATTGTTCGTTCGCCGATGTCTGAATTTTGTTTGCCTTATCTAAAAGTCTCACTTTTTGTAGTAGTCTTTTCTGCCGTCTATTCTTAATAAATGCCAAGAATATTTTCGTGGTTTCTTTTCATTTTTATTTTTTATTAGTAACATAATTAATTAATTAGCAACATAATTAGCATTAAAATTACCGATGCCCAAAGCTATTCTATTTTACATAGAATAATTATTCCTAACTTTGAGAGATGATAGAGGACATCGAATTAAACATTTTTAAATAATTTCCGGAAAAAGAATCGGTATACTTCGTGCGTTGAGAATAGCGACAATAAGTTTGAACAGTTCTTCTAATTAAATGTACATTTTTTAAATTTTATTATAGTCAGTAAAAATAAATAATGTAATAATAATAATTATCTCGAAAAGAAGGAATTTCAGGAAATTATTTTATTAGAAAAACATGCTTAATTCGATGCCCTCTGAAGGTTAGGAATTGTTATTCTGAAACAGCCTGTACAATATGACCTTCCGTATGGGTGTTGAAGTAAAATTTCCTTATTGTGTTTTACTTGCCCCGGTATTCTACAAAAAATAAAAAATAAAATAAACATACTTGATGAATTTTGATTTTAGACGCTCCCTACACAACCTAGGTCTTAAACAAATACTTTTGGTAAAAAAGTGGAAGCTTCTGGATGTTTTATTCTAAATACTTTTGGATTTTGAAACTTGCGCGCGTATTATATTATTTGGCCAGGCCCCCAAGGTCCCACTCACCGTCGCCAAAGGCCAATTTAATTCTCGCGTTTTCAAATTCAATATGACAGTTATTAGCGTGCCTTCATTTTATTGCTACAAGATGTCACTGGTAGACAAAATGGCTCCGACAAAAATGATTACAAATAAATCATAAAATGCGATGTTATCGTAATGCTACATAACATAAATCCATCACGATCTAACAAAGATAATTTTCTGTTCAATCTTTTTCATCATTCCGCATCCATCATACAAAATACTGAATTAAAAAGCACCCATTTAAAAGCAATTGATGAATTCGCCGTTGCGCCACACGCGGCCATTTATAAAAGATCCGCCAGTTTTCAGAAATGTGCATTAACTGCAATAATAAAAATTCTAAACTGTCTCTACTGATTAATGTAAATACTATGCTATAAATAACAGATATATGTTTCAGTTATACCAATTTCACCTAAAATATTTATTTTATTATTCACACAAGTGATTTCTTAAATAATCATTTCGTAAATTCCCTAGATTTTATATAGTTTTTACATTAATTTAATTTTCTTTATGTCAAAAGAATTTTCTTAATTTTATACCGATTGTACTCTGCAAGAACATTGATGAACTTAAACGTTGCGAGACAAAGCGACCGAAATAGTTGGCAGCACTTTTTTTAGTGTATTTTTCATTTTAATGTTTATGTAGGTTATAATAACACACACCAAGCATTGACAATTACTTATTAACAAGTTGTCAGTGGCGTTCCAATTATACTTTGTTTCTTCCGTGTTATTCAAGACTTTACCACTATAATCAGTGCTACCAAGTATTTCAGTAATTTTTTATGAAGGTTCGTATAATTTTTCTCGCCAACAATACAGAGAGTTCGAAATTGATTGTCCTGATCCTAGACTGCTTTCCACGAGCTTAATATCGATATTTACATCCAAATATTAAAATGAAGTTAGCAACATAGGGAGATCTGGGGAAGTTACTAGATATCTCAAGATTTTGTTGACAGTTCATTGCTGTTCTATCATGAAAAATGGTTTATTTCAAACAATAATTATGTAAATAAAATCTTTATTAATTAAGTTAGATTTGGATGTAAATTTCAAGAATGTTTTATGCACGTTAGTGTTTTTCGTTCTAACTTTCATGTGGTAGATGTAAATATTGATACCAAGCTCACGGAAAGTAGTGTAGGATCAGGACAATCAATTTCGATCTCCCTGTATTTTGGCTATTGAATTTCTTATAAATTTTGTGGGTATTCTTTTCTTCTGTGCCAGAGAAATTGGTTTGTGTTTATTATCAATAATAAAAGTGTTATTTGATCGTTACTGCGATCTTATAAATCTTATTACAAAAGCAAACACAAGTATAACCATTTCATTATTTACACTAATTTTTGAAAATATTTAATTAATTCAATGAAGTGAGTGTTTTCCATATTTGGTTCTGATATAACTTTTAAAGAATTATTCTTGCTTTCGTGACTTTAATGATATTTTAAGTTAATTATTCAGTTCAGACCTTTTTACGAGAGATTATTGGCAACACTGCCAATCATTAACTATAAACGTTGTGATAATGCTTGATCTCACTGTGCCCCACGGGGATGAAGCTTTATAAGATGACCTCGCAGCAAAGTAGACAAGGATAGGTTGAGGCATCCATCCAAGAGGAATACTGAGGCAAGGGGAAATGTTCCAACTTCAAGTCTGATTACCAACTGTTCTGTGCTGTGTCCTGTGCTTCCTGCATTCTCGATTGATATCAGCATGTGCGTGAAATGGCGAATACCTATTAACTTTAACTCATATTTGTAACAAGGATGAATCCTTCATCACGTGATTATTATAGCGTTTTCGATTGACTCCTCCAAAGCACTCGGAGAGTATCTCCATCCTCTGTTATTACATGAGGTTAAAACAAGATGAAGATATTCAGAAAGTGCTCTTGCTCTGAAACAGTCAGTCGAAAACGTTATTAGATGCAACGGTAGTCACTCTTATGTTATTATCAATTACTCTTCATCTACGGCGAATTTTACTGCTTAATACATTATTGGTTGCCTCTTACCAGGGTTGCCAATGTGGGCGATTTATCGCTGTTTGGGCAATTTTTAGGTAAAACTTGGCCACCAAAAATTTTCTTTGGTCCATTTAAAATGCATTAGTGGGCAATTCTTTCTTTTGAATTTAGCGATTAAAAATTTTTATCTTCCATATAAAACTTTCGCATTGGGAGATTTCACTCTGAAATGTTGGCGACAATACGTTTGACAAAGTTGGCAACTCTGTCTCTTGCCGCCATTCAGAATTCGAGAAAGTGCAGATGCGGAGTGTTTTGTGGTAGGAATTTCTAAGAATATTTAATACTTTCAACATTAGCGTCTTTCAGTAAGTAAGAAAATTCATAAATATTTCTGTTACGCTAATTATTAGGCCCTTAGTAGGTATTTAACGGTAAAGAATGCTTGGTTTAATTATGACTTAACCTAACTAACAAATAGTAGTAGAAGGAAGGTTGTAATGTCCTAACAAATAACATGCAGCAGAGATTTCTTTTTGTAGATCCTAAAACTGGGTGTAATTTTTGGTATGTACTTAAAAAATAATCATTTCGTAAACTCTGTAAAACTTGCAATTGCTATAGCTGGTCTCTTAATTTAAAAGAGTAAAAGTATGTAACATACTTTTACGAATTTCATTATTAAAGACTTAGGAAGTTACAAACATTGTATCTATATGAACTATACAAGTCATTACAAAGTCAAGTCTTGAAACCGCAGGATTACCAAATTATATTTTAACGAAAATTGAATTTCTGGTTTATGTATAAATAGCGGGTAATACATGGTGATAGTGATCTTTGCGGTGAGATTTTTAATACCTTCCTGACTGGCTACTTCGAGTCAAAACTCGCCCATGTAGTCACACTTAGTACCTAAATTAATGTAAGTGCAAACATAAGTCACCTCATGACCCGTGACCAGTCACAAAAGTACAAGTATACTTGTGACCAGTCTTAAATTCTAATTCTAAAGAAAGTATTAATGTCTTTGTGGTTTGTAGAAAATAATCATTTGTTCAGTAAAATGGTTGAGAACATGGTTTAAGAGACCAGTACTGACTTTCACCAACCTAATGAGGTTTCCCTTATTTTGGAGATTCATATAATGAAAGTTTAATGGCCAGTACTTTAGTAACTGATTAATTTTAATCTTTAGTTATTCCCATAGAAACATTGTCTTTATAATCGTAGTTGTAGAAATAAACCAACGGTTAAAGTTAATCAGTGACTAAAATACCAGCCTTAAGAGCAGATAGTGCAATTAACTGTGTTTCCTCAGATTATTATGAAATACTGCTTTTGATATCAAGGACATAAAATTTCGAAAATAAAATTTGTACATTTATTTAATTTAATCTACTAATTTACTGTTATATCAATTCAATCATTTTAGTTATGGTTTTGATCATAACATTCTAATAAAAATGTTCATAATTAATAAAGATATTTTTTTTTAACTTCGAGTGTAACCATTTGAAAAGAAAGTTAAAATTTGGTTAACAGATTTTTCAAACGCTGAGAAGTGTAAAAAAGAAGTAACTACGAATTTGTTGTAAAAATTTGCGTAATGGAGAAGTTTACAATTTCTATTTTATTTTAAGAAAGATCAATTAAAGCAGGTTGATGTAAGACTGTGAAAGAATAATTAAAATATCTTAAAAAATTACCGAATTATAAGATTCAAAATTTCGTTTCCAAGTGACGTGGCATCTTTTCTTCTATTCGGCAATTTATCACTTGACGCTTTACAAATTCTACTTCCATTTTAATGCAAATACATAGTGAAAAGTTTAGATCGCGACATCTTCCAATCGAAACCGACTTGCAACAAAATTTTTAAAGCAAATACATAGGTAATAAATAACGTAAAACACGTGCCAAATTGAATGAATGTTAACTTTATGTACTTGTGTAACAGAGTAGCCCATAGTGGCGATCAGCTTTGCGAAGAAGTGACGTCACAAGCGAGTCATTCCTGCTTAAAACATGACAAGCCTATTCACCAGTCTGACATTTTTGGTCTATATTTTACTATTATTTAAGAAAATTTTCTATTTCGAAGAAACTTCTCCATTGCACACTATTATTTATAATTAAAGCACTTTCTTGTGTGTTAAAAATTATTACAAAATTACAATTGACACTCTGTAAAATTGATATAAATGTCGACGTTTCGCTGAACATTTCACAGCTTCCTCAGGCTAAATAATTATTAATACCACTAAAAAATGCAGTATCCTATTTATTTCAATATTAGTTTTTATGAAAATATTTCACACAATTTTCATTTAATATTTTAATTTTCAGAAGTGCTGCTATCTTAAATTTTGTAAATCATGAACATGTAAGTTTCTCTTCCTTTTTATTTCTCGCTATGTAAATAATTTTTTCTGCTTTGTTTACGAAATTAACGTTAAAGGTTGTTTTTGTATGTAAAAAGTATGTCCTTGTTTTGTATGCACACATCACTTTCACTTCTTCTCTGTCTATAGTTGCGCGTTACTCAAATATTTTGGACGCTTAATGTGCTTCCATATGCAATTTTAAACGATAATGTAAGTGTGTAATAAATTTTGTGTATTTTTAGGCAAAATTATTTACTATTTTCTGATCTTCCTGACCAAATCGAGAGGGTGAGTTACTTTAAATTGCTCTATAAATAACCTTATTCATTTCAGGGTAAACAACATTATACATTTTGAAACAAAAATTTTCATTTTCATAAGATATCCTAAAAATAGAGTAGTCTGCATATCCATTCAGGCAATACAACTCTTCGGTCACCTTTCAGTTCTATTTCCTGTGTTATACAATCTTCTAAGACAGGCATTCGTTCATAATTCTTAAGTTTAATATTTTAAATTATTCTCCAAACTGTAAATTACTGTTCACTTCCGATAGGTACCATTAAACTCTTTAGGATACCGTTTTCTAGAAAGAAGAATGAATTTGAAAAAGTCAATTAAATTTGAGGTTTGGTGCAACCATGAGATTCAATTCCTTTATTTACCTTGGAAGTCAAAAAGTCTTAAATAGTTTTAATTTTTTTTTTATGAAGAAAGTAAATGAGTTAATTTACCCTAAATATTACTATGTTTATTTGATTCATTAAAACAGAAAGATTAAAAGAAATTTAATACTTTAGATCTGAAAATTAGTTAAGAAAGCGATTAATTTAATTTAATTACGCATATCAGGTCATAAACTTATCGACAGTTAATTTTTATAATTGTTTCTAGAGGGAAATATATGACATATTCAAACCATTCGGATATGTAACAAAATTGTACATTCACCCATCAAACGGAACTGGAAAAATTTTCCTTGAGAACAAAGAGTAAGCATTTATTACCTTGCTAATTCAATTTAGAAAATATATTCTCCTTATAGGAGAGTTGAAGAGGCTTATGCTGCATTGAATGGTGCTCCACCATATTATCTAAAACTTTCTACTGCGTTGAACAACTCAAGCAACAACAGTTCACAGGACGAAGTAAGATCACAGAGCAACGGCAAAATGAATTACTACAATGATATTAATGATGATGATGATGATGTGATGACTGACATTGGACCTGTGCTTGTCAATGTAAATGGTATTCAAGTGAACACTTTAACAGCAGACGATGGAGAAATATATGTTCCTTTAATTGAGGTTAAGGAGCTCGGCTTTGAATTGTTTGATCCGAATAACATCCCCCGCAGACTTGATTACGATACGTATGTATAACACTATTTTTTTTTTACTAATAAGTACTCGAGAGTAGACTTACAGGCAACTAATTAAGGAATTCGAGATGTACTTAACAATAAAGGCCAGAAAGTTTATGATCCGGAGGAACTGTAAGGTATCTGATAGCATTCTCGATGCAACCATGCAAAAGTAATTAAACAAAATCCACTTCTTTCAAATTTTCTCATCGACAAATAATTTTAGGTTGAAACATCAAACTTTTAATATGAAAGTCCCAGCCTCTAGCGATTCTCGGAACACCAGTTTTGTACAAAACGAACGTAAAGTTAATGACAACAAGCCCCACAATCAATACAATGTGAAACAGTTTGATAACAAAAAGCCGGAAGCTGTTGACTTTAAACCACTTAGGAAACCGTATGTGAACAAAGATGTAGGTCAAAGAAAGTTTGACAGAGATAGAGAAACACCATCAGCAAACAACTATGAAAGACGAGGAACAAGCATGGGTCGTAATTATTTAAACAATGCAGAACACAAGGGCCAATCTGGTATGAGGAACCAACACAAATTTGAAGACAATTCGGCTGTGAAAAATACATCCACAAATTTGGTTTTACCTAAAAAAGAAAGTAATGCTTCACCTAAACTTGAATCTGATTTAGCAGAAACTGTTGAAACAATAGATGTAAAACAAGAAAGTGTTGAACAGAGTACAGTCTTTAGAAAAACGAAACCAACATATGATCAGATTGGTTTGAATTTGAACACTGAAGTAAAGGTGTGTTAATAAAATTACTTACTTTAAAGTAATCAGTGGAATGACATGGTTTAATTTAATTACAGGTGGAGGTCACGCATGTTGAATCTAAAACAAAATGCTGGGTTTGCCTAAAAGATCAAAAAGACATCATGTATGATATATTAGTAGAAACCAATTGTAATGCTAATGAAACTTCTGCCGGGCAGCCAGTAATAGGGAAAATTTGTGCAGCTGAGTTTTTAGGTGTGTGGTAAGTATGCAAATTTTGTATAACGTTAAACAAGAATATTGTGAAAACTGAAAGAAAATAACTTGACTTGAATTCGTCCTTTCAACGTCGACTAAAGTCAAATAACTTTTATAAGCATTAACTCATTCATTACATCACAGATGATTCAGAATTGGGACTTTTCCCGTGACCTCATTAAATATAATATTGTAGTCTTTAATATTCAATTTTAAAGCACATTTTGTTTCACAATTCATATTGATCGAACTGAAAATAGGATGGACCATAAATTTTAGGTATCGTGCTATCATTCTTAACATTCAGCCAACTGTAAAGGTTTTATATATTGATTTTGGTAACAAAAATACAGAACAGATAAAAGAAATTCGAGATTTGCCGGCCACTCTAAAATCAATTCCAGGCCAAGCTGTGTGCATTACATTCGATAACCCTCCAAGCACATTAGAAGTTGGAAGAGAATTGGAAATTATACCTAATAAGAAGGTACCTAATTTTTTTTGTATTCAAAAAGAGGCGAAACTTTTTTTCTTACAGCTTAGTGATGGTAGCTACGTTGTTACTGAAGCAATAGAAAGCAAAGTTAGTCCAATTTTAAGCGAGCTCGATGCTAAACCTTCAGGCACTCAATTAAATGCTGGCACTGTAGATTCTTCTAAAAGTGAAAGAGAAGTAGTTTTAAATTCTGTTAATCATTCAACAGGAACAATACCGAAAACCACAGCATTCAACAATGACAAGCTGAAAGTTAATTTGCCTGCTCCAGTATTAGAAGCAAAAAAAATGAGACGGTAAGTGTCAAGCAAAATTATATCACAGTTTTTATTTTTGTTTCATTAATAGATCTGTAATCGAATCATTGGGTAGCGAGGGCCAAATTCAATACACGGAAATTATTGATGATTCCACATTTCTAGCCTTCATTTTACCAACTGCTAACATTGAGGAACTCGCTGCTTTGGAAGAAATAGGAATCAACGCCAAGGCTGATAAGAATTTCGTGTAAGTTCTCACTTTTTCACAAAGTTATTTAATATCTTTACTTACCTTAATTAATTTAACTTTTAGTGCTAACATAGGTGATCTGATAGCTGTGCATTACGAGAAAGAAGACTCTTGGGTTCGTGGATTAGTAATCAACAAACGAAATGGCAAATACACAACGGCTTTAGTCGATTATGCCGTAGTAACACAACCCATTGAAATTTGCGCCCTAAATAAAAAATTCGTAGACATTCCGGAATTCTCATGCCTTTGCACTTGTAAGCCCGAAGTCATTGATTTAGTAAAAAAGGTTAACATCAAAATATTTATCGCTTCCTAGAAGTAACTCGTAAATTTCAGTTTAAAGGCGTAGATATTCCATGCAACATAATTGAAGCGGGCAAATTAAAACTTCAATTTGACAATGGGCCAACATGTGTCATTCATTGTGAAAAGTGGAATCCACTTGTAAGTGGCAAAAAGGAGAAAACACCATCACCATCTCCTACACTCAAACCTCTTCAGTCATCCAACAAAATTAAATCTGTCTTTACTGATCCTCCTCGGGTAAAAACTTTAAAACAAGGCGATGTGGTTATCATTGTAAGTAACACCAGCCAGAAATTGCTTGTTAGAACAAAGGAATGCAATTCGTTGCACAAGAGTATAGGAGAGGAAATTTCAAAATTAGAATGTGAGTTATTAAACAGTTTAATTTTATATTCGTAAAACTTGTTCCTTCTTCTGCAGCCCAGCCTTTGAAGGTGCCTCCAATTATAAACCAAATTGCTCTGTCAACTCATGAATCGAGCACTAATCTTTATAGGTGCATCATAAAATCCATTGATAATAAAATTGCAGAAGTAGACTTCATCGATTATGGTTTTCAAGATAGTGTCCCAGTATCCAATTTAAGAGAAATCAATGAAAGCTTAGCAACAAGGGATTCAACTTTAATACCTATAACATTGAAATCATTTGAGAATGTAGAATTTAGCATGGCAGCCCTAGAACTACTTGAAGAGTATTGTAATTCAAAAGCTAAATTCAATGCAGTAAGCATTTTTCTTTCGACAGCTTCTTTAACGTTTTTACTTGTATTGACTGTTTCAGGAAGTAATTTCTGAGCCAGGAGTATTTGATCTATTAAATGCAAAGAAAGAAAGTCTTTCAGATCAATTACTTTTACGTTCACGCAGTTCTACCCCTAACACAAAAGGTAATGGACTTTTTTAGCAAGTTTTCCTTTGCTCTTGCATTCTTCTTTTTAGTTTTCACGAAAACTGCGATGGGGAAAGCAACAGTATTTAATATAAAATAAGATTGATTGGAGGTGGAATTGTGACATTGTTAAAACTATATTTATAATATAAATTTGTTTTTTTTTATAGTGAACGTTAAAGTGTGCTTTGTCCAACTCAAAATAGTCGATAAAACGGAATTTTAACAGCAAGGGTAGATAAAGTACTTTAAGGCCTTGTTTATTCACTTTCAAGTAACTTTAACTTTCAGTTTATTTCCATGATAACAATTATTTATACAATTGTTACTATGACAATAAATCAGAAGATAAAGTTAATTGAAAGTGAATAAACCGGCCCTAATTTTGTTATTTAGGCCTTGTTTATTCACTTTCAAGTAACTTTAACCTTCAGTTTATTCCCATAGTAACAATTATTTGTACAATTGTTACTATGAAAATAAATCAGTAAATAAAGTTCACTGAAAGTGAATAAACTGACCCTTAAATTAATGAATATTACAACTTAACCATAGCAACAACCCACACTAGTTACTGGGATCATGATCATACAACGCGATTTTGACACATGATTGCTCTTTTTATTTTTCTGCGAAATTGTTTAAATTTTGTCTTTAACGTTCGCTATAAAAAAAATAGAATGTTACACATGATGGTAAAATTTAATTATCGACTCGTGAAAATTAAATTAAACGTTTTCACTCATCGATCAATTTTACCATCTTGTATAACAAATAACTATTATTTACTTTAATTTTGTTTATATGGTTAATCTTAAGCCATAGTTTTATAATTGCTTCTTCAAGTCATTTTTATGCTTTTTTTTTTCTTACGTTGGGCAATATTTTTATTCTTTTTTTTATTGTTTTTAATTTGTCTTAATTATGTAATAAACTACTTTTTCCTCATCTGTTTTCTTTTTTTTTTAATACTTAGCAGTCATTGATGCTAATACAAACTGTTTGTTAATAAACTGTTTCAATCCCACCACTGAATAAATTTAAAAATAAATTTCGCTATTTTTAAAAAGAGAAAGAAAATTAACTGCAGTTTAAAACTTTGATAAATTCATGCTTAATAGAAGACATTTTCTGTACTAAACATATTTTTAGGGGAATAAAGATACTATTATTATTATGTTTTAAATTTGAATTATGAGTATCTTTAAGCTTACAATAACACTATTGTCAGAGCTTTTTTGGACAATATTCAGTTTCTATTATTCCAAATAGTCATAAAAGATTGCCTTGTTTAACAGTCTTCTATACATTCATTGTATAATTTAATTACTTCTTTATTTTTACTTATTTTTAATTTTTCAGTATCATCAAAATCTTTGATAATAACATATCAAAATTTGACAGAGCCAAAGTTATCTTTGGGATCACACCAACTTCTTTCTATCAACACAGATGCCCTTAATAAAGGAAAAATGGTGTTCATAATTACTGATGAGAAAATCACACAAAGATTCCTCAGTTTGTCCGAAGAAATAAACGAATTTGCAGCAACTGATGACACTCCTTACTTTCCACAAACGAACGAGATTTGTCTGGCCCTTTTTGAAGGTTCATATGTCGGTATTAAACTGAATTAGAATAAAGTTTACTTTTTGCAGATGGCTGGTTTCGTGCTCAAGTGTCGACAGCAAATAAAACTTCAGACCTGTTTGATGTGTACTTTATCGATTTTGGAAATTCGCACAGAACTTCTTCAAAAGACATTAGGAAAATGCCCATAGAATATACAACAACACCTCCTATTGCTGTAAATTGCATTTTCCAAGGTAGATTTACATGAGAGTTGAGTTTCTTGAATTAAAAAAATTTCTTTCTGCAGAATTAATGACGAAGGAAGTAAAAGGACAACTCTTTTCAAGATTGCAAGAGTTGCTGGGTGTTAACACACCACACACTGTTGAAATAATAAATATAAAAGATAACGTTTATACCATTACAATACCATCGATTGTCCAAACTCTAAAGGCAGAAAGACTTCTTTAGTTATCATGTTAAAATTAACCAGTTTTTCATTGTTTTTATTTTAAAATCAAGAACTCTTCCGTTTTATGACTTTTAGTTTTCATTGCTTTTTATCGTTTTAGTTGTCTTTTTAAGAACTAAACTTTTATGTTCATTGAAAACTCTTTTCACAGCAAATAAAGAATAATTTACAAAATCGAGTATTTTTAAATTAAAAATTTTTAGTTTTTTATTGAATTTCTATGAGAAAAACAAAGGTGAAATAGATACAAATGTTCATTACATCAAATATGACATGCATATACACAAAGTCACATTATTTATAGTACAATAAATCCAATAACAAAAGTATAAATAAATTTGCTAGCAGTCATTCGTATTTAATGTATTCAAGAGAATCTCGAAGAACTTTCTGAAACAATAAACGAAATAATCTAAGTCATCTTAAGTATATTTCAAAGGAATTCATATTACGCCAGAGCTGAGCACTATTTGAGAAAAATACCAAGTTTTTACAATAAATAAACAAGTGAAAAAATAAGTTGATGTTTTATAACTTTTATGATTTACTCTTCATTAGCTCATTGGACGAACACTTGTGTAATAACAATAAAGCATTCCATCCAAACTGAAATTATATTTCATAACGCACAGTGTCAGTGGAAATACAATTAGAGTTTGCATCACCCCATTCTTACATTATAAATGCAATTGTAAAATGTAATTATTGCTTGAGAACGAACAGAAGAAGCATAGTATTAAAAAAATTGTCAAAAGTTAAGCATACATTTTAAAATTGTGCTTTTCTGTTCGTTCTCAAGCAATAATTACATTTTCTAAATTATAATGATTGCATTTATAACGAAATTGTACAAATTCTCTATTATTACACTATTTTCTTACCTTTTAATTCAGGATAAAATGTTTCTATGTTTCATTAAACACATTTCTAATCTATGTTATCACATACACATAAAAATAAACGTCGATGACTATTGATTAATTTTCCTGTTCTTCGTCAAATGTTGAATCAGGAAGCCCTTCTTGCAATTGCAAGATATGTTCTATTGGTTGAGGCCGACCGTCAGGTCCTACCTTACATGGTTTGACAATTCCTTTCTTTGTTAAATTATCCATGAGCTCAACCAGCTTCATTGCTTCATATTCTTTTTGTTCCTCAGTCATGTTAGCAGTAGGATTTGGTCTTGGTGCTTGATAGCATCCTACCACAGGATTTATTCCGTGCTTATGCTCCAAGTACTCTTCAGTCTCACTGCCTTCGCTATCAGAACTATAATTCCAGGTATTGCCATTCTTTCCACCTAATAAACCCCTATTTGCTAGCATACCCGCTGCGTTTCCATACCCTGTGTATTTGATCATTCTTCCAATGTTCTCTTTGCACAAAACAAACAGAAAATCTGCAGTGAAGTCCCTCACTTGAGTTATTGGAGTCGTCAGCAATCGACATAAACAATTTCTTATTGTAGTGCCCTGCTCTGGACGATTATGCACATCACGTAGTGGAGGTAGTATTTGGAGTCGCAAGTATTTGCGTATAGACCTGTTTGCCTTGGAGCATTTCACCAGCGCACTCAAAACGGGCGATAACATTTCATTTTGTGATGACACGTTCAAATCGGAATCGAATCTACTCTTTAAGAACTCCACAATTTCATAGACCGCACTCATATCCTGCTCTTCAAATTGCATTTGTTCGGGAACCTGTTTCTCATTTGTTACAGGCACTATCAACATTTTGATACAATCATCAGGAACGATCGTTATCAAATTAACAATATGGTTAATTAAATCCAATTTTTTCTCCTTTTTTTCAGTCTGAATGAGCAAAAGATCATGTAAAACTGAAGCAAGTTTCAAATAAGCATCACCTTCGTCTGCTTCGACGGTCTCACTGTCATGGTCATAAACGCCAACTCCGGCACACAAATTAAATACTGTTTTCAGAATCTCACAGCAGAAATCTACGTGTAAATCTGATAAGGGGTTGTCATTTCCTTTTACAACTGAATCCAGTATTTCAGAGAGTAAGGTAAATCCATGTAGGTCGTGTTTGAGCTTTGGTCTAAATTTGGCACATAATGCCGTTACCAAAAACAGTATTTTCATGTCGAAAAATTTGATTTCCATCGAAATGCCTGCTTCTTTATATGTACTCGCTCGTTTCACTACTAAATCAAGAATATTGTTCTCACAGCAGAGAGATCTCACCTGCCTACTGTTGAATATTAAGTTGCACAAGCACTTCAGTGCTTCCACTGCTGTTTCCGGATCCCCATTTTCACCCTTCAATCCAGAATGGAGCAACAGAATGTTAACCCAGTCCCCATTAACCACATCATTTAAGTTTTCCTTATCTCGACTGAGAACCCGTACTGCAGATAAACAATCTCGGTGGAGTGCATTTTGTGTCGGATTTGCCCCCAAATTGTAAAGTGCTTTCCACAGGGCCTCTCTTGTGCTGTTTTCATTTAATTCAGGGAAAGTAAAACACTGTGAATTCTTCTGGATAAAATCAGTTAAAGCAGTTGATACTTTCTGGGTATCCTCGCAAGTCAAAGCCTCGATAATAGAATCCATTTCGGTGACGACTTGTAATTAACCAAACTTCAAATTTATTTCGTGTTTACATACACTTTTTGTTGCGTTCAATAAATGTGAGCGTTTACTGAAGCGCTCTGTCATTATCTCTAAGCGCTAAATAATTTTATGTGTACATTGAATCATTGAATTTCAGTAATGGGAGCTTTTTTACATTTATTTGTATTAATAACGGGCATAATTAAAAAGTCAACTTATTATTTTTTTTTATTCTAAAAAACCTGTGAGTTGTTGAACACATGCAATTGTAATTATATAGCAGGAGTGCCACATGTCTTTACCGACTGACCGATTCCAAGAATCGAAAATTGGTAACTTTAATTTAGAACAATAAATATTCACTCGAATAGAAGTATTAAAGAGATGTTTCCCTCATAAAGATAAAATTAAACTCGCTGGAAGCAAGGAAAAATAAGGACGTTAGCTGCACGGGATTTCATATAAAACAGTCTCATTTATTATAATTTAGAATTTTAATAGGTTTATTATTATACAGGGATATCGAAATCGATTGTCCTGATCGTGCACTGCTTTTCACGTGCTTGATATCTGTAATTACATCTAATTATTAAAATGAAGTTAGGAATATAGGGAGATCCGGAGAAGTTACTAGATATCCCAAGATTATGTTGACAATTCATTGCCGTTCATTCATCTAAAATGGTTTATTGCATTGTAATAGCAATCTGACTAAACAATAATTATATTATTTATTAATTAGGTTAGGTTTAGATGTGTGTTTCATAAATGTTCTATGCACGACACTGCCTTTCATTCTAACCTTCAAATGATACTATTTGTAATTACTATTTTATAATGTAGTTTATGTAGGGTATATATCTACAGAGTGTCCACAAATAGTTGAGTGACATATGGCTTTGATATGTTTTTCATTATTTCTTTTGTTTTAAGAATTTCCGCTATTAAAAAATTTAAACCGCAATTAATTTGGCCTTATACATTACACATTTCTTACTATGAACATTTTTATTAATTTTAAATATGGAAAAAATTATTCAATATAATACTCACCCATCTCTACGTACTTATCTACAGGGAGATCGAAATTGATTGTCCTGATCCTACACTATTTTCCACGAGCTTGATATCGATATTTACATCCAATTATTAAAATGAAGTTAGCAACATAACGAGATCTAGGGAAGTTACTTATCTTAAGATTTTGTTGACAGTTCATCGCCGTTCATTCGCGAGAAATAGTTTATTTTATCATCATTGCAATCTGATTAAACAATAACTATGTTCTTTATTAATTATGTTAGGTTTGGATGTAATTTTCATGAGTGTTCTACGCACGCCACAAGTTTCGTTCTAACCTTCTTGTGATAGATGTACCTATTGATATCAAGCTCACGGAAAGTAGTGTAGGATCAGCACAATCGATTTCGATCTCCCTGTACCTTGTATCTAAATTCCTTGTACACATTACTTAACAATACAAAACCAATTTCAGAAAATTTTTGGACCTGTTAATTGTAACATGAATGACAGGATATTTTACATAAATTTAGTAGTTTCTCCGATTCCGTAACATTTTATTAAGTAAAATCCGCTGCTACAATGTGAACACAGTTTTAACTAAGGATATTAATTACCGAAAAATACTTAAAGAAATTTTTGTAGGTTTTAATGTAACCAAAAACTTTTATATAGAATAACTTTTTCCTAAAACGTAAAATAAAAAATTTTTCCTCTATTACAGAAAATTCGAAGACACAGTGCATATTATACCGTAATACAAAGTGATCAAAAATAATTGAGTTGGCAATACATTAAGAGCATTTTTTATTCCGCTATTTGCAACACTGAAATCTGATATATGTTTTGTTGTTTTATTTGACGTAACCTGAATAACAACAATAGGTTGAATAGGTCTGAGTGCCCAAATGAAACGCACGATATATCGTTTAAACGCGCAACTCGTTTTAAGTACTAACTGATTTCGGAACAACTGTTGCTTTTGATACCGTGAAACTGATATCAAGTCAGAGTTTAAAATATCTGATACCAAAACTGCAATTTCACAAGTAATATTGATATCATGATATTATTTAAATATACGGTTGCTGAAATTTTATACTTATGAGTACAAGTTGTCAAAATTGGAGTATAAAATATACACATTAGGCGCGTTCAGCGGACACAACTGTTGACTTGTTTGGTACGCTGAACGGTTAATAGTTACTTTTGTTGACTGCCAACAGTTGTGGAATTTACTCACTAGAAATAATTTACAGTGAATGCGATGCCAGTGAGTCATTTGTTTTTTTGAATTGCCGACATCTCAGTTTTTTTTCTTATAATTATAATGAGTAAAACTCTGATATTGTAAGAAGTATAACCTACAATTAATATTTTACTATATAATCTAGAATAATTATTTATAATCATAAGTATGAAAACTACCTTATTCCAGATATCAAATATTGATTGATAAATAACAGTAAGTTGTTATAGCGTTCAGTTGCTCCATCTTGTTTACACGCAACCTAAATGAAATACGTTTCTGGTTTTAGTCAACTGTTGCGTCCGCTGAACGCGTCCATTGAGTCGATCATTACTTCGACGAACGATTGGTTCTGAATGGTTTCAAACTAGTTACAAACTGCTCTACAAATAAACCTTATGTCTATTATACGTTGTCGTCAACCTAATGAAATAAAATTTCGAATGCATTAATAAAATAGCTTTATGAAACCCATATCAGTTTCATTATGTTAAATGCTAAACTAGTGATGAGTTTATAAGTAATTTTTTAAAAAAGAAAATAATTATGTCGATAAAGAAGTTCTCCGCGATTAAGTTAAGAGGATAAATTCGCCAAAATCTAAGAGATGTCAGCACTGTGTGTCGCTGCTGAAGCTGGATCAGTGACAAAATGGCAATGGAATGTTGCTGTAAGCAGTAAGTTTATGATATGTTTTCATAACATTTTTTTGCGTAACTTTGCGAATCCCCAGTAAATATGAAGTGGATTCAGTAAACCAAGTGTAGTGCAAGGTTGTGAGCAGTGCGTGTGTGAGTTTTAAGTTAAAATGTCGACTCTTTCTGGATTTATGAACCATATACTTTAACAATAGGTAACTTAATTCAACATGTCTTATCATTCACCTTTGAATATTTTTTTATGAATGGCAATTTGATTTATTGATTAAATATCAGTCCGAATATCACCGTAAATATTCACTGCTGTAGAAAAGTGCCAAGGGCGTTAGATATTCAATCTGTATAAATCACATTTTCACAGAGCAAATACGAGTAGGTAAATAATAAAAGTGTTATGGAACCCCGGTAATTTTCGAAAATCTTGATGTTTACATTAACCTGTTCCTAAATTCTTAGGGAGAACTTGATTTCTCTGTTCAATGCATTAAATTCATAATTATACAAGAATTCAACCTTTTAACTATTAGTAAAAAATTAAAAACTAGAAACTATATCTGAAACTGACAAAGCTTTTTGTATTTATTTTTCACATTTCTTTGACGACTTTTCTATGTACTTATCCAGGTAAATACATATTTATTATTCCATGACACACATAAAGTGCAAATATGTATTGTTTAAATATACTACACCTAATTTGAACACTTTAAACAAATCTTTTGTTTATAATTTCCTTGTAACAGGTTAGTGTAAAGCAATATGTTTTAAGCAAAATGTTTTTGTTATTGAAAAATCCTAAAAAATTGTACTACCAAAATTGGTGAGTCTCTCTCTCTTCATTTTGTTTTTTCCTCAATAAAATGGGATGCATCCTACAAAAAATTTAATTTTGTCATTTACATCGGATTCTATTTAAATTAGTACACTTTTAAAGGTGTCCTTTATTTACAAATTTTTGTTTTAGGTACAAAATACTGCCCCTAAATTTACGATACTTAAAAATGTTGCATGATAAAGGGGGCAGGTATAAAAGCACCTTTTTGGTGTACCTCCTGTTTCTTCTGCTATAAAACTTCTGATACATTTATTACATCTGTGATGATTACGAAAAATCAAATGTCATACAGACCCGAATACTTATTATTAAAAATTTTTAATTTATCTGCTACACAAAACTTATTTTAAACAAAATAGGATAATCGAAACATTCATTTATGCATATCTACCTATATAATTGAAAGTACGTTCAATGAAAATTTAAGTATTTCACTATTTAAAATAGTTAAAAAGAACGTAATCTAACACTTCTTTTCTGTTTTAGATATGTAAATTTTAGAAAGTCATGTAAATACAAATACAATTAAACTAAGGGTGTGCAATGAATTGGCAGACATGCAACATGGCGCTAGGCGCATTGTTATTCCTGGCCTGTTTGGACTCCTTCGTAGTAGCAACAACCCCAAGCAGCGCAAAGTTCTACACAATACATTGGAATTCTACGAATCCCATATTTCGCATAGACAATACTGACAATGTGATAGACGTCAACAGAAATAATTTAAAATTCGAGTACGATCAAGTGAACTTGATCTGCCCGGTCTACACACCTGGCACTAAAAATGAGGAGGAGATGGAGAAATATATAATATACAATGTATCCAAGGATGAATATGAAACATGTAGGATTACAAATCCTAATCCAAGAATAATAGCCGTATGCGACAAGCCATATAAACTCATGTATTTTACGATAACTTTTAGACCATTTACGCCACAGCCGGGAGGTTTAGAGTTTCTGCCTGGCCATGATTATTATTTTATATCAACGTCTACGAGTGATGACTTACATCGAAGAATAGGTGGTCGTTGTACAACACACAACATGAAAATGGTGTTCAAGGTTTGGGCTCCATCGTTTGATGCTACCACGAAGCCACCTATGACTGCTTCAAGGCCTATGTGGTCCTCAGTGACACCCTCACGCACCACCACGCAAAGCACCACGGTAACAACTACAACCCAGACCACCACGACAACCAAAAAGTCAAAAGCTTACGACAAACACCCTAATGAGGTGGTCAAAAGTGAAGAGCTTACATTGGGTGCTTACGATACGCGACGCCTGAATATAATGGGATTCTTTGGGGCGCTGGCAATTGTTTTTGCGTTGCGATGAAAAATTTTTTTGGACTGAGTTGGTGTAACTTGAATGTTCACAGACGGTGTCGTGAAACGTATCCTAACTTTATATATACATATATATAACTTATTGTTAAGGTATATTATTTTTTTTATTGCCTAAATTCTTTTACAAATTTGTGGTGTACAGTTTTTATATGTTGGTGTAGATAATAAGCGCTGGTGCATAGTGACCAATTTCGGACAACTAAATGTTGTATATATTTTGGTCAGTTGACTTTCCGTAGTATATAAACAGTGTTGACTATTTAAATAATCCGTATTTGTATAATTGTGAAGACTGAACTTAGTTTCTATTGTGTTATATATATTATATATATATGAATATTATAAACTTAGGCTTAAAAGCAAGTATTTTTGCAGTGACAGTTTGTGTATGCATATTAATTAATAAGTACTTGATTGCCATACTATGTGTTTAAACTAGGTAAATTAATTTGACTGGATCTGTTGATATCAAATTTTGTTTAGAAGAATCTCATAATTGTCTACGTGATTGGCAGTTCATATACATAACTCATATATTCTCAGAGGTACGTATTTATTGTGATGTTCCAATAAGTATTGTTTTAAAAGAATAAACTACAGGATTACTTAACTTCAAGTAAGTTTATTTTTTGTTTAATTTTATATATGTATACTAATTTATTTTAATATTACAAAATAAGAAATGAGCTGCATTATTGTAGTTGCAGCAGTAACAATTAAATCAATTTAGTGACCTTTCAGTTGAACTACAAATGTTAAGTGCTGCCGAAATAAGCAAACTATTAAAATAAGAATACTCAAGTCCTTATCGAATGGGTAATTTAGTAAAAGAAATAAAAAGTTCATTCAATCAATTAATTTGTTTGAAATAAATTTAATTTAATCAGTGATATTTTAGTAACAGTATTACCTCACACTAGATTTGTTATTTTATTATAAAAAAAAGATGAATATAAAGTACTTGTCAACTATTTTTTTTTTCAATTTTGAAAGAACCTGATTTCGTTGCACTAATTTGATTTGGAATATCTGTGTCATTATGTGATTAAACTTTCAAATGTGGTATTTCTTTATCTATCACAATTTTCAAAAAATATGTGACAGATAAATAATAGTACTTAATTGTCAGATAGTATTTATAATTGCAATAAGATCTAAAGAAAAGCAGTACTTATTTATTGCTTTATCTCATTTTAAAGCAATTTTTAAATTGAGAATTTATTTGTTCCATTTGTATTAATTAGCTTTGATTAGAAACAATTATTTTACTTTTGATTTTCTCGTTCCTTGCCATTTTTTTTATATTGTAATTATAATTCTTATTATCTATTTATTAGTTTTAATTAAAAAAAGCAATGTTTTAGATATTTAAAAGCTTCAAATTATATGCGTCCAGTATTATTTAATAATTCTGTTAATATGACTCAATTCCTAAAAGTATTGTAGCATTAACATTTCTTCCTTTCACATTTCTGTGTAATTTATGATCATCTAATCAGAATGTATTGTTAGGATCTACCTTTTCTGCTGTCTATGGTTAAAGCATATCAGACTGTCATGTGAAGTTTTAGTAAGTCATGCCCGTGGTCATAAAGTTTAATTTTTGTACTAAAAAAAAATATAAATAAGGCCAGCAAGTAATACTAAAACTTATGTAAAAATACTAAAACAAGGTTCAGTACATGTGTAGAAGACTAGATTTACTACATTGTAATCTATGTAAGTTTAAAATGGACCCATAGTGATAAATATTCAACGTATCTGGAAGGTTCCGATTTTTAGCCTAATTTAAAAATTTGTTTAATATTAGAGCGTACATACCGTTTTCGAATTGACCTTGTTCCCTGTGTGTTATGGTGATGATTACATATGGTAAGCACAGCCGATGTTGTGAATGTAATTGAACGTTGAGAAACATGCCTTTACCTAAAAAAAATTAGAAGTCTATAGTTTACTATCAGAAGATCTTTTAGAGTTTTGATATATTAGATGCCAGCGAAGCGCAAGGGGTGATTTATAAAAAAAAATACGTGCGCGTTGTACATTTCATGAAAAGATACACATAAACCCCATGAAATATTTTTAAACTGAAGTATGTGTAATATTTCAGACATTTATAAGGTATCGTAAAGCATTTTCTAGTTTCTTTGCTATAATTTCTTGTACCTATTGCTTTGGAAATATGATCGTATAATTCAAATTCATTTTTTTTTTTTGTTCAACTGAACAAAGTCTGATATTATTTATTTTAATAATTTATTTATATATATTTTTAAAAGTTATAGACATTATTTTTTATATTGTTTTTTTTTCTTCGTGCGAAATTTTTACAACTTCAGAATTTTTCTATCATCTACAAAATAAACTTTGTGTTTCAGTAGATGAAAGACACTGTATGTATTACAACTGTAAATGCACTCTCTATATATACAAACATTATATAAATACATAAAATGCCATTTTATTGATGTGTCTTATTTACGTCATACGATTCATATTCTAGGGGCGGAGGTATCCATCTCTTAATAAAGTGGTTAAAAGTTATTAGACGAATAACTGCCATGGAAATATGGAATAACTTTAATAGGAGATGAATATTTCGACCCTATAGTTAAACAAATCTTTGTATAACGCACAAACATGTTATAAAAGTAATTATAATGTACTATTAAGAGATAGCTAACTGCAACATGAATCGGCTTTAAGCAAAATACTATTGAATAGCTGGAATCGCGACATCCTTCGATCACTTTTTGATACAGGGACAGGTCGGTTTGCTTTGCAGTGGAAATCTCGAGCTGTGGTTCTGCTGACCAGACCCCAAATAAAGCCGAAACAGCTGTATAGAAGAAGATGCTTAAGGTATCCACTGCAGTCAAAACCGATTTGCGACAAAAATTTTCAAAATGTTATTGTTTGAATAGTTTTAAACTTTTTTTTTTGAAAATTTCGGAATTTGAATGTACAGTTGCAACTTTGCAAGCTATAAATTTTGGTTTTGTACTTGTCTTGTATTTCATTAAAAATAAGAAGATTGATCTTAATTTGAATACTGGAAATGATCTGTTAAAAATTTAATTTATTTTTGACAGTTTTTTGATAAACCATAGGATTTTTATCTGAAATAATAAAATTTCTGGAATTGACGTTTTGATTGATGGCGACGATCAAAATTTAATGCTTGCGACAGTCCATTCCTAATATATACAAATTTGGATATTTAGTTATAAGTAATAATTGCTAATTAACAATTTTCTAAAGTATACTGGGTGTTAAAAATAGGTTGTCGGATATTTTATTAAATTATAATACTGATGGAAACAAACAAAATACTCTTAGTCAACATGGGTATTCAACTCAACTTTTTCTGAGACATAATCGATTTTGTGTTGTTGTATTGGGTGAGAATTCTGATGATTATTTTTGAACATTTTGACTTTCCTATCGTTTTGCAGTATTTTTGAACACGTGTTTAATTCTGACCAATAGTGTCATTATTATACTGGGAATCATCTATTTACATTATTCTCGCGAGAATAATTTCAAAAATTTTGTTTTATGTTTATTAACTACTTAACAACTGTTATCAATATCATTTCAAATTAAATGAATTTTAAGAAATGAATCGCTTTACTTTAGTTTCGCATCAGTGAATGAAATTAATATAAAAATTCAAAACATTAAAAAATAATCTTCCGAAGACCACTCGAGATTTCGCTAAACTTGTTGCCATTTGGTAATACCCACTCGAGCCCTACGGGTTCTCGTGTCTATTGCCTGGCAACAAGTTTTCGATAGAAAATCTGTCGAATTATTTTCAATTTATATTCAATCTCTTGTGATATTACATAATATGACAATGTGCATAAAATAAATGATTATTTAAAGGAAAATTAAAGTAAATGTTCTACATGTACACCGTTCATTTTTAAGCATGTTTCACATCTCTTTATGAATGATCGGCGCTCCCTATCAAAAATTTCTGGAGTCCTCTGAGTTGATTTGTGGACCCATATGGACTAAGACTTTTTTTTTGTTTGTTTCCAGCAGTACAATAATTGGGAAAATATCCAACAACCTGTTATTACACGAAAACTGAAATGAATTGATTTAATTTATTATAAAATTTTACTGAAAAAATCACACCATCGAAGGAAAATGTTTTTTTTTCTAATTAAGTGATTGACAAGGGTAGGTCGTGGAAATTAGGACAAAATGATTAAGTAGCCAAATTTATTTCTACAAAACAGAAGTACATGTGTAATTGATTCCAGATTCGTGGAAAATTTTCGAATAAAATTCCCCGGCCTTGATTGCATAGTTTATTTTATAATCAGACTTCGGATATTTTGGAACGTTGCCGTGATTACGCAATACGAGGACCAATGAAAAATGTCAAAGTCCGTTTATAATGTATAAGCCACAACATGCGTTTTAAACCTTTATCAGAATATTATTTGACCACTCTGTTTAATATCCTATTTTAAGTGTATAAGTTTTTTTTTTTTAGGCATAAGTACATATATAAATTTATTAACAAATTTCTGTAATCTGAAATCGAAAGATACGAATTATTATCATTTAGCATTTTTTTTTTCACAATTACATAGAACGTGGCGTTTCATTTTAAATTTATTGCCAAATTAGTGACAAATGAAATTAAACTGTAAATACCGTGCTTTCAACTATTCCCGTGAACCACGTGTGTAACCAAAAAGAAAAATGTTTATACTTAGCTAACAGCTTTCAGTTTTTTATTGGAAAGCAAATGTGGTTCGATTTTATTAAATTCAAAATCTAATAGAAAGATAATGTTGTGTAAAGAAATGCCACCATTTTTTTTATATAACAAAGCAAAATTGGAAACCTCTTTAAAATTTTAAATGTATAGTTAAAGATAGACTGACCTTTAAGATTAACTACACTCAACAATAACACACTCCATTATTTAACATCAGCTCTAAAAGAGCACATGCAAAACAAAAGTTACCAAAAAAAGTTAAATAATTAAATATATTACGAATGAAGCAATTAGGAAAAACAAAAATTCTTATAATACTTTGAATATAATTGACATTAAAAGAAAGGATTTCCATTTTATTATCATATTGAGATCAACTTCGTTTCACAAGATCAAATACAATTTTCAACTAATAAATTATAAAATAGTAATTCCAGAGTATTGATTCTTAATTAAGTAAGGTAAGTTATATAATTTGAAAATATAAATAATTTTAATGATAAACTAATAATAATAAACGTTTAAGAGAATTTAAAATTAAAATTTAAGTAGAAATTAATAGGATTTTAAGCAATAAAGATAAGTATTTGTATAATTAATTTTGTAAAATGTTGAACGGTGCAAGTGACATTGAATCGAATTTATTTTAAGGCGAAATAAAAAAAACTAGAGAAAGATTACGACGTGCTGCCCTTTCCCGTCATCCTGACAACTACAGTTTGCAATAATTTCCACCTCAGTAGAGGTTCTGGATGCTCGAAAAGGACAACGACGTTGTGATCAGCAAAGATGCATCTTCAAAAAATTGACCGGATACGGGGGATACGTTCAAATTTGGGACTCAACTCCTGATATGAGGAAATAATTGCCTCAACAGGTGAATTATAAAGATGACGGGTAGTAATACATCCCTCCGGTTTTCCCCTTGTTAATGATGGGGATTAAACTGACATTGTGAGTTTAAATTTTCGATGGATGATTTAGAAAATTAATGAATTTTTAAATAAAATGAAATTGTTTCCCTTTTCGCGCCAGACCCCTCATTCTAATCGACCAAATCGTAATTTCAGGAGGATGGGGGAAATATGAAAGGAGTCCGAGAAATTTGAGAACGTAGCCCAACGCTGGCAGTGGGCGCGTTCAGCCGACTCAACAGTTGACTAAAACCAGAAACGTGTTTCATTTGGTTGGTTGGAGTAGTTGAACGCTATAACACTCATAGCGTTTTCGACTGATTGCTCTAGAGCAATCTCAAATTATATCCATCTTGTCTCATGTAATAACATAGCATAGAAATACTGTCAGAATGCTCTGGAGCAGTCAGTCCAAAGCACTATTAATGTTATTTATCAATCAATATTTCACATCTGGAGTAAGGTTAGGTTTTCATACATTTTGATTGTAATTCATTCTTCTAGAATATAAAATAAAAAGTAATTGTAGGCTATACTTCTTACAACACTACAGTATTATTCATCATAATTATAATAAATGTCGGCAATTCGAAAAAACAAATGACTCACTGGCACCTCACTCACCGTAAATTATTTCTGGTGAGTAAATTCGACAACTGTTGACAGTCAACACAAGCGTTCAGCGTACCAAACCAATCAACATACTCAACAGTTGTGTCCGCTGAATGCGCCCAGTGACGCCAATGTTCGATAGTGAATGTTGTGGCGAAAGTAGGTTTTTCTGTCCAAAACGGTGAAGTCAAGCCCTAATATTGTATAAGACAAAAACACATGTATTAGCTCACTAACAATAATTAAATAAATGTTAAAGGTAAATATTCTCGTCGATTATTTCTGATTGTAGCCGCAAACAAACAACCTCTTAACGAATGTAAACAAAGTTTTTCGAAGATGCAAGGACAAAGTCTTTAAAGGAAAATGAACAGGTTTTAATTTAGGCAAGCAATTTTGATCGATATTTCTTAGAGATAATGTGAAAATCACAGGTAACTCTGTCGTCGCTATATTTAGCGCACGCGCAGAAGCATTTTCACATAGGGCGCGTTCAGCGGACTTGTTTGGTACGCTGAACGGTTAATGGTTACTTGTGTTTACTGGCAACAGTTGTCGATTTACTCACCAGAAATAATTTGCGGTGAGTGCGGTGCCAGTGAGTCATTTGATTTAACCTCTTTCGAATTGCCGATATCTTAGTTTTTTTATTATAATTATGATGAATGGTGAGTAATACTGTAATGTTGTAAGAAGTATAAACTACAATTAATTTTTCACTATATAATGTCAAATATTGATTGATAAATAACAGTAAGTTGTTATAATATTCAGCTGCTCCAACTCGTTTAAACGCAACGAAAATGAAACACGTTTCTGGTTGTGTCCGCTGAACGCGCACAGTTATCGGTTTATTTTACCCGTTGAATTATTCTCGCTTTTTCAACTGCACGCTTTTACACATAAAGCTTGCCCTTAACATTAAAATTAAATTTTATTTAAATAACGAGCTTAATGAATTCATTTGAAGAAACACAATTTGTAGAACGCACAATACAATTTGTAAGAATTTTCAATTGGATTTATTTTTATTAATTCATTTCTTTAATTATTATTACTTCATTTATTTTTATTGAATATATATTTGTTTTGTATTAGTAAGCATCTTACAAGTACTACTTTGCATACATGAGGCAACAACGTAATATAGATGCTGTTATACGTCAAAATTGGCAACCTAACCTTCAGGATTACCATCACAAGTTAGTAAAATATTGAAACATTTAAATGTTACACGTGATCACCCAAATTAGGCAAACACACTCACATTTATGGCGATATCGTAAATTTTTATAATTACAACAATTACACTACCTAGTCTAGTTAGGTTTTACCAGGATTTCCCTAACTCTTGTAGTAAACACAGGAGTTCTGTTAAGACGGACCTGGCCGCATTGATATTTGACTTGACAACCTATATTGTTACTAATATAATTTTTTTAACTTTCTCTTCACCAAAATTTATAAAATAAAAAAATTAATAGACTAATGTTTTTCACTTTGAAAAGGACACAAGCTGCTTGCGAAACGTCAGTGATATTAAATTTTACTCAACAATAATCTGTTCCTTTTTCATATAATACCTATCACGAGTAAGAACTGAACCAAACTCTTTCAAATAAATAATATAATTTACCGGGTGTTGTTAACCGGATAATTACACCAGTTAATTATCCAGTTTATAACAAATTTACAACACTACATCAAAGAAAGTCATACTAGAAACTTATGTCTAAGAAAAACGGCACAAACCGCCATTGGTATATGCTACTTTATCTATATTTAAATACAGTAAAGTAATAATAGAAAAAATACTTGTCCGAATATAAAATCTGAAAAGTGGCGCCAAAATTTAAACCATGTGTGCCAACATAGAAACGTCATAACGTATGGTGATTTATTTAAGAGTTTCAATTAGAAATTGATTTAAATGAATAAATAACATGTTTTGAAGGATTTGTTTTTGAAAGTGTGTAAAATAATACATCTTAAACATAAATCGCTAGGTACTTTTCTTCTTCTTCTTGGACAATTAATACAGTAATTTCCAGCTGAAGAACCATTTATTAATTTTTTTTAATTTTAACCGCCTTATATTACATATGTAAATCTTTTGGTTGTTAATGATTACGACTATTTATGTATTAGGTGTTTATGAATTAAGTAAAAGAATAAAACGTAATGTTCTACTTTGCGATGTATGCGGCTGGCAAAATTTTATTGTTCGTGTATAACCGTTAACGATCGTTAGATCGTGTTGAGTGCGCATGCGCGATGAAGCAGCTCACCATTTTGCACTTATTCGCGTAGGCACATATTATCGGCCAGTGTTACGTTTTACCGCTTTAAAAATTCGTTTTTATCCTCGAACTGAGCGAATCTAGTCAGCAAAAGACGCGACAAGCAGCATGAGCACAGAAAAAGAAAGCACGGGCAATAGAGACGTGGAAAAATGTGCCGTTATATTACTCGATATCGCCGGTACAACCACCTCAAACAGTTTCATCAAGGTAAGATTTTAATTTAATTTCAACGATTGCTTCGGTACCACCGAGGCAGTCGCTGTTTAGAACAATCAGCAACAATTGGAATAAATTAATTCCATCAAAATTAAATCGTTTTAAATGGGAACGCGGAGTTGAATTTTGAGCAAGAAAGCGCGCGTTTGAATAACTGCATGCACAAAATTTACTTCCGGCGGAATTTTACTGAAAACGAGCACACGGCCGGTGCTACTGTTTTTCAGCTGGTCGCATAGTTTTCCACTAATTTAAATGAAAACCGTTCGAATTCTATGCACGTGTCAATAGACTGTACCCTAGTTGTTGTCCTTGGGCAGGTAAAAATGTATCCCTTGTTGAATACAGTGCATTCATCCTGCGTACAGTCTCAGCAAAATTCGTAGAACCATCACGGCGGCGGTATATTACTTATTTTCATCAACAAAGATTATACATATAGCCCAGTAGGAACAACCAGGTGTTTGTGTCTATATGTATTTTTAAAACTTGTTTATATGGGTACCTTGTAATGTTTTTTTTCTTATTTCAACAAGTAATTCGGAAGTGTAATATCTTTTTTTCAATAGTAATGAGAGATCTATGCGTTAAATCAATTAGGTCTTTACAAGCACTTCTTAAGATGCCTTTTTAGTTCAATATGTTTTTAAATCGACTACCAATCATTAAGGTATTTAATTGCCTGAATAATTGGGAAGCGTGTAATAATTAAAGCACGGTGTATTTTAGGTCGACATCTTTTTAAGTCAGACGTACGCGTTGTGGAATGACCCACGACCTAAAATTGCACTAACTCCATGCTTTAGTAATAACCAAAAATTTGAATAATAATAATACCGGGTGATTTTTGAAATTTTAACCTCTTGTCACGAAACTGGGACGGCATGTCTTAGCTTAACTGAAAAATAATTCATTGCACTCCTCGAGGGGTAAACTCCAGAAACTTGAGTGTTGTACACTATTTCCTTTTTATACAATAATTCCTGGATATTACTCAGTAATTCCAGGATACATTCGAAATAATTTCGAATTTTTTTGATAGCCCTTCATTTCCTTGCGCTACCTACATAATTTTCTGTGCGTGATCCTTCATATTTCCTTAGAGTTTCTATATTAATTCCGTTTTAGTAATCACCATATCATCTAAGTAATACCCTAATCCCTACTATTACCCTAGTAAAACCCAGTAATTCATTGAATGTATACATCAAAATTCCTCAGCGATTTACTTCCCGGCACTTCATGAGAATGTTTTGTATAGTAAAATTGCGACATGCCGTCCAAATTTTATAACAGGAGTTAATAAAAAAATTTAAAATCATTGATATTAAGTATTGCTTACGAAAAGCATTTGTATACACTGAGAAAAATGAAATAGTTAAGTCAACAACCTTTTGAATATTAACTTTTTGTGCGTTGACTTAAATAAAATTTACTTGTTTCAATATTAACATTCTTAACTGAATATCTTAAAAATTGTTGAAATAACACTAAGAAAATGTTAAACTATTAAATTTGACTGAACGATGTAAATGTTTGACCTTAAAATGAAAGTGTTTATTAATATGTTAAATCAAAAAGTCGTGATGAAAATTTGTCTGTCTGATTAAGAGCAGGGGGGGAAATCTTTGTAAAGTTTTATAAATTGTTTACAATCTTACATGTTTTTATGTAAAGGATATTTTACTTGGATTCGTAAGTCCCAATTTTATAGTCATCGGATAAACTGAGTATTCTTGGAATAACGGCGACGTAGATGTGGAAGGTTAAAAGATATTCGACAAATATCAGATCTTCGACAAAAAAGTACCATACGTCAAAATAAATTTTTGATGAAGGTAGGCTAGGTAACGCTTGTCTCAGATGACTACAGAAATTTATTTATTTATTTAATAATTTATAAATTGAGAACTTGCTGTCCAATTACAATTTCTTTCTCGTATTAAATTGTAATTTATTATTTACATTCAAATACTGTGGAGATCTTGAGTAGTTAAATAAAATTGAAGTTTAATTTGACACACATTTAACACCTTTACATGTCACTAACCTCAAAAACTACTTAGTGTTGTAGGTTACAATATACAATCAAGTTTTCTTGCCAGATGAAAATTATGAAAATTAATTAAATTTGTGTAACTGGCAATATAGAAAGTGTTAGGAAAAAGTTTATACATGTATTTCGGCCTTATTGGGTCTCATCAGAACTCAGAATTTTTAGAAATTCAAAGAAGTGGTAAGTTTTTTCTAAATTTTTCCATAAACCAAATTTTTTTAAGGTACAGAGTTCTGATGAGGCCCAATAAGGCCGAAATACATGTATAAACTCTTTCCTAACACTTTCTATATTACCAGTTACACAAATTTAATTAATTTTCGTTACAATATACGTTTAGATTTCCTACCTTCATCAAAAACTTATTTGAACATTCGGGATGAGTTTGTTTTCCCAACACCGTTCAGTCAGTCTATTTATTCTTTTCTCAATTTTATCTCACTTTTACATGTACCAAAACAGTTTCACTCTTCTTTTATTTTGATTCATCCCTGCATCGAGTGGAAAAACGAACTCGGCCTTGATAAAGGGCTTTCAAATAAAACACTTCTCTAGCAGGCCATAGAATAATGTTATGTCGAAAACGCATTTCCTGCGCTTGTCACACAAGTAATAGGGTTATATTACCCTTACTTTTAAAGAAAGAAGACTTTTCAGATACTTCTAAAGTTGTATTTATGAAAAACGTGAAAATGTTCATTATGAAAATAGGATTTAACCATAAACGGTTTCTGCTCTAACTTAAAAACCATTTCGCAGTACCATAACAGAACGCCAAAATGTATATTAGTTGACAATGCAAATGTGTTATAAGCTGAAGACATGCCTTTTTCGGTCTTTGTCTATCCAATCGGAAATCGGAAACAGATTATATCCGGAACGCCATTTTTAGTTAATGTGAAGTTCGCGCGTTTATAGCAAGTACTGTTGTAATTTCTTACTCAATTATAGATTCCTTGTGATTTTTTCCCGTTAAATAGGACTAACATATAGAGACTATAGTCTATTTTTAAACTAGGAGGAATAACAACAGTTGTCGGCCTGTCGTAGGTAGATTGATACTGTAATACTAAATCAGAAATTAATTTGGCTTGGTTAGGAGGTTTACAAATTCTTCAAATAACCAATTTTATCAACAGATTTGTTTGCAAGTTTAAAACCAACTGAAATTGTCATATGAATTATGAAAAATTTTAATTTTTCTAAAATTTTTGTTATAGGTCGATTTTGATTGCAGTTGATTCCTTGAGCATCCTCTGTACGTACAGCTGTTTCGGCCCTATTTGGGGCCTCGTCAACAGAAGCGACCTGTCCTAGTTGTTCGCAAATGCGATGTAATAGTAATGAAAATAGTAGATCGCGACATCTTGCGGTCACTTTCTGACCTAATATTGCATTAGGATTGCAGCTAGTTTTTA
Source organism: Serrognathus titanus (assembly GCA_039766575.1). Classification (NCBI taxonomy): domain Eukaryota; kingdom Metazoa; phylum Arthropoda; class Insecta; order Coleoptera; family Lucanidae; genus Serrognathus; species Serrognathus titanus. The sequence continues at coordinate 67,573,570 of CM077911.1, forward strand.
CAATTCAGCATACACCAAACCGGCACTTTGCATCAGCTGTTACAACTACGCTCTAAATAATGGTGTAATCAGTTGCGATACTCTAATAATATGGGGACTCTAGTCCAGGTTGGATGAGAGCTCTTGTCTCGTGAAATTTAGTAGGTCGTGATTAAAATAAACGTGTGACTTCAGTTCCTTCACATAGCCCAAATGTACAGCTCAAACAGAAGTACTTCTGTTTACAATGCTGACTCGAAACACTTTTTTTGTGGAAGACCCGATAGTTACTCTGTCCTTATTCTGTGTTCATAAAACTGGGCCTAATTGTATGCACTTATCAAACTTTTATGTTCAGGTAGAAAATATTATGAGCTAAGAAATCACTTATAGTTAAATCCAATTAAATAAAGAATATTTAACTTAAATTTGAAATCTATTCTTGTCTTTATTTCGACAGTAAATCCTCCCAAGGCAGACACCTCTCATAGACCGACAGTTTTTAATTCCTCATTTAAGTAATTTACTAGCATTGATACCTCTAATAGGCTGACTGGTCACAGTGGATACCTGCCTGAGTGAGGTTTTACTGTATATTTTTTGTCGTCAAAATGAATTTTATGTTAATCATAATAAGAGTGCTTTAATTTAGTCAATTTTTTTTGCAGGATACTTTGTTTCCTTTTGCCGTGTCTAATGCAGAGGAGTATTTAAAATCTCATTGGAATGAAGAAGTCGTTAAAGACGCTGTAAAGCAATTGAATGAGTACACCGATAACATCAGTGTCTCAGAAGTTGCAGAGATTATCAAAACTGCCACAGAGAAAGATGAAGACAACAAAGGAGTCAAAACATTGCAGGGTCTTATTTACAGACAAGGATATGAGGATGGGAAACTCAAAGCACCGTAAGTGATCATTTTTAAACAACTTACTACTTTTCATTTCAATCCTTGCCCATTAGCCAAATTTTTCATTTTCTGTTTTTGACTGCCCGCAAAAAATATAATAAAATTGTCTGTTTCTGTTGTACTAGTTCTGAAGATATTGCAAATTGAAGCTAATAAACAGAAGCACTTTATTATTGAATAACTTAACTTAATTCTTTTTAGTGTGTTTCCTGATGTTTCTTCATCTCTCGAGAGTTGGTCTAAAAACCATCGCGTTGCGATTTATTCTTCTGGAAGCATCGAATCTCAGAAACTCCTTTTTGCACACACTGCTGAAGGCGACTTATCTGCAAGTATTGCACAGTATTTTGACTTGTCTGTGGGGTTGAAAGCAGAAGTGTCAAGCTATGAAAAAATTGCAAAGGAACTTGCTGTTGCACCTGCAGAAATCGTGTATATCAATGATGATGTGGAAGGTAAATAATTAGGTTTCGATTGTTCACAATTTGTACAGAAAGAGACTCTATTAAAGTTTAAACTTTAATGAAATTCAAAACAATATATAGCTCTCTAAATTGTAGTTTCCCTTTTATCATTCTGAATTTTTTAGTCTTGAGAGAAAAAGTAAAGGCTTCAAAAATCTGGGACGAAATTTCCGTCAGCTTTAAAAATTATGATTTTTTTATATACATAATTTTAAACATTCAGATGTATTCACAAAAAATGCGATGTTTATAACAAACAATTGTGTTACAGAGGCAAGAGCAGCAAGTCAAGCTGGCTTAAAAAGTATTTTAATAATTAGAGAAGGAAATGCAAATATACCTGAAGAAAAGCAGAAGGAGTTCAAAGTAATAAAGAGCTTCGCTGATCTTTCTATGGAAGTATCAGGGAAGAGGAAAATTGAAGAGGAAGAAACTGCAGAGGTTTGTTCTCGTAGAAAAAGCTTAAGAAATGCTTAATTTAGTTTTGTCAAATGACTGTGTAGATAATTTTGACTTGTAGTGTTGTAGATGGTTATATTTGTTAAGTTTGTCGTTTTATAGTTACAGAATAATATGTATGAATTTCTTTATTGTTGTTGCTTTATATATATGACTACTGTTTTTGAAAATTAAATTGTTTGTTTTTCTATCTCTCTTCTTTCTCTCTGTTTTAGTCAAGTCCTTTAAATCAAATGTAGATTGCTCTCAGTAATATGTGTCTTTCGGTGCTTTAATTTTTTTTATAATCTTGTACAGGAACCGCCTACTAAAGTAGCTAAAACTGAAGAACCTAAAGAAGGTGCTGATGAAGAGAAGAATGTTATTGCCCAAGAAGAGCCCATGGAAATTGATTCTACCAATGAAATCAAAGACGCTAAAACAGGAGGTCTGTATAAAACTTTTTCTAGTCATTTCTCGACGTTTATGTGTTTTGTCAGTAATGTTTTTATTTGATTTGAATACCAAATATGTCCATGACAGCAGTGTTTTTCTGTCGATTTTTTCTGATTGATGGATGAATGTGTCTATTTTAGAATCAGAGTTGGAATCGACAGCAAATAAAGATGAAAATGTCATGGAAACTGATGTTAAAGTAAATGCGGAAAATGAAAAGACTGAAATTGAGACTGAACAAAGAGAGGATGCACTGAACGAGGCCATACAGAAAAGTGAAGCGAAAATTACGAAGTCTGTTGGGGATTTAGAGTCTCATCAGACAAATTCTGATTCTATTGAAAGAACCCCAGACTCCTCAGAGAAATTTGAAGGGTTTTCAAAGAAAGATGAAAATGTTTCAAGTGAAGTACTAGCAGATTCTACAGAGAAACTCACAGATTCTGTGGATAAAATAAAAGATAAACCAACAACAGAACTTCCTCTAACTGAAAATGCAGGAGATAAAACAGTTTCTACAGAAAAACTCAAAGATTCTGTGGATAAAATGGAAGAACCTCCTCTAGTTGAAATTGGTTCTGCAGCTATTGAGAAAGGTGCTTCTGAAACAGATACTACAGAAAAATCCGAAAATACTATGGATAAAATGGAAGACATAACAACAACAGAACTTCCTCTAACTGGAATTGCTTCCACAGTAATTGAGAAAGAAAGTTCTGAAACAGAAGCAGCAGAAAAGCTTTCAGATTCTACAGATAAAAAGGAAGAATTAACAACAAAACCTTCTGTGACTGAAATAGTTTCCACTGGTACTGAGAAAAAAACAGATTCTACAAAAAAATTAGCAGATCCTGTGGATAAAATGGAGGACATACTAACAACAGAATTTCCTTCGACAGGAATTGTTTCCACCATAGTTGAGAGAGTTACTTCCAATACAGATTCTACAGAAAAACTCGAAGATTGTGTGGACAAAATGGAAGATGTACAAACAACAGAACCTCCTCAACTTGAAATTGTTGACAAAGTTATTGAGAAAGATACTTCCAAAACAGATTCTGCAGAAGAACTGTCAAAGTCTGTGAATAAAGAAGACAAAACAACAAAACCTACTCTAACCGGAACTATTTCTACAGTTATTGAGGGAACTACATCCAAAACAGATTCTACAGAAAAACTTGCAGATTCTGTGGAGAAAATGGAAGATATATTAACAACAGAGCCTCCTCAAAAGGAGATTGTTTGTGAAGTTGTTGAGAAAGATACTTCCAGAACAGAGGCTACAGAAAAACTCACAGAGAGAGATACATCCGAAGCAGTGAACACAAAAACAGGCAATAATTCAACTCCAGAGGAAAGAATCACAAGTGAAAATGATAAAGTGGAAAATACAGAAAGCAAACAACTTCGTGAAAAGTCAAAAGACGATGGAAGCGAATTTCATATAGAAATATCTGAAGCAGATGATGGAGGAAATAAAGAAGCACAATCAGAAGTAGTGGATAAAGAAATGGATACACAAAGCACAGATACAGAAACCAAAACGGCAAATGAAGAAACTGGTGATGTTTTAATGGAGGTATGTGAAACTACAGTAGATAAAATTGAGGAACAAAATAAAACAAATAAAGTAGAAGAAAGACATAATAAATGTAAAAATATATGTAACAAAGAAAATAGTGAAAGTAGTAAGACAGAATCAGCGCACACTAATAATGAAGAAATTAAAACTGCAGTAACACAAGGTGATGATGTTGAAAGCATCACAACAAATACTGGCGCACCTGTACAAGCACAAGAATGCACTAGTAATGAAGTAAGTAACGAATGTGAAAAGAAAAAAGAAGAAGTAGAACCTACAGAGAGTACATCAACAGAGAAAAACGCAGTTGACTGTGAAATGAAGGAAATCGATGGCACTGAAGATAAAGTGAACGGAAACGAGGCGGAATCGTCGAGAAGCGACGAAAAAGAAAACAAAAGTGAACTTGCCAATGGTACAACTAGTGTCGAAACTGGAAGTGACGTTAACGAGAATGGTGATGTAGCAAATGCCACAGAGGAAGAAATTAAAGTAAAAAAACTGGAAGAAAACCCCGATTCAACCGCAGTTAGTGTTGAAGCGTAGAGATGTGACTAAATTAAAGGGTCTGTGTATTATTGAATGTTTTATTTTATATTCTTGTGAAAACATGCCTTTTCATAGAATTGGTTCATTGCATCACACATTTTTTAACTTCCAGTCGTTCCTGTATTTGATATTTATATATATATAAAGTAGTATTTATTGGAAACAAATTTTGGTCCTGTGTGCCAAATTTGAGAAATCTCCCAATTTCTTAGACAGACTTAAATGTTTCTTAATTTTTTTTTTCACAATTTTTGTATCGTCCCAAACTTTGAAACATCTCTTTGGAACAGTATTACCTACGTCAAAAAGTGTTATGTTACTCTTAAATTTTTAATTTTAAATGTATGTACTTAGAACTTAGGGCTTTTAACATTCCTTCATTTTTCTATAATTTACAACTTGAAATGAGACGCAACATTTTTAGTTTAAGCAACAATACTCATGTTAATTTTAAGCGCAAAAAATCTCGTCTATTCACGACTGAATTAAGAATTAGATGTGTTTCTGAAAACAATAAGACTGCCATTTTTTTATTAATAATAAATGTAGTGTCTCATTTGTTTATAATACTCTGATCATATTTCGCGTACTTATATTTGTAAGTCGTATCTTATTTATAAAATGTTCTGGAGCTAGTTGTGATAAATTTTCATTTACCAGTGTCTTTTAGTTTTTAAATGTTCTCAATCCAACAATTTTTTCACACTTTTTCATAAGCAGTAAATAGTTTTTTTTTTGTACTCGAAAAATCAAAATAAATCGATAATGACATTTTTTAATGGTCTATTGAAACGACAAAAAGTATACCTTTATTGAATTTTTTAAAATCTAACTAATGGTTACTTTTCTTTTTGCAACAGTTCTCAAGATACATAAATATTAATGTCTCCTAAAATTGTTGCTAATTAAGCTTTGTTGACACCAAAAATTTTCAATTTTATATTAATCGTGAAGTGCGAGAAATTCTTTAAAAAATTAACACTGAAAATATGACTTCGTGCTTTGGAATGCTTAGCACACCTGAAACTAGAAATGTTTTCACAGTATTTCTAGAATTTAGTTGAGCAAGAAACTTTATTGTCCCACAGAAAGACATGCATCGAAAATTCTAAAAAAAAAGTGTTCACTGATTATGAAAGAATGTAGAAAGGGTTGTTGTTGAACTAAGTAAGTATTCATATTCCACGGTGTTCTGTTTCAATTATATTTTAAAATATTTTGCTTACACATTTTTTTCTTCTACTTTAGTTTTATATTTTGTATTGATACAATTGAGCCCGATTTGTTCTTAATTTTTGGGTGCTTTGTATTTATTTGTGGCACCAAATAAATTTTGTAGTGCTGGAAATTGTGTTTCATTATAAATTTGGTAACTTCGCTGCCAATATATTTAATTTCTATCTAATAGTTTCACGTTTTGATTTGAATAAGTAAATACCGGCTTTCCACTTTTGCAATTAAATTCTTAGAATCTCTGATCTTGAGCTTTCTAAGTGAGAAACGGTTAACATAATGTTTGTACTAAGATATAAATAATGCAATTGACGTTTTTTTAGTCATATTCAGTGAAAGGATTGAAAATTATCTACAAAAAGAGAATGTTTTCTATTTCCAAACAATATCTGCAGCCTAAAAATAAATTGAACCAACTTTTGTAGGTAGTCTAAAGTAGCCCTTAGAGATGAAAAACATGTCAGATATAATTTTATATAATAGAGACTAGAATATTTTCTTAAATAATAATAAAATATAGACCAAAATATCTGACTGGTGAAACTTTATTTTAAATTCACCGATAACAGAGAAATGGGCTTTTAAAGTTGTCATGTTTTAAGCAGGAACGAACAATTTGACACGTGTTTTACATTGTTTGTTGTTTCTTTCCTGTTCATTTGCATTAAAATAAAACAAGAATTTATAAAATGATCATTTGAGGAATAGTAAAAATGACGTAGAAAATTTAAAGAGACAATATCCAATGCATCTTTCATCTCATAAATATAAAAGGCATGCAGTTTTATTGTTTGCATAAAAATTAATAGGTATTAAGCATTTATCAGGAAAAAATTAATTTTTATCATTGATAAGCTGAGTACAAATTACGTTAAAAACCGGTTAACCATAATCGTTTATGGTGTATAATAAAGTAAATTATAATAAAATTCTAGCAGATCTTAAAATCGCCTTAAAATTTTTTAATTAATTGAAATTGCTTTGAATAATTTGAAATTAAAAATGAATTCTTGTGCGAGAATTAGAATACCCCTGAGCGACGGCGGGTGGTAGCCATGGGGGCGAAACCTAATAATACCCGAATGACTTTATAATAACAATTTCGAAATGTTCTAGACAATTTATCAAGAGATATTCACAAATACTTTCAAATTAGCGCGCGCGTTATTTGGCCATGCCCCCACCCGCCGTTGCTCAAGGTATTCTCGCAATTCCTGTCGACTAATTATTGCCAACTTAAATTAGATTTAGATATAAAATTCGTTTTTTTGTTTAAAGTAGTTGGTAACGAAGTTCGGAAGTAACGTATGTATAGTTGAAAAAAAAAACTCTAGCATGCTTTGAAATGACAATGAAGGTATGTCTTAGTACTCTTATTTTATTTACAACTGTCAGAAGATAACCTCAATTTTATATCATTGAAAAAATGCAATGTTACTAATTAAAATTTTATTTTTAATTTATAAAAAGGGTTGAAAATGCCCTCTACCCTGTTCAATAAATTTTAAAACTCTACGTTTTAAACCATTCTTGACGTTCTGTAACATGACTGGGTTTGCATTTATTTCATTACATTTATCTAACAATCAAGTTAAGACACGTTAATTTTCCATGGATTGCTGCGAGTTTTTTTTTAACTACATACGTTACAAGGTAGCCAAGAACTGTTTGAGTTGATAATATAATCAAGAGCATTTTTTCCGACTACTTACAACACAGTAACTACATGTACAGTTTTTGTAAACATACAGCCAACTTTCGTCATTCATATTGATGACGTAATGTTATAACAATGTTGCCAAGTATTGAAGTGTTTACATATGGCTGGTGATTGACGGTGTATAGGTTATGAGTACGTATTCTATTTGTTGTACGTACTTAATTTTCATATTTCTTTATGACATCCGACTTTTAATCAAACACTTATGATTTAAATTACAAAGAACATGTTACTTAAATGTTACGAACTTGAGAAACAGAATGGTAAAAATTCGTAACTTACAATTAATATAACCATCTGACGTTAGTCATAATTGAAGCGGCAACATTGTCATTTTAAAAAACTTGCAGTAACAAAATGTTACTGAATTTCAACGAATACATCGTACGTAACATCTTGAATTCAGTTGGTACTGATTTAACGTCATTAATGACGAAAGTCGGTTGGTTGTTTACAAGAACTGTATGTAATCTGAACAACGACAAAATTGTAGGTTATGTGAATGAAAATTAGTTGTACAATTTAAAGATAAAATTCAGTACTGCCAACTGATTCTTAGCCACTTTGTTGTAAATAAAACAAAATATTAAGTTAAAAATTACAGGTAGTTTTTATTATTTACTATTTTCTATTATCTTAAATAAACTACGTTAAAAATGACATCAATTTCTAACCATTTACATTGTTATTTCATTGATGAATATGAATTCTATTCTAAAACTTAATTAAGTTATTTTAGGCCCAATTTTATAAATGCAAGATAAATTTACGAAATGCTTTAATATATTTGTTTTTAGAATTTACTAAAGACTTAAGGCATTAAAAGTCCCTAAATGAAATTCCATTAAATAAATTACTAGATATGTAATTCGATTGTCGATGTTTCAAAGAATGTTGACGGTTTTAGATTTTTTCTATACCGAGTTTTATTCTTAATTCAGAATGTATAAAGGACCAATTACAAAGTATAATAAAAATTGAGGTTACGAAACAAAACGGGAGATTTCCTTCTAGTTGGCGAGACTGTTTCCATATCCATTTGATCTAACCTCAATTTAGCAAATAATTCTTGTCTTCATTTGTTTTCTGCACGATAAACCGTAATGCAATAATTAGTGAAAGGAAGGGAGTTCGTGATGAAATTATAATCATTACTGAGTTATTTTTTTTTGTTTTCTTTTTTTTGCATTGGCATAATCGTTTTTAAAACGTAAATGTCATAATCATAAATCTTTGATTTTGGGGAAATTACCTACATTCACAGCGGTGTTCGAAATTGTTAACCTAATCGAGTTAGGTACGCTTCAAGTCGGTACTGTTACATGTTTACACGTCATTTCGCGTCACGTTGTGTTCAAGTTCTGCATGTCATTTTGACCTATAATACGACAAAGTTCAACTAGATATTTCCATACGATCCTTTATCATATTTAATGTATGCAACTTGTTAGTAAACCGCGATGGGCTTCAAAGGAGCGCTTCGATTTTTCCTTCGGCGAGCAGCAGAAATCTTAGTGTTCATCTTACTAGTTACATTTCTGCCGAATCTACCTCCGCACGTTAACATACAAAAATCGTATACGTAAGTAACCGTACATTCTCCGATCTAAAACTTACTTTTAAAAAATAAATTTGCATTTTGCAGTGTCACGCCGCCAAAGCCTTTTGAGGGTAAGTTAGCTTTAAACGAAAGACTGAACAATGCCGAGGTATGGCACAAAGGTGATCTGCAAGGCCCCGAAGCATTTGTTGATTTCAACGGGGAGCTATACACTTCCCTAAATGGTGGAGACATTGTTAAATTGACAGGGGAACATATTACACCGATTGCTAAGTTTGGAAAACCTTGCAAGGGTCTGTACCAGGAGAGAATATGTGGCCGTCCATTGGGGATGTCTTTTACAAAAGATGGCAGCTTGTTTGTGTGCGATGCATATTATGGAGTTTTTAAGGTTGACATTAAAACTGGTACGTTTTTCATATATTAAACAAAATCTATTAATTTCATTTTTCCATTAAGATAAAAATATAGCGACTAAAGAATTAATATATTGAACTGTTGTGATGTTATTTACATAAATTCATTAATTTCCAAGTACCAACAACAGTTAAAAATTCTTTAATTCTTTGATAATATGTAGTTAAAATTTTCATATACATATGCGTTAGGTTAGCCCCCATTTCTAATATTAAACTGATCAGTTCAACAGCTAGATGATCAAATTAGCCTTACAGTCAAGAATCATCATACTTGTTTTAGAATGCATTTGTAATCATTGATTAATATTTATTAATTGTCTGTATAAACAATGCAAAGAATTCTAGTTATTCATCAATTATTAAATTAATTTTTAGTTGTTAATGACTGTATAAACAAAGCATAATATAGTCTCATAAGTTTGCCATTTTGAACAGTTCACATAAACCTATCAAAATATATATTTAGGGATTTAATATAATAATTTACCTTTAAAAGTTATCAACCTTCGATTAAGATACAATCAAGCTACAAGCTTTTATCTTTTATTCCATTCAATTTTCATTGCTGCGAATTTTTTTTTTTTAGGTGATAAGGTCATGCTAGTTTCATCTGATGCAGAAATCAATGGCAAAAAGGTGGAATTACCAAACAGCCTTACTGTAGCTAGCAATGGAGATATTTATTGGTCAGATTCAAGCACGCAATTTGGTTTGGAAGATGGTATTTTTGATCTACTGACCGATGGTTCTGGAAGGTTCATTTGTTTTTATTATTTATTTTAACACACTGTATATATGTGCAAAGATTCTTATGGTCCTTAAAAAAAGTTGAACGTCATTGTAAGGAAGCTATTCAGATTTTTCTTTTAAAAAGTGCCTTGATTTTTTTTCTTTGCATTCAATTAATTCAAATTTACCTTTAAAAGCATTTTGTTATGTTTTTATTTAATTTTTACAGCAATAATGTGCTTGGCATATATGTATAATGATAATATGCAAGGTTTTCACTTAGAAGTTATTCTTTGAGATAGAAACATGTTAACAAGTTATGATGCAATGCAATTATCACACTTATTTGTATATGTACTTGTTTATTTCTATTTGCTTTGACTTGAACTTTGCTCTGAAGTCATATTTACTTTTTTTCTAATACAGATAAATGCCAGTGATCTAGATAAATATAACATGTCAACAAGTTATACAATTAATTCTTTTTTGGTACACTTCAAATATCATTTTATTCTTAATAATACACAAGATATTTGAGCATTATTTCTATTTGCATTTACGATATCTTACATAAATATTTTTTTATATTTTTATCTTACAAGTAGATAAAATATTGATTTAACACTGTCATATATAATGATAAATGGGATTAATAAGTTCTTATGTTTATTTATGACAAACTGTCTGTAACATTTGAATCAAAATAATCAGAAAGGAGAATTAGAATGTGATGATATTTTCTATTTTTATTTTAGTATTTTGTACTGAAATAATTCATCGCATTTGAAACATCATATATTTTGTTTTAAAATGAATGCGCTGTTAATATTCATGAAGCCATAAGAAGGCATTTCAAAAATGTTAGAAATAGTTTTTCCTTTAAAGTAGATAAACATATTCTTCATAGCATATGATTCATTTAAGATAAACCCAAAGAAACTAAAGCTAAAGTATTTTAACACTGAAATGCATATGATTAATTTTGATAATATTTCTACACACTTCTGAAACGCGAGGAAACATGAATAAATTTTAAATAATTACTCAATACTTTATGCAATAAATGTTTAGTGTTATTTTATACATATATTTCTTTTTCAGGTTGATACACTACAATGCAAAAACCAAACAAAATAAAGTCTTATTAGATGGTTTACTTTTTGCCAATGGAGTTGCTTTATCGGAAGATGAAGAATTCATTGTAATTTCTGAAACAGGTAAAAGCCGTCTGCAGCGTTGCTTCTTGAAAGGCCCAAAGCAAGGCAAGTGCGAGGTATTCATCGATGGCCTTCCCGGCATGCCAGATAATTTAAAAGTAGACGGACAGGGTGGATTTTTCGTCCCACTGATTGTTGCAGTTGACAAGGATCATCCAGTGATCACGCAAGTTCTCGGGCCGTTTCCTTTGATACGGAAATTTTTGATCAGAACCCTCGGTCTGATCGAATACAGTTTTAAGCTTGTAAATAGGGTTTACCCGAATGAGTATGCAGAAAAAGCCGTACACTTTGTAAGTACACGCAGGTTCAGGTTTTGGTTTAATTTTAATTATTTGCTTTTGACAGATTGGACATTTTCATTCTCTTAACTTCGCCTATAGCAAGCACAGGGTTACGATACTTCAAGTTTCGAAAAATGGTGAAATCATCGATAGTTTTCATGCGTTAGATGCTAAAATTTCATCGATTAGTGAAATACACGTTTTTAAAGACTATGCGTATTTTGGGTCACCTTTCAATGATTATATAGCACGTGTTCCCTTGTCAAAAATTGGATTGAAACCACCAGTAACCAAGCAGGCACAACAACAAACAAAGCCACCAACGGCAAAACAGACTCAGCCACCAACAGCAAAACAGACTCAGCCACCAACTCAAGTTCCGGTTACGCCAAAGCCATCTACTGCAGCACCTAAAATTCCTTCCACCACTAGTCAAACTCCTCACACCACTACGCAAGCACCTCCTATCGTGAAACAGAATCAACCACCAAAAGAACCTGTTACACAAAAACAAGAACAGAAGCCTACGGTTGCACCCAAGACAGTAACTCCACAGAAACCAGTTGCGCCGGTTAAGGAAGTACCTGTGCAAGCTAAACAACCACCTCCTCCATCAAAAGTCAATGAGGTGCCTGTACAAGCCAAACAACCACCTCCTCCATCAAAAGTCAATGAGGTGCCTGTGCAAGCCAAACAAGTAAAAGACTCTCCAACTCTTGCTAAGGAAGCTCCTCCATCACCACAAGTTAAGGAAGTTCCTGTACAAGCCAAACAAGCGAAGGATACTCCACCTACTGCATCACCCAAAACTAATGAAGCTCCTGTGCAAGCTAAACCAGGGAAAGACGTTCCACCTTTAGTTGAGAAGAAAGAAATTCCTCCTCCAGTAAAAGAATTCGCCACTCCTGTTCCAAAACAAGACAACTCAAAATCTATCGACTCAAAACCAACACCTGCCTCTGATCGTTCAGAAATAAAAAAAGATAGTCCTAGTGTTGCATCAACAAAAAAAGATAATCCTAATGTTGCATCAACAAAAGGGACCACATGAAGTGTTCATCAGCAGCTAGTTTAATCCTCCTGCATTCCTTCTCTTGTATACTTTCTTGTCGTTAAATTATAAGTAACAGTTCTTTCAAATTGGACTGCGACTGTGGTGATCTCTTTATTTGAAGAATCAAGCTTTATTTTTTCAAATATGGAATCTCCATGGTGGCCGTTAAATTTGAACCATTTTGTATATTTCTGGTTGGCCTGTGATCATATTTTTATGAATATTTTTTGCATTGTTTTGTGTATTCTAAAAAGTAACATTTTTCTCCAGTTTCATAAAAACATGATATTTAAGAAAGTAAATTGAGCCTTAGTAAGACTGGTATATAAGCTGTGTGTTAATTTTAATTAACGACAAATTTACGTTCTCGTTTTCTTTTTGTTTAGGCGACGTTTCATAATATTAAATTAATAGTATTTATGTTTTTAAACAGGACCTATGAATAGGTCTTAGGTGTATGGATTGCATTTTTGAAAATCATCACTTCACAGTCTATGACATCACTTTTCATAATCATTACTGACGCTAGTCATACATGACAAACTTTAATGATCAGTTAAGTTCAAGATCACCTGCGCAAACGTAAATGAAAAACTATTTTGGTAAGAGGCATAGTTTTGAAATTAGTTTTGTTGTTTGGTTATAAAATTATTAAACAACACATTCTTTTTCTAATGGGCAATAAATTCGGAAAATTGAACAGTATTTTTTAACCCTAATAGTTTTCCTTCAGCAAAGCAAGACTAGTAAACTTCAATAATTTGTTTTATTATAAAGTAAATTTAATTTTCTGTGATAATTGCTAAGTGGTTTTAAATTAAACTTCTATTTGTGAATTACTATTAAAGAAAGTTTCGTCCATTTAACAATTTGCAGCATATTAAAAAATTTTAAAAACACTATCACTGAAGAAAAAATTTACAAAAAAAAATAAATAAAACAAAATAGTTTTAAATCTGTTAATGGAATCCCCATATGCAAATATCAAACTACTGACAATAACGATCAAATGCAAGTGTCGTATTTATATTTTATCACATTGCTACTTAGTATCATCATTTTTCTAAAACTTTGTTACTGTAATAGTATAATAATTGTTTTTATAACAATGAAGCTACAATTATTACTATGTCACTTAGTTCTATATTGCACGTGGGGTCTAGTTGTGATTGTTTATTTTAATTGTGTTTAATATTAGTTTTTAAAAATGCCTTTTTCTTTATGTTAAAGGTGTACTGAGCAAGTTAAGTGAATTATTTTAATTTGGTGAATGCTATTTATGATACAAAAATAAAATATATCACAATAACTTGCAGGAATGACTTGTTAAGTTACCAACCGTACTTTGTGACGGCAGCTTCTATATTTTTTTGTATAAAATTGATATTCATTCTATGACTTTGATAATTATTGAGCTCTTTGCATTTGTATTTGTAAAATAGTTTGAGCTTAGTTTCTTGACTTTCTACATGTCCAGTGTAAAGTTAGCTCGTAATTTAATCCGTATTACCTCATATGCAACTAATGTAACATAAATAGTCTGTATAATAAACTAAAACGGTTGATTAAAGCTTCAAGACTGTATTTCCGTTATAAAAACTATTAGTATTGCTTATAGTTAAAGTAAAATTTTGATAAGTTGTTTGATAGACATAAAAAAATAAACATGGTTTTGGTTATGACTGTTTATTAATCTTTAACACAGGTTTTACATATATGACACAATTTCATAAATATTTGTCGGCGTACAGGATTGCAGTATTTACACTTTCGTTCAAGAGCGAATGCCACTCCTGGATATTAACATGTTTTGCCTTCATATTGCAGATTAATGTCGCGTCTTGTCCTTTAGGTGCAGCTGCGCTCGTTTTAAAAATAGAACTGACTTGATTTATCCATTTTTCTGCATTAAACTCATCCGTTTTGAAAGTCTATAACAGTTTCTCAGGTCTTTAATGGTAAAGATGTGAATTTTTTTACTTACCTCAGGCACGCAACATCTAGCTTTGACCATATTATCTGAATACGATATAACCAACACCGGCATATTGGGACACATCTTGGTCGCTTTTTGCAAAGGAACCGATTCGAGTATCATAGACGAACGCAAATAATGCACAATATATTCCACATCATTCTTACTCTTCAGCATCTTCGACTGTAGGACACTTTTCATTTCCATTTCAATGAATTCCCTGGAGTCAACTCTTTTAAATTCTACTACATCAAATACTTCCCACTTACTTTAGACTGCCTTTGACGCTGTCCTTCAATTTCTTGCTGAGGGTATTCAATTTTTCTAAGCACTCGTGTTTCACAGTTGCTGGAACTATAAAATCATCTTCAATATTGGAATTAAGCTTTTGTTTGAGCTCGTGTACGGCCATGTCAATGTGTTCTGGCTGGAAATATTAGGGAAAGTTATTCAGAAAGTGCAACGTTCATTTAAACACCTTGTTGTTTTGATCTATTTTGTGCTGCAAATTTTTTATCGAGTTTAAGATTTCCATGCTGTGTTGATCACTTGTTTTCGCTCGAGATCCTGTCACAGCTTGAATGGAAACTGTACTACGCCCCAGAGATCGAAAGTTAATAATTCGAAACTCTTCTATATCACCAGTATTCAAAACATGTGTGCCACAACATGGTTCACTAAAATTATAAAGATGCATTGCATGTACGTGAAGGCTTAATAAAATTGAAAAATGAGCCGTACCGTGAAAGAAAATTCGGTGCAATTATCTCTACCAAGCGTATACCATTGTCAGGATAAATTTCCCCAGGAATCAAACTAACACTATCAAACTGTAACAATTCCTGACTGTTAATTTCACTGATCTTCACGTCTATCCTCTCTGTGATTAGTCGATTTATTTCGTCTTCGACTTGCTTTATTTCCTTTATATTTAATTTATCTCCAAATATACCAATATCAAGCGACAAGTACTGGTCAGTTACTTTACTGGATTTTTGGCATGTGTGCCCTTTTAGTTTTTTTATAGCCGCGTTAAGTAAATGCGTGGCAGTGTGGTTTTGCATATTCCTTATCCTGCGTTCTTCGTTGACTTGCATTGTTAAAGTCTCGCCAATAGTCAATTTTCTGTCCGATATAAACCGGCCTTTGTGTAAAATAAGTCCGTCGATGTTCTGCAAGTCTTTGATTTCAAATATTCCGAAATTGTAAACAGCATAGCCCTTATCACTAACTTGACCTCCCGCCTCATGATATAAATTAGTTTTATCGAATATAATGCTGCAAGCTGTGTTATCCTCGACAGAATTTACAAAATTATTGTCTTTAACAATCCATTGAACTGTACAAGGGACATTTTTAAACACATACTGATTGTTAGCTTTACTGTAATCATACTTAAATGTATCATTAGTTGGAGTTAAGCCTGTCTTTATTAATTTTTCTGTAAGCTTATTACTGACGTAAGCATTATTCTCTTTGCTCTTTAATTTGGAAGCCTGCAGCTCATTTTTGAATTCACTTGAATCAAAAGGTAGCTTTAAGGCCTGTGATAGTTTCATTATCACATCTTCATCTAGACCAAACGTGTCATATAATTTAAATCCAAGTCCTGGGGTGATTTCTGTAATTTTGCTGTGTTTTATTTCTCGGTATGCGTTCACCAACCCAGGCATTTCTATCACGTCTAAACCAGCTAATAGCGGTTCTTCTTCTATTATCTTTTGCCATTCGCTTGTCGAAGATACACGGAGAGATTTAAATAAATCTTCTTCGTAATCTATGATTTGGTGAACCTAGATTTTAAAGTGTGATAATTACCTGAAAATTGGTTGGACATAATGCCACAAACCTGTTTGATATTTCTTTCCATTTCCGTGTAAACTGGCCCCAAAATTTCGACGACATAGTTACTTAACTCTTTTAAGAGACCTTGTTCTCTTTTGAATATGTTGTCACTTAATAGCAGAACTTTTCTGATTATTCTTCTTAATTTCTGACTAAAATACTGAATTAATTAGTGTGTGGATTAATTTTATCCTCATTGTCTTTATAAAGGACCTTAGTAACTATAAGTTATAAGATCAATTATCAGAAATGAATTTTTTTATCCATTTTCTTATGGTTACTAAGAGAAGCCCTGTATTTATACTTTTCCTCGGGTATCATTCCATCAGCAAGACATGCCGTAACCATTCTTGCATGATCTGCTACAATTCTATAGTTTTTGTTAAGCTCATTCCAGTCCTTCTCGCCAAAAAAACCAGCATAAGGTGGTATTCCTTTACAATTCTAAAGAAATAATGTTGAACATGTATTTGATTACCTAAATAGAATCTACATACTTTATGTATTGCTGCAAAGAGAGGTAGAAATAGATCGGTGTCGTAATTACTAATTTTTCCTTGTAGCAAGGCACACAGACGTTCAAATCCAAGGCCTGTATCTACATGATGTTGTGGCAACAAAGTTATTGAACCGTTTAAATTTCTAAAATTTCAAAAAAAATTAAAACTATAAGCCATATATATATGTCTTATAAACTTTGCGTGATTTATTATCAGCATAGTTAATGTTGCTAATAACTAAGTAAATAGTAAAATTTGGAAATTCACCTATTATATTGGATAAAAACAATATTCCAGATTTCAGTTAGATCATGTAATCCTTTATTTACAAATTGTGATCTACTTGCACCCCCTCTGTGATCTACATGAATTTCAGTACAAGGACCACAAGGTCCTGTGAGTCCCATTTCCCAGAAATTATCCTTCATCCCAAATGGTAAAATTCGATCCTGGGGCACACTAAAAATCTAATTGTAATAATAGACTGACCTCACTGCGCAAGGCGAGGGCTTACCCAATTCCTTGCCATATATCTCTGCATTCTAAATCTGGTTTTAAGCCTAAATTTTCATCACCATTGAAGTATGTCACGTATAAAGACGATTTGTTAATTCTGTAAACATCAGTGAGTAACTTCCAGGCCATTTCACATGCTTCTCGCTGACAATTAAACTCCTTAAGATCTGAAGCATTTTACTAACAGAGTAACAAGTTTTGACCTCCGAACTAAGTACAATACAAACAGCTCTGGATTTGACAGTGAGAACATTTCGAGGTTGAAGGACAGAGATCAAAACTTTTTAATCCGAAAACTATGCTTACTTTGAAATAGTCCCCAAATGACCAGTTGCCTAACATCTCGAAAAACGTGTGATGATAGCCGTCGACACCAATGACTTTCAAATCGTCATGTTTTCCACCTACCCTCACACACTTTTGTGAGTTTGCGACCCTCGTGTGCACAGGACTCTGCGTTCCTAAGAAAATGCCCTTAAACTAATTCGAAGCCCATTTATTATTTTGTGATTCATTATCCTAGTAAAAAATACACCTGGTTCATTCCGGCGTTAACGAATGTTACTGTGGGGTCACAGTACGGTACGACCGGGCTGGATCTTACATAAGAGTGGTTGTGGCCCTGTATAAAATAATCCAAAAAAGTTTGCCTCACATTTTTAGACAGCCGGTCTTTGTTCAGGTACTTGCTGAGGTAGAACTGTCGTTTATGTCGCAGTTTCTTTCTTGATAATAGTTTTGTGCAATTAATTATGAAGAACATTTTAATGAACGGAGAATTTTGCAAAGTTCAAAAGGCTAGCATAACCTCAATTTTTTATTATTGTGTCATTTGAACTACGAAACATTGCATCTACAGGAAATTTATAAAAATGTTATAATTCCAACATGGTACTCGAATTGAAATACAAATTAATTTATGAATTTATTAATATTAGGATTGTTTGTAGAGCAGTTTGCAACTAGTTTGGAACCATCGCCTATCGAAGT
Organism: Serrognathus titanus; assembly: GCA_039766575.1. Lineage (NCBI taxonomy): Eukaryota > Metazoa > Arthropoda > Insecta > Coleoptera > Lucanidae > Serrognathus > Serrognathus titanus. Next base: position 67,591,991 of record CM077911.1, read on the forward strand.
AATGATCAGTTTCGATAGTTGCGTTAGAAGTAAAACGTTTATTGGTAAATATTTCCAACGATTTTAAACTAGTCAGAACAGACTCTATATTGCTTTAAATCCTTCATGAAGTTATTCATTGAGTTATTCAATATTTGCCAAGCAGTGTTACCAATGGTCTGACATGAAGTTCTCAAAAATATGTAGGAATGTCACAATGGGCTGATTCAGCAGAACATTTCCCGTTACAACAGTTGAGACTGAGCACTCATTTCTGCCGAAAAAGAAGTTCACTTATCGTAACATGTTCCGCAGGTAGCGCAGAGAAGTTACGTTACAAAAATGGCGAGCACTCTAACTCATCACTCTCACTTGTGAGAGGTCGCATGCAGTACAAATTTAATAAGGTGACTGTATTTAGGAGGTACCGCCATTTATTTTCGCGGCTTGCTTCCCTCAAATTAAAAAGGACGCGATGACATCAAAGAGAAACGCTAAGAAGAAAAAGGATAAATACATAACAAGTTGCTGTTGCTACGGAGTTTATGAATGAATTTAACCCCAAATTAAAAGATAGACAGAAGAGAGTGAGATAGAATGTTGGCGCTACCTTCAATATACAGTAATCTTAAAATTTAAGGCCCAAATTCAGAAACCTCTTTTGAGTGGAAAGAGCACTCCACTCACACTCAACCTGTTATTTGAAATTGAAATTTACTTTTATATTTATTCGTATAATCAAGTTTATGACCAGTATAGGTATTTTTATCATCAGTGATTTACGAAAGAGAAAGATAAAAAATCATTAAAATGAAAATTAAAATATGCCTGATTTGTTTTTTTTTTACTTAAATGTTTCGCACAAACGCTTTAAAAATCTGTTTCCACCTTCAGGTAGATATAAAATGGACTTTTTAAAATACAGGGAGATCGAAATTGATTGTCCTGATCCTACCCATTTTCTGTGAGCTTGATATCAATAATTACATCTGTCACATGAAGGTTAGAACAAAAAGCAGTGGCGCGCATAGAACATTCATGAAAATTACATCCAAACCTAACCTAATTAATAAAAAACATAATTAGTATTTAATCAGATTGCTAGGCAATGAAATAAACCATTTTTCGTTAATGAACTGTCAACAAAATCTTAGGATATCTAGTAACTTCCCTAGATCTCGTTATGTTGCTAACTTCATTTTAATAATTGGATGTAAATATCGATATCAAGCTTGTGGAAAGCAGTGTAGGATTAGGACAATCAATTTCGATCTCCTTGTAGGTATGGAAAATTTGAGTCAAATATTCGGGGACAACTGCACAAATCGGAGAAACACCGACATGTTCGAATTCATGTGCGTATCATGCGCATACATATGTTAAATTCTCCAATAGTTGATCAGGGTTACTAGATCTTTTATAGGCAATGTCGCCAACTTATTCACAAACTGTCGCCAAAAGGCGTCATTTTTTCTCTAACGATAAATTAAAGTGAAATAAAAAGTATAAAGAGCGCTTGAGTCCATTTGTAAGGTAGTGTACCGAAAGAAGTGAAAATAAAAAAGAAAAGAGTGCTTAAAGTTGCAATTTTCAAAAATAAAAAAATTATTTTCCTAAGTACAAAGAGGTTAAGACGTACTGTTTGAGTTGGTGGTGCTTAATTTTATTTTTAACGGTACAACTGGTGTAACTTCCGCTTGACACCGACAGCAAGTGTTATTTGATATTTTAAATTCAAATTAAAATGGTAATTTTTGTTCACATAACCAACAATCTGTCGCTGTTCAAATTATTCAAATACAGCAACAAAACTTATATCCGGTTGCAGTGTTGCAAATAGCCGAATAAAAAATACTCTTAATTGTCTTGCCAACTCAAATAGCTTTCTTGACCAGTGGTATTTTGAGGAGGGCACAAAAGTTAGGAAAAAACAAATGAAAAACAAAAACCGCAAATAAAAAGAAAAAATGAAAATCAAAAGGCAGATAAAAAATGAAATGAAGTAACAAAAAATGAAAGCAAATTGAAACTAAAAACAAAATTGAAGATAAGAAATCATGAACCAAAACAGAAAGCAAATAAAGAATGAAACGAGACAAGTGAAAAACATGGAAAAATTTAAATAAAAAAAAACATTTGTTGAAGGCTCCGCGGCCTTTATCCATGTTTTTTTGTTTTAAAAAAACAAAAACTATGAAATGAAAGAGAGACAAGTGAAAAACAAGCAGAAAATTAAAATGAAAAAGTCAAATGAAATAGTGAAGACAAATTAAAAACTCAATGAAAAGAAAAACTGTGAAAAACAAAGGAAAAACAAAATTTAAAATAAAAAACAAAAGGAAACCAAAAACCAAAAACAAAATTGAAAATTGAAAATAAAACAAATGAAAAATTAAGGTAAATAGTGAGTGGAAAAGGAAACGCAATTTAAAAATGAACAGATCGGAAACAAAGAGAAAACAAATAAAAAATGAAAAGGAAGACTAGTGAAAAACAAGTGATTCTTTGAATTTCTAACACTGTTGCATATTATTGTTTTTGATTGAAAATACATATTACTATTATAACAAGGAGAAAATTAGAATGAACAAAAAAAGTTAATTTGTCCTATAAAATATCCCAGATGAGATAATTTTGGAATTAAGAAGAAATTATCTTTTTTTAATTCGAGAAAATATTCTGAGCGTTCCATTAAAAAAAAAAACGAAGTTGATACTCATTTGTTAGGTGTCCGAGCGTCAAATGTTTCTTTTTTAGCAAATTTTGGTGGTTTAGGTAAATTCCTAGAACTTCTATACTTAAAATTTTTTAGTATGTCTAATAACAAAATGTGTAGGTACCGTTTAAAATATAAAGAAAAACTGTGTCAACACATCAAATTTTTGGTCGGTAGAGTTTTTTTGTTCTATGAATGACTAGAGTTTTGTTGAATGAAGGGAGTAGTCCAAAAATAATATTGTTACAAATTATTTTTAATTCTTGTTTATTTCATATTATATTTACTTTAATTGAAGTACATTCTTGTCTGGTGAAAATGGTATAATAATTACTTTAATGGACACTTAAAACTGGCACTATAGTAGAGCGATAGTGCCAAGTTTAAGTGTCCGTTAAAATAATTATTATATATTTACTTTGTTTAATAAGTGTAATTTTTTAAATAATACATAAGCCTTTCTGTACCTGTGGCTGCCTTTTTTTTAAGTTTCAAGGAAATGGTATGTAGGCTGAGTTCATTTTTTCACTCGGTAGAGGGATGGATTAAGATTAGAGTAAGAGCGAAAATGTTTTGACTTTTGATATATATAAAAGTGAGATAAAATTGTGATGGATTGAACAGAGCAGTGTTAACAGTAGCATGAAAATAAAAGCAATAGAAGGAGGATGGATCAATGATCCAGCAAACATCTTTGTCCAGCAAATGGCCAACATTCAATAAAAAAAAATAGTTCCCTGCTCTTATAAAAGATTAGGAGAGATGCAAATTTTTCGTTTCTTTAACAACGGTCTAAATTTGAAAGAAACAAAATGTTAGATAAAGAAGGTGAAGATCAGGCTTGGAAAATTATTGGAGGTATTGGGACTGATGTGTCCAAAATTTTGTGACTCCAGCTTTGAAAGATCAAGATTCGATTTTCATGAAAAGTGTACTCTTAAAATCACTGAACACGAAACTTTTGACATAGTCTATTGCTTTGTCAAAAGCAATGTTTATAAAACTTTTCTTTGGATTTCAAAAAAGTTGGGTTTCTGAAGAATTATAAAGCCGCTTGATATTTATTAAGGACTGTTAAACAAGTGATTCTTAAAGGTGATGCAACATTTCCTTTTCTCCATCAAGAATACTTTCAGGAAAATAATTTTTGTTTTGTGTTCGTAGTTGTTTGAAGCACCTTGAACTTGAAGATAAAATACAATCAACGACTCTTAAAAAAATTAAAAAAATTATGGACTATTTTTTTACGCAAAAAACATGCAAAATATTTAATTAACATTTAATTTATGTCAGGATTTGTGGTTGGAAATCGAGTGTTCGAATACTCACTTCAAAAATTCGCTGTATTGCTACAGGTCTTTCTCTTCTTCTCTTGGTAGGCACCATGGGATGTTTTCCCTGGAAAGCGGCAATAAGATGTCACCATGGAATAAAATCTGGCTTTTCTTCTTGAAGATGTGAAACTGGAACCTAATATAAATTGATCCATTCATATACGAGGGCAAAGCTAAATTTATTGAGAGTGAGAAAATCTAGTAGGCCGTGAAAAACAAAACATACAGTGTTATTTAGAGCAACTCTTTATCTGTCATTTGAAGTTTAGTTGTCGAAGTTACGTTCATTAGAAGCCAAGTTACTAATTTTTCAAAGTGATATTACAAGTAAAAAATTGAAATTAACCAGAGAGCATTTTCGAATTATGATTTATTATGCTTTTAAAAAAGGTTTAAGCGCTCATGAGTGCAAAAAAAGTTTAGATTCGGCTTTTAGTAAATAAGCACCTTCTTTGGTTACAATTTACAATTTACCGATGGTATAAGGAATTTGAACGCGAAAGGAATTCTATTCGGCATTAAAAAGGAGCAGGGCGTCCTCCTACGGCTGTCACCGACAAAAACATTGCTGCTGTTAAAAAATTAATTGAAGAGGACAATAAAGCCATTTATGCAGTAATAGAGCATCAACTCAAGATTGGATCCTCAGCTATTATAACAATCATACACGAACACCTGCATTAAAGAGAAGTGGTTAGCCGTTTTGTGCCGCATCACCTTTCTGACTTCCAAAAAGCAGAGCGTGTAAGAATTTGCCATGAATTTTTAAATATCTTAAATAATGGCGGACACCAATTTTTTTTCAAAATAGTGACAGGTGACGAAACTTACATTTCCTTTTTCGACGTATCTACCCGCCAAGGGAGTCTAATATGGATTCACGAAAATGAAGAAACTTCAACAATGACCAAGAAGCAGTGAGCTCTGAAAAAAGTTATGTATGTGGTATTGTTTAGAAGTACATGTACAGTAAACGCAATTAAGCTAGACAAACAAAAGACAGTTACAGCTAAATGGTGCACTGAAAAATGTTTGCCTGAAGTGTTCAGTAAAGTTCCAGACAAGGGAATTATGCTTCACCATGGTAATGCATCGTCCCATACGGCAGCTTTAACTCTTCAGTTTTTGGCTGAAAAAAATATAAAAGTAATAGAACATCCGCTATATTCACCTGATTTAGCAATGTGCTATTTTTTGGGCTTAAAATAAATTTGCGTGGTAAAAGGTTTTCATCAAAAAAAGAGATTGATGTAGCATTCACGCTTATTTTGAAGGTATTCTGAAAGATGATTGGTTGGGAGCTGTTGAACAGTGGAAAGAAATAATGATCAAGAGTATTATTGCTGAAGCGAATTACTTCGAGCACATTTAAAATAAAATCATAGAAAATGTTTTTTATTCTCAATAAATTCCTTGAATTCTTAACTCATACAAAAATTTTAACACGTTATGTCAATCTTGTACAGGGGTAATAATAATAATATCAGAATTCAAGTATGTATCTTTCTCAACACCGATTTTGTTTTGTAATTAAATGCGTATTTCGATAGCCATGTTGTCATTCTCAGTTTAAAACAACTTTCCAAGTTTAGAGGATGTAGGTAACTTCAAACTTCAACTGGAAGTCTGTTGTTGTTGCTGGTGTTAAATTTTGTTACAACTAACAACAAAAATTTGACATAATTATATTCTTTCTGTGCAATTTAGAATTCCGAATAAAGTTGAAACAAATCAAGTTTTTCCAATGAAACACACGGATAGTTGTTTCAACCAACCAAATCTCTTCGTTTCTTGCGCGCTGATAATTATAGGTGGATTATATTCCCCACTACGTCCGTTATCAATGCGAATTTCTCCTGACCGGTTAGTTTTCGATGTGAATTGATAAGAAATGTTACGGTGTCAAACGTAATTAGCCAGTGATCATGCATTCAAAAACATTTGAGTTTCTAATTCTGCTATTATTACACCAATCATATTTCGGTGGCGGCCAAAAGGATTATCTAACAAAAAAAATTATTTGCGACACAATTTGCAAGAATCAGGTAAGTGTACAAAATATTTTATTGTTTTACGGAAAATTCATTTTGCATTTTGATTTAAATTTTTTTGGTCCTGAAAGGTATTTTCTAGGGAGTGAATATGCATTTATTAATTTTCCATTTTCCAAAGCAGTGTAGTACTAGTAAACTGATTATTTTTAACGTTGAATTTCAAGAATGAATTGTTTCTTTTTGGTATAGAGTAGACAAACGTAAACTTTATACGTGGTATTGGAACACAATTTTTTCAAACGCTATGTTAATAAATGGAATATTAATCGATCCTACAATTTAAATTCCCTTAATATATCACCTCTTGTTTTCAGTCTTAATAAATAATTTATAAACATAAATTTATTTACAATTCTATTGGGCCAATATACAATTCTAATTAACATGTGCGCTTCTGGTAGACACCGTGACCAATGCTTTTACATTAACCTTGGAAAGCTAGGTAATGGGTTCGTATTTGTTTTGTGTTAAACCGAAAAGTTAAGAAAAATTCAGAAAATTGTTTCGTTACTGGACGTGACTTAAACGACTTTCTTTAAGAATTCTAAAATTAGATTTTACAAAAAAAGAACGGAGGAGCAACCTTAATGATTTTTAATTTTAAAATTTCGCAAAGAAATCATGTATCAAGAATTTTTGCACTATTTTGTTTATAAAATTGTAGGTATTTTAAATAAGAATAATTATTACAAATTTATTTAGTAATTAAAAGAAACAAACGAGTTAGAAATTATGTGTAGATTCCCCTTCCTTTTCAGTTAAATTTATCAATTAAATTACTAATTTCCTCCTTCTTTTTAATTTTAAAATAAAATTTACGCTTTATATTGAATTTATTTTTAAATTGTTTTATTTTATATTTTCAGAATTCCACGGAGTTTTGCGAGTGTGAACACATTTCCTTTAAAGGTAATAATTCATTTTAATTTAATTATAATCAATTTTCCAGAATTTAATGGATAGAAAATTATTTAGAAAAATTAAATGTTCAAAACATAGTTTCTGACCCAGAAGTAAAACCGTCTTCAGGTGAATTAACAAAGATTCAAAACTCAAAAGTGGTGTTTATTAAGTAGCACTTGTCAATAGTAATTACATTGGTCAACAGTGATTTTGTTAAATGAATTATTTTATCTACATGATTTATTCTTTTGTTACCGATAAATTCCATATGAAAAATATTTCCAATTTCGTTGAAATCCAGAGTTATTTGATATTTATGACGTTTGAAGCCCGTTTTCTATCTCATATTTATATACAACGTGTCCCAAAAATAAGTACTCGGACAAAAACGGTAGAAAGTAGACAAGATTTCACTAGTGTACGTTTCGTACCAACACTGCTCATTAAGTAAGTAAGTAAGGTAAGAGGGATAGAACATTGAATTTTTTTTATTCGATGGATTTTTGATGTAATTTTACTGTAAAACTAAAAAAAGTGGTATCCCTATGGTTTTTTTTTCTGAGATATGAACCAAACCTAATGAAAAAAGTTGCATTTACGTTCATGTTTTGACAGACTTTTTTTTGAATCAAAGTAATTTGTTCGCGAGGATCAAAAAAGGTATTAATTAGCTTCGCAAAACTGTTTTATTGATTTAAATTGAAGACCGAATAGTTTATGAACTATTTGCCAATTTTAAATGAACAACATTTTCTTTGGGAATAAAATTCAAATGCCCCTCAAAAAAAAACTAAGGTGTTCCAACCTTACCATTTTCATCTGTGCACTTTTTTTTGGGACACGTTGTAGAACTAAGTTTGAGAGTATTTTCTGTTAAATCTATTGTGTGTGAATATTAAAAATGTCTTGTAAGTGCGTTAATAATTCAATTGATATCAATAATTAACAAGAAAGATGTCGCTCAAGCTAAATACGCCAAAAAATCCTAAATACGTAGGTACACTTTAGGCTAGCATATAGAGTTTGTAAAACATCTTTACTAATGGAAAGTTATTATAACAAAAATGTGTATTACAAAAAAATCTATGTCCGTTAGAAGGAAATGGTAAATAGTATTCAAAATCAGCAGAAAAAATACTATAAGAATCAACTATTCTACTCCATTTAAGAGAGAAAAAGTTATATTTTATTGACCAGCGTTATTTTTTTAATAACATTTAACATTTTATCTAAAGCTTATGTATTAAGGTACAAAATATATTTCGGTTTTGTAGATTTTTTTAATCCTCAATAATAAATTCCATGAATTAAATATACTGATTGACAAAAGTAAAAGAACACCAAGAAGTAGTGATTCAATTGAACTGATTTTAATATATTATATTTAAGTGGTCAAAATACGAGCCCCATAATAGTTCGGACAATAAAGCAATTTCGTGTTATTTGCTTAAATAAATAGAAAAACCCTTAATAGAAGTTGATGATTATAACAGTTGCTTAAATTTTTTTAAGTAATACTTATAACAGCATTTAACTTATAAAAGAACTTAAAATTACATCTATTTTATAACTAATATAACATATAACGCTTAACACGGGTATCGCCTAATTTTACCTAATATTGTGTAATGCCACCTTTATTTTTAATTACAGCGCTTATATGATTAGGCATTGTACCAACAAGTTCTTTACAATATTCTGGTTGTATAGAGTCCCAAATATTTTGCAGTTTGACCTTAAGCTCCTGTACTGTCTGCGGTGGATCTTTACGCAACTGTTTCTTCATTTTATTCCACATAGTCTCGATCAGCGAAAGATCTGGACTGCTAGAGGGCCAAGGTACTGTTGGTATGTGGTGATCTTCAAGCCAGACTTTTATTGTTTTTGCGGAATGACAGGGAGTTCCGTCCTGTTGAAAGATAAACTCACCTTCAGCAGATTTGCATAAAGCTATTGATGGTAGCAAACTATCTTGCAAAATCTCTTTATATTGGGCCGCATTTATGATTCCATCCACGAAATGTAACTTTCCCATTCCTCTTCCCGACATTACATCCCCATACCATAACTGATTTGGGAAATTTCACTTTCTTAACTAAACAGTCATTGTGGTATGCCTCTTTTGATGTTCGCAAAACACGTTTCCGGATATCACCTACACAAACATCAAATTTCGCTTCATCGCTCCAGATAATTGAACACCATTGGTCTTGAGTCCAAAATTTATTGTTTCTTGCCCATTTCAACCGGTTTTTTGTTTGAAATTTAGTTAGTAAAGGTTTTTCTTTAGCCTATTTAGAAAAATATTAGCAAATTTCAATTAAACTAATTACAAAAATACCTTATAGAATCTGTAACCAATTTTTTTAATTTGCCTTTTAGTTGTTACCACAGATATTTGTTTTTGAATAGCATCTCTCCACAAAACAGTGATTTCCTGGGTATTTGAACGTCGATTAAGTTTTACAATTCTTCTATCAGCATTAGAAATGGTAGGCGGACGACCAATTTTTTTTTCTTTCAGCGACACTGCCCATTTTTTTGTACGATTTAATAATATCATGAATTGTCGATCGTGGAATACTATGAGAGTTAGCTTTTTGTCGAACAGGAACGCCTTTATTATCCGTAAATATTGAGTATCATAGATTGATACTATGATACTCAACATGCCATCAGCTTTCACAGTAATTTTTAAGTCTAATTTTCTGTTATAATGATTTTATTATTGTACAATTTAATTTGACTATTCGCCGCCTGATGAAGACAATTGTTTGTCGAAACCGGTAGCAAGTAAAATAATACAAACAAATTAGGAAATATTCCTTTCACTTTATTAAAATAATAATATTAAAACAAACAATTAGTTGTGACTTTTTAATACTAAGTCAAAATGCTAAAAATTATCGATGATTTTCGGCGTTAGTTTTCAAAAATATTAACAAGCGATTAATATAAAATGAATTAGGGTAGGCTTTGAAATTTAAATGCATGGCTTGGATAACATATTAATACTAATTGTCCTACAATTGTGTTTTAATTAACACGCCGGAAATGTTTCATGTTACTCACGCAGTTATTCAAAAGTATCTTGATGCAGTAGGTAGTGATGATTTTACACATCTGCTTTAATTTTTTTAAAATAAAACAATTTTCTTGCTTTGTAGAAACGTCAAAGTGACTGAACAAACGTTCGATGAGCCAAATGCACAAATGCGTGTTTAGTTGCCCTGCCAATTTTAATTCATTTTTCATTTGGTCACTTGTTACCATCAAATAAAAATGGAACGCATCTACTTGTAGGTGTCAAGAAAAATGTTACCCTAATATGGCTTTCTCTGAATATCAAAAGATGGTGAACGAATTATACAGGGGGTAACTTTAATGAGGGGACAAATTTCAAGGGCTAGTTCCTCACGCCGAAAAATGAAGAAAAGTTCAAACTTTAAATACAATACCAATCACTTTTGTAAGACAACATAAAAACAAAAGATTACAATTAGTTACTCATTACGAAAGTGAATAGAGTTTAGTTTATTTCAGTGATTTTGTTTGTTTGTCATCAAATCCCAGAGAAATTTTATATTCTGTTGGAAATCATATCATCATGATACTTATGTTCTGACAATCTGACATATTTTTTAAATACATTATTGAAATTTGAAATCATGCAAGTGCCAGTTGACTTGGGATATATTAAACTTCATATATATATTTTCTTTTTCTTTATTCAACTGCTTCACATTTTTCCTTTCCTAAGATATTTTACGTTAAACAGTATGAAATATAATCAGTTTTAGAGAAGGACAAAACTGCACCAGTGATTGTGATTTTCGTTTATGATTCATTCTCTATAGTAATTACCGATTTATGATGTACCTACTATAAACAAGATATATTAAATATTTTGCCAATTAAAACCCAAATTATGTTAGAACCACGAAAATATTTTATCACGTTTTACTTGGTTATTATTTCCTCCTTTATTCTAGCTTTAATAAACTATTACGTTCCCAAAACAGTTTCAAAATTGTATTTATTCTATTGTTTGCTATTTTTTTTCTTTTCAGAATGGAATCCGAATAATAAAGAACATTCTCCGAGTCTGCTATGTAAAAGCAATAACACAATCAGTTATAGATGGAATCACCATAACATGAGCACCTACTCGTACGTGGCTGAGATAAAAGTCTCAAATTCGATTTGGGTGTATCATGATCAAAATGTAAATATAATTTAGGTATATACCTGCATGCGGTACGTGTGCACTTAAATTAAGCTGCTTAAAAGATATTCTGTTTAATTAGAATTTTACTAAATGATCGATTTAGGCATTTCCGAGAATACATGGATTTTACGCCCCAGAATTTAAGCACTTTGAAGTGCTTTTCAATGAATCCTCTTAATTATACACGTATTTTGTAAATTACAATATTTGTGTTCCTATCTATACATACCATATGTTTCAATTTATGTTGAAAAAATCCTTAGATTTTATATGAGACTAGAATTAGATGCGACGATTGTTATTTTCTTTTCTTAGATCAATCACGACACGTTAACAATTAAAAATCTGAAAAGCCGCACGACGTACGATGTAAGGACGTGGTTAATTATTTCATCAAATTCTACTGTAATTGGACCGATTGATGCTCAAAGTATTACTACGAGTGCAAATAATGCTAAACCATTACCAGTATCAGGAAACTCTATGGAGATAATTGATTACAATTGTACAAAGCGATATTGCAATGCTATAGTGCAATGGGCTCCTGCATCAGGTATGTGGAAAGTAGACGATTTTTAAATTGATTTACAGTCCTTTATTTTTGTTTCTATTTTATCCTAATTAGTTAATTCTATCCTATTCACAATAAACAAGCTTTGAACACTGATGAACACTGATATCATCAGTAGAATGATTTTCCCCTAGAGTTTATTTTCCTTTCGAAATTTATCATGATTTATAATTTTCAACTCGATCGAAATTATTACAACGTATTGTATACAGCTGTCCCCTTAAATGTAACTTTCGTGATATTATTGGTTTAGGTAACTTTAGCTCTGTGCCATGTCGTCTCCCGTTGCTATGGATTTAACACAGCTAAATTTATTTAAAAGAACAAAAAAGTAATTAAAAAAATAAAAATATTCATTGCATTTCTTTTCCAGATCTATCCTGCTATTACTCTATCATTTGCTTTGGTGACGAGTATTTTGAGGAAAGATACATTGATAATGTAAGTAATCCCGGGTGTTGAAAATTGGTCGACAAATAGTACTACTAGGGGAACAAAAAATTCAAAAAAGTAATTGGATTTGTTGCAACAAATATAAAACATGTGATTAATAACTCGAGCTTACACTGAACGACAATACTTTAAAATTTAAAGTTCTTACAGAATTGATTAGTGTCAGTCTTTTCTTATTTTTATTGCTTAAAGTATCAGACCGCACATGTTTTTCTGTTTTTCTGTGTAAAATTTGATTTAACATATCGGATTTAAATTTCAAATTTGAGGATGGAGACGTTTACATCTGATGAATAAGACAATGATGTAAGAAGAAAATAAAATCGGACTCGCAGTTTATTGACAATGTTCATAGGTACTTATTTGTTGATCTTTTTTCAATATTTCGTATAAAATTTCCAAAATATAGATAACAAATTTTTAGCCGGCCACTTTGTTCTTGTTTAACATCGAAAATCTCGAATACAATCGTAATTACACCCTTGAGATAAGGCCCAAGCAAACACTGGATTGGTATTCTGACAGTATTCCGACGAGCTACTCAATAAGGACACCGACTTGCCTTGAAAAATTTTCTGATTTGTCTATTTGTCGTAAGTATTATTCATTTACAAATATCAAAAAATTAGGGAACTGGAGAAATTAGATAAAAAAAATCGAATGTCTATTACAGTTCCACCTTTAAAAATGATAAAAATCGTCCATTTTAAAATATAAGTTCCATATGTGCATATTATCAAAATTTTGATGTTCAATTTTAATTGTAGCACCTCAAAAACCGCAAGGAATAAACGTTACGTATGAAGCATTCCCTGCAGGAGATAATTTCGAATTTAATTTTAATATTAGTTGGTTTAAGCCGAAATTGCAACCGGAGATTTATGAAGTTACAATTTTGCCAATGGACTTCAATGCGTCCAAAATAAGCGTGAACGTTAGTGGAGTAAGTATCAATAAAACACTGTTATTAAAAAAAAAAATAGAAATTATTCATGGTTGAGAAAAAATATAGTCTTGACGCCCTTATGGACTTTTAAAATTGGTCGTTTTAAAGAGAAGTTGTTTATTAAAAAAAGAATTAAAATATAATAGCAAAATTCAAACGATATATTTCTTCCACTTTCTGTTGCTATCATTAAATTGCTAAGCATTGATTGGAAACTAATTAATAGTAAACTTAACTTTTATAGGAAAGCACAAGTGTGAATATTTCAAATGTGAAAGTCCGCCACATGTACCATTTAGTTGTGAAAGCTCTTTCTGTAGCTGGCTGGAGTGTTGCTACGGTATATGATGGGGATGTTCTCTATCCAGAAACTACTTCCTCCAATTTCCCAGTGATTCCAGTTGGAGTTTTTATGCTTTTAAGCATTTTGTTATTGCTTGGAACATATATTTATTGTCATCTTACTAAACAGAAGAAGGACGGCGACAGGCGCCGATATTTCTTGGTACGAAAGCAAAACCTAATTTATAGATCGAAACATCCTGCGATAAATAATTTTAGGAACTCGAGCAAAACGCGTCTGTAAACTTGAAGACCATGATTGTCGATTATGCCATGCAGGGATACGTTGCTGATGAGTGGGCAATAAATTTCGAAGACATAATTCTGGAAAACGTGTTGGGTCATGGAGCTTTCGGCATCGTGAAGCATGGCTGGGTGAAAACAGAAAATACCAGGACGGAAGCAGCCGTCAAAATGTTAAGAAGTAAGCGCCCTAAAATTAGATTACTTAATCTCTACACTAATGTTTTTAGATTCATCAACCGTGGAAGAAATACAAGAGTTCCTCCAAGAAATCGAAATAATGAAGACTGTAGGAAAGCATCCCCATCTCGTATCACTCATAGGTTGTTGCGTTAACTCCGACTTAGGACCATTGCTGGTATTCGAGTTCTGTTCCAGAGGCGACCTCCAAACATACCTCAGCAACATTTGGGAGAAGATAAGCAGCAAGCAAACGTAAAGAAAACTTTTCGAATCATTTCAAAAACCTATATTTGACGTTTTCTTACAGGTCTGGTGCAAATGGGGTGAGCACGGTTCAAAAGATATCTTACGAAAACTCTAAGAACCACGCCCAGCAGTTTATAAACAAACTTTATGATATCGACCTGGAACATGAAAATCGAGAAAATGAACTCCAACTGAAGGATTTAATATCAATTGCTAGGCAAGTTGCTATGGGCATGGTAAGTGAAAGAAACTCTCAGCTTTTTTGGTAGAGACTGCAAAGTTATTAATTGAAGGAATACCTGTCAAGTTTGAAGGTCCTTCATCGGGACTTGGCTGCAAGGAATGTACTTTTATGCGAAGACAAAACCGCAAAGGTTTCAGACTTTGGGTTAAGCCGCGATGTTTACAATAATAATATTTATTGTAAAATGGCAGGGGGGAGGCTGCCACTTCGTTGGATGGCGATCGAATCGCTAACTCACCAGCGTTATACCATGTACAGCGACGTTTGGTCTTTCGGAGTGTTATTATGGGAGATTGTAAGTTTGGGTGCCACGCCATACCCAGAAGTAGAAAATGAGAATCTTTTGAAGTTACTTAAATCTGGTTACCGCATGGAACGGCCGTTAAACTGCCCGCAAGATATGTAAGTATTACAGTCCGAATATAACATTATTGTCATCTGAGTAACAATATTTGATGTCCAAAATCAGTGCCACAGTTAAGAACGACTTACATACATCTGTTTACCACTTTTTAATAAAAAAACACTTACAATCTATAAATTCGTGAAAGCGTGATTCCTCATGGCAATCATTTGTGAAGTACTACTGCTAATAACACTCAACCTTTGATTAATGCATTATAAGACGTCGAATGCCAATTTGAGATAAGAAGGAGAAACACTTCTATAAAAAGCCGAGTTATTATATTTTTAATAACGTTTCCTGCATTTTAATTTAAGATATTCCATCATGCAACTATGTTGGAAGGCAACTCCAAAAGACAGACCCAGTTTCTTGGAGATTCGGAAGATGTTGGAGACGGTACTCGAGAGTGACGTGGAATACCTCCACTTGGAGATACATTCCTATGCAGGCAACAATTTGGACGACTTAAAGAAATCACCGGATGCATTGCAGATACAAACTGTCTGTAACGAGAGGTATCTGTGAAAAGGATTACGTAAATGGCCTTGTTATGATAAGTTAAGAGCAAAACGACTGAAATATCCAGGACATAAAATTAAGATTGTTTGTCGCTGTATTAAAATTATTTATATTTATGTAAGTACGTTTCACGTTATTTTTTTAAAAACGACAAGAGAAGAAATTATTTTTATAACAAAACTGAAACCAAAACTATACGTTAATATCAATCAGAAAACTCCTAAATAACACATACGGGGTGTTTGCAGAATAGCAGTCGTTAGTTTTATTAACAGTCGAGGTACTAAATTTTTTTTGTTTCACTTTCATTTTCAAATAGATGCTCGCAGGACATTTCATTTAGAATTCTTACAACAATTCAAATATAGGATAATATTATTGTAAAGTGTCTTATTTGATATTTTTAATAAAAAAATTGAGAAGAAAATGAGAAAACATGCTGCAATTCTACAAGCACCTGGCATATTTTTATATGGAAGTTAATATTGACAAAAGATTAATTATCTGCCAAAGTATTTATACTAAAGTGTATTTTTAGATGTCTGTATTTATAATAATCATATTTTCATATATATAGGGTGTTTCAGGTCACCAGTCATAGCCCTTTTTCTCAAATTTGATAAGGTTGTATGGTGCATTTGATGGCGATATAATAATTTTTCAAAGTCAACGGAAGTATCCGTAACCGACGACTAAATATGTTTTTTTTTTAATTTAGTAACATTTCTCTAATTTGTTTTTTATGAACCACTTTCAGCATGAGAAGTGGAATTTAAAAATGCATTAATTAAAGTGGCTGAGCAATTATGAAGGTTGAACAATTTCCATGATTTAAAAAACTTGTCAATCTCTTATCCTTATCGAATGTTGTAACGGTGTATGTAAATTGTAAAATAATTTTTGATTAAGATAACAGATTTCGCGATTAAAAATTGCTCAAGTAAAATTTCTTACTTTTTTAAAATTTCGATTAGTGATATCCAACTATAGACATACGTTCCCGATTAAAATTTCAACGGTGATTGCACCTAATTCTGGTTGACCTTGAAAGACAATTGTTTCGTTATAAAATGCGTCATATACTCTTTTTTTCGCAATGTCCCACTACATACTTCATATTTGTTGCGGTGGCCGATCTGGAACACCCGGTATATAAATCATTTATATATTAAATATTTTCTAAGTAGCTTCGTTTTTATTTTTGGAGAAACAATTTTGATTTTAATTTTGAAATCTGTATTTTTAAGTTTCATTTTTTTAATTTGAATCTCTTCCTAATAAAGGGAATAAAGTATTAAGTAAAAATAAAATATAACCGTCACTTAATAATAATTTTAGATAATTTTCAAGTACGCCTTCCATATTATATATTATTTAATTTTTAACTTATTTACTTAATATGCAGATATTGTAAATTTTTAAGAAATACGATTTTAATTAAACGTCATACAAATATGACATAAGAATTGTGATTGTTTCGTGCATTTTAAATTCGTTTTCGAGTTATTATTATTGTTCACCAAACTTCTAAGACTTTAAAGAAGATGAGTATTTACATGTTTAAGTAGTAAGTTATGTAACCTGTTTTTTCCAAAGAACGAATGCATTTTCAAATATGTAGTTACCATGAGAATATAATTTTTCTTTGTTTGTTTTCAACTTTTATTGTTTAAACATACTGTATATAAATACAACGAATTTGTTATTTCGGATTACTAGAAATTTTACAATTTTATTTTGCAAAAATAAGTTGTAAAAACAATTTTCTAAAAACGATTTCGATATGCAACTATCAATAAAGAATAATTATGGTTCTTTTCTTTAATTTTATATTAATAATTATCATAAGTAGAATTTAGTGTTATGCGACTTATAAATATTTTATAATAAATATATCTATTTAAACAGTCTATTTTAATAATATCGTTTCTAAAGATTTCACCTGAAGACTTTGTATGACCGAGGAAGAAACGTCGGAAGAGAAAAGTTGACCGGAAGTTATGCATTGGCAATTTGTTACAAGGATTTTTTAAAAACCGATTTATAATAAATTATTAGATATCCTGAACATCTTCCTATTTGATAAACATATTTTTGTATGGGAAGCTGATCTTATCGTTGATAGTGGCGTGATTGGTTGTCATCTATTTTTATAAGGATGTTGTTTTATAATATCTACATTAATTGATCTCTGTTCGTTAATCCGATGTATCATGTTATCTGTTATTCATGGTTGTTATGGTGGTTATATTTTTTTATTCAATTGGCTTAGTTTCTTTCATCTCTGATTAGAATGTAATCGAATAAGTTTCACTTATTAATATTGTAAGTTCTTCATCACATAAGAGAATTAATTCTGTAAATATGTAGTAATGGTGTAGCTCAAGAATAAAAAAAATGATTTACCAATTTCGTTCGTAATGCAATTCGATAACGAAATCAAATTTGACTTTAAAAATAACACGGTGTAACAGTGAACAAATACTTTTAACGTCATGTGGTTTAGTTTATAAATTTGGTGGAGTAATGAACTGTGATATTTCAGACATGATGATATGGTAAAAAAAACCATTTCCGGTAAGTACATGCATGCGCTTAAAAAATTCCAACTTCGCTTTTTTATCAACGATTTTCGATTATAACATTGCGTTGAAAAGAGGATAATGTACCTTTCTTACGTTACATAAAGATTGAAAATTGGTTAAAGAATGGCAGAGTTCCACATGTAAATTTACTTTAAACTTTATGATTAAATTTATTTCATTGTTCACAGCTTGGTAAAATTCTATATCGTTTGAAAACTAATAAGAATTATTTTAACTTTGGCCGCATACAAAATTTTTACCTAAGTTATTTAAAGGTGTTATTACCGATGGATTTCTAAACAAATACGGTATGAATAGTCCGAAGGATTATTTATAATCTTGTCTGTATCGTGGCTGTTTGTTTAGTTTAGTTGGTTTATTAACTGTGCATAATTTTATTTTATTTTATTTTAATACTGATATATACATACAGGTATCGTACACAGAAAAAGAAACAAACTAATTTTAACTAATTAATTTAGAATAATATGAGAATATAATAAATAAAACTAATTCTAAATAATTAAATTAGGTGAATATGAGAATAATTTTTTTAGTTCTATCGATAAGTATGTATACTTATAAAAATCTAAGGCAAATATGCGGGATGACAGTGGTGTACTAGGTCTTGTTAATAAATTTAATTAATTGTGTAAAAATGTTATGAAAAACATCTATGTCATCTGATATTGAATTTATGTGCCTACCTAATGTATCTATTGGTGAATAAATACCATACAGAGTTCGATGCAAATTAATATTAATAACATAATTATTTCTAGAGTTAATTCTAGGTACTCTAAAATCTATTAATGACAATAGTTCAGAACATTGCGTGATGTTATTAATTAACTTATAACCTAATTTAATAGTTGCGTTAGATCTGCGTTGCGCAAGGGATTGAAGACCAACTAGATAAAGGCGTTCACTGTGAGGAATATCGGATTTATCAATATAGACTTTGAATAAAAGATAATTTACAAACCGATATTGGACTTTTTCTATTCTGTCAATGTACATTTTGTAATACGGTGACCATACGATAGAACAGTACTCAAGAATGGGTCTAACTAAGTTTTGATAAAGTTTAAGGATAGCAATGTAGTTTTTGAAATCTACCGTCATGCGTTTAATAAAACCACATATTTTGTTTGCCTTTCTTATTATAGTTTCTAGGTGTAAATTGAAATTATAAGAAGAATTAAAAGTAACGCCAAGATCGTCTATTACGTTAACTCTCAGAAGGAACTTACCCATAAGCTTATAATTAAATAGTCGTGGTTCTTCCTTTTTATAAAAAGATATTACTTACGTTAATGTCATTGATAAATAATAAAAATAGAATGGGTCCTAAGTGACTTCCTTGAGGTACACCTGATGTCACTGTTATATTATAAGATGTTTTGTTGGCAAATCGGACTATTTGAGTACGATCTTGTAAATAAGATGATATCCATTTCAATAAGTTGCCGATGATACCATAAGACTCGAGTTTCTTTAATAGAAGAGTGTGTCAACCTGATCGAAAGCTTTATGAAAGTCTGTGTATATGGCATCAACTTGGAAGCCTGATTCAAGAGACTTACTGACTATATAATAACAAGTTTGTTTCTGTACTACGACCCGGACAGAAGCCATGCTGTTCATCTATTATGGTATTACGATATTTATTTAAAATAGAATTAGAGATAATGGATTCCATGAGTTTACCCATAGCAGATAATGTACTAATGGGTCTATAATTGCGTACATCGCAGCGATCATCGGATTTAAAAAAGGTAGAATGTAAGCAATTTTCCAATGGGATGGACATTCTCCGGAATTCATTGATTTATTGAACAATATAGACAAGGGTCTGCAGAGGGATATGCTACATTGTTTTAAGAAGAATGCAGGAACACCATCTGGACCAGTTGAAAGAGTACTTTTAAGTGTGGATAGTGCATTAAATACGATATCCTCATCAAAATTAACAATGTTAAGTGAAATATTGCTGCTATATATGTCAGGATCGAGAGAGATTGTTTTGGTGGAGGATGGAATGTATACAGTTTGAAAAAAATCCGCAAACATATTACATATTAAATTTGGGTCATCAGTGGTAATACCATTAAAGAAAAATTGTTTAGGAAATTGAGAAGATTTTTGTCTAGATTAAACAAAATTCCAGAAAATTCCAGTGTTTAAATTAATGTTATTTTCGGTAAATGACAAGAATTTTTTATAATCATCTTTAATACTATTTTTTGAAAGGTTTCTGTAGTGCTTAAACTGATTGAACAACAAATTGTCGTGTCGTCTATTTTTAAATTTGTTATATAATTTGTTTTTTGTTTTAATAAGTTTGACAGTACTTGCTGAATACCAGGATGGATATCTTATTGAATTGTTGAATTTACGGGGAATAAATAGATCAAAACTACTATATAAAATACAATACAGTGAGTCAATAGCATTTTGTACATTAGAAACACTAGAAAATATAGAATCCCAATCGAATGAGTTTAAATAGTTATTTATATCATCATAAGGTGCATTTTTAAAGTTCAATTTCCATGCACTGTGATCTAAATTGTGTGCATTATAAAATGACGTAGTTAGTTTAATACAAAGACTAGGATGATTGGGATCAGGAGGAACAATATTTATTAGAACTATCCTTCGTAACAACAATGACGTCATTTTCACAGGTAAAAACTAAATCAAGTATAACTCCTCGTGTATTAGTAATGCGATTATTCTGTATTACACCCAAAAAATTTATAGCGTCATATATTAGAGATTCTCGTAAAGAGATATTATCTAGCCTAGAGATGACGTCAGTATCAGCAGACCAGTTTATTTTTGGAAGGTTGTAATCGCCAGCAACGCACAAGGATGAGTTTGGGTAGTGGTCCACTAAGTACTCCACGGAAGCGAAGTGATTATGGTAAATGTCTATATCAGAATTTGGCGGAATATATACTGCTCCTATGATAGGGTGTGTGTTAACGATCCTAATTGAGACCCACAATTGTTCACATTTACTGTTTTTGATATTAATGACTGACGAGTCCAAATCTGCACGAACAGCAATTAACACTCCACCACCACGTTGTTTAGCAGTAACTGTAGTGTCTCTATCGTTTCGCTATACCATATAGTTTGTATCGAAAAGTTCACTAGAAGATATGACGGGCTGAAGCCAAGTTTCTGTTAATATAATAACGTCATAATTTAAATTTACGGTTTCTTGTAAAAAAATGATGGTCTTGGTTCTTAATCCGCGCACATTTTGATAGAAGAGTTCCATGTAATCAGTTGAAGAAAATCCTGGTTTATGCGATAGAGATCCATCTTCATTTTGTGAGGTAAGCGATTGATGTGCTATGTTTGTTTTTGTTTCGTCTGAAGACTTAATAAAAAACGATTAAATTGGACTCCTATGGGCCATATTTTGGGTGACTTTAGTAGTTCACTTTCACTTTCCAGTACTGATATTTTAAAAGATGAATATTCATCGGGTCTTTTAGAATTTAATTTCTCACATTTGAAATTGGAGAATTTTTTTTCGGTGAGGTAGGATTGCAATTACTCTATTGTTGTTTCTGGATCGAAGCCGTAAAAATGATAATGTTCCAATTTGGTATCACCTCGAATCGACAAATTAGCTGCTGTTCCAGCAAGAGCTGTGTTCATCCTTCTATTCTTGGCTTGGCGGCTTTTATGAGTAACGACTGTGAAGTTGTTTCTATCATTTTCGGTATCGTTTCTAATGCTCTTATTATTTGTAGTTCCATTGCTTTCATTAATGACTACAGTAGACTTGTCATTGATATCTCCTGACTGATTTATTTGTCCAGATGTATTTACGTTCGTAGTCACCCAATTGAATTACACTGTTCATGATTTTCCTTTGTATTGCTTCCATGTCAGAACTTTTAGAATGCGTTTTCTTAAATTTATTATCCGCGCTTTTTGGAATATTCTTGTTATTGATATTGCCTGTAAGAGTTTCGTTTTTGCTTCTCTGTTGCAAATTTGACGAAAGTTGAAACAAATTATGTTCCACCGATTCTTCTTCCCCGTTGCCATGCAATACTTGACTGTAAGATTTAGTATTGCTGGAATATGTGTTTCGCTCTTTTTGAACTTCAGTATCGGATACATTTTTCATTATTGTAGGAAATTCATTTATCTTATTTTTCAAAACAATTAATTCAGAACAAAGCTCTTTATTTTCTTTTCTTAGTTCCTTGATATCATTTTCTAGATTTTCTATTCTTTTATTTATTTTTTCCAAAACTTTTAGTGTATTGAGAGAGATGTTTTCGTAATTAATTATTAATTTATTAAAATCTAGTGTACTAATTTTTCCTAGGGAATCAGAGTTATCTTGCACAAAACCTTCATGTGCAGGTTGGTCATCGCGATATATTTCGTCTCCAATTGATGATACGCTGGTTTTCCGTAATGGCTCACAATTAGGACATTTCCAAGTTCCCTTTTTCATGTGAAACCCTCGCATATTGGAAATCCCACCGCAAGTATTATGTACAAAATTCTTACAATCTGAACATTGTATTACAGATTTTAAGTCGTTGAACTGCTGCTTACATATAAAGCAGGTATTATTTAATTCATTTGGCATTTTAATTTATCTTTTATAGAGGTGAATTTATTGGCAAACTTAGATTCACGAAGTTTACCGCAATTAATAAAACATTTCTAGCCTGAAGAAAGAATAAAAACTTGTCCACCACTTTTTGACGCAGCACAAAATATCGTAGCAGTTATCCAAAAAGTAGGAGTTTTCAGTTATTTACAAATTTTCTACACTAATTTCAATATTTGATGTCGGTAGAATTAATTAAGGTACTCACTGTGAAAATTTGAAAATTTTTCACTGGCAATAAACCACATTAAATTAACTTAAAATACGGAGCACGCTACGCACGCTTACACTATATATTATATATATATTAGATAAAAGTAACAATAAAAATGAAAATAAATAAATTTTTTCACATAATATTTGCTAAATGTGAAAAAATGAGAACAATGAGAATAATAGCAAAATATTTGAAATATTTACTTTTGAAGAACTCTGCCCTTTTTAACCAATATTCAATCATGTTGGAAAGGTACGTTATTTCCTTTTTCAATGCAATGTTACGAGTACAATCAAAAATCGGGACAAAGAAGAGTTCTTAAAGCGCAAGCATGTATCGAAAACGGTTTTTTGACCTTAACATCATTTTTTTTTGTGTATAGGGCATTTCTTACGTACTAAATCTCATTACTCGATCAGATATACGAGCTACCGTGCCTTCGAATGAATTCATCATTAAAGTAAGCTGTGTTTTTTTTTATGAAGTTGGCGACGCTCAATACAAGAATGAGGGTCAGTTGTCAATACTGTCGCTGCATTCAGGAACACAACACTTCCTCATCTTAATTTTAAAGATAATTCACCAATGAAACAAATCCCAAACTTATTTATACGAAAATCAAACTTCTTTGTATTCTGTGAATCACCTTCCGTAAAAATATGACGCATTAAGAATTGTCACTTGATGTCACTCATAGATGGTGTGATTGTAAACTTAGGGATATTGCAGTGTTGACAATAGCAAACGATAACAGCAGACTTACGTTGGTAATCATGCTGATATTTCTGCCCTCTCTTATTGCCCTTTTTAAATAAAACTTATATCCAAGGTTGTGCATTGAGTTCCCTACTCATGTCATTTATCTAATGACATTACATAAAAAATGTGTAAACTCAAAGTTCAAAGAAACACAATTCAAAACAACATTAACGCTTAAAACAGACGCTGAAAATGTTGTCCTTCGTGAATGCACAAATGCGTTTGTCAAGTGTTGGGAGGTTATGTTGGCACAAACAATTAATTGGACAGCTGTCAGTGTTACTAATCTTTAGGAAAAGAAAACACTGAAGTCATGGCCTACTTTAATTAGGAATTTAATTGAATGCGCGGTAGTTATGATTAAGAGTCTGCAAATGTAAAGTGTAGAAAAGTGAGCTGATAATTTTTTAAGTACATACATGTTTCTAAAATCGTTTTTTTGACCATAGCATCATTTTTATGGGTATATGAGACATTTTTTACAAACCAAAATTTATTAGCTGACCACATTTACAATTTACACTATATGGTATAAATAGTACATCCAGGTTTTCGTTTCTTGTATCCAGTGTAATTAATTATAAATAAATTTTTACATATTATTAATACACTTTACTACTACTGCTCATAAAAGTGTAGCAATTTACATCAATAAAATAAATATAATTGACAATAATTACATCATGATATTCCCACTTGATTTGATAAATGATTGAAAAAATAAATGTTATTTGTATTACAACACTGAATGAGCTAAGAAATGAAAATGCATTAAATACAATCAATATATTTATTTACTTCTTTGAATATATACATGTTAACCTATATGATCTTTCGGAATTTTGTTTGTAGAATCTGAATTTGAACATAATAAAGTAATAAAATCATAAATTAAGGAATGATGAGTATCAGCATGTTTTTTTCAAATAATACTTTTAGAATGTAGGGAATTATTATTATCGAATTTTTTACTTATTGCTAGATATAAATTAATTGAATTCCTTAAATTAATTAATTAAGGGAATAAATTAACATAGGAATTATTTATTGGAAAATCTGCATTTCTTTTAGTAAAATACTAATAAAAAATTAGAATTTAAATATTTCATCATTTTTTTTATTGCTTACGTATCACTAACTACTAATCACAGTTTTCTTTCATACGAAAGTCATAAATGACCCGCCTCAACGTTTACTGTATTACATCTGCTGGTTTGCACTAGTAAACTTCTCTCAACTGAAGCATTGCAAACACATCCAGTGCTTCTCAAACGCTTTTTGTAAAAAGTAAACATAGACTTTTTCGGAATCATTATTGATCTTTGCCCCATAAGTACGTGATAACTTCGCTTCTTTATTTGTAAGTTAATGATTGTTACGATGAGTGACATT
This sequence comes from Serrognathus titanus, assembly GCA_039766575.1. Taxonomy (NCBI): domain Eukaryota; kingdom Metazoa; phylum Arthropoda; class Insecta; order Coleoptera; family Lucanidae; genus Serrognathus; species Serrognathus titanus. The sequence goes on from CM077911.1 coordinate 67,616,965, forward strand.
TATTTCATTACATACTGTATTGTATTTAATTTCGAGTTTATCTTTTTAAATTTATTTTCATAAAATAAATTTATTTCCATGATACACGACGCTACAATGCTATTATTACCGAGAATATTGGCAGTACAAGCAAGCGAGTTTTGTAATTATGCGAGGTAATAATAGCCATTATAGCGAGTCGTATACTATACTTTGTTCTGGACTATAAATACTACGAATTTTTAATTATAATAAAACGCTGCTAAAACCATGTAGTAAGACTATATGTTACACGAAGTGGTAGGACTATAAACATTTGTAAATTATTTTAAGGCGATTTTAAGTAATGCTATAATTTTACTAGAATTTACTTCATCATACACCATAAACAATGATGGTTACCATGACACTGTGAACAATGTTTATTCACACACAATTGACAGATTATGGACAAAATAAATTTGTTTTTAGAGTCGTGTATTTTTTTTACCTATTTGATTTTAATTTTTATTAACCGCAGAATGTGAATCAGAAATCGATTTTCCATCTTTAAACGCATTTTCTTTTCCACGAATTCGCTTGCGAGAGATTTGATGTTATGTTTTAAAAAATACATTGCATTTTCAGAAAACCGGAAATAAAAATAAGTCGAAGTTGCTCTCTAGTTTTCTATGTTTTATTTCCTATTTTTATCTATTTATATATTTTCTGTGTTAGTTTTGTAATTCTATAGACGAGACAATAAATTCAGCCAATAACAAATTTTTTCAAATAAATTTTTTTGAAATTTCTTCGTGTTTGTGCGACATCTATCAAGCACCTGCGAAATTTGCAACTGAGAACAGTTGGCAACATTGCGTCGCTTCATGTTAATTCGTTTGTTGTGTCATTGTGACGTAAGTGTTTTCAAAATGTGATGTATCATTTTCATCCTTAATTCAGAAAATATTAATTGGGAGAAATGTCGACGACTAAAATCGAATTTGCTGTCCAAATGACGTGCGACTCATGCGTGGAGGCCGTCAGGAAAAGCTTCGCGAACGTAGAAGGAGTCAAGAATGTCGACATAAATTTAAAGACGAACTCTGTTGTAGTAGATACAACTCTTTCAACTGAAGACATTCAAAAGATACTTACATTATCCGGCAGGAAAGCAGTGGTTAAAGGATATGCGGGAGTACAAGCAGGCGTAGCTGTACTTGAAACAGGTTCGACTTCCATTCAGGGAGTCGTAAGATTCATTCAGTTAAATGAATCTTGTGTAATTGATGGGACTATAGATGGTCTTAAAGAAGGGCGCTATTTATTGTCGGTACATGAATGTGGTGATATTTCTGGAGGTAATACTTCATGTACGCTTTATCGTTTTGATTAAAAGAAGTCAATTTTTTTAGGTTGTGCAACTGTAGGAGATATTTTTGATGTGAAGGGGAAACGGGTTGAAAACCGGGAATATGGGCGTCTGGGATTTATATCACCAGGAACGAATGTTAGGGCTACATTTAGGTTTGAAGACAATATCATAAAATTGTCAGATATTGTTGGGAGATCACTGGTACTCTCAGATGCTTCAAACAGACTTGTATGTGGTATTATAGCAAGGTCATCAGGTTTATTTGAAAACCCAAAAACTATTTGTGCTTGCGATGGAGTGACCATTTGGGATGAACGTAAAATGCCAAAGTCAGGGTTATAAGTAATAATAGATTTAAATTATGTTCGTTAATTATTGTTAATCAAGCAAAAAAATTGAGGGGGTTACTCAAATAAAGCTGCAATTTTTAAAGTTGTTTTATTATTGTGTATTCATTACAACTTTTGTATCAGTGTTTGTATTGGTTATACTCTTGGAAGATTCTAGTGATTCATTTGCATAATTGGTGTTTTCCTCCTCATCATCATCATCACTGCCTTCACCATTTTTTCCTTCATCAGGCTCATCTTCATCACATACATCATAATTATGCCTCTCTAATTTATTTACCCAAGTAAGCATGCAAGCTTCATTAATTTCTGTATTTATTATGGTGGGGTAGATGTATTTTTCATTAAACGAATTCACAACATCATCATATTCATTCCATTCGAGTTTCTCATGTAATCCGTCTTCCCCATAACGAATATTATAGCGTTCATAATGCACGTAATCCAAGGTTAAACCTAGTCCCGGTGCTCGTGGTACATTAACTTTTTCATTTGTGAAGGCCCTTTGGAAGATTTCTGTTGTAGTATATCCTTTTGCAATAGCAACAGTAAGACCTACCATTTTCCTAATCTGGTGCATCATAAAACTTTGACCTATAAAATGAAGTTAAATAATAAACTCTGACAAAATAAAAATAAAAAATTGCTTTTACCTTTTACTTTAAGGAGAGCAAATTCAACTCCGTCCTTGATGAATGGTTTCTCACATTCAAATGTCATTATATACCTTTTTGCACTTGGATCACTGGGCTTTTTCTTCGATGTGAAATTGTGAAAATTCTTTGTCCCGATAAAGTTTTTCAGAAGTTCATTAATTTCCTTGAGGGCACTTTCACTTAAATGATAAGTACTTTGATCCACTGCTTCGTTATGGTTTGCAAATGCTGCTGAGGGGAGTAGATAAGAATAAGTTCTCCCATCACAACTTGATTTGCTATTAAATCCTTTTGTAACTCTTTTCAAACCAAACACTCTTATAACCTCGGGAAGAAATTCGTTAATTTTTGTTAAATCTATGATTTCAGCTGAAATGATAAAATATTTTTTTTCATTTGCTCAAGTAACAAATGGTAATAATAATGTTAGAAATATTTTTAAACTAAATAAAAAATTTGTACTGAAAATAAGTCAAATTTTTTATGAGACCACTTTCAAGGTGTCTTTGGGAATTCTATAATTTGCAAGTAATTAGAAATTGCTTTAGGAGTACTCTTCACATATCTCTTGGTCCAGAAGTTAAAAAGTAGAGAAATTTTTAGATTAAGAAGAATGTTATAATATTATCATTAATAAGGCAATGGGTTTCACAATATTTTTAGTAGCATTCTTAAAAAAAAACATAACTTACGTAATTTAATAGACACAATCTGTCTACTAGCAGAAACACCTTTATCAGTTCTTGCTGCTCTTTGAAATTGAATCGATTGAACTTGATCGAAAGCAGCTTGTGTTATTAATTTAGCATTTAGAAGAGCTGTAAATAAATCTTCTTCTACAGTCCTTGTGCCTGGATTACTATCAAGTAAAACAAGACGTTAAAATACATAAAAAAATACGTTTTTTTTTACTTGTGATTAAAATATTAGGCTTAATTATAGCTACCGTTGCATGCCGAAGTAATCAGAACCAGAATACCCCAATAGCATAGCATATTTTCTTTTTTTAACTCTATCACCCGGCTCAATTTTTTCCCTCTTTTCCTTTTCATACACATTCTCACCACCATCTGATCGTCGTTCCTCCCATTTTCTCTTTTTCGAGCGCCCATCATATCTGGGCTTCTTAAATGCTTGCTTCTCATTCATCGTTCTAATAAAGACTACTACAAATAAACTTGATTTTATTTTATTTAACGCTAACATTCGAGAGTCCTCACATGGTCTAACACGAAAGACGAATTTCAGTGAGTTTTCTAAAAGCATAACTCTTCGTATTTAATTTAATATGTTAGCTTGCAGACATTTCGTAAATTATTAGGTATCTATTACTTTTAAAGTATTTTTTAAGTATCGCAAATTCGAGTTTTAATATTGGAGAGGTTATACTTTTGACATGCAATTGTCAAACAAATCAGTAATGAACAGTGTTGCCATCTGTTAAATTGTGACAGAAAATAAAATATATTAAACTAATAGCGTTTTCGATTGACTGCTCTAGAGCTCTCTCAGAATATTTGCAGCCCCTATTATTAAATGAGGTTAAAATAAGATGAGAGTGATCTGGAGCAGTCAATTGAAAACGCTATTAGTTTGACCATTGCTTATAAAGTACATTCACTTTTGTAATGAGTAACTAAATTTCTACGATTTGGTAACTTTTACCGTTGAAATCCGACTTCTTTTAGTTCCCGTATCTTGTAAATGGGACTTTTATTTTTAGGTTATGTTAGTTTCAATTTTGTGCTGTTATTTTGGATCGCTGGCCTCCTTTTCCATGCTTTTCCAACATTTTATTAAATGCATTATACCTAAATGTGATTCTTTGTTTTTTTCTAATGAATTTCATTTTTGAAAATTGCGTTTTGCAATTGACAACTAAATTGTGACAAGCGATAATTTGATTAACAAAACTTTAAATACAGTACCAATCACTTTTGTAAGATAACATAAGAACAAGAAAATCACAATTAGTGACTCATTACGAAAGTGAATAGAGTTTATATTATACAAATAAACAGTGGCTTAACTAATTAAACTAGAGCACTATAAACACTTATAGTGCCTTAATTAAACTCTTTTATATTTATTGCGGAGATCCGTCTATCGATCATTATAATAATGGTCCTCGAATTTGTTTATAACTATATTATTATGTATATGTATTAAGTAAGTTAATAAGCATGAAGGGATCGTGTTGGATAGTGAATGGCATTTTAATACGTGTTTAATAAATTGTACAAACAAATATATAATATACAAACACATTACTATGTAATTTAATCTTTGAAAAGACAGTTAGAAATCTTTTAAAACAGAAATCTAAACCTAGTTTAACTTGGTATGCAAACTGTAGCACGCAATCTAGGAACTTTCTTGATACCAACTCCGATCGGCTGAATGTTGAATCTACTCTATACGTTAGTTCATTTTGCGATCAGAGACTAGATGTCGCTAATACACCTGCACAAGTAAACAGTGATGCCAATAAAATTTGAATAAAATAAAATTTTTGATGATGTTGCAAATCCACTATATTTTAAATTAACGATTTTTATTGGAATATTACAACATATTTTATTTAATTGCATCTGAATAAATGGTGTGATTCATAATTTACGGATTTGTTTGAGAGATTCCAAATTTATTTCTGCGCTCTTGATTGAATTATGCTGTTTATAATATTTTCTTTGAATTGAAATACACTTTTTAAACAAATCAAAAAATCAGTTAAGTAGTAAAAGTATTATGAAAAAAATATATTTTTTCTTTTTAAACCACCTTGTATATTTCTAATACGAAAATTGTATTATTTTTCTTGTTAGCTTTAAGTCTTTTATTTGTTCTGTTATCTGCATTGATTTTCGCATAGAATTTTCATTAATTAATCTTACCAGGATTCATCTTTACTATGTTCTCTAATATGCAGGATGATTTTTGAGTAGATCAACAATGATAAGACGATGAAAGAAAATACATTATAAGAACATGGGAAAACTTTGATGTATTTTAGTTTTTTAGAACTAATTAATAAAAATTATCCCTAAAATTATGCAGAGTGTCCGTCATAAACATTTCGGCATCTTTTTATAACCCAATTTGACTCGTTACGCTTCCTTAGCATTTTAATAATTGCACTTTAATCAGTTATTTTTCTTTATGTCGTTTATTCGGTTTCTCGCTGATGTTTTAATAGTAATACACTTTTCTAATACAAAAGAAATGGCGATAACCAGAATTTAAAATATTATAATAATTCGCCTGTTTAGTTTGTTAGTTATTATAATTTTGTTTTCTGTGTGCCGTTCAATGAGAAAAAATTCTATTATTATAAAAGACAAACTATTAATACAAATTTGTACAAAATTCAATACGTGTATTCGGTGTGTTATTTTTAAAAGTGATGGAATTACTTGTACATTAATGTATTTTATTTTTGTATACGTCTGGAAACGTAATTGACTTTAATTCATCAACAGCTGTGCAACTGTGTGTTATTAATTTACCCTTAAGTTTTACGACTGAATGACTGATTCTCTGCTTAAACTAAAAATCACATTAATATATTATAGTTTAAAGCGAACATAACAATACAGATTTGTCAAAATAAAATATGTAATAATATGAAAATTAATTAAAATTGTATAACTGGCAGTATAGAAAGTGTTAGGAAAGAGTTTATACATGTATTTTGGCCTTATTGGGCTTCATCAGAACTCTGTACCTTAAAAAATTTTGGTTTATTGAAAAATTTAGAAAAACTTACCCCTTTTTTGAATTTCTAAAATCCCAAAACACAAGAACAGGAATTAATGATAAAAATATGAAATTCTTTTGCAAATTATACAAGGAAGCGACTGCATTCTCTAGTAAAACAACAAAAGTGACATTTTTAAAATATTTGTTTGATGTTACTAAGACAACAAATTGACAATTATAAAATCAAGTTTTCTTGCCAGATGAAAATTATGAAAATTAATTAAAATTGTATAACTGGCAGTATAGAAAGTGTTAGGAAAGAGTTTATACATGTATTTCGGCCTTATTGGGCTTCATCAGAACTCTGTACAGAGCCCAATAAGGCCGAAATACATGTATAAACTCTTTCCTAACACTTTCTATACTGCCAGTTATACAATTTTAATTAATTTTCATAATTTTCATCTGGCAAGAAAACTTGATTTTGTAATAATATGGTATATACAGCCTGTTAAACTTAAGTCGGCACGATTAACGATTACTAACTTCGTCATCGTGGCTCGCGGACATTACAATGTATACTTTAATTCATGACATTTGTTTACGTTTTTTTATATGTGTAAAAAATTGTTTATCCATAGAATCATTTGATTATGGCGGTTTGTAAATCTTTTGTTTCTAATGCACAATTATTTATTAACTTACGAAAAAATGTTAAAAGACAATTTTAATTAAAAATTTTATTGTCTACCGATTGGTAAAATAATATACAGAGTGATTCATTAAAAATGTGTCTTTTTGGTTTTCTCTCGCAAACAAAGACGACTTTTTTTGACCTTCATTGCAATCAGCGTGAATTTAACCGAATTTGTAGCTTTTATAATAACAAAATTAGAAATAGTGCCGACTTAAATTTGAACAGACTATATAATAAAATATTAGTGATATTAATCGCTTGGACCAAATAGAACGGTTAATATTAATAATACTAATCGGATTTATCACGTAGCCGTAAGATAAACAGAGATGCAAAAGCTATGTTTTCCCGATTTCGTTGACGTTTTGGATTGGTTCTTTGCTGTTGCTGATTTTCTCTTATAAATAAAAAAGTCTCTTGTTTCATCAGTATCCTTTTGTTGGTCTATTCAAGAATCACTCTGTATACATACTTTTCTTCTAATATACTTCTCGCATTCTCAGTGCTGAAGGGTGTTGGATTCGTTCTTTATACAATGAAGCCATCTCAAATTATAACAATAATTATTACATGTTACGGCTTTTATGTAACTCCTCCACTTGGATTATCAGAAAACTAAAAATCTTTATTTGCGAAAGTGAAAAGAGAAAATAAAAATGTCCAAATGACTCTTTTTCTATTCCCGCGGGGAACTTGCGTAAAAAATTGCATCTAACGATGTTTGTTTCTCTAAAGATACAAAACTCAACAAGTACTAAACGAGCGTTTTTGTCATAAGCTTGTGAAATTGAAATAACAAAACTGCTGCTAGTTTTTTTATCGTATGTAGCTATATTCCGTTTTCGAGTTGAATGTCACCAAGTAACAAGACGTCTCAGAATTGACTGTTGACAGGTTTCAGTGTATCTGAAATATAGACAAAAAAAAAGAATGAAAGAGGGAATTTTTTAATGTGAATAATGAAATGATATTAGATATGAGAGACTAAAATAAAACATTTGTGTGTAGTATTTAAAAGTGATAATTATTACATGAAGAAAAAGAGAACTTGTAAAAGTAAGTATTATGGCTAATTACCTCCATGTATGTATATGTATTAAGTTCTTTTGTTTTTTAAATTTAATTAACTTATAATAATTGTTCTGTTTTTTAATATTCCTTAAGAAAAAGTATAAAGAAGCTTGTAAATGTGACTTTCAAATTTTTTTCTCCACCATTTTCTTTAAAACGCTGATGTGATGACGCGAATTTTGTGTCAATGTATTACTAGTGGAAATAGACGATTTTCAACAAATCACGACCAATTCAGAAACAAGGTGTATTTGATGTTTTTGTGAGAGCAATTTATTATTGAATGATTCTAATTCCGGCATAATTGTTTAAAATAATAATAATGATAAGTAGTTATCAAGAGATGTCTGAATTCTTATTTTAAAAGAACATGTCGGTTTTGTTCCTTATTAAATCTCACTACAAATTCGTTAATATTAAGGGTTAGTATGAAAAACTGTTGAAATTAAGTTAACATTGTAGAAGAAAAAAAATCTAGCTTTTATAAAAGTTCATTGCTTGATAAATAAATAATTTATAATATAAGCATAATTTCATTTTTTCGATCAATTATTTCATTTCCACTTTAATGCTAGAAGTTATTGCTCCCCCTGTTCAAGTTGACCTATGAGCAACCTTTTAGGGTGAACATTTCACCTGCTCCTTGACAGCTCCCTATCAAGAATTATTATTGTAAAAATACTGATTGATATGCACAAATATCTGCAGAATATTTAAATTTCTCGATAATAACAAAAACTACCCGCATATTTCAACTAAGAATGCATATAAATAAAGAGCTCCACAAGAGAGATTATTACTAAAGCTCGAGAGTGGCCAAGAACAATGTTTCTTTCGACGCTCGTTTTCTTTTGGTCGTTTCACGTATGTGTTGTTAACTGTGTCATACATGAATACATGACGGAATCAGAACTGGCTCATTATTTTCAAGCACCGCATATAAAATCCGTTCCCGAATATGAAATCGTTTATTTGCCGGAATTATTCGAAGCCAGGGAAGCTTTAAGCCAAAGTGATGAAAGAGAGGCGATTTTGTTGGATTTTCACGCATTTGGACGGTAAATAAATTCTAATAGTATTTGTTTTTCCTCTTAATGTTTTTAACTTTCCATTTTCACATCTTTTCAAGAAAAACATTGTATATTAATTGTCACGATGTTCCTAAACATACTTTTTTTTAAAGAAAATTTTACAAAAATTAATAATATTATATTGTAGACCAATCTCGCTACAATTAGAAGAAAACAACAACCTGGTAGCGTCAAACTTTAAATCGTTTTTACACGATGAAGATTACATTCGACCCTTATCCTACTCCCCTAAGAACTGTCACTATTTGCACAGAGACATCACTTCAGTGGCTGCTTTCAGCATTTGTGAACCAAAAAATGCGGTAGCTAACAAAAAAAATGGGGCCAAGAATAATCTATTCACTTCTTCTTTTTCCAGCACGGTTTCATATTTCTTGATAACTCAACTTTGGTGGTAAGCCCACTGAATCAGCGTCTACAAGAAATTTTAAGATTGCGCGAACCTCTGGTGTTAGAATCCACCGATGAAAGTGTACCACATATCGTGCGCAGAGCCCCCCCTCTGCAGGGACATTTTTATAATGATACCATTATAAAAAGAGAGGATGAATATAACCTAATGAAAAGAGATGTTGATTTAGGAGGCTTGGATTACCAATTTAAAAGAACGAGAAGATCTCAAATAAAGACCTTAGAGCTCGCCCTATTTTTTGATGAAGCGGCTTATAAAATATTTGCGCCCTACATGGGATATGATGATAATAAAGTGCAAGACATGTTAATGGCATATTTAAATGGGGTACGTTTGCACTTTCCTTTTTTTTTTGATAACTATACTCGGTAGTTTAGGTTCAAGCTTTATATCATCATCCTAGTCTTGGAACTACTTTAGAACTGGTGCTTGTGAGATTGGATATAATGAAACGCCAGCCTTCCACTATGCCACATTACGACGGCGAACGCTCAAAATTACTAGATTCATTCTGCGATTATCAAAATGAACTGAATCCTTCAAGCGATGGCCATCCGGACCATTGGGATATGGCTCTGTATATATCGGGGTAAACTTGCCTTTAATTAAACAATTTAAAGGTTACGTTATTTATCTTCCAAATAGACTTGATTTCTTTGCTTACGAAAAGGGATATAAAAGCGGTGTGACAATGGGATTAGCGACGGTGGGAGGAGTTTGCCTGGGCCAATATGCTTGCATCATAGCAGAACTTGGAACTACAAATATTTTCGGGAAACCTTACCCCAGCGCAGGGTTTACTAGCGTGTATATTTTGGCACATGAAATTGGTCATAAGTAAGTTTAAACCTACAACGTAAATTTCCTAACTCAATTTCCTCAACTTATAGTTTAGGAATGCACCATGACAGTTCAGGCAATCGTTGTCCAAAAGAGGGTTATATAATGTCCCCATCCAGAGGAACCCAAGGTGAAACTCAGTGGTCTTCTTGCAGTGCGGAGGTTATGTCAAATTTAGGGTAACTTATTGAATTCCAGGGCGCATACAATTTGTGGGTTTGAATCGTTTTAGGTGGGCCACTTGTTTGAACGACGCTAGAAAGCCAAGTGCCCCTCTTGATCATTCTAGGTTTTTAGATGCACCCGGTCAAAAGTATACAGCAAAAAAGCAGTGCGAAATCCTCCTTAGGGATAAAGATGCGGTGGTTTCACCATACCCAGATATAAACACAATTTGTTACAGCTTACAGTGTAAAACGCCTCATCGCAGCGGTTTTTATTTTGCTGGGCCAGCTTTAGATGGAACCGAATGTGGAAGTGGAAAGGTTACTTAGTTCTGGCCATTTCCTTGACGCAGAACTAAAATTTCTTGATTGTTCTTTCTGCAGTATTGTTACGGAGGAGAGTGCGTTAAGAAATCACCGCCGAAGCCTGTCTTGATAGTACCAGGTGGTTGGGGTCCGTGGAATGAAGATGTATGTAATTCGGGCTGTATAGAAAAATCGAGGGGTTATAAATCTAGGAAGAGGATTTGTAACAATCCAGAGCCGGTAAATACTGATAAAGGATGTGAGGGAACCAGTTACGAAGTCATTTTGTGTAAAGATGAAAAGGTAATTACATGTCACCTGCTTGTAATCGCAGGAAATAATCAAATATCAAACAGGTGTGCCGCGCTAAACGAAAATCAGTGATAAAATATGCATCAGACAAGTGCAAGGAGTTCACAAAGTTATTACCGGATTTAGATGCGAAAGGAGAAGGTCTTCAAGCTCCGCACGAGGAAGGTAAGTTCGTTACAACTTGTGGTTTACGTTTATACGTGAATTTACTAGATCGATTGTGGATGGGCTGTGCAATCTTTTGTAAGCGAAAGGAAGGTAGTTATTACACGCCACGTATTGAATTAAATGACCTTGGAGTGTCACCGTATTTTCCTGATGGGACTTGGTGTCATCACAGTGATGGAAAAAATCATTTCTGTATTAGACATCATTGTTTACCGGAGGTATGAAGTATACTTTTAGCACCAATAATAAGATAAAACTAAGGAAAATTTAAAATAAATAAAATAGTAGATTGCTTTTCGAATTCTTATCAAAAGTAGTTATCTCTTCTCTTCTTCGTATTCTTCCAGACTTCTTTCCATTAATTTTTCTTTGTCATTTCTTCCCGTTTGTAATTCTTTTTCTTTTAAATAATGTTAACCAGCTTTTTTTTCATCAGGTTTCCAATCATGCTATTGGCATTTAAAAGCTGTACTGTAAAGTTTAGATTAATTAGTTGATTTTATTTTCGACCAAGTTAATTGAAAGTGGACCATAGAACTGACTACTGTCCATTTTTTATATGCTTATGGCATCACTATTGTAATCCAGTATAAGTATTTCTATATGCAATCTGATTTGAATATTTTTGTGACTTTCCGGTGGTACTGCGTCACAAATTTCTTCTGTTGACGTTTCGTGCTTTTTATAAAAGGACTTCCTCAAACCCATATCAGAAAATGTTTAACCTTCCATTTCCTTCGAAGACTCTATTTTCAAAATGGGATGCACTGCGTAGGAAAAGTGTGGCCGATTGCGATAGCGAACTTAAGGAAACAATTGTGTTTGTTTTAGCTTCACTGCCTTCTTGCTAAAATAAACACAATTGTGAAGGACAAGTAGCTGTTTGAGGATTGTTTGTGGCTTTTCTAGTACTCTCTCGACAAATATTACAATTACTACATTTCTTCATATCTTTACTTTTCTTCGTATGCCTTTTATATTGCATTGGTAATTCAGCACATTTGACTACGGGAGAATATTCCTGTCAGGAAATATTTGGAATTCACACTTTATTTTTTAAAACACAAACTTCTATAGGGAAAGCTTGTATTGTATTGCATTGTACTGGAGGTCGAACTCTTAAGTAGCTTCACAGAACTGCAACCAAACCTCGTTCAAACCTTACGATGTAATTAATTTCCTAGAAATCCTACCTTTTCAGCGAAAAGGCTTAGATTTCACTTCATCAGGTGTTACACTTACACTGTTTTACGTCCGTATTGCTTGAGGCTTCCTTCAATGAGGGACCCCTTAGAATGGGTTTGTATTAAGGCAGTTGCATTTTATTATACCCATTTTAAGGGGTCGCTTATTGAAGAAAGCCTCAAGGAAGTTCTATAAATACGGGAATAAGTAACTAGGCCGAAGTCTAGCTATTGCCATGTATTTGCAAAGTATGCCCTCAGTTTTTCGATTTCTGATTCACATTCTGCATGTTTCACTTTCTGTCAAGCCTATTTTGTTAAGGTGATACCTCACAGGACAGTGGTCAGTAGAAAGGCCTGCAATTAATTAATCCATTGTTAAAAGTAGAATCATTTGAGTAGTCCTAGGCGAATAATTGATAAATATTAGCGCCTGTCTTTGACCTTTCTATCCACCTTTCAGTCTCCTTTCTATACTATGTCTTACTCAGAACACAGTAAGGTTAAGGACCTATGGGAAAAATCTCAGAGCCAGTACGAGCAAGTTTGTGGGCTTTTTCGTTCCCTCTTTACCTTTTTAAGGTAATTTTGTTTCCTTTAGCTAGTTCCCATGTGGAAAAGAACTCAGTATGCTATAATGCCTTTATAGTTGCGTGACTATCAGACCGAATATATTTTTTTGCGCCCTGAGTTCCTTCGCAGGCACTCCTGTGCTCATAGATTTATTGCAAGTGTTTCAATTTGCATAATTATTGGGGTAGTACCCAGTCTTTGATACATCGATATACCAGACGTAATAGCCTAATTGTGCTATTTGGTTTTAACCGTATGGCGGGTAATAATATCCACTTCATAAGGTATGTCAGAGGCAAACATTGTCGGGATCATGTCTGAAGGTTTTTCTAATATGTCTGCCTGCCAAAAATTCAGTATCCTGGTTTGCTTCCCTTCCGAGATTTTTGTTTATGGGGGGGAGTTGCACATATGTACTTGTTTCTCTTTGTAGGCATTTTCTTTAATATTGGTGATTCTGCACATCTGATCTATGATTATCCCTGATTATCGTCATAGAAAATGGTTGGAAATTTCTGCTTCATACTTGCTTTCCGTATTCAAAACTTCTCATTTCAGTAATGAAAACTTCCCTTGGCGAATATATATGTATATAATCGCTTCTTGCCTTGTCTTCTTCCTCTTTCTTTTTATGTTAGTTACCAGCGTGTTTGTCGGAAAATCTTTCATAAACATTCCTTCCATCTTTTTCTAGAGCGTCCTACTACTCTGCTTCTCGTTTATCTATTGTCCCTTGTTCTCTATTCACCATTCTATCATCATCCATTCTATTTATATGGTAGTTCCATTCTTTCCATCTCATTGTGATTCATTCTTTATATTGTTTATTTTACATCTGTCTTTTATTCACGTAATAAATAATAGAAGATGGAGATACTCCGAGGGTGCTCTGCACGCGCATTCTTCTTTTCTTAGGTTTAACATGACTTTGTACTTTCTTTTTTGTTTAATTTGGAACTATTTAATCTGTCGATTTTCGGAAACTGGAGTTACGATTTTTGTTTGTAATTTACGACACCAACGAGCCTTAACTTTTTAGGATTTTAAATTCACGAAGACTTCATTCTTCCACGAAAAGAATGATATCGATTTTCCGCAAAATGCCCGTCCGAATGCAGTGATTCCACCAGAAATGCGATCGTACTTTTCTTTGGGAAGCGATGGCAAACCTCTGCAGACGTATCTGCGGCCTGGTGAGATGAATCCCAAAGAGGAAGATTGGGAAACGGATGACTACATTTTAATGCCCGATTCACGCTTTAATGAATTAGATCACTCGCTTTAACGGCCGATTGAGCAAAAATTCCACTTTTCATATATTATGTATTTTAATTAAAATTAAAATAAAATTTTCCTGGCTTGACTCAAACTGTCTTTGTCGTTAAAACGCCTCGGTATAATTGTAACAAGTACATACATGATATAAACATTTTATGGTTACTAGTGCGATCAATTAAAACGTGAAAGTACCAGTCAACATTGTAATAAGATAGCAATGAAACTGCAGTTTATACTGCACTAACTAGTTGCACCGAATACTGAGCATATTATGCCCCACATAAATCTTCTTTTAATTGTAATGCTGCAATAAATATTTAAATTTGTTTCTGTGAGTATATACATGGAGATTTTGACCGTAAATGAAATGCCGCGCATTAATTAATGCTCTTAATTCAAATTATACTTAAGCGCACGTTATATATCACTGTTTCAAGAGACAATGCACTCAACTTAATTTGTTGGACGGCAATATTTTACAATTAAAACGGAAAGCAAATTATGTTTTTTTTCTATAGTGCAAGGACTTTATTATTACCCGAACGCACGTTTTCAGCAAGGACAGCTTAATTAACATATTTGCAGGTGGTGCTAATTTTTATTTGAGCTACTTTGTTTTTTTTTGTTATTTTAGTTTTATCTTAAATGAAAAGTTTTAATTGGAAGATCTGGAGTCTTTTTGGTTTTAGTGTGTCATTAAAATAAACTCCGCTTTGGTTTAAATTTATTTGAAATTACAGTTTCTGGTTTTATTTTACACCGGTCGGTGCTATTATTCGTTTTGATTTAAAATTTTAATTTAAACAGATGTGAAATATACAAAGGGTTCCAAATGTTTAGAATGAAGGTTCTACCATATAACCACATATTGCATAGACTTGAAGAAATTCCATAAAATCTTGAGTACCTACATCGATAGAATAGAAATGCCCATATCAAGAACAAGAACAAAGTTTGTGTTCCTACTTAATTCTTGGAGTTGTTTTTATGTAACTGAAAGTAAAGAAATGCATAATTTAGCATTTAACTAAAATATTTTAACTAAATGGCATTTATAATCGTGCTTGCCTAAAGCAAATTGCGAAAACTCGTTATAAGACCTAGAACTTTACACTTTAAATGTTCTAATTGCAGGAGTGTTCAGATTATTACTCGTAAACACGTAATGTGAGCATGTCGTTAGTAAATTACAATTTCAAATATAAAAGAAACGGCTCTGTTTTTCTATGGGTATTTATAGGCCCTCATACATATTCATTATGCGTTTCGCACGTGGGCATTGCATTTCGAGGAATATCATTATTTTATTATCGATGTTAATCTCATTTAAAAACAGTCAGATTTGCATATATACATCAAAGGTGCAAATGTGCAGGGGCACAACTGTTCCGTCACCGAAGTAAACCCCTTTATAGTAGTTAGAACATTCACATAGGAATTATTAATTTAGTATTCATAATTAAATGTTACAAATCGGATCGTGCAAAGTTGAAACATTTAGTTTTGAAAGTATTATTTTAATTGATTTCTAGCCAGAAATAATAAAGGATGGCGCGCAATAATCGCTATTGTGACATAAATTAAGCAAAGTTCCTATCCCCGGACTTATAATTAATGACCAAAGTTGTCGAACGTTTTCCTAGTAAGTATAAATTATAAGCCTGGTAAGATCGGGCTGGCTATTGTTACGTATTGTATTATGTAAAGTTTTGACCTAGAGTTATATCAATTTGATTATCTGTGAAATCGTTGCGTCGGGATGTGTGGGAGACGTCGCAATAAATTTCCGAATAAGCGCGCCGCTAAATTTCTAGTGGTCAATGTACAACACGAGGGCTGCAGGATTGGGTTCGATTTCGGGGATGATTTGTGGGGAAATTTAATTTTAATAATATGAAACATAGAATGATCGCAATATAAAACACATATTATTTAAGCGTTAAAACAAACTTACAATAAATATTACAAATTCTCATTAATTATAGATTCAGCATTGAAACTTTTATATAAATTAATATTTTGAACAAATTTGTAGACGAGTTTGGTTTATGCGGCAATATTTCCGTGCGTAGGGTGAGCTTGCACATAAATGATGTAAAACGTCATTAAATATAAATATAATGAATGCCTTTATGACGTTTTCGCAGAACTCGAAATTTTGTTTGCGTCGTAAACTTTACAACCGCAGAGCTTTTACTCGTCTCCTTGTTTAAAGCCTCGCTAAACTTTCCATTACACTAGCGAGTTTAACAACTCGAAGTTAAGTTTCGCACGAGTAAAGTTGCGCAGTAGAAAAATGTGAGTGAAATTACTCATTTGATAAAGTTGCTTTATTAAATAGAGTTTGTGTTGAGAGCACTTTGTTGCTACTTTAAAAATATTTGTTGTAAAAAAAGACAAAGTCCATTAACACTTGCGCATTCATTAGAGATTCAGAGATTCATTTCACTTTTATAATACTATCTTCTATAATAGTATCTTATTAATTAAATTCAATGTTCTCATAATTTACTGATTTCCTCCATTATTACTGAGCAATGCAGAAACTGAAAGTTGATGATGATGATTAAGTTCCTCTGTCTTTTTACCCTCAATCGTTATTAGTCAACACATAACACTAAAATTGCAAATTAACGGGCTAATGGCGAACACGGCCACCTTTCTTTTGGTTATTTTGCAGAGTTTGGCTAATCATAGAGTAGAAAATACAAGAAATAGGCTTTGATATGCCAAAAGATAATGTGATGTTCAAATAACTTTAGATTGCTCATCATTTTATGAAATAACTTGATTAGAGCATCCAATTTATAATCAAAGTTCTGCAAAATAGACCTGAAAAATCATCTAATAAAGATGGATAATGGACATGAATCATTCAGTCGACGAGTTATTGGAATAGCATTATGATTTTTTTTTTATTTTGACGAGAATAGACTAAATGATAAATAAATCATACCAATCAAAACAGTTGGAAGATGATCAATCGAACATTTTCGAAGGAATTAAAAGTGAAAAAGGAAGGCAGAGGTGCTGTTATTCCAAGTTGCTAGGAGCTTCGTGGTAAGACAACAAAACAAAATAAATAATACTTCAACCTACGTGAGAGTCTAACAATCCACGACTTTCGAAGGTCCTTTAAAAAAACACAAACAGCAAGTTTGCAATTCGTCTGTCGCAACGTAGCGGTATATGATGCCCTGCATTGATTTGCTAGATTTTAGGACATTACAGAATTGGACCAGGCCAAAGAAATTGCATATAAGGTATTCTTTATGTAGATATAGTCTGTGTAAATAATTAGATTTTATGGAGACGATCTCTGAATAATAAAAAAACTCTTACTCACAGTTGGAGAAACATTTGAATATTTTTAAAAGGAAGGACAAACAGTTCCTTAAAATCAAGTGTTCTAAAGAAGAAATATTCAGTTTCTCAGATACGAGCTTAAAATGTTAGAGAAGACACCAAAAATTTGGAGAAACAAAGTAAGAGAAGCAGATTGTTTGAGACCTGTCGAGCTGTCAGTGAGTAGGACATCTACTGCAGGAAGTATACGAGACAATCGTGTCAGGCCGAAGAGAGTAGGATATCTACTCTAAACCGAATTACTCAAGACGCTCGTGTCAGGCTGGAGAGAGTAGTGCACATATAGTACAACGACCCTAGGACGGAACATACGAGACGCTCGTGTCTGCTCTATGACGTCAAGACATCCACTTTATGGTGGAATATACAAAACGCATATGTCAGGCTAAAGAGAGTAGGTCATCTACTCACACATGTGTTGGTTTGGAGAGAATAAGACCGCTATTCTATGGCCGAATACACGATACGCTTTTGTCAGGACACCTATTCTAGGGTGCAATACACGAGACGCTCGTGTCGGATAAGAGAGTGTTGGAGCGATAGCGAATAAAGAGTCAAAGCATAGTCGGTTTGGGCACTTGAGTCATGAAACTGGGAACGCGCTGCCGCTTCCTTATATTGGGTTGGAAGTGGTAGGGAGCCCCACTATGGAAATTCCCCCACAGACTAAAACGCATAATACTATCTTAATTACAGTTACAAAAATTCAAACTTAACATTCGTTTTAAATAATAAATAATATTACATTCTCCAAATAATATACCGAGCAGTTTATTTTGTTACAAATAAAAGGAGACGCTCGTGTCAAGCTGGAGAGAGTAGTACACCTATAGTACATTTATACTAGGACGGAACATACGAGACGCTCGCATCAGTCTGGCGAGAGTAGGACGCCTACTCTACGACGGAATGTACGAGACGCTCGTGTCAGATAAGAGAGAGAGCAGGACATCCACTTTATGGCGGAATATATGAGAGGACCTCTATTCTATGGTAAAATACACGACACCCTTGTATCAGGACACCTACTGTAGGGTCCGATACATGAGACGTTCGTGTCGGATGAGAGAGTGTAGGAGCGATATCGAATAAAGAATTAGAGCTCCAGACGGTTTGGGCACTTGAGCGGTTTATTTTGTTACAAATAAAAGGAGATAAGCAGGGTAGAAACCTACAGCCATGCCAGTGAAGGTAATTCAAATAACTACACACGTCTGATACCGTGGAATTTTAGTTGAAGAAGTGCTTCTAAATACAGCAAAAACTAATCAATCAGCGGTAACGAGGTATCAACTGGTGGAACTAGAATGGGGTCCGCAGGAGGTGAAATAAGTGCTCGGTGAAGTGCGGTTTTTAGTGTCGTCGCAATTAGACGGACTTAAACGATCTAAAAATGATTAGAAAAACAGTTAAAACTGATTAAGTTAGTTTGTAGTAGATTTTTAGTTAGAAAATGAAGAAAATTATTTAAGTTAAATAGAATAATTTAATAAATTTTGTTGCATATCGGTTTTAATTGCAATGGATCCCTCGAGCATCCTCTGTACAGCTGTTTCGGCCCTATTTGGGGCGTCGTCAACAGAAGCGTAACTCGAGACTTCCACTGCAAACCATGACTTATTAAGTAGAAAACCATAACTTATTAAGTAGCAAATTAGCTGCAATTTGTCATTTCCTATACAAAGTTGTGTCAAAAAGTGATCGCAGGATGTCGCGATTCAAACTATTCAGAATAATTTTAGGAAGATAGGTGATGAAATAGCAATAATAGTTAACAAAAACGCAAAGGAAATTTTTAGTTAGAACAAAGTTTAACTTAATTTAGCAATTTTTTTGAAAATCAGGAGAATTTAAGTTAATTTTGTGGATACGAAATTAAAAAGTTAGGTTAGGCTAAGGAAGATTTAATTTCATGAAACATGAAAATTCATTTCCCGGCTAGATATAGCTTAAAACTTGGAAAATAAATATTTTCAAATGACTTACATTCAATTCTGGTGAGCGAAAATCCGAAAAACTGGAAAAATTAAATGTTTGTTCAAATAACAAGCTGATGTAAAAAATTTTGCTCAAGTTACTTCGTTATTCCAACTTAATTCAAGCTGTGCGAGCGAGCGAGTGAGTGCGTGTGTAATCAAATGGAATATTCAATTGTTTTTTAGTACAAATACCGGTGCAGAGAGCGCCCTGGATATGCCTTCTTCGGCCTTAAACGCGGAAAATGTTTTCTCCGACCACCAACGCGAACAATCTTTTTTCGACCTTATAAGTGGAAACTTGAAAAGTGGAAAGTTTCTTCGAATTTTTAAACACGAAAAATTCTGAGTTTGATTTTAAACGCGAAACCATTGTGTTTCGTGAATTTATGAAAAAAAAAACACGAGTGTTAAAGAAGAAAATTAAACTGAATCGTGAGTTATTTATTTTCTTATTAATTCAAATCAATTTAAAATAAATATTTAATTAATTGCAAAAATAATTTATTAAAAAAAAAACTAATAATGTGGGGCTAGATGTAGTGCAAAGATACCAGATCCTGGTTATTTTAAAATTAAATAATTATATCGCCTTTAAGTATGAATAAAGTAAACAAAAACTGAAAGTTGCTGTGCAAACATGTGACTTTACCTACTTTATAAAACGGTTATTAGATTTTAACAAACAAAGGTGGGAGTGACATTCTAGACGTGTAAACACGAAATGTGACCTTGAGGTTTGTACCTATGTAATTTGCTATTCATTAAAACGAAACAAAATAAATTGAATAAAAAGGGAGACTAGATAAAATAGAAAATTTTATTACAGTGAATGCCATTACCCTGTGAAATGAAAAAAGAAGAAAAAAATTTTTAAAGGGAACAAATTTCAAATGCACGATAATTATTGATTCCCAATACACACGTACCAATTCTTGGTTTCCAAAGTGGCACGATAATCTTTTGGCGTCCAACGTACTAACAAAAGAAAAGAAAACGAGCAACCTGAATAACACAGCAATATGTACATTTAAGAACTTTAAACAAAGAAATCATCCAATAGGAGAAGTTACAGAATGTTATTTTTAACTAATTTTGGTTCATTTTTAATAGCTTTGTCACATGTCACATCTGTAAACAAGTAATTGATTTCTTACGGGAAGTATAATTAGTTTATTTTCAGAAAACCACTGTGACAAATTTTACATTGAAAAAAATGTTTATTAATTGGAGAATTTTTCACATACCTATTTTAAACGTAGAATAATTCCCTCCGCGTTCATCGACGCTTCTCATCATGGAAATTAGACTGTTGACAAGCGATTTAGCTGTAAAATGAGGGTCGGAGTTTCCAGTTGAAGGTGAGAAACCCTATAAAATTGCCAGTTGGATCACGTACTGCCCGATATCCGATATGACAGGATATCGCAAGTTACGTACACGTAGTTAATTTTTGATGCTCCTAATCGAAATTTCGCAACTCGAACGGCACGTGATTTGTCACAAATGCCGCAGTTACCGGTTGTTCTTCCGGACGTGAGATATTACTCTAAAGTAACACCCTACAGTCATACGAAGTTTTTTTTCTTTAACGTTCATGTCAAAACTATCCTTTACGATTCCTTTTCTTTTGGACTTATGTTAAAATTTTATTTTCTTATTGTTTGTGATCCTCTACATTTCTTAAATTTTTTGAATATGTACCGTCAGTAAATAATAATAAAAATAAATATTTTTTTTAAAGATAATTGTTATTTTTTAGAACAGGGCTACAAAATGGTCACTGAAGTATTTACGATTGTATTGAAATAAATCAGTTGCTATTGCAAGTTTGTGCAATTTGAAATAGATAGTTAACAATTTATGGAATGATTTGAGATTAAGTTCGTTTCTGTTCTGATACATGAGTTGTAAAGCTGGCATACTTGAAGTTTACACCCATAATTAAAAAGAAAATCAGTAAATAAATTATGAGACGTAAAGGAATAATGGAATAATAAAAAAGTGTTTTAATATCCAGAGGTACAAAACGTTGAAAATTGGAAGCCAAGAGCGTAATTTAGGGCTCATTCTGCTCTGGCTGCTTTGAATAGTTTATATAAATTATCTTTCACGGATAGTGCACAGGAACATAAAGGTAGCAGTTTCTCTGTGTGTTTAATGTGCACTTATAATAAAACGTATATGTATACCGTTTCTGTATTTATTTATAATAATAAGAAGCTCTTATTATTGTTTGGTATCAATCGAAGATTTGGAAACACTTAGTATATATAAAATTCAATATGTGTTGGGAAAGAAAACATGGCGTTATTACGTGCGCTCGTTCTATCAGTTCCAATCTATCATCGGATAGCTTTAAGTTGACATTCAATTCATCAATTACGTACAAACATTTTGATATTGCACCCCGACTTTCGTGTAACTATTTCCGGATGAATTGGTCTGAGAAAAACTGTTCGAAGGAATTCCGCAGATACAGTCTAATGCGAAGGACATTTTATTTACGTTTCGAGCGTTTATAAATTCAGAACACTGAAATTAAAGAGCGACCCAGTTCCATGAAAATAAAACTCCCCGACAAGGATTTCGCACAATTTGTGTGATAATGTATACACGCGGTTAACCAACTGCTCAGTATAATTTTGGATTCAGACAACAAGAAATAATTTATTTTGTGTTCACGTAAGAGGACAACTTACAAGTGCTTTTAATATTAATGTAAAACATCCTAAGCCAACATAGCAAAAATTAGTTACATTTAAAGGCTCGAGTTAGATAATCGTTTCATTCTCTATTAATACTAAAAGAGGAGAAAGCCATCATTGGTTGAATGAAAATATAAGTATACGTAATTAGTTCTTTCCCTGTGCACTATCACTCTGCATGGACATAATAACCAAAATAGATGATACTCACCTTTATTAAAAAAAAAACCTTGATTGTTTTCTTTATGTAAATCGATACTGTGGTTCTACATAAAAAATCTTTCCAAGATAGGTGACACCCTGTATATTATTTTAGGATTTTTTTCCTGTATTAGTGTACTTTGTGGCTTTCATTACTGGGAGGTTTGTTTATGTTTGGTTTGGATACAATAATGTTTAAAAACAAAATTTGCGCAATTCGTTTGTGAATCGAGTAAATATGGTTTTATACTGGTATTGAAAGTGCATGTGCAACAACCCTGTAATTGGAGCTTTTGTTTACATTTCATGTTGCATGCAATCTCATGTTACATACTGATGAAGATGAAACTGTTGAAGTGTAGTTATATAGGGTGCTTCTAAACCTCTGTCTTTAATTAAAATTGTAAATTCTTCGTTATATTAGAAATTGATTTTCCAAATCTCATTGGTCTCATTAAGAAATAAAAAACTAAGTTGCCTCAAGATAACAAACTCCGACGGAGTCACTTTGGTTTGATCCCTGTACTGAGTTTCTGACTTGTTTTCGCAATCGTATCTAACAAATGCAATAAAATTTTTATTGACTTGCAGAAGGTCTTACGTGGGTCAATGTCTCATTATAAACAAATATGAATGACTTAAAGATACCATCGGCACAATTTTCAAATATCCGTCTGTGTTACATCGACAATTGGTATAGTGAGATGTGTTTCATCGGTTTTTATTAACATGATAAAGATATTTATTTCGCGTTTATTAAATTATTCGTTTATAATAAGCTCAAGAATTCAAGTTTGAGTTAAATTGTTACAAAGTACTTTTCTATACAGTAACAATTTTGAAATTATAATATTTCCATTGTGAAACAGTTTATTTAAGGCCTTATTATAACATTTACATTCGACCTTAGATCTGAGTAAGCGCCTAAAAAAATAGTTACGTTATAGTAATGGTTATTTATACTGCAAATCGCACTATTCCACGTAGAGAACTAAAGCAGCTGGTTTCCTTTGACGGGTCCTCACTTTCCATTCTAGCTTGACTCCTTTAGCTCGATAATTCTATGCTCCAGAGAGATCTGCTGTTGTGAAGAAGTAAAAGAGTGACCCTTATGTAAACGCCAGTAATTGGAGATTCTGTGCACGAACGCAATTTGTCGGAACTTCACTTCTAGATGTTTCTTAAACCAGAATAATACAACAATTAAATAGATTGAGGGGTTTAATTAAAAAATTAAAGAACCGATTCCGTTTTGTTATAAATAAAATTGTACTAACTAATGTATTGATATGCATTTTCGAGTTCAAACAGCAGGTATTAATTTTGCACAAAATTAATAAATGCTTCCCGACCATTAATTTAAATGTTTTACTTTGTTGTTGAATGGAAATTAACTATAATGAGGTAACTGTATGGATACGATAGTTATGAACCGGTATAATACAAAGAGTCCAGGGAACAGGTTTTATGTGTCAGATAACGGGAAACATATTGTTCCATAAACACGTTTTGTAATTTAACCTGTGAATTAGTTGAATTAATAAAACAAAGCAAAAAAATTAATAACAAAATTATTATTGTTTATCATCGAAATAACTGAATATGTTAGGTTTCACTCGCGTTTAAAATTAAACAAAAACACGGCCTTTTGTTTTATAATAATATAATAATAATTACGACTTGGCTAATGCTTGGTTTCTTGTACAATTATATCATTTCTTTCGCTATTTGTTCTTCTTCTCCAAACTTGTTCTTCAGTTTTGACTTATCCGTAAATTTTCCTTACATTTTTCTTTCCCATTTTAAGAATGTCTTCTTGTGATTAAGAATTCATAACCCAGGTTTCAGAACCATATATGATTATCTTATCAGGCTCAAGAGAGGGCCAGAGAGGCAAGAGCATGATACATGACAGACGAAATTCAGTGAGGTAAAATGTATTACAAAGAACAACAAAGGAAATGTAAAGCAGTATGTAGGCTAAAAAAGCGACAGAAGATGGAAGAACAGATAGGCAAGATAAAAAGAGAGCTTCAGCAAAAGAGAAACGCCGAACTTTTTCCAAAATATTAAAGCAGAAAAAAGTGATACAACCAGTCATTCTGTATGGATCGGAAACGTGGACCTGACAAGCAAATCCTACAAATATGGGAACGTAAGCTGCTGAGAAGAATATATGGAGGAAGAAAAGAGGATAGTCACTGGAGAAGGAGAACGAATAAAGAATTGGAAGACATTTTCAGACAGCCAAACATAACATCACAAATAAAAATAAATGGAATAATATAGTTAGGACATATAGAAAGACTAGCAGAGGAAAGGCTACCAAAGATTATAATTAACAGGAGACACGGAGGAAAGGAAGGCCGAAAAACAGATGGCTAGATGAAACTGAGAGGGACCTGAAAGCAATCAGATTAAATAGATGGATAGCTAAGGCACGGAACAGGAAAAAATAGCGCCAAGTCGTCACACAAGCCAAGGGCCTACAAGGTCTGTAATAATTTCTTGTTTTGTTTTCTAACCGTTTTGTTCTAGACGGTAGGACTCCAGGATCAGGTCAAATATACGTGTAACGCTTTCTCTCAGAATGACTTCTTATACTAAGTCAAAAAGGTTCTCTTTTCGCAGATATTTTCTGACCCAAAACTCTTGGATTTAAACTGTAATTAATAAATGAAAATCCCCTTAAGCCCACTTTCTCAGTCGCAGTTTAATCCGCTTTAATCTCCTGTTTATTCCTATAGTAACAATTATAAAAATAAGTGTTCCTATAGTAACAATTATAAAAATAAGTGTTCCTATAGGAATAAACTCAAGATTAAAGTTAAACTGTGACCGAGAAACCAGAGCTTAGATGCATCCACAAAAGAATTTCGAATTTTGATTGTAATGTAAACATTCTCAGATGATAATGGGCTTAAGCGGAATGCCCCTAGTCAAAATATTGACTCCCCTTCAGATAAGTGCCCATTAAGATACGTTAAAGTAAATAAATCACGATAAAGAACTCTTGGTGAGTGGGAAACATCCACGTTTTTTAGAACAACCGAACAAAATGCCTGGTTAGTGCCCTATGAGGTAGGCAACTTAAGTCATTCCAGTCCTAATTGACCAGGACCAAAAGAGGACCCGATTAGAGGATTGCACCGCTCGGAAAGAATAATTTAAGAGGAGGAAATCTTTAATATAAACAACGGGGTTCAAAACTAATTAATGGTCACTAAAACATTTTCGCGATCAATCATGTAATTTTTTATTAAAATTTTGCTAGGCCCTTCTCACGAGCATGTTTTTTTTTGTTGTTGAAACCGTCTTGGTGAAAGAGCACCCGTCATGGAAGAAAGTAAAAAAGCAACTGCAGTCAAGAGGTTCTTGTCCTTGTCCTCCCTAAAGGCAGGAATAATTTGTACTTCCATCACATGACTCATTGCCTGATGTTTATTAATTAATACATTAGACTATTATCTTTACTATTGTTCTTTTTTTGGCATATTTCAGCATTTTCACTCTCTTTCTGCAGCTTTTGAGTCGAAGAACTTAGTTCTCCGAAAATGAAATTATACTTAAACAAATGATAATAATTCTCTTTAGTGAATGTATTAGGATCCGGTGTCCCTTAAAACTCCGGTAAAATAAAATCCTTATTATATAAAAGGTCATCCCTATAGTATATCCACCTGCGACATTATGGTTATTGACCAATTTTATAATGAGCAATAAGGACTTGAATTTGTGACTTACGAAACCGTTCGATTTTATGTCATTCTATAAACAAGCTCTTTTCCTAGGGTTATAACGTCGAGATACTCAGTTCTTTATCCAAAATTAAAAAAGGAGTTCCATAAGAGTCAGTTTAAGCCCCTCAGTATTTTCAATTATTATTAATGGCTTTCGTTCGCCGTTGAGTTTCTTTGCTGATGTTACAACTTTGTCAACAAACTACTGTGATAAGGAAGCAAAGTTACAGTTAATGAAAGCCCAAACAGCTCATTGGTTTGGTAGCAACGAACTTACGCTTAACATTGCTATATTTCCTGCAAATACATGTACTACTGATGGAATTTTAACTAAATAGGTTTGCAACAAATTTCTGGGAATTTTTCTAGATTTTCGACTTACCTGGCAACGTCATCGAGAAGAATTTTGTTGCCATTTGTTATATAAAAGAATTAAGTGATTTAAATGCGAAATCTTAAAAAATGCACTATTACGCAATATTCCTTTAAAAATATTGAGATTTGCAATAACATTTCCGAAATTTGTTTCATCAGAATTAAATACTAAAAACTTGTGGCTAGCAGCGTGAGAAAGATCAACTTCTCTTGAAAGAAAGTTTCGAAACTACTTAAAAACTAAAAGTAATCTAAAGTTTACTGAGATTTCTATTTGGTGAAAGATTAAATTTTTTTTAATAATTTAAGTTAAAAATAAAGCAGTTGGCAGGTGTAAGATAGCAGATGCAAGAGACAGCTCGAGTGATTAATAACACTTCGGTTACTCTTCACGATTCATTAAGTGTTAAGTCATCGACGTTAAAAATACCCCCCTCATGTTACAATATCATCACTTAGCATAGGAGTAATTTTTCATTTCCTTCTCAACGCCTGAAATATCAAACGCAAATTTCTTGTGCCAATACGTTTTCGCCTTTAATTACCACTTGATCTGCTCACGTCGTTTACCTGCGAGGCGAATTATTAAAATTTATGAGACCTCCTAATAACGCAACGAATTGAAATTTGAATTGCGGAAAACATGCTGTTCCTTTTTTTTATAGCTTATACGTTACGTGATGTGGTGAATTTATTCATGTTATAACAAGTATCCTCCGATAGTATTTTACTGATGCCTTACGATACGGACGTAATATGCAATAACATTTCAGAACCCTTCAGAAAAGTTCCATTTCCGCCTTACATTTTCGTATACATTATCTGATACTTTATGATCGGAGTTCGCGTAACAATTATAATTTTTGTGTTAAGCACAATTACAATCACAATTATATATAATAAAAAGAAGTGCTTCCTTTACATTCATAAGGGTAGTTATGAATTTAAGCTTCGTCTACACAATTTTTGTAAAGTAGATGTCATTCTTTTGAATGGCACATCATAAAGTGTGTATGTGAAGATATGAAACAAAGAAACAGCACAGAAAGGAAAAGACACAAAGGAAACATTTGTAACATCTTGCTAAAAATTTATATTTCAAGCTGCAACATATTTTTATGGTAAATATGATGTGCACCCAAAAAAAAGGTATCCCATTTATCTTAACACACACACGCAATGACTCCGTTTACACATTGCGGTTTCATATCATTTTATACGCGTCATAAATACCGCCGAAACCCAGCGAAATACAAATAAGCAATAGCCTGTTCAAATTAAATAACAAAAAACAGATTTATTCACGACGAAATTTACACTATCATCAAAGAACTATTTCGCTCAAATAGTTGTGGAACTTCGGCGAATTGCAGCGGGAGACGTAAAACAAAAATTACGGTCGAGTGGAAATTCTAAATGCAAAACAAATTGCAGTATTTTCTATTTTCGCTCGCATTAGTTCCGCGCAAACTTGAATATTCATTTCTTTCGTTTTCCATAATCTCGAGAGAGGCCACGCCACTAATGAAATGCAACGCTGTTAAGTGCCTAGTTTTATTTTGTGCGAATATTTGAAGTTCTAGACACGTTCTCGATGATATCGCGAAGTTCAATTAAGCTCGAGAAAATGTAGCAACGTACATTTGAATTGTCAGCAATAAAAGTTTACATACGTATTTTATTTTTAACCCAGTTGGGAAAAGTTATTTTTTAGTAATTTGTAAATTATTCACATACACATGTTGGCTCTCGCAGTTCAAGGAATTCTATTAATACAGCCTCCGGAAGCAAAAAGGCGGTAACTGCAAATTTCCAATTTTTGAAATGATATCTTATGTTTTCTTGAAATAGTGCCAGAAATGAATGGTAAAATATATTATAATAATATTTCTTTTAAAGAATAGGTATTCTGTGATTGAACTATGCCAATAAAGGGTGTTTCGTAACTTCATGTAACTTCATGAAAATAAATTAAACAATGAAAGTTTGCATGAAAATGAATAGAATGAACCATTTTTTGTTGAACAAAATTTTCGAGGAAATAAATAATTTTGTCGAACGGGTAAACCGTTTGAACATCTCTGGTTTAAGTTTATAATGTTTACGAAGAATGTGAGTGATGTAATTTATTGTTAGTCACCGCCGGCCGGGCCGGGTAGTTTGAAGGTATACGTTGAGGTGGTTGCACGGAAATTTATTGAAAAAAATGGCAGAATTTACAAATAGCGGCAAGGCGTTTGTGCGTACAATATTTTCCAAACCGACATTTGGCAACCAGAGCGAGGGATACTGGAACTTTAAGGCCACGTCGCAGAAGAGGTGGAGGACGGCAGCGTCCACAACGCACCCTAAACAGAGAAGAAGAAATACTATCACTTATCGAGCAAGTATTCTAAACGGCAATTTAATTGGCCCGTTCGTGTTGCCGAACCGTTTAGATGGTCTCCATTACTTAAATTTTCTACGAATTAATCTACCGGAACTTCTCGAGAATGTGAACTTAAATCTTAGAGCAACGATGTGGTTTATGTACGATAGGACTTCACCTCATTTTCGACGAGAAGTATGTGCTCACCTCGACGAAATTTTTTCTGATAGATGGATTGGAAGAAACGGGCCGATCAGGTGGCCTGCACATTCACCCGATCTAAATCCGCTAGATTATTTTCTATGTGGACACGTAAAAGCGTTGGTATACGAAGAAGAAATCAACACGTTCCAAGAATTGAATGATTGTATTAACGCCGCATTTCTCTCTGTTCGACAACAAAACATGTTTGTGAATCATTATTCCGCCGGGCAGATTTGTGTTTACGAGCAGCCGAGGGAAGGAATTTTGAACACTTATTGTGACTCACTGACACTGAGCCAGAGATTCTAAACATTTGTCAATGCGTTATCAGTTGAGGATAAGTTTTATTTTGTTTTTATTTCCGTCTTTATTTAGATGCATTTACGCACACATCTCATGTCCAACACGCCATTATTTTTTTTCAAAACGTTGCGAAACACCCTGTATTGTTTAGTAAATATGATATAAAGATGTGTTTATGATACTTTAAATACGTATTCATTCAAAAAAACAAAACAGTCAGTTACCGCCTTTTTGTTTCCGGCGGTAGAATACCAGTTAGACATAAAAATGACGTCATGCAAAAAAAGGTTGTCAAATTATTTGTCGCTGTGCTAAGCACTTTCCAAGTGGAATTTTGGTATAAACAGATTCGTTGGGACCGCCATTCTATTCAGGCTGACCGGTTTTCATAAGAACTGAAGAAATCATCAGTCACGTTGAAGATTTGGTGCTGTCATATGAACGAATGCTTGCTTGTCAAAGAAGCTATAGTTTACAAGAATGTACACGAAGTTTTAGGGATGAAAAAAATTAACTACGCGATGGACCACCAAATTCCTTACACCAGAGCGAGGAATGAAGCATGGAGTCGATACAATGGGTTCATAAGGGTTCTCCACATCAAAAGAAGGCGAAAACTTTTGGAAAGTTGATGGCGACCGTTTTTTGGAACTGCGAAGTATTCCGCTTATTGAATATGTGAAAAATTAATGAAGAGATTACGGAAGGATGATCGAAAACCTGAAGCAGGTCAATAGAGAAAAACATGCGATTTCATGTAAAACTAAAATTTTGCTGTTGCATGACAACTGCAGGGTCCATAAGACACAGTTCAAGCCAATACCGAATTGTTCATTCATCGAATTACAACTCTATAACTCTATAACTCTGATTTAGCGCCTTGCGAATTCTTTTGTTCAAACATCTGAAGAAAAATCTGTGCTCTCAGTCTTACTTGGAGGTCTCCTTCTTGCTGCTTTCCGATTTTTATTTTGCTTCGGTATGTGAATTCCCCTTTCTCATAATGCAAGCTTTTTAGGCATTATCTTATCTTCATCTCTTCGAAAAGATATTACTATCGATCCTTCTTTTAGAGAGTTTACCAGGAAGACTGCAACTTAGGATATCCAATTCTGCCTGGATCTATGGTCTTTCTTTTCTTTTCTTTTGGATCTTATCCATTCTAATTTTGCTTCCTGTTTATAGATCTTTACTATAATGCCTTCTGTTTAGATAAACCAGTGATCCAGATAGAATGTCGAAGAAAAATAAAAATCAGAAACCAGAGAGCAAAATACCTTCGAATAATATTCCAATTAGGATACAAGATCAAGAGTAAAAACAAAAATGTCTCTTGCAATCCAAATACAAGTTGACAGGTAAATGATTTTGAAGTAAATTCTGGATTTCAAAGTCGATATATAGAAGCAATCCTTTACCACTAGAACTATCAAAAATTGCTTTGAAACTATATGATGGCAGGGTGACTCGTTCTTTTGAAGTCATACGTGCTAAAGTTAAGATGGGCAAAATTTGCGAATTTGACACATTTTTAGTCAACGAAAGAAGAGGGCAACCGCTGATTCGATTAGGTTTTAACTTATCGAAAGGGGAGGACAACCAGTGGTTCAAAGTCGCCCTTAGAAAGGCAGCAGGTACTGCTCTGCTGAAGAGGTCGCAAGTAGGTCCGCAACAGCTGTCCAGAGGATATTTGAAGATTCGTTGCAATCAAAATCGAATTACAACAAATTTTTAAATTTCTAAATTTTCTTTGTGCGGGATATCTTTTTAGATAACAATTTTAGATCAAAAATTGGCCGTACGAACTAAACTGTTACAAAGTTTTTGAATCTGGAATAAGTTACTTCGTTGGTTCCCCAATTTCTCTATGGCTCAAAGAAAGAGTTGTTCCGATATTCTTCCAAAGATTGAAAAGGAACTTATTTCTCTGTTGCCTACGGATTATTGTAAGTGGGCTATTCGATCTTCGTATTGACAAATATACATTGTGTCACCTAACAATAAAAGAATAAACAAAATATTAGATATAATAATAAGTAAGCTTGGCTGAGGAGTTCACGTAGTTAAGCCTTCATATTCCGACTGGAAATAAACTTTCGTCTAGTTTTATTTTCGCAGTTAAATAAAAGCATTCCCTTGTGTGATAATAAGAACGAAATTTGTCGCAGAGAAAGAAGAACGAATCCGTAACCTATTTCATCAAATAGTTGCGGACGACTCCCAAGTTTGTAATTCATTTGCACAGCGGTGACAGTATCCTTCGGGAACCGAACCTCAGCCTATAATATTAAATGGTGCAGCGTGCAGGAACTTTTCTTTCAACTTGATAAAAGGAATCGTTATTGATAAAAATTTAACAAGATTTTATAAAAATATGCGATTGTGAATAATACGTCCCAGTGCGATCCATATGTTTAAATGTGCGAATTATTTTCATGAGGGCGTAAAGCAAAATCGTAAAACAGAATGCGTGTAGAGGCCGAAAATAAAATTGGTTTGGGAAGCATATTTTTATATCATGACAGCGTACGCGAGAACGCCGCCGGAAGAGAAAATTAAAAGACGTGTTACTGGAAGCTGCGCCTTTTTTCAATTTTATTTTTCAATTCTAAAGGGTGAAAAAATATATAAATTATAAATTAAATTCACTAAGTGAACATTTGCTTCAATAAAGCTTTTTTTCAAATAATTTATTATCATCGGGGTTTTTTTTTTGAAATATGTACGTACAACATTCGTAGCTCTAGGAAATTTAAATATAATTTTGCATCTCTTAATTATATCCTTAAGGTAACGTGTTTCACTGTGATTGTCTGGATAAAAATAAACACAAAAGAAAATTTTTGGAATTTCAAATTACATTCAACGTTAAATTGGCTTATCCTATTAACGAAACGCTAAGAATAAATAGCGTGTTTGTGCTTTACAAGAGAATCTTTTCTTTTAATATCCTGGAACTAATTTGAAATTTTAGGAACTCAGATTCATTCATCATGTTTATTATTATCATTAACACCGAATGTAATATTTAAGTAAAAACCTTTTAAAATGTTTATCAGAATAGAGTTCTGTAAGAATCTGATCTAATTTTCGTGATTTTTTTAAATTTTGATATTTTAGTTTTTTTTTACTTACATTTCTCTAATATAACATAAAGTGTCTGCCTCCATTGTGCTTATACACTCTTTATCGATTTTTGAAAATTCTGTGCAAGGCTCGAGATCTGTAGCCATTAATTAAACGACAATTGGACTGCTTGCGAATTGCAGCTTCTAGTTAATCGATCCGCAAGAAAGTTCATTCTGGCATCTTTTCTTTGAAATCAGTCTTCACGGGGCTTGTTCACTGGGCTCTAACTGTTGGTCTGCTGGTGACTTTTTTGTTGTCAATTCACGTAAGCTTGTATGTTTCCAATCCTATTCCTTCACAATTATCAATTCTTCCATTTTGTGTAAAATATTTTATCTTGCCTTAACATTTCATTTAAATAAAGAGAAATGTGACTTTTTAGCAGTTAATTTAATGATTTTAAAAATAACACTCGTTCGTGTGTTCGCGTGGTGGAAATATTTTTCAGACTGAAATTTATTTTACTAAAATTATTATCATTTTAAAAGCAACCATCGCCGCAGGGCGTGCTGTTTTATGAGACCATATATTACCGCGAATAAAAGCAAATTTGTAAAGGAGCAGCTAAAAGGTTTATTTTTGCTTTTAGTTCAAAGCTATTCCCAACTACAAAACAAGTATGTAGTAAGCCTATCTTTACGAGATCCTATCTTATTTGGATATCATTACGCCGTATCCACATATAACTGCCACGTAAGCATCGCCAACAACGAACGGTAGGGTTAAAAGGTCGCGAGGGGCGGTTTGAGTTTCATTTACACCGAAACGTTTATTATAATCTTAGAGGCTATTGCAAGTTTAATTGCGTTACGCCGTATAAGCAGAAATAAATTGCCTCGGGTGGTTGTTAAGATGGAGTTATACTGCTACGGTAATTTATGTGAAATACTGATTAATTGTGTTTGCATTTGATGTTATTTAGTTAAGCATTATTTGCCCTTTACCACACCTTACGTGCATACATACTCCTACATAACATAGCTCTGCTTAATTTATTATCTTCAAATATCTCGAGATACAAAACTCCAACGTCTTACGAATGTAATCGTTTCATTTTTAACATCAGAAGATTAATCATTTTCATCATAAAATGGTGAAGTAAGCACTAGCTATACATTTGTATTTTCAATTCCATAGCAGAAGTATACAGGGTGAGTCTTTTTCGATGTTTAGGATGGGGATCTCGGAAACTAGCAGAGCTATAGAAACGGTTAAATGTTGAGATAGAGTTTACTCTCATCAATAACTCGAAATACCGTTATGTATCAAACTGTTGAAATACAAAAACAATAATTCATATTGTGATCGCCCCACGTTGGGCGCCAAAATTATTATGTTATGGGGCCCCTTTTTCTTGATTTTGTCAATTACTGTCTTTATGTATGCGGATACGTGTCTACTTTCTTTTTGTCTTTCTCTCAGGTTTTTTTTTTGGTCGCTCAGAATTATCCACTTTTCGTTTTATGGCCCCATGGCGGACACATACAATGACGAACACAGAAAAATGAGAGGGGGGATGTCAGTGTCAAATGTATATGCGTCAATGCGTGTTAGAAAAATAAATGAAGAAAAGGGTTTATAAAAAAGGTTGATGTCTGTCCAAACTGTACACCGGTTAGCACAAGTCGGCCAAAACACCTCGCCTTTCACAAAGTTTGGTGGGCCACTTGCCCTATTAGATATATATTTTGTAAAGAAAAGGACAATTTGTGCCGCTGATCACGCATGTGTCTCAATTCTATCACAAGAAAGAAACGCCCTTCGACAGGTCCGTCCAAAGCGAACACCAGGTATCACAAGTCGGCCGTGTCACCTCACCTTTCACAAGGGTCGGTGGACCTCTTACCCTATCCGATGTATACTTGTCAAAAGGGGGACGCTCTGTACTGCCGATCACGCATGTGCCTCAATTCTTTCACAAGAGAGAGGCGCCCTTCAATAATACCTAAACGTCTCCAGTTGTTCGGTGTTTAAATAAAAATTTTGTTTATGTTGTCACGTTTGCCCTACCTGGAAGCGTCCTCCATGTTGGTCATCAAGGAAAAAGGATACAGGGTATTCAGGATCCAGTAAATGTTCTTTTCTTAATGAAATATCTCGATTTATTTTAATAACTTATTTTCTTATATTTTTGTTTTATCGAAGTGTTACCTGCGGAGGTCGAGGTAGAAGTTCCGTAAATCGCGGAGCGTTCGCCTTTTATAGCGCTTTCGTTCTGTTTATTTTTCCGTTGTCATGGATACCGGATCATTTGCATTCTGATCTAGTTACATATTAGATTTGAGTTGGTAACTAAACGTCACGTTTTGACAATTAGCGTTTAGATATGATTACATTTTATGGAAATCAAGCTAAAAATCGAACTAAAAATGGAACAAACTTAACTCTAAACAACAGGTAAGTATCTTAAATACATTATTTTCTAATTATATAACATCTAAAGCCTTGCTTATCTAAAAATTATTGACCACGTATTACTAATTATCAAATTTAATCTATAATAACGCCCTACACTCTTATTATCTACACTTTGTCTTTTTTAGTTTTGGCATTTCCGTATAAGTGTTCGTTACACAACGCTTAATAATCTATTAAGAAGTCTGGAACCTGATCCCATCGAAGACGACCATCTTCCAAATATACCAGCCTCCTCTTATTCTTGCTCTGCTTTTTTCCGTCCACTGGATAATGTGTGGCTGTGAGTGGGACCCCGGAACAAGCCAAACCTCCGCTGTATCCTTTTAATGAAATCCAAGTGTTTGCTCTCCTATTCAATAAGTTCTACCACCTTTGAGCTCCCCTCAGGAATGCTTATTTGATTCGTCGAGCTGCTGCGTTTTACATTCGTGAGTGTCCCTTTTCGTTTTGTATTTGTCCTCTAGGCTGTTTGTTTGTTTGTTTTAGATGTATGTCGTTTTGCCGAAACGTCTCGTCACTCTTGCGCCTACCTCGTTAAATTGTTTCGAAAGCTGTTATTGAAAGTCTGCTGAACCGTGGCACTGTTGTATATGTTTTTAATTCTTCTCACGTAATGCAATTGTTTAATGAATTTCTTCAAAAAGATAATTAACACTGCAGTATGTATAATAAATAGCTATTTATGCAACTAGTGTGTAGACCAGTGGTTGCTAACCCGTCGATCGCGAGCTACCAGTAGTTCGCAAAGGCAATTCTGGTAGCTCACAACATATTTTATATTTTAAAAATACAAACGGTTAAAAAAATTCGTAAATTTTGCAAATTTTCATAATAAACACAAGCAGTGGCAACACTGTGGTGAGCGATCTGCCACCAACGTCACCATCTAGAATCGGCTAGAACCGCAGCGCTCTATTATTCGAGAACGATCCGGTTTGCTTTGAATGGGATAAATACACATTTAACGACGACATTGCACTCAGTTTAAAACCGAACATCACGTAATCTATGTCCAGCAGTTGGGTCCGTAGCGAAGTAAAGAGCAGTAAAAAATATTATGGCAAGCAGTAGTAAGAAGGTCAAAATATACCATTTCCATTCGGAATGGGAAGAACAATATTTCTTCACAGAAGTTAAAGGCAAAAATGTATGTTTGTTAAGTAATACTTCTGTCTCTGTTGCCAAAAAAGGGAATATTGAGAGGCATACATAAAACTGTACATTCGAATTTTAAAAAATCATCTTCATTACATTCTGCCACCAGAAAGGAAAAATTGAAATAATTAAAAAACCAATTAATTGGACAACAGTCAATATTTTTAAAAACAGTGGACAAAAATAAGGCTGCATCATACCGTGTGTCCCAGATAATTGCACGAAACAAGAAATCTTATGAAGACGGAGAAATGATAAAACAGGCATTTTTAGAAGTTGCAGATTCGTTATTTGCCATCTTTGGAAATAAAGTCAAGAAAGTTTCAGCTATAAAAGCTCTGCAACATTCTGCTAATACAGTAACGAGGCGAGTAGAAGTTTTGAGCAATGATATTTTTGTACAGTTAAGAACTGACTTAGATAACTGGATGAATCAACAGATGTGATTGACCGTGTTTGTAAGGATGGTTTTTAGTGATTTTACGATAAAAGAAGAAGAAGTTTATTCCACTGAAAGGTCAGGAGTTGTTTTCTCATTTCAAAAATATTATTTCATGTGAGAAAATTCCCATATCAAAAATGGTAGACTTGACTACCGATGGCGTTCCAGCTATGGTGAGTTGTGACAAGGGTCTGGTGGCATTAGGTCGTAAAGATGAAAGTTTTCCACAATTTCTTTGTCACCATTGCATTATCCAAAACTAAACAACGTTATGAAACTTGTTGTAAAAATTGTGAACAAGATTAGAGCTCATGCGTTACGAAGAAGATTATTCAAAACCTTAGCCGATGAAATTGACTGTCAGTACGAGGAGCTACTTCTTCACTCTAAAGTCCGATGGTTAAGAAGAGGACGAGTACTGAAACGTTCAACGACGTCCTATCTGCCATAGTTTAATTTTTCAAACAACGCGATGAACCGATTCCTGAACTGGAAAATTCAATCTGGCTTAGAGATTTTGGCTTTCTTACGGACATTATCGAAAAATTAAATGAACTTAATTTACAGCTTCAGGGGAGGAACAAAGAACTGGCGGAAATGATTTCTGATATAAAAGCATTCATCAAAAAGCTTGAGTTTTGGGAACAAAACCTAATCAACTGCGATACCAAGCATTTTCGTATTCTCAAATATATATATTTCGTATCTCAAATTCTATTGGAACCCTATGACAGTAAATATCATGTAGAAATTGTTTCTAAGTTGAAGGAAAACTTCAAAAATCGTTTTTTAAAGATTTCAATGAAATGGCTTTGGCAGTGGCGCAATTTGTTGTTTCACCTTTCATGGAAATTGATATCCAACAGTTTGCAACTTGTGTTATGCAGAACTTTGGCGAAGACATCTCTGCAAAAGAAATGGAAGTAATTGCGTTTCAAAAT
The DNA here is from genome assembly GCA_039766575.1 of Serrognathus titanus. Lineage (NCBI taxonomy): Eukaryota > Metazoa > Arthropoda > Insecta > Coleoptera > Lucanidae > Serrognathus > Serrognathus titanus. Next base: position 67,654,425 of record CM077911.1, read on the forward strand.
GTTTTTACCTTAAAACCATTAGTCTCAGGTACAACATTTATCTAACCTATAGTAAGTAAAGAAGAATATTCAGTTCTATGTCGTGTTGCGTTGAAAGTGAAAGCGTTATTTAGTTCAACTTATTTGTGTGAATCTACTTTCTCCAATGTGAAGTTTATTAAGAATAAATACCGCAATCGACTTACAGATGAACATTTGGATAATTGTATTCGAATGGCTGTATCAAACTATACTGCAAACATTAATTATCGATTAGTCTGAGTGTTAGCCTTCTCACTGAACATGAATCTTATATCAGCACATGTTTTTGTTTAAAATAGTGCGTTATACTTTTTCTTATTTTTATTCACTTTTATTAAATCGCATGTAACATGCCATAAAAATCTTGTTTATTTTTCAAACACCTACGATTGGTAGGTACAGATTTATTCTGTTTAGTTTTAGTTTATTATATTAGTATGTATTAGTTCGTAAAATAAATAATGTCGAATAAAACTGTGCACTATTTCATTTAGGGCCAGTTTATTCATTTTCAATTAACTTTATCTTCCGATTTATTACCATAGTAACAATTGTACAAATAATTGTTACTATGGGAATAAACTGAAGGTTAAAATTACTTGGAAGTGAATAAACAAGGCCTTAGGTGTGCTTACGTCGCTTAGGACTAGGTAGCTCACTGTTTATTTCAAAATTATCAAAGTAGCTCAACACATTGAAAAGGTTGGCGACCACTGGTGTAGACTAAGTGTTTTTAATAAATTTTTCTCGGCCGTAAATAAATGATATGCAGAGGTTGAAGGTTCTCTTAGGAACAAAAGCTGCATTAAACTGGGGTCCTAATGCTACAAATCTTTCCCCATTTAACCGTCTCTCTAGATCTGCTAGTTTCCGAGATCCCCATGATAAACATCGAAAAAAACTCACCCCGTATAGAAATATTTACAGGTAGAAGTAAATTTTTAAGGTATTTTCTTCTTGAATTTTCTATACTCTTTGATCAAAGGATGGCTATTATTAACCATCAAATAAACAAATAAAGTACGGCAAAACGATATAGAACACTTAATAAGAACGATATTTTGTAGCAGAAAAGCGATAGTTCTGGTATCACTGGGTACAACACGAATGGAAATATTTATTTCTCTGTTACCTCCTGTATTTTATGGTTGCACATTATATATTTCCTAGTCCTTTGATGATATTCCTTGCTTACGCTTAACAATTTTGCGCGTTGTGAATATATTTACTTTTTCAATTTCGTGTCATCTACAGAAGGATACGGTTGCTTTATCTTCACCTTAATTAATGGCAAATTTAAAAGCAGTCGCTTTAATGTTACTTCCGTTTTATTACACAGCGGATATTGAATTTAAAACTTCATATTATCACAGCGCTGTAATCAATGCTCGTGAAGTGAACGTTTACATCTTTGAGATTATATTTGATTTTTTCCATCTTAATGAAAGTAAAAGGTCAAAGGTATTTGGCAATGTTTCGTGTTTTGTCTTCACCTATGTTGTCTATTGCTTGGGACATGATTTAAAATCCTTTAACTATTCTTACGTCTTTTCCAAATCACTTTTTATTTAATTATAATAAGACTTTAATTCTTATTATTCCCTCTTCCAGCTCCTCCTCTGGTATCTCCTATATCTAGGGCTCCTCATCTTTCGATAAGGTATTTGTTTTTTTTTCTTTTTCTACTTGAATAGATTCTATTTCCATTTAACATTCTACTAATAGTTTTGCTATTCCTTATTACAAATTTTTAAAATTAACCAAAATTGTGTAACTGGCAATATAGAAAGAGTTTATACATGTATTTCGGCCTTATTGGGCCTCATCAGAACTCTGCACCTTAAAAAAGTTTGATTTATTGCCAGTTACACAATTTTAGTTAATTTTCATAATTTTCATCTGGCAAGAAAACTTGATTTTATAAATTTTTAAATAAATTTTTAATATCAGCTAAATTTTCTCGGGAACGAAAACGAAGTTACGGTATGAAATACAATCACATTCCGCTCTCAAGAGACGAGGGTTCTGTAGTCACAAAATACAAATTCTTTTTTCGTTATTTAGTACCTGCAGAAACTTCTTAATATTTATTTGTTGGTGAGTTCAATCAACAAGAGATTTCTATACAAACGTGGTAGGTACAAACCGAAAAGTTTCATATATTGAAATATACGCTGTATTTATCGAGCGTTACGTTCTATTGTAGAAATTGATGAAACTTTCGCGAGCTTAATTATAAAATCCTCACCTCGTCAGATTTTTCCGGTTCACCAACCCCCGTTTCTATTTTTAAAATATACGTCTTGAAATTAGGACGACTACATATACATACCCGCTTATATTTGGGGAGGTTACGTTTATATCTGGCAAGGATATGCAAGGCGTATAGTTAATGTGGGTCATCTTATATATTATCCCCAAGTCATCGAATAACACGGCACTTGCAAGCAATTATTGAGGCCGTCTGTTTGCGTCTGGAGAAAGGGGAAAGTTACTTTGGGCCGCTGAATTCACCTATTCATTAGCCGCATCCTTCTCGTATTTCTGTTATACATTGGCAAGAGGGGTCGTGCGTGGGCTCGTAATTAGCCGTAAATTGTGACGTACTTCCGGTTAAATTAGATGCGAATCGTCGTATTTAATAAGGTTTATTTGGTTGGACGTCTGCCCGCAGTTAACTTGATTACAGGAATTACCCACAAATTCAAACAAGAAAGGAAAAAAGCAAAATTAGTTAATCACGTAATGGGATTTGATTACAGGCAGATTATGGTGTGTACATAATTCAATACCGGCCTTCTTTTTTTTCTTCCCTGAAAATGGTAATACTCAGATTACTAGTTAATTAACGACAGCTTTTGTCCTTTTTTAGATCAAAGCAGGGATTACCCATTTTTTTCAGCCTCGCTCCTTTCTGAACTTTTAAAGTGTTATTACATCCTGTATGTATGAAAAGGAATTATGTGACCGTTTTATTAAAAAAATAAGAATACGCTCACCCTGTATCTAACTGAAATTTCTGCATGTCTAAATTTTTTTGGCCAACAAAGATTGTATCTGTTTGTTATTAACGTCATTGCAAAAATGTCAGCTACAAATGTTCTCTGCCATTCCAGATGTGGCCGGAATTGAGTTCGCAGTCGCAATTTCACGCGGTTGGACATTCGGACAAGAAAAGATTGATGAAAGAAGCCAAGCGCGGAAACTTTATAACTTGACAGTGAAGGTAAGTAACCGGGATTTGCGGTGTGTTGCAATTTACAGCGTATTAACTCCGTAAATCGAACACTAACGTGGTAGGGTGCTGAGGGGAAGACTTCTGATCTATCAAATAGTCTCTTTATGAACAAGGCTCAATTGCCCATGGAGTAGATAGGGCGTTTCAGATTAAAGTTGCATACACTTCCTTGATGAGAGGCAAAGAAGATTCAAAATTTCGCTGTCTTATTTATTAAACTTCCTTTTTGGTTGCTCCGAGTTGCATCAATTTGTGCATTTGGATGTGAATATTAAAAATTTAATTTTTTTTTTCACTATTATCCATAGTATCTATATTACCTTTTTAATTTTAAATAAATAATTCAATATTATTTTGATTTTCTCTAATTGCTGTGTGTATACTACGAGTAGAATACAAGACGGTTTATTTTAGCTTTTCAAAAAATTGCCCTTATTTATGATAGCCACAATTGCACATTGTCTTTAATAATATCCGTAATTCTGAGTTTATATTACCGGAAGAGACATAGGAAATACTTGTGCATATTTCCTGTTACTCTTACCAGTCGCCGTGCTAATGTATAGTTACAGCGATGTATATGCATTTGAATAAATGTTTTATTCATGAAGTGATTACCGAATATTCTCATTTTACATGAACCAGCATATTATTCGAAAAATATTTTGTAATGTAAACAATAAAACAAATTGCCATCGATTAAACGGCACATGGCAAGCGAGGCCTGTGTTACCTGGTTTGGGTAATTAAAAAAAGCTCTTTCTTTTTGTAAAATATTTTTTTTAATTTGTTGTAGGTTTTAATTTTTATTTTGGCGTAAAATGAGAGTTTACGAATACTTGGAACTTCTCTTTGTGGCTATATTGTTTGGTCATAAACACATGATATGGTCGAGTGCACTCAGTTTCAAGACTCGATTTCGTTTTCATTTAGAATTATTGAGTTTCGTTGTACGCTTCCCATTGCCTTCTGATACTTTTACGATTTCTAAACGAAAATAAAAGGTTTAAGTGCAAATTGCCGAAGACATCTGCAGGTATACAGTTCCCTAGGACCACTAAGATTATTTATATATTTATTCAAAATTAATAGCCATTTTACATTATATTTTAATTAGTAATTAGTAACACCTCCCTTCGTTTTAATTACTTCGTAGCTCAAGCTTAAATTAATGACTCACTTAAGTCGACTAATGGATACTCTTGATCTGTTTATTTGGAAAACTTAAGCAACAACGCTAAAGATGGGTCATTAACACTCTAAATTCAACACGGTGCAGACATGCTTCTGGGAGGATTTAAGTTTCGCATTTGCAAATTAATATTTGGAAAACTGATAAAGAATAAAAGCGTTTGCTGTACCTGTTCAAATAAAGCGTTTTATTTTACTAGTAAGAGAGCCTGCAAGACCGCTGGCGCAGGTAAAAATTCTTAAAAATCGTGAATAACATATCTTGTAAGTAATTTATATTTTACCGACCGGGTAGTACAGTTCCAGTTTAATCTCGAAAGATAATTTTAAGAATGTTCGATAACATTTTTTTTTGATAAAAAAGTTTGAGGCAGATGGTCTCCAGTTTAAAATGTCAAATTCCTCATTATTAAAAGAAAAATGTTAGTGTCATGGGGCCAATTAAAAACGATACAACCTCTGAACGATATTTTATAACAAGATACAAGGAATGCGGCTATAATATCCTGCGCTTTGTTATGTAAGTCCTTTAAAATCTCCGGGCCTAAATATTTTCGTGGAGTTTATTACTGTCGAAAGCTAATTTGTTTTATTTCGTGTTTGCTAATTTAAATTCTGCTGTCTAATATTCTGCAGGCAAAGGGATGGCTTTAACGGTGCTTTTATGTTCCGTTTGCTGCAAAGAATATATTTTGAGCTCATTGTTTACCTTGTAATTTTTGATCAGCAAACTTTACATGTGTTAATTTGCATGTATTTCTACTTACAGAGAGTTTTCAGTGACGCAATTTTAATTGCCCCCCAAAAAAATATATAAAAGTTAAAAATCAAAGCTCTTTTTTGCGAACTGCTTCTAATGACGTGTTGACTGAAATAGCTTGATTTCATTTTATAGGAAAAAAGTAAATATAACGTGAAAAACCTAAATATTATAACCGTTTCTCTTACTGTTTGTATGGGTCACTTCAGTTTGATTTATATCGGTGTACGTGCTTTTTTTCTGGGCGTACGGCTTATTTTATCGCGAGCTTTCGGCGTCGAAAGCTTTTACTTAGAAAAGGCTCGGTCTCTAATGTTGCAATTCTTTCTTCCTTTAAAGAAACGAAATTAAAATTAAAAGAAACAATGCGCATCCAATTAAAAACGAACGTTTCGTAATAATTTACATTCGTATTCATAATTATATCGTGAGTTTCCCTCGTCGAATTTAATTCTAATTTTAGTTCTTTATAATTATGGAGTAATTTTAGAAAATCATGTGAAGATAATTAGGAGTTGACTGATTTGCTTTTATTTTACACATTCTAATTTATGTACAACAACTTCAATTAATTAAGTTTGAACAGTTTAGAGCCTCGGTAATTCACTTAACGGCTTCATTATTACATTATTATAACTAAATTACACATTGCCATATCCGCTTACGGAAAATTAATTTTCTTTATTATTTTAATTAACTCAAAATCTGTTCCTTACATTCCGTTTGACTTTCGAAAGCAGGCGAGTTTTCAATGAAATTTTTCGAAAAATCTACATATCTTTTGAAATACAAGGAGAGTGTGTGGGGCCTTCGTATCAATTGATGGTGTAAAGAAATTGGATTATTTGCCTTTGGAAGAAGTCTTTGAATTTCAGTGTCGTAATTGCAGGGCAGGTTAATTCGTTCGCGTTTAAATTAAAGGACGACAAATTAAACAGAGTGGAAAGTAATTTCATCGGACTCCTGGGAAAAGAGATAATGAGTTATTTATCTGTAGCATTCGAGGTGCTCAGATTTCGTTAAACTTTTCTAGCATTTGTATTATTATAAAAATAAGTTGTGTTGTGAATAGTTATTACTGTAACTCTTGCTTGGGTAATGCTATTGTCTACATAAACTCTTAACATTGCAATTTTTTATATTTATTTTGCATTGTATATGTCGCCTGTTTTAAATTCTTTAGAAAAGGTATTGTTGCTTTTTGTTTATATGGAAGCACTTGTAGCAGAATTAATATGCTGAATAAAATAATTTAAATACATTTTGGTGAGATCTGCTTTTTTTTTCTCAAGTTTTTTTTTAATTGATATTGTACTTTGTTACATAATTATAAAAAAAATTAAATAACAAACATGATAATTTTTGAAATGATTATTTAGCAGTATACGCAGATATGGCACGATTTTCATATCTTAATTATCGTATGAGATCAAAATATAACGAGTGTGTATTAGTGAAGCGGAAAACGCTACAGGACTCTCCTCTTGTCTAGAAAGTAAAACGTACCACACGAGGCTTATGACTTACATACTTTATTTTATAATGAAGCCATTTTTGTCTCGTCGCTATTTTTTCAAAAAAATTTCAAATAATCAGTACGTTTGTTAAATACCAACACCTAATTCAAAGATGTAAAGAGACGTAATAGTCACAATTTTAAAGTTCATAAACAGCTCACCACATGATGAGGAAACGAAAATTTACATATTTGCCATATGTTATAAATTCGGTATTGATATTCTAAACAATTTTAAAATGTATTATTTATTCCTTTATTTATATTAAATCATTTGCTTCCGCGAGATGGAAATGTCAATCAGAGATTATAACGCAAATAATCAGCGCGCTGGATGAGAACACTCCCGTGGTTTTTCAGTATAGTATTCAATCAGAATTCGGCGAGTGACAGTGACAAATGACGAATTTGTTGACATTTTCCCCCTCTGAAATGAGATAGCTGGGAACCATTGATTTCAAACTTTCCAGTCGAAGAATTAAATGTGATTACCATTTGTTTCTATCCGCGTTATACCATAATACGAAAGAGGATTGAAGCAAATTTATCGAAATATAATAATTCATTTCTATTCAGATAGAGACAAAAATGTGACCACACCCTTTAGTTGCACCTAGTGCGACACTATCTATTAAATATGGTGAATCGAAACAAAAATTCAATTAAAAATACGTAGGACACAGATGATATCGCCCAAAAATTATTAACTTTAAATCTCGACAGTTTATAGTTTTAAAACCTTCGTGCGTGGTTGAATAAACTGGTGGAATTACGCTTTGCAGTTTATCTACTGTACGGTCCATCGATTTTTATGTAGGACAGTTTCAAATTGCGGCTATTACAGATATAAATCTATAATATATTATTTTACCTTTCGGGATGTGTTCGATGTTTGCGACGAGGAAGGTAATAAGTGGGGAGATATAATCCTCAGTGCACCAGCGGGCGAGCCAACCTACGAACGAATTAACGATCCAATTCTGTTGAATTTTTCAAACAGTTTATCTGCTGAGACATATTTATTTTAAAAATATGCAAACTTTTATTGCAAAACGTCATCAGCTGCAGTGAAACATTAAGCTTCATAAAAAAGATAACCGACATTATCTAGGGCAGACATGTGAATTCTTTTAACTTACAACTTAATATACAGGGTGATTTACAGATAGTAGAATAATTCATGTCTTCAATTCTGTCTTTTAATGTCTTCAATTCTGTCTTAGCTGTTTAAGTTTGTCAAACAACGACTTCACAAAATGTAAACTTCTATTTACTAGGTAAATGTAAACCTTGCTTAGGATGTGAAATTTTATTTTATTTTCTGATATTACCTTAATTTTTCAAAATAATAACTTTTTACTAAATTGTATTTATTAAAAAATAGTATTAATGGAATGCCACTTACAAACAGTGTTTCCAGAAAGTAACATTTAACCTTGACATAACGTCAACAGAAAATCTTAACCAATAATTACGATTTATTACGTATTTGGAACCAAACAAAATAAAATATTGAAAATAACGTTGAACGTGAATTCACAACAGATGTTGAAAATAGCCTCCGTTTTCTAACTCTTCTGCGACATCCATTAATAACATTTTGCAAAATGTGTGGAGAATTGTTTATTTCATCACACTTTTCGATGGTTCTTTGGGTAAGTTCCTATAAATCATTAATGGGCGTTTTAAAAATGGAATTTCTCAAGTAGGGCCGAAGAAAGAAATCCAAAGGAGTTAGATCGCAAGATCGCGGAGGCCATATGTTTGCCATATTTCTGCTAATTATCCGATCTCCAAAAAACTCTTGAAGGAAATTTAAAGTATCTCCAGTAGTATGGACCGTTGCACCCTCCTGCTGGAAATATCCAAACTGCAACTCGTCATCATGCAGTTGATTAATAAATGGATGCAAAATTTCTTCCCGATATCTAAGTGCTGTTAGTGTGCCATTAAAAAATATTGGACCTATTAAACTTCTCCATCTTAAACCTATCCAATCACCAATTTTTTATGGATGGAGTGGGGCTTCAATGAAAATATGAGGGTTTTCTGTACTCCAGATCCTCTTATTTTGGGAATTAATGTTTCCTGTTAAATGGAACTAGGTCTCATCGGAAAAGAAAGTTTTGTCAAACAAATCGTCATTGTCAATATTGTTTAAAAATCAATGACAGTATCTTCGCCTACTGGAAGCAATTCATGCAAGGCAGTGAAACGATAAGGGAATATTTCCAAGTCCTTTCTTGGAATAGTTCTGCAGGTCCCGACAGAAAGATCAGCTTGATTGATGATTGGTTTACTCCTTCTTCTAGTGACCTCGATTTTAAAAATTTTATGAGCATTTTTACTCAACATTTTAATTACTCATTCCCATTAACTTTCAAAAGTATTTCCAACAAGTCTAGAAACAAATCTGACTGGGTAACTGACGAAGTTATTCAAAAAGGTAATTTCCTTAGAAATCTGTGTTATATGTGCAAAATCTCAGCTGACCTTACTTTAACGAAATTATACCGTACTAAAAAGCAAGAGTATCAAAGACTTGTAAAAAACACAAAAATATTGTATAATAATAATAAAATTCTTAACGTTACGGCACGTAACAAAAATAAAATTATTTGGAGCATCATCAAGGACTTAACTACTTCTTCTGAGGTACTCTCGAACTTCGAATTAATGGTTAATGATGTATCTATTACTAATCCCTATGCCATTGCGAATCTTTTCAATGAATACTTTATTCCGGACTATAATTCAACTCAATCATACAAAGCTGACACTTATGCCAGTTCACACCAGCAGTCGAATTTCTTTCTCTTCCCCGCTGAGCAAATAGAAGTTAAAAATATTTTAACAAACTTCTCTTCAAAAAGACATCAGGATATAATGGAATTCCTGGTACTATTCTTGCTGATGTTAGTGACCTAATATGCACAAAACTTGCAGAAGCTGTTAATAATCCCTTTTGTTACTGGAACTTTTCCTGACTCTCTCAAACTAGCCAAGGTCATGCCATTCTTCAAAAATGAAGGTTCTAAACAGGACATGAGCAACTATCGCCCTATATCGCAGTTATTTATATTCTCTAAAGTATTTGAAAAACTTATCTATGTTAGATTGTATTCATACATGGTACATTTCAATATTCTATCTAGATGTCAGCATGGTTTTATTAAAGGTCGTTCTACTAAGTCCGTAATCTTTGAATGTCTACACGAAATAACTTCGTGTCTGGATAATGGTGGATCTCCCATTGGTATTTACTTCGATCTCTCTAAAGCATTCGATATTATAGATCACAAAATTTTGTTACTATACTATTGCTATCAATGGAGTTGCTCTAGATTTGTTTCGATCTTATCTCTCCGGAAGGTCTCAACAAGTGTGTATCAGCCACATGAAGAATGGTATAATTGAGGATATTTTATCTGACCTCAGAGTAATAAGTAAAGGCGTACTACAAGGCTCAATTCTAGGCCCATTTTTGTTTATAATCTATGTTAATGATTTAAAACAAAAATTTCCATCTGTGTCATAGTGTCAATATGCTGATGATATTTCGTGTATAGTGAATTCTCAGGCCTCATCTTCCAAAATTGCCTCACTTTCTATCTCACAAATGTTTAAATGGTGTGAGAGTAATCATCTTCAGTTAAACCATAATAAAACTGTGGCCTTGCAATTACAAATAGACCATTGCTATCTAACATACTTATCAAGTGTCATGGAAAATCAGTTCCAATCACAGTTAGCGTAAAATTTTTGGATCTACACATTGACGCCGCATTAAAGTTTAATATCCATACTGAATTTGTGTGCTCAAAATTGTCTCGCCTCTGCTATGTTATAAGGAGTCTTAGAAATTGTGCCTCTGTGGATATATTAAAAATATACTATACTTCATTTATTCAGTCTAGACTATCTTATGGTTTAATTTTTTGGGGAGGGTCATCTAACTCTCGGTAAGTCTTCATCTTTTAATCTAAAGAACAATATTATGCAAAAAGCCTACTGATTATTGTAAATCCCTATTTAAACTACTTGAAATTTTACCATTATCTTCTCTCTATATTTACAACCTTGCAGTTTTTGTTAAAACTAACCTAAACTTATTCCCGAAAAATAAAGACAAATATGGATCCAATTTGCTTCCAAAAATTAGATACTGCAGTAATTTAATAATCCCTAAACATAGCACTAGTCTTTTTGAACGCGGTGTCTATTATAAGGCACTAAAAGCGTATAATCAGTTGCCTGCATCATTAAGATTTTTGGATTCAACTGTTAAGTTTAAAAAAGAACTAAAAACGTTTCTATTGAGTCACTGTTTTTACATCATTAAGGAGTTTGTATAACCATTTGGAAAGTTTTGTACTCTGTCTTTTCTTGACGAGGCTCATATCTCTTTGAGATCCATGGCAGAAATGTATAATAATAATAATAATAACTTGTTGTGATAGGTGACGGATGGAAGTGCGAGGAGCATCAGTCATAATTTGTCTCACATTTTCAACTACCTCAACAGTTCTTACTTTAGGCTTACCTGGTACCTATTTTCTAGCCACACTGCCAGTTCCTCTGAATAGTCCTACAGAGTACTGAAGTTAATTAACAAATTTGTGGTATAGAAATAGAGTTTCTGGAAATTTTTCCTGAAATTCTGCAATACAATCAGGAATAGAATAGGTCCGTTTGCCATTGATTTTTTGGGCGTTTCGAAAGTAGGATTCGGCCATAAAAGATTTTTCTTCCAATGTGAAAACCATTGTAAAATCAAATTAATAAAACAATTTTTTTAAAGTTATGTTTTTTGCTTGTCTGGTTAGGGTACGGATCAAGTAAGGAACATACGACGTGCATAATGAGAAGGCACACCATCTTGCTGCAACCAAATTCTGGAATCGAATGAATCAGAATCTTCTACATTAGGAAATACTACCGCTAAAGCCGGAATTAAAGTTGGAGGTAGATCAGGTAGGTAGGTAAATCAGATACTGTTCCCCACCCAACGTTCTAATAATTCGATTACCCACTATTCCAGCCCAGACATTAACTTTTTGGGGATATTGTGTAGATCGCCTTCGTTATCCAAAGTGGATTTTCAACAGCCCAATAACGGCAATTTTGCTTATTCATGGTACCATGATGAAATTTTTTCTTATGAAGAAGTCTGTAAACTGCGTTTTTTAACGTATTAAGATGTGCAACAACTCCCACGAGGGTTGAATGTGAATTTTCGTGCATTGTTAACATGGCATTCAATGTCTGTCTTCATCTAAAGCCGATGGACGTCTGGCTTTAGGTTTATCTCGTACATATCCAAGATCGCGAAATTTGCTTGCAATTCGAATTACCATTACCAGCAATATTGGAGGACAGTTTGGGTAAGTTTCATTGAACTAAATTACAATTTCTACATGCGTTGAATTTCCAAACCCAATCATCATTAAAATTTCCAAAAATAAAATCAAGTTTTCTTGCCAGATGAAAATTATGAAAATTAATTAAAATTGTGTAACTGGCAGTATAGAAAATGTTAGGAACATTTTCTATACTGCCAGTTACACAATTTTAATTAATTTTCATTAAAATTTCCATTCTTTCGGCTTCAGTAAGTCTTATTTTTGCTACCTAATCGTTGAACAACTAACATACACTCCACTACGCAATGTCAATAAATTCTATTTCACATTTAACTACAACTTGCAATTGTTTTTACCAGTTATTGCTAGAGTCGTGTCGTATCAACGCCTGCACTTTAATTTCAAAAAAAATTACAATGATTTGTTAAGGGTGCTCACAAGTGTGTGAGTATATATTTTGTTGAGTTTAATTCGTTGTTTGTGTTTATTGATTTATTTACGTTTGATAATGCAGTTGCGATGTGCGCTCTTTATCTAGAATAATATGCTAATATCTGTGATGTTTTACATTTTCATTAAAAAATATTTAAAATTTATGATTGTGCCAGTGTGCTGATGGAAATTAAATCTGAATTTCAAATGTAACAATAATATGACAAATGGTTGTCAGTTACTCTCGTGAGTTAATGACAAAATTGCAAAAATTAATTTGGGATATTAGCATTATTTATATTGATTATTTATTTAGAACTTTAATTTTTTTTTATTAATTACTTTTCAGTTGATTGCATGCTGTATAAGAATAATTGAACTGACTTTCTGTAGGAACCGCGTTACGACTGCTTCTACTATCGACCATTTAAGAACTTCCTTGAGAGTGGACCGGTCTCATTGACTAACGAGAAGTAGAACACCAGCAACAGCAGCAGCCCTAAGGAAGTTCTTCTATTATGGAGAACGAAACGTCGGAGTAGAAGCACTCGTGACGCGATACCAACCGGAAGCCAATTCAATTATGGACAACGGCTGCGGAAGCGTTCAACTTAAACTGTATAAAAATAAATATTAATTAAACAAATATCAGCATCGTCTCGTTTTAGTTCGTTCGTTTTACAACTTTAAAGTCTGTACATTTTTTCTATGCATCTACTTTAAATAAGTCTAAGATTTAAAAGTTAAATAAAAAGCAATAAGAGGAGTTAATTTCATATTGTTACGAGTTGGAGGTCCGACGAAATTAACGTTTATGAAATGAAATATAATTTAATTATTCACAGTCGCTTTGAACTATTGAATCTTATTGGACTAATGTCACTGATTTCAGTTACTAGAATCAAGTGTTTTCAGTCTTCTGGGGTTAGAGGCGAGAACTGATGGGTTTCCAGTAGTTGATCATGTAATCCATATTCTCTTAAAAGCACTAAATAACGAGTTCAGCACACTTCTATCGAATAATCTGATTTGCAAAAAGTAACCGGCCTGTGTGTGTCATAATGATGTTGCATAATTAATGCAAGTGAAGTCAAATAGTTATAACTTTAACATGTCAGATTTTGACATCTATTCTTAACCTAGCAACAATAAAGACCGTTTATAACTTCAGAGCATTATAATTACTAATCAATATATCTATCTAGTGGCATTAATGTATTCTAAATTTTCTTTGTAGTTTTTGTACACTTCATGTAGCAATTGTTTCATATTTCAGGCGATAAGTAAGGGGTGGAGAGTTATTCAGTGATTTGAGAACCATGTCAATGATTTTTTTAAATGCATGAAAGCTCACTGTTTTGTTAAAAAGAGAATTTTTTCATATTGTTAAGAACTTCTAGGATTGCCATAAAGATTCTTCTAAAATCTCCAAATATCTTTCAGGAGTAACATTTCAAGTTCATGAACGTTTCTTTCTGAATAATTTGGGTGGTCTCTTGTCTTTAAGCGCTACATATTCAAGTAGCACTGACGATCTTCTTAACCCTTTGTATTTTCTGTGCCGCTGCTTGAAACAGTTCGGACTATTATCTGAAGTGTGTCCCGGGCCTTGTTTTCCTTTCTAATTTCCCTTGTCGAATAAATTGAAGTAGTCTGTATTCGCTCTTTCTTAGGATACATCCAAGGTATTCCTCAAAATACATACAGTTTTTCTGTTCATGTTTTTTCTTTTATTTATTTTCAATATAAAATGTGCCACGGCATTTTAAATTAATTGCCTCAAACTTCTTTATAAGATGCGTAATACAAATTTTCGAAACCAAAATTTTTATTTTTCTGAATCTATGAATAATTTGAGTACATGCATACATCGTCCAGTATTTAATAAATGAATTAAAATTAGCTTCGGGCTAATTAATTTGCCAAAGTGTCGATCAAGTTGATTTGATTAGAAATTGAATTAGCATGCAGGCTCTGATTTGGGGATGCAATTCATTACGAACGGATACCGCTACATCTTTGTACAACATAGAACTAATGTCTCTCTTGCACCACCCTCCATTCATATTTCAAATGTATACATAATACAATTAAATGTTACACAGAGGAGAATAATAAATTAATTTTATTTAAATTATTTCACCGGCGTATATTTATACAACGTTTACAATGTTTACATAATGCTTATTTTTCTAAATTTTAAATTTAAATTAAATAAAAAAAAATAATTTACTCTGTTCGTGGATGTATTATCTTGAGGCTATTGAAACGTTAATATTTGTGTAAAATATTAATAAGTCTTTTTTTTGATAACAAATAAATATTGCAACAAAACGAATAAAGTTATTGGATATTTGGAAATATTTACTTTGAATGTTTTGCAGCGTGTCTAATTTAAATACGACTGAAGGAGATTCCTAAGTAAGACGATCAGGATACGTGAATTTCTTGTAAATAAATAGTGCGTTGCGGGCGTGACTACATACGACTTGTTTAGAAACTTTACTACTTTTTCTTCTTCGTTTATAAGAAATCTTAGGTCATCTTTTTCTTTGTTTTGTTATCCAAGTAGTTTCTAATTCATTATTTTCAATTAAGTTCTATAGTTTCGTCCGTTCTACTTCTCGTCTAGTTCTCTTGGGAAGCTATTGACATTTCTAAGGTTTCGGGTTAAGGTGGATCACACCAAATTGGTAACACCTAACTCATGTGCTTTATCTCTTTCTTTGTTCCTTGGAAAAGAATGAACGTATTCAGTATAGAAATAAATCATTTTACCCCTTTTATCGGATTAATCTTCCCTGAAAAGTACGACACCTTCTTTTTACAAACTTAATTCTATTATCTGGTGGCCTAAATCCGTAGCTCTGGCAGTTATCCTAATTTATTCCGCGCATTGTTACGTGTACTTAATTATCTGGCACGCGACGATGATGTATCTGCCCATTCCCACATAAAACCCCCCCTAACGCACGTTAGTTAACCACATTACACAGGTATAGATGGTGTGAGATTGCCCAAAAATACACGCGCCTTTATTCTTCGGTTTATCTTCGATCTGGATACTCGAAAAATAAAAATTTTATGAAGCCCCGGAACATGACCTAATTTTTTTTTTTGATTGGTGGGTAGTAACTGACGTGAATATTATTGATGCGGCTTTAATAAATGGCTCTGCCGCATATCATTATTGATGGTGATTATTTAGTAGAGCTCGCGAGTGAATTTCCATTACGGCACCTGCGATAAAAAATTAAACATTGATTACTGCTTGTATATTTATTAGATTGTTATCAAGGGTTGAATTACATAAGGATTATTGATCTTTCAGGATTATTTACGACGTAATGTGTATCTTGATGTTTTAGGCCGGTTCCACACTCGTAGGTAAACATGCTCATGATGATTCTCGAATCCCTCTTAAAATGAAAAAAAATATCAACGCAACTTTGAAACGCAACTTTGAAAAAAACAGACGATATGAGTTTGGTGTTCTTTGAGAACCTGGAAGTTCTCTGTTTACAAAGTAAAACAGCTTTTACTACTTAAAATCATTTACCGAAATTAACTACGTTTACGTTTACGTTTTTGATCGTGCAAGAGGGTTTTGGATTAAACATTTGACAGGACAAAACGATCAAATCAACCGAGATTATTATTTCATATGTTTAAATAATAATTAATCATTTTCTTGAGTTTCATTTTAATGTATTTTAGTACCGGGTTAGATGGGGTTGCTTGCCTGATAATAATAAACAGATTTATGACTGAACGCTTTAGTATCCAGCTGAGTCTGAACGTAACAGTTAAATAAAAACCAAATTTATTGAATCAACAAAAGCTGAGAAATCTAATTATTTTATTTAAATCTGTGATCTATCGAGATTATTCTACACGTTATATTAAGGAAACTTGCGTGCGTAGTCTTAAATAAGTAAAATTAAATTTACGTCACGTATTATAGCTGGACTATAAATTACGTGTGCTTTAAACTATGTGTGTATTTATTAGAGCTTGTTGCATATGTTACTGTTGAATAATGGACGAAATGCGTGTATAAATTAAATAAATATTGCTGTTATGTAAATATGCTTAACTCATGTAGCTTTATGTACATTTTTATGCGACATATTTAAATTTTAATTAGAATAGGTTCTAAAGTGCGTTGCACGTAGTGAAACTTGTTTTATATCTAGAGACACTTTCGTACAATAAAGTTCACATTTAAAAATCTGTCTTTTGTTGACCTTTTTTTTTAGAACGTGAGTGTACATGAAGAACGTATTTTGTTTTGTTTACCGTTTAATAACATACATATTTATTGACTGGTGCATGAACTCGTGGATTTACGAATACCAACTTTAATATTTGCATATTGTATGCACTTTTTTTTAGAATGGCCTTCACCCGAAAAAAATTTATGCACCGAATATATAAAACGAAATGAATTATTTCCAGCATAAATTTCGCCTTATCAAAAGGTGACAGTACGGGTGGAAATATATTAACGGATCAAGGGAAACCAGCATTAATAATGTTGGTACTTCAACTGCAAATCCTTTCTCTTTTTCTCATCGTTCATTTTTTCTATCCACATCCACGTACATTAACTTTTATTAAAATTCCGCTTTTTGCGTTTCCGGGCTTCGAAGAAGTTTCTGTTTAAAACTCTTAATCCGATCAATTGCTGAAATTTGTTCGAGAGAATTCCCTCCTAGATTCTCGACGTCATTCGTAATTATCACTTTAAAGTCTCATTGTTTGTTACGGCCATTTAATTAAAGTATTTTCAGATGTACAGCGTAAGAGATTTAGACTTTTAAATTATAAAGAGAATTCATCAATTCTGAACGTTATTAAAAAAAAAAACTGTTTTTGATAGAAGTTCGGCTTATGTTTAAATAATACAAAAGTAAAGAGCTTGTTTCGGTTTTCTTTCTTTTGAATTTATTTTTTCTTTACCTATATTTAAATAACGTATAGATCGAAGCGTTTAACTGGAAATGTTTCCTTTGAACTAAATATTTTCTTTTAAAATATTTAACAACGTCTAAGTATAAGAGATGGTTTCACAAGGTACAATTTCTTTTCTAGTGTACTCATCATCATTATAGTATTAGAGGTGCAACGTTTAATGTAGTTGAATCGAGATCGATACAAGTATGTAGTGCCATCAAGTAGAGCGGAAAATAACAGATCCGCTCGATATCTATCCAGCCATTCTGAATATCTTGCATCTTGCGTGGCCATAACACTGAAGAGGAAGAGATTAAGGAAAAAATGACAAGATAGCTTTCGCTAATAAAAAAGAAAAAAAGAAAACGGTGAGTTTAAAAAAATGTGTTGTTTTAATTTAATGCACCACTAATATTTTGAATTGTTTTAGGGGTTGAGAAAAGTACTCGCGTATTAATAGGTACCGAAGATTAAGTTTTTTTTTGAAAAAAAAGAGTACACAACAAGTACAGAACACCAAAGCACTTTATGCAAACTGCTGATAGAATAACAGCGCAAAACAAGCCAGCGCCTTATGCATAATGCATTTCGCGTAAATCCGCGAACAGGTGACAAGGGTTATTTAGTTAGTGTTTTAATTATAGATAACAATTCAGCAGGTCGGATGGCGTAAGAGATTGCAGTTTTCCGGCAGCACTTTAATTCCTCGCTTGCTAACTGCACATTTACGAGATGCTGTACTGCACTTTTCAGTGTTTAACAGAAATAGCTTCTGGGAAAGCCGCGACGCATTTGCTTAACGTAAAATGTAAAGTCCATGACTAATTCCTGTGAGCGATGGAAGTTTGCTCGAATGCTCTAATTAGTGGTTAATTAAGGGATGATACATTTATACATTGAAAATTATAATAATTTAATGTGAATTAATTATCGAAGCATCCACGAAAGTTCCACGTGTCTCTCGCATCGATAATATAGTTTGAAAGTTTTGATTGAATTAGTTCATGGCATTGTCCATTGGTTTACTAAATACAGCATAAACGAAAACGTTTGAATTTCCCTCGTGTCTATTTAGTGATTTTGGATCATCATAATACTATTTATATTAATATTTTATTCCATTAATTACATCTTATTAATTACATAATTTATGCATTTTACCAATTTTACCAAAAAAATTGAAAGGCGAGAAATTTAAACTGTTCTCGATCATTTTCGCTCATCCTGTATACGACCGCCATGTTTCATATGAATGTACGTACATTTTTCAAATTAGATATTTCTTTTTTATATTTTAAACGTCAAAATAAATAAAATAAACAAAAAGAGGTTATTGAATTATCTTTACGTTATCGTAATATGAACAGGATTGGAATAAATGATTTATAATCGCTAAAAAATTGCATGATGTCGCGATGGCTATTTTTCAATGCTGCTCGCAAAAAAAGGATGTAAATAATAAATTTGAATAATTCATTTCATATCTGGAAATGACTGGGCAGCATTATTAATTAATAAATTCAAATCACTCGCTCCGGTCACGCAGAATTATGTTATTGGTTTCGCAAGTTTCGCTTATTCAATATGACCTGGGCATTTCGTAATAAATAAACCGAATGAAATTCGTATTTTATATGAATTTGGGGAGTAAGATTGAGTGCTTAAATTTATTTTTTATTAAGTGGTTTATTAAGGTTTCTTATCCTTTTGAATGCCAAACATTTTAGTTAAACGAATTTCAAATAATGTCCCAGTAAAATTACTTTCTTTTAAGGGAGACTGCTATTACAAAACTCTTAAATGATTAGATGAGCTGGTCCAGAAACTTATTTCCATCGACATCAAAATAACACGCAACATATTCTAAGACCGAAATCAGTTACCATATCCAAAAAATTAGACAACGAAAATGAGGTGTCTGGTACATAAATTGAAGAAAATGGAGGTTTCAACGCCGGTTGGTGATGCTCATTTTTGATCGAAAGCGTAACTAACACTTTTTTCTCAATTGCATCCCAGTAAATCTACTACATCCGCGGAGCTTCTCGTAAAGGAATACATAATCTTAGGCATTTTCCAGAAAAGTCATCGTTCACAACACCCTTAAATTTGATCTCTTTTATCTTCCCAGAAAGGATTTTTTTCCTTTGAGTGCCTTCTTCGTATATCACATTGATTGAAGATATACAAATGGCAAATCATAAACACTAAAAATCTAAGAAGTATCAATGTTAGGAAACCGGAAATTTATAACAAATTTCATCGGAGTTGTGTTTTTTGATCGAACAACCAAAAGTTGGAGAAGTGTCAATACGAACAATGGGAATGAATACCTTTCGTTGTTTTTCCAAAGATTGGGGGAGCTTACAGAACCTGACCCGATGCTGATTCGTCAGTATTCTTGAAGTATTTGCAAGTGGCTTCGACGTCGAAGCTTTCCACGATAGGCGGCCGAACTCTTTATTTAACTATAATCCTGACCGCCCTCAAACTTTAAGAGTTTTGAGTCATCTTTCTCCTCTTTTAAATAAATGAAGCAGGAATTGGAAAGGGAAAATGTGAAATTTTCGTTATATACCTCTTTTCTTTTCATGGAAGTGATCTCATTAGAGACCCGATGCGATAATATCCTTATATAAGCTTCGTGGAATGTCTTCAGGTCTTTATTCCTAGCTTCTTGTGACAGAAAAATTCCAGACTTTCTTGGGCAGTGACTGGCTTATAGTAATCATGATTATTACAATCTCTTCTATCATCTTCATTTATTCAAGAGGTGACTCAGAACTCTTATACTTGAAGGGTGGCCAAAAGTGCCAAATTCTCTTTTTTCTGTAGAAAGGAATAAGAGAGGAAAAAAGTGTCACATTCTCCTTCTTATGCTCTCTTCTGATTTGTCTCCTTTATTTATTTAAAAGAGGGGAACTTAAATAACAGGATCATTTTTCATAATATTTATGAAGTTATTCAAAGAATTTTATTGTTTCTAGCGTGCAAACTTTAATGCCAAAAAGGACACACGGGAAGATGAATCAAGACGAGATAGATTTGGCCTTTTTTGATAAGTAACGTGATCGTGAACGTGAACGTGATCAAAGAACTTTATTTTCTCAAGTTTAAATTCATGGCAAAAGGATAAGAGTTGAAAAGGAGATGAAACTTTTATTTAATTATAAAAAAAGCAGTTTTATTTCAACTTAATCCAATGACGGTGTTGTCAGAGCAAAAGTTCTCCTTCTTTTGAAAATGTTATTTAGGCATTAGCACAACTGCGTAGAATTCTCCTCGTCCAAAACTTCATAAGTTACATTCCTGATGTTAACCACGTCTTCATATTCACCATAAATAATATATTAGATTAAACCGGAGCTACAGTCTCGGTATTTGCGATTCTAGCCAGCTCGTTATAGTGCGATTACAGAAAGTTAAGTATTTTGTGTTCTTTCGTATTCTTAAATACGATTTCTTCGCGTATCTTCCTCTTCTCTTTCGACTTCTCTTTCATTTCTTCAAACAATTGAAGCTCGAACGCCCTCTCCAAGTACCCAACATGCAAAAAGCGCAAATGATGATGGGGACTCCTATGAAGCACGTCGTGGGTCGTTTCATGTGATTCATGTGTTTGCAGATGTAATAACAATAATTATTATACATTTATTTCAACAGAGTACAGAGTAGGTACAGAAGAAAAGAACAGCATGCACATTGTACAAGGAAAACGTCAAAGAAAATATGTACTTAATGCTTAATTAAGTCTTTTTTTTACAATATTTACAAATTCTGAAATTGAGTAGCGGTTCAATATTAAGAGAACATCCCTTATTTGCTTTTTTGTTTTAGTATAATTATATTCTTTTTTAAAGTGTTGTGTGAGGCTATTAAAAGTTTACAGACCATGTAATGAAGACCTTTTTCAAGTAAGGACGATTTTTGTATGGGAGGTAATAAGTAATTAGAATTACATGTATTGTAATCATGACTTTGAAAATCTCTAAAATTCTCTTTATATTTAAATACAAAAAGCAACACTTCCAAAATGTACATATATGTGATTTTCTTCCTTTATGACCAGAACCTGTCTGCAAAGGGTGCATCGGAGGCTTCTCAGCCTTTTAGGCTTATTGTGCTCGTCCTGGTTCTTTTACCGCAACCATTCAGCGAGGCATGACCCTTGCACCAGCTGGTACAAATCTTTCATTGATTGCGTGTTGAAATTTTCGGGAACTATCATGAGATGTCCGAATCTACACAAATGTGCGTTGCTGTCTCTGGTTCTCCATTGCAGAGTCTGCAGTTTAGATCCTTTGAACTTACCGATTCTCCACAGATGCTCCTTAACAGTAAGGTGTCCTGTTAGTAACCCCGTCATGATCTTGAGTTGCGCCCTGCTTAAAAACACGAGTTCATCAGCTCTCTTTTTTGCAACGACCTCTAAGGAAGGTCTTGCTGCGGCGATGTCCTGGTCTACTTAGCCAGTATCTGTTATGTTCGTCGCTTATCACGTCACGAAAAAAGTCCCGAGTAGCATTCTTGCTATACCTAGGACAGGTTCAGGGTCCCTCACCCTGCCTGGTTAGTTCATCGGTTCGTTCGATACCGATAATACCCCGATGATCTGGCACCCACACCAGCGTGACGCAGTTGTATTCCGCCAGGTCATTGAGCTCACTTAAGCATTCCCACACCAGTTTGGAAGAGATCTTTGAGCTTACCAAAACCTTCAAAGTCGCCTGGCTATCGATTAGGATAAAGATCCGCTTATTCGTGTAAGCTCTCCTTTTGTTTTCCCGCGCTCATTGTAATATGGAGGCAAATTGGCCCAACTGGAAGCATAATTTCTCCTTTGGTCTATGCCCGTATATTCCAGACCTGGCACCAGTCTCAGTTCTGGGGCCGTCCGTATACCAGATGAACATATATTTGATAAAACGTAATAAATTTCTGATTTTTAAATGTGTTTTTACAAGAATCTCTGGATGCAAATTGAAAATTATCCATGTAACTCTTTTTTGTACAAGGAAAATTCGTTGAACCTCAGAACTCATTCCCCAATGTATCACACCATATTTAAACTTATAATAAAAGTTTGAATAATAAAATACTTTTAAGATATTGCATGTGCATGATTTCTTAAGTTGATTTAAAGCAAAACAAACTCTAGATATTATCGTTTTCGTAAGAGATGAACTTTGCATCATAAATTGGCGTTGAAGTAAAAGACATATGAAGAACATAACTATATCCTTTTCTTACTAAGCATTGAAAAGGAAATAATACTGAAATACTTATCGGTTTTTATGTCGATGATTGATGACTCAGAGCTTATCTCTTATGAAAACGTTAAAAACGAATTACAAAACCAAAGAACCTCTTAATCCTCAATAATTTAAAGTTATAATACCCCATATGAAACCCAATTTAAATCTTCAAAGATGCTTACACCACATACCATTGAAGAATTACAAAGAACAATAACATCATCGGATAAATTAAAAGAATGCTTCCAGTTATTCCAAATTAATCGTCGAGGAAGGGAAAGCAGTATTTTTATCGTGAAAAGGTTTTTATAATGGCAAACATAAGAAAGAAAAAGAAAAAGGAATCAAAAAGGAAGTGCAATAAAATTGAGCGTGGAAGATTACCTGTGCCATAATATATTACGTCAGCAGGAAATGTCGCCCATCTTCAAATTCCATTTATTTCTCTCGGACGTAACGGATGTAGGGTTTGATTACATTTTTTGGATATTTTTTGTGATAAGGGGGCTATAATGACTATATACGCCAAAGAAGAGAAAGAGAAGAAGGAGCAACAAGTTTTAACAAGGAGAACTTAATTTATAGCTTTATACCATAAAGAACATTAAAGACTTCATCTATATGTTGGCTTTTATGTTTTAACCACGTTAAGTTTTTTTCTTGACCAAAAGGAAGAGAAAGATTAACGCGGTTCCTGCTCAAAGGTTGTACGTTTGCTGTAGTAGAAGATATTTCGAAAGCAATATCGAAACCAGACGCACCAACTCCAATCACCATGAACGCTTACGATGGATGGGCGAAGACCTTCATAAGAGACATCGGGAGATGGTGTAATAGGAAGTACGGCGAAGTGGAGTATTACATTACCTAAGCCATGACCGGACACGGAGTGTTCGTAAAATACTTACATAAGATCGGGAAGGCACCGAACAACCAGTGCCGGTACTGCGCTGAAGAAGACGCAGCAGAACACACAATCTTCCTTTACCCGAAATGGCGGGATGTGAGAGCGGCTCTCCGGTGCGGGACGGATCTCACGAGGGACAACATCTTGAAGGTTCTGCTCAGCGGCCCGGAGAGCTGGGATGCCGCCGCTTTCATGATGCGCGAAATCATGGAAAGTAAGCCAAAATACGAAAAGAGTAGAACACATTCGACATGACCAAATCGCACGCCCCCTGACGAGAATTCCGGGATCTGCCTGTACGGTAACCTGACAAGACAAAAACTCGAACCAGCGGCTGGGTACGACTACACAGAGAGTGTGAAGCTTCTGATGCACCTGCATGCATCTGAAAGGCGGATTCCAGAAGTTAGCAGCCAACATGAGGATAAGGAGTTTTAGTTGGTAGGCGCACCGTTGTAGATCTTCAGGAAGGCATCGACCTTGCGAATCCAACATTTCCTGAGCATGGATTACCGGTACGGGAATGTCTTTTGAAGATTTCTCCAAACCTCAACAAAAAAAAAATTAAAAAAAACTCCAATCACCAAAGCACTTTAACTTGCGTAAGCTTCGGCTGTCCTATACTCTCGGCTGTGATACTGTCTTCCTCTAAAATTCTCTGAAGGTTAATTACAGTTTTCCACGCATAATGTTACCACATCATATATTTCAACAGTTTGCTTCCTCTCAACCTTATCCTCTGATATCACTCTCCATTTAGTACCAACCTCGTTTAGGGATTATACATTCTTTACAAATCCATTGAAATGAAAACCCAACGTTAGGGGTAATTTCTTTAAGTTGAAGTAAACGTACTTTAATTAAAGAGTTTAAGTTGAAGTGATAAATGGTGCACAGATCCTTTCACTTTCGAGTCATTTATTTATATTTAAATTTATCCGTACGATAAAGGCATTTTTTTAATTTTAATTTTAATATAACTGTTCTTTAATAATATATTTATTGTGTCTAAAACATTTCGTCAATTTCAACTAAAGTAAAGTAAGTACACTAAAATGAATAAAAAAGTTTTACGATTTTTGTCCACCTTGAAATTCAATCTGGTTCATTGTGGAATGCTCTAACTAGTGGTTATTCAAGGAATGATATATTTACATTTCTTCATAGTGGTGATATACTTAAGAAAATAAACTTAAATTTGGCCTTTAAATGAAGTTGGAAAGTGGTGGTGGGCTTTCTAGATTTGCTTTCCAGGCTTTGTAGGACGCGAAAGTACTCAACATTCGCGCTTCTCGACGTAGATGTGGTGAACTTTAGTTGACGAGATTAAAAGAGATTAGGTTTACCATAAAATTAGACACAAAAGGGATGCTTGACCTGGAGCTTCACGCTGTTGAATGCACTACTTTATATTCTAGTTAAGGATACCGATGCGCATCAAAACACTTTCAATATTTTATATGCAATCGGTGTCAACAATTTTGTTTAAAGTTTAATGAAGTAGGATTGTAAATGAAAGATTAGAAATAAATTGAAAGGTATATTTTAAAGAGGTCTTCTTTTCAGATAATTATAAGTTTCGGTTTAAAATTACCGTATTAAAATTACCAGCGGCATTTTGAATTTCAATTTATTATATATACATTAAAATGAAATTTCAGTAATGCATCTGGCCGTAACTTTCCAAAACAAAATACTACGAACATGTAGTTGGAAATCAGGGCTGGTAATAACATTTAGGCAAACTGTTACCACTGCGCATTTCCCCTTAATACAGAGTTTTAGAGCGGCATAATAACCGTTGCGAACGGAAAAAGCTAAAAAGCGCACCGACTAAATATAGAATGTAGTCGGTATTGAAACGTCCCTCTCTCCGAAGTATCGCTTTGCGTAAGTTGCAATTTGCGAAAGTACAATTAGAAAAAAAGAGGAACGAGGCACATTAATCATTCACTTTCCGATCCAAATAAAATTTTCGCGTTTTTTTTCAGAATTGATCGTGTGCAAATAGATTTCAAAGTGTGAAAGAGATTAATGACATTACATTATTTTTTTTTCAGTTTAATATTATAAAAAAGTGGATAATAGTTAAGAGTAAAAGCAATATGCACATACGGTGCATATAATTGGGAACCAGATATGGTTTCATGAAAACAGATTCTTACCATGCGATCAAATAAAAATGATTAGGATAGGTAGGTCGTATATGCAATACCAAAGCAAAAATTATAACCCTGCTTTCACGGTGTATGTATAATTTTTTTTAATATGACCGTATTATGTATATATAAAATATAAGGTAAATAAAATGATTATGGTCAAAGCGGTTTCCAACTGATTACGTAGAGTGTATCCATTTATATTTATTTGTTTGCTTGCTAATTATTATGCAGCACTGCATTCGGGTAATTCAGTTTTACGTTAAACTCCGAGCTCTGAGCTTTTGCTTATAAAAGTAACGGAATTCCCGCTAAATCCTTAGAACAAATCAGCTGCAGACTCGATAATTGCTTCAAGCTAAATGTACTACATACATACCAACCTCCGAGATAGTTTAAGCTTCGAATTTTGTTGACGATATTGGTTTTGACTTAAAGTAAATTGAATTCGAATGTGCACTTAACATAATTGTTTTTTGTTTGTTTTGAATGAATTGTATTTTTAATGTCTTTATTTAACGTAGATTTTTCTATGGAGTAGTCAGAAAAAATCAATTTTATACAATTTTATAGGTACTGCACTCTTCAAGCTTTTGTAATTAAATCATTTTTAATATGTATGTACAAAATGTGGTCTGTTTATTTAAAATTTATTCAAATTTCCAGATGAAATATAGTTTCGATTATCAAAGCAAACCAGCACTGTTGTGTGAGGATATATCATCATAAAGTTTGCCGCGGACAAATTTCGTATATAAAACGGTTTAGAGATGGGGTGAATAATTTCGAATACGTGATTAATGCAAATGAAGCATTTCAATTGATTTTAGTTTCACTTAGGAGTTTATTTGTTAATTCGTAGATTTATGCGTTGCATTAATTAATTCCAGTCAAGTTTGCGAATCCATAAAACTATAACTGATATTAATTAACAAAACTTGGTGCATTCATCAAACATTATTACTAAATGAATAAGCTAATTTTGCAAATGAAATTGTATTACGTTTCAGGTTATGAAGTTTTTTGTTTCACTACTAATATAATTAAAAATTACATTAATTAAAGTAAATTATAAAGTAATTGAGAGTAAAGAATAAAGAGGTAAGCAATAGAAAATAGATCTACATTAAATTTGAGTTACGCCCCACATTTTCTGACGGATAAGCTCAAATAATAGTTGGCTTCACTAAATCATGTTAACTACTTCAAACCAACTTCTATTATTTTGTCCTTTTTATTATGAAGTTCATTTCAGCAATATCGTCGTTTGTCGCCGAATATAATGGAGGCTGCATTGTTGTCTTGCAAATACAATGAGAAAGTGAGCGCAGACGGGCCTGGGCATTCTATATTTGAGCTCCAGCATCATTTGTGTTTGCTGGGGGGGATTCACAGCTGCACTTCATATGAAATCTTTTATTGAAGTATTTTTTGTAATATAGTACTCATGTAAAACTATGATGAATTTTGTTTTTAAAAAATTAAAACAAAATTTACTTTTATTAAAGTTACTAAATGAACTTCTGAGAAAGTTCCTATATTTGAGTTTGTATATAAAAATAGGATACCCAAATAAAAATAGTAAATTTCTATTGTAATAACACAAAACATATATTATATTGTCTTTCGTATAATTTGAAATTTATTTTATAATTTGTTTTGTTTCTTTGTAATAACAACAAAACTTTGTTGCAGTGTTTTGGCATATTAAATAGTTCGGAGGTAGTTGAAATGTAAATCGCAATTGCGCTGCAGAAATGTTTTCAAGTAAAGCACAGCGTCAAAACAATAACTCGTAGGTACTCAAAATATTCCCTCTTCTAACTTTAAAGCTCCGTATGCAAAGCCTTCGTATTTATGACGTCTAAATCATACGTTCGTAAGCGGAAAATAGTTGGGAATAAAATCAATACATTAGCATTAGTTGCTTGTTAGATTTTATGAAGTGCTTTTAACTTGGTGGTGCATGTACTGAAGGTGGCAGTTTAGCTGCCGAAATACGTATCTACGGATATAAAAATTATTGTGGGCGGATATTAATTTTTAATTATTTCTTAAACCACTGTCTTGTTTACTATTTTCTAGTTTACCACCTAAGCTTCATTACTATTTTAGAAACAACTTATGATTTCAATATTCAGTGAAAATGCAAGTTGCTTGTTACATTTATCATATTTTTTTACATATTACTAACAATTATAACATCGCATGAGTGATTCCCTTCATTTAAATCTTTCTTTGTAATACGGTCTGAACTATCCTTCTTCTTGATATTTATGGTACCCATATTTTCTTGCACTTCATTTATTCATCTTTTCCTTGATCTGCACTTCCTTTTCTTTCTTATTGGTTTTTCCTATTTGGCAGCACTACATTAATATTTGAGTTCTTGTACAGTTGTTTCAGCTCATGGTTTGTTCTTCTCTTCCATCCTTCCTCAGTTCTTTCTTCTCCATTTATGGCTCGTAGCTTTTCCCACCTTTCCAATTTTTCTTCCTCCGTTAGATTTAGCGTTTTGCAAGCATAAATTGTTATAGGTTTTATAACCATTCTTTGATTTACCTTCCTGGACACATAATTGGCCTTCATAAGTACTTTCAAGCTTCCATACCTCTTGTTATCCTGGCCTGTTCATGTCTCTTTTCTTCGATTGTAACTCCTAAATAGCAGAATTTTTGAACTCTCTCTAAAATATATTCTCTTCCCTCGTGGGCTTCTGGGGTCATGTTACCTTATTCTGTCGTTAGTATTTGTGTTTGTCCCAATACCATATATTTTGAATTATTTTGATTTATCTCCAAGTCGAATTTCTTTCCTATTTTTCAATTGATCTTATGGTTCTCTTTAGTTCTTTTTGGATTCTGGCTAATACACTTAGATCATCTGGCCAATACATTTAGAACATCTGGCCATGGATTGGGTTGTTCGTTGTTATACAGGCTGATTTTCAAATAATAATTCGCACAAGAATAGAAATCACCGATTATGGTTAAACTGGTAACAAAATATTGCGTTCTTTGTTCTCGAAAAATAATTAATTTTACCCAAATACACGATACTTCATTGGTTAAGAACCAGCAGCTAAAGGAATGAAAATAAATACAGTCATAAATGTCTTAGAGTTTTATGGCGTTCCTGCGAGAAATCGGGCAAACTTCAACGGAATTCAATGTAACTAACTGAAAGAAGAGTTTTAAAATATTTACGACAATATTGATAAAGGCATGCAAATGCAAATCACCTGTAGTAAATTATTTAGTACAAATTTTATAAAATGAGGATAACAGAGGTTTGCAATTTGATCACAAAGTTTATTCCCACTAGCACTACAATCTTTGTTAAGTTTGCCCGTTTGCGTCCGAAAAAATTATTTATTTGTCTCAAATAGGCTGTTATTTTGCAAAAATAAATAAATTTCACCCGTTCTTAAGTAAGATTAATAAATGTGCAACAACAAACGGATGGCTTTACAATTATGGCCGCAGATGTTTATAATTTGTCATTTTATGGTAGGGGAGAGTGTTGTACCTTTGGTCATATTTTGTGTTATATTGCAAAAAATATTTATGGTTTAATTTATAAAAACCATTCAAGCACACAACTAAAGATACAGCCTTAATCTATGAGCCATGAAGTATTGGTTATTGTATTCGTTCAAGTTACCTCGAAAAATATTTTTGAAATTTTTTTACAGTGTGTCCAAAGGTACAACAATCATGTTGTACCTTTGTCCACATTCTCTTGTACCTCTGGACACGGTAGAAATTGCTTATGAGTAGCATGAAACAACAATGAAATGATTCGAATAAACTTTATTGCATTAAAATTTTCAAAATCGTAGTTATCTTATATTATATGTATCAAATTTGAGATTAAAAGATACCATGTTTTGTTGGCGTTGTGATGTTCCAACTACAAACGGTGGTGGCAGTTTCCTCAATATGTCATCATTGGAAATGCAAGATATTTTTTCATCTGAATAGACAAATTTGTTTGATCCAATAATATTTTTTAAAAATTTGACCATATATTCGTCCTTTAAAACTTCAAGTATTTTGGCAACGTAGTGTGCAATATATTTTTTACCGGCCAGTTTTACGAGGATAAAATCCTCTTCTTTTATTTGAGATGGGTTCAGAGTTTCCTCAATTTGTTGTTGATCTGATGAATATTTTTTAAGGAAAGCTTCTAAGTCTTCATCACTCGAATCTTGTGTCATATTTTCGATCTCTTCATCATCGTCATCTGAACTATCGTACGTGATCTTCCTCTTGACTGTTTTCGCTTTTTTCATCGTACTTTGCAGTAGTTCTTCTTTCTCCGGAGTATCCGTTAAAATTCGTGTTTTACCGCGCTTTCGACCTCTTTGAGAAGTCTTTCGAGCTTCGGCTTTGGGGAAGGGACGTACAGCAAACGGGCACTTGAATTCTGTGTTAACTTCCTTGTTTTCCACGGATTGCAAGGGAAGTACAGGTGTCGAAGTTGATGTTGATGGATTAGGAGATAGACGATGGCTAGAAGAGGAAAGTGCTGCAGGAATTTGCTCTTTTGAGTCTGGATTGGGACGGTCTGTTACATAGGACGACAGATATTCGTGTTCTCCAAATATATTTTCATTAACAGGGTATATTCCCGTTTTTCAAATCCCTTGATTATGTTGGCAGGGGTAAATGCTTTTGCGAACGCCTTGCCTATAAATTCGGCTATGTCGTACAAACTTATAGGACGGCCCGGATGATTCATCATCCACTCATTGGATATGATGTTGTAGTATGTTTTGTACGGGCCGAAAACAGTCCTATCAAGAGGTTGAGTTTTATGTGAAGTGTGTGGTGGCAAGGTCAAAAGCACAATGTTATTTTGCTTCGCCAAATCGATCACAGGAACTGCAACGTGGGACTCGTGATTATCCAGAATTAGCAGCACCTTTTCTTGCTCTGTCGGTTTCACGTGGGTTATAAAATGCTGCAGATATTGAAGAAAAAGCCGCTCGTTCGACCATCCTGATGGATTTGCCCCTCCAATAGAACCGGGTGGCGCACCATTTAACATGTGGTGTTTGAAGTTCACCCGAGGGAAAATTAACATAGGTGGCACGTGGTTGCCAATGGCATTAACCGCAGCAGTCATAGTGATGTTGATACCTCGTTCGCCTGATGTCACACTGCCGAGCTGCTTCACACCTTTTGAGGCTATTATCTTTGGTGGTGCATGAACTGAAGAATTCCCTGTTTCATCTAAGTTATAGATATTAGCAGGAGAAAAATTATAGCGAGACATTACATTTTTAAGATTGTTAAAGAAAGCTTGGATATTTTCTTTGTTAAAACTCGTGGATCTTGCTAAACTGGTAGCTTCGGGTTTTCTTAACGACAATGATAGATGCCTGTTCATGAAATGTCTTAGCCATTCTTTGCCTGCAATATTGTTAATAGTCCAGTTGTCTGGTACTTTTACCTTATTTTCACGTGCATATTGAAAAGCTAAAACCCTTGCGTCCTTTTTTGTAAGCCCATAATGAAGCAAAGCTGCCTGTGATAAATATTGCTCTAGCTGTAACTCTTGTTCGGATGAAAAAACTTTTTTGACGTCATTTTTCGCATTGTATTCAAATGTAGGATTTTTGGAGTTTAAATGAATTCGGATATGATTAGATAACGTAGACCTAGAAATATCATATTTTTTTGCAGCTTGTCGTACCGGAATTTTGTTTTCTAAGATGTCTTCGACTGCTTTTTTCAGAGCGCTTATATCCACTTTGTCCCGTTTTATTCCGCTTTTGCTTCGCGGCATGATTTTTCTATAAAAAAATTGATGTCAAGTTAATAAGTAAAAACCGTTTGTATCATTGTTGTATCTGTAACCATCATCAGTTGTACCTCTGACCATGACCATAGGTACAACACAATATATGTCTCAAGGTACAACAACCTGCACATTTACAAAAATAAATCGATATTTTTAGGTTATGCAAATTTTATGGATCAAAAGAACACGAATTTAAATAGCAAACATATTATATATCTTCCCTATGAAATTATATGAAACCAGCTCACACCTTAATGACACCACTACCGTTTTATTTTCGAGTTAATTATTTACTTTAGATACTGAAAATACACAAGTTGAACTAAATTCCGGGGACTTTATGCATATAAAGTATAATTAAGTTAGCGACTTCTACTGGTAATAAACAAAAGATTGAAGCAAAAATTCTTACTGTCATAGTGAAGAAAACAATTTTATCGACAATGGCCAGAGGTACATGCGCCCAGAGGTACAACACTCTCCCCTACCTATGCCCAATAAAAACTCCACCTCTAAGCATTGTTTAATGGCTTTGTTCTTGTGAAGTTTAGTAGTTACTTGCAATCAGATGGAAGTGTACACTGGCAGAACGCAAAATGAACTACCCCCAGGTTCAGCAGTGTTTGACTGTCAGCGTTCTTCGAGCCATCCAACCTTTTCGATGAAGCCAAGAACGTCCAACAGAGTGGCACTGCGAATTCCAGCCATGTCAGACCAGAACTCCCCTAACATGGAACCTCTGATCGAGGCAAGTGCGGGGCAATCACAGAGGATATGCTCAGCTATTTCTTCCTCTAAGTTACAACCTAAGTTACAACCTTTACAAACAAATTGGGCTGTCTTCTAAACCAATGCGATGCATATGTTTGTTTAGTTTACAATGTCCTGAAAGTATCTCTACGAGTAAACGTAGTTTTCTTCTAGGTAGTTGCATACAGAATCGTGTCAGTTTGAGCGTGGGAGCCGTTATAGCCATTTTTGCTCGGTGTAACTTATTTAGATTTACCCATCTGTCAATATGTTGGTCCTGGGTTCTTTGTTTCAGTAAGGCATTAAATAGACTTGATGACGGTACTATGGCCGGTTCCGGGCCCCAAAAGGGCTGTCCCGAGTCCTATCTAGCCAGTTTATCTGCCTGCTCGTTGCCAAATGTTCCAGCGTGTTCTTTAACCCAAATGAGTAGCAGGGTGTTGAATTTGACCACTTGTTCTAGTGTGCCGTGGTATTGTAGTGTTAATATTTTGTTACTATTTAGAGCCAAGAGTGCCGCCCTACTATCGCTAGTTATCCTAACGATTCTATTCTGAACACCCTTATCCAGAATTGCTCTTGCACCTTCTATAATGGCAACTAGCTCTGCTTAGAAAACAGTTGTCAGTTGGCCAAGTGGTTATGTGAAGATCCAGGTCGTCTGAGAAAATTCCTGCGCCTGTTCCTTCCAAAGTCTTAGATCCATCGGTGAAGATGGATATATCGAGTTTGGCTTCTTCTTCAGCGTTCAAGAAAACGTTGAAGTGCTTCTTGAATATATATATAGGTGCGAGGGAGTCGACTACCGCGGAGTAGAGGAGGAGGAGTTTTTTGTAGAGCCTCCTCCAGGATGAGGTGGTGTCTACCTCCGAGACCTTTATTATTCCACACCTTTTTTACCCGCAGCCTAAGGGCCGATACCAGTTCCATCTCCTTCACATATATGTTCAGTGGTGGGAGGCTAAGGATAGCCTCTAAGGCAGCGGTAGGGGTGGATTTCAGCGCACCGGTAGCACTCTTGCATGCCAGCCTCTGTACATGCGAAAGCTCGGATGCTGCTGTCGATAGTCGGGCTCTGGACCACCAGACCAACGCTCCATAGGAAAGCATTGGCCTGATTACGGCAGTGTACAGCCATAAGACGGCTTTTGGTGATGATCTCCAAATCCCGCCCATTGCACGGCGACACTGCCAAAAAGCGATGCATCCCTTTGTTACTTTTACATTAACACGTCGCGTTCGTTGTTTGTGGATCGAAAAATTTCCCTTACAAGTGCCACATTGGAGCACTTTTGTGTCGGTGGTACAGCATTTGTACGATAACTGACATTTTCGTCCTCCAAATGATCGTGGCACATAGGCAACTCCACCAATGTTGGACGCTGAGATAAATATTTTAAATATTGTCGACGAAGAACCCAGCATCAGTACTAGAAGACTGATACAGCAAACACCAGCATACAGGGCTGGAATTTCCCAATTGACGGGTTGGAGAATTCTCCGTCAACAGGGACTGTATCCACACCGTGTACAAAATACAAACATGACAGGTGGGAGATCGTGTTAGGTTTTGTCAGTGGATATTAAATAAAGTAGACCAAAACAACGAATTTTTAAGCGTGGCATTGTTCACCGATGAAGCTCATTTTACTCGGGAGACTGTTCGAATCTCTCATAACACACACCTATGGTGTGACGAAAATCTACACGGTACAGCGGAATTCCATCATCAGCAGCAATTTTCGGCAAAAATTTTGGCTGGTAATATTGCTAATTATTTGATCGCTCTTTAAATTTTACCGCAGCATTCGAATGCCATAAATTATTTAGAATTTTTAAGTAATGATCTTGAGCTATTATTAAATGATGTTGTACGATGCAATATGTGGTATTTACACGATGGAGCACCCCCTCATGTAGCTCGTGTTGTGAGAGAGTGGCTAAACACTAATTATAATAATAGGTGGATTGGGTGCTATTGTGCAGTACTTTGGCCCCCGAGGTCTCAAGACTTAAATCCCTGTGATTTTTTTGTGGGGGTGAATGAAACAGTTCGTCTATTCTACCTCGGTGCATACTGTACAGGAGTTGCATGAACGGATCGAACATCATTCGCAGTACACCTGATGTTTTCGAACGTGTAAAGGAAAACTTGAGAAAACGGTCTATAGCTTGCATTGATAACAATGGTCTTCAGTTTGAGCATCTGCTTTGACAGGTAAAACCGGAATTTTTAAATTATTTATCACAATTACGAGCGTAATGCAGGGTGTTTCATATTTTAAATTGTTACGGGGGTACTGTCTGTTGTTGAAACTGATTTTAGTCGGATCTGATTTAAATGTCCCAGCGGAGTGGACGTTCGCAAGTGATTGTATTCATGCTAATAAATTAATAAATGCTCGGATGAATAAATGAATAAATGTTTGAGGTAGGTCATTACAGCGGCATTCCCTCTATTAAATAAGTTTCACGGATAACTTTTATAGTTTTATTGCTTTGGGTAATAAACATAATAAAACGTTCGAAAACACGATATCATAAAACTTACGATTGCGACGAACTCCATACTCATTGGCGTAACGTGCTTTTTGGGATCATTTTTAAATAATTATAAATTTTCCTAAAGAATTTTTTTAACATTTTCTCATAACCCATGATTTAATTCCTTTCACGGTTTTTTTTTTCTGGCCGTTTATTCAAGAATCAACCTGTATGTACCATCGGTTCTCAGTTTGCTACTCCCCATTATTAGTTCCAGTTACAGATTGAATAGTGTCACCCATAGAGCAAGAGGTGAGCAGAGGTCATTAGGGTGTCCCTGTCAAAGACCTCACTTCGAAATCTTGCGATACATCACCATTCTATACTATCTTATCTCGGTTTTTCCAAGGTCATTTTTGTCATTCTATAAGTTTTTTTGGTATTTGTAGTTGGTTCATTCCTTGATTTATTTTTTCCTAATTTATTCTGTCGTAGGCTTGCTTGAAATTGATGTATAGGTCTATTTTATATTCATAGCTGGTTACTAGGATCTCTTTTAGAGTAAATGTTTCTTTTACCGTGAATCTGTTAAGCCTGGTATTCACCGATGACCTTTTCGCCGTGTACTTTAATCTACTTCTTATTATTTGACCCAATATTTTTTAATATGTGTCTAATAATGCCTCTATAGTTCTCATGTAGTGATCTATCTAGCTTTTTCGTGTAAGGTTTTAGGACAATTTCTGCTTTGTCCATTAAAATAGTGATTAGTTATTTATTAAAAAAAAATGATAGGTAAATTTATGAAGGAACACGTCACTAGAATTGTTAAGATAAAAATGCATATGAAATTTGAACTGTCCCCGTATTCCTGCGTATTACATTCCTGAACGTAACCGCCGACATTCACATGCACATACGTGTTTGTATGACTTTTTTATGCTTCATCATTTATGTCGTTGGTATTCGTCCTATTCGTCCGACCCCATGAATAAATTTGAAAAAAGAAAAGTTTACGTATTTATTCCATTTGCATACTTATTCGTAAACGGAAAGAAGTAAGATATAAAGTATGTGGAGTATTTAAATATAGATAGCCCAATTTGCAAGGTATCACGTAGATAATTCTCAAATAATTGATAGGCGTGGCAAGGTTGAACATTCTGGGGCAGTAGAGATTTATGCAGAAAATACCGTCCCCGAACGCACCGGAACTGAGCAGCTAATTCCTGACATTCTAGACAGGGTCTGTTGAAATTATTGCTTAGAACTTTAGTGAGACAAATATTTAGGACAAATGACTCTAAATTTCATTGCGAGTAGTTTTGCAGTAAGTGAGTAATTACTTAAAATAACTTGAACTA
The DNA here is from genome assembly GCA_039766575.1 of Serrognathus titanus. NCBI lineage: Eukaryota > Metazoa > Arthropoda > Insecta > Coleoptera > Lucanidae > Serrognathus > Serrognathus titanus. The sequence continues at coordinate 67,690,629 of CM077911.1, forward strand.
ATAAGGGTGAGTTCACACACGAGCACATTAATATACATACGTTTTAATTTAGGTCAAGACGTTTAAGGCTTAATGAAGAGTTAGAGAATTAATTAAGTACCGATTGTGACAATAAATAAAATTTTTAAATGCACATGAAGCTAAAATTCTATGAAAATTGTTTCGAATTCTTTAAAGGACGTAAATCGGATTAAGCTCTATTGCACGTAATTTCCTGCGATGACTTTCCCAGAGTTTTCAGATAGTTAGGAACACTATCGATTTCTGCACGTCGCGGAAGTTAGTGCAAGGGAAAAACTTTTTATTAAAACCATAAAAATCGCAGCACTAAAAATGTTCTCGCCAACTTATACTGCAAAACATAACTGTTACAAGGGAGTTGCGTAATTTATAGTCTTACTGCATACGTTGTATATTGCGCCTAACTCCGAGCTTGAGATGCAAATTTTTTTAGAAACAAGTGCAGTTTCGAATTATTAAAAACTGATAATAGTTCATTCGTTTTATTAAAAAGGAAATTTTATTTAACCTGTGTGATGTGCAATAAAGAACAAACATAACACTGAATAATTAAATTGTATTGCAGAATCCGCATTGAATTTCCCTTGAATCCTTCGTTGGTTGGTTCTGAGAGGAACCCTTTGATAACGAATCTATTTGCTTTTGCGTTTTTGCATGCATCCTTAAACCGGGAAATCCTGGAAAGAATCCGCAGCCAAGTTTGTAAATCATTTAGGTGGCTTAAAGCGTTGCCCAGGATGCAGCACAAGAAGGCCAATCTACTTTGCATCCTCGCATAAAGATAAATCCCTATAATTATTAGCGGATGTGTACGTTTGAAGTTATTTTGAAATAACATTAAACAATGCCATTGACTGAACATCCTGATTTTAATCCGTATTCGAAAACCTGAAAATAAGAGATACACATGGATTCATGCGGCGTTTACAATAAATAAGGAAAAAAATATTAGTAAATGCTAGGTACTGTATTTACAAATGGAAGTATTATACAGGCTGTTTCGTTAAACTTCAGGGGGTGATAGTAGTTTCTTTTGACCTTTTACATGTAGTTGTAAACCATATTATGTATCTTGTGCATTCCTCTGTTTCAAACCACTCTTAAATTTGGATATACTTTCTTATTTCCTACCCTAATTCTATTCTGTTAAACTTTCTTTTTTCCTTAAGTATCTTAGACTAAGATAAACGATGCCAATTGGGAAAATGAAAAACATTTACATTAGGCATTTGTGTGGTCGGATTGCTTACATTTACCTCGGTGGAATCCCGCCTTAAACGTATCTACATATGATTTTGTTGAGTAGTACTTTTTTTTAATTTCCTTAACTTACGTAATTTGAATTCGCTCAAAATTTAAATACCTGCAAAGCTACGACTATATTTCCTCCAATAGATTCGCAAGTTCTTGTAAGGAAAAAAATAAAATCGCATAAGATATTCTTAGGGATCCAAAAACACGTCATTGAAACGATACTGTACATAAAGGGGGTTTTTCAGGTGGGCATGCTTCATTCTCGAGGGCCTGCTTAGGTTGGCTTATTGTCTTGAGTTCACCGATATCGTAGCTAGTGATGGGCCAATTACATGCGTATCGAAGCTTTGCTGACGTGGATTTTAGTTGTCGAATAGCTTTTCCATTTTCGTTTCTACGAAACGAGTTCGTAAGCTCTCTGTATTATACGTACGAGACAAGAAGTCCATTACAAAATTACTGTGCGCTTTTATGTAATAAAAATACAGGAATTATTTGTTTTGTTTGGGGGATTGATTTTTCATTGTTTTGATAAAAGGCAGAACAGAGTTGAGTCTTCGAATCCGACGAAACACAATAAAAGCAAGGAAAAAGTAACACCTGTTTAGTTTTTGGGTCTTATTGAACTTGTTCAGGAAATAGTCAAGTGGCAAGATAGATGAAACTTGGGAATATAACAGCACAGGAAACCAATTATCGTAACACAGAAATTCTGATCTACAAGCGCAAGAACAATAGCAGCTCTGAACTTTGTTAAACTGTTAGAACTGACGTTTAAATTATTTTTCAGCATTAAAAAACTATTTCGCTTTATCGATGTGCCACAAAATAATATTTTGGTTCTTTTTTTGGAAAATTCGTTTTTGTAATTTAGAACTTTGTCCGGCGACAAGGGAGAGTTTATTGAACTATTTTTAATTTAACAGGAATTACTAGAATGAAACAATTAAATCGGTAGCCTAGAACGTCTTTACGAAGTAGAGGGTCGGAAATGACTCACAGCTCCCTGTGAAATTCTCTCAAGCATGCTTCATATTACGTTTGCGTCGTCACTAGTTTCTAATGAAACAGATAATGACAATGGCCCAACAATTTCAGGGCAAAAGGGGGACGTTACATATATATTATGTGCATTCATCATAAATTACAGTTAATGTTTTATTATTATTTCATTAACACTAAAAAAGAAAATAGAAAATACAGCTTACAGAAATGAAAACGAAAGCTTTTTATGTAAAGCACTCATTATTAGGTTTATTTTGTTGCTCGAATTTTAAAATATAATATATGTTTGGTACATTCTCGTATATTTTTGACTGAATTTTGATATATTTTACAAGAGGAACATTGATTTTAATTGTGGCATAAATCAATCGAGCTGAAGTAAAAGTGAACGAAATTCCTGACTTCGAAACTAAACTGGGTCAGTTTCAAACTTATAAAAGTTCGAGCTACCCGTGCCGACATAAATATTTTAAGTAATAAAATCAACATAATATGAGGAAAAGGAAAAATATTAAAATATTATTTCAAGCGAAACATTCGGCTTCATGTTTATAGTTTGCAATCAGTACAAGGAATTACTTTGTAAGGAAGCCAAGAAATATTTCTGTAAGATAAAAATTGTGATAATAATAAATCTAGTGTCGCAACAAAATTTCTATAATGACTTGTTTTGGTTCCAAAATAAATATCACCAGAGTATTCTAGAATCTTTCGAGATAATTTTATATTTGATTTATTCGTCCACATTCTGTGGCTAGCAATTTTCAATTTACACCTAGTAGATCTTTCGTCCATTTTAAGAACCGCTAGGCTTTCTACTGTAAAACTTCCTATTTAAGAAAACTCTTTCTAGAAAAGTCTTTACTTTCCTGAGCAAATACAAAATATTCTAGAATAGAACAGTACAAATCTCAGTCCACAGGAACAGAAAGCTTGGGATTCTACGTTAGTTGAAAAAGACATTCACATTAGTTCTAGAATTGAACTTTATAGAACTTTATTGAGACTGGAACTTTTACTGATTTTCTGGAACCATTTTATAGTTATTATTTTGTTTTTTCATCACGAACGTAAAAATTCTGGTCTATAGAATATTATGTTGTTTTAGAAAAATGTCCATGGTGAATTTTGTATTATGCGTAATACCCTTACCCTAACTAGTGAGAGAGTGGGAGGCACATGCGTGTTGTGTGATGCGCAAAATTCTTTCCGCGTGTAACAGCCGTGTAGTACACATACATGTAACCTACTTGTAAAATTTTTAATAAATGTGTTAAAACCTATTGGAGTGCTCTTATATTTAATAAATCAAAAAATACAGTCCACTCATCGGAGCCCCAACAGTCCATTTGCAATATTTCGGATGTTAAATTCTTCTCCAATCTAGAATAATAATAATCTCAGTGCAGAAGAACAGAAAGACTAGAATTCTGCTTTTGTTAAGAAAAACCATTCATGTTGGTTCTGGAATTGAACGTTATAGAATTTTCTAGACTGCAACAACCTACTGATTTTCTGGAACCTTTTTATTAAAATTCTTTTCTTGATTTTTCATTATCAACAAAAGTTAGAATTTCTGATCTACAGAATATTATGTTGTAATTTAGTTTTGAAATGGTCGCGCATTTGATTTTGAAAACAAATCGCGTTTGTTTGTTTGATTGCTTCATAACAAAGAAGAGAAATTTTAAAGTCGGAGAATGCCACCGGAAACGACTCGGTTTCCAAATTTATGGTCTTTTCGAACACCGAGTTCGTAAAGGGCACTTGAAGCATTATTGCTGTTATATTATAAATCAGGGCTGCTTTCAAATGTTGTCTTCGTTGAACAATTTCAAAACAAAAGCCAAATTCTTTTCTATTGGGATGTAAGATGAACTTTTCTAAAATTTACAATAACTCGAGTGCTTGCGTGACAAATGCTTTCAAAGACAAAAGCATTTATCACGCAAGCACTCGAGTTATTGTAAATTTTAGAAAAGTTCATCTTACATCCCAATAGAAAAGAATTTGGCTTTTGTTTTGAAATTGTTCAACGAAGCTCGGGAAGTAATAAATATGTCAATGGACACTTGTATAGCGTCGCGCTATTTTGAAAAATTTAGAAAATTAGAACATGTGCGGACCACCGGCGAACCCAGTGTATGTCACGCAAATTGGGGACCGACCGTAATTCACCAGGAATGCACTCGAAAACTCGATGTATAGCGATGAAGAGCTGACAATTTTTCGAGCAAGTGAAGAGTATGAAGGCACCGAAGGAGAAGCTGACTTCACTAGAGGTGAAATTGACGTCACTGTTCAATCTATTAAGGTCAACAGGGCGCCAGGACACGACATGATCAAGCCGGAAATGGTGAAAAGATTGTGGGCGCGTGTGCCAGATCTTGTAACCAAACTAATGAATAAATGCCTAAGAAATAAAAGTTTTCCTAAGATCTGGAAAATTGGAAAAATCAGAGTCCTTATAAAGTCGGGCGACCGACAAGTAAATAATGTAAGCAGCTATCGCCCCATAACTCTTCTTCCTGTGATGGGAAAATTGCTCGAACGTCTAATGCTCAAAGACTGTTAGATAAGTATGAGGACGTTGGATGCGATACGAGGAGCCAATATGGATTCACTAGGGGCAGGTCGACCGTGGACGCGATCGTTAGATTGCAACCGAAGTCGACCAAGCAAACGAAAAGTACGTTCTTGGTTGGTTCATCGACATTGCTGGGGCTTTTGACAACTTGTGGTGGCCCAGCATATATAGAAGGTTGAAGCGAAATGTATGGTCTATTCAGATCGTACTTTTGCGATAGGTGCGCAATGGTAAAGGACAATTACCAAATGATTAATCGCAAGGTGGCAAAGGGATGTCCACAGGGGTCGGTTTTAGGACCGGTCCTCTGGAACCTTGTGTTCGATGAACTTGTCGAGGATAAGGTAGAAGGGACGATGAACATTGCATTTGCAGATGATCTGTTCATCCTGGTTAAGAGTGACTCCAGACAACAGCTCGAAAGGAGGGCACGAGTGGCTGTTGAGGCGGTCGTTAGTTGGACTGAGGACAACCGAATGGCTGTGTCTGCCAGTAAGACGCAAATGATGTTGCTTAAAGGTAAACTAAGCCGCTTCCGACACCCAACGGTTCACATCGGCAACACTCAGGTGTTGTATGCGGTTATTGGTCTAAGAATTATCGGAGTGCATAGAGAGGGGTTGTATATTGTTACTGGCGAAGGAAAAATAAAAAAAAAAACTGGGACAGAAAGCTTCTGATCGTTCGAATGGAAAGCTGCATTTTAATTTAACTCGAGGAGTTTTTTCTGAGTGCTTTGCAATTGGTTTCATCTATTTTTCATAATTAGAATTAAATCATATTATTACGGAACGATCAAAATACAGTGTTAAAAGAAGGGCAATGAGATAAATAAACTCGAACCGCGCCGCGAATTCAACGCCGTGGAAACAAGTGCGCAAGTGTTTGTGAGATGCGCATCACGGACAGCGAATTGGTAAAATTGCACGAATTTATATTTCTTTTCACATTCTTGGTTGTATAAATTTGTTTAACAATTATTTTAATTGGCTCATCAATCTGTGACTCGAAAAATCTGTAAAGTTCAATCTTTGCATTGCTTAGGCAAGTTTTTGGTTTATTCTTGGTACTGACGTTTGCTTTGAATTAAAGCTAAAAGTCAATAAATTCAGTAGTTTGCGCGATCTGTGATTTAATTAACCAGAGTAAATTAACTACATCTAAAATCTTTTGGTCGATTTCAAATACAGTGTATTTTTTGTAATTTAGTTCTACCTTTTTGCGATATTCTCTGGCAATTCGGAGACACGCTATCGGTGTTATTTCGATTTGTTCAGGGAAATCTGCAGCTCAACCCACTGGCCAGGCAAAGTTATATCAGCTGACGAACACAGTGCGGCCAGCACAGTCTAACTCAGGGATTAAGGCAGATTTAATATTCGTTACGAATTCGGTAGAATTACGAAGCCAAACAATTTGAACTACCTATAAATAGTTCTTAACAGAACTTCTCTCACACCCTGTGTGTGGACTGGAGTGTTGTCTTTGCGGAAAGGTTTGCAAGCTAATTGAAAGCAATTTGTCGAGCGACTGAAAGTGCCATAACCTCAAAAGCGGAGTGCCGAAAAACAGATTAGTTCAATAATAGGTTTAGCCGACGAAAATCGACGTAGAGGAATCTGAAAAAAAGGCGTACATTGTACCACCCTCTAAGCCACGAGGATGTAGTAGACAAAGATCCTACCCCGTGTGCTAATTAATTAGGTTAATTATAGAGATAGGGTTATCCCAGCACCTCTGAAAAGAGTCCTTGAAAAACTAGCGGCAGTTGCTGTTAATTATCTTGCAAATTGATCGCCGGGGTGGCCTTTTGTATCACATACTTCTCCGAACATCTGATGAATCAATTAATAATTCCCATTAAAAAGTACATTGCAGACACACTGTCATACTGTGCGCTGGTTGATTATTCATAGCGTCTTCGAGTACTATCTCAGGTGGCAAACACGAGTACCAAGACAAAGCTATTTTGAATAAAATATAAACTAATTGTTGATCTCATTTAAGTCACACAGTTGCCACAGTCATTAATTGCGTGTGCAACAAGCCACTAACTGGGTGAATTGAGATAAATTAGTCGCTACGATACTACACGTGAAATACGTTAAGCGAATTTTATTGTACTTCTTTGAAAAGTGTATATCCTTGTGATTTTGATATCGTTTTAAAACCCGAGGTTTTTACACTCAATTTATCAGATCCCGCAGTGGCTGGTAGAAGGAGTTTTTACCTTTTTTTTTTCAATAAATAATTAATTAAATCTAACATCTCGCATTTTTATTGATACGTATTTAGTTCCTTAATTTCTCAAATTTATTCACCGTCTCACCAACATTAGAATCCAGTTACGATAATGCAGGGTCCAGTTTAATTAGACGATCACGAACAATAGGCATTAAAAGGCTAAGGTACGAGAGTTTTCGAAAGGGGCGCCGCAGGTAGCTTGTAGATCAGTAAGGTATATTGCTTAGCGCCAGCCATAAAAGTAGGTAGCGTAGTCAGCGTCTAGACGTTTAGGAATTGCATGGGGTGCTTAACAATACCATTGTCGACCTTTTTGGAATCTTACCAAGTGAACCCTCGGTAAAGAGGCGTTTATTGCTTCATTGAATGCAGTCAAATTCTTCGGTCCATTTAATAAATTAATTTATCAATAAGTTTAGTTTCTTTTTGTTTGGACCGTGTTTATTAGTTATTTAGTTGTCCGTAAAGTCAACAAACAAGGTGGCACGTTCGGGCGCGTCACAGTTTAAAGAATGTGTATTCATTTCAGAATGAACAAGCTCTCCAGAACGTCGCGTTCTACAGATTTTGTGGAACTTTCCGAAAAATTTTCATCAATAAAAGTTTATACTCTTCTCTTTTTCGAACTTCTGCTTCATGAAAGACTACTGTATTAGAGAAAGTGTACAGTATTCTAGAAACATCAGGAATATTCTCAATTCCAGATCGAACAAAAAGAACGTGGTAGACAAAAATAGGAACTGTTGATATTTTTCATTGAACTGAATTGTAGTTGAACGGTTTAATTCTTTCGAAAAAAGAAAACATTTTGACCATGTCATCGGGGGAATCTAAACGTTCTAAAATTTCTTTTCCTTGAAAGTCTATTTTCCTACAAAAATGTATGGAATGTATTCGATTTCAAAATAGAACGCTGATGAGAATAGGAAGAACTTTGTGTACAAGAATAGAAAGCAAAAACCCCCAACTTTTCTCGAAAAATGTATAATATTAATATTTGCTTTCGTGGAAAGTTCTTGATAATTATTTCTAGAAATTTCGGTTTATCAAATTTTATTAATTAAATTTTTTTACCCGAAATTACTATTAAGTAAAAATTTCTCATTAACATAATGTTTCTGCCGTTCCAGCAAAATTTAACGAACTTTTAGTTCATATCAGCGAGTAAACTTCGTTTACACAAACCTTATAAGCGTATTTCACGTGATTCGCGTGGTGTATGTTGTACGGTAGAATGCGATTTAAAATGCAAATGCAAATGCGGAAAACACATTTCTGCAAATTGGATTGCCATTCAGATTGTCATACAGACGAAATATGGTGCTTAACGAGAATCCGTTCATGACTTTTGTATGCACCGAAAGTGAGGAGTTTTTTCTTTATTTATTGTGCAGGAGAGTTTCCTTGCGAAACGTGTAAAAGTAGACTGTGGGAGCTAGTTCCATACATAACTTACGCTAATGTAAGCTTGATAGTCGCGATCAATTTTGTAGAAAAGATGATTATTATGAAACTGTGAATAAGTAAAAATGTTGACACGAAATTTTACTTATAATTAAAAATGTAGTTGCATTAAGTTTACTAAAATAAGCTAAAATAAATTTGCTCTATTCACATCCAAAGTCTGTAAAAGGCTGAATGTGACAGCGCGTTGCTTCATCCCTAATGATATTTATCATTGTGCAGTTTTCAAATAATAATAATAATAAAGTCCTGAGGAATATATGAAACAATTTTATTACGAATTTCTAACAATTACCATTAATGCTACAATCATTTGTATGTATTGATCACGTGATCACGTTCAGTTTACTTTTAGTGTTTCGCTAACAAGGATAATTTGACACATGCTTGTGAGTAATTGCGAATACATGTCGGGATCAAAAAGTCAAATCTCTGTCTGGAAGCACTCCAACTAATGGTGCGCATTTCCACATTTGTGTCGAACAACAACCCTGTAGAAAAAAGGGAATATAACGCGCGTCTGCTGTGAATTACTCTCGATCGCTTTGCAACCATCATTAGGAGCTAAATGCAAGTTTGGGATAAGTTAATGGATTCGAAATACTCCTAATGGGATTATACTAACGACCCAGCTCGCTTGCTATGGTTTAACTTTTGACTGAAGATGTCTCCGGTTTAAAAGAAGAAAGGGATAGTATTTTAATGGTAATTTGGAAACTTAAAGTGTATTTTAAAATAAGAAGTTACACCGAATGTTATAACGGAAGATATTACTATTATTTTTGTAAATAGATAAAATAGAACGGACCTATCTTGAATAAAAAAATGGATGAAATGATAAAATAATTTCTTGATAAGTTACTTGCGTTTTCGAGAGATTTGGTTCTTCAAGTATCTTGCAATGAAAACAAAATTCTCCGAATACAGAAAATGCAAAAAGCGTCTAACAGTTGTTTCTATCGCATTTAAACTATCTATAATAAAAGTTTATCATATACTCGACCCATGGAGTCATAAAATATTAAAGAGCACGGAGAATTTATGTTGAGTTTTATAACACGTTAGGGAAGAGTTTTGCTTTCCATCGCACAACAACACTTGTTACCGGTGGCTATTATTTTTAAATATTGCCCAGTTATATTAAAATTTACATTTCAACAGCCTCTCTCATATGTTCGAGAACAAGGGAAGAGGGTCAAACATTTCCTTGCTCGTTTTCTTATATAGTTATTATACAATAATATTTTTGTATGATACAACATAAATTAAGATCGCCATTACACATACATACATAATTTTTTTTTGCTAAAAATTTATATCCGAAACGTGCCGGTAAATACTTTTTGCTTTTAAACGAGGTTTGTGGGTACATTGCTCTATTTTGTAATGAATATTACACCTAATTGTAACGAACAATTAAATAACAGCTACCAACAAATTAGTTTTGTTTAGTGGGCAATTTATTTACTGAACATTAACGAACTATATTAAAGGCACGTTATTCGAAACAAAATGTTATTTCGCATCCTGTTATTAATTAAATATATTTATTTCTGATTATAAATTAACTGCATAAATCAATTACTCTCAGAGCTTTCTTTCGTCACCCTTTAAATAAATAGCGTCACAAGAACGATAGGATTGAAATAATTAGGTCCGGTGAATATCCCGGACAAATGCGACATGATTTTGAGATATTACTTTCATCATTCCGACTTTTATAGAAATATATCACATAAATGGCGCGCCATATATTCTCGTAAGAACTAGCTGTTAAGTTTTATATGGTCACCATTTTTTTTTCTAAATTTTATATGAAATAAAGTATCTCCACGTCAGTCGCTCTCAATCCGATCGACCTCCTTCAGGCGTTTTTCTCCCGGACAAGCTGATTGAATCCCGTTAGTTTCTTAGTGAATAACATCATTGATGATAAAATGAAATTACTTTTTAGAATTCTCACTTAATGTAGTTTTTTTTTAATTCGAAAGTCTTTTCCAGATAAGCGTAACTACTTCAATCTATGTATGTACACTCAGTTTTAACCATTTTTGACGATGTTTTTAAGAACTATTCAATCTACAGCTTTTTAAATTCTTTTGCGTTTCTAAAGCCTAGTACACACTTGGAAATGTTATCTGCATGTGCTTTCAAACAAGCTTCCATGTTTCTTTTTTCATTGTTAACACAAACGTTCTGAAAACTCTAAAGAACAATTTCAGGTAATATTTCTAAGTGTATACTGGGCTTTAGACTAAAAGAGATGCTTCCTACTTTTGCTTTTCTAATCTTCGCAATCTCAATAATGAGCTTTCATATTTTATTTGCTTATTTTTTGAAATTGTTATTTATATATTTCCTTGTAAATTTTTGTAATTTCGTCCGTCTTTCGTAACAAATTTTATTTCGTTACGGCTCACATAAGCCGAATAATTTAACAAACATATTTATTTTTATCCCCTAAGAGAAACAGTTTTCAGGACTAAATACGAGGCAATTCATTTGAGTTTATTACTTTCGTGTTAACGCACTCGCGCGCTCGCAAATGTTCTGCCGGAAAGATATTAAATAAGTAAGGGAAAGAAATTTGATAACGTCGAAAGTGACATGCAGAAAGGATGGAAGAAAGGCCAGGGAAATGTTTAGAACGAACGGAATCTCATGCCGCCCATATGTTCGTTCTCGAGACAAGGGTCGTGTTATATTTATATTGTTTGTATTCTGAATATATCATCTTAAGTTCGAGAACAGCTTTAGCACTTTAAAAGTGTTGTTTGAAAAGTTGTATGTAAATATAGAGCGATATTCCTACATGTACCTATTGTTAGAAATTTAAAAAAGCAAGAATTGAAATATTTTCAACAAAAAGAATATTTACAGGAAGGAAATTTCTCGTTGATAACTATGAACAATTTACAAATTTGCTTCATAATAATCAAGACACTTATATAGTTGATAAATACCAAAGACTTTCTTTTGTTACCAGAAATATTAACAATTGTATGAAACATGTTTGACGGTGATATATCTAGTTCTGTTGCACAGCGTATTATCATAAAATTTTTATGTGCTGAGAAACCTGGAACGAACTATTACCGTTGATAAATCTTGGGTGCACAATCAAATCCCAGGAAGCAAACAGATTCATCGCCGCTAAAGATATTCAAAACTGTACCGTCAGCAAGCAACGCGATGGTTACGATATTTGAGATATTCACAGTCCAATTTTAACAGATTTCTTAATTGAAAGACTATAAATTCAGAGTTTAGGCCTCTTAGCAGGACACAAGTAATTTATGTCGAATAAGTAGGTAATAATAATAATAATAGTTATAGTATGGCATAGTATGGCATCGCACGAGACGGTTGCCAAACAAAGCAGTACTAACAAAACCTGTAAGAGGTGCAAACAGACTGCCTTATCTGGCCTAAAATGTAATTCTTGTGGTTCCATATCACATAACAGTTGTGTGGAACTTTTAAAGAAGGAAAACAATATTAGTGTTATTGATACCAAAACTATAATTTGTTGTGAAAGCTCCTATAGTAAAGTCAGTGAAGTGCACATGAGCAAGGAGCTGAGTAAAACGGTAAATCACCAGGATGCAAATAGTGCCCGTGACGTTGAAGTAACGTATCTCAAAGAATGTTGAAGCAAAAAGACTTGATAATCTGCAATCAACAAGAAACTATTAGTAGTCTCAAACAACAAATTAGGCTCCCGTGTATTATCTAGGAATATGTGATCCCCTGTGAAAACGAGGTTACATCTTAATCTGTCTCCATCAGAAATGAACGAAGTCCAGAAACGGAGATAGAACCATCATACGTAAATTCATTAAAGGCGAAGAAAACTCGTTCCGTGCCCGAAGCCCGGCCTTTAGTCTATAAATACGAAAGAATTATCAGTAAACTCATTTATGAATACGAATTTGAAACCTAAAATTAAACCAGTAATTGGTTCCAATAAAACGGTATCGGCTGTTGCAGCGTTATCTTTTTTTTTTTTTATTGAGGTTTGGAGAGATCTTCAAAAGACATTCCTGTGTTGGATTCGCTAAGTTGATGCGCCTACCAACTAAAACTCCTTATCCTCATGTTAGCTGCTAACTTCCGGAATTCCGCCTTTCGGCATTGCGTCAGAAGCTTCGCACTGTCTTGGGTCATTCTCCAGCCGCTGGTTCCTGAAACAGAAAACCTTCGCGGCTGTTCAATATTTTTGTTTGTCACTTTCGGTGGTCGCACGGCCTCTCGTATCTACGTCAGAGGCCGAGCTTTTAAGTCATTTCCAATGTGTTCTGCAATTTATCTACTCTTCTCGTACTTTGCCTTACTTTCCATGATTCCGCGCATCATGAAAGTTGCGGCGTCCCAACCCTCCGGGCCGCTGAGCAGGACCTCCGAGATGTTCTCCCTCGTGAGATCTGTCCCGCACCGGAGAGCCGCCTCCGCCCTCACGTCTCGCCAATTCGGGCAAAGGAAGATCGTGTGTTCTGCTGTGTCTTCTTCACGCAGTACCAGCACTGGTTGTTCGGTGCCTTCCCGATCTTGTGTAGATATTTTACGAACACTCCGTGTCCTGTCATGGCTTGGGTCATGTAATAGTCCACCTCGCCGTGCTTCCTATTACACCATTTCCCGATGTCTTCGCCCATCCATCGTAAGCATTCCATGCGGTCTGCCCCTTCTCTATGAGGGAAACGGTGCTCGGTCGAGTGTCCGTTCTCTTCGCCATGTATTCCTGCTCTCTTTCCTCCACCTTCAACTTTATAGGTGGGACGGCTGCTATCGCTAATACCGCCATGGTAGGAACCGTTTTGTAGACTGATGTGATGCGGATTGCCATCCTTCTGTTTATGGCTTCCAGCATCCCCTCGTAGCGTTTAAATTTCATGGCTGGCGCCCAAATGGGTGCGGCGTATAACACGATCGAAGCGATCACTTCCGCCAGAACTCTTCGCCTTTTCGGTCTGGGCCCGCCGAGGTTCGGCATAAGTCTCGCCAACGCCATCTGTGTACTCGCAGCTTTCTCGCATGTCCTTTTTACGTGTGCAGTCATCCTCAGACCACACACGTACTCCGATGTACTCCGAGGTACTTTATAGAGTCCTTTAAAGCTATAACTGTTGCAGCGTTACCTAAAGAAGCATATTTACATGTGTACCGAATGCAACCTGATACCACTGTGAATTCATTGCAAAATTTTCTCAAAGTATCTGCTCCCTCTATCAACTTCACACGAGAAAAACTGAAAAACACGTCAATTTCTTCATCCTTTAAAATAGAGTTCCCTATAGAGCATCTCGAGCAAGCGTACAACCCTGAAATTTGGCCAGCTGGAGCTGAAATCAAAAGGTACTTCTTCCAGAGAACAAAAAAATTTCCGAAAATCCCCGAATCTCCACCGACCTGATAAGATCAAGTCAGTCAGTTTTCAAATTACTTCAACTCAACGCTCAATCGCTGTTCAACAAAATGGGCCATCTTGTAGTGTTAATTAAAAATTACACCCCCGATATTATCTGCATCCTAGAACATGGGTGCAATAACGAAGCATTAAATTTAATGAATTTTCGTGGCTATGCTATTAAAGCTTACTTTTCTCGCAAGGAACATAAGTGTGGCGGAGTACTGATCTACATTAAATCAGAACTTACTTCTTATTCGTTAGATTTAGATATTCACTGTACCGAGTTACATTTTGAAAAATTACAACTGTGTATCATTAATATTTATCGACCTCCTAGCGGTAGTCTACCAATATTTTTTGATAGTCTTACTTCAGTACTGACTAAATGTAATTCTTTTAACTCAAATTTCTTTGCGGTGATCTTAATAAAGTTTACTTGAGCAATTCCAGAGCCCGCCAGTTACTAAGCGACCTACTTGTCAGCTTTGGCTTATGCATTACCAACAGCCAACCAACCAGAGTCTTTACCGATATTAATAACAAAACTTCTTCCACCAAAATCGACTATATAATTACCAAGGCCCTTCACTGTAAAGCATGTACCACAGTTGTAATTCACCCTAATCTAGGTGATCATAGTGTTCTACTTCTAAACCTCAATCCATCTTCTGTACCTACCAAAACTGTGATTAAGCCCTCACCTTTCTACTATCGTAACATTAGACATATTGCGGGATCGTTTGGATAAAAGTAACTTTAATTACTGTTATGCAATACGCAGCGCTCAAGACGTCGACGATGTCTTTAATGCTTTCATGAACACGCTTTGTAACGAAATTGATGCCTCACTATTGTTTAAAAAAAAATTAAAAAAACCATGCACTTCCGCTTGGATCTACAACTCTGTCACTACTGCTGGTGATGAATTAAAACATTTGCATTGGCTTAGACAGAACTTCGATATTCCTGAATTGCATGAGTCTATAAGCAAAAGAAAAAATCATATAACATATTAATTTTGAAACAAAAAACAATTTTTTAGCAACATAATTGACAATTCCTTTAATAAACCAAAAACTACTTGGAAAATAATAAATGATAGACTAAAAGTAACACTGACATTTCATTGAAATGCAAGGGTGTAACAATTTGGAAGTGGCGGAACTCTTTGGTAATCATTTCTCTATAATTGCTACTCACGCTCTTGCAAATAGTTTCTGAACTGATGCTATTGGGCCCTGCACAACGGATAAGTTTAATCCCAAAACATTTGCTTTTTTGCCAACTGACCCTGCTGAGATAATTAGAACTATACATAATATGAAAAATAATAATAGTTGTGGAATGGATAATATATCCACTCGCGTGCTCAAAGCTGTCGCCCAGCAAATATCAGTTCCCTTAGCCCTCCTTGTAAATTATTCAGTAGAGTTTGGTATAATTCCGAATCAGCTAAAGGCTGCGATCGTTACACCTATCTATAAGAAAAACGACGCTCATAACATCGACAATTATCGATCTATTATTTGCTTGATTGCCTGTCCAAAGTTTTCGAGAAAGTTATGTGCAACCGTTTACTTACATTTGTAGATACTTCGCAACTTTCGCTCGGGCAGATCGACTGGAGGGAGCCGCGGCTGATTTCCTTGAATTCATATATAAAAATGTTGATGAGGGTCACTTTGTCGCGGGTTTCTTTTTCGATCTAACCCGTGCCTTCGACTGTCTTAATATTGCTTACATTGGTGAAAAATTATACAGCTTACACATAAGAGGCAATATCTTAAACTGGTTTCTGACGTACCTTAAAGCACGCAAAACTTGTGTTAAATCTGGCAATGTTTGTTCATCCGAATACGACATAGACTATGGAATTCCTCAACGGTCTGTACTGCGACCTCTTATCTTCCTGTTATTTATCAACGACGTTATCAAATATGTTAAAGCTGATCATATCACTATATTTGCAGACGACACTTCTTTGGCGGTATCAGCGCGGACCCCTGAGGAACCCAGAACTAAGGTAGCCGATGTGACTGGTCAATTTGGCGACTGGTGCCTTAAAAATAGACTAATTCTAAATGTTAGCAAAACAACTGTAATTCAGTTCTACAATAGAAAGAATCCTGGTAGCGCTCAGTTCAACGTAAATAATCATTTTATTGTTTCAAAATCATGTACCAAACTTCTCGGTATATGTGTGAACGAACATCTAAGCTGGCAAGAATAAATCGACACTGTGTGTAAGCACCTTAACAGAACTTTCTTTGCTATATTACATTTAAAAACTGTTATTAGCAACGACCAGCTGCTCGCTACATACTATCCTTTATGATATTGTTACTTAACTTATAATGTTATTTTGTGGGGTTATGCACCCAATTGCACAAGAGTTTTTCTTGCCCAATAGAGACTGATACGTCTGATCTTCAAAAACCAAAACAATCTTGAAAAGATACATTCAAGAAACACAGTCTCCTAACGTTTCCAGCAATATACATATATCTTTAAATGTTTACAATATGTTAAAGCAAATGGCAACAAATTTTACACAAATTCTGATTGTCATAACTACAACACGCGATCCAAACATTTCTTTTCTGTCCCCGGACACAATTCTTCTAAATTCGAAAAATCTCTGAGTTTTATAGGCACGAATTTTTTTAATAAATTGCCTGTATCGTTGCAAACTACTGATTCTAGAACTTTTAAAAATATAACCAAAAAAATTATATTGGAAAAAGCTAGGTCGCCGAATTTCTTGAGGCAACTTGCATTCTCTTTAAATTTTTGTTTCTTTGATTGTTGATTAGCTATTTTTATTTGTTTATTATTAGTGTTTAGTGTTTGACGTGTACATCCATTGTTGTAAAACGGCTAAGTACGATAAAGAATTTTTGATTTTTTTGAATTTTGAATAAAAGCGGTGCAAAGTGTACTTTGTAAACAACCAAAAGACCCAACCTAACCCAACCCAACCAAAAGAATTTTCTCTGCCGACGTTTGCAAGTTGCCTGGTCGTAGGGATAATCAAATCAATCAATACTCCTCTCGTACTATGGGCAAAGATGTTTTCAAAAGTTTGTGAAATGTATGTATATAAGTAAACCTATACGATTACGCAAAAAAAACAAGACAAGAAAGAGATATGAGAGGGACAATAAACTACCTTCAATCATTTTCACTCAACTATATCCGGGTGAACTTACTTTAATAAATTGCATCTTTCACGACGACCTGAGCTCAGAGCTAATTTCGGCATCAGCTCATTATGATAGTGCCGTTCGCAGCAGCGAGTTTAATTTTAATGTGATTTCGTTGTAATTTGCTCCTTAATTAAATTTCACAATATGAAGCAGGTGTGTTGAGAGGAATACATTACAATCAATATCCTGAACCAGATGCAAACACGAAGAAAGAAATTGATTAAAAATTCGAGAGCGAAATTGCAAACTAATTTAAACAACCCGCACTCGGGGTAGACTTTTGGGGGATGAGGGTACTTTCATCAAGTTATTTACTGATTGCACTTAGAAGTACACTAATTATTGCTGCTTATTAAGGTTCCTCTTGCAAATAAGGTTTTGATTGCAGGTACAGTTTGCCCATTAATTGAAAAAAAAAATTATAAAAATAACTTCTTAAATCCAATTATTAAATAATGTTGACATTAAACAGTACACAGTTTTGACCTCCTTTTTTTTTGTTGGTACTTTACGAACTTAAACTGCCATATTACTATGAATAAATGGAGTAATTACAGTCATTAGTTGAAAAGAAAATAAATCAATGTAAATGTGCTCTTGCGAAAGCAAATTGTCCTATAAGTTTTAAAAATAGGAGTTCTTTTTTGAACTACTTGAACTGGAATATGAATTCTTTATAAATGCAGATAATTGAATGCAGGAAAAAATATTGTTTTTCGTGTAATAAAGATTTCATTAAAAATCGTTGGAGTCGTCACCAAGGTCGCAATAAGGATGTAAGTAATCCAAATAATTAAAACAAGAGGCGTTTTCTTTGTCCCGTTCGTGGGCGATTTCTTCTCGTATAATTAATTATGTTCAGCGTGAATATTAAATTTTCTGTATTGTCAGTTTTAAATCAGTGTGCGTCCGACTCTCAATGTCGTGTTAAATTGACAAAATTTAAAAATAGAACAGAGCTTTAAAAGTTTGAGAAATTACACGATTTACAGAAATTACAGAAATTCTATACAATTCTTACAATGTCATTGCAGGTTGGGAATAATTATTGAAAAATTCCTGACGAAGCTTATCAACCGATAGAGAAAGATTGAGCCATTGTCCGATAACAGGTTTAATAGAATATGTTATGCAAAGATAATTATTAAATCACATTAATTTTTTATGTTTGAAAGTCTACTAACAAAGAGATAATGGCAGTCTCAAAATACGAACATGACAATAATTAGGTGTGGCGGCAACAGTCATCAAATAATAAAAAAATTTTAGTACTAGTCAAATTCGTATTTCTTCTTTTGTTGTTTTATGTCTTCTTTCAGTTTCTATACAGATAAATTTCATAGTAAATTTTACAACTAAATTTTAATTATTTATTACATTTTGTTAAAAGTATTCTGTCAATGCTGCATCTCACATAAAACTTATAATTTTACACGCCAAGAAACAGTCGTGTAATGAAATGAATGAAATGAAAATGGTAGTTGAAGAGCATCTGCTCATTTTTCTTAATAAAATGAATTTCCAAGTGGGATTTTATCTTTTTAGTTTGAAATGAACCTCATTAGAATTACGTTCTGAAGCGGAGAAGTTACAACTGCACTGTTTATGGGATAAAACGGGGGCGACTGTATTAGCTACATGATTTTATACAAAGCATTTTTGTTTTGCCTTGCGGAATGACAGTGTTTGCTTAGACTACGTAACCCGCATACCTGGTAATGAAGGTCCGAACCTTTCTTTTGAATTGTTTGCAATTTTTGCTTTATAAAAGAATTAACAAATTAAATAAAGTCGTGGTAACTATTTTCACATTTTAAGATAAAAGCATTTTTGGGCAACTGTAGGCGAAGTGTACGCAAAGCAGTCCGCGAAATCGAATTTCGCGGCCGTTATTAAGAGTAACGACCGTTAAACTAAATACACATAAGGTCTGACAAAATGTATCTCATTTCTATGGTAATATGAAAGTCGTCATTCTATTTACGACGAAAATTATAAGTACGAGTTTTTTATTCCAAAAATTGAAGATTTTATACAGTTGCCCAAAAAATGTGTTGTGTACAAATAAAAAAAGAAAAAATCATACCGATATCCGGCAATTCCTTATGAAATGTTTAGAACCGCTGAACGCAATGGACGGTGAACTTCACTCACAATAAGTATTCCTCCCCCCCCCTCCCATACAGAGAAGCAGAGATTCACATGCGTTACGGAATTGGTTCTTGGATATTTTCCACTGCATGCGTTGAGTTTGTCTATTGTATTAACTTCTTCGGCGTACACTAGTTTTTTTTAAATGTCCCCACAGATAAAAATCTAATGGATTAAGGTCTAATGTTTTCTAATATTTAAATTTACATCCTCTAGGAGTTCCGGCAAATTAGTTTGCAAGAAACGTAAACACACCATTTCGTTCAAGCGATTAGGTAAAACAAATAGATCAATTAAAGTGTCGTTTAACATACCTGCATACAGATTGACCGAAAAGCGTTGTTGAAAACTACAGCCCACACTGCATCCCTTGTAAACACTGATTCGTCGTAACGCTGTGCACACAAACGTCTTGCAGCCAACGTATTTTGACTACATTCGCCGTAAATTAAAATCATGTCCACAAGAACAGTATTCGGCCATGTTTTCAACGCGACAAAGTACAGCTGATAACTGACCCACTTAAACAGCCGATGCTGACACCAGCAAATTTCTCAGAGTACGTAATTACGTCATTAAAATAAACCAGTAAACTTTCACTGGTTTCATTTTTTGTATGAAGTTGAGAAACACCCAGTATGTGTCATGTATTCGTGTGTCAAACAAAATTTTTTAAACGTTTTTCCCATAATCTGTGATACGGTTTTACTCTGCTGGGTTTAATAAGAATCAACTTACATACTTGCAGGCAAATCTCGTTAGTAATTTCTTTCATGTTTGCTTTGTTTAACTCTGATGTAGATTTTAATGATTTTCCAGAAAAAAGGGCGTCGCATCCTTTTTACAACGGCGTTCATAAATCTGTCCTAGTTTTTCTTTGTGTCCCGTATGCAGTTATTTTTAAAAATCATTTCAAAACTTGAATATAAAATCACAAAGAGTTATAAAAACAATTCGATAAAGTCATTACTGGCGTGATTTTTTTCCGGTGCCATTGACACTGTAATAACATTTCATCACGGTGGTAAATTTTAATGAAACGTTTGTTGACACTATTGAAATTCTATCGCAAATTATGCTGCGATTACATTCGCGTGCGACAGAAATGTGTACCTCATTAAATCTATAATTAAACGTGTTCGGAAGTTGTATCGCACTATGAAATCTAACACGTTATTTTGCTGTTGTAAAATCTCGGAAACTGGTACATGAAACGAGTTGTGTGAGCTGCACTTGCCGCTATATAAAAATAAATTACTTCATAAATATAGATATCTCTTCAAGATGATGTCTGTCTACGGTGGACTTACAGTATTTCTGCTCGCAATAAGTATTGGTAAGTAATGATCTGGTTCGCTGTCCATAAAGATGTGTCGCGAATTGAGTCTGAACTAGGTCAAATAATTTCTTTCCTTGAAATTTTTTTTTATTGAAATCACAGCATAGGCAGCCTTTTAGACACAAAAATTATTGCTTTTCATTGCTATGTTTATTTTCATATGCTTTTAAAGTATAGTAGCACGGTGGCCACAGCGCGGCTTATGAGCCACTAACGGTCACATTAAAGTAAAATAATAAATCATTCGATTGGGTGCTTCATAATGCTTTTTCTTGCAGTTTCAACTCTAAGGTGCTATCACTGCTCCAAGAAAAACAATCAAGGTGCATGTTTTGGACCACTAAGTATCTCCAACGTAGAAAATTGCGGACAAAATAACTTTTTAAGAAAATTCTTCACGCCAACCTGTTATTTCTACGTGAAACTCGGTAAAAATGTTCGCCAACAAACGCAGACACCTGAAAACTATCGATTTCTGACGTTGTCGTATGCACAAAGGGGATGTTTCTGGAGCATCAAAGGAAACGATTTGTGTAAGTCACCGCTGGTTGGGAACTGTTTAACTTGTACGACTGACTTGTGTAATAATGTAACTTACTCATACCATTAAGTATAAGGTAATAAATGAAATAATAATTAGATAATTATCTTCTCTGTAATAATTAATTGATTCAAATTAGTCAACGGTAAAAATGTAAGCTGCGAACCATCAATCAAAAAGTGTTCTAAAAGAGTTCGTTTTTTTTAAAGTAGTATTATAATTTATTTATTTTAGCAATAATTAGGGAATAAATTAGATGCATTCAGTACATTTGTACATGCAGCAAGAATCCATGTGCATTTATTACTCTGTGCTACTAATGAAACAGTAATTTG
The DNA here is from genome assembly GCA_039766575.1 of Serrognathus titanus. Lineage (NCBI taxonomy): Eukaryota > Metazoa > Arthropoda > Insecta > Coleoptera > Lucanidae > Serrognathus > Serrognathus titanus. The sequence goes on from CM077911.1 coordinate 67,712,186, forward strand.
TCAATGCCTGTGCTAACGTTTATCTATAACACAATGTCACTCACATGTAACGAAGCCCAAGCATATGCATATTAACTGAGTTTGGACATGCAACTAACTGTATCTAATTTTACATAAATCGTGGGGGCCTGAAATCGATAACTCTGCGCGAGCAAAATGGTTGGGATGTGTCAATTTATAATAATTAGCTAAATCCGAGGCTTGCGTATTGTTTATCACTTTCAGTAGTACTTCGTAATGCTAAAAAAAAAATTATTTTTTTTGAAACACTTATTTCAACTCTTTAATACAAGGATATGAAAAGAAAATTTTACAAGATTTTAATAAGAAGTTCCTCAGTTCGCCTTATATTTAGAGCAGTGCTTGTCGAAAGTGGTAAGTAATTTGGAATATTTGGAAGCTTAAAGTGCCTGTAGGACGAAACAATTTATTCCATTAAGCGACCTTGTTCTTGGAGTGATTGGATTAAATATTTCGCTTAAACTTCTGCACTAAATTTTGCCCACGTGTATTTATAACTAAATTCAGTTAGTATCACTTTGCATTCTAATTTGTCTATCAAAATCACACAACTTACACAAATAAGATACAATCTTTAAACGAAATTACAATAAAAATTAGAGACAATAATAATTACAGAAAATAATATAATATACTGAGTAAAGACAATAATTCTTTATAGAAACAGATTCACAAATATTTCGGGCAATTAAAATGAAATGACGATTCGAAGTAATAAAGAAGAAAACAATTAAGGCCTTTGATACAACATCCTTCGACTCCATTACTTCGGCTCTGAGGGCAGAGGGATAAAAAAAAATTGCTGCAGGTAGATTGACTAAATTGAAGGTGAAGGAGCGGAGGCAACAGTACGCAGCGAAGAAGAGGACAGGGATCGTCCCGCAAACAACGACGCTAACGGCGAAATGGCAAGACTCGTGGTACTCTTACCACGGGTGGACCAAGACCTTCATCAAGGACATAAATGGGTGGTGCAACAGGAAGCACGGAGAGGTAGACTATTACATCATCCAGGCAATGACCGGACACGGTGTTTTCGTCAGCTACTTACATAAAATCGGTAAGGCACCAACCAACTACTCCTGGTACTACGGCGATGCGGACATCGCAGAGCACACTGTCTTCGTCTGCCCAAGATGGGCAGAATATAGGACCGCAGCCAACACCAAATGTGGAGCAGACATCACGAAAGAAAACGTAGTGAATATCATGTTGAAGGACGAAGAGAGCTGGCAGAGCGTCACAGAAATGCTGAGAAACATAATGATGCAAAAGACGAAAGTTGAGAAAGAAGGAGACAACCCTACACAAGTACCACCACATTAACGACAAGACACAATGATACAAAGGACAGCGCAGATGTTCAAACAGGCACCGGCGAGGTTTCCAATGCCAGAAGTTGCGAGACTTCTGACGTTTCCCGGAAATTAGCAGATGCTAGGCCATAACATTAAAAAAAAAACTACAAACAAGATCAAGACTGAAAAATTAACACCTGACAGTGCAAAGTTTCTAACGTAATGCCAAACGGCGGATTCCACAAACTAGCAGCTGCGAGAGAGGTTAGTTGGTAGGCGGCCTTGTTGAGGATCTAAGAAATAGGCGATAAAGACAAGACGAATCCAACACATCTGATACTTGGATTACCGTTAATGATGTCTTCTCCAAACCTCTATAAAAAAAAGGTGGATTGACTGCATGTTCAAAGGAAGGGTAGTTTATACATACATCACTACTGGGAAGTAATGTCCCCCTGCAGTGGAATTTCGTCGTGGATGGAGTTTTGAGACGGCTTAGCGGTGAAGGGTTTGATCCCTTAGGGTGTGCAAACGGTTCAGTCATACCCGTACAAGGGAAATTCAATAACATAGTCAAGGATAGACTGCAAGTTGCCCTGAATGTAGTGTCAGGGTGGGCTAAAGAGAAAGATCTGAGGATCAGTCTTCACTTTTATGCCATTCACTCGAAGGCGAAACTTAAAAGGTTTAGGCCCTCTGTGTCTTCGTGTAAATGCAATAGCCTTGTCGGGCAAAGTAAAATACCTTGGAGTAATTTTTGACTCCAAACTCACCTGGAACCAACGCTTAGACAAAATAATCAGGCGATCGGTGACCACTTTTGGGGTAGCCAGACGAGCCTACGACAAAACATGTGGCCTAAAATCAGGTATGGTGCATGGATTGTACATTTATGCGGCTTTGGTGAGTGGCCCAAAGTCAAGCAGAAAACCACCAAACTTTAGATTGAGAAGGGTACAAAAACTTGCCTGAGTAGGCATAAAGAGGACCATGTATACAACGCCCACCGCTGCAATGGAAACCCTTCTAGACCCCCCTCCCTTACACAACGTGTAAGACGAGGACTTAACAGCATTTATGTTACCTACTTAATATGAGTGCGAGTCATACAAGTATCTTTGACAGCATAAGGATATGTGGACAGACTATGTAGCTCCCAAAGGCAACGTAAACTTGCTCTTCAAATTGAAAATTAATAAATCTGCTGAGCATCGTATTCCCGAACAGGACTTTACTCCTGGAAGTTTGATCTGGTGTACGGACGGCTCCAGAACTGAGACTGGCGCTGGGTGTGGTATATACGGGCATAAATCAAAGGAGAAGTTATGCTTCCCGTCGGGCCAATTACCTATGTTTTTCAAACAGATATATACACGCTTTATTAATGTGCCCGTCTAAGACCTGGCGGAACACAACTGCGTCACACTGGTGTAGGTTCCAAGTCATCAGGGGATTTTCAGCAACGAACTACACAGGTAGGGTACGGGTATGGCATACCTTAACCCTGAACCTTAGTCCTGGATGTAACTAAGATCGTTATTCGCAGCTTTTACGGCTACTGAATAACCGAGGAACACAACAGATACTGAATAGGTAGATAGGTAGACCAGGACATCAGATGACCTTCTTCGGAAGTCCTGAAAAAAAAAGAGCTTCGGAACTTTTTTTATGAGCAGGACAATTTGAGATCGCCACGGGGTTACTAACAGAACACTTGACTGTTAAGTAGCATCTGTGAAAGAGCACAATAAATGGCAGCCAAAATGGCTGCGGTGCCTCCCATATAATTTATGCAGGCAGGTTCTGGTCATAAGGGAAAAAAATTGAATAAAATATTAAAAATTAAGAAACAATTGTCATAGCCTTTATTAAAACAAGCTCTTGTACTCTCGTTAGAAAATTACTAATATTAGAGAGAATGCTTTATGAATGGCAACCATACGACTTTCTGATTGATCATCGTCATATGTCCATGTACATCCTGTATATAAATTGGATGAAACTTCTCTTAATAATATAAAGCAAATTTATCTTCATTGGACAATAAATGATTTATTTCCGTTTCCATGTTTCCCGCTTTGTAATGATCAAAACTATGCTCTGCCTTATGTTACTCAGAGCGACCCAGACAATATTACATTCGGCCGTAAATCTAATCTAACACAAATGAAGTATCTCTTGATAAATAACGTAGACAATACTATATTATCGTAGTACGTTATGGCGTTTGGGGTGTAATTTGAACAAAAGCGTTCGACGTAATGACCTGGACCGCAGTTGAGCAGTCCGTTTTCATTATTTGATCTGATGACCGTGTTATCCTCTGTGGAAAGCAATATTATCCCGCGATAGCTTTGATTAGGTTCTATTCGTACATGTTCTATGAGCTAACGAGCAAACAACGTCCTTTCAATTTGAAAATTACAGCGAAATTTATATCCGTAAGTGTACAAAATATTTTTTTACCTTTTTGGGTAAATTAAACAGAAACTTCAGCATTAACTCAAAGTTGCTGTTTCATCTGGATTATCGGAAGCATGCTTATGTTATTCAGATAACCCGGAATATTTAGACAATTCGATTCTCCGTTTCCAGGATACGACTTCCGTAAGCATCGTAAACTTTCGGAAGGTACAATATTGGTGTAGATTCCCCGTTAATACAGGAAGTAAGGTTCGATATAATTGAGGTATGAGTTTGAAATTAGTACATTTCGATGTCCCTCGAGGACTTCTGTCGTAAACTGTCTTCGAATGTTAATCTAACTTTCTCAAGTGCATCTAGTTTACTGTTTGACGCACAATGACCATTCTATTATCAGAAGTACAACAGCTATTATTTTATCTTCATATTCAATATTTTCTCACTTCTTCGAGTACTATAATATTTATTACTTTAGATTGTGGTTTCGCACAATTCGTCATTTGGAATGCTTTAAAGAATAAATAGTATATACGTGCACGCACCACCAGTGTAACAGTGGCGGTCAATTGTCAATGTCTACAGAGTAGCATGAATTGTAATTGTAGATTGTCTGGTTGTCTCAACAAAAACTAACTGTGTTCTACTCCTTATAACATAAAATAATATTATATGTAATGATTTCGTGTAATAAAGAAAAGAAAACTGCGATTCTGTATTTACGAGACCGTATTTATAAAATAGCTCTTTTAAAACATTTAACTTCAATTTCGAAAGCAATAACCAAGACTTGATTAAATACGTGAACTTTTAAATGATTAGGAAACACAACTCGAGCGTTACCATCGAACGGCGAGGAAATTCTAAACGCTGAAGTTTTAAGTGTCCTTACGATTCGGGCTTCCACCTTATTGCATCCTTGCATTTTGTTTACTCTCGCCAATCTAATTATAATATATTATGAAATTTTGTTCCCCGGGAACAAATTTGAAGTTAAGTTGAACGTTGAACTTCTAAACTACAATATTTTACGTGCATTTCTACGTGCATAATTCAGAGTCACCTAATTATAAGTTTAGCGTGCACTGACAGCGGCAAAATAAGATAAGGTTTATCGGGTAGTGTGTTTGTTAATGGTATATTAATTTTCTCTGTGAAGTGAGTTCTTCGTGTGAATTTTCTATGTTAACGCAAGAGCAACGAAATCATTACAATTCTAATTTTATTTTAGTGTAATTTTCAAACTAAGTGCAAAATAAATTGTTCTTCATAAATTTGTTTTATGTACTGTTTACTTTTTTAATTATTCTATGCCACAGATGGGTATGGATGACGTATGCTGTAGAAAATTGATCGCGATATATAGGGTGTAATCGAATAAATTTCCTTGTTGATATTGTAAGTTCTTCATCTTTTGCGATAATTAATCCTACAAATATCAATAGCTAGCTCAAAATTAAAAAATAAAAAAACTGACCTACCTAACTTTGCTCGTTCGTGAGATAAAAGAGCATCTACGGTTCTTATAAACGCAACGTAAAACAATAAAGCTCCAGCAAAATTCACTCGATTAATGACCGCACATACAATTAACACCTGCTACATAAGTTTTTGGAAAAAATATAGAAGGGTATTATTTTAAATTTAAGAGAACTTTATTAAGTAAACATAACATAACAATCACCAATAAATCTTAGACTTTAACTCTGCTGTTAGGGGGCCTCTATCTTCAATAAGACGTAATTTTTGTCTTACATGTCGCATCTGGGCTTGGACGCTTTCTAAGACTACTTCTCTAATTTTTTGAAGAATTCTTTGCCGCAATTGTTCATTTTGGGCTTCCCAACCATTATCATACACCTTTCTTGCCAATAGGGCCCAAAAATTTTCAATTGGCCTTGCCTGAGGGACATTTGGAGGGTTATCATTTCTGGGAACATATGCCACATGATGGGCTTCTGACCAGTTTAGCATGTCTCTGGCATAATGCGATCTTGCAAGGTCAGGCCAAAACATGCAATCATCATTATCATGATGCTGATTAATAAAAATAATCAATTTTGATATGCAATTTCGGATGTATACTTCACTGCCTAGCCTCTTACATGGTATACATAGAGCCTAGATATGCCCGCCTCAGAAATGGCGCACCACACCAAAATTTTATTAGAAAATTTTGCTTTCTTTTTGTATCTTACGTTAATGGAAGTGTCTTCAATATTATCCGTATAGATTTCCTGCATTTCCAGGAAGTTCTGCGTAGTCAAAGGTCGTCGTCCATGATTATGAGTCGGTTGTGGGCGAAATGACGATGTCTCAAAGCTCGGCAACAACTAGGGATTCTGGCCAATTGTGAGGGAGTATACTTGGCGCATTTCTTACGTTTTCTGTATTTTAGGCCTGTTCTTGCAATGTAACGAGAAATTGTAGCATTTGAAACGCGGAAACGACGTGAAAGCTTGCGGGTAGACCCTCCAATAGTGTTTCTGGAATGGTTGACTAGTCTGTAGACTTGAACTTCAGTTAACGCACTTGGACGGCCTGTTTTTGGTAGGTTTATACATGTAATTCCCCCTTCGCATTCCCGAATTGTCCGATATATGGTACTTGTTGAAATATTTTGTCAGCGAAACAAGTTTACTATATCTCGTCTAGGCAGCTGACCAACCAAGTTGCAGATGAACTTCGCAAATCTAGCTTATACGCCATTTCGCAAATGACAAACGAAAATGTGAAATGTTAAACACATTGACATAACCCCTAGCAACATGTTTCGCCATAGTTGACTAGATGTATTGGTTTTACTATATCACAGAGAGCATTTAAAATTTTTCCCAAAAGATGTTAGATAACGGAAAAAAAAGTCTAAATATCCACTCGCGTTGATTACTGAATTAGTTAATTATAAACCAGTTTTTACGTATTCTTAATAGAGTTTATGACTAATTCTCACAAAAGTGTAGCTATTTACATCAATAAAACAAAGTATTGTAATCTTCGACCACTTGTTTCATTAGATAATCGACAATAATTAGATTATGATATTCCATATTTTGTAAACAATTACCATATCATGTGCTTTAATTTGTGAAATGTTTGCGAAAATAAATGTTTGTTAGTTTGAATTACAACACTGAGTGACCTGAATACTCACAAAAGAAACTTCATTAAATACTATTATTGCATTAATCTATTTCTTTGATTCATGTTAATCTGCACGATCTTTTGGATTTTTTTTGTGTGTGGTCTGAACAATAATACTTTTAGTATGTGACCTCTGTTGGATTAATTATTATCTACTTTTTTCCTTATTGTTAGATATGATTACTTATAATTTAGTTCCATTAGTTAATTAATTAAGGAAATAAATTAACATTATTATGAATTATTTTGTGAAATATTTGCACTTCTATTACTTAAATACTAATAATTTTTTATTGCTTCCGTATCACTAACTACTAATCTCCGTATTATTTCGTACGAAAATCATAAATGACCTGCCTCGACGTTTATTATATTATTACGCGGGTTTACTGCTATATTAATTATAGCACATAGTAGTAAACTTCGCTCAGCTGTGACATTCAAATTACATCTAGAGTTCCTCAAACATTTTTTTAAGTGTTAAGTTAAGTTAAACTTATTCGATTACACACTATATAGGCAGATTCAGGAGTTCAAGAAAATATTAAAAATTTGTATAGCTTTGTAAATTTATAGTTTTATTATAACGTACATTTCTAGTTTCAAACAAAACACGTAGTTTGATATTTAGTTTTTGGCCAGGGTTTTTCCAGTGTTTTAGTTTAGCTTTGATGATTTTACCCACCGAAATTGTCACATTTCAGTAAATTCAATTCAGTTCCTTGTCAATTAAATAATATAATTTACTGGAATTACTGGGTTTTAAATTTCAAAGTATGAACAAGTACGCAGAAGTGTGCTTGAATTAATTTTCCGCACACTTTGCATACGTTTGGAACAAATTTAATTTTGACGATTTTAACCGCGGCAGAAACTATCGTTCCACTTCTGTAAATTCAATTGAATTGGCTTTAGAAATTGTTCATTTAATATTAAATCTGTGGAGTATTGCGCATATGTAATTATTTGTTTATCCTATTTGAATTAATAATTGTTTATATAATTGTGCTTTGGTTTTTATTCGGAAATCCATTTGAAAGCTATGCTAAGCTAAGTTTAAAGATTTTGATTTAGCTCTAATTTCCCAAATCCTAAGATAACCCCTTTTTACAGAGTTAAGTCAACAGAGCAGAATTGTTGAATGACTTAAATTTCATCACCAATTTTTGTTTAGAGTGAATCTTTTCGTACTATAATAAGATTATGCCTCAAATTACAGTAATTACGAAAAAAACTATGTGCTTTTGTAACTACACACAAAAATATCTCGTATTTTACTGTCGAGGTATGACTTCGTTAGCAACGAAATTAAAGCATGTCGTGTTCATTACAAATTTCAATGAAGATAATTACTCATCAGTTGATGCGCTGCATACATTTGAATGAATCAAATGCACGTATGCGCGCATATACCAGCTCCATATGTCGGCTTTGTTTTAATCAGGGATGACTTCACACTGTACGCCAGCAACATAAAAAATACCTCGAATAAAGCAGCATCACTTTGATTGCTTGGATTTGGACGTTTCGCTGCTGCCAACTGACACCTGCAAAAAAATCGTTTGAAATTCCACACCTGCGCTACAGGGTTGTACATTGTTAACGGGGGTATTGAATGAATTTAAATTCGAATACCTGTGTGTGCGTTGCTAGACAATCGAGGAATCGATGTAAAAGCAATGCTTTTAGTACTAATAAAAAGCTTTCCCCCGTATAAATCGTCCTTGTAATTACATGAATTGTACACGACATATAAAAGAAATGAATTGGGAAAAAAAACCTTTGTTCCACCTCAAACACTTTTTTCAAAATTAAAAAAAAAAATTAATATTTGATTAAAAAGAGAGTATCAAAGAGTATCGATTATTTCTTTGAAATTCTGGCTTAGTACAATATTTCATTAGTAGTAGGACTGAAGCTGTTAATAAATGTTAGTATTAAAAGATTTCGGTGTTTTAATAGTAGCATCAAGGCTGTTTATCGATGTGAAAGTTCCAATTTGAATTTGAAGTCTACAAAAGATTGAAATCTACTTTTCCGTAACAGTATTCCAGTATATTTTAAAAATAAATATTCTAAGGTAGTACGTCAAAGTGCTAAAAGTAGAAAAGGTATATGTATACGTATACGTGTCAGCTATATGTGGCGAACGAAATAACAAAGATAAAATCTTCCCTTACCTAAATTACTTCTACCCTTATCGGTTTATCAACAATCTCTGATGCTTTTTTTGCAATCCGTCGCTGGACAGATTTTAAATTGCTCTTCGTATGTTCACAGAAACTTTTTTTTTGTAAATGATTTTATATATTAAAATATGGACATACATTATAATTAATTGTTTATTATATTGAATGTACAAATAATTTTAGACAAACATGGTATGTCAAGATGTATCGTAGTTTTCTGTAATTCTTGAAAATATATAATACTAATTTCTTTTTCTGCAATGCTTTAATAATATGCAACTATTGAGAAAAGTACAAACAAAATCGACGAGTTACTAAATTTGGATAGTTGGTATTTTTCATAATTAGACACAACTCTCTAACAGTATTTATAATCAATAGAAGCTGCAACATAAATAATTAAAACTTCACAGTACACAAGTTAATTAAATTAATTAGCAGCAATATTCGGTTAAACAAAATATAAACGACGTGCTAACTTATAAGATGTTTCTGAGGTAGCGCTTTCACATGACCTCTTTTGTTTCAATTATAAAGCCGAGATCTTATCGTGCGTATAATTATAACAAACCTTAGCTCCCATTAGTATTCAAATTATTTCAGTCTGAGCGGAAATCTCACTGGCAGAACTATCTTAGAATATTCGTGATAATTAAACAAGTAATTTGTCTACGGATCCCTACCAGCGTTTTAAAAATTGTTTTTTTATAATTGCTAAATGGCTATACCCAAAAGATTCGTATTCTTTATAAATAGAAGATATCTACTTCTTTGTTCTATGTAATTGCTTCGTAATAGCTTAACTTTCTTATATTGAATCTCATGTTAACGTAAGCCTCAGCCTATTTGCCTATTCAAAAACACACTCTTGCATCTACTTACATAATGTATTGATTTTGTTAGTGTTATAATGTTACTTATTTTGTCCCGTAATACATTTTATGTAAATAATGCATTTTGGAGGGCAGTCTACCAAACTAGAACTTTATGTGCATACTGTATATATGTATATCCAAAACAACACATCCGGAAGGACGTATCTTCGATTAAAGTAGTTTACACGGTCACTACAGCAAACAAGACGTGGTCTGTTCGTTGTTTACAGAAGACGGAGCATTAAGTTGTCACAGTCGGTAAACTTCATGGCGCGACGCAATTTGAAAGCAACGGTCAACAGCTATTAAACAGTTTTTAATAACTGCATAAATTTGCTATATTACTACATAGTGAAGCGATTTATAATTCGATTAGGATAGTAAACCCGAAAATAGTGGAGTTTACACAAAGTTGATGTACTGTTATGGTTACATGTTAACTCATTAACAAGACCACTTACACAATGCAGAAACCACCTCACAGCGTATGTTTCAGCACTAAAGGCAATTAAACAATTAATCGGTATAACGGGTTCTAGATCAAGACCTGGCAGTGTTACATTAGGTTGCCACCTTTGTATGATAGCAATTTGTAATCAACTGTGCATGGCAAACGAGATTTGCGATAATTGATTCTACTAGTACTATCAGTTCCATAAGCATGTAATCTATATATATTGTAGTGATATTTTCTTTTCTAAAATATTCAATTTTTAGTTTTTTTACGCATATATACGTATAACGATAACATGATAATTCATAACTCATGCTGCATCCAGTCCATCCGATCTTGAATGCCCTGGACTCTCAAGTTACATCTTCTTCTTGAACACGGACGAGGATTCATCGTTGTTTGATTTTCATTGAATTATTATTATTCGACTCAAGCTTCGGTAAACTTTGTACTAAATTTGCTTTCTGAATTTGATTTTAATAACTTTTCAGATTTACTATTCAAATTTTATTGCACATATAACTATTCTAATAGTTTTTATTTTCAGATAATTGTTATTGTTATTATTATTATCATTTTCGATTGATTTTGGAGTTTACCATTTGTCCAGTATGAATATTTTTATTGTTGATCTTCCTCCAGATCTTCATAAATCCCGGTACCTTATGGTATTTCTGGTAATGTCACAGCAATATGCACACATAGACGATGATTACATCGTGTTCGTTTGGAAACGGAAAACTAAATACAAAGAGGTTAAAAATAACTGTTTAAGTTGGCAATACAATTTAGGGTATTTTTTTTATTCGGCTATTTGCAATACTGCAACCGGATATATGTTTTATTGGCTTATTTAACATAACCTGAACAGGGACAAGATTGTAGGTTATGTGAATAAAAATTAGCGTTTTTGTCAGTGTTAAGCCGTCAACAACTCGAAGTTAGTCAGCACTGCGAACTCAAACAGTGATTCGTGACCACTTTGTATTTACAGTTCGAAGTCATATTTATCATAAATCATAATGCAAGACTGAACATTTTGTCTATTAGTAAAATAATGTCTTAAAAACAGTGGTTGATTCTCAGTATCATAAGAAAATAATGTGAAATAAAGAAATCATAATGTGGAACCGAGAAAATACAAAGATTCGAAATTATTTGTTAAAATTATTCGCTCTTGCTTTTTAATTTGTTTGTAATTTAGGCTGAGAAGTTGAAGTAAATCCTGAAATCGGGAGAAAAGAATAGAACAAAATGACGTGGAACAACTTGATAATGTCAGCAAACAAGTAGAAAGATCATTTGAAACTTCAGAACTATGTTTGAAGCATTCAAAATTTTTTGTTGCAAATCAGTTTTGATTGCAGTGAATCCCTCTGGCATTCTCTGCCCTATTTGGGGCCTCGTCAGCAGAAGCGTAGCTTGAGACTTCCACTGCAAACCAAACCGACCTGACCAAGATTATTCGCAAATGCGATGTAATGATAATCAATAGTTTGAATCGCGATATCCTTCGATCACTTTTTGACATAACTTTCTACAACAAATGACAAATTGCAGCTAGTTTTCTACTTAATATGTCTTGTATTGTAACACGCCCGGACGTGCCACCTTGTTGTTGACTTTACGGACAACTAAATAATCTAATAAACACGGTCCAAACAAAAACAAACTAAAATTTATTGACAAATTAATTTATTAAATGGACCGAAGGATTTGACTAAATTCTAGGAAGCGATGAATGCCTCCTTACCGAGGGTTTGTTCGGGTTTTGAAAGCGCCGAGGCACTAATAAACTCCCATGCGGTCTACAAAGATACTTTAAAAAGGTCACTACCTACTACGGTTAGCTTTTATTGTGGCGCTAGGACTAATTTTCTACCTATCTCCTCGGCGCTATTAAAACTCCAAAATTAAAACTTTAATTGCCGGTAATCTGGATCGTCTAATTAAATAAAAAACTCGGGCCCTACGTTGTCGTAGTTGTGTTCTAATTTTTGGTGTGGCGGTGTAATCGAGAGGTGCAAGATGCTAATTACGAATTAATAAAATGCCAGGTTTAATTAATTAATTATTTATTGTCAAAAAAAAAAAAAAAGAAACGGAAACTCCTGTCACGAGATCTTAACGATCTAGGGACTTGAGGGTAAAACCGTAGATTGAAACAATGGATATCTTTCGCAATAAATTAAATACAAAATTCCAAAGAAGTACAATAAACCTTGCTTAACGTATTTAACGCCGAATATCGTCGCGATCTAAGTTATTTCGATTCTCACAGTTGGTGGCTTGTTGTACACGCAATTAGGCTGTGTCAACTTTGTAATTTAAATCAGGTCAACAATTAATCTCTCTGTTTAGTCAAAATAGTTTGGCTTTGGTACTCGTGTTTGCCACTTTTAGCTAGTACTCGAAGACGCTATGAATAATCAACCAGCGCACTCACTGTGTAACAGTGTATATACAGTGTACTTTGTTACTGGAACTTTAACTGATCAATCAGATGTTCGGAGAGGTATGTGGTACAAAAGGCCGCTCCAGCGATCAATTTGCAGGATAACCAAAAGCAACAGCCGTTAGTTTTTCACGGGAAGGATAGCCCTATCTCTAGCTCATTAACCTAATTAATTAGACAACTGTGCGTAGGATCTTTCGTCAACTACATGCTCCAGAGTCGTTCGAGGTTCTGTATGCAGATCCCTCTACTTCGTTTGTATTCTTGCCGCCTAATCCTATTAGCTAACTAATTGTTTGCGCAAGGACCCTAATGACTGTTTTAGACACTCCACGTTGTGTGGTTTTGGTACTTTCAGTCGCTCGACCAATTGCCCTCAATTAACCTGCAAATCTTACACCAAAGTCAACCCTCCAGCACACACACGCAGGGTGTGAGAAAGTTCTGTGGCGAAAATGTCTATTGATAAATAGTTCAAATTGTTGGCCTCGTAATTCTACGGAATTCGTAAAGAGTATTAAATTGGCCTAGATTTCGGAGCTAGACTGTGCTGGTCGCACTGTGCGTTTTGGCGGATATAACTTGCCTGACCAGAGACTTTAGTTGCAGATAACCCAGTACAATCCAGAATAACACCGATCACGTGTCTCCGAATTGCCGAGGATATCGCAAAAAGGTAGAACGAAATTGCAAAAAGATACACTGTATTTGAAACCGAACAAAAGATTTTAGGTGTAGTTAATTTACTCTGGTTGATTAAATCACAGACCGCGAAAAATATTGAATTTATTGAGTTTAACTTGATTCAAAAGCAAACGCAGGTACCAAAAAATAACTATTGGATTGCCTGAGCAATGCAAAAATGGAACTTTACAGAAATTCCACGCTACTGATTGATAAACCAATTAAAATAATTCTTACGCAAATTTATGCCCCCAAGTATGTGAAAAGAAATAGAAAAAATTCATGCAATTATACCTATTCCGTTCCGCAACGCACAATTCACTAATCCACACACGCACTTATCGTTTAATTCGCGATCGCCTCGCGGTTATTTATTTGATGGCCCTTTTGTATTCACAATAATTTTAACGCCCCGAAATGATGTGATTAACTTCTAACTATGCAGCTAGATAAAATAAATTGCAAAGCACTCAACAATAAACTACTCGAGTTCAATTAAAATGCAGCTTGTCGTTCGGACGGCGTAAGCCAACTGTTTTTCGTTTTTACTTTTGACTTTCCACTAGTGACAAATGTTGACTCCTCCCCCATCCCCTGAAGTAACCAAAAAAAACCCGTCGGCCAATAAGCGCTTTTATTTCGGAAAGAAACACACGCTTCTTTTCTAGTTTAGCTCCTTCCTAGTAATTCGACCCCCCAATTCGCCTGACAGATTGTCGGGCGCTGCACATGTTTTTTTTCCGCTTTCTAAAATTTCTCGAAACAACGTCCTACAAGTATCTCTCGACATATTTATGCCCTCCAGACTTTTGAAAACAAAGGCCAGTCTCTGGGTTAAAGCAACCTCTTTCAACTAAAACGAAACCTAATACTTTTCCAATTTCCAATAACTTAAATGTTGCGTGAAATTCCTTTCTCAGACTCTAACGCGCCCAAGACAACAAACGGCCCTGATTTATAATATGACAGAAAGGCAATTCTAGCGACAAGTATCTTCAAAATTTTCAATAGCGTACCCGACAACTTTAACACAGCTAATTTATGGCCGATGGTAATTACTTCAAATGCAATTCACGAACTAGATGTTCAAAAAACCCATAAATTTGACCCGAGTCGTCTTCCTGTGACAAGCTGCGCCTTGTAAATTTCTCTTTATTAATAGCCATCGAATAAACAACGCGCATTTGTTTTTCAATAAAATTCGCGACCGTTTCATTCGCCCCCACAATGAATTTGCGCAAAAGACCCCGGCGATTGGGCAATTCCTTGTGTCCCCTCATACGGGAGCGTCCCGATTCGCTTTCCCTGGATGCCTGCTGGTAGATGGTTCGGTGCTGCTGGGCTCCGCCCCTCTTTCTTGACACATCTTCCCACAGGATAAAACATACAAGCAAACCGCGGAACGCTAGCCGTCCGAACTCGCCATGTCAATATACCTAACCCATCAACTACTCCCTCAACATTCCCCAAAACCAGAAACCAAAACTCAAGACTCAAAACCAAAAAAACTCAAAAAAAATAAAAATTCCTTGAGCCAATGCAATGCCAACACCGTCACTTCCCTTTCTTCCCTTCGCTGCATCAGTGAACCCTATAAAAAGCCTATAAAGAACACCCTCGGTGGTACTCCTTGTATTCATCCGGAACCGCATCACCCTTTCCTTTAATTGACGTTAACTCCAAGAGTTCCTAAGTGTATGGCTTATACCTAAGCCTCACTATTCCACTAACGTAATGAACCGATCACCTTCCACCTGCACTAACCTAATGATATTTCACGGTCACTCACTAATTAAGAACTAACTCGATAACTCTTCCTCATTAATCACTCCACTTCCCCGGGACTAAACCGTAATTAACTCAGTTATATCAATCACTAATTAGTTGATCTCGTAGCAACCGATCTTATTTAAAACTTGATGTCACCCACTGTGATTCCTAATTTTGTCGCTAATTACTTCTAATTATTTCACCCCAAGAAATGGATAAAGCACTGCCACTGATTATACGCCCCCGAATCACCAACACTAATCTAAACTAACTATCTCGCACGCCCCTGTAATTCGCTTAACTTCTAGAGAAACAAAATATTTTAATAAACAATTCCTTGGCAATAATATTCTTCCGTACGGCTCTGTCTTGAACGCTGCCTCCTGAACAATTGATGCGCAACTAACCATCTGATCGACCTTGATAAACTAGATTATCTCATTCATACCACTAAATTCCACTTACTAGATCACACACTAACGCGCGATTAAATTGATCACACACTATCACGATTAAATTAATCACACACTATCACGATTAAATTGATCGATCACGCATTCACTATTAAATGGATCACCCACTATCTAGGTGCTGTGAAAATGAAAATGGCTCACGTAATTAATTCCTCCCTTTCACTTTGCACTTTTTAACTAACTACACAGGTACACATAACTGCACTATCCCTAGTATAAATTCAACACTTCACTTAATGCCATTCGCCCCGGTCTAATTAACTTGCTGACTGACACTACTTAATTAATTAATCCATCTTAATTCACCATCAAATTCACTACCGCTCCTCATCTCGTATTATCTTAATTTCATTCACTTTTATTCCCAACGCATTTACATATTTCATAACACAATAACCTTGTACCGTATTATTGTATATAACCCGAACCCCCATAAAATAAGCCGGCGCCTGCTTAATAGGTCAATGGACCTACCGACGAATGGTCCTAATTGAACCTGCCTGCGGTTAACGCCCTTCTTACATACAATGAGAAAAAATCACTTTCACTTGAATTGTTTCGAAAGAATTTACAACTAGGGATTACACTTTACCTCGCCGCACCCCCGGCCGTCGTCCTCTGTGGCGCCGGGTTAATTGTTCGTAAAGTGATAATACGGTCTTAAACTTGCCCCATTAAAGACCCCTTTGTTACCTCCACCTGCGTCCTCCAATAGATAAGCATTGACGTTAATTTTTCTGCGAATCCTATATGGCCCCGCGTATAGATGACAGAATTTTTGATTCACGCGCTCTGCTAGTACGGAAATCGGATTTGTTCTAACCAGCACCCAATCTCCCTGGTTGAATGGAGGTCGATACTTTGCTTGCTGTCACGCCCGCAGTTGAGCCATGTTCCTTGTGTTTTGTTTCACCAATTCCCGCACGCGGTGTACTTCGTGCTTCAAAACAAACGGATTGATCTGGTGAATTAACTCTCTGTAGGGGGACTCCGGTTGTTCTCCGAATGCGATGGTTACCGGTGCGAATTCTGTCGAACTGTGTGGCAAGGCATTTAAGCACGTCTGCAACTTCCCGATGTGGTCAATCCAACCCGTATGTCGCCTGGAGCAAAATGTCCTAAAAAACCTCCCAATCTCCCGCATAACTCGTTCGACTGGATTCGAAGCCGGGTGTCGAATTGACGTGTACTGCACCCGAATTCCCGCTTCCGCCATTCTTTGTCTCCACAGTCGGGATGTAAATTGCGTCCCATTGTCACTGAGAATACGTTCCGGCTTTATCCTGGATTCTTCTAAGATTTTACGCGCGGCGATGCTGGCGTTCGCCTTCTTCACGGCGTATAACTGTACAAATTTGGAAAACACGTCGATTGTCACAAACAAATAGGCCGCTCCAAATCGCGCACGCGGCAACGGCCCATAGAAATCCACTGACATCAATTCGCCGACTCGCTCTACTATTATTGGCTGGAATTGTCCTGCGAAATTCCTGTTTACATGCTTAGTCCGCTGACAGCTATCGCAACTTCGAAGAATTCTCCTGATTGACTGTCGCATTTTCTTCCAGAAGAACAACGTACGCATCGCGTGGAATACTTTTCCCGCCCCAAAGTGTCCAAACGCTTCGTGGAAATGTCGCACTAAATCGACAATTAAGCTTTGCGGTACTGCCACTAATTTCGCCTGTGTGAATCGACAGTTGTACAATAGTACCCCGTCGTGTATCTCGTATCCTGTTTTCCTCTCCTCATCGTCCTGTGCATAGATCGCTCCGAGATAACCGTCATCCGCTTGTAACTCCCCGATATTCATTAACCTCCTCCGTAGATCTGGACTGTCTGTAATCGCCAAGGTAGCAATGATCGGTGCGGGCTGTCCCTGTTCGCCTACGGCTGTTGACTCTAATGGAAACCTAGACAACGTGTCCGCAACAATATTATCCCTTCCCTTGACGTGGTGTACCTCGAAGTCAAACGCTTGCAACATCAAGACCCACCTAGTTAGTCGTTCACTTAACAACCTGCACTGTTTTAAAAACTGTAACGCGTGATGATCACTGTAAATAATCACTTTTGCGTTCACCAAATACGTGCGGAATTTCTGTAAAGAGAAAATAATCGCCAGTAGCTCCTTCTCTGTTGTGGTGTAATTCATCTCAGCGGGGTTCAGAGAACGGCTAGCGAAGGCGATCACCCCTAGCTCCCCCTTGTCCTCCTGACATAATGCGCTACCTATCCCAAATCCTGAACTATCCGTCTGTAGAATAAATGGTTGGTCGAGCCTCGGGTGACGCAACATTACGCACTGTAAGAATAACTCTTTGATGTGTTGAAAGTTGGCCTCTTCTTCGCTTCCCCATTTCCATTTGACTCCTGTCTTCAGCAGCTTCCTTATCGGTAGTGTGTGTTCGCTATAATTTCGCTGAAATTGCCGATAATAATTGCATAATCCTAAGAATGCCCTCAGCTGCTTAACTCGTGTAGGCGTTGGGAACCTCTGTATTGCTTCGATTTTTTCAGGGTCCGGCTGTATTCCGTTCGTTGATAGAATGTGGCCTAGAAACTTGATCTCCTTTTGTATGAAGCATGACTTGTCTAGGTTCACCGTTAAGTTGGCGTCTCGTAACTTAGTTAACACTGCTCGCAAGTGCCGTAGGTGCGTTACAAAGTCAGGTGAGGCGATCAGTAGATCGTCTACGTAATTTACGGCGAATTCTCTCACTTCCGGCCCTAAAACCAAATCCATACAACGGCTGAAACTGGCGACCGCGGTTTTTAATCCAAACGGCAGCACCCTAAACGTGTAGCTCCTTCCGTTATAGAGGAACGCTGTATATTTCCTGCTGTCTGCATGCAACGGGATCTGCCAGTAGGAAGAGCGTAAATCTAACGACGAAAAACATCTCACGTTGTTAAATCGGCGTATAAGTTCTTCACTTGGGGTCGGACTTTCTCTGTCAGCCACCATCTTCTCGTTTAATTGTCTCGCATCCAAACATAATCGCACTGTTGCATCCTTCTTCTTTACCACGACAATCGGGCTCGAATAAGGCGATGCCTCCCGCTGTATAATTTGTAGCTCCAACATCATCTTGATTTCCTTGTCTACCGCTGGCCTCAGTGCAAAAGGTACCGGATACGATCTTTTCATAAACGGCGCCTCATCTTGCATTAAAATTTTGTGTGTGTACATGTGTGTTAAACCGGGTATCTTAGCGAAAACTTGGTGGAATTCCAAGAGTAGGCTGCTCAATTGTTGTTTCTCCGTTTCAGACACGACACACTCCCTTATTTTACCCTGTATATCCGCGGCGCTTTCGTAGTGTTCCTCCGACAATTGTAATACGGCCGCTTCAAACCTCTCTTCGTCTGGCTCGCAGGTGGCGGTGCCCGTTTGTCCCTTTACCGCTGCTACGACTCGACCCGCTAACTGTACTTGATACCTGCTGTTTTCGAATACGAATTCAATGCTGCCCTTTTCGAAATCAATCTTCGCCTTGTGCCTCGTCAACCAATCCTCGCCGATGATCATTGGTTTGATTAAATTTCTAACAATTAAACAAGCAGTGCGCATTTCGGCTTTGCCAATATACAGGGTGATGAATGCTTGCAGCGTGATACGAATGCTTCTTTGTCCCACGGCTCCTTTTAATTGCGTTGCTTTCACTGGCAACACGGGGACCTGAACGCCCCCGGCGATCATTTTGTTGTAGGTGTCCTCGGAAATACAGGTAACCTCGCTTCCGGTGTCTAGTAGCGCGGTAATCGTGATGTCTCCGTCGGCCTTGATAGTAATCGTTGGAATTACTCGATGATTTTCTTTCTCTCCGCTAAATAGAAATGGTTGTCCCCTCTGTAACGACAAAATCTGGAAACAACCTACGCCCCTGGATTCTAACGGTTCTCCCGGCCTAAATAATTTCCTGTAACACCACCTTTCCTGATCCGAATCGCCTGAAAAACCTAATCCCTGTCGATGCGTTTGTCCTGTTTGCGTAATTGGTGATATAATTCCCTGGCAATATTTTCCTAATCCTTGGAATGGCTTCCATCCTATCCTAGTCAGTAGTTCGAATCCCTTGTTGATCCCGCTTGACTCTTTTCCCGTTCTCTTTGTTAAGTGATTCACCTCGATAACTGGGGCCTTTTCCGCGTCATTTTCGGCAGAACTATCGGCCTTGAGTTCTACCGACTCTAGTTTCCCTGCTCGAATTCGTCGTATTCGTAGGCTGCGTATGGCCGATTTGTTCTGTTCCTCCAGCCTCGATACCCTCTCGCGTCCCTCGCAGGTCCTGCTGACGATCCTAATTGTGCCAGTAGATCATCCTGCCCTCTCAAAAATTCAGCTGCTTCCTGAAGGGTACTCCTGCCGCTCATCTGCCAAAGAGATTGCAGGGTGTGTGGAAAATGACGCATCAGATCGCTCACTAGGACCGTCTCCGCCCGTTGTGTTGTCAGAAGCTTCGCCTGACTTACGTAGTAAGCGAAATGTTCCAACATCGTGTACATTCCCCTCGGTTCCCATCGAGCGCTGATGATTTCTCGAAGGACTTCGATTTGTTTCTGCTCCGACCAGTAAGTTTTCAAGAAATCGGTTTTAAAATCCGCGTAATTCTGCCATTTCCCCTTGTAAATTTGGCTCCAATAATAAGCCGAATCTGCCATACTCTCTTCCGCGGTGATGAGTTTTTCCTCCTCTGAAATACCTAGACGCCTAAACCAACCCTCTAAATGTCGCAAAAATTTATAAGGATCTGCATTCGCCTCTCCTCTGAAAGTTGGCCTCCTGTTTGTTAACTGCAGCAACAACCTAGACTGTTCCCCCAAAATCTGCCCTGGCGAGCCCGACACGGTTTCGCTTATGCTCCGACAATCTGCATGCACATTTACTACCTGTACCGCCTCTGTCGGACCGCTCTCCTGGACTGCCAAAACCTCCGAAGCTGAACTGCTGGTTGCTGGCGACGGCGACGATGATGATGATCCCCTGGCTGTCGCTGGCTGACGCTCCCTGACGATGCTCTGCAACGCTGCCACGATTCCCGTCATCAATTCCTGCTGCTGGCCCGACCAATTGATGAACCATTTCGGAATCTCGTCTGGCTTCTCCGTGACTCCTGCTGTAGGCTGCATAGTAGCCGACGTCGCGACGCTCGCCTCCGGCGCTCCGATTACGGCGGCGGCACTCCTCGACTCCCCCGCGTTCTCACGCTCCGAATCGTCTTTTCCCGATGCGCCCCGCGAATATGCCGGTTTATTATTCTTCTTTGTCGCGCGGCCTGACATTCCTTACTCTCTCTCAAAATTACACCACCTGCTTTTTAATTAACCAAAAATCCTGCGTCCCGGCCACCAAATTTATGTAACACGCCCGGACGTGCCACCTTGTTGTTGACTTTACGGACAACTAAATAATCTAATAAACACGGTCCAAACAAAAACAAACTAAAATTTATTGACAAATTAATTTATTAAATGGACCGAAGGATTTGACTAAATTCTAGGAAGCGATGAATGCCTCCTTACCGAGGGTTTGTTCGGGTTTTGAAAGCGCCGAGGCACTAATAAACTCCCATGCGGTCTACAAAGATACTTTAAAAAGGTCACTACCTACTACGGTTAGCTTTTATTGTGGCGCTAGGACTAATTTTCTACCTATCTCCTCGGCGCTATTAAAACTCCAAAATTAAAACTTTAATTGCCGGTAATCTGGATCGTCTAATTAAATAAAAAACTCGGGCCCTACGTTGTCGTAGTTGTGTTCTAATTTTTGGTGTGGCGGTGTAATCGAGAGGTGCAAGATGCTAATTACGAATTAATAAAATGCCAGGTTTAATTAATTAATTATTTATTGTCAAAAAAAAAAAAAAAGAAACGGAAACTCCTGTCACGAGATCTTAACGATCTAGGGACTTGAGGGTAAAACCGTAGATTGAAACAATGGATATCTTTCGCAATAAATTAAATACAAAATTCCAAAGAAGTACAATAAACCTTGCTTAACGTATTTAACGCCGAATATCGTCGCGATCTAAGTTATTTCGATTCTCACAGTTGGTGGCTTGTTGTACACGCAATTAGGCTGTGTCAACTTTGTAATTTAAATCAGGTCAACAATTAATCTCTCTGTTTAGTCAAAATAGTTTGGCTTTGGTACTCGTGTTTGCCACTTTTAGCTAGTACTCGAAGACGCTATGAATAATCAACCAGCGCACTCACTGTGTAACAGTGTATATACAGTGTACTTTGTTACTGGAACTTTAACTGATCAATCAGATGTTCGGAGAGGTATGTGGTACAAAAGGCCGCTCCAGCGATCAATTTGCAGGATAACCAAAAGCAACAGCCGTTAGTTTTTCACGGGAAGGATAGCCCTATCTCTAGCTCATTAACCTAATTAATTAGACAACTGTGCGTAGGATCTTTCGTCAACTACATGCTCCAGAGTCGTTCGAGGTTCTGTATGCAGATCCCTCTACTTCGTTTGTATTCTTGCCGCCTAATCCTATTAGCTAACTAATTGTTTGCGCAAGGACCCTAATGACTGTTTTAGACACTCCACGTTGTGTGGTTTTGGTACTTTCAGTCGCTCGACCAATTGCCCTCAATTAACCTGCAAATCTTACACCAAAGTCAACCCTCCAGCACACACACGCAGGGTGTGAGAAAGTTCTGTGGCGAAAATGTCTATTGATAAATAGTTCAAATTGTTGGCCTCGTAATTCTACGGAATTCGTAAAGAGTATTAAATTGGCCTAGATTTCGGAGCTAGACTGTGCTGGTCGCACTGTGCGTTTTGGCGGATATAACTTGCCTGACCAGAGACTTTAGTTGCAGATAACCCAGTACAATCCAGAATAACACCGATCACGTGTCTCCGAATTGCCGAGGATATCGCAAAAAGGTAGAACGAAATTGCAAAAAGATACACTGTATTTGAAACCGAACAAAAGATTTTAGGTGTAGTTAATTTACTCTGGTTGATTAAATCACAGACCGCGAAAAATATTGAATTTATTGAGTTTAACTTGATTCAAAAGCAAACGCAGGTACCAAAAAATAACTATTGGATTGCCTGAGCAATGCAAAAATGGAACTTTACAGAAATTCCACGCTACTGATTGATAAACCAATTAAAATAATTCTTACGCAAATTTATGCCCCCAAGTATGTGAAAAGAAATAGAAAAAATTCATGCAATTATACCTATTCCGTTCCGCAACGCACAATTCACTAATCCACACACGCACTTATCGTTTAATTCGCGATCGCCTCGCGGTTATTTATTTGATGGCCCTTTTGTATTCACAATAATTTTAACGCCCCGAAATGATGTGATTAACTTCTAACTATGCAGCTAGATAAAATAAATTGCAAAGCACTCAACAATAAACTACTCGAGTTCAATTAAAATGCAGCTTGTCGTTCGGACGGCGTAAGCCAACTGTTTTTCGTTTTTACTTTTGACTTTCCACTAGTGACAAATGTTGACTCCTCCCCCATCCCCTGAAGTAACCAAAAAAAACCCGTCGGCCAATAAGCGCTTTTATTTCGGAAAGAAACACACGCTTCTTTTCTAGTTTAGCTCCTTCCTAGTAATTCGACCCCCCAATTCGCCTGACAGATTGTCGGGCGCTGCACATGTTTTTTTTCCGCTTTCTAAAATTTCTCGAAACAACGTCCTACAAGTATCTCTCGACATATTTATGCCCTCCAGACTTTTGAAAACAAAGGCCAGTCTCTGGGTTAAAGCAACCTCTTTCAACTAAAACGAAACCTAATACTTTTCCAATTTCCAATAACTTAAATGTTGCGTGAAATTCCTTTCTCAGACTCTAACGCGCCCAAGACAACAAACGGCCCTGATTTATAATATGACAGAAAGGCAATTCTAGCGACAAGTATCTTCAAAATTTTCAATAGCGTACCCGACAACTTTAACACAGCTAATTTATGGCCGATGGTAATTACTTCAAATGCAATTCACGAACTAGATGTTCAAAAAACCCATAAATTTGACCCGAGTCGTCTTCCTGTGACAAGCTGCGCCTTGTAAATTTCTCTTTATTAATAGCCATCGAATAAACAACGCGCATTTGTTTTTCAATAAAATTCGCGACCGTTTCAGTATGTTTGTTTGAAGCATTTAAAACTTACACCAAAATAGTAAAAAGGCACGTGAATAAAATTAGAAGATAAACAGACAACTATTAAAACAAAATAGACAATTATAAATATATTTACTAAGAAACATGAATCCGATACGATAGAAGGGAACGAGGTTTGAAACTATAATGACTAGAAATACCAAAAAAATTGCGAGTGACGATTGGAATACCTATTCGTTTCGCCTCAATCAATATTTCGAGGCCAACCAAATCACAACGCGGTGCTTATTTTCTGTCATGGGTTGGAGTTGAGACATTTAAACTGCTGCAAAAACTTACTGGCAGAGAGGACCTCGGCATCAAAATTTACTCGGAATTAACAAATAAGTCTGATCACTTCCAAGCAACTACCCACGTGTTGAAAGCACGATAAAAATTTAATAAAGATCGAACGAAACAGGATCAAACTCATGCTCAGTGGATCGCCGATTTGAGGGGTTTACCAAGCAAATGTAATTAATGATGCCTGCAAACGTTCAATGATCGATGAACATATTCGAGACATTGTAGTTCTGGAGACCCCCTTCGAACATGTTTGAGACGCACCTTTGCATAATTCAAATCCATCATTAGAAGAAGTCGCGAATACCTACGAAGCTACGCAGTGGAGAGGCACAAGTAACTAATTTGGATGTCTTAAAACTTTCTTCCGAGTATAATCAGCGCCGAAGTCGCTCAAAATTGAAGTTCCATTTAGAGACAAGATCGACCATCAGAGGTAAACCAACAACTGACACTCGTAAGAAACTCCGCTCGTGCCCATGGTGCCCACATTGATAATAAAAGATCGGCATGTCAATTTTTTACTGCTACCTGTCACAAAGGACACATCGCTTCAGCTTGTATGTCAAAAAGTGCGATTGACATAAAAAGGATCCAGCCAATTAAAAGTCGTAAAAATTCTTCAGATTTCCGAGGAAATCAACAATACTTCCACCGAAACGTATGTGCCAAATGATCATTATTATGCTACCGTACAGATCAATGCTTGCCCACTTAAATTTATGCTTGATTCGGGCTCAACAACCTCCATAATTGGTCTCAATACGTGTGAAGCTCTTGGTACCCCACCTTTAAAATAAGCCAGTAATAAAACCAAAGCCTTCAGCAACCAATCTGTTCCTGTTAAAGGACGATTTATGTGTGAATCTCGCATCGGGTCAAAAGTGAGAAACTTGTGCTTATTGGTCGCAAATTCTAATGAAGCCAGCAATATTTTCGGAGTCCTGTGGTTTAAAGCCTTTGGTTTCATAATCACCGTTTCGTCAACCATCGTTACTTCTTGCCTGAGCAACGTCAATGACATTGTGAAGACACACGAATATTTGATTTCTGATGGTCTCGACACTTGGACGACTGTTTCTAAATTTTTCAAGCCTAGACCGATATCGTTCGCAGTGCAAGATAAGGTAAAAACTGAAATCGAGAGATTGAAGACATTGGGAATAATTAAGCCGATTACCTACAGTGAATGGACAGCTCCTGTCGTGATTATACACAAGCCTAATGTGACTTTAAAGTCACAGTCAATCCCGAATTAAATGTTAAGCAGCTTCCAATCCCTCGCCCAGAAGATCTTTTACGAAACTCGAGAACGGCAACCAATTTTCACAGATAGATATAGCTGGTGCTTATTTTCAGTTAGAACTCGATGAAGACGCGAAGAAACTTACCGTAATTAACACTGTATGGACTTTTTCAGTACCAGCGACTAGCGTTTGGAATAACAAGTGCACCAGTTATTTTTCAACGTCTAATTGAGCAAGTCATTAATGGTGACCCTAATCTGGATGATATTATAATTACCGGGCCTATTAACGAGAAACACTTAAAAAACTTGTCTAGGAAGTTGTGGTATTAATGCAAGCTAGAATACGAATTTTTCAAGAGCGAAGTGGAATATTTGGTCAACATTATTTCGTACTCTGGACTTAGCTGCAATAAAAAAGCTTCCATGTTCAAAAAACTTATTAGAGATGCAGTCTTCCCTCGCACGGTGAATTATTACGCAAGATTGATACCTAATTTTGCCAAGATTGCTGGGCCGCTGAACACATTCCATCCAAATGGGACAAGAGTTAAAGCACAGCATTCCAAACCCTTAAAAGGTATATAATTGAGGCAACAATATTATCGCATTATCGACCTGAATAGCCACTTATTTTGGACAATAATGCCTCGTCTTACGACTTTGGTGCCGTGCTTTCACATCAAGACCATAAGGAACAACAGTAGACAGTAGCCAAATAGAAAAAGAAGCACTGTCGATTGTTTTTGGAATAAAGAAATTCCAACAATACCTTTATGGTCGTCAATTCGAGTTACTTATGGATCATAAGCCTCTAGTTGTCATTTTCAACGAGATGAATTGATGAAGCAACCACTCAAGATCGATCTAATATCAAGAACGACTGGTCTGATGAAACCTATAATAAACAATTCACGGCTTATTTCACAGATCGTTTTAGTTTGTCAATTCAGAAAGATATGGTGTTGTTCCAGATTGTTGTTCAAGAGTTGTCATTACTTCGAGTTTGTAAGAAGTAGTTGTTAACATATTACATCAAGACCATTGGGGCATCGTTCGAATGAAACAACTTGCCTATCGTAAGACATCGAGAACCTAATCAAACGATGTCAATCATGCCAGCATGTTCAACCGAATTCAAGGAAACAATTTGAATATTGGCCGAGAGCAGAACATGCATGGGAATGGATGCATATTGATTTTGCCATACCTTTCATAAATAGTATCTAGTTGATCGTCGTCGACGCTTTCTCCAAATACCCTTTCTTCGTTCAAAACAAAGATATAATACCAAGACCACGATCGAGATTGTGCAAAAAATATTCTTATTAGAAGGTTTGTCCGTAACTATTGTAACCGATAATGGCATTCAATTCATTGCTGATGGATTCAAACGTTTCCGTGAAGAAAACCGAAGTACGCATGTTCCAATGATCAAGCCGAGCGATTTGTACGAATATTCAAGAACGCTATGAAAAAAGCACTCTGGGGAGGAGCAGATAAGAACAAGGTTGATGAAAAAATTCTGTTCACCTTTTGAATCACTCAATTCACTTTTTGAATCCACAATTAAACAAATCTCCGGCGGAATTGCTTCATGGCCGTCAACCAAGAACACTTCTATCATTATTTAAACCATTAGAGTATCCAGAGCCGAATAAGAGATAACGTAGTTTTACGCCCGACTTCACAGTGTTTGTCAAAACGTTTCACCCTGAGGAGCATTGGGCCACATCATTAATTTTCAAGCGAATTGGTCAAATGATGTATTTAGTTAAAGTCGACATCATTTACCACCGACGTCATCAAAATCAACTTCGCAAACGATTAAATGAAAGTAATTACGTAAACAAGAATCATGATTTCTTACTCGTCAAACAACTTAAGCTCGCGCCTAGAAAAAATATCCGCCTAGTCAACAATTTCACATCAATAGTTTTTGAAACTATTAATTGGGGTTGGTTGTTGTGTAAACGGACCAGATTCTAGTTATTTTAAAAATAAACAATACTCTTGCTATTAAAGTGAAGGTCGTACCATTTTTTGGCTTCCAAATTAGTAGGTTGAGCTAGTACAAGCATACACAGCAATATGTTCCGTATGGTCATTACCAAAATCCGTTCTCAGAGTATTATAAAATATGATATATTTTAAATAAATGAATTTCATTAAGAAAAAAAATATAAAAATTAAATATAATACAGCATAGATCTTATTTAATTAATCCACAGTCGACCAGTAGTAGTTCATCGACCCCCAATTAATCCCTACAGATTCATTAACCCATATCAAGTTTCCATTGGCCCCCCAGGGATAGACATATCGAACACTTGGTGGGAACATTTTATTTATACATTATTTTTTGCGAATTAATAAGAATGATCACCTTCGAATTACTTTATTTATAATTTTTAATTACTAAACTCAATTAAGAAGAAATCAATATGAACATAATGAACGACAATTCCCGAACACAATCGCACGATTTATTATCATAAATCACAGCAAAGTCCGCGCTTCCCATTCACATCACAACTACAAATTATTACGTGTAATTTGGAAGTTTATTTTGCTTTTGAAACGCATGCATTCGAAATTTAATAAATTTAGGCCCAGTACAAATCCGGCAATTTAATGTTTGGCTTTGAAATTGCGTCGTGCGTGTAAAATCGGCCTTCCAATTTTACAAACTCCTCGCTCCGGTGACTCAATTCGAAAATGTTGCACAACGTGATTAATTTTACGCTATAAGGTTTCACATGGTTCAGTTATAAGTAAATTATGTTTGTTACCTATTGTTTAATTAAAAAAAAAAAACTATGCTTGTTTTGAGTAGATTACGTTCAGGGCGTAGGAGCAAACGTTAATCCTGAGAAATATGTAAACATAAATCGGCTCATTTTCCTGAGTGAAATTAAAAAAAAGTCTTTGTTGATTTCTTTTTGCATATGTTTGATAATCTAGTACAGGTTTAATTTAGTAGGCGAATAATTTTTCTAAAGTATTAGTTTTAATAAAGGCTCACAGCCATTTAGCATAGTAAAGTTCAGTTCTAAGCCCGTTAATTACTCAATTCAATGTGCGAGTTTATCTACAACAATAAAGCATTAATTCAGGGTGAGAAACCGTTCTGTTATCCTCCGGAAACTTGTGAAGAACCGGAAATGTACATCCAACATATTCCCTTAACGCAAGTCGCAGGCCCCTTCGATTATTTAATTGAGAAATTCCGAGAAGTTTAGTTCTTCCATTCAGCTATTAATCTTTTTATCGTGACATATTCGAAAGTTTGATTACTCTAATTCGACGTATCATATAAGACAGGACATAATGCAATCAACAAACTCCTCAACAAAATAGAATTACAAACGAAAGAAACGTAAGCGGATTGCGGTTCTCTGGGTAAATTCAGTAAAAGTGCAATTATTAACTCGAGATAAAGTTAGATTTATTTCTGCGGCTGTGTCATTTCTAAAATTGCGTTGTGCAATACACAATGAAGTCCGTTTTTTCTGATGAACTTGTGAGTCTCGTTGCTCGGTAGCAAAAAGAATGTTGCCCGAGTATATCCACAACTCTAGTGCTTGTTTGAAATTTTATAACTTTTTTAAAGCTCTGATTCTGAAACCACGGAAAATTTTACTTACTGTTTATAAAATATTTCATGAACTGAAATAATTTATAAATGGAAGTTGTTATTGATTTGAGCTTTTTGCTTTTAGCACAAATTCTTTTTTAATTCTTTCAAATTTTGGTTCTTTGAAATTATTATTATTGTGACGAACGGGCGACGGTGAATCATGCACTCGCCTGCGCCGGCGACCGCTGCGGAAGTGTCGAGAGGAAACGCGAATGTTCTGCAGACAGAGGCTGCTGGAAAAGCTACTACGATATAAATATGCGTACGAAATTCAGAAAGGCAGTCTTAGTCAGTTCAACGTAGAGTTACTTACTGTCCGGTGTGCGGTTCGTGAAAATAAATAAACAATTAAATTTAAATAAATTAATAAATAAAGTGTAGTGCTCGGAAAAACAATGGCTACAAAGAAAGTGCTGTTGAAAGACTTAAAAGTGGCCGAATTAAAAATAGAATTAGAAGAACGAGAGCTGGAAACTTCCGGTTTGAAAGCTGCACTTCAACAGCGTCTTCGAGAAGCTCTGCAGACAGCTGGGGATGATCCAGAAGCATTCTTGTTCGAAATTACGTGTGGTTCCGCCGATATATCGAGAATCTTAGACGAGAAGTTTCGAGAACAATCTGGAAATTTAGACCAGAAACTTCGAGAACAATCTGGAAATTTAGACCAGAAACTTCGAGAACAATCTGGAAATCTCAAGGACGAACTTCGGGAACAATCCAGAAATTTGGACGAGAAACTTTTAGAACAATCTGGAAATTTAGACCAGAAACTTCGAGAACAATCTGGAAATTTCAAGGAATTACAAAATGAATTAATGGAACAATCTGGAAACTTCAGAGATGAACTTCGAGAACAATCCAGAAATTTGGACGAGAAACTTCTAGAACAATCTGGAAATTTCAAGGAATTACAAAATGAACTAATGGAACAATCTAGAAAATTAGACGAGAAGTTTCAAGAACAATCCGGAAATTTAGACCAGAAACTTCGAGAACAATCTGGAAACTTCAGAGACGAACTTCGGGAACAATCCAGAAATTTAAACGATAAGCTTCTAGAACAATCCAGAAATTTAGACGAGAAACTTCTAGAACAATCTGAAAATTTGAAGGATGAATTTCTAGAACAGTCGAAAGGACTCGAGGAAAAATTAGTGGTAAAAATATCAGAAGAGACAAGGAACCTGCAAGAAAATGTGGAAGAAATAATATTCCAGCAGGATAACAAAATTAAAAATCTAGAACAAATCATAGCAGGGATGCGAATATTCGGGGATCAGTTACCAGCAGAAGTGATAGAGAATAATGAGGCCAGAACTTTGGAAGGACCAGCGGGAACTTCAAATTTAAAAATAAAACCACCGACGTTCGATGGGAAGTCTTCTTGGCCAAATTACTTCAAACAATTTGAAGCAGCAGCAAAAGCGAATGGATGGACGACCAGTGAGAAAGCCACTTCGTTAATTGTGGCCTTGAGGGGAGAGGCTATCGATGTGCTGCAAACGATGCCGCCAGAGGAACAAGAAGATTTCAACAAGCTGGTGAACAGGCTGGAAATGCGTTATGGTCAGGCGCATCTGACAGAGGTGTACCATGCGCAGCTGAGGAATCGTTGTCAGAAGTCCGGAGAGAGTCTTCAGGAATTCGAAGCCGACGTAGCGCGCCTAGCCCAGTTGGCGTATCCTGCAGCTCCTGTAGAATTCCTGCAATGTTTGACGGTGCAGACATTTATAGATGGAATTCGTGACCCGGACAACCAGCAGGCATTGAGAATGGCTCACCCAAAGACATCCAAGAACGCATTGGCCTACGCCTTGGAATACGAGGCAGCGAAGAGAGTCTCAAGAGGACAGGTCAAGGTGCGAGCTGCTATGGACTTCCAAGAAGAGGAAAACGTCAAACTGCGACCTGCTGCAGAGGAGCGACCCAAGGAGTGTGCCACTGTCGAGGATATCCGCCGCATTGTGGAGCAGGTCTTGAAACAGAAGAATCGGCTTGTATGCTGGAATTGCCAGGAGGAGGGACATGTTCGCAGGCGGTGTCCCAAGCCCAGGCAGGATCCTCCACGAAGGAAGCCACAGGGAAACTAAGTCGGGTCGGTGCAGTGGGGCAAACGTCGACCCGTATTCAAAAGCCCCTAAAGACGAAAGCCAGGCAAGTGATATCCCTGCGACAATTAACCAGCAGTGTCTTCGTGGATGCCACCATTGATGACATCCCTCACACCATGTTGCTGGATACGGGTGCGACGAAGACTATCTTGAGGCCCGACGTCATCAAGTCATCAAAACGCGCCGAACCGACTAAGTGGAGACTGAGGACAGCAACTGGAACATCAGCAACTGTCCATGGTGAAGTAGAAGTGATTATTACCATTGGAACGACTCCCATCAAACACCGTGCGCTGATAGCAGAAATAGAGGACGAGGCGATCCTGGGAATGGACGTCATGTGTGCCCACGGGTTTCAATTGGATCTGAAGCGTGGTGTCATGGCTGTCAATAACGAGGAATTGATTCTACACCAACGAGGAGACATGGCCGCTCGAGTTATCCTCGCCGAAGACGTTGTGCTACCCAGCAGGACCGAGGTCATCGTCGACGCCAATCTGAACGGCGTTTTCCAAGATGGACAAGTTATTATGGTTGAACCCAATACAGACGATCTGAAGATTGGAAGAGGAGTTCTCGTTGGGAAAGCATTGTTAACGGCGAGAAAGGAAGTACCAGTCCGCCTGATGAACGTCAACTGTTTCCCCGTCAACATCAAGAAGGGGACAATCTTGGGAAGCTGCGCCATGGTGTCCTCCATTTCACGCCAACTTGAAGTAAAGGTGCAAGAGAGGAAGGTCCCAAAGAAGTTGTTGGATATGGTCATGCCGTCAGCCCAGGAGTTGACTCCAGAGCAGAAGATAAAAGCAAGGGACCTGATCGGTCGCTTTCAGGACGTGTTCGAAGGAGAAAACGGATCTAAGGGAAGAACCGACGTCGTCAAACACAAGATAGAGACCGGAGAAGAAAGACCCATCCGTCAAGCTCCAAGGAGGTTGCCGTTGGTGAAACGTGAGGAAGCGGAACGCATTATTCGCGATATGGAAAAGGACAATGTAATAGAACCCTCAAGCAGCCCGTGGGCGTCACCAGTAGTGCTTGTGAAGAAGAAGGACGGATCCACGAGGTTCTGCGTAGACTACCGGTTACTCAACCATGTCACCAAGAAGGACAGCTATCCTCTGCCACGGATTGATGATACCTTGGACACTCTGGCCGGTTCGAAGATCTTCTCGACTTTAGACTTAAAGAGTGGATATTGGCAAGTGGAGCTAGCGCCCGAAGACCGAGAAAAGACAGCGTTTTCCATTGGTATGGGACTATGGCAATTCACGGTGATGCCTTTCGGGTTATGTAATGCCCCAGCGACATTCGAGAGGCTAATGGAGACGGTTCTGAAGGGTCTGTCCTGGACAACGTGCATGGTGTACCTGGACGACATAATTGTGGTGGGAAAAACATTCGACGACCATCTGAAGAATCTGGAAGGAGTGTTCCAGCGGCTACGCGGAGCTGGGCTAAAGCTTAGCCCTAAGAAGTGCCATCTGTTCCAGAAGGAAGTGAATTATCTAGGCCACATTGTTAACGGAAATGGAATCGCCGTGGACCCAGTGAAGATTCAGGTGGTGAGAGACTGGCCAACACCAAAAAATAAACACCACATAAGGAGTTTCCTAGGCCTGTGTACTTACTATCGGCGCTACGTTCCCGGATTTGCAGACATCGCTAAGCCGTTGACAAAGCTCACCGAAGAAGGTCGCCCGTTTGAATGGGACCAGCATTGCCAAATTAGCTTTGAACGCCTAAAGCAGTACTTGATAAGTGCTCCTATTCTGAGTTACCCTCTCCCGGAAGGCAAGTTCGTCGTGGACACAGACGCTAGCAACGTTGGTATTGGTGGCGTACTTTCCCAGATACAAGATGGGCAAGAAAAGGTGATCGGCTATTTCAGCAAAGTCCTGTCAAAACCGGAGCGTAACTATTGCGTCACCAGAAGGGAATTGTTAGCCGTGGTAAAGACGATAGAACATTTCTACAAATACTTATATGGTAGACACTTCCTCCTGAGGACGGACCATGCCGCCTTAAAATGGCTCCTCCGATTCAAGAATCCCGAAGGACAAGTTGCACGATGGATCGAACGACTTCAGGAATACGATTTTGAAATCCAGCATCGGGCAGGAACAAGCCATAGAAATGCCGATGCTTTGTCTAGAAGACCCTGTGCTGAAGACTGTAAGCACTGTAGTCGTCTGGAGGAGAAAGTAGCCATGACTGCAAGGACGGCCATTGTTGACGACAAATGGCAAGGCGAAGCATTGCGACGAGACCAGGAGAACGACCCGGACTTGAAGTTAGTGCTGGAATGGAAAAGTAGGGAGACAAGGCCTACTTGGGAAGAGATAGCACCTTGTGCACCATCCGTAAAATCATACTGGGCGCAGTGGGACTCCATAGTGCTGGATCGTGGTCTTCTGAAACGTAGCCTAGAGAACCAGGAAGGCACGGAACAGAAGACACAGTTATTGATTCCCAAGAATAGGGTGCCAGAAGTTCTGAGGGAACTTCACGATGGTACTTCGGGAGGGCATTTGGGAATCAAGAAGACTATGGAGAAAGTGCGCGAGCGATTCTACTGGGTGAATTGCAAGGAAGACGTAAAGAATTGGTGCAGGAAATGTGTAGTCTGCGCAGCCAGTAACGGGCCCCATAGACGAGGCAAGGCTCCCATGAAACAGTATAACGTGGGAAGTCCTTTTGAGAGAGTTGCCATCGATGTAGCAGGTCCATTTCCAGAAACAAATAGTGGAAATAAATACATCGTCGTGGTAATGGACTATTTCAGCAAGTGGGTTGAAGCATACGCCCTACCTAACCAAGAGGCGGTTACTGTCGCCGAAATCCTTGTCAAGGAATGGATCAGTCGGTATGGTGCACCCATGGAACTGCATTCGGATCAAGGAAGGAACTTTGAATCCACCTTATTCAAGAATGTGTGTACTCTGCTCGGCGTACGGAAAACTAGGACCACTGCGCTTCATCCACAGTCGGACGGAATGGTGGAAAGGTTCAACAGGACCATCAACCGACATTTGTCCAAGGTCGTCTCCGATCACCAGAGAGACTGGGACACGTATATTCCCCTGTTTCTACTGGCATACCGCTCGTCCGTTCATGAGACCACAGGAGAGACTCCAGCGAAAGTGGTATTTGGGCGAGAGCCAAGACTGCCCTGCGACTTGAAATTCGGCGTGAAGCTTGGCGAAGTCCCTACCGACGAAGACTACGTGAGCGGTTTGCGCAGGAAAATGGACAACATTCACAATCAAGTGCGTCACAATATACAGACCGCCAGCGACCGAATGAAGGAGCATTATGACATCAACGCTCAGAATGGGGGATACCAACCCGGAGCACTGGTCTGGCTTTATAATCCCCAGAGACGTCGAGGTCTGTCCCCAAAATTACAGACATCTTGGGAAGGTCCTTACAAAGTGATAAAACGGATCAACGATGTTATATACCGCATCAAAAAGATCCCGAATGGCAAGCCCAAAGTGATCCACTTCAACCGGATGGCTCCTTACAACGGAGAAGAGAATGAAGGGACTGTACAAAGGACGCAAGGTTCCGAAATAAACTTCGAAACCTTCATGTCTCATCACGCCACAGGAAGTAAAGCACGATTTGGAGTAACCACGGAGAAACAGCAAGACCTTTTTCAAGTGCCACCAGAGTACAGTCTGGCCCACTGCGTGGCAGAAGACCTAAAAATGTCCAAAGGTGTAGCCCAGGTTTTCCGGAAGAAATTTGGTCAAGTCGAGGTACTCCGAAGACAGCATCCCATGGTAGGCAAGAGCCTGCAGATCATCGACACGAGCGCAGATCAGAGACGACGCTTGTACTACTTAGTCACTAAGAAGACATCAGGCGGTAAACCTGACTATCACAGTATGTGGAGAACTCTTTGTAGTCTGAAGAGGCAGCTGATAGAAGGCAAAGAGACTAAATTAGCCATCCCCAAGTTGGGCTGCGGACTTGACGGGCTGGACTGGAGGGTAGTCCGAAGCATGATCGAAGTTATCTTCAATGGAACAGGGATTGAAGTCTTGGTCTGCAGTCACCACCCACAGGCAGCTGTTGGAAATGAGAAAACTGTGGATTGCTACTTCTTCCAAACCGGAAGTTGCAGAAAGGGGCCAGCATGTCGTTTTCGACACCCTTCCTCAAGGCTATCACGAGAAACGTTCCGAGACGAAACGTTTTTAAGAAGGGGGCAATGTGACGAACGGGCGACGGTGAATCATGCACTCGCCTGCGCCGGCGACCGCTGCGGAAGTGTCGAGAGGAAACGCGAATGTTCTGCAGACAGAGGCTGCTGGAAAAGCTACTACGATATAAATATGCGTACGAAATTCAGAAAGGCAGTCTTAGTCAGTTCAACGTAGAGTTACTTACTGTGTAATTGCTCGGCTTGTAAAAATAAATTAGTCTTAGTCCGTTATAAATAAATTAGTGTTAGTCCGTTATAAATAAATTAGTGTTAAGTCTTGTGTAAATAAATTAGTTATTAGTTTCATCAAGTGTTTCATTTAAAAACAAATCAAAATAAATCTAAAAACATTACATTATTATTACTATTACTCTTCCAGTGTAAAATAAATGCAAAATAAATGTCAAATTCTATTGTAGTTCTTCATAGCTAGGTAGATAGCTTAAAAAAACGCCCTCGTATAACTCTGGACTTATATAAAAAACATTATCAACTCTTATTATGAAATTTGAACGGCTTGTCTTAGCTTTACTATAGTGTTTGAAGAAATGCAATGATTTATTCTTCAGTTAAGCTAAGATATACCTTTTGAATTTGATGGTAAGAAAATTTTAACATGATAACATGTTGAACACAAATTTTCAATCATACGTATAGATTAAATTTATATTGTATTCAAAAAATGTTTATAGTACCTACTTTTTATTTCAGAATATTATTCATGCAGAAACCTGATATTCATAATATGTATACATGCATTTGTTGAGCAACACATACAATTTTGTGTTTGTTAATTAAAAATTATAGAATTTATTCATGTCAATATAAACAATGCTAATTATGTATTATCGAGTACATTTCATGTGGTTACGGATTTATTTTACATTAGTTATAATATATTTCGTGTATTTCATATTTACCTGCGTTAATAATAATTTGTTCTTAACGAATTCTTACATAAGGTTCCGTGCATTGTGCGATTTTTAGGGAAAGTTATTTGTTTATTCTCTCAGTATATTTAGATTTCAATTTACGTAAATTTATAAAATAGTTTATTTATTTAGTCTCAAACATTCTATACGTACGTCCACTGTTTTTCAAATTGGTAATCCACATACAAATTATTCATTCGGTTGCTTTTTATCCTTAAATTTGATGGATGTCTAAAATCATGTCAATTATTACAAAAATATTTGTAAAGAGGCAGTCGTCGAGGAAATTCTCGTTCGATTTGTTTCAGCAAGGATTTTTGGAATTCCAACGCGTGTGTGTCACTGATGTGCGGTATTTTTTAATCAAAACCGAGACAATTGTGGTTAACCGACACATGTTTCATTCCGACGCGGACGTTTCCTTTTATACTGCATTTTATCTACTGTAAGTCCTCGATGGTTTTAATGATTTAATAACCAATTATTCCTGTAAAATACGCAGCAGTTGTTACAATAATTTTTTAAACGCCGCACCATGCACTTTAAATTGCGAAGAACCCCGAATAATAAATATTTTCTTTTACATACTATTTAATTTTATGCGCATCTATTATGGAGGATGCAAATGTTTTCAGAAAATTACAGTAATTTGTGCTCCGACCTTACTTTTACGATCTGCATTCTCAACGACACTCTTTCTGGCATACCAATTTATTTTACGCAATTAACATAAAAACGAGCGGGGGGGTTACCCTCTGAAACAGAAAGATTTTAATATAACGCGCCATAAATGTGAAAAGTTCGCATGTTCTTGGAATGTCAACGAAGCTTCTTCGAGGGACAATCAATATGACGCCGCCCGATTCTAATCGAGATCGATGAAGTCTGAAGTGAAGATAAGAAAAGAGAACCGTTCCGTTGGACGAGAAAATATATGAGAAATTCTAATAAAAATCTATGTTTAAAAGCAATTTACTTAACAAGCACATATCAAACCCGTACACTTCCGGAAATAATTCTCCACGGTACGATAAACAAACTTAATGGTAGTACTTCTCACAGTGGGATTTTAACTTTTCTCGAGTGTTGTGGTTTAGTCTAAGAATTCGTAGAATTTTCGAATATTCCGCAAACTTTTCGGCTTAGTTATTTATACGTGCTTCGGCGTACTTATATCCCCATTACTGTCGAAAACTGTCTTTCGTAATATTAATAATCTAATCGCTCGCGTGCATTATACTTCTTTGATCTTACAACGAAATTTCCTCACAAAGTTACTTTATTAAAATCACAAAGATTTGTTAGTTCACTACTCATATTAATTAACACCTAATATTGATTATTTGAGAGTCATTGTATACGGCTGACAATATGAAGTTCTCATAATTAATATATTATACAATACTCTGCGAGTTGCCGAGTAACGATGCGTTGCATCAATGTATTGGAGGTTTGTGGTAATTTATGGAACTCCTTTATTGAGAGAGAAAGTTTATGGTAATCTAACACGTGCGATCAATTATAATCAAAACGGTAGTTTCATTTTATGTAGGAAATAGGGAAAGGAAGGGAAAAAGGAGTGCCACTGAAGCGTGCTCGTAGGTAGTTTTTTAATACAACATTACTTAAAAAACAATTGTAAACATAAATAAATATGAACGTTAAAACAATAACAATAACAGGTTTATCTAACGCTTAACATTGTGTTCGATGGTATGCTCTCCCTACAGAAAATTGCTTGGGGTCTTGTAATGTAACGTATAAGGTACTAACTCCCTGGTAAAGTTCTGCGTGGTTGCAATCGATGGCAACCAAGAAATAAATGACCGGACACTTAGTTGATATTGATAGTCTCTTATTATCATTGACGGTGTCATTGATAGTGACTAACTAGTGCTCGAAGGCAAACCCGATGCAGGAATTCCCTCAGGATGTCTCTAATCATATGACGTTCCATATTTCTTTTTCCCATTCACTGGCCTGACTTCGATGGAGGGTATGAAATGTGAGTGTTCGACAAATTCAGCACAAGCAGTGTATGGGTGTTCGTTTGACAAATTCTGCGCAAGCGGTGAGTGAATGTCAACTCGGCAAATTCTGCGCAAGCGTTGGCTTGAGTGTTGCTCGATACTTCATCGCACGCTGCACTGACTGGAACGGTTCACGTTCTTGCTTTTATACCATATTTTCGTGGCGGGGATTAGATAACTCTGCTTTATTCATCTGTACCCAAGCTAGAATCAACAATGAAGCAGAGATGCATCCTATTTGTAAGAGGGCAGTCTTTTTGTGTTTGCTGCAGTAGTTGTCTTAAAGTCCCCAAACTTTTCCAAACTGAACCTTTTCAGACGAATATATATATAGATAGACAAATATCTGGGAGTCATTTTTGACCGGAAGCTGAATTGGGGTAAACATGTTAATGTAAAAGTAACAAAGACATGCGTCGCTTTTTGGCAGTGTCGGCGTGCAATGGGCGGAATTTGGGGACCATCACCAAAAGCCGCCATATGGCTGTACACTGCCATAATCAGGCCCATGCTTTGCTATGTAGCGTTGGTTTGATGGCCCAGAGCCCAACTATCGACAACAGCATCGGAGCTTTCGCACGTACAGAGGCTGACATGGATGAGTGCTACCGGTGTGCTGAAATTCGCACCTACCGCCGCCTTAGAGGCCATCCTTGGCTTCCCTTCACTGTACGTATACGTGAAGGAGATGGCACTGGGATCGGCCCTTAGGCTGCGGTCAAAAAAGCTATGGAATAATAAAGGTCTCGGAGGTAGACACCACCTCATCCTGGAGGAGGTTCTACAAGAAAATCCTCTTTTTGGGGCGGTGGTTGACTCCCTCGCACCTACATATACACGGTGTATCAGGTATAAGGAGCCACACGTCATCAGTG
This sequence comes from Serrognathus titanus, assembly GCA_039766575.1. NCBI lineage: Eukaryota > Metazoa > Arthropoda > Insecta > Coleoptera > Lucanidae > Serrognathus > Serrognathus titanus. The sequence continues at coordinate 67,751,467 of CM077911.1, forward strand.
GGTCGATGACGTTCTATAAACAATACTTTGCCTATGACAAAATAGAAAAAGTGCCATAGTTTTCGAGATATCGAATTATGAAGTAGTAAGTACGGCCCTGGCGCGTCTCCGCATATACGAAACTACGCTTAGCGCCAGAACACAGTAAAATACTTAACCCTGAGCTTGCAGATGTACGCGGTTATGAATGGGCGAAAATGTTGTTTTACAGGCATATCAATAAATGTAATGATGAGAATGCTTCGAATGGGTAGGGTGCTATTACCGTGGGGGTAATTACTCACTAAAGTACCGCTACTGGACGAAATTATTAAAAATTATTACAAAGAATATTGCCCGATGTTTTGGACGAAAGGTCCTTAGAGCTACGGCGAAACATGTGGTTAGTGCACGACGGTGCACCACCGTACGTTACTCTCCCGGTCCGAACCTATCTCAACAACTAATTTCAACTTCGATGGATAGGTAGGTATCGGACCAGTGTCGTGGCCTGCTCGTAACCCCGATATGAATCCGCTGGATTCCTTTCTGTGGGGGGCTTTAAAACAGGAAGTCTATTCGGTGCAAATCAACACAGAAGAACAATTATTACAGCGGATTCATGCTGCAGCTCGCCGAGTATCAGAGGATCCAGAATGTCTGGAGCGTGTGGACGTCTGCTTACGTGCCGGTGGAAGACATTTCGAACACCTGTTATAAATAAATACCTTGATGAGGAAGCATTCCTATTATTTATTCCTTTATTCATCCAATAAATGCTAATTAGTTCGCACAAATATGACATCGTTTATGGTACACATCGTAAATGCTTTTCTAGCAACTTTTATGGTTATAGTGGGCCGCTTAAGTATTAAAAGATAGTGTAACAGCCTTATTTACACAATTGGTTCGCTTTTTTATGACATCCCAGTTGTACGAGATGACCTTATCCAAACATCCTTACGTTTTCAGAAGCACAGGTCTGTACTCAGTGCAGAATTTTTTATAAAACTTTCATAAAAATTATTTCGGCAGAACCCTCAGTTACGCCTATCACTATGGCTCCTTTAATACGATACAGCCTGTATATTCAAGAAGCATTTCAATGTTCTCTTGAACGCTGAAGAAGCACCCAAATCCGATATATCCATCTTCACTGATGGATCTAAGACTTTGGAAGGAGCAGGCGCAGGAATTTTCTTCGATGACCTGGATCTTCGCATGAGCATAGCACTTGGCCAACTAACAACTGCTTTCCAAGGAGAGCTAGTTGCCATTATAGAAGATGCAGGAGCAATTGTGGATAAGTTAAATTTGTTAGAATAGCTAGCGATAGTAGGGCGGCACTCTTGGCCCTACATAGCAACAAAATACCCTCAGGATTAACACTCCAATAACACGGCACACTGGAACAAGTGACCAAATACAACACCCTGCAACTCATTTGGGTTAAAGGACACGCTGGAACATTTGACAACGAACAGGCAGACGAACTGGCTAGACAGGGATCGGGGCAGCCCTTTCGGGGCCGCGACCCGGCCATAGCACCTCATCAAGTCTATTTAATGCCTTATTGAAACAAAGATCCCAGGACCGACATATCGACAGATGGGTAAATCTAGACAAGTGTCACCAAGCAAAAGAGGCTATAACGGTCCTCTCGCTCAAACGGACACGATTCTGCATACAACTACCTGAAGAAGACTACGTTTACTCGTAGGAATATTTTCAGGACATTGTAAACTAAACAAACATAGGCATCGCACTGATTTAGCAGACAGTCCAATCTGTAGAGGCTGTAACTTGGAGGAAGAAACAGCTGAGCATATCCTCTGTGATTGCCACGCACTCGCCTCGATCAGAGGTCCCATGTTAGTGGAGTTCTGGCCTGACATGGTTGGAATTCGTAGTGCCCCTCTATCGGACGTTCTTGGCTTCATCGAAAGGGTTGGATGCCTCGAAGAACACTGACAGTCAAACACTGCTGAACCTGGGGCTAGTATAATGGGCCCAATTGTGACCTAAACGCACGTGAATTCCTATTCACCCCCCCTCACCAAATCCAGAGTTGTCTTAACGATCAAGATGAGGTTGCGATTCTATTTACCAGCCAATCAGAAACAAATACGGTTTCGCTTTAATTCGTTAAGGGCGGCCTTCATTTTGTCTATTTTGACGATCATTATCCTTACTCTGATACGTAGATGTCAATGTGAAAGCCATTAAGAAGTATGCACAGAAAGAAAATTGAATATTTTAAGCAGAGAAGTTGAAAAAGACGTAGAGAAACAGAAGAATATTTGGAAAAATCGCAGAAGACTTAGTCTGTCAAAATATACAGATGAACTTTATTTAGCAGTTTAACACTTGTATAACATATTTCTGTTCACTGAACTGCACGCCCTCTGAACATTTATAAATAACAATTTCAGAGTTAGGATTCAAAATAAAATAAATTAAAATAATTCAATTATTTACAGTCGCTGAGCACATTAATACACTAAATAAACTTGCTACAATATTTTACTAAACAGTAACGTTAAAATATTTCATTATACTCTTTCGGTATATTAATCATTCAACTGTTTAAATTCCGCCTTCATTTCTGATTTTACAAACGGATTCCTTCGCCTCGAATATTCAAGAACAGTCGGGAAGCTACTGTAATGTGGCGGTAATTACAATGAGGTCATTTTTCTGTGGTTTGCGGGTGGCCTATTCACCTAGGTGTTAACAACAACGCTAATTTCATTATTTGAAAATGAAACAAACATTTATTAGCAGTTTGGAGTGACGCCCCAAATGACCAGAATGGTCCTGATCAACAGGATTAACTTTGTATCTTGTAAAGGATTTTGATTTGATGAATTTGTTGCTTTGTTGGACTACCTCAAAGTTCTAAGCTGGGACCCTTATTAATTAAACATTTGTTAGTCACTTACTTGCTCTGCTTAAGCCCATGTAAGCATGTCAAAATCTATCGACGACTAAATAAAATCCAGGATGCTAGAACTATACAAAATATCTTCGCGGTTGCGAAATAACTTGAAATTGAATATAGATAAATGCTTTGTTAACACCCTATACCAAAGAAGGGGGATCGTGGAGAGAAATAAAATGCATTTTTATTTAAATCCTTAATTTTAATGAATAGCAAATAGCAACTGTTTGCATTATCCTTAACATTTCCAATTTTAGTATCTCAAAGAATTCATATCCAATTAAAATATTTGAATAAGATGTTCCCGCAATTTGTTTTCGAAACATTAGCCAGCAAGTAAGTGCAAATCTGACGTCAAACAAAGGAAGCTGACGCACAGAATTTTAATCGCAGCAGTTTAGAATTAAGTTATTTAGAGATAAATTGCATTATATGCAATGCGCCAGACTTGAGTTCCGTGTTCAAGCGAGCGATGTCACGTAATGCAATTACTACCAGGTAGATTATACTTTGAATGTTTAATGTTCAACATCAACTGTAGTTAATTTCCCGTAGTCGAAAATTTAAATCTTGTACATCTGCCCGGCGATAAAACGGATAAAATGAGTAACGTCCGCTCATGAATTCCAAGGAGGCTCACACTTCATCTTTGAGCTTAAATTTACAAGTAATTTAGAGCAATTAATATTTATCGTGTCGATGTTCTAAATTTATTCAACAAACTTATACATAGGTATAAGATGGAAACACGTTGTTTAAATGCAAAGTCATTAAAATAATCATATTTGATTAAATGAATAATTTTACGTAATTAATGCTGTTCCTTGTTCGTTGGAAGTTTTTGCAACAAAAAATTATATTACGTTTTGTGGATCGGATCGCCTTTAGAATACTTTTAGATTGCATTCAAATCTTATCTTTGACAGTTTTCAAACGCTTCTATTCATATTGAAAAATATGTCAATCGGTGTTGGTGCGAAACGTCGATTAAAAATTCGTTATTCATAATATTTATAACTGTATATGAGAAAAATTTACTTGGAAGGTTCAGCTTTTCTCTTTAAACTAAGAAATCTTGAAACGAAGGTGCTCACACAGAGACAATTTTTAATTAAATCCGAATCTTGGACTATTTTTACTCAATTTTAGTCAATTGCAAGGAACAAATCCTTTGTGTTTTCCTAGACAATAGTAAAATAAATTAAATTAGCGTCTGCAGCGAAATTGTTTCATTTTACGCTTTTCTCAACGCGCTTTAACATACCTACAAGAGCTTAATAATTTAGATAAAGAAGATATAACTTTCCTCTTGCGGTTCCTCTTCAATAGTTTTTATGTTCTTGGCCCACAGCTTTTGGCCGCGAATCATTATCTGTGCTTGCTTTTATGTAATCTGTTCTTTTACTTCATCCTTTTTATTGTGTTTCTTAAGCCCTATTTATTTCCTTAAAAAAGGCACTACCGAATTACATCTGCGAAATATTTAAGTGCAATCTCGATGCACGTGATATTTCACGTTTTCAACGGGTTTTTTAAATTATTACATCCGCGAACTTTCTAACTTATTTAAAATATCTCGAGCTTTTAACATGAAATCTTTATTAAGGGTTATGATTAGCCTCGTGTGTTGCGCAAAAGTTCTACGACTTAGAACTAGGGAATTAAATAAAACAACACTCTTTGAATTTACTACAAACGAGGGGGAAGTTTATACAGAGTGTTTCTAAACCTCTGTCTTTAATTAAAACTATAAGTTGCTCATTATATTAGAAATTGATTTACCAAATCTCAAAAGTCTTAAAAAATGAAAAACTGACTTGTTTCAAGATAGCGGACTCCGAAGCAGTCACTTTGTTTTGAAACGACTACTCAGTTTATGACTTGTATTCGCAATCATATCTAATAAAACACAATTTTCAAATATCCGTCTGTATTACATAGACAATTGGCATAGCGAAAGGCGTTTTTTGTCGGTTTTTATTAACGGGATAAAGATTTCGTGTTTATTAAACTATTCATTTAATATTTTTTTTCTTATTTTTAAACGATGTTTTCGGATTTTGAGACGCGTAAGGTTTGGCACAAAGCGACTCCTGGGTTCTATGTAGTCAAATGGACGAATATCTGCAAACTAATATTTTTGTTATAAAACCAAGAGATTGTAATGTACAGGTTGATTCTTGAACCGCAAAAAAAATCTGTGAAAGGAATTAAATCATAGGTTATCAGAAAAATGTTAAAAAAACTCTTTGGCAAAATTTATAATTAATTAAAAAAGACCCCAACAAGCACGTTACACCAATGTGTATGGAGTTCGCCACAATCGTAAGTTTTATGATATCGTGTTTTCGTACGCTTTATTTTGTTTATTGCCAAGAGCAATAAAACTGTAAAAGTTTACCGTGAAACTTATTTAATGGAGGGGACGCTGCTGTAATGACCTGCCTTAAACGTTTAAATTCATCCCGGCATTTATTAATTTATTAGCATGCAGACGATGACCTTCGAACGTCACTTCGCTGGGACATTTAAATCAGATTCAACTAAAATGAGTTTCAGCAAAAGACAGTACCCCCGTAACAATTTAAAACATGAATCACCCTGCATTACGCTCTAATGCTGGGTGTTTTATCTGTTAAATTTTGGTTGTCGTACTATGAAATAAATAAAAAATAATTCTGACAAATAATTAAAAAATTCTGGTTTTATCTGCCAAACAGATGCTCAAACTGAAAACCATTGTTATAAATGTAAGCTATAGCCCGTTTTCTCAAGTTTCCCTTGCACATCAGGTGTATTTCGAATTACTTCAGCAGCATGTTCGATGCGTTCATGCAACTCCTGCACAGTATGCGCTGGAGTAGAATAGACAAGCTGTTTCATCTACCCCCACAAAGCAAAAATCACAGGGATTTAAGTTTAGAGACCGCGAGGGCCAAAGTACTGGACCATAGCGTCCAATCCACCTATTATTATAATTACACGAGCATGAGGGGGTGCTCCATCGTGTAATAGTAGCCCAAGATCATTATTTAAAAATTCTAAATAATTTATGGCATTCAAATGCTGCGTAAAATTTAAGGACCGATCAAACAATTAGCAACAATACCAGCCCAAACATTTGCCTAAAATTGCTGCTGATGAGCCAAATCTAACTTTGCCAAATAAAGAACCACTGCCAAGTGGGAGTACTATATGTCATTACGTAACGTAATCAGAGAAAAAAAAAACTACTTTAAGTATATTTCCGAAAATTTTGATCAGAAATCAATGTGGAGAGAACTGAAATCATTAAATTAATCATTAAATCATTAAATTTCTAAGTCTAAATCTAGTATTCCTGAATGTTTGCAGAAACCGGATGATATAAACAATTTCTTTCTTGACAGTTTACCTTCCGTAATTAATAATTATTCCGCTCTACTTAACTTTTATAATGTTAATACTGTGAATAATAATATTTCAAAGTTTTCTTTCAAATCTGTTGAGCCATCTGAAATCTTAAAAATTCTTAATCTCCTGAGAAGTATAGCGCTGTGTTCTGATGGAATTAGTTTGACTATGATTCTACACTGCTGCCCTCATATAATTCCCTTTTTAACTCCTATTATTAACTCTTGTCTGGTTAGTAGTTTCTTTCCTAGTTGTTGGAAAAATGCCATTGTTATCCCGGTACCTAAAACGTCAACACCATCTGAATTTAAAGACTTGCGTCCAATCAGCATCCTTCCTATAACGTCTAAAATCCTCGAAAAAATAGTTAATGTAAATATCTTTTATCAAATAATATTCTTCCCGAATGTTAGTCTGGTTTCCGTCCGGGATACAGCTGCACCTCGGCTCTTTTAAACATTACAGATGACCTTCTTGCAGCTACGGATCAAGGTCAAATTTCCATACTTACCCTGTTGGATTACAGTAAGGCATTCGATACCATTAATCACACAATTCCATTAGTCATTTTAAAGTATATTGGTCTGAATGAGGGTGCGGTCATTTTTTTTAAATTCTACCTCTTCGAAAGAACTCACAGAGTGCGGCTGTCACTTGGTACATCCAAACTAAGATTGGTTTTAAGGGATGTTCCACAGGGATCCATTCTTGGTCCACTTTTATATATAATATATATCTCTTTTTTAACAAATCTGTAAAAACCTGTTGCGTCCATATGTACGCTGACGTGACACAGTTGTATTATTCCTTCAACATTTGTGATAGTCGAGCATTATCTGACTTTCAAACTGATCTAGCAGCGATTGTTCAAATATCAGAAGAGCATTCCTTATCTATTAATGCTTCTAAATCCGCCCTACTGATGTTTGGCAAAGTTGCTGATTGTACACAACTTCAAGATACATTACATTTGACCATTAGAGATGTAGAAATACCCTTGTGCACTCAGCAAAAAATCTTGGACTAATAATAGATAACTCTTTCAGTGCTTATGTTTTGAATTGTGTGAAAAAAGCTTACTGTAATTTAAAACTCCAATACTCACATAGGCACTATTTATCAGTAAAAACCAAAACCATGCTCTGTGATGCCCTGGTGCTTTCACAGTTTAACTATTGCTCCGAAATTTATGGATCTTCCCTAACATATGACACCGTTTCACGTATCCAAAGAGTGCAAAATGCGTGCTCGGCATTCGGAAATATGATCATATAACGCATGAATTAAAAGACGCTGGTTGATTGAACATGCTTAATCGAAGGCTATTGCCAGCTGCTTCCTTCTATCATAGAGTGATTGTTAACCAAATGCCATCTTACCTCCATAGGAAAATCAAATCTCGTACTGATGTACATAACTTAAAAATCAGATTTAAAGGTACAATCACACCCCCTGTCCATAAAAGTGCTTTATTTGAACGTTGCTTTAGATATCAGAGTACAATAATATTCTTAATTCTTTTAAATCTCTGTCTCCTGCCGTGTTTAAAAGGCAATTTCGTAATTATCTGTTTCATAATTCGTAACATATTTAGACTTATATATATAATTTTTTTTCTTTTCTTTATCTGCATAATATTTTCATTTGTAGAAAACTTTGTATTATTTAATTATATAATATTATAATTTCTTAATCTTATCACAGAATATTATTTTTTTAGGCCTGTATGTCCAGAAAATTGAATTATTAATTTTATTTCTTATAGTATCTGGATTAAATATTAGGCATCCTGCGTAATTAATTAAGTAATTAATTAATTAATTAATTATAAGGTACCAATATATCTCGGTTTCGGTGGTCGAAAATTTGGGTTAATACCCTGATTGAACCGCGCCGTGTGGTTTTCGAAATGCATGTTTTTTGTTTCTCTCTTTACGTTACTTCAATATTTTACTTTTTTCTTTTTATTTTCGATTATTATTATTATTATTAATATTGTCCTGTTTGTACCATACTCTACATTTCGGAAATAAAGACACTATTATTATTATTATTATTATTATTATTATTATGGAATTCCGCCGCAACGTATGGATTTTCGTCATTCCCTACGTGTGTGTTATGAAAGTTTCGAACACCGTCCGAGTAAAATGAGCTTCATCAGTGAACAATACCTCGTTTAAAAATTCGTTGTTTTGGTCAACTTTATTTAATATGCATTGACAAAACCTAACACGATGATTTGCATCTCCCTGCTTTAATGTTTGTAGTTCGCGTTGATGGAGAATTCTCCAAGCCGTCGATTGGGAAACCATAGCCCTGTTTGCCAATCTTCTGGTACTGATGCTGGATTCTTCGTCGACAATATTTAAAATATTTATCTCAGCATTCAACACTCGTGGAGTTGTTTTTGGGCCACGACTATTTGCTGAACGAAAATGTCCGTGATCAGCAAATGCTGCATCACTATGGTGATGGTCTATTGAAGAATCACCCTGCATAATAAGTACAAATAAAAACTGAAATATATAATGGCGCTATGAATTCAAACAGTTTACTTTCAAATTTTACTTTGATTAAACTAAACATAAGCGTAAATTACACTACTAAATAGTACTAGAAGTTATTACGTAAAAAGTAATTGCAATTGTAAGAACGTCTGCACCTAGTCGACCGAGAACGTACTATTTCTTCATACTTGACGAACTTGACCTAGCCTAACGTACCCATCTCGGCGCATTCGCTTATGGCTAAAACCAAGTCCACTCAGCCTGTGACTCAGCTAAGACATATAAACCAAGCTCCCAGATTTCTGTAAAAATGAAAACTAATTTTTACCGGAGTTATTATTTACGTTTTCCCTATTATATAATAAAATGAGTACTATTTGTGATTTCAGTTAAAGATGTAGGCTTAGAAATAGGCTATGTACAGAGTGATTTAAACATTTGTTGTAAATGGTACACGTGATATTTAATCTTTGAATTTGGTTTTAGTTCAAATACTAAAACTAACGAATTGTTTAGCACGGAACTTTTGCAACTGACAAGCGTATTTCTCGCAGCAAATAATGGCGTGTGCGCGGGCGAGCAACATCAAACAGTTCAATCAAAAGCCTTATTTGTATTGTCGACAGGAACAAACCGAACCGGAACTGAACCGATAAGACCTCACTCTGTTTACGGCTAGATAACCGAGTTAGATGCTAGCGCGGTTTACTCCTTCACGGTCCCTTAACATGTCTTACGTTCCTCCCTAACTGCAAATCTCGATAAGTAGGCAGTTATATGGAGGGTTTATTACACTCTTACTGATTTTAACAGCTTCAGTTGATTCGCCGATTAAAGCCCTACGATAAAATATTAGGGAGTATAAAAGTTTATCGCGGTCTTAATTACAGCTGAGCACTGGAATTATTGTTGGTGATAAAAATTAAGTTTTTACACTTAGTTTTGTAATAAAAATCTAGTATTAGGATACATAAAATTGCATTCTCCAAAGTTATGTTATTACTTCAAGAAAACCGTTGTTCTTATTCGTGGACTTTTTTTGATGTGGTTTTGAAAAGCAATTTATAAGAAAAAAGATAAGTCTGAAGCGAGTAAAATAAAACTGCAAATGTATACTTACTTAATTATATTTCTTATTATTACATTACATATTATAAACTTTTCAATTTTCACATATATACATCTTTTTCTTTTTTGTTGAAGAATTACAAGTGTGTTTTGCAACATGTACACAAATTATAAATCATTAATTAAGAGCAAGACAAACAGATGCAACAATACAACGAACGAGATACTTTATAGACTTTCGTAATAGCTTCGCAAATTGCTCGTTTTATAGGAATATGTAATCGATTTTGCTCTTTACGTGCTAACCAGAAAGAAGCACTCGTTAGTTAAGCTAATTCCGTTATCCAATTATCATGCTTCATCGACTATCAAATTTCAGTGTTTGTTATCCATTAGTGGTCAATTGATTACGGAGAACAAAAAAAGTACGTTCGATGATTTTAAATGTAAAATCAAGAGGAAAGTGTTTATAACAGAGATAGAACTGGCGTTGCATCAGTTCTTTTAAGAATACAGGGTGCATTATTAGCATTTATTTGTTAAATTACTCTTAACCATTTTTATTCTGAATATTTCAAGAGCTATTAAAGAAATGTGTATCAATGGTACACCCTGTACAACTAATGTTAGCCAATCGAATGTGATTAGGAATTGCATGATGTTTAAAAATCAGATAGTGATCTATACTTCAAAAGTGTTTGGATTTTTATTTCGGAAGAAAAATAAATAATTACACGTTAGTTGACACGTTCACTCCTTTCATTCATCCATAACCAAAGTGTAACTATCGAAATCTGTTTCGGCTAGTTTCAGTTCGATTGAATTAATTAAATTTAAAACCGTTTATCCCGAAGTATCGAACATCAAACATATTTACGAGCCATCAAACTTGCCCTACATCTGTTTGCCTTGTTTGTAATTTGGTACTAACAAAGTGATTTCAAAATACATGGTGCATCCACAGTCAATGGCTTTTAATTCAAATGTTTTGTTCAAATTAAATTTTAAATATTTATTTAAATGCCTTTCAATACGTAAAAATGCAGCTGATTTAATCGTAAACGCCCATAAAATTTTAGAAATGCGATTTCACTTTTAGATGTTAATTAAAACTAATACTGCCTGAAAGAATTTTACCTTGTTTTATAAAAGATAGGTTGGACGATTAAGTAATATGTTACATCACCAAAGTATAGTCGGATTGAAGAAATAGGAACGCACGTAAAGCATAGCAAGTAGCTACTGATGTAAAATTAAACTAGCGTAAGTAATTGCTTATCATTTATGTCATCAACACCCTGTATAATATGCAGCTTACAGAAGTTTGTGAAAAGAAATACATTACTTAAATCGTTGTACAAAACACGAACTTCATCCTGAATCCAACTATACATATTTTATTTACACCTTTTTAAGGTAAATTGGAAACACAATCGTTTTAATAAATCCTTTTCGATAAACTCTCCTTAAGAATAACATTTCTTTATATGTACATCACATCAAATTTAATAAAATACACCAGCCTACCGGTGCTTATACCGTTAATGAAATCTTAGGATTCTTTTTTTTGTCAATTAATAGGTCTAGGTTTTATTTTAACAAAATTGTACGATTTATACACTAGTTCGTTTCAAATTATCTAACATATATGTATGTAAATCTATGATATACTAGGTGCCCCAGAGTTTTTGACAGGACGTGAGACAAGGTATAAATGACATTATTTCTTTAAAATCCGTCATCCAAAAGTAAATTAAACGGTTAACTATTATCAAGAAACAACCTCCGCTATTTTAATTCATTCCTGTTTAACTGATGCAAAAGAAGTTTTTAATTTTAACTCTATCATTGACTATATAAGTATTAATTAGTACCTATACACTTATTTGCAAGCAAATAAAACATCACGACTAAGGCAACATCCGCATGTGGAGTTTATTTTGCTACAAAGCAATCAGTGAATATTCTTGCAATTAAAACTAATCCTTGCATTTGTAGAATTAAAATCGAAAATCACTAATAATCTGAAGGTAACATTTTTAGAATGGAAGGGCAATCGGAAAGTACAACGTAATAGACAATATACAAAATATAATTCGCAGCTCGAAGCAACTTCACTCTTTTCAATGCGTTTAAACTTCTTTAGGAAAACTTAGCGGTTGTGAGTAAAGAACAAGGAAAAACACATGGAGAAACGTTATGGAAGAAAATGGAATAGTAGGGTTATGAACGATTACGCTTGCCCAGTTTATAAGTAAAAAATAAATCAACTGTCCATTTAAAAATTCTGATTCTTAGTCAAACAAATAATTATGACTTCGTTGAAATGGTCAATTTTTTCCTCACACTTTGTTTACTTAATACTTACAAAGTTGAAACAAACAATTACTTTGCATACTTAAATAATCACAGAAAAACATTGAAATTTGTTGTAGGTGTCGTACATACAAATTAAACATTTCGTACTAAAGAAACTAAATGAATAAAAAGTAGATTAAATTTCTTTAAGTCCTCGGAACCGAAGTATTAATCCTTATTGTCCTGATTTCACACCGGATCATAAAAACTGCAGTATCTTACTCCCAAATTGGTATCCTAGATAATGAAAATTAAAAAAACACTCAAACAATATTGGATCAACTTTCTGGGATGGTTTCAGTAAGTAAATTACCATTTCCGTGAAACATTAGAAAGCTTATGTTTGGTTTGAAAGAGGTTAATGTGATTGAAAATGACGATCTCGGTTAAAAACTATAAAATAATTCTTTCTTATTACACATATCTTCGTTTTTTTACTGTGCCAGGAAAGCGTTAACACATACCCAATAATGCGTATTTAGTTTCTTCTGTTGCTATAATTAACTGAGGTGCCTATTTAGTTTGGGACATCGTGTAAATACAGAAATATTAATGTAATTTCAATAAGAAGAACAAACTTCAGAAATAATAATAATATAATGTGGTTATAGTTTAGTATTTTAAACACAAGTTTATTGCGAGGGTAACAATTATGAAGACAATAACCTTTACTATGTCGTATTACCTGAATTACAACATCTTTGAATTTAGGATAGCCTGTATATAGGCCATACAAGGTCATTCACGTAACATGTAACAGTTAACATCTCAGTAAGTACAAATGCAAGTAATTCGGTTGATATATATTTTTAAAATGGAATCAACAGCTCTATTAAGTCACGGTACCAAATAAATCTTTTCGCTTCTGGTTTAACAGGAAGTGCATGCAACTTTTATTTTTTAAATAGATTAGTATATTTCCTAAATTTATATTTAAAAGCAATTTCTTCCGTGAATTCCGAAATATAATACATATATCTATTATTTCCAAATTGAAAAAAGAAAAATGTGCGTAATTAAAGTAGATTTTTATCCGGTGAAAATTTTATAATAAATTATCATATCATTTTTATTTTTGCAGCATAAGAAAAAACATTTTTGCTACAAACGTCAAGTAAACTCTTAACTCTAGAAAAAATCAGTCATTGCAAAAAAAACTATAAAACACATTTTCTAGTAAGAAACATTTAACCCATCGTTTAAATGATTAAATCGTATTGTAACTGTGAAGTTCGTGGTTGTGGAAATATTTTTTGGGGTTTCTGTTTATGTGCTGCAAACAGGTAAATATAAACACAGACGGTATGGTAAGTATTCGAAGTTTCTTGAAAATAGACTTGCAGGTTTCATAGCGTGACGCTTCTTCTAGAACCCTAACAGCTTCTTTCTGTTGCAGGAAGATTTTTCTCATTTCTGAAGAGTTCCTCCACAATAATATTCCATGACTAGTTCGGGAGTAGAAATTTGCAAAGTAAGTTGTTCTTGCAGCTCGGTAGAAAGCACTGTACTTAATTCTTCAAAATGTATATATCGCTGTTGTCTGTTGTTTTTGTAGAACAACAATGTCTTTTTCCCACATCAAGTGATAATGTAAATATAATCCTAGAAATTTTACATTATGTTTTTCGAGCCTATTACTTGTTTTCAGTTGCAGTCGCTGTGTTTTCTTATCGTTCAATTTTAAAGAATTACCGCTGAACCATTCTTTCGCCTCTAGCATCACTTCTTCTGTTTTTATTTTTATTGCCGTTTGTTTAGCTTCGGAGATTAAGAAGGACATATTGCGTGTTGGTACGTTATCAGGCAGATCATTTATATAGATCAGGAATAATATCGGTCCCAAAATTGAACACTGAGGAACTGCTCGCTTATTGCTACGCTGATCTGAATACTTTCTGTTCCAATGAACACACAATAATCATTTAGCAATTCGAAACATTGACCTCGGATACCATAATGGTTTAATTTGAGGAGAAGTATGTCATTGTCCACGCAATCAAAAGCCTTACTTAAGTCACGACATAACTGTTCTATCTCATTTCCTTTATCAAAGGCTGCCGTAATGACTTCTAATACCTCTGTTATTGTCGTTGATTTTTCCTTTCGATATCCGTGTTGTGAATGTCTGAATATGTTATGGTTTTCAAAATACTCCACTGATTCTAAAATCTTGGACATGACTGGCAGAACTGAAATAAGTCTGAAGTTCTTCATCTTGAGATGACATCCTCCTTGGTGTATTGGAACAACTTTAGCTACCTTCATTTCACTAGGAAATATTCCCAACGTGAGACAGTTATTTAGGATCACGCTTAGTGAATTGACAATATGTACCGTGACTTTTTTTAATAGCGGTACAGATAGTCCATACATGTCTGTTATTATTTACATATTTAGAATTTCATTAGGTTCTACTGGCTTCAAAAATATGGAATTCGAAATGTCAATAGTGCGTTTATTTAAAAGATTGTGTGTATCCTGTGTTGGACCTTCTATGGATTTCACTATGATATCACCTACGGTAGTGAAGTGTTCATTAAACATAGCGGCTGTAATTTCATCCCCTTTTAGAGTTTTTAATTTATTGTCTCCGCGCACTTCATTTTTTATTACTGACCAAACTGCTTTACTCTTGTTGTCTGACCTTCCTATATATTGGGAATATGATGTTCGTTTAATTTCCGTTATTTTATTTCTAAACTCGTTTCTCAATGATTTATAGATACAAGCGCTTTCCTTCGTCTTCATACACTTACTATTTAAACGGACAGTTAAAATTGGCACTATCACTCTATGTTTCACCATCGTTTGATAGCTTCATCAGAAGTGAAAGTAAAAAAAAAATAATTTTTTTTATTATTTTCACTACTGACGATGGTATCAAACGATAGTAAAATGTAGAGCGTTAGTGCAAATTTTAAGTATCCGTTTAAATAATTTATTATGAAAAATGTGCAGTGTTTAAGTTTATAGCATGTTATAAAAATAATAGAAAGGATTGAACTAACGAGCAAACAATTATTGTTGCTTTTGTCACTGGATCCGACGCCTGTAGACTGTTTCTTGCGGGTTGCTCTGAAAGATATTGTATATCAGAAACCGTCACAAAACTTGGAAAAACTGAAAGGAAAAATAAGAACTGCATGTCGAAGTATATCTGCGGCCACCGGAGCGGCACTTTTACGATGAGTGCATCCACTTGTACAGATATTGTAATTAAATTTACCAAAGAAACTTTATTTATTTTTTAAACGTTCCAATTGTTTTCATAGCATCCTAAAAATTAAGTAAATTAAACTTTAATAGTATTTTTTTCAATTTAAATTCAAACAGTTGTTATATATCTTAAACACAAGAAAGCCTGTTTTACAACAAAAATTAAAAATATACGCCATTTCATTTGAAAAACAGAAACTCGAGGAACTTCCGGTTATATCGGAAGTAACTGGTGTCATTTAATAAAGCAATAATTCTATAATGAAAGTATATTACAACCGAACTGATTGGACTTGTATTTACTAATTGTAAGATATTAACTGTTCCATGTTTCGTGAATGACATATACAGAAAGATAGATTTCTACTTCAAATTTCAACAAAAAGAGCAAATTTTAGAAATAATGTACATGAAACACAAGTTAACTTTAACCTTCAGTTTATTGCGAAGTAATATAACTGAGGTACATTACAATTGTAAGAAAACGGCATTTTGCAAATCATTAAGAGCATTACGTAAGTTAAATAAATAATATAAATAAACGACTTGCTTTTTCAAAGGCTTGACGTCATGAGTTATGATAAGGAGACTGACCTTTGCAATAAAACTGCATTCAAAGCAGCTGCATATTGCTTCAAACGTCGCCGAAGTAACTCATCAAAGAAGTCGGCATTGTGTAGGCACAAACAAACATGACTAAGAGTGGACGAATCTGAGAAACTCACGATGCCTCATGTAAGTGGCTCGCATGCAAGGTTTTTCGTAATCTGGGTTACATAATTAGTTATCAGACAATCCGAAGACATTTAGTTGTAATGTCACCGGCAGAAGTGACAAGTTCTTAGTATCATCAAGACCTGTCAAAAGTTCCGTTTCTCTACATCCAGTACCATGGTTCGTTGAGCGATCATTAATTTATTTGTCAATTATTTTATTAGAGACTAACAATTACTTTATTTGATATGGATAATGGTGTTTCTTCTTGCTATAAAATTATTATTAATTGATAATACACGACTTTGAGTCTTTGTTTTCATACTGTTTAGAATTTCACTTTTATGCCAAATTCTATAATTTTATTTTTAAATGTTTTCGAATGTAATATTCATATAATTTTTTATAATTGCATTAATCTTCCTAATTTTTGATGTAGAAAAGAAAGAACGTACAAAGAGAGAAGTGTAATTTTGACAACCATGAAAAATGTATGTAGTGGCGGGCAAGGGCTAATATCTCATTCTATATAAAGAGAGCATTGAGGGCAATATCTGGCTAAATTAAAACTTACACCAGAAACGTAGAAACGTACAAATAAAGAAATTGCTACTCGGGTCTTATTATGGGCGTAAAAATAGAATTTTTCTCTCACTTTCGTCGTGGTATCTAGAGAAGCATATAAAACTGGTAAATTTGAGGCCTTGTAAATTGGTAATTTTTAACCACCCGCCCTTCATACTATACCATTTGGGATTGCCTGTATAAAAGAAAGTTTGATTTCTTCTTTGGATATCAACGTTAACTAAATCTTCAATTTATTGCCAAGGTAACAATTACGAAGACAACAATTTGGAACAGCCTGTATATACAGAAAGATTGATTTATTTTTCGGATTTCAACAAAAAGTAACCATAATGTAACTCCAAGATTCAATTTTATAAATGCAGATAACAGTTATGAGGATAATAATTATTATTGATATTATCCTCACAATTGTTATTAACAAAATGAAGTTAACTTGCGTTTATAAAAGCAGATCTCTGACCAAATAAGTAATAAGGTGATAACGTGTGCAATATTGAAATATTGAAAAAAAGAAAAAAAGGATAATATTTTTCTAAAGATACTTCTATGGAATTTGAAGGGTAAATTGTTGCTTTTTAACAATAGTTTTGCGCCATTTCATAACGAAGCTTGGTCCCAACGGAATTATTCAGGGGCACCTGTATACATCTCTCAAATAAATACCCGAATTTGGTTGTTGTATTCTATTCGTAATGTAAAAAAAAATAAATTTATCTCAAAATGTAAATAGCATTCTGCAGAATAATTTTAATTATTTTTTATCCTCTTTTCGTTTAAACACTGTTGCTAGTGATGAATATAATTAAATTGTACACCTGATCATCAAAGATATTTATTTGAGAGATACCTATTTTTTTTAATTAGAATTTACAAGTAATATTAGCACGGATGAGAGTAGTCTAAGAGTCGTTGGTGAAGATCATTTTTCTATATTTCCACTACACTCACTCGAACGAGTATATTTGTAGTACATCAGAATCACTTTCAGTAAACGAACGTACTCACTGCAACAACAACGTCGTGATATCCTCTTATGGCCCTATAAGTGTAACCAGCACGCTGAGTAGACACGCTGAAAGGGGGTATTCTAACCGCAGCTGCCCTCCATGCTGCATTGCCGCGGGGTGCTCGCCTGAAACAAGAGAAGCTTTCAGAAAATAGAAGGTTTCCAATCATGGCGCGTGTTTACATCGAAATCCTGTGAGAGTGACAGTCATTCAGGTCTCTGACTTATATCAGACGTCCCAAATACAAAAAGAAAACAGTTCATATGAAGCGAAAGAAACATGAAGAAATTACATCTCACGTTACATGAAAAATAAATTAATTTTTTGTAAACACCTAACCACACAGAAATTCTATGATATTTGTGAGACTCTTTTAATTAATTAATTTTCACAGTATTTTTATACTAGCTCTAACGTTCTAAAGCTTAACGAAAACAGAGCGAGCTTTTAACACAAATTCTATGATGAACAGACGAGATAAAATGCGGCAAACTTTACGAAATGAAAATATTTTTAAATGAAACTGCCGTAGTTGAGTACCCGAACGTATATTCAACCTTTCGGAAAATTCACAAGTTGTCGCAAATCGCATTACAAAATATTTCAAGTGAAATATTCGCAATCATTGTACGCGGCAAAGCAAACTTCGCAAAATAAATCAAAACGAACTTAGGGCAACGAAATATACACGTTCAACAACCGGGTATAAATGAAAATAACTCGGATTCTTGCTTTGTAAATAACGTTAGGCGTTCCCCTTTTTAAACAAAACGATTTTTTTAAAGCCAACGCCGAATACGTGCCGGAAGTTTACGTTTATATTTTCGCGACAAAAATAAGAGGCACAGGTACTCGTTTAGAAAATAAACAGGAATTAATTTTTAAATAACGGGGATGCAATTTTTAATACAGCCCCTCGGAGATAATTTGAGAGCTGCCTGCGTATCTCCCGGCTAAGCTTTCCTTTGTGTGAAGAGAAAATATTTTATTTTGTTAATCTTTTTTGCAATAAACAAATTGAATTCCAGAAAAATATTTAATTAAAATGTTTTCGACTATTTGAAATCAAACTGAATAAATTTATTGTGGTCGTACACCTTTTTTGTCCTGGAAAAAGCTCTCAGCAGTGGCTATACCATAATTTGTGCGCTTTTATTTTCGTCCTCCCTTTTCTTCATTCCTTTTTGAATAACCAAAAGTACTCTTCAGTGCAATGATAATGTCTTAGAAACTGATAAGGAGCGTAAACGATCCCACTTTATTTTCAAAGGAAAATTTATACAGCTGTCGACAACTTTTATTCCTAAGGAAATTTAAGTTTGAAAGCGACGCTGAAAGTAGAACATCACCACACTCACACGCAAGCTCATGTGGTTTCTTCAAATTTCACGCAAATTTACTTTTATTTAAACATTATCTAATTGAAAAAATTAAAATAATAATTTTTTTATGTAAAGAGATAAGGGCGGGCACATATTGAATGTTTTGATATAAAATAAAAAAGCACGCATTATTTAAAAATATAACCAAATTGTCACTCCTTAAGAATATTTGGCTTTGTGTTTCCGATATTGATTTTGAGATAGTGACTGAATGATTCTTTCAACAAATTCAAATATTCCGCTTACATCACTATCTTATTATACTTTGAAAACTTTTATCTCTTGAATAGGTCTCACGACAACGCCATGCAGATAAATATCGGGATATAGGCGTAAACGACGGGGTAAAATGCTTTAAACAGAATCCGTATTCTGTCGAGTTATCCTCGAGTTTTACATATGAATTTTTAGATAGAAAAGAAAGGTCCGGTTTATACACGAAGCGAAAAGTAGCAATGTTTTTAAGAACGCGCGTAAAGCCTACGGAATTTATCTTAAAAAAATTAATTAAAAATGTAAATTTCGCTTGTTTGCGCGTTTACGTAATATTCAAGAGGAAATGAATTTAATTTGACCTGTAAGAGTAACGAAATTTTTATCCAGAATATTTTTGCAAATTTCTTATTTTATATTCATAATTAACGTAAGGATATACAAATTTACTTTTAATACAACCAGCTAATCAATAATTTAATATAAAAGTTTTAATTGTATAGAATTGGGTAGAAATAAGGAGACAATTTGAATTTGGCGTTGTTCCAACATGTTGATAGATAACGTGTCAAAATAAACACTGACGTGCGAGGTGACTTAAGTCAGGATTATCGAAATTATGCCTCTTCTTCTCTTTTTGTATTCTCTTTTCTTCGTTAAGAATTTTAAAATTTTGTTGCATGACAGTTTTGATTGCAATGGATTCCTCGAGCATCATCTGCTGTTTCGGACCTACTCGGGGCCTCTTCGGCACAAGCATAACTCGAGAGTTCCACTGCAAACCGACCTGCCCTAGTTATTCGCAAATGCATTGTTATACGAGGGCAGTCCGATTTTAAAGGTACGGGTGGCTGCGAAACAAACACCGCAAGCGAAATATTGCCGTCATATGCATGTTTAGACTGATTAAAACGTGGTAGTAGAGTCTGGAGCGTCGTTTTGTGTAAAATTCAATTTACTAGCTTAAGGGAAGCAAACAAAAATGGCGTGTGTAGTCGCAGAGTATTCCAAGTATGAAGTGCGTGCAGTTATCCGATTTTTGCAAGCCGAAGGAGTTAGCCAGAACGAAATTCATCGCAGGTTAGAGGGCGTTTATGGCCCGAAGGTCTTAAGCCGAAAAGAAGTCAGCGTTTGGTGCAAAAAATTCAAAGATGGACGAACGAACTTGATTGATGATTCGGAGAAGGACAGAGGCAGACCAAGGACCTCACACACAGATGAACACTGCTCAATTGTTGAAGGTTTGATTAGGCAAGATCGTCGCATTAAAGTTCGTGAAATTGCGGAAATGACTGGCATTCCTAAGAGTTGTGTCCATGAAATCATATGCGACCTAAACTTTCGCGAAGTTTCGTCTCGCTGGGTGCCGAAAATGTTCTCCGAGAACCACAAAACCAATTGAATGTGTGCGTCACTTCAACAACTCACACGATACCAACAGGAAGGGGATTCTTTCATTGAAAACATCATTATCGGAGATGAAACCTGGGTTTTGAGTTCACCCCAGAGTGGAAACAACAGTCCATGATGTGGAAACATCCGGATTCCCCAGTTCACAAAAAATTCAAAACTCAACTATCTGCCCGCAAAATCATGACTACCGTGCTCTAGGATAGTGAAGGCCTATTGCTCTGTGAATTCCTTCTACCGCGCACAACCATTAACAGCGACAGATACTGTGAAACTCTCCAGAAATTGCATACAGCCATTAGAAGGAAAATGCCAGGATGATTACGACAAGGAGTTTTGCGCAAGACCGCACACACAGCGGAAGTGGGAGGTCCTCCAACATCCGCCATACACTCCCGATTTGGCTCCCTCCGATTTTTATTTATTTGAACCCCTGAAGAAATTCTTGGCGGGGAAACGCTTTGCGAATCAACAGGAATTGCAAGACATAATTGTGGACTACTTTAATCGACTTGACAGGCAACACTAACGCGAAGGGATGTTCAGACTACTGTCACGCTGGGACAATATGTCGAGAAATAAACAAAAGTAACTGATTTTTGAAGAATATATATTAAGTATTTTCTTTAGATTTGTAGGTATGTTAGTGAAATTTTGGCTTGTACCTTTAATATCGAACAGCCCTCGTAGTAATGAAAATAGGCCAGAAACAGTAGTACAGAGGATACTCGAGGAATCACTGCAATCAAAGCCATCTTGCATCAAAATTTTTAATTTTTTATGGGATGACTGGCTGTAATTTGTCAGCCAGTTTACTACTTAATAAGTCATCCCATAAAAAATTAAAAATTTAGTTGCAAGGCGATTTTAATTGCAGTGAATTCCTCGAGTATCCTCTGTACAGCTGTTTCGGGCCTATTTTCATTACTATAACATCGCATTTGCGAATAACTAGGGCAGGTCGGTTTGGTTTGCAGTGGAATTCTCGAGCTACGCTTCTGCTGAAGAGGTCCCGAATAGGGCCGAAACAGCAGAGGATGCTCGAGGAATCCACTGCAATCAAAATCGTCTTGCAACAATTTTTTTAAATTCTTAACAAAGGAAAGAGAATACAAAAAGAGAGGAAGAGGCGTAATTTCGACAATCCGGAAAAATATACGTAGCGACAGTTAAAATTAAATGCCATATAAAAAGTGCGCCGAGAGTGATTCCTGGCTATTTAAAACTCAAACCAGAAACGTACGAACAAAGGAATTGCGAACATTTGGTAAAAAGTGGGAGAAGAAGAGGTGGAAATAGTTTGTTTATTTCTGTGTAAAATATTTGTAAAGTTTGAATTAAAGCCAGAGATTTTGAGTATAAAAATCGAATCTGTCTCTCAACTTCGTCTGGAATATAAAGGAGCGTAGTGCTTCGACGAGGTCTTGTAAATTGATAAATTTAAAAGTCTTGGACAGTTCATCCTTTTTCTTAATCTTTCAACACCCATCCCTCACAATTTGTTACAAAATTTACATTTTTTTAAACCGGCGTACATCAACCTATAATATTTAATCTTTTTCAATTATAAAAGATAGTATATCGATTCTTCTGTTTTAAAAGAGATAAAAATTTTACAGAGGGAATGCCAAAATGCACTGACGGTTTCTGGGATGGAATAACTTTTAATAAAACAAATTACGAACACACCTTAATAATAAAATTAATTATTCCATCCAAAAACCATCAGTGCATTTTGGAATTCACTTATAATTGTTTCTGTAGAATTAGTGAATATAATGATTTCTAGTTCTTTGTTTCAATTTGGTTTTTTTTTGTTAATGGTACGTCCTTATTATCTTTGGTATATTTTTTATTAAACAATATCGATTTTGAATTGGTTCGGCCTTTACTTGATGAAAATTAATATCCAAATTAATTAGTTAATCAAACACTGATTTTAAATTTTCACAGTTTATGTAAACTGATTTTAAATTTTCACAGTTTATATAAACTGTTTATATAAATTGTGAAAATTTAAAATCAGTGTTTGATTAACTAATTAATATCAATATCAATTTGCAACAAAATTTTTAATACTGTTTTCGTTTACTTATACTGACTTGAATTAGTAAATTTGTAATGAGCACTTTTTAATACAATTTTTAATCGATGTTTCACTAGCGACGTAGTTTTAAAGAGTCTACTTTCATACCATTTTAATGTCACCAAGAAATTCCAATCCCTACTACACTACTACTTTTTTAAGAGCTTAAAACAACTTAAACAAAGAAATTTAAGTATTGACAGTATTATACCTTCAATAAAGGTGACCTTCATCTTATTCAGCAATGACCAAATTTCTACAAGAAAACAGCTGAAATATTTTAGCAAAATAATTTGCTGACTCTGCTCTGTTGTATATCACGTAGTATGGAATACGTTGAAATACGTTCAAGATTTCTCAAGCTGGTTTTGAGTGCAGTCATATGTTCAAGACTTTTTTTGAGGAAATGGAATTTGGCGCTTGGTTTGTTATTTTTCTGGCCAAATTTTAACGGGGTGGAAAGCTCTAGCTCTTACAGTTTATATTAAAATGAACAGGGTCGATACGCAAGTAAATATTACAAACATTTTTAAACTATAATTTTATTTTCTCTTTCGACAGCATAATATGTAACAAATATTTATTGCAGAGCTGTTTATTACATTATTTCCACAAAGTAATATTTATTTTAAATTCTTCTGCAATAAATCACTCCAATAAAAACCCATTCAATTTTAAAGTTGCTCGAAAATAGCACAGATTTATGAAGTGACAAAAAATTGTGAAGAAAACTTGCATTGTTAGGATTTAGCAAAACGTAAAAGCAGAGTTAACTTTATTTTTTATAGTACTGTACTGTTATTAAGTTTCTGTCGCCATTACTGATACACAACGTGATTTTATTGCTTAAAAAAAAAGGTATTTTTATGGGAATCAAAACTAATACAAATAGTCCAAATGCCCATCCTGGACACAGTAATTATCTTTTCCAAAAATCACCCTGTGTCACACATACAATTTCGTATGCTTTCATTTTCATTATTTGTTTAAATACAATAATGAACACTCGATTTATGACCATCATAGCACGTTAGGTAGTTTAAGAATTTCAAATAGCTTTAAATGTTCTATATCATACTATAAAACATGTTGGTTTATTGGGTTCAAATCAAGGAGCAAACCGAAGCATTATCCTTGCGATTATTATGGTTATGATACCGCTTCGTTTCATCGGCATTCTGGAGCTTTGCGTTTCAAGGAATTTATTTTTTATTATTATTGCTACAGCGGTTTTCATTATTTTTATCCGACGGAATCAAGTGGCATTATGAAAAGAGCGTTTTAAAAAAAAATCCCTGCCCTCATGCATATGTATAAAGCGATGGAAGATAATCTAGTAAATTTAAACGGCGGAATGTATTCAAAAAGTTATCGACACGCAAAATTCATATCCGGCGAGCAGGAAATGCACACACACATTAAGTGCCCTGCTGTTAAATAAACGTGACGGACATATTTATGCGACATTATGCTAAACCGCGAGATTTAAAATTCTGGAGGTAAAAATAATAAAATGAGAATGTCGTAAAACTTTTATATTTATAACACTATCTGAGGAATTTAATTTGGAGGAAGATTTAAAATTTCTACGATTCATATAATAGTAGAATAATATAATTCTAGTAAAATAACGTGCGGTTTTATAACTCCATTTTATATTCAAGTTAAGTGGATGGTCAAAATAGTACGTGACATATTTGCCTTAAGAATAGCGTAATCTTTTGATTATGGCACTACGTGGCTAAATGATATTATCATAAGTCATGCAATTCTTCTAATAATGGTGGTTTCATAAACTTACTTTGTGTTATAAATTCCTACTAAGACAAATTAAAAAATAATGTCAATATTTAGGTCACTTAACATTATTTCGTTTGAATCGGATTCTATCTTTCGAATCTGAATCACCCAAGTCCCTTTTCTCAGTACCTAATTCATCTTACGCATCTGCTTGCGCTTCGTTCTGAACATCTTGCTTAGTTAAGATTGCTTATATCCTGGTCATCAAAAATAGATTTACATTTTTAAGATCATCCAAATTATAATATTGTTTTGATAGATGTAGAAATAATCTCCTTAAAATAAACTGCAAGAAAACAAAAACATTTCTCAAGCGATAAAGGGCGCAAGGAAGTAAGTAGACTAGACGAAAACCTTTCGTCAAGCAGTCATGAAGTAAACACCGTGAAAAAGGGTTCTCTGCTGCTGAGTCTTCAGTCTACCTTAACACGTAGATCAAATCATAATTTGTCATGTCTGAGAAATTTTGTTGCCTTAAACGCCGACTAAAGCGTTCACAGGCTCGCATTGCAGTGGAAAGTGAAAGAGCGCAAGGAAATAGACTAGACACAGCGAGAAGCTATCCCATAGAGCAGGCAATTTAAGGCATCCCCATGATTTTTAATTCCTGGTGTAGGTGTAAGGAAAGGGTATAAGGAAGAAAACCTTTCGTCAAGCAGTCATGAAGGAAACACTGTGAAAAAGGGTTCTCTGCTGCTGAGCCTTCAGTCTACCTTAACAGGTAGATCAGATCGTAATTTGTCATGTCTGAGAAATTTTTTTGCCTTAAACGCCGACTAAAGCGTTAACAGACTCGCATCGCAATAGGAAGTGAAAGGGCGCAAGGAAGTAGACTAGACACGACGAGAAGCAATCTGTCAAAATTAATTAATACTATCACATAGGTAGGCAACTGAAGGCAGCCCCATGACTTTTAATTCCCGGTGTGGGTGTAAGGAAAGGTAGATCAGATCATATTTTGTCATGTCTGAGATTTTTTGTTGCCTTAAACGCCAACTAAAGCTAAGCGTTCACAGGCTCGCATCGCAGTAGAAAGTAAACGGGCGCAAAGAAGTAGACTAGACGCGGCGAGAAGCAATCTATCAAAATTAACTAATACTATCCAATAGAGTGGGCAACTTAAGGCAACCCCATGACTTTTAATTCCTGGTGTAGGTGTAAGGAAAGATATAAGGAAGAAAACCTTTCATCAAGCAGCCATGAAGGAAACACTGTGAAAAAGAGATCTCTGCTTCTGAGTCTTCAGTCTACCTTAACAGGTAGATCATTGTCATGTCTGAGATGTTTTGTTGCCTTAAACGCCGACTAAAAGTAAAAGCATTCACAGACTTGCATCACAGTAGAAAGTAAATACAAATGTTTGTGAGAATAAATATTTTTTAAAGGGAAATAAAACACAAAGTAACTGTTGGTGACTTGAGCGTCTATACGTAAAGACTACGAGTAAAAAACTTCTCTCCTGACTATTGCCTACGTGGACGATAGTTTAATTATTTCACGTCAGAAAAGTTTCATCTTGGAAATTCTGGATCGTTTCCACATATTAGACAATAAGCCTGTGACCACGCCAATCGAAGCTGGACTGAAGCTCTCAAAGTCGTCAACAAGATCAAAGGATGACGATCAGAAACTTTTCTTCGGAGAGCTGGTGGGTGCTCTCATGTACAGCTGCGGAATCATAAAGCGGGACAGGTCGTATAGCAAAATTTTGTATTATTTCGATAGTGTTTAGTTTTTTTCTTATTTATACGATAAGATTTTTACTATTTTATATAATTTAATTATATTGTGAACCACAAAGGTTTCTAAGTCAAATTAAGAAGTAACATTTAAACTGACATTATACTGTCCCGCTTTATCATTCCGCAGCTGTACCTGTCGTTGGCGACACGTCCCGACATGTCACACGCTGTCAGAATAATTCCTTCAGCAAGGAATATTGGCAGGCGACGAAGAGGGTGCTGCGTTACCTGAAGGACACTTCTGAGTAACTTCATAGTAATCAGTTTTAGAACCAATCATGACAACCTGATTGTGTTTGTGGATGCCGTTAGGGCGGCATGTATAGACGAACACAGCAGATCGTACACTAGCTTTGTTTTCTCCATATCCTGGGAATCCTGAAAATAGCGGACAGTAGTTTTAGTAACCGAAGCAAAATACGTGGCCCTAAAAGAGGCTACGATTTGGCGAGGAAATGGGAATCAAAAGCATGTCAAGCGTTTTGCTATACAACGACAACCTAGGAGCCCAAAGACTTACTGAAAAAACAATTTTTCACTCTCATACCAAGCACATTCATGTCCGGCATCACTTTATTCGAAACGCCCTCACTTCTGGCGAAATCCGACTTACCGACTAATGGAATGCCTGCAGATGTATTTACGAAAGGTTGTCAAGAGAGAAACACTGGTTATGTTTAAATAGGTGTCAAGAAACTGAAAGTCTAAGATCAAGCCTTCGATGGGGTGTGTTAGAGTTATATTTACCCTAAGCTGCACTATAGACGCCAACTATTTTGTTATAGATTTGTTGACAGTTTACTTATATGTTTATGTAAACTTTATGTATGTGTACCTTCGAATAGTAATAAACTTTATGTGCTTTCTTATAATTCATCGTTTAATCTCGTCCTCCAAGAGTTTAAAGTTGAAATAAATTCAAGTCTCACTAGGAACTCCTAAACTTTACTTATAGTAAGTGCAAAGCGAATATCGACGATTTGAATAGTTAAACCGACCCCGATATAAAACTAGAAAGATCATAAAAGTGCAATACGGTCATTTACGCTAGTTTTCAAATTTTTAAGACCACCGCTTTATTTTGGTTCTTTAATATTTTTTTATAAACTTCCTAGCAATGAAAATATAATTGACATTGGAAGGTAGGTAGTACAGAATAAGGAAGAGGTTTTAAATTTAAAAAGTCGCTACAAGAGCCCGCCTTGTATTATTGTAATACTTATTCGACAGACGAAGGATTTATTTGTATTCATTCAAGTTTGTACTTGAAGTAATTTGTACTTTTATCAACGGAATTTATATTTATACTCTTGCAATGCGCTTTTTGAAATAAATTGAAAATGAATTGTGTTTGTCAATCTTTTTTCAGAATGGCTTGGTCTATACCTTAATGACATATCACAAAGCATTATAATTACACTGGATTTAAAAAAAAAATGAACCACCCTGAAGGAGCAGATGCAGAACTTTGAAATTGCGTGAAAATGACAAGCGCAAGCAGACAAACAAATGATTAAATTGTCAATTAAGTCTAGCACTGTTTATTCAAATAAAAATTAATAATGTGTTACATCTCCTCGTACTCTTATACATTCAGCAACCCTTCTGGGCATGCTGGAAATGAGGTGGTCGATTGTCTCTTGAGGGAGCTCATTCCAGGCTACCTGCAGCTGTTGACGCAATTCATCTAGCGTGTTGGGAGAATGAGGTAACTGACGCAGTCTTCTATCCATCATGTCCCAGACATGTGCGATTGGGTTTAAGTCCGGTGATCTTGGCAGCCAAGGTAAAATGTTTACATTGTTTACTGCTAGGAAGTCTAAAGTTACGTGGGCAATATCAGGACGCGCGTTATCATGCTGGAAGACAGGCTCTGGAAGGTTTTGAAGAAATGGAAGAACAACAGGCTCCAGAACTGTATCAATGTAACGCCTCGCGTTTAGTGTGCCCAGAATGATACTAAGGGAGTCTTACCTCCGTAGCATATTGCCCCCCACACCATTACCCCAGGAGTTAAAGCTGTATGGCGACGCAGAGCATACTGTAAATTTTGCCTCTCGCCTCTCGGTCGTCTAATCCGTACACGCCCATAGAACGCCACATCATTCATCACTAAAGATGATTTCTTCCCGTTCATGGTACAATTGCTGCCTGTCTTGACTCCACTGCAGTCTGGTAGTTTTATGTTGTATTGTCATAGGTAGACGAAAATAAGGACGATATGAGCGCAGTCCCACGAACGTATTCGGCGATAAATCGTGCTCATAGAGACTCTTCGACCAACTGCTCTTACCCAATTAATTCCAACAGCTGGTGATTGCTTTAAAGGGTCCTGAATTGCACTTCGTCTTAAGAAGCGATCTTCCCGTTCTTGTGTTGCTCTGGGACGTCCACTACCTTCACAACGAGCTTCTAGGTGTTCTTCCTGCCAATCTCTCCAAGTTCGTCTTACAGTGGCGTACGGTCGAGTTACTCGTCTACCAAATTCCCGAAAGCTTAAGCTAGCTTCGCACATCCCGATAATTTGCCCTCTTTCAAAGGGTATAAGTTCGTGAAAATTTACACGTTTTCGCACTCGTGGCATTGTTAGAGGCACAAAACAAAACAAAAAGACTTGTCAGATGATAACTAAGAGATAACTTTTTTGAGAAGTGACAAATGGCCATCATTATTTAATCATGCTTTTCTCTCCATGCACTTCCTATTTCCATGCAATTTTAAAGTTCTACGTTTACTCTTTCAGGGTGGTTCATTTTTTTTTGAAACGCAGAATATAATAATTATTATAAATAAATTTTGAGAGGTCATTACATCTGCTGTTCTCCAAGAATCATATTTAGGTACAAACTTTTACTTGTTAAAAGTAATATTCTCCTTGTTGTTGTGGTCAGGTAATTTAAAAATATAGAAGTTTTGTGATATACCTTGCTACAGTATTTTATTAACGATGTTACAACTTTAAATTGCATGACTGCTGTTTCGTCCTATATTGGATATTTTCAAGTGCGTTCTAGATTAAAAGATAACGTGGACCGAGAGGCGCCATTTCGTCAAACTATTTGACAAAATGGCGCCACTTAGCCGATTTGGTTGTGGTGAGTGATCATATCTTCTATTATTTCTTGACTTATGCAGTTCTTTCTTTAGATAATTTTACTTTTTTCCTATGGATCTTTTATATCCGCGATGAATTCATTCATAGTTTTCTATCCCGTATTTAGTTTTTGTGCGATTATCTGCTTCATTATGTTTTTGTTGTATATTAGTTTGTGGTTCAAGATTTATTCTCATTTTGTTGCAGTTATTTCAATTTCTGTGCACGTCTTATTAAAAAGTATTAACTTATTATTGAGTTTACCTATTAACTAATTACGCGTTTAAATAAATAATTAGAGAACGCAAGGAAATCAAAAAAGTAGTAGTAATAGTAAAAACGACTTGATAAGTCAGTTGACAAGAAACGCTTCAAAACACTTCCTTGGCAACTGAAAATTATCACCTCGACTTCTGAACTGATTTTAGAACTTGTTCAGTCAGTTATAGTAACAAATTTTGTGATGAGAGCTTTTTGTATATAATTTGTTAAGAACATTAACAAAATTCAAATTAATAGTTTTTTGAAGAAAAATATTAAATTTTTTTCCTTTTACTTTATTACTTGTTTAGTGAGTCTTTTTGGGCTACTTTTTGGATAAAACAAACTTCAATGAGAACTAGATCTGCATATGAAAGACAAACATAGTATATGAATATATGTATACACCTAAATATACAGAATAATTCCCATGATCATTATACATGTTCTTTACTACAATTCATTCTTTAGCTTTTTATTTTATGCGCATCTGCATTTGCAAATTTTATTTAATTTTATTTAAATATCGTCATTCTTATTGATCTCTTAGTATAATAATTATTTGTAAAAGAATCACTGGTACACCGTATTTACAAAGCGTTGCATTATGTTTCAAAAGCAGGGTCGTAATATGGTAAATTAGGGTAAATTTTAATTAATTCTAATTTAAATAATAGAATTTTTCCGGAAATCTGTGACTCTGATTCAGGTTTTATTTTGTCGGGTTTATTAAGAATTTCCCTGTAAATTTCAATTAGTCTTTCATTTCCATTCATTTGTACATACATTTGTTTAACGACATACATTTTGAACAATGAGAATTTTGAAATAGCACATACATATATTATAACTTGTGCAGAAACATAAAACACTCTGCAAAACTCAACCACGATGAATTAACGAATTACTTTAAAATCCGTTAATAACACCGAAATTTAAAGCAACACAATTTTCAAAGCTATAAACAAATAATGCACCTCCATTACATTGCAGTTCCAATTACAAATACTCGTATACAACAAAGCGTAATCCTAATCAGTTTGTGGTTTTTAGAGTTTTTTGTCGAGTAAAGTTGCTTGCACACGAAGCACCTATTATTGCAAAAGGGTATTTACGTCTACAGGATTAATGGAAGATTCGATGCAGCTATTTTAAATGTGAATGTGAAATTGCGTTGAATAATCAACTACTGATAGCGGAAAATAACGGCTCAACCGAGCTTACGTGTTATTAAGAGCGAGGCTAGCTAGTCATTCGAGCAATCGTAACTCACGGTATCACGCGATGAAGAGTCACAAAAAAAGTTAGCTAAAAAGGAAATATCCATTTTCGTGTGAGGAAAAATTTACTTATTAGGACTGCAATCAAACTAGTATTCTCACAAAGCTACATGTTTATTTTAAAAATATTTTAACGTCATTCTTACAACTCCTTATTATAGATAATTTTTTGGCTTATTCGCTATTGAACACCTCTGTGCTCTTATTCAGTATTCTTATTCAGTATTGGAGATTTAAGCGTCTTCTAAATCCTCGGAATTTATCTAAGGTTATTAGAAGCACTCAAGAATCATTTCAATTTGCCCATTCCATTACATTATAATTAAGAATATTACAGCAGCAATAAGTTAGGAAACTATTTAAAATTAATGAATTTAAAGTAGATGAAGTGAACAAATAAAAATAAACGAATTGTCGGCTTTACTGCAGAGAGACCCCAGTGGAAACATTTGTTTTTCGAATTCTAGCTTTGTTTTCTAAATAAGCTATTACAAATCGGTCGATAATTGCGATCGCTCTCGTAAATATTTACCTGGAAAGCTACAATTGACAATGATCTTTCCAAGCTAGAACTGTTGAAGTAGTGAATAGTTTTTCGTTTTGTTTTGATCGATTGTTCTTTACTGATTTTAATGACGATATAAATTCCAATTACATGAAATGCACCGGCAATAATTCCTCGAGTATCAGGAGGAAATAATTTTCTGTGCGTTTAAAGTTGTCTTTGACATGAATTTATGATGGCCGGAGTTGAGTGCGAGCGCTAGTTATTGCTGTATTTTCGCTTCAGTAGTTTTATTCGAGATTACTTGAAAAATGTTATATGACATTTCTGATGTTAGTCTACAACATGTAGTACTTATATTTTTCTTTGTTTCGGTAAATTATAACGGCGATCAATTTCATTATTTACAATGGGTAGAAATATAACAAAAATATAATTGTAAAAAAAAAATTATTGTAAATTATTTGCAAAGAATTCATTTTTAAACCAGGATTTTAAACTGAAACTATTTCCGGTTCAGACTCTCGACTTTAAATGTATATTATAGTATGTATAAAATGCAATTCACATGTAAGTATACTGAAAGCTTGAAGTGTGTTAATGAAAAAAAAATGTAATAAAGTTTAGTTTAAAGCAGCAATACAATCGATTTAATCTGATTCCCCGTAGTACATTTTCACTAATCTTCCGCCTAGGAATTTCAAGATTAAACTTATTCAGTTCCCCGGCAAAACAACTTTTAGTTCGCCGTTACTAATTTCACGTTATCGGCGTTGAACTTCAGTTAAACTATGTTATTCGTATCTTCTCACGTTTCGCGATTTCCTATTTCGGTTTCGTATATTAAAAGCGAACGCCAACGTCTGATACCCGATGTGAGAGAACTTTCCGAGACTTTAACACACTTTCATTTGTTTTCGTTATCCTCCCTATCTGATTCTAATTCAAGTAGTATTTCTTTTTCGTATATTTATAACGCAGTATAAGGAGAATTGCCGTCATTGGCGTCAGCTGTTAATTTACTGCTCTCTGTTGTACTTTATACTGGGGATAATAAATTATCTCCGAACACTTTTTCAGAATTATTGTCGTCGCAGGAAATATATTGCACCCTCTTTATAAGAAAGAGTCCTTTAAGTTAGTAAATAAATACTTTCATTTTCTGACTCTCTGAAGTAACTTAATAACAGTCGTGATCACGCTGCTTAGTAACATTCTTTATTTTCAATAAAATATGCTGACAGTTCTTGTAACCCCTTTGGAAAAAATATTTTTAATGATTTGTAAATCAGACCATCACATTACATCTTCATCACTTTAAAAGCGCTGTTTAAGATAAGGAATTAAGCTAATCAAAGAGAGCTTGATCTAGAATAAAGAATGGGGTTGTTCATCTTCCCTAGCACGGTCATTGACGGACAATTTAAAGCAAGATTTAAAACATAAATGGCTTTAAATTCCAGGCAGCGAATTGTAATCTCACAGAATGTCCTGAATTAGTTCAATTTACAACTATTTACCTAGGTAAATAAACTTGAATCATAACTGAGAACTAAATCTATTAGTGCTATGGTTTCCAAGTACACTTACGCCTAGGGAACCAACCCCTTCCGGTGAAAACTAATACCTCTTGGATTAAGTGCTTCCTTGGGGTCTGCTTTGAGAGTAAATGTTTACAGTAATATACAATTTAATGTTATATGTATAATGTTAAATGTAATTAGATTATTAATTGCATATAGCGAAACTAAAAATCTTTTATTGCGATTATTCTTTGTTCATATTCGGTTTCTTTAGTTGTATTATTTGTACAAGAAATGTTATTTTTTATTTACAGTAGGTACTCGAAAGTAATGTTTCCATAGAACCATTCATTCATATTTTCGAATTCCTGCTGCGTTCTGTATTTTGAAGTATTGTATTTTATCAGATTGCAATAACTCTGGCGATGTTTTGCAATCAGAAAACAGCTTTTAAATCCATTTAGAACTTTATTTCCGGAAACGAGTTGTCACTTACTTATAATTTATTTCTTCCATAGTTTGCACTCGAAATAAATTGCTTTTTAATAACATTACGGACGGCGCAAAGTATTTCTTAACACTAATTAATTCTTCTTCATTATTATTCAATGTCTTATGCAACATTTAATAGCTACTGTCCTAAGAAAATGAAAAATGGCGGGTGGTTTTATTTGTCGCGGAAATGAATTGAAATCTCATTACTATGAACGGTGGAGCAAATCCTGCTTTCAACATTTGTAAGAGGAGGAATTGACGACGGCTTGCAAAGTACATAGCTCTAAAGTGGTGAGGATTATTATGCAAGGGATTACCACCGTCCAAGGTGAATATTACTTGCATTCGTAAGTAACTGTTTTGCATAACAATTTTCGTAATTCATAAAATTTTAGCTTAATAAAAAGTATAATACAAATTGTCATTGGACATATTTTAGATTTTACATTGAATTGTATTATTTCGTAAAGCATTAAAAAAAGTAATAAATTGGAGTACCAACAAATTATTTATTGAAGTAGAAACGTAATTAATTAAAAAATCCAAATAGAAACCCTATTTAGATACTTCCAATTAACGTCATTCACGTTTAAAGTTCAGTTCATTTCACTGCTGGAAATTATTAATAGTCGGTCCGACAGTTGTCAATACGAATGTGGAAGTCATAAAACACACTGAAATGGAATTGTTCGTAATTAGTTCTGGTTAGCTGTGACTTTTGGTTTTCAAGTCAACGCAAAGTTGGAAATGAGAAAATCGGTGACGTACTCATCTGCAATGGAATTTATCGTATAAGCTACATTACACAAACATGTGTTGTCTAACAGCAATCAATTACTGTTTGTGATAGCTCCGATAGAGAGATTGTTGAAACACTTTTTATTACATCGACTGCTTTAGTGATTACGTTCCGGTACTGGTTAACATAATGTTATAAATTAGCTTATTGTATGTCATGATGTTATTACAATTCAATTAACAATACGATGGCGAATGAATCCTTATTGATAATTTATATTTAATTTTTGCATCGAAAAAATTTGCTTAAATGCCTTCATCATTATACGGCATAATAACTCGAAATAGTACTTAAATTACTTGCCAAACAAAAGCTTTAATTATTATACAGTAAATACGATGAGATTTCGAAACCAAAAAAAGTAATACAATGAAACTGAATGGTGTTAATCCTAAACAATGGGCCTTGTTTTTTCTTCCATTTTCGTTAGATAGTGATTTTAATATTCAGCGTTTTCAACGAATATACGCTTACATGTTGTGATAAAGATCGAAAAAAAAAAAAGCCTGAGCTTTTATGTGATTGCAAAACGCACAGAAGAAATGTATCAATGCTCGTTTCAATTTCTGCTCTAAAGTAAATGAAAGCGGTAGTAATTAGAGAAGATAATTGTAAATTAATAAGGAACCTTGTGCTTAAAACTTAATTCTGGGCTTTCGCGCTTTTGCGTTGCGTGAAAATTATTTATTATAAAATGCGCGCGCGCTTTAAAGCTCGAATTTAAGGGGATTAAATTCGTGTTCGTCTCTAGTACGCACGCTTTGTCCTTTATGGTACATAAATTATGTAAGAAATGACGTGAATCTTTATTGATAAAAGCCAACTAGGTAACTTAATCTTGGCGGAGTTAATGTATTACCCCATAAATAATTCTTTTCAATCTAAAAACATGAATGGGAACTTGTGATCTTGCAGCAGCAGTAAATTTTTTCCCAGGCAATATTACGTGAACGATATTGAGATAATAAATTATACTAAGCAAATGCATGTTATTTATTTTCACATATGCTTTTAACGACAACTTCAATCAAAGCTTTTCTGTTTTTACGAGGGGATGTTCAACCAATCAGACTTTTTAAATTTGATAAAAAAGAAACTTCAGCTTTATTTATCTACATAATCTCCTTCTCACTCGATACGTTCTCCAATTTTTTGCTTTTTTTGAACATTTTTAATATTGATTTCGTTCACAGCAGAAGATAAGCTCAAGGCACGTCAGTTACACGTTCGTTTTCATTAGTTTTGAAAGTTTTTCGCCGATGTGTAACTTCGATAGACATGTTTCACTAAACTCTACAGGAAGTCTGCTTAAAATTTCAGACGGTTCTGTGATAACTCTTCGTGTAACTGAAATTAAAACAGCAACATGTTTGGCATTAAACTATTTCACTAAACAAGGAAGATATTTTGATCCTGTTAATTTTTATCCATTAAAATTTATATAAAATTAGAATTTTAAGAAGATATTTTATAATAAACACCTTTCGTGTGACAATAACGTGAAAAACACGTTCGCAAGCTCATAAATATATTTGCAGACCATCTTTCGCTAATCACGCCCTAATCGATCGATTTATTTAGACAACAAAATCTAATTTAACTTTTTGTCGTTAATTACATTTTGCTACTTCTTTTATATTATTATTAAAAAAAAGGTCTTAATGAATGAATTTACTGTAAAAATAGTATACCCGAGCAACCTCTTAGCATGACATAGAAAGTATTTTATAACCTCAGCGGACTTGTTATCGATTATCGTCGGAGAAAGAGAGGAGAGAATGCAATAAAGAAAAAGTCTTTAACTCGAACTGCGGACATGAAAAACAGAAACGCCGCGGATAAGATTAAGTGTGAGGAATAATATTTATACAGATAAATGAAACTAAGGAATCCATTTGTCATTTTAGGTATATAGCGGGCAGCGGCGAATCAAAGATTTGATCAGCCGGCACTCATTTTTATACGCGGGATTTATATTCTTTGTACAAAGTTTCCTGTTGGGATCAGAATACTTAGCGGAACTTGAGGTAATAAATTAGATTTCGAAAAGTAATTATATCGCAGGCCTCATAAGATTAATTGACCTAAAAATTATTTCTGAGCTTTTCTCGTGAATATACGCGCCCATAAAACTGACGAAATGCAGTTTCTATCGAAACTTACATTTTTTTCGAGGTCCACGGGTAAAAACTCTGCATTATAAAAGAATTACAAATGAATCCCCTGGATATTCTTGTCTGTAAATTTAGTTACGTAAACGTGAGTACGTAACCCTGGAGATACGTGGTAAATTACTATTCCTCGTGCGAAAGTCTCTTTTTAGCTTCAAGGAACACTTCATGTCTTATCACATGAAATATTTGCAGTAACATGTCGACAAAACCACGTTTAGAGCGCACATAAAATACACACTTTTATTGAAAATTGTGTGCTCTTTCTTGCAGTATTGGATTTTATTTTTCATTTACGATTTTAATAACAATTAAAATCATAAAAGAAAAAATACATAAATATACAACAAATATAAAAATAAATAAAGCGATTCAAAAGGTATACCAGTACTTTCTAGTATACATAGCTTTTCATTCATTAAAAATTGTTGCAACATATTTCTTTTAAACCACTCAGGATATCGATGTTTCACTGTATTGGTTGACATTCTCGAAAAAGCTGTTAATCACTGCAGTGAAACGCCTTTTAGGTTGCTTCAGCAGAGGCGTTCAGAAGAATATAATACAAATATGTGGACATGATTCTTCAATTGACCGCCAAATAATAATCCGTACAAGAACAGAAATCACAGTTTATAGTTAAACTGGTAAAAAATATATAGTGTTTTTTAGTTCTCGAAAAATAATTAATCAAAAATTTTACCCAAATACACGATACTTCATTGGTTAAAAACCAGCAGCTAAAGGAATGAAAATAAATACAGTCATAAATGTTTATCGTTTTATGGCTGTTGCGGCGAGAAATCGAGCGAACTTGACCTTCAACGGAATTCAATGTAACAAGCTGAAAGCTTTAAAACATTTGCGACAATATTGATGGAGGCTTGCAAATGCAAAGCACCTGTAGTAAATTATTTAGCACAAATTTCATAAAATGAGGATAACAGAGGTTTGCAATTTGATCACCAAGTTTATTCCCACTAGCACTACAAACTTTGTTTCTCGTTAAGTTTGCCCGTTTGCGTCCGAAAAAATTATTTGTTTGTCTCAAATAGACTGTTAGTTTTTGCAAAAATAAATAAATTTCATCCGCTTTTAAATAAGATTAATAAATGTTCAACAACAAACGGATGGCTTTACAATTATGGCCACAGATGTTTATAATTTGTGATTTTATGGTACCTATGCCCAAAAAAACTCCATCCCTAAGCATCGTTTAGTGGCCTTGTTCTTCTGAAGTTTAGTAGTTACCTACAAACAGACGGAAGTGTACATTGGCAGAACACAAAATTAATCGCTTTTCGATATCAGAAAAAATTGATATGGTTTTGTTGTACGACGAAGCATTAGGAAATGCACGTCGCGCTCGTCGTTTATGGATTGAAAAATTTCCTTTACGACAAGTACTGCATAAGAGCACTTTTGTTTCGGTGGTGCAGCATTTGCGTGATCACGGACATTTTCGTCCTGCAAATAATCGTGGCCCAAAGACAACTCCACAAGTGTTGGATGCTGAGATAAATATTTTAAATATTGTCGACGAAGAACCCAGCATCAGTACTAGAAGATTGGCAAACAGGGCTGGAGTTTCCCAATCGACGGCTTGGAGAATTCTCCGTCAACAGGAATTGCATCCATACCGTATACAAAAAGTACAAACATTACAGCTGGGAGATGCAAATCATCGTGTTAGGTTTATCAGTGGATATTAAATAAAGTTGACCAAAACAACGAATTTTTAAACGTTCACCGATGAAGCTCATTTTACTCGGGACGGTGTTCGAAACTCTCATTACACACACGTATGAAGTGACGAAAATCCACACGCTACAGCAGAATTCCATCATCAGCAGCAATTTTAGGCAAATATTTGGGCTGGTATTGTTGCTAATTGCTGATCGGTCCTTACACTTTAGCGCATTTGAATGCCATAAATTATTTAGAATTTTTAAATAGTGATCTTGAGCTACTATTACATGATGTGTCATTAACTGTACGACGCGATATGTGTTATTTACACAATGAAGCACCCCCTCATGCAGCTCGTGTTGTGAGAGAGTGGTTAAACACTAATTACTATAATAGGTGGATTGGACACTATAGTCCAGTACTTTAGCCCCCGCAGTCTCCAGACTTAAATCCCTGTGATTTTTTTTGTGGGAGTGAATGAAACAGCTTATCTAATCTATCCCAGTGCATACTGTACATGAGTTGCATAAACGCATCGAACATGCTGCTGAAGTGATTCGAAATACACCTGATGTTTCCGAACGTGTAAGGGAAAACTTGAGAAAACGGACTATAGCTTCTATTGATAACAGTGGTCTTCAGTTTGAGCATCTGCTTTGACAAGTAAAACCGGAATTTTTTAATTATTTATCACAATTATTTTTTATTTATTTTATAGTACGACAACCACAATTTAATGCATAAAACACTCAGCATTACGAGTGTCATGCAGAGTGTTTCATGCTTTAAATTATTACGGGGGTACTGTTTTTTGTTGAAACTGATTTAAATGTCCCAGCGAAGTGACGTTCGCTGGTCATCGTCTTCGTACTAATAAATTAATAAATGTTCGGATGAATTTAAACGTTTAAGGCAGGTCGTTACAACGGTATTCCCTCTATTATATAAATTTCACGGTTAAATTTTATAGTTTTATTGCTGTGGGTAATAAACACAATAAAACGTTCGAGAACACGATATCATAAAACTTACGATTGCGACGAACTCCATACACATTGGCGTAACGTGCTTTTTGGGGTCATTTTTAATTATGTAATTATAAATTTTCCCAAAGAATTTTTTTAACATTTTGTTCGTAACGTATGATTTAATTTCTTACGCAGGTTTTTTGGCAGTTTATTCAAGAATCATCCTGTATACTTACAAATTCTGCTAACTAAATAAAACTGTCCTAGAAAAATTGAGTGAAAGGCTCTCTGACATTTTTATAGTTCATAAAGCTATTTTATTTTTATTTTATGAAATGCTTTACTTTTTGAACTATAAAAAGTAGCATGTTCTTTAAAACCTAAATTAAAACGATATAATCACAATGACATAAATACATTATCATGTTCAACTCAATTTCAAACGAAGGCATTGCGATGCAGTGCTACGTTATTTACCTTTTCCAAAAGCAAGTAAGGTTCTCTTAAAACCTTTTTATTTTTGCAATTAAT
Organism: Serrognathus titanus; assembly: GCA_039766575.1. Lineage (NCBI taxonomy): Eukaryota > Metazoa > Arthropoda > Insecta > Coleoptera > Lucanidae > Serrognathus > Serrognathus titanus. The sequence continues at coordinate 67,791,190 of CM077911.1, forward strand.
GGAACTTTAAGTTTGGAAAATTAAATAAAATACACAGTGAGATATTTTTTACACACAACGTATAAATCATCACTACTCATTTATTGTTACTTTTCTTTTACATTCTTCATTTGTATTCTACCACAAAAGCTAGTAGATTAAAGAAGATCATCATTTTCACAGGGACTCAATGAGACACTTTCTTAATCTTTTTATCAAATTTTAGTTAAACCATAAAAGACCCTAGTTCTAGTTCCTTTATACGTCTCTGCATTGAGTTTTAGGTAGCCAGAAATTTCTCTCAACGCCATTTTTATAAGGAATGTATTTTGGTCGTGTAGATACATAATTTTGGATTTGAAGAAATTTTCTATTCTTCTTTCTCCTCCTCATTTATAGAAAATAAATTTGGCAATAAATTCTTAAAGTGTTCAAATGTATGAATTTTAGAAATTTGATATAGTATAAAGGAAAATCAATATAATTTCAGTATAGTCACTATGACGAAATGTCTGCTAATAATAATACTTAGAACATCAAAAAATTAACAGGCAAATAATTCAAAATACAAGAATGAAAGTACAAACAATACAATCAAAATTAATTCGAAGATAGAACAAACGGCATTTAAAGTGTTTGTTAATTTCTGAATTCTAAGCGAATATCATTAAATCTGTTAATTCCTCTCATAATCCAAAATTTGACACACCTCAGTTTTTATTACTATGAAACAAAACCAAAAACACTCGCCGAAATAATTTTATCTTTCCTACCAAATAGAAATTATGGAGAACATTAATTGATTTTTTTTCATGAAAACCAAATTTTAGAAAAATCGCGACAAAAATTAAACACCCAGAGAAAAGAAGGAAACTCTAACGAGACTGACTTCTCTTTAAGATTGCAGTATTTAAATAATCTATTTGGCATCTCTAAGAGGGACAAAATGACATCACTCATAACAGTAAAAAAATCCATCCCCTGCATACTTCAGAACGAAATAGATACTAATAGATGTTATACCAATAGATGTTATGCAATTATCCATTATGCTAGGTTGGTAGAATTGATATTGTAACTAACAGGTTACCTTATTTCCATTTGTATCTGAAGTTTGATTATTTCGCCTCACTTAAGGTACAACGAAATAAGCATGGTGAATTTTTAATCTGTTTCCTAAAAATGAACCGATTTACCAAAAACGGAATCAATTTTGTAGTCCTGTCGACCGTTTAATGTAAAAATCTGGTTAGTATGTTTAATAGATTTTATCACATGGTATGACGTAAGTAGTGACTTTCCCATCGTCGCTGAGATATTACAATTCAGCTCTACAAATCTTGTCATTAAATTTATTATTATTATTAAATATGCGGAATTTAAAGGAGAAAATCGTTATTTTCTGGTGTTAAGATTATTTAGTAGCTAAAATTCACACGATAAAAAGTATCGTTGACATCTTGATTAATGGCCGAAATATAACAATTCTAGGATTTTGGCAATTTTGAAAAACGGTATTTTCCAACCAAGCTATTTCTGTCAGAGACTAAACAGATCAAATCAAAAATAAAAATTTTTCCCAATTGATGCCGATTTTTTGGTGATCACCGCATATCTGGTCAGCACTGCAAGCGTTAAAGGCTCATGGCTTCGTTAAGTCTTCCTAGCCAAAGCTTTGGTTCTCGTCCATAACACCTAAAAAACTTACTTTCTCCGTAACTGCTTCCAATCACTACTTCTTCGGACGGCCATTTTTCCTTGTGCTTCCTTCATCTCATAAGAAGAGTAATTTTCGCACTTATGTATTTTGAAATACGAGTTGTCCCAAATACGATATGTCCCAACAATTTTGGATTTCATATATTTCCATTAATTCTAGATTTGTTCTTCTCCGTGCTTGCTTCTGATTATTTTTTTTACCAAAAGTATTTTCCTTTCTCATATCTTCCATTTCCTTTCAATGATTTTACATTGTCCTCAATTCGGATCCTTAAACTGATGCTCGAAAATCTGTCTTGCAAACTCCAATTTTTGTTCTTGTAATTAACTAACTACTACTCATTATTAGTACTCAGAGATGGTTAAAGCAGGCAACTCTTTCGAAAGTATACCCTTTGTAATACTAGGAATTTACTTTGCCCTTATTTTTCCTCTGCTTTATTTTCAATTTTAGCACCATATATTTATTTGGATTGATTTTTTTTAAAATTTTGAATACTTAACGTTTTGTTCCAATTCTAACTTCGAAAATACCCTTGGTTTTTAATTGCTTGTTATCAATGCTATATCATCAGCAAAGGATATGATTTATGACAATAAATTATACTCTGGGTTGAGATTTGTCTTTCCCTTATAATAATTATCATGTTGAACAGTGGAGTGGATAATGGGTTTGCTTGTATTAGAGTTCCCTGACAACGCTCTCTTCTCTAAGGTCGTAATTTTTACAAAGTTTATTAAACTTCTTGGCACATTTTTCAATTCTTGTTTTATAGAATTTTAATATTCACTTATGATTCTTTTTGTGCAAATGAATACTCGACTTTTTTTTTGTAATGTAATGTAACTTTCCGGATACGCTAGAGCAAATCTAATAGTTATTTGATACATTTTCCAGTCCCAATTTAGTTACACACAGAACGAGGTTCGTCGGTCGTCCTGCTTGATTCTTGAAGCATAACGTATTTATCTCGTTTGTCTCTATTTAGCTCAACTACGCAGGAGAATGAATTGCTCTGAAATGCAGTTTCGAATATCCGCCAGATCGTCGATGCAAGCCACGTTCCGAGCAATTTATCTTTTCAGGATTTATTTTCGAAATAACACAAACGTCTTAAACTTCCTCGGTTGCAGTACCATTGATATTTGTCTAGTATAGAAAAATCTATAGCGCATTTATTTTCAAAAAAAAACATCGTTTCTGAAATTCAATGCTACTTTAATGTACGAAAATATTTGTTGCACTTCAATGATTGCTTCTGTGTTATGAAAAGGAATTTATTAATCAGTGCTCCAAATGTAACACTGACAGTGATTAATTGGAAATTTCTACGGGGCAAATCAATAAATCAAATCCCCCTCCCAACAATTAAATAATATTTTCGTTTATCCGTAACGACATGTGTTGTCCGATACATTCACAATAGAAACTTGAACTTATTCACGTCGCTCCAACAATAAATTTTCTTCCTATCCAGTTATAAATTTGGGTGGCCCAAATGAAAAATGCCTTTGCGATTCCTACTAAGCAATCGAGTTTTTGCAGACGACTTGAATAATAATAAGGGTTGCCAGGAAATAGTTTCCTACATCTAAATGTTTTTTTTTTCATTTTTTTACTGCTTGTTATTTATAACTCGATGACGTAAATAATTTTCGGGAAAAAAGAAGGATTTCAATTGAAACTCGTGCATGTGAAAAACTGTAACATTATTTCTACATCATTCTGATATATTTTGAGCCAACAGTCGACTGGCTTTCCTATAAAGCAGGTAACAAACGCGATTTTGTTTTATTGATTTATTCGCAACTTCTATAAGCTCCATTGAGTGTGGATGCAATAAATTTCTGTGCGTGACTTTAATCTGCTCCTCCACAAAGGAACACTTGGAAGATTTTATGGCATTGCGAAACGTAAAGACGAAAACGCGAGTGTTTCGCACAAATAACATTAATCGTATCTGCTCCTGCTGCTATAAAATCTTACAGGTGAGTAACGTCAACTGTGATATACGTTTACAGGGTGTAACATTAGCTTTCACTCAAAAAATAGATTGAATAACCTTCGTGAAAGTCAACATGTATTAAAAAACAAAGTATTTTGCATTACTTAATCTAGTATAACATTAATAAATTTGATAAAGCAAATAAGTTCACAAATTTCAATTTATTTATTTAAATAAATACTTTGCTCGCGCTTTAGTAGACATACTGTGCTGGTTGTAAACCACTTTCTTATGGAGAATTAACAGTTTTATTAAAGAGGGGCAGTTTGATAGAAATAATAAATGAATCATAAAATTTGCCCTTGTTTAATAAAAACTGTTCCCTTATTTAATAGAAACTGTCCCCGTTTAATAAAAACTGCTTCGCGGCTACTTCAACACCGAGTGTCTACCAGAGTGACGATAGGCAGCCATATATGCATATTTGGTACATGATGTTAATTATCCATAAGAAAGTGGCATGAAACTGGCCTAGTATATTACCTGCTCGATTTTAAATTATTTAATTTCTACGAAAGAGAAGATTTTTGAAAGCATAAATATAAAATTAATAAATTTAAAGAGCTTGAAATCATTAAATTAAATTGAAGCCATCAGTTTCAGCCGAGGCATTAACCTATCTGGCCGTAACCAAAAACTGAGCCGTAAATTAAACAGAGCCCACAACTTACTTAGAACTTCTCTCGGTTTGCATTGAAATGATATTCATTAGAGTGACCTTAATTTCTGTTAAAAATTGCCGACTCGTGGTTTTAATTGCTGTATTCTTACTAATTTGTAAATCAGATGGCGTAGGAAATCGATTAGACTAGTAAAGTTTTAAATTTTATTTTTCATAAGTATTTAATCAATGATACATTAATCCACAGTCACGGGCTCCGTTCTTTTCATTATGCCTTATTGCCTTCCAATCGTAAGCTATAACTATTAGAATTTTCGGTCCTTCTTGTTCAACTTATTGTTTTCCTCGTTTTTTTTTTTCTCTTCCAATTGGTTTTCTCATTAGATGGCCAAAATTTTATAGATTGGCCCTTCTCTCTTTTTAAGAAACTTTAAATTTAAAGCTACTTTAAAATGTAAACACGTGTTTGTTTTTTTATTCTTAAAGTGACTTCAAATTAGTCTCCTTTAAACCTATTATGAAAACGGTCTTTAATCTATTTTGTTTAATTTATATTATACATATTACTGTGTTGTTATTTTCTTACGTGTCCGTGAGCCCCTTTTTCTTGTTTGTCAATTATTGTCTTTATGTATGTGGGTACGGGTACTACTTTCTTTTAGTCTTTCTTTCAGCGATTTTTTGGATCGCTCGGAATTACCCACGTTTCGTATTATGCCCCCATGGCAGATACATACAATGACGAACACAGAAAAATAAAAGGGGGGAGATGTCAGTGTCAAATGTGTATGCATCAGTGCGTGTAAGAAAAAAAATAAAGGAAAGGGTTACCCCAAAAGGTTGTTGTCCGTCCAAAGCGGACACGTGGTACCACAAGTCGGCCAAATCACCTCGCCTGTTACAAGGTTCAGTGGGCCTCTTGCCCTACCACATGTATACTAAATCAAAAAGGGGACGCTCAGTATCGCCAATCACGCATGTTCCTCGACTCTTTCACAAGACAGAGGCGCCCTTCGACGATACCTAAACGTCTCCCGTCGTCCGGTGTTTATAAAAATGTTTTTGTTTGTGTCGTCACGTATGCCCTACCTGGAAGCGTCCTCCATGTTGTTAGTAGACACAGGGTATTCAGGATTCAGTGAATATTCTCCGGTTCTTATTAATAAAAGACGTTGTATTTGATTGACCTTTTATTTTCTTGTTCTTAACGAAGTGTTATCCGCAGAAGTCGAGGAACAAGTAGTCTCGAAATCGGCGGAACGCTCGCCTTTTATAGAGCTTCGTTCTGTTTATATTTTCGTTGTTATGGTTACGGAAAAATCTGAATTCTGATCTAGTTACATACTAGATTTGAGGTGGTAACTAAACTTCGGGTTTTGACAATTAACGTCACTGCCTTAGATATGATGACATTTCAAAGAAATCAAATCAAAAATCGAACTAAAATGGAACAAACTTAATTCTAAACAACAGGTAAGTATCTTCAATACATTATTTTCTAATGAATCTGACCTCTCACGCCTTACTTATCTTAAAAATTCATAACGTATTACTAATTGTCAAACCTAACCTATCATAGCGTCCTGCATTCTTATAATCTACACTTTGTCTCTTTTTTAGCTTTGAAACTTCCGTACAAGTGTTCATTGCACCATGCTTCGTAATCTATTAGGAAGTCCGGAACCTTATCCCAGCGAAGGCAAAATCGTCGGCCATCTTCCAAGTAGACTAGCCTTCTCTTATTTTTGTTGGGCTTTTTCCCGTCCACCGGATAATATGTTGCTGTGAGTTGGCACCCAGAACAAGCCAAATCTCCGCTGCATCCTTTCGACGAAGTCAAAATGTTGGCTAGCCCATTCAAAATATTCTAGCACCTTCGAGCTCCCCTCTGGAATGGTTATTCGATTTATCATGCTGCAACTATGCTTTCTATAACTGCTGCGTGTCCCATTTCGTTTTGTATTTGTCCTCTAGTCTGTTTGTTTTAGATGCATGTCGTCCTGCCGAAACGTCTCGTCACTTTTGCGCCTACTTCGTCAAGTTGTTTCGAAAGCTATTGTTGAATATCTGCTGGACCGTGGCGCTTGTATATGTTTTAAGTAGTAACTTACAATCAAACGGAAGTGTACATTGGCAGAACGCAAAATGAATGAAGAAAATATGATTTAAATGTCCCAGCGAAGTGACGTTCGCAGATTATCGTCTTCGTGCTAATAACTTAATAAATGCTCGAATGAATTTAAACGTTTAAGGCAGGTCATTACAGCGGCGTTCCCTCTATTAAATAAGTTTCACAGTTAAGTTTTATAGTTTTATTGCTCTGGGTAATAACACAATAAAACGTACGAAAACACGATATCATAGAACTTACGATTGCAACGAACTCCATACACATTGGCGTAACGTGCTTTTTGGGGTCATTTTTAATTAATTATAAATTTTCCCAAAGAATTTTTTTAACATTTTGTTCATAATGTATGAGCTATTTCTTACACAGGTTTTTTTGGCAGTTTCTACAAAAATCACCATGTATACTTACAAATTCTGCTAACTAAATAAAACTGTCCTAGAAGAATTGAGTGAAAGACTCTCTGACATTTTTATAGTTCATAAAGCTATTTTATTTTTATTTTATGAAATGCTTTACTTTTTGAACTATAAAAAATAACATGTTCTTTAAAACCTAAATTAAAACGATATAATCACAATGACATAAATACATTATCATGTTAATTACTGCCATATTAAAAACAATAGAAAAAATAGTAACAACCTATGATTAAAAAAAGAATTATGTGAACTATCTACATGCGATTTGACTAAAGCTTTAGATACTGTGCCACACGAATTACTGCTGCAAAAGTTAAATTATTATGGGATAAGAGGCGTAGCAAATAATTTAATACAATCATACCTCGCAGACAGACAACAACAAGTGCAGTGGAAGGGTAAAGTGTCGAATGCTCGAAAAGTGGATTGTGGAGTCGCTCAAGGATCAGTACTGGGCCCTGTTTTATTCTTAGTTTACATCAACGATCTTCCAAAATATATTAATGCGTGTGAAGTATGCTTATATGCCGATGACACTAACCTTCTAGTAACCAGAAAAACAAAAGATGAACTAAAAACAGCAACTGATGAAGCTATCAAGCAAGCGAGTACATGGTTCAATACAAACAAATTAAAACTAAATGAAAGAAAAACGCAACATCTAACTTTTGCTGGGCCTAAAGAGGAAACGGCATCAATAAAGTTTCTAGGAGTTCATTTGGATCCAAAACTAAACTGGGCAACACATATCACCCATATAAGCAGAAAACTCTCATCCACACTATACTGTTTAAGGAGAATGTACAAACTTTCAACAGAGGAACTTACCAGACAACTTTATTTTGCTCAATTTCATAGCGTAGCAACGTATGGAATACTACTGTGGGGTATAACACCAGAAGCACACAAATTTTTTTACTCCAAAAGAAAGCTGTGAGGATCATCCACGGTCTCCGGCCAACAGACAGCTGTAGAGAAGTTTTCCGAAGAGCGAAGATACTTACTGTTCCGTCTGCATACATACTAGCCAGTGTAAATTTCGTTCACAACAATCAAGATAGTTTTCCAAAAAACGGAGTCCATAAGCTAAACACCAGAAATAAGGATGCGTTTCAAGTACCTTTCCATCGATTGAAACGTACCCAGCAAGGCCAAGACTATTGGGGAACCAAACTCTATAATAAATTACCGATAGAAGTAAAAAATAAATCGCCCAGAGGTTTTGAAAAGGCAGTTAAGAGGATGTTGATCAATCACTGTTGCTACACAATACAAGAATTTTTAAATATTAGTAAATTGCAAATGTAAGCTACTTTAAAGATTCATCATTTTTATTTTCAATTTTTCTTTTGACTTTTCATGTATTTTTGATGAATATTAAATAAATGTTCAACTCAATTTCAAACAAAGGCAATGCAATGCTACGTTCTTTATCTTTTCCAAAAGCGAGTAATGTTCTCTTAAATCGTTTTTATTTTTGCAATTAATGGAATTTTAGGTTTGAAAAATTAAATAAAGTACACAGTGAGATATTGTTTTACACACAACGTATAAATCATCACTACTGATTTATTGTTACTTACGATTGCGACGAACTCCATACACATTGGCGTAACCTGCTTGATGGGTTATTTTCAATTAATTATAAATTTTTCCAAAGAATTTTTTAACATTTTGTTCATAACGTATGATTTAATTCCTTTCACAGTTTTTTTTTGTCGGTTTATTCAAGAATCACTCTGTATATATCTCTATATATTATTCTTGCTTCTAAATAATAAATCTTCCATTCTAACGCAGAAACTGGGAAGCTTTTTTCATGAAAATCTGTTTTATATGACACGAAATTCTGTAGTTGGTACATCTTTTAAATTCCGTAATTTATGTTGACATGATCATAATTGGTATTGCTATGCAAATGTAATCCTTGCTCGGCCTTTAAATAAGAAAATTATTCGCCAAACAAACTTCTGCGCGTTAATAACAAAACGTAGAGCGTAATTCTGCAGAATTTTTCAAATAAATTACATCGAGCGTTTTTATCCCATTGTATAACGTTGCATACAAACTAAAGAATACAAATTGGAGTACGAATGTAACAATAACGCAAACGCAATTGAATAGAAACAAAATTAATCATGGATTCCACATTCGCTATTTTATGTAAGCCGTCGACCCTATTGAAACGTTAATTTGTTTACTTATAAGAATGCGCGCATCAGACTGAGGGTCTATATTAACCCCTTTTAATTTCCGAGCAATTATCGACCTAGAGATTTCCATAACACAATACCCGATTAATTAGATTGGTCTACAATCAATTTAGCATCGACTCCTTATTATCGGTGTTCTCGGCTTCGCGGTAAATTATGTTAGTTTAGGATTTCATAATTTAACAGCAATATGTCCGTCAACGTTCCGTAAATTCTTTGGAAATTAATTTGCTTAAATTAATTAAACACCCCCGCGAGTTTGCCCTACAACATTTTGTACACAACAACTATTTGAATGTAGAATTTAATCTTCACATTAAAATTGTTTACAAAATCTGTTTTTAAATGATTATAATTAAATTATAGCTTATAGCTGTTGCCTAAGGAAAAAAATTAAAAAATAATAACAGATCTACGTGCAATAGTAAGTGCCTTTGTAAATGACTTCTACTTCACTTGCATGATATTTGGTGCTTTCGATGCTTGATGGGTAAAGTTGTTTCTAATTTGCTTATTTTGTTTTTCTTTTCGATATTTATCTTGTGACCCCCCATTAACCTCATAATAAGGGTAGACGAATTCCGAGATATAAAACTACTTCTACGATAGGTTCAATCTATTATAGTCTTGGTTTTAGTTTTGAAATCGATTTGCTTTCACCTTGTCTATTTGTCTCGGCGACTATTCCTAGCTCTTTCGCTCAGAAATTGGATTCAAAGAAAATTTACATGGATATTCGTCGTTTGCTCCGGTGCTTTTCAAACGAACTATGCTTTACTTTATTACTGATTCAATTGTTATGCAAAATGGACTATAGGTTTCCGCGTTTGTTGGCCGACGTTTACATTCAGCGCCGGCTTTTATTAAAAATTTTGCGACCGCGCACGAATAAATATTTCGCAGAAGTTATTACCGAGTTTCAAATCGCTCGATTAAAATTTATTTCACGCGAAAACACGTGCGATAATTAAGTTTGCGGCTCTCTTCGCGCGCAATCACGAAACCTTAATATTTCCCTAAATCGATGTTATTTTATGTTCCAGAATGAAACGGTCATTTGCGGAAAATTGTATGGCCAGATAATTACTCTTCGTGGAACGTTAAGTTACGTAACAAATACATAATACCATTTCTAAATCATTTTAATTTATTTAAAAATGCCAGGTTTTTCCAAAAAAATTAACGAATGTAAATTTAAAAATGTGATTTTATTTTTTATTCAGCCCTTAAAAGAGAGATTGCCTTTTGAAGTTAACTGAAAATGAGTCGTTACTCTATTCATGTGTTTACGTGTTATGTAGATAGTGGGCATTAAATGTTAATCACTATAGTAAAGCGCTTTCGTTAAAGTTTATGTCGTTGTGCTTTCAAAAGTAACACCCAAACGACTTTGAAACCGTGACATTTATTTCAGTGAATACCCGTAACTGTAAATAATAGCGAAGTAGTTTCAGGAAACATAAACTACGCTATTTTCCAAAGTTTATCCCACCTACTTAGGTAGTAAAATGTGTAATTACAAAAAAGAAGAATCAGTTCTGTAAATAGTAAGAATCACCAACGAAATTCTCCCCTAACACTGCGCCTAAAAGAATCAAATCAACTGCTTATCTCTCTCGTCTCATCGCGTATTCTCGACGCTCATTCTTACAGAAACCGCAGTGCGGTCTGTAGTTAATGGTAACCCAACCATAATACGATTTGTACCTTTTACATCATAAAGAGAAAAGGCAATGTTAGATTTTGTGAAAGCTAAGCTAAGTGCAGTTTTATATTTGTGCATTTCAGAAATCAAAGCGATTTCTACAAGTACATCCAATTTTATTATTCCTAACTAGAGCTTTGCTAATAAAGCACTACTTGTTTTGTAAGAGCTTCTTGGGCATCATATTGTTTCGCAATCTAGACTGAAGTTTGGAGTTTCGCTTTCAAATAAATGACTCAACTTTGAAAAGTGGATATTTACACGATAAGAGGATTTATTATGATAAAGTCTATATTTTTATGACGATGAATTATTTTCCAATAAATCCACCGTTCTTGTTTTGCACCAAACATGAAAATACTTTCAATTTCTTTGCCTGAAACAGGCTTGACACGATGTAATTTGTATTGCAGCAAGACGCAATTTCTAACGTACGCATGCCCATCGGCAAATGTGAGTGAATAAATAGTATTCGTTAATTAACCGCAATAAGACCACTCAAGTATAAATATAAATAAATATTTACATTCAGAAATTGGTATCTTTCATTGGAAGTGCCGAAAAGTGGCTTAAATATGAAGCCTCGAGTAAATTGGTGCAATGTTCATTGCAGCGCAAAGCCTGCTTAAAAACATTTATTTAGTAAACATATTTATTCAAATTTTTCGACTTTTACTTCCTATACATATTCATTCTTAAAAACAAAGAGAAAATTTGAAGACACAACTTCTAACTGAATGTTAACTTGAGCGTCATTTTTGCTTAACTTAGATGTTTATATTCTCGGTGTAATTAAAAATTAATTGCGAACTTTAATAACAAAGCAAGGTACACTATGTAATATTTCCTTAATATTAATATACGTGAAGTTGTTATGTTAATAAGAAGCACCCAATGTTCCCATGAAATAAAATTGCTAATGTTAAAAGTATTCTTGCTGTTTATTACATTCCATGCATACTCGAAGCGAAGATTAAATGCTTTTGAAAATGTATTTATAAATTCTAATAACTATATTTAAGAATCTCTTATTTCACTTGCAAGCCTTTTTACCGAATTGAATGTTCCCTCAGGCACAGCTTAAAATGAGCAAACGAAGTAAATACCTTCACGGTGTCTGAAGCACTTTGTTTATATTCATTTTAAGGTCTGTCTCGCTAAGCCGAAATAAAACATAGCAAACGTCGTCTGCATCAAATTACAAAGAAAGAATTATCTACAAAACTAACGAATAAATTCCGTACACAATATTCAAGTTATTTATTAAATAAAACATTCAAAATTCTTTTAAAGATAATGAATCTTTGAGATGAGTTTTTTTTTTAATATTCAATGTATAATTATGAAAATAAATTCGAAATTGTTGAGTAATCGAGTTAGTTAGAACCATTGACGAAGGCTTGGAAAAGCTGTCAAGCTGTTAACATGCAATGAAATGTTTTTAAAATTCGTTCAATGAACAAATTTGTTTGATAAACTAAAACGCTTTCAAAAAAAAATAAAACAAGGACGTATCGCATGTTGCGAATGAGATAAAATTGTATTTTGAACAACGTTTTAAATGGTAGTTTCGGAAATGGAACAGGAAGTAACAAAAGCCACAGAGTTTAATCAGTATCCGTATCTTTCCTAGCACGCCGAAAATATTCGAAAGAGTAGTTTATCTTCCAGACACAGAATACATTCATCATGCTTTGATTTCTACACAAGCGATATTTCGGAAAAATTTATCGCTTTTCTGAAAATAACTGATGATCTTGTGCGACCCATAAACAGCAACAAACAATTATTGATTACCGCAGCTCTTCGAGCAACGCAACCTCACGAAGTCAAAACATTTTAGCGTTCCCCTTCACTTATGCATCTTCAGTACTTTAAAAATGTATGATGTAATTCTGAAAGCTGTCAGCTTCAAATGAAGTTCGCACTTGAATATTTAATTTCTTCTCTTCGTTTCGTTACACATAACTTATGCAATTACCTGAAAAACTTCGCCGATTGTCGCTCTAGGAACAATTATCGTAAAGCATCGCAGTTAAATATCCTACTTCCAACCGAAACTTTAAAAATTTAAAACGGTGTGGATTCAACGTAATGTGCAGGGGCCATGTGTCGAAAGTCCAAACTTTCTTATTATTCCCAGTTGAAACCCATTAAATTTTCCGGTTTTACTCATTGCGGTAGTATAAAGGGATATTCACGTACACGTTCTCGAACATATATGTGGAGTCATAAAATCGAAAAGAGTTTTTTTTAAATTACTAATGTCACAATAAATTAAATTGTTTACAAATTTTTAATACTCGTTGTTTTATTGGATGTCCAAGATGAAAATAATTCAGGCGCGACTGAAAATATGTGTGAGGACCGTTTAGGTCAATTATTCAATTGATCACAATCAATTCAATCATTTTCACGTGCTTTCAGGTCATAAACAAACCGTGTCGCATATCATCCCTTTCTAAATCGTGTCGCTTGCAAAAGAGCAATGCTGCGAACATGCTCGCGAGCGTATATGTTCGTTTAGATGTCACATTTAAAACTGGCTTAAAAATTTTGCACTTATTATATTAGCGTGTTGTTAGTTTTAGTTTCTCACGATCTAAACACGAAATAAGAAGTTTTCTTCTGCTAAATCCTAAAGTTTAGTAATTACTGTTCAGTGTTTAATTAAGACGGTAACAGACAAAGGAATAATAAAAGTGAAAAGTTTAGTTTGATTTCGCGTGCACAGACTAATTTATTTCGCTAATACCCCCGACCGGAACACAGAAATAATGCATTAGTCGTGACAAAGGGGCATCAAAACATATAAACGTAGGAATTGAATCGGAATCAGAAAATGAAATATGGCATATGAGCCGGAAGTTTCCTTTACAGGCGGACCTGCATTTCAATTAACGACCGTAAATGATAATTTATCATTTAAGCGTTTGCTTTTTTTGCGTCTGGACGTGTGAAGTTTATTCGTTTTTAGTAAATTAAGAGAATTATATAGAGCATGATTAATGTTTGACGCGATTTTGCAATACAATAGATATTATTTGGGACAATTTTATTGAACTGCACCATTATTATTATTGTTAGTGTCGTAAATACAACGTCAGCTGTTTGAATTTCCACGTGCTAAACGTAAATGATTAATCAATTAAATGTATAGTAATCCGATGTAACAATGTGATGCGAGTGATGAAGCAGATTTATTTTATTTTCAGGAAAAATATTTTATAAGCGATAAGATTTTATACACTTCCATGAAATAAAATTAAGCACACTGAAACATTACAATTTAAAGTGAACGTAAAGAATAAAGATAAATTGGTCAGAAAAAAATACGATGCAGAGTCAAATGGAAAGCTTCAAAGTGCCCTAAAATCTGTACCTAGCAGACCTTACCTTACAAATTGACAGAAAATAAACTATAAAATAATTACTATGCTTAATTTTAATTTTGCACAGGAGAGTACAAAGTTCAAATGATACACACTGCTCAAAAAATGAAATAAGTCGTGTTTCTTCTTTGCTTAAAATTTTTAAGTAGGACTTAGCGTATCTATACAGATTTTTAGCAGTGTTGTAAGAAAACGGCATTTTGCGAATCATTAAGTTCATTGCGTAAGTTAAATTTGATACGCTGTCCATATAAAAAGATATGTTTATAATTGTAATTGTTCTTATCTATTTTGAATATACACATTTACATATTTGTTTTCTTTATTTTTAACTAAATCCCATTCAACGTTCAAAAAAGAGAAGAAGGGGCGTAATCAATCCCGAAAATATACATATGTGGTGGCGAGCAAGAACTAAAATCTGATTCTATATTTTTATATGGCAGTCGAGAGCAATTTCTGGCTATAATAAAGGTCAAACCAGACACGTACAAACAAAGAAATTGCTACTTGCTACTTCCTCAGGGCTGCTGCTGCTGCTTCTCGTTAGTCGATGGGACTGAGTAGGAATGTCCGGTGTCGCGGTATTTATAGTGGTCGGTGGGGGCAGTGGATCGGAACGGTCAGCGGGGATTGGTCTGTTGGGGCATGACGGCCAGTATCATGGTTTAGATTATTGGCGGTGTTTGAAGATTTCTATAGATTCACGGATTTTACGGTTGAAAAAATGAGATGAGCGGGTTAAAAGTTTTGTGCCGGAAAATAGGATTTGGTGACTGGCTTCTAGTTTGTGTCCAGCTAAGACGAAGCCAGTTGTTAGGAGTAATCTAGTACAGCGTTCATGTTCAGAAACACGAGTGCTAACAGAACGTTCTGTTTCACCAATGTATACACGCCCATAGGAACATGGAATTTGATACACATCTTCGGATTGTAAGGGGATGTGATCTTTTGTGGAAGGTAAACGGTCTGAATGTTTTGTCATGGGTAAGTAAATGGATTTGATGATCTGTTGTTTGAGAATTTTGCCAATTCGGTCCGTTATGGTGTGGATGTAAGGTAGGTAAGCTGAAGCTATTGGTGGTACATCAGGTTTAGGACGTGGTAAAATTGGGGTGAGATAACGGCAAATGGATCTTTGGACGTCGTGTTTGTTGTAGTTGTTGTTGAGTAGGACTTTTGTTACGTGGTTCAGTTCAGTTCGAAGAGAAGAGGGTTCTGATAAGGCAAAGGTGCGGCTAACTAATGAATCAATGACTGATTGTTTTGATGGTGGTGCGAATGCGCATTAAGATACCGATCAATAAGGGTACAATACGACCAGAAAATCAATACCCTATTATTAGAGGACCCTGCCTGCGTACAATACAACCAGAAAATCAGTACCCTATTAGAGGACCCTGCCTACCAACCCTTGCGACGCAATCCGATCTCACGTATAGAATGTACCGTAACGGCTTTAATAAAGTCTTCCTCTATCAGTCCAGAAACACAAAAAATCTTGATCCCCGTGACTCCAGAATACCCAGACTTTATGGTCTCCCTAAAATTCACAAACCTGATAAACCTTTACGTCCCATAATCAGCGCGATCTAACCTAACCTATAAAATCTCCAAATATCTAGCACACACCCTCAAACGTCGTATTTGTTGTAGTTGTTGTTGAGTAGGACTTTTGTTACGTGGTTTAGTTCAGTTTGAAAAGAAGAGGGTTCTGATAGGACAAAGGCGAAGCTAACTAGTGAGTCAATGACTAATTGCTTTTGAGAAGGATGGTGGTGCGAGTGCGCAATAAGATACCCATTAGTATGGGTCGATTTGCAACATACAGGGTGTCTTAATCGACCGTTCGGTAGACGGCTTACCAAGATATCAAAGAAAGGTAATTGACCATCAGTTTCGTATTCCAAAGTGAAACGAATGTCAGGATTGTAATGTTTTTAGATTTATTTTGATTTGTTTTTAAATGAAACACTTGATGAAACTAATAACTAATTTATTTACACAAGACTTAACACTAATTTATTTATAACGGACTAAGACTAATTTATTTTTACAAGCCGAGCAATTACACAGTAAGTAACTCTACGTTGAACTGACTAAGACTACCCCACCGTCCTCGTACGCGTACATTTATATCCCGGGGAGGCTTTCCAGAACTATTCTACGCTATTCTATTCTATTCTATTCTATTCTATTCTCGGCGATAGAACGTCAGCGAATCGTGAGTCATGCATGACGCGTCGCTGAGTGCATCACACGTCGCAATTCGTTCGTCACAGGATGTTGGGAATTTAGGTGTTCAAAGAAGTTGTTCAGAGATTCCTTACCGTGTGACCAAATTGCAAAAATATCATCAACATATCTGAACCAATACTTTGGTTTAAGAGAGAAGGAATTAAGAGCTTATTGTTCGAATGCCTCCATAAAAATGTTCGCTACTATTGGGGAGAGAGGAGAACCCTGTGCCTGATACCTGTTTGTAATATTCATTACGGAACAAGTACCCTGTGCCTGATACCTGTTTGTAATATTCATCATGGAACATGAAATAAGTTGAAGTTAAACAACATTCTATCAAGGGAATTAAGTCTTCGGGTTGGTTATGGGCTCTGAACAGTTGCTGGATGATTGTGACGGTATCAGGAAAAGGGATTCTACATCGAAGCTGACCAGAATGTTCTGGGGGTATTTCGTGAATTTTTTGGACGAAGTGCCAGGAATTGAGGATGAAAGTTTCACTTTTCCCTGCAAAAGGTTTGAGTATGTGTGCTACATATTTGGAGACTAGGTTGGTGAGTTGATTGCGCTGATTATGGGACGTAAAAGTGTATCAGATTTATGGATTTTAGGGAGACCATAAAGTGGGTATTCTAGAGTCACAGGGATCAAGATTTTTTGTGTTTCTGGAAAGATAGAAGAAGATTTTATTAAAGCCGTGAGGTCGGATTGTGTCGCAAGGGTTGGTTGATAGGGTATTGATTTTCTGGTCGTATTGTACCCTTACTGATCGGTATCTTAACGTGCACTCGCACCACCATCCTTGTCAAAAACAATCAGTCATTGATTCACTAGTTAGCCGCACCTTTGCCCTATCAGAACCCTTTTCTCTTTAAACTAAACTGAACCACGTAACAAAAGTCCTATCCAACAACAACTACAACAAACCGACGTCCAAAGATTCATTTGCCGTCATCTCACCCTAATTCCACCACGTCCTAAACCTGATGTATCACCAGTAGCTACAGCTTACCGACCTTGCATCCACACCATAACGGACCGAATTGGCAAAATTCTCAAACAACCGAATATCAAATCCATTTACTTATCCAGACTATCTACCCACCACAGAAGATCACATCTCCTTACAATCCGAGGGTGTGTATCAAATTCCATGTTCCTGTGGGCGTGTATACAACGGTGCAATAAAACGTTCCGTTAGCACTCGTGTTTCTGAATATGAACGCTATATTAGATTACTCCAAACAACTGGCTCCGCCTTAGCTGAACACAAACTAGAAACCGGTCACCAAATCCTATTTTCCGATACAAAACTTTTAGCCCACTCGTCTCATTTTTTCAACCGTAAAATCCGTGAATCTATAGAAATCTTCAAACACCCCAATAATCTAAAGCGTGACACTGGCTTTTACCTTCACAATACCAGGAAACATCCGTCACCCCCCAACAGATCAATCCCCGCTCACCGTAACGATCCACTGCCCCCACCAACCATAAATACCACGACATCGGACATACTCAGTCTCATCGACTAACAAGAAGCAGCAGCAACGCCACCAGCAGCAGCAACACCTACTGGTTGTGTTGCTGCAAAACCGCCAGCAGCAGCCCTAAGGAAGTTCTTCTGCAATGGAGAACGAAACGTCGGCCAATAGAAGCAGTCGTGACGCGGTTCCAACCGGAAGCCTATTCAATTATGAATTTAAATAATAAATAAAATTGTACCTAAATTCCTTATATACGTTACTTAACGAATAGAACCAATCTCATTATATTTTAGACTACGTTTTTTTTTTAACGTATTAATTATAACATGAATGCCAGGATATTTTACATTAAATTTGTCAGTGGTCGTATGTAGTAAACAGTTTCACCGATTCCGTAACATTTAAATAAATCCCCTGCTGCCTGTAGCTTTAACTAAAGGTATTAATTAAAACAAGCACTTAAGGAATAAATTTCGGCTAATGCGATAATACTAAATGTAATTTGAACTTGGATAATTAAAAAAAAAAAAAAATTAAGCAAGTTTTTTTAGATTTAAAACTATAAACGAGGCATTTCGAAAATGTCTCTATCGTTTTTGTAGATTTTAATGCAAGCAAAACTTTAATAAAGAATAACATTTTTCCTAAAACGTAAAATAAAAGTTTTTCCTCTAATATAGAAAATCCGCGATCACAGTGTAAATGTCGCACAACAATAAAAAAAAGGAGTTCCATAACTAATTAATGATTTAAAGTCTAAAGCGGTTATGAACTTTGAAACTTTTCTAAATTGCCACTCCTTACAATACCTATTGAGTTTTGCTCGGTCAAGACATTTGAAAGTTCTCCGCATTAGCGTTCGAGGAACTCGTTCAATTGAAATGGTTATCGCAGTTTTAAATAATTCCATTCACTGGGATCTTTCATCTGAGTGCCACAATAACAGTTCTGAAGTTCCACTGCAAATTCTACTTGTATCGAGCAAAGCACCCAATTTGTTTTATGCTTATAAATATTTATGCCCTCTAGACTTTTCATGTAGCCTCGCTTTCTGAGGACACTTCGTTACGATGAAATCTCCGGAAGATTCTTAATTTACATTCGTAGATGTAAGTGCCCAGAAGTTACCTCAATTCGCAAAACTCATTTTACATCTAATATTCAAAAGTAATGACCACGATCACGGATGAATAATGAATGAAAATTCCTTTCGCAGAATGAATTGCCTACACCCGTCATTCGATTTCAGTTCGCCTCTGCGTTGTCCAAATGTTGATGAAATCAAAATTAAATTTACAAAACGAATGGGAAAACGAGGAAAAAAGAATTATGTCGATTTTATAAACGTAATTTTAATCTTCTCTACGCCAACTCGTGTAATATTTACCCTAAAGATAAACGGGGAATATTTAAAATTGTACATTGTTTTCGCAGCTCCTCTTTAATTAACTGCTTCGCGTTTTATGGTTATGTAATGAGCGCGGCCATAAATTTATTATTGCAGGAGGAAAGTGGCAATGAAATCTGAAAAGTTGGTTTTAATATGGCCGTTTCGTAATGGCTAACTACAGAACGAGGCGGAATTTCGGAACAATTTGTAATTTAATCACGTCGATGTCTTCTTGCACCTATTACGATTACGGATACGCCAACTTTTCGTTGACCATTGAGCCGATACGATAATCCTTGTAATGGAGAAACTTTTTGAACTCACCGTAAATAGGGGAAGTTAATTGAAAATACAGGGACAACCTCCGTTCATTAAGATTAGTAAGACAAGATATTGTAATGTCTTTAAAAACAAAAATATATAACGTAAGAACTTCTTGTGCTCATTACGGAGGGGAATTTTTGCTTAAACTTTACTATACAGATGAAAATTCAGAATCGAATTCTTCTTGACTCCAATAACTATCACAAACTGCTCTCCAAGAACTAAGTCAGTTTCCTATTCTCAAAACTTTTAAAATCAAATTTTACGAGTTTGCATGAGGAAAGTATACGATACAAGACATTACTTTAGGTACAATATTATACTTCTCTCGACGTTACTATTAGATTTTCAGAACTGCATAACTTTTCTCTAAATAAGATCCTACGATTTTTGAATTGGAATATCGAATTTCTTACTACTCGTAATTAGAGAAGATAGGATTTGGAAGGTCAAAGTTGCATATAAAGGGAAGCAAGATTTAAAACGCGGTAAAAAAACGCAAATAATTTATTTCTGAAGCTCCTCGAGATAATTTTCAACGCTGCTATTTCTTGGTTCTGTCACAATAAATTAGATTTATCTCTACCACGATGTGAGATTTAAATAAGGATTTATATTCTTTTGGCACGAGATTTACGGGGACTTGTAAGGTGAAAATTCAAGTTGCCTCACCAGTACTTACTATTTTATATCTGCATGTCGTCAATTATGATCAAATGGGAGAAGTTATTTAATGCGCGAATATTTGACATTTCTTTTTTAATTTTAATGAAACTTCCAACTCAGAGAGGCACGTTTATCCTCTTAATATTTTATTGTTACACGTTAATGTAAGACACTTGAATTTATATAACAAAACTATTTGAAATTTCAAAATATTCGATCTTAATTAAATTAAGGTAACTTAATTATTCACACTTATCGAACACAATAAGTAAATGAGTCACAATAATTAAGTGAAAATTAATGAAATATTTCAATCACCATTAAATTTCATGGACCGACTAGATAGCTATGTAGACGGTTTCAGAATAGGTCGTTCTTTTTTGGTATGAGGGTGGCCTATTCATCAGGATATAACTGCACGATATTTATATATTTTACAGAATCAAATCTTGGAACTGATAATTGTGTATTGATCTGTAATTAATAAAAAAAAACTATTACTTCTACGAATAAATTCAACGATATGTTTGCATTGCATAAATTGTAATTTTATTAAATCAGTAAATTCTCGTAGTTAAATTCCGCAATAAAGTTAAAATATTCATTCTCACGTGTACTATGTCCTAAAAGAACAAAGTGTTCTCTAAAGCATGACGCAGGTGGTCTTGAATGTGCAGACAATGAAAACATAGCGCATGTTCCTTCGGATTCCTACATAAAAGAGCTCATTGCGCTTTGTTAAACAAATAATTTGCAACATTGAATCCAATATTTAAAACTTCATCGCAATGCAAATACAGATTGTATTGGCATACAAAAATTTCTTTATAAAACGCACCCTTATACATTAAGGAATTGTATTTATTATTTACATGATTGAAATGCTTACTACATGTACGTTTGTTTCTTAACTTCGTGAAGTTATGAAATAGACAGTAATTTTTATTACGTACCACTCTCTTTGAATAAAAAGTAACGCAAAGTCCTTTTGCATTTTTAATACAATTCACTTTTAAAGAAAGCGCCCAATTATTTTCACTCTCGCACAGGAGCCTTTTGCAAGTTCAAATTTAATGAACTGTCCAGATTCTTTTTAATTCTTCTGGCGCTCCCGGAAATTCAATTACTTCTCCTTTCTTTCCATAAAACAACGCATAAAATGGAAATATAAGGTGGTTTAATGCCACTGTAAAATACGGCCTTAAGAACGGGAATTGATATCCTCTCATTTTTAACGGGGTTCCCGCGAACGATTTGCATTAATGCGACTAACGAGGTGCATATCATTAAAACAAGAAAAAAAAAATATTCGCGTTTCAGCGGCCAGTGCAAGTGATAAAAATACTTACTAAATAAACTCGCTATGTTATGCAAAGGCGAAATAAACCATTTACTTTGTATCTACTAAAAGTGATTTATAGTTTTCGGACAATTGATATCACGAACGGTATACGCTGTAACTCAGCAGAAAGTCAGATTTATTTCGTAATAAATCTTCAAGTACCAATCGTAGTAAAGTCTCGATATATTTTGGTAAGAATGTCATCAAAACTATTACACAGTTTTGAATAATAGGCAATATATATTCTGTTTTGGGCGAGGGCGAGTCTACGTAAAATGACAAATGCGTTATTATTTCAGTTCGAAACAGAAAATTCATTTCATGTATCGCTCTTTAATATCTGATGAAATCGTTGGGATTACGCATGGGACAGATTTTTGCAGAGGTGTCGCATCCTTCGTTAAGCCGACATCAAAGAGGCCATTAAAAATCATGTGAACACGACACTTCTGTTACATTTTCCGTTTGAAATGTGACATGGATGCTTTTCTTTCGAACAATTCGCCAACGAAATAATTTTTAGTTAACTTAATGTGAATGCCATTGTACTAGATGTCATACTGTCTAAGTAAACGCTACTAAGTGCTGCAAGAAATCTTTAAAACGGCTTTAAAATCCATTATGTTAAAATATAAACTCGCTTCTTCAAGAGGCTGGAAGCGTCTCCTCAAAAAAATTGATTCAGGAAGTACAATGCATCCCCAAAACCCATCTTCAGTCTTTGTTAACATTAAGAAACATACACAAAGTAATACTTCAGAAAGGATTAGCACATAATGGGCCAGTTCAAAACAACAAGTTAACTGCGAAGCCAGTTAACTCCTGCTTTTAATTGAATGATACCAACGACACAAATTAAAATAGAGAACAAATCGTGATTAATGAAGCCTCCTCCTTCAATAAAGCCGTTAGTTTGTTGCAAATCATTAGAACTTAGTACGATTTTGTATTTGCAAGAAAAAAAAAACGAATGTATTCCAAAGAAATCATATTTTTATTATTGTTTCAGCTAATAAAAAAATTATTATTAATAAGGAGGAAAAGTATTGAAGACCATACATTTAAACAATGAATGTAATTGTTGAAAATTGGCGTCACTCAATACAAGAATCACAGTATTCAAATTTCTTCGATACTCTTGGACACGGATTTCTAGCAGGAGACGATTCGAACATCATCGCCGGGGCACACTTAAGGGACGTGTATTGCTAAAATGCAGACATAAACAAATTCAGCTGTTTATCAATGGGACAGCCAACCTGATCCAAATAAAATCACAGATACTGTAGATTTTCGCGCCTACAATGAATTGTGAACCAGACAGCTTAAAGATAAACATAATTTAGATTTATCATCACACTTAGTACGAACATAATAATTAATAAACGAAAACCATGCACCACCACGAATTATAACATGTATATAAAAAATTTTCCCATCTAGTGTGTTGCTCTCATTTTTTTGCATGTTCACGTATGTTCCTTACTTGATCAGTAAATGTCAAATTGATATTTAAACTTGACATAACGTCAACAGGAAATCATAGCAATAATTACGACTTATTACGTATTTGAAATCAAATAAAATAAAGCGTTGAAAATAACACAGAACGTGAATTCACAACAGATGTTGAAAATGGCCTCCGTCTTCTTTGAGGCATTTTCTAACTCTTCTGCTACATCCATTAATAACATTTTGCAAAATGTGGAGAGAATTGTTTATTTCATCACACTTTTCGATGATTCTTTGGGCAAGTTCCTGTAAATCATTAACGGGCGTTTTAAAAATGGAATTTTTCAAGTAGGGCCAAACAAAGAAATCCAAGGGAGTTAGATCGCAAGTTCGCGGAGGCCATATGTTTGTCATATTATCCGATTTCCAAAAAACTCTCGAAGAAAATTTAAAGTATCTCCAGCAGCATGGGCCGTTGCACCATCCTACTAGAAATATCCAAATTGCAACTCGTCATCATGCAGTTGATTAATGAATGGATGCAAAATCTCTTCCCGATATCTAAATGCTGTTAGTGTGCCATTAAAAAATATTAGACCTACCAATCTTCTCCGACTTAAACCAATCCAAAAACCAATTTTTTTTTGTGGATGGATTGGGGCTTCAGTGAAAATATGAAGGTTTTCTGTATTCCAGATCCTCTTATTTTGGCAATTAATGTATCCTGTTGAATTGAACCAGGCCTCATCGGAAAAAAAAGTTTTGTCCAACAAATCGTCTTTGTCAATATTGTTTAAAAACCAATGACAGTATCTTCACGTTGGTTCCAAATCTACTGGAAGCAATTCATGCACGGCAGTCAAACGATAAGGTAACATTTGCAAGTCCTTTCTTAGAATAGTTCTGTAGGTCCCGACAGAAAGATCAACTGGTTTTGACAGGTGACGGATGGAAGTGTGAGGAACATCAGACATAATTTGTCTCACATTTTCAACTACCTTATCAGTTCTTACTTTAGGCCTACCTGATACCTGTTTTTTAGCCACACTGCCAGTTTCTCTGAATAGTCCTATAGAGTACTCAAATTGATTAACAAATTTGTGATACAGAAATACAGATTCTGAAAATTTTCCCTGAACTTCTGCAATATAGTCAGGAATAGAATAGGTCAACGACATTGATTTTTTGGGCGTTTCGAAAGTAGGATTCAACCATAAAAGATTTTTCTTCCAACGTGTAAACCATTGTAAAATCAAATCAATAAAACAATTTTTTTTTAATTATGTTTGTTATCTATTTAGGATACGGATCAAGTAAGAAACATACATGAACATGCAAAAAAACGAGAGCAATACACTAGATGGGAAAACTTTTTGTACACATGTTATACAATCTATTCCTTATCTATTGTTATACAATGTTATACAATCTATTACTTATCTATTAGTTATCGGAGTGTGCCGTGTAACTTTACTGAGAATGTGGTACTCATGTCTGTAACTAAATTTTGACAATAAATGTCATATTGATTTAGATTTTAAGGTTACTCCGAATTAGGCAATGCAGTAATATCTTCTTTTCGCCACGAGGTGTATAAGTTTGTGTACACACTGTACATCCGCAAAAACAATCACTGCGATTTCATATTTCACAAACAAGATAAATATATATATATATATGTATGTATGTATGTGTACATGGACAGTTGATATATGTAGTTACAAACTATAATTTAATTTCTGCAAATATACATATTACTCATTTAAATTTGAAGTCGAGATATTCGCTCATAGAATGTAACAATGTTTATTAAAAGTTTTTTAATATGTTTGCCAAACTGATCTATTCCTTCAAATTTTATTTCCTCCGGTATTCGGTTGTAACACTTCGGGCTCCGGTAGTCGATGCCTTGCTGCGATAGCATTTGTAGTTTCAAACGATGTCTAGTGTCGTAACCATGGTTTGATTATTCTGATACGCATACTTTAAGCAGGTAAGTATATACATTGCTGATATGGTAAGTATCTGTTCTCTCCTGAACGTTTCTCTGCAGATATCTGTTCTTTTTAGGTTATACACTGCCCTCAATGCGCTTGAGAAGGATGAAGTGGGTTCTATTCCAGATATCGATTCTAACTAAGCCATTTAAAAAAAAAGAAACTAAAAAAATAAATGAAAGAAACCTTAATCTGGTTTTAAACTTGTCATTCCATAATAAGAATTGACTACTCCCCGCCTAATGGAGTTGCCCAGATTCTTCTTACATTAATTTAAACCTAAAAAACCTCCAGAAGAAGTGAGGTCATATCGTCTTATTAGCTTCCCATCCAACATTGTCCAAGCTATTTGAAAAAGTGCTCTTGAGCAGATTAAAGCCTTCTTTTTCCTCTGTCCTTAATTCCTGGATATGAATTTGGATTTGGATTTGGTAAAGCACATGCATTCACAAAAATATTTAATTCAATAATAACAAGTGGCTACTCCCCGCCTAATGGAGTTGCCCAGATTATTGTTATCTTAAAACATGATAAACCTCCAGAAGAAGTGAAGTTATATGGTCTTTTAACTGTCCACCCAACCTTATCTAAGGTATTTGAACAGATCAAAGCCTTTTCTTCATGGTTTGTTCTTAATTCCTGAATATGAATTTGGATTTGGTGAAACACTTGCAACCTCAAAGCAGTAGAATTTACTTACAGGAAGAAACATATCTTCTTAAAAAGAAAGCAACTTGATCTACAATTAAGAAATTACTATTGACTTTTGGGCCCCAGATCCTACCTCTCACTAGACAATAAGTTAAATATTGATAAAATTATATTAAAATCCATTTGGACTTATGGGGTAGAATTTTGGAGAACCGCAAGTGAATGAAAGTTGAAATACTATAAAGGTGTCGGTCAAAAATTCTCATTTGCCCCATGGTACCTATCAGACAATATGTTACACCATGACCTTCGAGTGCCAACTGTGCGTGAAGAAGTGAAATTTAATAGTAGCCTTTATTTTGAACGCCACCATAATTACTTAGCTATCATTCCATTGGATAATAGTCAAGTTACATATTTCCTCAAAAGGAAGACTCCTTTGAATTTAATTTCAAAATAATTAGAGTAAAATTACACTGGCTTCTAGGACAACTAATTCAAATTTGTAAACTCATCACAACCAAAACTAGGTTCAGCCCATCCATGTTTGAACTTTAATGTAAGGAACTCACGTCTGCATAAACTATACACTATTCGTTTATTGTCCTTGGGCAGCTCACGAATATAATTATACATCGCTACAAATTGTTTTAATTTTTGCAAAGATTTTGGAAAACTAGTTACTTGTTAGGGCACTTCGAAGACAATATGACAGTTTTGAAACGAAATACATTCTTTTAAATATTTAGTTTTTTTTCTTTATTAGTAGATTAATTAATTATTAATCTTTGACAAATTTCTGAATTGTGATAATACACATCTCAGATCACTCTCCATGTCCAGCCGAGCTCAATATTTTGATTTGATGCAAGCAAGTGTAAGACTAGCAGAGGTGTGTGAAGGAAAACTGCCCAACAACTTTACATAGCAACTTGTAGATACATAGGAAAGATACCCAAAGTCTCCATCTATCACATTTGCAAAATTTACTCTTTATTGGGAACCATTGAAGGGAATCTGGGCGTACAACCACTTAGATGTTGAAGCGGTCTCTTGCCAACTTAAATTGTCAGTTCGCTGGGAAATACCAAATACTTGAAATGAGGTTCTTCAATTCGTTCTCTACATTTAACGAGAGAGGGTGAGTGGATCTTCCATGCCTTGAAGCTACTTGAATGACCTTAAGTCAAGGAGATTGTAACGTGGAAAAGATGAGAAAGGAAAATTAGGAGTCTGAAGACGGCGTTGCCAAAGGGAAGTCTTCCCCGAGAAAGCTTTAATTGCATCAAAAAACTTAAGAATATTATTATGGACTTGACGAAATATCAATAAGGATTGATTCTTCGTATTTGACGTCAAATTTGGTATTTTGGCTAATCTTGTTTTAAGTTTATCGCTCCTTTAAGAATGAGAACGCCTACTCTACATGAAAAGGTCATAAAAATGTAAAGCAGAGACAACAAAGTAACAAATTGTATTAAAGTTGTTTTTTTTTTATTTTTTGGAAATGTAAGTAAGTTCGCGGAGTTGGTAAAATATTCACGAATTCAATTAATAATACATAAACGCCGCCGCAGTTATAACAAGTTTCGGATTATGATATGACACCCGCCTGCAAATTAAGCAATTCCCTCCGCGCCGGTATAGAAATTTCTGCTAAAACTACGTTGCATTCTCATGAATACGATTACCGAGCTACAAGTGTGCTGCAGTAAATATGCAATGTGTGGGAATAATTTTCCTCATCTTCGAATTTCCCGTGCACGATTTTCCTGCAATTTAAATGCGTTCATTAATGCTGAACTGATGACAGCTTTCGACTTAATGCTGGCGTCTTGATGGAAAATTTCAAGATATTTACATATGCTGAATCCAATAGAAAAGGTCTTATTTGCATTGCGGGTTTTCTCTTTCAAAACTTTAGTCGTATTATAAGTCAAACAAATAACAAGTTTGCTATTGCGTTTATATATGAACTTATTTTAGTTCCATTTGTAAGTTGAAAGGGACGTTGAAATGAACCCAGTTTTTGAAAAGCTGAGATCAAATGGAAAAAATATAGATGTCAGAAGAGAATATTTTAATTTATTTAATTAATAGAGAATGCAATTAGAGTAGAGAATCTTTACTCTTTCAGAGTAAATTCCGGTTCATTTTATTCATAAAATGTATTCATATTTTTAATTTAAAAAATAATATTTTGCCAGTGAGCAATATTCAATGATAACAAATTTGAATTAGTTTATTATTTATTTATTATTGTACGTGTAGTAATTTTATTATTGGTTTTAGAGATAATGCTGTAATTCGAAACAGTTAAAGTCGTATAAATAAAAAAGTAAATTGAATTCAGCCATTCTCTTTCTCTAATTCCAAATTGTTTCTTACAATCTTCCGAGCAAGATAAATATGCATTAAATTAAACAAATCAGTCGTAACTCGATTTGGTTTCCTACGCAGAAATTTTGTTTTCGGCAGAGTTAAATTGGAGAACTCAAATTTACATTTTACGCAGGCCTGAAAATGTAAAAACATCTTCCATTTGGAGCGCGCAAAAAGCGTGGATGTGTTGAGTAAATATTTTCCAACTCCACGTAAAATTTATCTTGATTTTAAGTACATCGATGGAATTCGTAGTGTGAGGAAATAAATTCCCGATGAATATAATTTGCCAGCGCGCGAAAAAGAACAATAATGGCATGCAGGCGTGCAGAAACTTGATGATGGAAAAACGGATAAATTTATTGCAATCTCTCGCCGACTAAGCGACAGATATTTATGTTTTTAAGAAGAAAACGAAAACGTTTTTCTAAGCACGGATTCGTTTTCAATTACACTTTAATTTCTAGGTCAAAGAAAACGTAGAAGTTTTCTGAGAAAATAGTTTGGAAAGGGCTCACATATCTTTCTTTTCAGCAGCGCTATATGCAAATCGCATTCTTTAGTTAAAGTTAAAACTTGCCATTACTTACGCGAAACTGCAAAGTCCAAGGACAGGATTTTCTTTTGATGGAAGCCAAGTTTCAAAAATATAATTCATTCTTTTCTTTGTGAAAAGAAATTTTCACATGTTGATTACTTTACTGCTTATGATTGAACAATAAACTTACAAGATATATTTCAGTAGATTTCTGTTAAATAAAAATTCTTGTTAATCAGCGTACCTTAATTAATAAAACAAATCTCCGTTTGTGATGTACTCAACGTAAACGCAAGCTGTTTAAAGCGGACAGGTTATCCAAAGCACAAATATCAAAATGATGTAACGCAAATGAGTTTTATGTAAAACAATCTCATCAGGATATGTCCGAAACAGAGGATGTTCGAAATGCAAAACAAGGATATAACTTTCCGCCGTAAATATTTCAGTGATTCTTCACTGCGTTCGCCTTATTTAGAAAGAGTGGAGAAATCCAATAAATCTTTTAAGACACGTGTCACAAATAGATTCAAACTTCCAACGAGTCGCAATTTTCTTAGCTAACGTTCAGTCAATGAAATCTAGGAATTTATAGTACAGTTGCTTTTTTTTCATTTCACTTCATGTTATCCAAACAAATTAAAAAAAAAAAACAATATTAATATTAGAAAATCTCTTATTGTTTCTGTTACTTACGGCAAAAGAAAAAGAAAAGACGTATTTGTCGAAGAAATCTTTAAAAGGCCCTCGGAGTCCATTCTTTACATTTAAGGAAGCGATAAAGCACTAATATTACATTTCGGCAAATGGAAAAGTTTTCGCTGTAAGTAGCACGGCCTTTTGTTTATGGGTGCGTAACAAAATCACAGTTTGAAAAGCCGCTGAAGTATCCCGGAGAAGCTTAAACATTAACTTAATGAAATGCCACTCTCTTCTTTTAATATCTGTTTACGTCGCGCTTTTTAATCTCACGGGGCTTATGAAAATATCCGAATGTTTCGCTGCGATTATGAAAAAATTAAATCCATTGTTGCATTGTAAAATGAAGTTGTTCTAATATAATAAGAGCCAAGGCCGAAAGCTTGATGTCTTTTTAGGGTATAAAGAGGATTATTACAACTTGATGTGAAATGCGCTGATGTATCTCAGTGGAGATCGTTTGTTTACGCTCGCATCGTTATGCGAGGAAGAAAAGGAAGAGTCTACTTTGCAAATGGTTTTTAAATTTGGTTACGTCGACTATCCAATATACTTTGACGACGTCATTTAGTAACAAATGTTGTCATTTTCTTAGTCTGGAAAATGGCCATATTTAAGGGACCAAATAATCCTCATATGCATGTAAAAAATTGTTCAGAATAAATAATTTTTTTAGGCAACTTCAACGCACTTTCTTTATAAACATTTTGTGCTCACCGCAACTATTCTTTTGTTGTATCTATAGATGTTTCTCGCACATGAAACCTATAATATATTATGCTAAAAGCTTCCGTTAAAGGACTGCAATTTTTTTTTTAATATTCAGTTAAATCTGTTAAATAATATCCATTCACGATCTTTTTGGATTCTAATAGGCCATGTTTTTTTTTTCTTTATGTTACGTGTATGTATTTTGAAGGTTGTCAAAGTCTGACATGAAAAAAATTTTGACATGTCACGTCAGCTGTTGCTGACTACGTTGCCAATACCTAAATAAATTTGAACTACAATGCCATGATCAAAGTAACTTAAAACAAAAAACTAATTATTTAATTACATTTTTAATCCTGTCAAAATGCCGAAAATTATAAGCGGGCAAACCAAACAAGCCATTAAAAAAAGCCTTCAATTCACATTCTTGGTTTCCGGGTTGGGAACCGCGTCAAGTCTTCGTCTTGCCGACGTTTCGTCCATCTCGCCGTGGACTTCTTCAGGGCTTCGTTGGAGGCTGTAGCTGCTGATGTAGTCGCGACTACATTATCATTTAAATCCTTGATAATTAGAAAGTAAATTATGAAAATAAAGCTGACAAAATTTCTGCATAATATCCCTGTCTGTTTATTGTTTTATACGTACAAAATAAATTGAAAGCTATTAAAAATATGTGAGTTCAGAAAATAAAGTACAAAACAGGAAATTAAACGCCGATCCTCCGGACAGCAATCAATAACTAAAGTCTGAAAGCCACGGAACGTTTAAAATTAATCTTTCGCGCTTCGTGAGCAACAATGGCCAGTAAATTTTTCACTTTACGTAATTGCTCCAGTCAAAGAAGTCAACTGGCTTAGAAAGTCTTGCACATGCAGTTTTAATAAGAAGGATTTCAAACTCCTGCGTTTATTTGTGGGAAGTGGAAAGTTTCCGGAACGGATTCGATTTTTATTTTATTTTAAAAATATTCTTGAAATATTTATATAAAAGAGTTTAACTTAATCCGGCGTTTTGATCGCAAGAAAATGGACACTTTATCTTATTGCACTGTTTACAAATAAAAAGGGGGATTTATTTTTATTTTATAATTTATTATTCGTGCAAGAAATATTTTAAAAGTTTTCTCTTCATATCTAATGCAAAAGTAGTAATTAATCATTTTCGATGTACCCCAGGGTCCTTCCTAAGATAAACTTTATTCAATTTTTTAAAAGATTTTCGGTTCCTATGTCCGAAATTCTAATTCTAATTTTTAAACAATAACCTTGCGCATATGCTACAAACAAACATACATGTGAATTTATTTCTCATACTTGTCATAATCAGATATATTAACGTATACTATTTTTGGAACGAATGTTAATTTTGACTTCATAAAAATTGTAGCAAATTTCGCAAGTTAAGTAAAAAAAAATAAAACCATAATCTTTTCAAATTTATAACTCATTTTCTAAAAAGCACCTTTTTAAAGGTGCATTAATTTCCTGTTCTTTCGCTTGATGTAATCAAGTTGACGTTGTAAAAAAATTCTACCAACTTAATAGCAGCAACAGCAGCAGAAATTTTGGAATAACTTCCGAAATATTTAATCTGCCCGAAGAAGTAAGAGCTGAAGCAGCAAAATCAATACCGAAACTTAGAGGAGTTAATTTATCTTAGGAATACGTACTCTGGAGTAAACTACTCGTCTACATTTGCACTACTTCGAGTAATTAGACGTTTAATTAACCTATTTATACTAGGACGAGGTGACGTTTAACACCGAACGGAATGGCACGTCTTAATTTATGTTTCAAAAGACCGAGTAAATATTTCTCTCGCTATTTAAGGGACAATATATAGCCTCGATGTTATAATTACAAGTATCAAAATGAAGACAGTAACTCCGTTTGTATTGCGAGACTAACTAAATTCATCCTTGGAGTAAGTCACGTTTTTTTTTGCTACAGTGTTGGTAACACTAAAAGACAAACAGGAACTTGACAATATTTTACTTCGAAGTACATACATACACAAATGCTTTGATTAATGTAATAATATTGTGAAATATTTACCATTAAGTATTTATGGTCTATTTCAATTATAAACTTATTTGATTTCATAGTATTTAATATCTCTAAAACACAGATTGTTATTTAACTGCTCTTAAATTATTGAAAATACGACTTAATTTACAGACTCATTTATCTCTGTTCATCTGAAATGTGTAATAAATGTCACAATGGTATAATAAAATATAGATAATAATAATTTTCACAATTTATTTCGTGCAGATTATTAAAAAAGAAATTAATTTTCATTTAAAAGCTGTTCTGTGATAATTTCTTATGGTCGTTGCGTCTCGATGAGTTTTCGTAACGAATTATACGAGCAAATTTGCCTAGAGCTTCTAAAATTAATACTAACAGCACTGAATAGCTTGAAGCTTTCGCGCTGAAGATTAAAAATTAAAGAAATTATATCAGAGTGTGTGCACTATGAAAGGCTGTTGTTCTACGTCACTCATTAACCTAGTTGAAGGCAAGGCTAAATTTTATATCGTTTTCCTATACTTGATGATAACTTCAAACTTTCCTACATGTTTGAAAATCAATTTATTTTAAAACTCAATTTTTTGGAAAATTTTACTTACCGTTTAATACGTGAACAATGACAGTCTTTGGATTGGCATTCGACGGATTACAGGTGTATTTTCCCGAATCGGTTTCTGTCGCTCTCTGTATAAGAAGGTAGCTGACTGTAATGTCCCCCTTTTCGGTAATTACGCTGACGCCTCCTCTCGCAGAATCGTAATTTATCTCCTGCAAGAAGCACAAAATTACTTCCCTTGTAATTCTCGAATCGTTTTGCGTTGTTTACCCACGTTAAAACTCAAACATAATCAATTACAATTTATTCTTTTATAAAACAAATTCGTAATAATTATTCTTTAGATAACTTTCTGAGATGTCAACGTTTCGTTGTGTTTTTTCTTTTTATTTCTACAAGCACCACCGACAGATTTCTCTGTTCATATTCTAATATGAAGTTAATGTGCGGCCGAAAACCAATTTGTTGCCATACAAGAAACTCATCTACGTTTCGCAATAACATAAATAAATAAAACCGAATATTAAATAAGCTCATGTACTTGCAATGATCAAAGACTAACAATAGCCAAAAGTTGTTAGAACTCAATTAATAAATCGTGCTATAAATATTCTATTCAGTTTGTATTGATTTCATGTCATTACTGACGAAGGTTGTTTCCAAATTTACATTATCCAGATTGCAAAATTTTATTATGTACATACATACATTGCATGTGAATTCCATAACATGACAATGCAATAAAATCCACACGTGACCTAAAAGAATCCATTTTGGAGTTAGTAGACTAATAATTTTAAAAAATGCTTCTCTTGGTGATGAGAGACGTATACAGTGAGTAAGAATGAAATCCTGGACAACCAAGAAACATCACGATGTTCAACTTAACATCTATAGACCATTTAAAGAAGTTGGTTTATAGAATTCGTTGGATCAAGCATAAAATTCAACAGGAGCCTAGACGATGTAATGACAGAAGAATGATCAGGCTTCCACAAATTTAGAAAGAATGATCATTGGGGAAGGACGAGCTTCAAAGCAGTTTTGGGTAATGATTTTAAGGAACTAATGAGACCAACTAATAACATCTTTACGCCATCGAGTTGTTTTATGAGGAAGACACTAACTTTTTTTTTCTACATGACCAGAACCCGTCCGCAAAGAATGCACCGGAGGGACCGCAGCCATTTAGGCTTATTGTGCTCGCCCTGGTTCTCTTACCGCAACCATTCAGTGAGACATGTCCTCTGCACCAGCTGGTACAGGTTTGTCACTGATTGCGTGTTGAAATCTTCGGGAACTATCATGAGATGTCCGAATATACGCTGCCTGCGATTTGCCAGCGCATCACATCTACACAAAATGTGCATTGTTGTCTCTGGTTCTCCATTGCAGAGTCTGCAGTTTAGTTCCCCATTGAATTTACCGATCCTCCACAGATGCTCCTTAACAGTCAGGTGATCTTAGGTTGCGCCCTGCTTAAAAGCAAAAGTTCTGTAGCTCTCTTTTTCAAGGACCGCTAACGAAGGTCTTTCTGTGGCGATGTCCTGGCCTGCGTAGCCAGTAACCCGAATAGCGTTCTTAGTTATACCTAGGACACCCTACCTGGCTAGTTCATCGGCCCGTTCGTTGCCGATAATATCCGATGACCAGGCACCAGCGTGACGCAGTTGTATTCCGCCAGGTTATTGAACTCACTTAAGCATTCCCACACCAGTTTGGAAGAGGTCTTTGGCCTCACCAAAGCCTTCAAAGTCGGCTGGCTATCGGTTAGGATAAAGATCCGCTTATTTGTGTAAGCCCTCCTTTTATTTTCCCACGCACATTGTAATATGGCGTATATTCCTGTTTGGAATACGGAGGCAAATCGGCCCAAAGGGAAGCATAACTTCTCCTTGGCCTATGCCCATATATTCCAGCACCAGTCTCAGTTTTGGAGCCATCCGTATATCAGATCAAACTTCCAGGAGGAAAGTTCTGTTCAGGTTCCCGATGCTCAGCAGATTCATTAATTTCAGCAGGTTTATGTTACCTTTGGGGGCCATATAGTCCGTCCTCATATCGAGTAAAGGACACCATATGCTACCAACGATACTTGTATGACAAGTGCTTATATTAAGTGGGTGACATGAATGCTGCAATCTGTGGAGTCCTCGTCTTGCCACTCCCATTATCACAATATGTAAGGGAGGGAGGTCTAGAAGGATTTCCATTACAGCGGTGGGCGTTGTGCTCATCGCCCCCGTTATGCCTAGACAAGCAAGTCTTTGGATCCTGCTCAGTCTAAGTTTGGTGGTTTCCTGCTTGACCTTGGGGCACCACACCGAGGCCGCATAGGTTATTGTGGGTCTAACCATTCTGGTGAACAACCAATGCACCATACTTGGTTTTAAGTCCCACGTACTATCAGAGGCTCGTCTGGCCACCACGAAAGTGGTCATCGATCGTCTGACTATCTTGTCTAAGTGTTAGTTCCAGGTAAGTTTGGAGTCAAAAATCACTCCCCCGACAAGACTATCTCATTTGCACGAAAATGCAGAGGACCTAAACTCTCTAGGTTTCGCCTTCGAGTGAATGGCACAATGGTGGTTTTTTGAGGACTGATCCTCAGACCTTCCTCCTTGTTACTACATTCAGGGCCATCTACATTCGGCCCCTGACAATGTTTTTGAATTTCCCTTGTACGGGTATGACTAAATCATCGGCATACCCTAAGGGATCAAAACCTTCACCGCTAAGTCGTCTCAGAAGCCCGTCCATGACGAGGTTCCACGACAGGGGGGACTGTACAGCCCCCCCGCCACCTCAACCATCAGAGTGTCGTCCAGTAGTGATGTGTAGACCACCCTTCCTTTGAGTATGCAGTCAATCCACCTGCAGCAAATTTCTTCCACCCTTCTACCCCTTAGAGCAGTGGTAAGGGAGTCGAAGGACGTATTGTCAAAGGCCCCTTCGATGTCTAGAAAGGCAGCTAAGAGGACCTCTTCATTTTCCAGAGACTTCTCCACCCTCCAAGTGAGATGATGGAGTGCTGTCTGAGTAGATATACTGTTGAATAGGCAAACTGGTATTGGTGTAGGGGTCCAGTGACCAGAATACCACTCCTTATATGCCCTTCGAGTATTTTCTCCATTGTCTTTAGTATAAACGACATAAGACTAAAGGGTCTAAAAGCTTTTGTCTAAGTATGGTCCACCCGAACAGTTTTTGATATGAATACCACTCTGATCAGTCTCCACACTCTTGGCAAAAAGCCTAGAGCCAAACACTAATAGTCAAGGACACTAACCATTAATTTAAATAAATAATTTTGACTTGACTAGTGACAATCCACCAAGTATTGTAACAGTGGAGTAATTACCAAAGAAATGCAGTAAAAGAAGGGAATGTTTTTAATATTAATTTAAAGAAGAATATTATATTTATGCTACATAGTTATCTATCTAGGATCTGCAATAAAAATTAGGACACCCTGTAGGCTGCGTTCGCACTGATGAAATAAAAACGTTTTCAGACAAAAAAGGCACGCACTGGTACATCAAAACAAAAAGCACGCTGAAACAGTTTCAGTCCAAAGGTTTTTAGTCAAAATGTTTCACAATAAAGTGAAACGTTTTGTCCGAAAACGTTTTTGCTTTCTCAGTGTGAGCGCAGCCTTAATGTACGTATCATTAAAATTATTTTCAAACTGATAAAAAGCCTGCTTGTCTGCTTTTATCGATTCCAGAAAGAAGAGACAATATAAATTTTATTTATAGTCACACAAGGGCACTTTCACGTTTTCAATTAGTGCAATATTGTGTAAGAGTAGGTACGTAGATGATAATTAGATATGTAATAGAAACTAATATTTAGGAGGCTACGCGGAACGAAACGCAACCACAGTTCAGTACTTATTGTGCACTTTCAACGACTAACGAGCATTTTACAAGTAAGCGAATTTCCATGTAAGTACGTAATTTTGTGTAAGCAGTAAGTAGTTATACTATATTTTTTAATGTAACCATAAACTGCAAAATAAAAAGATTAACATATTTTTAATAACATTAAATATCACAACAAATTAATCTACGTAGTTCTCCAATTCAAAATATTTATGTTTTGTGTTGATTGACAAGATGTCCACTTCTAAATTAAATAGAGAATCAAAATATCATAAATTCTGAGGCCAAAATCATAATTCTGATGCACTCAAATGTAACAAAGTCTGGGTTATGAACAAGCACTTTGTAGACTACATTCTGTCAATCAGCACAAAAAAAAATTAAAAATCATGGAGGAGGAATCAGTTGTCCTGAATTCTGAATTATTCAATTTGTTTAGTATGAAGATGAAGTCTGTAATTATAGTTAATTTCAAATTCTGTGATTAGAAAATAATTTATAAAACATTACATGTGGTTTCTTTTAGAATGTCGGGGAAGGACGAAGAAAAAAAAGTGCTGCACAGAAAGAAAAAGACACACTCAGAAGAACAAGAAAACGGACACGGCTCGGAAAAGCAAAAAGATGCGACAAAAGGTGAGGCGAGTGAAAAAGGAAGCGGAACGACGACCGCTTCAAAAAAGCAAGGAAAGAAGTGACGATTACATAAGAAGTTTGAGTCCTGATCTATATGTATTACTGCCAGAACATACATGTAAATAATCTGTATATATAAAATCAAAAAATAAACTTTAGTAAAGTGTCCTTTATTATTTTTTATTTATACATATAACGTTTTGATAATATAAAAAAAATATTCAATAAACGTTTTGTTTATTCGTTTTCGTTCGTGGCTCGTTTGTATATATTTCAATTTGCTCAAACAGTTTTAGTTACTGTCCACAAAAAATCCCAATCCCATCAAATTTCATTTTTGTGGTATCAAAGGACAGTTATTGGATGTTATAATCAAATACTTTGATATTAAACTAATTTGATTTTTGTCGATAACCGGAATAATAATTGTAAAGCGGCGAATAATTACAATCTGCTTTTGTTGTTAACAATGTAAGTGCTCTGTGGAGTAGAGCACTTTTGTAATTGTTTTGAATGATGTTTGAACAATAAAAGAAAGCATCTCATGTAAGTGAATCAAAGTCTAGTATTGCAACTATGAAAAAGCAAACAAGCTGATTGAGAAACGACTGTGGTAATTATAACATATATAATATACTATTTACTCGGTAATAATCTATTTCTTTTTCATATAATATCTATCACGAGTAAGAACTGCCCCAAACTTAAAACAAATTAATAAAATGTAAATTTCAACCGACGAACAGGTATTGACATAACATTTCAAATTTTGTGAAACTAATGAGATTTCTAGAACCTTCACATTCTTTTGAAATTATTCGCTCATGAATATAATAATATTTCGAAAGGTGTGAATCTAATTAATACTGATCTTTGAAGTTTACATTTATGCTTAGGTACGCAGTAGTTTTTTGTACGCAATAACTTAAATATTATTTCACATTTCAAAATACGCAATCACAAATTTTTTATCCAAAACAAAGTGTCACTCATTACAGAAAGTGAATAATTTAGAAAAATTGCTTAGTTCTGAAATTTTCAAATGCTTCAACAGGAAATGAGAGACGCGGTGAAAAAGTTGTCTCTTTTTTTAAGTCGGTTAAATTATAAAACTGACGGATTTGTATCCAGCGAACGAAGTTCTGAAACTTTGCCAATAACAGACTTGAATAAACAGTCCCCGAGAAAATTATGCAAGTCGTCCTTTTTTCGAACGTTTCGTCTGTTGTTACGTGTCTGAATGTTTCCCTTTTTTTCTTTATTTCTAGAAACTAACTGGAGAAATAAAACTTGTAAATATAATTGAAAAAACACCTGATTATTTTGATACTTGAGAAAGATAAACTATTCCTTTTTATTTTTTGAACTTGAACCTGCAAATAATATTTCCTTTCGTTACTTACTCGCCGGAAAATTTCTTTTACGTACTTATGTGCTAAAAGATTCCTTATTAAACAGAAAAAAAGTTGGATTTTGAAAACATACACTTTAATAATTATTCTTGCGCCTTTTAGTTAGAAAAAAAAAGGTGATGCCAAATCACATTGTACAAGAAACGTAACTTCATTCATAACACATTCAGGAGGGCATGTTATCTAATTATTTGTTTGATTACGAATTAGTGTAAACCCTCAGACACTCCACTAATCCAGTGGACCTTCCAAATCTGGTAATAACGAAGTTAAGAACGGACGCGTTCCGTTTCTACGACTGAAATGCACATGAACTTACTTGGCGATGTAATCTACTTATACCGATTGCAATACGTAATTATGTACTTTTGATAAAAATATTTTATTTTTAGTTATTAGTTATAATACATTGAAACGAGAAAGCTATTCCCAAAAATAAAATATACTAATGATGAAAGTATTATGTTTGTTTAAATACGAGGGAAGCTTTTAATGTAATCTACCAAAGCTGTGAAAGAAAATAATTAGATGCAAAATAACTTAGAAGTCTTTTGGGGGTGTCTGAGTTCTAAATTTTTAATTGTTTCAGTGTATATATCTCTGCTTAATCGATTATTAAAACTTGGCACCCCAAAATATCACAGCTTTCTCATTCAAAATTAAGAGAGTCCTGTTTCTTTTGCTGCTCGATGTTCTTTGTTTTGGAGGCGAAACCCAATCCTATCGCTAGTAATGGCATTCGAAAAGAAGTCGTTATTAGCCAAAACGCCCCCAAATTTCTGAATACTACTGGAAAAGATAGAGTGTGACCCAAATACACAACTTTCCTCCAAGTTAATAGAAATTGTGCAATAAATTTCAATAAGAATTAATCACGTTCTCTGCACGTTGCTTATACCTGCTGCCAATTAATTCCCGCATAATTACGTTAATTTCGCTCGGTATTTATCACTTCCTAATTGCAAAGAAACTGGAACGAAGTGACGAATATAAATGCGTTTCGGTAGCAGCTCATCACATTTCTTGTTGATGTAAAACATTGGAGTCTCATCTGAGAAGTAAAACGGAGTATCGCATAACCAAGTGTAATAAATCATAGATATGGATTACTTCGCAACCGCGTCAGAGGGTGCTCCGAATTTAGGTGGGTTTAAGGTTTCGAAGTTTTGCTTGCAGGCGGATATTTTACGCAAATAATTTATGTGTGTGTGAAACAATTTCCAGTTTTTCGTGTTATTTACAAGCGATTAGTTAGTTAGCTGGTTTCACACGTGTTTGCATATTAATAAATAATAATGAAACAATCTGCTATAATTCCATTCTTTAATCAATTAAATTAATAAGTGTGAAAACTACGGTAATATAATATTTGTAGCACCAAATAAAAAATTTAAATACAAGCTATGTTTTGATTAAACAACGAACAAGAAGTAAATATGATGGATTTTTGAACAAGTTAGACAAGACGTGTATCCACAGTATAATTTAAAAAAAAATCTGAAAATAATACTTTAATGAAATTTTAAATTAGTTTGGCGTAGTACGACGAAATTCGTTGCGTTTCAAACTATAAAATGCACTTCGTTTATTATAGATTTATGTTTCATCAATCTCTTTGAATGAATATTTCATAAAGGAAGAATTTCATAATAACGTTCCTTCGGG
Source organism: Serrognathus titanus (assembly GCA_039766575.1). Lineage (NCBI taxonomy): Eukaryota > Metazoa > Arthropoda > Insecta > Coleoptera > Lucanidae > Serrognathus > Serrognathus titanus. The sequence continues at coordinate 67,831,442 of CM077911.1, forward strand.
AAGAAAACAGATTGCTAGGCAATAGAGCAAACTATGAGATATTTTAAGACATCCGTCCATTGTTAGACGAGACTGATATCAATCGGGAACTCGTGTTTCCAGATTTGACGGTAAAATTAAAAATTGATGACTGAAAAGATTGAGTCATTCAATCGATTTTATATCTTTGTAAGCTTTATTTAAGATTTCTAATAAATAAAGTAAATCTCAATCGAAGTGCTGCTAATATTAGCACTGAAAGTTTTCCATTCGAAATAATTCATAGGATTAAATTATGTTTTTAAAATTCAGAAAGAATTATAGCTACAAATTCATCGCAAAATCCTCGTTCACATATATTACCATTTTTATTTGGAAACAGTGAATAAAGTACTCCATTCAATCTTGTCACAAACTTTTACAATTCGTAACATCCGAGATTGTTAGCTTTCATTGAAGTCTTTGTGTTTTTGTTAGGTATTTTCGTTCGTGATACATAATACCACTTACGTCGTATTATCTGCCACCTTTCTTATAAAACAGGGGATCTCTCATACGAAAAGTTTTGTAATTTCCCCAAAAATGGCAGGTATTTATCATCAGGGGGAAAAAAATAAATCACGCATCTGACATTTTAGTTTCCAAAAATTTATTGGCGTTTAAATTCTCATACGCTTAAGGACTAAAGCGCATTATGCAAGCAATGATAATACTTGCCGCTATAAATTATTCATAATTGCGAAAATCAACTGTGGTTAACCAAAATAAATCCCTGATTTTGATGCACGATTCCCACTGCGTAATTTATGCGAACTTTTCACGTGGGCTACTGCAAGTGTAAATTGCTGAAATTAACGGCAATCAATTATTTTATACGTACCACTAAATTATGAGTCCAATATATTGTCGGTGGTGGCTCAGGACTGTGTTTGATTATGCACGTTAGGTTCATCGTGCTGCCCTTGTTAATGTACATTTCTGGTCCGCCGAGTAACGTGGTAATTGGCTCTGGAAAACAATTCACACATAATTAATTTCGGCTGAAAACGTCAAACTTTTGCTGCAAGCGGAGTTTATAAAGCTAGCGCAGTTTCTAAATAGTTAAATGCAAGACTAGGAGGAGAAACTTTGAGTTATTTCAGTTCACTGACATATACTTCTATATTCTGGCGAGGCAGAAAATTAAAGTTTGCAAATTTAAGACAAATGGGAAACCTAAATTTACTACTACTTTTGTGTTGAATGTTAATACTTTATTTTTTAATTTGAAGATAAATGATGGCTTAGGAGTTCTTAAAATACCTTAAGTTCTATTTCACCTTTTGCATTTTAAAACACGCGCCTCATTTTAAAACAGCCTGTTCCTACTTGTGATATCACTGCCTCAAATTAAAAAATTGACTATAGAATACTTCTTTACAATACAGCGTATCCACCGAGTGCCGCGATCATCTCTACCGTCTATAGTATATAAGAGAAAAAAATTATAAATTTTTGTCTCTCGATTTCTTCAGTTTAGACAAATACATTTTGCGTTCTATGAATACAATAAACCAAGCTGTAAGCCCTCATTTAAAAAAAAAATAACTTTGGCATGTCTCTCTGTTATTGAAGAGCCTGTATAGCCAAAAATAATTTCATAAAATAGAACTGATGGAGTTTCATCTTACTTCGTTTGAATTTTTTTTATAGACGGTAGAGAAGACTGCGGTATTCGGTGGATACCCTGTATATTTTTTAGGCCTTACGACTAATAAGTTTGCAAGAAGAAAAATTTAAACTAGAAACCCAGAGATCAAAGTTGAATGTTTAAAGGCCGATTTGCTCACTATTTCTAGTTTCAAAATTTATTATTTAATATTGAATGACAAAAATAAAAGTTAGTTATATTCCAAATTTTCTCCCAAGGAAGTGTAAAATAATTAAATTCTGTTTATGTAAACACTATGTAAAACTGTCACTTCAATATTGCATATATATATGCATATATGCATTGCATATATATATAAACCGTATTGCTATCGGAATGACCTATCTGTCATTAACTTCCATTACCATGCAGAATGCTACAATACGGATTAATCGGATGTGCAAGTTCTATTGAATATCAGATAGTGACCCAATTAATCAATTTTATGTATTTTCATTTAATTAGTATCGCTGTGTCGCATGCCTTTCTAATATACATGTTTACAATCAATATCAATGCAGTTCAACTTACTTTCATTTCATTAAATAAATATTCCAGAGAAAAATAGAGCTATGGTTTATCCATGAAAATAAGAAAAGTATTGTAGGTTACTATTATCGTATTTTTTCTAAGAATTGCAGCTGTAAACCTTAAAAAAGTTGCTGAGACTGCAACTGGACACAAGTGCGATTTTAAGCACGTCTCACTCTTAAGTGTTATAGGAAGAAAAATAAACGACATCCATCGGTGAAAACATTTCGCGGAATATAAATGTTTTGAATTTGAATATTACGATGATGTCACTTTACCCCTTTTAAAGAATTCAACATTTTATTTAAATACCCCTGTTTGCAAAGAAAAGTTAGTTCCTATTGTAGTGTTTTTAGAGTTCGTTTTGATTTATTTTTAAATAAAATACTCGATGAGACTAATAGCTAATTTATTAACAAAACTTAATAGTGATTTTATTTAGAACAGAATATGGATAATTTATTTTCACAAGCCGAGCGATTAAACAGTAACTAAACTCTACGTCGATCTAAGAAAGTCTGTCCGTGTTCCCCCGTGCGCGTGTATTTTTACCGGAGTGGCTTTTCTAGCAGCTTCTCCCCTAGAATATTTCGACGGCGGAATTATTCTCGAACGGGTTCAAACACTTCGGCAAGTCACCGCCAGCTAGACAAGTGTATGACTAATTTGTCGCTTTAGTTCGTTACAGTGCCCCCTTCTTAAAAACGTTTCGTCTCGGAACGTTCCTCGTGATAGACTTGAAAGAGGATGTCGAAAACGACATGCTGGCCCCTTTCTGCAACTTCCGGTTTGGAAGATAACTTTTATCATGCTTCGGACTACCCTCCAGTCCACCCGTCAAGTCCGCAGCCCAACTTGGGGATGGCTAATTTAATCTCTTTGCCTTCTATCAGCTGCCTCTTCAGGCTACAAAGAGCTCTCCACATTCTGATAGTCAGATTTATCGCTTGATGTCTTCTTAGTGACTAAGTAATACACGTGTCGTCTCTGATCCGCTCTCCTGTCGATGATCTGCAGGCTCTTGCCCACCATGGGATGCTGTCTTCGGAGTACCCCGACTTGACCAAATTTCTTCCGGAAGACCTGGGCTATCCCCTTGGACATTTTTAGGTCATCTGCCACACAGTGGGCCACATTATATTCTGATGGCACTTAAAAAAATCTTGCTGCCTCTCCGTGGTTCCGTGGTTACTCCAAATCGTGCCTTACTTTCTGTGGCGTGATGAGACATAAAGGTTTCGAAGTTTACTTCGGAACTTTGCGTCCTGTGTACTGTCCCTTCATTTTCTCTCCGTTGTAAGGAGCCATCCGGTTGAAGTGGATCACTTTGGGCTTGCCATTCGGAATCTTTTTGATGCGGTATATGACATTGTTGATCCGTTTTATCACGTTGTGAGGACCTTCCCAAGATGCCTGCATTTTGGGGACAGACCTCGACGTCTTTGAGGATTATAAAGCCAGACCAGTGCTCCGGGTTGGAAACCCTCATTCTGAGCATTGATGTCATAATGCTCCTTCATTCGGTCGCTGGCGGTCTGTATATTGTGACGCACTTGATTGTGAATGTTGTCCTTTTTCCTGCGCAGACCACTCACGTAGCTTCGTCGGCAGGAACTTCGCCAGGCTTCACGCCGAATTTCAAGTCACAGGGTAGTCTTGGCTCTCGCCCAAATACCACTTTCGCTGGAGTCCCTCCTGTTGTCTCATGATCGGACGAGCGGTATGCCAGTAGAAACAGGGGAACATACGTGTCTCAGTCTCTCTGATGATCGGAGGCGACCTTGGAAATATGTCGGTTGAAGGTTCTGTTGAACCTTTCCACTATTCCGTCCGACTGTGGATAAAGCGCTATGGTCCTAAATTTCCGTACGCCAAGCAGAGTCGATTCAAAGTTCCTTCCCTGATCCGAATGCAGTTCCATGGGTACCCCACACCTGACACCACTGTGGTGTTTTAGGGTTCATTTTGATTTATTTTTAAATAAAATACTCGTTGAGACTAATAACTAATTTATTAACAAAACTTAACACTGATTTTATTTAGAACAGACTATGAATAGTTTATTTTCACAAGCCGAGCGATTAAACAGTAACTAAACTCTACGTCTATCTAAGGAAGTCTGTCCGTGTTCCCTCGTGCGCGTGTATTTATACCAGAGTGGCCTTTCCAGCAGCTTCTTGCCTAGAGTATTTCGATGGCGGAATTATTCTCGAACGGGTCCAGACACTTCGGCGAGTCGCCGCTGGCTGGGCGAGTGTATGACTAATTTGTCGCTTTAGTTCATCACACTATTTTAATTTTGCTCTTAAGTTCCATCGGGTAGATTTTTTTAAGTATATCCATTTTTCTCTCTGTGTGTTTTTTTCTCGTCGCGAATTTTTCAGTTCAGTTTCGTGAAAAATTAATTCGTTTTACTTTATTCGATAGAAAAGAAACATTCTCTTTTTAGTTCAACTTTAACTAGTTAAAGTCAACCGTTAGAGTAGCCGTTATCAAATTTAAAACTAAAGCGTCTCAGTTGTCCGGATTACGACAAAATAATAAGACTCAAAATTTGGTGAACCAAAATCAATTTAACTGCTCAGAATTCAGAAGCTGACTGTGATGGACAGGTGATTAAACATCATAAAAGAAAGGGAATGAATTATCCTTTATTTTCATATTTATCAAATTTTACAAGGCCTCGTCGAGATGTCATGACGAGAGCGAGAGCGAAATTTTATTATTACGCCCAAACTCTATATCTTAATTTAAATTTTACAAAGATAATTACACTGAAAAAATCTACAATTTCCACATCTCCTCATTCTTATCAAAATTTTAATGAAACCATAAAGGACTCAAGCAATAATTTCTTTGTTTGAACATGTCTGATTTGAGCTTTATTTAGCCAAATATTGCTCTCAATGTCCCTTTTATATGGAATGAGATATTGGCCCTTGCCCGCCACTACATATACTGGGTGTTTCATTGAAGATGCATCAAACTTGAAGGACACGTTTCTGACATTATTTCAAACAAAATATCTTAATAAAAAAATTTAATCGGAGCAAGTTGAAATTTGCACAATTTGGAGTCGATGTTTTTTGAAATACTGTAGCGCGCGGAATCGTGAAACAAAACCGGCGATCTAAATTGCATTTATGAATGGCACACAGCTGCAGGGGGTAATAAATCCAAAAACAGCTAAGAAATTTATGACTAGATTTTATTTTGTCCTTGACCGAAAGCTCGGTGTATTCAACTTTGTCACACGTCGAATGCAGCAGCGATGTGAAATCGCGTGGATATTTAAACTTATTTAATTTAATAATAAATTATTAATTATTAAAGTATTAAATCTAATACCATAAAGTTCTTAATTGGGGTAGTACGGCGAACGAAATGTTTTGGGCAAAAACCAGGTACTTGGCCGAACGATTTCATGAAACGGTGAATGTGAATAATAAATTCTTAAATAAGCGCAAACTACTAAATGTTTAAACAATCCTAAAATTCTTCAATTAACTATTAGAAAATTCGTATTAAATGGAGAACAGAAAATAAACGACTAATTATTATTTTTATTGATTGCCAACAACCATGTTGTTTTAAATGTGTTTTACCGAATCGACTGGGGTGACAGTCTAGAGGCAATTTACCAATAAACCGATTTCGTAAGTGAATGAGTAACAATCCATTCATTCTCATTTAAAGTCCATCCTAAAAATATGCGACGTTGCTTTCCCTTCGATTTCCTCTAAATTTATTCATTACAGAGAAAATTTTACAAAGAAACTTTCTTTTCCCAACATTTACCCATATAACAAGTTTGATGCATCTTCAATGAAACACCCAGTATTTTTGGTGACTGATGAAACCACACGTCTTCTTATTCTTTTGTATTTTCTGTTAATTGTATGAATTTTTAGTTGGAAATAAAAGAAAAAGTGTATTATATTCAAAAAAGTAAAATCAATTACAAATCAAATTACTGAATTTGCCATAAAGCGACATTTCAAACATAATCAAAACAATGACAGTGTCATGTAGCACCAACCTAATAATTACGACAATTTTAAGAAAGGGACAAAATAAACACATATAATAATTTAGTCAGATTACCGAAGAGCTTAATTTAGAGACATAAGATTAACTCGGTATGATACCATACGAAACAATGTAAATAGTTTTATAACAAGTGCATTTTGCACTTCAAATAAAAGCAATTGATAGTTTTTATAACATAAGTTATAAATTCATGTTTTCTCAACCAAACCATGGTACTGAATGCAGAGAAACGGACGAATTTTCGGAGTTTGATCAGACACCATGACATTCGATGGATGTTAATTACGCCTTCGGACTCTGGATTATGTGCGCGACTACACGACTACTACCTGCGTGATTATGAAATTCCGTTTATGAACAACGTTGGGTGTGGGATTACCCTATGCATCGTCGAGGCTTTCTCTGGATCGACTGCTATGTTTGATTTAAAATAAATAAATCTTTTTACATAACGGCGGCATTCCCTATTTTGCTTCGGCGACTATTTGATAATGCAATATGGAGCTGGTATTCTCTGAATGCAGTTTTATTACAAAGGTCAGTCATGTCTCATGACGACAAAGTCTTTAATAAAACCACAGCAACATTTCGTTCGCATTATTCCTGGATGCATTTATCTGCGGCCGCGTAGACATACGTTCTATCGAGTTTAGCTTACGTGATGAACTTAATGATTTCCAAAATTTCTTACATAACAAAAGCTTAAATATGGTACAGAATGCCGTTTCTTCTCTCTTCGGATTGAATTTTTAATTGGATTGATTGATTCATTGCGTTTTATTTTTTGTTTGTATTTAGAATTACTTGCTATGTTCGCTTTATGAATTTTCTACATTTTAATATACTGTATGTTCCGTCTACTTCTTTACATTATTTAATTTCAAAATTTTATATATATTTACATTGTTTTGTTTGAATATCTTTTAAGTAATTCTAGTTTTTATTGAATAAAAAAATTCGTAAAACATAAATAAATAAGAAAGGTGGATAAGCGGGAAATCTCGTCGATCCTGAAATTGTTTATACCGCGCCTTCAATTAAATTCCACATTAAAGTTAGCTGTGTTTTTTTTTATAAAGTTGGCGACACGCCATTCAATAGAAAACAGTTGTCAGTAACTTTTAGTTATGTTACTAATTATGACATCAAATAAAAACACAACATTAAAATTAAAAATGCTCAAAGTTCTGTCCTTCAGCTTGAATACATAAGCGTACTCTGCGTTTCATGTTTCCAAACCCATTCGCTAAGTGTTCGAGAGTTATGTTAGCACACACATCTGTAAAGCCCGCACGAAGTTCTTCGATTGTATGATGCATAGTTCTGTAAGGACCCCGAAAAATGCTTTAGAGAATTTTTAGAATCAATTTTTTTTTTTAAATTTTATTTTAATCATTTCGTTATTAGCTCTGCTTGTTCCTAGAAAGAAACCGGATGTTGGTATCGCTTTTGAGCTTTGGATACGTTTTCAAATCAAAACTAATATCAGATTACCGAGATAAAATTTTCCTTTCTCATTGACTCAGCAATAGGAAATCACGCCACTGTGCGTCTCTGCCCTTGAACGACCGACGTTGATAAAACTCAGTACGCCCTCTCGTAACGAGAAAAATTTCGCCTGGAAGCTACTTGAATTCAAATTCTTGCTGATCTCGCAGAATTTCCCTCCTCACTTTTCCAGGAGGTAACGAGCCTTTAAGAATCTTAAGCGAGGGAGATAAGACAGTTTCCAGTTTCCTTATGTTTGGTTCGCGTTAAATCTCTCGTCGAAATTTTGATTTAATTTAATTTTTTTTTTCTAAGTTCGGGTTTTGATTTTTTTCCAAGTTTTTTTTTTCCAAAAGTTTGTTATCGGTTTCGGTCAGGAAAAGCAGAAGCTTTTCCCGCACGGTTTTAGTGTTTTACTTAAATTAAATTCGTCGTAAACGAATGTATTACCTATAATTAACTCATTATTGATTCTGTAATTTTCTTAATATTTGATCTTGTTTCATGTGTTTTAATGGAGAATTTCGATACGATCTGTTAATTTAAAAATTTGTTGTAGATTTCTTTATTCTCGCAAAATTTTATTTAAATACATAATTTATTTGTTAAAACTTTCGAATTTTATTCAAAATCTCAAAGTAGTTTTTAGAGAATCTTTAACAATAAATCGAACAAGGAGAGGTGAAAGATTCAACAAACCCAAAATAAGTCAGTCTGAGGGTAAAAAGGGCCAAAATTCAAACCAAGTTCGCAGAGAGCGGGAAGAACGATTGCTGGTTAATTTTTGGCTAAAACTGGAAACGCTACGAACAAAGGAGTCGCCTCTCACGTCTTAATTTGGTTTGGAAAAATTTTGGTTAAAAAGTTGGTAAAGTTTAGAAAGAGGATTCAGGGAAGTCAAAATTTGAACCTTCCAATTTTTTTTTTTAATTTTCCCTGTAAAAGATTTCTATTTTAGAAATCTCGTGTTCTGGTTAAGAACCGTTTTGACAAAATATAAACCATAAACCACCCTTTTTCCCGTACTGATCAGGTGCTTACAGTTCTAAAAACTGTGTTCTTTATGTGCGGAAAAATGAAGTAGTCCATAATTGTGCGATCTGGAGACCTTGCAGGAAAATTTACAATCCAGTTATCGAAAAACTGCTGCAGGAAAGCCACTGTTTAATGAGCTGTGTGGGCCGTCTTGCTGAAAAAGCCCTTCTGTAAGTTCATCATCATGTAGTTGATTAATGAAAGGTTCTAACAACTCATTTCGGTATCTTTCAGCAGTTATTGAATTGTTAAAAAATATTGATCCGATGATATGCCTTCTTGACACTGCTAGTCAAACCAATTTTAAATGGATGTAATGGAGTTTCCATAAATTCATGAGAATTTTCTGCTGACCATATTCTTATATTCTGTTTATTTAAATACCCTAAGAGATGAAACCAGATCTCATCGGAAAAGAAAAACTTGTCAAGAATGTCGTCGTTGTTTAAGTTATCAAGAAACCACTGCCAATATTCTGTTCTTCTGCGGAAATCTGCTTGCCTAAGTTCATGGACTGCTTGAATCTTATATGGAAATAGTTTTAGGTCTTTTTAAGAATAGTGTGACATGTTTCCGCTGACAGCTGAACTTCTTATGAAAGTTTCACAATAGATTTCTTGGGAAAGTTTTCCATTCGATCTCAATGCAGCCTGTAGTCCTTTTCTTAGGTGCTCCGATCCCTGTTTTGCGACTAAGTGATCCCGTTTCACGAAATTTATGAACACAAGCATGGATATGCTTAACTAGCTGTTCATAAGTAATTGTAAGATTAGGAAACTATTGTCGAAAATTCTGTACACACTGATTAATGGAATAAACTAACTCCATTTTCTAATCTAACAGTTTGAGAGTAACTTTCAACAATAAATAATTTGTGCTGTAAGTCTAATATTTTGTAAATGAAAATACAAAGTGACAATTTGACATTTGTTTAATTAAATAATTGTACAGCTATCAGCACTACAAATCTTAGGAGAAAGAACAATGAAATCATAGCCCACCTTAATGAGGAATTTAATTAAAGGCACGGCACAATAACGGTAGGTAAAAAAGGGCCATATAAGAAGGATGCCCTGGCTATCTAAAAACTAAATCTAGGAACGCTAAAACAAAAGAATTGCGATTTGGATTCTTTATGGTTTTACCAAAATTTTAGTAAAACAGAGTGAGAGTGTTGATTACTGAGTAAAAGTTTTATACGTAGTTAGAAATTTATTTAAACCTTATCTCTCGAGAGCCTCTCTGATCACTTCTTTAAAACCCATTCGGACTTTACAAAGTTTCCAACAAATACTGCCATTCTTAGTTACCAAAATTCACTAAAAACAATCGCAATAAGTTTGTGGTAAATTAAAAGTAGAAAAATAATTTTGTAAAACTCTTGATCTTGATTATATTTACTTTCAACTAAATTTCGACATAGAAATTATTGTAGGAAGTATTCTGAATTATTTATAAAAGGAAACGCCTTAATAATCCTATTACACCCCCTTTCCTCGAATGTAAGATTTAAGAATCCGATTACTAGATATGGACTGCTTTCGTAAGCTGTGAATCATGGTCGGTCTTGCCACGGTTGACATTCTGTCATAGTTACGTTGCTGAGGGCCGCAAATCCTAAGATTTATCACTTGCGGATCCTTAACTTTCACATGCCCGTCATTACCACAAGCTTACGCAGTGGCTGTTGCCCGAACTTGTCTCCGAACTTAAATTTGCACACGAATTGCTCACTAATTTCATGATGATGTCCTAATTTCTGATGGGGCTGTAAAAGTAGGTAAACTACCAGAAGGGTTCGGTTAACATCGCTACATAAAAATACGTTTATAGTATCAAAACACACAATGTTATATAAAGAATACAATATAATGCCAATTATATATCATAAAATATTAATCAAATCTGTCGGAGTTAAAAAATATAAGACTAATAAATAATGAAATTGTATTAGCGTACAAGAGAAGTGGGTAATTATGCAGTTAAGAATAACTGTCTCCGTATAATAAAGAACAGGGAACAAAGAAGCGATTAAGTTGCCTCTGATGCCAGTTATTCTTAATTAAGCGCGGGAGCAATTATATATTATTAATTAATAACTTCTCCCGCTCGGTGTTCTTAATTATCTAGCCTTTAGTGTGATAACTTAAAACATGAAAAGTATTTGAGGTTCATTTACTTTTAATTTAGTGAAAGCAAATTTGTTTAAGATAATTTATAATTGTGCCACTCATTTATACCTATATAAATCAAACGATGAAAAATAGATTTTATATACATGGGTTTGTGTTTGTGTTTCATTACGTTCGTGTTGCCTCGAATTATCATTTATAACTTTTCTGAATATGGGTTGTACATAAAATGTTTTACAATAAATATAAATGCACAGCAAATACTTACTTAACAAAGTAGATTATTGATATAAAACAGAGTTAGCCCAGATTAAAATGTCTTGTAAACAGAAAGGCAGAGAGTAATTGCCAATTCAGAAGAGTAGAAATGAGAGACAAATTATAGTCCTCCCCAGTGCACTTCATTAAATCAAGATTATCTCGGAAACATAATACGAAAGCCTTGTTGATGGATTTAAAAATTCGCTCTCAGAGAAAAAAAATGAATCAATTTATTTCACGCATAATTTGCTGTTCACTTACAAAAGTTCCGAGAACAAAATTTTGCAATTTAATTTCCGTTATACACCAACACCAAGAAGAGAATGTATGCAAACTGAAGTCGGAGCAAAACAAGCAGCTTTCGAGGAAGATTCATTTGCGACATACTTTTATAGAAATCACTGCCGTCAGAACTATCTAAAGTTTTAACTTCTCAGTTCAGTCGAGGCGAGTAGATCTGTTGAAGCGTGTACTAAATTTTAGTCTTATGGCCCTCCCTGATTCTTTTGCATGCAGAGATTCAGTCCTTGAGTAATAGTTCGTTTTATTTTATATAGTTTCGGCGGATGTGTATGCATATCTATCTGGGACATCTTGACTTTAGTTTTACAGTTACGACATCCTGCATCTAGGGCTTAATTCTGCATAATGTGGAAAGTTTAGTGCTGCCTTCAAAGAGACCTCACAAAACTTCGGAAATTACAAAAATGCAAGTGACACAAAGGATTTTGCAGAAAAATTGCTTTCCTGCTTTAAAACAAATAAATAAAAAAAGGAAACGGAATCAATTTTAACGTTTAAAGATTCGCAGCTTTTAAAAAATTGTCCTCCTCTCGAGTAAGATTTAATAAATCGTTGAAGAAACACGTATATATAAGTTGTTTATCTGCGTGGCATTACATACACTCATGAATATAAATGAGCAGGAAAATATCCGTCTTCAAAATTTTCCCGTGCGCACATATGTGCGGAGGACGTATGAATTTTATTTACATTGCTCCTGTTTACCGAAGCAAATCCCTATCGCTATTGAGAGAGAGAAAAACATGGAATAAATGAATCAAATAAAACACTGCGTAATTAATGAAGTAACTGAGGATGAATAACAGAAATCACACTCAATTAGTTTACATGTTCATTCGGATAAGAAAAATTATACAAAGTGGAATAAAGTGATTCTTATGTAGTTACATTGGGAATTTTTCACGTGTAAATCCTCCTGTGCTTTTTCAATTAGCAATAAATATCATAAATCAGTCAAATTGACAATTATATTGAATCAAATTAACAAGCGATTGAAATGCAAGAAAACAGCTATTTTCGATCTAGACGTATAGTGAATGGGGAATAGCAATGTTCCATATTTGAATTCAAAGTGAATGGGGAATAGCAATATTCCATATTTGAATTCAAAGCACAGTTTCGACTTAGGTTTCGGAACGAAATTGTTGAAGAAACTGCCTTGCACCAACACTTCGCCAAATTAACGAGAAAAACAAAACGGAAAGCGTGATGAAGGGGAACTCCACTGGAAGGCTGCAAATGAGCAAAATGTTGTCGAACAAGTGGAAAAGCTCGTTGCAGAAAATCCGCATTCCTCAACATGTCGTATTTCTGCTCAAACGAATGTGTCCACACCATTCTGAATTCTGAAGCGTCGTTTACACATGCATCCATACAAAGTGTCTGTAGTCCAAGAAATCTTGCCGAGAAATCACAACAGTCGAATGCAACTTTTTCCAAGAAAACTTAAACAACAACGACGTTCTCGACCTAAGTTTTTTCACGAATGATTGGTTCCATTTAAGTGGTTATGTTATCAAACAAAATTACCGAACACAGTCTGTTGTAAATCTCGTTAAGATAGGACTATGGTTAACTTTATCCCACCATAGAATCATAAATAGGGCCAATATTCTTCAACGTTACAATCAATGTTCAACATTATAGGGAACAATTGTTGACCCCGTTTTTAGAGCAAGGGATCCCGATTAATTAATTTTCTTGAAGAGTTTTTCCCTGGCCGAGTTGTAAGCAGGGAAACTTCGCCATCAAAATTACCAAATATCACCCCGTTAGACTTCTCCAAACTTGGCTTTCTTAAAAATCAGGTCTAATAATTTGCAAAATCTGATGAAAAGGATCACATTAAAATGCAACGAGATAACACCAGATAAATTGCAGCACATTTTTAATAATATGAAACGTTGTGCAGTTATATGCATACAACAAAAGGGTGACCACTTTCTTCAACCCTTGCTGTGACGTACTTTCGGTGGCTTACTTTTCAATTTCGCCTGAACTTTGCATTCATATCATCCCTTCACAATAAATCGCATTATGAATTTTGATGTAAGTATATTTTGTTATTAGGGTATTACCTTCCTTATTTTCGTAGTTGATGAGTTGATCATTTTGTTGCACTATGTATAACACTTGATGATCTTCTGAAAAACAATTTTTTTTCGTAACGTAACTAATCTATGGATGTGGGCACAGCTAATCATAAATTGTGGAGTAACTTAATATCGGAAAATTAATTGGCAGCATTGAGGTCAAGTATAACAATTTTAATTCCCAATAATTATCCTGAAATATCTTCTTCGTGAACGGTGATATATGAGTGGCCTCAATGCGAGGCCGTAATTAATGACCAATGATTCAGATAATCCAACAAATTTATGGATACTCGTCAAAGAAAAAAAAATTGGACGAGTTTTATGTCAGAACAACGGCGAAATTTATTTCTCCGATAATTATAAATTGAAATTGAATCTGCGTTTCTTGTATTAATGTCACAATAAATTCAAGTGTTTTTTTGCTGCAAAGCTTTAAGCTTTTTGTTAGATATCCTTAATGATAACTGATAACTTAAAATATTCAAAGTGAACGAAAATATAGGAGAAAAAAGTTTAATATTCCTGACGTTGTATCATATTATAACAGAATGGAATAATATCGAAGAACCATCATCACATAAATATACATAGCTACCAATTCGATTTTACTTATGTGATACGCATATAAATTTTTTAATCTCGGCGTTTCTGCTAGCGTCGAGGCATTTTTTTGACATATGACTTTCTCATTTTATATCATACAGTATAAGAAATCGGGTAATTGCATATTATTTTCTTTCAACATTAAACACGATTAATTTTCTCTACACAATTATTTTATTTACAGGTTTAAAAATAAACCATATAAACTTGAGTGACTAAAGTTGGATTTTTCAAACCATTTGATGCGATATGTCCATGAATGCTTAAAACATAACATAAAAAATACATATTTTCTATGCATTTTGATTCCATTTGCCTTGAAGATAGCTTCATGGATATATTATTATTATTGTACGTAATATAACTCAGTAAAGTTTAAACACAAAATCCACAGTTATGTGAGCATACAACTGTTGTAAATAACTTTCTCACGACAATTCATGACGGTCCGTATTTTATGTATGTACATCCTCCTAACTTTTATTCGAATAGTTTCGGTTGTGGATTCGGAAACTTTGTCATCACATTAATTATAATAATCACATTAATTATAATAATATAATAACAACTATTTTCAGAGCTTATTCGGTTGGCACGCAATAAATTCCTTCAAGAATTAGTCAAAGCCGAGTATAATATTTGAATATTAAATTTATTTAAAAAATTTCCACGGCGTTCGCCGAAAAAAAATGAGACTGCGAAATTAAAATTATCATCAATTTTCCAAAGGCGACAACAAAATCCTTCTATTTTATCCACGAAGAGCACGGGAATGTTTCTTTCTTTGATAGATAGGGAGAATTTTATTTGATTTATTGCTTTTATAAAAAGACCTATTTTTTAACTGAAATCTGGTTATCTTAGCTTACTTTTTTTTGTTAGATAATACGCAATGCTCACTCGCCTCCACAGTGTAAAATTTTCTCGGTGGCTCTCTTTTGAGTGGAAATGTTGATACTTCAACCGCGTTACGTAAACAACAAAAGTATTTACGACGAAGGGAAATGCATGAAATAAATAGCGTTCATCCAAGTACATATAAAGTAAATAGTACCGTCGCTAATCTTTGTTAGATTTTCGGTATGTACGAGCTCTATTTATCTATCATTATAACAATGGTGTTTTATACGTGCCTGACAAAAACAAACATAATTTCTCTAAGCTTAAATTCTCATTAATAATTTCAATTTTATTCTGATTTATACTGAGCCGGAGGCAAGGAGGTTTGTACTAAATGAAATGAAATCATCGCCACATTTTGCTTACATTTATTAATACGTTTAATCGAAGTTGCAATTTGTTACATCAAGTTGATACGTGGAGTGTTATTAATCCATTTTGTTAGAAATACCACTACTTCTAGCGGTTAATATTTAGATTGAATTTTATTTTTTGTGATAGTGCAGTCTTGAAATTTAATCAATTAAACGCGCACATTAATGAAGTCTTCTTTGATAATATAATTACTGGGCTCGCATTTATAAATCAAAATGCAATTCAATCTAAATATAATCGCTATAAGTAGTGGTATTAAAGCGTACAGTTTCTAACAAGGTGGATTAATAACGCTCCACGTATCAACGTGATTTAACAAATTGTAACTTCCATTAAACGTATTAATAAATGTAAGCAAATTGAGGCGATGATTTCATTTCATTTAATACAAACCTCCTTGCCTCCGGCTCAGTGTAAATCAGAATAAAATTGAAATTATTAATGAGAATTTAAGCTTAGAGAAATTATGTTTGTTTTTGTCAGGCACGTATAAAACACCATTGTTATAATGATAGATAAATAGAGCTCGTACATACCGAAAATCTAACACAGATTAGCGGCGGTACTATTTACTTTATGTGTACTTGGATGAACGCTATTTATTTCATGCATTTCCCTTCGTCGTAAATACTTTTGTTGTTTACGTAACGCAGTTGAAGTATCAACATTTCCACTCAGAAGGGAGCTACCGAGAAAATTATACTCTGTGGAAGCGAGTGAGCATTGCGTATTATCTAACAAAAAAAGGTAAGCTAAGATAACAAGATTTCAGTTGAAAAATAGGTCTATTCTAAATTTCTATTTTATTTTGTTATGTTAATTATCTTCATTTGTAGACGTTGGTAACATTGTTATTAATATTAGACATATCTAATGTATATCAGGTTATAATAATAAATTCAAATTCAAATTCAAGAACGTGTTAAATAAATTAGTACATAAGTTGACTATTAAAACTAAATTATTCGAAAGATATCATTTTAATAATTTTTAACGTCTTTGAAAAATCGTTCCTAATCGAGCATTGAAATCTCTACAAAAAACTGCAAAATCCTATTGTCTTTACTGGTTTTTTTTTAATCCAGAACCAAACGAATATAACAGTGTCATTGATTTGTCAGAAAACGAGTGACAAATAAGTAAATGCCTTTTAAACAAATGATATTTCCGGAAAAAAATTGTAGGCATGGTCATTGAACGATCTAGAACAAAAAAAAAGGTGAATTAACAAATGAATACGGTCTCAATTTACAATCTAAAAAAATATCTTTAAGGCTTTTTTGTTTCGTCGTTTATCCCCTAAATTTTAAGCACTTTGAAATGAGTCATTTGTTTTTCTCTTTGGTCTTACAATGAATGCAATAAAAACAAAGTAACAAAATTGTGAAAAGTTTGGCAGAAACTCTGTCAACTTGTTTTTCTTTTTCTTTTTCTAATCTTGAAAAGTAAAGTATCTTCTCATATTAAATTATTCAAAGTGCGACGGATATTCATTTGTTTTCAATCTAGAAACAAATGAATCAGTGTCATTCGTTTATCTAGAAACTTATAATAAATACTTTTTGGAGTGAATAAATAAATGTCATTTTTTGAAATAGAAACATATCGATCGAGGAAAATTCGTGGTATGATCGACGACCTTTTCATTTATTAGATAAAGCTGACTTCATTCTAATATTCCTACTCATCAAATGGCACCTTTCGACTGCGTTTTGTGGGAAGTGCGCCATAACTCGTTCATCTACGACGGTGATATGTCGTGTGTTATAATTTGTAGAGTTTTCGCTAAAAAACTCATCTACGACTTTATCGGAATCTGTTAAAGTACCACCAGAGGAATTTTGGATATTTCTTTTATCCTACCAAGCTTGGAATGTGATAACATCCAGGTAATAAAAAAGAAAGTAATGGCTGACGTCATTTTGATCACTAAGTGCTATGTTTCTTCTTCCGTTCAGGCTTCTAGTTTGGGGTACCCTCTAGTTTGATGTACCTTTTAGTTTGTAATCTGTTCCTCTTGGAATACGTGTTATTTTAGAATACGTGTAATCTTGGAACACATGGTGTACATGTTGTATTTCCTTACGTGAAAAAGCCTTTTCGACCCCAATTAATTCTGCAACCTTTAAAAAGAGTCACAACGGTCTTTCAAAAGGTAGCGCTAGTGCAGCGTCCATTTTGTTCACTGTACGACATCTGACAGTTATATTGGACGTAGACCAGCAGTTTTTAATGTCGTGAATGTATATATATAGTTTTTTTTTTCTTTAACTTGTTTATTGCTTCGACACATTACATTACATACAAAGAGCGAATTTTCGACCTTTACTTGCGTCTTTGATTAACTATATAACTGTATCGATTTAATTTTTAATTGTTTGATCACTCTGCTTTGCTTAAACTGTGCCCTAGATTGTACCACGTTTAATATGTTTAATACTTTATGTCGCTCCTGTGTTAGCATTTTGTCACGTGTACTATTAGTGTGCATTTTGAATTAAAGCAGCTATTTAATTTTACGGTTTGTGCACTTGTGTGTATACTCTCAGCCTTTGAGTGAGTACAATAAATCTCTTGGTTATTACGAAGAACTATTGCGTATGCGAAGTAATATTGGGAAATTAATTCCCATTAACATCTTCAGCTGGGTTGCATTCACCCCGGCGCCATTAGACCACGCCCATTCTTTCAGAGCTATCTGAGGCAACAGTTGATGAAAAGCAGTGCAAACTTGTTACTGTTGGGAGTGAGTAAACGGAGTAGTTCATTATTAAAGTTTTCTGGTAGCAATTTATTGTTCTAGAAACGTCAAAGAAAGGATGATCGTGAATAAAAGAACATCGTCTCATAAACTAAAATTTTAAAAAAAGCTTCGTCTAATTAATTTGTTTATTATTTATCTAGGCCTATTCTTGAAGACATCCACAGTCCGAATGAATTTGAGCAAAAAAACAATGCACAAACAACTATTTTATTTTAATGAAAGGACGATGACTGAGTGCTTCCAGACATGTCACTTCTACAATACTTTGCTTTTTAATCAACCTTCATTTCATGAGAAGGAATTAAAAATTGATACCGATGAAGACATATTTCCTTTTGAATTGAATCAACCCTCGAAGAATACTGCGCTCTAAATAAAAAAAAAACAGAGTAAAATGCCGCAGATCTCATCTGTACATATACAAGTGTCATCAAAGAGACAGGAAGCCGAGTCAACTCCACCAACATAGGAACATCCATCGTCAGAAAAAAGACCTGTGGAGTTTAAAAATTCTTCAAAAATATGAAAGAGGACGACGAGGAAGACGAAGATTCTTAATTTGAATGTCCCTGCGATGTTCTCACCAAGAGTTAAGATAAAAATTGATAATGCTCTCTTTACGAAGAGTAAAAATATGAACATCAGAATCACAATAACTATTCAGAGTGAGCCATGTGAAAAAATCCCAAACAAATCTTTCAATCAAGCGATTTCAACCCCAAGACCTGATAACCGAAAAAATAAACGTAACTCATCCCTGAGAGGATTAAAGATTTGTAAAGGCAAAATAGGATATCTGAGTCTACCCCTTATTTTAGAATAAGCAAGATTTTAATAGTGTTCAATTTCGATGCGGCAATACACTACTAAATCGCGATTTTACAGTCCAATTCTTGGAATAACGTGACATCAATGTGACGTAAATATGGAGGAAGGTCTGTCCTTATTCCCACGATTATAAAACTAGCTCTAAAGCATCAAAAGATAATGCTTGATTGAACTCTGGGCCCAAAAATTACTAATTGTCTGTATACCGGAGCTGAAGAATTAATCTACCGAAGATACAACGAATACCTTAAAGTCTAATCTTACAGAAAAGAGAAACAACTTTGGTTTACTGCTTTTCAAAAGTGATCGATTTGGAATTCTCCAGGGAACATTGATACAATCGCGTGGCTTCCGCCTTCCGCAAAGACGACTTCAGAATTGTACTGTGAAATATATGTTTCAGAGTTGAAAAACTTCATCACCGTAAGCGGAATGCGACGTCCCTGAACTGCCATCGTAAGCGAGGCACCGCGCCTCTCATAAATTCAGAGTTGCATAAAATTCTCGGCCCAATTTCGTTAAAAGAGTGGCAAGAAATAAAGGAATCTAATTATCCGACCAAGTTGTTGGCAAATGAACATCCAATTCATTGCGGAGATTTTCTTTCAAATTTTATCATTAGTTTAATTAAAGTGTCTGGAATAAATCAAGGGAAATTTTTAATTGCGTCAGGGTGTAAATAATACCTATTCCTTCACGTTTTCTGGTATGATGTTTAAAGCTGGAAATAATTTTAGGGTTGATGGAATGTTTTCAAAAGGTGAAAATTCTAGGTAATTTTCTAAATAATAATTTCATAAAATTTATAATTAGTTGTATATTATACGAGTATTAAGTAACTATAAGTTGTCATCATTTCATATATCTGAACACGTTTTTTTACATACAGGACGTTTTTTAAATAAATGCGAAAACTTTCAGGGGCTTAATCTGAACTAAAAGCAAAAATATACCCTTTTTTGCACTGTATTGTACGATAATCTTGTACAGAAAATCTTTTATTATCGACGGAAGAAGAGGGGCAAGTTAATTGACCCATCATTTATGATGACCTGAGGCATCTCTGATTTAGAGCAAGCGATAAATTCTGGTATTAAAATATACGTTTGTTTTATTAAGGCCCTTGATGAAATAAAAGATATGTGTATAGGCAATTATAAAGGTTTATATTATGATATTCTCCTTGGAACAGAGAAGTTATCCTAACTTTTATTACGGCACACATAATCTCGTTCTTAAAAACGTTGCCTTTTTATTGCTGCAGGAGATCTTATCAGTCCTGCAATCAAATTTCGGACTTCTGGTGTATGTAAAGAAGTCATCCGAATGAATCCCAATGTATTTATATGTTTATAAAACAACACATTGACAAAAAGGAAGAGAAATCAACTTTTTTCACGGTTCCTTTCTTTTTGATGGCTTCTTCTACTTTCATCTAATTCGCATTATCTTTGCATGTTTTATAAATTTATAATACTATTAATGCTTTTAAATGTTTCAGAACTGGTGGTTCTCCCTATATGAATTGAACTGTTCTGCATTATACAGTGTGACTTGATGAGTGTGGATGATTTGAATTTATCGCTGTACTAAATTGTTACTACGTTGCCAACACCAGTTTATGTCACTCACCTTTGTCATTTTTCTTCTGATGTAAGAATTGCAATAGTAAAATAAAAAGCAAAAATGCGAATGCTGAAAACAAATAAACGAAACAATAAGTCGCCTCTGAATTTTAATATAATTTTAAATAATCAATATTTGTTCATCATAGTCACAATTAAAACGTGAAATACACTAAAAACTATGGCGCCAAATTCAAAGTATTCTCAATGATTAAAGATCGCACTGTACATTTAGGACAGGTTCCTCTGAACAAACTAAAGCACCGCCATTTTTTGTTTAATTTCAAGAATACCTGTAATAACTTTTATGGCCACTCAGTATATATGCATATTTGCTGTAAGACGTGAAAGACAGTGCAGACTTCACTATTTACTTTAAGTAACATGATTTGCTAGTGTTCAGCAATATCTGAAATGTTAAAAAGTAAAACGTGTTCCACTTAGACCCAGTTTTTCCATCACAGTTTAAACACAAACTGAAGTTTAAACTGCAGTTTATGTTTGCTTTGAGTTTTTCAATGTCTGGTTAACACGTAAACTAAAGTTTAAGTTTAAACGGTAGGACATCCACATAAGCGGTAGTTGAAAATAAACTAACTTAAAAAACGTGCAGAATTACAGATTTTTAAATTAAATTGTATAACCAGAATATGCCCTAATGGCAGATATAGAATTACTTAGCGATGACGAAAACTCCTTAAACCATATATACCGACCGAGAACGTTTTTCGTTTAACTAAACTGTGGTTTAAACTAATATTGAAAAACTGGGCCTTAGAAGGAAATTCACAAAAATCTTTTAGAATTGCGCAAAGCAAAAGACTTGAGTGTCGGCTACTTACCGGACCATATATAATTACAACATTATTGTACAGGCTCTGAATATTAATAATTCTTCTTTCATGGTTTCATCTTCAAAACCATTCACTTCCTACCGCGCTAATAAATTTCGGCAACAAACATCATGGTTTTGCAACTAAAAATCTTTATTTCGGTAATATTTGAAGCGTAAATATGAACTCGAAGCAGTTCTATTTTATTTTTAACCAAATGTTTACAAATCATTTACATTTTAAACAATGATTTACACGCTAACGAAAACTATAACTTTTTTTAATAACCACATTTTTCAACAGCTTTTGAAAATGTATTTTATTACGTACTGAAAACATTTGTTATAGAACGATGCTCATCGCGCAAATAAATCACAGTAACAAGTACGCATGGACGTTCATTAAAAATTGCGTAACATGAACTTTTAAACAATTT
The DNA here is from genome assembly GCA_039766575.1 of Serrognathus titanus. NCBI lineage: Eukaryota > Metazoa > Arthropoda > Insecta > Coleoptera > Lucanidae > Serrognathus > Serrognathus titanus. The sequence goes on from CM077911.1 coordinate 67,853,371, forward strand.
TCATTTGTTTTAATTTAGACTGTCCGAATTTGCACCCTGTTATATTTATTGCAATTAATAGTTTTTGAATATGATTTATTCCAGCGATATTTTTGTTTAAATCTAACAAGATTGTTATGCGTGTTTAGTTTTATATATTTGTGTACATATTGTAATGTATTTAGGGTTCGTTTTGATTTATTTTTAAATAAAATACTCGACGAGACTAATAACTAATTTATTAACAAAACTTAATACTGATTTTATTTAGAACAGACTATGAATAATTTTTTTTCACAAGCCGAACGATCAAACAGTAACTAAACTCTACGTCGAGCTAAAGAAGACTGATCCAGTTCCCCGTGCGCATGTATTTAACCAGGAGAGGCTTTCCAGCAGCTTCTCCCCTAGAGTATTTCGACAGTGAAATTATCTCGAACGGGTTTGGAATTAGATTTGATGCTTATAGCTATTGCAAAATGTTTCGCTGCTCTTCGTATTTGAAAAACACTAAGTGTGAAACATTATAATGGAAAATTACACAAAGACTTTTATTTAGTCTAGTTTCTCTGATGTAGAAAGAAAATTGATGACACAAGTTCTAAATTTATAAATATTAATGATAGAATATCACACTCATGTAACTATCTTGCATATATTTTAAAATAAAATAATTGTTTATCATTTATATTCACGAAGCGTTAAGTTTTTTGATTAAGTGCGAGTAAGCAAGCACAACTGAAATTTAAGTTTAATAGTAACTTCAATTTAAGTCGAAACAAATAAACTTTCAGGTGCTGTTGTTTCCTTCAATTGAATTTCAGAAAGACTTCAGTGAAAAGAATTCGTGACTATAGAGGCTTTTAATTCGTTAATTCTTTCCATTTATATAAATAAGTGTTTACAACTTCTATTATCTCAAAACTTGCTGGACGCTTTTTAATTACTAAGAAAATGTCGCCAGACAAGTTTATTTCCGTTCTCAAAATGACGTATTTCTCGAGGTAATTCAATAAATAGTACTTTTATTAATATTAACTGATCTAATTACAACTTAAATGAGTATTCCCTGATCTGCGTAACAAAATCTGCCTTCAAACATATCTGTCAATTAATTTGAATTCTGAAAGAATAATACTTTTCCAAACAGATAATTTAAATTCAAAAGGCAAACATAAATAAGGTAACATAATTTATGCATAAGTATAACTAAAATTATTGCTTCGATCATATATTCAAATACGCGAAATATGATCACGACTGATCAGTTAAGGAAAATTCTAAAACTGGTTGCAATCAAAGGGGCAATTAAAACTGTTTTAAAGCTTTTGACTGAGGTCCAATTATAGAATTTTCCAATATTCAAATATCTAACACAATTTCAGAATTCTGAATTATTTAAATATTTTAGTTTTACATATACATAAGTATATTTATTTCTGGACCTACATATCTGTGTTTGGCACACCCGTCGAAATAGACCTGCATTGAGTGGAATCAATTTCCTAAAAGAGGGTGAAAATCTCGTTCACCAAACACAGGGGTTCACAAGTTAAATGAAGACGTTAAAAACGAAACCTCAATGCTTATTATTTATACATATACATTTATATCAAGTGTTGTTTGCATAATTTCATATTTATATTAAATTTTGAATATGAAATTAGATTTTCAAATTAGACGATTGAGGATATAAGATATAACGCTACGGTCCTGCAATGTAGCACATGCATAATAAATTAAACTTACCGACGACAGATAGTGCCATGGAATAACCAATGTGTGGCGTAGTGCCAACTTGACACTCGTAAATTCCACTATCTCTGCGTTGAGGATAACGAATCTGAAGCGTCCAGTCTTCCGTCATGGGGTTGTGGATAGACGTGAATCTCTGATCTGATGTGTAGGTGGAACGACCCACTGTTAGCAGATGTAAATCACGATGCCTTATCCATGTCACCTAAAAAATTTAATAAAAACGCGTTCAATACTTCGCCGAGGAGGAAAGTAAAAGTGAAAAACGATCCCAAAAGTTACTGAGAGAGCCTTGTTATTATTACTCTATTTACAATTGTGCACGTAAAAATAAAGTAACAAGTTGGGGATGGAGTGAGTTTGACTTATAACTCGTGCATCACTAACGACCACCTACATATATGCATTATACTGCACGCTTGATGAATGTAGTATACTATATGAAATGAATAAATCCGAAAGTCGAAATTGCTAACGTATAGAATCAATAACTCATTTATCAATGCTGAATTTCTTCCCTTAGGATGATACAAATAAGTTTCGTGATTTATGACAATATTAAATGAAATGATTTTTCAATATTACAGAACAGAGAGAGATTTTTAAATTAAATTTGAAACTTTTTATATCTCGCAAACGTTAACCAATTTTATGTAGGTAATATATTTACATTGCCATTTTAGTATAGCTTTTACATATACGAGTTTTATTATTAATTCATAAACAGAATAATATCCACCCATTGTTATAGTGATTTCTATTCAATTTAAACGTAAATTTGGCAGATAATGAAATAATTTCAAAGCATTTCTCATTCAATACGCTTCTGAGCTTTAATTTCCATTAAAAAATTCTATTTTTGGTGTAACAATTTAGAAAATTTTGGGATAATGAATAAAGCCCTACACGATGAAGTACGAGGAGAGATTCAATAATCTAATCCATGAAACAAAAGAGCTACGTTGCTCTAGCATTTCTAGATTCTGGATTAGTGAGGAGGTGAACGCAAATTCATGTGCATTTAAGCCACAATTTGGGCCTATTTATTACCCCCATAACCAATAGTGCATGACCGTCGGCGCTCTTCGAGCCATCCACTCTTTCGACAAAACCAAGAACTTTGACAGAGGAGCACTACGAATTCAAGCCATGTCAGGCCAGGATTCCCCCAACATGGAACTTCTGATCGAGGCGAGTCTAGGGCAATCACAAAGGATATGCTTAGTTGTTTCTTCCTGTAAGTTACAGCCTCTACAATTTGGTCTGCCTGCTAAACCTATGCGGTGCATATTGAAGTGGTTTCGTAAATTAAAATTTTCTAATTTTTCTTATTTATTTGGCCCCACGTTGGGTGCCAATTTTATGTAGTGATATATAATCACTTTGAAATATTTAATATATTTTTATTGTTGTTTGATCTTATGCGATTCCTTTTTCTTTCTCTAACGACTTAAAAGTATTCCTAGTAGTCTTCTTCTAGGTAGTTGCATACAAGATCGCGTAAATCCGAGCGAGGAAGCCGTTATAGACTTGATGACACTTGAACTGTCGATTCTGGGATCTTTTTACAGTAAGGCATTAAACAGACTTGATGACGGCGCTGTAGCCGGTTCAGGGCCCCAAAAGGGCTGCCCTGAGCCTTGTCTACCTTGTTCATCTGCCTGCTCGTTGCCATATGTTCAAGCGTGTCCTTTAACAAATAAGTTGCAGGGTATTAGGGTATTGTATTTGGCCACTTCTTCTAGTGTGCCGTGGCATTGGAATGTTATTCCTTAGATTATTTTGTTACTGTTTAGAACTAAAAGTGGCTCTTCGCTATTGCTAGCTATCTGAACACCTCGATCCAAAATTGAACTTGCACCTTCTATAATGGCAACTAATTTCACTTGAAAAACAGTTGTCAGCTGGGCAAGGTCGTCAGAGAAAATTCCTGCGCCTGTTCCTTCCGGGGTCTTAAATTCATCAGTAAAGATGGAAATGTCCGGTTTGGGTGTATCTTCAGCGTCTCAGGGCGGATTCCAGTGTTATCTCCACATAAAGCAGCGGTGGGAGTGGATTTCAGCGCACCAGTAGCACTTATACTTGCTAGTTTCTGTACATGCGAGAGTTCTGATGTCGATAGTCTGACTCTGGGCCACCAGACCAACGCTCCATAGCAGAGCGCGGGTCTAATTATGGCAATGTACAGCCATAGGGCGGCCTTTGGTAATGGTCCCTAAAGTCCGCCCACTGCACGGCGACCCTACCAAAACGCGACGCACGTTTTTGCCAATTTTACATTGACATGTTTATTCCTATTCAGTTTCTTGTCAAAAATAATTCTCAGATATTTGACTTCTTCAAAATAGGTTAGTTCAGTTTGGAAAAGTTTAGAAACTCTACGGATCTCGTCTTTTCTTTATTTTGTGAACAGAATTATTTCCGTCTTTGAGGGATTAATTGTCAAAGAGTATTCTGTGCACTAGTTTTCAGTCAATTAGAGTACTGTTTGCATTAAGTTACACAGCACTTGTCCATATGTTCCGTTCGGTGGATAGCTACAATGTAGAAGCCTGCTCCATTACGTTCTATCACCACTACTATATTCCATAGTAGAGGTGATAGAGCGCCACCCTGAGGGCAGCCTCTGCTTACCGTTCCCCTAATAGATATGTTTCCTACAATAATATGTACAGTTCTGTGTTTCATGCGCTGTAAAATACATTATCATAGAGTATGGTTTACTTCATGTTCATGTAGTGCTCGTTCGACATTGTTGAAGGTGGTTTTATGAAACGCACCCCAAGTCTATCAATACTTCTAAATTGAACATTTTGTTATTTATGGCTTTTTCTACCCGCCTAGTTACAGAGTGTATGGCGGATTCTGTAGATCTGCCTGCTAGGTAGGCATGTTGGTTAGGAAGTAACGGTTTGTTACGTGTAAATTTTAGCTTAGGTTCAATTTTGTGAGGTCAAAGGTTTCGAATCGTCTGGTATATAATTAATTTCTAAATTGGTGGAGTTGTTTACACATTGTGCTAAGGTTTTGCGCGGTCTTTTTGTTCCGTTCTGTTCGGTGCCAGGTTTCAGTTTCGAGCGGAGAGCATTAAATTCTTGCGAGTAAAAGATTTAACACCTCAAATTTACCGTGTCGTGAATTCATTTTACAAGGCGTTGTCCATTTGGGAAAATTGTGAAAAGCCTTATTTGGATTTGGAATTTGCGACGAAGTTTTGGTCCTTTTTATTGATATTGGTTACGACCACGCTAAAGGGCAGTTGGGACTCTTCTATTGGATATTTGATTTGGTAATTTGTTAAAACCTCCACTTGTTTATTTTCACGGATATTTCAGGAGGTTTTTTTTTAAAATTCCTTGTAAATTGGATGTTCCTACATTACTGGGAATAGAAAATATCTTTGGATATAATCGTAAGTTGGTCCACAGCGCAAGGTAAACGCATACGGCCCACATATCGGAAGTAAGCCACTTACCATGCGGGATACGCTCCAGGGTAAAGGTCAGAAAAAATTTTCTTCTCGTTATTGGAAATTTTATCTACCGAGTGGTTTTATATCCGATAATTCTCATATTCAATATTATGGTTCAATAATTACCAGTGTTGGGACGTTGATTTTCTTTTTTTTTTTTTTTGGAAAAAAAATTAAATTACCTAAATTTTGTATATATTAATTTAGTGTTAAGATCATTAATTTATACCTGTTAAAAAATACATTGTCTGTACTTAATTATGTAATCTAGATTTAAGACCACACGGAGTGAACGGTTGTATGTGTGTGTGTGAATCGCGGGTAGATTTAAGGCCAATGGTTAAAGATGTATGTACATTTCAAGCTGAATTTAATTTTTGATTTGTTAGACAATTTTATTATTTTGTTCTTGTTGAAAGTAAATAATAATAAACAATAGAATGTTTTGAGTATCGAAAGTTTCAAGTTTTTTCTTTTTTTTTAAATGATTAAATATTGGTTATTCCTGAGAGGAAAGAAAAATACGTTAAGAACCATTTTTTATGCGCGTTGATTCGTCTTTCGACTTGATTCGTAGTTTTGCGATTTGAGTGAGTAGGTTATTAAATTTTAAACTACGTGGCGCCCGAAAGTTTTTTTTTCTTCTCCTTTTGTTTCTCCTTCATCATTTATTGTATTCCCTGTTTGCCCTCGCCCATCTTCACTGGGTTAGTCAGGGTACTCTCACCCAAGCTGACGGCCACCAGAGAGTCAATTTATTGAATGTTACTTTGGGGAAAAGAAATTGTAACAGGTTTGCTGACCAAAACTCCTTCTCTCATAAACCTGTCGCGTACTCTCTCCAAAGTCTTCAAAAAGGAGGATGTGAGACTAATTGGGAGATAGGATTTGGCGAGAGAGTAGTTTTTTCGTCCTGGTTTAGGTATAAATAACACTTTTATTTCCCTCCAGCTCTTAGGGATATATCGCCAAGCGATATGTCCTCCAAGTATGCGTGTCAGGTAGGGTAAAATTGTTTTCAATCCCCATTGGAAAAGAGCAGGAAAAACAGCGTCCAGTCCTGATGATTTAGAGGGGTGAGAGATTTTAATTATCCACTACCCGGTCGCCAAATTCCCAATCCTCCTCCGTAAGGAGTGTATCCACTCATGCAAGTACGGTATTGATATTGCACCTGGGAAATTCATATTCATCAGTAACTTTGCTGTTTCTTCAACGTTGGTGGTAAATGAACCATGGTCACGTTTTAGGCTGAGTGGTTGCTGATGTGGGTCTTTGGCTAGTATTTTGTTAAAACGAGCAGAATCTCTGGTGGTCTTAATTGTATTCCAGAAATATCTCCCTGTCTCTCTCTGTCTTTCCCTAATCTTCCTTTTATACAAACTTTGGTGGCATATGTACGCAACCCAGTCGTCTGCATTGCAAGTATTTCTTGCTTTATGTTCACCCAGGGTAGATTTCAGTTTATCAAGCTGTCTACACCACCATATCTTGGACTGACGTGTCTAGACTATCTTTACCTGGCATATCTGTTCACAAGATCTAGTAATATAGAATCTGGTCTCCAAGCACTTCAAGAGAAGCGCTTTGTCGGTAGACCTCGGATTCTTATAGTCCTTGGAAGTAGCCTAGCAGGTTTTAATTTTGAAACTGATCATTCTATGGTCTGACATGGTAATTTCATGTGAGACCTTCCACTTTTCTATGTAGTTAGAGATACCCGGGGGAAGCCAAAGTAATATCAATCTCTGTTTGACATCAGAAACTTACAAAACTAGGTTCGCTACCCCTATTAAGTATTTCCAAAGTTTTACCGGAAAGGTATCTCAACAGTGATCTTCCAGGTGAGATAATGTTAGTCCCGTTCTAACAGTTACAAAGCGACAACCGTGTAAAATTTTGTACATTTGATTAAAAAAAAAAGCAGGAGTTCCTATTTATTGAAGTTGGCCATCCTAGATATGTAGTTCAGATCTGGCACCCTCCGACTATTACCTATTTCGATAGCTTAAACAAACCTACGATTTTCTTCATATCAGAGCTTTCAAAAGATTTCTTTTTTCAAGTGGATTAAAACAACTTCAAAAAAAGAGGCAGAAATGTGTCTTAAATGGAGAATATATTACAAAACAAAAATGTTTAAATTACCACCTATTTTCTTCTTCGTGGTTGGATAAATAACTTTTTAATTTACCCTCATATTTATCCTAATCTAAAATCAAGGGAAACTGTATTTTTATCTCAAAATTTTATTAAAAAATCTTAAATGCTTCGGAGACCGCTTAAACCTTTCTAATGCATATTAATAAGTAATAAGTTAAATTATATTATACATATTTCAGTCGGAAGTTTGGGATAACCTTAATACTCCCTACAACTATAATTTATGAAAGACTAAGTGGAACCGGCTTGCCGATCGATCAGGCGTCTCCATGATAACATATGACCTCACACCGTCATTTTGACCAGGTTTACTAATGAAAATCTTGAGTGGGATACATTACTCCGTTCTTCACATTTGTTATCAGGTAGTTTGTAAAATTCGATTACTCCCGCAATACAGAAAGAGGTTTAAAAACGAAAATAAAAAAAATGAACACCGCGGATAAAGTATAACATTTTAACATTCAGAATACTTTCAGAAAGAATTAATTTCTCATTTTTAACACAGGTATTTTAACATATTTTGTAAACTTATTCATTGTACAAAACTAATCAGTGCACAATTGTCAACTACAATATATGTTGCTTCAAGTTTCGATTTCTGCTGTCGTAAGTACCGCCTCCAAAGTTATCTTTTTGTGTATTCGGTAAAGTTAAGAACTCCGAAACATTTTAGACTAGCTGCGGTTTAATTACTCACAGTTGCCAACAGCTCTTAGAAACTCTTGTTTTGAACGAACGCTCTTGTTTGTAGTCCACGCCGCAAGTAATTATAACAGACATCTCCGTCTAATAGAAACGGTTTGTGCAGTCCTAGTGAACAAACGCACAATTTAACAAAATGTGGATAGAAAATGTATTTAAAATAATGAATATTTTAGACGTTTTTTTTGCGGAAACCTCCTTCTGAAGTGACTTGTGACTTATGGCCTTATAAATTAATAGCAAAAGGAAAAATAAGGGAAGTGTATTTTTTTTCAAATTTAATGATAAAATAACAACGAAGAAAATTATACTTCACAGATATGTCAATAATTAAAACTTAGCTTTCCGAAATCAATATTTGTTTAGTTTACAAACTTTCGCTTACAAAAACACGCTTTGAGGCCTTGGATCCACAGAAACTCCAATATATGAATCCAACATTAAGCAAAGTTTCGCATTTGTTGTCGCTGGTTTTCGTGGGCACTTGCCCTAAAGCTACGTTGATCCTTTTCAGTGAACCAAATTTTTTTTATACATATTACTTTAAATATGAAAACATTTTTTTACTTAGTGATTTTGAAATGACAGCATTCAAATAAAGAAATTTCTTACGTGATACACCCTTTATTAATGGCGGGGTGATTAGGGTAACCTTGCTGGTGCTTCAGCAAATAATTGTGATCGCAGTCCTTCATCATTAAAGCGGACTTATGACGTAAACTATTCCAGGGTTAACAATTTGGGACAAAAGCTCAATTATTAACGTATCAATTAGACAGGAGCAAGTGATGTGCACTGTGAGAGATTACAATAAGCCATAAGTTACAAACAATAGCTAATATGACATCCCAGAATGATGACGTAACCGTTTGGTGTATTTTATGAAAGAGGGAAAGTGAATATACAATCAATTCCACTCAAACGAATCGTATTAATCAAATTGCCAATTTTTTGACACGAACAATTTCTTTTATAAGAAAAATCTATTGTAATAAAGTAACGAGAATAAACATCGAAATTCGGAAAGTAAAGGCAAAAAAACTAACTTGACTTTTTTATACAAATTCGCTTTCACATTGGGTACAAGAAATACAAACGTAATAATAAAGGTCTTCCACTCGTTCGCGATAAGGGAAAGGTATTGCGTATCATTTTGCTGCGTCAAACAAAAAGCGCAATATAGATAGCACAAAAAAATTAGGATTCCGTGATTGCCTGAAAAACGTACTTGAGGATCGTCTTCTTGTCGCAGCAAAGCATTCGTATATATTATCTTGTCGACCTTTCAGAAATTGTTGACTGCTAAAAGAATTGGGATAATTTCTTCGATTATTTTAGAAAATAAAAAGTAAGAATTCATTTAGAACACCCGTTGCAAGATTAAGGAATGGATTAAGGAGTATTTGAAGTAAAAATGTTCATATACTTTGTATGTTAATGTCATATTCTCTTTATCACGCGTGTTTTACTTTACTTATTTACGTATTACTATAGGAAGAGTTATTAATTTTGTTAGATAAAGTTAATTATGGAAATTACATGAAGATTTAATCAATCTAGTCCACGACAATATGAACATGCAAAGCATCAGCTTAACAACGGGAACCCAGCTCTCGACATTTACTAGACTTAGTTCAATTTTCCAATGTTCCCACATTGTATAGATAATTCTGTTGTGCTAAGCCCGTGAAAGGAATTCGTTATCGCTTTGGCGCATCGTACTTGCAACGAACATTCTGTACTATGCGAACACGAGGAGCGATAAGATTGATTAATTTCACCTTACGACCAAACTTATGGTGTCTAACATTTACAAAAATGACAAATTATGATATGTTATTCAACACTTATCGTGAAAGGGCGATTTACTTCCTTCCGTGAAGGAACGAACGTTTTTTGACTTTGCAGAATAAGTATTCTATTTACGTACCTTTTTCATTTTACTCTTTTAAGGATATTTCAGAACATTTGAAATTTTAACAGTGATTAATCAAATCATATAAAAAATAACTAATGTTTTGGTATTAAATTTTTAACAGTAAAAAAAACTTTGGCAACGAAAGTTCCACTTCCAAAATTGTTTCACTTGATGAGATACAACACTGTCGACTTTATTATCAAACACAAGGAAGTACTGAGAAAATACTGGGCTGGAAATTTTACAGCTTACGTTAAACAGCACGAGGAAAAAGCTTTTATCTTGCTTCGCTTCTGGAGGTTTTTAAAATAATAGGGTAAACCTCGGCAGTTAACAGATGTTTACTGTCAGTGAATAAAGGATAAGCTTTTTTTGGAAGCAGTAACGGCTGCTAATTGAAACGATTAATATGTCGTTAAGTTCAACACAAAAGAAGTTGAGTGCCACGTCTTTCAATATTGTAATAAAACATAATTTATTTGCACGAGCTGTTATTATTCGCTTACGAATAAATATAGAAGAGATTCGCATCTGCAGCTGTTCCAACATAAACTGCAATTCAAAAATAAAGCACCACAAATTGGCAACACGTGCAGATAGACGGGGCGAAATGAAACGATATTAACGTAATTCGTTATATCCTATAATTTCATGGCAAACAAAATCTTTTTTAATTTTAGAAATCAAAAAAAAACTTGCTTTACTTGATTCATTATGCATAGTTTTGTTCGTCTAGAACGTTGTTGAAGGCAAAGAGAATACATTAAAACTGCATTAAATTGTTTTTTTTATGTCAGTCGGAGGAGTAGAAAGCGTTTCTAAGATGAACACAAGAAATTGTATTTACTTCCTTGAAGCACAATACACTATTTTTCTGTCGCCCTCTGATTTATTTTTAGTGACAGGAACAATATAACACTCAACAGAATTATCTTTATTTTACTTTGACGGTTGTATGTAATAAAATCGCTTGCCAGAACAGTGATGACATTATTAACTTAATAACACTAAACATATTACACCACAAAGATGATGCATGAGAGTATTCAAATGTACTTAATAGTTCTTAATAGCAGTTGAGTGATGTTTAACTTACATTAGACCTAATTTCACTTTGCACTGACAAGCTCTTCGCTGTGAAATTCCTATATAATGTAAGTTGTATCTGTACGAATCTTACATCGTTTATGTTCCCCATTTTCATTTAAATCGTTATTCTTTCCATTTAAAATTTTCAAACATGTTATAAATAATTCCTACTTAAAAAGTTGCAAAAGTAAATACATCCTCCCGAATTCACTAGTTCAAACTCACCTAATAATAAAGTTCGAACATTTAAATTGCTTTCTAAAATTTGCCTGTTCGAGAAAATTTTTAATGGCCGACGAAGTCATGTGTGAGGACTGGAATCAATAAAGCGGAAAGTTTCAAATCAGAAATTTCATTGTGACGAAATGAGCACCCCTCAATTCGAAAAATTATTATTAACGTTAAAAGCAAGTATTTGAATTTATATCAAGATTAAAGTAAATAGGCGATTAATTTATTGGCTAACCCTGGTGATATTTCCCTGGTTCCATTAAACTTAATTAAGACTTAAATTTGTTTATTTAAAGAATTATTATTAAGCAGTGAATACAAATAAAATAAAAATAAAGCATTAATTAAAACGACAGCTATTTATTCTATTATGTTAGGTGGATGATGAAATAATTCAAATTTGTTTATGTTCCTGCATCACAGGATACGACAACTATATAAATGGCAACTCTAAGTATAAAAAAGTAATTCATTTTTCGATTGCTGTGGCAAAAGCGACGAACGCAAACTGTTAACAATTTAGACAGTCGACCTTTCAAAAAGATCATACTGTAATGTTGATGTAAGTGACCCACGTTGGGCGCCAATATTGTAATGATTATGTAAGTGCTACTACGTTGGGTTATTAATAATTGTAAAGTTCAGTAAGACTCCCACTTTGGAGTGTCAATTTGTAATGTTTTTGTATGTTGTTTGTGGGTACGTGTTTACTTTCTGTTTATCTTTCTCTCAGGGTTTCTCTTTGGGTCGCTCGGAATTACCCACTTCTGTTTTATGGCCCCATGGTGAGCATATACAATGACAAAACACAGAAATGTGAGGGGGGAGGGGAAGGGAGTGTCAGTGTTAAATGTATATGCGTCTGTATGTGTCAGAAAAAGAAATAAAAAAATTATCGAAAAAGTTGTTGCCTGTCCCAAAAAATGTACACCGGTTAGCACAAGTCGGTCATGTCACCTCGCGCTTCACAAGGTTCGGTGGGCCTCTTGTCCTATCAGATGTATATTTTGTTATAAGTGACGCTTTGTGTCGTCGATCACGCATGTGCCTCAACTCCTTCACAAGAGAAAGGCGCCTTTCGACGATACAAATCCGTACAAAGCGAACACCAGGTATCACAAGTCGGTCATGTCACCTCGCCCTTCACAAGGTTCGGCGGACCTCTTGTCATACCCGATGTATACTTGTCAAAAGGGGACGCTCTGTACTGCTGATCACGCATATGCCTAAACTCCTTCACAAGAGAGAGGCGCCCTTCGACAATACCAAAACGTCTCCCGCTGTCCGTTGTTCAATTAAAAACTTTTATTTGTGTTGTCATGTATGTGTTACCTGGAAGCGTTGCCCATGTCGTTGATTAAGGAAAAAGGATACAGGTATTCAGGATTCAATAAAAATGTTTTCTTTCTTAATGAAAATACCTCGTACTAAATAACCTTTAATAAAAATTTCTCAAAGTGTTGCCTACGGAGGTCGAAGCGGGAACCTATCACGGAGGTCGAAGCAGGAATGCCCAAATCGCGGAGCGCTCGTCTTTTATAGGGCTTTTCGTTGTTTACTTTTCCGTTGTCATGGTTACCGGAATATTCGCCTTCTGATACAGTTACATACTAGATTTAAGTTGGTAACCAGACGTCACGTTTTTGACAATTAGCGTTTTACCTTAAATATGACTACATTTCATTGAAATTAAACTAAAAATTGAACAAAAATGGAACAAACTTAACTCTAAACAACAGGTATGTATCTAAAATACATTATTTCCTAATTACATTATTTCCTAATTATCTAACCAATAAACTTTACTTATGTAAAATAATTCTCAACGTATCACCAACAAAACCAACTTAACCTATAATAATAATATCCTATTCTCTTACTATTTAGACTTTTTAGCACTTAGTGTTTGTCACTTAATTTTTGATAATCCATCAAGAAGTCCGGCACTTGGTCCCATCGAAGACGTTTTCTTCGGCCGTCTTCTAAACATATCAACCTTTTCTTGTTTTTGGGCGGCTTCCTCCCGTCTACTGGATAGTGTAATGCTGTTAGTGGCCCCCGGAATGAGCCAAACCTCTGCTGCATTGCTGCTACAAAATCCCAGTGCCCACTCAAATTGATCAACCACCTTGGAGCTCCCCTCTGCAATGCTAATTTGATTCGTTGAGCTGCAATTATGCTATAACTGCTGCGTTTACATTTGTAAGTGTGCCTTTTCGTTTTGTATTTGTCATATAGTCTATTTGTTTGTTTTTAGATGTATGTCGTTCTGTCGAAACGTCTCGTCAACCTCGTCAAGTTGTTTCGAAAGTTGTTGAACGTGTGCTGGACCGTGGCACTGTTGTATATGTTTTTAACTCTTCTCACGTAATGTATTTGTTTAATTATTTTTTTTTTCAAAAAGGTAATTAACACTGCAATACGTTATCCTTGTAAAATGCTCGACATATTGTTTTTTATTAATTTCTTCCTTGACATTTTCAACTACCATCGGTGACTAATGTCTACAAATCCTTAAATTATTTTTGGTTTAAATTCGAGTTTATTATTTAATGCTTTGCACGTGCACATAAAAATTTTTCCGATTGTTTTTATTCAGTGCAAACTATCCCTCTCAAACTTTGTTTCGGTTAATAAAAAAGCATCTGCTTGTTATTATCCTTATCTCCCGTCCTACCAGAATTTAGCGTAGTTTATGTGCAATCTTTATATGGAAAGAGGTTATTTTGGGGATCCTTTTATATTAACACGAATTTATAGAGTTTATAAAGGACACCGAGCAATATTACTGTTTCTCTTGCTTTCCACCACGAAATACGCAACTTCTATTGTTCGCTATTATATTTTTTGGACAATGGGGACGGAAATTCGATAACGAGTTCTGGTTGCGGGTTTTGCTCGCATGCCGGGTAAGTAAATAAAGGAAATTATTGGAGTCACGATATTAGATTTTCCTTAATTAATTTCAACAAATATTTCACAGTGAGCTTTTGATTGAAACTTAATCTCCTATTTATGACTTAATTTATTATTGGAATTTTTGAAGAATTAATTAGTCATGACATGTATATACGAGGCTTGTACGGAAACTAACGCACGATTTTTAATTTTACATACCTACGTATGAGTGGCTATACTTCTCTTTATCACGAAGGTATATTTATTTTGCTTTACTTAAAATAAACTTATTATTTTAATAAGTATGTGACTAATAATGCTTCAGGGAGAACGAAATGTTAATTTCAAGAATAAAGCTTGAAAGTTAATGAGATATTCATGAATCACTATGGAACTATTGTGTATATAACATCAGAAGTTAATTGAAAATCTTATTGTTTTAAACTACGTGCACCGCAACTGCTTTGATGTACCGAAAAGATTTAAAAAGTAATTTACTTCTGCGGAGTATATTTTGAATGAAACCAGGAAATTATTTTCGCCCCCTCAATCAATCAAATTATCCGAAAATATTACTTCCTGTTCCGAAAGGGTACAAGAGTGGTCAAAAATGCAATAAATATCAGAGTCCATTTGGAACATCGAAACGGCTTTTTGATTCATATTCCTGGCTCATGGTGGAGGAATTTTAAGCGCTCTTCGTTAATTGCGATTTGTGCGAATGTTTTATCGTCGGTCATTTTTTACGATCCGATATTTTCAAGTTATTCCTGTCATTTGCGCATTTTCCGTATGAAATTTCTGAAATATGTTCGGTATGTGGTGCATGAGCGTTTGAAATTTAAGAGCAGAGGAGTTCCATTTATTCTACACATACAGGTACGAGTAAGCAATACATTCTCTCTTCTACTCTCTAATAAAAAGAAACGGAAACTCTTTTGATATCAACAGCCACTACACAGAAGACATTTCATAATACTTCTACTATGATTTATTATTGAAATTTACTTAAAGGAGGTTTAAGTTCACCGAGCTCTGTCGTATTTAGTTGAGTCTTTTGAAACAAAAGTAAAATCGATAACAAATTCTTAAGAAAAATTTTAATATTTAATTTCATTCGATCAGGAACTGAATTTTAAGTTCGTCTTTGAAGTCTTCCTCTTCCATAGATTAAAAAAATTTCAGCCGGAGATACGTAGAATTTTAAATTTTTAATCCCCGTTCGAACAAAAGAAATCAAACAAAGCAAAAGAACTTAAATTGGATAAATTTTTATGCGATTTATACAGAAATGTAGGCGTCTACTGAATGCGAAAACTGAAAGTGTTTCGAATTTTATTAAATTCACCTTTCCGGCAGACGAACGTTCCGTTCTTAAACAAAATTAATTAACTAAAACTTTATTTGTGTACAGCCGATGAAAGAAAATAAAAAGTATTTTACATTTGGGTTGATAAAATGCAACCACGTCGTTGCAACTTGGCCAACCATACATGACAGTGTGCTTAATAACCCTCTGCAACGAGCATGTGGTGAAACTCTCGCCTCGTATTCAGGAGGTCATGAATCACTTCTTGACTGCACAATTTTAGATTCCACCGACGACCAAACAGGTAAATGTCGGAATCCCGCTTTATTTACTCTTAACAACTTGCGTCTTTACCCTCCGTTTACTTTCAATATTGGCGTAGGGATTGTTTCGGTTAAAAGCATTCGTCACGCTTAATACATATTCCTACACTTAACTTTAAGAACTTACTTGTCTTTGTTGTAATGAAATTTTAATTGAAAACACATTTTTTCCTGAAATATAGAAAACTTCTTAGATTCTGCTTCTTAAGTTCTTGAAAATTTCTAACGAAGATTGTTATTATAATGGGTTATCCATGGTATTAGTGACTAATAAAAGTATAATTTTTTTTCAGAAAAGTTAATAATTTTTTGCGTGTTAGATTACTTTGGATTTACTATCGACCACTTGCACATTCATCATCCAGGAAAAAATAAATCATCAAGTCCTTGTCACATCAACATGCCAGCTTTGAGCCAGCAGGGGTTACAATTATTGGTTTCACTACCAATAAATGTAACACTCCTGTCAGCTCAAAGCTCGCATGTTGTTGTGACGAGGATCTAATGATTGATGATCTGATGATGCCATTTTTTTCTGATAAGAAAAAAACAATCCACATAGCTGTACGAACACCTTAATCAGTCCGATGGAAAGGTAAAATAGAATCCTAATACCCTACACAAGGAAATAGAAATTTCTAATAGAACAAATTGCCCAAAAAACCACTTCAATAAAAGCTTTCTTCGAGTGAAAGATAAATAAAAACATATACAGCGGACTTGAGGAAATCGATAATGAAGAAGAATGGAAAGTGATCTTTCCCTCGAGCCGACTAATAATACGAAGAAAAATTTATCTCGTATTAAATTACATCATGCAAACAATTTGTTTAGATGCCACATAACATATAAAACACAAGTAAAAACGACTTCAGAATTGTAAAAACTCTTCGCTTCTAACATATTCATATATATATGTATACCCACATCGCACGAGAAATAATGGGGAATTGTAAACAACAGTCTGTATATTACTGAAAGACACGAAGAGTGGAAACTATGTATTTACGTAAGTGTTTTTTGCATATTGTGAATTGAAGTAATATGTGGATGGTAGTCATGAAGTGCGAAAATAGATTGACCGCCCCATCCGACGAAATAAATTTCCGCTTTGGAATAAATAATTTATCGGATTTAGTTTCGGTGAAAGGCGCAGTTTTAATCCGACCGTTTTAAGCGACCCTCCCGAATGAGTTCCAAAGTTGTAACTCATAACCCTTTCTTTATCAATCTGGCCGTTCGGATTTTGGCGTAAAATGCAAGATCCATTTAGAATAAGATTCAAATTGTAAATTCTGAATACAGAAAAATTATTAATATTATTTATTAAGAACGAAAACTAAGTTAAACCAGAAGACAATGTGCAATCAACCCACTGTTTAACACTTTGTAATTTCTCATCATATTATAGGTAATGCATGAACTGTTTTAAATCTAAAACATTCTTCTAAGAAGACAATGAGAGAAACGCCCTCTCAGCTTAAATTAATGAATAGTGATTAACTCAATTGAAACCCAATCGAATCTTCTTGAATTACACCCCAAGGGCGTTTTACATTGAATCAATTACTCCGGCCTGTTTACCTATTCTTTTTTCCTCTGCCAAATAAACATTTTATTCTAAACGTGACAGTTTAAAGATGATTAACAGGGGGATAGAAAATAATGCGAGTGAAATGATGGCATTTCACTTCGCTTATTCCCTTAAATATCTGCGTTTTTGTTCCACGCCACATTATTGCTGTATGTCTCGTATAACATCGCTGTGACCTGGATCCCCCGCTAGTCACCTCGGCGAAGCAATAAATTCTCCTTTGCTCCTTGAAGTTCCCCTGCACCGTGCAACTGACAGAATTACTGTTCTGGATCTTGTATCAAAATAATGTCCGTCCTGCCTTTATAGAAATATTTAAACTGAAACGACGTTCTCTGTCGGAAAGGAATACATCATTTATTTATACATGTATGCCACATTTATAAAATATTATGTCGTTCGAAAAGTTTCATTTCACTTACATACGTTGTAAATATCCATCATATATGTTGCAAAGGAGTCACTTTCTTAAGAAAAATATAAATTCTTGATGAGGTTTAACTCAACGATGAAAATGTTACAAAGATGCCCACAGATGCGCCACCTACAAATTCTAGACTGATGACATTTAACTATGTAAAGTCACTAAACCTTTTGGTAGTATAAAATGATTATGTATATTCTGTTCTTTTTATTATTCAGCAGTACATTATCGAATTACATTTAAGCAAACCTGTTAGCAAAAGCAATTATCGTGGATGCACATAAAAGTCTTACGTAGCGGAAAAGAATACCGAATCCCATATCGGATAGGCGTTATATGAAGCGGACATTATTGAAGAAGAATTATGAGCCTCCATTAAGATTCCATGTTGTCAGATTCTACTCTGCAGTCGCAGACAATATATTGCAGCGTTCGCGAAGTGTTCGATATAGAAAATTGGAAAGTTTCCTCAAACTGAATAAAATACGCTCCTCATCTAAGTTGCAGATTTATTCATGTCCAGTCGTTGCAAGTACACGGAATATTAAATTATTTAAATCGTCACGAGACCTTTCGAACGCATTAAAAAAATAGTAGTTTTTTTTCAGTTTCATTCGGTTTCAGGAATTAAGTTTACAAAATTTCTTTTCCGCAAATAATTTCACAATTGCAATCTGGATTAATTTCCAGAAGTAACAAAAAAACAGGAAAAATAAAAATAAGGAATAATGTTTATAATTTATGTATATACAAATGAAAGGAACAGGTAGAAAAAGAAAAGCAAACCAGAAATCAATGAATTTGTCCAAAAAATTATAAATTAGTAAAGTACTTAAAGTTGTTCGAGTGAAGTGGTTAGGATATCTGAAATCTGCAAAAAAGAAGGAGACACGTATGGATGGGAGATAAAAGGAAGGAATGGTGTAGAATTACTGAATGACTTCAAACAAGGGTACTGCAGAACTGAAAAGAGACTCCTCTTGTTTAGTTGTTAAGATGAACCTAAATAACCGGAATTTAAAAAAATCTACTAACAGTTTCAATTTATTTTCAAAATGAGACAGAGTTTTTCTAATATCTGCCACAATCTATTTTAAAGTTTAACAAAAATTACCTGTTCAAACTGTTACAGATATAGGCGGTCAAATTTCAAAAACCAACAAAATTAAGGGATAATTAACAAAGACCAATAATTCACAGATAATCGATGTCCGATGGTAATGATTCATGTTTAAATTATCACTAGCAGGAATAATAAGATTAACAATTTTCTTAACATAATTAAAAACATTAAGCGCTAAATCTCTTCTTGGGTACTCTCCAGACAAACTGCTTGGAGATTTCTTAAGAACTCTTCGAGGGTTTGAGGAGGTGGTGGAAGTTTCCGAATTCTTCCTCCAAAGATTCTCAAACGAAAAGTCAGGACATCGCGCTGGCTAATTTAAAACTCGAAGATTGACGCCAGTAATTTCATTATTCAGAATGTATGCTATGTGCGAGTAAGTATTATCATGCATTAAAATGGACTTATAGCAGCAAAAGCTTCTACAACGGGAATAATAAGTTCGTTCAGATATCTTGTTGTTATTATTGTAGCTGTAGGTCCCCTTTAACCTGTTTTGCAATGTAGAACCGTCTCCAGTTGGGATCAGGCAGTCCTCTGCAACCGCTTTTCTCTTTTTCTGCCTTGACCAAGTCTACCTGTTCTAAGTTCTACTGACTGCAGATTGTGCAACGTTAAACCTTCTAGCAACTTCTTGTAGCGTATGACCTTCCTCGAGAAGAATTATCAGTTTTACTACATCCATTTCTGCAAAATTATTTATTAGGCGATTACCTTGCATCGTTCATAAATTGAATAACGTTTCGCAATTTTTTTATGTTGCAAAATAGGTACGTATCACAGGAACAAGAATTCAAGTGTTGTCATCACTTTTGACGATATCTTGTTACGAGGGGAGGTCAAAGTATTCTCGGTATAGGGGTGATTTGCGACTGATGTGGGTAATTTATTTAGTGCATTAGCTGTTGCCATTATTTGAGGTTATACAAACAAAATGTCAAATAATTGTGATCATTAGTTCTCTAGTAACCCTTAGTGAAAGACGACCATAATGACTGACGCGACAATGTTGAAGAAAATCGAGCATCACGCTGTGATTAAGTTCCTTACAAAACAAGGAAAAAGTCAAAAAATTATTCACGAAGAGATGGTGGCTGTTTACCAAGAATCTGCGCCTTCATTATCTACTGTTCAAAAGTGGTCAAGTGAATTTAAAAGGGGCAGAGAGAGCATTGAAGACGACCCCCACTTTCAAGAAAATGTGAAAAAAATTGAGAAGCTTGTATTGGAAGATGCCCGAATAAAAATGAAAATGTTAGCAGAGATGACTAACTTATCCATTGGTACAATATTTACTGTTCTGCATGATTACCTTAACCTTTCAAAGATCAGTGCAAGATGGTCCCGTGAATGCTTACTGCACCTCAGAAACAGGTGCGAGTCGTGTGCTGTAGGGAGTTTTTAAAGCTTTGTGGTGACAGTCCATCCAATATTTTCGATCGAATTGTGACTGGAGATGAAACTTGGGTTCATCACTACGACCCTGAAAGTAAACAGGAATCCATCCAGTGGCATAAAAAGGGTGCTAACCCTCCGAAGAAATTTAAAGTTACTCCATCGGCCGGAAAAATCATGGCCACAATGTTTTGGGACTCAAAGGGAATTTTATTGATCGAGTACACGAAAAAAGGTGAAACCTAAACGCAGCATCTTACGCAACCACTTTGCATAATTTAAGGGAAGCAATTAAAGAAAAAAGGCAAGGAAAACTGACCGCAGGTGTGTTGGTTCTTCACGACAACGCGCCCGTTCACATGGCGCGTATTTCGAAGGCTGCTGTGCGAGACTGTGGTTTCGAAGAAATAAACCACCCACCCTATAGTCCTGACCTCGCCCCTAGTGATTACTACCTATTTCCGAATTTGAAAAAAGACCTTCATGGAAAGCGATTTTCCGACGATGAAGAGCTGCGGGCGGCAATTAACGCACATTTTTTGGACAAGGAAGAAGGGTATTTTTTACGGGGAATTGAAAAGTTGATTTCTAGATGTAATAAGTGCATTGATGTTATGGGAGATTACATTGAAAAGTAAAAAATATTTCAAGTTATTGTTTCTTTTCCTTACTGCTAATACCGAGAATACTTTGAACTCCCCTCGTATATGCCCGCATATAAATGTCCAATGCATAAAGAATAAAATGGAACAAATTGCAGAGTTACTCTATAATGAAAAGCTGGATATCTTAAACATAAGTGAGCATTGGTCTACTAATATAGAACTAGAGGCTCTTAATTTTGAAGGTTTCATTACACACGGTTTCTGTAGATCCCGTTTTAAACATGGAGTGGTGCTTAGTCTTGTGAAGAAGGAACTACAACATACTGATTTACTGGACATTTCTTCCTTGTCTGCAGAGAAGGATTGTGAAATTATTGCTGTCCAAATAAAGAATGCTAATACTGCAATAGTGACTACCTATATATAGATAGAATTTCGATAGATTTGTTGAAATATGTTCTAAATTACTTGATGTATTGATGTCAAAAAATTGTAATATAATTATTAACGGCGATTTTAATGTAAAATTCAATATAAGTAATGATCATAAAGACGTATTGATAGATTTAATGATCTCACATGTCATCCATAATAATACCAGTGATGAAAATTGCCTAGATAATATTTTTACTAATATTTTTAAAGCTGATTTTGACGCATTTGTAAAGAACTGGCATATAGCTGATCACTTAGATATAATTATTGACTTTAGATGTGCTGTTGAGAAAAACAAACCTGCTGAGAAGGTAAGTGTTCGACCTATAACTAAACATGGTTTGTGTACTTTATTTAAGCATCTTGAAAATATTGATTGGTGTTTTATAGATGATTTTAATGATATTAATCATAAATTTGAAAATTTTTTGAACATCTTGCATAATGGAGTCCTATCTGCCTTTCCTGTCTCAACTAGGACGAGAATTAATAAAAACAAAAACATTACATCGCTTGATAAAAATGTCAAAAAAGAACGGGAATTTTTAAATTTTTTTTATAATATTAAGAAACAACATCCAAAGAATGTAGTATGTAAAGAAATGTATAACAGATGCAGAAAGGCCTAAGAACTTCACTCGAGAAAGCCAAGAAAGCTCAAAAGGATGACTTCATTCGAAATCATCATAACAAACAGAAAGCAATGTGAGATATAATCAACCAAAAAGACAACTTCAAACTTCTTCGTCGTGTAATTATTTTTCAGCAGAAGCTTTTAATTCATATTTTTCAAGTATTGCAAATGATATTGTTGCAGAAATACGTGATACACACGTTAACCCGTTATCTTTCTTACCGACTATTAATAAAAATAATAATACCATATAGAAGAGAAGTAAGTTTCATAGAAGTTCGTAACATTTTTAACACTTTAAAAAAGACCAATAGCTTTGACTACTATTGTATAAATACAATGCTTAAATACGTGATAAACATGGTTATAGTTCCAAAAACTAAACTAATAAATAAGGCTATTAGGACAAACACTTTTCCCAATATACTAAAAATGAGTCGTGTAGTGCCCATTCCTAAGGGTGGATCGGCGGAGTCCCTGAAAGATTTCAGGCCGATTCTTTAATTCCAGCAGTTGATAAAATCTATGAAATTGTTCTAAAAAATCAAATTGTTGACTTTTGTGAAAGAAATAATATTTTCTCTAACTCGCAGTTTGGGTTTCGAAAGGGAAAAAACACTACGGATGCAATTATAGATCTCACAAAATTCCTAAATAATAATTTTGAAAGCAAGAAACAATGCGGTGCTTTGCTATGTGACCTGTCAAAAGCATTTGACTGTGTTTCTCACGATTTGCTCTTAAATAAATTGAAGTTATATAATTTTAACCCTGATAGTCTCTCGTTAATTAAATCTTACCTAACAAATCGGAAATAATTCGTTGATTTCAATCAAAAACAATCATCACTGCGAAGTGTTAACATTGGCGTGCCGCAGGGGTCTGTACTGGGCCCGGTTTTGTTCATTTTATTCGTGAATGATTTGAATGGCGCGGAGCCCGGTGCAGTTTTCGTGCTGTACGCTGATGACACAAATATTCTCTTAGCTGAACCAAATATTGATCTTTTAAACGATGCATTGATGAATTCACGTTTGAATATTATGGAGTGGTTTAATGCAAATAAACTTTCCCTAAATGAAAATAAGACAGCCACAATTGTCTTTTCTCGAAACCATTTAAATAGAACAATCTCTACAGATAAAACTTTCTTGGGAGTTCGCCTGGATCCTGCTCTGGCTTGGAAAAACCATACAGACACCCTAGCAAAAAAAATAAGTAAAAACATCTTTCTTTTAAGAACCAATTATAAATTTGAATACACTTAGAACATGTTATTTTTCTTTAATATTTTCGCTGATGTCTTATGCTTTTCTCTGTTGGGGTCACTTCCTCCATGAATCGCATTTTTGGTTTGTAACGTCGTGCTGTCAGAATACTAGGCAATTTATCTTATCAAAATGACTGTAAAGAAGTTTTATAAATTTCAAATTACTGACACTACCTTGTTTGTATATACGGGAATGCCTTCTATATGCCCGGATAAACCTCCATAATTTTAAATACTTCGAACATAATTATGAAACTAGAGGTTGTAATAACATAAAATTAGCCTTCTTAAGATTGACTCATAGTAGGGATGCAGTAAATTTTTATTCTCCTAAGTTATATAATCTTTTACCAAATGAGGTGAAGACGGTGTCTTTAAAACAATTCAAACATAAAATAACTAATTACCTTCTCAGCAAACGCTTTTACTCTGTTGACGATTGTATTAGTGATAAATTTTCATCACTGACAGTATAAAATATCATATTATTATCAATACTAATTGACACGTGTATTATTTATATGTATGTATCATATGTATGTATATGTAAATCTATTACACTAAATATATACTATACTATACTATCCAACTTCCTTCAAACTTTATTTATAAATTATATTAAGAAAATTAAAGCCTTATGATCTTGCAAGAGTTAAAATATCAAAAATCGTAATTATTCTTTAATTTTGCTACGAAGTGTATTGGCATAAAAATATTAAATATTTTAAACACCCAAAAAATCAGTCCTTAATGAGAAAATACTCGTAACGCATTAACCACAAAAGCAAGAAAGAGAGCCTCGAAGAAACTTATTACCATCAAAAATCTACTAACACAGATAATGTACAAAATTTACAAAGAGATAATTCAGGTTTAAATGCAGAACAATGCAAAGATCAGTAGAAACAAAAATATAATATACATTTCATCAACACAAAAATGAATTAACCAAATCAAATTAATTCCATTCAGTAAAGCCCCACATCAATATCGTTTACCAAAGACCCTTAAAAAACTGATTATCAGTTCAAAAGGGTTCTTATCCTCATTCAAATTCTTACTCCAATATCTGGAAAATACAGGGAAATCCATAGAGAGGATCAAAGATTACTTAGCTCTGAGTTCTACTTTGGTTTCTTCAAAATAGGTTTGAATTTCTTGATTCCTTCGTCGTTGCGTCTAAAATTAATCGACGCTGCAAGAGAGTAAATCTTCAGAAAAGATGGTGATAAAAAAAAACACATTTGTTTTTAGTATAATATAGCACAACTCTTTTCGTTTAAAATAAAATAATTTTCAGATGCGTGAAAATTTGTTTTATGAAATAAATCATAGTAATTAATTGCTATCAAATTTTCCGACGAGTTTGAGTGTTGAAATTTTATACCACGGAAATACTGTGGTGATAAAAAATCACGCCCATTTTTTCTGAGGGTTGGGAAAGACCGTTAGAAGCAAAAACTGTTTCATAAATTCATTGTCGCTGTAATACAAGGACAGTATATGAATTATTTAAAAGATGCAAAAGATAACTTGAAAAAATTTTATTAGCCTCAATTAGTTAGTTAATAAATTGGGTAACGGACATCATTCTATTGTCGTATTTATATTTCCGAGTTAATTTCGTAAATTTTCATTACACTTCGCGAAGTAATAAAAAGTTTGCAGTTAAGAGTTTACTTAATAAGCGAGATACTTTTATAAGATGTTTACTCTCGACGAGTTTAAAAACGAACCCGAACTCTTTAGTCTTTTCGCAGTAGTACACCTCGATAATTTATCATCCGTCGAAAAACTCACTCAATTTTTAAGGGTGTAATTTGTTTCTTGTAAGTGACTATACTTCGCTTTAGCGCGAGGCACTCCTTAACGTCTTCTTATAATGGAAGATACTTTACGATCGCTTTTAAAAACGCTGCTAAATCAATTCTAAATATACGTGTATAGGCACTCACAATAAACAATTTTTATATAATGGAAGGAGCAAAAAAAGATAATACAATATTTCATTAAATTAAATCAGTATCATAAGATATCATTCGAAATTTATTATTTTTCAAATTTTCACAATATCAGCAACGCGAGGGAAGTTCATTTTCAAAGGAGATTTGAGTTCATTTTGGGCTTAATCTATTATTCACTATACATAAAGAAAGACAAGCACACACGAACTTCTAAAATAATTCTAATTTCTTTTACGTAGCTAAGCTTAGATATTGAAATTCTGTTCGTACCTAAACAACCCATTTCATTCTAATCCGATTAAATTAAAGTGGATTATAAATTATACTTATTTGATTCCTGTCCATCGTTTTCTGTGAAATCAAAGGAAATCAGAAGTACATTTGGGGATGCCATTATATCGAAAAACAATTTGAATATACTCCTGCCCCACATTATTATTCCAATTTTCAATTTAGATAGGTCCGCTTTAGTACTTCAGTGCACGCTCTAAACAAAATCAATATTTGAGCTAGCGGCACAATACGAAAAGTTATAAATACCATTAAATCATGCGTCCGCTATCAAGAAAATAGTACCTACCGTTTTATTCCCTACGTTCCGTATCCTGCAGTTTAGATACGCTGTTTTTCCGACAAGGGCCGTTACGTTTTTAGAAGCGTTTTTATCGAAGTATGGCCCACGGTCAATAATCATGGGTTCCAGCTCGGTTTCGCTCTCCATCGTATTATCTTTTTCGTCGTTCGACTGGGCTTTCGGCCGACTCCATCCTGCAACAAAGTTTGGTAATTACATATATCATTTCATAATGCTGCTTACGCTCTAAAAACTAATCAATTACGGGGGGCCGAAGAGCACAAAAACTGACGTTCATAAATAATTGCCCTGAGAGTAGGTAATTACTGTTAAATATTTCAAAATAAATTGAAAAACTTACTTTCAGGAAATATTAAATTAAAACTTTTTGTATGGCTTCTTCTTATTAACATTCAATGTACATAGATATAAATAAAGATAAAAAATAGATCAGAAAATCACTTTCATTTACAAGTCAGAATGTTAGCAGGCTTTTTGTAACGTAATTAAAGATCCTTGAGATCCTGGATAAATGTTTTATTGAATGTTGCTAATAGCATTCGCTTGAAGGGGTTAATTATTAATCAATCGAATTCTAATAGGTCGAGTTGTTTTGACAAGACAACCAAGCCTAACCCTCAGCCCAGATGATAACACTAAATAAGAAACCGCGTCTCCCCATTTAACCCCCATTGTTCGATTTTAGGGATTAAGTAGTGATTGTTTCAAAGCACAAAACACGGACCGAGTGCTTCCCGGGCTCCGCTGAAAACTAATTAGCTACACCCAGTAGATTTTACTGATTGTGAGTTAACTAAAGAGCATTACAAAACAAAAGTATACAAGCACATTGTTTGTAACAAGTTATCTTACAGAATCTTTCATCTTTATAATGCCAAGGTAACTAGTTTAATTGTTTCACTTTTAACTATTTAATTGGACAAGTACCTTAGACAAAAGCCAACAATTACCTTGAAACTTTATTTTAAATTATATTTTATACAATTTCTTGTCTGCTTTACGGCTTATAAATCACATAAAAGGTCTGTGCTTGAATGTAAACATGTTTTTTCTATTACGTAATTCTTCCACTTAATTCTCCTCTTTTCCTTTGGTCTTCTGTCAATTACTGTCAAATTAGTAATGTATTGTATCTTCCGCTTTTTCTTTTTCTGTACAGGTGTCACAATGATTTCATACATTTAAAACTTATTTAATTTGTTTCGGCCCTTTTAATATTAGCAATTATTATTTTCATAAAATAAAGAAATTAAAATACAAACTTCTATCGAACACGTTCACATCAATTTGCTTTGCGTCAGTTTTTTCCCGGTCTGAGGTAAACGGAACAGCTTTAAGTGCTCTTTCTTGTAGGGAAACATTTTTTTGTTACCAACCTCCCTGCGAATACTCAGACCTTACTTTACATTCAAAGATTTTTCTACGATTTGAATTCGTAAAAGCAAAACTTTACATACCATGCGAAATGTTGGACTGCATATTGGAAAAAGTGCTACTAAACTAAATTAAATTCTTCCAGAGGTATGCGATTCACATTAAAATGAAACAATGTTGTTGGTGTTAATATGAATGCCTGATAGCTCATGAAATTTATTTGCCACGTTTACGGTTGAGCGTAAACATAATTTACGATTAGTATAAACACCAAATCTGATTACGGATGATGGATATCGATTTATCCCCCGAATTATGACGAATTACAGTGTCTCTGATATAGCGTTATAAACCATAAACAATTTCTTATCCGGGTAATGTGATTATCTGCAAGATTGAGCCGTTATTGTTGCTGTCAGTCAAATTGTTATCGTTTTATTACTTCTAAGTATCAACTCTTAGAACCGTATGACATTCTTGTGTAAAATTTGTTAAAAACTGAGAAGGAAATATCAAATCAACCTATAAACATTCACTCTGAAAGCCTGTCTCTCTCCCTTTACGACAGAAGAATTGATATATCTTAGTTCTTTTAAATGACATTCTACGTATATTCTTTATTTTTCTTTTACTCAAGTATTTAACAGTAAAACTCCTTTATGAAATTAAAATATTCAAGACTGCGTCATCCGCTCGAATTTGCTCTGTGAGCAAACAAAGGCGTAATGCAGTCTAACTTATGAAAAGGAAACATTACAAGGGCTGTGTGCATTTGTGAATAGGAAGGAGGCGACGAGCTTAGACTCCTAAATTCCAACATTCACCAAAAGCGTTACCTACATGTCACTCCTGTTCAAGTCATTGAAACCTACATTTATTGAACGGCAATATATCATAATACATCATAAATACGAGAGAAATCTGACGACTTGAAAAATATCTGAACACGGAAATGATAAATGGCGAAGCACGAAGCGTAAATACGTAAGCGTAATCGAAGGAAATTTTACTTCTCCAAAGATTGAAAGGAAAATTGATAGTTTTTGAAATTTATTATTTCTTACGTTGACGACGTATAGCTGCACGTAAGTAGATAACTTTTGAAGTGAAAAATCGAAACCTAGTCTTATGTACTCAGTAATATATTACATATTGTACTGTTGTGTTCGCCCATGTTGGGCGCCAATTACGTTGGACTCCAAGTTGCGGTGCCAATTGTAGTGTTATGATGTTTGTGGGTACGCATCTACTTTCTTTTTATCTTTCTCTCAGGGTTTCTCCTTGGGTCGCTCGGAATTACCCATTTCTCGTTTTATGGCCCCATGGTGGGCACATACAATGACAAACACAGAAATGTGAGGGGGAGGGGAAGGGAGTGTCAGTATTAAATGTATGTGCGTCCGTATGTGTCAAAAAAAGGAACAAAAAAAGGTTGTTGTCTGTCCCAAAATGTACACTGGTTAGCACAAGTTGGTCATGTCACCTCGCCTTTCACAAGGGTCAGTGGGCCTCTTGCCCTATCAGATGTATACTCTGTTAGAAGTGGACGCTCTATACCGCCGACCACGCATGTGTCTCAATTCTATCACAAGGGAGATGCGCCCTTCGACGGTACAGATCCGTACAAAACGAACACCAGGTATCACAAGTCGGTCATGTCACTTCGCCTTTCACAAAGGTCGGTGGACCTTTTGCCCTACCCGATGTGCACTTGTCAAAAGGTGAACGCTCTGTATTGCCGATCACGCATGTGCTTCAATTCTTTCACAAGAGAGAGGCGCCCTTCGACAATACCTAAACGTCTCCCGCTGTCCGGTGTTCAAATTAAAAAAATTGTTTGTGTTGTCACGTATACCCTACCTGGAAGTGTCGCCCATGTCGTTGGTTAAGGAAAAAGGATACAGGTATTCAGGTTCCAATAAAATGTTTTCTTTCTTAATGAAAATACCTCGTACTAAATAACCTTTAATAAAAATTTCTTCTCTGCTTGTTTTCTCAAAGTGTTACCTACGGAGGTCGAAGAAGGAATGTCCAAATCACGGAACGCTCGCCTTTTATAGCGCTTTTCGTTATTTATTTTCCCGTTGTCATGATTACCGGAACATCCGCGTTCTGATCTAGTTACATACTAAATTTGAGTTGGTTAGATATGTCTACATTTTATGGAAATTAAACTAAAATTCGAACTAAAAATGGAACAAACTTAACTCTAAACAACAGGTAAGTATCTAAAATACATTATTTCCTAATTATCTAATCTCTAAAATCTCACTTATCTAAAAACAATTCACTACGTATTACTAATAAAATAAACTTAACCTATAATAATATCCTACTCTCTTATTACCTACAGTTTGTCTTTTTTACTTTTAGCACTTCCATATAAGTGTTCGTCACACAACGCTTGATAGTCTATCAATAAGTTCGGCACTTGGTCCCAACGAAGGCGCATTCGTCGGCCGTCTTCTAAATATACCAGCCTTCTCTTGTTCTTGGCCTGCTTTCTCCCGTATACTGGGTAATGTATGGCTGTTAGTGGCCCCCGGAATGAGCCAAACCTCTGCTGCATTCTTGCTACAAAAACCCAGAGTTTGGTCGCCCACTCAAATTGATCTACCACCTTGGAGCTCCCCTCTGGGATGCTAATTTGAATCGTTGAGCTGCAATTATGCTGTCTATAACTGCTGCGTTTACATTTGTAGGTGTCCCTTTTCGTTTTATGGTCTGTTTGTTTGTTTGTTTTAGATGTTCTGTCGAAACGTCTCGTCACTCTTGTGTACCTCGTCAAGTTGTTTCGAAAGCTGTTGTTGAACGTCTGCTGGACCGTGGCACTGTTGTATATGTTTTTAATTCTTCCCACGTAATGTACTTTGTTTAATTAATTTTTTAAAAAGGTAATTAACACTGCAATATGTTTTCTCTCCTACAAAAAATAACCAAGACAAATGTACAAACGAAACACTGAGCTATAATTT
The DNA here is from genome assembly GCA_039766575.1 of Serrognathus titanus. Lineage (NCBI taxonomy): Eukaryota > Metazoa > Arthropoda > Insecta > Coleoptera > Lucanidae > Serrognathus > Serrognathus titanus. Next base: position 67,883,601 of record CM077911.1, read on the forward strand.
TTTTAATAGAAAATGGGCGTAAATACTTGGTGAAGTCATTCATTTCGTTAAAACGGTGTAGAGCAGGATATTAATTAATTCTTATCCAACTTTATAATTACAATTTTCGAGCTCTTACGAATATCCTAGATTTAAGAGCTACTCTTTGTCATATGCAAAGTATGAAGTTGCATATGTGTAAGCCTTTATTAAAGTCATGTATTCTCACAGAAACTAATGTAATACTAAACTACAATCCTTTGTACAGCATAGAATGTACAATATTTATAAATTACTCCTGCCTCTACTTCGTGTCATACTGCACATACATATACTGAAATTTTCTTAAAAGGAGACATTTTGAATTTCGAATTCTTTCCCGAACAATTTTCATTTTAATCGTCTTCTAAGCGAAGCGTTTACGTTCGAATTGGAAATCAGCATTGGTGATAATATTATCTCTAGCTGCACGATACTCTCGCCAGATACAAAGCACATTATCCACTTCGTTGAAGCCCATTAGTTATGCTACACAGACGAGGACGTAAGCTGTGCCGGCATGCTTGAATTCTCTCGCGTTTTCATATCAACTCGAACGCAAACAGGAAAAGATCAATTGGATATTTTCAAACACCAGCGAACTCAGGTTCGAAAAGTTTAATTTGATGTGAACGCACAAATTAATTCAGTTTAATTGATGGCGTGTACTGTTTTCATAATTGCTATAAATGTCTGAAGGAAGCAAGGCTGAATTTGATTCAGCTAACGAAGGAAAATTGGTATTTAACCAAAATAAAATAGCACATTTTTATAACAATAATTCTAAAATTATACTACTGCGGAAAGTGACAGAAATTATAAGAAAATATGTAATGGTAGTGAAGGTAAAACACTCAAATTGTCGAGCTAGTTTACCATTTCGCAGTTCGCAGTTACCAGTTCGCAGATAGGTACAATTTGTTAATTAAATAATACAAGGAATCAAATGAAAATAAAGTTAAAACAAATTTAAAACTTGAGCAAGTAAACGCCTGAATTTACAAAGTTAATGCAACAAGTGTTGTTAAGTCCGCGAAGCTAAGTTTGCTGAAGTACTAAACAAGCTTAAAACAAGAGAGTATACAGTTTTTAAATAAATTAGAAATAAGACACCATTAAAGCCATTTTCTTGAAGAAAGTCACCTGTTTTATATTTTCTTGGACTACCTCATCAACATGTTGATTAGAGAGCGATTAGAAGTCTCTGGTGAATTATTTTACAAATTTACTAAAAAAAAATAAGCAAACAAGTTTTGAAGTATCAAGCAAATATTTGGACAAAAGCTTTCATAAGATGCCAAATTTTGGGTGGGTACAATTATGAACTTAATCTAAATTATATTATACCTTATATGTAATGTTTACTTATAATCATATTTGATACACGTGTATTTATGTTGAACAGCTATATAAATTGCAGTGCAAATGTTTGGTCATGTTCGATTTGTTTAACTACAAATGTAGCGGGCGAATATTTGTTGATTAATTACTTGTTTACTCTGTACCGTTAGAATGTGCAATAGATTCAGCTGATGACAGCTGAAATTAAAAATTATTGCATTTCAATAATCAAACAGCGATTCAGTTTAAACAAAAACTATGTTTCGCTTTAGGTTAAAACATATTTTACCTTTTGGCAGTGTCCAGCAAAGGTAATTAGCTGATCGTATACAAAACTAAAAAAGATTGGTTTATTCTAAATAAGTTAAATACTGACAGTAAATTGTACGAAACATTCTATGATTTAAATCGAACCAACAACTCAGTAACTGGTCTTGCTCAAAAATCTACTTTAGGTCCTCTACTGTTTACATCTTTTATTAACGATCACCATCGAAAATCAGCATTTATACAAAAGATTCCTGCCATCAATTCAAAAATGTGAAATAACTAAGACTAAGTGATGCAGCTTTTCATGTGCTATTCCCATTTTGGCCAATTTGTCAGTTTAATTGTTAAATAAATAAATTCATTTTCTTAAGTGGTAATAAAGGTATTTAAAATTTTTGTACAGCTACCGGCTTTGATATGTATATCTTCATCAAGTTGCTATCATCAAAAAATAATATTTAAAATGAAACCAACCATCATCGGGGGGAAGGTGGAGGAAGATAGATTTTCGTTCAAAAGTTTGTGAACTTATGTTGTTAACTATTTGTCGGATATAGAAGTTAGGTATTGCAGATCAAGTCCTATTGTTTTCTAAGATGCTAATAGTAACTTTGCAACACAGAAGTGCGCTTACAGTTAAGCACGTGATAGGATTCACAAACCAGTCTAACTTAAATTCCATAAGCTTTAAAGTTCGCTAAACCGATCTTTACGTTTCCCGGAATTCAAATAATTGTTCTCATTTCGTTACCTCTTTAATCGAAGCATTGTACACATCATGATTCGTACTTTTATTTCAAAATAATTTTAAGGTAACACAACAAAAATTAAATGTAAAAATAACTGGATGTTCGTGACTCAAAGAAACGAAAAATCATAAATTAATAAAACTTTTTCATTTCTCTTATTACATCCGTGCCGGATAAAATGTTCATTACGTTTGAAAATTTCACAATTTAATTAATTCGTCAAAGGTATTTAATTTGTTGAGTGTTCCTTTCACAATTTTCTTTAATTAATTCAGCTACTGAGGGCTAAACAAAAATATTGATGAATACAAACGCTTTTATGAAAATGGCATAATTATACGAAGTGAGCAAAATAAAAGTTGTCAGTTTTAAATCTTGCTTACTTCTTAAAAGAATTTAATTTCTCTTTTTCTTTGATCTTTCCCTTCACCTTTTTCTTTAAACTAGGTAATATTATTTGATTAATATTAATTATAAAAATAAACCATTATGCGAGGTGCTTAGCTGTTGTATATTAAACAGGGCGTTGCTAAGAAGCAGACCTGTTCTCAAACAATGGAGGGAATAGAAGAAACGTGATTATATTATTTATTAAATGCCATTTTAACGTCATAGAGCTTTGGAATTTAAGATAAATACAGAAGAATAATAAATCTGGTAATCAAATCTACGTATTTTTCTTTATCGCACCCTGTATTTGTTTAAAATCTCTTCTGGAAATAAGAAAAAGTTTTAATCAAAATTGTTTGGCTGTAAATTCACGGGCTTTCAATTTTTTTTTTCTGAAATGTAATTAAAGAGATGGAAAGTTTCCTTTCAGACGCAACACTTTTTTTCAGCAGTTGAGGAAATTCCACATAAAACCGTAAGTGCGTTAAGCAACAAACAAATTTTCAAACAGGGACGACGCTTAAAATTCAATGCACACAAACAACGCTATTATTCAAATCAATTTTGTTTCCAATTAAGGATGTACTGCGAAGAAGCAGACGATTATTCCCTCTTTCGTCCTTTTTCTAGTAAATCCCGCAGAGAAACTTTCGCAATTGGGGAATCAGTTGGCCGACGTTCTCCTGACGAGAACTTTATTTGCATGAAATTGTGTGCTATTTTCTCGCAGGGATTGTTTGAATTCATTTATCTTTCGGTATTAACCTCGAAAACTTTTGATTATTAATGTAATTTATACGCTTCTTGTTACGCGTTACATTCCTTTGGACATTCCTCCGGAGGAATGAATATTTATTAAAATTTAGGGATTTTTTTCAAATACTTTCGCCTCGAAAATAAGATAACAAGGAACGCTTCCGACAAATATTCATGACTTACATTACAGGGGGGAAAATTCATTGCTTTATATTTCAGTTACGGTTTTACCAAAACATCTGGCTCCCAAACTGTGTACACAAGTAATTATGTTTTATGAAATGCAAAAGTTTGGAAACTATGTGTAACCATTTAAAATTCATCAGATTTTCTTTTTTACATTATGACCACCGCTTTCTGCGGTTGATTTAACAAACCTTTGCACTATCGAATTTACAGGTCCGTTACTCGTTAATTACAATTGATTTGCGACAATTACGAGCCCTGTTTTTACTAAACACTTGCTAAAATAACACGAACGGAACTTGCATCGCGTTTTCATTAATTACTGGAGATGAACCATTATGTGCGTTTCGGGCAAAATGTCATTTATATTGTTGCGTTTAACCGACGTCATTTCTCATTCCAAATGAATATGAACATTCGGCCTGTTGTTTTTTATAGTCCCACTGCCGCGTGAGTATAAGTTCAGCACGAGAATGAGAAAACATGGGATTACTTTCGCTTCATTTATTTTTATTATATTCTCCGCGAGTTTTTCTCGGGGGGTTTCAGATTAATTGCAAAACAAATCCTCATATTATTATTACTAAAACCCTGTTTAATTTTTTAACAAAATGCATTTAAAAGTATTTACCTAAGTAAATAATGTAATGCTGGTTAAATCAAATTCCTAATACTGTAAATATGTATTCATGACGGGTCATTGAATCCACTCGTAGAAATGTATTAGAAAGTTCTATGGGGCGTGTTTGAAGCCCGATTGAAAAAAATATCCGAAAATCGAAACTTGCAGACTTCACGTTCTACATAGGGATTGTGTAGAAAAGAAAAAGAAAAAGTGCTTATTAAACGCATGGTTAACCGCACGATTTTTATGCCAGCAGCAAATAATTTTATGCGTTCGGGTTGATATTTTATAGCAATAGACCTTCTTTTTCTTCATATTTATGTAACATGCTCGTAACACAGTTTAAAGGTGAGCGGGCGCTTAAGAGCGCCCAGAGGTCTCTTCACCCCAATAAGCGGACGACCCATTTTATCGCGAATAAAAAAAAACAATATTATATAAAATAGTGACCTGGACTTAACGTAAAAGGAAGGGAAATAAAATATTTGACTGTATATAAAATACTGGGACCATAAAGTCTGAATATAAAAAAAATAAATCTGATGTGCCTACCCGTGCACCACAGAATCTGTTCTGTCATTCCGGGACGATGTGATTAAAATGTGCTTCAGCGCTCGACAAACCACCCTTTTAGCATCATTAGCTTTATATAAAGCATTCTTTTTTAAATTAGTCGATGAAATAAACCAGTCAATGTCAATTAGAATTGGGAACAGCTAAAAAAATGTTTGAAAATTTTTAAATCCTTTTTCTTTAAGTAGATCAATCGCCCTCCTTCACTTGTTTATATTTTCCTATGCCTTCTCCTCCTGTCATTCTCAAGTATTCTTTTACCTTAATTAATCATTTCGAGTTCACACTGCTCCTTCATCTCTTTCCACCATTTCGTTATTATTTCTCCTCTTTTGGTCAATTTTAAACAAGTTTCTCTTTTTCTTGGTTCCTTCTCATTCTAAATTCATTGCCTAATATTCTTCCAACAATAAAATTTAAAAAAAAAAACAATATTATATAAAATAGTAACCTAGATTTAACGTGAAAAGAAGGGAAATAGAATATTTGACTATAAATAAAACACTAGAATCATAAATTCTGAGTGTACCTACCCCTTGCACGAGAGAATCTGTTCTGTCATTTCGGGACGATGTGATTAAAATGTGCTTTAGCGCTCGATAAACCACCCTTTGAGCATCATTAGCTTTATATAAAGCATTCTTTTTTAAATTAGCGGAACGCTGATAAAATTAACCAGTCAATGGTCAATTAGAATTGAGAACAGTTAAAAAAATGTTAGGAATTTTCTAAATATTTTTCCTTTAAGTAGATCAATTCTCTTGCTTTTATTAACCATTTTGAGCTCAGGCTGCACCTTCCTTTCTTTCCATCGGCTCCCACTTCATTAGTATATCCTATATCCTCTGTTCTAATATTTCGCTCTTCAGCATTTTATTTTTCTTTTTATTTAATTTCTTGAGCTCTTTCTTCATTCCTTCTTAATCTAAATTAATTTCTTCAGTTTTTCACTGTCATTATTTAAATATATTAAGGTTTTCATTAGTCCGTTTCTAATCATAATATTTTCCTTGATTTCCATTCCTCTCTTCCATCGGTGTATATATCAAAATCAATGGGTGATATTTTGAGTGGATGACGAAAGCATGCATTATCGACCAGCTCACTCGACGAAGTGCTATCGCAAGGTTCATTATTTGTCCGTACGTGGTCCTCTGTATTGTATGCATTTGCTACAGCAGACATTGAACAATGGATCAATGCTGAAAGGACATACATGTCTATAGTATTCCCTGTGGACATATAAATAATTATATAATTTCTGCATTGGCCGATTCAATTATGGAACCAATTTGAAGTGTTAACGGTTTCAAGTTTTATCCAAAGCGGAACGAAACTATTGTATAACTAGGAAGGAAAACAATGGAGCATTTTCACAAGTATCCTTATGGTCGACAGTTTCATCTTCAATCAGGCCATGCAACATTGAAGTGGTTGTTACAGTTCAAAAATATAGAACACTAGCTTGCCAGGTGGATAGGAAAACTCCAGTATGATTTTTGCAATCGAACATCGCCCAGGTCGTGTCCATAACAATACAGATGCACTTTCCAGAAACCGTGTCCTGAAGATTGTCGGCATTGCTGAAAATTGGAAGACAAAGAAAGAATGATTCCCATCAAAAGAACACTTTCAGAAACGATAAATAGCAACCAGAAATTATAAGGCAAGAACAACGCCAAGAGAAAAACATAGAGGATGTAATCTCTTGGAAAAAAAGGACAACAAAAGGAAATATCAAAAAAAGCCCAATTGTCAAAAAGTTATTGAACACAGGGATTATTTAAACTTAGACAACGAACTTCTTAAAAGAGAATGGGAGTCACCTGATGGCAATGAAATTAAAGAGCGGTTAGTCCTTCCAAAAGTTACAATTGCCATAGATTTGGAAGAAATACACATTACCTGCAAGGCAAGTCTGGATCTGCGAAGAAGACTTTATCTGTACAACGTCGGTGCCCATTTCAAAAGAATCGCCAATGACATAGCCGGCCCGTTTCCAGAAACTTATCGTGGAAATAAGTACTTCATGGTAGTAACCGATTACTTCACTAAATGGCCAGAAGATTACGCGTTGCCTAATCAGGAAGCAACAACTGTCGCAACTGCCCTCATAGAAAATTGGATAATTAGATTTGGGGTGCCAAAGGTGCTTCATTCCAATCAAGATAGAAATTTCGAAAGAAATGTCTTTTAAGAACTGAGCCGGATGATTGGCATTTTTTGAACTCACACTACCCCGTTACACCCACAATCACACGGTATGTAGGAGCGATTTCACTCTAGAACGACACTTGGCCAAAGTAAATTTGACAAACTAATGTGATTGACCATTTTGCTAATGGCATATCGTTTCGCAGTACACGACACTACTAAGGAATCGTCATATCGAGTTTTGTTTGGCGAAGAAATGCGTTTGCCCTGTGACTTGAAGTTCGGACATCCAGAAGCTAGGAGACCTGAATTGCACGAGTATCTACAGGACCTCGAGAATCGCTTGCCGAGCACACGCCAATATGTGCGACGATACATCAGTCTGGTTACTGACAAAATGAAGCTCCGGTAAGCGAGGCAATAAAATAGGATTCCAACTAGGGGAGCAGATGTGGCTGCATAACCCCAGAAGGACTCGTGGACTGTATCTAAAACTGCAGACGAATTGGGATGGGCCCTATGAAGCAATCAAGAGAATTAATGACGTAATGCAAAGAATACGGAAGCTACACCGTGGAAAGATGAAAGTGATCCACAAAGACCGTCTGGCACGTTATGTCCGGGACGAACAGAATTAAGGAGGGGGCAGTGTCAATTTATTAACTTAATTTTATATTACGACTATTACTTGTTACTTGTTAATTCTTTTAAATTCTGTTTCTGTTATATTTTCCTACTATTTTATTACAAACTTTTCGTTACAAAAGTAGCCCTTTATAAGTTTTTAACTCAATAGCTTGTATACTATATAATTTTCGTTCTTCTACTTCACCCCTTTTCTAATTATGCATTTTAATTAGATACAATCTGCGACCAGTGAGAAACATATTTCATTTTTAGATCGCCATTGTTATTTCGAAGCTTGAAGAAAGAAGAAGAAACTTCCAGCACCAGTTTCCGAATAAATCGTGTAATTATTTATGTGTCGCTGCGTGTACAGATTAACAAACTGGAGTATACCCGGCGCACAATATTTTGTCCGTAGAACAAATATTTATTGTTCAGAATTACTAACGCTCATTGAAAATAATTAACCCGATTTAACAATGTAAATTAGAGCTATACATTACAACGGACGCTTTAATTCTGTGCATGAAATCATAAATCTTTTGAAAAATGATCTATGACCGCCATAAATATTTTACCAACTCAGCTGCCTTTTCAGACAAATAATTGATGTTTTAGATTTAAATTTTATGTTAATCTTTGGTTACATGTTACATGGACAAACGACAAAATTAATAATAATATTTATAACGTATTAATATTTAATATGACAACTGTTGTTATTATTTATTTAATATGACAACTGTTGTTATTATTTATTTAATATGACAACTGTTGTTATTATTTATTTAAAGCTACAACTGCAAATCAATTCACAAATTACAACAAAGATTTTAACTACTTTGAGAATACCTCAAGGTAGACTTAGCAACAAATTTCAAAAATAATTAAGTAACTCGATGAGTTGTTTGTAAAGTCAAACTTTTATTAACTTCAACGACTTTAAGGTCAAAGTTGTAATTAAAAATACTGCTCTGTGTTTTAATTAACATCAAATTAGCGAGCGAGTGTGTTCAGGTGGTGAACGCTCGAAATTAGCTCATAGAATTAAGTAAATTATGAAACCTAGGCTCTGCCTCATTCCCATTATCGAGTAATTGGATCGCGAATAAAGTGCATAAATATTTTAAAGCTTATTAACTGGAGTCCGCGTCTTGAAAACGCACCGGCTGTTACAGGGCGTTTACAATTCATAAATTTCACCTTAAACGTCGGGGCTCCAACCGTTTTGTATGCAACAATGGGAATAAAATCGATTAAGTAGTGCCTAAGGTGCCGTAAATTTTGACGACCTTATCCGCGTACGCGATGCAATTGCAAATTGAATTTATTATTTCCCGGGCCATTGTTTTGTTTCATTGTGTGCGGGATCTGTGTTGTGTCCTCCAGGAAACATTTCCCAGTTATTTGAGACATATTTCATTTGGCGATATGGCACTAAAGGAATCAATTTTAAAAATGAAGTTGCTTTTGAAAGAAAATATATATCGTATAATTTGTATTGTGTTGCCTAAAACAGATTTATTTAATATGTGTGTCGAAGTGTCCTAAATAATTCACAAAATTTCTGTTAGTTTTGAAGCACATTTACATCAGCATCTCGGAAAGTTTCTAAGCTCTGGCGGTGCACTAAGAGCTTTATAAGATTATCATATTTTAACGCTAATAGGCGAAGCCAGATGAGGATTTTAAAGTTTTACCTGAAATGCCCTAAGTAGCACTTAAAGCCCACATTGAGCCGGCACAGTGCAACATCCTGCAGAAATAATGATTAGTTCGTACCCAACTGGTATTAGTTGTTCACTAATGAAATACACTGCATATTTTATAAAACGTGCAAACAATCCTTTCAAGTGATCCTGATTTTTCCTTTACTTTATTCCCATTTTTTAATGTGAATATCAAGCGCATAACAGCAAGAAGCAAAATTAAGAAGACTGCAGTGAAGATGCAAAATTGATTCTGACGAAACTTTATCGAAATAAAAACATTTCTTTTCAAATCCCTACGCAAAGGAAAACTCGGAAGAACGTAGCATACAACACCCGCGGGGTACCTAACATGTAATATATAACTATTTATGTATGTGCATACATAACGAAAGAAAAAAAAACTAAAGAAACCGAACAATTTAAAAAAGGGAAATCGTAATGATTAAAATTCATGTGAAAGCATTTCGAAATTCAAAACGATTGTTTGTTTTGCGAAAGAATAGGAAAAAACTCTGTCGTTCTCTAATTCATAGCGAGAAGAACGTTATTTGAGGACGAAAGAATACCCGTGTAAATTAAAATTTCAAATGAGTGTAATCTGTCACCCCAAAGTAGGAATCAAGTTCGTATCGATCTGCTGCTCTTGTTACGTCGCCACTGAGCTGATAAGGAGTCTGTAAACATCCTACACAAGTAAGCAAGTAAAAGCGTCTGAAAATGGAACGAAGCGTTAATAGGAATGCTGAATCTTATTTCTAAAAATATAAAATGACAATGCTCTACTATAATTTTTCACTCATCCAATTATATCGTGTATCACGAAATTGCTTGAATCTTCTGTTGCAAATGTTGCTGTGGTTGCATGTATGTGATAACATGCATAAAACATAAGTTGTAACGCAAACTTCATCCTATAACATAAATTTGTCTAAGTTTTTGTGTAGAAAGCGCCATGAGCTTGCAGTAAATTACAGCTCTCGAGCGACGTTTCATAAAACAGGCGAGGGAAAGAAAAAGTAACCTGCAGAAAAATACTTCATTTCCGGGTCTTACACATTAGCCCTTGGGAATTCCTCAGACATAATAAATTAAATTAAAATTAAGTACACCTTGCGATTACTAAACCAACACGCGCGCTTTTTTCTAAAAGCGTCACACTTTCAACTTTCCGGTTATTTCAAGCCATCAAGGATGATATAAGTCGCCTTTTTGGTAAGCGATACTGAAAGAAGTGATATCCGATGTTATTTTGTTTTATTCCCTGAGGGTGTTTTTCTTTGAATACTGAACGACGCTGGTTTTATTTTCCTAAAAACCTTAGCTCACATAGGACACTTTCGTTTATGCGTAGGTATCCTAACGTTAAGAAAGCTTTCTTTTGGATGGATAAATACTTTTTCTTAAACTAAAAATCATTATGTATTAAGTTAAAATTTTAATATTCGAATTCTTTAATCTTTCTTTTAGAAAAATATTGCTTTAAAAGTAGATAAGCAGGTTGTTTGCATGTATAAATTCATTTACGTGATAAAATTCTGGTAAATGTCTAAGTGCGGTGCAGTTACGTTAGGGAATTCAATTTTCTGCGAAGCAGTTCTATTAAGCTTAGTTGAAGATAGCTTTCACCTCATTTTTTGAATTTTTGCGGAAATTATCTCCAGCTGACTTAATATGTAGATTCCGTTCTAGGTTCTCCAGCGAAATGTAATTAAAATTAACGATTCGCTTCTGCTTCGCGTAACGATGAACAACGATGTCATTTTTAATTTAGATATTTTTTTTATATACTTATTTAAGCCCCAGCCTGTCGCTGTGAATTCCTGCACAAAATAAATCTGATGTGACGCACAAGAATTTATTAACCGATTGGTCAAATTCTAAATGTGGAGTTATCTGCGGCATGAATAATTCATAAAAAGCTCAGCCCCCAAATAAAACTTTGCATAGTAATGGCCTGTAGGATTATATTAACTTTTAATGAATTTTGTTCAAAGTGAGTTCGCAAAATTAAGAAAAGTCGACCATGAATATTTATGTAGCTTTATGTAGATTTCGATTTTTGTAATTTTACATTAAGAGACTCACTCACGTTAATTGAATAGCAAAATGAACTTAGTATGCCGAATACGTTTGAACACAAGTCACGTATTTAATTTAAATGGAGTGTTGAGTGAAGATATAAACAAGCTACCCTCCAAAATTATTCAAGACCGCATTATTTATTACAAAATATGGATCTACTAGTACATTCAATAAATACTATGATAAATAAAGTTCGCTTTCCTCAATCCTTTTACTTACTTAACATTATCTGGAGACATCTCAGAAGGTTCAGCTTCACAATTTTGATGAACTAAGTAACAATGATATATTAGTTTTTCTGCAAATTTAAAACACAATATAAACATCATATTTAGAAACTTATTAGGACTCTTCTTTTGAATTTAAAACGAGGTACGACATTCCTGAGAATATTGAAATGCCTTTTGTGTAGTTTAAACACTTCAAAGCTCATCAGACGGAGAGATTCCGAAAAAAAGTAATTTAAAATTAGTAGTTAAGTTGTCCACGTGTTTACTTGAATTTAACACGATTTAGCGCGGCATTAATTAAGTTGCCGCAAACAACACGCCGAATTCTTTAACTTTCAATCTTCAGCTTTATTTATCGTAAGAATTTGCCAGCTCAGAGAACAAAGGGTGCAAGTTTAATTAATCTTATGCAAGAAATATATAAAGTCTCGTTCTTTCGAAGCAGTAAAGCTGCGTAGGGAATTTTTAAAATTTTAAATCCCGAATCTACTTTTTCATCATTTCATCAACACAGTACTTGACGTATCTTTAAACAAACTGATGTAAAGGAGAAATTATGTAATTAGTTCGAAATTAATTCAAAAAGAAAGAGGGATAGTTAACAAAGTCGATATGTTCTGTTAACTAGTACAATAAAGTTTTGAGGCAAGTGAATAGTAAAAACATACAGATTTGTAACAAAACTTCAATATTATTTGGTTAGTATAAATCCAATCAATTACTGGTAATAATCCCCGTGACTTCCTTGTTCCCGAAAAACAAACTGTCCGAAATACTTAATTTAACGCGTCAGCTGTGTCTCAATTTCCGAACCGTGTAAATAGCGAGTTAATACAAAAGCGCAGCGGAATTAAAACGTTACCGAACAGAAAGGGCTTAAAGAAATGACTCGCTGCACAATGAAAACGCTTGTGAGAAATAAGAAAAAAAGCACGAACATGTTAGAGCGAAACGAGAAAACCGTTACAAGCTTTTCACATAAAACTTCTTGCCCATAGCTCGAGATTAAATTCTCCTTGAAGTTATCTATCTTCAACGCGCTGGTACCAGATTGAAAAAAGTGATACATACACTTAGAAGAAATATTAAAAATGTTTTCTTGGCGTGACAAGAAAATACGGAAAACAACGTCCCATCAAGTTAATGTCATTTCCATTGAAACGGAGCGGAAGTGTGAAATAACGTTTATTTTGTCGGGATATTGACCTGCACGAGACGGACTCCCTAAAATACGGACATCAAAAGTTCTGACAGCTGCTACTCTCCAGTTAATAACATTCTGGCCTTGCTATTTTTATTATTTATAGAATCAAGCAATATCTTCACAAATACCATCGCTACAGAACTATTACATAACAATTCAGTATTAATAATAATTACCTAATTAATTTTATTTTCAATTTTTAAGAATTCGTGGATTAAATTATAACCAACTTTTATCTTTAACAAGTAGCCTTTATTTTATTTAAATAATTTAAAAAATGATGTCTTTAATTAAGGGCAACAGAATTTTAAAATTACGCAAAATGTTATATGTAAGACGCTGTTCTTTTTATTCCAACTTAAACTGTACTCAATGGAAACGAGACCTTTCAGAAATCCTCCTTGGCTTAATTTAGTAGCGCATGTCCTTTCAGCCACCAATTTTTTAGGACCCCCCTCTCATATAACGGGCTCTATTTCACCAATAACAGTGTAAGAAAAAAATAGAAAAGAACTTGCAAAATAAAAATGCAATCATAAAACTCAAACATACGAATCTGTGATTCTGAGTAAACGTAAACAAAAGGACCAATTTATTGTTCAAGTTCAAACAAAACATGTTAAATTGGGCCATGATCTGTGACTACAATTTAAGATAAAAAGTGAGCATTATATGCTACTCTTATCGCTACAATCATTCGAAGATTAGCAGCTGCAAAAAAAAACTTGAAAAAATCGCTGAAACTGCCACTAGACACAAGTGCGACAAACAACTGTGCCACTGCGTAGGCGGAAAAATAAGCAAAACCAATGTTATAGACAGTTTCATATATTCCAGTGAAAACTTTTCGTTCAGAGGCTTTGCGTAGTATGAAAATGTTTTAAATTTGAATGTTACGATTATGTCAATTTACCTCTCTTATGGAGGTAAAGAATATCCCAATACGCAAGGAAAAAGTTCCTATTTTGAGTTCCGTTGGGTAGTTTTTAAAAGTAATTTCCATCTGCTCCCTGCGTGTTTGTTTCTCGTCGCTAATTCCTCTATAAGTTCGGTTTTGTGAAAAACCATTTTTTCCCACATCAAATTTGCTGCGTTCACTTTCTGGATTTTCTATATTAAAATACAAATTTTCCAAAATCTTATACACTTTAATTTATTTGAATATATATTTTTTTAAATTTATTTAAGAAATAAATAAATAAGATACAAGGATAGATGGAAATCTCGTCGATCCCGAGATTATTTTTTCAGTAACTAAGGGTAATTCCTGGCTTTCAATAAAAAGCTTGATCCAAAAACGCTGAAACAAAAGAATTGCATGGGTTTTTATGGATTTGGCAAAATTTTGGTAAAAAGAGCGAGGGAGAGGAAATCAATCAGAGTCAGAAATTTATTTGAACTTCTATCTCGTGGATCTCCCTTTGACTACCTCTTCGCAACACCACCTAGCAGTTACAACAGGATAGTGTTGGGCAATTGTTTTAGGTTTTTCAATGAAGAAATTTAAGAAATATTCTTCAAAGGTATTAAATATTACTGTAAGCCCTTTTATAAAATCGTATGATCTCGGAAGTATTTAGTTCCATAGGATTTGTAAGCCTTAAGCTTTCTTTATTTCTTTTTAGTTATTTGCTTTACCATTCCGTTTCTTTTCCAGATTTCTTTCAATCTCCTCTACCTTTTCTTTTTTTGTCTAACTTTTCCTTTTTGTTAGCTACTTTTTGGTGACCTTCGTGTTAGTTTTTTCACTTGTTCTATCCTTATCCTTTACATTTTTGCCCGCATTGAAATGTTTAACTTGAAAAATTAGTATTAAATTCAGAACCGCTGAAACAAAGGAATTGCATGGGTTTTTATCGATTTGGCAAAACTTTGGTAAAAAGAGCGAGAGAGAGGGAAATGAAAAGTTTTGGATAAAGTCAGAAATTTATTTAAACTTCTATCTCGTTGGACCTCCCTTTGATCACCTCTAGCAGTTACAACACGAATAGTGTTGGGCAATTATTTTAGATTTTTCAATGAAGAAATTTTAACAAAATATTGAATTCTTCTCAGCAACTTGGATTTGTTACAGTTCTTTTCATTTTTTTCACTTTTACTTCAATCCAAACGCTTCCGCATTTCTTTCGATCTCCTCTGGTCTTCATTTTTCTAACTTCCTTCCTGCCATTTGTTTTCTTAATCCCCAATCTCTTCCAAACCTCTTTTGATCTCCCCTAATTATCTCTTTTTTTAGTTTACCAATTTCCTTTGTTTTCTACCAGCAATGGTGACCTTCCTTTTATATCTACCTTTCCACGTGTCTTAGCCATCATATTCCTGTATTGAAATATTTTGTTTCGAGAAATGTATTCCAGTTCCTTGTCCATTTTCCTTCTTTAATGGTTACCTTCTGCAGGTCGTACCCATATTTCGTAGACCTCTGGCTTGTGGCAGTTCCGTCCGTTCTTTACTGGTTCAATCCAATCGCTTTTAAAACTCTAGGGATCTCCTCGGGCCACTCCCTTCCTTTTTCTACTTCAATTCAATCATTTCCAGAACTCCATTGGTCTCCTATATGACCTTCTCTTTTCTGGTCTTTTTATTTTCTTAAATTAATCATGCTTACCCATAACATTTGCTCTTCTTGTTTTATCGGCGTCCAGATCTTGGAATCGTTTAATATCGTGAGGCTTTTGTATTTGCGCTTTTCTTCTCTTCACCTCCTTTCTTTAGTAGTTTTTTCAACATTCCAAGCGCCTCTGATTTCTTTCATCATTTCACTTTTTAATAACTTTTACTCTATCGGAGTCTTTTATCATATTTTTCTATTTAATCTTACTTTTCTCAAGGGATTAAATTGAGTTGAGGACGAGAATTTTCCTTTTCTCAGTGCTATGGTTATTTCAAAGATTTCAACTTTTCCGTACACTGTGACTCTGCTTTTGTTGTTTTGAATAGTTGCCTCTTCTCAGTTTCTCCACAGTTGTCAGTTTCTTGATGATTGAAGATCTCTGCAGATAATTAATTATTTATTTTCAACATATTTTTTAAAATTTATTATGAACAGCACTCTGGGAAAAGTATGGAAATAAGTTGTACTCTTTTTATAGACAAACATTCTGATTGCTTTCTGCAAGCAACTGTACAATGGAATAGAAATTTTACTTATGTATTAAAAGTACTTTCAAGCAACAGAGCGTTTGAGAAAGAAATAAACACTTAACAAATACTACAAAAAAAAATTAGATAGACCACCAACATTTCCGTCAACAAAGTAATAACCATAGAGCGGACAGTGTCAGTTTTTTGACATCAAAAGTAAGAAGTTCGCTTCGAATAAGTAATTTACAAGATGTTGAATGAGTGCAAATATGTAGGTAAATATAAAATAAATGTGCAAGATTCCGTAAAAGCAATTTTGATTCAACGGTTACGATTTTGATGACCTGTCATCTGTTTCTGGTAAAAACAAATGTTTGGCGCGAATTAATTTTTCATTTATACTAATTCGATATTGACTTTGCTATAATATGAATTTCATGTACATAAGCATAAAGAATAGTTTCACAAATGTATTCATTTTTGCTATACACTTAAAATATTCCAAAGTATGACTTTCTGCCACAAGCGATTTATTTATTTCGAATTCCTAGTACTATCTCTTAATTTTTTTTATTTAATCAAGTAATTTTAAATTTGTATAAGTGAAGAAACAAAAGATAATACATATTTAACGAAATAAACTTACTGCACTTCAGTTGAATAAAACATCCCTTGCTTAGAATAATGTAATTGCATAACGTTTCAACTTTAAATTCACTTCATACGTAAATCTCGCTGCTGCTTTTCAAGATTATCATCACTCATCTTTCTTTGCGTAATAAAGTGCAGTCGAAAGACGTTTCGAGTGATTACATAGAAAACGCGGTAAAGTTTTCATAAAATGCTTTTCACAAACTTAAGTAGCAAGGGAACAAGCTATGCAGCAGAATTGCTTTTAATTCGTAAGACGTTTCTTGCAGTTATGTAATGGTTTAAATTCTAGGACATTATGAACACGACAAATAACGTAATAATTTTGAAATTAAATTTCATTGTTAGTATAATAATTTATCTTTTGTCAATAGATAAATTTATTTTGGAACAGAGATTATAAATAACACTCATTTAAAATGCGTGCCAATTTTTATATTTCTTTCACACATCTAGTAGTATGTTATGTAAAAGAATAAGTATTAATTTAGATTAAAATAATAATTTGATTTTATATGACCCATGCAAGAGCATAATATGAACAAAAATTAATTTATTATGAGTTCTTTATATAAAATAAATTATAGTACAATTTCTGTAGCATCATCATGAGGAGTGAAAACTATTAAAACTTCAACCTTAATGTAACAAGTATTCAATTTATGTTGTTTTTAGCAGACACAAGTTCACCCCGACAGGAACAGATACCTGATGATAAACGATTTTGCTCGCGACCAAAACCGAATCCTCATCTGGGTCGGCTACTAGGATTAGGGCGCTGCGGGGCAATTAACTTATCTTGTTGTTTTTCCTGTTAAGGTTTTGTCCCAATTAATAACGAGTAGGTAGTTTGAAAACTGCATTGCGTGCTAATGTGAAGCCACCACAATTTATTAAGTTGGTAATGGTTTTCTAAAACTAACGGCGAGGACACTCGAGAAATACTGCATTTCAAAACAGAATCTATATAGTTAACAATTATTTGTTCACAAATGAATTTTTTGAGAATACACTGTACGTTTCCGTCGCAGAGTAATGATTTATTACAATCGTATCCAATTAAATCGATACATCTGAACAACGCCCCAATCGTACTGAAGACCTACAAGTTTCTACCTACATAACTACAGTTTTCTGGAGATTACACAATTTTTCAAACATGATTAATTATGCATTTCAGAATACAAGTAGACGTCAAACAAAGGAGCCACTTAGTTGTAAATTATATAATGGAACCCTAGAGTTTTAATGCACTGTTTAACTTTCCGTGCCATTAGCGTTCTAAAGGTACGCTTAAATATAAATTAATTTACTTCATAGTCATGAACATTTTTTTATTGTATTTTTATTCTACTAAAAACCTTTTCCTTCATAATTTCCAAAATCCAAAAATTTCAAAACCCTCGATCGTTTGATGTTGTTTTTCAGTTCAATTCTCTATTCACTTACATAACGTGGAATGTTTCTCTAAGAAATTCTATTAGCTAGTAGAAATATGTGCGGACAAATCTGGCTCCCTTTGTTTCTATTCCGCTCGATTAAACGTTCCGTCCCCCCGTATTGATGTGTTACGATCTGGACCACTAACCTGTTCTATAAACCGTAAAATTTGGAAACAGCGTCACGCTTGGTCAAGTGCCGAGAGTACAAATATATGCACTCGTTTATAGACTTGGATTTGTGCGTTTAAAAAAAGCAAATCGGTTTCACTATGGAGCTGATAAAATTCGTTTAGGAGAAACAAAAATATTCAATAATTAAAGGATAAATGAAATTGGAATACTTGTGTAGTGGACGTTTATAATTTCATTCTCTAACCTTTCCACATATTATTTTTTAACTGAAAACACGTTATGTATATTATAATTGAGCTGTGAATTGTACAGTACTCCATTTGGCTTTTTTTAATGGCAGTCAATACTATTGGGTATTCATGAGCAGCGAGCGTGAATATTTATGGAGAGTCGCAATATATAACAAACGAAGAATTGGATAAAAAAATAAATAAAAAGCATGCATCTAATGCCTGAAAGTAGCTATTCTCGAAATGTCTTTTCGATAAAACGTTCCTATATATTCAGAAAAATAAAATTCTATACATACAAACTTAATTTTAATATTAGATATTATTATTATTGGATATTATTAAGGACACGAAATCTCTTCCGATTATCAAGTATTCCAGGTTTTCAATAAACTGGTGTAATTTTTACGGCAAAGTATCTCTGGATTTCATGCTATTTCGTAAGCTTATGTTTAACCAAAATTGTTTTTTAAATAATGACAAAGCCGCTAGCTGTTTGGAATTTATTGCAACTACTTTACGAGAAAAAAATATAAACATCGTTCTCAGTGATTATTTTCAATTGCAGGCTTTACCCATGAAGAAGTAAAGCATTAAATTCAAAAGCGGTATTACGTCCTCGTTTTTGCTTTCGACTTTTACGCTCAGAATCTATGACTTTAATTCAAATTTTACAAAAATTTTACGAGAAATAAACAAACTATTTCTATTTCTCTCCTTGCCCTTTTTATCAAAATTTTAGTCAAACCATAAAATACCAAAGTCGTAATTCTTTTGTTTGCACGTTTCTGGTTTGAGTTTAAAAACAGCATTCTGTACAACAATGAAAACAGTTATTAGTTACTAACGACATGACTTATTGGCAAATAGATTAGTTGTTGCTCATCCAAATGTTGATTCTGGATACAAAGAGGGAGAACGGAACTTGGAACTTGGAACTTGTCCACATAAGTTGGCTCCGATTAATTACGATCAAAATCTGCAGGTTGATGAAGTAGTTTACTCATCGCAGACGTATTCCAAAACGCACACAACAAAATTGAGCGAATTAGCTCGCTTGCGACCTTTTTTCTTTATAATTGCAACCTACATAAAATAAACAAATATTTCTACAGAACACCGGTTTCTTACACTTGTCTTCACCGAGCTACGTCAAGTTTCAAATATAAAATTTTTCTGCGCTCTATTTCCTTATTCCTGATATAATAATCACTAATGATTATATAAATTATATTTTCCAGCTAATTTCTTGCAAAGTCAATGTAACGAATCGCTCAGCGGCGTAGTCAGAATTAGTCGTTAGGATGCGAGTAAAAAAACTATCCTGTTCCGCTCTCCAATTTTTCGACGATAGCAGCCTGATGAAGATGTAATTACATCGAAACCGGTCATTAAATTTATTAAATACATTAATTAGGAAGTACACTATTTTGTTTCGAATTTAATCCTAATTATGGACATCAATCATTAAAAACAACTAATTTGTAGATGATGGAAATGGTATGCACTTCTCTCATCGCGCGCAATTCATACACCTCTGAACAATGACCTTGAAAAATATAATTCCTCCGCTCATTAGTAACCACTTATTTTTGATTTAATGAAAGAGACAAGATACCAAAGTCCAAAAACAAGCTTGTTACTGAAAAATGATTAAAAATTAATATTTCAGAAATTTGTTGTGTCAACGGTATTAGATTTGAAAAAACAATAAACAAAAACTCAAAATATAAAATGAATATGAATAAATAAATCTGTACAAGCGTTTGTGTATATGAATACAGTTTTGGTGTTGCTTCGGAGCCAAAATCATGGCTTTCGTGAAGGGTAAAGTCGCTATTGTGACGGTGGTGCTATGGGAATTGGATTTGGGGTATACAAGGAACTACTTTGGAATGGTGTTAAGAGACTGACCCTTATAGATAACAGTCCTCAAGGACAGACATCCGCGGATATCCTTGCCAAAAAATTTGGTTCAGATCGTGTAATTTTCGTCAAAGCTGATATCACAATAAGAAGTGAATTCGAAGAGGCTTTCAAAAAAAAAACCATCGAAACATTCCAACACGTGGAGATCCAGATAAACAATGGTGGAATTTCAAACGAGAGAGAAATAGCAGTTAACGTTAATCGCACAGCAACCGGATGTCTTCTTGCCATAGATGAATACATTCTAAAGTACAAGAGCGGTCCGGAAGGGGTCGTCGTAAACGCCGGCACGAAACATGCAATCATCGGCATGACCAGGTCCTGGGGGATGCCCCAACACTACGAACGCACAAAACTGCGTGTCCTTGCGGTGTGTCCCGGCGCCACCGATACCCCGCTGATGCGGGAGATATTCGGGCGAAATCTGAGGAAACCTTACCAGAAGATCTTGCAGAGTTTCAACGTCGCACCAGAACAAACTTCTGAAAATGTAGGAATTGGAATTTTGAAGATCATTGACGAGGGGGTGAATGGTTCCGCTTGGGTGGTTAACAAGGCAGAAACATATTGTAATGTTATGTTGAAATGATCGCCCCACGTTGTGGTATCAATTGTAATGTAATGTAAGACTCCAAGTTGCGGTGCCAATTTGCAGTGTTATGTTGTTTGTGGGTACGTGTCTACTTTCTTTTTTGTCTTTCTTTGGTTCGCTCGGAATTACCCACTTCTCGTTTTATGGCCCTTTGGTGGCCACATACAATGACAAACACAGAAATGTAAAGGGGAGGAATGTATATGCGTCCGTACGTGTTTATCGATAAGGTTGTTGCCTGTCCCAAAATGTATACCGGTTAGCACAAGTCGGTCATGTCACCTCGCCCTTCAGAAGGGTCGGTGGACCTCTTGCCCTACCCGATGTATACTTGTCAAAAGAGGGACTGCACTGCCAATCACGCATGTGTCTCAATTCTTTCTCAAGAGAGAGGCGCCCTTCGACGATACAGATCCGTACCAAGCGAACACCAGGTATCACAAGTCGGTCATGTCACCTCGCCTTTCACAAGGGTCGGTGGACCTCTTGCCCTATCCGATGTATATTTGTCAAAAAAGGGACTGTACTGCTGATCACGCATGTGCCTCAATTCTTTCACAAGAGAGAGGCGCCCTTCGACAATACCTAAACGTCTCCCGCTGTCCGGAGTTCAAATAAAAATTTTTGTTTGTGTTGTGGAAGCGTCGCCTATGTCGTTGGTTAAGGAAAAAGGATACAAGTATTCAGGATCCAATAAAATGTTCTCTTTCTTAATGATAATACCTCGTACTAAATAGCCTTTAATAAAAGTTTCTTCTCTGCTTGTTTTATAGAAGTTTTACATTCGGAGGTCGAAGAAGGAATGCTCCAAATCGCGCGTTTTATAGCGTTTTTCGTTATTTATTTTCCCGTTGTCATGGTTACCGGAACATCCGCGTTCTGATCTAGTTACATACTAGATTTGAATTGGTAACCAAACGTCACGTTTTGACAATTAGCGTTTACCTTAGATATGACTACATTTTATGGAAACTAAACTAAAAATCGAACTAAAAATGGAACGAACTTAATTCTAAACAACAGGTAAGTATCTAAAATACATTATTTGCTAATTATCTAACCTCTAAAACCTTACTTATCTAAAATAATTCTCTGGGATGCTAATCTGATTCGTTGAGCTGCAATTACGCTTGCTGCGTTTGTATTTGTAAGTGTCCTTTTTCGTTTTGTATTTGTCCTCTAGTCTATTTGTTTGTTTGTTTTAGATATATGTCGTTCTGTCGAAACGTCTCGTCGCTCTTGCGTCTACCTCGTCAAGTTGTTTCGAAAGCTGTTGTTTAACGTCTGCTGGACCATGGCACTGTGGTACATGTTTTTAATTATTCCCACGTAACGTAATTGTTTAATTAGTTCTTTCAAAAAGGTAATTAACACTGCAATATGAAGTTGATACCCCTAATTGGCCTGATATGGCGAGGAAAATTCGGCAATATTAACCTTGAGAAAATGCAGATAATATTCATTGGCAGTGAAGAAAAAGAAATAAGGATAAAAGGCGAAGAAAGCAGGGAAATTTAAGTACCTAGATCCAATAACATCTCAGACGGGGTAGACCAGACAAAGAAATAGTAGCAAGGACAGAATCTGCTGAATTCTTAGGGAGTAAAGAAATTCAAGCGAATATAAAATCAGTTATATTTAAAATGGAGTGGTAACAATTCTAAGGTCACTTCAGAATCATGGATAAAAATAGAAAAACAACGAGGAGATATCTAAGGAAAATAGAAGAATGGATAAAATGAATAGACCAAGTAATAGAAAAAAATCAGCTAAAATAGTTTAGGCGTATTAAAAGAATTGATGAAACAAGAATAACAAGAAAACTATAAGAAGCAAGAACAATAAACAGAGAAGAAGAGGGAAACCAAGGAGAACACAGGAGGAGGAAATTAGAAAAGTTATTGAGAGAATAGGAGAAAAAGTTTGCAGAAATAACAAATTGATATGGAATAGGAAAAATGAAAGGATCTTTGGAAAAGAAATCCAAAAACTACTCAATCCGAACTTAACTTAGTAGATAGGTAGATAGGCGTTAGGAATACATAGATCGATACTTTTGATTTACCGTTATCACGCCATTTATTTTAACCTTTTATAGGAATTCGGAATTCATCTGTGTTCTAAATTCTAACCTTGCGTGACCTTCAAGATCCATAAAGCTGTACCAAAGTAACAATGTAGTTAAAATTACAAAACACCGTTACCAGGTACTCATTTTAACCAATTTGTATTCGGTTAAGTCGAGGAAACTGCAAGAATCGGGCTTACGAACTTTGGTCTTGCTACTACACTACTACAACCCTAATTCTCTCTGTTCAAGTCTTATTGATCCAAGCAACACATTTATTAATTGGAAAACTATTTTCTCTCTCAGCTTCACTCGTTGCTTTATAACATGTGAGAAACTGAAAGGTGTACAATGGTTGTAAGTAAAAAGCGAGCAACGAAAAAATTAGATTAGAGTAGGCGAAGCAAAATCACAGACTTACATTTTCTACTACGCCTATTCTAATCTGATTTTTTCGTTGCTCGCTTTTTACTTACAATCATTGTACACCTTGGCTTCAGCTTTGGAACCGTATTAATCTTCGTTCTTCTATGAATGTCTCGTTCCTTTCCATATCTTCGTTTATTGGAATGGATCACTCGCCGTTTGCCTTCCTTTTCTTAGTTTTTTATTTTCAATATTTTTATCCTCTTTTATTGCTTTTCTTCACCACGTAAAGCCGCCTTCGTGGTTTCGTCATAAGAGGATCTGTTTCTTTAAGGCTCTTCATGTGATCTCCAAGTCAAATTTTTTGCCACATACCTATTTTCAATGTTCTCATTACGTGAACTTTTGATTAGCAAAGCTGCACCATTATCTTTATTTATAACTTGAAGAAATTCAAGATTCATCTACGTTTTCCTTTTTCTCTTCCAATTCTCATGCTTGTTTTGAAATTCTATTAGCATTCCCATACATCCAAACAAAAATATAATTCGATTATCTAATTTGTTTTAAATAAACTTTCATGTTAAAAAAGCAACTAGTAATTAATTATGGGGCTTTGTAAAAAATATATAAACATTTCTCTTCTGGTAATTAATTAAGCAATCCTGTCATGTTTTATATTTTCGTTCTCCTAATCAATGTAATAAGCACATATACGTAATGCATTTATGTACCGATAATAACATGCGTGTTATCTTCGTTAATTAATATTCAGCGTGCTAATAATGTACAGGATAAGTTCATGGTACACATAATCTTGGATAATAGATTTTCGAGCTCTTGCGTCCAACTTGTCTTTGAAGTATTAATTATAAAGGATATTATCATCTATGCATTTACGGAAATCCACTTAATTACTTCATTAATTAAAAAAAAAAGTATTTTGTGTGTAATTGAGGTACTAAATTATAATTGTTATACAAAAATGGAAATTCGATTTTCGGCAATATGTATATACGTCAAAACAGTTTAATTAATAGAAATTAAAAATTCACCCTGGAACTAAAAAGTAGAGCAGTTATAATCTTTACTCCTGATTTAAAATTAAAATTTGTATGACGTTTACTTCCGGATCGTCTCATCGTATCCATTTCGATATCGATTAAACATTATAAAGCTATTCCTCAACGTCGCTATGCAGAATTCAAATATTCTGCTAACGCTGGAATTCAATAAAATGAATTTCTTCGCAGCGTAACTCGAAATTTTTAACGCAAATGTGTTCCTTATATTAAAGAAAATAAAGTGTTTAAAAGATATATGAGCATAGTGCTTTAGTTTTCGAGTAAAAGTTAAAATCTCAAACACGCAATCGCCTCATTTTTTGTTTTATTTGTTTTCTGATTACCCTTTCTAAAGCGTTGAAAGAAACGTACTTATTAAAATGCAGAAACAATATTTGGTTATTTTATTTGCCTATCTAAAATCAAATTCCAAGTGTTATCAATAACATGACAATTATTCAGTAGGTTACTTTGTATTTCGGATGTTCCTATTACGGTTAAACAATAATTTGCATGCGAAAGGAGTGACGAGTAAATCCTGATTTAAATATTACC
The DNA here is from genome assembly GCA_039766575.1 of Serrognathus titanus. Lineage (NCBI taxonomy): Eukaryota > Metazoa > Arthropoda > Insecta > Coleoptera > Lucanidae > Serrognathus > Serrognathus titanus. The sequence goes on from CM077911.1 coordinate 67,908,631, forward strand.
ATCCACACAAGGATATACTTGTTATTGCAATATAATCCCTTCCGAAATTAGCTTGGGGGTATTTGGGTGAAACGACGTGAAAAGTAAGGGATTCCGTATTTGCATACTGTCCGTTTCGCAAAAGGCGATCAATCTGTATCACCACTAAATGGAAGAGGCTTACAATCTTTCCCTTTTTATTACCCATTTTCCCAACCTACTCGTTATTATTCAAATTTTCTCTTCGTTATTCCACGATGTATGTAGCAAATGTTATCAGTCCGTATAAAATATTTAAGACAGTCTTACATCCACTTTACTTGTTTCTATATCTCTCGTATGTACGTACATCGTTACATGAAATAATAACTTCATTATCATACTAGTCTCTCATTCGCATTTAAGTCGCTAAATTAACACGTAAAATGTTATGTATAATAAACATAATACAACTGTCAAGAATATAATTATAAACGTGATATACACACGGTGTTACTGCCCTCTTGGAACCATATTTTTTCATTACCCCTCGCGATTAAGTTAATTTGCATTTGAAGTTTTAATTAAAGTAAACTGGGCGCTGTCCCCGGTTTTAGGGCGCCCATAGATCCTAACATAGTGCCCGTTAATGAAAGGCGAACTAACTTAAAGTGAAAATAAATATAAAACTCGTACGCTCCATACGACCGTGCTCCCTGTACTTGTACAGCTCATAAACGTGAGTGAGCACCGACGTTATCATTTGAATGCTAAAAAGCATTCCCGTTTTCAAACAGAAATAAATGCACATGTACTACACATACATTTAATGGTATTTATTTATTCGAGTATTTATATTTTATTTCAAAGCGCAAAAGAGATGGGCCTACAGATAAATAGAGAAAAAAGGAAAGCTAAGGAAGTATACTAAAAGAAACATTTATAATACAAATTGAAGGAAGGACATTAACTTTTGAAGAGACCGAAAACTACATGTACCTTGGGGTATTAATAGATGCAAAATGTAATGAAACGGTGAAAACTTAAGACTAGTAAACGTTAACAGATGTGTAAATGGGTTAAACAAAATCATTAAATCCAAAGAAATTTCAAGAAAAATTAAGATAAGATTATATAAATCTGTAATAAGACCAACAGTAACATACGGCTGTGAATTGTGGACAATGACAAAGAAAAACCAAGAAAGACTGGAAATCTGGGAAAGAAGGATATTAAGAAAGATTTTTGGTGGGAGGAAGACAGAGGAAGGGTGGGTGAGACGAACAAATGATGATATATACAGGTTGTACGGGAAGGCCTCAGTAGCATACTTTATAAAAAATGCGACGCTTACAGTGACTGGGTCACCTTGAAAGATTAGAAGAAGGTAGACTAATTAAGGTACCAGAAGGGAAGAGAAAGAGGGGTAGACCAAGAAAAAATAGAGAGAGGCTGAGAGGACGTGAAAGAAAAAGGAACCAACAATTGGAAGAAGTTGGCAAAGGATAGGAAGAAATGGGCCTAAGAGGCCTGTAAACGCTTATGAATATATATATATATATATTATAGGTAGGTTTACGCGGGTGTTATATGCTCTGTTATTCTTCAAGGTGTTCCTCCGCGTAGGGTTTTCAAAAGAACCGTTGTTATCTTGACGACGGTTCGGCAGAATCACATCTGCCGTCTTCAGGTCTTCTCGGCTGCTTTCTTCGTTCTGCTTCTCGTTGTTATGCGAGTGGAACTAACTCCTTGCGATGCCGTGGAAATTTATGTAACGAGTTACGGTCACGCGTCGTTGCGCTTGGTTGATTTCTAGTATGGCTTCTTGTTGTTGTTCACGCCGGTAGGCTGGCTCCTCCCCCCGATGATCTCGGCTTTGTCTGTAATGCTGGTTTCCACGATGTTGGCAGTCGTTGAGTGTCGTCACTTGTGTTTAGATTCTTCGGGTATTTTTCCATTTCTATGGCTTCTCGTATGATTCGTTTGGAAGTGTGTTGTATGCTGGCTATTGTTTTTGTATTGTCAAAATCTATCTTGTATGATGTGGCCGTTACATGTTGTGCAAGCGAAGAAATTATTTTGTTCTTCTCGACGGCATTGTGGTGTTCTTCTCTTCTCACACTGACTCTTCTGTTCGTCTGTCCTACGTAAACTCTTTCGTAGTCCTGACAAGAGATTTTATATACTCCCTGGCTTTCCAATGCTATTTTTGTTTTTGGAGTTGGCAGGCTGTTGCTGATTTTCTTATCCGTGTTGAACGTTGTTTCGATCTTGTGCCTTCTGAGGACTCTGCTTATTTTGTCTGTTGTGCCTTTTACGTATGGCAAGCAGGTTCTTCCAAGTGGTTTCTCTTCTTCTTTTTCTTTTTTCTCTCGACGTGGTCTTTGCGCCCTCTTGATTTGGTTTTTTGAGAAACCGTTTTGCAGCAGTGCTTTCTCCAATTTCTCCATTTCTTGCTGTTTATTCTTCAAGTCTGTTAGTCTTTGTGATCTTGTCTTCACGACGGACTGTAGTTGCGCTGGATGATGATGCGACTGAGCATTCAAGTAACGATCTGTGTGTGTCGGTTTGCGGTACACTGAATATCCGAGGCTTCCATTCTGTTGCTTCGTTATCAGCACGTCTAGGAATGGGAGGCTGTTGTCATTTTCTATTTCCATTGTGAATTTGATCTTCGGGTGTATTCCGTTGAGATGTTCGTGGAATCTTCGTAATTCTTCTTCTCCGTGTGTTTCAAGTTTTCCATAAAAAGGTTGGCTATTATCAGTGATCCCATAGGTGCTCCTTCTACTTGTTTGTACCGTTGTTCTTTAAATATGAAATACGTATTCTTCAGACAATGCCTCGTCAGGTTTTTTATATCTTCTGAGATGTGATACTTGCGTTATATGATGTCCACTGATACGATGTCGAAGCTTACTAGTAGATGTTCTGGTTCGACGGTGATATTCCTTACACGATCGTTCTTCGCGAAAGATTCCGCTTCTTCGGCGTAGGGTTGTAGCTGTTTCGCCAGGAATTTAGCTAGTTGCTGCAACGGTGATCCGATGAAACTGAAGATTGGTCTGTGTGTATCCTTCCTTGTGTATCTTCGGCAGCCCGTACAGTTTTGGACACTTGGACGATTTCTCCCTCGGGATCAACTGTCGTTGTTATTCTTCATTGATGGATTGATGTCTTCTCCAGGTACGTTGTTGGATCCGTAGCGATGGTTTTGTATGCTGGATCTTCTAAAAGTACTTTCATTTTTTCTTCGTAGTCTTTCATGTCCATTATAACGGTTGCGTTGCCTTTGTCTGCTGGTAGCACGATAATAACTTCGTTTCCCTTCAGCGAACTCAGCTCGGACTTCTTCTAGAGACAAGTTCTTCTTCGGTGGTTTTGCTGTGCGTAGTATTCTTGATACGTCTTGTCGTGTGGTTTCTGCGGTATTTTCCGGTAATTCAGAAATAGATGCTTCCACGCTGCATATGATGTTCTCCATTGGTATGCGTGAAGGTGCCATGGCGTAGTTGAATCCCTTGGCTAATACGCTTCTCGTTGCTTCGATCAGTGGAAATCTTGATAGGTTGTGGACCACCTTCTCCGCTTCTATCGGTGCTATTGTCTTCTTGGGTCTCTGTTCTGCTTGCAGTCGTTCAAACTTCTTCTTCAGGAGTTCGGTGTTGACTTTGTCCAACTCTCTTCTGGTATCGTGTATGGCCTCCCTCACCAACGCTAGACTTATTCTCCTGAGGATGTTGCTTGTTGGGTGGCTCTTCTTATGGAACGTCAGCTTCATCCTCTTCGGTATGATATTTTCATCTCGGCAGCGCTCCAGGAACGTTAGTCTGCAGAGTAACTTGCTTCTTCTTGATCGTAGCTTCTCCATCTTCTTGGCTTCTTGAAGTTTCTTCTCCCCGTAGAGATCGATAAACGTCGTCAAGACAACAACGGTTCTTTTGAGAACCCTACGCGGAGGAACACCCGGAAGAACAACGCAGTATATAACACCTGCGGAAACGTACATCGTAACATATATATTCATATATATATATATACATTATTTCAATAATAACAATATAGTAGCAATCACATTTTGATATTTAATTAATCAACTATTCAAATACAAATATAGGAACAATTTTTCAGAAGTAATAAGAGCTTTCAAACGTAAATATATTGTATAAGTATGTGTAGCGAAACTTCAAAATAGATTCTTTAGCTTTAGAGGCTTGTTTCAAATTTATTTTTACAAAAGTTTTATAAAGGTATGCACTTATCACTATGTAAGTAATATATTGATTCTACATATTACTGTCTCCTTTAAATTAAATTAGGTAGATCAGATGAGTTCCGTCCCTCGGAATTAAATACAGAAAACAAAACTATAACAAAACGGCTATAAATGATTCAAATATAAAAAATTATTGTTAGATTTTAAATAAGTAGCTATTGGTCGTTATATTAGATTTTTCTGAATACATATTCCAATTCAATTGACCTAAGGAAACCTCCTTTCGGCAGCCCCTTGGGAATCGTCCACTTCTACAGCTCCCCCGGTATACCACTGATTGAAGGGCACTTAAGTCCATGGAAGAAAAACTTTAAAACTTTATGTAAATTTAATAATTTTCATACATCACACATCGATAATGGACGTCGTTGGACTGCCGAAATAATACAACAGAGAAATCAGTTGGTGAACATAAATCTAATAAATCCATCCCCACGAAACGTTATTCTCGATGGAATTTTGTGATTGACCCTTTCGCAGCGGCAAATTCATTTTACATACATTCTCAGAACACGCAAGCTCTTCATAATTTGATACAAAATAACATTAAGGAGAATGAAAGTCGTGAGAGGAATGATAAAAAGGTCGGACAAGAACAGATGCAATAATAAAAATCCTGTAGTGAAGCGAGAATATCTTATTATTTTTGCTATGGCTAAATATAATATACTTTTATGAATTACAACGTATAGTATATTACGCACGAGTATAAAAAGTTACGCACCATACTTTTTCTACAACCACTCCCGTTCCTTATAAAAAGAGAGCAAAGATTTTCTTTTTAATTTATGAAGTTGTCAATTCACAAAATTGTTAAAATATACTTAATTGAAAATCATAAAATGCGTTCCTATTATTTTATACGTGACTGTGACTAAAGATCTGCTTAGATTTTTTTTATATAAAATACTTCGATAACGCTATGCATAATAAAATACTTAAAAATAAGTCTGAACCAACAGAAAAAGCACGATACCAACCCTGCAGCTTTACGCAAGTAAAATACGCGAAACTTTCAAAGGAAATACTTTATTATAGTAAATATTGATTTAAAAATTGGAGAAAGCAGTCTCTGCGGGTTGACACAATGGAATTCATATAGCCATATGCTAATATTTCCCCGTTTCCTCTCTTTTCCTTTGTGTATTTGTACTACAGAAACGCTTAAGTTAGAAGGTATTGTTTTAAAATAAAGTGAATTTCAGGGGTTTTCTGTTTTTAATAAACGCGGTACATTGAAAGTCAATTTAAAACTTTCTGAAAAAATACTCATTATATTTCTGAATCTATTCATAACAATAAACAATCAATCATAGATAATTTTATGCAGGCAGTGTTACACCACATTATCGACATTCAGTTGACTGTCCAATTGCCAAATAAATAATTTTTAGGAATTCAAATTAAATGTAAACATTGGCATTTAACGCAGTTCCGATTAATTTATCCTCTCTCGTTTCAGCGATTAATTAGTGACTAAATAATCGGCTAATAAATATAAACGTTTTTGAATTTGCAAAATTTCCGCAATTTGACGAACTCGAATTGAAATGCATCCGGACCGGAGCGATTTCATTTCGCTACAAATGTCTTCATTCAACTGGATTTCCGAAGTTGTTGGTTCAAGAGAATACAAAATATTACACAATGGGAAATAGAATGACCGATTTGATGAGTTAAACTTACGATCGGTTTAGTTCGAAGCAAACTATATTTCCTCCTTTTAAATAGTTTGAGTTTAAACTTTAAAAACAAATTAATTTACACATAGAAGGTCATTTAAAGGAGTCTTAAAGCGTGCTATTAAAATTTTAAAAAAAGGATTTTTCTTTAAAAAGAAAATCATACACAAAAGATGTGCCAGTACAATGAAACTGTGGGAAGGAAATAAAAGGATACTGCGAAATCATCCTGGCCAATGAACTGAGGGTGGCATCGTTAAAAAGGATAAGTCAGCGAAGTTATTGAAATCGCGAAAAAAGAACTTCCATGGAAATGTAGAAAATAAATGGAAAAAGTATAATAACGGACTAATTATGGAGTAGGTATGAACGACTGAAACTGAGATTGTTCCATGTTGCTGCAAAAAGAAGGTTTTCAGTTCTCTTAACTCAATTCATAAAGAAATGCAAAAGAATATGTAATACGCTAGAAAGGATTCAAGTTAATTTGCTGTTCTTCAGCTTCAAGTATTTTGTAAGAGAAAAATGTTAACGTTCTCGTTTTAAACATTTCACTTAAATTTCAGTTGACTAATTTGTTCAAATGATGAAATTAAATTTTCTGCACTAATTGACGTTTGTTGTAGCGACAAAGCTGGAAAACAGGTCAGTTCGAAGTTGACCTAAATTCTCATTAAATAACGCAGAGTTTTCGAATTTTATTTTTAACGAAGTTTTATATTTTACGTGTAAATTCAGGTTTATTAAAATTCAGTTTTAATGGAAATGGAATTCTAAATGTGATTTTTTATATTTTCGTTGTGAAAAATAAACAAAGTACTTTTGTTTATTCGAAAAATTATAAATCGTGTGAACATATTTCCTCATCTTTTCTTCTCATCGTTTAATCAGCCCATATATATATTTTTCTCCGTTTTATCTTCAAGATTGAATCAAATTTCTCTACAAACCACTATATTAAGATCTGCATTTCTGATTAGACTTTAAATTGGTTTCTAATTTGTAAATGTGTGAAGCAGCGAGACCAGCGAGGAAGCTAAGGTAAAGAATGAACAAGCTATAGGATTTTATTTCAAGGAATTAAAGTCTACTTAAGACTAAATATTGAAATTTTAACTTAGAAAGGAGACTATGTATATACTTTCATCTTGAAAGTTCCACGCTTTTCACTTCAAGTTCTGTAATGTATGCGAGTCGATAGCACGTTATTTTTGAAGTTTTGGGAGGTCTCTTTTCCCAGTTAAAACGCTCTTAACTATAAAATTTTTCTACGTAAAAACGCGTTGGCAGTTCGAACATATTCTATACTAAACTAAATGATTTAAATTTACTTAAAAAAATAAATGTTTAGAACGATCTTTTAATTAGCAAACTTAACTAATTAGATTATCATTTTTTCTATCTACATGCATTTAAAGACTGCATTGTATTGTTTCATGATCTCTGATCTGCAAAGCAGATGTAAACATTGTACTATTCGCCTATCTATTGAGCAATTACCATGCCCATTGTTGAGATTGTATCAGTGAATTTATTTGCAGTTACATATTGTGAAAGCAAACTTGTGTTAATCATATGGGTAAATCAATCACATAAATTAAGAAGAATATCGACCCTTTTAGAGATCCTTGTGGGACACCATTTTATACAGGATGATCAATGAATAAAACGACAGAAAAAACTCATGAAAGAAGAGACTTCCCAGATCACAGAATGTATCGGCATATGATGATACATTTTAATTAATATTTGTACTATTTGTTAATTATATGACCAATACAGTAAATAAACAAATACAAGGAGCTTTTATTATATTGTATGTGTTGAAAACTATCGGAGAATCGAGTTTTAAATTTCCGACCAAATAAAAAGTTAACTTGGTCAATACAGAGCTTCGGTCTTCCATGAGCGAATACGCACGAAATAAATAAGTCCTTAAAATCTCTTTATTCCGTCGGAGCCTTATACTTTAGAGCACATTTCACTGGGGAGAGCCAGGTTGATTCTTTAGCGGTGCGTAAAATACAGCTGCAATAAAGCGGACTATGGAGATCCCTAGAAAGGAATGGAGTTTTAAATTTTAAACTCCGGGATCTACTTGCACACCGAAGGCTAGGCACGATTCTATAACACAATTTCGCATACAAAATTTAACGACGGGCGTTCCTTGAAATATGAAGCCTTATAAGTGCTGACGTACACGAAGTAGCATTTAAATTTTTTACCTTATATAATCAAGGCAGAGATTTAAAAATTATGAACTTCCTTAAATTGATTTGTATTTAAATGTCCCGAACCCTTCTTTAAATGTGAAGTAATTTTAACGTTACTTTAATTTTTATTTCATCAGTTAGGTATCTTTATAACTTGAAATATTCAAGTGTTAGTTAACGTTGAAATTCTACAGACGTTTTGTTAGAAATCTCATCGAGATGCTCTTATTAATTATAGAAATGTACGAACCTATTAATTTAGCATTTCAGCTGTTGAAAGAAAATCATTAATCGCATCCCTCTGAAGGTTTCGTGTAGGGTAGCGTAGGGAATTAAAAGCAACTGTAAATAGACTCCGCCCTATTGAACTAAATCCGTCAGGAAAACAAATATAGGGATGCTCGTACACTGATAGCCTTTTAGTTCGAAGTAAATCGCTAATTTATTTAAAGTTTTTTGCGCTTCCCGATTTAAAATTTTCTCGAGGGTGATGCATTCGTGTAAATTTGTTTCCTTAAAAAAGCGCATTAAATCAATAGTTATCCCGAGCACGTCCCACATACATTGTCAGGTTTCACTAAGCAGCTTTCTGTTTGAAAGTTCAATAATGAATGGGATGTTGGAGATTAGCTTAAATTTATTCGTGAGTGGCCAATCTGTAGGCATTATGTACCCTATCCATAATGCTTGTTATGAAAGGAAGCTTATTTATGCACGACGACCAGGGTTGCCAGGTGTTCTATTTTCGTTAGAAAGAACTGCTTTAAAAAAGGTGTTTCTCCTACTTCAACATTCACAGTGTTCATTCAGCATTTTCTATGCGAGGCAAGATTTGTATGTAATATATTTTTATTTACTTGCAATTAGAAGTAGTAGAGGAGTATAATATTTAATTGTAATGGTCAGCATAAAATTATTTGATTAGAAAAGGTTTTACTTCTCTCTTGAAAACTGAACCGTTGGCAGATACGTGATTTTGCAGAATCATCGCCTACAATCAATTACTTTCTCGGATTACAGAAAAGAGCTTGTGAAATAATTTTCTTGCCACTTCACATCCAACATCGAATTACAGAAATTTTACTTGTACAAGAAATTTTTAGCTAATTTTTCGTATGTTTGAATACAAATTTCTTTCTTTCACAAATAATAAATCAATACGACATGCTGAAAAATTTTTAAAAAGTGACTTGTTTTATTATATAAAATAAATACGCAAGAGTTTTGTCACCTAAATCAAGATTGGTTTAAAGAAAGAAGATAATAAATCACACAGTACGAAACAGGTTCGGAACAACAGCCGCGAAGAAAATCCGGAACTGCATACGTTATTTATGGACTACATGTAAGCATGTAATATTATATATGAGACCGGTGAAATCCCGGAAAAATTAATTAATTTAGTACAAATGGTTACCTGCAGAAAGAAAGTACAAAAAAATGTGCCGAGTAAGTTTATTGTTAACAAACTGTGTCAGACTTCATTCAAGACGGATTTAGAATCACTTAAAGAGGCCAAAAATCTGGTAATAAATATGTCATTTTCAAAAATAAACAAGAAGTCTATACAAGGTGTTTCGTAACTTCATGAAAATAAAATAAACAATGAAAGTTTACATGAAAATGAATAGAATGAACCATTTTTTTGTTGAACAAAGTGTTATTAAATTTTCGAGAAAATAAATAATTTTGTCGAACGGATAAACCAAACGTCTCTGGTTTAAGTTTATGATGTTTATGAAGAATATGAGTGATGTAATTTATTGTCAGTCATCGCCGGCCGGGCCGGGTAGTTTGAAGGTGCACGTTGAGGAGGTTGCACGGAAATTTACTGAAAAAAATGGCAGAATTTACAAATAGTGAGATTTTTGACATGATTCTAGTGTACGGTGAAAGTGGGCAAAACGAATTAACGGCAAGGCGTTTGTATGTACAATATTTTCCAAACCAACATTTGCCAACCAGTGCCACATTTCTCTCTGTTATACAAAGAGCGAGGGATACTGGAACTTTAAGGGTACGCCGCGGAAGATGTGGAGGATGGCAGCGTCCACAACGCATCCTAAACAGAGAAGAAGAAATACTACAACTTATCAAGGAACATCCTTCGTTAAGTGTGCGTGATATCTCAAGACAAACGCATTTATCGTCCTCCGTTGTTTGGCGCATTCTTCGCGAACAACAATTACATCCGTACCATATTCAAAGAGTTTTGTTGTTGGTTACTGCATAAACAACAGGCAAATGCGAATTTTGTTCATAATGTCCTGTTTAACCGACGAATTTATTTTTACCGGAGATGGGGTGTGCAATTTTCACAACATGCATTTGTGGGCTGAGGAAAACCCTCATGCAATTCGTCGCGGCCATTTCCAACAACGGTTTTCTGTTAACGTGTGGGCAGGTATTCTAAACGGCAATTTAATCGGCCCATTCGTCTTGGCGATCCGTTTAGATGGTCTCCAATACTTCAATTTTCTACGAACTAATTTACCAGAACTTCTCGAGAATGTCAACTTAAATCTTAGAGCAACGATGTGGTTTATGCACGATGGAGCTCCACCTCATTTTCGACGAGAAGTACGTGCTCACCTCGACGTAATTTTTCCTGGTAGATGGATTGGAAGACACGGGCCGATCAAGTGGCATGTACGTTCACCTGATCTAAATCCGCTAGATTATTATCTGTGTGGACACGTAAAAGCTTTGGTATACGAAGAAGAAATCAAAACGTTCCAAGAATTGAAAGATCGTATTAACGCCGCATATCTCTCTGTTCGACAACAAAACGTGTTTCATAACGCTTGTGAATCATTATTTCACCGGGCAGATTTGTGCTTACGAGCGGCCGAGGAAAGGAATTTTGAACACTTATTGTGACTCAGTCGGCACTAAGCCAAAGATTCTAAACATTTGTCAGTGCATCATCAGTTGAAGGTAAGTTTTATTTTGTTTTTACTTCCGTTTTTATTTAGATGCATTTATGCACACATCTCATGTCCAACACGCCATTATTTTTTTTACGAAGTTGCGAAACACTCTGTATAAGTGATGAGTTGATTAAGAAATTAATTATTCAAAGAAGCTGCAGATGCAAAACTCGAACCATGAACAAAAAAATTATGAATTTTCATGAACCCAGAATATTTTTGGGGGAAAATAAATGGGTTTTTGGAGAGAGCAAAAATTTTTGTTTTTGTTGCAATATCTGCATGAATTTATATATTAACTCTGTCTGCGCCTCTGATTTTTCCAATTGTTAACGACAATAGATGTGCAGAGACTTTACAAAAGTACTCCATTTCGGGCGAATAATTTTGAAGGGACAGCATAATCCGATCCTCCACCGATCCGTGCAAGTAATCCTGTCTAAAACTCTGATAGCTGTGGTTATTCGGCGGTATCAGTAGCCAAGATTAAACAATAAAATTTTCATTTTGTTAGGCCGACATGCACGGCATACGAAATGCGCGTTAGAAGCCGGGATGAAGGGATTTTCGGCAAGTCGACCCGGAACTCTGTTGTCGCTGATTAAAAGTTTCTTGCGTGAAACCGCGACACAGTTTCACTTCTAATTGAACATCATTAGGTTGAGTATCCTTGAAAATCGAAACGTGTGTCAAGTTTAGTATCATACCTGAGCTGGTTATCAGTAAAACTAAGTTAGTTGTTAACGAAATGTCAAATTGGTGTTACAAAAATCGCCTAATTTTGAATTCAGAAAAGACTGTGTTCATTAACTTTTTCAACAAAAAATGTTTACCTCCAGAAATCATGGTGGAATCTAATATTAAATTTGTAACAAATACTAAGTTTTTAGGTATTTTCGTTGATAACAGACTAACTTGGCAGAACAATGTGGATGCTGTTTGCAATAAAATAAACAAAGCCTATTATGCTATATTAAAGCTAAAACACTATTTAGATACCAAAACTTTAATAACAATGTACTATTCATTAGTTTATTGTCATTTACAGTACAATGTCATTGCCTGGGGTGGAACGTCATCTTTACTTCGACTATTTATTACTCAAAAAAGGGTTATCAGACTCATCTTTAACATTAAATCTCTGGATTCATGTAGGGAAGCTTTTGTTACTAATAAGATTTTAACTGTACCTTGTATTTTCATCTATAGTTGTGCGTTATATGTAAAAAAGAACTACCATAAGTTCAGCCAGGTTGGTAATGATCACAATTATGACACAAGATTCAGTTGTCATCTACGGCAACCATCTCATTCTACAACATTGTACGAACGTAAACCTCGTTATATTTGTGCAAAAGTGTTTAATCATATGCCTACTAATGTAAAAAATATCATGTCAATCACTGCTTTTAAAAACCAATTAAAATTATTTTTGTGCACTAATTGCTTTTACAATGTTAATGATTTTTTTAATAGTAGCTGGAAGTAGCTGATGTCAAGATTAACCTTATATTATGCCATGTAAACTTAGGCGTAGAATATATTGTTATTTATCTACATTTATTCCATGATATTATGTTATATGCTGTGTTACTTAAATTTCTTTTTTACATGTTTTTATCAACTTCAATTGACTTATTCCATCCTGTATTTTCTTGGCAACGGAATCAATAAACATTATTATTATTATACTTAGCTAACATTCAGCCAGCAGTGAGTGTTTGTGTAGTTTCTTACGAGACAACATTCCAATCTTCTTAGGCAACAGTGAGACAGTGAACTGGTTTTTCCTTTAATTTTAATGTAAAGTGTATTATGATGGAAATGTTCTTCCTCACAGTTGTATCGATATGGTACCATCACTTACATTTTATTTTTAATAAAGCCATTTTTGGAGAATATAATTAATTATAGAGATAGAAAATTTATTCTGAACTTTATATATGATAAAGTTACCCAATTTTTCAAGAGTGAAAGTTAGGACATGGCCTACAATATTAACAGGAAACTGTATTTTGAAGTTATTCTCATGAATTCTTAACTTATTCTTTTAAAAGAAAATTTGCAGAGGAAGGAAGGAAGGAAGAGGCGTAAGGAAGTTGCTGCGATATCAAATTCTAAAACAGACCTGAACGTTACAAGGCCCGAATAATCATAGACATTTTGCTAAATAAATTCAAATCGATGTGTAAATTATAGGTGCTAATACTTTCATCAAATTGAGATTAAAGTAAGCCTTGGCTTGAAACTTATAATACTGAATTGAAATGGATTTTATTACGAGCCAACATATATCACTGCATTATCCAGAGAAGACATACACGAGACAGTTACGTTCGTACTTTATGAAATATGGATATTAAGTTGAGACACCTGCTCTGACAATACATTTTCAGTGGCTCATACCTCAAGCACACTGACTGCCTTTATATGTATGTACTTGCACATGTTATTTCTTAAATTAATTCAAAACTAAGTGAGGAAAATTATTTGTGGGTTTTATGCGATCCAGATATGTGCTGATCTATTGCATTCTAAATCTTCATCTATAAAATATTTGAAATTTTGAACACACTTGTTGTATAAGAGATAAAATATAATGAATTTGTGATTTATTACATAACTTCAAAATTTGGTTCTAAATCTTGGCTATAATATGTAATATATTTTGGAGTGCTTGTAGCTGCTTTGTCATTCAAGTGTTTACTGAAATATGAATATATTCAGGCATCGTGACAACAATGGGAAGAGGAAGCGCTGCAATATTACATTCTGTATTCTGCCCATGCAAGTTGCGGTGCATTACTTACTTCGGAGCAGAGAATAAAAACGCACATAAAATTACTGCACAGTTTAGCTATTCAAAACATTTCGCCGTCCCAAGATATAAATTTGTGGTATAAAGAGTACTTGGTTACAAATTGTATGTGATATTTAAAATCATATTCAGAAATAAATTAGAGTCCTTATTCCGATGAACATTTCTTTGTGTTAAATTTCCCGACTGGTTTCAAGTCATACCATCAGTTTTCAGATAATGCAAAATTCATAAAAGTTACCAAGATATCGCTTCTCCTCAACATATACAAAATATTATAACTAAACTCAATTGTAATATTTTTATAATATAATTATTTATTATGAAGAAAAGATTCTTTGATTTTGCAATTATAGTCACGTAAGTACATAGATGAATATTATGCCTTGCGAAATAAATAAATGAAAAATTCAAATGCATAACGAAAACGACTCTGACATTTTCCCAACGCATAACATAATTTATTTTCTGGAAAAAAGGTGTTTCCTGAAACTTATTTCCCACAGGAAGCTACAGACACTTCGCTGCGAAACTGCGCTGGGTTTTAATTAATATCGATAAAGTTTGTTTTCCTTTCAATTCGAAAGAAAAGTAAACGCGGGAAGTTATAACCAGAACGTAAACACAAAAAAAAAAACAATGAACTTAATTAGCCGACTTTTGTGGTACATTTCGGCTTGTTCGGGGACTAATTTGACAGTCAAACTTTTTTCCAATAACGAGCTATTTAATTTCACCGTAATTTAAGAGCAACTCGCTGCGACTACCTCGAACAATTTTATTGAAAATTCCAACTATTTCCAAGTATCGGGTGACATAATTTGAATTCCAGTTCCACACATTACTAACTTTTGCTCTATATCCAATTAATGAAGAGGGTTTTGTCAAAATGCTATTCAATTTAGTATTTTTTTATTGACTAATTAAAATTTAAACCATAAAATTTTCAAAAAAAAAGGTGTGTACTATATAATAGAGGGACCGGCATTCTTACTCTAGTTCTACGCCATTTCGACCGCCTGCATTAAATGCGGCGAAACAGCTTTCGAGATAATTACGATGCACTGCGAAGTTGAATAATTCACGATCAATGCCTAGACAAGTCCTTTCGCATTTTATTGAACAGGCTAGCGCATGAAAGCTCTACTCTTTTACGAGCAAGCAAGTACGGAAACAACGGGCGCATCAATTTTGCCCTTTTATCTCGACGCATATTTCAAACGTGAAGTGAATTTTTTGGAGACTCAATAGTGTGGTATTAACGACAAAAAAATTGACTTTTTCGAAAAAAAAAACTAAAAGTTTAGGCAAAAATACAAATCGCAAAAGTCTTTTAATCGTAGACAATTGTGAAGACGTAAAGGGTAGGCTTTAGGTTTCCTAAGAGAAGCTGAAAAATGTGGAACGACAACCGTGTAATTTTTTGTACATTTCACTTTTGTTGACTTTAAATTATACGAGGGGTCGTTTTTATATTCCCGGACTAGACATGAAAAGAAGAGATTAAAACGGCAACAGACATTTTATTCTTCAATGTAGGCCCCTTGTTTTTAAATACAAGTACCACATCGTTTCAGTAACACCATTAAACCATTTAGTTTGTCTGCAAAGTGCCTTTCAACAGCCCTTATAAGTTCGTCATTGTCCCTAAATGTTGTTCCCCTTAGTGTTTTTTGATATTTGGAAACAAAAAATAGTCACAAGGGGCTAGATCCGGACTATAAGGCGGATGGTGAATCGAATCGAATCCATAATCAGCAACCGCAGCTTCTGAAAGTCCTGACTTGTGCGGTGTGCATTGCCATGGAGCAACAGGACACCTAGCGCCAGTTTTCCGCACCTTTTCACTTTAATAGAATCTCTGAGCAGATGCATTAAGCTTGCATAGTAATCTCCTGTTACCGTACTACCTTTATTCAGATAATCAATCATTAAAATTCCTTGGCAATCCCAAAAAACAGTTGCCGTTATTTTTCCTGTAGAAGAGGTGACTTTAAACTTCTTGGGAGGACTTAATATGCCACTGCATCGATTCTTGTTTCGAGTCCGGATGAACCCAAGTTTCATCTCCGGTGACAAGTCGATTGATAATTAAATCTGGTTCATCTCCACAAAGCGCCAAAAATTGTTCATACGTCTCCATCCTGATACGCATTTGTAATGGCAAAAGCATTCGTGGAACCCATCTCATACTTTGTTATTCCAAGGTATTCGTGTAGAATTCTGAAAACCGTGGTTTCCGAAACTCTTCCAGTACTAAACACTTGGTTCTTTCAATAACATCGGAAGTGATCACATCAACAGGCCAACTTTTCCTTGTTTTGTTAGGAATTTTATAACTGCTCGATATTCGAGTTTGTTCATTTTGATACGTGGCAACACAAACTGACATATATTAGAACTAATACTATTGCAATTGTTTTGTAAATTGTCAAACATGTTACCAGGGCATAAGTGATTAAAAAACAATGTAATGAAAAATTACATTAAAATTGAAAACTGCCTAGTCTGGGAATATATAATCTTTGTGGTCCAAAAGTACTAGTACGATATTATTTCATTTATAAGCAAGACATAACTGAGCTATAGTTTTATTTTACATACATTATAGTTTCTCTCATAAACTATCACTAATTAATTTAAATGAAACAAGAAGAAATTATCTAAAAAAGTGTTTCTTATTAAGTTTGCGAAGGTTTCGAGATACTTAGAAATACAAATTCGTTTCGCAGGACATTTCTCCTTAGGAGCTTGGTACTTAAAGAAGATTCCTTACAACATTTACAAAAATACCAAAAGGCACAACACCAAAGAAAAAAAAAATATATATATATATATATTAATAAAGAGATAGAAGAAAAGAAAAATTAAAAGGAAGGTGATTTGAAGGGATAATTAAAAAACTACACAGGTTCGTGGAACGTTGGAAGGAAAAAGTAATATAAGTACAATGAGTCAGAAAGTAATAGATACGTTGAAGATTACATCTAAATGTAAATCCTTGCAACACAGTTGTATTCTACCATAAACGAGAGCTATAAGTCACTCAAGTAACTATCATAAATTCTTGTCGAAACTCACTTACAACGAAATAGGAAATTAGTCGGGTGCTCTGCAAGCGACAATAAACAGAAATGGCTTAAGAACTTGCGAAACGAAGCAATAAATTTCAACTAATGGCCATCAGAGTAGCGACGAAGAAATTTTTCTAAGAAAACGCATTTAAATTTAAACTTTTCGGAGACCCTTCCCAAATCGTTAACGTTTTGCCTTTCGGACAGTTCTGTTGAAGGAAAACTGTAATTTTCTACGTTTGATGCTTCCCCATAAATCACATCATCTAAGACGTCAGAGAGATCATTTTAATTAATAAAAATTATAATCAGCTGGTGTAAAATCCTATACAGGAATTATCTAATTACTCGTAGACAACGCCACCAGTTTTTCTTTTTATTTTAAAACATTTTAAAGCAAGTAAGAAGCAGTTTGAACGGATGGAAGATATTCATAAATTCTGTATATCATTTACACCCCCACACGAAGACATTATTCAATTTTTTCAAATATCCAACTAATCCTGACAGATTCGAGTTGGAAGTTTTCACTGGGACATCTCATATATTAAGCAGTGCATTTTTCCGATTTTAGTATAAGTCGGATAGACATTTTCGATGGAAATCAGATTGAAAACGAGCGCGGGCGCGCCGGAATTTTTCGTTATTTATCCATTTAGCCATGTCGATATGAGGAGAATTTTTCTTCTTTCAATTCGGTGAGAACCCCAGGGATTGAAGTTATTCAGCTGCTAACCCTGCGAACGCTTTTTCAAGCTGCGCGTAAAAATATGCGATCACTCATCTTCATTTTTTGATGACTAACAGCTCGGAAAATGAGTGACTCTTCTAATTACATACTTGCTTTTGTGTATAATTTAATATTCAAATTTTCGTTGGATATAATTTTAAGCGAGGGCCTCCTATAAATATTTTAATCTTAAAAAATAAATAAAAGAAGTGAAATTTATGTAAACTTTAATTCGATGTCAACTCAGCTTCAACTATTGTTCAAGACTCGTTTCATCGTTTGTCTTTATTATAATCTTGTAAATTATGGCCACGAACTTTTTACATTCATCTATCTTAAGCCTAATTGAATTATGTTTTGCCGAGTTTCTGGATGCCGAAATAATTTCTTGCCGTCTGGCGAAAGCTGCATTTCAACAGCGTTCGTCGAAATTGAGTTACCGAAACTACTACGTTGAGGTTTTTTGTAATTCATAAAACACGAATGGGATTACAATGCGTATAGAGCTACTGAAATCTGTCCTTAATAAAGATAACTTTAAGCCGGTGAGTTTCTGAATACTCACATGATTTATATACCCTTCGGCTTTGAACGAAACTAGAAACGAGAAAAAACTTCTTACATCCAATGAAAGAGAAAGCAGTTTTTTATGAGTTATTTTCTTTGGGGTGTCAATTAATCAAAGTTACTGTATAATTTTAGGACAATCTCAATGATTTTGGTAAGTACAGAAATCATGACGAGTTAATAATTGAAAGTAAGCAAGCCATTTTATTTTCGTGCTTTTCGTACATTGTGAAAACACGAAGTTACTGTTGAATTCTTGGCTTCGTGTTAGTCGTTGAGACTAACACGAAGCAGCAGCAAGACCAACAGCAGCAGCAGTAGCAGCATCACCACCAACAGCAGCCCTGAAGAAGTTCTTCTGCAACGAATAACGAAACGTCGGCAGTGAAGAAATCCGAGACACGCGATTCCAACCAGAAGCAAGAATTCAACAATGGACGACGGCCGCGGAAGCCTTCAAGTTAAATTCACGGAGTTACTTCTCATTACTTCTCATCCTATTCTACAGTTTTCAGGAGTAACGAATTAAAATGTACACCCTATATCTACCTACTTCTTTACTTTAAAGGCACTAAATTATTAATTATAACTGATTGGATTTCAGGATAAATAATAAAATAAAATTGAAAATTAAAAAAATTATTTATTTTAAAGAAAATGTCAAACACTTCTTTTTCTTCGCGTTAATTTCTTTCTGTATGATTCTGTTTGTATGGAACCCTCAACATAATTACTGACTCTCGCATTAAAATTTCATTTGTTCTATTATTACGATTAACAATTCAGCCGTTCCGGCACCAACACTTTCGAGCAAGACCGCAATAGCACATTCATTCACACTGTTAATCGATATAACCAACTACCATTTCACTCACTGAGATTTCCTGGCTCACACAGTTCATCGCCGCCAGGACCTCTTTATAATTTCATTTGCAGTCCTGCCGCAGCACAAATAACGAGACATGTCTTTCTTGTTGATAACAAAAATTATACAATTCAATAAATTGTGATTCTCATTAAAAGTTGTCTGACTTACCATTTAGAATGGAATTAAAACGCGTTTCTAGAGAGATTCCTTAGGTTTCTTTCTGCGAAGGAGGTTGCAACCCCCTTTGTAGGGAGTGGTTGCTTGTGAATTTATTTTTTGAAGCAATCACACTTTATTCAGGATGCCTTTCATAATATGTATTGTGTGTGTTCATCTTAGAGTTCATTTCAGCTCGTAACTAAATTGAAAAGAAAATGTAGAGAAAGAAAGCCTCTTTCTCTCAAAAAGTACAAGAATATGATACAGTTGGATATTTTCTTATTCTAAATAACATGGAAAATAGGATTACAATATTAATGTTAATTACATGTTAATTTTGTTGTGATCTTTGCTTTTTATTGTTGTAATTGTATGTACAAATATTATCTCCTGATAATTTATTAAAACTTGCTGTTTAATTTAAATTAGCTTTTTTACCTACTAAAGCACTTTGCTGCTAACTGAGACGAATGTAATAAACATCTTCATTTTCCATCCCTCGAGAATTTTTAATTTACTTTAGGTGACTTAATTAGTTTATAAAGTTGCAGAATTACAGCTTCGTTAAGGATTCGTTTTTATATTTTCCGCGCGCTTCAGAGTAAGTATAAAATGAAGCGAGCGGAAGGGAGCGCTTGTAAACATACACTTTATTTGTCTTCGGTTTTTCGTTTTGTATCAACTAAAGGAAGGCGTCATTATGTTTGTAAACACTGGTAAAGTATTTTTTTACACAGTTTTTTTCTTGATTTTAAGAAATCGTGTGTTGACCCACAACACAAAGCATTATCCACTTTCAACGCTGGGCCTTGATCCGATTTGGGTCTTTTACGATAGGATCTACTCGCTTTCATTATGTGAGGATCGCTTAATTTATTTCATGAGATTTGTTTGTTCTGTACAGATGTGTCCTTTTCTTTCTTAAAATGTGCCATCCACTCTAAATATCTCGGATTAATATATGTATATGTTTTGTTCTTCTTTGTTCGTCAATTTTATAAATTTTAAATTTCAAGTGAATAATAAAAGGAAATAAAATCAAAGGAATCGATAGAATTAAATTTAGATTATGAAACGGTTATATTGTACAATGTAGAAGAAAATTACCCCAAGTTTAAACAATTTACTAAAGCTAAGTGTCACGATTACATTAAAACTAAAATATTGGTGATCGTGATTGTTAATAATCATAAATATTTAAATTTAAATTTCCGTTCGGCAGCGAAAAGAAATGGAAAAAGAGTAGAATTAATCCTGATTCTTTCACTGCATATAACGAGAATACCGATAAAGCAAATCTTACGAGTTTTATCCCCTCTAAGCCGGGAAGAATTGGTTAAATCATTTGCAAAGATTAAGAAAAGAATCGAATCCGATATCCATTCCCGAGGGATGGCGTGCATAATAACTACTACCCCGGATAAATATCGCTTGATGTCGCTCGGCTGCCTCGGTTTTTGTGGTCGCAGCAACCTGATCATCTAAATAATCCTCGTGGCTTACCGCGAATTTCGCCTCTTCCCCACTTTTTCTGCCAAAAATTGTGGTTTATTCCCGGAAATGCTTCCGAACGATCGTAATGTATGGCCTCAACAAGTTCTACGTCATGCCAGGACGCGTAAGCACAATTTTTTACAATTTTTTCAGAGGTAATTTATTAGTTCTGACACGTCTCTGAACTCACCCTATTAATTCAGTTTTTTTAAACACATTCTCTCAGAAATATGAAAGGATTAAAATTCTTACTACGATTTTCCAAGTTTATAAAAGATTTAGGAAGAATTAATTCAGAAACCAAAGCAAAATTAATTGTCATACAATCGAAAAAAATATAACTTAAGAATAACTGGAATGGTACTTCCATATTCTGTAGTAATATTCGAAGTATCTTTACCAATTATTCCACCTCTCCAAATCGACATACCACATATTTTCTGAAAGATTTTCTGCCCACAAACTTTCATATTAGTTTTAACAACAATCAGTAATCATTAGGAGCCAGGCGTGGTGGTGAAAAAGGAAGAATACTCCAGCATTTAAAATCCTGCTTCATCAACTGTAGTCTTTACGTGTAACTGGATGCGTTGGTTACAATTAATGCAAGATGATACCATCGACGGACTTCCCTCATCGCTCTTCCTTAAATGCTTTATACAATATGATAACATTAGAAATCTTATAAATACTGCTAAGCAAGAACCTTGGAACTCGATAATTCCCAACTATCTTTCTGAACATGTCTGGCGTTCATTAAAAACCAATCTTTTGAGGAGAGCAGGACAAACACGTTGATAAAGAGGAAATTAACCACAAGAAGAACAAAAGTTTTGGTTCACTGAGGAAATGAAGGTTATTGGAACAGAACAGGGAAAACATATCTGAAGTATCTAAATAGGAAGCATAGTCAAAAACAAGGTTGACGAGAAGAATACTGCAAGAAATGATAAGGTCACCATAACAAAAGGATTAACCAAACATTCAGAAAATTTAATAAAACAGTAACGTTTGCAATGTTATCCGCCCCCATTTAGATAAGTTCGAGGTAAATGAAGAAAAAATAAAATCTTTATATTGAGCGAAATATTGACCATCAAAAAGTGGGCTAATTCATATTCATATTGCGGTTACGCTGATCCTGTTGCAAGAAGAAGGAGAAAGGAGGATCATTTCAAGAAGCTGATAATCTGGTCTTTTTGACTCGACGGTAGGCTTTGATGTTTCCATTTCGCGCTCTGAAATATGGTCTGAAGGAAGGATTCATCCATAATAATAAACTGTCAATTTTACTTTTAATTTTTCTCATCCATTAGTAAATCCACATACACACATAAAAATCTGGAGTTAATTCTAATATTTTTTGGCGTGCGTCCATCCGTTTGTGTCCCTAAAGGAATTAGTATTATCCAGAAAGTATCATGCATTTGTATCCTTAAAGTAGTTAGTATTACTCTGGAAATGAAAAAATCTATACTGTTGGGCAGTCACTCGTAGCTTAACTTATATTTTAACAACACCAAAGAGAGGAATGCACTTTTTTAATATTTCATCTTTCGTTCCTTGTTCTTTTGCGTGGAAATAATTGAATTCATTATTGCATTAGAATGTTAAGTTTGTCTGGAGGAAGTGGAATAAAGATGTTCATAAGACCTTGCTAATATTACCTAATAAATAAAGCTTACATCATCAATAGTGTCATCATTATATTTTACCCACTCTTGTTGCTATTTTGCCTATTTAATGCGCAAATAAAATTACGGTTCCACTCTAACGCAAGTTGGTAGCCATATACTGGTCATAATTTGTAATGAGAACATCAGTCAATTCCTTCCCTCGTACATCAGAATTTACCAATTAACGAAAAATAAATAGATGTGAACTAACACTTTTAGGATAACATTTTTACTTTTAAAATTATTTCACTTTTTTTATCACTTAATTTTAGACGCATTTTAATCGGGAAAAGATAACAATAACATTAAATTTGTTAAGCATTGCAACTTTTTATGCAAAACTTTATCCATATTGTAACACCGATTAGGAGGATAACAATTTATCCCAAAAAATGTTCATGTTTTTGTGTAGTATGAGAGTTGTCCGTATTACATCACAAAATTATGAATATTTTTAAAATTTTTTCAGTTGTGATACTCCATTCCACACAACTGTTTCCCCAATTTACGTTCATTCTTCTAAACAATGTCTCGTCTGTATTTAGATTTATCCATCATTTGAAGTCGTCTTTTTTATTACAAATTGATATGTGACTTATGTTATCTAAACAGTTATCTATATTATATTATTTTGTAACAAGCAGATTTATAAATTCGCAATTTTCATTCAGACATTAATAAATTAGTCGTATCTGGATTTTGGATTCTGGATTGGTGATAAGAATTCACATGCACTTAGGCCACAATTGGGCCCATTGTACTCCCCCCATGTCCAGCAAGGTTTGACTGTCAGCGTTCTTCGAGCCATCCCACTCTTTCGATGAAGCCCTGTCTAGCCAGTTCGTCGGCATGCTCCTTGCCAAATATTTCAGCGTGTCCTTTAACCCAAATGAGTTGCCGGGTGTTGTATTTGACCACTTGTTCTAGTGTGCCGTGACATGGGAGTGTGATCCTTAGGATATTTTGTTGCTGTTTAGAGTCAAGAGTGCCTCCCTGCTATCGCTAGCTATCCTAACGATTTTATTCTGAACACCCTGATCCAGAATTGCTCTTGCACCTTCTATAATGGCAACTAGTTCTGCTTGGAAAACAGTTGTCAGTTGGCCAAGTGCTACACTCAAGTGAGAGTCATTGAAGAAAATTCCTGCGCCTGTTCTTTCCAAAGTTTTACATCCATCAGTGAAGATGGATATATCGGGTTTGGGTGCTTCTTCAGCGTTCAAGAGAACGTTGAAGTGCTTCTTCAGAATATATGTAGGTGCGAGGGAGTCGACCGCAGCCCCAAAAAGAGGAGTTTCTTGTAGAGTTTCCTCCAGGATAAAGTGGAGTCAACCTCCGAGACCTTTATTATTCCATTCCTTTTTTGCCCGCAGCCTTAGAGCTGACCCCAGTCCCATCTCCTCCACATATACATACAGATTTATAAATTCACAATTTTCATTCAGACATTAATATATTAATCGTACCTAAAAAGATACACTTTCTTCTTATTTAAAAAGATCAAGAGGGGAACAAAGAGATCAACTTTCGCATAGTTCCGACAATTGCCCTTTTTAAATAGTTCTGAATGTTGGAAAATTGTATAGAATTAAAACTTGAAACATCTCTCTGAAATGCGTGTTTAATTTAATGAGGGAATCCACTTTGTTTTTAACTAGGGTGGAACAAGCGCAATTTCAGCTACATCAGTTTGTGCTTGTTAGAAAATGGTAATGGAACAAACGCGTTAGCAGCGGGGTGAATTGCAGGTTCGATTTGTACGTTGGTTAATCCGCCTTTCAAATGTACCCCCATTGTTTGTTAAATGATATGAAGGCACTTACATCGCAGGATGCAGTCTGCATTCTCTTATGATGAGTGGTATTTGTTATCATAACTACTTTGCTAATTAGTACACACAATTTTACTAACAGCATGGGAATTGATGTTATTTACCCCAATACATCAATTAAGAAGCTGCATAAAAAATAGTCTCTTAATTTTTTCCTAAAATAAAGAACGATCTTGTTTTTTTTTTTTTTCAGAAACTAAACGTTCTTAAATAACTTTTATTACTGTAAATATTGATTTCAATTTGCAGACGTTCGTACGAGTTATATTTTGTTGACACAAACTCTGGAGAATTTCAATATTCAAATACTAACATTTTTTGTTTTCTTTGCCGTTGTTTATCAATATTCTCCAAATATAAGACAATAAAAATTTAATATTCAATTATCTCCGCGTAAAAGACGAGTGGAATTAAAGAAAATAATTATTTTATGTTAAGACTTTACGCAAGCCTACATGTGAGAAATCTAAAACCGATACTGAATGGGGTAACAGGAGAAACCCAGGAACATTCGTGAGTGCTAATGGAACTCCTGAGAGATTGCATTCGCTTCTAGATATAGCGTGTACATTATTCACGTGACAACATAACTGTACGGAGGTCATTAATATTATATTAACACAAACAATAATATCACAGGCAATTGAGCACAAAGCATTTAGTATTTCGATGCGTGTCAAAGCAAATGATTTACATTTCACACTGACAATCAATATGCGGAAATCATTTATGTATTTAAAACCTTATTGATTAGCACGATTTTTAAACTGATAAAATATGAAAAAGAGGTCGGTGCTTAGTTACGTTCTAACAATCAATTTAATAAACAAAGATTTTGTTAATTCGGTTAATTCGTTTCGCTGCAGGTTCGGGTGTTTAGAATGAAATTAATTAACCCGATCTTTTTTATTCAATGCTTACCATTTTGAAACTAATTAGTCCGATTCGCCTAAACTGACTGGATGGAAATGAAACGATCGAATTTCATTTTGCCCGTGGGAGTTTTGTAAAAAAAAATTAATTATACCTTTGATCTGCGATTGGAAAACGTGCTATTACTACTGGGTCGTTCATTATTCCAATTTTTCTCCTTTTTGTCTTTCTAAATAGGCGTATACTTTTTTTAATTTTAATTATTGGTGACAGCCTATTTCATTCTGCTTTTCTTTTTCGTCATCTCCACACCGTAATTAACTATAAAAAGTAAAAATATCTCAGTGCCTCAAGAGATCAGTTTGTATTTTTTTTATTGTGAACGGTGCGTACAATCTGAGAACTACCGAATTGGATTCTCTGCGATTAGTCTTTCCTAAAGTGGGTTTTACGTAAACCTGAGCTGGAGAAAACACAAGGGAATGCTTTTATTTAGGAGAAAAGATAAGAAAATGAAGGTGTTTACCGATGTTTCGCTGCGCTTATTATTCTCTTGATGATATCTTTCATAAAGTTCTGAAAGTTTATGTCATTTTGCGGACACAAAATCGAAAAAGGAATTCGAAGACAAATTCTAAGGCCACAATGATAGTTTTATACATTTGTATATTTGAAATAGAGATGTAAAAGAATGTAGAGTCGTTAAAATTATGTAGATCTTGCAAGGATATAACTTAAATGGATATTGAATATTGAAACGTTGTTAAAAAATTTTTCCAAAGAACTTGCATTAGATGTCTATATATATAATAGAGTCTATTAACTATATGAAGTATGAAAAACAAACTTGATCAGGCAGTCAAACATGTCGTTCCAGTGAAATCTGAATTATGTATTACGTCTATGACCTGGTCACACAAGTTAACATTTATTGGCATAATAACAATTGTTCTTACAATTATTACTACGAAAATAAACCCTAACTTGTGATAGAAAAAAACTGGGTCTGTATTATTCACGACCTTTTCTCCTTAAGGTAGGTGATGTTGGATTTATAATTTTGTTTGTAATTTACAATTTCGTATCATCTTTTCCTTGAGTGAAATTGAAAATATTGCGCAGGATGTTATGAATTATGGTTTAGAAGAAACAGACACTGAATTCTCAGATGCTGAACGTGAAAATAGTGATCACAGTTCTGAATCAGAGCAAGAAATTGATTCGGAAGGGGAATCAAACAATAATATTAGATTGGATTCGGATAATGTAGGCGATGAATTTGTAGTGGATTCTAAAAATGACAATGTTTCTGAATCTGAAAGAACAAAGCATTATTTTTATGGAAGAAATCGATGTAAATGGGCAAGAACACCACCTGCTTCTAGCCGTACTCAATTACATAATATTATCAGTCACTTACGTGGTGTAGCTGGAGAAGCTCGTCAGAAAAGACCAACCACACCAATGGAAGCCTGGGCATACCTTATTGATGATGAAATGATACAAACACTAATTGATTGTACAAACCCAAGAATCACAGAAAAGGCTGCAATGTACAACGAACGACTCTAATCTCTCCTATCAATACACAAATCATATCGACGCAATAGAAATGAAAGCCTTTTTGATACTGCTGTATTTGGCAGGTGTTTTCAAATTAAATAATGAGGATGTCAAGACATTATTTTCAACAGATGGCACTGGCAGAGATATTTTTAGAGCCACAATGTCTTTGAATCAGTTCCTTTTTTTATTAGCAGTTTTATGTTTCGATGACAAAAATTCAAGACTTGATAGGAAAAACAATGGTGACCCTCTTGCTGTAATATCAGAAATATTCAACATGTTTAATACTAATTGCCAATGAAATTATAGGTGCGGTGAATATGCTACAATAGATGAAATGCTAATTGATTTTAGAGGCAGATGCAGATTTCGTATGTATCTGAAAAATAAACCAGATAAATACGGACTGAAGTTGCAGTGTCTGTGTGATGCAAAAACTCATTATCTTCTCAATGCATTCATACACACTGGAAGAAATACTCACAGAAATAATCCTAGAAAACCTTCTATTCCTACTTTAGATGTTCTTTCCCTGATTCCGCCAATTGCCAATACAAATCGTAATGTTACGGTTCTCGTCGTTAGAATTAGTTACTGAGCTGAAAAAAATAAGCAAACATACGTCGGAACATTGAAGAAAAACAAACGGGAAGTCCCTCCCCAATTCTTACCAGAAAAAGGTAGACCCCCACAATCTTCTGTATTTGGCTTTACTAGAGATGAAACTTCGGTTTCTTATGTTCCCAAAAAAACCGTACAGTAATACTGGTTTCTTCTATGCATCACACAGACCTTGTTATAGATGGAAAACCCGATATTATTCATTTCTACAACACAATAAAGGGGGGGGGTTAATGCATTGGACCAGAAAAGGGCTTGTTATAAAGTTGGAAGGCGCACCAGACGTTGGCGACTAGCTATATGGTATCGCCTAATGGATATTGCCGGAATAAATTCGCATGTAATTTACAATTCTTTGCCAGACAATCAAAAGCTAGAAAGAAGATTTTTCCTTACGTCGGGATCTAATTCAACCGCACTTGGCTTGCAGAGTACAACAGCTGTTCCTGCACAGAAAATTACGAAGTGTTATCTGTAGAATAGGCAAATTTGACAATCCTGAGTTACCTTAGTTACCAAGGCAGCAGGAAGCTTTGAGAGGCTCCAAAAGAGGCAGATGTTATATTTGTCCATATTCTCAGTCAAAACACAGCGCCGTTTGTGGAACTTGGAAGAAATTTGTATGCAAAAATCATGCAACTACATCCACAAAATGTCAAACATGCAATGGAAGGTGCGGCCAATAACGTGTACGTTTTTTTTTATATGATAAAGTTAAAAAGTTTTTTTTTGTTACGTTGAGGAAATATAAATATTTATTTTTCAGAAAAACATTACGAAATGCATTTGCAATAGAGATTTTTAGTTATAACGATGTATATGAGAGAAAGTTATTTTTAGAGTGATATTGTTATAAAAGTTTAAAAAATTTACTTATTTGTATTGTTTTTATTATAAGATAATTGAGAGAGGTGTGCAAATAATTATGTATCATCAGTAGCAAGAAAAAAATTTTAGTTAATTTTCATAATATTATTTTCGGTTCGGTAGATTTTCTCTCCTATTTTCCCAATATGTTCTCTACCGTTCTATTCACTGTTCATGCTTCGCAAGTATTAAAGTATTCGTTCTTTGAATTTCCTTCATACAACTTCGATCTCGTTAAAAACATTCAAAATTTTCCGATTCTAGTCTTCAACTCACGTTCATCGTAGTCCTTTCTTCTAATAAGTACTGCTTAATTTTATCTTGATTTGTTAAATATGGACATCATATCAAAATCTGATAAAAATTCCTCGATAAAAACATACCTTATATCTAACAATTTTACCTAATCTTAAATTCTTCATGTTTTACTATGCATGCATTTGTTTTTTAAATATACATGTAAATCTCTAATGTTATCAAAACAATATTTTTAATTTTAAAATAAGTTCAGTTTGAATTAAATAATTCAAATTGAAGTTTTTCATTTTCTACGCTAAGAATATAACTTCTAATCACACAGAATAATTTAAAATTCTGTTTGCATTTTCCGTAACTGAGATTAAACCTCCGATCACAAAGAATAATTCCCTTTGTCATACTGGCGAACATTCTAATAAATTTTAAATGCCGAGTTGCTCTCATATTAAAAGGAATCGTTCATGTTATGCTTCCATTTTAAAAGCTAGAGAAATTACTTCATACTTGAAAGGACAAAGCGTAAAAGAAAATTAAATAATTCTTGATATGCATATAAATTACTGTTCGTTTTTATTTTACTCACTTGAACTATGTTTGTTCTACTTATTAACTGAATTCTAACAAAAAATAGCAATGTCCTTGACAATGAACTAAGTTGAAAGATTCTGCAAGATAATTTAATAAATCTTACATTAACGACAAAACAATTTTGAATATTAAGAAAGCGGCTTCGATGCAAGAAGCAATCGACTCAAGACAACAAGTAAAATATGCAAAACTTTAAGAGTAATACAACAAAGGTTGTTAATCCTCAACAAGCTTTTCCTAGCACAAGAGCACTTCAAAGCTAAGCGTATGCGAACGAGAATTTCATTAATTATCCACTCTTAATAGCATCCTTCTTTCTTTGTATGGCGTAAAACCAGGTGCACATTACCAATTTAATTGGAGCAAGGATTACCATTAATATTAATTCGAGTTGCTAAAGGCTACCCACAGACCGAACCGGCTATTAAGTAACTTCGCAACCCCTTCTTTATTTTATATCACGTTTTGTGTGCGAGTGCGTGCTACATTTTGATGGGAGATACTCAATGTGTTGCCCTCCTCAAACTTCCGTACGGTATTGGAAAAATGATCTATCAGCAAGAGGTGTCCTTTTTCTGGTCGATAGTGGAGTAACGTTTCAAGCCCTCTTCGTAACATAGATTTGTCAACAATCTTCTGCTGCTAAAATTGATTAACTCTGAGTGTCTTCTTGACCGATTTTTTTTTCTTTTAAAGATGCTACGAAGATTGTATGAAATATTTTGTGTTTTTTTTTTCTATACTGTAAAAACGTTCTCGTTTCTTCAAGAAGGCCAAAGCGCAGGATCTAAAAATTTAAGCATTCAAGGACTGTACACACAATAAGCATCTATATGAAACTATTAAACAAAATAAAATAACTAATTTATAGATTTTTTATCGCAACGAGACAGTGTCTAATTAAATGAATGTGTTTGGTGTTTAATAAATAACCTGTATGCTTGTTCCTTTTGTTCTTTTGATAAATTCAGTCCGGTCAAAGCACCAACTATTTCCATTATATTGTCAAAATTCCCCTAAAATTTCATAAGAAAATTACTTTTTGACATTGTACATTAGAGTAAAATATTACATGAAATGATATTTTACTGAAATCATAAATATCAACTACACGCTATCTAGAATGGAAATTCAGGCCGAAAAGATAAATTGGTCGGCACGGGATGAATGAAAACGTCTCCCAACATTAATTTCAGTCCTTTATTTAATAACAGTTACTAAGTGAGAACATTTGTATTCTGCATTGACTTGTTTTGTTCCCACCAACTATGCTAATTAAGACTGATATTGGTTTAATTTTCGCAGCGCCCTAATATCGCTTGAACTTTATTATATGGTGTAAATTACAATTTACTGCAAATAGTGGAAGAGATCGCGGCGAATGAAAACGCAACGGCCGATTAGTTTAAATTTATTGTGTAATGTTATTTATGGCAAAAGCTCACTGAACGGTTTTTATTTTGCTCTGTACCGTATTTAAAATTTATTCTAATTTGCAAAAGGAATCCCAAAATAGATCACAAACTTCAAACTTTTGTTCTTTCTTAAACTTATTAACAACTGACAATCTGCAGTTAGTTATTCTGAGCATGAATGAGCATGATGTTATGAAGAATTTATTTTCTTTGAAACCCTAATTACTGCAAAGCCTCTTCTCTCTCTATCTATTTCAATAAAACTTCTTCCTTTTAAAGCCCATCTTGGAGTAACTTCAATACAGAGTTCCTACGCTCCTCAAACATAATTATGTGGTAGATAAATATTTGGGCATTAGGTCCTCAAACATTTTGCCGAGTACGCGTATAAACGCAGACAGACTCATTTATTATTCGATAATCTTATGAATAGTAACCGCGAATGTAAAGCTGTATATTGCGGATGTAACTGCGACGTATATGTATTCGAAGATTTACGCTCATAACACAAGGTTCCGGGGCAATTTGCGAAGCGTTGAATTCATCGCAAATGTAATCTGACTTACGTTCATCTTGGTAGTAAAAACTTGAGAAGGTAAGACGTTTTATTGGTCGTGTGGATCAACAAGAACGTATTCAATTCATCATGCTCGTATTAATGTGAACGCGTTCCAAAAAAAACCTGTTTCCTAAATGTATGGGCCACATAAAAAGAAAGTAGAACTAGTAGATTTGTTTTAAAAATTTAGATTCACGTTCTTTTTTCGTCCGATTGTGCATGTCTGAAGCTCAAACAAGTTATATAGCTTTTACACTTTTATTTAAAAAGAAAGAAATTTAAGTACAAGATGCATGCATTTGTCAAGTAAATATTTGGTGTTCGTATTTGAATTGGTCACGTAAATTACGTTTAAAGGTCAAGTTCACGCTCGACGCCGCGCTGTAACAATCACAAAACTATAAAACACTTCTGTGATATTTGTCGTTTCACCATTTTTTGTTCAAGAATTACCCTGAATGTTCGTTTGTGAGATCGAACGTATTCAAAACTTTCGATGTTCAAATTGTTGAAATTCACACGAAGACAATTACACGTCAGCCGACCTGAGACACAATCGGTGACTTTAATTAAGGTGGCAGACAGTCACACGGCTTTACAATTTCGGGGACTATTATTATTAATGAAGTTCAAGGTTTCGGCATTCCTGCAAATGAGATTATAAATGTTCTTTGTTATAAAAAGTATGTAAAACAGCAAAAGCTTTTCAGAAATTTAAAATTGCGTTGCGTACTTAAAATTAGTCAGAAGTTTTTAACTAAGGGCTGTTCTAAAACTGAAATATAATTATTGCATGGTTTCATAATTAAAAATAATCAATCCTTGGGTTTTCGTTCTATGCACAATATATTTTCACGAACATTTTAATCATGAAGCATACCCGATATCAAATAAATTAAAGGAAGATGCTGATATGCTAGGTTTTACAATCGTTTGTGCGTTACAAAGGATTAATTAAATTCAGGATCAATTCACAAAAATGTTCAATGCAATCATGTTTAGAATACGACTCGCTTGTTTGGTTTTAAGCAGGACAGTTTCTTTCGTCTTCAAATCGCTTAATTAAAAAATTTCAAGCTTCGTAAACAAGATTTTAATAATAAATTCAATTTCTAGCGAAGATTTTAATATCACGAGGTAGAGCAATTCGATTCAGTAAAGAAAATAATTCTTAAGCAAAACATTCGCGCTTAATCTCATTTTTACACCGAAAGCTTTTTTTTATTTAATATTTCCAAGTTATTTGTAAATAATTAAGTCCAAGGTACAGGATGTTTGGGAATTGGTAAAACAACTCTAAAGCCAAAGTTCTGAACAAGTTCAGAGATGCTCGGAGTTAGTTCGACAAAAGATCTGAACTTGGCGAGGACGCATATCGTGTTCGCCAGTTCTGAGCTTTTCGCTAACCAAATCCGATCCGTGAAGGAGCGATGAGATGAAAGGGTTCGGAATTTGGACAAGCCGCAAGCCAGCTCTGAACTTATTACAAAGTGGACGTGTATCACTCATTATCACTGAATAATAGAGAACCAGTTCGGAGCTTTCGTTCTGAGCTAATTCTGAACTCCAACAGATTTTGGCGCGTATAGGTCGAAAAATTCTTAACCTGCTTTGAACTCATTAATTCTGAACCAGCTCAGAGCTAATTTTTTTGAAAATTAATTAAAATTGTGTAACTGGCAATATAGAAAGTGTTAGGAAAGAGTTTATACATGTATTTCGGCCTTATTTGGCCTCATCTGGCAAGAAAACTTGATTTCATATTTTTTTGGTGAATACGCTCTTCTTTGCGAAACACGAAGAAATCTTATGAGCATGAAAAATAACACATTGAATTAAAAACATTCATTTAAACAATACTCTGCTTTCCAAAATTTATCATCGAACTTTATAAAAGTGACGTGTTAATAAATAGTTCGTTCCCATCAGCGGTTTTCAAATTTTATGTTACACTAAAGTTGAGAGAAAAAGCTTTAAAAACTTAACGACCCTATCACCGTAAAAATAAATGATGTGAATTGCCATAAACAATATACAGATAACATTATTAAAAACTTCATATGTATTTACTTGATGGGAACGACACGTTTATTTACACAAAATGAAATACGAAAAGCAATATAAATGCGCATAAAAAATACTTAGTTAATAGAGTCAACATACAAAAATGAAGCAATTTTGCTTCCGATGAAGTTTTAAGAAAATCATTTCCGTCTGAAGCTGTTCGAAAACCTGAAAGCGAAGTAGCATTTTATTCAAATTAATGTATTTATATGCAAAAATATTATCTTCCGTTTTCCCTTTTACAACGCCGCAGAGAACAAAGTAAAAAAATTCACCGTACAAATAAATTTTATTTATACGAGGAGAGACATTCGACATGCTGATGTTAAGGGTAGTTGACACAAAGGTGGTTCTACGTCAACTAAACAAATACGTTTGTTTACCTTTCAGAATCAAATCGTGAAATCTAATTCGCAGTCAGAAATTCTAAGCAAATATTTATTTTGCGGAACTTGTATCGTATTTAAAGCGTAATTTACGGCTATTTATTCTAAACTGTAAATGGAATATTTATTTACTTAAATGAAACACCTCTTGCAGTTTGTTTACACTTTATTTATGTGTACTTCCTCATACATTTAAATTGTTTTATTCCCAGCAACGTAACTTGAAATATACAGGGTGATTCTTGAATAAACCGCCAGAAAAAAAAACTTGTGAAAAGAATTAAATCATGGGTTATGAGAAAAATATTTAAAAAATTCATTGAGAAAATTTATAATTAATTAAAGGGACCCCAAAAAGCACGTTACGCCAACGTGTATGGAGTTCGTCGCAATCGTAAGTTTTATGATATCGTGTTTTCGTACTTTTATTGTGGGTATTACCCAGCGCAATAAAACTGTAAAAGTTAACCATGAAACTTATTTAACAGAGGGAATCGCCTCTGTAATGACCTGCCTCAAACGTTTAAATTCATCCGAGCATTTATTAATTTATTAACACGAAGACGATGACTTGCAAACGTCACTCCGTTGGGACATTTAAATCAGATCCGACTAAAATCAGTTTCAATAAAAGACAGTACCCCCGTAATAATTTTAACCATGAAACGCTCGTAACGCTCGTATGCGTTAAATTGTGGTTGTCGTACTATGATATAAATAAAAAACAAATGTGATAAATAATTTAAAAATTCTGGTTTTATCTGTCAAAGCAGATGCTCAAACTGAAGGCCATTGTTATCAATGCAAGCTATAGCCCGTTTTCTCAAGTTTTCCCTTACACTTTCGAAAACAACAGGTATATTTCGAATCATTTCAACAGCATGTTCGATGCGTTCATGCAATTCCTGTACAGTATGCACTGGCGTAGAATAGACAAGCTATTTCATCCACCCTCATAAAAAAAGATCACAGGGATATGAGCCTGGTAACCGCGAGAGCCAAAGTACTGGACCATAGCGTCCAATCTACCTATTATTGTAATTAGTGTTTAACCACTCTCTCGCAACACGAGCTGCATGAGGGAGTGCTCCATCATGTAAATACCACATATCGCGTCGGACAGCTACGGACACATCATCTAATAGTAACTCAAGATCATTATTTAGAAATTCTAAATAATTTATGGCATTTAAATGCTGCGGTAAAATTTTTAACCGATCAAACAATTAGCAACAATACCAGCCGAGACATTTGCTGATGATGGAATTCTGCTGTAGCGTGTGGATTTTCATCACTCCATATGTGCGTGTTATGAGAGTTTCGAACACCGTCCCGAGTAAAATGAGCTTCATCGGCGAACAATACCACGTTTAAAATTCATTGTTTTAGTCGAATTTATTTAATATCCACCGACAAAACCTAACACGATGATTTGCTTCTCCCAGTTGTATTGTTTGTGCTTTTTGTACGTGGTTTAGATGCAGTTCTTGTTGACGGAGAATTCTCCAAGCCATCGATTGGGGAACTCCAGTCCTGTATTCTAATCTTCTAGTACTGATACTGGGTTCTTTGTCGACAATATTTAAAATATTTATTTCAGTATCCAACACTCGTGGAGTTGTCTTTGGGCCACGATGTCTTAATTGTAAAGCCATCCGTTTGTTGTTGCACATTGATTAATCTTACTTAAAAGCAGGTGAAATTTATTTATTTTTGTAAAAACTAACATCCTATTTGAAATAAACAAATATTTTTTTCGGACGCAAACGGGCAAACTTAACGAGAAACAAAGTTTATAGTGCTAGTGGGAATAAACTTGGTGATCAAATTGCAAACCTCTGTTATCCTCATTTTGTAAAATTTGTACCAAATAATTTACTACAGGTGATTTGCATTTGCATGCCTTTATCAATATTGTCGTAAATATTTTAAAGCTCTTCTTTCAGCTGGTTACATTGAATTCCATTGAAGGTCAAGTTCGCCCGGTTTCTCGCCGCAACAGCCATAAAACAATAAACATTTATGACTATATTTATTTTCATTCCATTACCTGCTGGTTCTTAACCAGTCAAGGATCGTGTATTTGTGTAAAATTTTTGATTAATTATTTTTCGAAAACTAAAGAACGCAATATTTTTTTACCAGTTTACTATAATCTGTGATTTCTATTCTTGTACGGATTATTATTTGGCGGTCTATTGAAGAATCACCCTGTACAATTTTCTACCGTGAATATTGACTTCGACCTTTTATTATGAGCCGTCGTTTAATTATTATTTGTAATTTCAAAGCAAACGAGAATAAGTATTACCTTAGCGACATCCATTATTATTAAAAGTAATTACAAAACTTTGTTTACATCAGCAGTTTAATTATAGCATATTAAAAATTATTAAATGAGAGTGTGCTTCTTCGTTTTTATATGTATTTTCACTATATAATAAAATAAAAAATGTACTTACAAAAGAACGTATTGCTTTGGAATTATTTTAGACTTAATTTTTAAAACTAGTAATTTTAGATTACAAACAATTGCAAAATACTGCATTTAAAATTATGAAAAGTTTGGAGGTGATTATTCATAATAAAATTCTAACTTTAATAAATATCGCCAGAATTCTTAACGAAGCTAACAGCCGATAGTGAAACGGTGAGCGATTGTAGAATTTTTAAAGTGTCCGTTAAAGATTAAAAATTTAAATATTAAAAAAGTGAATAATTATCAACGACGAATTATCATCTATTTTAGTAGGTAATAGATATGTACATCCACTGCAAAACAAATAATATTTTGAGTATATACTGTTAGAAATCGAAGCGACGCCGACGCCTGTGTATGCACATGCAATGTTAACGTGATTATATAGTTAAAAAAACAGTTGTATAAAAAAATTATGTAAATAAAAAGAGGTTTTTGACACGTACTATTTTTCGGTCCATTTTTAAAGTAAAAGAAGGCAATCCCTAATCTATTCATAAACTAAGAACGAGTCTTACACCGGGTAGGTGATAGATTCGTTACATTTTTGGCGACCGTGACAGGACTAGATTTCCTACTGACTACATTCCGATATGGAAAGATTAAGGAGAGCCCTAGAAGTTCATCGCAACTCATTTTGGAAGATCTATGAGGCCACAGGAACGGCATTGAGAGAAATAGATCCTGATGTGTGCGAAGTTCAAGGAAATATTCGTTTTTTGGACCAGAAAGTGGAGATGCTCAACGAGCTGCACAAGAAAATGATAGACATCTTATTAGACGAAGATTGTACCGAGACAGATCTACAAGTAGAGATAGAAAAGGCTGATGACTTAGTGAGAAAATTCAGTAGACTTAAAGTAGATGCAGAAAAACTGTCAAGTAAAGAATCGCTTGTTGAAGTTTCTAGTAATCGCTCAAATAATTCGACTAGTGCTAAAAGAATGCTTAAGCTTCCGAAAATTGAGTTTAAGAAATTTGGTGGTGATGTTAAAGACTGGTTACCTTTTTGGAATCAATTTAAAAGAATTAATGATGACGAAGAAATAGAAAATGAGGACAAATTTCAATATCTCATACAAGCAACGATACCAAAGTCTAGAGCTCGACAACTTGTAGAAAGCTACCCCGCTAGTACTGACAATTATCCCAAAGTAATTGAAAGTTTAAAATCTCGTTTTGGAAGAGAAGATGTTCTTATAGAAGTGTACGTGAGAGAACTTTTGAAGTTGATATTAAATAATTTGAACAATAGGATGAAACTCAGTACTTTATTTGATAAAGTAGAGTCTCAATTGCGAGCATTAGATACATTAGGAGTTACTACTGAAAAATGTGCAGCTATGTTGTATCCTCTTGTCGAATCTAGTTTACCGGAAGAAATTCTTCGAATCTGGCAGCGAAGTACAAATTTCGAATCAGAAAATTCTTTGAAATGTCGACTTGATAAGCTGATGGATTTTTTGAAGAAAGAAGTCGAGAACGAAGAAAGAATTTCACTAGCAGTTTCGGGATTTGATGTTAAACAGAAGAAAAAAGAATTTGTTTGTCAGGAAAATAACGTTGCTATTGCTTCTGGCTTAGTGAACTACAAAAATGTTCCAAGATGTATTTTTTGCAAGAAAGAACATTCTACTGAAGATTGCAAAGAAGCAGAATTATGGTCTTTTGCGAAGAGAAAGAACATTTTGACAAAGAAAGGTTGTTGTCAT
This sequence comes from Serrognathus titanus, assembly GCA_039766575.1. Lineage (NCBI taxonomy): Eukaryota > Metazoa > Arthropoda > Insecta > Coleoptera > Lucanidae > Serrognathus > Serrognathus titanus. The sequence goes on from CM077911.1 coordinate 67,946,295, forward strand.
TTGTGTTTGAAGTTTGGTCACATAGCAAGAAAATGCAAGTGTGTCGCAAAACTTGAGTGTCGAAAATGTAAAGGAAAACACGCAACATTGATGTGTCTGAGGGACGCCGATTCAGTAACTCGATCTTCTGAAACTCCTTTGATATCGAACTCTGCCTCGGAAGAAAATTTAGCAAATAATACTCACAATGAAGTTTTGCTGCAAACATTGGTAGTGAACCTTATTGGAGAGAAAGAATCCCGACGACGTGTCCGAGCTATTATCGATACCGGATCGCAGAGATCGTACATCAGTAAAAATGCTGCTGTTGAAATGAATTATGTTCCACTACGTCAAGAAAGAATTATACATGCTCTTTTTGGAGGAGCACATTCAGAAACAGTAAGTCATAGATGTTATCGAATAAAAATACAAAATCTTAATGAGAAATATACGTGTAATTTTGAGTCATTGGATCAGTCTGTTATCTGTCAAAATGTGACATGTATCAAGCAAGGGCCGTGGATGGCTGAACTGAAGGAACTTGGTATTGAAGTGAGTGATACTGAGCAAGGACCAATTGAAGTTTTGCTTGGTGCTGACGTTGCTGGAAAATTGTTTACTGGTAGACGACATGTTTTGAAATGCGGATTAGTTGCTTTAGAGACAACATTAGGTTGGACTTTAATGGGAAAAATTGCAAATGCAACATCTACAACTCAGAAATTGTCTTCAATGATAGTAACTTCTTTATTTGGAAAAGAATCTTCAATATCTGATTTGTGGAATTTAGATATACTTGGAATTTCAGACCCTAATGAACAACAATCGACCAAAGAAATTGAAATTGCGATCATGAATCATTTTTTGAAAACCGTGACTATTAATGAAGAAGGTAGATATGAAGTTCATATGCCCTGGATAGAAGATCATCCATCTTTACCAAGAAATTTTGATTTGTCGAAAAGAAGATTGGATAATCTTATGAAAAAATTGGAAAAGGACGGTTATTATAAAGATTATGATCAAGCTTTCTCAGAGTGGTTGGCTGAAGGTATCATCGAAGAAGTGGAAACTGAAAATTTACGAGAGAAAGGTCATTATTTGCCACATCGACATGTAATTAAGTTGAGTAGCACTACCACAAAACTACGGCCTGTGTTTGATGCATCAGCTAAGGAAAAGAATTCTCCTTCACTAAATGATTGCTTAGAGAAAGGAGTAAATTTGATAGAACTGGTGCCTTCGATTTTGTTACGATTCAGGTTTAATAAGGTAGGCGTGATTTCTGATATTAGAAAAGCTTTTTTGCAAATTAGTTTAAATGAGAATGAACGAGATTTTTTACGATTTTTGTGGTACGATAAAAATGGTCAAATGAAATGTTATCGCCATGCTAGAGTGGTATTTGGGGTAACTTGCAGCCCATTTTTACTGAGTGCAGTAATTGACTACCATCTAAAAAATGTTATGAGTAGAAAGTCTCGCTACTCGGATAATATTTTAGCAAAATTAGAGAAGAGCTTTTATGTTGACAATTGCATCACCAGTGTAAATGATAAAGAAGAACTTCAACAATTTATTGAACAGTCTCAAGAAATAATGGCAGAGGCAAAATTTGATTTAAGATGTTGGGAGTATACTCTTTCAGATGGTGACGCAAGTGTACATGATAATTTGTCGTCTGTGCTTGGTTTAAATTGGAATAGTTGCACAGACACCTTAGAAATTAATTTTGAAAATTTCAGAAACTTCAATTTTGACAATGTCACAAAAAGAGTAATTCTGTCAGCTGCTAATCGTATTTTCGATCCCATTGGATTTACTTGTCCAGTTTTAATTTGTCCGAAATTATTGCTTCAGAAAACATGGATGCTGAAATTAGGATGGGATGCTAAAGTTACAGAAGATATTGAAAAACAGTTTTTGCATTGGTTGAAAAATATAAATGAATTAATAAAACTGAAAATTCCTAGATGGTTATTAAGAGAAAATGATGCAAAACTGGAGAAATGGAGCGTTCATGTGTTTTGTGATGCAAGTCAAGATGCTTATGCTGCAGTAATTTATCTTAGGACCGCGATAAAGGAAAATGTTTGCGTTCAATTAGTGCAGGCTAAATCAAGAGTTTGTCCTGTAAAGAAATTATCTATTCCTCGCTTAGAATTACTAGCAGCTACAATTGGTGTAAGATTATTGACAGCTTTTTTATCTGAAGTTGAAAAAGAAGACATATCTATATACTGCTGGACGGATTCTACTACAGTTTTATCCTGGATCAAAAGAGAAGATTATTGGAAACCTTTTGTATGGAATAGAGTACAAGAAATTCGGCAGTTAACGAATAAAGACAATTGGTACCATGTTCCGGGTCATCTAAATCCAGCTGATCTTCCTTCTCGAGGATGCTCTGCAAAACAGTTATTAAAATCTAAATGGTGGGAAGGTCCATCTTGGCTGTTGAGAAATGAAGAACGGTTGACACAAAATTATGAAGTCGATGAAGCATCTGTATCTGAAGAGAAGAGAAAAGGTATATCTTCTTTATTAACAAGTATTAAACCGGATTTTTCTTGGTTTTGCAGATATTTTTCGAAGTACCAACAAATTCTACGACTTGTTGGTTGGATGAAACGATTTGTTTTCAACTGTCTTCATCATGCTGAAAAAACTAGAGGTAACCTCACTCCGCAAGAAATGGAAGCAGCTGAAAAGATTGTCATTAGAGCAGTTCAGCAAGAATGTTTTGAAGGAATTGAAGATAAGAAGCTTTCTTCACTATGCCCATTTGTGGATGAAGATGGAATTTTAAGACTTAAAACTAAAATATCAGAACGTCAAGATTCAGAACAATTTCGTTACCCTGCGATATTACCATCAAAGAATCCTGTAGTTGAAAGACTTATTTACGATTGCCACATTCAGAATTGTCATATTGGTGTGCAAACTTTACTCAGCATGATGCGCGAGCGATTTTGGATAATTAGTGGAAGAAGAACTATCAAATCTGTTCTTTACAGGTGTATTATATGCAAGAAACAAGATGTGAAGAATTTAGATACTCCTCCTATAGCATTACCCGAACATAGAGTAAAAGATGCAGCGGTTTTCGAAGTAACTGGAATTGATTTTGCTGGTCCTTTGTTTCTGAAAAATGATCAGAAAGTTTGGATATGTATTTTTACGTGTGCAGTATACAGAGCAGTTCATTTAGAATTGGCAAGCAATTTGTCAACTGATTGTTTCCTACAAGCGTTGAGAAGATTTGTGTCAAGAAGGGGCAGACCATATGTAATTTACAGTGACAATGGCACAAATTTTGTAGGAGCGGAAAATAGTTTTAGTTCATTAGATTGGGAAAAAATAACTGATTACAGTACTGCTAAACGGATTTTATGGAGATTCAATCCACCTGCTGCAGCGTGGTGGGGTGGATGGTGGGAGCGATTGATTAGATTAATCAAACAACTATTACGTAAAATTTTAGGAAAGGCTTATTTAGATTATGAAGAACTGTTATCAATTTTATGTGAATGTGAAGCAGTGATTAATTCTCGGCCATTAACATACATTTCAGAAGATAGTTCCGATTTGTTACCGTTAACTCCGGCGATGTTTTTACAAGATATCAAGGAAGTTGGTGTTCCTGATATAGATAATGTAGAAGCTAAAAGTTTGAAAAAACGTTTGAGATACAGGCAGAAACTTAAAGAAGATTTGCATAAAAGATTTCGCAGAGAATATTTGGGACAACTAATTTTACGACCTAAATATTTTCAAAACAAATCCGTGAAGGTAGGAGATGTGGTATTGATTGAATGTAATAATGTAAAACGAATTAATTGGCCACTATCACGAGTAGAAGAAATTATGGCTGGAAAAGATGGAAAGATTCGTTTGGTTCGATTGAAAACTGCTTCAGGCTTATTATTGAGACCAATTCAGAAAATTTATCCTCTGGAATTGGACGATGCTGATGCAGTAAAAGACAGTTTTCTCAGAGAACAAGAAACGAAACAGAAAATACCTGTCACTGACGAAAAGGTTGTCACGACTACCAGATACGGACGGATAGTGAAACTCCCAGATAGACTGACTTTCTAAGCAGATTATGTAAGTCACTGCACGTGACTTAGGTGGGAGAATGTTAGAAATCGAAGCGACGCCGACGCCTGTGTATGCACATGCAATGTTAACGTGATTATATAGTTAAAAAAACAGTTGTATAAAAAAATTATGTAAATAAAAAGAGGTTTTTGACACGTACTATTTTTCGGTCCATTTTTAAAGTAAAAGAAGGCAATCCCTAATCTATTCATAAACTAAGAACGAGTCTTACACCGGGTAGGTGATAGATTCGTTACATATACAATTATTTACGACGGAGAATTTATTTTTGTATGTGAAATTTCAAAGAACGCTCAGATGCTTATTGTCGGAAAATATTTTGTTTCTTGAGGAACTTTCGGTTTCTCCTTAAAACGATGAGTGAAATCTGAAAACCGTATTTGACTCGACCAACAGGAAATTATAAATATATTCATATCGAGGGGAGGAAACTCATCCGTTTTGACATTTCGTCTTACCGCTTTCTTCAAAGGAAATCGGAAACTTACACATTCGCCGCATAATTGGCGAAGGTTGAAAAATCTTTCGCTCGTTTGAAGCAGGTCTCGATTTACGTCGAATGTAGAAAGGTCTTTTAAATAAATTTTGTTTAGTTATTTGTTCCCCTACATTTAACTCAAATGGTATTGTTATTTATGCACATATAGAGACAAAAATAGTTACGGTACAAAAACAACACACAGTCACATATATAAAGTCCGTAACTTATGAAAATTTACAATATTTCTAAAAAGTAATACATTTATTATATCCTAAAGCATGTTTACAAAAAAGAAAAACGTAATATAATAAAATCGCGTTTTGGAAACGAAATTTCCCTTTTCTGTAAAGAACTATGACCGGTATTCTGAGCGTATGATTAAAGTCATACATATTTAATGAAGTCATAACTGAAATAAACAAGAAATGGTGATAGCTTTACGTCAATTTAATGTGCAACAGAGTGACGGACGAGCATTGACGAACACGTTATTAAATTAATCATATAATAATAATATAATGAGAATATGGGCCACTATGACTAAGGCAATAAATTGATACCTATTGGTTGTGCTTCTCTCAGTAAATGCATTTCGAATAATGAGACTATAATATTTGTTTTTAAAGATTTTTGATAATGTGTTATTTTTTGTTTTTATAGATGCACGAACTAATTCCAGTAAAAAAATCCCAAAAGTCAATATTAAAGTTACAAATATGTTACAAATTTTAAGAATGGCACTGTATAAATCTAAAATTAGAGAAAAATTAAATTTAACTATTTATTTATATCGTTAGGTTTTCCAATTCTTTTTTTGCACAAAATTGTAAAGTTACTCTGTGGATCTTATTACATGCTAGATAAATAAATATATTTTAAGAGCCACCAAAATAATTAAAATGACGAGAAAACGTGGTTTTGACCAACCTAACATTTTTAAAAAAATAAATAAATAATTGTCATTAATTTTTACATTAAATATTTTAAAGTTGTAAATATGTTATTCAAACTACAAATAATAGTTTCATATTAAGAAACTGTTTTTGGTGAAATTTTGTTTTCTAAGAATGGCAGTATCTGTTACAAAAGTCATGTTATCAACAATGTTACCAACTTAAGGGAAAAATCCCTTCTTAAAGTTTTTTTTTAATTCTTTTATTTCGTTTTCTTTGTTTTCTCGTCGTTGTTTTTATTTTTCAAATGTATTAAATTGTGTTGTACAATCGATTGTTTTTGTTTATTTTCTTTGATTTTATTAATTTTTTGAATTTCTATTATTTTGTTTGTCTCCATTCTTTTCAAATTGTTGTTGTAAGCCTTTCAACAACACCATCTGTTAAAATATGCCGAAAGTTTCTCTTTTCGTTTATTTTTATGAGGGTGGTTCTTTACGTATTTCCCGCAATGCGAAACATCAATAAAATGTCGTCGGTAAAGAAAAAATGAATTGCATTTGCAGTTTTGTTTTTTTTTAATAATCTGTTGATTATGTGAAAGGCAAATAATTCTTTGTTTTGACACTGTTTATTTCCAATTGCTTTTTTAATTTATGAATCTTCTGTCTTGTTCTCTAAAATCGTTTGTCTTTTGTTTTGAATTTTGTTTTAAATAAAATTGTTATGTATTTTAAAAACATTGTTCATTTGTTTTCTTTGTTATGTCGCTTTTCTTCCCAAACAACTTTTCTAATCTACTGAATTGTGCCTTTTCCAAAAATACTGTTATTTCATTCATATTCTTTGCTTTCTAATCGTTCTTTATATTTATTTATTTATTTATTTTTATTTATTAATCCATTAACTGTTTTGTAAAGCCGATTGTCTTTTGTTTTTATTATTATTGATAAAAATTTGACTATTTTTGAATAGTTTCATTATGTATTTTATTTTCTTTGGTTAGTCACAATTCTTTTCAATTTGTTTTTTTTTTTAATTTGTGATTATTAACAAACTGAATTTCACTGTAAAATCAACCGTCTTTTGTTTATTTTCTTTAACGTTATATATTTTTAATTTTTAAATTTAATATAATTCTTTACGCTTTTTTTAAATTTATTCTTTATTCTTTATATTCTATGTCGGAAAAGGGAGGGGTCTTTGCTTTTTACACGTTGGTAACACCGGCTATTAATCAATCACCGTCATAAATATCAAATGTCAAACGTAAACTCAGTTACCTAGTTTTCTAATTACAATCAAAGTTCGCTAGATATTAAGGAGTCAATTTTTAAAAGTAAAGACCGTTTCCAGAATAGGACTAAAGGAGTCTTTAATTTAAGTACAGTTCGTTTATTCAACTCCGTTCACTTTATTTGCCTTTTTCGCACGTTTATCTCACTTTTACATGTGTCACAACAGCTTTGCTCTCACTCTAATTTTATTCCACGCCTGCACCGTGTGAATAACTGAACTTTCTTTCAGAGTCACTTTAAGAATAGGAAAGCAAACGTACTTTTTATTTATTTTAACTTTAAATTTAAAGTCCTATTAAGAAAGCAGGCCCCATTTTTTTTTTAAATAAATGACGCAATGTATAAAAAAATACTCGTTTAATAAAAGACATTGCAGCACTTGGTGCTCCAAAGTCACTTGTACTACAATAAACCTATTTATTCAATACGTATAATAATAATAATAATAAAATACACTTCTGGACAAAATTAAGGGACCACCAGTAAAATTCAAAATAAATTTAAAACAAGATAACAAATTTAATGAAACCAATAAATATATAAATCTAAGGGCCAGTTTCATAATCGAATTTAAAGGGGACTTTAAGTTTAAAGTCACTTTCAGATGTAAAAACAACTGTGAAAACACATTTGTTTCCACATCTGAAGGTGACCCTAAGCGCCAGTTTTATAAAGGAGACTTTAAAATGAAAGTCACATTCAGATGTGTACACAAATGTGTTGCTTTTACATGTGAAAATGTTAAAAATTAATAGCGCGTGTGCCCTCCTCTTGCAGCAATACATGCCGCTAATTTTCTTGGCATGCTTGAGATTAAGTTTCGAATACTTTCTTAAAGTATCTGTTCCCATTCTTGAACAAGCATGTTAGAGAGCTCATCAAGTGTTACTGGTGGTCTCTGTACGTTTTTAATTTTGTTGCCCAATTGATCCCAGAGATGCTCAGTAAGATTGATATCAGGCCACTTCAAACTTTGGATATTTGCATCTCTCAACGTAGCTTGTCAATGTTTGACATTGTCTTGCATAAAAATGTATCCATTGCCGAAATTTTCAGCAAATGGTTGAACATGAGGTACATGTCTCTATATCTTCTTGCTATTCGCGACACATTTCGTATCAAAACCAATTCTGTACGACAATTAAATTGTATGCCACCCCAAACCATTACAGACCCCCCACCAAATTTATGAAATTCTCGAATGGTATAGGGTTTTCTGTAGGCCACTCCAAACTTTGGATATTTGCATCTCTCAACGTACCTGTGATAATGTTAACTGTGTGAGGTTTGGCATTGTCTTGCATAAAAATTAATTCATTGGGGAAATCTTCGGCAAATGGTTGAACATGGGGTACAATAGGGGTACAATAATCTCGTCTCTATATCTTCTTTCTATTAGCGACCCATTTCGTATCAAAACTAATTCTGTCCGACCATTAAATTGTATGCCACTCCAAACCGTTACAGACCCCCCACCAAATTTGTCAAATTCTCGAATGGTACATGGTGCAAATCTCTCGCCTGATCTTCGTATGACAAGATCATGGCGGTCATTCCTGCTTAGAAGGAATCTGGACTCGTCCGAAAACAAAACGGAGTTCCACTACCCCTCGTCCCAACCTTGATGATTTTGACAAAGTTTAAGCGATTTCTTTTGTGCATAGCTGTGAGAGTTGGACCGGTTGCTGGTTTTCTAGCAGACAAATTATTGTTTTGGTAGAAATTTCTTTTCCAGTGTCTAATAGAAGATCATTTTTTAATTCACAAGATATTACAAACCGCTTTCTTGAACTCTGAAGTTCAATAAAGCGATCTTCTCTGCACGTTGTTTTTCTTGCACCTTGTTCGCGTCTTCTTTTGAAACTACCTGTGTTTCGGAACCGTGCTGTGGCCCTCTGTACCACAGATTTAGAATTCCAGCAACTTTTCTCTGTGAATATCCTTCACGAAGAAGAATAATCATTTGGGATACTTCTTCTGGTCTACAATGGCGTGAACACATATTTAATTAACTTAATACAAAAAAATTCACTAATTTTCACGTTTTATTAATTAAATGACTTAAAAAGGTGTCAACAATTAGACCTTTTTGTTGACTTTTCGTTTCATAGCAGAGAATGCCCTGCTATTGTTAATTGTTTCATGGCACACTATTTGAATAGTGTTCAATAAACGTCAATTTATGACATGTGAAAAGTCTATTAAAAATAACTTGTAAATTGGAAATGTTATTTCAAGTTTATTTGGTGGTCCCTTAATTTTGTCCAGAAGTGTATTATCATGTTAGTAAGAAAACTAAAACGAATATAAAAAACTTTGCTTTTTGTAATTTTAACGGTTCAGAAATTGAACTCGTTATCCATATTTGATAGCACTTTGACCTCAGCTTATAATCACTTGCAATCACACTGTATCTGTATATACTAAGACTAGTAATTTTATAAATTTTTATATTCGAATATTCGTTTCAGTTTTTATTCGAACATTCGAATAATTCGAATATTATCCGAGTATTCGAATAATATTCAAATATTCGAGTATTCGAACAATATTTAAATATTTGAATTATTGGAACTATTCGAATATTTGAATGTTCGACTATTTGAATTTTCAACTTTTTAAATATATGTACATCTATTTGAAAATTTGAGTAACTACATGAGTAAAAATATAAAGCTGTTCAGTTAATTATTTCGTATTTCTTTTTCTAGGGTTTGGGTAATCATTAATTACTAATATAAATGTGCAACAAGGTACGGATTACAGGATAAGTATATTTTCATTTTCAAAAAAAGGATAGTATGTATCTATTGTACATACATACAATTACAGTAATTTAAGAAGCGGCCATATTAAATCACATACTCGAACAATTCGAATAATTCTCGAATATTTGAATAATATTCGAATATTCAAATACTCGAATAATATTCGAGTAAGTCCGAATATTCGAAAATTCGACTATTCGAATTATTCCAATACGATTCCCAGTCTTATATGTAAACATATTATGAATATGTGAACTTTTAATGCAATACTTTACTACTTAGAAAAAACAAAAATATATGTTTATTTAAATATTTACTGAAATAAATAAAGTTCAGATTTTTATTAAATACAAACAATGAACTTGATAGGTAATGGTTGATTGCAATTTTCGCAACATGTCATTAGCAATTGCTAAAGTGCCCTTGCGTTATCCTGTGTAATCGTAGACGTCGCCGACAGGAAAATGCACTGCGATATCTGTGGCAGGCATTTAACACAATTTCCAGCACAAAACGCGATCTTATCGGTAGAAGTTGGTTAAAACTCAAACAGTGGTATTACCGATAACATCCACAGGTAATTAGGTTCACCGGAAAATACGCCGATAGTTTCATCTAGTTACTTTGTTCTGGGGTGCAGTATAAACTGTGATTAAAGTTTTATACAAAAAGCAACTATTGACTGCTGTGTTATTTAACGGCAATTAAGGATTACTTACCAGTCGATATTAACGCTGTTAGAATAATAGTTTTTAAAATGAAATTTCTTGGAAGGAACATTCTCACAAGCTGCTTATTTCCCTAAATTCATAAAACTGAAGAAGCATTTCATATCCAATCACTCCCACAAACTTTGCAGATAATTATAAACTTTCGAGGTGCGCAAAACTTCGCAACTTTGTTTCTACCGCATAGATAAACAATACACTCAGTTTTGAATTATTGGTTCCGCAATGTATCCATCACTGTTTTCTTTATTCAAAACTTAACGCACTTTATCTAACAAAAAGTGATTTCAAACAAATGTTAAACAGTGCGCACTCACTTTTTAACGCTCGAAATAATTTATTCTAGACGTGTCGGGTTGGTAACAGCGGAACAAAGTTTATTCGCTGTGGAAAACAATGTCGTACATTTCATCCGGATGCGAAACTTCACAGTTTGCGATACCGGAACACCGGATTAGGATAGTATCGTGTCGCGTCACGACGGTCTACTGAATCCCGGGCCGACGCTGTGGATCCTGTCGACGCCCGGACCTGCGCCACTAATTCTCCTTTAGCGTAACCAAACTAAAATCACTTTTCTAAGAAAATTTATTTAATAAGTTATTTAATGTACAAAGTTAATGGCGTGAAGTTTCAATATTTTTGCGAGGAACTTCGGGAACATTTTCCGCCAGGTTTGATTTTAATTACGCGGAAAATAATTCAAAGAAAAAAAAAAGAAATGCCGTTCCAGTTGGTAGGAAATGTAATGTCTTCTTTTTAATTAATTTCACTAAGTTAGCAAGTGTTTTAACAAGAGACGAATTTCTTAGCTCAAAGTTAAGAAATGTTTATGTTATATTCTCAATTTTAACAAAGAGGTTTTTCTATAATAAAGAAAGAAAATATTTAACTTTAACATTAGGACCAGTGTCGTTGATCTTAAACTATCTAAAAATTATTAAAAAATCGAACACGTTGTACGGTTGAACATCGACTGAAGTGAATGCAATTTTTCTTAATCTCCAAATTAATGTTGTGCGACTAATCAAATACTGGGAAATATTCAAATAATAACAAAAAATACTTTTTTGTTTCAGGATTCGGCCGCCTCACAGTTTCTAGTCTTATAATAAGAGCTTTAATCCGCCAAGCGCTTAAGAGCATAAAAAGCCATTGAGCGAGCAGTCAAAAGGAAGAGAGGGCAAACGATTGCTCCCATTTTAATTAGCAGAAGTACATAAAAAGCTGCATCGACACTTCTTTTAACTAAAACCCGTTTAATTAAACTTGAAATTCTCAATATCAAAAAAAAAAACGAAGCGGATGTTGATGCACAGATTTACTTGAATTACATTTAAGAGGGAACGCAAAAGTAAGTGTTTTCGTGTCAGATTAAGCTAGTATTGATAGGGTAGGTGAATATGAGGGGAAATTCACACATTACCTACCATCCATGAAGAAGAAGAACAAAATTCATTCAAACATCATTCAAGTCCACAGAATCATAGATATGATTGAAAAGTCGCTAGAAGAAAAATAGTTTACTTCATCATCTTCCCCGACTGAATCTATTTCTGCCAAGATAATATTCGCAACGTTTGAAATTATATTTGTCAGAAAGATATTTCAGAATTAAGAAAGGAAATGTTTATTCTGAAACAAAAAAAATTGGGCCGAGGATGCTACAAGGTAGTGTACTAGGTCCAGTACTCTATCTGCTATATATAAGTGACATTCCAGAGCTTGACAATGCTACTTTTGCTGATGACACTACAATTATGGCTGTACTATAAACTATGCTGACGCTGCTGCAAAGCTCCAGACTTCAATCAAGCGAGTTATTAATTGGACCAAGAAATGGCGCATCAAGTTAAATGAAGCCAAATCAGTTCATGTCAGCTTCACCAACAAACAAGAACAACATTTACCAGTCAGAATAAACGATGGGATTCCCTATGCTAGCTCACCAAAATATCTGCTTATGATCCTAGATGCTAGACTCCACCGGAAACTTCATATCAAAAATAAACATGAAGACCTTGATATATTAAGTTTAAGAAAATGTGTTAGCTGCTAGGACGTAATTCTAAGTTATATACATACAATAAGGTGCATTCAACTACGGGGTTGTGGAAGTAAGAGAAACATCCAAGTTATTCAACGATTCCAGAATAAAGCACTAAGGAGTAACATTGACGCACCCTAGTACTGTCAAAACAGCGACATCCATAGGGACCTACAAATTGACACTGTTGACGAGACCATTGCCAAATTTGCCATGAATGCGGTTAAATAAAGGTACCAATATGTAATTAACCCTTTTGTTAATACATAATCGGAGACTGTTTATTTTGTAGTTCCACATTCAACCAGGTATAAGTTTATACCAGCACCTCCACCATTTCTATATTTTCATAAAGGTAATTTTTTTGCCAAATTTGTCAGTAGCCACGAACAAAATTTGCTCCATCATGTGAACGTCGAGGCTATCCAGCTCCTGAACAACATGCATTTTCTAAGAAGACTCAAAAGGAATTGACAATTGTGCGGTATTGGTGCTACATATTAATTATAGTATAGTAGTATTGATCAGGTTATAGTACATATAACTTTATGAAGACCTAATGAAGGGCGAAACTACTTTACTTTGAAATTTTCTTGCGACACAAGGTACAATTGTTCTGACGCCAACAGCCTAGAAACCCAGCGTACGGACATTTTTTCTAAGACCTAAATCTAAGTGCAATATTCTTGAATCCGAAAGTTCAGATATTCCAACTTCCATAGCAATTGATGACATTTTTCCGCGTCGGTCCTTCATCACTAAATCCTCAACTTTTTACCATTTCTATATTTCGAACTTCTAAGGACCTTGTACCTCTTTGATCGTCCTGAATGGATTTTCTATCCCAACAAAAATGTTTACCAAAATTTGACTGGAAGATATGATGGGTAACTATGGTTGTGCACTCCCGTCATTTTCTCATGGATATTTTGAAGAGTATTTTCTTCTTTAGTCAAAAATTGCATTACGCTTCGATGTTGTAATTTTAAATCAATCATTTTCCGTTTTTAAAAGTTTAGTAACTCCTATTTTTGTGATCAAATTCATTTAAAAAAATTAAAAAGAAAATCAACAACGTAATTCTTTTCTTTATGGCCAGGTAGATAATTATTGAATTACTGAATCTTCCTTCGGAGTACTGTGCTTTCAACTACTCCCGAGTCTTATGTTACCACTCAAATTAGGCAGCCAAACTCACTTACTTGAAAAATACTAATACTTGAAATAATTGTTGATAACTTGACTCGTAGGGTGTCCTGATGAAGGAAGTAAGCTTTACCTAAAATTTAAGACTTTCTCTAATTGAGTACACCCCCAAGCATTAATCTTTATACTTGATATAAAGTACCCCAATTACGTTAACGGAATTATCAGTATGTTTTCTAATATGTGACGAAGTCTCAAATACCTGCTAAGGAAAGTAAAGTTTGATGATCGTGAGTTGGGAATATTATTCTTTAGATTGCACAAAATTTGAATAGTTCCATAATTTTATTTATTTTTTTTACTTATTATTATTAACTGACTTATACTTCGATTTATAAACACTCGTTCTATAAACAAATAAATCTCAGTATATGCGGAATATTTTTAATCGAGTCGACCCATCTCATCAATGGATAAATCGTCAACTCCCAGTTTATCAACACCCAACTCGTCAATACACCAAAATATCAACGACCAACACATCAACTGACATTTCACCAACAAATAAAACCGAATTCATGAATTAATTATTTTGAATTTATTCAAATTTTTATCAAGGGTAAATTTAGTTTTATCCGAACAAATTTGATGAGAAAAATTTTGCAAAAGAATAAATATATTAGTTTACTAAACTAACTTTCGTAAAAAGTAAAAATCACAGGTAGTTTTTGAAAAAAAAACTAAAGAACACAAACCCTACAAATTATAAAAAATAAGTCTACATATAAGGTGCTTGCCAAATGTGGTTGTCATACTTTAGAATGATGCTATAGAGTAAAAATAGTGGATTGTGGGACAACTTCCATAACTCCTACTACAGAGCGCATCAATTAAACGACGAGAAATTTTGCAAAAAAGTTTCGATATATTGTTTATATAGATTTTTTTGTTTCTACAGTGAATATAACAAGATTCTAGAGTATAACCACAACATTTGGAAACATCTTATGCTTTATATAAACTCTAAAAAAATAAATTCTCTTAAAAATCTTCTCATCTACAAATTTCTATTCTGCATAGTGAACATAAAGACTACATGCCCGAAGGAAATCACCAACGTTTCTGTTTTCAAAATCTTGAATCACAGCCAGTAGCCTTTCATTTGCATGTCGATATTCTGGTCTGATGTAGAAATTGACAGTATGCCCAGCTTCTAAACGCGTGCAAATATAATCAACTCTCACATATTCCTTTAATAATCCCTCAACTAACTTGTAAGGGTTAGGATGGTGACTAGTAAAAATTGATGAGAAGGTGTGATGCCACGATTCTGCTGAATTGATAGTGCGAGGTAGTTCTTCTAAAGTTATATTGGATAATTCCAGATTTCAATAGGAAAATTTGCAGTTCTTCTAGGATGCTGCCGTCCTACCCATGTCACCATAAAATAATTTACGAAGTTATGTTATGCCTCTTTTTCCCCAAAATTTTCAGTTAATTCATCAGCCAGTGACTCAAATGTAGTTACAACTTCTTCAGGAGGTACAAAAGCAATTGCAGAAAACGATTTCATAACCATTCTAAAATATTCATCATTTTTATATCTCACAACGAAGCCTAATTCTTTTATTTTTCTCCAAACTGCTTGACTAAAATGAAAAAAGCATCCATGTATTGTAATATTTGGAATTAGCCGTTTAAAAGCATTATGCTCAGCTTGCTCAAAATCAATAATAAGGCAAGTTGGTCTTACAAGCAGGCGTAGTCATCAATTTTTGTCAATATCATTTCCAAAGCTCGTTCATACGTATTTTGTTGTTTATTTGGCAAAAGCGAGTATACAAGTGGAATAGTTTTACCATAAAAAACACCGTGGAATACCCACAATTGATACCACATTTGAATGTACCATCAATAATCCATGTCTTACCTTGCAGCAAACGTTTAATATCTGAGGCGCAACTAAATATAATAATCCTGCGCGGGTCCTCTTCACCAGAGTCCCCCAAAATAAAAGTTTTTGTGGCACGGAGATTATGTGAAATATATACTTCCGCTAATGAATGTGGAACTACTGGAGTTATTCCAACTGCTTTTCATTTCCGACTAACTATCTTTTGGAGACTTCTCAATTCTGGAAGGCTTACTTTAACAGAATCACTGATTTCTTCAATCGCAGCATTAACAACACCTCGAGGTGCAACATTACCTTGCACGGCAGCCTCTTTAATATTGTCTTTTATCACTTTAACATCTATTCGTCCTGGAGATGCAATGTGATTGTGCGGTCTACCAGATTTAACATTGTTATCTTGATCAGTGACTTTAGAACCTTTACGCTTCATCACAACGCCATGTTTAATCATGTTGTAAGAGTAACTTTTGAAATCCTCGTTGCCTCTTGATAAAAAATGCCATGTTAGTTTACTATAGCTTCTGTAAAGTTAAAATGATTACACTAATTTCAAATTTCAATAAAAATAATAATATTGATGAAATTTACCGTTAACAAGTAGGAACGCTGACGTTATGTCGTGTTGATCAGTTGGGTATTGGTGAAATGCGAGTTGATGATTTGTCTGTTGGTGAATTGGGGTCGACTCATATTTAATATCATATTAGAGGCACCAGTCTTGTCAATTGTAGTTGACTGCTCTATTGTTCACTAATGTGTTTACACTTTATTCAAGTTTCATAAGTATGTTATTGTATTATATACACCACTTTCGTAAGGCGTTGTCTACAAAGACATTTTTATCATAAAACTTATTATTGACACAAAAAAATCACAAGTTCAATTTTTAGTCGAGAAACAAAATCGAAGTCTCTTAATTTCCTTAAGATATCACCCGCATTCATCGAAGAATTTGTGATCCTTTACGCTTTTTGCTTTAGAAGTCCACAATAAATCGCTAACAACCTAATTTGATGATGAAAGAACACTCTTCAGCAAATTTGAGGACAATACAACATTATTCTCAAAACTTTTTTGCCTGAAATTATATTTACTTTTAGAATTGAGTTTTGATTTTTTATTTTTAATGTATTCATCGCATCGTATTGCTCTCGCTAATTAAACTTTTTGCTACATTTTTTGTTTGATGCAGCCTTTCAGTGTACATTTAATTAAATGTAAACCTAGTTTAAAATTCACATGTAAATGAATGTAATACCTGTTTTCTTTTCGTTGAACGTATCTTATTCGATATAGCAAATATCATTTTATGTTAATCCTACGACAATTTTTTTTATTGTTTTCCCAACAGACCAATTTTATTTTATTTTTGAGCAGTTTATGAAAATCATTTTTAACAATAAATAAATAACTCACTGGAACAGAATTAAAATATAGTGTTTATAACCACATCAACTAGTACTTATGAAATCCATTTAATAAACTACAAATGTCCTTTCTAGTAATAAATTAAACGAATTAATTATAAACGTGAACACAAAGTTAACCACATAAACATTTCATGACCTATGAAAGCTTAGCTTGGAGGTGAATGCGGTTAAATAAAGGTCCCAATATGTAATTAATTCTTTTGTGAATACGTAACCAGAAACTGTTTATTTTGTATTTCCGCATTCAAGTTTATACCGGCACCTCCACCATTTCTACTTTAACATCGTATATTTTAATATTGGTCATTTTGCCTCCTATTCATTGAAATAATTTTTTCTTGATGAAACAATATTTGTGTTTGCAAGTTAACGTCTACGTCGGGTGGTTATAGTTAAATATCAATGAAATGTGTATTTAGAACAGACACGGTTGAATTCGACGCTTTTTAATGCCCAGAAGCGTCTTAAATGTTACAACCAAATGGTGTATTCGATCTATGGCCTAAATTTATACTCACAGCGTATAGCACTTTACCCAGTGCGCTTTATAGATGGCTGAGCAAATCCGCAAGACAGTGTGATGAAAGGATATAAATATTTCGTGATACCCATATTTATGAGTGTATTTTGCGCTCAACTGCACAAGCAGGACTTTCAAGAATAATTCGGAATTAATCAAAGTCTGACTCGTGAAATTTACACAATGCAAATGAATGCATTTTAAATGTTAACCATGGAAACAATTCAATATTTTAAAACTTCTAACATTATATGATTTATGAATGTATTTGCTGTTAACAGTACACATAAAATTTTTAAGCAAGCCACAAAACGACATTTTTTTTAAATGGTAAGCCAGTGATTTGCAGAGGAAGTGTACCGTAATATGAAATCTCTTGAATCTTTTATATACCACCTACATTTTATAACAATTTTTCAAACGCAAACTCTATCCGACAAAATTAAATAAATTATCGTCAAATGCAATTTATTTCAACATCAAATACTTCAGGCTATTTGTTATTATTATTATTTCATGGTTTCATGCCCCAAAGACAACCGACATACAAAAGCAAGTCGGAAATGTATGACTCGCAAGTCAGGAAAACTAAATTGCGAAAGGAACTTTTGCAGCTTGAGGTCAGCGAGTGAAATAATTTTTAATCTATCTGACGTTGACCCAGATAATGTGAAATGATTCTGTCGAAACATAAAATAAAGCGCTTTGATCTACTCTCTTACCTATAATTAATTAAAACGAACGTCTCATTCCACTCAGCTGCATAAAATCCTGCTGATATAACGAAAGATTTTTTAAAATTGAAATTAAGCGCATCGCATCTTATCGGGTAATTAAATGTCACTACTGACGAGAAAGAACTAGAACTCATTTTATTTTATAACTGATTGTGAGTACAATTTAGTCTTAATAATATTAAGCCAAAAAGTCATTTAATTTTTGATGGGAACGTCAAATATGAAAATGAAAGTGCGGTTCGAGATAAAACCTGAAAACATCCTCATGCATATTTTACATATCGATTTTGTTAGTCAATTTGAACGGAACAAATCGGGAGACACATTATTAGCCGTTACAAGTTGTGCTACTGCTCCGAAACTCGCAGACAAGCTGAATTTTGCAAAGTACACTAAAATATTGAAGAAAGTTTGCAACACCTGGATCCAATCTTATTTCGCGGCAAATAAAACAGAAAAAAGCGAATTTGCGTTAAACACTTCGCGAGCCTTTCAGTAAAAGCTCTCCTAAATTCGGATTTGCGCCTTTCATGCAAATAATATTAAAGACACAGAGCACGCGCTCTGTGATATCTATTCACACAAAAAAAATTAAATTTTATGTATGCAAATTGTTTTAGTAGTTCTTTATGCGCGAACACAACTTTGAAATATAATTTAAGGAACGTTTCACGTCTTTTACAATAGAATGAAAAATAATTGTATGAATTTTAAAATACAAAGAACTCTAAGAGATGAAAAAGAAAAAGAATTAAAAAAGCAAAGCCTTTCTCAGTAGTAACATCCCTGTTAAAAAAGACAAGATTCAGCTGGTCCTACTGGAAACACCCCTGCTAATGGTAATGGTTAAAATGAGAAAAGAAGATATTTAATTGAAGAAGACCGACTAAGTTCTATAAAAGAAGAAATTGGTCTATCTAGGAAAAAAAATCAGTAACGAGAGGATTAAGACAATGAACCTAACACCCAGTCTCCCCACTGCCTCGGGGAAAAGTTCACATTGCTGCAAATCGTAGAAGATGTAAACGGCCAAAAATCTTAAATCCAGAAATTATTACATTAAACTCTGCATTGCCTTTAAAGTATCCACAAAGGATCTTCAAACTTGATTTTATTGTCATCAGCTCCCAGGCCGAGCAACAAAAGTAAACTCAAACACTCTCCTTAAGAAAAATAAGGGTCATTTAGATACCTCTGAAATAAATAAATTCATCGATAAGAAAATTCCTAACGCGTGGAAATGCAGAGTGCCCCCGTATCCCATAAGTAATTAGTCAAAATTAATTAACATTAGCGTAAAGGTAAGCAACTTAAGTCATTTCAGTGATCTAAAAGGCCTCAAGTTTTGAAAATATAAACAAAATGGTTCCGCAGAGAAAAAAATTAATCAATGTTCGCCTATGCCTCGTCTGCTTACCATTTATCAATTTTAAACTTGTGTTAAATTTATTTAGGGATGTCTTATTTAAAAATCCTGGTGTGGGCGTCAGTGAAGTAGGAGAAAAAAACATTTCACCTAGAGCCCTTTACCCCAAAAGGAGTCAACAGAACCCCAAAAGGGAAACTGTAAAAGGTCCTTTGCTGTTCCTAAAAGGTAGAAATCGTTTGTACCCCATTTTAGATAAATTTTCTAATTAATGACATAGTTAAGCACCTTCAGTTTTGCAATGTACTTCTGTTCGCAGATGATACACAACTCTACAAATCTTTCAAAACTTCCGATTGGGAAACTGCGGCGGAGCAGATTAAGTCTGACCTGGTATCTTTCAAGCATCTACTGAACATTTACTGAAATTGAATCCTAAGAAATCGGCTCTCCTACTGTTTGGTAATAAATCCGCGTTCCAAACCATTCAACCACTATTCAATATTACTATTAGCAACGTTCATATTCCTCATGTACAAACTCCAAAAAGTAATTTTAGATAACACGTTACGCTTCAGAAATCAAATTTCCAATTATATTCGACTTGCTTATATGAAACTCAAAAAGCTCTATCCACACAGACGAGAACTGTCCATTAATTAAAAAAAAACAGCTGTGTTAAGTCTTCGTTCTCTCTCACTTTTCTTACTGTGCTCAAATTTACCATTCTGCAATAGATCTTATTACTTCCAACATAATTCAATTTATTCAAAAATCATGCCTGAGATACATAAGAAAGTATGATCACATTAGTCACAAACTAAAAGACGCTAAATGGTTGAACATGTATAACGGAAGAAAGCTGTAAATTATATAATTCATTAAGTGAATCAATAAAATCTCTAAACTTGGTAAGATTGAAGAAGCTAATTCACAATAAACTATTTCTGGAGCAATGTTGATGTACGCAATAATAGAAAATATTGCTAATTCTTTATGAATAGGTATGTCTTATTATCGTATACCCTCTTAGTTAATCGTTTTATTATAAGATCATGATCTTCCTCATCGTAGAATTCTTATTTTATAGGCAACTCTCCTCTTAACAAAATTTTGTCGTTTAGTCCTCCATGGTTAGCTTGAAAAGCAGATATAAGTCTTCTTATTATCTGAAGCTCGCCCCGTGATTCAGCTATGCTTGCTTATATGCTCTTTTACTTTAGATTTCTTCATTATAGTTTAGTTTTATATTAGTCTTGTTCATTATAGTTTAGTTTAGCTTGCTTTTGTATCTAAAAGTATAGCTGAATAAATCATTATTATTATTATTATTATTATTAATATGCTCGATTATAATCGTTCTTTTATTTTGGGTATATTTCTGTATTTTAATTTGCTTTCAACAGCTTCTGAATTCAAGTGCACAAGCTCTCCGAAAATGAAAATTATAAATAAATAAATGAGTATTCTTTAGCAGATGTATAAGGATCCGATATCCCTTAAAAGTCCAGTAATGGCAATTTAAATTTAATAATTTCCTCAATTTTTCTACTGGTTCAAAATCCCCATTTATTTAAAGTATCAAAGGAGAACGAGGTGGAAACAACTGAACACCAAAATTACAAGAAAAGAAGTTAAGAAAAAAATAAAAACTCTCTCAAGTCAATTTAACGTAGGGTACGAGAAAGAAGAAGTCAGTGTTCAGCTAACCGCATCCTTAAAAAAGCTCTGCTTTGTTTCGTTGGGCAAGGAAAAAGTGATAGCTCAGATGGTTGAAAAAAATTTAAATGTTTCTACATCAGAAAAAGAGAATAAACCAAAAGTGTCCATAAGTATGGAGAATGAACTGTCTAGGAATGTTTTGGGTAAAACAGTCCCTAGTTCTCTAGCTGAAAATTAAATATTAAAGGGAAAATACAGGAATGAATAATAATAATTTGAGACCAAAAACGAAGACAAAAAGAAAATTAATGAATTAAAAAGGAAGAAGACCTTTCCTACTTATACGAAGTCAAGCAGAGACTAACAGAAATACAAAAGCAGGATTTTGTTGTTAAAAAATGGAATTTAGAACTGTACTACATGAAAAAATTATGATTAAAGTAAATTCTTGTCCGGTGAAATTTCGTAATAAATTATATAATGTACAGGGTGGGCCAAATTCGACACTTTTAATAGGAAACTCCTATTTTTAGACGAGTTAGACAAAAACTGACCTCGGTCCCTGGAGCTCGATTTTTAAGACAAAATTAATGGTGAAGACCGCGTTTCGATATCTTGTACCGTTTAGGAGCTACAGGGCGTTTTTCAAAATTCTACGATTTTTAAAAACCTTCATAACTTTTTTGTTTATGAAAATTTTTGATTTGTGTAAAGACTTTTTTAAGGCACTTTTTCATGCAGAATTCATTGCTCCAAGTTATTTTTTTCCAAAGTGCTCAATATTTGAAATATTGGCAAGAACTTTGATTTTTTATATGGAACACCCTATATATTTTTACATTTCTGAAAAGAGCATAAAATTCTATTTTTAAAAATATAAAACACTTGATATTTTATTCAAAAGATTCTTGAGCAGTAGAGTTTTCATGTTTTAATTAAAATTTTGATGGTTATTGCAGCATTCAAGTAGGCTGTGGATGATGGGTAGCTAAATATTTTTTACAGATTTATTGAGCCATGAAAAAATATTACTTTATTTTTAATAAATATAACGAAGTTATAATGAATAAATACTAATGTAATCGAAATTGCACAAAAATTACATGAAGTATCAAATTGTCGGCCATTTTGTACTAAACATAAATGATTTCGTTTTGTTATGGTTTGAGCTGACATCACCAATTCAAGGACTGGTAGTGATGCATTTTTCTTATTCAATAAGGTCAGAATCTTTGTTTCTTTAAAATTCGTAATGGAGAAGTTCTTGCTAAGATGTTTGCTCCAACTTGCGTCGGTCATTTTCAATTTCTCCCAAAACTATGATCTCCTCTAATTCTTTATTTCCGTTTTGAGATTCATAATTTTTAGTTTTTATCAGTTTAAATGATTAAAAATTTATTAAATTGTTTTTAAATCTCAAGAATATATCTCTGAAGGATCGTCATCTTTCAGGATACCACTCATGGTAAAAATTAATCGCTGCTTCTGAATTTTCACCAATTTCTATAAAACACTTTAACATTTAATATTAGTAAAGAAGACAGTGGTTTAGAAATAACAAATCAAGAAAGTAAATATAAATCAAAAAAGTTTATATCCTTAAATATAAATCAAAATAGATTGTATCCGTAGATACGTATTTCAGCAGCTATGCTGTCATCGTCAGTACAAACATACACTTACAAGTTAAAGGCACTTCATGAAGTCTTGAGTTGATATAAATATTATAACATGTCGTATTTCTTGTAGTTTTCGTAAAAGTTTAATTATCTCCTTAAGTCTATTTTATAGAGATAGTAAAATTCAAGAGAAAAGCAAGTACTGTAAGAGATTGTGTCAAATTTTGATAGCGACCTACCAGGAAGTTACAAAAACTTAAATCGCTTAGTTATCGTCATCCATAGCCTACTTTAATGTTGTAAAAATAATTAAATTTTTGATTAAAACTTTGAAACTCTATATTTCACAAACTGTTTGAATAAAATATCAAGTGTTTTATATTTTTATAAATAGAATTTTATGCTCTTTTCAGAAATGTAAAAATATATAGGGTGTTCCATATAAAAAATCAAATTTCTAGCTAATATCTCAAATATTGAGCACTTTTGAAAAAAATAACTTGGAGCAATGAATTCTGCATGAAAAAGTGCCTTAAAGAAGTCTTTACAGAAATCAAAAATTTTCATAAACAAAAAAGTTATGAAGGTTTTTAGAAATCGTAGAAAAACGCCCTGTAGCTCCTAAACGGTACACCATTAATTTTGTCTTAAAAATCGAGCTCCAGGGACCGAGGTCAGTTTTTGTCTAACTCTTCTAAAAATAGGAGTTTCCTATTAAAAGTGTCGAATTTGGCCCACCCTGTACATCAAAATGAAAAAATTGTATAAAAACAGAAACGCGGATGACTAAGCGCAGGCACATCATCTCCTTTCATCAAAAAGATTAAAAGAAAGAGCAAATATACAGGGCGTTCTTCAAGTTGATACAAAAAAATTAATGGCGTATGCGGTAAGAGATATTCTCACGAAGCATCAAAATTAAGAGGAAAAAAAATAAAAAAATTCATACCGACATCCGACAATTCCTTGTGAAATTTTTAGACTCCGCTAGACTCAACGGACGGTGACCTTCACTCACAATAAGTATTCGAAGTACCCCCCTGCGCGTGACGTAAACATAAGTCGGCTCGACGAAGCAGAGATTCTTATGCGTTATGCAATTAGTTCTGTTGTCGGATATTTTCCACTGTTGCGTTAATGCGTGCGTTGAGTTCGACTAAAGTATTTACTTCTTCGGCGTACACTAGATTTTTTAAATGTCCTCAGAGATAAAAATCTAATGGATTAAGGTCTAATATTTTCTAATATTTAAATTTACATCCTCTAGGAGTTCCGTCAAATTAGTTTGCAAGAAACGACCCACTTAAACAGCTGATGCTGACATCAGCAAATTTCTCCGAATACGTTTCATTTTTCGCCAAAAACATTTATTATTTCTAATATTTATTAATCAATTGTTATACAAAAACTGCTTCATTCTATCACATTTAATGTAAATTTTCACTGGTTTCATTTTTTGCATGAAGTTAAAAAACAGCCTGTATAAATGAACTGATTAGTCTAAATAACATTTTTAAAACTATTTAATTTGCAAAATCTATTAACGAAACTTGATGCACCTCTACTTCTTTTTATTATTGTTTCGAAGCAAGCAAATATATGACCCTATAAGATGAGTTTCGTATTTAAATGCAAGAAAGACCTTTCCACTTATGAAGACCATAAATAAATCCGGAAGCAGGGCATTAAAGCAATTGCAGAAAATTTATATGCAAATGCAATTAAGAGCGATTCTCAATGATGTCTTCCTAGCTGTTTACAAAGAAAAGTTATAAACTCTATCAAGGAACTTTTATATTTGCAGTTTTAATTTGCATCGAGAGCTGCGCCGCGACATTTATTTAAATACGAATCTAGCGATTACTTTTCTAAATTTGCTGTTTTTCGCTTTGAAGTCGAAAACTAAATTTCAAAGACTTTCGATTTTTTATCCGAACGACACCTCCTTTTAAAAACGCCATTAAAACGTCGTTTTTCTCTTTTCCCGCAGCGGCACTCCAACTTTGATAACATGCACTTTAAATTTGCCACGTCGAGTGTGACTTAAGACTTTTTTTTTCCTTCAGTTGACTACGTGTTGGATATGTTACTGTTGTTATTTGAATTTTTATGTTTTCCATTAAAATGAATGACTTACAATAGCTGCATTAATTTATTTTTGTATTTGTTATTAAGGAAAATTAACACAAGAAATGTGAATCTAAAAGTCCTTAGCTTGATCAAACCCTCAACATATTTGCACATGTATCCATTCTAAAGATAATGGTGAGCAGTGTTTAATCAGAGAATAGGATTAAATTTTCAAGTTAATTCGGGTTGCTACACACCTGCGTCAGTAGTACATTATCGTGTCACATTATTAATAATCGCATATGAAACATAGCAGATACAAATGGAATATTAAACGCGGCTAAATGGTTTTGTCGGTGTACGTTTAACCCCCAATTAGGATCAAACATATTTTTACGTCATGATAATTTACTATATCCGTATTATCAGCCGCATACTAATGCTCCAAATAGATTATTTAGCAGATCGAAAAGAAAGAAATATTTTAAATATTTACTACAAAAGTATGCCCGCATTTCATAATTAAGAAAAAATATTGTGTATATTAGGGAGAGTTCCTGTCGCCCTTGTTGAAAATAGAAAGTACAGTTGCAACTCGCTGACGAGAGCTAATAGCTTGAATTCCGCTCTGCTGGGTCTTTCAATCATAACTAACCTGTAGTATTTTTTAAAATTTAATTTAAAATGTTCATTATTAGTTATATTTTTTATTATAAAACTCTGCCTGATAATGTTATAATCATGAAGTATATTTATTCTGTTTCCATTATTGATTACTTATTGATGAAACTGAAACGTCTCTTGCCTAATTGAAACCGAATATTAAATCACACCCCATCACTTATTCCCAACAAATATGACTTTGTTCGTTATGTAACCTCCCTGCTCGTCTTAAATTACGCTCTCAAGATACGGCGGCGCAGTGCTAATTATCCTCATACTACAGCAGTTAAACCACGTGCTTACTCGCACATGATAAAATGTAATTGTGCTAATTTAAGCGAACACGGTATCGTCTTAAGTAAACTTCCCAGTTTCGTATTGCAAACAACGTTAAAATACTTATATTTACACTGTACATGTTCCACAGAGTAGAAATAATGCAGTTCCCCGGAACAGTTTTAAAAACAATTATTAAATTTTTTATGATTTAATTTTCAAATTTTGGAGTTCAACACTAAAGAAAAACCCTTTTAAGCACCAACAGAAACAAAAAATAACGTGTTATTTTTTCTTTCTGGATGATAATGGAGTTGCCTTTTCATTGAAACGTTTTAATATTGATTATGAATTATATGCTTTATAGATGCAGCGTGGTCACGCTCTTTGAAATGGCGTTAATTATGTAAACACTCGAGCAAAAATTCGGCGAAGTAGAAAATCAAAAGCGGATTCGACTTATGCATATGCAAAACCTGGAATGCAGCTGTTCTTTGATCTCGACCGTGAAAATTAAAGGGTGAATTGTCACAGTAAGTAATTTCTCGCGTCGTATGAAAATTTGTAAAAGCTCGAACCCATCACTGGACAGTTTCCACGAAATTTGACTTTATAATTTGAATATACAGGGTGCTGTATACTGTTACGCAAGAACAGTAAATAAGTTATTACACGTCACCAAATCTATTATCATCCCTCTTGATCAACTCTTTCTCGAAACATTGCACTTCTTTGAGCCAGGTTTCGTAAAAAAAATAACACAAAACTTAAATTTGCCCTAAGCAAATCGATTTATTCGAAGTTTTATATTCATCTCGGATTCGAATGAATTTCGAATTCTAAATGCCCCCCCACGAAAATATCAGAGCGTTTCGCATTTTTATTCCGATGATTTAATTAAAAGATTACTGCTGCGCTTCTAAACTTTTCCGGGGAACTTTTTAAGACGTTTCTTTTCTTGTACCTTGCGAGTTATACACTTTCGCTTGGACGAGTAATATGGCTCGCGTAATTTAATATTTCGCAATTTCGAAATTAATTTGCGATTCGTCAGAGCAAAAGTTCAATCAAGTTGGCGGAAATTGTATAAACCTACCAGGAAGCATCCCAAATGCAAAAGTTTCACGCAACACTCGGAAATACAAGATATTAAAACAACTTAATATAAAAATTAACAGAATACACTTATTTATTGTTATTATAAGCATAATCACTAAACCATACTTGCCTAGATATTATTTTTGGGAATCAAAGATTTTAAAACAAGTACATCCAAGATATCCTCTTATCTCTTTTCCTATTTCCGATTACATGTATTTCATTTAAAAGATAAATCAATAAAAATAAAGTACTTTTTATGATGACGTTTGCCTCCCGTATCAATGAAGACAGATTCTGATAAGCTTGATAAAATCCAAGTGTTGTAATTTTCGATTAACTACCAATAAATAATTTTTATCTCCTTTAAATGAACGAGTACGTCGTTCAGTCACAAACTATTGCGAAAGAGATTTGTGATCACTAAGATGTTCCCACAAGCCATCCTCCTCGGTAAGAAAGAACATTACCTCAGTACTCACAACCGATTTTGTAATATTTGATTTTAGTGTTGGTCGTCGTTGCCTCAACGAACTGTTACACTCTTAAACCAGGAATCGAAATTGCTTTCCCCGTGCAATTCGAAATAACCAACGACATTGCTGGTAGATTTCAAAGATATAATAAACACGACGAATTTGAAATCTTATCCTGCCCTGACGGCTTTACCTTCGACAATATTGAGCTTAAATGTAAATACTTGCGCAAGCCTCAAGCGAGAAACCTGAAGCTCGAAACAATCGCTTGTAATGTGAACGGCCCTAATGCCTTCCCGATGAACTGCAGGAACTTTGTGAACTGCTTCAATGGGATCGGATACGTTCAGACGTGCAATGCCCATTTGCTGTTCAATAGCCAAATAAGAAACTGCGATTGGCCTGAAAGGAGTAATTGCTGTGAATACAAAACGCGTAGTTGAATAAAGTGTAACACAAATTTCATAATTAGTTGTGGGTTGTTACGTGTTGTGAAATAATACTTAAGATTTGGTTGTTTTCTGTAATTTAATTTAAAAAATGTTGCTGCATTATTTTCTTTTACACTGAAACTTTAATTAAAAACTTCCTTAATGCAAGAATCAGGATTATATTAAAAAGTGTTGAAACCAAAACTGTACGTACAACATACATTTAATTCAAACTAATCTTTATCTATTTTATCAAAAAATACGTGAGTAAGTTATTCTCAGAACGGAAGTAAAAAGCGATTTATGTTCGACTGCATGATAAGCAAATTTATCTTTTAACTATATCTTATCACTAACACATGAAACGAGCGTATTGGAAGTGTGAAGCATGTAATAAAGTAAATGCTCTGACTGTAGATAATGAAGAATCGCGCCAAGTAAAATCTGCAATACTTCCGGTTGAACGTAAACGCAACAGACAAGAGACGCAATCAAATAGTGATTCTTGCCTGGATGATATACATCAGTTGATGAAAGTCTTAATTTCGCAAAATAATGAAATAAATAATAAATTAGCAATCTTGTATCAAGAAAATAAGGAATTGAAAGATGAAGTTAGAAGTCTAAAAGAGCAACTCATACAAATGAATCCGCACAAATTACATGAAGTGGAATTACACAGTAATACAAAGAAAAGCTATGCTGATGCTTTAGCAAAGAATGTGATAATAATCGAACCAAAAAACAAGATTCTCACAGATACTTCTACAAAAGATGTGCTAAAAAGTCAAGTAAATATAGTTGAAATGCAAGCTGGTGCTTCTATTGGCAAGACAACGAAGAACGGTGGAGTTGTAGTTAGCGTTGATAAGGAAAAAGCAGATGAAATAAAAAATATTATCAAAGAAAAATTGGGAAAAAATTTTAACATTTTAAACCCAAAAATGCACTACCCAAAGATAAAGATTGTTGGTGTATCAGTAGACGACAATGAAGAGGAGGATATGAAACTTATAGAGAAAATTACTACACAGAATAAATTGAAAGTGAACACGTCTGAAAGTGGAATGAAACTTATATATCGTACCCGACCTTTCCGAAAAAGAATAAATTTAATAATGCAAGTGAACGAAAAAATTTTTGATGAGATTATGAAGGCAGGTTGTTTAAATATTGGATGGAGTATCTGCAATGTTTACGAACATTTTAATGTAATTAGATGCCTACAATGTAGCCAATTCGGCCACTTTGCTAATCAATGCAAAAATAAGTTGAGATGTACAATCTGCTGTGGAGAACACAAAGAGAATGAGTGTAAAAGCGATACAGTTAAATGTCCTACGTGTTGTGATGCTAAAGAAAACATTGGAGTAGCTCTTGACGTAAATCATTCTGGCAAAGATGTAAGATGCCCAACTTACCTAAGACAAGTCGATATTCTAAGGCAAAAAACCAAATATCTCAATTGTAACGAAGCC
Organism: Serrognathus titanus; assembly: GCA_039766575.1. Classification (NCBI taxonomy): domain Eukaryota; kingdom Metazoa; phylum Arthropoda; class Insecta; order Coleoptera; family Lucanidae; genus Serrognathus; species Serrognathus titanus. Next base: position 67,975,504 of record CM077911.1, read on the forward strand.
CAACAAATATAGCAATTAAACAAACAAAAGTGGCAAGGAAAAATGAAACTCTTACATCTAAACATTCAAAGTATTACCAATAAATTACAATCACTAACAAACATGAGCCAAACTGAAAACATTGATATACTTTGTATAACTGAGCACTGGCTCAACTCAAATAATCATAATCTTTATAATATTATGGGTTACAATCTGGTCAGTAAATTTATTAGACAGATATATACTCACGGCGGAGTATGTATATATACAAGGAGCCATATTGAAGTACAACCAATAGAAAATATTAATCAAATGTCCATCGAAAAACAGTGTGAAATCGCCGCAACTTTTATTCCCACCTTCAACTTAGTTGTTGTCTGTACCTACAGACCCCCAGATGGAGACGTCGACATCTACTTATCAATTATTGAAGAAGTATTGTCATCTATTTTTAATGAATTTAATACGAAAATAAATATTATCATTGCCGGAGATTTTAATATAAGATTTGAACCTGAATGTAAAAATCTATCGACCAGAAAATTACTGGCAGTTTTCGGTAGTTTCGGCCTAAAACAAACTATACATGAATATACAAGATTTAGCTTTCAGACTCGCTCCTGCATAGATAATATTTTCACCAACATGACAAACTACAAAGCTTGCAACATCAGTCCTGCAATATCCGATCATGAAGCACAAATCATAGAACTACCGATAAGTAATGAGCGAAATCACATAAGTCGTTTCACTAAACGTTACACAACCAAAAACAAGCAGTTGTTTAAAAATGCTTTGTCGAATGAATGCTGGAATGAAGTCTTCATTAACAACGATCCTAATAAAATGTTAGATATTTTCTTAAATATTCTAATGTATCATTACAATATCTCTTTTCCTTTGACTAAAGTAAGTAACCACAAATTCACTGCCCTACAAACACCAGAATTAGTTCAGATAAAAGAAACGTTAACATTCATATATGAGGTCTATAAATCCACTGGAAATGAAGATTTCTTTCACATCTATCAAAATTATAAAAACTTCTACAACAACAAACTGGAAAATGAAGAAAAGAAAAGTAATTGGCGTCGTATACAGAAAGCAGAAAATCAACAAAAGAGCCTCTGGAACATAATAAACAGGGAGACTGGACGACAAAGTAAATCATACCATATTAAACAAAATAGTCCGACAAGTGAACAACTTAATACTTTTTTTACTACCATTGCTGATGAAATCGTTCAAAATTTACCTAAGACTGCTACGACAACAGAAACGATAATATCCAAAATAAAAAATGTAAACGAATCCGCTTATTTCTGGCCAGTTACTCCAAACGAAGTGGAACTAATATTTGGAAGAATGAAATCTAAATATACAGAAGATTATTATGGTATGAATACAAAGCACCTTAAAGAAGTAGCCCATCTGATATCTTCTCCTCTCTCTTGCATCATTAACGCTTGTTTCACTAACGGTATATTTCCTGACAAACTTAAAATAGCCAAAGTAATCCCGATTTATAAAAAAGGCGATCATAAGAGTGCTGACAACTACCGGCCAATATCTATTTTACCTTGTCTCTCCAAAATTATAGAAGAAACCATCTCAACAAGGATTTTGCATTTCGCAACAAAACACAACATTCTTCATAGGAATCAGTTTGGTTTTCGAAAGGGTTTAAATACAATAACAGCGATTCAAACCGTAATTGACTTTATTTTTACTACCCTAGAGGAGCATGCATATTGTGAATCTCTCTTTATCGATTTAACCAAGGCTTTCGATTGTATGCCGCATGATATATTCATTCTCAAAATGGAACGTTATGGTTTTAGAGGCATCGTTGCAAAGTTAATAAAATCATATTTAATCGATCGGCATCAGTATGTGGAACAAAAAGACAAAAGCACCATAAAACCTATTACACGTGGCATAGCTCAAGGTTCTGTTCTTGGCCCACTCTTCTTTATTTTGTTTATGAATGATCTTCCATCATACATGGATAATGAGACAATTCTCTATGCGGACGATACGACAGTTCTTAATAGACATAAAGAGTTAGAAACGATCAAAAAGATGACAACAACCTCACTGATAAAGTTGACGGAATGGTTCTCTGCAAACCAACTTAGTTTAAACAAGGATAAAACTAAAACAGTTCTATTTACTTCATCACGGCGAATAGAAAATGCCAATATTACATCAACTAAATACTTAGGAATCCACCTCGACTCACGGCTAACTTGGAGACAACACACTGAAAACTTAGAAAGAGCTTTGACATCTAGTATATTTGTCATACGAAGAATAGCCCAAATTGTTCACCCAGTTGCAGCTATAAATGCCTACTATGCATTGTTTTATTCCAGAATGTGCTATGGCATTCTACTATGGGGCAGATCTGCAAATAGTGCTGGAATATTTAAACTCCAAAAGAAAGCCATACGCGCGATCGAACAAGTTTCACAACAAACACATTGTATTCCATTATTTCGTAAATACAATATTCTAACTTTGCCGTGCGTATACATATATCAGCAACTCATTTTTACAAAACAAAACATTTCTGCTCTTCCAATAAATCGAAGTCGTCATTCTTACGATACCCGAGAGGCGGATAATTTAATTATCCCATTCAACCGTCTATCATCATCCGATGCCAAGTGGGATGGCCTAAGATTATATAATCAACTTCCGATGCATTGGAGAAATCTGACAATGGGAGCCTACAAGAGCACAATTAAAAACTACCTACTAAAAAAGACTTTTTATTCGGTAAATGAATTCTATGTTGAAGAAAACCAATAACTGCTCGCACCAACAAATTTATTCTTTGATTTTGTAATTTTGTACCTGTGTAAACTTTCACGTATTTACTGTCTGACTTGTACTATTTTAGTACCCAATAAACTATTACTATTACTATTACTATTATTATTACTATTACTAATTACTTAATTTTATTGTTTCTTCAAGTTAAAATTGTTTGCTTATGTATTTTATGAATTTAACAACCAAGTACTTAAACTTGAAAATTTTAAACAGTGAACGATTTTTTTAAAATATAAAATGACATTAAAGTAGAACGAACTTATGAGAAAGATGATAAAAACAGGCGGCAATTATTTCTTTTGAAAATACCGCCCTTTTTCACTCCCATATATTCAAAACTAACCACTTACGCAGCTTATTCTTAATGTTGAAATAGGGTAACGCCCACTTACGTCTCCTCAAAATAAGAACAGCCACTAGAGTAGCAACGAAGCAACGCCCTTTTTTTGACAGTCTCCAATTAATGTTACCCAATAAAAAATATTATAAACACCACCCATTTCCACTCCAGTATATTCAAGAATAACCAATCAGAAAGCATTTCTTAATAGGTCAAACAGGGTAACGCCTACATCAAATTACAAAACAATTGATTAAAGATAGGAAATGGCTAACGCCATTAAAGTAGTAGTTAAACAATTTGTTTTTACTTTTCCTCAAGAAGTGAATATTTAATACATATTGTGACGAACTAGGGTGACAAATGAGTCATACACTCGTCTAGCCGGCGGCGGCTCGCCATAGTGTCTGGACCCGTTCGAGATAATTCAATCGTCTAAATATTCTAGGGAAGAAGCTGCTGGAAAACCTTTCCGGTTTAAAGACACGCGCACGGGAAACTGGAGATCAGACTTCTTTAGTTCGACGTAGAGATTAATTACTGTTTGATCGCTCGACTTGAGAAAAAAAATTATTCATAGTCTGTTCTAAATAAAATCAGTATTAAGTTTTGTTAATAGTCTCGTCGATATTTTATTTAAAAATAAATCAAAACGAACTCTAAATTCACTACAATATATTATCAATTTCACAGTATTCAGTTAACAAAAGTTTTACTGTACTTTATCGTTTCTTTTTTAATTTTACGAGCGTCGACAATAAAATCCTGAAATAGTTGTATCTACAAACTATAGTTTTTCAATTAAAGATGAGACTATTTCTTCTTTGTAATTACAAACTCTTACATGTTGCTCGTCTCTGTAGACTCTCATAATACCCAATTAGTTACGTTAGCGCTTAGCCAGCTTATACTATTCAGCTACAGGCTTGACATTTGTTGTGCAAATAGTCAATAAACGTCTATGGACTTGGATCTTAAACACAAGAAATTTAAGAAGTAATTCAACTTTCTCTAGATCTTCAAACTGATTAATAAAGACTGCTTTTCAGCTTTCATAAAGCTTTGTGCGCTTCTTCAAGTATTGTTCCACTTTGTAGTTCAACTCGGTTGTTCATAGCAAAAGAAACGATATTTCGTTTATATTTTCTGATTTAATTTATCTTAAAATATCTGGGCTTTGGGTGTATGTTGAGTAAATTATCTTACAAACTTTTTATTTTAATATGAGAATGACGTCAATATTAATCGAAACAACTTTTGTTCAGCTTGTATTTCAGTTAAATGCATAAAATTGAACAGAGAAATTCAAGTTCTTTATGCAATTCAAACTTTCGCTTAATATATAATTGAACAATAATGGAATTGAGCGATCAGAGATATCTAAGTTCGCATGTTCAACTTATAATTCAACTAAACCAAATCGCTGAATAAAATAATCCATATTGTTTGAAGTGGCTTACGATTCAGCTTACGATTCAAATAGTTCAACAGAACAGAGGCTGCATTCAAATTGGTTAAGGTAAGCTTTGTCCAGTCTATAGTTCAGTTGAACGTAACTTGTTGAGCGTTGGAACCCAAATTAACTAAGGCAGCTTTTGTTCAACCTATAATTCAACTAGACGCAAATCATTGAACTTCTGAATCTATATTGTTTGAATTAATTAAGATTCAGCTTCCGATTTGGCTAAATGCTAATAGTTGAACAGGGATGGTATACAAATTATTTATCTATAGTTCAGTTAAACGTAACTGGTTGCACATGGAACCCAAATTAGCTGAGGCAACTTTTGTTCAATCTATACTCAGCTAAATGCAAATGGTTGAACAGTAAAATTCATATTCTTTGAAGTCACAATTTTTCTGCTTACAATTCGGTTAAATGCAAATAATTGAACAGGTGCCGCAGTAACCTTTATTCAGTCTATGGTTCAGTTAAACGTAACTTTTATTCAACCTATAATTCAACTAAATACAAGTCATTGAATAGAAAAATCCATATTTGAAGTAACAATTATTGTTCTGCTTACGATTCGGTTAAATGTAGAATTCAATTAAACGCAACTAGTTGAACATTGGACCCAAATTAGCCGAGAAAACTAGCTATTATTCAGCTAAAGGCAAATGGTTGAACAGGGAAATCCACAGTGGCTGATGTAACAATTGAAGGGTTTGGTGCAAAAACCGGTCAGCTCCATTTTTTTAAATTTTTCAGTAGCAACAAAAAACTGTTTTTCAAAGTAAGGATAAACTAAAAAATATTTCGTATTAGAAACCGTGGAGCTGTTCGTTTTCAATTCCAAACGATGCGGCGCGAAAAGTAGAATGAAATCCAACTAAAAAGTGATTTTCAAAGAAAAATGGAGCTGACCGGTTTTTGCACCAAACCCTTCAATTATTCAGCTTACGATTTGACTCAATTAAAATAGTTGAACAAAGGCGGCATTCAAATTGTTTGAAATAACCTTTTTTCAGTCTAGAGTTCAGTTTAACTAGTTGAACATTGAAAAAGCACGAAAGGCGCAAACAACTCTTTCCCGCCTAATGCCGAACGTGGGAGGACCCGCTCCCCCGAAAAAAAGAGTGATGGCAGAAATGGTGAATTCCATAACCTTGTATGCGGCACCTGTCTGGATCCAAATGCTGGAGTTCTAAAAGTACGAGGACATGATGGAAAGGATTAACAGAAACTCGGCAGTCAGAATAACCTCTGCATATCGGACGGCGCCAACCGCGGCTGTCTTGGTTATCGCCGAAACACCGCCAATGAAACTCTTTGTAGAGGAAAGGATAGGCATCTAAGAAAGAAGCCCGGCAAAAGCTAATTGGCAAGTGGCAGAGGAAATGGGACAGATATAATGGCTGGGCAAAAACATTCATCCCCAGGGTCGATGTGTGGATTAGCTCCAAATGGTGCGAAAGCAACTACTTTATCACGCAAGCCTTGACTGGGCACGGGGTGTTCGGTAAATACCTCCATGAAATAAAAAACAGCCGACTGCTGTATGCTGGTATTACGAAGAAACCGACATCCCCGAGCATACGCTCTTTGAGTATAACAGATGGGCGGGAGACAGAGAGGAAGCGAGGCTACCCACCAGAGGAAATGTAGCGGAAATAATAAGCTTTTATCTTTTTTGTTCGATTTCACTGATCCGTTTCTGGTGAGCCTTCTGTTGCTGTCACTCTTGTTGCTGCTGTTCTTGGCCCAGCTGTTGTAGTGGTGAGGCCTGTGAATAGGAGGGTTGAGGAGTATCCGAAAACGCACCCTCTGTTTGTTTTAAAACACTAATTTTGGCATCCATCAACAATTAGTTCATCCTCCTAGCTCCCCATCCACCAAGGAGTCCAACATGGGGACGCCGAACTTTGACGCCAGGGCTGCTAGTCGGAGACAGCTTCCAGAAACCAGTTGTGCACGGTATCTCCGCTGCGGCACAGCACACATGTAAGATGTGCTGTGCACAGCCCGCACGCTCCCTGCGCCCAAGGGACTATGGAAGACTATGGCCAGAACGCTTACGAATGATCATTAGGACGAAATGTAATGATAAACGGAGGCTGGTGAGAAATAGAAACTAAGGCTAAAGAAAAGGTGAGAGAGTATGAGGCAGGGAAATAAGGGAACGGATGAGGAGAGAAGAGGAAGTAGGCAGAAGAGAGAAGCGGAGGAAGAAGAGGAGGATGAAGAGGATGAAGAGGAGGAATAGGATGATGAGGACGAAAAGGATGAAGAGGACGAAAAGGAGGAGAGACATGAAGAGGCGAGAGGACTAGGAATGAGAGACCCACTGTGCAGGGGAAGAAATGCCGAGAGGCATGAAAGTGTGTTGAAAGAGGAAAGGAGTTTAGTTGGTAAGCGCCCTTGTAGAAATGCAGGGGTGAATCCAACACGCCTCCGGAATTGAAGTATTCGGAGGTGTCTTTCGAAGATTCTCTAAACTTCTATAAAAAAAAAAGTTGAACATTGGAACCTAAATCAGCTGAGGCAACTTTTATTCAACCTATAATTCAGGTAAATGCAAATAATTGAAGAGGAAAATCCAAAATTGTTGACTGAACAATTGTTCAGGTTATAGTTCAGCCAAATACAAGTACTTAACAGCGAAGTGCAAGTTGAATGAAGCAACTTTTATTCTCAGCTAACAGTTAACTTAATCGAACTTTGAAGCAGCCTAGTAGTTTTCAACTTATTCAACTTATAGTCTTTGTTGATTCCTACTCATCATAAGACACTACTAATCATGTATCTTACTGATAAATGGTCTTTTGTAATTAGCATTATTTAAAAAAATATATATATATTTGCAATTTCTCTGGGCCTATTTCGTTTAAAGAGATTTTACTGTATTTTATTTGTATTTCATTTTACTGTAAACTTAAGTAAAATTTAATAAAAAACGAAATTATATTCCCTTTTTTTATTATTTCGTGTAAATTCAAACTGAAAATACGTAAGGAGTAAAACGAGCTTTACGTAACCACAACTTTCTCTCGCCTTTTTGAAGTACAAGAAGTTGATGTAGAGAAACAGGAGCAAAGCTATCTTCTCAGGAATGTAGCTATAACTTTAGAGTACCCTAAACTTCGTAAGTGAAACATGTATAATATAATTAGAACGAAATTATAAAGCGGCTGGTATTTAGATACTCACTACAAATATGGTTATTGATTATCAGAAAGTCACAGTCAATTAGTGACAATTTATTATCACAGTTTATTCGTTTGATACACTTTTATTATCGACAGTTTTAAAATATTTTACCGCTTCTACACGACAAACTTCCGCAAGGTAGTATCTAAGGATGTGAAGATAATACTAAAAGGTGACGGCTTCGTTCTGAATCAACTATGTAAAGGATATCTCCATTGGACATGTAGCAGGTAAGTACGTAGGCACTTAGTTGAAACCACCAACTCCAGTGTGAAACAAACGATATCCAACAAACTACGTGTCTCTGCAATATGTTTACGTTAACTTGTTCGCGTGTAGACCGTAATTTATTAAAAGGATCCTCCGAGATGCGGTTAATTCATGGTAGCCGAAATTGAAACTACACATTTATAGAGACAAATGCTCCACGTTCACTGTCAAACACTCACCCCCATGTCGACGTGAACAAGTAGGTAAATGAAAAATACAAAACATCATGAGTTGTTAATGTCACGCTTAATTGACGCTAATAACCCATGTGCCGCTAATTATTCTGTGACATAAAATCCCGATCCTAAAGCGGGTAATGTGACATAATTCATGAAATGACCTAATACGTTTTGTGCGTTCTTTTTATGACCACCTTGTTTAACTGCGTATTATAGCAGGGAAGTCTAGACAAGCAGTAATTTCTTTATCGATTTTGTTTATTGTATATCAAAAATATCATAATGGAGAAGGATGTTGTACGAGGTCCTTCCATTTTCTTTCACGTAATCCTTATGAGTCTGGTCTGAGGTGTATCTAGCCCATTTTGGATTTCAAATTATGTGATTAATTCACCCTTAAGTTGTTACCACGCTTTTTAAATTCTCTGTATGTATACCTATATGAGCAAGATATGGGTTAACATGTCGAAAGATCATTTAAGAGAGGGAGAAAAATATTGGAGTCGGTGACATGGAATATAAATTTAACGTCATCCCTTGTTGCGTAACAGGAAAAATGTGTGGTCAAATAAGGACCGTATTAGAATTGAAAAGGCTGGAAGTAGTAAATTAAATTATTGAGGATTATGGCGGGTTCTTCATACTTTCGTCGCCTAAGGAGTTCAAAGATGTAAGAAATACAAATGGCATGGGACTTACTGCAACGAGATTAGAAAATATAAGTCCTTGCTAACTGTACTTTCCTTATAATAACACTGCTTTCATCACGCCGATTTGCCAAATAAATTACGTTGCTAATGAAGTCTACAATTTCATAAATAAAACGCAGGCTATTTGTCACATCACTTAATGGAGATTAATTACTCATCGGGGCATGGACATGAAAGTGAACCTTTTTTATTGTGTCTGATTTTTAATTATACAGCAGACATGTTGAAAGTTTTCACCAAGGATTTTGCGGGTGTTTTCAAATCTTTATGGCCTAATAAAATCGAGTAGAACCGAACTGACATTATTTAAACTTTAATAAAGTTTTTATCGAACTTTATTTACACTGCCCCAGTTTTACGGCTTACCCCAAACGAACTGGTATGGCTCTTTTCTGAGTGAATATTTATATGTTAATATACGTTTCGTACTTGCAGAAAACATGTAAGTCCTTTTCGATATTAAAAAGATAAATTAATAGGAATTTTAACAGTTATACACTTCTGGACAAAATTAAGGGACCACCAGTAAAATTCAAATTAAATTTAAAACAAGATAACGAAATTTAATGAAACGAATAAATATATAAATCTAAGTGTTTCTTACAGTTTAGTTGATATAAGGGCTATTAAATTTAACAAACTTTAAAATACTTTAAATTTTTAAAATACCATTGGTCTTCCCTTGAACTTATATCCTAATTTGTAACAAGTTAACAAAACTAAAATTATTAATAGCGTGTATATCCTCCTCTTGCAGCAATACACGCTGCTTATCTTCTTAGCATGATTGAGATTAAGTTTCGTATACTTTCTTGAGGTATCTGTCCCATTTTTGAACAAGCATGTTAGAAAGCTCATCAAGTGTTACTGGTGGTCTCAATGCGTTTTTAATTTTGTTGCCCAATTGATCCCAGAGATGTTCAATAGGATTGAGATCAGGGCTTTTGGCAGACCACTCCAAACTTTGAATATTGGCATCTCTCAAGGTAGCTGTGACAATGTTAGCTGTATGAGGTTTGGCATTGTCTTGCATAAGAATGAATCCATTGCCGAAATTTTCGGCAAATGGTTGAACATGGGGTACAATAATCTCGTCTCTATATCTTCTTACTGTTAGCGACCCATTTCGTATCAAAACTAATTCTGTACGACCATTAAATTGTATGCTACCCCAAACCATTACAGACCCTCCCAAATTTGTCAAATTCTCGAATGGTACATAGTGCAAATCGCTCGCCTGGTCTTCGTATGACAAGAGCACGGCGATCATTCCTACTTAGAAGGAATCTGGACTCGTACGAAAACAAAACGGAGTTCTACTGCCCCTCGTCCCAACTTTGATGATTTTGACAAAAGTTTAAGCGATTTCTTTTGTGCGTAGCTGTGAGAGTTGGACCGGTTGCTGGTTTTCTAGCAGACAAATTGACTTCTTTTAGTCTTCTTTTTATTATTTTGTCGAAGACACCAGATGTTACAAACCGCTTTCTTAAACTCTGAAGCTCGTTAAAGCGATCTTCTCTGCACGTTATTTTTCTTTTAGCACCTTGTCCGCGTCTTCTTTTGAAACTACCAGTGTTTCTGTACCACAGATTTGTTGGTATTTAGAATTCCAGCAACTTTTTTCTGTAAATATCCTTCACGAAGAAGAATTATCATTTGAGATACTTCTTCTGGTCTACAATGGTGTCTAGACATATTTAATTAACTTAATACAAACAAATTCACTAATTTTCAAAACAAAAAGCACGCTTTATTAATGAAATGACTTAAAAAGGTGTCAACAATTTCGTTGACTTTTCGTTTCCTAGCAGAGAATGCCTTGCTATTGTTAATTGTTTCATGGCACACTATTTGAATTGTGTTTAATAAACGTCAATTAATGACATGTGAAAAGTCTATTAAAAATAACTTGTAAATTGGAAAAGTTATTTCAAGTTTATTTGGTGGTCCCTTAATTTTGTCCAGAAGTATATTTGTCAGAGATTTTTGGAAAGTTATACTTGCATAGTCTACAGTTTAACGGACTTAAGATTAAATGTCATGTATAAATCCAACTGCACGTCGCAGTTCGGTGAGTGAGTAGTATTTGGTACAATAAATGTCATAAAACATTGTTTATTACTTGCACATGCTTGTTCTATTTATAAATCGATACATCCCTGCTTGCGTATTAGTTTTACTTATTCAGTAATTTAATTATTTTCTGAATACCTCGCGAGTAAACAAGTATTACATTCAACTTCTGTTTCTTTGTTCTTAAAGTATGCCGACCTAGCGTTCTAGCCCGCAAACAATTGAGTTTCTGGAGATTAGCAACTAAGTTATAACATACTTTAGCCACAATTATATTCCTGATGTACTTGGCTATCTCGCAGTTTCATCTAAATGCTTCTCCGAATTTCCGTCGATGTATAAATGTTAAACGGATTACGTTTTGCGATACTATGCGGTTCCGATATAAAAGATGTGAATTCAATGGAGATGATCCAAATACATGAATGCAATGCATGTGTAACTAAAACAAACAAACAAACAATCAAAGCAAATTTATGGATGCCATAAAATGTTGAATAATACCTAAAGGGTTTTTTTTTCTTTTCGTTGTAGTATGAATTATTTTTCCGGGTAGATCTGCAGACTTTAGTTGTTGTTAATACATTAATAAAGTTGCAAAAGTGCAAAACCTAATAAATTGGAAAAGCACTTTCATTTTTTTCTTATTTTTATGCAAAGAATTTTCCCCTTTTTTGAAACTAAATTTATTTGAGTGGAAGTTTCAACGTTAGAAATAATTTACTTATAAAGGTAAAGCAGTATAAAATCCCTATTTATTTAAAAGAGTTTCATTTTCCTTTTTTTTTCAACAAAGGCTTACCTGCATTTCCACTTTAATTATTCACTCCTATTCGCATGAAATGTATTCTTTTGATTTAGTAATTCGAAAACCACATTTCTTAATAAAGTACCCGAATTCTGGTCAAGTACTGCTTTATGTTACAAGACCATCCACCCACCCACCCACCCACTTTAGCTTTAAGCACAAACTTGGCAAATAGTTTCTTAAGTAGGTTGGGATAATACTAACCCACGTATCATGTTTTGCAAGCAAAATATTTGCTTGAATTAACTGAGTTTGTGTAAAGATATATATTAATTAATTAATTAACTTAAGATTTAAAAATTTTTAAGTTTACAGCAAAATGTTTTCGTCGATTTAAATTTTAAGAAATGAAATCGACTTCGTGCTTGCAATCTTTCGCCTTAGAGTTAATAAATCTGTGTTGCAGAGGAATTTAATTTTTCGCCTGCGTCGAAATTGTGTTTATAATTACATTTGCGTTTGATCGCGATGTATCCTTTTATGTATAATGCGATTTTGAAATAATTGCGTTTGCTGCTTAATAATCAAATGGAATTTAATAATACGCCCGAGTTAATTGCTCGCAGAACGTCAATGTTAATTTTACAACGGCTTATTAAATTTACGTTAAGATTTAAGTAATCTTGACTTGCAGTCAACATTGGCAGTTTCAGATTAATAAATGAAAATGATGTGTTCAAAAAAACAAAAGTACACAGTGTTATATTTCTACTTGAAATTTGAGCTTTATCCTTTATTTACAAGTATGAATTAATTAATTGCTAAATATTCAAAAATAAAACTTTCGGAAGTCAATACCTAAGAACCTTTCCTTGCAAGTAATCTATCTTGTAGTTGCACGTAGTAAATGCATATTATTTTGCTGAGACCTGGTTTATTCACTTTCAATTAACTTTAACAGTTTATTACCTTAGTAACAATTATTTATACAATTGTTACTGCAGCTATAAATCGGAAGGTAAGCTTAATTCAAGGTGAATAAACCGGGCCTTAATTGAATATAATTATGATAGGAATTGAATATACTTATAATATTGTATATTAACATTGCAATAAAAAGTACAAACTGTAATAGCTAGTCCTAATTAACCATTTGCTGGTTTTGTACTGCATCGTTACAAGCGATACTGCTGCTGCTAGTGTATTATGCTTTTATATCTAGCAAATTTTCAATTTACCATTATCTCGCAGCATGTGCATGTAGGCATTCCATAACAAAAAAGATAAAATTTTATGGCAGATAACCAATGAAATAATATGGCTGCATCATCTATGGTTGATCAAGAAAATTATTTTTTCTACAACCGTGCTTAAAGTAGATACTTTAAAAGTTAATTTTAGTTTGTAAAATGTCACATTTTAAAAACCAGTGCATTGAAAGTACTTTTCACATTAATAAGATCCATTTTCCATTTTACTTTACACCCTAGTGCGTGAAAAATGCATGGAAAGAGCTTATTACGCACTAGGGCATAAAGTAAAATGGAAAATGAGTTTCATTAATGTTTTCAAAGCAATTTATAACCTAAATGTAGGTTAAAGAAAAATAAAAAGCCAGAGAGTATGTAATTACTAAGATGAACAAAGCAGAAAACATATTTTTAGCTTACAATTATTGACGTTTCGCAGAACTATTCATTCTATGAAACTGAGCAACGATAATAAATAATTAGCCCACTAATTAAAAAAAATCTGTTTCCTTTTTCATATAATAAACAAAATTTGAAATATCTTCGGTTGTAGAAAAAATATTGTAGCTTCTATTTGTACTCGATTAAACAGACTTACTTTACACACGAGTTCCATAAATAACTATTATGATACAATAATCACTTCTGCAGCACCCGACCAGTACTAATCGTTTCTTTATTTTAAAATTAGTAAGACTAATATAATTGCGCGTTTATAATTAGTAGGAATCGGAAACTTATAGTTTGTTCGATTAATTTAGAACAAGGCGGGAAAATGCGTGTGTACAATCAGAATTGAAAATAATGTCTGGATTCTGGATTTGGTGAGTGGGTGAATAAGAATTCAAGTGCAATTAGGCCACAATTGGGCCCATTGTACTACCCCCAGGTTCAGCAGTATTCTTCGAGCCATCCAACACTTTCGATGAAGCCAAGACAGAGGGGCACTGCGAATTACAACCATGTCAGGCCAGAACTCCCCTAACATGGGACCTCTGAACGAGGCGAATGCGGGGCAATGTTCCAGCGTATCCTTTAGCCCAAATGAGTTGCAGGGTGTTGTATTTCGCCACTTGTTCTAGTGTGCTGTGGCATTGGAGTGTTAATCCTGAGGATATTTTGTTGCTATTTAGAGCCAAGAGTGCCACCCTACTATCGCTAGCTATCCTAACAATTTTATTCTGGACCCCTTATCCAGAATTGCTCTTGCACCTTCTATAATAGCAACTAGCTCTGCTTGGAAAACAGTTGTCAGTTGGCCAAGTACTATGCTCATATGAAGATCCAGGTCGTAGGAGAAAATTCCTGCGCCTGTTCCTTTCAAAGTCTTAGATCCATCAGTGAAGATGGATATATCGGGATTGGGTGCTCCTTCAGCATTCAAGAGAATGTTGAAGTACTTCTTGAATATATATACAGATGCAAGGGAGTCGACCACCGCCCCAAAAAGAGGAGTTTCTTGTAGAGCCTCCTCCAGGCTGAGGTGGTGTCTACCTCCGAGACCTTTATTATTCCACACCTTTTTTGCCCGCAGCCTAAGGGCCGATCCCACTGCCATCTCCTCCACATATATGTTCAGTGAAGGGAGGTAATGTCTTTCCAAAAAAAAAAGTTAAACTGAGGCCTAATCACAAAACCACGCATATACATTTTGTCGGGGAGCAATACTTTTAGTTCTGGCTGTACGTTAATAAATTTTGTCGGGGAGCAATATTTTTAGTTCTGGCTGTACATTAATCCCTCGCTACAGCGTTACAGCAAGGCCCTTGTTTGCAATTAATCAAACAAAATAATAAAGTTCTAATCCCTAATAATTAGTAATTATATTGTTTACACTATATTATTACTAAATTCAGATTTTAAGATAAGCTCTTAAATTAAAATTAATTATAATACAAATAATCACATTCCCGAACGGAACAAAGCAATAAACAAACGGGCAATAATAACGTTAAATATTTAACAAAACATAATTTTACAGTTCTATTTGTAATCGTAACTTATAAATAGTCTTTGCGTAAATTAAATTTGAGAGAATTAGTTGAATCTAGAACTCTAATTATGTGTCTTCTAATCGGGTAGCGAATAACCTAGAGTCAACTAGAAGGTTCACGAAGTTTTTTGGTAATATGACTATTCCGTATAATCGTTTATTCCTGTTATTTGAGTGGATTATATCATGTGTTTAGAAAGTAATTACCTAAGGCTTGGCACAAGGAGTCAGTGTGCGAGTGAGATAAGTAACAACTTAGGCCGGTATGCGGGGCTTCATTTCAATTAATTAAATTAATACGCGCTTCTGGGCTACACACCCGCAAACGATCCTCTGAGTTTCCTTCCTTTATATTGTTCTCTTTCTCACATTGCGCGCACTCGAATCCCTTGACCTTAGCGCATGGCCCGGATTCGTGCGAATACCTATCTTATTTTCTACTCTGGTTTTGATGTTGATAAAAAAAAAACTACAAGACTTTTGCAATATCTCCCAGCCAACGACACTACTCAATTGTAAATTACATAATCAGCTTACTTAAACTGTTTCCTGAATTGAAAACTGCAACATTATGTTTTACAATACATATATTACCGAAAGTAACGTAAACTGCATGAAAATCATACATATGCTGGTTGCACATGCTGTTAATTCGCGTTTCAAAAAGTGGCCCTAGTAAAGTGACATTTATTGCAATTTATTTCACACCAAAATGGTAATTACTCGGATTCAAATTTCGTGTCTTCTGTGATGTCACTACTATTGCTGCAACCGAATATACTCCACTTTTTTTTTCTATAATACCTGTCAAATGTTTCGGATGTTGGTACCTTAACCAAAATGTTCAAATTTCAAAAATTTCTGTCGTACATTTCTGTCATACAGTAATAACAGCAGAGATTCAACAGGAACCCTAGAATTTTGATACTGACACGTATTAAAAAGAGCACCTATCTTCTTTCGATGAAACAACAAAGTAGAGAAATAAGTGAAAAATCGCAACATGCAGTTTCCACAAGCCCATTACTTGGTTCCATTAAAATGCATTGTCAAAAAAAAGCAGCGAAGCTTACGCTGGGCGTTATTTTCTTATCAATGAATATGAATAAACGAACAAAACATTTCGATTTGTTTATTCTTGTCAGATGTGCAAACAAGGGCAAAGTTAGACATAGTTTTTAGAGGCTACAGCCTAAGGCCCCCTTCGCTGTCAAAAAATAAAAATATATATTTTTTTAATTTAACTTGAAGGCTTCCGCGGCCGTCGTCCATTGTTGAATTCTTGGCTTCCGGTTGGAACCGCGTGTCTCGGATTTCTCTACTGCCGACGTTTCGTTCTTCGTTGCAGAAGAACTTCCTCAGGGCTGCTGCTGGTGGTGATGCTGCTGCTGTTGGTCTTGTTGCTGCTTCGCGTTAGTCGTTGAGACTATATATATTTTTTTGTACTGTGGTTTGCAGCACTATTGTACTTGAATAAAATACTAAGGGCCGGTTTATTCACTTTCAATTAACTTTATCTTCTAATTTATTGTCATAGTAACAATAGTACAAATAATTTTTGCTATGGGAATAAACTGAAAGTTACTTGAAGGTGAATAAACAAGGCCTAAATATCAACGTTTTAAATGTTAGTAAATTTTAAATAGTTTATAATATATTTCTTTTGTTTTTTTTTTCTTTCTATTTCTGAATTCGTTGTTTCGGTTTCTTGTTTGCCACTGAAAGTAATACGATTATATTTCAAGTCTCTATTTTTCATTACCAACTTTTAAAAATCAATAAAATTTATTATTAAAAGTGTGCCTGCTTGCTCAAAACTGTGAAATAAAAAAACATCTGCTTATTTAATTTTTTTCTTTTTTAATTTAATTTAAAAAACATGCTAACAGTAGTCTTAGCCAATGCATAACACAAAGCTACGTATACGTATTATGCCATTTAAGTGATTTATGATATATTCGATAGGAGAGCAAGAATTTACAGTTTAAGAAAATTGCACTGAAATCCCTATGGTGCATAATCAAAGTGGACACACGGTATAATAGTTACTGTATTGTATCGCAAAATTGGGGCGTACTTTACGGATTGCATATCGCGCCTTCCCCTTGCCCCACCGCGGATTCAGTTTTCCTCGCCCTAAGTTCTCTCTCTATTCTCTATGGTTTAATGTGAATTTGAAATTTCAAATGATGCTTATGAAGTGACGGCTGACAGTGGCAAGCCGTCAACAACCGGAAGTTACTCCAGTTGTACGATTTAAAAATAAAATTCAGTAGTGCAAACTCAAACAGTGATTCTTGACCACTTTTTTCAATTAAAGAGTATTTGCCACCTAAATTTAAGTCTATTCTGCAAGTTAAGCAGGGTGTTCAGCTAAAGTCAAAAGAAAAACAGGAAATTAAATTCTTCCAATTATAAAGTGCTACAGCCGCGAATATGGAGATGAACGAATTCGTCATTCTTGGTTTGTTGTGGATTATGGTTTATTGGTTACTCGTTTGTCAGACACTGTGTGCGACCTTCCTAGCATAGCTTTAAAGTGAAAAACACATAACAAGCTAAGACTGACAAAAACTTTGCAATGAAAAGATATAAAGTATGTTTAAAAAGAAGGGAAATTAAGTTTCAAAAAGGAAGAATTCGACATTTTATTGGGGAATTTATTTGGTAGACACGTAGCAACACTGATTGGCGTCACTGCATTAGGTTTTTCTCGTTTTATAATTTGACAACAAATCACAAACTGATTTGACAGCTTTCGAAAGGAGTTTCGAATTATATTTTGTCCAAACTGAATTTAATAACTGAGTTAAACAAATATGGCAACAAAAAGAAAACCCGAAACACAAGTACCGGCCGAAGAAAGCGATCAACTACTCATACGACCACTGTAAATCAAAAATTCTAGGTTATGTACATGATTTTAAAGCTAATGTTCTAGGGGTGCCGGGCAAGAAGTGGGAAGATCATGCATAATGATCGAGTTTAAAGGGAAAAAAATTATGGTAAGAATACAACTTTGCTATTTCCATCAATACAAATACGTTTACTTTTCTTTTTAAGTTAGACTGTGGTATTCACCCAGGCCTATCAGGAATGGACGCTTTACCATTTGTTGACTTAATCGAAGCTGATGAAATAGATTTATTGCTAATCTCACAGTACGTAAGTTTACTATTAAGTAATCTGTGCTAAAATGAATTCTTTTAGTTTTCATTTGGACCATTGTGGAGCTCTTCCTTGGTTTCTGCAAAAGACTAGTTTTAAGGGTAGATGTTTTATGACTCACGCCACGAAAGCTATATATCGGTGGTTGCTTTCTGACTACATAAAAGTAAGGTATGGATCATTTAATGTGAATACTTAGTTACTTGCTAAACTGAAAAACTTAATATTTATTTCAGTAACATTGCCACAGAGCAAATGTTGTACACGGAGTCTGACTTGGAAGCCAGCATGGATAAAATAGAAACCATAAACTTCCATGAAGAAAAAGATATTTTGGGTATTAAATTTTGGGCTTACAATGCGGGACATGTGTTAGGTGCTGCAATGTTTATGATTGAAATTGCAGGTGTAAAGGTATCGATTTATTTTTGTTAAAATATAATTAGTTCTTTGTTAATTAGGAAAATAAGGTCTTATAAAAATTAACTTATTAATTTCTTGCAGATTTTATATACAGGAGATTTTTCAAGACAAGAAGACAGACATTTAATGGCTGCTGAAATACCAACAGTTCACCCTGACGTACTGATAACGGTACTTCTTTCCATAATTCAATAAAACCAATTATTATAACAGTTAATTTTAGGAATCAACCTATGGTACACACATTCATGAAAAGCGTGAGGATCGAGAAAGTCGTTTTACAAATTTAGTTCATGATATTGTGAACAGAGGTGGAAGATGTCTTATACCTGTTTTCGCACTTGGAAGAGCACAGGAATTATTGCTCATACTAGGTAGTTATATAATATTATAAATAATTTTCATTCTATGGTAAAGAATCTTGTGTATTCACTTAAAAAAATTGTATATTTCAGATGAATATTGGAGCCAACATCCCGAACTTCATGACATTCCAATATACTACGCTTCATCATTAGCGAAAAAGTGTATGGCTGTTTATCAAACGTACATTAATGCAATGAATGACAAGATTCGAAGGCAGATTGCAATAAACAATCCGTTTGTTTTTAAACACATTTCAAATCTGAAGGTAAGATTTTCTGTAAAATGTTTTGTTTTTAACCCTGCGTCATATTTTTGATGTAAAGTGCACTTAAAACTAATCCTTATTAAATAGATTATATATTTGCTTAGAAATACTTGATTTTTCTTTGCATTAATAAATTTTATTAAATAAAATAAATCCATTCAATCTTTTATTGAATTACATTCAGATATATGGACATAAAATTCTTATTTTATTTCATATTGCTGCCCAATTTTAAAAACATCAATTTCTGGCTTTACTTTATCATACAGATGTGGAAAAGCACCTTCTGCAAAATATTTCTTCCTCACAGCCTCATACAAAGTTAAATCGAACATTTGCTCAAATTCTTCCGGTGTCATAAAGATATCAGCATACAAAAAGGAGAATCCCCCAATGTCTCTTGTGAATGTTTCCATGTCACGCATTGCTTTCACCGGATTGTACTTCTTTTTGTTTTTGACGTGCCCAGGAACGCCATATATTCCCAAATCATTGTACATGGCATAATCAGTATTGGGAACCAAATATAACCTGCTGGGTTGTTTCAATTGACCGGAATGAGCGCCTCTATCATACACACGGCATGGATATACTAATAGAGGGTAAACATCGAATAGTTTCTCGGAAACAGCAATCTGACTTTCAAGTTCGTTAAGGGGCAAAACAATATCTTGGAAAACCTGTCTGGCAAACGTGAATGCTCGTACTCCAGGTGTGGTTGAGAATTTTAAAAATGCAGGTTTAGGAGGTAATAACCAGCCAAAAAGTAATCGAAACAATGGATTATTGCCGAAAGGTATCATGGATTCCACCACCCAAAATATAGCTCTGTTATGTCTTAACAAGTACTCTCTTAAAGGTATCAACTCAGTGTATTGACCTATTTTTAAGAATGATTCCGTATGTTTGTAAAACCAAGGCTTGTACCATTTAGTTATGTTGTTCACTGGTAGTGTTGAGTCATAATCAGAAAATTCACCAGTCATTATCACAGCTTGATCCTTGTTAAAAATCGTGGCTTCTAAATAATCAGGGACTTTATCATCTTTGTCTATTGCCCCAGATAATTTCCTGATCATGTTGCAATAATTCTCTTGGCCATCCACTGGCAAATACGTTAATTTTACGTAGGGTTTAATCCTGACGAGCTTCAGTGTTAAAGCGACCAGAAACCCGAGGCTCCCATGTGACCAGGGCAGTGTTTTATATAAATCTGTGTTTACTTCGTTTGTGGCAGTGACAAAGCTTCCGTCTCCTAGGACAACTTCATAAGCCAGGACATTCTCGTGGTAAAGACCCACTTTATGTGAATAGGTCGTCATTCCTGTCCCCATGGCCAAACCACCTAGCGTTGCGTCAGCAATTTCAAGTGTAACAGCCAAAGTATAACCTTTCGGTATAAGATATCTAGTGATGTCTTCGACTGTAACCATTGGCTCGACTCGAATGGTCAAGTTTTTTTCATCGAGTTCTAGTATATTAAATAAATCCACCGAGACTTGATGGCAGAGATTTTTTCGAAAAAACTTCGTCGACAGACTCAACCAATTCGGTCTTGCCGTGCACAGTAATTTGCGTTTTTCCTTCGGCGTTTTATGCCAGGCCTGTATTTGTTGTTGAATTTTCCTGACCTGTTGGTCATGGTTCTTGGGGTTGTTAAATAAGGCCTTGTATAATTTATTGCGTAATTGTAGAAGTAAATTGAATATGAAACTTGCCGGAAGGCAGAAAAATAATATTACCAAGCCACGATTGTTTTCTAAAAATTGTGAGAGTAGAGTTTTCCATGTTGCTCCTGACATCTGTGAAAAGAAAGTGTTTTTATCACAGGCATTATTTTATTTTTGTTAGGTGTTAATGACACAGTAACAAAATAATTATCTTAATGATATCATCATATCTGATTGATTTCTTGCTAAATATGGGTGTGCACTTGAAGTACTTACAGATGTTCTGATTGTCTGGGTGAGATAATTAAAGCTTGACTCTGTATCAGTACATAATTTAGTTTGAATACTCTATACTATTATAATAAAATTATTAAGTAATTAAAAGTACAATCAGGTTACCATTTGAAATAAAATTCGGTTCAAGATTCAAAGAAAACTTTAATAAATTAGAAAAAAAATTCAGAAGAACTAAACACACTGCATGTAATAAAAGTTGCTTTTTATTCATAATTTTCATTAAAGTTGGTGTCCAGTAACTAACTACATACAAATAAACAGGAATTTCAACTTCTAGAGAATTTGGAATTCAGTATGCCAATAAATTTGAATACATTAATTAAAAAAATTAATAAGATTTTCGTTCTTATATTCTGCATTAAAGTATCAGATATTGTAATTTCTAAACAAACTTACGTTTATTCGAAAATTAAAGTCGAATTCGCCTTTGCGCAGATCAATCACGGCACATCCGGCCTCTAAACATAATTCGGGCGATGTGTTGTGAATTGAGTTTTGATAATAATTGCTAGGCGTGACCTTCAAGGCAAAACTTATTTTTAATTCACGTTTAATCTCTGTTCGTTTTAAACAATGATTAAGTATCACAAATGTTATTAATATTTATATACGCTTACAAATAACTAAAATGCATTTTCAATTGCATATTTATTTTGATGTCTAGAAATTGTACATGGCGCCATCGAATTTATTTACCAGTAATACCATAAATATTTTAGATTTACAAGTTTTGTATTGTATATGAGCATTTATTTAAATTTAATAAAACTTGGATTCCTCTTTCTGGTTATTGTCATTTTTCTACTTAAATAACAAATTGTACTTCTTATAAAACTAACTAGTTTTTTCTGTTTTTATGTTATAGTATTTTAATTTATTTATTTAGCTTTCAAACCCTTCTTTCCATCAAGAATAACAAAACCCAGATAATTGCAATTTCTTTTGAATATAAAAACATTAGTAAGCTACATTATTTTCAGTTTCTAATCTAAAATTTGGATCATTTTAGAACACCTAATAAATTATTACAAGTTTTAAAACATTGACTTGAAAATGTTAATAAATAACATTCTATTTAGGGCATAGACCACTTTGAAGACATTGGACCATGTGTAATAATGGCCTCTCCTGGTATGATGCAAAGTGGTTTGTCCAGAGAATTATTTGAATCATGGTGTACTGATGCTAAGAACGGTGTAATCATAGCAGGTATATTAAAATTATTAAATATTCATTCATTTTCCTGTTACTTAATTAAATCTCTCCTCATCATCAATTGGTAAGCTTCAATGTTTCAAAGATGGAAGTCTTTTTTAAAAACTCAAAATAATCGATTTATTTAAAATATTTCTACAGGTTATTGTGTGGAAGGTACCTTGGCAAAAACAATTTTGTCTGAACCTGAGGAGATAACAACCATGGTTGGACAGAAATTACCCTTGAAAATGTCCGTCGACTACATTTCATTCTCTGCACACACAGATTATCAACAAACAAGCGAATTCATTCGCATACTGAAACCTCCTCATGTCGTAAGTTACACAACTCAATCCCTAATTGCACTAAACATCGCACTTGTAGGTTTTGGTACATGGTGAACAAAATGAAATGAGCCGCTTGAAAGCTGCTTTACAGCGCGAATATGAAGACGATCCCAATACCACAATGCACTTGCATAACCCTAGAAACACCCATGCGGTTGAACTGTATTTTAGAGGGGAGAAGACGGCTAAAGTTATGGGATCCTTAGCTGTCGATCGTCCAAAACCAGGCAATACCCTATCGGGAATTCTTGTAAAGAGGAATTTTAATTACCATATTTTAGCACCAAATGATTTGTCAAGTAAGCTAAAAACTTGTCTGCGTTATCCTCTATTTAAAGTGCATTTATTTTAGAATATACTGACATGAGTATGACACAAGTAATTCAACGACAAAGTATTCACTATACCGGGTCATTAAGTGTCTTAAGGCATTTGATTACTCAAGTGGCAGGCTTAATAGAAACTATCGAAGGAGACAAGAAAATGAGAGCTTTTAATGCTATAGATATATCGATTGAAAACAAAATTATTAATTTAGAAGTGAGTATTAAATCTTGACTTTATAATTACTTTAATTATTTTTGTCTTAGTGGATTGCTAACCCAGTCAATGACATGTATGCAGACGCAGTGGTTGCTGCAATCCTTCAGGCAGACATGCTGGATACTCCTGTAAAAACTTCCACAATAAATGCCAAAATTGACAGGATGCACTTCAAAGTATGATACTATATTTGAAATTATTAAAATTAGTAGTTCTATTTATGTTTTAGGAATGTCTCATTGAAATGCTGCAAGACATGTTTGGTGAAGATTCAGTACCGAAAATGTTTAAAGGCGAAAAACTGTATGTCTCTGTAAATGATTGCAGGGCAGATATTGACCTTTTAAATCTGGTAAGTACCATTACTTTTTCATTTTCTTTTCTATTGTTCTCTGTACAATTACAGGAAGTTAGCTGTCCAACAGATGAAACTTTTCAGCAAATAGTTCAAACAGCAGTATCAAAGCTTTACCAATCGTTAGCTCCCCCTCAAGTTGAAGCTACATCATAATATTCGAAAGTATTTGTAAATTATGACAACCCATAAATAGGTGTTGTTAAATTTCTTAACCTTTTAACATTTTCTTTTATTTCTTGATTAAAATATTAAAAAGCTAAAATCCTTTTTTTTCCATAAAATATAGAACTAACTAATAAAACAAAATAACTATCAATTCAGATTACAATATATTCTCTTGTATAAAAATAGTTTCAGCAGGATATTTATGCAATCAGTTCTTACATAAACTTTAAAATCAATTAAAATTTAATTGTATAAAGTGTAGGAATTAAAAATGCTATAAAATTAATTTGCCTTGCAATAAACATCAAAGACATAAAGGTATAAAGTAAGCACTTGATAAGAAAATTTCCTGAATTAGAAAAAAAAAACTTCGAATTGAACTTATAAAGCTTCAATCAAAAGCGCAATGCCTTGTCCACCTCCAATGCAGGCTGACCCAATACCATACTTGACTTTTCTTCTTCTAAGTTCATGCACAAGATGTGTCGTAATTCTAGCCCCTGAAGCAGCTAATGGATGACCAAGAGCTATTGCACCTCCGTCCACATTTAACTTATCAATATCCAATTTAAGCTCCTTCACACAAGCTAAGGTTTGAGCTGCAAATGCTTCGTTGATCTAAAAAATGAATAATTAAAGTTAAATGTAATATGTCTATAAGGTTGCATCATACTTCAATTAAATCAATTTCCTTGAGAGTTTTCCCAGTTACTCTCAAAAGGTTCTGTATAGCTGGAACTGGGCCTACACCCATAATTGATGGATCTACACCAACTGTAGAATATCCTATGACTTTAGCTAATGGTGTCAAATTGTTAATCTTCACAGCTTCTTCGCTAGCCAAAACGAGAGCTCCAGCTCCATCACATATTCCCTACAAAGAAAATAATAAACTTAAGTGGTTGATTGACAAAATAGTAATGAAAATACTTACAGATGCAGAACCTGCAGTTACAAGGCCGTTTTCTTTGAATAAAGTAGGCAGCTTCTTTAGAATATCCATTGTAGTTTCCGGTCTTGGATGTTCATCAACATCAATATCGACAATTTTACCCTTAACCTTCAACTGCACTGGTACAATCTCCTCTTTGAATCGTCCTCCATCCTGTGCTGTTAAATTTCACTGTGCAATTACTTTTAAAAATTGAGCCTTCGATACTATACCTGCTTTCCAATTGTGTTGTGATCGCAAGGAAAACTGGTCGGTTTCATCGCGGGTTATTTTGCACTGAGCGCCCAATTTTTCTGCAGTCAAGGCCATTGGAAGCTTGCAGTATGTATCTGTAAGTCCTAGCCATAATGAATCTTCCAGGATGGGTGACACCCCCAAAGGACTGCCGAAACGAATATTTCGTACCATGTAAGGAGACTGAGACATGTTGTCAGTTCCTCCAGCCAAGGATATTTTTGCAACACCAGTTACTATATCCTTAAAAATATATATTCTTTTAATTTATGCAATCACAGAAATTACAAATTTAGTAATGCAGATTTTATTGTACTTTAAAATTACACCTTTGTGTAGTACTTTGTAATTGTGAAGAAAAATCTTATTGGAACAATAACTTTAAATCTCAAATTTTCAAAAATCTTAACTTAAAGCCACCTGCAAAAAGATTATGCCAGAATATTGTAAACAATATTTATCAGAAACTAATAAAACGACTCACATTTTCAAACAGTTTAAAATAAGCCTTATCAAGATTATTATAAATAATGAAACAAACAAAAATTTTATCAGTTGTAAAAGAAAATAACAATTTTTATGGCCCTAGTATGTAATGCTGTTATATATAGCTTTTTTTATATCTGTATGTATTAACAAATCAGAATCTAGAAAAATGCTAAGTCACTACTAATATTTAGTAGTAGTAATAGTAGAAGTGAATTAGAACAATACAAAAAAGTCATCTCTCAAAAACATAACTGGTTAAAAAAAAAGATCTTTACTGAAATCCTAGAACGTCTGACATGAGAATAATCTGTGGCATCATAAAGCCTTTAGTACAACACTTATTACGTGAAAATGGTTAATTAACACCTATAATAATCCATTAGATCAAAAGTTAAAAGAAAACAATCAGTTTCCAATTTTTTTTAGTTTTCAATTGCACAACCTGCTATTATTGAATTTTAACAGAATTGAATAAAATCAATATTATACCGTGAATTCAAAAAATAATTCCATTGGCCAATGAAAACACAAGTAGAGTCTAGTGTTACCAAAGCGCAAAAATCAGAAATCCATCAAGAATCCCTTTTCAACATAGAAAATCCCTCAATTTGATACCACAGATTCAGTAGTAAGTTTAAAAAAAAGACGGAAAAGATTCATTAAAAATACAAAGAATGATGACAAATCAAAGAAAGCGCATGTAATAGCGTTTCCAATTCAATTGCACTCAGTGTATTTGCAACCTCTTTTAATCTCGGGTAATAACATGAGACAAAGACTCTGAATGTGCACTAGTGCGTTCAATCGAAACTGCTATAAGAGACTGCATGTAAGAATGAGAAAAAGGAACGCACCGAGCGTCAACTCGAATTTGGCCAAAAATGCGAGTCATTTTTTGTTGTCAACCAGAAATGACAAGTTGAATGATAATTGAAACTTTGCTCAATAAATAGTGCGTAGTGGCTTTTCAATAGGAGCAAATCAGCAACCGCCAGATGGCGTTATTTATTTTCACCAATTAAACACTACTTTCAATTCAAATTGTTGCACAGTTTTATGGCAATTCTAATATTCTCCCTATTTCAATAGTTTGCTGATTTTCTAAGGCACCAAATCAACATACTTCATATTGAGGAAAATCACGAAGTGACGGAAGCTTTGTAAAGGGTTCTATAATAAGGAAAACATTGGAATGACATTTGGTTAACTTCTGAAAAACATTAAATTCAAGTTTGTGTGTGACGCTTCCACGCAAATAAATATTCTTATGAACTGTGTGATAAATGCGCTTATGCCTATGCAGACTTCATGCAACTTAATAATAATATTGAATGAAAGCAAGACTTTAATGACAGCTCTTTGTTCTCCTATTTTCCTTATTAAAAGCGCCATCTCTTGATTGCTAATTTTCGTCAATAGTGTTGATCACGGTCGCCTCGATTAATAAAGCACCAGTTTTATCCGGCCGGTCGCGTTCTCAGTTCAGAACCTTTTTTCCGTTCCAAAGAGGGAGTCATCTGTCAAAGATGTAGAACTTCAAACGCAAATTTTAAGGTGTTAACTAGTCCTTTATTTTTGTATTATTATAATTTAAATTTAATCTACCAACCCAGAATCAATAATTATAAGTAAATATGAAAATAAAAATTCCACGAATTGTCAAACTGATGGTATGCTAGTATCACTGCACTCTTGAAACATTTCCTGTTTTATTTAACAGTTTTTAATTTATTCATGATAATTTAATGCATTTTAGACAGGCATTGTTAATTTTGAAAGCAAACAAATATTTTCTAACATTAATAATTATACGCCATACTATAATCTAATCTGGCTTTTATCCACTGGCATATGTATGTATTAGTAACTGAATGCCAAATATATTAAAGCACTAAAATAAAGCCGTGGGCTTAAGAAGTATTTCAATAAGCATCCGTTTTGCACAATTTTATTGCTTCTCGGTCGATTACTTTTGGCAATGCTTATACTATCCCCGCCAATAAAATTTGAGACATGCATTTGTGAGTTATTTTACTTATATACTTTAAAGGTAGCTTTAAAAAATTTATTTTTCTCTATAAGTTTTGTTCTGTGGTAACGTAAACAAAACAGAAATAAGTAAACTCGACATATTAAGTCTGTTCTATTTGATAGAATTCCTATTCTGAACCGTTTAAATCCTGCACACTATGAAATATAAATGCAATTTAGTGCACTGCTCATGCTCAGTACGATTTTGAACGATTCAGAATTTGAAACCCTGATGAATAAACAGACCTATTTATTTACAACATATTACATGTCCCAGATTTTTTTGTCAAGCATGGTACAAGTACACAAGGAAACGGACAATACATAAAAGAATAACTTTGAGCTATCAGCTTTTTTTACAAAACAAAATTTGAAAATTTCTTTCTTAAAAAAAATCCCTTAAAAAGGGATTTATCCCCTAAGTTAGCAACATTGGTCTACAAGCTTCAAAGATGATAACAGGGTCGTCAAGTTGCTAGCGTCATGCTTAGCCGACTTTATAAATCGTGTCGCTGGGTAAGTTAGAATCCCACCAAGGCCATGGATGTTTGTGCTATCTAATGACTTTAGACCCAGCTATAATATGCAATGTAACAGTCTGAAGTGGCTAAGGCTGAAGAACTAAGATGCAACATTGCTGCACAAAGCAAAAGAAAAAGAAAGAAGAGAGATAATAATCACAATCCTAGATGAGTTTTCAAAATACACTTATGATGACAACAGTTGTTTTTCATGGCCAACCCTTTTGAACACAAGAAATATATGCAATTCATTATTTAGCTGCAACATATCACTATAACTTCTCTCTAATTAGTATTTTGTGTTTGTGATGACAGTATAATTCCTCCATGTAAATGATATTTTGAGAAAAAGTACATTTGAAACTGTGTACTATTCAAGTTTTGTCTTCAAATTTTGAAGTATGAATTTTAAGTACATAAGTATCATCCAGTTAAACCTAAGCATAGAGACAACTAAAATATTTTAAAACATACCTGGCAACTGTTGACGATAGCTTGAAAACCTGAACCACACAATCTATTAACAGTTAATGCTGGTTTATCAACTGGAATCCCTGATTTTAATAAAACATGCCTTGCAATAAAGCCGCCATCTGATGCAGATGCCTTAAAAATGTTTTATTTTAATGTGAAACCAGCATATATTTTTTACACTTACAGATAGAACGTTTCCAACTACCACTGTGTCTACGAGTTCTGGTTTGACATTTGCAGCAGTTAGAGCCGCCTTTGCGGCCACTGTCTGCAAGTCACATGCAGTTGTTTTAACAAACTTGCCACCGTAAGTTCCAAAAGGTGTACGTTTGGCACTAACAATAAAAACCCCTAAAAAATGGTCATAAAAACAAATGAATGAAATTAATTAAATTATAAGAACGCCTCGAAATATGTATAAAATTAAAACTAAAGTGCTTTCTTTTAAACTTTTACCTTTGATAGCTGAAGACATGGTGCAGAAAAGGCTGACCTGTTACTCTTTCCTGCTCAAAATAACTAAACTTTGCAACTTTTGCAGCAGAAATTATAAATGAAAATAAGAAAACAGGTTCAATATCAAAAGTCCACAGTTCAAGTACCCCCACAATATATCATTTGTATTGTAAATAATAGTGATGTTGCAAATTAAAAATTACGTACATATTACCATCTCACTTTTACACACTATTCAGAAAATAGTTATTTCACTCTAACGAGGAATTTCTCACGCATTTCATAACTAAAATAGTTACCTTTAGCTTGTTTTGTATATTTTATTCAAAATTATTTTTATATACCTGCACCATTAGAAAATTGTTCGAAAAACTGCCGCAAATATATGGAAATTAATGCAACAATTTATTTTGTATTATCTTAATTTTTCGCGTAATATCAAATATTACCACCGCCATCTTTCGAGCTATAGCTGAAATTCATTAATTTGAGTTGGCAAGACTACTTCACCGTGACTTCATCTTATGTTGGCAACATAAATTTATATGCGCTAGCGCTTCGTAAGGTATTTATAATTGAAAAGTGAATAAATTATTTAAAAGGACTAAAAATGGTAAGTAATTAAATAAAATCAACCTCCCTATTACACAAATCTATTAAAAAAATTAATGAGCTGTTAGAGCTTCGTTAATCTTCAGTAGCAAATGATTCAGTTAAAAATTGTGATTTTGAGGTTATGATTGTTGATTTGCTGCAATGTCATGTTGCCCCAACAAATTATTTTTAAGTGTATTTTTATTCTTAGGCTCGCAGATATGATACAAGAACAACGATTTTCTCTCCTGAAGGTAAATATAACAATAAAAGTTCTAGGGGTTATTAAACCCAATGCACATTTTGCAGGTAGATTATACCAAGTGGAATATGCAATGGAAGCCATAAGTCATGCTGGTACCTGTCTAGGTATACTGGCAAATGATGGTATATTGCTAGCAGCAGAACGTCGTAACACCAATAAATTGCTAGATGAAGTATTTTCTTCAGAAAAAATTTATAAGTTGAACGAGTAAATTTAAATAACATCTAACAAGTTTAACAGAAGTTTAATTATGTTTGTTTTAGCGATATGGTGTGTAGTGTTGCTGGAATTACATCCGATGCAAATGTATTAACAAATGAATTGCGACTTATTGGGCAAAGATATTTATTGCAGTATGGGGAGTCAATTCCTTGTGAACAATTAGTGTCATGGTTGTGTGATGTTAAGCAAGCTTACACTCAATATGGAGGTAAAGATTTTCTGTGAATTTAATTTTGATCATAAAACAGATATCATTGTCACAGGTAAGAGACCTTTCGGCGTGTCTATTTTGTACATGGGTTGGGATAAGCATTATGGTTATCAATTGTACCAATCAGATCCTAGTGGTAATTACAGCGGGTGGAAGGCAACCTGCATAGGAAATAACAGCTCTGTGAGTACTCTTCTGAAATTATCTGGTGAAATTATTTTAAAAAATCTTTAATCTTAGGCTGCAGTATCAAGCTTAAAACAGGAATATAAGGAGGGAGGAATGACTCTGAAAGATGCAAAAGCTTTAGCCATAAAAGTATTGAGCAAGACTCTCGACATGACAAAACTTACTTCGGAGAAAGTCGAGATGGCAACTTTAACTCGTGTTGATAACAAAACTCTCATCAATATTTTAACAAGTAAAGAAGTTGAGGAACTGATTTCTGAACACGAGAAAGTCGAGGCCGCTGCGGAGGCAGCCAAAAAAGAACAAAAGCAAAAATCATAACTGTTTTTGTATTTAATTGGTCCAATTGTGTTTTATGTTTAATAATAAATAAATATTTCGATTTATACATACTTGTATTATTAAGTTATGATCACTCCATACTAATTATTTATAAAAAAAATTGTTATTACTACCAAATTAACCAATATAATTAAAAGTTTTATAGTTTAGTGTACGAGTCGGTAGATAGCGCGATTTCACACATTTTTAAATTTCGCGCCAAACAACTAGAAAAGCACATTTTCTCTTCGGAAAGCAAAGAGTAATTTTATACTACTTTAAAAACTATGCATTTAAATTACTCGTATATTTTATAATATTTTAAAGTAATTTAATATTACGTAATGTCGTTCAGTATTTATGTTGACTGAGTTTGCGCATTGAATTCTGGGAGCTACGAAGTTCCCTGCCAAAGGGTCCACTCCATCTTTTTTTGAGCTCAGTATTCGGTGAATATGTCTCTGTTATCAGCTAGGTTGGCCGCTTCCGTGGCGAAGCGGTTACCCAATAGTGTCTCACAAGTAAGTATTAAACATGAACATAATCGTATTTAATAATCCACGCGTAAATTTACACAAAACTTCAAGTAATCGATCGAGTTTCAGTCGCCGAGTGGAATGACATAATCATCAGTGTTTTAATTACAATTTAATATTGTGTGAGTTTTTGTAATAATGCTGAAAAGATCTTTTAATAATTGATTTTATATTTTGCATTTTTCATGTAATATCCACGAAATGCATACAAAATATTTTGAGAATGTTATGTAACATCATCTTTCATAGTATTTGTCAAATTTCGTGTGAGGACGTTTTAGAGCATAAATTTGTTTAACCTAGGTTGCTGGAGTTGTCTTCCCAGCTGCGTCAGTAGCTGCACGTAAACTTCATGTTTCATCCACCCATCATGGAGCAGAAATCAGCTCAATTTTGGAAGAGCGTATTTTGGGCTCTGTCCCTAAAGCAGATCTTGAAGAAACTGGACGAGTACTGAGCATTGGTGATGGTATTGCTCGTGTCTACGGTCTTAAAAACATCC
This sequence comes from Serrognathus titanus, assembly GCA_039766575.1. Classification (NCBI taxonomy): domain Eukaryota; kingdom Metazoa; phylum Arthropoda; class Insecta; order Coleoptera; family Lucanidae; genus Serrognathus; species Serrognathus titanus. Next base: position 68,007,334 of record CM077911.1, read on the forward strand.
AAGCCGATGAGATGGTTGAATTTTCTTCTGGTTTGAAGGTATTGATTACAATCATCATCTCAGTTTTGTGTTACTAAATTTTGATCCCTAGGGAATGGCGTTGAATTTGGAACCTGATAATGTAGGTGTTGTAGTATTTGGTAATGACAAACTTATCAAAGAAGGTGACATTGTCAAACGTACAGGAGCCATCGTAGATGTGCCCGTTGGTGAACAATTATTAGGTCGTGTAGTTGATGCTTTAGGTAAATATGTAAATTTATATTAGAAGTATATCATTTTCATTATTTTCTTATCTGCAGGTAATCCCATTGATGGCAAAGGCCCAATTAATACCAAAAATCGCTTCCGTGTCGGCATTAAGGCACCAGGTATCATTCCTCGCATTTCCGTAAGGGAACCCATGCAAACGGGTATTAAGGCCGTAGATTCACTTGTACCAATTGGCCGTGGTCAGCGTGAGCTCATTATTGGTGATCGTCAAACGGGGTATTCATTACAAATAATTTTATATTATTGTTAATTTATTCAGAAATCAGTCACGGAATTGGAATGGAATTAATTTTTTTCATCTTTATTTGTAAATATTCTTCTTACAACAAAATTTAGATAATATTCATATACATGGTGTCTGAGACATGAATAAAGCATCAGGTATTTTGTTTTCTACTCCATAAGGGTCCAAAAATTGCAAAAATGTTTCTGTTAGAAGTGTTCACTTTGAATGGTTCATGCAAGAAAAGTAGGTACTCTATCAAAGGAAATGTTATTTATAGGAGATATGTGATGAAAAATGTTTATCTGAAGATTTATATGCATTTCTGGGATACTATGTAAATGTTAAATTATCACTTTTTTGTAAAACATTTTTTTTGGAAAAAATGAACAAATTCTTTGCACATGGCTTACTCATATTGTATTTTTCTTTTAGCAAAACTGCCCTCGCCATCGATACCATCATCAATCAAAAACGATTCAACAGTGGAACAGATGAAAAGAAAAAACTGTACTGCATATACGTCGCCATTGGTCAAAAGAGATCCACAGTGGCTCAAATTTTGAAACGTTTAACCGACAGCGGTGCAATAGGCTATACCATCATAGTGTCAGCTACAGCTTCAGACGCTGCACCCCTGCAATACTTAGCCCCATATTCTGGATGCGCAATGGGAGAATTTTTCAGAGACAACGGTAAACATGCCCTGATCATTTACGATGATTTATCCAAACAAGCTGTTGCCTACCGTCAAGTAAGCTAAAATGAATCCACTGCTTTGTTTAAATAATACTGACTATCTTTACTAGATGTCACTGTTACTGCGTCGTCCACCAGGACGTGAAGCCTACCCTGGTGACGTATTTTACCTTCACTCACGTTTGTTGGAGCGTGCTGCAAAAATGTCTGACGCTCATGGTGGTGGTTCATTGACAGCCTTGCCAGTCATTGAAACTCAAGCTGGTGATGTCTCAGCTTACATTCCTACCAACGTAATTTCCATCACTGATGGTCAAATTTTCTTGGAAACTGAATTATTCTACAAGGGCATCCGACCGGCCATCAACGTCGGTCTATCAGTATCACGTGTAGGTTCTGCTGCACAAACAAAAGCCATGAAACAGGTAGCGGGTTCCATGAAATTGGAATTGGCTCAGTATCGTGAAGTAGCTGCTTTTGCCCAATTCGGTTCTGATCTTGATGCAGCAACCCAACAACTTTTGAACCGTGGAGTCCGCTTAACTGAACTCCTAAAACAGGGACAGTATGTTCCCATGGCTATTGAAGAACAAGTAGCTGTTATTTATTGTGGAGTCCGAGGATATCTTGACAAAGTTGATCCATCAAAAATTACAACTTTTGAAAAGGAATTCTCACAACATATTAAGTAAGGAAAAAATGATGTCCTTGTCATTTCTAATTTAAATTTGTAATACTTTTTTTAGGAGTACCCAGGCTGAATTACTCTCAACAATTGCGAAGGAAGGCAAAATAACAGACCAAACTGATGCCCAGCTGAAGAGTGTTGTACAGAGTTTCGTGGCTACTTTCAATGCATAAATTAGAAGGACATAAGTAAAATAATTTATTCCTTATATTCAACCATTAAAATTATATTAATTAATATCTTTCGGTTGAATATAAGTTTAAAGTAATTTACACAATAGCTATAATTAGCAAGTCTAAAATTCAAACTGTTTTTTTTTAAACAACTATAAAATTAATATTACTTTTGTTGTACAATATTAAAACCATTTTAAATATTTGTTGAAATTTTATTTGTTTCCTGCGAAACTTGTCACAATAAATCTTTACATGTGGGTATGTTTTATTTTTCTTTTAATCACGGATCCATTTTAAAAAATCACGTTCATTTTTTCATATGTTGAATGGAAAATTCTGTACCGTAAAGAGCATGTTAATCATGTAATCGCAACTTTCTCACACATTTTTTAACGTATTTTGCGTCTCGCTCATCTGTTTTTAGAAGTCTTGTAATTACATTATCTCCATGACAAAAGAATATGAAAAGTGCGCCCGTTTTATGAAAATAATAGGTCTGTTCCAACATCACTGTCTGACGATTTCGAAATTGTTAAAAGCATGCACTCGAACCCATTGATGTTCGGCGTAAACTCGGTGCATGCTCTGAGCAGAAGTGTGAGAGAAAGCAAATGGATTTCAGTGCGTGTAAGAATGAGAAGAAAGATCACGTCGAGCGTGATGCCGAGCGCACGGATTAAAGATTTACACTCAGGGTTCGGAAAATAACAGGTAACAAGCATTTCTACAGAAACCACATTGCACGTAACTTTTGATGTAATAAATGTAATTTATGTAGTTTATTCGATTAAATTTTATTTGGGGACTTTTAATGTCTCAAATGTTACTAAAGCATTAAACTGCAGAGTAAATTTAATTTGCACTTATAAAATTGGACCTTAAACTGCTTAATTAAAGTTTAAACTTGACTTAATTCAGTTTTAGAATAGAATCTAGCAAAGAAATAACAATGAAAATGACATAGAAAGTGAAGTAACATTTAACGTAGTTTAAGATAATAGAGACGTGGTTAATATAAAAACTACGCGTAGTTTTTAACGTAATATTGTACTTCATTTACTACTTCAGAACTCTATATTTGACAAAGTAGTCAAAACCTATGATTATTTCGGTAGGCAACAGATTCTGACGGTTTCGAAACGGTTAGAAAGTGATGTTGGAACAGACTAAATGTAATCACAAAACTTCTTGATACATGTGAGCAAGACATAAAATATGTTAAGAATCGTGAGAGAAAGAAGCGATTACATGCTCAAGACGCTCTCAAAAGTGTTGTTTATGAACGCAACCCTGAGGCGCGTTCAAGAACCTACTCAACTGGGCCGAGTTTTTAGTTGGAGAAAGAGGGAGAGAATTTTGCGATAGAAAACGCCGTGCCGAAGGCCGATGCTTAGTTAAGTTAGGTTAGATTCACTTGTAAGAAGTACCTATTTCAAGTGTTTTCTCAGTCCTGTCGTATTGAACAAACCTTCTATGACGTTTATCTTCCTTTCTATATGCTGAATTCGGTAATTCATCCGCGCTCACTTTTCTCTCACTTTTGCATATATCAAAACAGCTGCGCTCTCATTTTATTTTTTACTCCGTGCTTGCTTTCCGAACTCAACAATTGTTTGTATGGTGCAGCTCAAAATGGAAAGAGACTACAAGAACGCATCGTTTTTTGTTTCAAAACTAATTATTTCAAAAACGATGTTATTTCCGGAAAGTTGAGTTAATCTTGATTTTCTTGTTTTTTAGTTTACAAGTTTTGTAAGTCTATAGTTCATACTTTAGATTGCGACATCTCGCGGCAATTTTTGATCTAAAGATGTGAGAAGATTTCAATGCCAACAAAACCGACTTGCAACAAATTTCTAATATTTTAAGTTCTTTGAAATAAATAAATATTAATAAATCGATACTGCCAGGTATAAAGTAGAATTGAATTTAGACTGAGACCACAACTTGTTGGTACAAATGAATAGTAGATGAAATGCGTTCTAGAGCAAATTGAAACCGGTTGGCAATTCTAGAAAATTATTGCCGAAAAATTTTACGAACGGTCGACACACACAAGACAGTGCCCTTGTTCTTGTGTCATTTTGATCTTGGCGATTAAAATTTATCGGTAACTTTCAAATTCACAAAGCATCTAGTAAACAATTACTAATCGGCAAGCAACTAAAACCTGTAGTTATTACCATCTACTTAAGGTAAAACACGTGCAGAATTTTTGGCGGTTTTTTAGGTCTGCCATTTTTCTTAGAGCAGAACAATTTCGCATCTTAAAAATGGATGACGACTGGGATGATGGGAATGTTGAAGTGACTATTCCAAATGTAATGTTTATAAACCTTTCGTTAAGATGTTTTAATGACGTTTGTTTATCTCAGGGAAACTTGGATAAGGGACGTTCCTTCAGCGCCGGCAGGGGATTCATCTCTAAGGTAATCTCAAATGCTCCGGGGCCTGGAGGCGACAGCTGGGATGATGTAGAAGATAATGGAGGTAAATATTTCTAAAAATGATTTATTGGCAAGGTTTAATTTGTTTATTTCAGGCTATAATAAATATAACAATAACGAGTCTGGTGGTTTCCGTGGTCGTGGGGGAAGAGGTACGTATAAACGGTCACGTGGAGATTTAATCCTCTTTCTTGTTAGCATATTGCTTACGTAAGCAAACTCAATAAAGTCACGAAATACACATTTCAAAGAGAGTCACGATTACTGTTCTTACATTATTGCTGTTATATATTTTAAAATTTCTTTTCATAACGTTGTTATAATGTATGTACAGTTGAAAAAAAACTCGCAGCAATCCATGGAAAATTAACGTGTGTCTTAACTTGATTGTTAGATAAATGTAATGAAATAAATGCAAACCCAGTCATGTTATAGAACGTCATGAATGATTTAAAACGTAGAGTTTTAAAATGTATTGAACAGGGTGGAGGGCATTTTCAACCCTTTTTATAAATTAAAAATAAAATTTTAATTAGTAACATTGCATTTTTTCAATGATATAAAATTGAGGTTATCTTCTGACAGTTGTAAATAAAATAAGAGTACTAAGACATACCTTCATTGTCATTTCAAAGCATGCTAGAGTTTTTTTTCAACTGTACATACGTTATCTCTGTTTAATCATAATGATTTCATTTCTTGTTTTGTTTTACGGTGTTTAAGTCTACTTCAAAGTGTAATGGTTCTTCCTTTTATATCTCTTTTTACATATGAAGTTTAAAAGTTTCCTCAGCAACTTCCTTCTGAAGTCTTTGAACTAGCTTATTTTCCAAATCTCATTTTAAATATCATGTCAGGAACTTTTACTTTACCATCGTCTGAATGTGTGGCATGCTCTTTTAATTCTTTAGAGAAATTAAGATATGCCTGGAGGTTCTCTATGCTGTTTATATTTTATATATGTTCAGTTTTTTCTCTGACAGATAAAGTGATGCTGCTTCTACAAAAATTATTAGAAAGATAAAGTTATTGAAAGTTGAAAACTGATTTTTGATTTAGTAAGGTATGATAAACCTATCTAATATTATCAAAAAGTACATGAAACCAGCAATAGGGTAGACAACTAAACAATATTTTCACGTTTTTGTCCCCCAGTTTACTTCTAATTTGTGTTCTTCGCATTTTATAATCTGGGAGGAAATTGCAACTTAAAAATTCGTGATACCTTTGTCATTAGTGTCAAATTGGAAGTGTATTTTTGCAGAATTCTCCTGCTGCTTACTCAAAATCAGTTTGCTACATACATATTCCTGACTAGTAGAAATGGGCGATTATACGATTTTATGCAAGTCGACTACGGCTAACTACGATTAATCAGTCAGCAGTGAAAGTTATAATTTGTAATCATTTAGATGTGTTTTTGATTTAAATGAATTACACAATCAAGTATTTAAAAGTAAAATGAAATTATAATGTTTCTATACTAACATAATATATCTAATTATTTAATTACATTTTTAATCCTGTCAAAATGCCGAAAATTATAAGCGGGCAAACCAAACAAGCCATCAAAAGAAGCCTACAATTATTATAAAAAGGATCGTCCAGATTTCACATAAGATCAAATTATAAGCAGGTTGATAGATATACATGGAGTAAGGCTTACATAAATTAAATGAGCCCCATTTCCTAATGTAGGTATATGTATGTTTTAGATTTTGCAAAGAACAATAACTAAAATCTTGAAAGCAGGACCTGACAGTTTGAAAACATCTTCATCTGGCAGACGTAAAAAGACATTTACAAATTACTTGTTTCGGAAAGATTTGCAACGACTAATTTGGCAATATAATTTGAAAAATGAATATTTCATTTTGGACAAATTACTTACAGACGCTCGCGATACTTTGGAATTTAAAAGGGGAAGAACAACTTTATTCAAAATTATGAAATCTATAGGTGACAAACACAAAATTGTTAACGGACGCAAAATTTTATGTGAACAAAAACACGTCCTTGCACCCAAAAAAATTTTTTTTAGCAAATTCTTAGTTTCAAAATTCTAGTGAAAATATAATATTCGTGTATCTCGATGAAACGTGGATCTACCAAAATGGGTCTGCGGTTCGTCAAAATTAAAAGTGAAGGGAAACGTTTTACAATTTTGCATGCGGGAACAAAACTTGGCTTTTTGGAAGGGTGTGACTTGTTACTTGACTCGACGAACAATGACAGAGACTACCATGAATGTAGAAACTTTTCAAAATTGGGTGGTTAATCAGCTTATTCCTGCACTAGGCAAAATGCAACGAAAATGTGTGGTGGTGATGGACAATGCACCATATCACTCGGTGCAGTTGGACAAACTACCCACTTTTCCTGTAAAAAAAAGTCAAATGCAGGAGTGGTTGGTTAAACACAATGTCGAAATTGAGGCAAAATTACAAAAAAAAAAAACAATTATAGGAATTAATTAAGCCTTTTAGAATAGACGGAACAACAAAAGATACGCTACTGACGTAATTTTGAAGGAGAACGGTTATGAAGTTCTTAGATTGTCAATACAATCCTCTTGAGATTGCATGGGGGCAGTGCAAAGGCTTTTACAATAAGCACATAAATTCGCAACCAGTATCGAAAGATAGGGTTGCAAAATTATGGCGTGAGGCTCTTTCAAAATGTACCCCCGACATGTGGCAAAATTTTTGTAGTCATTGTGAAAAATTAATTTCGGAAGACTGGACGAAATATAACGGGAAATTTTTCGTTTGAAAATATTCCTCTTCATTATTACATTAGGAGAATCTGATTTAGAATCAGAAATTGATGATGAACAAGATCCTTCTATGGAATCAACGGAAAGGGAATAGGGAACATTTAATTTGGCATCAAAATTTTATAATGTAGAAAACCCATGTATATCTGTAAAACTTATAAATAGACAGCGACGATCCTTTTAGCAGTCAAAACTAATAGACACGAATATGCACAAATATAAGCAGATTTGCAGAATTCGAGTGTTAGCAAAAGAATCTGATGGTGTGCGTATTGAAGGAGGTAGTGAAAGTAGACAGAATTTTAAATGAGATCTAGTTTATGGTCTTTTGGGAAAAATTATAAGATATTTTACATAAATACGGCCATGGAAATGGTTCTGAGACACTGGCAACAGCAAGAAGATCCTGTTATTTAAATACCCCTTCATATAATGCTTTTGCGCCACCTGCAGCGCACCTCTACACCATTGCCAGACACCAAACTCGAATCCCCTTCAGAAATTCATCCCGGCCTCGAGTATTCACCCCTTCTGCGACAGTGAAGCGAAAATGGCTGCGAGCCCTATAATAAGACCATCCAGGGCCTGAGAACGATAGTTCTTCGGTCTGAACAAGTCCGAAAAAAAATTCCTGGCTGAACAAACCATCCTCACGGGTTGCACAAGCCGATATATCTCTCCACCCGCTGCACAAGTAGCAAGATCCATTTAGCTACACCACTGTGCACGAGATTCTATGAAAACAAACAAACATTCTATCATTATTGTTTATTATCATATCTGGAGTTACATTTGTTAATAAAGAAACACTTCTTCGCTTTGTGGCGCAATTGTTGATTAAAAACACGCAAACTTTCTCAATGAAAAAAATAATTAATCATTAAACGTTTGTTCGATACGATATTTCTCGTTTTCATTGGAATACTTTGTACAGCACAATTGAACTGGCAAAACATTGGCAGTGACAGTTTTCAAAAACGTAACCACAAAATTAAAAACGAACGTCATTTAAATTTCTGACAAGTATATTTTTTTGTGTTACCAACAAAAATGTCACCCTAACACGGCCTACTTTGAATGCAAAAAGATCGTGAACAGAGTATATGCATATTGAAGTATTATCAAATTATTATATATATGTTTTGGGGCATAACACGTGTAAAAATGACAGATTTTAAAATGAAACTAATTTTATACCTAAACTTATAAACTTTATAATTATTTTATAGTGTACTTTTAACTTTTAATTAAAAGTTAAAAATACACTCGCTAATTAACGAACGAAATTAACAAAAATAAGTCTATCTGCGCGTTCGACAACTACCCTTCCTACGGTAAGACCAGAATAACATAAACATTACTACTTTACTACGCTAGCAAAAATATCAATTAATCGACGATAACAAAATGTAAGTCAAGTAACTTGACTAAAAGTATTGGCCGACTATTTAGTTGAAGTCGCACATCTCTACCAAATAATGGGATTTATAATTATATATTATTTATTAAAATAACTGTGTTGTTCTTTACATATATTTTGGAAACTATACGTTTTTTTAGAAATGATATTATATTTCTCGATACAGTTTTTAACAATCACGTGGTGTGATATTTGTCGGACGTTATGATCCAGTCTGTATACATTTTATCAAAAAAATTCTTAAAGAATGATTTGTAAGTTTCTATTCCGCATAATTGAAAATTATTTCTAACTATACAGGTGGTTCGTTTAAAAGTTATAAAGCTAATTTATGATTTTTTAAATGAAATACTATATATTTTATTGGAGTTTTGGTTAGCCCTTGAAGAATGAATGAAAATTATACAAAAATTGCGTCACATTTGATTGGTTGCCAAATTATAATTTTTAATGATACTATACTCAATTTTGAAGCAAACTATTTCTATACTTCTAAAATATTCAACATTTTTGTAAATCGAACACTATCAACTACAGTACAAAATCAGTCAATAGCTCTTTCTACAAGCTTTCGATTGACACTACATTTTATGGGTTTATGACTGACCATTGTAAGTTATCACCCTTATGATTTCGGCCCATAATGTCGCTTCAAAAATATCTTTTCAAGATTCTTTGTTGTTAAAAAAGTGCAACTGTTGGACAAAACGTCGTATATCACACGTGAGCGAAATGCAATTATACACTCGTGAGAATTCTCACCCATGTATAATTTTGCATTTCTCTCACTTATAATGTACTATTTAATTTAAAGTATTCTTTAAAATAATCAATTCGTTTAAATAAATTAGTATAGCAAAGAAGTAAATAAACAAATATTAAAAATATCGCTATCGAATGCCAGTGAACAATGAAACAATGAAAGTGAATTAAGGCCAACAAGATTCACTACATTTCTTCAGAATTTTCTAAGTTTTAACTTCAGGTTATACAGTTGATGTAACTCGGACCTAAATATTAATATAATTCTTCTTGGAAAGTAGTCTTTATACATCACATTATACATACAGTGATAAAAGATATCTGCTCTTTTTTCTTGCCCTAAGAAATTGTCTACTGTTTGTGAAATTCTACTTGGAAATGTGTTTACATCAACCAAATTTTAAATGTGTTGGATGATTTATATTTTGTAATTTTGTATTAACCTAAATGAAGAATTCCTTTGTAAATTTTTGCACATAAAAATTTAATTATTTTATTTAGGAAGAGGAGGGGGCGGTCGTGGTCGTGGAGGAGATCGAGGTGGACGAGGAGGAGACCGAGGTGGACGAGGAGAAGACCGAGGTGGACGAGGAGAAGACCGAGGTGGTCGAGGAGAAGACCGAGGTGGACGTGGAGGATACAGAGGTGATCGTGATGACAACGAAAAACAACCTGGTGAAGCTGGCCAAGAAGAAAAAAAGCGTGAAATATATGTTCCCCCTGATCCAACCAACAACGAAGAAGAAATTTATAAATCAGGAAATACAAGCGGTATAAATTTCACAAAATACGATCACATCGACGTGAAGGTAACTGGTGAAAATGTACCTCCTCCTATCAATAATTTCGAAAGTGCCGGCCTCAGACCCTTAATAGTTGAAAATATTAAAAAGTCTGGTTACACAAAGCCAACTCCTATTCAAAAACATTCAATACCTATTATTATGAATGGACGCGACTTAATGGCATGTGCTCAAACTGGCTCGGGGAAAACTGTAAGAAACTGGTTGTACCCTTAGAGATTTGTACTGATATTACATATGTTGTAGGCTGCGTTCCTTCTTCCCATATTACATAATCTGTTAGCAGACGAACAAGATTTAATAATAGAAGGAACTCATGTCGAACCTCAAGCTTTGATTATATCACCAACTCGTGAATTGACTATTCAAATTTCGGAGCAGGCCAGAAAATTTGCTCTTCATTCAATTCTGAAAATATGCCTTTTATATGGTGGAACCTCTGTTAATTACCAAAAGGGGAACATTATGAAAGGATGCCACGTGCTCGTTGCAACACCAGGCAGATTAAATGATTTCGTAAAGCGTGGATATTTAACATTTAATTCAACTCGTTTCGTTGTATTAGATGAAGCAGATAGAATGCTCGACTTGGGTTTCTTGCCTTGCGTTGAAGAAATGATGTCTCATGAAACAATGACACCTACAGTAAGTACAGTTTTAAAAAAATACTCAAATTTTAAAGCTATGTTTTGCTTTCATGCAGCAAGTTTTATTAAGTAAGGTAAATGCATACTGGTTCTTTGTTTTTTTCCTCTTTATTTTTAAGTTTACTGATGCTCGTTTTCGTATACTTTATTATATAAACAATGTAACAAATTCCAGAAAATGTTTCCTACCTACCAAATTCAATTTGTTATCTTCTGTAGATCATTGTAATTATTAATTAAAGCCCTTGATTTGATCCTCAACACGCGTCTAAAATACGTTTCAGAATAATACAATTTACTTATATTAAACAACATTAAAATAATTCAAAATACGCTACACGGGACCGTATTAAAAATATCAAAATTATTATTCAAAATTGAGAATTTTGTTGTTAAAAGTACAGATTTCATTTAACATATTTAAAATAAAATGTAATATTACAGTAATGTTTCGGACATATACATATAATTTCAAACTTTGAAAACAGATGTTGCTTAAAACTGTAAATCTATAGTATGTATAAAACTGGTCACGAGACCGTCACAAATCTCTATAAATCTGCACGTCCGAGAGGATCATATTTGATTGGTAATTATTTCAAACGGAGACACTCCTCCTTACAAAAGGATTATTCATCACAGTTTATTTTCGGCAAATTTTAAAAGTTGGGCTTAAAGTGTGAATAAGGTAAAAACAAATACGAGATAAAAATCGTTATCCTAATTTATATATAAAATAAAAACAAATGGACTCATTAAAACGTGCATGCAGATTCAAACTCGAGATTTTAACAAAATATACATCTGGCATCTCTCGCCATAGTCAAATTCGTATGCACTATGCAGTTAAATTATACACGCTAACAATTTCGAATTTAGAACGACTGGAGTGACACTATTAAACGCCGGGTGATATATCTGAACGCACCCAATATGTCTTGTGGTGGGAGATTTTTTCGATACGCCTTTTGCGTACCTCTTTCCTACCCACTCACGTTCTTGAGAAACTCTCAAGATGCAAGGATAGGGCCTTAATGATTATTGCCTAAAATCATTCTTTGAGAAATCTTATTTCTTTAGCAATTATAATAATAAGTACAATAATAATAAAGTAAATGTAACGAACATCAATAACAAAAGACCCGACTTGATTTAATAAATTCAAACAATGTTATTTAGGGTGAAAGAAGTACATTAATGTATTCAGCTACGTTCCCTGAAGCTATCCAACTTCTGGCAGGAAAATTTCTGCACAATTATATTTTCGTTGCTGTTGGCATAGTTGGTGGAGCTTGCAGTGATGTTGAACAGAAGTTTCATCAAGTGGATAAATTTAAAAAACGCCAGAAACTGGTGGAGATCCTACAAGAAGAAGGTATCATTACCCTTTTTTAATAAATTTGGATGACGACAAAAAAAAAACAATTTTTAACTTCGAATTTATATTTAGTCATTATTTAATATTTATAAATAAATATTATATTGCAGGTACTGAAAGGACTCTAATATTCGTCGAGACAAAACGCAATGCAGATTTCCTGGCGACATATTTGAGCGAGAATGATTTTCCAACTACCAGTATTCATGGTGATCGTTTGCAAAGAGAACGCGAAACTGCTTTGAACGAATTCAAGCAAGGGATCAGACACATACTTGTGGCCACTGGAGTTGCTGCACGCGGTCTAGACATTAATAACGTAAAACATGTAATCAACTTTGATATTCCGAAAAGTATTGAAGAGTATGTGCATCGAATTGGTAGAACTGGTCGCGTTGGTAAGTATGAGTTTAAGAACTGTGTTTCATTTAACTCTTTCATTTACGTTTTTTTTTATAAATAGGGAATAAAGGCAAGGCTACCAGCTTCTTTGATTCCTCCCAAGATGGTGCTTTAGCGACGGATCTCGCCAAAATTTTACGTGAAGCTGAACAACCAGTGCCAGACTGGTTAAGCCACCAACAAGTTGGACGATATGAATCTTCCTCTTTCGGTGGAGAGGATATTAGAGGAGACAACTTTGGCGATGCACAAGACTTCACCAAACACCCTACAGAAGAACCCGAGGAAGATTGGTGAAGTTGAATTTGTTTTGCATGGAAGTGTTTTATTTTCCTAGTATTACTTTTTAAGTTACACAACCATGACTTACTTATTTACTAGTAAAAGAAAGACTGAAGTTTTTCAATTAAAGTATGAAATTCATTTTTGTATCTCGTTTATGAATACTACTTTTTGAATAGTTTTTTCGTTGTAAATTCTATTTTGTGTTGCTATTTTTGGTATGTTACATAAAGTTACATTTGATATATTGACATAGCCTTATTTGTAATAAAGTTCCAGGGTGAAATTGTTGAGTTTTCGTTTGTTTGCCATGTGAAACTGTGATTGTTAATATTCAACAATGTACTTCAATTAATGATGAGTACTATCGTTGTTTGTGAAAACTGCAAATGAATTATTTAAAAATGTTGAATATGCAATTGAAGTATTCAAGATATGCTCTCAAGTATTGCATTCATTACGTCTTTTGTTCAAATAATTCATGTAGTGACGGACAATAGTGCCCATCACTAATTTCAATCAGTTGTACATTCCACTTAAACATGTAGTATATTGTACAATTGTATACCACATTTCTCTAAATAAATATGTTTTCTAATACTCTTTATATTAAAAAATTTCTCTTTATAATATATAATAATAATGGTACAGGCGTCAGATATTAATTTATAAGCAGAAGAGGCCACAATACTCTATAATTTTTAATATAATGAACATTTTATATTTTAGGAACCCAACACTGAAAGATACTGAGGGTTGAGGTGAAGAAAGAATAGAGGAGCTCATAAAATAACATTTACTTTTACATAGAAATAAAACAATGAGTTTTAAATTTTATTAAACAAACACCTGCACTATGAAATAATAAAATGTCCAATTTATAGACAAACATTTGGGAAATAAACTAGTTCTAATAACATTGTTCACTTACACAAAATTTAATTATGAAAAAAATGTTCTAAAATATAATAGGTGACTTACTTATATTAAGCATGACATAAACATGGCACATTACGCGGAATTTCTGTTTAAAAACTGACAATATTTCCCATGACAACAAAGTATTCAGATAGTTTTTCACACGACAATATAGGTTTTAACAAAAACAATTTATGGCATGTATACAAGATAATTGGGAGTTTTAAAGTATTTTGTAGCAAAACTCTTTCCCATTTCGGTAGGAGAACTAAAGGCAATGTCTTCATTTCGCAAGATATATCCAAACATATAATTCATTCGTAAGCTATTCAGAAGTGCTGTGCCAATTCCTTGTTTTCTATGGCCATGAGCCACCCACACGTGTGATACACCACATTTTATGGGGTGACTTTCCTCTGAACATATGTCTATGCCATCTGTATCTGACAGCATCATATAAGCATGCGATTTTGGTTGGGCCACCAAACATCCAGCAATGCACTTCTGTTTTATATACAAAAATATCTGAAATAAATAATTAAAAATAAGTAGCTCCTAAATTTTTGTTGACATTTTAAAAAAATATATTTATAAATAATATTACAAATATTAGTCAATAATAATATTCTTACCATAGACTTTTCAGAGTTAAAGTTGATGTCACAATAGCCTAAATCTTTATTAACAACTCCCATTAAATCGTTTACCTTTTTCCACCAAACTTTTGGGTCACCAGGACGTATTTTAATTATCCTGTCGTTTTTATTAGTTACTATTACATTTTCATGTTTCCAACCCTAAAAACAAACTATACATTGTACCCTATAAAAAGAATCACAAATTAACTCACATTAAAACGCAAAATGTGTCCAGCATTATGATAACTTAAATGCATAATTTCATCATTGGGGTCCCCCATATTATATATTATTTCACAATCGGGGCACTGGGTGGTCCCAAAATGCTTCTGACCAGCATCCAGTAACATTTGATCTTTTGCTAGGGGTTTCCATTGTTTTGGATCAGAAGTCTTGTTGGGTTTAACTGATTTCATTGATGGTTTATTTGATGAACAGAATATTGGGAACAATTTTACCTCTGAAGTCGTGGTTTTATTGAAAACATTATCTGTAGTCTTATCAGTTGTAGTGTCTAGTATTTTACTGATATTCAATTTTGCCCTCTTTGGACTATTAATTGCCAAACCAGAGGCCATATCACACATCTGTGAAGTTGGGGACAAAAGCAATTCGGCACCTTCTGCAGCCTGATCCAAGTGCTTTCGTTTTCTATCATTGCAAGCAGTTACGTTGCTAACGACAGGGTTGTTACTTTCCTGATGATTTTCTTTATCGTCTTCTAACATACTGAGGATGTTTGCTATATTTACTTTCGACACGAGTTGATCGCTTTCACAAACCGTTAAATCCGATGCGTCCAAATTTATTTTGTTTCCCTTTTTTTTAGACTTACGGTTCTGAATTAAATTCATTTTGCCTTTGCTCACCTGCAATTTAATATTTTTGTTAACAGTGACGATACCTTGCATTCTGGTAGACTTAAAAAACTTTTTATTTGGATCTGGCACGATGTTTTCTTCTTCGGTTTCTGGTGAAAGATTAAACATGCTAATGTTTTCACTCTCAACCTTTTGAGGAATAACGGGGGCAGTACCTTTAATAGTTTTTTGAGTATTTTGGCAATTATTTTCTAAATAATCATTCAATGGTGAATTTTCTATTATATGAAGAGCCGTTTGCAAAATTTTTGTCCTTGAAATTTTCTTATGTTTAGGCTTGCGAATGCTGTGTCTCACGCCTGCATTTATTTGACCGAAACGCTTGTTTGTTTTTGTCCGTCGTCCACACAAATATAAAGGTGCAGGCTTTGACTTGTGTTTAACTGCTTTAGTATCTGTACGTTGATTTCTGAGAGGTCTCTCATGTCGACTATTTTCATTTGCAGAATAAAAGCTCCGTACTGGCAAAGTTAGAACAGATTCCGGAAAGAGAGCTGTTCGAACCCTGGAATTTTTTGTGCAGGAAACATCTAATTTCGTGCTTTTGTTCAAGAGAGATCCTTCTGGCGAATTACTATCTTCATCTAAATCAATATCATTGCACGATAAGTCTAAGTTATTTTTACGAGGAATTCGTGGTACTTTTACTGTTGTATTAGCAGACTCGTGGGGTGTTTTTAAATTCTTCGTTGGGCTTTCTTTTATCGGGGTTTCATAACATACTAGTGAAGCATCTAAATTATTCTGCATTGGACTTTTCTCTTGTAACGTCATACTATTGCTGCTTGCAGAAGTGTCTGCATCATTCTTAAATATTATGTAATCGTTTATGGTCCTGTTAGGCAAAGAAATATTTTGAGGCAGGCCATTCAAGTCAAGATCATATGCAAAGTTTGAACTGACGTCACTGAGGGGGCTCATCGGGCCTAAATCGCTATCGCTATTGTCTTCCTCTACTGGAAACAGGGCTTTCCTCCGGTCGGAAATCCGGTCAGAGTGTTCATACTTCTTCACATCATGTTTATTAAGGCGTAGCTCAATATCATCCATAATAAATTATGATTAATTGTTCTTAGCTATAAATTAGTCTCGCACAATTTTTACCGCCCAAAAATTAATGAAATGCAACTTGCAGATTGGAATTTCGTTTAACTAAACTGATATTGAATGAAAATTTCACAAAGTAAGCGTTTACTTCTATCTATAATGTTATTTTGCACGTGTAAATCATAACCGAACAGGAAAACAACTTGTGCCAAAAATGCTAACAGCCGTTAAAGGCGGTTACAAGACAAGTACTACCTGTAATTCTAACCAAAAAATGTGTGTATAACAGATGTTTACCGCCGGCGCCAATCTCAGCTGGAATACCATGAATTTCTATTGGTTACTAGCTTTTCCTAACTCAAGGTTAAAAATGATGCACACACTTCTTGAATTAGGAATTAATTTTACATCACTTTTTGTACTTTTAATGCAAATTAAAAGTGTACTTAGAAAATAAATCAATTTTGAACTTATTTGATCGCCGAAAAAATATTACATTCAAATTTTAAGTTGGCTATATGAAGGAAGATGCCGTTATCT
This sequence comes from Serrognathus titanus, assembly GCA_039766575.1. Taxonomy (NCBI): domain Eukaryota; kingdom Metazoa; phylum Arthropoda; class Insecta; order Coleoptera; family Lucanidae; genus Serrognathus; species Serrognathus titanus. The sequence continues at coordinate 68,024,334 of CM077911.1, forward strand.
ATCTCTTTTCAATACACTGATTGAGTTGCATCTATCTCACACAAAACTTTTTAAATGTTTAAAAACACCGCAGAGTGGCGCTGAAGTAGTAATACCAACTATTTTTGCATAACTAAATCTAATCTGGATATTTAATTTCCATTTATTAATAACTTAATTAAAGTGCCGATAGCATATATCATAACTAATAGTGTTATTTTTTTCGACTACATTCTATTAAATCGAATCTGCTTATTTTCTACAAAATCAATTGGCAACACCAATGTTTTGTATAATTACCGCATGGCGCTCATAGAATAACTGTTTAATACCTGCTGTCAAAATTGATCTGCATACATTTTAAATTAATTAAACATTTAAAAGGCATTTGTGCGAATAATGGGAGACAGGTATAACATCCACAGTCAACTAGAGCATCTGCAGTCAAAATATATTGGAACCGGTCACGCCGATACCACCAAGTATGAATGGCTTGTGAATCAACATCGTGATAGCTGTTCCAGTTATTTGGGGCACCCGGACTTGTTGAACTATTTTGCCATATGCGAGAACGAAGCCAAGGCTCGTGTAAAGTTTAACCTAATGGAGAAGATGTTACAGTCTTGTGGCCCACCTCCCGACAAGCCTGAAGACTAACATAAAGTACTTTTAAGTTTGTGTAAGTTGAATAATGTATTTAGTAACACTTTAATTTCATAAATATTTTTGTATTCAATGTCTTAATGCATCCAAAGCAAGATTTTTATGTAATCAATCACCGACATCCAACAGAAAAACTGAATAAAATACATGACGCTGATGATACTAACTGCTATGACTTACACATTTATTATTTTCTGAAATGATGAATGTAAAATGAAGACATATCCACAAAAATATTCAATTTTTGATAATAAGTTATTGGTTAAGAATAAAAGATCTTACTAATCCAATTTTTTATTAAACATATTACAATGAGCAAATTTCACAATACTATACAGAAATATTATCACAAGTAGAATGATGGAATGACTAGATTCAATTAACAGTTTAGGAGCAAAGACAGTCCAAACAAATAAATGATGTCGTTGTAAGTATACAGTAAAAGTAATAACAGTTACGATCAATAATCGATATGATAGAATGTGTTTCCATATAACAAAAGCTGTGACACACTGTGCCAATAATAAGTGAGCTAAAACTGGCAGAGAATATGTATGACACAACACTAGCAATGTGACAATGAAGGGCTTATAACTTTCTAAGCCAATGTAACCAGAAGCTATGTCCACACTTGCTAAACTATTACTGTGTCCTTGACAAAAGAACAAAACATTGCCCAGCCAGACATGTGTTATTACTAAAATGCTGGCATTTTTAATTTGATTACAAAATACTGAACTTGCATAAATACAATAAGCCAGTAATATTACATTATAAGGACGCAACAACAAACATGAAACTAAAACCCAATTTAGTGTAATACCTTGCATTAACGTCAGTGTTTTTATATTAATAATAATATTAATTAGTATGAAACACCAAATGAGCTGAGCCAATAAGTAATCCCTAATATTAAATATTTTTAATGTGCAAATGCTAAGAAAAATTAAATATAATATAGATGAATACATCTTCTCATTTGCCAAATACTTTTTACAACAGAAAAGTACTGAAATTATACTCAAAATAAAAAATAACTTCAAATATATAGTGTTTTCATCTAAAAGAAGCCAATCACTTACGTCTGGTAAGAATGCCCACTTATCACCGGTTTGATTCAGTTTTCTCAGGAACCTGAGACCAATCAAGAGTAAGACGTTTTGAAGAAAAAAATCAAGCGATTTTTTCACAGTACTACCAGCTTTAAACACCAGAAAAGTACTCATGAAAAAATACCAGATTTGATGCTCTTCTTCTATAAAACTAGAGGACGTTAAAGATATTGAGTGCAGGACACATCCGAATATTAAAAATATCTTTAGGGATATATTTATTGCTATCAACGATTTAATTATTTGTAATAAACAGTTACCTAAACTAAAGAGAAGCAAAAGACCAAGTATGCCAATAATTATAAAGTTAAATCTGTTAAGATAACTTAAAGACAGAATTATCAGTATTGCTATCATTCCCAAAATGTTTGTCTGATTTGATTTTCTTTCAGTTAATACTGTAATAGTGTTCAAACAGAAACAAGATATAACTGCTGCACAACTGAAAATTAATATAACTTCATTTTGTTCAACAGAATTATGTAACAGATGATCACTGATTTCATTAATACAAGATAAATAAGATTCCCTCACTTGTTCATATAATGCTGTATCATTGTCTTTCAAAAATTTGTGATGCATAGCACTAATATTTTCAATCGTATTACACAGATTGGCTTTACTTTGCAGCGTTAAAACATTATATCGCAAAATGTATAATAATTCCTCGGGAGTGTAAAATGCACCAAGTAGATTCACAGAAACTTTTCCAATACTCTCTGCAGGTAAAGTTAAACCTATTAATGCAGACAGAATGACTGGAATATCTACTTGGGAAATTGAATCATTTTTGCAAGGTTTACCTAACAAAACAAGGGGCACCCTAGTTTCGGAATACGTTGTACCTCCATGACCACCACTGTCTTTCATGCCATGATCACCAGTTACTACAATTAACGTTTTTCTATCTGAATACATCACGTTTTCATAAATACTGTTGATTACATCATCCATTTCTTTCAGTTTTGGCTGTACTAATGGGCTGAAAGGTCCACTGATATGTCCTATGTGATCCAGTCCTAAAATGTAATAAGCTTTGTATAAGAGCAATTTTTAAAGTGACTCGACCAACCTAAGTAATGCAAGATCATTATATCCCAGTCATCGTTTTGTAATTCTTTGTTGACGTTTCTTGTAACATTATCATCAACTTCCGTGTAGTCATTAACATAAAATGAAGAGGTACCCTCACTTCTAACAAACGTGTTTGGATATATTTTGAGCCACATATCATCTCCATAAAATATAATTCTTTTACCTTTGTTGACAGCACGGTGTAGCATGCTGTCCTTAAATGACTCAGTTGAGACCAAGTTGAAAAGTATATCAATGAATTGTGGTACACTTCCAGTAGTGAGTGCTTTAATTCTAGGTAAGGTGACGGTAGGAGATTCAACTTTGACCAATGATTTACAACCATTACCTTGAAAGGTTTTCGTGGTGAAAGGCATATTAGATAAAGTGATAAAATCATGTCTTAATGCGTCGATAACGACAACGATTAGTCGATCAAGAACTTCTGCGTAAACATCTGATGTGTTGAATTTTATTTCGTACAAACTTTCTGGAGGTTCCAAGGCACTAGATGTCTGATTGTTACTTGCAGGGAAAAAAGCATATAAAAAATACAACATACAGAATACTGCTAAAGTGTAATTTGAAAACATTTGTTTCAATAATAATCCTTGCACGTTCAAAAACTTCGAGGTTATAATTTTGACAATTGACGTATCGAGAGTAGAAGTACCGTTGATACCAACAGATAAGAAGCTGAGGTATAAATGTCCCAATATATTAATATGACAAATATTGAAATTTTATTTATATTAGTCAATATTTGATTAAATTAAATGTATAAAATGGCAATTTAAACGCAATTAACTTTACCGTGTTAAAACTTTTGGGGATTGGCCTGCAGACAGTGTAAAAAGTCAGTGTTACCAACTTTACCTGGACCGAACACGTTTTTCGTCGTTGTAACGTTAATTATATTATTTTGTAATAAAAACATTAATAGTTATAACTTCGTATATGTGGTGTAACCCCCCCACATATTTGGTGACCCCGACGTGATCTAGGTGAAGTAAAAAGAAGACCACGAAGAAATGAAAAGGACGTTAACCACTCGCATGAGGTCTTCGCCATTATGTCGGTTTCCCGCTCATCTTCACGAAACCACGGTTCGAAGCCTCATACGAAAATCCAGAACTCATTACCCAGTCCGGCGTCAACAACAAATAACACTGATGTCCAAAATGACCTCGACCGGACACAACCTACAGTAGGTATGTAGAACGTCTCAGTCCCGGCCTTTTGGGGAAAAGAACCTGAATTATGGTTCGCAACATTAGAAGCACAATTTCAATTTACTCGTATTACTTCTGATACATCCAAATTCAATGCGGTGATCTCCAAACTTGAACAAGATACATTAATTCTTGTGAAGGATATTGTTTTAAATCCACCGACAAGTGAGAAGTATGTTACGATCAAACAAGCATATTAAATCGTTTTTCAATCTCAGAAGAGCAGAAATTTCGCAAATTAGATTCTGGCCTACAGTTAGGCGACCAGAACCTTCCTTTTACAGGCCGAAATGGAAGCACTAAATCAAGGAAAGCTGGATGCTTGTTCTGTCCGCACACTATGGCTCAATCACCTTCCACAACAACTACAAGTGGCACTAGCTCCCGGTGTATTGCTTGACAACATAGCTATTGCACAGTTAGCAGATCGAGTTTGGGATATTAACCAAACTTCAAGTAATAGATTAATGGAACCAACTTTGGCCACTGCGTTGCTGGAAAAGAAGGTAAACGATTTAACAATACAAGTAGAGCAACTACTCAAAGCTCAAAAGAATGCTCATTCTCGCTTTCACTCTCGTCAACGTAGTGAAACTGCCAATGACAAATACTGCTACTATTACTGTAAATTTAGTATCAAAGCAAAGAAATGTACAGCGCCTTGCAAGCAATTTTAAATCTGACCAGGAAAACTAATTGGTCTACCAGCAGAAACGGCGATTGTTGATGATGAAGGATTCCTGCAAGATAAAAGTTCTGGACAACGTTTCCTCTTCGACACTGGTGCTGACCTTTCCGTCATCCCAGCTACACGCAATAACAAAACTCACACATCAGATGTTAAATTGTATGCCGCCAATGGTAGCCGTATTTCAACATTTGGACAAAAGGTACTTATCCTTGGGAACTATTAAGTTTCTTTTTCAAGAAACTATCTGCAGCCGAAACCAAGTATAGTGTCTACGATAAAGAACTTACTGCCATATACAATGCTGTAAAATTTTTCAGACCTTGGATTGAAGGTTATAATTGTACAATACGCGCCAACCATAAACCGTTGACACATGTTTTTCAACAACGTTCGGACAAAGCATCTCCACGACAGCTACGTCAATTAAACTACATTAGTCTATACACTACAAAAATTGTAGCCATCAAAGGTTTAGTGGCAGATACTTTCTCAAGACTTGACACAACCAGTACTTTGCAACCACGCTGACTTGCCAATGTCATTAACTTAACAGCTTTAGCAGAAGCTCAGACCAACGATCAAGAATTGCAACATCTTCTCAAAAGCAAAACAACATCGCTAAAACTTCAAAAATTAACTTTTGGAACTTATCTTCAAGAAATCTATTGTGATGTCTCACAATGTGACGTTCGCCCATAACTGCCGAATATGTTTGGCCTTCAATGAACAGAGACATTATTAAGTGAACCCGTAGCTGTACTCCTTGTCAACGCTCAAAAGTTGGATGACATGTTCACACTCAACCTTCAACATTTTTGGAATCTGACCAGCGATTTGACCATATCCATGTAGATATTGTTGGACCGTTATCAGAATCCAATGGATATCATTACTGCTTTACTATGATGGATCATTTTTCGAGATGGCCTGAAGCTATTCCTATTAAGGACATCACCACCAGTACAGTAACCAAAAACTTTTTCGCAAACTGGATTGTACGCTATGGATGTCCAAAAACAATAACTACAGACCAAGGATTCCAATTCGAATCTACACTGTTCATGGCAATGACACATTTTTTACTCGTGAACGCCTAAAATAACACACTAAAATCATCAGTTCATTGTAGAAAACTATATTTTAAGGTTCAGCCATAATTCAGGTGAGTACAGCTGTACTACCCATGATAAAAAATAATTTAGAAAAAATATTACCAAAATAAAATTTAGATTAAGAAATATAGGTAATTAATTAAATCCAGAAGAATATATATATTTAGAAGATAAAATTGAAATTTATTAGATAAGTTCACATATTTTTCACACAATTTCATTCATAAAATAACAAAAAAAATCCCATTTTAACACGTGAACCCAATTTTATAACTTTAGTATTGTTTGATTTCTCCATAATACAATTTTTTTGAACAACATATTTCTAATCTCTTAAGTCCAAATTTTATATTACATCATTAATTCTTCTGCGCTTCTTATCTCTTAGAAATATGTGACCTTGAGATGACTTTATTAAAAAAAAATTAATATATAAATGAATTCTACAAATAGTTACAATTCAGATGATTGGATAGTTTATAGAAGAAACTTAGTTGTAGGGGAAACTATCATCTTGATTCGGGTAGCACTCTCTTAACTTACATATCTAATATATGCGATCTGTGGTAGATAAGTATCTCCAGATTTATTAGTGTAATGACACAATGTTAAAATAAATCAAATAATCCTCCCAAACGACTTCATCGCGCAATCACCTGTAACAATTAATAAAATTGCATAAACAATAACTATTAAAAACATTTAAATATTTTATTAACCTATCATTTGCACTAATTTTTTTAGAGTTCGGTCAAAGTGTTCTTCCGTACTTAATTTTAATTTTATCAATCCAATTCTGTCGCAACAGTTTATTTCTATTTATAGATCTTTTTTGTCGAATCCACTGATATTGCTTTTGTTAAGTACAATAGCATCATATTTTACAATATCTACCGGCACTAATAGCAATGCAGCCCTGTCGTCGAATCGATAAATCGTTACCTCATAATAATCACCAGAACTAACTTTTGTTAGCCATGCTGCACCGAGATACACTGTACTGCTCTCTGTCTCAATCACTGTATCAGATAATACTGGTAAATTTTCTTTAAGGCTATTCAATTCCATTATGATACTAAAAACGTTATTTTGAAAAATTTTGTTTAATGTTTCTTGTAAACAAAAAAAAACATACAATATGTCCGTGACGACTAACCATAAACATGTGGGACCATAGAACACGTAGGATAGGAACATAGAACGACAGGAATAGAGGGAAGAAAAAGAAGAATCACTCTCGTGCTCTCTAACGATAAGAGAAGAACCACCCGAGTGCCTGATATACAATACACCTTTTCGTTTTCACCATAAGATGGTGTAATAAGTAAATATGAAAGGAAAAATTAAGTTGTATTTATTCTTTATTTTACTTATATAAATGACAATTAAAAAATGATCATCAATAATTCTACAAGAAAAATCAAAAATCGTTGAAGGAGGTGAAATACATGGAAGATTTATTAATTTATTATTACCTATACTAGCAGCAGCGGGTGGTCCTGTCTTAGTAAATATTTTTAATAAAATTGTTGATGTTGTAGATGATAAAATAAGAGGTACCTAAAGCTCTAACATTTTCTCAAAAAGACAAAGATACAATAGAAAAAAAATATTGGAGCACTCATGAATATAACTAACAAAGAGGATTCAAATTGTGATGACGATATACCATTACTGTGTTTTGATTAAAAAAAAAGGATATAGTATCATACATCCCTAATGAAGAAAAACAAAAATGGTCAGAAGACTTAAAACCAATTATTACGGAAGTAGATAAATTAGAAGATGGATCAAAAATAATTGGATTCAAACAAGAAGTTGTAGATAAATATATTGCAAAAAAGCTGCTAATTTATTTCTTGAACAATTAATTATGACTGATTGTGAATTAGAATCTGCTAATAATAAAGTAAATAAATTAGAATATCAATTAAATAATTATAATAATTATGATCCTAAGAATTTAAATGAATTAAAAAATAAAACTGTAGTAATACCGTCAAATATTAATGATGTAAAAAAAAGAACTCTAAAAATATTTGAGACATACTAAAAAAATGAAATTAATAAATGAGAAACTTAAATGATATATCTTCTATACATGAAAGCAAAATATTTAAAAACTTAAATTTATTTAACGAAGAATATCCAAAATTATAAAATAAATTATTATTATCTTTCTTTTATATTTATATAACTTGTTAATTTCATTCTATAATATTTTAATTCTTTTATAGTTCCTTCTATTTCTTCTTTAATTTCTTGTTTCTTCTCTTGTTTAGATAGGGATAATTTAATATTTAATTTATAATAATTTTCTAATACATTTTTATAATTTTTTTAATTCTTTTATTATTGGTTTAAATTTATTATAATTATATGATTTTAATTCTTCAATCAATTTTTTATTTTCATATACTGTAATAACGTCATCATCTAAAATTCTTTTCAAAATATTTGAATTTTGTAATTTTATAGAATCTATTACTTCATTTGGTTTTGACGTATCACAAATATATGATGTAGACGGTAAATCAATATTAAAATATTCAACTGGATTATAATTTTGTAGCGCAAAAAGGTAGACTCAGCCGCCCTCTATCTTGAGAAAGAGACAAAATAGCGTAGTGCGGTTCAAAAAGGGGCGTAGTGGGGTAAAAATGTACATTTTTAGTTAGTAAGGGTAGTAATAAGATTTTTGGAGTACAGTTCGTCACAACAGTTATATTCGTTCATTTCCTTTTTTTCTGTTAATTTTCTGTAATTGTTAATAGTGTAGTGATTAAAGTGCTGTATCAAACCTCCGTGGATCTATATTTTTTTATCGCACCAAAACCCTATATAATATATAAAATTAATTAAATCTCATGCTACAATTTGAATTTTCATTGACAGTAATATTGTTGTAAATTATTATATTTTTATTTATATCACCAGCATAACCATTATTTAAAATACCATTTTTATTAAATATTGTATAATATTCATTTGAAAACAAATTCGCTAAATAATTATAATAATAATTTACTTCATTTCCAATTAATATATTTATATTAATTTTAACATGACACACATTTTCATATACATACATATACGTGTTCCTTAAAAATATTTATTTGTTTATTAACATGAAATATTGAATATAATTTTGAACACCTAGTCTAAAATATAAATTATTATAATTTGAATATTTAATTTGATTATTATTATCGTTATTGAAAACTAATATGTGGTGATCACTATTTAGTAACTTTTCATTAAAATTTATATCATAAAAAAATATTTTTAATTCATTCATTTGTTCCATTAATTAAACATCTTTTACTTGTGTGATAACAAGAATTTTGATATCGTAAGGAATGAATCCTTTGTTTAATGTAATTTTTAATATTAATCCCTGTGTTTGAATTAATTTTAGATTTTGTTATATATGAACCATTTGTATTGTTTAGGAAATCATCATAATGTTGCTGAATAATATGACTTTTATTTGTTAAGAATCCTTTATTTTTTGAGTATGGATATATTTTTCCATTTGCAGTTATTTCATGATTTGTTGTATATACGTTGGGATCTGGATTAAATGATCCTGTTTTCTCATTATAAAACACATAATAAATAAATATTTATTATTAATGTTGTCTTATTTGATAATACTTGATCCATTAATGTTGAATATATTGTTTCTGGTAAAGTATGTAATTTTTTATTAAGAATTAATGTTTTATCTTTCTTAGATAACTCAATTGCTTGCATATCCATTTGATAAGAGTTACATACGAATATTCCATTAACTTTGATACTTTCAGAAAGTTCATTAACTAATATTTGTGATTGAGGATAAAAGTCAATTCTGAATACAATTTACTCACAATGAACTATATTTGGTTGCGAAAATTTTGCCAACATAAACTTCATTGGAATTCTAATATCAATTCCTCCAACTGGAATTTCATCAATGTTTTTATAATCATCTTCATGATCCTCTATATCATCCTTTTTTCTTCTAATGAATGAATTAATTAAGAAAAATGTACCAGCATAATCAATTGATAAAACACATAATACAACATCTACAACCTGAAAGGGCTTATGAAAACTTCTATCCTCAGTTAAAATCGATTGTAAGAACTATCGTATCACAGATGCAAAATTTTGAAGTTTCCTTGTCAATGGTGAGCGTATTAACATTAATAATTTATTTATATTATTGTAATTAATTATTCATTTAAGAAAACTTTATGCCGCTCATAGATCTGTTTCAACAAGAAACTATTAGACGTGTGCAAAATGATTATAAGCTCTTGCGGAAGCCACCACACAAGTCTCAACGAATAACGCGAAGCAGCAGCAAGACCAACAGCAGCAGCAGTAGCAGCATCACCAACAGCAGCAGCCCTGAGGAAATTCTTCTGCAACGAAGAACGAAACGTCGGCAGTGAAGAAATCCGAGACACGCGTTTCCAACCGGAAGCCATGAATTCAACAAGTAAGGTTTATCTTTCCATCCTAAATCACTGATGATCATAGTACCTATACTATTCATAAAACTGACAGAGAATATGTATGACACAATGAAGGGCTTATAACTTTCTAAACCAATGTAACCTATGTAAGCTATGTTCACGCTTGCTAAGCTATTACTGTGTCCTTGACAAAAGAACAAAACATTGCCCAGCCAGACATGCGTTATTCCTAAAATGCTGGTATTTTTAATTTGATTACAAAATACTGAACTTGCATAAATACAATAAGCTAGTAATATTACATTATAAGGGCGCAACAACAAACATGAAACTAAAACCCAATTTATTCTAATGTTTTGCATTAATGTCAGTGTTTTTATATTAATAATAATATTAATTAGTATGAAACACCAAATGAGCTGAGCCAATAAGTAATCCCTAATATCAAACATTTTTAATGTGCAAATACTAAGAAAAATTAAATATAACAGAGATGAATACACCTTCTCATTTGCCAAATACTTTTTACAACAGAAAAGTACTGAAATTATACTCAAAATAAAAAATAACTTCAAATATAAAGCGTTTTCATCTAAGAAAAGTCTTACGTCTGGTAAGAAGGCCCACTTATCACCGGTTTGATTCAGTTTTCTCAGGAACCTGAGACCTATCAAGAGCAAGACATTTTGAAGAGAAAAACCAAGCGATTTTTTCACAGTTTCAAACACCAGAAAAGTACTCATGAAAAAATACCAGATCTGATGGTCTTCTTCTATAAAACTGGAGGACGTTAAAGATATTGAGTGCAGGACACATCTGAATATTAAAAATATCTTTAGGGATATATTTATTGCTATCAACGATTTAATTATTTGTAATAAACAGTTACCTAAACTAAAGAGAAGCAAAAGACCAAGTATGCCAATAATTATAAAGTTAAATCTGTTAAGATAACTTAAAGACAGAATTATCAGTATAGTATTGCTAACATTCCCAAAATGTTTGTCTGATTTGATTTTCTTTCATTTAATACTGTAATAGTGTTCAAACAGAAACAAGATATAACTGCTGCACAACTGAAAATTAATATAACTTCATTTTGTTCAACAGAATTATGTAACAGATGATCACTGATTTCATTAATACAAGATGAATAAGATTCCCTCACTTGTTCATATAATGCTGTATCATATTATATCTGATGTGTTGAATTTTATTTCGTACAAACTTTCTGGGAGGTTCCAAGGCACTAGATGACTGTTACTTGCAGGGAAAAATGCATATAAGAAATACAACATACAGAATACTGCCAAAGTGTAATTTGAAAACATTTGTTAAATAATAATCTTTGGACGTTGGAAATTTTGAGGTTATAATTTTGACAATTAACGTATCGAAAGTAGAGATACCGTTGATACCAACACATAAGAAGCAGAAGTATAAATGTCCCAATACATTACTATGAAAAATATTGAAATTTTATTTATATTAGTCAATATCCGTGGTCAATACATAATTAAAAATCGCAATTCAAACGGAATTAACTTTACCGTGGTGAAACTTTCTGTAAGTGCTGCCCTCTGTTTTTGATTAATAACTTGGACAACAACATAACCTATAAAACATTTTTAATGTTTTTAGAGATTATTTAATTTAAATACATAAAAGATTCATCATGTCCAACAACATAGAATGGTAAGGCAAAGTATTATGATTATTCTTAATTGTTAATTCTAAACGTACAATTTCAGGAAAACTTTAATTGCCGGAGACAAGACCAAATATAACCGATTAAAATCTTTTGAAGTGGATGACCATCCTTTAAAAGTTCCCGTGGTAAGTACATCACGTATTCCAAAATAAGAAAAGTCATCATTAATTGATGAGCAGGTCACAGAAAGGATTCCTCGTAGAATTTTGGGTTCTCAGCCTAGTACAGGTCGAACAACTCCAATATCCACGCCTGCTGCTATTTTAGACCTTAGTGCGGCCCTGGAGGGCATAGACCCACTGACAAAATTTGCTATTGAAGAAATGGATCCTCTAACGCAGATGGCCTCTGAAATGGTAACTTTAACATTTTCAATTATGTTGCCTCAAGTTCATGTGGTTGTTTTAGGCAACCAAAGAACATCAGAGTTCAATGAATAAACGAAACAAAGAAAAGAAATCAAATTTTGATATGGAACCGTGGAGTTCAAGAAAAAATGCTATTTTAGCTAAATTTACTACATCTGAAAAATTATCAATCGTAACAAGTTTCTTGTCAGACGGAGAAAAAGGTTGATTTCTACTTTTTATTATTTATAACATTATCACAACTTTGTTTTAGTTGTTGTTAAAGCTCAAAGCAGTGCTGTTGATAAGGTGCAACATCGCTTAGAACAGTTGGACTATTTCGAAGAGAGTTCTCAACGAAAACTAGATGTGTCTCAAGCTGAATATGTTGGACGTATTGAGCAACTAAATAAAGAATTAGTAAGCGCATGGAATTCCGAGCAAAGAGTTAAGGCTTTAAAAATTGCAATACAGTGTGCAAAATTACTGTCAGACACAGATGTCCTCAAATTCTATCCAAGTAAATTTGTGTTGATAACAGATATACTTGATATTTTTGGACTGTTAGTGTATGAAAGGCTAAGAACTAAAGCAGATTATTTTAAGTAAGTTTCTTATTTTATTTGTTTTGTAAATACAAAATGATTTATGTAGGCCGGGCACTAAAATACCCATGCCTCTTCCTGAGGATTTTACTCCAGATATGGTTCCTGAAACGGCTAAAGAAACTTGCAGAAACTGGTTCTATAAGATCGCTTCCATTAGGGAGTTAGTGCCTCGAATTTACGTAGAAATGGCTATTTTAAAATCCTACAGCTTTCTTACATCTAGGTAACACTGTTTAATTTTGATTACAACTTATTTCTATATTATATTAACGGTTATAGCGAATTTTCTGCTGCTCTTTTAAGACTGACACATATGATACGTGGTATTGGGAATCCCCTAGTTGCAATTTATGCTAGGTGTTATTTGTGCAGGGTCGGTATAACTGTTGTTAGTTCAGGTACCGATGTGCAATACCTGGTAGAGAATTTCTATGACTTTTTAGGCACGTACAATCATGTAAGCATCCAAGTTTAATTAGGATTTAATATTTGGAAATGAGAATAAAATAAAAAAATTCTTGCAGTTATTTAGCTTGAGCGTAAAACAGGAATTGATTGTTCAACGCATTGAATATCCTGTGTATTTAACTCTCTACACTCCTGCTTTGGATTTTATTTTACAAGCTGTGGCATTGGGTACGACTGATATTCTGTTGGCCCAACTTCTAGAAAAATGCCAAACACAAGGAAATAAGTTGGTAACATTTTTTGGTTCACTTTTCATCAATATTACTATTTAATTTTTCCAGTTCACTTTTGATAAATAGCATCATGGCCGCGTTTAAACCTGTCTATGTAGCAAATCGTGCTCTCCAATTTTTAAATATAATAGGTCAGAGCACAGAGGAAAGCTTTCCAACACATTTACTGCTGAGAACACTAGGATTGTGCATTTCCGTTTGCCCACCACCATCTGAACACCGCAGACAAGTTTTGAATATTGCATGGAGGTATATCTCTGGAATAACGCATCCTGAAAATTACATTACTTGTGTGGAAGGATGGATACGTTTTGCTGTGCAATATTTTTCAGTAAGTATTAGTTAATGAAAATAAGTACTACACATTATGCTTAGTGTAGGGAAGTTAATACAATTCTGGGTGATCTTATACAACATCTACAACCTGAAAGGGCTTATGAAAACTTCTATCCTCAGTTAAAATCGATTGTAAGAACTATCGTATCACAGATGCAAGATTTTGAAGTTCTCTTGTCAATGGTGAGCGTATTAACATTAATAATTTATTTATATTATTGTAATTAATTACTCATTTAGGAAAACTTTATGCCACTCATAGATCTGTTTCAACAAGAAACTATTAAAGTAGACATATGCAAAATGATTATAAGCTCCTGTTGTGGAAGCCACCACACAAGTGATCCAGTGATAACTAATGCACTGATGTTCCTGTGCAGTGTACTTCACGATTCTGTTAATGCCCTGACTGTGGACGACGAAAGACGACAAATCGGGGAGCTTCTCTGCAATGTCGTCCGGAAAGTTGATTATGGAAGAGATTTTGAAGATCAATTAACTTTTTATGTGGAGGCTAGAGGAGCATTTTCGAATATTGATGCGGTTTTGGCACAGTTGGTGCAAGTAGGAGTTCATTTATTATGTGTAAATGCGTTTAAGCTTGTATGAACTGTTTCAGTGTGTGAACACGCTCTCAGTTAACAAGAGACAGACTGTAAAGGGCAATCACACGAGGAACACGGGAGCATTTGTCAGAGCATGCGCTGCTTTTTGTTTCATTACAATTCCATCGATTGAGTCAGTCAAAACGAGACTAGAACTTTATTTGTTATCTGGACAAGTTGCCCTGTTTAATCAATGTTTAGGTCAAGGTAGGTTTTGTTGTAATTTTATAATGCATATAAAAAACATTAAAATCTGTTTTAGCTGATGCATGCTTTAAAGCCGCTCTAGGTATAATCCCCGAATTATCGGAAGAAAAGAATCGAACTAATGAAACATTCCTCATGTCTTATATAAGAAAATTTTTGGCTACATTATTAGTTGTTCCTGATAGTCCAGACAAAGGCGTACTCAGTTTGACTAGATCTCTTTTAAATACACTTCAAAATTATCCATGGGATGGTCAAGGTGGAACCCTATGTTATTTGTACATGAACGTCTTAGATCTATTAAGTACTATGGCTCAAGAATATTATCCGTATAACGTCGATAAGGGTGAGTTTCATTTGGCATTGAATTTTATAAATATAATTTCCGATTTTGTAGTGGAGTCTAATGATACGCTTTACGGATCTGATCCAAAGTTTATCTCTGAAATTAACAAAATGTGTTCCGTGCTTCTTGGAGAAATTCTCACTCAATTAAAGCAACTTGGGGCATGTCGTAAACAATCTACTCTAGCTTTAGATTTGATGGTACGAGTGGCACTCAAAACAAATCTTCAGGAAAACGTGATGGCGACTTTGGTTTTAAATTTGTGGCAATTAAGTGCAAAACATGAACATATTGATGCTAGATATATGGTAAGTATAATTTAATTAAAAAAAAAAAACATTTTTCACTTACATTTGCTTGTAGGCAAATATGAAAAACTTCTTGCTGAATCAAGATAAAAATAAAGCAGTTTTGCAACAGTTAATAAACAAAATGAGTGTGTAATTATTTCTAAATATGTGCACATGAAGAAGTTAATACACATAATGTTCTTTCTTTAAATATAAAGTAAAAGAGTATCAGATCTTGTTTTTATTTTAATACATACATAATAATAATACTTGAAAAACTAAAAATCTAAAAAAAATGTAGTAAGTAAGTTAATTTTATTTTGGTTTACCTCTTCCACGTCCTCTAGCAATTTTGCCTTTCTTATTGGGTGTAGTAGTTTTATTGTCAGCCTTTCGTTTTACAGCTGTTGTGGTTGATAAAACTGTAAAGAAGCTGTCCAATCGGCCTTGAGAAGTTCCGCTTCTTGCTTTCAAGAGTTTCTTCGCCCCATTTCTCACTCGTTCTTCATTAAACTGTTTGTCCCCGCAAAGATATTTCACTAAACCATCTTCATCAGGATCAGTCCATTTTAACTATAATTGAATTACACATCATAATCACATATGGACATAATTTAAGAAAGAATAAGATAAATTAAAATCTCACTTCAATTTGTTCTGGATCCAAAATTTCGGGATTGTGGAACAATTCCCTTGCATCATCAAAATTCCAGTTCTCGGGTGGTGGATATTTTCCTTTATCAATGTGTTTTAATACTTCATCTATACTTCTGTGCTGGTTTATTAAATCAATGGCTCTCTTTTGCCCTATTCCTTTGATGCCGTCTGTGTAATCACATCCAAGTAAAATGCAAAGATCAACGAACTGAAACAATAATAACTTTGATAGCTGCTTCAATGGCTGGTTAAAAAAGTCTACTAGTGAAACAAGTGTGTAAATTTTGTGAACTGTTTTTTCTGCTTATCAATAATTACCTCTTTGTGTTGTAATTTTAGTCCTTCCAACACTTGATCTAAATGAAATTCTTGTATTGGCATTTTTCGAGCTTCACTAAAAGTCATATGGCGTAACAAAATATTTGAGCCAAAAGTGAGAGCATCCATATCTTCAGTTGCAGTCGCAAAAACTTTGCCTGCTTTAACCTGCATAACAAACATTTTAATCTGTTCATCTTAGTAGCAAAATTTATTAAACATACCATTGCAGCACATTGAGCCTCTGCTTCACATGGAGCGTCAACGTAAGGTATCCCCATAAATGTTAACAGTTGCTTTGCTTCCTGACAATGTTGTTTCGTAACTTTGACTAACCTACGATTAAATTTATCAATGTCCTGTTGTTCACCTGCTTCCGTGGCCTTGTCTAATGCCTTCTGTGCTTCTTCACGTTTGCCTTGTCGTTTCGTAAGCTCGCCAGATTTCATCTGGGGAGGTTTACCATCGAAAATGTAAACTGGTTTGATGCCATTTTCAATAAGTCGGATGGAACGATAAAAGATACCCATCAAGTGGGAAGTAGTTTCTCCATCGGTCGACGTTAGTTGAGCTCCTTCGCTTCTAACGGCGATCAGAAACTGATACAAGCACATGGAAGCATCTATCGCCACTTTTCGACCTAACATTCATGATTATTATATATTATTCTATTTGATTAATTAAGAGACTTACCAAAGTAATTCTTTATTTCATTCTCTTTTATTGCATGAGGTACAATATCAGCTATGAGTTTCGATAATCCTAGAATACCCATAATTTGTAATTTTTTTTGACAACTGACTTAACGCAGTATCTCCCGCTCAAACAAAATGGTGACAAATTCAGTGTTGCCAATTTTAGTATTCTCTCGTAAATACAAAATTGTCAAGAATAACTGTTTGAGTTGGTTTATTTGACGTAACCTGACAGCGACAAAATTATAAGTTATGTGATTAAAAATTAACGTTTTAATTTGAATTTGACATGTCAAATAACGCTAGTAGTGACAGCTGCCAAGTCATCAACAACTACTCCAGTTGTACCATTTAAAAATAAAATTCAGCATTGCCAACTCAAAAAGTGATTCTTGACCATTTTGTATATAAAACCATAACGAGTGAACAACCGTAAGCCAATTAAAGGAAAAAGATAGTTAGTTAGATTATCTTTGAATAATATGCCTTAATAGATATTTAAAAATGATGCATCCCGTATGCCTCCAATTGATGATTTAGGCCCAAATTCAGAAGCATCACTCACACTCAAATTGACAGTTCGATGTTAATTTGAAATTCAGGAAAGCTTTAATTTTCATTCTAATGATTTTTTAATCTTTCCATTCTAAATCACTGATGATTTATACCGGTGATTTATACTGTTCACAACATGATTAAACGAGTAAATATAAAAGCAAATCCTTTATTTGGAACCATCTGTTTCCACTAGTTTTAAGTTGGCATTATAGATGTATTATGTATGTATGTACCTATTTATGATTAAAGGTGATATTTACCCCAAAAAATGGCGAGCCTTCCTACAGGAATAAGTTCACATACTAGAAAAGTACAAAGTTTATACAAAAAAGCCTTACGTACTCTGGAAAGCTGGTACGATAGAAGGTAACACAATAAAAAGAAATGTTAAGGTTAGAATATGTTGTACTTGCATTATGTAATTTTTCAGAGAGGTTTATCGATACAATGCTGTGTTTATGAGGAAAAGGTTCGATGATAATAAAAATATAAAGGATATGAGAATTGCAAAAGACCTAATTGCTAAGGGGGAAGAAGAATTGTTCTTGAACTCTCATTATCAGCCACGTAAATGTATGTATTCTCTTAGATTTCTTCAATCGAATTAAACTTGCAATAATATTTATAAATAATCAATGAACGTTTGCAGAATTAGAGGAATCTTATTTTTGTTATTAAATCACTAAATAAATTTATAACATTTCAGATATGACCTAAAAGGATAAATATATAAGACCTGCTTCTTTGGTGCATAAGATGCCTAGAATTGAAGATGACAAGTTTTTAGGCTTTGCTAAGTAAATTGTAAGCCTTATTTACCACTATAGGAAAACAAAATACAATGAAAAAGATAAATTCACTCAACAACAATTTTATTTAGTATTTGATTTAAGTAAAACATAGATGCCTTTGCTATGTTGGTAAATATTAGTAGCTGTAAGTTTGAAAGTAAAGACAGAATTGTTATTGAGTGAATCAGTGAAAATCAATAAGATATAAACAAGGGAGGAAAGGCTTTTATTCTGTTTAATTTGGAATACCAAATCAATTAATTAATTTAGTTATTAATAGTGCAATAGGGCATCTAAGTAAAAATATTTTTCTGTATCAAATAGATACATTTCACTTCTCTGAATTCTTTATTGCACTTTTGTTTTGTCTTGCAGTCCCAGAATCACCAGGTGGTGTTGCATATGAAAGAGTTGTAGTTCCACCAGACTGGATGTTGGATTACTGG
The DNA here is from genome assembly GCA_039766575.1 of Serrognathus titanus. Lineage (NCBI taxonomy): Eukaryota > Metazoa > Arthropoda > Insecta > Coleoptera > Lucanidae > Serrognathus > Serrognathus titanus. Next base: position 68,043,279 of record CM077911.1, read on the forward strand.
CACCCTCTAGAAAAAGCACAGTACCCAGAATATTTTGCCAGGCGTGAACAACGTAAGATAGAATTTACCAAGGATTGGGAGAAAAAGTATGGAAAACCATCACCTGTTGGTCACCATTAAAAATTTTAACTTCACGTTGTAGCTTGCTTTATTGTCTTTATTAAATAAATAGTAACATATAAACAATTGCACTTACAAAATATATTCAAATATGAAACAATTACAAGATACGTATGTCACAAGGCAATACCAACTTTTAATTAACAAACAATTTTCAAACGAGAAGTACTGGTAATACTGCTTTTTTTATTGATGATAAAAAAGAGCTTAAACTTATGTATAATGTAGAAACTTTTTTTTACAAGATATAATGAATCTGATCTCACTAGTTAAGTCTAATATTAAAGTTTTTTTTAATACTTCTCTAATCATAAATAAACTACAATTTATTTCAGTGTGCTCTAAGTTTCTGCCTTTGACTAGATTATAATTATATATGAAACAAAAATATCTTTGTCTAAATATTCATTTTCATCAACAAAATTAACTACACCAACACAACTATAAAGGATACTAATTTATATTGTTGATGAAAAGTCTGACCAAATGTCTATTATATGTACAATTCAGTGAAAAGTTTCTACAATTTATACATTTGACACAATGTTTGTACCATAAAAATTGACTAAAACACAAGTAGAACTTTTGCATACAACTTGTTAAAAAAAAATTACTCTGCATGTGAAAGGTGTTGGTATTTTTCAGTGTATTCCATAGTGCCAAAGAATTGAGCTCCTAAAATTAAATTGCTAATTATCACAAAACCTAAATTCTCCTAAATGCTTGACTATTGAATGAATGATCATTTTGCTATTGCAATAAAATATGAATACATAAACAGAGAAAAATTAAAAAAAATAATGGTTGAATTTTTTCTTTTCTCTTTAACTTCGTGTACAAGTGCCTAACGTCAACTTTGTAAATTGAAAACACAAAATACAAGATTTGCTGTTAAAAAACCATTGAAACATCTTAGGTGCCTTTGCTTTTAACAAAAATACAAATGTGAAAAGTTGGTGCGACGATGATAACAAAAATGTTATCCATACAACTTCTCTAGGATGGCAGTAGGTGCATCTGCCTCATATTTCGATAGTTGCCTTAAAAGAGCGAACTTCTTCATGCGCCCTTTAGAAGACTCCATGTCATACAGAGTGCACAAATTTAATAATAAAGATTCGTGAAGGCCTTGAATTGGATTCAAATTTATTGCTGATTCTAGCACCGCTATTGCTTCTTTTAAATGACCTCCATACAAGAGACAAACGCCCATGTTATTTAATATCTGAAAAAGAAGATGGATTGAAGCAAGTGAGGTTTAAATTAAATGTCACAATACCATAACATTTGAAGGTTCCAAAATGCTGGCTTGTTGGAAACAAATGTACGCATCATTAAAAGCATTTTGAGCGACTGCTATAAGGCCACGATCGACAAATTCTCTTACATCAGGGGGGCCACCTTTAATTTCTCTGGCTTCGTTAAAACATACTTCAGCTCCTGATATATCACCTACTTGTAAATGCAATCGGCCAAGAGCAGAGAGGAGTGCATGTCGAGGTGCACCTTCTCTGTAAAACAATTCGCATTGCATTTTGTATGGTTAGAGCATGGAGGTTTACCTATCACATAACTGTCCAAGTAAATCCATGGCTAGTTCATAATCTTTTAGACTCAAGGCACAGTTTATAATTGAATGCATTATTCTTGTTTCACGTCCACTCCACAAACGTGTCGAGTCAGCTCTGTCTGAGTCATGAATTTCTGTGGGGCTGCCATCTTCACATAAGCCATCTCTTAAATTTCGTAACATCTGAGAAAAAACTAGATTACAGAAGAATTCGAAACAAAAAGTAATTTCTTACCTGTTTTACAACTGATAATAAACTAAACAATTTTGTTAACGATTCTTTAGACTTGCCACAGTGCATGGGTAGTTCTGCAAGCAATAGACGAAAAGAAAATGATGCTATCGAACCAGGTCTACTACCATACATTTCAGGATAAAACTGGAATTGGGAACTTTATAGTCTTTCTGCATTCATTAAAAGCGAACAACATTACCTGATAAAATAGATCTGGTTTATCGAGCTGGCCGAAAGGTTCAGCTTCAGCTTGAGCAAGTTGAAAGGCTTTAATTTTTACAAGTAATGCGATCCTAGTAAACCACAATTGCAGTGAGTGCGGAGAGTGTTTACTGGGATGGCCTGAACGCCCTCTGCCTTGACCATATATTGTTAACAGGCGTGCAGTTAAATTAATGGCAGATCTAAACAAGTAAATGATTTTCTTATTATTACTATCACTGTGCTGTGACGTCCCGGGGCTTCAAGCCTGGAGCAGTTCAGATTTACTTGAAATGCTTGCTGTCTTGTGAAAAAGAACAGAGAGCTTAAGCCCCTGGACAGTTCAGAGCTCCTTTATGTAAAAAGAAATACATGTCTGTACCTGTAAGCCCCAGCCTGCACTAACTCTCTCAACCCTCTTTCATCCTGTGTGACGTCGGCAGCTGTAAGTATTCTTCTTTGTGCAGCTTCAGCTTCACCCAAGTACATAGAGACAGCTTCTCCAATATTATCTCCCTAAGAAAAAATACAATTAAGTCATTTAACTTTACAGAAATTAAAATAATAGTATAACTTCCTATTATATGGACTTGCTGGGCGACTTTTACTTTACTTTTATTTGATATTTTTGGACTTAAAGTAATGTACCAAGTAAGAATCAGACACAAGACGAAAATAATTTACAAAAATCAATTTAAAAATTTTTAAAAACATTGGAGTATATTGCATTTGTAGATTGCTGATAGGGCAACAATTTACAAACAAATTAATATTATTTAAATCACACTAGATTAAACAGCTTGTCATTATTGGTTTGTATAATAAATTGTTTTGTTTCATTTCCAATTACTTTTCTCATTATAGGAAGGTCGACGTTTTCTAATGAACTGCATGGGGTGTCACACGATCAAATTACTTGAAACACCCACGCGGAACACCGCAATTAATATCGATCCAAGTCGAATAAAAGGCGTATCCTAAACCGCGGCCACGCAATATCAAATTGACGTCGTTATTTCTAAGAAATGCGCCTCAATTTACTGTATTCATACGTCTAACGAAACCAAAACTTTCCTTGGAATAGTTCATTTGATCCACAGGAAAAATGTATGGATTTTCTTTTAGTAACGAGGCAAAGAGAGATTCCAATTTCTAGGCAACTTTAATGACCCCATTACGTACGCCGGATGACCTACATTTATTTAAAATTTATTCAAGTATCATTTACTACTTTTATAGTGTTTTATTGATCGTTCCCATTACAGTAAATTAACTGAGAAATTGAAAGCATTTCAACAATAAAATGAGTCGAATTCATCAACATAAAACAGCAATTTGACGACAAGAACAATAATGACTACAGTAATGTGGTAAGGTCTTACCAATTCTTCTTCTAATAAAACTCCAGGCATTGTTAGTAGATCCCTCTCGGGAAAAAAAGAGCCTGGGGCAACTGTTGAGGCAGTTATTAAACACTGTCGAGTTCTTTCACTTGGTATCCAAGCATCCCGTCTTCTATCAGCCTCTGAACCGACAGCTACTCGAGAAGAATATCCATCCTTTTCAAAGAAAAGCTCATTATTCTTTAGATTAGACCAATAATTATAATGAATGTCTTATGTTGTAACGGCATTTTTAAAACATCAGAAGGAAGTCGTTTTTCTCTGAATTATTGCAATTATTTGGGTTGTTATGTTCTAAAGCTTAAATATTGGTCCCAAGCCAGTAAATTGGTTGTAGCATAATCGATTGTTCTTAATGAGATTAAACTTGATTTAAACTTGATTTTTTTTATTGATTCTAATCAGTTTTTTCTTGAACTTTTTCAAATGAAACAAAAAAAAAACTATTTGAGTTACAAATCAATCCTGCCAGTAAATCAATGTCCGAAATGAAAATTTAATTGCAGTTCTTGACAACGTGAGAATAAATTACTTTAGATACAATCAATATTAGGAGCTCAAGGTGTTTTGCTTTTGATATTTTTCATTTTTCCTTTCAGCTTGAAGTTCCTATTTCAAATTCTCTGTATCTACTCAAAATAGGTTTTTTTATTCCTAAAACATATTTATAAATAATTTATTTTAAATGATTAACTGTGTATTTTTTTTGAAACTTTGCACTTTCATTAACATTACATATGAGTACCGTTTTTCTCTTTACACCTCAGACATCCAATACAGATATGCAGTTTAATTAATTAATTCTTGACGTTTAAAAGTACCAGAAATGGAAGCCTTTTTTATCACTCATTTAAGTGCTTATTGGTAAAATTTGTTGTATAAGAAAAACTAAAAATGAAAACCTGATTACAACATATGCAGTCTTACTTCAGGTAATGAATCTGACAACAAAAATCGCTTTTACAAGAAAATATATCAGAATACTCTAATTTCTTGGAAATTTTGATAGTTCATATGAATTCTTTTACTTATCATTGAATATAATAAATTCATATAAATTTTATTAACCACTTATTCAGCAAAATTGGTGAAATTATAGCAAATTAAATAAAGGATTCAGAATGTATGCTAAGTTTTCTTGTCCAACAAAGATTTGTTGTGAAATTAACATAGAAAGCATTAAATTCCTTCAAAATAAAAAAAAAATCGTTCTTGGCTTATATTTCATTAACTATACTTTGATAAACTATTAGAAAAAAAGTGTAAAAGATTATCTATAATATTAGTGACTCGTCAAAATAATTAAATTGAAAAATGTATCTGCCTTAAGTCACTATAAATGTTAGAAAAAAGTAATTACCGTAACATTAAAATTACATGGCTTGTAGTATACATAAAAACTATCCACCTTCATTACTAAACCATCACAGTAGTTAAATAATACATCTTTCTACGCACATTCTCCACAAGGTGTAGAGTAATACTACACAATACGCACTATTCAAGTGAAATAATTAATTATAAAGTTAATAATTCATTACGATCTATTTTTAGATTATCATGAGAAGTGTACCTAAACTTAGTACGTTCAGTAACATTTCAGGCTTCCTACGTAATGTGAAACAATAAAAGAAGGTAATTAATGTTGTAATGTTACACTACATTTATAAATAACACGTTGACTTACATCGGCCGATATACCCAAATCTGACAGTACACCCCCTGCATTAGCATTCGTGGACGGATTCCCTATTAAGTCGAAAAATGATGTAGCGTTTTGGTCCTTCGTTTGGGGCTGTGTTTGAGCGAATATCCTGCACACTTCAGGTTCATTTTTAGTCGCGTTGTCCAGGTGTAAATCACTGACTTTTTTCACGGCTTCTGATACCTCGTTCGCAAAACTCACGCGCGATTCATTTTTATTGCCGTCCGATGTGAAATACTGACTTAAAGATGGTGCTTTTGTGTCAGACATACCGACAGGAACACTTCACTTATATCATAAATTCACTGGCTTTTTAAACTGCCTCGTTTTCTGCATGATTTTAAAGAGATGCGTACTTTTGATTGCCATCACTCTGACATGTCAATAATCTAGGGGAATTTATCTAATTTAAAGGTTAGGTTGCCTACTACCATAAGGCGGGAAATTTGAATTGCTTTGCTGTAGATACACAGAAAAATAAACTAAAGAATTAATGTTAATAATGTTATATTATGAAGTACTGCGATATGAATCACTACTACAAATACTATGAAAATCACTCGCATAAGATCTGGCGCTATAAACAGATCTTGCACTGTACACAGATGATTCTGAATATGTTCTGTCTACATTTCTGTGTTGAAAACCGCTTTCGACCGTTTCTACTTCTTCTCGTCCATCTAGACAGAAAATGTGATAATCATCACCTGAAAAATATCAAGCTATCAAACACTCTTACCTCGATTTGCTTCAGGTGTTGCAGTAGCTTGTATTTGATGCTTTTTGAAGCAACTGCAAATAAATTCAAACATTTTACATTTATGTTTTAGGCACGAAAGAATTAGACATTATGTTTTAGTGGTGTACTTTGCATCTGAACTGTGAACGACTTCGATAAAAGATAAACTAGTTTTTTATCATACGACATTCCATTAGTCAACAGTTGTATACATAAAGTTTATCTTTATCTATCTCGCGAAGTTAAGAGCGCTTGTTTCGTTAACGGTTCAATAAAAAAAATCAATTAATATTTTTATATTTTAAATCAATCTGCTTGGATAGATACAGAAATAAAGTTTTGTTTTATGAAAATGTATTCTTAAGAGAATTATACACGAAGATATATTTGAAGCAATTAAGAAATAGATAAAATGCGTTAAATGAAATAATCACTATATGGCAGTTTCATATATTTAGTCATTTGTACTTTGATTTCTCTTTACATTTACGCATATATTCATTATTTGATAGGTACTTGAGGACCAGCAAAGATATAAATAAATAAAGATAATTATTGCGATTAAATTAATAATTTATCTCACTCAGGTATGGCAATTGTTGCGATCTTTATGTACTTCCCGAAATTTAAAACCATCTATTAAAATGTTGCTTGCACTGAAGCATCAGTTGAAACGTAAGTAATTAATATGCAGGAAGATGCTTTGTAAGTGTTTGTTTTATTTTTAAGTCTATTGTTTGAATTTTTATTTAAATTTTTTACTTGTCTTTACTTTCATTTAATATTTGCTTTTCGTTTTTCATTTGTTTTTTTCTTTACTTTTAGGTTTTCATTTCTCTTTAGTCTTTCATTTGATTTTTTGTTTTAATTTTTTCCTTATGTTTTCACTTGTCTCGTTTCATTTATTATTTGCTTTCACTATTAATTTATTTCACATTTATCCTGACATGGCGACATTCTGTGAATATGTTGGCGACATTGCCAACTAAAATCTGGTAATCCTGCATTCCTATAATATTGGTAACGCTGCAGAGGTGCAGTGACGTGAAGTCAGTTTCAAAACTTAAATGTCATGTTCTTATGTTGTAGTTCATATGTGGTACGATCTAGATAAATTTGGAATACAAACAGTTTTCGTACACGTGTCTTTGAAATCATGACTATACTCATTGCTGAAGAAATGACAGTGTTTAACATCTGAAGAAACTTTGGGCGTTTGATGTCATACCTTTAAGAAGCGTTTTTGGATTTCTTGGTTAACATTTTAAGGTAAGAGATGAGTCGTGGGTGGAACTCCCCACAATTACTCTTGGTTGCGTTTTTAGATAACAATGTCAGATTTTGGGGATTGGTTTAGAAGTGTCCCCTTCTTTACGAGGTACTGGCTGGCTTTGACAGCAGGATTTACTCTGCTTGGACGATTCGGAATTTTAAATCCTCGATACCTAATACTATTGTATGAACCTCTAAAGAGATTTCAGATATGGCGTTTATTTACCTGTGTATTTTATTATCCACTCAATCCAGCAACTGGATTTCATTTTCTGCTTAATTTATACTTCTTGTACAATTACTCACAGAGATTAGAAACAGGTCAGTATACATTATTATCGCAACGTTAAGAATTAGTAAAAATTTCATGTTTACTGTTTTCAGGAATGTATGCTGGAAAACCTGCCGATTATTTTACGCTATTAGTTTTTAATTGGATTTGTTGTCTCATAATAGCACTATTTGCTGAAATTCCAGTAAGTATCGCTCTACTAGTTTAATTTTTATATGTAAAAATTCCTATACAATATTCTGGTATTTGCAGGTTTTATTAGAACCAATGGTTTTGTCAGTTTTATACGTATGGTGTCAGTTAAATAAGGATGTCATCGTTAGTTTTTGGTTTGGAACACGTTTCAAAGCTATGTACCTTCCTTGGGTTTTCCTGGCATTTAATATGATATTATCAGGTGGTGGATTCATAGAATTGGTTGGAATACTGGTTGGACACTTGTACGTCTTCCTGATGTTCAAATATCCTCAAGAACTCGGAGGGCCTGTATTACTTCAAACTCCTACCATTTTTAAGGAATGGTTCCCTGAAACGGTGGGTGGTGTTTACGGTTTTGGCGCACCTCCGCAAAGACCACCACAGCAACCACCTCATAACAGAGGCGCATTGTTTAGAGGGAGACATAATTGGGGTGCCGGACATGTGCTTGGTGGTAACTGACACTAATGTGATTAAAAAAATCTACTTTTTCTATTGTGAAACATTTTAAGTGATTAATTTTGAGAGAATTGTGTTAAGTGTAACACTTATTTAAGTTATATAAATAAACTTTTGTTCTAAAAGTATTGCATTTCATTTTCCTGATTTATTAATTGTGGATTCTATCCAAAAGTATTTAATTTTAATTAAATTTTTGTTTTTTAATCTTGGAACATAAAACTCAATTTTTCTATTATTGGCTAACCTGCCGAATATCAAAAAATACGATCTGTTATACACCTGTTACATTTGGCAACAATGCAAACGCTTTGCAGAGGGCGCCACTTCTATACCCCTTCCTTTTTTCCGTTTTCTGGCAGTAAATGGTGTGAAGAGGTAATTTATCCTTATGTTTTCAATAATCATCTGCCTTATTATTGCAATTAATAACCGAATTAGCTTATGTATAACTGTAATAAATACGAACCAATTTTAATATGGATGCATTTCCTTTCAGCTAAGCAGCCAACATGTCTGATATTGAAGTGTGAGTACCTAACCTACAAATTTTGTTTTACCTATGTGGCTTGTACAGTAGTAATTGTGATGATAACTAATAGGCAGGCTCCCTCTTCTGAGGAACCCGTTATTTTAAAAACGTGCTGAGAATATTGCCTTCTGATCGATTCACTTATTAAAAAGTTATTTTACTGCCGCCTTAATTAAATTCGCTAACATTCTTGTGTTTATAGCGATGATGCTCCCTCTGCACCAGTCGCTACTGGTGGAGCCATGGACGTAAACCAAGCTCTTCAAGAGGTCCTTAAAACCGCTCTCATCCACGATGGTGTCGTACATGGCTTGCATGAGGCAGCTAAGGCTCTCGATAAAAGACAGGCTGTTCTTTGTGTGCTGGCTGAAAACTGCGATGAACCGATGTATAAGAAACTGGTAACAGCTCTGTGTTCAGAACATCAAATTCCTCTCATCAAGGTCGATAATAACAAGAAACTTGGTGAATGGGCAGGGCTTTGCAAAATCGATAACACTGGTAAAGCAAGGAAAGTTGTTGGATGCTCCTGCGTCGTAATTAAGGTTAGTAAATTTCTGGCCCTATAGTATATTATTTTATGGTAATTGTTAAGTGAGATATTGATCATTGTCATTAAATGATGTACAATAGGGCTGAGTAAATAAAAGGTTATCAAGGTTTATGTTAGTAGGAATTTGTAATATCTTTTAAATTCATTACTGATTGATTTCGGCAAAATTTTAGAATTTTGTATTTGTTATCATCAGAGCTCGGAAAATTCCAGATGGGCATGGGCATCCTATTAATTTCTATTTAATGCATATACAGCATTAATATTATTGCTTTCCCATAATAGCTCTCTTTTATCATAAATTTGAATACAAAGGATGTGACAATAACTGAGAAATTAATTTATGCTAAAGTGTATTATATTAAATGCATGAAATTTTCTGTAAATTGAATTGAATTTTTTTTTCCCATATCTTTCATTTAATGGGAGTTTCACTTTCATTGGTCTGCATTAGTAATTTTTTTCTGGCGAGCGTTATCTAGTTATTGATGTAATTCAGTATTCAGCAAAGTTGGCAAAAATACAACTGCAAACGTTTGTTTTACTAGAGTTAATGTGTGCACTTATGGCTTTTACGAAAAACTGATCGGATCAGGTAATCTATAACTAACGCTTACGAAAAACTGATCGGTGCAGATAAATAGCGTTCGTAAATGTGAACGGAGCACAACCGATCACTAACTGGATCAGTGATCTCGTGACTCTGCTATTGAAGTAGAGTCACTCAGATCACTGATTGTTCGGAAATTGGTTGATCGGATAGTGATCCCAATTTACTCTGTCACGTGAGAGAACAGTTCCGATCACATAATTCGATCAGTTTTTCGTAAACACCATTAATTGCCGCCTCTTACCTAAAAATCATATACTTTTAAGAATGTCCGTAATTTCCCTAGGTCTGGTTATCACCACCTCCACAAGAGGTGCTGCAAACGTTGCCATTATAGCTGCTCGAACTAGTGATTAGTTACTTGCAACAAAACAGAAGTTTTGGTCGCTGATTTGTTTGTAAAAAAAGAAGCTTTCGCTTTTACTTTTGAGTGAATTAAGAGTGATAACAAAAGACGTTCGAATTCCAATCGAATTTTGATTTTGTTTCTTCATAAAAAATTAAGAAAACAAAAGACGATCGATTGTTTAACAAATGCAAAAAACAAAATTTATGTCGACGATTTGGATATTAAAAAAAAAAAACTTTCATTTTTACTTTTGCATCAGAAAATATATTAAGAGACAAAAGACGTTCGAATTCCAATCGAATTTGATTTTTTTCTTCATAAAAAAAATGACAAAACAAGAGACGGTCGATTGTTTAACACTTGCAAGAAACAAAACTTTTTGTCGACGATTTGGATATTAAAAAAAATCGTTTTTACTTTTGCGTCAGAAGATAACGTGCATTAAAAAAAAAAAATCCGTTATCAAGAAGACTCTGAACTTGCTTTTATTTTATGACGGCACGTCGTAGCTTAGTACGTATATTGAAACCTTCAATTACTGCGTGCTCTCAACAACGTCAACTGTCAAAGATTTTGTTTACATCTTCGAGGTATTTATAATAAAATAAATATTTTATTTCATTAATTGTATTTTATTACCCATTTTTTAGAAAATCGTAATTAAATGTGTATAAAAAGTTAGTTTATAATAATCGTATAGTTACGACGTGACTTTGCAAAATTTGCATTTGACATAAGCCTACTTGATAACGGTTTTTATTGAACGCACTCTATATTAAGAGAGATGACCAAACACGAATTCCAATTGAATTTCGAATTTTTTCATCTTAAAAATATAAGAAAACATAGTCAACTGTGAAATAATAAATTTAGAATAATCGCGTTTCCTTCCTCGGAAAGACACAAAAATAAGTAAAGAAACAATGGATCACGATCGCTAGTAAACAAAGAGAAGCTTCGATTATTGTCTTTCTCCAACAAAGGGTAGGAATTCGATCGTCATTCTTTTGTTCCTCGCTTTCCACTAATTGCCAGAAACAATGTTTTTTCCACGACCTACTAGATTTCACGAGGCAGAGCTCTTATCTGGCCTGGGCATTATTTTATTTAATGCAAAGTTTCACCGTTTTGGCGCTAGTTTACCCAAACAAGAAAAACCATTAATAATGAAAGAAAAGGAATCTATAATTGAGTAAGAAATTACGACAGTATTTGCTATAAACCACGCGAACTTGACATTGATTGAAAGTGACATTTCGGATATAATCTGCCTCCGACTTTTTGGGTAAGTGTCTCTGGCGGAGAAAAACTTGAATAATAAATTGCGTGGACCGGATAGGACTGTCTCGTGAAATCTTGTAGGTCGTGTTTTTTTCATTGTTAATTATTTTATGTCAGATGTCATAACAAAAAGACAATATCAACTGAAATAATTATTTGTTATGCAGGGTGTTTACGATCTTCTCTGTATCCTTTTAGGGGACGATAGAGCACCTCAGGAGTCTATACACCTTAAAATGTTATCTCCTAAGGGAGATAATAATTTTTTTATTTTTTACTTGAAATAATTAATTTGTTTTAAACTACTACTTAATCAGTATAACAAAGAACAAAAAGTGGTTGCAAAAATGATTGTTATTACGTATGTTACTTGACAGGTAAAGTTGTTATCAGTTATTCATCAACAAGGTTTTAGCATTGTACCGTATGTGGAGTTGTGGCTACGTGGAGCAAGACTTTGTATACAAAAGCACGGTGATAATTTCGAATACCTCTTATAATGGACAATCCTGATTAAGTAGAGATTAAACCAAATTACCTTTAATGTAAAAAATGAAAGATTTATTATCTCGCTTATGAGGCGGCTTTGATTAAAGCGTTTTAAGGTATACTCCTCCCCTAAGATGATAAAGAGAAGACCGTAAACACCCTGTATATTGCTTTTTTTCTGTCCGATAATTAGTGATAAAAGGAATTCACTAGAAGTTGTCCGAAATTTCAACAAAAAGCCACCAAAATTAGTGACTAATTTGGCACCGATTGTCGTTAATACATACTAAAATAAGGTATCCTTATCAAACTCTGCTCTGCTAGCGCCAGAACTAGATACTCAAAGTTGCGTCAGGTGTTACGAGAATATTTTTGTGTTAATTTTTGTTCTATACCGCACGAGTTACACTTTTTACTTACTTAATTACTTTACCATATAATTTTATAGTCATCTGTCAACAATTAATTGACTAATCCCTTTGAGCGGCCATAATAGTAATGATTGCAACGCGACAGCGAATAGATTTATTTAGTAATGACTTTTTAATTGTTTTATTTTTTGTAATGCTTCTTAAAAAAAGTTTGTTACATGTTTTCAGGATTATGGGGAAGAATCACCAGCATTAGATGTATTAAGAGAGTATCTTAAGAATGCGAAGTAATTGTTAATTTTTTAACAATAAATATTTTTAAAAAGAGAATTCGCATTTTGCAGTTATAGCTTTTCCAGTTTCCTTTCACTTCCCTAAGATACTCATTTTCAATGTTTTATAAAATTCATTTGAGTAATCCGTTTTCACTGAGGATTACATACATAAAGCAGAAAACAGCCAAAACTTACAATTAAAAATGCAATTACATTTTTATTTTTAGATGTATTTGTTTACATTTTTGATTAGCTTCAAAACATTGGTACTTTATTTTAATCGAAAGTTAATGCAATGCAAATTAATAATTTTCTTCAGCGATACAATGTTCTTTATGGTTAGCCCAATCATCAACTTGACAACTTCGACTGCAGTACCATATATTTCTACATTTAGAACATCGTTGCACAGCTCCTTTACCACACTTAGCACATGAGTTGGTGCTTGGTTTAGCCTCAAATTTTTCTAATAAATCAGTATTGTAAGCTTCACTTAACCTAAAAGCCCATTAAAAGTATAAACGAAAAGAAACAACCTTTCTTATGTGTATTTAGGGATAAAAAGCGTTTAATTACATACCCTTGAGCTATTTGAAGCAGTTCTTCACGATTTCTACCAAATATTAAGGGAAACTGTTGCTTTGCAATTTTTTTCCACTTGCGTTCCCCTTGAGCTAGAATATCGGCCTTCACTTGTAAAACAGTTTCCAGTAAAACTGGTTTTGGTGGGGCACAAGGTTGATCTGACACAGACAGTCTATGTAACCAATATTTCAGGTCTAGTAACGGAGAAAGTTGATCGAGCAAGACAGGCTGAATAAGGGGACACAGCTTCATCAATTGAGAACGTCTTGTTTCTGTTATAGAATAATAACTGGCACAAATTGGGGTTAAAAGCATTTGGCACAATGCCAGCCAGACCTAAAATATTAATCATTTCAGGATAAAAAAAAATCAAAGTAGAATTAGCAGTATGTAATTTATTGGAGGGATAGAAATTAAAACCTGAGCTTCACATTGTCCTAGTACTTCACCATCCCAAGGCATCCATTTTCCTCCTTGATACAATTTGTTGTTATTAATCCACGGTTTAGACAATAATATTTCAATTATAAGTATCGGCACGTCATGGACATTATATATTCTATCAGCCAGGCTTAAAGTTAATCTGCACAAACAGTTTAATAAGACTATTTTTTTTTAAATTTTAATCACTTGACCAAACCTATCCAAATGTTCAGCTAGATATCGCAAGACACTCAAACACCGTATCCCAATATCAAAAGCCAAATTTTCCTGTTGTCTTAGAACCTCTGTGAAACCTGCTTCATTAATTTGAGCATCCTTTTGCTCTAAAACTAGTAACTGTGCTGCTGAATCGTATGCATACTCTAAAAGATCAGCTGCAGAGTCGGCTAAATTTTCAGATGCTCCTGTATGAAATAACACAAGCTCTAGAAGTGCGACGCAAACTGCTTCGTGGTACAACACTGAATATGCTACGAAAGTATTGTCGTATTCGGGACTTAACTTTAAAATATGTGGCAATACTTTGTACTTCCAAACGCTTATTAGGATTGCCTCATGAACGAGCAGTGAAATCTGAAATAATTGATAAAATCAATTTGAAGCAGCCGAAATTGTGATGATGATAATGATATACCTTTCCATATGAAACTAAGACTTCCTTAACATGCTCTTCTTTCAACGCTGATGCTTCTATAACGGCTTGTTGATTAAGCTTTAATAAACGTTGATGCCAATCCAACCAGCTAAATTCATATTAAAATTTTTAGAATTACATGTTTTAGATACTCACTGTTTGGATCCTATGTTTGCTAGTTCACTGGGTCTCATTGCTTCAATGTACATTTCTACTTCGCTTGGTAAAAGAATGTTGTCCATATTAGTATTTCTGGTTTATTTTGATGTAAGAGTGAAATGAGGTAGTTTATTGATCAAACATTGGATTTACATAGCAACTGCTAATTATTAGCACTTGTTTTAAATTTAAAACAGCTTTAATATGTTCCTTTTATCAGCATAAATTCTATGCTGAATTGAATAATAAAGCAAAGACATGACAGTCATAAGTTTTATTACAAAACATTATGATAAAAAAGAAAGTACAAATATGTTAAAATTTTAAATATGAGAAATTTACAACAATATGAGTATTGAGCACACATCCTTATTAATTAGAGACGAAATGACAGCTACCTTAACTGAACCCAATCAAATGTAGTTATTGCTTTAACTGAACCAATAAAACGTACATAGTTAATGCAATATTACTTTCTGCAATGTAAAGCTTATTGTAAAATTACCACATATATATAACATGAAGTTTGCAGGTGTTACATAAAAATATATAATTTACAATTTATATCAGTCATTTTAGGATTTAATCTTATATACAGGACGAATCGTTTTTTTTATTCAGGCAATCACATTGACTAAAAACATCTAACATTACAGTCCTACTTCTAATACATGTACTTAAATAAAACCGAGGATCTAAATTAATTCGTCTAAATATTGGCAAGTATAAAACGCATCGTGAAATTCAGAAATTAATAATATCAAATGCATATTTTACACGAAACAAAAAAAAAACACAGCTATAATGTACAGCTGCCTGAAAATGGCACAATTCACAGCAATTAATAGTAAAGAGTTCATTTTTTTAAACTAGTGTACACTGATATGGTTTTAGATTTCTTCATTCGGTATCGGCAGTGTTTCATCTGGATTGTTCTGAAGCAAACCTGCTTTTTCTTCTTTCACGCCACTTGTACCATTATACACGCTCTCGTACACTGGATTTACGAAATTATTGGACTGAAAACAATCAATTATTTTCTTAAATCTCACTTTTATTCGAGCGAACTTACTTTATCAGCATCAAGTGTGAACGGTTCTGCATCACGTTCTTGATACATGGGATTATTGAAATCGTTCTCCTGAAGTCGTTCGTGTGAAAACGGCCTTCGTTTTCGCAACAATATATACGTTATTCCAAGTCCTCCCAACACGAAAAAGAAAATACCAATTACAAGTAGAGTTGGTAGGACAGCACTGCTGCTTTGGTCCATTCGCTTTTCGTTGGCGTTCGCTTCCAATTCTTTTAAGCGTTCGCATCTATCCCCTTCATATTCGAACGTGCACTGACAATAAGAGCCTGAATCACCCACGGTGCAAGTTCCACCATTTTGGCACGTGGGGGTGCATATTTTGAGATCTTCACATCGTTCACCTACATAGTCCTCAGTACACATACAGACAGGGTCTTGTCTAAGGTCGTATATTACGCAAATACCGCCATTCAGGCAGAGATTTTTGCAAGGACTATCTGAACCTAAATGATCCTAAAATAGATAAACAAAACTGATTAAATACAACACTTAAAAGATGACTAATTTTTTTAGAGGTGTATTCAGTTTAGTGGAAAATAATTTTGACACGCAAATAGTTATTATTTTTTCTAGATTGAAGTTTAGTATTTGCTGGAGAAGATTAAACTTACAGTGCAATTTTCTCCACCCCAAATTAATGGACAATCGCATACTCTTCTTCCGGCCCTGATCTTACAAACTCCACCATTCTGACATGGACAATTATCAGCATCTCTGCATTCTGGTGGTGGATTGGGGCTGTTGCATAGATCAATTCTGCAACGTCTACCACCAAATCGTGGTGGACACTTGCATTCCAGTTGTTTCATTCCCATAATACAAGTGCCTCCGTTTAAGCAGTTCTGCACACAAGTTTCTTGCTCGCATCGAGGACCTGTATACCCCGGATTACAGCGACATTTCGGCCCGGTAGAGCTCAAGTTGCAGGTGCCGTGTTTGGTGCAATAATTTTCGCATTGCTCGGATATTTCACAGTTCACACCTCGGAAGCCAATCGGACACTTGCAACTCTCCTTTTCTCCATCCTTAATGCAATAGCCTCCGTTGTAACACAAAAGTTTTGCGCAGTTCTGGCATTTTGGGCCAAAGTATCCATCCTTGCAACTACAATGTGGTAAACCAGGCCTGGTACTGTAACAAGTCCCCCCATTGAAGCAGTGCCCATCACACATATTAACGGGAATCTCGCAGTGTTCTCCTGTCCATTGTGGGGGGCAGTTACAGCGTAATGCTGCTTCTGGGTTAGTTTTTGTGGAAAGCAAATCTACGTAACACATGCCTTTGTTTTTGCAAAACTGTGAACATCTGTAGTGTTCGCAGTTTGTGCCTGTGTAATGAGGAGGGCAAATGCATTGTGGACCTTGGCCTTCGATAATTTTGCAAGTTCCAGTGTTACAATGTAGAGGACAGGATGGTTGTTTTGCTCGACAGGTCTGTAATATAAATGGCCTTACACTTAGCAAATAGTTAATGTTGTTTACTTACCAGATTGTCTTTTATAAAATCATCAGCGCACGTACAAGTTGCACTGCTGGGTGTCAGCAAGCAAAACTCAGATTTATGGCAAAAGTCCTGACAGCGATTTACAATGTAACGTTCCTGCTTCTGTTCTTGCACAATTAAAATGTCATGAATCCTCAATAATCCTTGAGCAAGATGTGAATAGTTCCCCTTACCAAATTTGTTCATTTTTAAAACATTGTGAGTATGATAAGTAGACACGTATAAATAGTCTTCAAAAACATCCAACTTAAACGGTTTCTCATCTGCAAAAAAAAATATATCCTCAGTTGGTGTGTAGCCAAAGCAATATAAGATCCATACTTTCGGTGAAACGATATATAATTCGTTTGTCGGATCCATCGAATTTAATCGATCCAATTATGAGTGATTTGGGATCAGCCCAATACAATCGTTGAGTGGGGTGGTCGATTGCAAGACCTGTGGGCCAAACAAGACCCGACGGATTTAATTGATTTTTTCTTACCAGCACCCGCCTTTTGTTTCCGTCCATATACGCTGTTTCAATAACTGTAGGTGATCCCCAGTCCGTCCAGAAAAGTAAACCTTGCGAAGGAGCTAGAACGATGTCCCTAGGTTGCTTCATGTCACCTCCACTAATCAAAGTGTAAGACTGCGATCCGTCAAACGTCGAAACTAATATACGGTCTGAATCGGTTATGTATAGCTTGCGTGTCACCCAATCAACGGCGAGGCCACGAGGGCCTCTTAAATCGACCAAAACGGTGTGTATGTTGGAACTTACAGTTGATCTGCTCGTTTCGTTCAAGAGTACTTGCATGCTTTCGACTTTTTTGTTTTGATGGTTCGTCCAGAATACCGTGACTTGTCTGTAGTCGTAGAAAACTGCGATTGCATCCACTTTGTATCCGTGAGCTGTAGTTAATACTGATTTACTTAACAGTTCGTTTACGGTGCCTGCCTTATAGGGCGACATTAATCTCAGTTCTGCTTCGACTGCAAGAACAAGGGTAGCTGGCTGCCCCACAGCTTGACAACCTCCATCTGCTGTTACTGTGTAACCCAAAATGCATTCACAATTTTGCGCTTGGTATTTGTGTTTATCGACGTAACACAACTGCGAGCACGTGTTCCAATTACAAACTGCGTTATCACAGTTTTCTTCATCACTGTTATCACCGCAATCATTTTCACCATCACAGCGATACTCTGTGTCAATGCAGTGGCCAATTGTGCATCGAAATTGGTCTGGTCTGCAGATACTATTATTCCTCATTTCACACAATTCAGATCGCTCATCACTACCATCGCCACAATCATTGTGTCCATTACATATGGTATTAACAGGTACACATCGATTATTACTGCAAGCCTCATATCCAAGGGGGCATTTTAAACTTGAGCACAGAGCTGTGTGTTCATCAGAATTGTCACCACAGTCATCATGACCATCGCATTTGAATTTATCGAAGATGCAGAATCCGTTGTTACACTTGAAGCCATTATCTTGGCAAGTCTCGCTGCAATTCACTTCGTCAGATCCATCAACACAGTCAGTATCACCATCACACTTCCAATCACTAAAAATATATAAGCAGATGTATTTGAAATGGCTTAAAAATATTGTTACTTACATGAAGATGCATATTTTCGGACTTATGCACTGAAACTCATTGGCCTCGCACTTCAAATCACAGTCCACTTCGTCTGATCTATCGTCACAATTATATTGCCCGTCACATTTTTGGTTTCCGGGTATGCATCGATCATCATTGCACCTAAATTCCGATTCAGAGCAATTGCGGGGCACACAATGAAATTCATCGGATAAATCCCCACAGTCATTCTCATGATCACATCGCCAGTGCCCGGGGATGCACTTGTTATTGTCACATTTGAAGTATGTCGGCTCGCAAGTGTGAAATCCTGGCTGCCTGCAAGCCTCTGATTCATCACCACTATCCGGACAATCTGGGTCTCCATCGCATTGCCAAGACATCGGAATGCAACGGCCTGAGTTACACCGGAAGTGATCTCGTGGGCAAGCACGTGTAGCACAATCCACGAGTTCATCGGAGTGATCACCGCAATCAAAGTCGTTGTCACAGACCCACACATTCGGTATGCAATTGCCGTTCTTGCATTGGAATTGCTGAGGCGGACAAGTTGCAGGCGGGCAGTCGGCTTCATCATCTCCGAATGGGCAGTCGATTTGTTTGTTGCAACGCTGGGTGAGCGGTACGCACTGAGTTGGAATCGTAACGTTTCCATTGCAGCGAAACTGTGTGTTTAAACAAGTGTAATTTTGACAGATGTCTTCATCCGAGTAATCGCCGCAGTCATCTTTACCATTGCACAGCTGAGATGGGTGAATGCAGTGCGTGTTATTGCACTGAAACTGGCCTGGTTTGCATTTGAATTCTCTGCAGTCCTTCGGCTCATCACTACCGTCACCACAATCATTTTGAGTATCACATTTCCACCAGAATGGAATGCACTTATAAGTTGAAGTGCATTGAAAGTGTGCTGAGGTACAGTTGGATTTGCAGGAGTGACCGTCTTCAGATAGAATGAAATTTTCTGGGCACGCGCATTTATAGAAGGGTTTTATCGGAGAGAGCAAACATAAAGTGGAGCAATTTGCAGTTTCGCAAGGATTTGGTGCTTCCGGTTGTCTGAATGGGTGTACAATCTTCAAGTCCATGGGGCGATGAATCGTGGTTAACAAATTCGTTGAATTCGTTGGGTGATATTTGTGGCAACGTTCCACTGATAAAGTCCCCCAATCCGACCAATATAAATAATCTTCCCAGATGGTGAGGGCAAACACGTGATGCAAGTTTATGTGGGGGTGTTTCGTTCTGCTTGCTATTATGTGTATGTTTTCTCCGTCCAAATCGGAAACTGCGATGTAGTCTTCTTTTGCGTCAGCCCAAAATAATTGGTCAGTTTCAAAGTCGATTGTCAAAGCGTTCGGCCAACTCAAGTTTGAACTTATGATTACTTGAGGATTCGAGCCGTCCATTCCGGCTTTTCCAATGTGTGCTTTTATCCCCCAGTCAGTCCAGAACATGAATTGTTTTAGGGGATGCAAGGCTATCGCACGAGGTTCTTCAAGGCCTTCAGATATTAATACACGTCGATATTTACTTTCCAAAGTAGATACTTCTATTGTGTCCAAACCCTACAATTATTATGCATGAGCGTTTTAATTACAGAACAGAAATTAACAGGTACCTTATCACACCAATAAATATTTCGTCCAATCCAGTCAACTGCAAAACCATCCGGGTTCTGTAAGGTGGCGGAATGCAAGACTTCAACTGTCGTTACATTGTTGCCATTGCACACTTTCTTTATTGAGCTCTGGCTGGATGTGACATCGGACAAGAAGTAACACTGAGTTTTCCAATCGAAATCGAGTGCGACTGCGTTCTTCAGGTTATGGGTGAGCAAGCTGGAGTGCCCCATGAGATTTAATTCGCGGATGTAGTACCTGTTTGCCAGCACAAGTTTCGGTGATAAAGTAGAATTAGCAAGACAAGTTCTCTGGTCAGATTGTAAGATGTAATTTGGGGCACACGAGCAGTGGAAAGATCCCCTGGTATTTTTGCAGAATTGACTGCATGGGAAGTCTTCACACTCATCGATATCTTCACATTTCTGATTACTTTTCGGGCTGAGTTTGTACCCATCGAAGCAGGCGCATTCATAACCAACAGGTTTATCAATGCACTTGTGTGGGCAGGGACTTGGAGTAGCCGTGCATTCATTGATATCTTTAAAAATATTGAATTTCACAATTATTAATTTAATAAATAAAAATACTTACTGCATGATTCTTCATCAGAATAATCTCCGCAGTCGTTTTCCCCATCGCAAAGCAAAGTGCTGTTGACACAAGCGCCATTCTTACATTCAAAAAGGCCTTTCATTTCACAATTTTTATATTCTGGCTCGCAGAGCTTTCCTTCATCACTTCCATCACCACAATCTGGTTTTCCATCGCAAACGTATTGATCTAATATGCAATGGCCTTGTTTACATCTGAAAGTACCCGGTCCGCATTCCTCGGTACAATTATGCGTTTCATCGCTACCATCACGACAGTCACTGTCACCATCGCAGTAAAACCACTTCGGGATGCAAGATTGATCAGCGCATTGGAATTTATCTTCCGGGCAAATTGCCGGGTAGCAGTCTTGGGTTGGGTGTTCATCAGCTCCGTCTTTGCAGTCGTTTTCGTTGTCGCAAACCCAAGATAGCGGTATGCATCTTCCGGTGCTGTTACACCGAAATTCCAAGGAGCCACAAGGACGTGATCGACAGTGATGACTTTCATCGGAGTTGTCTTGACAGTCTGGTTGTCCATCACACTGCCACATGAGCGGTATGCATTCACCACTGCCACACTGAAACTGCCCGGATTGGCACTGGTACACTAAAAAGACAAAACAAAAATAAAATTTAATGAAGACCGCTAGGCTCTATTACTTACCACAATCACGTTCATCAGAACCATCCAAGCATTCTAGATTGCCATTGCACTTCCATGATAAAGGGATACAAAGCGAATCCACGATGCACATAAATTGGTTTGGTAAGCATTTTCCACCTGGGAGTATGGAAGAATGATTTATTTGATGCTTGATTTGATTTTAACAACTGCTATTGCTAATACAAATTCAAATACTTACTGCAATCTTCCTCGTCAGAGCCATCATGGCAATCATTGAAACCATTACACCTTTGAAAATCAGTAATGCACGTTCCATCCCCACAATGGAAATGACACTGCACATTTTTTGTACAATTTTTTTCATCGGACATATCCCAACAATCATTGTGTCCATCACAGAACCAATCCTTGTGAATGCAAGCCGTAGTATTCACGCAGTTAATAACATCCTCATTGTTATTATCTAAAGAACAGTTTGTTATCTCTAAAATGAAAATAAATGTAGTTTAATAACAGTGACTAGCGAATGCTTCTTACCACAACCCATTTCGTCACTGGCATCTTGACAATCTGGATCTTTGTCACACCGGTAATCTTTGATTATACACTCCCCGCTGGTGCACCTAAACAGCCCCCTGTCGAAACACGACGTGCAATTCGCTTCATCACTTGAATCTCCACAATCATCAATGCCGTTGCAACTATGACTGGAAGGAACACATCTTCTGTTTAGGCAAGAGAACCAACCCTGAGGGCATGTGCGATGCCCACAATAACCGGGTTCCTCATCGGAAGCATCCATGCAATGTGCAATACCATCGCAGGTCAACTGGAAAGGAACACAGCCACCGTCAGAACAACGGAAAGAATCATCTTTGCAATTGGGGCCTTTCACATAACACCTTCGGCCATCTTCAGCTAGCACACGTCCTTCACCACATGAGCACTTGACTGCCCCCGAGGGCGTTAAGCCACAGATCTCTTCACATTCACCATTCAATTCCAAGCAGGGATTTGAGAAGCAATCATCAGCGTCTTTACTAACAGCGATTATTCCCATGGGTTTAGCAACGTCGCGTCGCAACCAAACAACATTCTGGCCCGTGAGTTTATCAGCTCTAAGCACGGCGTGTAACACCCAATCAGTCCAATAAATTAAATCTCCATATACAGCCAAGGCAAACGGATGTTGCGGTGTGACTTTAGCAAGGACGACTCGTTCAGAGCCATCATATTCACAACGTTCGATCTTGTCCAGCCGTGCATCACTCCAGTACAGCTTCTGAGCTTTGTGGTCTAGAGTAATGGCGTTTGGCATTCGAATATCGGTGGTGACTATGCTTTGGCGACCGAAGCCGGAGAAAAAGGCTCTGTCTATCGAGGGTTGATGCGAGTTCCAATTCGTCCAATAAATTCGACCGCCACAGCTGTCAATGGATATACCTCGAGGTTTATCTTGGGGCCTAAGTCGTACAACGATTTCAACAGTGCTTGCGTTTGTTCCTGGGGTCGTTAGGTTTAGACGACTAATAGTGGCATCGTTATTGCAAGTCCAGTATAGAGTTCTGTGTACTTGCTCAAAAGATAATCCTTCGACTGAACCTTGCCCTATCACAAAAATAAATCAAGCTTTGTAGAAACATTTAATTGAAAGGACTTACTCTCCACTATAATCTCATGCCCAGTTCCATTAAAAAAAACCATATTAATAGACCCCCTTTGGATATCCGAGTAAAATATCCTCTTCTGTTTATAATCATAAGCTAAGCCAATCGCATTCTTCATTAACGTGGAGTTTTTTATACTCGGAAATGGCGCGTTCTGCACGGAAGCGTCAGTCAAATGGATCGATTCAATGCTGACAACCCTTGAATACATCACGAAGCTGTCATACTCTAAAAAAATTAGAAATTTAATGTCAGAGGAAGCAGAATGTTAATGAATTACCTTCGCATGTCCTACCATTTGAAGAAACTTTACCATGAGAGCATGTACAAACAGGATGCGTTCCATTGTACAGGCATAACTGTTCACATCCTCCGTTATTTTGGACGCAAGGGTTTGACCCTAATTGTCTATGGAATGAGAAAACCTGTATGTCTTTTAAATTTTCACCACCATCCTCCAATAATAACTGATAATCTGATAAATTGCTAACAGATGCTGACTTGATGCTTCCACCTAGGTGAGTTCTGTAAAATTACTTTTGTGCACCACTGATTGCCGAAAAGCATGAATCACTTACGTATCTATCCAGTACAAAACATCCTCCAGCACAGTTAAAGAGACGGGGTTTTCCAAGGACCGATTCAAGAGCGTGTACCTCTCAGTTCCATCGTAGGAAATTCGCTCGATCGTATCCTGTCCATTATCACACCAATATATGTATCTGTTGGCATAATCGAGGGCAACATCAGTTATGGAAACGCCCTGATTAAATAGTAGCTTCCGATTTGAACCATCCAAGCCAGATGTTTCTAACCGAGAGTCTCCTGCCCACACCAACAAACCAACTTGCGGGTCTACTGCAATTGTAGAAGGCTTTCCGATTTCATACGATAACACAACGTACCTCGCAGATCCATCTAACTTAGCGACTTCGATCACACCATGTTTAGGATCACTCCAATACAAGTTACGCGCAGACCAATCAATTGCCAAACCTAAAACGACGCCGGTCTATTACAAAATACTAAAGCTGCATTCAAGTAATAATCACCTGTCAGCCAATCAGCAGGGACACTCTCCATACCTTCGTGTTGATCTACGACAACCCGCCTGCTTGTACCATCCCTCTTAATACTTGTGATCACACCGCGTTCGTTGTCGGCCCAAAATATCAAGTCATCTTCTGCGATGTAATCGATTGAGCTTGCCATTGAGACCCTCGAGATTGAACCGAGTACTTTAGCTGGGGTTTTGGTCGAGTTGTCTTCGCTCAGTGAAAGCCCGCATAGCTCCCAGCTATTCGAGTAAAACAAAAACTCAGATATCCCACTGCATCGGGTTGGATCACCAGGGACAATCGTGTAACCCGTGGCACACTGGCAAACTCTCTCGGTTGAAGATATCGGTAAACACAAGTGCTGACATCCACCTTTAAGTTTCCCACAAGGACCACTTCCGGTTTGCTCTGCGGGATCATATATCTTCAAAACCAGAACACTCGTGTTATTTCGCAGCAGCTGATCATCCTCGCCCGTGGTTTTATTCGCTGAGTGAATGGAATAATCATCGTCCTCAGCGTAATAAATCAACCCCTGATATACGGTTGCTGCGGTAATCACTTGTTTAACTAGTTCGAGCTTTGTTACATTGTTTGTTATGAAATCGTAGTAGTAAACTTGGAAGTCGCTGATCCAATAAAGTCGGTTTGATTCACGATCTACGGTTAAGCTTTTGCTTGATGAATCCAAGTCTTTTACGAGGACCGTCCGGGTGGACCCATCCATGGCACTCATTTCTATTATGGAAATGTTTTTATCGAGCAGAGCGATCCAATAGAGCTTCCCTTGTGCCGGGTCTGCCCCCAAACTAGTTACCTCTACGTTCTCCAGGATGATGCTGCTGTATTCCCCATCCAGATTGTAAACTGCGATGCCTTTCGGCGAACCAACGAATAGCAAGCCAGCGAGCCAATCGACTGCTAGACCACTCGGCCTTTCCAGGCCGGTGTCGATTAGGACCTGTGTGGGGCCCATTGTGAGTCCAGATCTTTTTACATCATTCATTTGAGAGTCAGTCCAATATAAAGTATTGTTTTGAGCCAAATATTCCAACTGAGTTGGGATCATTACTTGAGGGACTGTAATCGTCGGGATAGTGTGATAATACGGTTGTTGTAAGTCTACTCCTCGTATTTCATTTGAGCGAGCAATTAATAGAACTCGTTCGTTCACTGGAAGAAGTGAAAATTAGTACTTATTTATTTATTGAAAGAAAGAAACTTACCAATACAAGTTTTATTGTCGATGTGTAACCGCATTACATGCGGACAATCACAGCGATAAGTATTGTTCACATGTAGAAGGCATAAATGCGAGCATCCTCCGTTATTATCTCCACATGGGCTGGGGCCATCACGTGGTTGTCGACTTGGATGTAATATTTGTATATCAAATGGCTGGGTTAGAGTGCGTTGAATTACAAAGACATCTGCGCCGGTCCATTTATTAGCCCTCACCACACTATTGGTACGCCAGTCTGTCCAATAAACGTAATTCTCAAATAGTGTTATTGCAAAAGGATGAGATAACATGTCATGGTTGCTCATAACTTCGTGATGGTCAGTACCATCGTATTTTGTCGTGTGTATAGAATCAGAGCGAGCATCGACCCAATAAATTCGTCTTGCATCGTAATCTAGGGTTAAACCATTTGGCCATGCACCCCCGGTTACTTCATCGACATGAACAACAATTTGCCGATCAAGGCCTGCTAAAGAGCATCGTTCAATTCTAGGGGCGTTTTCATCCCAGTCTGTCCAAAATAGGAACCCATCCCTGGGGTCTACTGCGATTGCCCTGGGGCTTTCCATATCGCTAGCCACAAGTGTTCTACGGAAACTACCGTTTAAACGAGCCACTTCAATCTGGTCGAGGTTGCTTTCTACCCAGTATAAATTTTCACCTATCCAGTCAACCGCTAACCCCTCGGCTGTGCCCAGTCCAGTTTGCACCACCACTTCAATGTTGTTAAGCGAATTTCCTATTAAAACGCCCCTATAGATTTTATCATCAATTACATCTGTCCAAAATATCTGCAAGCAAAAAACAAAACCTACTTACAATTCAATATTCCCACAAAAAAATCTTACTTACCATTTCAGAATCAGCTGTATGAAAAAAGTCAACGGCAATAGTATTTTTTAAGCTCGAAATCAAAGACTTCACATTAAAAGAGTGCAAATCAACACCTCGCAATTCTTGCCTGTTGCTAAATATGACGTAGGGAATAGCAGGGTCTTCACTTTTACATGTGAATCCGTCTTGCTCGATGTGATACCCCGGTAGGCACTCACATTTATACTTCGATCCTCTTGGCGAGCACTTCTGTGAACAAACCCCCCACACTTCGCAGGGGTGTGTTTTCGAGCAGTGAAGTAGATTTGGCTGGAGATGTAAATCAGGCGGGCACGTGCATACTACACCTTCCGGGGCGTTGTAGCACATGTGCGAACAGATGAAACTGTGGTCGCAGAGATTCTCATCGCATCTCAAACCTTCATCAGACATGTCTTCGCAATCATAGTAGCCATCACACAACTGACCGACTGATATGCACAAGGTATTATTGTCACATTTACGGGACGGATGTTCACATTCTAAATCTGAAGAAGGGGTTGTGCTGACGGTGACGTTCTGTATTCGTTTCGGGTCGCAATCACGTTCATCAGAACCATCAACGCAATCCAAGAATGTATCACATCTGAATACCTAAAAGGAATTTGCTCAAAAAAAATCATTTAAGGCTAATTAACTTACAGCAGGGATACATTCAAGACTTGCACAAGCGAATTCAGATTTATCGCAAATCGGTTTTGGTAACTTGCAGTCTTTCTCATCTGAACCATCAGGACAGTCAGTTCGATTGTCGCATCGCAAGCTAAGCGCAAGACAACTCCTATTAGAAGGGCAATAAATCTGCGTAGTAGAATCACAAGCTCCACAGTCAATCTCGTCGGATCCATCTTGGCAGTCATCGACACCGTTGCAATAGAAATCAGTTGAAATACACCTTTGATTATTGCATGTGAATTCGGTGACATCGCACGTCTTAGTTTCTAAAATGAGGAGACAAATTAACTTCATTTAATTTACTTAAAAAAGTGTGCCCACCGCAGTCTTCTTCGTCGCTGTCATCATCACTGCCACAGTCGCTGACCCCATCGCACTTCCAAAACTTCGAAATGCATCGCTTAGTGATTTCACATGTGAATTGATGGGGCAAACACGATTTAGGGCAATTGGCAGGGTCTTCGTCGGTTCCGTCACTACAGTCTTTATCTCCATCACACATCCAAGGCTTGATTATACAATTCTTATTGTTGTCGCAAGCAAACTCGTTATTCTTACATTCCATGTATTTCGAACAAGAGCCTCCGTTTTCGGAGTCTTCATCGCTTCCATCCTTGCAGTCTTTGTATCCATCGCAGACAAACGATTTAGGAATGCGGTGCGAGCTTGTTTTACACTTGAACATTTTGTCACTGTAGAAGAGCGTGCCATTTTCGCTACGCACACAAGTAGAATTGTCCATAATAAAACCATCGGGGCAAGCGCAAACTGTTCCGTTAGGTATTTTCAAGCATAAGTCAGTGCAATTTGTTTTGCAAGCTCCAGCGCCTAAAAGTAACATAAAAGTAATGCCTTAATAAGAAAAATACTTCAATAAAACACACCTGTTTGAGTCTTTGCATTAAAGATTTTAATTTTATGTATAGGTGCGTACATTTTGGTCAAGAACTTCGTGGTATTGGTGTCGAGGTTAAAGGACATTACACTCTCCTGTTTGTTAATATAATAAATATTTCTGTTGTAGAAGTCCAAACTGAAGGGACTACTAACATCGGATAGAATGGTTTTTCGATCCTTTTTGTTCAGATCTATGCTTTGAATTGTATGCGAAACTGCATCACTCCAGTACAACCGTTTATCAATAAAATCGATGGCTAAACTGCTCGGTTCAATAATGTTGGTGTCTATGAAAGTTTCTTTGTTCGTCCCATCCATCCAGGCTTTTTTAATTTTGCCTGTGACGGGCTCCAACGGGGAGATTTCGATCCAATACATGACTCCTCGTTTAGGGTTCAAAACAATATCGGTTGGGAAACTTTCGCTTTCATATATTAAAGTAAGTCGTGTTGTGCTATTGGACAATTTAAGAACACTTATACTTCCCAGGCCATAATCAGTCCAGTATATGTTATCACCAATCCAATCATAAGCTATTCCCATACACTTAACTTCCACGTTAACTAAAACTGCTTTCTTTCTATTTTCTATCGAAATACTATTGATGACGGACGCCCGTGAATCTGAGTAAAATATTGTGCGATTGTTCACGTCTACATCCAATGCAACGGCACTAGACAGACGGGTGATTGGTACTATAGTTTCACTTCCAGTTTCCAAGTCTATTCCCTTTATGGAAATCGGCTTGCTTTTAACAAGTAGCAAGAACGTGGACGGAGTTTGAAGAACACATTTTCCGTTCTCTTGAAGCAAATATCCAGCTGCACACACACACTTCGCTATTGCTGTGTTTCGATTCCAATTCGTCACACACATGTGGCTGCACCCACCTTTGTTATTTTTACAGGGATGTGCGACTGAAAAATTTCATAAATGTTATCGAAAATGCATGCAATTACAATTACTTACCATCAGGTTGCCTCTGCCTATGGAATACATGAACATTAAATGGGCGCTGTTGATTTGTTTTAACAACTGTATTTATAGTCGATTTCATTTTGTTTATCTCAAAAATAGTATTTTCTTTCCACGAAGACACAAACAAACTGCTTTCGAAAATTGTTATTCCAAATAAATTCTGCACTGCGGGTCCCCTCATTACAGTGCGTCGATTCTTTCCATCGTAATCAATTCGTTCAACTATATCCAAGTAAGTATCCAACCAATACACATGACCAACGGCATAATCGATGGTTATCCCGTAAGGGTAAACGATTTTGTAATCCACCAACGTCTCGCGATTAGTGCCATCCATTCGGCACACTTCAATCATAGGTGCAGAACGACCCCACTTCGTAAAGAATAGAAACCCCCTGGTTGGATCGAGGGTGAGTGCCCTCGCCATGCTTAAATCTGACTCGATTAAAGTCGTACACGTGTCTAATGAGCTTGAGCACAGCAACAATACTTCTTGTTCATCGTCTAAAAAATACCAGTTCCCCGAAATCCAGTCCAAAGCGATTTGCTGAATGTGTTCTACGTCTTTGAGTGCCGGTGGTGTAGGGAGTTCCCAACGCTCATTGAAGTCGTCGATGTTAACTGACATCAACGAGGCTTTTGTAACGTTGAAATGGATGTAATAAAGTGTTCGATTTCTGTGCGAAAACTCCAGGGCGTTGCTCTTCACAACTGACAGGATTGTGTTGTTCGACCACAGTTTTCCATCCAATGTGGTTCTTTGGATTGCGTTTTGTGTAGTGAAGAGTAAAGAAGGAAGTTCTGACTGGGGAACTATAAATAAAAAAAAATAATAAACTTAGTTGAGAAAAATATTGAGTTTTTAAATACTTTGAAGAAGGAAAAGAAAATAACAGAAAAAATGCAAGATTATTGTGTATTTCAAGTATAAGTTAAATAAATATACTATTCGAAACACATAATTTGCAACAAATTATCTTAATTATTTTCTTTAGATTAGGCTACATTTTAACACTTGTGCATATTGGGTTGCCTATACGCATTGAATTATATTCTTATTTAATTGTTGCAGAAACCTTTGTTCTGAGCTATATTTTTTTAACTACTTTTAAAAAAGTTAAAACAAAGATGAGCCATTAATTCGATATGAAGAACATACAATATTGAAATAAAATCAAGGAGCAAAGTAACGTTATTGTTTCTTTTTAAAGTAAAAACAGTTTTAAGTTGCTGCTGCCATTGTCAACGCACAAAGCAGGACCGGCGCGAGGTGGGTTCAACGCGTTTCCTGGAACCCGGCCCTGCGCTCTAAGGTGGAACGAAAGCGAAATAGCAAATTTTGATGATGTAATTAAAAACAACGAAAAAGGCCAGTAAAATTATTTAATAATACCCTATAAAAATAATTTATTTAGAAGTGTTTTTCTAGGCTCCGCGTAATTGTTTAATCCAGCCCCGCAATAGTTTACATCGGCCCTAGTACAAAGAACAAATTGAATGATCAATTTCTTGAAATATCTGCGGCCGGTTATTCGTAAATGGCCGCAGATAAATCAAGAAATATAGTAGACGAAAAGTTTAACATTTTGCTCATTATCTTGAAAACAAAAAAATTCTGAAAATTAATTTATTAAGAAAAAATGCTTAAATCGGGGCTACCTATCATCCCTCAAAGTTAGGAAACACCCTGTATATTCAATAACAGTAATAAAATAAATTGATAATTAAGAAAATCAGGCGATATTTGAACTCTCGTGTGTGTTGGGTTGCCTATACGTTTTCATTAATTAATTTTATACTCATTCATTATTGTAGACAACTTTTGGGTTATACTTTGAGCTATTTATCAAAAATGTTTAGAATAGTAATTAAAAAATTCATTTTTGATCAAATTAAATAATCATTTAGAAAATATTTTTTAAGCGGATGTTTAATCACAGTAAGGTATTTTACAATAGATTAAACATACCCTCCCCCCGCCCCGCAATTAAATAAATAATCTTCTCGTATATTAAATAATATTAACAAAACAAATTATTAAATACGAAAATCATGACTATATTTCAACACCTGTGTATGTTAGGTTGCCTATACGCATTAATTAATTCTAATTTATTTAATTACAGAGAGATACGACAAAAAAATATTAAGCCATTTATTAACAAAGCTAAAAAGTAGTGATTAAAAAATCATATGTGTATTTTTAAACTAATTCATTCATGATTTAGAAAATATAATTTTTTTAAGTGGGATGTTTACATCAAGAAAGTTTACAAGAAGCTCAACACGTCTTCTCTTCCCTCCCCAATTTAATAAATAATACTAATCGAATAATAATTAATTAAAAAATGTCATTTTAACAATTTTGTAGATTGAATTGCTAACAATTTCTTTTTGCTTTTTTCAATAATTTCAATAGCCTTTAGCCATTTTTGGCATTACAATATTTTAAAACACTGTAATTTTTGCGTATTTACAATGACGTCACATTTGAACTTTATTGAAACTTACGGAATTTTTTGGGACAAATAATTTTGATTATTTTTTGTTTTCATTTTCCAATCGTTTAGCAGTATTTTTGATCACATGTTTAATTCTGACTAATTGTAACATTATTATACTGGAAATAATTACATTATTCTTGCGAGAATAACTTGTATGTAGTACTGTGCGATCTAAAATTATTTAGATATGGGGAAGCAAAGAACAAATCAGTGTCTTAGCTTAATTGATACAATTAACTTTATTGACCAAACTGAAACGTTAAGATACATTTGATGACACTAAAAAAAACTTCTAATTGAATACATAAGAGTTTTTAAAACTCTTTAACAGGGTTGATAAAAAGCGCGATTTAAAAATGAAATAAATCTATTTTTTGATTTAAATCGGATTTACTTTGATTTAAATCAAAAGTTTTATTTTCTGGTTTGTCATTACCTTAATATTTATTGTCGATATTTATAATACTGTGATTAATACAAAATTCTTGGCTGTATTTAAATAATAGCGTGTGCTAGAATGCGCAAGTTGACATATGTTCCTTCTTGAATGGACACATCTGCAACATGTGCAATTTAGTCCAGTTTCTTATGTAGTTGTTGCAATTCAGCTGGTAAAGTTATGTTTAGTGACTTATTTTTCTAATGCTTTAAAGAAAAAGCAGCAAAATTTGGCAACATTTTATAGAAAAGCCTGGAAAATTGAAAGAAAACCGGAAGAGATTAAAATCCCATTACGAAAAATGCTCACAAATAAAATTTTCGGAAGAAACAGACACTGAAAAAGAAATAACAGACACGGCAATTTTATCAGAAAAAGATCAGTCCATTCCTGTTGCTTTATCTGATCAACCTCAGCCAAGTACTTCCAGAAAGCATTCACCACCTCATAAAAAAGAAAAAAAAACGTCTGGCTCACCTAGCAGCGATTTACTTTCATCATTTTCAACACTACATCAAAAGATCAAAAACATGTGCTTGATAAGCAAATTACAAAAGCGTGTTATGCAACGAATAGCAGTTTCGGGGATGTATTTGAACACCGAGAGGTGAAAAAGGCGATAGAATTGTTACCTCCTGGGTATTCACCAGATTTGTCTTATCCTCCAATTTAGTGGAAGAAGTATTTAATAAAGAAAAACAAAAATTCTTAGCAACCTTATCTGGTGTGTCTGTAGGTTTATCGATTGATGGCTCATCAAATGTGCATAATGAATCAGTAGTTTGTGTTATAGTAACAACAGGCGGTAATAATTATTTGTTGGAAAGCATCGACACCTCCGAAAATCCTTAAACATCAAATTATTTAATCAGGATCGCAGTTGACTTAATACAAAAGTGTAAAACTACAATGCAGCTAATATGAGAAGAATGAATATTAGTAAATATAAAGTTAAAAAATTGACACAAACATTATTGTTTACGGATGTTCTGTACATCTATTAAATTTGCTGTCCAAGGATTTGGAAATCAATGAAATTAAAGAAAATATTGTTTTCATTATAAAATATTTTCGAAATATCCATACAGCCACCGCCAAGTATAATCTAGAAGAAGGTAAAGCTCTCACTTTTCCTTAGGATGTTCGTTGGAAACATTAACAGACAGCTTTGAAACGGACGTTCAGGAGTGGCAAAAAAACCATGTGATTGGTCCATCATCTAACATAAAAATATAGTCTGTTGTCGACCTTCTAATATCAGGATCCTCGGAGTAATCTGATTCACTCTAGCCTATAAGTTTTGAAAATTTTCCGCTACATTTATACATAATTCCAAAATTAGTGATGAATACCAAAAAAATGTTTAACAGCTTGGCAGTGACATTTATCATGATTATTGAGATATTTACTCACAACAGTTATCGCGTAAGTGATATCTGGTCGACTAACTGTGGCCAGAAACAAAAGTAAGCTTACTGCTTCTCGAAAAGGGAACTTTATGTCATGATCATTACTGTTTTCAGCATTTCGTAGCAAAACGCGACGATCAGTAGAAAGAGCCATTGCATTTGCATCTTACATATTAAAACATTTAAGAATACGTTCTGTGTACATGCCCTTGTACATAAACAATCTGCACACCACAAAATATCTTAACATCTGAAATTTTCGTAACAAAAACACCTTTTAAAGTTTTTACAACTATGTCAATAATTTTTTTGTTTCTACTCACTACCAAACCTTCGTCCACAAAAATAGCCAAATAAACAACATTATTGTTAATTTTACTAATGAAAATACTTTATCCGCATAATTTTCTTTGAAATCACAATCTTTTAAAAAACTATTAAATGTTTGGTTGCAGCACCTAGGTGCCTGTTTCAAACCATATAATGATTTTTGTAATTTACACACACATTCGCAAAACTCATCGTTTATCTTGACACCTTCAGGAATTTTCATATAAATTTGTTCGTTTAACTTACCACATAAAAACGCTGTTTTTGTATTGAACTGTATCATCTCAAAATCTCTTTCAGCAACAATAGCTAGCAAGATATGCAAGAGTCATAGCGAACTACTGGTGGAAAAGTCTCTTGATAATCTAAGCATTCTTTTTGGTTAAAACCTCTCGCGCACAACTCGTTTTGTAGCGTGGAACATCGGTGGAGTTGTATATTGAAAACCCATTTCGAATCTATAGGCTTGTGATCCTCCTTTACTACGATTGTCCACATGGAGTTCTCTTCTATTGCAGTTATCCATTTTTCTGCTTCTGGATAAATTCCTGAAACGTTTTTGGCTCATAATATTCAGCAACATTTCCGTCATATCATGCCGGTTCTTTTCAATACATTCCTTTTCCTAAGTTAGTAAGTCTTTTCATTATTTCTGTCATTCAATTCTTCCTCTGCAACATCAGCTTCTGTCGGAATATCTTCGAGATTTTCTTCATTATCCAGGACTTCAGCATTTATTTGACAATAACTTTATTCCTACGGAACTCGTGCTTGAAACTGTACTCTGTCCAGATGACTCGTTGAAAGTAACGTCATGTGATTCCAAAATTTTCTTTGTAGCAGGATTAAAGTGCCTGTAATTGCACGACTGACCTTGGTAACCAATCATGATTAATTTCTTAGCCTTACTCCTGGAACCAGCTTACTCCTAAATTGTTTTGATAAATGCCTCGGCTTCAAAAACCTTCATATGTGATAATTTTGGTTTCTTCCCAGTCCATACTTCGTATGGGCTTGCAGTTCCATTTCGACCCGCAAATGTGTGGTTTAAAGTGTGGATGGCTGTATTTACCGCCTCAGCCCCTAAATATAGCGGATGATTCTTTGCAATAAGTATTGTTCGAGCACTTTCCATGATTGTACGGTTATCGCATTCCGATTTACCATCTTGCTGGGGTGTATACTATGGAGCGGTCATATCCAGCTCCATTCCATGCATTTTTGTGTAATTTCTCATTTTCTGATTCATGGAACGACTGAATTTCTTGTTTATCATAGTGTGGAATTCTTTAAAATAGTCGAATACATCAGACTTGTGTCGGAGAAAATACACATATCGAAATCCAGATGGATCATCTTTAAATAATAGGTAATATCTCGCACCGAGTAATTCCACTGGCATCAGTCAGCATACGTCTCTGTGGATTAAGTCCCTAGATTGTACTTTCTTTTTCTGAGTAGTCGATGCGACTTTCCAAAATGACACGCATTACAAAAGAAAGACTCCACTGATTAGTCCTCTTTTTACCATGCCCTATATTGATTGGGCGTTCACATGGCCCAAACGTTCGTGCCACATTTGGAGGCTTGTAGTTGTCACGTTTGCCTGATTCTCTGACACAATAGAAAAAAAACATTCGGCAGATCTCGTTCTCTTGTTTAACACGTTGCGCCACCAGGCGATTATTCTTTAGAATGTTCACATAATTATCTTTCAAACTGACCTCGAAATCTTTTGATGTACATTTTCCGACCGAGAAGATTTTTTCTTATCTTTGGCACAAATAAAACGTCTTCAATTCGTCCATTTTCTCACTGACCGTTCACTAATTTCTTAATGAGAATTGTTCCAACACCGTAAGTTATATAAATCCCGTTGTCCCCTAACGAAATGTCAGCAAAAGTTTAAAACCACTCGCGTCTAAAAGTAATGTGTTTGGACACGCCACACTGTAATCCGGACATCCTCAAGGTTTTTATTCATTAGTTCGGCAATTTTCTTTCTTGAGGCACTATCTTCTGATTTGTTTCGTGAACTTTGTAGTCACGATTGTTGTTTAGTGTATCAGTTACCACGAAAGCAGTCGCACCCTTATCATCATCCTTTTCATTATTTTGTCTTCAAAACTTATCACATTTCTTTATTTTACTTCGAAAATTTCGGGCAAAATATCCTTACTTTCCACATGCAAAACATCGTTTAATTTCCTTTGCTTTGGAGTCTTCTTGTTGTGCGTTGTTGTCCTTCTTTTTCACCTCGTTGATTGTCATTTCTTTCCTCACTTATGAGACGTTCCTGCAGGCGTTGAAGAATCTGCTGTTCAGCTGGAACACTATCCCATGCAGCTGCAAATGCATGAAATTTGGAGGGGAGACTTCCAAGAATTTTTGCCATAATTACAAGATTTGATACTTGCCCGCCGAAATCATTGAATTAACTCGCGATAGTTTGTATTTTTGCTATGTGATGAACAACTGAACCACTGGTATTCATACGGTTAATTAAATTTCTTCAGCCAGTTTATGACTTCTGACGTTTCCTCGTGTATTGTCTTTAATTTTGTCCACATTTTATTTGCTGTTACGCAAATAATCAGATACTCGAGTTGTGATTGGTCGATGGCGAACGATATTACAAAAAAAACATGGCTTTCGCGTTGTCTCATACAGGCTTTAACGTCACATAATTTTTTAACGTATTTATTATATCTAACAAAAACTAAATTTAATTTAAGTCTGGAAAAGAAGTCCAGCAAGAAGTCTTTATGCAAACAGTGGACTTTTGACACTGTTAATAAAACTGAAACAAAGTCATCGAGCATCTTCAAACCTTTAATGTTGAAGACCGAAATATTGACTAGTGTAACATCAATAATTGAATGGTGGTAACCACAATAAGACGTTCCAGAAATAAAAAAAAATTACTTCCCATAATTACTCAGTTATTGTGTGCGAGACCATCATCAGCATCTGTTGAAAGAATGTTTTCGACCTTTGCACTAGTACATACGAGTACATTCGCCTTGGGAATGACTTGACGTTATAACGTCTCCTTCGGCATTTCCCTTACAAACTGGGGAAATGCAGAAAACCCAATTCGAAGGAACCGACATGAGAATTCTATCTCCCACATAGAACTCACACACACCAGGAGAGGATTCCAACCTAGCCTAATAATTGCCACCAACTACTTTAATTTAATTTTGATTATTCTGAGTAGATCATAGTTCTTCAACATAAAAATCACATACAAAATAAACGACTATATTCATTATCAGAGAAAAAACGGATAACTTCATCCTTTTCTTATTGTATCGTTGACAAGAAAATAATACTGAAAAATTTGTCGGTTTTAATTACGATGATTGATGACGCAAGACTCATCTTTCGAGAATTGGATAATATTCACTTTTTAGCGATTCCTACTTTCATGACGTCATGGACCAAATTATTTCAACATTTTGGTTAAAATATTGCAGCGTCAAAAAATGTCTTATGTGATAAGATAAATAAAAAATGCTTACCATTAATAGCTGTACATTCAGATCCATTCTTCGTGTAACCAGAAACGCAGGAACACACGAACGATCCTTCCGTGTTGACACAAATTTGGGCACACGATGCATCCAACATACACTCGTCTGCATCTACACACGTGGTACCTTCAGGTCTGCGCCCATCCGGACAAAAACACTGAGGCCCATACTGCGTTGGTCTACAATCGTGAGAACATTGGAGATTCTCGCACAAGGTCTTATTATCGCAAAAATCACGCTCGTCGCTGTTATCGGGGCAATCTCCATGACCGTCGCAAAATACCTCCAATGGCCGACACTCCAATCTCTCCCCGCATTGTCCTTGATTCCATGGACACGACACCCGTTTTTGACAAATCTTTGGGTTTTCATCGGATGAATCTGGACCTAATTTAGGGGAAGTACCGCAGTCGGATTCGCCGTCGCACACCCAACCTAGTGGTATGCATTTT
Organism: Serrognathus titanus; assembly: GCA_039766575.1. Lineage (NCBI taxonomy): Eukaryota > Metazoa > Arthropoda > Insecta > Coleoptera > Lucanidae > Serrognathus > Serrognathus titanus. The sequence goes on from CM077911.1 coordinate 68,080,850, forward strand.
CGGGTTAGAATGCAGGAGAATTGGCCTGGACGGCATGTTCGACTTTGAAGACAATCGTCTGGTTCATCGCTTCCATCGTCGCAGTCTCTTTTGGAATCGCACTGCCAATGTGAAGGTATACACTGGCCACTGTTGCATCGAAATTGATTGCTTAGACATGTTACTGAAAAAAAAATAAAAATGTATAGAATTAGGTTTGCAATAACTTTCGCTTTTAAACTAGTTTAAGGTCGTTTTACATTGACAGTTTATTCATGAATTAATTCGTCGCTTCATGAAGAAGTTGGACAAGTGTAATGCACCAACTTTGACGTCAAATAAATTCTTAAATTTCTTCAACTTATTCACGAATTAAAGCAAGTTCTATTTTTCGTCAATTTTTGCGTGAATTTCAGGCGTATCAACGGTGGAAAATTAGGGTTTTGGTATTTATTTGTGTGTGCCAGTGCAAATCACATGCAAATTTTTTCGCTATGTTGGTAATATCTATACGACCATTAAGATCAAAGAAACTCCTCAATTTCTTCATGAATTAATTGTCAAATTAAAATGGCCTTTAGATTGGTATTCTTAATTTACAAATTAATTTTTTTTTAATCGTCGATCAAGTAATGTTGGCTTGAAGACTAACTCATTTGTTTCTAAAGGGCTTAAGCGTCAAAAAATGGCGTTTTTTTATTTTACCAACCAGTAGAAGGATTTTTGTTATCTAAAGGCTGTTTTACATTTACAGTTTATTCATGGAGTTTTTCACGAATACATTTCATATTACTAGTGAGGAAATTGATGAATTTCTTTGATCCTAATGGCCGTTTAAAGGTATTACCAACATAGCGAAAGAATTTGCTACACTCAAACAAATACCATTACCTTAATTTTCTACTGTTGGTACGCCTGAAATTCACGCAAATATTGGCGAAAATAGAACTTGCTGTAATTCGTGAATAAATTGACGGAGAAATTCAATGAATTTATTTGACGTCAAAGTTGGTGCATTACACTAGTCCAACTTCATGAAGCGACTTCACGAATTAATTCATGAATAAATTGTCAATTTAAAACGTCCTTAAGTCATACTGAAGTCCTCTGACAAGCGGAATAATTAACAACAATGTTGGGTACTTTTCACCCGAAAATGAAGTTACACTTTTTAGAAGCTTTAAAATTGGAAAACAATCCAAAATTGTATCACATACACAAAGCATCTATGAATAGAGGCGGGCAGAACAAAGATGTTATTGCTACTAATAATGATTCTTTTTAATTAAACTAGTCTCTCGAGCATTATTAACAGGGAGCGGTCAGTTTTAGGTTTCTGATTTCAGAAGTAGGCTGTTTGCCTTGAATAAGTCATTTACAAGATGATGAAGAAGTGTGAATAGTAAATTTAAAATGAATTTATCAATAATTTTGGTTCAATGGTTTGAAACATTTTATTTGATCTTTAATAGCGGAAGTCCGAGCTACTGTTGCACTTGGCTTGGTTTTTCTGAAGCAAAAGCACTGTAAGGCTGTCGAGTGGCTTACTGGTTAGCATAGCTGACTTTGTAAGTCGTGTTGCTCGTCGGTATGGGTTCGAATCCAATCTGAGCCATAGATGTTTGAGATTTAGACCCAGCTACATATTTATGTTTAGTAAATGTGCGGGTGTTGCGCATGGCAAAGAACCAAGCAAGCAAGCAAGCAACAGTACTGTATTTGAAAGTTTTTATCAATGTCTGATACTTTTTTTTTATTAATGTAAAAATTACACGATAGTGACAATTACATAATTTGCATATAAATGTCGCGTGTGTGCACGCGTTCGATGAAAACATGAAAAACGAATTACTGAAAAAAAAAAACTAAATTGATGCTCCTAGAAGCTCTCTTATTGGACAGAGCCAAACGTTTTTCGATTGTATACATGATTGCGAGCGTACATATGACAGAATGTTGATAATATAAGATATTAAAATAATTTTAATCCTGTCTGCTATTTGAACTGAATTATTACATCCCTCATGTCTAGTACATTACATAATTTGAACCCACATGTTTATTAAGATTTTAGATTGCACGTTTAATACCCAGGTTCGTGTTTACTGGAACGTTTACAAAAAAAATACCATTTCGCTTTAGTTACAGAAACTCCATAAGTAATACACTACGTGCAGATTCGTTATAGACTCTAACCGCGCTTTCCTTTTTTCATTTTCAGACGTCCACCTAAGGCGTTACTCACGTAACCGAACCTATTAGTCACCTCCAAGCGTTTCAAGAAAAACTAAGTCTTCAATTTCTACTTCCGTAGAGCGGTTCGCATCTCTCAAAAAGGTGCACTCATTCCTCCTTGATTCTGTAACAGACGGCGTGATTTCCTCATAATTGAATCGTTTCTAGTTACTTTCGAAAACAAAATAACAACCTACTGCATCCTGCTGCATGAATGCGGGGGTCTCTCCAGCTAATAATTAATTACAATCAACGCAAACTTCATATACTATACCTACAGCTAGCTCTGTTACAGTTAATTAATTTGGAAAAATGTGCGGCGTTTTAATTGTCCGGCGGTAAAAGCTGAGGCGAATCGAATTTTTTTCTTACCACGGAATGATCCATTGGGTCGTCTTATGTTTTTAACTTTCTATTATAATTATTGTGTTGTAGATGGTAATTTATGATTGCAAGTGAAGCAATTATGAGATATTGCTACTTACTCAATGTTACCTATGTCTGCATAAATTATTTTAAATTTCTAGAAAATAAAACGGATTGAATAAATATGCAGATTTTACTAATTTTATGATTTTATTATAAACAAACAAGATAACTCAATTTCCATTGCACCAACGATTTTAAGGAAAGTCAAAATTATGTAAAAATGATGTAATGCATCTACTTCCTGAAATGAATAAAACATACACAAAAGCATTCAACTTTGGTTTTATTTTCATTAAAATGACTCGCTGCTTACATGGAAACGGAAGTAAAAATGGAAATTTGCAGACAAGTAAAGTACTTCAGGGTCTTTTTCTACATTTTTCTGATACTTTCTAATGAGCCGTGTTTAAAAGAAAAACTCTCACACACTAATGTTTTCAAAATCTTTTCAATATACTACTTAAGTTGAGTAAATAAACTAAATCAATACCTTCCAGCTCTACAACAAATTTAACTTCTTGTTTGTACAGAACCATTAACTTTTACTATTACACAGAATTTAGTTATGTTATATATAAATCATAAATGGAGCTGACCTTGTTGCAAATGTACTCTTTCACATCTGCATTAAACGAGAGTTACAGTTCTAGATACACATTTAATTATTTTAAATAAAGCAAAAAAATTAGTTTTGATACAGAAATGTTTCTGTGTAACAAAACACATACTTTTGCTTGCCCCTTTATTTTCATTTTAAGAATTCTACAAAGCAGTGAACCGATAATACTAAAAAAATCAAATAAAATGAAAAATGGAAAATATATTTTAATGATGAGATACCCTCCCGAAAAAAGAAGTTCTAATTGGATTTTTCTGTGCTTCAATTATACATCTGACTCTTTTCGCGGCTGAAACGTCTCTTAATTACAGGTGTAATTAACCCAACGTCTGAAGATAACAGCTCATTAAAAAAGTAACGCTCAATATTCATAAATATGAATTTTACAAAGATCTGCACTGGTGGTTAGTAAAATTTTAATTTGATAGTACTCTAAGCGGAACGAATTCCTCGTTCGAGCGATCCGTAACCTACCTATGATAATTAAGGCCTGAGGTGGTATAAATAGTGAAATCTGCAGAACCGATGCAGTATCAAATCCACCATCCTCCAATAAACAACAACGTTTACTTCGGTAAGTGCATATAGGTACAGTGCAGCAGTGCAAACTACAGCTTTGTTCTTAGTGTTCCAGCTACGATGTTCCGATTCTTTGTCATTGCTGCTTGCGCCTGTGAGTACTTTTTTTTAATAACGACGACTCTTTAGATCTAACTTTTTTTTTGTACTGTATAGTTGCTGTAGTCTCATCTGGCCCAGCAAAGCGGCGAGCTCCTGTTAGTGACAGTGAAGGATCGGAAGGAGGTCATTTCGAGGCAATCGCCCTCTCAGGGGATGGTGGTCACGGGTTAGGAGGAAAATCTGGATTCAGTGCTGGCAGTGGATTGAGAAGTATTGCCCAGGGATCTGCCGAACAAGCTAACAACGCGGTGGTAAACCAACACGCCGCTGCCCGACAAGCTGCCTTCGTTGCGAAGAGTTCTTTGGCTCAAGCTGCCATTGGAGTAAGATTTTCAAAATTTCTTTCGCAATTTTATTCTGCCCCTTGTGTTTCAGGCCGCAGCTACGGCTCAAGCAGCCCTGGTTGGAAAACAAATCCTCATCCAGAGATTAGAACACGAAGTAAACGAAGCTCACACTCAACTCCAAGCAGAAATCCAACAGCTTGAATTGTCCCAGCGCGCTGCAGCGGCTGCTCAAGAAGCCGCCCAACAGGCCCAACAAGCTTCGAACGCAATTGCCGCCGCCGCCAATGCCGCACAAGGAACATCTGCGCACGCCAATGAAGCTGCAGAGCAAGCAACTGCTGAATTAGGATCGCAACAAGCCATGGTAGGCCATGCCAAGCAAAGGTTAGCTTCCCTCAGCGAACAACTCCACGCTGCTGAAATCGACTTGCAAGCAACCCAAGCAGCTGCCCAGAAGGCCGAATCTGCAGCACAAATCGCTCAATCCAACGCCGCTCAAGCCGGAGCTTCTGCATCATCTGCAGGATTAGAACATGGAGGTATTGGCGGTGGTTTCCACGACTTCGCTGGTGATGAACTTAGCAATTACCACCATTAATTAAGTAGTCTGCTTGTTTATTAATAAGTAATTTTGACCAAAATATATGTACATGCATAACAAATAAGACGTGTTTTATTTCTTGCATCGGAATTTAATTACATTTGTAAATTAGATTGTTCAGCGGAGCAAAGCGAAAAGAGAAAGAAAAAGAACTGAATTGAAATCATGGTTTTAGAAGACTGTGATTAACAACACAATAAAAAATACATAAAAGGATTGCCTCATCTAATTAGAATTGCAATACAGAGCGTAATGATTAAAGTTGGCCAAATTCTATTTCTATTAAAAATGAAATGCGGTTTATAAGGGTGTCATGAAGCTACATCATCAAATTCTACTTCAACTAGAAATCTAGGAGAGAAGTAAATAGAATTAAATAAAATTAAACTTAATTTTTAAGAATACCACCAAAGGTAACAAACAGCATAAGTATGGAAATATTTTTTTTTATTTATAAGAATATGTAGGGATGTATTACCCAAGCAATCATAACTATGTAAAGCCAAGAGAAGACTTGGTCGCTTTTACTTAAACAATGTTCCTTAACATTTTTTTTTAATTTACCTTTGGTTTTCGACAGCTGCTGAAGATGGTCGAAATACGTACTTATTTAGATTTAAAAGCCAAATTGTAATAAAAAGGAAAATATTGTTACAATATTATAATAACTATTTACAATATATAACGGAAATAGAAATTGGGCGAGGCAATGCCGATGCCTTCAACTCATTTAATCGTTTAAAGACGACTATTCCAATTAATTGGAAGAAAAAGAAGGATGGAAGAACAGATTTAAACGTCCCAGCATTAATACGGGAAGAATACATGGAGAAGCTGCTAGCTCCCAAGGAAAATGCGGAATCTTGAATCAAAACGGTGTGGCCAGCAATATATGGCAAGTACGATAAAAATCATATCAATTGTCTTATTTTATAAAATTAGGGCATAAATGAGAAAGATGTGTCCGGAGTAAACATAGCAAAGAGCGTTTGATAGATCTTATATGTGCCAATATGCCAGGAACAGAGAAAAAAGCTTTTGGTTGTGGGAAAATCAAAAAGTTCTGCATGTTTTAAGAACTGGACTTCGCTACCTCTGAAGTACAAAAGCAACAGGAAAGCCTAGATGGCGTCGTAACTGTCCGAAGAGGAACTAAGAAAGTAGGATAGGGAATTAGAAAAGAAAAACAGAAAAACTCTTCTTCTCGTACACAACTGCAGTGCCCATCCCATGTTACAAAATCTAAAAGGAAAAAGGAAAGATTTTCCTGGTTCATTGCTTGGATAATAAACTGGAGTTGAAAGTCACAGTTTTCGATGCCAACGAATACGGCCTGGAAAGAACAACGCTAGCATAATTAAAAATTGTTTTCACTGTTTCCAAAAGGCGAACTCAGACAAAGACTTTAACGAAGATGACAATCTGTCATTAGCCCAATGGTACCGCAAGGGAAAAGAAGGAGAAGAAAAGCAAAACAGCTTAGTTGCCTATTGATCAGTCAAAAATGACTTGCTGATCTGGAAAAAAACAACAAAAATTGTTTCCGTTGTTTCCAAAAGGTGAACTCAGGCAAAGACTTTAACGAAGATGAGAACCTGTCATTAGGCCAATGGTACCGCAAGGGAAAACAAGGAGAAGAAGAGCAAAATAGCTTGGTTACCAATTGATCAGTGAAAAATGACTTGCTGACTTTGGAATTACGTAATGATGAGTCAATTGTTAATGAATGTGCAGTTGAAGAAGAACAAGAAAACGACGAAGAAGATGAGGAAAGAGAAAAAGTTTCCTCAGAAATTCTAATCGTATCAAGGTATTCAACGATGAACATCTTAAATACTTATGATGGAGAACTGTCCAGAGCTGAATCTAATGCTAAAAAAGTAAAAAATCGTTGTCGTTTTCATAGATGAGCTTTGTGTCATCAATTTCTTTGAAGTAAAAGACATATATAAAGTATAACTCTCTTTTTCTTACTCACCATTGAAAAGGAAATAAAACTGAAATATTTGTCAGTTTTTACATCGGTGAGTAATGACGCAAGGTTCATCTCTTATGAAAAGCAGTTCATATATTCGTGCCTTGAAGATAAGAAGAGTAAAAGTGTAAATATGCAAAATATTTTATTGAAAATTCCAACGTGAATTACAAATTACACATGTGTTTTAACAATATAACGAATTACACAAATTTCTCTGAAATACAAAAAAATAATTAAAACTAGTTAAACATTTTGTGTGTGCATATCACTGCTGAAAAAAAAAACTGTGTCATTTGCGGTCCGTTATGAAAACTAACACGGATGGTAGTAGTCTGTATATTATTCACACATTCATACGAAAATCCTGATATACTTTCACACGAAAAGTCAGTGTGGACCGCAAGTAACACCGGTTTTTCAGTAGCGTATACGTAAGTGATTACAATTCTATTATTTCGAAGCACAAATGATAACACTTTATCATCAGCCTTAATTATTGCTGTAATAAGTCACGATCTTATACACTAATATTCCGAGAATGAAATTATGCATAAAGCAGATAAGGAAACGAATAAAGAAATGCTGTCGCGAATATTATAATTCATTCTAATTATAACCTTGTACGCAATTGTATGGTAAACAATTACTGGGAAGTTGTATTTAATAAGTGCGACTCAATTAATTAAACGATGCAAATGAAACGTTAAAATGTGCGAGCTTTTATTAACATCGCGACGAGTTTCGGTGATTTAATGTCCAGATAATTTGTCTCGGGCCGAAAGTTTATTGTAAATAATCACTCCGAGATAGCGTGTATTTTCATCAACAAACCTCCGGATAGGTCAAGATAATAGAAAATGTGGCGCAAAAAAATTATTTTTACAAATTGCTAGAACTTTGCTTGCGATCTGTTTGTCGTCGAGTATACTTAATCAATTTTGAAATTTGACCCACTGACCAATTAATTTAAGTTAATTGTAACCAATTATACAATCTTAATTCGCTTGAATTTCTAAATAAGTTTCAATTAAATTTTCAGCGTAATAAGTTTATAGTTTTACACAGATAAAACGGTCACTTCTATTATGATTCTTTTTAATGTGTCATTTAGGAAAGTTTAAGGAAAAAAAAAAACGAAAATATTTTTTAAATAATGTAAACTATTTTATAATTACAAGCAAGAGCAAAAGTAGAATACAGCACTGTTACGATTTCTTCCATGATCACGAACTCCTCTATGATTTCTTGCAGCCTTTCATTCGGTAATGATAAATCTTTTCCGCAAACATTCATGGCAGAATTGTGCACCACGCCACGTTCAAATTAACCTAATTTTGCTTTGAATTTTTTATGTTGCTGGAATTACTTATTACAAAATTCTTAACAAGCAATGTTTCTCAATTATTATACGTTAAGGTATGAAAGAATAGATAAAATATCAAAAAAAAAGTCTAGATACTGTATTAATCTCTAAATTAAAAAGCATATTACTAGAAAATTTTTAGCCACGTCAACGTAAATAAGAATCTGGATGTAAAAAGTATAAGAAAACCAAAAAGTTCTTGAAAGAGAAGACACTGAAAAAGAATGAAAGCTAGTTTAACGAGGAAAGCAAAATTGGAAGAAAAAGTAAAGTAAGTACTATAGAATGAATTTCCGTGCGAATATAAAAACTAAGCTTGAACTATCGTTAAGACGACAAAAACATACGGAAATACAAATACATATACACATTGCGTCACAAATGGCTTTCTAGAACATCTGCGTACGCCAACTGCAATAAAATCCTGAAGCCTTTGGGTTTTCAGGATGTAATTGCGACGTTTATTACCCCGTTCAAGTTAAGCACGTGATGGGAGTGTAGTGACTGTACAACATACAGCCTTGGCCAAAAGTATTAGGCACCCTTAATTTTCTAATTTATCTCCGAAAATATTACTCAGAAATCTTTAGAATTTTATTATCATATAGTCGGCAACAATAAACAATAATTTAAATACTTTAAGTACTTTACAGAGCTTGTAAAATATGTGGCAAATGATAGTTCGCAACTGTGGTTCCGTAAATAGGTAGTCAGTCTTGTATAAGCGCTTGTGGTAAGAACTATCTTCTCAGTATAATGTTTAATTCATTATAATTTTGAATTTCGTCAGTTTTGCTGTAAAAATGCCTAAAAAGAATGAACTTTACTTTACGAATTCAGTTCTTGTACGAACAAGGCAACACACAGAAGTAGCCAAAAGTATTAAACGTGAGGATCGAAATTTAATTCGAGAGTCACTTAAAAATCGAAAGAAAACTTCCTCCGAGCCCGCTGCCAGTTTATCCGAGGAAATCGGGAGACCGATCAGTGCTAGAACGACTAGAAGAAGACTTAATGAATATGGCTTTAAAGGCTGTAAAGCAAGAAAGAAGCCTTGGCTTTCAGAAAAAAATAAAAACTCTCGTTTGGAATGGGCTATAAAGTACCAATACTTTACAGATAAGGATTGGGGAAATGTTGTGTGGTCCGACGAATCAAATTTTGAGGTAATATTTGCTTTATATCACTTGTAATTTTGAATTCGTTTGCATCTTCTACACTTTGCCAGTAAAAAGTTATACGGTGTGTTTAAAATCTACGTTTTTTTAAATTAATTGTAAGGTATTTGGAACTCCTTTTTTAGTTTACGTGAGGCGGAGAATCGGTGAAGAATACCTTCCGGAATGCGGGTACCAACAGTGAAACATGGGGGAGGCAGTGTAATGATTTGGGGTTGTATGACAGCCGACAGTGTAAGCGAAATGTTTGTTTGTGAAGATCGAATGAACTCCCACACTTACATAAACGTATTGGAAACGAAATTCCAAGATATTTGGTGATACAAATATGGAAGAAATACTGTATCAACAAGATAATGCACCCTGCCATAAATCTGCAGTTACCATGAAGTGGTTTCAAGAAAACAATATTAACCTCCTGGATTGGCCTGCACAATCCCCAGACCTAAATCCCATAGAACATTTGTGGGCGATTCTAAAGCGTAACATTAGAAAGCATCCAATTACATCTAAAGCAATTTTAAAAAATGTGTTATTGAAAGAATGGAATAATATTATCGCAGAGGAATGTCATAAAGTTATAAGTACTTTGCAGTGATTAAGGCTAGAGGTGGCCCAACAAAATACTAATTACTTTAATAAATTATTATTTTGTATTATTATTTTACCCCACTCCAACAAATTTTCATGATATAGGAGTTAATGTAAGGTGCCTAATACTTTTGGTCAAGGCTGTTGATATATCCTTCGTGTTCTGTTCTACTTTGTTCTTGTATTTAAAAAAAATATGTATCTTCACTATCATTTGATCGAACTGCAATTTCTTAACCGAACTTAGTTGTTGGTGATCGAAAACGAAAGTCCAAACATCCTTTTTACATTGGAAGGAAAGAATTTATGCTTAGAACTCGTAAACTTGAAAAAGTTAAACCAGGCAATTTGCGTATTAATGTTCTAAAAATACGCAAGTACATACATAGGATGATGTAACTAAGTAAATTCGCTGTAATTTACTTTCGCTGAAATGTAGAACAAAAAAAGCATTTGAAGTACAACTGCAACACTTGTTAATGGTTTTCCAGGTAATAAAATATAATTATTTACTCTTTTTAAAAACAAAAAGTAAAGAATGAAATAATAAAACAATTATGTTATGTAAATTATAAACTACTTTATTATTTCGTTCATTACTTTTTGTTTTAAGAAAAAGTAAATATTCATATTTCATTATCTTTCAAATAAGTGTATGATATTTAATTATTATAAGTAAATGACTGAAAAAGAATCGATTTTAAAACCTGTAAGTTGCTAACGATGGCAAGAATTTATTATTACGATTTTAACAATGGGAAAGGATCCGTCTTTTAAATGTTTCCCACATAAAAATTAGTTTAAGTAACAGCATGGTGTCATACATCAAAATTCATACTTTAATTTCTGTAGTGAAGCGAAAGATGAGCTAAAATTAAAAATACAGTAGGTAGACTTGGTACGAATGGTTGATCTGTATTAAATACCGTCGATAGGGGTCAATTGGGACGACATACAATTGAGGTCAAATTTGGGATCAGGGCGCAAACAGACAAAATCTGTCAGACAACATAAAAAGCGTTTCTGAATGAATTTGATATTTTAAAATTTCTATTGATGTCCTGTTTGACCTCGCTTTGAAGTCGTTTGTATTCGCAAGTGTATTTTCCCAAAAAAGTGAATTAACATGTGAAACAAGGATACAATTCCTTAAAAATATAAATTAACTAAGAACTTGGAGTTAAACAGAAAGTAAAAATATTTTTATATTTTCATTATCGTTATAAATATTAATTAGAACAAAATAATAAATGATAAATAACTCCATTAACACTCGATTGATAAGCAACATCTTCATCGAAGATTTATAGCTTTAGCACTTTATGTTTCAAAAAAATCCATACAATTGTTGTACAGATGGGCTCTTTAAGGTCGTATTCCACTGAGGTCACATGTGGCACTAATGAACTAATACAGACGTGTTGCACATGACAACAGGGCATTCAGTAAATGGTGTATGCGGTGTTTATCTTCTCATCGAAGTCGAGATAGAGTTTTAAGATGAATAAAACATGGAATGGCTATTAAATATCTTGTTATCGCATGCTATTAGCGCTATCATTTACATTATAATAACATAATTATAGTCGTGGCGTCGCGTCGTAGTGTACCTTTACCTAAAGATTACTGCAATTTACGTTATACGGTGTTTTTCTTTTGGTTTTTCTCTTTTGTCAATTGTATTCCACTATTTCTCAAAACTATTTTATATTTACGTCACGCTGACAATAATATGTCAAATGAAATTTACTATTTGTGAAAACTCTTTCACGTTATTGCAAATGATTTTCTTCCTTTTTGAAAATTTAAATAAACAAGAACACAAGCAGTTGAAGACACATTTTATCAGAAAAACAAAAATACTAACTATACTAATACTATGTAAGACAATACTTGTACATAAAAAAAATTTGAATCAGTTCAAAATTTCATTTCTGTTGAGGCAATTTCCCAAATATGTCTCCATACGTCGAACATAATTTTGGCAATGTTCTTGCATTATAGCTTCAGAAGCATCATGATTTTTTGTTCTTCATTCGTGAGCTGACTTTTCTTTATGTTATTTTTCCATTGGTTAAACAGCTCTTCAATGGGATTTAAAAAAAGACTATGGGGGGGGGGCAGAAAAACTGGAACATGTTTATGAGCTCTTATCAGTTGTTTAATTTCGTCCATTCTTTGAAATCTGACGTTGTCTATTACAAAATATGCGCCTCTTATATGATCTTCGCCTAAGTGCCCAATTAAAATTGTCAAGAATTCTCCAAAATGGCGTGCATTGTATGACCTATCTTGAACGGTGAATAAATATAATGAATTAATGCACATTGCAGCAGCAACCGAATAATTACGGCCTCTTAAATAGCCCTTGACTTTGCTGACATATGATTTTCTAGAATTCACTTGAATTCCAAATTCATCTATAAAAATATTTTTTCTCTGTCAATCATCATTCTGTTATATTGAACAAGCATAATCGAATCTATTTTGGATAGTATCTGGAATGTTACGCCTTTCTGGCACAAAGGAAACGCGTTTTACAGAATAGTGAAATTCCTTTATCGCTCTGTCAATGGTCGATAAGCTAACCATTAGTTGTAGATTTTGCTCCAAGAATTTGGTTTTTATTTATTTTAGCGTCAAGGTGCAATCTTCATCAATCAAATTGCAGATTTCTTCTTGCTCCTCTTGAGTAAATTTTTCGGGGCGATGCCCAATTCTTCTCTTATTCACCTCGTTGGTTATTTTGTACAATTTTGTAACAGCGTACAAGTATATACGAGGTGTGATCAAAAACTACGGTGAATAATTTTATTATAAGTAAAATAATAGGTTTACATGAAAACGGAATTAATCTCCTTCAAAGTACTCTCCTTGTCGAAAAATGCACTTGTCCCAACGTTGAATCCATGACAGGAAACATTTCTGGAACGCTTCTTTCGAAAGGGCTTTCAGCTGCTCTTTCGTGGCTATCTGAATGTCGGGAATGGTATCGAAACGTTTTCCTTTTAGCAGAGTTTTAATTTTTGGGAAGAGCCAGAAATCGCATGGTGCCAAATTTGGTGAGTAAGGCGGATGTGGACACACAGGAAGATTTTTCTTGGCCAAAAACTCGCGAACCAGAAGCGACGTGTGACACGGCGCATTATCATGGTGCAGAAGGAAGCCATTGGCCCATTTTTCTGGTCTCTTTCTTCGAATATCGTTTCTCAAACGTTGCAGTAGGCCTTTGTAAAATTCAGAGTTTACGGTTGTTCCCCTTGGAACGAACTCTAACCGCACTATGCCCTCACTATCGAAAAAAACAATGAGCATTGTCTTGATTTACGATTTTGATTGACGTGCCTTTTTAGGGCGAGGGGAGTCAGGGGTTTTCCATTGGAGCTCTGCATTTTTGTCTCAGGGTCATAGCCATAGACCCAAGTTTCATCCCCAGTTACAATTTTGGCTATAAAGTCCGGATCTGCTTGAAGACGATCCCTCAATTCCGTGCAAACTGAAACACGATTTGCCTTCTGTTCGTCAGTCAAAAGTCGGGGAACAAATTTGGCACTCACTCGTCTCATGTGCAAATTATCAGTTAAAATACTTTGCACAGACCCGTAAGAGATGTTAAGTTCTTCAGCAAGCTCTCGAATAGTGATTCTTCTGTTTGCACGAACAATTTGTGCCACATTTTGCACGTTTTCGTGTGTTTTTGAGGTCGTGGACGTCCCGATTGTTGCTCGTCTTCAACCGACTCATGTCCGTTTTTAAATCGCTCATACCATTTGTAAACAGTCTTCAGAGTCACCACTTTATCTCCATACACCGACTTTAACATTCCATGAGCCTCTTTGGCAGGCTTTTTTCAACTTAAAGCAAAATTTAATGTTAACGCGTTGTTCGAAATCCATGATAAGCGACAAGACGATAAACACGGTCTCACTCTATCGACTCTGGATACTGACTGACAAGTTAGATCGAGTTCAAACTCAACACGGTTTGTCACAACGGATCAGGCTATCGCACATTTGACATGAAATGGATATAACATCAGCAGTTTCGGCTCTAAAAATTCATTCACCGTAGTTTTTGATCATACCTCGTACGTAGTAATACATTCGTAATAATGGTAAAGAAGCATTAGATCGAGAATATGTTTATTGCATGCCACTTATTGCCATAGTGGAATTGCGCCCTTAGATTCATATTTTTCTCTGCACACAATGACCTTTGCTTCGAACATATATGTTCGTTTATATCTAACACTTACAATGAGCCTTTTTAATCTCAGGAATATCGAGCTTAAGTTTTATTAGATAATAAAATAAATTATGCCACCCACATAGGCTTGACATTAATTTAAGACGTCATTTATTACAGCGCTCTGTTGAATTTAAGTTTTGCTTTTGAGAGTCTACGCGAAAAAAATAAGTACCAGGACAAGATATGAAAGTATTTGTTTAGAAAATAAAATCTAAAAGCATTTTGATGAGTTCTTTAGAAATAACTAAAAAAAATCACGCCATTAAATAAGTACAAAATAATGTGCAGAGATAAAATTACTGGGCACAACAATAACGCAATACATAAATAAAAAGGTTTCCTCGCCTGCAGATAAATAAATTCCTGATGATTACCATATTCAAAACTCACACGCAGTACGTGTATTTTTAACTTTCTTTTACGTCGACTTATTTATTATTGATCAAAGTCGCCAGTAATTACAAATTTGGTATTCATGGTAGAATGATTGTGTTTTAAAATGCTACAAAGCGTTTGAAGAGCTAATAAATTATGCAGACACCTGATGGTTGGATTGTTACGCAACACAAATTAATAGCACGAGTTTTTTTTTGACCCGACTTATCCAATGGATGTAAAAAAAAACTGGAATATTTTACAGCGTCATTAATTAAGAAATGATTGAGCTATCTGCTTAAATTTCCGATTAATTAAGAGTAGGATTGTTCGATGACTTTCTAAATAGCAGTGAATGAATCAAAACCGGAATTGCTACACTAACTTCTGAAGATGCGTTAAATCAAAAATTATCTTCGTTCAGCTTAGTTGTCTGGCTAAATTACATATAACATTTGCAAATTTGTTAGAAATCAAGAATGATCCAAGGACAGACATACAATTCTTGAATTTTGTACGAGGTCGATGACGTTACTATGTTTTTATTTAATGTGGAATTTAATTTATTTATAAATATGCTGAATAAAAATAAAGTAAACATTTATTTAACCTATTCTGTTTTTTTATTGATTTTGTCAATTGTTTACGTTATTGTTGCTCACGTCTTCTAGGAGAAATGAAATCGTTTCTGTACTATCCCATAACGATTTTCTTTAGTATAAAGTTAAACAGAATAGAATCATTGATGATAACCTGTCTCCTTGTTTCAGCTTTTTCATTTGGAATTTCTGATATAAAGTTCAACCTATTAACCAAGTTCATAGTCTGATGCATCGTCATTCTGCTAAGATTTATTAATTTCCACTGTGCTTCCTGTACATTCTACAAGAACTTCAAATAATTTTACTCTGCTTACTTTGTTAAAGTCCACAAAAGTGTTCATAACATGCAGATGTTGATATTTTACAGAACTATTTCTAAAAATACGTTGAAAAAAATTTACTGAAACATAACAATTTCGTTTCGTACATTGATATTCAGTTTAAAAATAAAACAAATTCGTGTAACAGGTTAAGCCAAGACTTATGTTATTACATCCGTTCCCTATAAGTTTTAATGTTAAAAAAAGCAAACATAATCGTTTAGCACTACATTAGACATTAAAAATTAATCACAGAAAACGATAAATTTAATTTGTTGGGTTAGAGAGCCGGTCACATTATATTTAATCGTTTCTAACAAACTACGTTTAGGATTCATTATCGCCTCTAACTGGCGGATCCTTTGAGTAATTTAATCACTGGCCATAAGCAAAAGAACTTTGACACGAGAATCTCATACAAATAATAAAAAAATTAAAACGTTCTTTTATATGAAAAGAGGATGAAAAATAAGATAAGTCTGTAAATTTAATTTAGTAAGATCCAATCAAAATAGGTGTTATATTGCACTTTGTATATACAAGGACGAGGTCAAATACGTTATCATTTTATACTTCTTTAAAACTGATAGGAATGATATGCAAGTTTAGTTTACGTTGCATGATAAATATATGCACAAACGCCCAATTAGTCTTGTAAAAGGATCCATTTTACTTTTTTCCTTTTTCCCAAAAAAAATTGTTAAATTAAATATTACCAAATCACGTGGCTTTAAATTCAAGTCGTGTAACTAAGAATTTTAGATTTTTCGAATGTTTTCAGAAACTTAAAGCCCTGAATGATGAAAACGACAAATTACGATATGGCTACTTCTAGACTTCCGTATCAGACTTGATGCGTGAAATTACTGGTTTTACGTGTTTGACGTTAAAATCGAAACTTGCGCTCCTTGAAACTTGCACCGCACTTTTTTCTGGCTCCAGGTATAGTTTTAAACGGTAGGTACTTATAACAATTAGAGCAGACGAGACTTTAAATTATGGGGCACATTTCCATAGGCAAATTTACAGGGTGTACACCTGATCATGTAATTATGACCAAGTGGTCTCAACTGAGGGGTTTCTGTGGTACAATGTGAAAAAATGTGACTTTAGTGGAAGAAACTGACTCTTACAGGACAATCTCATATCTATTTCTCGTTACTACGGTCACTGTTTCTAGCTGTTTTACGTTTGTTTCTTAAGTTACATTTCTTGAAACAAATTTGTTACAAAGTGAGTGAGAAGTGCCAATTCAACCAATCAACATTCACTGTGGGAGCTTATCTCTCTCATTTTGTAACAAAATTGTTATCAATTTTGTCAGGTGTAATACTATATGTAGTTTGGTGAGTTCTTTTTTAAAAACCTGAACGACAGAATCAAAACAGAACCAGTATTCTGGACACATAGGAAAAGGTCATACTCCAGTGTTAATTACCTTTTTGAAAAAATTAATTAAACAGTTACATTATGTGGGAAAAATTCAAAACATATACAACAGTGCCACGGTCCAGCAGACGTTCAACAACAGCTTTCGAAACAACTTGAGGAGGAAGACGCAAGAATGACGAGACGTTTCGACAGAACGACATGCATCTAAAACAAACAAACAAACAGACAATATGACAAATACAAAACGAAAAGGGACACTCACAAATATAAACGCTGCAGTTATAGAAAGCTTAATTGCAGCTCAACGAATCAAATTAGCATCCCAGAGGGGAGCTCGAAGGTGGTAGACTGGTTTGAGTGGGCGACCAAACACTGGGATTTCGTGGCAAGGATGCAGCTGAGGTTTGCCTTATTCCGGGGGCCATTAACAGCCATACATTACCCAGTGGACGGGAGAAAGCAGGCCAAGAACAAGAGAAGGCCGGTATATTTAGAAGACGGCCGACGAATGCGCCTTCGTTGGGACCAAGTGCCGGACTTCTTGATAGACTCTCAAGCATTAGTTCGATTTTTAGTTTGATTTCCTTAAAATGTAGTCATATCTAAGGTAAATGCTAATTGTCAAAACGTAACGTTTGTTACCAAGTCAAATCTTATATGTACCTAGATCAGAACGCGGACGTTCCGGTAACCATGACAACGGGAAAATAAACAACGAAAAACGCTATAAAAAGCGAGCGCTACGCGATTTGGAGGATTCCTTCTTCGACCTCCACAGGTAAAACTTCTATAAAGCAAGCCGATAAGAAATTTTTATTAAAAAAGATTATTAAGTACAACGAGGTATTTTCATTACGAAAGAGAACATTTTACTGGATCCTGAATACCTGCATCCTTTTTCTTGACCAACAACATGGAAGACGCTTCCAGGTAGGGCATACGTGACAACACAACAAAATTTTTATATAAACACCGGACAACGGGAGACGTTTAGGTATTGTCGAAGGGCGTCTCTTTCTTGTAAAAGAGTTGAGGCACGTGCGTGATCGGCAGTACAGAGCGTCCCCCTTTTGACAAGTATACATCGGGTAGGGCAAGAGGTCTACCGACCCTTGTGAAAGACGAGGTAACATGGCCGACTTGTGATACCTGGTGTTCGCTTTGGACGGACAGCAACTTGTCTCGTCGAAGGGCGCCTCTTGTGAAAGAATTGAGGCATATACGTGATCGGCGGTACAGAGCGTCCCCCTTTTTATAAAATATACATTTGATAGGGCAAGAGGCCCACCGAACTTTGTGAAAGGCGAGGTGTTTTGGGCGACTTGTGCTAACAGATGTATAGTTTGGACAGACAACAACCTTTTTGATAAACCCTTTTCTTCATTTCTTTTTCTAACACGCACTGACGCATCTACTGGGTAACATTTGACACTGACACCCCCCCCCTCTCATTTTTTCTGTGTTTGTCATTGTATGTGTCCGCCGTGGGGCCATAAAACGAAAAGTGGGTAATTCCGAGCGACCCAAAGAAAACCCTGAGAGAAAGATAAAAAGAAAGTAGACACGTACCCACATACATAAAGACACTAATTGACAAAAACAACCCAAAGTGACCACGAACATAACAATTATGGCAACCCAAATACACATAACAAACTCTACAATTGACACCGCAACTTGGGGCTCTTAAAAGAAACTCTACAATATGTGTATATCTCTTTTGCTAATGCATTTACTATTTTTGCTCTTGCCCTTTGAGCCAATAGTACCAAGAGAAGACATTTCTATGGATAGCTTAATTAGAAAAAAAAAATGAGAACGCTGTAATACAATCACGTGAATACAAAATAAAACGACGCAACGACTGATTTATAATAGAAACTATTATTAGCATAATTAAATTTAATATAAACTATTGACGTCCCTGTGCTAATAATGATTATACCAATAAGAACAAGCAACGCAGTAAAAAGTTAATGGTTACTAAAAAAAAATCGCATTCTCATTCGAACAGACTTTGCATTCGTAAGACGAATGCTTTATCGAATGATGTCATAACATTAACGATTTTCTCTGTCAGCATCTAACGTAATTAAAATGAACACATACAAAGACATACAAAAACTTGCGAAATGAACAAAAAGAATTATCGATACATTAGCACTTGCCTTATCTTTAAACGTTTTGGTTTATTTCTTATTTCCTTTTTTTTTAAATTTTTGCGTAAGTCTACATACTTTTCTGTCTACACTCATATTTCTCGTTTTCTTTTCCTTTTGCGAAATAAATTTCGTTTTGTAGATTATTTACATCTTTCAATTAGCTTCTAGTCGGTATTCAGCTTATATAAAACGACATAGTTTGTATATAGGCATTATTTAAAAGTCATTGTAATATATTTGTTCGTTTCAAGATAGTACAACATACATGTGCTTAGATAATTCTACTCTTTATTCGAGATGATGTAATCAATAACTCTTTAGAGTGTGTGTACAAACTGAAATCTCACTCTGTATAATTAAGGGAAGTTAATTACGTTAAACTAATGGTTAAATCTACGAGATGCCGTGCCTTTGTATGGCGTTCAAATATTTGTAGTAAACGTATAGATATTTACTTAATAAAGGAAGATAAACAGAACAAGTTGATAAGAAAACGTGTAAAACTTTTATTATAATGTGTAACTAGATCAAGATCTTAACAATAGCGAGGAAGCACTTTTTTATGCTTCGATTTCGAATTTCTTTCTTTTGCTCTCTTATTTTATTCATTTACCCCATTTTGAATACATGCGAAATACTAGGAATGTTTTGGGCTAAAATTGAGTAAACAACTGTTTTATTTTTTTTTGAGGTTTCTTCCCAGAGAGGAATTAGTGAATTAGGAATACATTCAATTCTAGGAACTAATCTTATATGGAAGAAATTTAAAAAAAAATAACTTTATTTAATAGAGTCATAATTACGATGTTGTTGCAAGTGTTATTTATTTATATTATGTTAATTCATTTCGAATACATTTCAATAAGTACTTGTTGTGATTCAAGTTAAAAATATTTTGCTTTTATAAAGTCATCTTTGTTTATTCAGAACATGATGCTACTTGAATAAATTCAAGTGCAATAAAATCTGTTTATTGATAAACACAAGAAAACATTGCACTGAGCATAACGAACTTGTTCACAGAAGTCATTATATTTTTGAGTATGCATATTTTGAATGTGCAAAAAAAAGGCGATTCCAAGAAACGATAAAATTAATTGTACGAAGACGACAGTTTCCAACAAAAAAAAAGTAAGTAAATAAACTTCTGTAGAGAAACCAGTTCGTCTAAAGACCGACCATGAAGGCGAGATGGATTCTACCCTTGAACCCACCGAGTATATCCGGTGAGATCATAATGGCGAACATTCATCAAGCCTTGTTAAATTTTATTGGAGCGATTTATACACTGGTTTTACTTCCTTATCAGCGGCCTGAACAAATTACCAATTGGCTTGACTGCATCGTGATGATCAAGGTAGTTAAATTTATGGTTGATAAGCTAAATTTGCTTCGAAATTATCGTAGGTCAGAAGAATAATCTTCAAAGCATAAAAATTTAGTAAAAACAATAATCTCGATAAATCTATAAGGTCCAATAACAACTATGTTAATAAGAATGACAAAATAAGTTATTTTGCAAGCACCTCTGCAGGTAGCAGACCACGAATGTGTCTGCAAAATAAATTCTCTGTCTTTCTATAAAACTTCTAACTTTATCTTTCTATAAAATTAAAATTGCATTTTAATTGTAGATAAATAAATGGGAAAATAACTATTTTAGAAATGATTTCACATGTATGAAATCATTTCCTTCTCGCTGTCAGCCTTAATAACATACCGAGCAGAAACCAAGTTATCCAAGAAGCACTTTTATAAATACTCGAAATAATTTAAAATTTTTAATTTCCTAACTGAAACATATCATTTTGCAGCTTGTAACACCGCGAGGCTGGAATGAAAATAATTGGCTAGCTGATATTACACATTACGTGTCGGTTCCACTCCAATAAATCGAAGCAACTTTCAGTTGGAAATGATGCAAATCTATTAATTACGTAGTTAATGTAAGAAACGTTACTGAAAGCCATGTATTAACATCGAAAAAAAGATGGTAATAACGTAAACCTATTTTTTAATGAAATTAATGTAATGAACAATTTTTATGTTTGGGAAGGTTCGTTCTACACCTTCACAGAAATTGCAACATAGTGATCAAATTAAAAGACACTAGATTATTAATAATCACAGATCTTTATTTTATGTTTACTTATTCATCTCCTTCCGCATCTTACAAATGACTTATTCAAGGCAAACTGCCTACTTCTGATCTCAAAAACCTAAAACTAGCCGCTCTCTGCTAATAACGAAAGAGATTGTTGTAAAATATAAGCAGGTAAGGTGATATATTTTAAAAGTAAAACGCAAAAATGTACACATTCAAATCGAACAAAAATATGATGGATTATGAAGAAAGAAAAAAGTACATTCACAAAACACAATAGCAGTTAAATACATTGAATAGCACATAATTTTCAGAAAACAGATTATATCTAAGAAGATAACTTTGCAGATACCTATACCTATGTAAGATGTACAATAACAAATAAAGTTTAATTAAAAAAAAATTAATTAAAAGAAAACAAAGTGATGTGGACAAAAAAACAAACGAACGATTCCATAACGCACACATTTTAAAATTACTCGCAATTATACAAGGAACTACAAACACATTAAAATTTACATTAAGTTCATTTTTTTGGCATCAATACAAAGTGTGTTTTAAATTCAATCAAGAGAATTACAATAGAATGCGTTAATACAAAAAAAAAACTACAAACAGATAAGGATCTTATTGTTAATTGAATCCAATTCCGAATTTCGTTTTACTGTTCTATAGTTTCTCTATATCCGTGGAAAAATACAATGTCTCGCAGATGTAAGTCACCAAGACTCTTATCTATTTCGTATGTTATTAGTCACGCTTCTGGAACTTCTAACTGTAAAAGACAATAAACAATTCGAGTGATACGCTTGTCTTCGCTTGTTTGTTTCCGTCGGAAGCTGTTTACCACAAAATTCTATTTCTAGATGTTTACTAAACATGATACCAATTGCGTTAAAAAAAAAGGAATGTGTTACTTAGTTTACATCGTGCAGGTGTAAGAGATACGATACCTTTTTCTGAAATGCTTTTAGTATTTTACCTACAGTCTACAATTATTTATGTATACATTAGAAGAACGTAAAAAAGTAAAACTTATCTTGTTTTCCTAAACGTAGTAAGTAAACTTTACAGCGATCGCTTAGAAATAAATAAAAGCAGCAATAAATATTTCATAAATTAATTCCAAAAGACAGGCAAGATATACTTAGAACTAAAACGAAATTTGAGATTGTGATTTTCGAATTTATTTTTAATTTTTAATAATTTTAAATATATACATATTACAAGAAGCATTCCATTAAACGTGTATACATCAAGTGTTCTTGAACTAGCGTGTATCAGTTCACGCCTCCAGTTCGAAGCATGCAGGTTTTAGAGTTGTTTTTGAGCTACAAATATACATTTTTTATTATAATATAATATTTATTTTAATTGTTCTTTATTTTTCTTCAGTACAAAAATTCAGTATGAATTATAGTGTACCTGAGAAAGTACAAATTATAAAGTGGTATTAACGAATTAATTTATTCAGAAAAAAATTTGTAAATCGTCCAATTCCTTCTGCTACAAGTATCCACAGAATTAATAAAAATTTTGAAAGATAATTAATATATTTATTATTTCTTGACCAGAATTACTTTAAGTTTATTTTATTTTTATCTTCATTCTATAAAATCTTTCATTCAATTTGAGAAATCGTTTGTCTGTTACAAGAGAATCTTTTATTATGTTTTTATATTACCGTTGTGAATTCTTTTTAATTTAACCATTATCAGAGAAGATTTTTCATTTATTAATTTCTGTAATGTTTATGGAAGTATTGTTAAATTACAAACTATAATAATTACGTTATGCAAATATATTGCGGCAATTATAACAATATTGTAACAAGAATTATTGAAATCCTAGTTAAAATAAAATTATTAAATACGTGCTCATCGTTTTGCTTCTCAATGCGAGACAAAGCCGGTCGCCTCGAATACATCCGAGGCACGCGTCGCCAACCTACTTGCTTCACTCAAGCTGTATGTGTCGTCAAACAATTCAAATTAAATTATTTGTATAATATATGATATTATTTTTGACTTCCAATCAAACTATCTAGAAATATATATATATTATATTTATAAAAACTAGATCTTGTCCACATACGAACATTTGGAGGCTAATCAAATTTTTTGACATATAAGGAATTAATATGTAAACTACTAAGCTACGACATAAGTACGATTTTTTTTCCAAGACTATTTTTTTGTTGAACACTTGTTACAAATAGTACTAACCATCTTATCAAATAAATCGTCAAACATTGCAACATTCTTATAACTATTTAATTAGTATTATTATTGGGTACTTATTTAAAACAAAAATTATGTTAATACATCGCTAAAATATGGCAAAAAAGGCATTCAAGTATAAATAAAAATTCGTCAAAT
The DNA here is from genome assembly GCA_039766575.1 of Serrognathus titanus. Classification (NCBI taxonomy): domain Eukaryota; kingdom Metazoa; phylum Arthropoda; class Insecta; order Coleoptera; family Lucanidae; genus Serrognathus; species Serrognathus titanus. The sequence continues at coordinate 68,104,372 of CM077911.1, forward strand.
GGGAACTTATTTAAAAAAATTATTTAAAAAGGCAGCAAATTTAATCATACTCTCTCTTGTAGTAAACAAAGTTATTAATAGCCCAAGTTGATTGCCAATGAAAAAAAAGAAGAGAGCCTATCATCATTTCATTAAAAAAGTCGTGAAACAGTAAAGTGATTTTTTACATTTTTTATCAATTGCCATTAAATTTTGACGTCATGTCTTAGGTTTACTCTAAAATAACTTCAAGGATTTCAATGACTTATTTTTCAGTTAAGCTAATATATGTCGTTCAAATTTCGTGGCAAGATTTGACAAAGATTAAAAAAAAAACACCCCGTATTACAAGAATTCTTTGAAATTAATTTCCTACTCCTCATTGTTTTCTTACAAAACTTCTTTAAAGAAACGATAGACTTGGGAACGTTACAATTCACAATACGGGGGTAAAGCTGAATTTAGTGAGAATAAGAAAATCTAGTAGGCCGTGAAAAACAAAACATAGTAATATTTAGAGCAACTCTTTACCGTCATTTGAAGTTTAGTTGTTGAACCCAATTATTTAATTATTTAAAATGATATTACAAGTAAAAAAATGGAATTAACCAGAGAGCACTTTCGAATTTTGATTTATTATAAGTTCAAAAAGAGTTTAGATTCGGCTTTTAGTGAACAAGCAATTTCCTTGGCTACAATTTACCGATGGTAAAAGGAATTTGAACGCGAAAGGAATTCTGTTCAGCATCAGAAAGGATCAGAGCATCCTCCTACGTCTGTTACCGACAAAAGCATTGCTGCTGTTAAAAAAATAATTGAAGAGGACAATAAAGCCACTTATGCAGTAATAGAGCATCAATTCAAGATTACATCAATCATACACGATCACCTGCATTTAAAAAAAGTGGTTAGTCGTTTTGTGCCGCATCACCTTTCTGACTTCCAAGAAACAGAGCGTGAAAGAATTTGCCATGAAACTTTAAATTTCTTAAATAATGGCGGATACCAATTTTTTTTCAAAATAGTGACAGGTCACGAAACTTACATTCCCTTTTTCGACGTACCTACCCGCCAAGAGAGTCGTGTATGGATTTACGAAGATGAGGAAACTCCAACAATGACCGAGAAGCAGCGAGCAATGAAAAAAGTTATATATGTGCTATTCTTCAGAAGTACGGGCCTAGTAAAGGCAATTAAGTTAGATGGACAAAAGACAGTTACAGCTACATGGTACTCTGAAAAGTGTTTGCCTGAAGTGTTCAGTAGAGTTCCAGGCAAGGGAATTATCTGCACCAGGATAATGCATTGTCCCGTACGGCAGCTTTAACTCACCAGTTTCGCTGAAAAAAATATAAAAGTAATAGAAAATCCGCCGCATTCACCTTATCTAGCAATGTGCGACTTTTGGCTATTTTTCGAGCTTAAAAGGAATTTGCGGGTTAGAAGGTTTTCGTCAGAAGAAGAGATTGATGCCACAGTTCACACTTATTTTGAAGGTATTCTGAAAGATGATTGATAGGGAGCTTTTGAACAGCGGAAAGAAAGAATGCTGATGTGTATTATTTCTGAAGGAAATTACTTCGAGCATATTTTAAATGAAATCCTAGAAAATATTAACCGTGTTTTTTATTCGCAATAAATTCGGTTTGACCCTCATACTAATACCTACATTCAAATTTAGCGTTCTCATACATGACTTTTAAATAAAAGAGCAATTTATAACTGCAATTTATGTATAATTAACTTAACAAATGGTTGCAGGAGTCAGGGCCACGCCAAGAGAGTGTTCAATTTAATAATACATAATTATAGAACGTTTCAGATTATTTGAAACTCATAAAATATTGGACGTCCTACAGTCATAATCACAAAACACAAATCCTTAATAATCTTAATAACTTTACAATAAAAATTCTCATATTCTAAAAGCTTTAAGAAATTATGAGACATAGTGATTCCGTTATGAAGGTTAATTTTCTATGATTTATTTACGGACAAAATGCTTTTAGTTAATTTTCGAGGGCCCATTATCGATACATCGTTAAAATCTCGCAGTCTTAATCATAACACATTGTGAGTTTTAAATAATCTGAAACGTTCCATACTATAAATATACATTTTGATGCATTTGTCAAACTGACAAAAGTGCAATGGATGTCATGTCCTGAAAAATTCGAAAATGCAAAAATTAAGAATTAAGAAAACAACAAAACAAGAATTAAGCAAATTAATAAAAATGAAACACAATATTCAAGTTTATGGCTTTTTGTTAATATACAGACTGTTCAACTTGAACCGTTCACTATTTCTAACTTTTTTAATTTTAAAGATAGAACTTCGGTTCTATTAGCAAAGATTCTCTAATTTTATTCCGATTCTGAATTTGTAATCGAGAAAACAATTGCGCTGCTAGTTGTCAAAATATTTGTACAATCGTATTTTTATATGTTATAATTTTTGTAATTCATTGGATAAATTTTCTTTTTCTTTGCAGCGATAACAAGATGTCTTAAAGTTGCTTACAATATAACAAAAAATTCGTTTTCAAATAAGTAGGCCATGTTCATGTTTAAAATCAAGTTGCCGAAATAACTGACAAATGATATCTATCTAATGTGCATGTAAACAACAAATAAATGAAAGAAAGCATCACCTTTAGCAATTTTCTTTGAATTTATAACCAGTGATCAAATTACAAACGAATTAGAGTAGGCGTTGGAATTTAAATGTGTGTCTTGCATAACGTCACACTAGGTCTGTTCGTTTGTTCTGCACTTTCGATACTTTTAAATCCTTTAATCTACTTTCCTCGCTCCTACTTACATTATATTATATACATTTCACTCTCTCAGGAGCGCTTGGTGCAAAAAGTGTTGAAAAGTGTAGAACAAACGAACAGACATAGTAATGTTAATTGTCAATCAATTGTGACGTAAGTAATACACTGCAAATGTTGATTGATGTTAGTCACGCTGTTGTTCGTAGAACTCAAAGGCGTAACGATGCAAGTGGTGATCATTTTATGCATCTGCTTTAATTTTTTACAATTAAAACATTTTTCTTCTTTTGGACGTCTAAATTTCAAATTAAGGTTAGGTTTGGATGGAAACGTCAAAAATGAAAATTAAATGAACACGTGCGTGTTCGAGTGCAGCGCCAATTCTAATTCGTTTTTCATTTCATCCATGACCTACTAGATTTCACGAGACAGTGTTCCTTTATCCGGCCTGCGCAATTTATTAGTTCTAGTGTTTCTCTGCTGGCGCCACTTGACCAAAAATTCGGAAGTAGATTAAGTCAAGTCTATAGCTGTTGTAATTTCTTACTCAATTGTAGTTTTTTTTGTGATTTCTTCTTTCGTATTTTCGGTGTTTCTTGTTTGTAACTAGCGTCAAAATGGAGAAAGCTGACGTTAAATAAAATATTGCGCAGGCCGGTTAAGAGCTCTGTCATGTGAAATCTAGTAGGTCGTGATTTGATCATTTTCTGTTAATTACAATGAACAATTTTCCACATTTTTTTGTGCTATCATTTCAAGTTTAAATTAATAGACCCCTTTCATGGCGGATTGAATACAATCAACTAAACTAAATTTCTAATATACAGGGTGTTAGGTTATTGCTTGGACAAATTAAAACTGTAAATGAAGGGTGTCGTATGGGATCAGAAAGTACTCAAACATGCCGGATTTTCGGTACATTTTGAAAAAATGCAAAAAGAGCGAACTATTGAGAACCGCTGATAGTACTTACGGAGCCAGCGCCGATTAGAGAAGATGTTCAAAATTGATGCCGTCAGCTCGAATGCATGCATCAACACGACGCTGTAAAACTGCCCGCACACGGAAAAAGAGCGCCGGCGATTTCTACGCTCTGCAGCACGTGCAATGCACCTACATTCGCCATACGTCAGAATAATATCAACAAGTTCGTAATTTGTGTATGCATTCATTTTGTCCCCGACCTGCACACTCCGAAATATGTTAAGACACTGAACGTGCGTTATTTGCTTATCATAAAATAATAAACCATCTGGGAATTTATGGCAAGGGGATCGCCCGCCCGGATGGCGTTCGGCACATGGGTGTAACAGTAGATAAGACAATCAGTGGTTTCGAAACAATTTTTATCGATTTTTGTTTGAATTTTTTCCGGGAAAACGAAAGCCGGAACACCCTCGAATGTATAGGCTTTTTTACTGTACAGAGTGTTCTCCATACGTGGTTTGCAGGTGTCCAATCAATTACCTAACACCCTGTAGTTTATTTGGCGGAATACGATATGGGAATTTTTCAATGAAACTGGCATGCACAGTTCATTTTTCCAATATTTGCCGATCGTATGGATCTTAGTTAGGAAAATATCCAACGAAATAATATGACATGACCAGAGTGGCAAAGCTGTCTCACGAAAATGAGAAGGAAATACCTATATACAAGTTCTTTGACTTATCGATCCTCAGCATAAATTTTTTAGGTGGAAATACATAATTCAATTGGGTTGAACAGTTTGATTGATTCAACCAAATTGAACAGTGTATTTTTGCCAGTGAACGAGTGTTCAATCGAATTTTATTCACTGGTAATAATCCATAATAATCCATAGTAATAATAATAATTTGGTTCAATCAACCAAATTGAATAATGTACTTTCACTTTTAGATAGAATACTGTTCATTCTATAGACAGTCAAGAAAGTGTCTAGAATTTTTTAATTTTGTTTCATTGTTTATTATATGTATGTGTCATTATATTCTTGATATCTTAGAAGCGCATTCTTTTCGTCAAAATCATATTTTTCAAAGAATCTAACAAAAAAAAGTGACTTCAGATTTTTGAATAATTGTGTGTCAAATTTAAGAAAAGAGAAAACTAATGGAAAATATTTTAAATAGAGGGATTCACAAGTAAAGAAAAAGGATTTTCAAAGTCGTTTCGACCAAGAAATGTAAGAAAAAAATAAAATAATAGCATCAGTTTTACATGCATGAAACACTAAGTTTAGTCAGGATGCACTTGATTTAATTTCAGGTTCTCTGAACGTTTAATATAATTCTCAGGACTAAACAGAAATAACACAAACAAATAACTAGAACTGTTTTCGTCTATTGTAATTGTTTCGTTCATATATTTGAAAACTACAAGTTGTAGTGTTATTTTCTTTTTTCCGGATACTTTCTAGACAGACTATAATTAATATAAATTCGAAGGAAACTGCTAACGATGTTGTTCTCTTCCAATTATTTGTTGTGTATGTGTACATTAAGTAGATATCCTTTTCTTACTCACCACTGCACGGAGGGTCCGAATTAACAATTTTTGGCGAAAATTCTGAAACTTTTGAAACTTATTCAGAATTGGCTCGTGATTACCGGAAAAATAATTAAAAAAATGTCACTGATAACGTAGGGTACTTTTCAAGGGGTTGAAATTGAAATAAGGGAAAAATTCTAAAATTTCGGATTGATGTATAATTCGGCCACTGAATCATGAAAAAAATAGTAGAAAAATCCCTTTGATGAAATAGGATGTTTTTTAAGCGGTGAAAGACGAAATAAGAGTAAAATTTTAACATTTCGTATACATATAAGCTTTCTAGTCGCATTCTAATTGAACGAAAAAATAGCAAAAAAGAATCTTTTATGACAACTCAAAAGAAAATTGAATAAAAATTCTGAATGGTCGAGAGTCGTATCAAATTTAATATATAAAATCAAGGAAAAATGAGAAAATCCCACACTCGAAATAAGATTCAGGATCGAATGAAAGTGTGGTTCACAAACACGTCTTAGAAACTAAAGTTTTTATTACTGAGTTCAATAATCACTTTCATAGTCACTTTGTGCTTCACTCGAATCACTCTCGACTTCAGGTGAAGTTGAGATATTCATTTGTTCGTCGTAAGGTGTCGATGTGCCTGGTATTTCTGGGGCAACAAGTAGTTGCAGAACTTCTGCAGAAAGGCTTTCTTCTTGCCGGAGGTAGTTGTAAAGCTTGTTATCCGAAAAGCAAGTGCAACAAATTTTCATTAGTCATAATTCTTGAATGTATTTTAGTGTGATCCATTTCTTTATTCCTTGATTCTTGCGCCTCCTCTGACAATTTCCCTATGGGTAGAGTGGCATGAGTGATAACTTCTGCATAAGTGTACATAAAAAATAAGCCCTTTTTAAATTCGTAATAAAAAATTGGTACTCCACTGTACAGATAAATGAACCACTCTAAAATATAGCCAATTTAAAGTACTAATCGACGTGTCCGAGCATTTTTTTTAAAGAAAATGCAGCCATGCGCAATTACATCCTGCTTTTGTGCACCTAAACCTCACTCTTAAGACATTGAGGAGAGCAGAAGAATCAAAGGTGGAAGTGGTTATAATTTATTTACACCTTGAAAGGGAAACACAGGTAGGTCCCTGAGAAAGTAAAATTAATTTTTTCCATCGATTTACAAGGCAAAGAGGGGCACCCCCTCGGCAGACACGTGTCCTTAATAAGGGTCACTTGCTGCAATCGTAAATTACACTTTGCAATCGTTACCAGTGAATTAATTCATGAATTAAATTAAACCAGTAGTTGAAAAATCATTACTAACAAAATCAGGATTTTTTCATTTGCATCAATGCCTTCAAAACGTTATTGTTTAAAAAACGGCAACTACCGGCAGCTGAAATTTATAGAACACAGAGTCCACACTTGTTTAAAAATGGAAAATGTAAGATCCCAGCGGAAGGTAAAATTAGATTTACTTATATTTTACAGCTAAGACCTTGCACCCAATGATAGGCTCTAATTTATACATCGTGTACTAAATGAAGTCAATCATCTACATAAAATATATCCCTTACCTTTCTCTATATCAGACGTAGCTGTTTCGCTAAAGAAAAGTAAAAAAAATAATAAAAATCAGAGGCAAGGAAACACTGAAAACTCACAGCACAAACGTACGCTTAAACACGTCTTTGGTTCAGGCCCTACAGAGGGTAAACGAGCCAATATAGGAATTATGGCCCCTTGCCCTTCCAAGAATAATCTTTACCCTTACTAAAATTATTGATATTTACCTGTTTCGTGAAAGTTTAAAAATTCGACTTATATTTACTTTTGCCAGAAATTTCTTAATCGGACCCACTGTGCTTTAACGAGGAAATAAAACTGAAATACTTGTCGATGATTGATGACGTAGGGCTCATCTTTCATGAATTTGATAATATTGGGTGTTTCTTAACCTCATACAAAAAATGAAACCAACCAGTGAAAGTTTACATTAAAAGTGATAGAATGAAGCAGTTTTTGTATAACAATTGATTAATAAATATTAGAGATAATAAATGTTTTTGGCGAACGATGAAAAAAAACGATAGTCCCTGGTTTATTTTTAACGTAATTACGTCCTCGGAGAAATTTGTTGATGTCAGCATCGGCTGTTAAGTGGGTCAGTTATTGGCTGTGCTTTGTCACGTTGAAAACATGGCTGAATTTTTTCATACTGTTCTTGTGGAAATAAAACTGAAATACTTGTCGATGTTTGATGACGCAGGGCTCATATTTCGTGAATTTGATAATATTGGGGTGTTTCTTAACCTCTTACCAACCAGTGAAAGTTTACATTAAAAGTGATAAAATGAAGCAATTTTTGTATAACAATTGATTAATAAATATTAGAGATAATAAATGTTTTTGGCGAACGATGAAACCGTTTGATACTCCCTGGTTTATTTTCATGACGTAATTACGTTCTCGGAGAAATTTGTTAATGTCAGCATCGGCTGTTAAGTGTCAGTGTTGGCTGTGCTTTGTCGCGTTGAAAACATGCCCGAATTTTTCCATACTACTCTTGTGGACATGATTTTAATTTACGGTGAATGTGGTCAAAATACGTTGGCTCCAAGACGTTTGTATGCACAGCGTTACGACGAATCAGTGTTTACAAGAGATGCAGTATGGGCAGAAAAAAATCCTCATGCAATGCGACGCCGTAGTTTTCAACGCTTCTCGGTCAATCTGTGTGCAGGCACTTTAATCGGTCTATTTGTTTTACCTAATCGCTTGGACGAAATGGTATATTTACGTTTCTTGCAAACTAATTTGCCGGAACTCCTAGAGGATGTAAATTTAAATATTAGAAAATATTAGACCTTAATCCATTAGATTTTTGTCTGTGGGGACATTTAAAAAACCTAGTGTACGCCAAAGAAGTAAATACAAGAGACGTACTCAACTCACGCAGTGCAAAATATCCGATAATAGAATCAATTCCGTAACGCATGTGAATCCCAGCCTGGGGAGAGCCGACCTTTGTTTACGTCTCGCGCAGGGGACGGGGAACTTCGAACACTTATTGTGAGTGAAGGTCACCGTCCGTTGCGTCCAGCGGTTCTAAACATTTCACAGGGAATTGCCGGATGTCGGTATGAATTTTTTATTTATTTTTTTTCCTTTTAATTTTGATGCATTCGTGAGAATATCTCGTACCACATACGCCATTAATTTTTTTTGCATCAAGTTGAAGAACACCCTGTATACACGAACATGGCCTACTCATTAGAAACTGAACTTTTTTAATTATTTCATTATTTTTAAACAAATTTAAAAAAAAGTTGGTTCCGCTGTAAACAGAAAGAAAACCTGTACCGAAAAATTACTAAATACAATGGTATTACAAAAAAAACAGTGCTACACAAATATTTTGACAACTATAAGTAGTTCAATTGTTTTTTGACAGAATTAGAATGAAAATCAGAGAATTTTACTAATTTATTTAACCGAATTTCTACCTTCAAAAATAAAAAAAAGTTTGCAATGTTAAACGACTCAAATTGAACACTCGTAAATGTAGTTATATTCATACATGAATTGACATTTCAAACATTTACGAAGTCACTGTTGTAAAATCTTAAAATTATTTTAGGGCTTTATTCATGCATATAATTTATGGAAGAATATGTCAATATACTTTATACTTATACGACTTCTCACGGACACCTTGTACAACATAGGTTCTTTTATGTTACACCATTCAAAAGATTAAAGTAGTCATTTTTATATGGACTTATGTATGTTTGGGACGACTGAAAATTTTTAAATATTAACTGATTAAATGTAAATTAAAAGAAATATTAAACAAGTAATAGTTTCATAGAGAGGTATCCTAAATTTCAATTAAAAATGTATACCCTAATGAAAAAAGAAAACTCAACAAAAATAATGAACTTGTATTTTTTGAGCAGTATATTTCATATTTTCATTACTTATTTAGAACAAAAAATATACTACATATTTCATCTTTTCATTACTTATTTAGAACAAAAATAATTGTATCATTAAAACTATTAAAGATGGCGTCTCAAACAAAACTCTTTCCGACTGACAATTGAATTAGCCCAAAATCGCGAATGTAAACACCATTTTGTTTGTGACGTTGCAAATAAATAATTGCATTACTTCAATGTAGTTATTTAATTAAAAATGCTGTAAATTTTATAATTTTGTCACCAGTGCACCCCTTCTTAAATTTCGTAAGCCAATCACTCTTCATTAAAATGAATTGCGTTTATATTGTTTAGATCTTATATTTTACGGTTTCAAATTCCCTGAAATCCTTTTGTGTGCCCCTAGGGATAGGCGTACCACATTTTGAGAAACACTGCTGTAAATAATCAATTGTTTGATTTGTACTTACGTATTTAAATACCTGATACATTTCTGTAATTCTTAAAAAACAAGTCTGTTGTTTACTGAGTCGCAGATAAAAAACTTGTATAAATAAAGCTATTATCTCTAATTTACAATAACTGGACCAGTCTATAAGAAATGTAGGTAAACAATTATCACCAAATAATAATTCTTTTAAATATTTTAGAGGCTGCCACAAGTGTGTAAGTTGATTAGGTAAGAACATACATAGATTTTATTCTTGGTTCCTTATGAATCATTGGTCTAATTTCGAATGACGATTTACAACCCACAGGATTAAAATTAGAAAAACAAAGTATTATGTTTTATTGTGTTGTAAACTTACCTGTGGCGTTCAATTCCTGTTGAGGACCTAGATAATAATCCCTATAGAACATTTCCCTGTGTCGGTCATGTTTATTATTGTAATGCCGTCGAGGAAGGAAGCTACCATTGCACAACCAGAAAAACAAAATGAAACAAAGTAAATCACGTTCCATGATCACCACCGGCACATAAACTCGCACAACTCGAAAGGCTTAAGAAACTCTCGACATTGTCGGCATACTCTAGTTTCAGACACAGTTAACATAAAATACAAAGCCGCCTTGCCCTCATAAGTCTACAAGGACCTACAAGTTTGATCACTGATACAATTCTTTTCGAAACCAAATACGCTCCGGCTACCGCTACAATTGTTGGTCTGCAATGCGTGCAAAAACAAAAATAACAACAATAACCAATACGCGTTCATCTACTCTTGAGGTCTGTGACATGCGATGTAGAATACACGTGCTGAACCCATCTCTGTTTTTCTTGAAAATGTTGTTTGAAAACAACTGAGATAAAGCATAATCATTAAAGAATCAAGTGTGCCAACCTACTGCAACCAAACATGCGTGCCGCTTTTACCTCACCAATCAATTTCATTGCGTTGGTAAACTTGTTTATTATTAATTTTCACTTGTCAAAAAATATTAAACGGCTTCGGAACAATTTTACATTGCACTTAGCACAAGCGTATAATTGCAAGGTACAATATTCCCTGCTTTCTTTATTTTAAATACTTTTGTTTGAATTAATTGTGTTACGTAATTATGAGGTTATGTTCTGTGCACCTAGGTATGGGGGGTCACGATCACCATGACCATCACAAGATAGTCGTTCCTGATTATCGCATTTACAAAGTGGAAGATGCACCGAAATTATTGCAGGTACAACGCGCTTTGGCCTCACAAGGTCTGAAGGATCCTTGGTTACGGAATGAAGTATGGCGGTACAACGAGAAGGAATTCGGCACTGATCGCTCCAGATTGAAAATCACGTTTAGTCGAGGATTACGTTATGGTGTAATAGCGACTGTAATTACACTTGTCGGTACTGCAATATATGATAAAATATACCCTGATCAGCACCATGGTCATGGTAGTTCTCACCATTAATTCATTCAATAACAATAGTATATGAATGTAATTGTAATAAAATTGTATAGCTTTTCCAAATAACTCATCTTATTTCACAATTTTATAGGATCAACCTAATTAAGAAATTGCAATGGAAATTGAGCTTACTGCATGCAAGCAACAGTTTAATAGTAAAAGTATTTATAACAAGAATTTTCTGATATCTTTTTAATGCAGTTCCAATGTACTGAACACCCCCTACCATAAATATAAGCTGTTGGTAGTGCACAGTTGAAAGATCAAGCGTGTTTTAGCATTTTCGATTCACCTAGACTGGTTGCACTCAGTGTATTGACATCATGCAATAACACAAGATGAAAATATTCTGAGAGCGCACTAATGAGGTCAATCGTAAATGCTATTTGATTCACTGCTCTAGAACTTTCAAGCTTCCTGTTTTAACTTGATAGAAGATGGAGATATTCTGAGAATGCTCCAGAGTAGTGCATTGAAAATCAGTAGAAATTATTAATAAAAAAATTCTATGATAATTTTTAATGTGCTTAGCATTTATTTATTTGGTTTACCTTTTTACATTGATATTATTGTATAGATCATTTACATTCTATAAATCTTTGAGTAAAACCTCAGAGGTGTTGGGAGTTTTTTAAAATTAGAAATTACACCAATGATTACTTAAAAGAAATGTGTGGTGAGTGCTCTAAACTTTTCATTATCTTTCTTCCTCACCAATAAATTGAAACACTTAACACTTAAAATACAATAAATTGGAAAAATAACTTGATACTCATTCTAAAATAGCAGTCATACATAAATGAAAAAAGAAAATATTTAATAAAAAAAACTAGTCAATTACGCCAAGTTATAATATTTAATACAAAATTTAGTAAAATCATAAAAGAATTAAGATGAAGACCTAGGCTTAAGTTCATCGTAACACGAACGCAAAAATATATAGTTCTTTTTGAGCGGATTATAAAACTCATGACCTTTACTCCAATCATAACTGACAGCGTATGCGAATATCTGTCCATTATGGTTGAACGCACAGCATGCGATTGCCTGTTCCATTATCTCTGAAGGCTTCAATTTCGTGCGGGCATCTTTGTCCCAGAAACTAAACGAACCATCGGAACCTACAGTAGCTAGAGTTCCATGCACTGGATGGAATGCAATGTCATTAACGGCATAGATATCTTGAAATCCATTGGGGGTTGCATTAGAACGATGGCATTTGAAAGTGAAATTATCTTTAGGGTTGGTAGGATTCACATATTGAATTGCTACACGACCTTCCACTGATCCCAATGCATAACCAGTGGGGGTCTTTTTCTTATCTCTGTAAAAAGGAAAACTTGCTTGATGAATGTGCACAGGAAGATGGCTTTAACTCACCTGAATATAGCCACACAACGATGTTGGTATTTCAAAGGACTTTCCAGTCTCTTATACTCTTGAGGCTTGCCTTCCAGCTGATATACAATGATCTGACGACCTGCAGTACCTACAACAGCCATGGGAAAATCGACGTCAGCACAGTAACATCTTTCTGGGAGAGTAATGCTCATCATTGGAGTTGGACTGCGAGTATCCCAAAATTTCAAAGTCTTATCCCATGAGCCTGTCATCAGGCAAGAGTAATTCGGACCCTTGACCCAGTGACAAGTTTTGATCGGAGCATCATGTGCAGCTACTTGGACAACCTGATTACTAGCTAAATCCCAAGCTTTTGCTTGTTTGTCGCAACCTGCCATGAATACCTACACAACATAATTTTTTTTTAACAATCTTGAACAAACCACATATTTGGTTCAAGTATATTTTCTCATTGGCACCTAAAGATAAAAAGGAACCAGAAATGAACATGGCACTAGTTTTATAACCAGACTTTGAACATTTCGGAATGTTCACTACATAGATAGCCTTGGCAATACTCAGAAATGTCCGAAGTCTGCTCATAGATAAAGAGATGGGGTTGGCCAATCTATATTATTAAAAAAAATTGCAAACGTACGTACTTTTGTCCCATCATCGCTCCAACAAATACTTAACACTGGTCCTCCACAAGTTTGCATCGATTTTGGCACTGTTTTCCCAGACTGCTCAACTTCCCAACATCTCACATTATTATCCCAACTACCAGCAATCAAGATGTTCTGCGGAATTGTGGACGGTGAGAATGCCAAACAACTCACTGAATCGTCAGGGGGAGACATAACTTCAAAATCCTTCATGGGATTCGCACTGCTAGGGGTTGTACTAGATCCGAAAGATCCAAGTGTACTCGGTTGGTTAAACATGGCAAGTATTTAATGTAAATTCCGATTCTTTAATAATAAATCACTGTTTGGCGGTATTAAACTGATTTTAAAATTTAATATACATTACAAATTACAGTTTGACTTAATCGAAATGCCACTCCAATGATGCATGTAGTATAACAATGTTGCCAATCTACAATGGTGATCAGTCTTACCAAAAGTAGAAATCCTTCAAGAGTTGTCAAGAAATCCCTTTTCAACATTATAAAATCCCTTAATTTGTTTCTAGATTCTAAATAAAAAATAAATTAAAAAATTCATTAAAAATATATAAAGTTACAGAAAATAAACAAAAGACGATCGATTAATAATAAATCTATATTGATGTACAGCTGAAATAAAAAAAAAGGGAATTGAAATTTTTCCAATTGTAAATTTAGTTGTATTTGTCAATGACAAATACATACCTTACAAAAAAAATAACCTATTTATTTATAAATTGGAACGCCAAATAATTCTCACCTATTTCTAAAAAAAACGCTCACGGAAAGTAGTGGAAGATCATGACAATCAATTTCGATCTCCCTGTATAAGTATTTATCAAAGAATCTCCCTATCTTAAAGAGAGATTGGTAACACTGTTGGTGACACTGCTGGTTACTAGATTTTGGCGGGCGCTCTTGATCGCCATTGCTTTGTGTATTGTAAATTCGTTTCTGCATTTGCAAACGTTTTAAAGTAGTTTAATCTCGTTGAAAGTGAAAGAAAATGTTCGAAGCACGTTTAGTTGCGAGCACTACACTCAAAAAAGTATTGGAAGCAATTAAGGACCTTCTTAATGATGCTTCCTTCGACTGTTCAGATTCAGGCATTCAGCTACAGGCCATGGACAATTCCCATGTTAGTTTGGTCTCTCTTACTTTGCGTTCCGACGGGTTTGATAAGTACAGGTGTGATAGAAACTTAACGATGGGAATGAATTTAGCCAGGTGAGATTAAGCTAATTATAGATTGCGTGTGTTAGCGTACGTTTATTCTACAGCATGTCGAAGATACTCAAGTGTGCAAACAACGACGACACCGTAACAATAAAAGCTCAAGATGAAGCCGATACCGTAACATTCATGTTCGAATCAAAGAAGCACGACAAAATTTCCGACTACGAAATGAAACTCATGAACCTGGATCAAGAACACTTGGGTATTCCGGAGACCGATTTCTCCTGCAAGATTCGAATGCCATCTGTTGAATTCGCTCGTATTTGCCGTGATTTATCTCAGTTTGGTGAATCAGTCGTGATCTCATGCACCAAAGAAGGTGTGAAATTTTCAGCTGCTGGCGATATAGGCAACGCAAATATAAAGTTGGCACAAACAAATAATTTCGATAAAGAAGAAGAATCCGTTTCCATTGAAATGCAAGAGCCTGTAACTCTCACATTTGCTTGCCAGTATTTGAATTCATTTACGAAAGCAACTCCGTTGTCTGCCCAAGTACAATTGTCTATGTCTGCTAATGTACCTCTGGTCGTTGAATATGAGATACCTGATTTGGGGCACATTCGTTATTATTTAGCTCCTAAAATAGAAGAAGACGAAAATTAAATCTGAATATGCTGTAATATAGTAGATTTAAAATTTGTTGTAAGTGCCTTTTATTTTACCGTTTTTCATTCTATACTCCTTGTTTCTTACAGTATTGAACTATCTTCATAATAAACAACCTATTTTTTAGTTGTTTTATTTATTTAGTTTTAGTCTGAATAAAAGTGACATTAATTACTTTAAAAATACTATCTTGTGTTCTATAAGTTAAATGATAATTATAGATACAATTTAAACATTTATTTTATAAATACAGTAACATTACATGCTATACAGAATTTGGCTACCAAATAATTAATTCAGTGATCTTTGTTCCATTGTTGGCGTTCTTCTCTTTCCCTTTTTACTTCCTCAATGTATGGTTGCAAGTACAGCTCGTCCTCTTCTAATTTTGTCCACTGTTCCTTTGGCAAAATATCCTTCTGAATATCCAGTTGTGTGGCCCTTAAGATGCGGTAATTGCGTTCGTCCCTTTTACTCTGAGGTAGTCTTCGAAGTGCTTCCTTGACATCCGCGTCCTCATACAAGATGTCATCCCTCATAAGTCCGTATTTGTTAAACCCGGATAAGTTATAGGCGAACCTTTGGAACGCACTGCTCATCATGCGTTTTTGAACGAAAAATAAAGCCATGGTTTAATGTAGTTTCTTTCTAATTGTCGAAACGACAAAATTGTTAGATAACCACTGACTTGGCAGCACAAAAACTAAATACGTATACAGTGTTACCAATCCGCAAAGAGCAAAAATCCCACAAGAATTATATGTACAGCTGCGGAATCATAAAGCGGGACAACTCTTATAGCAAAATTTTGTACTATTTCGATAGTGTTTAAGTTTTTCTTAATTTAGACAATAAGCTTTTTACAATGTTATATTATTTAATTATATTAGGACTATGAGGGTTGCTAAGTTACTATATAGTTACGGGAATTAAGAAGAAACAATTAAACTAACGTTATACTGTCCCGCTTTTTGATTCCGCCGCTGTATATGGATTGAAAGGAAGTTATGTTGGCAATGTTACCTGTCATTTGTCATTAATTGTTTGTGGTATTGTGGTTAAGCCGGTTAGGTTAAATCATGCCGGTTGATCAAAAAAGAATTAAAGGACCAGAAAATACAGTCTGCTATAATTATTTTACAAACTCTGATGGATTACCGACGGAAAGATGTAATACCATAGTTAAGAGTGACGGTACCAGGGAGGATGGTCGAATGATTAAAGAACAACGAAAGATTTGTAAGTGAAATTTAGAATGGGTTTATTATTTTGTTTCTAATACATTTAATATCATGAATAGATTTAAAAGCTGCAGTCGTTAGTCAAGCGAAAGGTTCTGCATATATCGAAGTTGGAAAAACGAAAGTTATTGTTTCTGTTTTTGATCCGAGAGAAATTCCAAACAAAGTTGACTACAGTTTAAATGGAGAACTATATTGTGAATTCAAATATGCTACATTTAGCTGTCCTAAGCGAAGAGCACACCAGCAAGATTCCGAGGAAAAGCAAAATAGTATTATAATGAAACAAGCATTAGAATCAGTTGTGTGTCGACATGAGTTTCCAAATTTTCAAGTCGACATCTATGCTTTGGTTTTAGAAAATGATGGATCTGCAGTAAGTGCAGCAATTACGTGTGCTGGTTTAGCATTGTCACAAGCAGGCGTTCCCATGTACGACTTGATAACTTCAGTAACATTAAGTATACAAGATACTATTAAATTATTAGATCCAACTTTACTAGAAGAAGAACTGTGCAGTGTTGCAATCAAAAATGAAGAGCAAAAGTATAATAACCATGGAATCGTTATCCTGTCTGTTTTGAATACTCACCAACAGGTGTCTAAATTTTATCAGTTTGGCAACATAAATTTGCAACAATTACAGGAAAGCATCGATGTTTTAATTCAAGCAAACAAAGAGGTTGTTCCATTGGTTAAAAAATGCTTAGTGAAATATATTGAAAAGAAATCAAGAAGTGAAGAACTTCAATAATTTTTTTTTTACTGCAATATTTCATATCCTGTATTTTTTTGGAGGTTCGGAATTATGGTAGAAACAAAATACTACATTCATATATTAAATAAACGTTTTAGTTCAAGAAATTAACTATTATAACATTATTTGGTACTTCAATGATCTTTTAACTCGAGAAATTAGTAGCCGTCCATCATAACTTAAAGAAGCAAAAACCCAAGGTTCTGCCGGTGACCATTCAGTACAATAAACACTATCCTCGTGTTCACACCATTGCAAAGGGCCATCTGACAGTCTAAAATTTTAAGCATAAATAACTTGCAAAACTAGAAACAGGAGTACAAACATTTGTTTTGGATCAGGAGTTTCTGATTCACTGATATTGATTTCACTTGAATTCTCTGAACTAACACTTGCTGCGCTGGACAGTAAAACTCTTGCATCTGAACTTGCTGTAAGTATAAGTTGATCGTGAAATGGATTGAATCTAACACACCATATCCTAAAATACATTACACAAATTACACTGTTTGCAAAAAATATTTAAATAAAAGAATGCAATGCAATAATATTTACCAATGAGAATGGTCACTCCTCAGAAATACTGGTTGATTTGTTTGTCGAAAATCCCATATTTTTACAAAGCCATCATCCCCACATGTGGCCAAATGGTATTGTTTATTTAAATTATAGTCCAAGTCTCTTAAAAGTTGACTATGTGCACTATCTATATGCCAAGCTAATTGCCCTGTTCGTAAATCATATGTCTTAAGATGAGTCTCAACTGCTGTGGTAAACTACAAATATTTTTGAAATAAAGCAAAAATTTTGTTAATAGCATCATACCTGATTACAATTTTGATGTGGATTCCACTTTCCAGTCGTAAATTTAGGATTATTTTTACCTTCCAATGGGATATTCACTTCGACTTCAGCTGTACCCTCGTGAACATTCCACAAGAATACCTGATTTTCACTGACAGAAACAGCCTTGTTTTCATCAGTTGGATGAAACTCGGTTGTTTTTATGTCTGTTGTCAACAAAGGCGATTCAAAATTCGTTACAGCATTTAAATTTTCAATTTGGTCAGGATTTGATGTTTCTGGAACTTTGAGGATAGCTGATTTAATGCTGCAAGTGTTTTCATTGTTTACAGTATTAAAGCAAGTGGCTATTAGAGATGGATTCAACGGGCTAGAATTTAGCTTCCAAATCTCTCCATATGAGTGGTAGTACACATTAGTCTTTAAAGTGGAGTTTTCTTCGTCAAATTCTACCAGGTGTATCTGATTGTTTACTTGCTTCAATGATTGGGTTCCTATAAAGAAACGAATTTTTTCCGTCTCTGCCAGTTGTGGAGCCAAAACACGAGCCTGCAAAAAAAAATTTAGATCAATTTCACCATATTTTTAAGCATGTTTACCTGAAATTCTAATCCATATATTACTGAGCTTTCGTTGTCCATATCTAAATACTTTCATCCAAACAAGATGTACAAGAGGATATTTTAAAAACGCCTAGTATAATTTCCCCACCCATCATCCAATTACACAGAAGTGAAGTTAGTTATTGACATATATTATTTTCTTCAGTTTTGCCAACTTTTGAAACATTTCCATTACGTACGAATCATTATTCTGCTACTAAAGGAAAAATTTCGCTACGTTTTAAACATTATGTTAAAAGCTATAAACATTAGACAACTTTTACATTATGAATAACTTTTACGCTAAATGTTACAAAGTGATCAAGAATAACTGTCTGAGTTGGCAATACAATTAGGAGCATTTTCTTATTCAGCTATTTGCAACACTGATGAAATTCTTGAAGCGTGTTATAGTTTATTTTTAAACTAGAAGGAGTAATTTGAATTTTGTCCGCCAAAAACTGACAAAGTTATTGGGCGTTTGACAGCCGGTTTTACACAAGCCTTCAATTTAAACGGAACATTTAACATTTTTCATAATTGATGTGACAATTTCAGTTAGTTTTGAATTTGTAAGCAAATTTAAAATTGGTTATTTGAAGAATTTGTAAACCTCCTAAGCAAGCCGAATTAATTTCTAATTTAGAATTACAGTGTCAATCTACATCCGACAGGCCGACAACTCTTACTCCTCCTACTTTAAAAATAGACTATAGAAATAAGTAAATCATTTGCTTTAAAAATTTCACTATTACAACTTGACAGTAACAGCCAGTTGAAGGTTTTATGAAAAAATCGAAAGCGGTAGCTAACTAATAAACACGTCAAATTAAGAAGTACAGGGAGATCGAAATTGATTGATCCTGCACTGCTTTCCACGAGCTTGATATCGATATTTACATTTAATTGTTAAAATGACGTTAGCAACCTAGAGAGATCTGGGGAAGTTACTAGATATCCCAGTTGACAGTTCATTGTCATTCAGTCATCAAAAATGATTTATTTCATTGTAATGACAATCTGATTAAACAATAATTACATTCTTTATTAATTAGGTCAGGTTTGGATATAACGTTCTGTGCACGTCATTGCTTCTCGTTTTAACCTGCATATGATAGATATAAATGTTGATATCAAGCTCACGGAAAGTAGTGTAGGATCAGGACAATCAATTTCGATCTCCCTGTACTACTTATTTGAAAATATTTATTTCATTATTTAATTTATGGCAGTAGTTTGTGCTTGACTTAAAACCTGTTTAGCCCTGTCAGATATACCGAGTGATTTTTACTTAGTTAAAAAATAGCGTATTTTGAAATTGCTAAAATCCTAAAATTGTTACTTTTCGGAAATTAAACAAAGTTTCAACGACATTTTTTAAATGTGTATTGGTTTTAGCTTACTGAAGAATCTTAAGGCCAGAAAATAACGTTTTCTTAACTTCAGCAAAAATTGAAATTTTCTTAAAATTTCGCATACCAAAATTGCCATGAGAACAGTTGCCTTCATAGTCGTTACTATGGGAACAAACTAACAGTTAGAGTTAACTTGTGATTGATAAACCCACCCTTACACAGCGGTTCCGACTAGCTAATGTGTAAACATGGAAAGCTAGAAATTCCGTCGATCTTGGCGCCATCTTTTGGTTATTATGCATGTTTCAAAAAAATCTCGGGTGTTTCCCCTGTTGGTTATTTATACGCAATACTCGAGATTACTTGATGGAAACAGATTTGAATTTCCTCAATTTAGTGTTAATAACCAATTAACTTTGAGTTTATTCAAAACAAAGTCACTCACATGATGTTGGCAAAAAGAAACCTGGAGTTAGGTAAGTCTTTGTTCCTAATCTAGGTAAATTACTTCAAGAATTTTTTTTACGTAGATACGGGCACATGTTACGTTAATTGGACCAAGCGCCACGAGTGTCTTTCCTTTAATACTTGGAATAGATTTTCTACATTTGTGAATGTTGTACGATCATTGGAAACCATGAATATTTCAAATTCAGTAACGCATGAAGAAGCTTGGAAAATGTTAAATAAATTAACCATCGCAAACACAATTTTCAGTAGAAACCAACGTTTTCCTGTAGGTGTATACATTTGCAACAATTTTGGTGTTTGGTCTGAATATATACAACAATTACGTGAGTCTTTAGAATATCAACATAGATTGGATTTTAACAAACCTATCCCAAACAGCTTAGCACAAGCTGGGCAAGCTTGTAATTATGCACCTTTTAGAAACTGTATTTTAAAAATTAATTATTCCATATTCGCAGCTGATGATGTATGGGATAGGGAACACTTCGAAAGTTACTTCCACCTCAAGTGGGAATAATAAGAGAAGTATTATATGTTCAACAAGCATCGTTAAGTGTAATTTAGTTCAGTTAGAGTTAATATTTGTTTTATAATATAGTTACACTTAAAGTTAATTTTAAGTTTAAATTTTTCATTAAATCAATTAAGGCAAGTAAGAAACTACTACCTTTAAGTTATTCAAGAAATAATTTGTTAATTTATAATAGGCCTTAATTTTCATTGATTGATAAAGCGAGTCAAATATAACAGTTTGCGTTAATATGAAACTCACAAATTGAAACAAGAACAAGTTTTTGTGAAACAGACTGTAATTATTAGTTTGTATCTAATAAAATATTCTAAAATGAAATAAGTTTCAGTGTTTAGCTCACACACTTCAATGGAAAACAATATTATGTAACGAAAAGAAAGTAATAATTACTTATTTAACAATGAATTTATTACATTACATTTAAACATCTATATTACTCTAGTCCTCAAAAAAGTTTTTACACCGGAGCTTTATGAACGAGTGTGAACCAGTGTCCACATTCACAGCGTTTCGGTTGTCCCTTATGTATCCACATCCAGTTCACACTGGTCGCATCTTCTTCGCAAATACAGCCCACAATGCGTGCATCAAAAGATGAAGGGATTTCGTTCGGCTGCGTTTTAGTGCCTGGCCCTCTCTTTATTACCTTCAAATCAAACGGATTTTCGTTACCGGCTACTTTAGCTAATAATTCACGTTTTTCTAAACCAGTAGCATGTTCTACTGGATCGCCCATAGTAGCTATAATCAAAATAAGAACGACACGGATTAGCACGTTGAGATTGAACTTTATGAACACTAAAATGCAAGAAATGTATTTAAATTGCAGCAGGAGGTATTTAAGGGCTGGAAAAAATAAACATAAACGTCAAATATGAAGGGAATTTGCAGCAGAGTATCTAATTACGTAATGACAAATGTCGCACCAAAAAAAATTATAGGCGATGAAATTTATTGAAAAATCATAAAACGTAATATTTACTTTTCGTTACGGAACGCATTGATGAGTATAGAACATTTCTGCGGGCTGCAGAAACAACAATTCTTCCGCACAGAGAAGCCATTTTGGGCACGTCGCGAGCAAGAGTGTTTGCTATTTGTTTCTATGCAACCAAATAAGAGGGCGCGATCGTCGCAATCTTGAAGATTGAAAATCCCTAAAAAATATAAATAACGTACGAAGAATAAGTATTCAAAATCATTAAATCATTATTGAGAACGCCAATTAATGGTGAAATTTAAACAACATAAGCCGATTTAAAAATAAAATTGCTTAACAAATTAATAATTTGTTGACTTAATTATGCGCATGCGCTTGGCGTTTGTTGCAACCTCTCTTTTCTGTGTCTCTGAACAAGGTACACGTTTCATTTAAGTTATTATTTATTTTAATCGTATATTTTGTTTAAAAAAATAGTGAAATATTAATGTGTAATTGTTGTGATGTTATTGTGCTTTTCGTTTAATAATTTTGGTGATCGGATGGCACGTTATAAACACGATAAATCTCGATGATGATGGTTGATGTTCAAACATTACTTATTGTCGTGTGTAATTCGCTATTCGCTTGATTTTTGCAGAATATTACAATCAAACATTAATAAATTTAATCTGCAAAGTTCCTCTGAAGCAAAATGCTATAAATTTAAATGACTAATATTTTATGGTTTTGTTGCTTTTAGGTTATGTTGCTATTATCACTTTGCTTTGGTTGCAGATGACATCAAAAATAATAAAGGCCGGAGGCTCAGAGCCGGATGCCTTTGAGACTCAAGTGTCTCAGGCCCTCCTTGAACTAGAAATGAACTCTGATTTAAAAGCTCAACTCAGAGAACTTCATATTACAAAGGCCAGAGAAATTGAGCTGAATAATAAGAAGGTATTACTTTGTTTTTCAGAATGTGAATGTATTGTAATAATTTTCGTTTGTAGTCCATTATAATCTACGTTCCCATGCCCAAGCTAAAGCAATTTCAAAAAATTCAAACGAGGTTGGTTCGTGAACTTGAGAAGAAGTTCAGTGGCAAGCATGTAGTGTTCGTAGGGGAACGTAAAATTCTGCCAAAGCCTACACGTAAAACACGTACCAAAAACAAGCAGAAACGTCCTCGTTCTCGCACTCTCACTGCAGTGTATGATGCTATCTTGGAAGACCTTGTATTTCCTGCGGATATAGTTGGCAAACGTATACGTATTAAATTAGACGGATCACAGCTTATCAAGGTGCATCTTGATAAAAATCAACAAACCACTATCGAACATAAGGTAAGCAAAATTGACATAATACTAAGAAAATAATTTTTGTTATAACGATAAAGTTACTTTAAGTAGATGTTAACACTTAATTTTTGTAAGTTGTTTTTGCTCATTTTATAATTACAGGTGG
Source organism: Serrognathus titanus (assembly GCA_039766575.1). NCBI lineage: Eukaryota > Metazoa > Arthropoda > Insecta > Coleoptera > Lucanidae > Serrognathus > Serrognathus titanus. The sequence continues at coordinate 68,127,463 of CM077911.1, forward strand.
ATACGTTTGCTTCTGTTTACAAGAAACTTACTGGAAGGGAGGTAACATTTGAATTTCCAGAACCATATTTGTAATTCATGTTACATGTGTATTTAATAAACATTTGAAAATAGTTTTGATGCAGATTTAATTATCCGTATTTTTAAATTTTCAATGAATATTTACTTGTTTTAATTTCTTTGTGATTTGTCAAGTTACTGTTACTATAATTCTGGAAATAAAATGAGTAAAATGCAAGTTGCATGATAATTCAATTAAAAGAAATTGTTACTTCAATGTACGTACGTTTTATTATCTTAAAGGTCATTATCATAATAATTTCATAAGTGATATGGCGTATGAGAAGTGAAAACTTGCTTACATGTCTTTATTTTTAATTTAATGTACAAATAAAATATAAAATCTATAAAAATAATTGTAAGAACATGTAATAATGAAAACAACATCTTTTCAGATTCTCAAATAAAATCTTTAAATAGAAATATTTTAAAAACAAGAATTATCAAATTTTATACAATTTTCATAAAAGAATGTTTTACACATTACTTTTGAAGTTGAGCAGAAATTTTTTTTAAAAACAAAATTTATAACTTCCTTGCAGTTACTTTCCTTCTTTTGAAGCCACACATATTTTGAGTCTTCAGTTCAGAAATGAATTCTAGTTTCGTTGTTGAAATTTCACATTTATAGACTCGGCAGAATTACAAAAATTGCGTAACATGTCACATGCTGTATTAAGTTATATTAGTAGCAATTAAAATATCTTCCATATTCCACAGCTTATATATAACATTAAAATCCCCAAAAAATGATATGCAAGAACCATTAAGTTTTTATTTCTACTCATGCTTCAGATATACTATTTACGGGATCGATTTTATTATTACTATCTGTAATTGCACTATCATCTTCACTACTATTAATATCGTTGTTAACTTTGGCTTCCTGTGACTCCTCTTCTTGATGAATATTAAGTGGTTCGGCACTCTCGAAAAACTGTGTCTCCCCAAAACTAACGCGCTTGCCGTTTCCTTTTGAAAGTGCAGCTCTTGGTATTGGCAATTCATTCTCTGATTTGACTGTGATGGATGTATTTGGATTTCTGTTTACCCTTTTCATGACAAGTATATAATTCAGAGGCACCACACCAGTTCTGCCATTAGAGAATGCGTATCCCCATCCTGTGTTTGTCAGCTTCATTTCTTCTTGGATATATTTAGGGGCTAGAAGTATTTCGTCATTTGTGTTGATAGTCAGTTCATTGGGCGAGGTTCCAATGAAGTCGAAAGCTGCTTTTGCACGTATTCCTGATGATTTCCATTTTTCAGGATCACATTTGTCTGCAATAAATGTTTTATTAAAAAAAATTCAATAACAGAGATTATTATAATAAATGAAAGTACAATTAATTTTAATTTAACAGTGTCTTTTTATACAGGGTGACTGTGATAGTGCAAAATTTGAAATCTGTAATATCACTATAAATGGTAAAGATTAAACTCATACGTCCTTAACAAAAAATTAATAGTTTTTGAAAAAATTGCAGTTGAAAATTTTTCCTAAAGTGTGTGAGAACCACTGACCTTGCCATAATACAATGTTAAAAGAAATTTGTTTTTTGGGGGGGATGGGGGAGTTTGTTTGTTTTTCTTTTAACGTTGTATCATAGCAAGGTCCGTCATTCTCAGTTTTGGAAAAATTTTTAACTGCAATTTTCTTGAAAACTATTAACATTTTGTTAGGGACATATGAGTTCAATCATTACCATTTATAGTGATATATTACAGCATTGTACAACTATCACAGTCACCCTGTATATTAAATAAAATTCCGACGTCCTTGAATCTACAAAATAATTTTTGTTATTAAGATTGGAATTATGAAGATCACAAGTACACATGTTCAGATAAAGTATTAATTACACACGCAATCATTCTTTAATCAGCTGATAAATGCGTAATTTACTTCCTTAATACTGATAGTATGATTGATTATGTTTGCAGGTCCAATTTTATTAATCTTATGAAAACTTGTATCACTATGTTTTTGTTCATAAAACAATATTAAATTGTTTTTATTTGATGTACAGTCAAATAATAAAAAAGACCTCTCCCTTCTTCTACTCGTTTGTCCACTTGCTGGACGTAGTGCTATTGCACTTCATGAGGGAGATGTCATTTGATTACCTAACTCTACCTACTAATTTTTGAAGGAGTTATGAATAGCAAGGCCTCTAGCTATTATCAAGAAAATCATAACTGACATTCTTTGGACAAGTTTTATAATAGTTGTTGTTTAGTTGTTGAAATTTTACACAGTTCTCTTGAAGTAAAATTCTTTAAAATGTTCAACATAAATTCAGAAAGTTCCCAAACTCACAAAATAAAAACTAATTAATAATTAATTGCAAGTTCATACCTTCATATTTAGGTAACAATTTGCTAATAAAATATGGGGCAGATAAAATAACTCCCAGAAATGCGAATGTAGGCCAATTCGAACCTCCACTTCCTGTTGGTACATCGATTGAGCCCTTTGCTGAGACTGCTTCATTCCACGCCAAGGATTTTGTGTTTTGAACACTTTTGTAACCCATCAGACTTCTTAATTTCCTATACAACCAATTTAACAGTCTAAATAAATTAATGGAGTACCAAATTTGACCGAAAACGGTTCTTAAACGTCCAAAATTCTCTGCTACACTTAGGACAGCTCTAAATGAACTTGTCATCGCAAAGAATGTATTATCTAACATCATCGAAATACTGCTAAAAGCTCGTACTATGTTTTCAACATTTGAGAATGTGCTTCTAGATCGTTCTTCTGCAAACTGTATAAATCTAAAAAAAATTGAGGTTAGATTTGGGGGGCTAAAATCAAACCACAATGAAACCTTTCTTCAGCAATGTCTCTACTTCCAAAGTTTCCATATGAGCCGTAGCTATTGTAATTCCCATATCCGCCATAGCTGCCATAACTATTGTATGGCGATGAATATAAAGAACTTCTGTATGGTGAGCTACCATAACTTCCATAGCCGAAACCACCTATTCCTACACTTAATATTAGTGTGAGTTTTAAACATAATGAGAATTAGAACATACCGGAATATGGGGATAAGGAGCTACCATAATTATTTAGTCCGTATGAGTTCTGTGGTGGTCTTGGTGGTAGTGCAGGTACACTTCTTGGTGCTGAAATTGTTTGAGGAATAGCAGGGCTCGAACTTCTTAAAACGTTTGCATTATTCTGTAACACAGTATTCTCCCAAGGCTTTAAAGGAACAGACATTATTTAAAAAATTATAAAGTTTTATGAACGAATTGTTAAACCATGAAGCGAAATGACGGACTTAACTGACGTATTATTTGTGCACTTCTTTGTATTTGTCATTTATTTCAATAAACAAATTATGCTCAGTGTTGCCAACCTAAAATTACGATCAATTGTTTGAATCGTCATTTAATTCACTTAGCACTAAGTGTAAATTTTTATTCAATCGTCAACACGAAACTTTACTACTTCAAACATTTCAATAACCTTTCATTAAGTATCACATCAATAAGCGTTTAAGCAAGACTACTTTTGTCATTCATTTCTTTTTGGGAGTGTTGCCGTTTGGTTACAATTGTACCAAATTCGGTACGAAATGATAATTTTGGGTACGTAGGTAATATCTTTTTTAACAATAGCCGTTTTCGGTACGAAATTGAAAATATTTCTTCTATAAAGTTTTGTCTATTATTATGTGGTACTAGGTAACATCTAGGGATGAAAAAAGTCAACTTTCTGAAATTCATTTGTAAGTGTCGCTGTTTTCGGTACGTTTTTACAAAATTTAGTACGTTTTGTAGCTAACAACTGGTATACAATGAATAACAGTGCGGTAGCACTGCTTTTTGGGAACAGTGATTTTTCTAATAAACAGTTAACAACACTGAAGCGACACATTTAAGGACATAAATTATAAAATTATTGCAAAACACAAAAAAGTAGTGACTGTTATTTCTCTTCTTATATCAAATGTAATAGTTTCATTTTTAGATTGATTGCACATTAAAGAATTGAGGAACAAAAGAAACTACCGACCTCTGCATCCACTAAAATGGCACAGATCGGAGAACCTTTAACACTCTCGAGAGACATCAAACGATCCGTCGAACTTCTCGAAAAACTACAAAAAAACGGCGAAGTCCCAGCCACTAAACTGGCAGCATTGCAGAAAGTCTTGCAGAGCGACTTCTTAAATGCAGTTCGTGAAGTGTATGAGCACGTATATGAAACAGTCGACATACAGGGTTCTCAAGATGTAAGAGCTTCGGCTACAGCAAAAGCAACTGTTGCAGCTTTCGCTGCAAGTGAAGGTCACGCTCATCCTAGAGTCGTCGAATTGCCTAAAACTGAAGAAGGACTTGGGTTTAATGTAATGGGTGGAAAAGAACAAAATTCACCTATATATATTTCCAGAATTATTCCTGGTGGTGTTGCGGATAGGCATGGAGGCTTAAAGCGAGGTGATCAACTGCTTAGTGTTAATGGTGTGTCTGTCGAGGGAGAAAACCATGAGAAAGCAGTGGAGCTTCTCAAGCAGGCTCATGGGTCTGTTAAGTTGGTTGTCAGATATACTCCGAAAGTTTTGGAGGAAATGGAAATGCGCTTTGATAAGCAACGAGCTAGAAGGCGGCAACAATATAATTAAATCTGTTCTTGCATATTTAAATGTTGTGGGCTGTATTTGCATGTTTTTAGTGTACCCTGAAGCCGAATAAGATATTAAACTCATTTTATGTAAGATTGCTGCATGACGTGTTTTTAAGTTGCAGCTTATCGAATAGTGTATGGTGTGTTTGGGATATTGTTATTAATATACATAGTGTTTATAAAAATTACATAGATATTAGTTGGAAGTTATTCAGAAATTATGAGCTGAATTAAATATTATTTGTTTGTATTATTTTAACAGCTGTAATATTTTAAATTAACTGCAGTAATTAAAATTACTTTTTCAATCTTAATCAATCTTAATCGTTGGATTAATTTGAACGGACAATAAAATATTTAAGAGAAGATGAGGTTGTAAATGTACAACTTTTTATAAGCACTATATGGGATTAATATGAAACTTAAACGCAGATTTATATCATTTAAATTGTTGTGAAAATATATATACATCTTAGAACAAAATGTTTGTTTAATTTATCTGTTTGCCGTGTACGCATTTGTTTTTAATAGTAGGCGCCTTTATTTGAAATTCGTGCAGGCCTACCAACATGTAGAATATAAAAGCTCGATTGGTTTTGTACTCAGTTTAGCAGTGTTAGGAACTTAAGGAATAAGTCTCGTTTTAAGAGATTTTTTCTCTAATCTTATTTCGTAAAAGAAATTGAAAGCTTAACAATCCCTAGACAGCTCTAAGTTGTTGTTTTATGTAGAACCAAACTCATTTATGGTAAAGCTTCAATTCTGGTATTATCGTCGCCAGGAAAGATGAGCTTTGCGTCATGAAATTTACGTGTCCGACGTTAGTCAACACGCCGAAGTCAAATCAACACTTGCATTCTTACGAAATGTATTTCCGGTTTATGACAATTAAAAAAGTAAACGTCAACATGATAAGCAACTTGACAGATCAATTAAGATTAAGGTTATGTACGCAAGTACGTTCCACAAGCTCTAGCATGGCTGGCTACCGTGTTGTACGTCAACACTTTTCCGGGGGTTACTGAGTTTTATTAAACGTCCTAATTGTCTTTAAAAAGACGCTTAGAGATTAATAAACATACGAAATAAAAAATAAAAATTCCAAACACAACTAGAAATTAGCACAGTGACACTTAAAACTTGCGACAGAAAACTAATGTAAACAAAGTGCACCGTGAGTCAAATCAACAACATCGTAATGGAACAAAACTGTCTAAGAAAGATGTACATATGACTAGCTCTCTCTATGATATAAGTTCTGCTCTTTTACTTTCTAGAGGATAGGTCTTGAACTTAGAAGACGTATAATGTATATTTCTATCTTTGTTTTACATGTGTGACATAGAAGACGGTGAATATCAAATATTGGTCTGTGATATTGTCGGTAACCAATGACGCAGGGCTCATCTTTCCTGGCGACGATAATAACAACAAATTTGTTGTACCATCGGTAATTTGACCACGTTACCTTATGATAGATTTCCAGTGTTAACTTATGGTAAATTTTCAGTGTTACTTTACGGTAAATTTCGAGTATTAGGTAAGGAAACATTAATTTGTTACGGGTAATTTTCAAATGATCAGAATTTAAATACAAAAAATTAAAAAAAATTGGCAAATTCAAGATATAATTGGAAGGAAAATCGTGTGAGATAAAGTCCCTCGATTACCAAAGTAACACGATAAGTAAAGCCAATGGAGCCACAATGGCGACGTCGTTCGGATAGCTGTCACCATTTCAAAGTGACATCGTATTTTCACAGCTCTATTTCGAAATATGCCGGGCTGTTGTGTGGTCTTATGTAAAAATACATCTGAAAAGGGATTTTAACTATACCGAATTTTAAAAGAAGAGAAGTGAAGAGAAATTTGGTGTGAATTTATAAATAGAAAGGATTTATGCTCTCGATCAGTTATTTGTGAGGTGAATATTAGTTTGTGCTAGAGATGGGCCAAGCAATGAACCTGGTGCATGTGAAAGCACCTATGTATGTGAGTGCATTCACCAGGGTGCATATATGTATGAATCAATTTTTTTTACTTTTTACTTATTTTAAAATTTGGCGCCACATTGGTGGAAGTTCGCGTTACTTTGGTAATCTAGGGACTTTAGTGTGAGATATTGAACAGCGTCATCTATTGCAGTTTTTTGAAATATAAATATAAGAACGTTTACTGAAACAAAAACGGTTATAGTGTATTAAATTAGTGCTCATTAAAAAGTAAGTATTTATAACTAAAATTTCTAATTCGGAAAAGCAGCTTTTAATAATGGAACGCTTCATTTTACTAAATGGTTGAACGCAACCAATGACATACCAGTTGTGCCAATTGTGTGACTAATCAAGTTTAAATTGTAATCAAATTTTTGAATTCCATTTTATTATAAAAATGCCAAAATCAGTCGACGATTATTCCACGGAAATATTAGACGGTAAAAATGTGAGAACAATAAAGTGTAAATTTTGTAATTCAGTTATTCTGTCGCCTTCAACAGCCACATTTACTTTTTTTGAGGTTAGAATTGCTTCAGGTTTTTCTACACAGGAGAAGTAAAATGAACCCTCTTTTTATTTCAGTTCGATTTACCACTAATCACACAAAAGAAAGACACTTATAATATCGATACAGAGAAAGTATCGTCCTTCTGGAAGGTGAACGACATGTTCGTGTTTCAAAATGTGGGGTTTTCGAATACGGTGCAAAATACGAAGTATTTGACTTGTGCTGACTGTGAAGCTGGTCCTATTGGATATCACGATTTATCCAGCAAAAACAGTTATGTTGCTTTATCTAGAGTGGAACACATTTAATTTATTGGTACTTAAGTTTGTTAGTTTATCTGCAGGGTGCACTTTTAATTTGTATATTACTGAACCCTTAACTGGCAAGACGGATTACCACAGAAATTCACGTTTTTTTTTTGTTGGAATATTCTTAATTTGTAACAACGTTCTTGAACATTTTCTTTTATGTGTAACACCAACCCAATAAGTATTACAAAGTATGGAGGAATGCAAGAAACACATCAATATAACTAATTAAAGGACAGCTTCAATTATAAAAGATAGAGGAAAAGCTGAAAGTTCAAGATTTTTTCATTTCTGAAATACTTAAATTTTTAATTAATTTTTTTTTATTCTTTATTATAAGATAGGAGCATACTTAGTTTTATTTAATATTTTTCTCCATCTTTTATGGTTTACGCTTTTAGGGAATTTAATTAGTTATTCTGTTTAATGATCAAAACTATGAAAATTTTAAAATTTAATGGATTATGTTTCATGAAACTAGATAGAAATAAGTTTACCTGTATAAAAGAAACTAGTGAACACTACCACTTTCAATGCAGAAATGTTCTTAAATGTTGTAGAAAAAGTAATTCTTTTTTGATCTTGTGCAATTCTAACACAATCTTTACTAGTTGAGGGTTAAATGCCAGTCGATTAAAAACATGTGATATGTCAGCTTCGTTATTTTCTTTCTTTATATACATGTACGTATGATGTATACATAATATACTTGGACATAATGCAATCAAATCTAATCTTAAATATATATTGTTGTATGTATGTAAAATGTGATTTTTAAAGATTTACGATACTTTGAATTTGGCGCCATGTTTTCAGTGTATTTCACATTTTATATGTGGCTGCGATGGACAAGTTGGTTATTCAGTTTTAAATTTTAGAGTCGACATGACACGTTATTTTGTTTGGTGCATTTTTGATGTTTTACGTCTTTTTATTTTAGTAGTACTAAACTCCAAAGGTGTTGCCAACTTAATAACAATTTAGTACAGCGGTAAATTCAAATCATCCTCACTTATTCAAAGTCACTATACATTAACTTATGTTGAGATATGAAACAAATACAATATTTATATGTGATGATAAAATTCATTCTTGCAACTCATTGTACATCAAAACATTAGAATGTTGTACGAACTTCAAAGTAGGATAAAATTATTGACACAATACATATTTGAAAATGTTTTTAACAACTTTAACGTACGTCATAATCGAGAAGCTTTCGTTTAATGACTAGTTTAATGATTAGTCCTGAAGTCCAGAGAATTGAATATATAAATAAAACGCCAAATATAAAAAAAAACATATTATTTACATAAAAGTAGACATGTATAAAAATACTGAATAAGAGATAAAAAAATAGAATAAAATAATTTAATATCATAAAAAGGAACACATACGTAGGCTGATTATTAATTTCAGTCAAAATGATTAGTAGCAGTAAGGCAAGTAAGGCGTCAGTCATTCTGGATAAAAACTATACAGTTAATCAAGCACATAGTTATTTAAATAAACTGGAGAAACAAATTCATTTTTAATTGATTAAGTTTTAATCAAATGGACAAGGCAGTATTCTGAGTGAGCAAAATATTATTCAGTACATGAACATAAGCTATGCAATATTTTGGGACTAGATTGATCGTGTTATTGTTGCTATACTTTTTTTTTCAATTATCGTTATATTTTCTATATTAATTCAAAATAAAGGCAGTAAAAATTTGAAGTTATAAAAAGGGGGAACAGTTTGAAGTTTGAGCTTAATAATCAGTCTACGTAGATCGACATGTAAAAGTAGTTTACTTTTTTATGTTAGCGCGTTGACTTTTTAGCCACATGTATCCACTAAACACAGACGTGGCGGTTAAAAGAGAAATCAAAAGCACAGAAGATACTAAGAATCCTTGCACAGACATACATATACCTTCACTATCTTTAATATTTATTATGGCCTCTCCATTGCTTAAGTCTTCAGGCAATAAAACTTTCAAAATTCTTCGTATTCTAGTGGGTTCCCCCAAGGTGTTGTTGAAAGAATCCAAATCACGTCGCCTACGTCGGCCTGGCTCCAATTTCTGATTGGGATCTGGACAGACTTCACAATCGGTTTTGCAAAGCTCTACGTTACACTCGATCATCAATTCCATAATATCCGGAAATTTGAACGCGTTAAAGAAGGCGTAGGCTATAATTGAGGCGCCCGTGTTTCCTGTGTCTCTGGTCTTCTGGAAGGCGCCGAATAATTTGGGTTTCAACACGCAACCATTATTATCCGTGAGTGCCACTTCATTTTCTCCAGAGTTATCAATCGCCTTGCACTCTTTAACCTGAACGTCAAATCCAGGATCCCCAGTAACGGAAACGACCAAGGTCATTTGTTCTCCTATTTTAACAAGACCAGTCGCAGTTGGTGCAAATGGACCTTTACCCAATTGAATATCCAGGCGGGCTACAGCAGTATCTCCACTGAAAGTGACGATTTCTTGAGTTAACATGCCCACGTTCAGGGAGACGCTGAGGGCTTTGTTCAAGTTTCCTTCCCAAAGACAACGGACGGATCGTATGGTATCCCATACTTCTTGGATGCCGATTTCGTTCTGCAAGACTAGAATGTTTTCTAAATATGACATACCCTGTGTATCGAATGCATTCACAAATTCTGTGCCGCACGAGTTTAAGCTGACTGTAAAAGTATATTTCGTCAAGCCGGTGTTGGGGTTGACGTATCTACATTGGGGTTGATTATAAAAACCTTTCGAGTAGATAACGCCATCGAATTGGCGATTGAATTCTATATTAATCGTCATCATGTCTTTGGCACATTCGACGTCTATGGCGTGTATATGGGGTGGGTGACGTAGATCATCACTAGGTGGCTGTGTCGTGGGTTCATACACGCGATCTGCTGGTTCGCTGGGTGCTGACGTGTAAGGAGTGGAAGTTTTCACTTCTTCCGTCGGCGTCTCTGGAGGACTAGTTTCATATTTATCGGTTAGACTAGGTTGAGTACGATCCGGAAATGGCGTGAACGTTTGCGTTTCTGGTGGATTTGAAGCGGTAAAAGGTGGACTCGTAGGGAAGGGAATTGGTTCAGGCGCGTAAGTTACTGTTGGTTCTTTCACTAAAGGAGGTACTGATGTAGGAGGGCCAGTAGGGAAAATCGGCGGAGCATATGTTGATGGACCTGGGGGAAACGATACAGTGGTTTCTATTGCTGGTGGATACGTCGATGGAGGAAATGATGGGGGAGGAAAAACTTCCGGCGGTTGCGAAGTGTAACCAGGTAGGCTCGGAATGGAATAAGTTGTTTGTTCTTTAGTAGTTGTAGGTCCTTCTGTTTTCGGATATTCGGTTGGGCCGGGGAATGGAGGTTGAGGAGTTTTACCGGAAGGAGCGTAACCATTATTTCCGGGTCTGTAGTCGGGTGGAGGTGGGGTCGGGTAACTCCCGCCCGTTATTTCACCGGTTACTGGTGAGGTTACTACGGTAAAAGGTGGTTGTGGTGTTATACTGCCTCGGGGTGGGTATCCAAAGATATTGTTTTCGTTTTCGAAATCCGAGGGACGTTCGAAAGGTCTTGGCTTTTGTGTATTGCTTGGTGGTAAATATTCTCGAAGAGTGCCTTGGCGAACTATGAAAGAGAACAGAATTGATTAATATTATTAAAGATTCAACGTCGATCAAAAACGTTGTAGAATTTTATGACAGTTCTTTTCTTATTTTAAATAGTTTTTGAGTTACTTTGATCAACTCTTAATCGTTTTATAGGCGCTTCTCATTTGATTTTTCCGAACTCCAATGAACTTTAGTTTATTGCATACTCTTTTTCCTTATGTCATTAGTTTTGGCTGTAATGTAACATCGTACGAAATAAATTAATCCAACAGCAACAACGTCCTGTAAATCACATATGTATTTTTTAAAAATGTTTCAAGATAGTTGCGTTAATTGAATTGTTCAAAATGTAAGAAGTGGCTTTCCCGGTTCAATGTTAAAATGTTTTGTATTGTGGCTTTTTATTTCATGCGGTTACGTTTAAATAAAGGCTCGTTAATTAACATAAGAATTCGTGGTTTCCCAATATAAGCTTCAAAAGTGTCCCGTCCTTGCTTAAGAATGTGAAACCGTGCAGCATGCAAGTGCCATTGTGTGGATTTTGTGTATGTGTGTGTGTTTTTGTTTTGCAAAACGTGTCACCTAATCAGTTCAAGTGTAAAAAAATCTGTTACTGACGTACTTTTTCTACTGTTTTGCGTGTAGACTTCTTGCAACCACCGAAGTATGTTTTGGACCATTTGATCTGCGCTTGTCTGTCGCGTGACTCTCTTTCCTGGATTAAATTTTACAAAGAATTATTAAATTTCAACGTTGTAATAATTTAGTTAAGATAAGTAAGTATGCGTGTGTTAGTCTTTTGGTAGTCTGATACAATTATTGTTCTTCTCTTACCGGTATTGAAGGCATCTCCGTTAGAGAATGAGACTTGTGAGATTACTTCTGGCAGCCAATTCATCGCCATTAGGGCGATTAGTGCGAGGGCTACCTTCATTCTAAAAAAAAAAAACAATACACTATATTTTTTTATATTAATAAATAAAAGACAAACATTTTTGAAGTGAAAGTAAATTTAATATTGTAAGTGCAGTTTACAAGTTGGAAACGTACCTACAGTTTTAACAAATGACTCAAGTTCTGTAATACCCTATATAAAAAATTGTATTTTTATTTATTTTTCTTTTGTATTATCTTAGGTATTCGTTTCTTTATAGTGTTTAATGTTGTGGCACGGATTAAATAAAAAGTAAGGGACAAAGTGCATCAAGAATACAGTGAACCAAACACAATTCTGAATACATATTTTGAAATAATTTGTTACACTTAATTTTGCGGAGGTAGATATTTCAACACCGAGTCACTGCAATTAATTTTTCCCACGATAAAAATCGATAGACTCCAAATATTACGCAAACCGGTCATTCATTAAGAGGCTACCGCTTTATTGATTCTATGCTGTGTACTATATGCAATGCCAATACACATTTGCAAACGACTATTATAATTAGAAAGTTGAGTGTATGCATATATGATTAAGTGCCCCTTAACACGAATTGGGTTCATTCATACTTTACATGTATTTTTCTGTAAATTTCATGAGCTTTTTCAGTTACGTTAATTCTAATGCAAAAATTAGTTATACTCAAGTATTTTCAGGTTTCTTTCCAATTTTAGTGGAACATAAAAAAAGGAATGGTAGTACAATATGGAGAAAACAAAAATTCCTTCCTTTCCATATCTCCGGGGCTTTTACCCAAGTATGTCATTGATTGATTGGAGGTTGGTGTCATACATTCGAGTAGGATTGATTTTCAAAATAATGAACACATTAAATCCAATAAGGAAAAAAGAACCAACTATTTCTGCTTCTGCATATTATGTATTTTACTTCAAGGTTGTTCAATTTTGCATGTTCTAAGTAATATCTAGACCGTAATGTGCCGGAATGTAATTAGAGCGTAATTGAATTATATAATAATTCGCTGTGACTAGATCGTGTACGTTATGCATGCATTAAATTGAAGAACTTGACCTCGATATCACTTTATTGCCGTGGAACTGGGGAATCTATGCGGAAGTACGCCCGGCCTTCCTTAATTCGTTCAATAAACCCCATTTCCGATCTCATCCAAAAATTGGTGATTAAAACTTTTTTAGTGATATGCACTTTTGATTTGAAAAAAAAATAAATAAAAATTTTCGTACATTTACATAATTGTTTTATAATCTGTATCTTTTCAGATTGTCAAAAAATGAGCAAAAAAATTAATTCATAAAAACAATAGAATAAAAAAATTCAAATATTTCAGTTCGTTGTTTCAATCTAAGTACAACTAAAGCTGTTATAAGAAAACAAATTGGAACAGATTGAATATAAATCATTAAAATATGAAATAAAATAGAAATGATTGTCCTTAAAAATTAAAAAAAAGAGAAACAAGTAGTCAAATAAAACGAGAACAAAAATTTAAAGATAGGGGGTAACAGAATATAAAACAACGATCAATAAAGGTTTACAGGGTCACGCAGTGAAAATGCGTTAAGTGCAGAAATAAAAAATAATGATATTCAAAATAATATCACAGAAATTCAGTTAATTCGGGTAGCTACACATACAGGGTGAGTTTAAGAAGCAATATGATCTTCCCCTACCTTTATGTTGCGATCGGATAATTATGCAAATCTGAAATTATTTTATATTGACGATAATAGTAATTTTAATTCTTTGAAAAAAAATCTCAGTCACTCAGAAGGATTGGACAATAACTTCTCTCTGGTGTTGCCTTCTACATTATTATTTTTAGCAATGGTGCAGCAAGAGGTGAGTGGGCCCATATGCAGGTAGAGTTTGGGGTCTTTGGATAGATGAGAAATATCTTTTTTTTATTTTAAATGTAAAAAATCTGAAATTTTGAAACTTGCACTATTTGGGTTTTGATATATCGAAATACGAAGAATAAAATAAACGAAAAACAAAAAAAACATGATCCTCCGGTGGGATGTTAAGAAATGATATTGGCAAAAGAAATGAAATGAAATCTACGATAATGGATTAAAAAGTATTCAAAGAAAAAACAATGAAATATGATGAAAAGAGAAACAAAATACGTCAGTCAAGGCTGACAATAAAGAACAAAGGAAGAAACTCGAACTTGTACAACACCCTGTATATTACTGCACGATCAAATAGCTCATTGCGAGTCAGTGTCATACGAAAAACAATTCGTCAAAAAAAACAAAAGAAAAGTGACACAAATTGCATGGAAATATGAAGAATAAGATAAATGAATGAGGTGCAAGAAAATTTAAAAAAATGTAAGAATGTAAAAAAGAAAATGTTTATTCCATATTCATTTGTTTTTTGTACATTCTATTGTTAGTACATCGATTGTACTTGAAATATTTTCCTGCCTTTTTATCGTTACGTTATTTTATTTTCTCTGATTTTTGTTCATTCTTCGCTGGTTAAAATTGTCGATTTTTCGTTTCATGTTCACGTGTTTCTAAATTTTGTACTTGTTTGTCTTAGTTCTCTTTTGTATTCTCTGTGGAATTGTATTTTTTTTATAACTGCATGATGTATAGCTTTATTTCTGTTCACTCGTAATCTTTTGCTATTCATACAAATGTATTGTCGACCTCTTTTTGATCTCTACTTGCCTAATTTTGTATTTGGTTGTTGCTTATTTCTATCCTCTTTTATTTTCGCCTTATGTTGTTGTTTATATAGTTTTTTTTTTGCTTCTAGTAGTTTGTATTTTCTCAACCATTTTTTGCTTATCTTACTTTTCAAATTTTGCTTCTTTTTGCGTATTTCAATCGGGGAATCGTATTTGCATTATTCGAATGTTAAAACAAAAATGAAACGAATAGCGAAATACAAAAATTTATAAAAATCCCCAGCCGTACTCCCCTATTCTGTAACTCATAACGACATCGTTAAATAGCGGCAATCGTTAAGTGAGATACGAGGGTAAAGCTGAATTTATTGAGAATAAAAAAATCTAGTAGGCCGTGAAAAACAAAACATATAGTGTTATTTAGAGCAACTCTTTATCTGTCATTTGAACTTTATTTGTTGAAGTCACGTTCGTTAGAATCCAAGTTACTATTTTTTTTACAAGTAAAAAAATGGAATTAATCAGAGAGCATTTTCGAATCATGATTTATTATGATTCTAAAAAAGGTTTAAGCGCTTATGAGTGCAAAAAGAGTTTAGATTCGGCTTTTAGTGAACAAGCACCTTCCTTGACTATAATTTACCGATGGTATAAGGAATTTGAACGCGAAAGAAATTCTGTTCAGCATCGAAGAGGAGCAGGGCGTGCTCCTACGGCTGTTATCGACAAAAACATTGCTGCTGTTAAAAAATTAATTGAAGAGGACAATAAAGCCATTTATGTAGTAATAGAACATCAACTCAAGATTGGATCCTCAGCTGTTAGAACAATCATACACGATCACCTACATTTAAAAAAAGTGGTTAGTCGTTTTGTGCCGCATCACTTTTCTGATTTCCAAAAAGCAGAGCGTGTAAAAATTTGCCATGAAACTTTAAATTTCTTAAATAATGTCGAACACCAAATTTTTTTCCAAAATAGAGACAGATGACGAAACTTACATTCACTTTTTCGACATACCTACTCGCCAAGAGAGTCGTGTATGGATTCACGAAGATGAGGAAACTCCAACAGTGACCAAGAAGCAGCGAGCTATGAAAAAAGTTATATATATTGCGGTATTCAGAAGTACGGGTATAGTAAAGACAATTAAGCTTGATGGACAAAAGACAATTATAGCTAAATGGTACACTGAAAAATGTTTGCCTGAAGTGTTCAGTAGAGTTCCAGACAAGGGAATTATGCTGCACCATGATAATGTATGGTTTCACATGACGGCTCCAGTTTTTGGTTGAAAAAAATATAAAAGTAATAGAACTTACGCCTTATTCACCTGATTTAGCAATGTGCGACTTTTGGCTATTTTTTGGGCTTAAAAGGAATTTACGGGGTAGAACGTTTTCGTCAGAAGAAGAGATTGATGCCGCAGTTCACGCTTATTTTGAAGATATTCTGAAAGATGATTGGTTGGGAGTTTTTGAACAGTGGAAAAAAGGAATGGTCAAGTGTATTGTTGCTGAAGGAAATTACTTCGATCAAAGGTTAGAAGGTTAGATACAATGCATTCCTATGTACTGATTGGTCAAAATAGGTCACTTAACAATTACCGGTATTTAACGATGTCCTGATGAGTTACGGAATAGGGGGCCGAGAGCTTCTGAATTCTGGATTTTGAATTGGTGAGGGGGGTGAATAAGAATTCACATGCACTTAGGCCACAATGGGCCCATTGTACTTCGAGCCATCCTATTCTTTAGATGAAGCCAAGAACTCCGACAGAGGGGCATTGCGAATTCCAGCCATGTCAGGCCAGAACTGCCCTAACATGGAACCTCTGATCGAGACGAGTACAGGGCAACCACAGAGGATATGCTCAGCTGTTTCTTTCTCTAAGTTACAATCTCTACAAATTGGGCTGTCTGCTAAACCAATACGATGCATATGTTTGTTTAGTTTGCAATGTCCTGGAGGCATTCCTACGAGTAGACGTAGTCTTCTAGGTAGTTGCATACATAATCTTGTCAGTTTGAGCGAGGGTGCCGTTATAGTCTTTTTCGCTTGGTGACTCTTGTCTAGATTTATCCATCTGTCGATAGGTCGGTCCTGGAATCTTTGTTTCAGTAAGGTATTAAATAGACTTGATGACGGTGTTATGGCCGGTGCTGGGCGCCGAAAGAGCCGCCCCGAGTCCTAACTAGCCAATTTGTCGTCTGCCTGCTCGTTGTCAAATGTTCCAACGTGTTCTTTAACCCAAATGAGTTACAGTTGGTCACTTGTTCTAGTATGCCGTGACATTGGAGTGTTATTCCTGAGGATATTTTGTTTAGAGTGCCGCCCTGCTATCATTAGCTATCCTAACGATTTTATTCTGAACACCCCGATCCAGAATTGCTCTTGCACCTTCTATAACAGCAACTAGTTCTGCTTGAAAAACAGTTGTCATTTGGCCAGTTCCTATGCTCATGTGAAGGTACAGGTCGTTGGAGAAAATTCCTGCGCCTGTTCCTTCCAAAGTCTTAGATCCAGCGTTCAAGAAAACGTTGAAGTGCTTTTTGAATATATATGTAAATGCGAAGGAGTCGACCACCGCCCCAAAAAGAGCAGTTTCTTGTAGAGCCTCCTCCAGGACGAGGTGGTGTTAGCTGTAGTAGTAAAAATATTTGTTGGAAAAAGTAAAAAATAAAACAAAATTGTTGGTTCCGAGCGTTTTTTGAAAAAAATAATCCCTTTGGAAATATCGAATGTACCCGTTACTTCATCACAACTTTATTCAGTGTTTACATAAAGATTGGAATAAATTTATTATATTTGAATATAAAAATATTTCAAAAAATTCCTCGAATATGTCGTTTTTAAAATTTTTAATGGAGTAAGTTCTGCATCATTTGTGTCTGTTATTGCGTTCTCATTGTTACGAATAAGACCTCATCAGCATTTTTTTAATGGATCATTCTCTATAGGGTGTCGCTAAATTACGTGGACATGGCTTAATCACTTAAATCTTCAAGTCGATATATATTTAAAAATTCGAATATCAAAACACCTAGTCGAAATTCCAATAGTTCAAACGTTCACATAATCGAATAGTTCTAATAATTCAAATATTCGAATATATTATTCCCATACTCGAATAAAAACTGAAACGAATAGTCGAATAAATGGTATTTTTAGAAAAAGAGGATATAAGTACGTATTCAAGACAGGAGGAGCTTAATAACAAAGAATAAATTGAAAGTACAGAGAAAGAAAATTAAACGAAGCGAATTTAAGAATTACAAATTGAGATAAAAAATAAGAAATAACGTTAAAATTTTTAATAGTTTGAATCATGACATTCTGCGATCTCTTTTGACACAATTTTCTATAGGAAATGACAAATTGTAGCTAGTTTGCTACTTAATAAGTCCTCCCATACAAAGCAGCTGTCAAAGCATATTGAAAGTTTTAAAAAATTTTGTTGCAAATCAGTTCTGATTGTAGTGGATCCCTCGAGCATCCTCTGTACAGCTGTTTCGACCCTATTTGGGGGCCTCAACAGCAGAAACGTAGCTCGAGACTTTCACTGCAAATTAAACCGACCTGTCCTAGGTTAGTCGCAAATGCGATGTAACAATAATCAATAGTTTGAATCGCGACATCCTGCGGTCACTTTTTGACCCAACTTTGTATAGGAAATGACAAATTGCAGCTAGTTTGTTACTTAATCAGTCCTCCCATACAAGATGGGCAATCTTGCTGTCAAAAGCATATTGAAAGTTTAAAAAAAAATTGTTGCAAATCGGTTCAAACTATTGATTATTATTATATCGCATTTGCGAATAACCCTGGACAGGTCGGTTTGGTTTGCAATGGAAATCTCGAGCTTCTGCTGACGAGGCCTCAAATAGGACTGAAATAGCTGTACAGAGGATATTTGAGGAATCCACTGCAATCAGAACCGATTTGCAACAAAATTTGTTAAAATTTTTGGCAATAACAAATACCAAGACATTGGAATTTTTAAAAATGTTTTCTTGATTGTTTCTTTTTTGTAAATTTGCTCACCCATTTACTAGTGTATTACAAAAAGCACAAAATTTTAAATTATTAAACCATGTGTTGTTCTATTATGACCAGAAAGGAAAAATGTCTAAATTAAAGAATTTTGAGAATATAAAAGAAAGAGTTCAAAATGAAATATAGAATAGAGATAAAAAAGAATACATTTTAATTGAAGGTAAAAACCAGAACACAACAATCAATAAAATTTTTGACGAATGTAAAATCTCAATAAACATAACGGAAATTCGATGATTGCTAAAAAATATCAAATAAATCAGTACTATTAAAGAATAAAAATTAGGATTAAGATAATTTATTATCCGCTAATATTTTATATAATAAATTTGTAATTATTACTTTCCGGATAGTTTAACCGACGCTACGTTGACTGCTATCTCAAGATTAAAAGATAGACAACAGAGTTGTCAAGTACTTTAAACAACTTTGTAGTTTATTATTTAATTTTGTGAATGCTCGACAAGTTCCTTTGACGACGTTTGGTGATTATCCTTCTTATTTAATTTTGAAAAAAGCTCTCAACTCATTTATAGATTTGTATTTTTTTTTTTGAAAAAAAAAGTTAAAACATCGAAATTTAGGGGTAATTTTCAGCTTTTGAGTTTGAAAACAATATCGAGTTTAGTTAGTTTTTGTGTTACTAATTGTAAAGTGAAAGGTAAGGACAATTTAGATTTTGTGTAAATAAATACTGCTTTATATACCTACTTAGGAGAACATTTTTAATGAGTTCATGAACAGAACATCTGTTTGGTACAGCACACATGCATTTTATTTATATTGTGGCCTATTAGAATAAAAGTAAGTAATTATCAAAGACGAACATAATTAATTGTTTCACCTTTTAAGGAATTGAATGGGACGCTGTTACATAACTGGACGTAATTTCAGGAATTAATTAAATATTTTACGTTTTTCAGGCGATTGCGTAGGCAGGCATGTGAGAGAATGAAGAAATGTATTATAATTTAGCGCGCATTTACATTGTTAAGCCGGTGAATGTTAATTAAACATTTCACTTTCTTGCGCCGCTGCATCGCGGCTATTAGCAAACACCGGATTATTTATTTAGTGCTTCAGACGAGAGCGTATTTTATCGTTCGCAAGTACTTATTAAGTCACCTGGTTAGGTCATTTCCAATTTTTATGCCCTTTTATTTAACTTAACTTTCAAACATTAATTGTTTATCGATATTCGCGGTGAATTAGTAAAATAAAAGGTCGCGGCTTTAGAGTAAAAGGATAATTACATGCATATTTTTTTCGTCTCGGAGTTAACATAACCATTAATTCATTCTTGGACATCAATCAGAAGCAATTTAATTGTGTATTTCGTAAATTTTCAGTTGAAGACCATAAGATACGTCATTGATATGGCCTGAGCTTTATAGTCATGGATGCCCAAAACTATGCATGATGGCAAAAAGAAGAGTCCTGAAGATAATTTTGATACATTGCCTGATGCAATTCTGTTGAAAACCATCTAATTATTTCCTTAAATTTTTTACGCGTCTCATTAAGTAACACCGGTGTTAAGTCTTATTTAATTGCACCGAGAAAGGATGCTTATTACACTCACAAGTGCTCGTCTATTTATTCCGAGCATACAGTATGGCAAATCGTGGCCTGTCGTATGGCATTTGAAAGTGAAAACCGGTTAACGGTTGATGTTTGCCAACACATTAGTCACACTCACTCTTTTAAAACAGTAGAATCGGTCAATTGAACGACCTCTCGGTCGTGCTTTATTGGAGAGTTGGTTCGCTTTCTTAGCTCTGGAGAGTGTACCGAATTGTTTGTTTTTAGATGGACACGTGAGGAAAAGACTTCTCTATGGATTGCACGTGAAAGCTTATGGAATTTTGTGGTAGTGTTACAACATTTGTTATTTGTTTTCTGTAAGTTAGATGAGGAGTATTTTTTTCAAAATTTTAGTCAAATATGAATGGCAGTCATAATTTCTATTTTAATCTTGTATAGCTAGAAGATTTCCTTAGATTAAAATACAAATGACTTCAACTTCTTTGTTGTTCTTATGTAGCTCAAATATCCATATAAATATAGCGTAGCTCTTTATTGTTCTTATAACATGTAATTAATGGCATTGACATTTGCAGTTGAAATACGAAAGTTTCTATAAAAGTAATTGAGTGCAGTGGTTTAGACATTATTTCAAATATGATTAAATTTCATGCTGATTGGTCATGCACTTTAAGAATTGACATGCGCATGCCTTTTCAAGACCTCCGCTAGTGACAAACGTTTAGGATCACATGCTATAATCCAATACGGCCTACCGATGGATAAGGCAGTGACTATTTTTTTTAAGGACAATAATAATTCAAAATGTTTTTTAAATCTGTATTAGTATTCGAATATTAATAAAAAAATCTGCCTAAACATATTTTATATTATAAAAGCGATTAACAAAGTGAAATATGTAATTCCTCACTTTCACTAGTGTTAGCAGAAATGAGATCTAATCTCGTTCGGACAAATTACTTACAAAAGGTTACAAATTACACAGTCTAGGCCGTTTCTTGCATAAACGAGAAGTAAATCATATATTATCGCTGCGATAGAGCTTTCGCAAAATCATAAACCTTGCAGCATCACACATCGTGCCTCGCCATACATTTCTCGCATTTAAAAGTTTGAAATTCTAATTCATTTATATGTCGGATTGCACACATTCTGGCGAGTCATATTTATTACGTAACGAACATTGTGAATGTATAGGTTTGTTAAAAATGCGTGGGCTCACAGTTCTGGAAGCAATAGCAAAGTGAATTAAAAAGGAAAAAATAATTTTGATCCAAATTGGTTTGATCCATAATTTTTATGTCAAAAACACACCACAACAATTAAGACGAACACTGAGAGCATACAGGTTTGTTTTTCTCATTCCTATTTACATTATATTACATACATCTCACTCTCACAGGAGCGATTGAAGTAAAAAGTGTAGAAAAGTGTAGAGTTAACGAAGCCAAAGGTTCTGCTCAGATACGTTTTGAATAAAAAAATAATTGGAATTTGGTTGAGGAGAACATTGAGGATATGTTAAAAACATATAAAAAAATAATTGAATTAAGAATAAGATCTTGTTTTACAATTTGAATTTGAATTTATTCTATGTCTTAAAAAAAGCTTAACTAACAAATATTAGGAAAGTGTTTCCAGTTCTCTCAGCACGTCACAATAACAATGGCAAGAAAATCACATTATTTACTAATTAAACAATCCCTAAGTCTTTTTTTTAACATCATATAAGGTAAAAATATCGTTGTGTGTTTGAGGTCACACGAGTGCAAATACTTTCTTGGATAACATGAATTAAATAATAGCCCAGGCTGTCATAATAATGGGGAAAGTACTTTTGGAGTTAATTATCGTAATCCTCTCACATAATTAACTCACCTTTACTTTGTAAAATTTAATAGCGAAGCTTTAAGCTCGCGCGCTCCTTATTTGTCACAGTTTTGTTCTTTGGAAGTGAGGAAGTATTTTTTCAGACGTTTTGATATTTCCCCGTGCAAGACTCGTGATGTTACATATCAATGAAGAAGGGTTACGATTTACGGGTCTTCAGTCGGCGGAGAAAGTTCTGAACAATGCGTTTATTTACATGTCAGGCAATAGACAGCAAAGATTTTCTTATTTAATTTAACTTTTACTTATTTAAACGGTGATCATATTGATTTGTTCCATTAAATTTCTTCGGAAGAATGACGCCATTTTATCTGAGGAAAGCGCTCATTAATTTAATTAATTTATTTCTAAGTGGCAATAAATGTACTAATTATTTAAAGTAAATCGAATTCTACTCTGCAATTGACCTTTTTGAACCGAAATTTATAGCGAAACTTGAAGCAATTATATCAGCTTTTTTATTGCAATTTTATATAATTATATATTATTGATAATGTTATTAGGAAACACTGAGAAGCGCAATTATAAACGTGTGTATTATTGCGAATAGAAAAGCCTTTACATAATATTCTTTTGAATATAAGGAGGGAGTTTCGTCATGACGTTTCTGACTACTTAATTCGTGAATTACTTAACTTGCGCATAATTAGTACCAACTGCCTGAAAAATAATTTAACTTATAACGCAAGAACAAAATTAATAAATGAAAACGACAAGATCAAATTAACCATTTTTGTTTTACTTGAGAAAATATAGTAAAGAAACTAATACAAAATTTTTCTGCGGGAATGGATTTTTTAAAAACGTATTCTATTGCATACACAACTATTTCTTCGATCATCATCAACTTGTTAATTCAAAAGTCGGGTGCACATAGACATTTCTAAATATAGATAAACAAGACCTTCAGCTAGATGTGCTGTAAAAGCATTTAATTAAATTTTCATGAAACTCTTGAGAAGGTATTGGCACAATTCACTTCGGTAAATGTTAGGTATTTTTTAGGTTTCTAGTAATAATTAATTCAGATTCTCTTGTGGCCACAACTTTTCGTTTTAAATCAGCGTCTGTCGGACATCTTCCACATAACTGACGTCTCTTAATTGCACACAAACCATCAATCATTCTTGCAACAGCGAATTCCTATTCGAAACGGAGTAGAGAAATGACGCTGCGAGTGAGTGAATTATCAGCGAAGACAATGCCTCAGGAGTTTCTACGACTTGGATCTGCTCTTTATGTGGTAATCAGGAACATAATATTTTGCAGCCCACTTCATCAGGACTAGACGAAATGCAATCGTGCTTGCCAATGCAATTAGAGTACAAATACGGCGATAGATTTTATTCATGATGGATAATAACTTTATGTAACTTTGTTGCTTGTTTGGTCTTGCGAAACTTTAATTTGCCTTTTTTGACATCTATGCGGTTACTCGAGCACTGAGAATTGATTAGAAACTTCAATTTTGTAGAGTTAATCCGCTCTATCCTCCCTGTATAGGAACTGTGAAGTTCTGGCAAATTTTATTAGTGTTGGTTTGGAGACTTTGAAGAAGTTGAAGACTGGCATAAAGAGACGAAAAACACAAAGAACTGGAAGAGAATTGAATCTTTTGGTCTTGAAGACCTTCGAACATTTTATTTATTTACGAGTTTGGGAAAATATTTAATAAATGCCTTTTAAAAGTAAATGCACTTGTAAAATACAAAAGGGGAAGATTTAGGGAGGCTTGTAAAATTTGCTGAATTTGCAAAAAACCTGGAAGGAAAAGTGAAAAATAGGAAGAAATCTGAAAAAGAATTGCCTTTGATCTTCAAGGCCTTAGATCATTTACTTAATTACAAGCCTTAGTAAAAATATATATTTCTCTGGGAAACAAATCTAACTATGTACAGTGCTGGCTATTAAAATCATTACTCCTGCATGCTAAGTTCGCCCTTATGGACCTGGAAAAGAAATAACGGCTAAAGGTTACGTGTGCACATATAAAATATGATAAGAGAAGAAGACTAGGTGGCGCTGGCTTGGAAAGAAAAGGCGAAAATAGAATACTTCGACTTTCAAGACTTTAGAACATTGTTTACCACATGTTTTGGTAAAGGTTTTGTAATAAAAAAATGCCTCTTGAAAATAAATGTGTATTGAATTTGATGTTTCGCTGTCGGTCTAATACTGGGTTTTACAAAAGTCAATTAAACGTAATCATTGCTTAGGAATTTTCATTCAACACATGTAACCATAGCAACGTTTACTTTTAACCCATGATTAAAGTTAAGTAACGTTTATGAAATCCCAACCCAACCCAACCCATGATTAAATTTAAGTAACGTTTGTGAAATCCACCCACCATAGGTGTTTTAAGAAACCCTCAGAATAGGAGGCGGAACATTGATCTTTGTTTTGAAAGATATTTTTATTAATAAATATTTATTTAAAAGGACACTTATTCGAATTAGGTTTTCTTTAAAATCGTCTAAGTAACTCTTTATGATCAGATAATGGCACTTTTTCTCTTGAATTGAAAATTAAGAAGCTAATTACTAACACTTTAAACCATACCACAACATATTGACAAAACCAATCAGTTTTTAAATAAACCTCACATTGTTGATGGCTAAGTATTATTTATTAATAACTTGTGCAATAATAATCTTACCGTGGATAGCCTAAATTCTCAACGTTTCGCGTTTGATAGATTTTTCAGGAGTGAAACGTTGAGCAATTTCTAAGCTGGCCGTGATAAGATTTTAATGAAATGGTAAAAAAAATTAATAGGACAAGAGTTTAATAAAATTGATAAAATATCAATGCTATGATATTTTCACCTTAGAGTTGAGAGTTAAATAAATAAATAAAAATTCTCAGCAAACATGTTTCCAAATTTGTTCGAAGAATAATAATTATAAACCGTTTGAAATATTTAAGCGCGCATTTAACGTTATCAAAAATGTTATATTCAAGTCAGATAAAAGTAAATAAAATCTGAGTAATTTCTCTGTTGATTAGAAACACTATTATACTATTAACATTGTTGCCTTTTGAAATTTAATTTAACTTAACGACTCTAACTTAAAAGCATACATTTGGTTAACCAAAATAATTTGACTTTAATTATGTGGATTGTATTTTTAGTTTTGGTAATTTCTTATCTAAATAGCTAGATAATAAATAAAATAACTTTGAGTCACATCGCCCCCACAATATAGTGTTAATATTTTTCATTAAAAATTATTTTTTTAACTTTATAGAGATATAATGCATTCTTATTTTTTCTATTTCAAGAAATGCACACACACTTTGCAAAGAAATTATTTTAAATAATTGCAGCCCTTGTAATTTTCTGTTACATATCCACTAATACACGTATGATTACAGAGTGGAACACAAAAAAAAATCACCAACAACACGAACACAATCTCACGCTCTTACCTTCTGCTGGTAATCCCAAAAAACTACAGCACAAGTGTACATAAACTAAACTAAATGTAATGCTCATCTCACTTCCCTTTTATATGCACATGAGAGCAGATGATTTTCTACCACTCCAAACAAAGCGTTAGCACTTTCCTCTTCAAACGGAGATGAGCATTATATTGGTCAACATCATTGGTACAGAGAGAGTACCTGTGACAGGGAATTTAATAATGCACAGGTATTCGCTGGATGCTTTTTGTAATCCTTTGTGTCAGGCGTCAAATTTAAATGCGGGTGCAATTCTAGTGTCATTGAATTAACACGTTTGATGTGCAATTTAGTATAAGCGAACGCCTACTCGTAACATTTACTGTTAAGTGTTAAGAAATTAGTTCACTTCGAAACGCAGTGTAAAATAAGTTATTGTTTGTGATGACATTTAAAACTGCGAATGCCTCTTGCGCTATTTCAGCGGACACATCCTGTATATCACATCGGCGATCGAGAAACTTAATTGGACATGACTTTTATGACTCGAGACATAAATCGAACTAACTCGTTTCCGATGACCTTAATTTGGATGTGCCAAAATTATTAGACGCAACTTGAATTTGTTCGTAAGCGATTTAATAAAAGGTCAGGTTTTGTTAATTTTGTTAATTAATAGAAATATACTAAGAAAAAAGTGCGCACATTAATTAAGTTTTTTTTTTGTTTATTGCTTGCCTTGATATTTTTAATGTACCTACATATACATAACTTTGTTGTTATGTATGTGGTATTTATTTTATGTTTCCTTAATATTTATAAAGAAAAGACTTTACAGGGTGTTTATAATTCTGCGCATAGAGAGTATTGCAATGGCGGCCATATTCCCATTGTGTTTCTTTTATCGATATCAATAATTTCCGAATAATTTTGATTTATTTTGCTGAATTATACACTTTAGAATTGCTTCTTATTTTATGAATTATACCTATTGTTTAATTCTCAAATTTTTACAAGGTATTTTATCTTGTAATGTACAGGTCGTCCTGAGCTTAATAAATTCGTTTCAAATTATTCTTCTATAGAATTTTTGTTGTTCAAGGTTTTTCCTTTCATTTGGGACAAAGATCCTTTCATTTGGGACAAAAGTTCTAGACCTGATGAATTCTTAGGAAAATTACTTAATTAAGTTTGTATGTAACAGAAAGTATTTTCGAAGAATTGAATATTAGCACTATGTACTAATCGTTAATAATAATTAAACATTGCACAAAATTAATTAATGTCTCGGGTCAGAAGCGTATTTGGATGTTCATTCAATTCTTGGCTGCGCCGGCGCTCGATTTATAAATCTGTTCTGTTGGTGGTTGATAATTCTTTATTATTACTTTTTTTGTTTGCTTTTCTTTCTTCAAAACCATATCTTAAAGATCGGATATTTATAGAATTCTTAATTTCAGAATTTGCACGGTTGGTAGTAAACTGTAGTTGAGAGCCGTTAATCTCTTTTACTTGATTTGATTATTCTTTCTTTTCTACGTGATTTTAACACTCAAATTTATTTCCTAAAGGAATTTTTAATTCGTAATTTACACAGTTAGTAGTAAAGTGAAATTGGTTATTAAATCTGGTAATCATAGTTTTTTTCTCACTCTTTGATTTGTTGCGCTTTTCGTTTTATTTATTACTTCCCGTCTCTTTAAATTTGAATTGCTTACGTGTTTCTTTTTTTCTTTAAAGTTGGCTGCATCTAGCAATTGGCAGATATCCGAAGTTGGCCAATGTCCTGACTAAAAATCGTCTTGTCTGTTTCAATTTTGTTTATCAATAATTTAATTTTCTTTCTTTTGGTCTTTTATTTCTTATTTATTTTTCTTTCTTTGAAACCGTGCCACAAAAATCTAAATCTGTTAGTTTCAGAATTTGCAAAGCTAATAAGAAACTCAAGTTGCCTGTTAATCTGGTTTAAAGGCGTTTGACCTCGTCAGTTTAAATTTCGATGTCTTTTAAAGTTTGTTTGTTGATTTCAATGTTCATTTCTCGTGCACAGTACTTTATCAAATAAATCTGAAAAGAACAGCATCGAAAGAACAGCAACAATGATCCCATGACATATTCAGGACCAAATTCACTTAGCAGGCAGAAGCGAGAATAACAGTAGCAACAACTCTGTCACAAAGAACGAAACGTCGATAAAAGAAGAAAAGTGACTTGCCTTTAAATTAATTTAATGTAAGAATGCAAGAATGTACACTGTTGGCCAGTAAATCGTCACGATTCGAAGGACACGTAATCCTTAGAGGCAAAAGGAATGGGGAGATTTAATCAATTGCAATTACAATTGCAACGATAATCGTTGTTTCCATTGTGATTAATAAGGGCGAGGTTAGCATGCGGAATCAACGATTTTAATGGCCGCCACTGTACTTAGAAATAGATTTTTTAAGTAATCGGAATCTATTCCTTTTTATTTAAACTATACTGAAGAGGTCACAATAACTCACCCGTAAATTAGTTCCAAATAAATCGTTATTATATAAGAGTGAAAGATAAAATATTGTGATCGATTTTCGTGAAACAATTCCGTACCGAAGCAATCGTTACATCATTCTGTTGCATTTTGTCTTGCAGGGTTTTAAAATAACGAGCAGAGCGCTAGCCAGAATTTGACATTGACATTATAAAAAAGTAAAAGTTCATTTTTGAAGGTACCTATTGTAGCGCAGGGGATCGTATCTGTATATTAGCTGTTATAACAAGTAGGTATGAGGTAACATCCAATTCAGAAATGAGACTCTCCGATTAAGAATTATTGAATCCATGTTCAGCTATGTAGTATGCCAAGGAAACATTAATAATGAAAGTGATCAAAATGCGAATGACAATTTAATGAGTATTAAAGGAAGATTTTTGATTGACACATTGACAGGCACTCTCTGCTTCCTGATGGAAAAAAGTCCTATAATTCCAATATTTAAATAAGAAGTTACTTAGGGCGATACGTTTAAAATGAAAACATCTGCTTTTGTCAGTTTATTCAAGAATCACCCTGTATGTATGGCAATAATTATCTAAATCCAGAGACACAAATTATAGTTATTTAATTGATGTACTTAAGCGTTGCGTGAAATAAAATAAATTATCCTAATAATCTAATAGAAACTATTAGGTATTTATGTCATTTTGTCATTTTTTATTTTTCATGTAATTTGTCAGGTGAACATTTTCAGTTTGTTTAATAATAGCCGGGGAGCTAGCAATGTTGAAACCTACAAAATTTTTTAATGGAAAATTCGAGTTCCTTTGCCTTACAAAATCGTTCTCAGTCACTGACGTGAGAGTCTGGCTAACGAACCCGCTTGCGTGTCTAAGGGGCGACTGACGAAAGTTCCTTTGAAATAGATTAAATCACAATAAGAAGAAATAAAGAAGAACTACAAGCCGTAGCCAGCCTTTTTTATACAAATCGCAAACGAGATGGGCCTACAGATAAATAGAGAAAAAAGTAAGTACATGCAAATTAAGAAAGGCCAAGGAAGTAAACTAAAAGAAACATTTATAATATAAATTGAAGGAGATACATTAACTTTTGAAGAGACCGAAAACTATATGTACCTTGGGGTATTAATAGATGCAAAATGAAATGAAACGGTGGAAATAGACTTAAGACTGGTAAAAGCTAACAGATGCGTAGATGGCCTAAACAAAATCATTAAATCCAAAGAAATTTCAAGGAGAACTAAGGTAAGAATATATAAATCTGTAATAACACCAACAGTAACATATGGCTCTGAATTGTGGACAATGGCAAAGAAAAACCAAGAAGACTGGAAATCTGGGAAAGAAGGATATTAAGAAAGATTTTTGGGGGGAAGAAGACGGAGGAAGGGTGGGAGAGACGAATAAATGATGATTTATACAGGTTGTACGGGGAAGCCTCAGTAGCACACTTTATAAAAATGCGACGCCTACAGTGGCTGGGTCACCTTGAAAGATTAGAAGAGGATAGACTAATTAAGGATATAGGATGGAAGGTACCGGAAGGGAAGAGAAGGACCAAGAAAAAATGGAGAGAGGCTGTAATGGAGGACGTGAAAGAAAAAGGAACCAAAAATTAGAGGAAGTTGGCAATGGATAGGAAGAAAAGAAACGATTTCATTGGTAATATTGTAATCATATTGCCAGATCATTTTGAACTTGCTATGACCGTGATGTAAAGTTGTAGCACACTAGCACACAACTTACAACTTTACATCAATCTTGCGTCTTCATAGTAGGTTCCAAATGGTCTGACAATATGATTACAATATCACCAATAGAAATATAATAGATATTGAATTAAGAAAGAAAGATCTTTGATATTATAATGTTTATTTAACGTATTTCAAAAGAGGCTTTGCCACCTGCCCCTTAGTCACTTAAACACGCAATCGGGTTTGTCAGCCAGACTCTCACGTTGGTAGTTAGGTTTCAACATTGCTAGTTCCTATAGACTATAAATACTTTTTACACAACAAATCATTGCTAAGACATTTGACAATTGTTTCAGAAACTGATATTGCTCTATGCGCTGGCTATTAACATCAATTTCTTTCAATAAAAAAGTAATTTAACTTTTAAAATCGAAGAGAACCATCGTGTTAAAGTTTCTGGGTAATTCCGCTCACACTTCTGTAAAAAGTTTTGTTTTTAATTAGCTTGCATTACGTAAAAGAGCGAGTATTATCTCCAACCCAATAATATGTGGGAAAGTTGCCAAATTTAATTTCGTCACACGTTTGATATGTAATACGATTCCCATCACATTCCTTCACCCCATTCTATGCAGATCTAATTACGCCTTGTAAACCATATAATGTTTTGGCAATAAATTTGCGAGTTATAATTTCTAAAATTACGTTACACGATGAAACAACCAGTTTGCGAGTTCTAGATGAGGCGATTATATTAAGTTGAGCGTAAATCACGCACAAAATATCTGCTTGCTATCTTTATGCTAATTTAAGAAGGCCTACAACGTATTTACGTTTTCAATAGAAAGTTAAGCACGATCGCATAAAACAGAGGGACCTATTGCAAAGCAATGAGCTTTCGGAAGTAATTTTTAAACAGTCGGTTCGGAAAGAATTATGATTTCGGAGAGGCAATGTAAATAATTCAGTTCATCACGAGTGCTTGCAATTAATGAAACTCTTACGTAACTAATCTGAGAAAATAAATAATTATCTTTTAATGAACTTCTCATTATTAGTAGGTATCTAAGTGTCAGATTAAAAAATACAAACATAGTTAATAATTGTGAAACTGGAGCATGTTGACGAGAATAAGGAAGTGTTTATAGGTACATAAATATTTTTAGAATGTAATCATTGATAACTGTCAATTACAAACTATTAATTGATTGTTAAAATTGACAAGCGGGCGTAACTATTCTGTGTGTATGTGAATGTGTAAATTTAGTCCGCATATCCAGCAGAATAGTGATACGTACAGGTACATTATTTATTCATCAAACGATCCGATAATAATCATAATTTTAGCTTGAGTTAGTGTACAGTCGATTGGACAATATGATTATTTTAATACATACGTATTGTATAAAATTTGATTATCGCACAAGACAAATATAAAATATATGATTTCGTCTTATTACATAATACATATTCGTATTTTTAGTGTAAATGTTATACATTATAATTCCTGAGGAAATACTGTTGGTATTCATTAGCATATATTTTTGTAATTAACGTGTTAGTGTAATAGAAAAAAAAGAAGATGCCGAAAACACCGTTTACAATCACTTTTGCAGGCGTCATTAATAATAAGCTTACAAAACGTCCAACAACTTCCTGGAGGACACGCCAAATTAGCGACGGTTACGATGAATATTTATATTTACAATTTCTAATGCGTATTGTTTTCACTTTTTAGTTACGCTGCGCTGCAAATTGACATTAAACTTTAATGAACTTGCCTGCCATAATATAATAATACGAGTAAAACAAACGAGTCGATAATATACTAAAAAGTGTCACGCAATTCATTGGTTCATCACCTTTC
Source organism: Serrognathus titanus (assembly GCA_039766575.1). Taxonomy (NCBI): domain Eukaryota; kingdom Metazoa; phylum Arthropoda; class Insecta; order Coleoptera; family Lucanidae; genus Serrognathus; species Serrognathus titanus. The sequence continues at coordinate 68,159,102 of CM077911.1, forward strand.
GGATTTTGTAAAGGACCGTTTACACGCTCCTTGTTTTCTTTGTTTTGTTTGCGGAAACGAGTTTGCACAGTTAAAACTTAATATGTATGTATCGCTCTGAAAACGTTACGTCTTGGATGTAGTTAAAAGAAGGTGCATATGAACGGCCTTTAAGATTGAATAAAGTGAAGTAGAATAAAGGAATTTCTTTCTGATTGTTCTTTTTCCTTAATAATTATCTTTCTTAACTCTGATGGCGCACAGCAGACAAATAGTTTCACAGTATCAAATTGCAAGAGAAATACTTTCATTGTGTAATAAATAAGATATTCATGGTTCAAACTCTACAAGTGCAATTAAATAGTACAAGAAAAAGGAAAGGAAGTGGCATGTTACAGGTTAAATATATTAATTTCTAGACCATGTGGGGCTCGCACGTTGCTTAGCGTCCAACGAAGCACGTCAAGATGACAGATGTTAGAAATGTTAAATTGACAAACGTCAAAATGATAGATGTTAGAAACGTCTACATGACACAAAGATAAGTCAAACTGACAACGTCTCAGGCAATGTCATATAGAAAAATACGGCGAAGCGTCAGGTAGACGTTTTACGTAACAAAGCAACGATGACGCTCGTTACAAATAAACAAAATGTAGGCCGACCCTTGATGAATTAAAGTGAAACCGCATTAGTTCGTGATTGGCTCACAAATAGAATAGAATCCTCAGTTTTGGTCGCTAAGACAACCTCTGGAATCAACACAGAGAGACTACTCCCTGACGATTGAGACAGCTGTGGTCATCTATTATTCGACTACACATTTAGATCAATGAAACAATCCCGCTATGAAAAAACCCTACAAAAGCGATAGCGCTGACCACTCCAGCTTCAGTGCGTTGCGTACAAGATTTGTCGGAACGCTAACCAAGCCTCCCGTACAGACGTCGACAAGAGCAACCCAAAGCTTCATTGCTAGAGGCACACACAAATCTTCTGTGCAGTCATTGTCGAAAACACACACAAGCCTTCTGTGCAGCCATTGTGCAGCGCCGGCTCTAGAGGTTTTGGCGCCCCGATGCAAGGAATGTTTCAGCGCCCCAGAGGATGTTTAATTTAATTTTTTGAAGTGTTTTATTATTACAAAAAAATAGTTGCCGGATCGCTTAAATCGAAATTAGTCACATTACTAATAGTATCGAGCAATTCGGATGCTTCTGATGTAGACGGCTGTTCTTGTTCTTGTAAAAGCAAGAGGTAATCTCCCTAAGAAGGTTCTTGTGAATTTGAAGTCGAGGGGCCTGCTGTAGATTGTACCAAATTTTCTGTCGATGCAGAATGACTGATTTGAACTTGCGGTTCGCGCTCGATATTTTCTTCTTCGTCTTTTTTGTCATCGGACTTCTTAAGAAATTTATTTAATTGTCCTCTAAGTTTCTCCCTTCCTAATTCCTTAGGTGCCTTCCTTTTTCGATTTTCGGTTCCAGATAATTTTTTCTTCGGTTCCATTGCAATACGGAAGAGATCACAATAGGTTTGTTCCAGTTGTTTCAGTTTGGAACTGTACTGCTCGTGCGCTCTTACTAAATAAACAGCATTTTTATTTTTAGTAAGAGCGCATGAGCTGTAGCAAGAGCGCATGAGTAGTACAGTTCCAAACTGATTTAAAACTGTGTAGGAAGAAAGATTATGTTAACTGACATTAACAATTCTAAAAATTCAAAATTTAGAAATTGTGAACTGTAGAGGGGAGACTTGTTTGGGTTTGCTAATGCATTTCTCATAGTAAGAAAAAAAAGTTATTTATAGGGTAGCAATATAAAATTTAATAAGAATTTCTATAATCATGCCTAAAAGCAGTGAGAACAGCTTTACAAAACTTTCGTCGAGAAAAATAATATTTTCTTTCAATATAGTTTCCGCGGTGGTTTCAGTAGAAAGGTCCGGCTTCTCTGCCTAGCCCGCAAATAAATATCTACCACATCTGGCAAACGTACAAACAAAAGTTCTGTACTAAAATTCTATTCTGAAATCTAAAATGCGCCAATAAAATATTATAATAGGAAGTATTTGTTACTTGCATTTTTTTAAATTGTAATAAGTACATCTTATTTCATTTTGATTTTGGGCGTCTTTCACGCGAGGCGCCCCGATGCGACGCGTCGTTTGCTTACCGTGTTGAGCTGGCACTGGTCACCGGCATCCACCACCATACACACTTCTTGTGCAGCTATTGTCGAGAGATCACTTATGCTCCCTACATTCATCAAGCTGATCTAGAAGAGGAGAAGAGAAACACACCAGGTATTCGATCGTCCTGAAGAGTTCACATGCACTCTATGCATTGGAGAATAAGTATAATGCAGGAATAAAATTGACCTGAAAGAGTTCTCACTCACTCCGCACTCTACCAACTTCATCGAAGTCTGTCGTTGAAGAGTGAAGACCGTTACTCCACTACCAGAGTTATCGCCTTCTAAGAATCCAGACGATATCCGGCTAGGAGGACAGAGCATAAAGCACATTGTTTATTGGTCACTCGATTATTTCAATCATTAATTATTCAATTTGCTGTATTTTTTAAAGTTCAAGTTGTGTTGAATAACATTATTTACGAACACGCCCACAACCAAATTGGCAGAGATGTCTTTCTTAGGGAAACTATGCTGACGGCGTAGCAGACACAGAGCTGCCGAAACAAGGACTATAAAACCTTTACTGCAGTTGAAACTGTTCTGTATCATCTTGAAGATTTAAGATTGTTGCTCCTGCCGATATTTCGACCAGTTTCTGCGAATCAGTAGTAGCAAGAACATCATCAGCGGTAGCAATAAGAAGAACAATTGCAGTCCTTTTGTAATACAGCACGAAAGAGATTTGTGACGTAGTGCTCCAGAAGAATATGAACAAATCAAATAATTAAATATCTTAATGTTAAATATTGATGAAAGAAGCATATAAAAATAGGGATGCAATAGTTAATTCTGGGATTATGTTGCTAAACTTAACATTATAGTAATCCAAGAGTTTGAAATCAAACTCCTTAGGGATCTTGAATATGGTCTCCAATTCGTCCGAAGTAGATACGGCCACTTTGAATCACTATAGTCGAAAATAAAAACGATTAGATAATTACATTACAAGTTGTAAATACCAATAACCCGATTAAAAGGCTCCAAAAAAGGAAAGGATATACCTCTAAAAATGAAGCATTGATTCTGTGTAATTCATGAAAAAAAAAAGTGCCACCAGGAAGAAGAAACACAAACGGGAAGAAATGGTAAATAGAAGTCAGTGAATGGAAATCTAGAAGAATAAAAGAAAAGAAGAGGAAATTTTGAAAACAACTTTTAATAAGAATTCGAAAAGCATTCTACTGTTTTATTTATTTTTAATTTTCATTGATTTTGTCTTATTATTGATGCTACTGTGTATGATACGCATGTTTAAAATCCAAATAAACTACATATCTGTATTAAACAATAATGTCTAATGCAGAAATAAAAATTTTCGTCACTGTGATCACGATGGCACCAAGTTCCAACAGGAAAGTATCTATCAGATCATTTACTTCAAAAAGTAGCGTATAAT